>OU461586.1:4059751-6672470 GCA_911812115.1 Pristionchus exspectatus | reverse complement strand
TATACGGAGCCGAAACATGGTATCTTTGTAACGAGACAAACAAATTCTTTCCGTTGCCCAGCGCAAACTTGAGCGAAAATACTTGGCGTTACTGTACTCGATCCATTCGTAATGAGCACCTGCGTAGTATTACAAAACTGAAGGATGTTGTGCGAGAGGCGGAAAAGCGTAAACCGTATCTATTGATTTGCCACGTGTCCATATTCTTCTCCATTCTGGTTACAGTATCCGTCCCTAATGTTTCGAGTTTCTGCTCGTGAAATCCCGGGATTCTGTATTTGCCCTCGGATATCGATTATCAGGGTAAACTGTAATATACTTCATCGTCCCAGGTTACCGTATCTTCCCCCATCTATCGATTATTCCCTAGCCTGGTGTATCCCTTCCCGCTCCCTTTGTTTGCTGTATCTGTCCTTGTCTGTATCGATTTTCCACGATCTGTGATAGCTCTCTCCGTCCTGTGTAGAGCTGCCCCTCGCTTAGTCTAAAGTTTGGTCGAACGAGAGGGGATTTGATCCTTTGAACTGCGCGCACGTGAGCACTCTCTCACTTTCGCGTACTCTCTCGCCTCCCTTTCCCTTCTGACCAGACAGTCTTTCTTTCGTTTTCTCCATGATCTACCCTATCCCCTCTCCTCCGCCCTCTTCCCATCGCACAATCGATCGATCTTCTTTCCTCGTCGGTCGTTTGCTTTGTTTTTCTGTTGTTTTTGTCTATTTTGTGTCGCGAAAGTTCTTCGAGGGGCGCCCTCGGGCGACTCGTATAGGATCCAATAGCCTCCTTAGCCTTGCTATTCAAGCAATTATTACGCACGCTTGCCCCCTTTCAAGGAAGAAATTTCGCCGGATCGATTGTTGCGTTTGATTATTCTAGACAGCTACCGTTCCAAAGCCGCTTCATTGCAATTTGCGCATTCTCGTTGCTTGCTGTTATCTTCTTTATTGTTTTTCCAGCTTATTTCATTCTAATCGATCGATACTTCTTGTTTCGATTAGGATCTCCCGCGCCTTTATTTTTTCTCTTGATCTATTTTTGCTCGATGTGCAATTTTGCTTTAGATGACTCTCCTCATTCCGCGTTCTCTCTCACCGGTCAGACAAATGAGAGAGCGCACGCGAAATGAGGATGGCCATTTTGTTGTCAAATCATCGGTGCATTGTAGATGACGTCGTCTCGATCACCCTCTAATATCTCCTCTCTTCTGTTAATGAGCTGCATCTCTGTTTAAAATATGAGAAAAAAAACCTCCTTCAAAAGCCATCGCAATGTAGCCCTTAAAGAAGGCGTCCCACGAATCGCGCGGGCGATTATGCAAAGTGAAGAGTGAGAGGGCGCGCTCTCCTCATTTCGCACGCTCTCTCGCTCGTTGCCTGCGCGCGCAGGGTCACTTGGAACGCAGCCAAATGTTCATATCTCAGTTCAACGAAATTTAAAACATGGAGTTTCAAAGTGTTATCGGGTAGCCACGACCCACATCTCACATCAAGAGCTCAGTTAGTCAGAGATTCGTGGGACACCTCCTTTAAATCGTGTAGTTATATCAATTCCGCTAGGATTATCATTCATCTTGCGTTTTTATCACTATTTTCCACACTTTTCATACCGACCAACCACGTTTCGGTGATTATCTATCTTCCAAATAACCTGTGTTTCTGGCGTGCTTTTCATCTTTATCAACCCAGTCTTGAATTCTTTCCTACTTCACATGTCCATAAATATTTTCACTATATTATTTCCTCGATATCATTGATTAATTAGTCAGTATTTGCAGTATCCTGAATGGTCGCTCACTCCCTGACGATCAACGGTTGTCTATCTGCGCCCAACGATTAAGATGCCTTCAACGAGTGAGAGGAATCGACATGAAGTAGGAAAACGACGAGAATGTAAAGGTGAATATATCTTACCGATCGATACCTTACGATTACGGAAAAGTGAACACTTTATTACATTGTTTCCCTCCCTGAATTCTTATCCTCCTCTTTTTCTCTATCCAACTTCCCCTCCCCTATCCCAAAAATTAATTGCTTCCTCAGTTTGCGTACTCTTTCATTTCTTGCAACTGTATATTAGTGCGAGTTCTCTCACAAAACCAATAAAATTCCATTTCTTTTTCTAGAAGTATAAGGAGCAATGATAATTGTGTTGTATAACTTCCTCCTTCCAGGATCGCTCTCTCGTCCTCGTATCTGCCACTTCCCTCCACTTGACGTCTCTTTCCTTATCTTCAACGTGTGTTTCTGACTGGTTGGACTACGCAAAGAAGGTGAGGAAGAAGCATATTATGCGAAATAGCCGAAAGTAAACCATAAAAGAATATAATGTATTCCAGCCTTTTATTTACGTATATTGCTGTCGCTTGTGATCCATGTTTGATGTTTTTCACAAGTAGGAATCAATGTAAGTTTAAACTCCCTTTGTATGTTCTTATCTTTATTCTATCATGCGAACAGGTCATGGCACGATATTAATTTAGCCGATTTTTTCTCTTTATCAAGCTCCAACAAATATAGAACATTGTACCTCGCAGGCCAAATTTAAGACTCTACTTCTTACATAGATCGACACTTGAGCGAACTGAAAACTATGCATTTTTACCTTTATTTGATAATAAAATTAATCCAACATAATTTTAATTGCAGTTGCACATGAACAGGCTGACGAGCACTCCGACCAAAGAAGGACTTTGTCATGCTGACCAAGGAATCTAAAAGCTAAGTTTACCCCTCCGCTGGCCCAGTTGTCCGCTTCCCTCCCCCCCCCTGGCCTAGCTGTCGGGGGTTCCCGCCCCCCCTCCTCCCCCTGGCCTAGCTGTCGGGGTCCCCGCCCCCCCCCCCCCCCTGCCTAGCTGTCGGGGGTCCCCGCCCCCCCCCCCCTGCCTAGCTGTGGGGGTCCCCGCCCCTCCCCCCGCCCCTCCCCCCCCCCTGGCCTAGCTGTCGGGGGTTCCCGCCCCTCCCCCCCCTGGCCTAGCTGTCGGGGGTCCCGCCCCTCCCCCCCCTGGCCTAGCTGTCGGGGTCCCCGCCCTCCCCCCCCTGCCTAGCTGTCGGGGGTCCCCGCCCCTCCCCCCCTCCCCCCCCTGGCCTAGCTGTCGGGGGTCCCCGCCCCTCCCCCCCCCCTGGCCTAGCTGTCGGGGGTCCCCGCCCCTCCCCCCCCCTCTCCCCCCCCTGGCCTAGCTGTCGGGGGTCCCCGCCCCTCCCCCTCCCTCCCCCCCCCCCTGGCCTAGCTGTCGGGGGTCCCCCGCCCCTCCCCCCCCTCCCCCCCTGGCCTAGCTGTCGGGGGTCCCCGCCCCTCCCCCCCCTCCCCCCCTGGCCTAGCTGTCGGGGGTCCCCGCCCCCTCCCCCCCCCCCCCCCGCCCCTATCCCCCGCCCCTCCCCCCCCCTGGCCCTAGCTGTCGGGGTCCCCGCCCCTCCCCCCCCCCCTCCCCCCCCTGGCCTAGCTGTCGGGGGTCCCGCCCCTCCCCCCCCCCCCCTCCCCCCCCTGGCCTAGCTGTCGGGGTCCCCCCCCCCGCCCCTCCCCCCCCTCCCCCCCCCCCCCCCTGGCCTAGCTGTCGGGGGTCCCCGCCCCTCCCCCCCCTCCCCCCCCTGGCCTAGCTGTCGGGGGTCCCCGCCCCTCCCCCCCCCCCCCCTCCCCCCCCCTGGCCTAGCTGTCGGGGGTCCCCGCCCCCCCCCCCCCTCCCCCCCCTGGCCTAGCTGTCGGGGGTCCCCGCCCCTCCCCCCCCCTCCCCCCTGGCCTAGCTGTCGGGGGTCCCGCCCCTCCCCCCCCCTGGCCTAGCTGTCGGGGTCCCCGCCCCTCCCCCCCCCCCCCCCCCCCCCCCCCCCCCCCCCCTGGCCTAGCTGTCGGGGGTCCCCGCCCCTCCCCCCCCCTCTCCCCCCCTGGCCTAGCTGTCGGGGGTCCCCGCCCTCCCCCCCCCCCCGCCCCTATCCCCGCCCCTCCCCCCCCTGGCCTAGCTGTCGGGGTCCCCGCCCCCCCCCCTCCCCCGCCCCTCCCCCCCTGGCCTAGCTGTCGGGGTCCCGCCCCTCCCCCGCCCCTCCCCCCCTGGCCTAGCTGTCGGGGGTCCCCGCCCCTCCCCCCCCCCCCCCCCCCCTGGCCTAGCTGTCGGGGGTCCCGCCCCTCCCCCCCCTCCCCCCCCCCTGCCCCTAGCTGTCGGGGGTCCCCGCCCCTCCCCTCCCCCCCGCCCCTCTCCCCCCCCCGCCCCCCCCCCCCTGGCCTAGCTGTCGGGGTCCCCGCCCCTCCCCCCCCGCCCCTCCCCCCCCCTGGCCTAGCTGTCGGGGGTCCCCGCCCCTCCCCCCCCCCCCCTCCCCCCCCCTGGCCTAGCTGTCGGGGTCCCCGCCTCTCCCCGCCCCCTCCCCCCCCCCCTGGCCTAGCTCGGGGGTCCCCGCCCCTCCCCCGCCCTTCCCCCCCCCTGGCCTAGCTGTCGGGGGTCCCCGCCCTCCCCCCTCCCCCCCCCCTGGCCTAGCTGTGGGGGTCCCCGCCCCTCCCCCCCCTCCCCCCCCCCCCCCCCCCCCCCTGGCCTAGCTGTCGGGGGTCCCCGCCCCTCCCCCCCCCCCTCCCCCCCTGGCCTAGCTGTCGGGGGTCCCCGCCCCTCCCACCCCCCCCCCCTGGCCTAGCTGTCGGGGGTCCCCGCCCCCCCCCCCCTGGCCTAGCTGTCGGGGGTCCCCGCCCCTCCCCCCCCTCCCCCGCCCCTCCCCCCCCCCCCCCCGCCCCTCCCCCCCCTCCCCCCCCCCTGGCCTAGCTGTCGGGGGTCCCCGCCCCCCCCCTCCCCCCCTGGCCTAGCTGTCGGGGGTCCCCGCCCCTCCCCCCCCTCCCCCCCCCCTGGCCTAGCTGTCGGGGGTCCCCGCCCCTCCCCCCCCCCTGGCCTAGCTGTCGGGGGTCCCCGCCCCTCCCCCCCCTGGCCTAGCTGTCGGGGGTCCCGCCCCTCCCCCCCCCTCCCCCCCCCCCCTGGCCTAGCTGTCGGGGGTCCCCGCCCCTCCCCCCTCCCCCGCCCCTCCCCCCCCCCTGGCCTAGCTGTCGGGGGTCCCCGCCCCTCCCCCGCCCCTCCCCCCCCCCCCCCCCCTGGCCTAGCTGTCGGGGGTCCCCGCCCCTCCCCCCCCCCCTTCCCCCCCCCTGGCCTAGCTGTCGGGGGTCCCCGCTCCCTCCCCCCCTGGCCATCTCCTTAGTGCTCTCTCATACGAGAGGCATTGTCTGTTTTTTTACAGAGCCTGTTCGACTTCGGCAGCTGGATGACTCTATCAGGAGATGTTGTAATGCGGATGGCACGTGTCGATTTCGTCGGTGAGTCAATGATGTCGAATTCCTATGTATTTCAAAACATTCCATTTTTTTCAGTTGGATGACTGCCCCAACTCGAGCGCGCACTCTAGCGGTGCGATTTCTCACTGCTTCACGAGGTTCGATTGATTACGGTAGTGATTTTACAAATGTTTAAGGAGGAATACCAGTCTAAGAATGGTAGCTTGACACACTTGAATGTAACAGTCCGTTCTTCCTCACAAAGGAAAGGCACTAAAATTTATACGGAGTCGAGGGTACGATGCATTTAGGAAAAAATAGTTGTTTCTATGTTTCATGCGTTTGCTTTGTCAATACCTCTCTTTTCTAAGAGAGGTATTGGTTGCTATTTCAGAACCAGTTGGAATTCGGCATCTGGATGACTCAAGCAGGACAAGGTTCTATTACGGACGGCAGAAGATGATTTCGTCGGTGAGTCAATGTGCCTTTGTGAATGGTTTACAGCAGATTCGATTTCAATTTATTACAGATCGCTCAAAATCGAGTGAAGATTGTCGATCAGCAGAGGCGATTCATCTAGGTTAGCATTATTTTATTCTACATTTTACATTTTATTACTAGGCCTAGAAGGTAGGAGTGCTGAAAAGAAAGCATGTTTAGACAATTATTGGGCATGAATAGGGAGGGCAGCGCATGTTCCCAATGCGAAACGCGATACAGTATGCTAGCAACTTTTTTCGAGCGAATCGAATATTGATTTAATTTTTTAGTCGTCTTCAAATTTTTTATTTATTGACCATTTTTTAATTAGTTACTATTTCTCGCTAGCAAATAACTTTCACAGCTCACAACTATCGCATACGCGACTTAGCCTGTGCTAATTCCTTGCTTTTTGAAAATATGAACACTTTTCAAATTTTGGCTTTTTATTTTTCTTCGTTTTCACTTTCCCGTTCCTACATTTTGCCTTCCCCCTCTAATAAACCACTCTAAAATCATCGCCTGGGTCCTCCCCCATCCCCCGTCACTTCCTTTCCCGGAATTTCTCTGCCGGAGGTACCGAAACCTTGATTGTTTGTTGCGAATTCGCACGTGCACGCGCTTTTCCGTTTTTGTCCAGCTCCCCTCGCTATGGATGGGCTTCCCCTCTACCAAACCGCTCTGAAATCATCGACTGGGTCCTCCCCCATCCCCCGTTACTTCCTTTGCCGGAATTTCTCTGCCGGAGGTACCGAAACTTGGGTTCTTTGGCGTGAATTCACCAGTGTACTCCATTTTCTTCCATTTCCGCAATCCGTACATACGGCTGGCCTTCCCCCTCTACCAAACCACTCTGATATGATCACATATGTCCTCCCCATCCCCCCGTTAGTAGCTGTCGCGAAATTTCTCTGCCGGAGACACTGAAATCTTTGGATGATTGCCGTGAATCCGACCGCGCGCACTTTTTTCTCATGGTTTAGCCTTCCGTCGCTATACTTGGCCTTCCCCCTCAACCAAACTGCTCTGAAATCATCGCCTATATCCTCCCCCGTCTCCCCGTTGCCAGCTATCGCCTTAATTTTCTGCCGGAGGTACCGAAACCTTCGCTTGATTGCCCTGAGTTCCCCCCACGCCCGCGATTTTCCGATGTTTTCGCTCTCCCCTTCCGATACTAGACCTTCCCTCTTAACCAAACCACTTTGATATCATCACTTATACCCAAGCCCTCCCCCTCATTGGTAGATATAGAGAAAATTCTCTGTCGGAGATACCGAAACCATGGGTTGAATCCACATGCACGCACGATTGACTAATATAAGCATAATAGTAGCTTTCCTGTTATTTCTGTATACCAAATCGATCGGATTTATGTTTTAGACACTCAGATCATGCTCACAATCATAAAATATATATATTTTTTAGTAATTACAATAAAATACAAAAAGGAAAATGCTAAATATTAAATGTGTCCTAGCGCAAACTCGAGGAATCCTAAAGAGTACGGTAGGTGAGCATTTTCGTTCGTTGTTTTTGTGATTAGCATTATTATTGTTTTCGCTCATTTTTCAAATTTTTATTTTTATTTTATGATTCGGCACTATCGAATGCATAGGTCGAGCATAACTGGTTATTTATTTAATGCCTTTAAAAATTATCTGCTGCCCTCCCTAGGCATGAATTGATTATGTGAGCTTTTAGAAAAATACATAAACTGGTCCATATTGTGTATTCTTCAAGTTTGATTACGATTTGTGCGATAGCGATCATGAATTCTGAACAACTAACTATCAACTAGTATCATGGTAGCCGCTCAATTTACGTTTTCCAAGGCATTTTTTCGTTGCAGTTGGTTAACTACAAGTAGCATCTTCGGGCGATCGATGTCATGTTCAAAAGTTGGAAGTTGGAAGTTGCACGTCTCGTCGTAAACTACGAGTATCTAGATTTTGTTCATTGATTATGTACCGATGCAATTGTTCCATAGCTAGTCTTTTGAATAGTCGATACTGTGCTCTTACAATATGTTGTGAACTCGATTAGTGGTATTTCACTGGTTATAATTATTCTCACTTGATTATTTATATTTGAGCATGAATAAAATGTCTTCGAAAGAGCATACTGATTTGGTTTGATTGGACATCGTTTGTAACGATTCCTTATATTTTGCCGGCAGAAGTACTATTAATAAAATTTAATCTAAGGTCAATTTATTTGGGCAAATATAATCAATTGCGTATCGTCCTAGTATACCGTATTGATCAAGTTATTTAAAGCCTCACTGTAAATAAATCGGAGTTTTCTGATTTGTTTTGATAGCGTTCTCACATTATTTATCTTTAATTTAATCTATAATGCTAACCATCTTTGTTCACTTTATTCTTGAATGCTACATACTGTTCTCTTGTGCGATATTGCAAATTCAGAGCAAGAAAACCGTCAATCGAAACCTGCTTGTTTAAGAATTGTCCAATATTGTCAGCAAATTTCAATGTTTTCCTCTTTCCTGTTACGAATTGTATATCTGTTCTCGATTCATTTTTCTTCGTCCTTTAGAGACCTTCGGAAAATGTTGCCCTCAATACCTTAGGATTCTCGTTCAATACGACCTTTTCACTGTTTTCCATTTGCTTTTTGCATTGCCGCAGCAATCATGTTTCAGTGATTGATATACATTATCATCGCAAATACCAGGTTTTCTTTCCTGCCTTTCATCTTTGCTTCTCAGTCTTGATTCATCACTCCTTCCTATTCTCTTGTTCATCCATCCTATATATATTTAGATCAAATCATTGCTCTAATATCACTGATTAATTAATCACTGTTTATAGTATCTCGGATGGCCACCCACTCTCGGACGATCTACCGTTGCCGCTCTACGGTCAAAATAAATAAGACGACTTCGACGAATGAGAGGAATCGACATGAAGGAGGAAGACGACGAGAATGTAAAGGTGAATCGCCGCTACCCATCGATATTTAACGACTTCCAAAGTTTGAACAAATAATTTTTATTCTGTGTAAAAGTGAATACAACTTGCTAATAGAAAGTGAATACAACTTGCTAATAGGTTACGACGTGGGTCAGGTGCCCCGTCGTGCGCCCCTTAGGTTACGGCGTGGGTCAGGTGCCCCGTCGTGCGCCCCTTAGGTTACGGCGTGGGTCAGGTGCCCCGTCGTGCTCCCCTTAGGTAACTGCGTGGGTCAGGTGCCCCGCCGTGCGCCCCTTAGGTTGGTCAGGTGCCCCGCCGTGCGCCTTCCACCTTCCCACCCCTTCCCTCTCTGCAATTCCGCGTATCCGGACAAGAAAGAAGTATTTTATGATGCTGATCGAGGAGTTTAAAAGCTAAGTTTTCTGGTATCCGGCGATGGTCAGTGCCACTTCGCTGCCCCCCCCCCTCCCCCTAGGCGATGGTGCTGTCTATTTCGCTGTGCCCCCCCCAGAACCGGAAAACTAGTGCTTCTCATTCGAGAGGTATTAACTGTTTTTTCAGGAACCGTACCACTTCGGCTCATGGATGGCTCGGGTAGTGGGAGCAGATCGAGGTTCTACAGCTACACGTGGAACAAAGAATCAGTTCAGAATCAGTTCAACTTCGGCAGCTGGATGGCTCAAGGCGAGGAAGAAGGGCGAGATTCTAAAACGATTTCATACGTGAGTCAATGTGCCCGCTTTCGTATGCCAGATTGCGCATTTTTCTTTGCAGTTGACTACAAGTACCATCTCCGGGCGGTCGATGTGATTCTCAAAGGCTGAAAGTTTCTAGTCTCGTTGTTGAAGTACCTACCACCACTAGTATTGAGCTATATTTGTTTTATTAATTATATAATTATGTACCGATGTAATTGATCGATTTCTAGCCTGTAGAATAGTAGTTACTTAGCTGTTTCAATATGTTGTGAACTCGATTAGTGGCGTTTCTCCGTTAATAATTGTTTTTACATGGCTTCATTGGTTTTAATTATTCTCGCATAATTATTTATGTTTCAGTAAGAATAAACGCTTTCGAAAGAGCCTCCTAATTTGGTTTGTTTCGAAGTCGTTCGTAGCGACTGCCTATATTTTGCCAAAATGAATAGAATATATTAAATAATTACTGGTCAAATAAAATCAGTTTGTGGATCTTATTAGTATACGGTATTGATCAAGTTAATTGCTGCCTCGCTTTAAATAATTGGGAGTGATTCACATTTTCTGCTATTTTGTTTGTTTGATAGGATTTCCTCGCTATTTCTCATGAATTTAATCATTTTTGTTGATCACGTTTGTTCACTTTATTCTTGAACGTACTATCCTCTTGCAAAATTTCTAATCAAATCTCCCTTTTGTTACTTGTTTGAATCAGCATTTTCCAATCTTTTTCTATTGGGGAGCTGTGTTATTAATTCATTTCATTTCCTCCTTCAAAGATCGTCCGAATGCTTTTCCAAATAGTGAAGCATCGCAATTACGTTTGGGTTTTCATTCATCATGGCTTTTTGCCACTGTGTGCCCCTTGTTTTTGCATTGCCTTGAACAAGATTCAGCCCGAAATGTTTCTGCGATTTTTTGCATAACACCAGCTTTTCTGGCCTGCCTTTCATCTTCGCCAGCCCATTCTTGATTCATGACTCCTTCCTATTCGTTTTGCGTCCACCCTATACATGTTTATATTAATTCATTGCTCTGATATCGCAGATTAATTAATTAATGTTTATAGTATCCCGGATGGCTGCTCACTCCCCGACCATCAACTTTTGCCCGTCTACGGCCAGAATGGGCAGGACGGCTTCGACGAGTGAGAGAAATCGACATGAAGGAGGAAAACGACGAGAATGAAAAGGTGAATATAACTTACCGTTCGAAAGCTTACGATTTCGGAAACGTGAACAATTAATTACTTTGTCTATCTTCTTACAATATTTTTATTATTATTATATTATTTATTATTATTAAAACGCGTTCTCCGTAAGAACTCTGTGAAATGGGGGTCAGATGGCACAGTTTTAGAAAATTTTCTCGTATCCGGCTCAAACTTCACCAACATGACCCCTAGGGACGACATTCACGATTTTTGTACTTTGATCCCGAAAATTTTGATCTTTGATCTTTGATCTTTCGAAAAATAAATTTCAGATATCCCTATCATGTGATAGCTCATTCGAAAGAGCACAAAAAGTTATGTTAAAAACCGAAAGGATTTTAAATTTCATCGATTTTGGCCCAAGTTATGACTCAAAACATGACGATTTTCGTCGGTTTCGACGGAAATCGATTGGGCTACCCAGGAAGGAAGGCCCTCCCCACTCCTATTTTTCGATATTATTTGTATTTTTTATGTTTGAAAAACTTGGCATAGTTTGCGGGTCACATTTCGCGTGCCAATTTATCGAGAACTTCGACCAAGCGTGGCCAACCGCGTCTTTTTTCCAAAAACGGATTCATTCAGATAGGAGAGTGAGTGTTTTCCAGCACTTGTTTATGCCTAAAATGATGTTTGTTGGTCATTATGAACCGTCTGAAAAAAGTTTGTCAACATTTTGATGTATATTTTTGACATGACTCACGTTGACTTTTTTCACATAAGGGTCCCCCCTTATGTGAAAAACCTGGTTACGAGTCAGGTCGGAATTTGCCACAACAACATGTGGGATTTCACTAAATGTAACATGAAATACATTTTTTGATACCCTAAAATACATTAACTCAGATTGGAGGTCCTAACTTGACATGACCCCTACCAGGTTTTCACATAAGGGGGGACCCTTATGTGAAAAAAGTCAGGGTGAGTCATGTCAAAAATATACATCAAAATGTTGACAAACTTTCGTCAGACGGTTCATAATGACCAACAAACATCATTTGAGGCATAAACAAGTGCTGGAAAACACTCACTCTCCTATCGGAATGAATCCGTTTTTGGAAAAAAGACGCGGTTGGCCCCGCTTGGTCGAAGTTCTCGATAAATTGGCACACGAAATGTGACCCGCAAACTATGCCAAGTTTTTCAAACATAAAAAATACAAATAATATCGAAAAATAGGAGTGGGGAGGGCCTTCCTTCCTGGGTAGCCCAATCGATTTCCGTCGAAATCGACGAAAATCGTCATGTCTTGAGTCATAACTTGGGCCAAAATCGATGAAATTTAAAATCCTTCCGGTTTTCAACATAACTTTTTGTGCTCTTTCGAATGAGCTATCACATGATAGGGATATCTGAAATTTATTTTTCGAAAGATCAAAGATCAAAGATCAAATTTTCGGGATCAAAGTACAAAAATCGTGAATGTCGTCCCTAGGGGTCATGTTGGTGAAGTTTGAGCCTTGGGAGACCATTTTAAGAAAACTGTGCCACCCCACCTTGTTCCTTACAGAGAACGCGTTTTAAATTTATAATTATTAAAAATTTGTCAATCAGTATTTTATTTGCAGGGGCATGTTGATGAGATAGCGAACACTTCGATCAAGGATGGACCTTCTTATGCTGACCAAGGAATCCGAAAGCTAAGTTCCCGCGCATCCCCCGCCCGAGCACCAGGCCACTGACTGGGTTCGGGTTCTCCGCGCCTCCCCCACCCGAGCACCAGGCCACTGACTGGGTTCGGGTTCCCCGCGCCTCCCCGCCCGAGCACCAGGCCACTGACTGGGTTCGGGTTCCCCGCGCCTCCCCCGCCCGAGCACCAGGCCACTGACTGGGTTCGGGTTCCCCGCGCCTCCCCGCCCGAGCACCAGGCCACTGACTGGGTTCGGGTTCCCCGCGCCTCCCCGCCCGAGCACCAGGCCACTGACTGGGTTCGGGTTCCCCGCGCCTCCCCGCCCGAGCACCAGGCCACTGACTGGGTTCGGGTTCCCCGCGCATCCCCCGCCCGAGCACCAGGCCACTGACTGGGTTCGGGTTCCCCGCGCCTCCCGCCCGAGCACCAGGCCACTGACTGGGTTCGGGTTCCCCGCGCCTCCCCGCCCGAGCACCAGGCCACTGACTGGGTTCGGGTTCCCCGCGCTTCCCCGCCCGAGCACCAGGCCACTGACTGGGTTCGGGTTCCCCGCGCTTCCCCGCCCGAGCACCAGGCCACTGACTGGGTTCGGGTTCCCCGCGCCTCCCCGCCCGAGCACCAGGCCACTGACTGGGTTCGGGTTCCCCGCGCCTCCCCGCCCGAGCACCAGGCCACTGACTGGGTTCGGGTTCCCCGCGCCTCCCCGCCCGAGCACCAGGCCACTGACTGGGTTCGGGTTCCCCGCGCCTCCCCCGCCCGAGCACCAGGCCACTGACTGGGTTCGGGTTCCCCGCGCTTCCCGCCCGAGCACCAGGCCACTGACTGGGTTCGGGTTCCCCGCGCTTCCCCGCCCGAGCACCAGGCCACTGACTGGGTTCGGGTTCCCCGCGCTTCCCCGCCCGAGCACCAGGCCACTGACTGGGTTCGGGTTCCCCGCCCCGACCCGAGCACTAGGCCACTGCCTAGGTTCTCTTTAGTGCCTCTCATACGAGAGGTATTGACTGTTTTTTCAGAACCAGTGCGACTTCGGCAGCTGGATGACTCAAGCAGGACGAGGTTCAATTGCGGACGACACGTGACGATTTCGTCGGTGAGTCCATGATTTCGAATTCTTATGTGTATCACTTATATTCCATTTTACAGTTGGATGTCTACCCCCACTTGGACACGTACTCTAGCGGAGCGACACATCACTGCTTCAAGAGGTACGGTAAATTACGGTAGAGGTGCTGCAATTTAGGAAATATTTAGTTCTTCCAATGTGTTTTGCCTTTGTTTTGCCAATATTTTTTAAAAGTTTAATTATTTGATAGTAAAACCATGGGTGAATCGTTCGTCAATTTTGAATAAACTAATGCAGCGTATTTGGTCTTATTAATATATTGATATAATATATTGAGTTGCTCGAAGATTTCAATCTATTTTGCGAGACTAAAAGTAGCCAGTATCTCGCAGACAAAGGATTCTGGTTACTTTTCAGAATCAGTTCAACTTCGGCAGCTGGATGGCTCAAGGCGAGCGAGATCTACGTGTATGTTGTTTGCCTTTCCCCGTAGTAGATTCAAAAAGCACGCCCTATCTCCATCTCAACTCTGTTTCATCACAACAAATTTGCGGACATCTGTAACATTTTAATATTCCCCCATTCGATGTATTCACTTCCCTCATGGGTTTTTTTCGTGTATGTTGTTAGTCTTTCCACCCCAAAACCTTCTCATGTTCGAAATTTACGTTATTTCCCAATTAATTGATCTCCATTCGATGTTACCGTGTGCCCAAGGTAATGTTGCATCATTGTTGTTTGTTTACGATTCTATGCCTGTACTGTTAAGTTTGAATGTTGATCTTTGTCTGTCCACTGTTCATAAAGAATGTTTTTCCATTTTCGTCTCTCCGTGGTGAGCGACTCGGCATGCCGTTGTGAATCGGCTTGTAATCTATCTCTTTTCCGATGCCCTTATCAATTGCATTTTGTGAATTGTACATAGGTTGATATCAGGCAAGAGAAATGTTTTGCTTTTAATTTAATTTAAATGGAATCGGGAACTTTTCATTAGGTTGTCTACAACATTTTAAAAGCATTCGCAAAAGCCAAATCCAAACAAACCAGCCTTGATTCATCACTACTTCCCATTTTTAATTTTCGTCAACCCCATAAACTTTTTCGTTATATCGTTGCCGCGACATCACTGATATATTAATCAATATTATCAGAACCCCTAATGGCCGCTCGCTCCCGGACGACCAACGGTTACACATCTACGGCCAGAATTCGCGAGACAACTTCGACTAGCGGGATGAATTAGAATGCATGAGGAAAAGGAGGAGAATGTAAAGGTGAATTACTACAGATCGATAGCTTACGAATAAGGAAGCGTGAACGCTTCATTTCTTTATCTGCCGTCCCATAAATTCATTTTCCGCATTCCTCTCTTGTTCGACCCTCCAATTTCTTGCAACCCATAATTCAGAGTTCTCTCAAAATGCAATTATATCCCATTTGTTTTCTTCTCATTCTGCTTCACTTTTGATTCTCTGCGCGGTCTTTTGGTGACTGACTGTTTCTCTAGTTTGTATTTGTTGGCCAACAGCTAAATTGAAAAAGTGACTGGTAATGCCGATCATTTGTTTAATCGATCTTTTCTCTATGAATCTTTCTTCGGGTATTGATTTATTAATCAATATTTACAGTACATTGAATGGCCGCTAATTCCCGGACAATCAACTGTTGCCCTTCTACGGCAAGAATTCGCGAGACGACGTCAAGGTCTAAGCGGGAATATAACGCGGGAGGGAAACGACAATAATGTAGAGGTAAATCACTACCGATGCTTACAATTTGTTGTATTGGAAACTAGTGCATGAAAATGGATTGGCGTGTTTGTGGGAGAGGTACATCAGCTCAAAATGGTCTCTGGATGTTCATACTTGGTCGTTCCAATTAGACTCCCTAGGGGTGGGAAATATTGCAATAGCGGAGCTCCTAACTGCTTCCAAGTATTCACCCTTGGGAATTTATCCCACCTTCCACCCATGCTCTTCGCTTTTATTTAGCATTCCCATATCATGAATGTCCAATAGTTGCAGTGGCCTGAAGCTGTCCCAGTGTGCGATTCTGATGGAATGGCAACTACATTTCACGATGCAGTTGAATGACGTCAACCGATTGCTCCTGGGAGGACTCCAAATCGGTAGGCAGGTAATATCGCTGCTAGGGTTGGGACCGTGGTCCTGCCCTAGCAGGTAACTGCCACCAGGCCTGCTCATCATTCTCATCTTTCTTACGAAAGGTGAGAATGATGATTGCAGAATTAGCTCGACTTCGGCTGTCGGAGGACTGCAGATAGAGGAAACGCAAGGAGCTCATGCGAGGAGGATACTTGTGGCCGAACAGGAAAGTATCCCTTAGCTCAGAGTAAGTTAATTATATATATATATATATCCGACAAAATAGAACAAAATAGATACTTATCAATTTGTGGACTATTCAAACTCGATATCGCATCGTACTGCAATCAGTTTTTTGCAATTTTTCATGGCCATTTCAAGTTGATATCCATTTTCTCAATTCCAGTCAGCCCACTTCATCTGGCGAGGCGACGGGGAAAAGTACACGACACTAATGGAGAAAGTGACTGCGGCATTCAGTGGAGTGCAGGTGAGATATCGTAGATTACGGTAGTGGGGAACTCTTCAATATGACAGTTCCAAATTCGCGGAATCAGGTAATCGATGAAATGGGCTAATTTAATGACGAGACGGTCCCATTTTTTGCAACCCAATATTCAGAGTGAGCTCTCTCAAAAAAGCGAAAAAGTAATAACTTATTCTTCTCATTATTCTCTTCTCATTATTGCCTATCTTCCCATCGAAATTACCTACTTGTTTGGCGCGCATTTCATCGTTGTCAGCCCAGTCCTGAAATATCACTCCTTCCTATTCTCATTTTCATCCACCCTATATTAATTTTTAATTATAAATTAACTCAACACTGATTAATTTTACGTAAAGGTGAATATAACTCACCGTTCGAAAGCTTGCGATTACAGAAGCGTGAACAATTAATTACTTTGTCTATCTTCTCACAAGATGTTGTATTTATATTATTTATTATAATGAAATTTATCGAAAATTTGTCAATCAATATTTTAATTGCAGATGCACGAGGACAAGATGGCGAGCACTCCGACAAAGGATGGACCTTCTTATGCTGACCAAGGAATCCAGAAGCTAAGTCCGCGCTTTGCTTACATTTAGAACTGGTGTAGCCTCGTTGGCTCATCGCGTGCTTTAGGATGTGGCGTGAGCTAGGAGCTCTGTCACGCGTGCTAAAAAATGTGGCGTGAGCTAGGAGCTCTCTCACGCGTGCTAAAAAATGTGGCGTGAGCTAGGAGCTCTGTCACACGTGCTAAAAAAATGTGGCGTGAGCTAGGAGCTCTGTCACGCGTGCTAAAAAATGTGGCGTGAGCTAGGAGCTCTGTCACGCGTGCTTTAGGATGTGCCGTGAGCTAGGAGCTCTGTCACGCGTGCTTTAGGATGTGGCGTGAGCTAGGAGCTCTGTCACGCGTGCTAAAAAATGTGGCGTGAGCTAGGAGCTCTGTCACGCGTGCTTTAGGATGTGGCGTGAGCTAGGAGCTCTGTCACGCGTGCTAAAAAAATGTGGCGTGAGCTAGGAGCTCTGTCACGCGTGCTAAAAAATGTGGCGTGAGCTAGGAGCTCTGTCACGCGTGCTTTAGGATGTGGCGTGAGCTAGGAGCTCTGTCACGCGTGCTAAAAAAATGTGGCGTGAGCTAGGAGCTCTGTCACGCGTGCTAAAAAAATGTGGCGTGAGCTAGGAGCTCTGTCACGCGTGCTTTAGGATGTGGCGTGAGCTAGGAGCTCTGTCACGCGTGCTAAAAAAATGTGGCGTGAGCTAGGAGCTCTGTCACGCGTGCTAAAAAATGTGGCGTGAGCTAGGAGCTCTCTCACGCGTGCTAAAAAATGTGGCGTGAGCTAGGAGCTCTGTCACACGTGCTAAAAAAATGTGGCGTGAGCTAGGAGCTCTGTCACGCGTGCTAAAAAATGTGGCGTGAGCTAGGAGCTCTGTCACGCGTGCTTTAGGATGTGCGTGAGCTAGGAGCTCTGTCACGCGTGCTTTAGGATGTGGCGTGAGCTAGGAGCTCTGTCACGCGTGCTAAAAAATGTGGCGTGAGCTAGGAGCTCTGTCACGCGTGCTTTAGGATGTGGCGTGAGCTAGGAGCTCTGTCACGCGTGCTAAAAAAATGTGGCGTGAGCTAGGAGCTCTGTCACGCGTGCTAAAAAATGTGGCGTGAGCTAGGAGCTCTGTCACGCGTGCTTTAGGATGTGGCGTGAGCTAGGAGCTCTGTCACGCGTGCTAAAAAAATGTGGCGTGAGCTAGGAGCTCTGTCACGCGTGCTTTAGGATGTGGCGTGAGCTAGGAGCTCTGTCACGCGTGCTTTAGGATGTGGCGTGAGCTAGGAGCTCTGTCACGCGTGCTAAAAAATGTGGCGTGAGCTAGGAGCTCTGTCACGCGTGCTAAAAAAATGTGGCGTGAGCTAGGAGCTCTGTCACGCGAGCTTTAGGATGTGGCGTGAGCTAGGAGCTCTGTCACGCGTGCTAAAAAAATGTGGCGTGAGCTAGGAGCTCTGTCACGCGTGCTAAAAAAATGTGGCGTGAGCTAGGAGCTCTGTCACGCGTGCTAAAAAAATGTGGCGTGAGCTAGGAGCTCTGTCACGCGAGCTTTAGGATGTGGCGTGAGCTAGGAGCTCTGTCACGCGTGCTAAAAAATGTGGCGTGAGCTAGGAGCTCTGTCACGCGTGCTAAAAAATGTGGCGTGAGCTAGGAGCTCTGTCACGCGTGCTAAAAAAATGTGGCGTGAGCTAGGAGCTCTGTCACGCGAGCTTTAGGATGTGGCGTGAGCTAGGAGCTCTGTCACGCGTGCTAAAAAATGTGGCGTGAGCTAGGAGCTCTGTCACGCGTGCTAAAAAATGTGGCGTGAGCTAGGAGCTCTGTCACGCGTGCTAAAAAATGTGGCGTGAGCTAGGAGCTCTGTCACGCGTGCTTTAGGATGTGGCGTGAGCTAGGAGCTCTGTCACGCGTGCTAAAAAATGTGGCGTGAGCTAGGAGCTCTGTCACGCGTGCTTTAGGATGTGGCGTGAGCTAGGAGCTCTGTCACGCGTGCTTTAGGATGTGGCGTGAGCTAGGAGCTCTGTCACGCGTGCTAAAAAATGTGGCGTGAGCTAGGAGCTCTGTCACGCGTGCTTTAGGATGTGGCGTGAGCTAGGAGCTCTGTCACGCGTGCTAAAAAATGTGGCGTGAGCTAGGAGCTCTGTCACGCGTGCTTTAGAATGTGGCGTGAGCTAGGAGCTCTGTCACGCGTGCTAAAAAATGTGGCGTGAGCTAGGAGCTCTGTCACGCGTGCTAAAAAATGTGGCGTGAGCTAGGAGCTCTGTCACGCGTGCTAAAAAATGTGGCGTGAGCTAGGAGCTCTGTCACGCGTGCTAAAAAATGTGGCGTGAGCTAGGAGCTCTGTCACGAGTGCTTTAGGATGTGGCGTGAGCTAGGAGCTCTGTCACGCGTGCTAAAAAATGTGGCGTGAGCTAGGAGCTCTGTCACGCGTGCTAAAAAATGTGGCGTGAGCTAGGAGCTCTGTCACGCGAGCTTTAGGATGTGGCGTGAGCTAGGAGCTCTGTCACGCGTGCTAAAAAAATGTGGCGTGAGCTAGGAGCTCTGTCACGCGTGCTAAAAAAATGTGGCGTGAGCTAGGAGCTCTGTCACGCGTGCTTTAGGATGTGGCGTGAGCTAGGAGCTCTGTCACGCGTGCTAAAAAATGTGGCGTGAGCTAGGAGCTCTGTCACGCGTGCTAAAAAATGTGGCGTGAGCTAGGAGCTCTGTCACGCGTGCTAAAAAATGTGGCGTGAGCTAGGAGCTCTGTCACGCGTGCTTTAGGATGTGGCGTGAGCTAGGAGCTCTGTCACGCGTGCTTTAGGATGTGGCGTGAGCTAGGAGCTCTGTCACGCGTGCTAAAAAATGTGGCGTGAGCTAGGAGCTCTGTCACGCGTGCTTTAGGATGTGGCGTGAGCTAGGAGCTCTGTCACGCGTGCTAAAAAATGTGGCGTGAGCTAGGAGCTCTGTCACGCGTGCTTTAGAATGTGGCGTGAGCTAGGAGCTCTGTCACGCGTGCTAAAAAATGTGGCGTGAGCTAGGAGCTCTGTCACGCGTGCTAAAAAATGTGGCGTGAGCTAGGAGCTCTGTCACGCGTGCTAAAAAATGTGGCGTGAGCTAGGAGCTCTGTCACGCGTGCTAAAAAATGTGGCGTGAGCTAGGAGCTCTGTCACGAGTGCTTTAGGATGTGGCGTGAGCTAGGAGCTCTGTCACGCGTGCTAAAAAATGTGGCGTGAGCTAGGAGCTCTGTCACGCGTGCTTTAGGATGTGGCGTGAGCTAGGAGCTCTGTCACGCGTGCTAAAAAAATGTGGCGTGAGCTAGGAGCTCTGTCACGCGTGCTTTAGAATGTGGCGTGAGCTAGGAGCTCTGTCACGCGTGCTAAAAAATGTGGCGTGAGCTAGGAGCTCTGTCACGCGTGCTAAAAAATGTGGCGTGAGCTAGGAGCTCTGTCACGCGTGCTAAAAAATGTGGCGTGAGCTAGGAGCTCTGTCACGCGTGCTAAAAAATGTGGCGTGAGCTAGGAGCTCTGTCACGAGTGCTTTAGGATGTGGCGTGAGCTAGGAGCTCTGTCACGCGTGCTAAAAAATGTGGCGTGAGCTAGGAGCTCTGTCACGCGTGCTAAAAAAATGTGGCGTGAGCTAGGAGCTCTGTCACGCGAGCTTTAGGATGTGGCGTGAGCTAGGAGCTCTGTCACGCGTGCTAAAAAAATGTGGCGTGAGCTAGGAGCTCAGTCACGCGTGCTAAAAAAATGTGGCGTGAGCTAGGAGCTCTGTCACGCGTGCTTTAGGATGTGGCGTGAGCTAGGAGCTCTGTCACGCGTGCTAAAAAATGTGGCGTGAGCTAGGAGCTCTGTCACGCGTGCTAAAAAATGTGGCGTGAGCTAGGAGCTCTGTCACGCGTGCTAAAAAATGTGGCGTGAGCTAGGAGCTCTGTCACGCGTGCTTTAGGATGTGGCGTGAGCTAGGAGCTCTGTCACGCGTGCTTTAGGATGTGGCGTGAGCTAGGAGCTCTGTCACGCGTGCTAAAAAAATGTGGCGTGAGCTAGGAGCTCTGTCACGCGTGCTTTAGGATGTGGCGTGAGCTAGGAGCTCTGTCACGCGTGCTTTAGGATGTGGCGTGAGCTAGGAGCTCTGTCACGCGTGCTATAAAATGTGGCGTGAGCTAGGAGCTCTGTCACGCGTGCTTTAGGATGTGGCGTGAGCTAGGAGCTCTGTCACGCGTGCTAAAAAAATGTGGCGTGAGCTAGGAGCTCGTCACGCGTGCTAAAAAATGTGGCGTGAGCTAGGAGCTCTGTCACGCGTGCTTTAGGATGTGGCGTGAGCTAGGAGCTCTGTCACGCGTGCTAAAAAAATGTGGCGTGAGCTAGGAGCTCTGTCACGCGTGCTAAAAAAATGTGGCGTGAGCTAGGAGCTCTGTCACGCGTGCTTTAGGATGTGGCGTGAGCTAGGAGCTCTGTCACGCGTGCTAAAAAATGTGGCGTGAGCTAGGAGCTCTGTCACGCGTGCTAAAAAAATGTGGCGTGAGCTAGGAGCTCTGTCACGCGTGCTAAAAAATGTGGCGTGAGCTAGGAGCTCTGTCACGCGTGCTTTAGGATGTGGCGTGAGCTAGGAGCTCTGTCACGCGTGCTAAAAAAATGTGGCGTGAGCTAGGAGCTCTGTCACGCGTGCTAAAAAAATGTGGCGTGAGCTAGGAGCTCTGTCACGCGTGCTTTAGGATGTGGCGTGAGCTAGGAGCTCTGTCACGCGTGCTAAAAAAATGTGGCGTGAGCTAGGAGCTCTGTCACGCGTGCTAAAAAATGTGGCGTGAGCTAGGAGCTCTGTCACGCGTGCTAAAAAAATGTGGCGTGAGCTAGGAGCTCTGTCACGCGTGCTTTAGGATGTGGCGTGAGCTAGGAGCTCTGTCACGCGTGCTAAAAAAATGTGGCGTGAGCTAGGAGCTCTGTCACGCGTGCTAAAAAATGTGGCGTGAGCTAGGAGCTCTGTCACGCGTGCTTTAGGATGTGGCGTGAGCTAGGAGCTCTGTCACGCGTGCTTTAGGATGTGGCGTGAGCTAGGAGCTCTGTCACGCGTGCTTTAGGATGTGGCGTGAGCTAGGAGCTCTGTCACGCGTGCTAAAAAATGTGGCGTGAGCTAGGAGCTCTGTCACGCGTGCTTTAGGATGTGGCGTGAGCTAGGAGCTCTGTCACGCGTGCTAAAAAAATGTGGCGTGAGCTAGGAGCTCTGTCACGCGTGCTTTAGGATGTGGCGTGAGCTAGGAGCTCTGTCACGCGTGCTTTAGGATGTGGCGTGAGCTAGGAGCTCTGTCACGCGTGCTATAAAATGTGGCGTGAGCTAGGAGCTCTGTCACGCGTGCTTTAGGATGTGGCGTGAGCTAGGAGCTCTGTCACGCGTGCTAAAAAATGTGGCGTGAGCTAGGAGCTCGGTCACGCGTGCTAAAAAATGTGGCGTGAGCTAGGAGCTCTGTCACGCGTGCTTTAGGATGTGGCGTGAGCTAGGAGCTCTGTCACGCGTGCTAAAAAATGTGGCGTGAGCTAGGAGCTCTGTCACGCGTGCTAAAAAAATGTGGCGTGAGCTAGGAGCTCTGTCACGCGTGCTTTAGGATGTGGCGTGAGCTAGGAGCTCTGTCACGCGTGCTAAAAAATGTGGCGTGAGCTAGGAGCTCTGCCACGAGCACCAGCTGCCCCCCTACTCCAGGGCTGGAATAGTTATCAATGCCTCTCTTACGAGAGGTATTGGTAACTATTCCAGAATCGGTACGACTTCGGCAGTTGAATGGCTCAAATAGTGGAGCAGATAGACGTTCTTCAACTGCTACCGGGACACGATTTATTCGGTGAGTCATTGTGAAAAAAATGTCAAAGTAGGAAGTCTTAGGGGGCGTAGATCAGTGATCTCGCCAGCGCATTTCTTAGGGGGGCGTAGATCAGTGATCTCGCCAGCGCGTTAGGGGGGGGGGGGCGTAGATCAGTGATCTCGCCAGCGCTAGTACCTCTCATACGAGAGGTATTGTTGTCATTTTTAGGAGCAATACGACTTCGGCGGCTCTTGAATTCTCATTAAACGAGAGCGAGAAGATGAATGTCCTTCTGTAGCAGAAACGACGCAATTACTTTGGTGAGTCATCGTTCTCTTTTCAAGCTGATACAAGGTTTTCCCCTATTTTTCTGTAAAGTAAAAAGAAACAGTTATCCCGTTCGAGAAAATAATTCGAGAAAGGCTCGAATAAAAATGGAAAGATTGCTATCTCCTCGATTACTAAGAGACTATAATTTTTTTGTGTCTGTCTGTCCGTCCGTATGTATGTATGTATGTATGTATGTATGTATGTCACGCTCCGGAAATCGCCCAAAATCGCCCTTTTCGCCCGTTTCCAAGCCTAACTCCTTCAGAAAAGGTATTGTAGTGATGATCCGAAAAAAATCAAAAATCATTTTCATCATCACTATGCAATATGACGAAATAGCTTAAAAACCCGTTTTTCGCGCCGTTCTCGCCGGAAACTCAACCAAATCGATCGTGCTTGGCACCAAACTACTCGCAATTGAAAAAATCGATAATCAATTTCATCATCACTGTGAAATATTGCGTAATTATGATGCAATAACTCGTTTTTTTGCATTGTTTTCGACTGAAACTTAACCAAATCAAATATTTTTTTTATTTTTATTATTACGTCATAAATCGATACCGTAACCCGATTACAGTATCCCCAAAGGTTCGGCGGGTCAGATTTAGTTCGCTGGGTCAGATTTATGACTTTCGTCATAAATCGATATTGTAACCCGATTACAGTATCCCAAAAGGTTCGGCGGGTCAGATTTAGTTCGCTGGGTCAGATTTATGACTTTTGTCATAAATCGATACCGTACCACTATTACCATGCACCAAAGTTGTCGACTAGGTCAAACTTAGTTCACTGGGTCAGATTTATGACTTTTGTCATAAATCGATACCGTCTCACGAGTACAGTACCCCAATCGGTTCGGCGGGTCAGAATTAGTTCAGTGAGTCATATTTATGACTTTTGTCATTAATCGATACCGTATCACGAATACAGAACCCCAATCGGTTCGACGGGTCAGACCCGGCGACATTAGCTAGCGAGCGCAGCGAGCCTGCGAGTCCCTGGCGGAAGGCTCGTGGGGCCGAGGGCGAGCCGAAAAAAAGATGGGATGGGGCCACGCAGTGGCCCCATCCCATCTTTTTTCGGATCGCCCGAGGCCCCACGAGCCTTTCGCCAGGGACGATGCCAACTCGGTCCGCGACTGTGAATATTTTATCTACCAATGTAGCCCACTAGCCCAAGCGTAGTTCACTGGGTGTGATTTATGAGTTTTGTCGTAAATCAATACCGTATTACTTTTATATAACATTAACGTGATTCGCTTGATCAAAGTTAGTACGGTGGAACACATTCACGCTTGCGGAAGGCCTCACGAGCCTTCCTCAAGCGTTCGCACATGACTGGGATAAAACCTTAACACACAACCCGGCGACGCGAAGCGCTCGCAGAAGACTATCACAACCCGGCGTTGCGCACACGCTGGCGAGCGTAGCGAGCCTCATTGCAGCCGGAGGCTGCTTGCCACCCGCAGGGTCTAGCCGGGCGTAGCCCGGCTAGTTTTCTCGTAGAGTGGATCGAATATAATATTAGGAGCTTTCATCGAATTTTTTAATGGGTGCAAGCAGGTCGGATTATTTTGATTATTGATTTATGGAACAAAAACGAGATATTCAACATTTGAGAAGCACTACGACTTCGGCCTGAGTGACTCGCGTAGTGAGAGCAGGACGAGCTTCTCCCTCTACACGTAAACAAGACGATCTCTTCAGTGAGTCAATGTACCTTTGAAAGATATTATATCATTGTCTCACTGTTGTTCATTAATTAATATAGTTACAGTACGTCAATCAACAATCGGCACGAATCAGCAAGAAGATCTCAACGGGTGAGGGGAAGGAAGGAAGACGACAAATCAGTGAGTCAATGTACCTTTGAGAGATATTATATCATTGTCTCACTGTTGTTCATTACTAAGTAATATAAAAAGTTAATGTCTGTCTGTCCGTCTGTCTGTCTGTCTGTATGTTTGTCTGGCACGCTCAACTTTTTTTGCTCATATCTCGGCTCAAAACGATCGTACAGCCTCAAAACTTTTACCAACCAACTTTTCATGAAAAAAATTTTCGAAAAAAAAATCGATAATTGATTTCGTCATCATTTCGTCATAATCCGTTTTTTTCACCGTATTCACTGGAAACTGTAATTGTATAATTGTTGAATTCTACTCTAAGAGTACTGCTCAACTGAAATACGATATTTTATTGGTTGTTGTTACTATCGTAACCTCGAATGGTTTCAGAGATGGTCTTCCTCTTCCTCCTCTCTCGTCTTCTCTCAACCGTCCTTCCCTCTCATTCCTCCGATGAGGAGAGGAGATCGTGCGCCCAAACAGGTAAGAATGGAGATTCAGAAGATTTTTTGAAAATTATTGACAATAAAGAATTTTACTCGTTTGTTTAGAACTGATTAAGATTAAGATCTGACATGTCTAAAATTCTGATTGAGCAATCTTTTCGAAAATTTAAATTTTAAAGTATACGTAAGCGATGATTACGAATTAAATCGAATGTTTATCGTGATGAATAACTTTCGTCCTCGTCAGTAATGAAATACATGTGATCTGAATTTACTCAAATTTTAGAGAAACTCAAAATAACAACTACTCACGCGAAACAAAACGAACGCTAAATAACACAATTACTATTGAATGCTTAGGATGATTGAATATATTAGAATCGAAGGCTTTTCTTTACAGACGCAGAATCACTTTATGCTCAATCTCTTTCCAATCAATCTTCTGAATCGCCATTCTTACCTGTTTGGGCGCACGATCTCCTCTCCTCATCGGAGGAATGAGTGGGAAGGATGAGAGAGGAGGACGAGGAAGGTCATCTCTGAAACCATTCTAGGTTACGATGGTGACAACAATCAATAATATATCGTATTTCAATTGAGCAGTAATATGTGATCAAAATTCAACGGTTACCATGTGATCTGAATTTTAGATGATACTTACTGAATTTCAGTACAGACATTGATCACGAAACATAAATTCAGTGGAAATCTTGATTAACCAACTACATACACTGAAGATCAAAACTGTAGGAGCTTGGAAAACGTAAATTACTCAACCAAATCGACCGTGCTTGGCACCAAACAACCCGTAATCGAAATTTTCAAAAAATCGATAGCCAATTTCGTCATCACTATGCAATATTGCGTAATGATGATGAAATAACCTATTTTTCGAGCAATTTTCAGCTGAAACTCAACCGAATCGATCGGGAAATCAGCCCAACCCATTTTCATGTTCAGAATCAATGTCAACTGGTAATGTTTAGATATTTCGCAATAGGAAAGCGTTTTTAAGTGCGTACTCGCGTTTTTGAGTACAGTAAGCTCAGATTCGATGCCAATCGATGTTTACTGATAATGTTTCGATATTTCGCAATAGGGAAACGCGTTTTTAACCCTGCGTCATCTGGCGAGCGAGCGTAGCGAGCGAAGCCTGCGAGTCCCTGGCGGAAGGCTCGTGGGGCCGAGGGCGATCCGAAAAAAAGATGGGACCCAAAAAAAAGAAAAAAGATGGGACCCAAAAAAAAAGAAAAAAAGACCCATTCTTTTTCGGATCGCCCGAGGCCCCACGAGCCTTTCGCGAGGGACGATGCCAACTCTGTCCGCGACTGTGAATATTCTATCCTTTCATGCATTGATCAAAGCCCTAAATACAGCACCCGGCAATACCAGGGATTAGTGGAAACCGATTCCAACATTGAACCATGCGCCTCTTTTGATATCCCAGGGTATGGGGTTTATCTTTTTTCATGATGATTCACTTTTTGTTAATCGATATTCCATCATTTTCAATTATTTATTCCGAAATTTCACCCTTACAAATCGTGTTGGAGTGGAAAATGATATAATACAGATTGAAAAAAAAACGAGAATTATAATGAGAAAGACTATTGAAAACTCCATACTCTGGTATATCAATAGGTTGCTCTCGATGTAGCGCATCGTTCAATGCTGGAATCCGTTTTCCTTATCTGTGATATTTGAAAGTTATTTCATAACTGACGAGACCGAAAGTTATTCATCACCATTAACATTCGATTGAAAACGCCATCATCTCTTACGTGCCCTCTGAAATTTTCGAAAAGATTGCTATGTTAAAATTTTATATATGGAAAGTCGTGATTTGCAGCACGGCTGTTGGGAATTAATTGGTGCGAAATGAAATAGACCATGATCATCAGCACCCTCGAGAACCTCAGTGCACAATTTTTCGAAATTTTGGTGTCTCAACTTCAACACTTGGGACTGCTAAGTGTGGCCAGAGTGCGAACAGCATAGATGACGATTGCAAAAAAAAAATGAAATCGCATGACAGGAATCACTCAGCTTCCCCGTATTATAACTTCAATACTGATATTATTAGACAACCCGCTCATATACTGTTGAAATTATGTTTCATGTCCTTTCAGGTTGGCTGTCCCGCCTCTTCCATCTCACTCTCTTCGATGAGTGTCTCTGGCCGCCAAACAGCCACTCGTCCTTCCATCAATTGGAGCCGTCCATTCGACGGCAGATTAGGTTGGTCTTTGGGATTATTTCAGTGGCGTTTTTCAATAGGGAGGCCGAAGGCTATCGCCAAATTTTAAATTGCTCAATTCAAAAACTTCAAAAAAGCTTGGTGTTTTTTGTCACGTGGTCCGTTCCCTTCGGCCATTTACTTTTAATTATGCACTAAAAAGGCAAGCAGAAACCGATTCGGGGGTGACCCTACTTCAGTTCGAACCGTGAAACCGATTTGTCTATTTTTTTAAAATAAAATGTGGTTGCAGCTCTCAGTGCAGTGTCCTTGACGTTCAAGACTGTCCGGGCGTCAGTCGTCATCGCGCTTTTTTCTTTGTCAAAGGTGAGCTCTTCGCTATTGCATTTTACTATTATTTTTTGTGTTGATTTTCCATCGGGTGGCCGGAGGCTATCGCCAATTTTTAATTTGAAACACTGTGAAATGCAGTGAAACGGTGAATCACGGTTTCATTCGCCGATTAGGCCAGATAACCAAATATATCCGTTCTGTAAACTAAAAGCGACTAAGCGTGCTTCTTAATTTGAATTAGCATCGTAAACGTAAATGATTCTTAAATAGCTGCAATAAGTTAGAAGCACATACGACGTAATGAATCAATAGAATATATAAAAATTCAGGCTACTCGTCGCTCGTCTCTCCCTCCCCCCTTCCCCTTCTGTCGTGAGAAGTCTTCTGGAGATGCGTCCTGAAGAGGCGATTCAAGGGGAAGCTGGAATTATTTCAACTTTAACTCGTTTTTATCGTACTGTTTACTTTTTCTCATCGTATTTTACCCGCCCCGGCACCACTGCAAAATATCACCAGTGGCTGCCGGGCGAATGTGTGCAGTGTGTGAGATGATCGATTGATGGGTTACTGTAGTGGGACGATCGATCGATGGGTTACTGTAGTGAGACGATCGATTGATGGGTTACTGTAATGAGACGATCGATTGATGGGTTACTGTAATGAGACGATCGATCGATGGGTTACTGTAGTGAGATGATCGATCAATGGGTTACTGTAGTGAGACGATCGATCGATGGGTTGCTGTAGTGAGATGATCGATCAATGGGTTACTGTAGTGAGATGATCGATCAATGGGTTACTGTAGCTGTCACTAGAGCTACAGTAACGTCGTATGACCTGGTCGTGGTGTATCTACAGTACTATTGTGCAGTACTATGACAAGGTGTATTCTGGTGTGCAATTTAGCCTTTCCCGGTTGCGAACGGTTGTGTTGGTTCTACTCCTCACCGCAGTGTACCTTACCGTATCCCCCATGGTGTAATTTCGGTAGTGTCTTTCCCATAGTCTAGTCTCGTTCTCGTCCCTCTCGTCTCGTTGCGTGTTTCCTGTTCTGCCCTTCATCCATGTGCTTACCGAATTTTTCCCGTAGTGTCCCCACTCGTAACCCCTTCCGTTCCCGTTGTGTTCAGTTATGCCTTTCATAGTGGTGTGCCTACCGTTGTCCCCCTTGTCCTCTTTCCCCGTAGTGTACATACCGTACCGACCGTCCGTGGCGTGGATTCGGTTCTGTTTTCTCCATCATCTTACATTCTCGTCTTACACCATCATTGGTTACTTCTCCCTCCTCTTTGGTGCGACTACCGTATTTTGCTTTAAGTATTCACGAACGGATCCGATAGAACAAAAAGGCGACTCGTCACATCATGACAAATTAATTAATATTTGAAAGTACCGTATTTTTTCCGCGTGAGAGCCTGTTTGGAATGGCTTTGGCAACATGCCAAGTGGGTCCCTCCACAAAATCAGATGTACACTTAATATCCGCGAATTCGCTTCCCAGCTTTTAAATCTTTCTTGAATGGGACACAACACGATAAAATCTACCGAATTAACTGGGTAAACGTAAAATATAATAAAGAGCAACCTCGCAAAACTGAAAAACTCGAGTGGTGTAGTCGGGTGCAGCGAAAAAATGCGAAAATTTCTGTGATTTGACAATGCACTCGAGCATACACCACCTGCCTGCATATCTTTGAACGAGTCGCCTCGGACCCTTTCATGTATTCTTTTCCTGCTAGTGGCGTCTCTTGTTTACAAACCCTCATCGACTCCTTTTGATGCTTCGTGAATTGAAAATCGAACGTCACAATCAGTCGAGGGGGGAATTACAAGAACCCTTTCTTCTGACGATCCCTTTAAAGATAGAATATTCTAGTAGCAAGCGGACATTCGGCGGTCAACAAATTGTGGTCTTCTTTTGGATGGGGCCGGGAGGGGGAGAAGACGAGACCACCTAAAGTAACCTAAGGAAGGTAGAAAGGACAACGGAGTACCGAAGACTAGCTTCTTGGCTTACACATCCCCATCGTTAGTAAAAGAAGATTGGATGGGGCCACGCAGTATTTCGATAAACACAATATTATTACATGTTACCTCGAATGTAGGAAGACCGCTCTGGATTATGTTCTATAATTGTACAGATCTAGAAAGTGCGAGCTGGCTGATTTTTTTTTGTGTTCTTGTCTAATGTATGCACATCGATTCACCTGAACACGTAATGGGTTCAGTCATTATCATGTTTCATTGCTGATGTAAACGAGACAATTAACTACAGTAGCGGCAGTCTTCGAATGCTTTAGCATAGGGACCGCAATAGCAACATTTTGAAACCATTCTAAAAATACAAGCTCCGTTCAAACCTACCCAATCGCGTGTGCCGAATCTAACTAGAAAACAACTGAACGTAAATAAATAAACCAGAAGCAACATTATCGATTTTTAAAAATGTTGATTTTTGCAACAAACTACCGTAAGATTATATTTGAGTTGGAGCGCACGCTAAGGTGTTTTTTTTAAATTTTACTTTCTAAATGTACTATTCATGAATGATATTTTTAATAATGTTTAAATTGCTATAGAAAGGCTTTACCAATCTTGGAAATGATAAGCAATGATATAAGAAGCAGGGGCAACGCGCAAGAGATGAAAGGGCTAGGCAACATGTTTGACGCCGTAAAGTCGATGCTCCGAACGAAAGTCCTTACCCGTGGTGGTAACGGGGAGAAGCGCCACAGTCAGTAGAATGATATAAAAGCAAAAATAGGCGTGGGCAACACGAAAACCCCGAGAAAAATAAATAAAACCAAAAAGTTCACCAAAAAAACCCGGATTCCACATCTTTAACGCCATAAAGTCGATGCTCCGAACGAAAACCACCATAAGTGTTTGTAACGAGGAGAAGTGTCGTAGTCTAGAGAGTCATATGAACGCAGAAATAGGCGTGGGCAATAAGAAATAAAGCTTTAGCATGTGAAAATGTCTGAGAATTTTTTTTAACCCAAAATGTAAAATGATGATTGCGAAAAGGTTAACACCATTAATGGGGTCTGATGAGAAAGAAAGGGTATTTCGTTGAATGGACTATTCAATGCAAGCCAAAAAAATAAAAATATTAATCGCCAAAACATAGTAATTATCGATTGAAAAATAGATTCAAAATGCGTGGTGCAGTCGTTCGACTTTTCGCAATTCTCACAGGTTACTGTAAGTCCGCCCGCACTCTGACGACACGCTGCGGTCCCTACTTTAGCAATTCAATCCATTCTGCGACGGCTGCCCGACTGCAATATCGTATTAGACAATATTTTTTTTTTAAATATTTATATTTCCATGGTCAAACACTTACGAAAACTCGATAGGAACATCGGAAGAGGAGTAATCAGGCTTCATATCGGATGGCTCGAATTTCGAAAAAAAGAGTAGATTTACCGAACGCGGTGTAACCACAAAGGAAAAGAATAGCGTTAATTGGAAGTAGATCATCTTACCGATTTGTCAAACTTGTAAAAGCGGTTCTACGAAGTATCTTGGGCGAAACAAATTATCGCGTTATATACGATGTCACTTCTCAATTCGATAAATTATTGTCTGTGTGTATACTGCCCTACCACGTGGACAGGAGAAAGCAGAAGCCTCTCCATTAGGCGTTGCAGGTTACAAATTTCATTACCGAAAATCGTGATCTATCCTATTTTCTCGCGTAATTTACCATTCCCCTTCTTGTCAAATTATGCTAGAACAACGCACTAGTTCACTACGCACTAGTAAAGTCAACTTGATTCTAACTGTGAAAAAATGATATATGAAAAATCCTTTCCAGATAGGCAACTCACGTCATTTTTAGCTGAAGTAAAAGGACAGGAGCCTCCGAAAAGAAGAAAAGAAGCGAGAATGAGAGAAGAAGTCCCCCTTCCCCGTCTTAGCTCATCCAATTCAAGCCATTTATCTTCTGCCTCTGCCAGTCTCTCTTCATTTGACTCGCTATTTCTCCCTTCTCTGCTCGAAAGAGGGGGATGGTAGCCATGGTGGTTATGAGCTTTGACGAAGGACTGCGTACGGTATGTACACTACGGGGAAAGAGGACAAGGGGGACAACGGTAGGCACACCACTATGAAAGGCATAACTGAACACAACGGGAACGGAAGGGGTTACGAGTGGGGACACTACGGGAAAAATTCGGTAAGCACATGGATGAAGGGCAGAACAGGAAACACGCAACGAGACGAGAGGGACGAGAACGAGACTAGACTATGGGAAGACACTACCGAAATTACACCATGGGGGATACGGTAAGGTACACTGCGGTGAGGAGTAGAACCAACACAACCGTTCGCAACCGGGAAAGGCTAAATTGCACACCAGAATACACCTTGTCATAGTACTGCACAATAGTACTGTAGATACACCACGACCAGGTCATACGACGTTACTGTAGCTCTAGTGACAGCTACAGTAACCCATTGATCGATCATCTCACTACAGTAACCCATTGATCGATCATCTCACTACAGCAACCCATCGATCGATCGTCTCACTACAGTAACCCATTGATCTATCATCTCACTACAGTAACCCATCGATCGATCGTCTCATTACAGTAACCCATCAATCGATCGTCTCATTACAGTAACTCATCAATCGATCGTCTCACTACAGTAACCCATAGATCGATCGTCCCACTACAGTAACCCATCAATCGATCATCTCACACACTGCACACATTCGCCCGGCAGCCACTGGTGATATTTTGCAGTGGTGCCGGGGCGGGTAAAATACGATGAGAAAAAGTAAACAGTACGATAAAAACGAGTTAAAGTTGAAATAATTCCAGCTTCCCCTTGAATCGCCTCTTCAGGACGCATCTCCAGAAGACTTCTCACGACAGAAGGGGAAGGGGGGAGGGAGAGACGAGCGACGAGTAGCCTGAATTTTTATATATTCTATTGATTCATTACGTCGTATGTGCTTCTAACTTATTGCAGCTATTTAAGAATCATTTACGTTTACGATGCTAATTCAAATTAAGAAGCACGCTTAGTCGCTTTTAGTTTACAGAACGGATATATTTGGTTATCTGGCCTAATCGGCGAATGAAACCGTGATTCACCGTTTCACTGCATTTCACAGTGTTTCAAATTAAAAATTGGCGATAGCCTCCGGCCACCCGATGGAAAATCAACACAAAAAATAATAGTAAAATGCAATAGCGAAGAGCTCACCTTTGACAAAGAAAAAAGCGCGATGACGACTGACGCCCGGACAGTCTTGAACGTCAAGGACACTGCACTGAGAGCTGCAACCACATTTTATTTTAAAAAAATAGACAAATCGGTTTCACGGTTCGAACTGAAGTAGGGTCACCCCCGAATCGGTTTCTGCTTGCCTTTTTAGTGCATAATTAAAAGTAAATGGCCGAAGGGAACGGACCACGTGACAAAAAACACCAAGCTTTTTTGAAGTTTTTGAATTGAGCAATTTAAAATTTGGCGATAGCCTTCGGCCTCCCTATTGAAAAACGCCACTGAAATAATCCCAAAGACCAACCTAATCTGCCGTCGAATGGACGGCTCCAATTGATGGAAGGACGAGTGGCTGTTTGGCGGCCAGAGACACTCATCGAAGAGAGTGAGATGGAAGAGGCGGGACAGCCAACCTGAAAGGACATGAAACATAATTTCAACAGTATATGAGCGGGTTGTCTAATAATATCAGTATTGAAGTTATAATACGGGGAAGCTGAGTGATTCCTGTCATGCGATTTCATTTTTTTTTTTGCAATCGTCATCTATGCTGTTCGCACTCTGGCCACACTTAGCAGTCCCAAGTGTTGAAGTTGAGACACCAAAATTTCGAAAAATTGTGCACTGAGGTTCTCGAGGGTGCTGATGATCATGGTCTATTTCATTTCGCACCAATTAATTCCCAACAGCCGTGCTGCAAATCACGACTTTCCATATATAAAATTTTAACATAGCAATCTTTTCGAAAATTTCAGAGGGCACGTAAGAGATGATGGCGTTTTCAATCGAATGTTAATGGTGATGAATAACTTTCGGTCTCGTCAGTTATGAAATAACTTTCAAATATCACAGATAAGGAAAACGGATTCCAGCATTGAACGATGCGCTACATCGAGAGCAACCTATTGATATACCAGAGTATGGAGTTTTCAATAGTCTTTCTCATTATAATTCTCGTTTTTTTTTCAATCTGTATTATATCATTTTCCACTCCAACACGATTTGTAAGGGTGAAATTTCGGAATAAATAATTGAAAATGATGGAATATCGATTAACAAAAAGTGAATCATCATGAAAAAAGATAAACCCCATACCCTGGGATATCAAAAGAGGCGCATGGTTCAATGTTGGAATCGGTTTCCACTAATCCCTGGTATTCGAAATCTATTTCATTACTGACGAGGACGAAAGTTATTCATCACGATAAACATTCGATTTAATTCGTAATCATCGCTTACGTATACTTTAAAATTTAAATTTTCGAAAAGATTGCTCAATCAGAATTTTAGACATGTCAGATCTTAATCTTAATCAGTTCTAAACAAACGAGTAAAATTCTTTATTGTCAATAATTTTCAAAAAATCTTCTGAATCTCCATTCTTACCTGTTTGGGCGCACGATCTCCTCTCCTCATCGGAGGAATGAGAGGGAAGGACGGTTGAGAGAAGACGAGAGAGGAGGAAGAGGAAGACCATCTCTGAAACCATTCGAGGTTACGATAGTAACAACAACCAATAAAATATCGTATTTCAGTTGAGCAGTACTCTTAGAGTAGAATTCAACAATTATACAATTACCATGTGATCTGAATTTACTCAAATTTTAGAGAAACTCAAAATAACAACTACTCACGCGAAACAAAACGAACGCTAAATAACACAATTACTATTGAATGCTTAGGATGATTGAATATATTAGAATCGAAGGCTTTTCTTTACAGACGCAGAATCACTTTATGCTCAATCTCTTTCCAATCAATCTTCTGAATCGCCATTCTTACCTGTTTGGGCGCACGATCTCCTCTCCTCATCGGAGGAATGAGTGGGAAGGATGAGAGAGGAGGACGAGGAAGGTCATCTCTGAAACCATTCTAGGTTACGATGGTGACAACAATCAATAATATATCGTATTTCAATTGAGCAGTAATATGTGATCAAAATTCAACGGTTACCATGTGATCTGAATTTTAGATGATACTTACTGAATTTCAGTACAGACATTGATCACGAAACATAAATTCAGTGGAAATCTTGATTAACCAACTACATACACTGAAGATCAAAACTGTAGGAGCTTGGAAAACGTAAATTCAGTGGGTATCAAGATAGACATGCTCAAGAATAATATCACAACTACAATAAGCAGGCGAATGAAATTTTAAAGATGATATCCATTGAATAGAAAAAAAGAAGCTCGGGAAGCAGAAATTAAGTGGGTAGAGATCTTAAAAAAATTACACCTTCTATCACAGGAAATGAAACGAATATAGAATAATACAACATATTTGGAATAATTTAAACTTCTTGAATCGAGGATGAACACACACAATCACTGTATTACGAGTGAGAGAGCGTAGCGAGCCCGTAATTCCTCGCTACGAGAGGGAACGGCTAGAGATTGACGACAGAGAGTGCAAGAGGAAAAGGGTCCCCTTCCTTTCTCGTAGCGAGGGGTCGCGAGGAATTACGGGCTCGTTATCCTCCTCCTACGCTCTCTCAAACGAAGCGAACCCCGTTACGTGACCTCTCTCTATAGGGAGTACCATAGTAACAACAAACAATAAAATATAGGAAAGACTACCTACATCAACAGTAAAGCAATGCATCATGGCCAACAAGCATTTTAAAGCAGGGTCAATTCTAAAAAAAGGAAAGAAAATAAGAAAGACTAGCCACATCAATCCTAAGCTATGTTACGGCCTCGTTATTATATAGATTGCGAAACACATGACCGAGAGGAGACGAATCCAAAAAGAACAAACGGAAAGACTAACTATAGCAACAAGTGTCTCAGACCTATGGCGTCATTATTAGGTCAACTACGAGACACAAAACGGTGGGGGAACCAATTCGGAAAAAAAAAGAAACCAGTGTAAGTTGGTATAAACTTAAACGGAAAGTGTGACGGTTGTGATGCCGTCATCTCTGACATGAGGGAAAGGAACAAAGTGTCAAACCTTGTCGGATCTGGTGGCGAGAAGGTGGAAGAGGGCAATGACTGCTCCCTCAAATTCGGTTCCACGGCCAGTGTTCATTGTAGCAGGCGAGAAGGCCTTTCACACGATAGTCTCGCAGATGTTTGTAGCGATGAAGAAGGAGATTCCAGAACCGAGACCGTAACCCTTCTGAAACAAATTATCGATTAGTGAGGATAACAAATAAAGTAATTAACGAGTTAGCAGTTTGGTAGATACATACCTGGAGGAGTTCGTCGAGAAGAAGCACGATAAGACCGGCGAAAACGAGCTGGACAACGATTAGAAGGCAGATTCCGGCTCCGATGTCAGAGGGCTCTCCGTAGAGTCCAGAGGCAACGGACACGATATCCTGTCCGACGGTGATCACCATAACAGAAACCAACAAAACAGAAACCAAAATATTCACTTACGCTTCTGTGCTCCGTTGAAGAGGCCGCGGTTCTTGGGGGAATCTCCGGCCTCGATGATCTTGCCTCCAGCCAGAAGCTGCATGATGAGACAAGAGGTGACGATGGGCGAGATACCGAGCTCCATCAGGGTTCCCCTGTTGGAGGCCATGATCACTCGAAGCCAGTAGAACGGATCGGCCGAGTTAGTCGACATGATTCCTGCAAATAGCACTTTACATTTAGTTTCTTTGTGGTATACTTCCAATAAAAGGAGCAGTTTTGTGAGGAACCTGACCGAAAAGGGGAATCTGACAATAGCCGAGGAAGATGAAGAGGGTGTTGACAGTCCAGAGCATCTTCTCATGGAACTGAATCTTCCTCTCGGGCTTCGCGATCTCCGGCACGAAACAGCCTGGAATATTAATAAGGAATAAGGACCATTCAATTGCTCGAGTACCTCTCATTCCTACCGGGGACGTATCGTCATCTTCGACGTCGTCATCCCTCTGGCCGGTGTCCTCGTTGTTGATGTCGTCTCATCCGTCCAAGTGGAGAGGTGAAAAGGACATGGTTAATCACTTATCAAACTCCTACTGGGGGTTCCTACAATCCTTCACTCACTCCTTCCCCCTCTGCCTATTGGTCCAATTTGCCTAGCCTTTCAACTGCCCTCCCTACAGAGCGGCGAAAAGCGCCCGAAGGCACGAGAAGCCACTAAGAGGGCGAACCACGATCCCACCCTGGCAACCAGGGCCTTTCCCTTCTCAGGTCTGCGATTCCACGGAGAGCGAATCATCCGCTTACGGCTTCACGCGCACAGGAGAACGACTAGGCGGCATGGAGTAATAGTTAAAAGGGGAGCGGAGTGAGTGGAGGAAAGGGCGGGGAAGTAAACGAACCTTTTATTAGATTGACGGCGTCCTCGTCGATTGCTCGCTCCTATTGTAGAGACGGGATGGGCCATCCGTGGGAGCGGCGTCTGTCGGTACCTGTGAAAGCAATGATTAACCAGTGAAATCAGAGGGAACCAATCGGAAAGCACGAGAAACGCACTTAGAAAGCGCCAAGGCATTGCAATGGAAGAGGAATTGGAAGACGAGCAACAAGGAACGATACTAGCACATCGAGTGCAGCTCAATACACAGGCGCATGTTCTCTATCCTAAGGAAAGCAGCAGTGACCAAAATAGGGCTTAATCACACGGAGACATACACGGAGCATTTTCGAAAATGAAAATTCAATCAAAACAACGCTTCGAAAGAGCTAATCGCAGCAAAACAGACCCGTAGCCATGCGCAGAGGACGACAGCGTTGATTTAGCGCAGATGAAGGCAAGCAAAGGAGTGACTAGTCGGCAGCCAAATCAGCGAAAAAGGCGCGAGAAATTTGCAACGGAGGAAAGAGGGGCGGCAGCACGAGTGAGCGATCGTGAGTAGACTAACAGAAGATGGGAAGGGGCTAGCTGCCCCCCTCCGCCCTTCCCCCCAGACGATCGATAACTGGAGTGGACCGAGGAAGGGTAGATCAAAAGGACGCTTCCTCCCTTCTTCCCATCTTCCTGACTCCCCGATCAAACTACACTCATGGTCATGAATGCGCTGTATTCTCAGCTCCAACTCTAGAAAAAAAAGTACTGTAAGTGTTATCATTTCAAACTTTTTTCACTTTTGCTTTCATTCCAAGCGCTTGCAAGCTTTACTACCACTTGTTTTGTTTTGTTTTGCTCGAATTTCATCAAGTACACGAATGTCTATTGTATTCGTGCTTCTTACAGGTCAGCTCCATTTGTAAGTGTGAGGAGATGGCGGTCATATCTGCGTCATGATCCCTTTACATCTCTAAATACTCCAAAGCTCATTTATGCTTGACCACCAGCTTGAAAATAAAACGGAGCAGTGAGTAACGCATGAAACCAATTTTTATTTGACCAGTGAAACGCAAAGCGTGCATGAAAGTATCACAATTTGAAAGGCAATCTCGGCTGATATACAATTTGTGAAGACGAAGCGTGAAACAAGATATTCCAACAATCTCTGATACAATATGCATTATTCAATTATTTACAAACGAATTCGTGTGAGTAACGATAGAACATGGGCAATCGACAACGTAATTACAATTAAATGGATGAGTGATCGGACTCTCTCAGTTTCTCGTGATCTCTCTTTTCTCTGACCGGCGAGAGAGCAGGGGAAATCGAGAGAATCGATAATTCTTACAATGGCAATTCACAAATTGCATTGTGGGCGTTGATGGCGGCCATTCCAGCTAGAAGAATCCCGAAGGTGTCTGCTATGGAGACGACGCCCAGTGCGAACTCGCGACGAGACGGCCAAATCTGCAAATCATACCGTAACCTAGTGAAACATATTATTGAGCCACCGTAGAGACATTAGCAAGCTCAAGCGCGAACTGGAGACATCCACTGACATTGAGTGAAACCGAAACGTACCACGATTATCTAATCCCTACCGGGAACTAAACAGATATCGTATACAATCAATGAATAATCTACCGTAATTCCAGAAAATCAATGAATAACCGATCTACCGTACCTCCTTATGCATCGTCCTGAAGGTGTGGACGTACAGCACGATCGCCGCGCCTGAGATCAAAGATCAACAATCAAAGATTATCTCTCAATGTCAGAAATGACGAGTTGCGTTTAGTAGTCGTATCGTCGCGCAGGGGATTGTAATCGAATTGAGCAGAGAAACGATTGTTTCAATAATCTTCATGAAACGGAAATTCAACGACATTTATGTCTCAAATTTGGCAAAAGATATGGCATATCGATAAATGTAGTTTAAATTAAGCAAACCTGCAGCAAAGTGCGGCAGCAGACTCGTCTTGACTGCAGCTGCTGTGAGAAATCCTGAGTTGAGCAACTGAAAGTAATCAGTTATCGATACCGTAACTACAGTAACCCCCATCCCCTTTCTTTCGCCTCAAAACATAATATCGATCTAGCGATTATTACACTGATGTGAAAATAGAAGAGCGCCCCCCCCCTCCCCCCCCCCCTCCCTCAACCTTTTACCGAACGATAAAGCGATCATTTTCGCCTGGTAAGTAGCAATTCTAATGGTTTTGGCTATTTTTGGCAACACCCCGGATTTGACGTAATCGATTACCGTATCCGCTCGCTACTGTAATACCTGCAATCCGGCCAGGAAGCTGACCACGGGCATCCAGGGAAAAATTCCGCCCAGAGTCCGCGATACGAAGACACCGACCTGGTAGAGCACCTGCAACCAATTTATGTCTTTCACCATTGCCATAACTACGACAGGTATTTCATATCTGTGATCAGTAGAAAATCAATGTCGGAACCACAATCAAAGAGATAGTAGCACTGCGATAGTGGATATTCCAGGGGAATTTGACGTCAGATAAATTCAGTCTCCCACTTCTTTCTGTGTTCAGTTATATATATTTATCGCAACAAGTAAATGCGCGAAACATACAGCCAGCAGCTTGGAGCTGGCAAGTTACAATTCAAATGGGATGATTTCTTGATAATGTAGTTTTGTTGGTCGCCACGATGATTGACGACCCGAACGGAGATGGAGAAAGAAGAGATGGCGTAGAGGATAGATTAATAAAGATAAGAAACGGGGATATGGGAGGAAATGCGTTTAAGGAAAAGGTTTGATGAGAGGGAAATAGAGCCATCGGGCAATGAATTTAAAGAGAGTAAGTGCGGTGAGAAATGAAGTTCTTAGAGATATTATCAGTGGCACGGAATAGGGGGAATAGTTTACGAGTGGAACCTCTAGTGCGGGAATGTCTAAGCTCATACAGAAGAGAATGGTTTGCAGACGATTGAGGGGAGAACAGTGAATGGACAAATTTGAATGTTGCTGTGATACGGCGGTGGTCAAGTGACTCAAGACTGAATTTTTTACAAGATGCCTCGTAGGAAACATAGGAAATTTTGCAACGGAAATGTAATCTTCGTAGAAAATTATATTGAACTCGCTCTAGAAGCTTACGATCCTTAAGGGTATGGGGTGAATATACAATGGAACAGTACTCTAAAATAGAACGGACATAAATTTTGTAAGCGTGAAGGAGGACATCATAGTTGGCAGACTTAATAGCTACAAATAAGAAATTGAGACGCTTAGAGGCCTTTTTTACAATGTCTACAATATGATGGCGGAATGAGAGATCACAAGAAATAAGTACTCCGAGGTCCTTAACACAGTCAACAGCGGTAATCGGAACAGAATCGAAAGTATATGCTAATTTGGGGTTTCTTTTTCCTACATGCAAAATATGGGATTTAGTGGGGTTAACTGTCATTTGCCAGGTGGAACACCAGCTGGAAAGTGCATCGAGGGCGCATTGTAATGGGGCAGGGGAGGATGAGAGCGATTGGTGAGGGAAGGAAAATACAAGTTTAAGATCATCGGCAAAGAGGTAGGAATCAACCGGACAAGCATCCACAATGTCATTAATAAATATTAAGAATAGCAAAGGGCCGAGAACACTCCCCTGAGGAACCCCAGAGGAGACATAAGAAGGAAGAGAATGAGTTGAATCTACACGGATTTTTTGAGTGCGTGAACAAAGCCAAGCCTCAATCCATCTATGCAGATTGCCTCGAATACCGTAGGCGGACAGCTTGAGAAGAAGCTTTGTGTGAGACACAGTATCGAAAGCCTTACGGAAATCTATGTATGCAATATCCGAGGACAATTTAGAACAGTGTTTGGATATTAGTTGGGATAAGAAGAAGATTAATTTAAGAAGAAGATTAATTTAGTGTTACCTTATGTCCGACACTTTATTAACGCGATAATTTGTACTTGTTCTATTTTTTTCACTTCAATCAAAAACGACTATATTCATACGTTACTGTTATTACTGTGATACACGTTCGTTTATGGAAGCATTTATACCGTACTCTCTCCTCTCACATGGGACCGTTTCTACACGACGTTGATCAATCGATAGTTCTACCGTAATCCATACCGTACCTCCCCTCCCCCCTCTTCTCACCTGGAACCATCTGTACTGGGCTGCGGGCGCGAGTGGGAAGCCGTGAGCGCAGTCAAACACCAGTAACTCCAACTGCAATTAATTTTATTTATAACAATGTTGAAATATTGGTGTGTGTTTATCATACCAATCATCAAATAGAAAGCTTGCTCTCGGAAGTCAAACAGCTCACAATTATTATACTAATACACGAATATTCAATTATGCTCTCATTGTCAGGTATTGCCTCTAGATTTTTGTTACAGCGACTGAGGTTAAAGCCCTTTTATCGTCTATATCTTTATCTTTAATTTATCTTTAATCTTTAAGCTCTAATCTTTTCATCTTTTAAGATCTAATCTAATCTTTTATCTTTAAGTCGGGCACATGCTCGGATTCTGCCGATACATGAATTGGTCCTGATCATTTTTTTTACTGATCCTTCGACTGTGCCACCATCACACGGGAGCCTGAAAAAAGACTATTAATTCCAATTTTGCCACTTCATTTAATTTTTTCCGACTGTCATGCAAAATATGAAGATAAATGAGATTCGTTACTCAAGGCGTAATTCACTCATTATACTGCGATAAGAAAGCGAAAATTGGATTCCTTGCTTGAAGATGAGTATTGGATGGCAACAAAGAGCAGGGGAAGTTTCTTTAGTGAGGAGTCCTTTGCTCACTTAAAATCGCCATTAGCAACAGAGGAGGAAAATAGAGAAAATGAGATATTACCAATGAAGAATTGCACGTGCGCGGCATCGGCCAGGTTTTCGCCACATAACTCGTTTTTTTTCTCTTTTCAATGCTCATTGTCAATCGGTTATGTGCAATAATGATATATTATATATGCTCTTTTTGATGCCATCTCGACTCGAACTCATTCTTGCGCTGGAAATCGTCCTCTGCGCAGTTGCAAGTTGGATGCTCGTAGAGGCGGTTGTCGAGTTCACTCATCGCGGCTACACTAGTTTCGAGGTTCTTTTTGATTGCTTTTATGCGACATGTGTACTGACGATCTAATCGTCTTGTGTAGAGCCTCACGAGCGATTCGTCCATCGCTTTCACGATCGGCCCCGTGAATGTGCGCATCGAAACAGTGCTGATATTTGTGAGTTTACATTTTCGCTCAGTGCTCGCGATTCACAAATCAACATAAACGAGTAATCACAATTTCAGTTCGTGCTCCTGTTTCCCATTCTCTTCCACCTGCCCGCTAATGGGGAAACGAGTGCAAACCATCGAGAGACGACGATTGTGCGACGATTTTCGGAGAGACGGAAAAGGAATTCTCAAAAATACAAACAGGAACTGATGAAAGAATTTCAACAAGAATAAATTTAGCCAGCACTGAGTTGTCGCGTATTTTTGTAGTAAATGATCTTTGAGACAACTTGATATTACAACACAACCATTTTTAATCACTTTTATTCAGAATTGTGTGTGAATTCACCCATTTTAAAACGGCTGGACATGGAATGTGTTTGTTGGTGATTATTATTCATTTTTTGATCACTCTTCCTCATCTTCATCCTCATCCTTTTCCTTATCATCTCCTCCGTTGTCTTCCTCTTCCTCGCTATCGTCCTTTCCTTCATTATCTTCTCCCTCCTCATCCTCTTCCGATCCTTCGCCGTTTTCTACATTGTCTGCAATGAATTACTTTTTCAATACACCTTTATCAATACCAACTCCGGTGGATTCAGAACTATTCAGTCAATAAATTGTATTGTAAAGTTGAATTGAATATATTCGGAGTTGATTCCACCAAATTCAAGGCATAGACAGAACCCAAATTATACCTGGACAGCACTCATAACCAGAAGTGGCGGGAGTGCACGAATATCCCTTGGGACATCGCGATTCGTCCTCACCACAATCGATCTTCTTGCCCACCTTGTCGACGAGTGCTCGATTCTTGCAGGAATCCGTCTGAAAGCATTGATTCACGGCTACTAGGTAAAGGTAAAGGTATAGATCTATCCACGTCAAGCTCAGGCCAGCTGCTATCACTAGGCCACAAGGGTGGAATAGGTACACAAAAAGGCGAAAGGAGATGAAACCATACCTTCGTTCTCCCACAGCAGAAATACTTCTTCTTCGTGGTGGAGAACTTGCACAGATATCCATCGGGACAGGAGCCGGAAGAGCAAGGAGCAGGACGCCCTCTCTTGCGGAGAGCACTCATCCCAACCGGGCATACCTCTTCTGAATGGAGGAAGAAGGCATGAATCGCTCGGTTTGAGAAACGAAGGGAGCTGTGAGAGGTAAGTGATTAAAAATTCGAAACTCGAATATGCTTCATTCAGACTTCAACTTCAAAACCTTGGACCGAGGTTGATGCAGCTGATAATCATAATTGAAAAAAAACACACTATCCTAAACATTTGGCGATTGGAGTTGTTGAACATTAAAAAGTCTCTTCAAAACATCGTCTCTTCATTGTTCATACTCTCTCGTCGGTCAGACAGGCAATAGAGTGTGCAGAATGAAGAGACGATTATCCGAATTTCTAAACTATTGAACATGAAGCGAGCTCACTTGACGCAGGCAACCTTGCGCAGCAGACACTCTTGAGCAGTGACGGACTCCGAACGCAGTTGTAGTTGGACGGACAGGGATTGAGATCGGAACAGACACGAGGAGATGATGAAGAGAGAAGAAGACGGGCCGAGGGCCCACAGATGGAGATTACTGAAATGGCTTCTTGAATTTGCAATAATATTGCTACTAAAGGTTCTAAAAATATTTGGTAATACTACTTCAGTTACTCACCACTCTTGCATCCATCCCCTACGTTGATGTATTTCGGTGGGCAGGCGCATTTGCCTCCCACGCAGTGAGATGCGCCCGTGCACTGAGCCTCGATCTGAAAGAAACGATGGACAAATATTTCCTCCGCATTCATTAATATTGGATTAGGTATTGTTGTTAAAATCTACAAAGTGTTTTGAGGCTAAATGAGGAAACGGGGCATGGTGAAGTAGACCAGGACGATTTGTTCATCTCCGTCATGGAGGATGCAACGGAGATGAAACACACCTTGCATGTTGACCCAACTCCCACTCGATCGAGACACTGCTCTCCCATGGTGATCTGTTCCGCGGTGCACATCTTCACGCACTTCTCGTTCACGATTCCCAGACCGGGAGCGCACCTGAAATGGAGCAGTGGATAGTAGCGCTCAAAATATGAGCTTCCGTCTCATAATTTCGCACTCTCTCTGGCCCGGTCGAGCGACGAGTGTCGAGTGTGGAGAATGAAAAGACAGCGGCTCATATTTTAACCTTAGTGGATAGCATATTTCTCTCAAGGAAGACTTACGTGCACTTGCCGCCGATGCAATGAGCACCTCCCGTGCACTCTTTGACGCATTTCTGACCGGGGTTTGCGGGCGCTGAAGATTGGAATGTAAGGGGATACGATGAAGGAAAGAATTTTACGAGCAGCATAATCTGGCGCACAGCATTGATGGGCACTCTCAGTGTCAGTTGATGGGACGCATTCGTAGCCCTGATGGATAAGTTGATAGGACAAAAGAGAGGTATACAACTCACCTTGGGACACTCCTTTCCCTTGCCACACCGGAGAGCCTCACCAGATACAGAGATGAATGCTGCGCGACCCTTGGGACAACCTGAAGAGTTGGATTATCGCTACGATTTCGCGCAACACGAATAAGTCGCCTATCTCCTGAAGGTCCAAAAGAAGATTATGGCAGCGTGGGATACCTGCAGATTGGGCGCAGCACTGGTATCGACTGTGCTTCGGGATGAATTGGCAGACGAATCCGAGCGGGCAGAGGGTCGTTGGTGAGCACATTCGGACCTTGTCCCCTTCGAGTAGGGCAAAGTGACGGAGCGCGCAACCGTTCGTGTCTTCTGAAGATGAGATGAGGATTTAAGGGTATGAATGAGAGATAACGAGAACCCGTACCTATAATGGAGACCTTGGACTCTCCCGATCCGTGACCGCAACACTGATAGCGATTATTAGATAGTGACCATTGACAGGTATAGCCGGCGACGCACGGAGTAGAGAAGGGATCGCACACCTGCAGATTGGGCGTGGATGACGCTCGCAAATTCCGTACTTCGGTGACTTCGCAGTTTTTGTTGTGCTTCGATTTGTGTAAAATAATGGGCATACGAAATATAGACAGATATTTAAAGGAAGGTAAGGGAAAAGGTGCATCTACGTCAAGCGATTTTTGTTCGTAGCACAACACTAAATGGATCCAGCGGTATGGACGATTGTATTAGTTTTCGACATGGAAAGTGGTTCACGTACCTGTGCCTTTCCATTGACCAGAGACGCAAACTGATCAGGCGGGCAACCCTCGTTCTTGGCCGGTTTCTCTTTCGCCTCACAACAGAACAATCGATCCCCATTGGATCGACAGTTGAATCCGGTGGGACAGATGGAGAAGGCGTCTCGAGTGCACACGGTGGGCAGACCGGTGCGCATGTCGGAGTGGAACTTCTCCCCGTCCGGGCAGATGGCTGAGAGCGGGAAATCATTGAATAGGTGCTTTTATTTATGCCAACAATCACCTAAATGAACACCAACACAGAAACAAGTTATCGAAAATCACATGAAAATAGGCAATCAGTTATTCTTGACGCTCTTATTCCTGCGGGGATCTCTGCCGGGCGTGTTCGAGGCCAATAAAGGGGATTGAAGAAGAAGAGACTCACGGCGATCCGAGCAGCACTGTCCATGCTTTGCATTGTCCATGGTAGAGAGGCAGACGTAGCCGGGAGGGCAACTGAATATAGATATTCAATTGGCCTTTCTAAAGTGGTATAACACGAAAGAATAGTTGAGTTTCACTCATTCTTGAAATGAGAATGACAAATCGTGCAACGATGGACACGAGATTACCGAGTAAAAAGCAAAACAATACCTGTTCGTAGGAATGAGAGGACACTGCAGTGGCATTCCATCGGGAAAACGGAAGAGCGAGCGACCGGCGGGGCAGAGGTCTGAGATGAAAGAAGCAAGGAGTGAGGAGTGAGGAAGAAGAAGTGAGTGACCATGAGTGAGTGGTGAGCAGCAGTAGTAGCGACCGTCGAGTTGCGAGAAGCGACACTTTGATCCGCCTGGGCATGTTTTGTCAGCGGATAGATCGCACTGACGAGCGGAACGAGTACGCGCATCGACGAACGCCTTCTCGCCCGTGGGGCAGACGCCTGAAAGAAGGAGTTACAGACATAGGTGTCCAGCACTGGCGGCGAGCCTATAACCCCTTGGCGGACCAGCACCATGTATGCATGGGGTCGCCGACGGCGTGGACACGTATGGTTTCAGGCCATCAAATGTTGATTTGCTATACGTCTAAGAAGTATCTAGGCAAAGAAGACGTTTTACATAAAATATGAAGTGAGAATGGAATAAGAAAGTTACCCATGGCATCGCTCCCGCAGCAGAAGCTACTGGAAGTTAGCGGATTAGGAAGGCATTCGGCGTGTAAAGGACAGCTACGACGAGTGTCGCACTGGAGAGGTTTGGAGGAGCCGTCTTCCTGATAATAGATTTTTTTATATATCTATAGTGTTTCGCATCAGCGACTGATATTTCTTCGAAAAATAGTGAACAGCAAAAATTTTTTGTTTTAGCGAGTAGAACACAGTGAATTGTAAGTTAATGGGGATATAAAAAACAAAAGTGAGGATACCCTGAACAGAATATCTCCCGATGAACACCCCGCAGCCAGGCAGAAGAAGGTGCATTCCTCCTCGGTCGTGAAAACATTCGACGACTCGCAAGTGCCGAGTGGATACTCGGAGCACGACTGTTGAGAGGCGTTGAAGAACCATCTGAGTGAGGTGATGAGGCTGACAAAATCAATTTTCGAAGGGAGCGAGGGAAAGAGGAGCTCCCTGCACTTGTGTAAATTCATTCAAAAATGAATAGTTGAGCTTCATTGATTATTGAAATGAGATGGGCTAATAGTGGAACGATCGCGAGTGGATTTGTAAGTTCATGAAATAAAAATTTAAAAAAACTCACTTGGGCTTTCCTGTAGTAGCCGTTCGCGTGCACTTGTGCGGACTGCCGTAGATGGGCGGTTCGGTGCAGATGGATTCTGAAAAAAAAAGATAAAAGTGAAAGGTATAGGTAAGGCAGTAATAAGAAGAACGATTCAGACGCAAAGGGATTGGTTACCTCGAGTGGGACAACATCTTGAATGGCTTGAATCTATCAGGGCGCATTCGTATCCAGGCGGACAAGAGTCAGTGATGCAAGAGAGCGCACGACCACCCGACCTGGCTGCTCGGCCTCCGTTTGGGCACACTGAAATTATGAGATGCATGGCCCTTTAACCTTGATCTGTTTCCTATGTGCCATAAGTTCCTTCCTTTTATGACAGATCACTGTAGTCGATCGGGCATGAATATTTTAAGAACCTGCCAAAATGAATGTAAGGAAAAACTCACTTGTCAATTCACAGTAAGTCTCGCACTCATCCGCCGTGATGAAATTGTTCGAGTTGCCGTCACAGCCGTGATAGAGGAACGACTCGCACTCTTTCTGCTCACGATTGTAGAAGAAGCGATAGGAGGAACCAACTCGGCACGGACTGCCGTTATCCGGACGAAGTGAGCAAGTGAGGGCTGAAATCCATTAAACGTTAGATGATGATCTACTTCAAGATATTCGGTTTTATATGGTCAAACGAAGAAGTTACTGAGGTTTTCCTTATGGTTCACTGGTGAAGAAATCATTTCTTGGTAAGCAAAACCACCTCGCAGGAAATGTTCGAAAATCACTTTCAACAAAGGGTGGGCTTACCCTTTGATGCACAACAGCCATGCGTCTGTCCGTCGAAAGAACATTCGTAGAGTGATGGACACGTGGCACTCTCCCCATTCAGTGAGCACAAGACATACTTCCCCGTCCCTTGATCGATCAGCGCCTTACCTTGAGGACAGCGAGGCTCCGCTGAATACTCTAAGATCGTATAGAAAGAAATGGTCCCATCGGGGTGAATATCAATATAAAAAATGATTACGTTTCAGCAACTCCTTTGATGTATTATCATGAATTAGACCCCTACGGCGATATTGATAAGAAACTCACGACGGATTCCATCGCACACTCGATGACATTCGTCAAGAGATGAGAATCGATTCTCGTTGCCCTGAATGAAATGATCAGAAAGATGAGGAACTCGATTCTAACCTGACAGCCAGTGTAGGTGAAGCTCCGGCAGGTCATCGAGTGCGCATCGTACCAGAAGGAACGAATGGACTGCTTGCACTCGCCCGATCGAAGTGGTTGAGCACAGAGCGTCTCTGAAATGAAACATTCGGTTTTTGATCTGATCTGCGTTTGAATGTTAGAATGAGTGTGAATGTGCGAGGCAGTTTAAAAAAAGATGGAAACTGACGGGCAGTAGGGCAGCAGACTCCATCGTCAGTACAATGATGTGATGAGGGGCAGGATGAATCGGACGAGCACTTTTGAGGACGACCATTCCCTCCATCGAGTGGAAGACCGATGGGGCATTGTACTGAGAACGAAAGAGAGAGAGACATGATGACCACTAATCAGAATCAATAAAATGCTTGAACAAAAAAATGCAGAGACAAAAGAGGAAATTTACAGTGACATATATGGACTCACACTTGGCGCAGTATTGCTGACAGTCATTCAGCGTGTGAAAATTGTTGAAGTTGCCCAGGTACCCGAGATACTCGAATGTCTCGCAGCGAGACTCGACTGGGTTGAAGTAGAACCTGAAGGGAGGAGATTGGTTGACCGAAAGACAAAGGAAAAGCTACCGGGTGGATGGCAGTGAGAAGGTGTTGGTCGATTTTACTCCCGATAGTGTCTCGTATCGAAGACCGGGGTCGAATAGAGATTGGGGAGGAGGAGCGGAACGACCACCCGCTTGACTGCAGATCCATTCTGGAACGAATGAATGGATAGCAGAATCCATCTAGTCAGATACACTATGCTCATAATAAGAAGGTAGGCGTCACATACTTGGCGACGGGCAACACAACGTGGTTGTGCCGATGTGTGAGCAGTCAAAGTTGTCCGGGCAGGGAGATGAGGGAGAGCAAGCAGAATTGGATGAGGATTTGCCTCGATGGGGAGTAGAGGATCCACGATGACAGGCTGGAAAGGATAATTGTGTGAGAATGAAGATTAGGTATGCCTCTGCAAAAAAAAGCGAGAGATCATGCGAAATGTGGAGAGTTTCTAGCCAAGCCATTTTTTTACGATAATGAGAGAGGAACAGACCGTCCTGGCAATAGCTCTCGCAATGCGCCTGGGTGCCAAAGTTGTTGGGAGAGATGTCATTAAGGGAGGCATCAAAGAGGAAGGCTTCACAGCCTCCAGCGATGGAGTTGTACCACCTGAGCACTTAATAAATTGGCGTGAAGAGATGAAGAAGATATACCATCTCGCCTCGGCCTCTGATGCTGATGACTCGCCTCGACGCGGTTGTATGCACACTAGGGCTGAACGAGAATACGTGATGTGAAAGGTAGGACGGAGGGGCTCACCTCTACTCATGCAGCACACTCCCACTGCATGGTTGCTGTCCTTTCCTTGTGCCGTCCAGAACTTGGAGTTGTCGATGCAGTCGTAGATGTCTGTTATAATATCTTTTGTTACATTTACTGACTAAGAATTGGATACCAGCCCTGGGACAATGAAAGGAAAGGAAGGGAAGCAGTACCTGACACTCGACACATTTCGAACACCCGGTCGGATAGAGAGTGTGCGATGTGAAGAGACGGTATATTTAAAGTTCTACCTGACACATCCTGGGCGATGCCCTCTGCGTCCACTGCTCCACACTTGAAGTTGTGCGCGTTCTCCAGGTCAATGGACGATTCGACACGAAGACTGAACAAACATTATTTCCTTCGCATATACAAATATTTATGTTTCATTCGCCAAGTGATCCACCAGTCATCATGTCACTGAAATACTCACCCGGACGGATCACAAATGGCGAAGGGCAGTGAACCATTGATCGAGCTGCCGGGAAGGACGAGTAGAGACGACGGAGATGAAGGAGGAGGAAGACTGGGAAGAGGACACGATGGCTCTCCCGGAACTGCCCATACGCAGACTATTCCGTCTCTGAAAGTTTAGTGTGATGCACGATTGTATAAAGGAAAGACGTTCAAAGATGTTATAGAAGTGAGCTATGAAAGGGGAGATCTCAATGAAGTATCAAAGGATATCGTGAGAATATTTTCCATTCCACTCGTAGCTGACTTTTGACGAACGTTCGAGGGGCGGAGAAAGGAAGAAACCGGGAGGAGGCGGTAGATGAAGTGTGCTCCTCCCCCCTCCTTCCCCTTGCCTCTCTCCCAGATACTCGATAGCTCGCTTACTGAGCATTTCAAACGAACGATACTTCTCACTTAGTCTTGACCGCAATCATGTCACTCGATGGGCAATGACAGGCTCCGTTCCGGCAGTAGGCGGACGGCCATACGGCAGAGCATTGCGCGTCATAGTGACAACCGCTCTCGGCTGGATTCACTTCTGCAATGCGGCATTGATGTACGACACTATGATTATGTGCACCTTAACTATCAAAAGATGAGATAAGATGAGATACAGAAAGAAAAAAATTTCATACTAGGGAAGCAGTAGCCGTCTATCGACACATGAGTGGCGGTGCATCGGCAACTGCCTTGCATGCAATACATTCCAGACAAACAATCCGTGTTGAAGGTACACGCATCAGCCTCTCGGCCGCTACCTGAATGAAACATGATAGATTCAATGAGAAAGCGGTGACAGAACTACCGATAATGCCCGTATTGGCGGGGGAAGAGTCAATAGGAAAATGATGAATGATTTCTCTTGAAGAAACATCTGAAGTTGAGATGAAAGATATATTAAAATTCAGCGGATTGATGACTCACATTTGATGATTTGGAAAATGGAGATAAGCACGTTGATGGAATTCATAAAACTGTGTCAGAATAGGAGAAACAGGGTGAAAAGGACGTGAACTATGAATGGCCACTGTTGGTTGTCAGCGGGAATGAAAAAGCAGCGTGCGAGAGTGACCTATGAATGTTTGTGTTGGTGTCTCAGAATTACCCTCCACTCTTTCCATCTCTCTTCAGTCTATTCATTGTGACGGTTAGAATCACGCCGAATGAGGGACGAAACGGGAAAGGTAAATAGTTTCCTCTCCAGGGTGATCTTTGAAAATGTAGCAGTTAATTCAGTTAATTATTCGTCACCATCAGGCCGACGATTTTCCTGAGACCTCGCACGCTCAAAATTTGCTTCTCATTTTTTTTGGCATGCGCTAGCGTCCGTTATTTGTCTACTCACTCCTTTCCTTTATAACCTGTCTCACTACATTCCTGCACTCATTGTCAGCCTCATCGAACAAATCATTCAGGTGAAGATAAACAGAACGGCATACATTTATCAAACATATTTCTTTTCATATTTACAAAAATGGTTTGAGAGTGTTAGTGGCGCAATGAACTGCGTGGTAAATGATCGAGATCTGCTCGGCGACTGCTCTTCCCGAAGACTTCTTGTCGGAAGAGGCGACGTAGTCGTCGATCTGGAGAGAGAAATGTGAACAATTATGTATAGTTACTGGACATTTCTTCAGCGAGTATAATATTTTAGGCAATTGCTGGAGAAATGCTATGGATAATATACTCAAATTGCAAAGAAATAAGGGTATAATCGTGCCTTACCGCGTCATACAGTGCCGCCATGACCCTTCCCGCGTACGTGTCCTTGTCCGAGATAGAGTAGAGCACGTGCCGGTTCTGCGGCGCCCCGGGAGCCCCGCGCGGGTTGAGGAAGCACCGCTCCGTCCTAAAGACGGAAAAAAGGTGTATCCACGTCAAGCGATTTTACGTCGTAAGACAACTCTAAGTGGGACCCGCTGATAAGGCCAGCTGTTAGTCCTAAAGACGGAACTTATTTATTAAATTACTATTAGACCTTGATCAAGATTAACATTGTCAGAATGGAGAATCCGTGTCCTCAGTGCGCGTGCTCTCTTTACACCCTGACTGACGAGAGAGTACGGGAAATTATGAGACGTATTCTTCATATTGACAACCGTAATCACAATATGCTCACATCATTATCCTCTCATTGATTCCCCGTGGCTTCCGATCGTCATCCTTCACTAGGTGCGCGTGCGTGGAAAAGTGCTGCGCGCGGTAGAGGAACTTCTGCAATGTTTTGCAGATTTATTTATTCATTGCATCTCGGAATTCCGTAACCCAAATAGGCAATCAGACGAACCTCAGACGCTTTCTCGAGCATTTTGATCTGCTGCTCGGCCTCATCCAAATAAGGATCGGCGGGAAGAAAAGCGAGAGCCTAGGATAAAATGGAGATGTTAAGAATGCCTCTCTTGGAGTCACCTTCTTAAGCTCAACCACATAGTTCGAGTGCATTTCCTCCGCACTTCTGGTCACGTTGAAGGGCAGAAGGGGCGCGTCGGCGAGAGTTCGAGCGATTTCCGCCCAGTATCGACCGATCGAGCGGTGCATCTGAGACATATCACGCCTCTCACCTAAGAATCGACTCAGAATGACAGGATTTTGTCAGCGAGCCAATTTTCGATGTTGAGATTTTCACTGATTCGGGCCCTACTGGTCCCCTCGTGGCACCCTACCAACGGAATAGTGTCAAAGATCATTCCCGGCTGAGCTGCAGCATCGGTCGGGTGCAGCCTGGTATCTTCAAAGAGGATTTTCTACCCTTCAACGCAATCCGTGAAATGACTTTTCTGAAAGAGCTAATGCTATTTTTCGATGCTCTATCGATGTGCACCGGTCGCTTATCGATAACTTGTCATTAAACGCTGCTACACGCGGCGAACCATAACTACAAAACCACTCGAAAACCTATGATTTTTCCGGCACATAAATGAAGCCCGTATCATGTGGAGTTGAACGGTAGGTCTGTGCGCTCCCAACTCGAAACGGCGTTGAATTAACACCCGAAAAACGTTTTCCCAAGATTTGAACTTTATTTTCAACAGTCTTTTATCTCTCCATTCTCCACTCTCGAGTGAAATGACCCGGCGTCGTTGATTAATTTCTGATACGCTTCACTGATCCTACTTGAGCTAGAAACGGTCAGTTGTAATGCAAATGAAACCTATTTGAATCTTGCTGATGACGCCGGGTCATTGCACTCGAGAGTGGAGAATGGAGAGATAAAAGACTGTTGAAAATAAAGTTCAAATCTTGGGAAAACGTTTTTCGGGTGTTAATTCAACGCCGTTTCGAGTTGGGAGCGCACAGACCTACCGTTCAACTCCACATGATACGGGCTACATTTATGTGCCGGAAAAATCATAGGTTTTCGAGTGGTTTTGTAGTTATGGTTCGCCGCGTGTAGCAGCGTTTAATGACAAGTTATCGATAAGCGACCGGTGCACATCGATAGAGCATCGAAAAATAGCATTAGCTCTTTCAGAAAAGTCATTTCACGGACTGCGTTGAAGGGTAGAAAATCCGGCTCTGTTACAGTAAAAAGGTCCCATGAAGATAAAAAGGTCCCATGACGATTAAAAGGTCCCATGACGATAAAAAGGTCCCATGAAGATAAAAAGGTCCCATCACGATAAAAAGGTCCCATGATATTCTAAGAGAGCCCATGACGATAAAAAGGTCCCATGACGATAAAAAGGTCCCATGACGATAAAAAGGTCCCATGACGATTAAAAGGTCCCATGACGATTGAAAGGTCCCATGAGTCCAGTAGTTGAATGACAATGCTCACGTCCGAAATGAGCGAAATGAGCCTTGCAACGAGTTTTTCCTAAGCGGCCTAAACAGCCTAAGCTTTTTTCCAAGCGCAAAGCTTGGAAAATGTTTGTGGAAAAAATTGAAAAAATGGAAAATGTGTGAAAATGTTGGAAAATGTTGAACATGTTGAAAATGTGGAAAAGGTTTACCAAAGGTTTGAGCAAGGATACTTGGATGCCTAATTACAAGCGCACGTTGCTTTGCTCACGAGCTCCATGCATTTTCTAAGCAAGTTCAAGAGGCTTCGAGCAGCGAGACATGTTGACGGACATGCCTACATCAGAGCCCGTCCTGGCGAAAAATTGATCAAGTCGCTTAGGCTTTAAAATAAAACAATTTTCGCACGCTTGGTGATCACTTTGCGTCTATCGAAGAAAGCTTAGGGTGCTTAGGCCGCTTAGAAAAAAACTCGTTTCTTAGGGAGGCGTTTCGCTCATTTCGGACGTGAGCATTAGTGTTGTTAGACCGAGTGACTCGATACACCGGAGTGAAAATGATTTGAGAACTCCGGAGTGAATTCCTTTGTTTGACTCGCGATCAAATTTTGACTCCGGAGTTCAACTCCGGAGTCATTTCTCAGCCTCGGCGGCCAAAGGATTGGTCGGAAGAGACCCAGAATAGGCCGTCGCAATCAAGGAATGAGAGGGCGAAATTCACTCCGAGTATTCACTCCGGAGTGCTAATCCACTTTACGTAATTTCACTCCGAGCTGAACGCGCCGCTGAGCGGTGGAAAATGAACTCGAGGAGTGAATTCACTCGTCGAGTGACACTCGGCCATAACAACACTAGTGAGCATTGTCATTCAACTACTGGACTCATGGGACCTTTCAATCGTCATGGGACCTTTCAATCGTCATGGGACCTTTTAATCGACATGGGACCTTTTTATCGTCATGGGACCTTTTTATCGTCATGGGACCTTTTTATCGTCATGGGCTCTCTTAGAATATCATGGGACCTTTTTATCGTGATGGGACCTTTTTATTTTAGGGACCTTTTTATCGTCATGGGACCTTTTAATCGTCATGGGACCTTTTTATCTTCATGGGACCTTTTTATTGTAACAGAGCCGAAAATCCTCTTTGAAGATACCAGGCTGCACCCGACCGATGCTGCAGCTCAGCCGGGAATGATCTTTGACACTATTCCGTTCGTGGGGAGTCATGAGGGGACCCATAGGCTCCAAATCAGTGAAAATCTCAACATCGAAAATTGGCTCGCTGACAGATTTAGGTTGATTCTTAGGTGAGAGGCGTGATATTGAGCAGGAGATGATTAAGATTGAAATGAAATAAACGAGGCAAAATTGTTTCCGGACACGTTCCATCGATAATCAAGATTGCGTGAAACTCATATAAAAACTCACTGCAACGGATTCACGTTTGGAATCTATGTTCAACATTCTCATTTAGATGATGGAAGACTCACGGCAAAGTCCGGTTTGTCATACAGGTGCTCGTTCACGAAGGGCGTCTCGAACAGGGAATGGTAGAGTGGGTATGACTTGCGCGTCGTGTTCTCCATGCGGAAGTCGATCGTGGGCACGCCTGAGGACGGTGAAACTGTTTTTCTTTACGTTATGCGCTGGTTTGTTTGGGACATAGCACGAGCGATCGTAGTAAGACACGACGAACAGAATATTGATTCTGATCCCTTCTCATTGCACGAGTCTTTCATTTTGCTTACCAGCAAACGTGAGAAACGGCACGTGGTCCGTGCCCCCTACCAACGGTTTGATATCCGGTTCACCGTTCGGGCCCGGGTTGGTGCGGATCCTGCAAAGTAAAAGGATTTGAAGGACCAAATGTTTATTGTTCACATTCTCCAAATTTTGAAAACAAATGCTCGTGAGAGTTTTATTCTTGCAAATACGCACGTGTCTGCTCTCGTACGAATTCTGATGTTAATCTCACCACGTGTCATAAAGCGTCTTCCTGCCCGCCTGCACCTCCTCCTCGACGTGGTTGGGAATCCTTTTTGCGACGTCGATGACGACGTCGATAAGGGAGGGCACGGCGTTTGCGTCGCTGCAAGGAAATGATAGTGAACTCTCTCTAAAACTTATTCCAAGAACGGCATGATATAGAGTGACGTTCGCGTCCCTACAGGAAAGGAAACGAATAATATTCGTAAATTTTGAAGAAGAAGAAAGAAAGAAAAAGGCAAGGATCAATAAGGAAGAAGTAGTGTTGCAGAAAGGCTGTGGATAAATGAAAAAGAGAAACGAACAGCGTGAAGTTGCCCTGGAAGCAGTCCATGTTGATGTAGGCGACGGCTCGGCCGCCTGAGAAATGACTCTTCCTATCTTATCTTACAATTTGCGTAAAACGTTATGATGTTTACCCGCTCACCCAGTTGCTGCACGAACTCTTCCACGAACTCAGTCGATCCGATCAGTCCGTACTCCTCGGCGTCCCACGCGACGAAGATGATGCTGCGGGCTACACAAATTGTTCATATTTGATCCCTGTCCTTTAATTATTGTCACCCCGTTAGTTGAGCCGCGATCATTCTATGAGTCACATGGAAACATCCTCTCAACCATCACCGCTGCCCCTATTAAACTTCAGACTTACCCGGCTTCCACGAGGTTGTCTTGGTCAGTTCCACCATCGCCCTCGCTACCTCAGCCAGAATGGCCGTTCCGGAATTGGGGTCGATCGAGCCGTACACCCACGCGTCGAAGTGGTTACCTGTCATAAAAAATTGTGAATTATTTTTTGGCCTCTGCAGCTATGAAGTTCATTGAACACTGAAAAAAGTTTACGCAATATTCGTCCGCATAATAGTCGTGCTCGACTTACCGAGTATAACGTATCGATCCTCCTCCTCGTGCCCGGGGATGTAGCCGACGACGTTGTGGATGTGTCTGAGGTATATCATTCTCATGCAATTCTTCAATCCATGGTATTGAAACACATTCTGCGAAGAACACCAATAGATAGTATATATTTATTTACCTATTTTGTAGTGAGCTCTTCACGTCGACTACAGTCTTCAAGCCATCGCGTAGGCCCGGACCGAGACTAAAAATGTCATTATTAGAAAAAATGCAAAAGATTCTTACCGATAGGTCACATTAATGCCGCCCTGCCAGTCGCTGAAGACGGTGGGACCGCTCATGCGAGAGAGAATCTGCGCAGTTTTTTATTGCCAAATTCGAACATGGAAAGTCACTTGGCCAAAAGTGATTGTGTGTACCTCATAAGCAGTTGTATACGATATGGGGACAGCGGGGATGGATGGAAGGATCTTCTCTGCTTTAGCTTCTTCAGCAGTCTTGGATTTGAATGCGCCTGGTTTGGCAGGGTATAAAGGAGTGAGAGGATCGCCGTGGCCCTGAACGTGTTTATTATTCATCATTTTCACTAAATGAAACAGCTTGTCCGCATGGCGTGGACTTCGAACTCTCCTCAATTTATCATTCGCGCTCTCTGTCCGGCTCTTCAGAATCGTTCTGCTAACCGCTAACTCATTTAATAAATACGAAAATGCGCACATTCATGATGAATCCTCGCTGCACGCCCTCTGGAGGCATCCAGATGCTCTTCGGGTAGACGTCGTCTGAACGATATCTGCTGTTTTATTTATTTCTTGGTCCTCTCCTGTTCTTGGGACTAATTTGTCCCCTCAAAACCTTGTCTCATATTCTATACTTCTCTCACCTCTGTTCCCCTGTGCCACCTCCGCCGGATCGGAGAAGAGAATGGCCGCACGGGCGCCCGCTGCTTGCGCCTCCGCCACCTTCAATGGACAATACTAGGTGGAACCCGCCGGTATTGTAAGAGGGGTCAATGGTAAATAGTGTTGTGGATACGGTTGTGTACGGTCATAAAAACTCTACTTACCTTATTGCCACGGAAGCTCTGTCCATACCGCATCATTGCGATTTTACCCTGTAATAAAGAAATTATTTATCATTGTTCAGATGAAATTTTTAAGAAATTTTAACCTGAAACCTAAAGAAATTTTTTTGAAAAATAAAATATTTTTTTGCATCGTGTTTAACGTGTTTATATTCTAATGTCACCCACCGTCACATCGATGCCCATCTCCTTCAGTCGGGCAAAGTCGGTCGGAGTGCCCGAGTGAGCGTAGACGACGTCGCCCTCGACAATGCCCGGAGCGGAGTAGGCAAGCCATTGATGACCGGCGTCTGGAGGGGACAAAGGGACGAAACTCTTTCACTGATCTCGAGCATTTAGTTTACTTGGTCTCGTGGGCTCTTTAACTAAGAATGCCCCTATTCATGGCTATTCTTGTAGAGAAACAAATAACGGTAGGGAATAGCGAAGAAGAGAGGACAACTCACGCGTAGCGCCCTGCTCGTCCGGGAGTATCGGCTCTGTGACTCCCTTCGATTTGAAGATGTCCACGCCTTTCGATGGGTTCCTGATCGCGACCTGAGAATAGATACTTTATTACGGTAGTGGTACATTATTCATACCGTATTCGGCTGATCCCAATCCGGATACGATAGCAGCACATCGTAGGTGAGCGTGTGCACCTCTTAATTTTTTCATGACACCATTTGTTCGATTTCTGTTTTTATTTAGCGTAATGCGACGTCAAGAAATTAAAAAAAGCGCACTCTCCAGTCCAGCAGAAGTGTACATGTCCTCGATCGCTTTCGCCACTCGCTCGTTCGCTTCCGTGCCCGCCTGAGAGGTAAAAGATCAGAGATCAAAGACCAAAGTCCAAATATCAATTTACCTGATGCGGTTCCTTCGTGAGTACACGCAGGTTCGCCTTGATGTTCTCGCCCTGGATTTCATCGAGTAAAGCGAGCCGGATCTCCTCCTCCATTACTGCAATTTTGTTGAATTTTGAATGTTATTTGGATATTGTAGAATTAAACATGATAAAAAGATACTCATAAAGAATCTGTTATGAATATTCTAATGATATTTTTGCTTTGGCAAGTCAAACGAGCTGGATCTCCTCCTCCATTACTGAAATAATTATGCCTGCGTATTCTCATAATCAGTGAAAAGATTTGCGAGAACATACATACCATTCATAGGCTGCTTCATCTTGGCTGATACTGAGATGTGGACAGAGAAGAGCACAGTCGCCACAAGGACGCTTGCCCGGACCATCTCGAGCTCTGATGGGATGGAATCTGGTCAAAAAGACGTCTCAAATATAGGCCGCGAGTCTTGATTCGTGAAAGGAATATCTACTGCCATTGAATATTGTGTAGTGAAATATGCCGGTGAACAATTTCTCAAACGTGGTCAATCGGCCGATATTGACGGGTTCGCAATAAAGGTGTGTGAGAGAATGGAGTGTTTACCATCTGATAAGGATTGATTAGGGGTAAAGTAATGGGGAAGGATGGGACGGTTCGTGAATGACAAGGACCGATAAGATTCAATCTGGGTGCTCAAGCTTCCCACGCTCTTGTGCTGGCTATCTTCCCGGTTTGACGAACGATAGTGCACGGAAGATGAAATGGGGGAAAAACTAGCATAATCGCAAACGTTTTGCAATTATGCTAGTTTCAAATATTATTGATGCACAGAGAGCCGGCTAGAGCCGCCGTAAAAGTATCGCGTGGATTTATGGGACATGCTATCTATAATAGCATGATGAAGAAGAGGAAGTAGGAATATGGCCCAGAATCTGGTAGTAATTATCAAAAAGAAGCGGAAGAAAGTGCAATATCAATCTGAAATGTCTATTTTCAGATGTATTTTTTGTATACCTCAAGATCAAACACCACCGCCAATGAAAACTGGAAGTAGTATGCAAATGAAGGATCTTATCGGGATCCTACTCAACAAATCCCCCCCCTTCCCTTTCCATCCGTCATTCGTCCTCTCGCAGACATCAGACGCACGGGGAAGAACTCATTTCATCAATCAAGTCAAGTGCTAATTAGGAAATGTTTTCTCATATCTTCCCATCATCATTCATTTCATTGAATGGTAATTACTTGGCGTTAGAGGATCGGGAGGCTAGACCGAAAAAAAAACAAAGCCTCATTGTCAGAATAGTTTCCCTTCAACTTCACGTCACAAGCTATCACACTTTCCTTCCATTGAATCATCCCAGTGTCGCATAGCAACATCTTCTCAAGGATTGAGAGATTATTTCGTCTCAAGACTCATCTCGAAACATACACTTTTCTCATCTAACTTTCCTAGACTAACTTCACCCCTGTGTATCTCTAATCTTCAATTGTTAACTACTATTGTTCTCACGAAAACGAATGGGCGTCTAGCATTCTAGACAGATGTTCAAGTAGGAGCTAGTAACCATGGAAATTCGTTCCCAAAAATGATTTTCGAATCAGCTCTTGACGCATTCAAAAAAGCACGTCGCCTCATGTAATAACATCTAGATTAGAAATAGAAGATGTCATTTGAGCTCTTGATAAGCTCTCCTCCCAATTAATGGCCAAATTTATCCCGCCCACGTTCTCTCGTTGCTCAATTGAGAGCGGTTGATATGGAGATTTGAGGGGGGGGGCAGTCCGATATCCTTGTTAATGTCCATTCGAGGCTCTTGAATATACAAGACAGACTCGTGTTTCATTGGATCATAACAACAGGATGAAGCGTCACTGTTAGATTTCAAAGTTTTCGTGTTATGGAGTATTCTTCTAACAACTTACGCATTTCTACGCACTAGGCAGTCCTTCTATTTTTTTCAATTTACCCTTTTCCATCTAATTAACAATATCTTCAGATTGTGCAGAAATGGACATCAACGAGCGAGCTGCAGCCATCTATCTTCTCGGAACTATAATTTACTCCATCCTTGCGTCGGTTATCTTTGAGGTTGGTCACCATGACTAATTTCACTTCACTGTTTTTTCTCGGAAATTTGAAAGAATATGGAGAGTCAGCATAAAGAGAGCATTGTTTAGTTGTTCCGGCCTAATACTCTGTTTGAGATCCGCTGGTGGGCTGGATTACTGCCCGTCGCTCTCATCTCCGTTCCACTGTACGTGGTTGAGAAAACGCTAGAAAAATGCAATCGAGACCACTTCAAGGTAACTGATCCAGTTCAACTCCCCGCCAGTGCTCTAAATTTTGCCCTTTCAGATCAAGCTGCTGAAAGGGATGGGTGCCATCATCGCTGTCTGTCTCGTCGCATCGATTCCCGCTCACTTCATCTTTCCACCGGCATTGTTGGCCTTCCAAGTTGTTGGCACTGTACTCTCTATGCCACACTCGTGCATCTACACTGATATCATGAAGAAGATGACGAGGGGACAGGCTAAGGTGGGTATTTTTGTGAACTTTGTATCTCAACTAGTGTTGCATCATGGATATGAAGCCTGTTGACAATGAAACATCGGCCCAAATGAGGAAAAGATCCCGTATTCGGCAGAAAATGCTGTGCATCTTCGAGACTAATTGCATTTCAGTTGATCATTTCGCTCAAGATTGCCACGTTCACTACGCTCTTCACCATGGCTCTGATCCCATTCACCGCCTGGTCCCTCACACTTTCATGGACCGCAGTTCTTCTGCCCTTTTCGATAGTGAGCTACTGCGATGAAGTCATCTGTGGAGCGGCTACGACTATCTTGGAAGGGGTCAGTTGTTGAACTTTAGAATACGAGAATGTGAAGTGCTAGCACAATAGAAAGATGTCTATGATAGTATAATATATATTTTAGCTCGGTCTCCGCAACTTGATCGCATCATTCCTAATGCTGTCAACACTGTTCACGACTCTGACAGTCGTCTGCTTCGCTCTGTCGTCCACTTTTTTCACAGCAACAAATGCACTGATCTCTATGATTTGTTTCTCATTGGCGGTTCATTTCGCGAGAATGATTGTTAAAAGGAGGAGAAATCAGGTGAGCTGTCTTGACTTACTAAGCTTACTAATACAAGAGGATAATGTGTGTGACAAATCTTGACTGACTCTAGTCTGTTTTGGGTGCCCCACTAAATTTTCCTGGGACCGGATATCTATATCGGGTCAGGTGAACTTTGCTGAGACACTCAAAACGACTACATAGAGCTCAATTCTTTTATTATCTTTGAGAGTCACTTCTCAACTTCATAGACTAACAGCATCTTAGAATCACGTCTAATTGAGCCTCTTGGAAATGTGCAATAAATCATTGTAGGGCACTCACCATCTCGAGATCCTCATTCACTGCGTCAACGTTATCACAGTTTCCGTAGTAGCGGGGGCTGCCCGTTCCGCGTCCACTCAACCGGTTGTCTGGGAGATTGGAGGAGCACTTCTTGTGTTGATGTCGGGATTGATGATCGGCTTTGAACTTGATAAGGAGCGATATAATACAGTGAGCATGATTATGGCTTCCTTTCTATTAGAAGTCATCTAATACCAGAACAAACAAGTAAAAGTGGAAACTTTCGCATTATTGATGTTAAACGTGTTTAATTTCCTAATCAAATTTTAATTTAAATATGCTTGATTCAGGATGAGTATCTCGAGCGACCGAAGGAAATGAATGACTGGCGACATTTGCTGACGCTCAGCGCTTTCATCGTATGGGCGTATCTAATGGTTTGCGATTCGATGTTGAAATATACATCATAAATGAGATCAATTCAAGGGCATCAGCATACTCCTCTCAGCCATCTATCGCGCGATCTTTCCATCGACGTCATCACCGATTCCATTACTAATATGCCTCTTCCTAATCTTCATCATATTCCTACTGGATAACATGAGAGAATATGTGAGTTGACATGACGCATTTTTGGCTATAAATTCACTGTTCTTGCCACGGTCAGTAAAAATGGTGGTGACCTCGGTCGCGAAAGGTTGGGCCACAGAGTATTGTAGTCCGTCTAACAGCTGGCCTTACCAGGTCGTCTCACACAGTGTTGTCTTATGACTGTTAAATCACTCGATGTAGATACACCTTTTCTTTTTTTTGCCTATTCATTGTGTTCTTCAGATATCACAGCGATGCTTTCGTCGTTTCGGAATATTCTTTGGGATAATGTCGATATTGATATTGCTGGCAGGAATTGTCGTGTTTTTCTTTGCGTTCAGTTGTAAGTCATATAGTTATGAGGTTACAGAAGGGTTGTTATCAACGATTTACAAAACATAGAGAAAGAATCGATGATCCAATTGCTTGAAACTAGAACTCTCTTTTTATTTCGCATACTCTCTCACACGGTCGAGTGTTCAAGAGTGTTCAAAATGAAGAGACGGTTCTTATTTTTAGCTCTACTTGAAACATTGGTGATCACACTGTCCAGGGCCGGCCATGGAAGCACTCGTGTCCTCTCTCGTCGTGTCGACGTGTTTGTTCGCCCACTGTTGGAGGTCACACATCCGAATGGTGAATATTACGGTTGCAAGTTTGAAGTGGTTAGCAGCGCGAGTCGATGCCACTGTTCTCTACTTCATTATCTCTCTCACTTTCATAATGTATTTCTAATCTCCAAAGTAGAAATACAGTTCGAGATACAGTTTTCAATTGAAGGACCACTTCGCCACCGTCTACCTGACTGCTCAACAAGCGGCGGCGGCGCAGCATCAACTCCACCTCCAAAACTACATCCCGAACTACTTCCAGGTGGGCTTTGCGCCTGGAGGATAGTCAAACTTGTGCCATATTGTCAACTTGTATCTAGTTTGGAGGTCATTGAATTGCTCATTGAATCGATATTTGAATAAATTATTTGTAAAAAGGAATCTTTAAATCGGGAGTAATCTCTGTAATCCCAGTATCTAAATGGGAAGTACCCCTGTGGCAATTATCTGTCACGAGATATTCGCACATTCCTGCAGTAAACATTTCTACCACCAACGCAGAACAATTCAAATATTCTTCAAGGTCTCTTGGTCTAACCCAATCCCAACAGTGGTAAAATCAGAATGGTGTATCCTCTCATCACCACTCCACTGCTGCTGTGCAGTGCCGTCCTCACAGGCGTACTCCTCGAATGGAGATGGTGGACCGGAGTACCGTCCCTACTCGGCCTCATTCTGATCGTACTATGGGCAACCTATCATGCGGAGCAGAGTCTCCAACAAATTAGGGTGAAAAAATACCTTATTTTTGCTTGTGAAATGTTTGATCGTAGGCTCGTTATTTTCTATTCTAATGGTAGCGAGTGGTATAGCCAGTATCGTGTGTGCTTACTATTATCCAATCGCGACAAGACCTGTGGCATTGATGCAGGTATCCATGATCTTGCCTCATTGTTCCTTGATCGAGCGATTCTATATGAGATCGAAAGAATTCACGACGATCAGAAAATTGAGGATTGCCGACCACTATCGTCTAAAAATGCTTATTGTATGTGCTTCAGTATTTTATCGATGTTATTGTATACTTGATCGCCCATTAGAATCAATTTGCCAACCCAAGCCAATTCAGCGGTCAGTCTCCTGTGGCAGTTCTCTAACGTTTCCACGCTCGTCATACAGGGAATTGAGAGAAGAATGTCATACTTGCCGTTTTGTCAGATCTTTCCTCTGCTGATTGCACTGTTGACTTTGATGTTAGGATTTTCTCGTGGACTTTCTCGCATAGTCTAAAACTTTTGGTATCTTTCTTGGAAATTGTTCGTAGCGCGTCCTTTTTTTAAATCATGCGTCCTGTTTTAAATCGGTATATATGTGTATGAACATAAACCAAGGGCGTCTCCACAAATTTATAGCTGTCACTAAATTAGTTAGGCGCAATCAAAGGGGGCGCATCATTCAAAACGTTCATTTTTATATTTTTATACGATATTCTTCATACAATCTAATTTTTCTAGAAATGATCTAAAAAAGTTAGCCTAAAAAAAATGATCTAAAAATTGTGCTAAAATTAGCCAATTTTGATCCGCTTTCTTATTTTGCGTATTTTTTGTATCAATAAGTTCACCACATCTTCAGATGGCCAATCACACTACCTTCTCTGTCCACTGGGAGGTTGACGAAATTGATAAATTGACGAGGACTGAAAGATACTCGCCTACTACCTATGCGGAAGAGGTTCCGTGGTTAGTATTCGCTTCTCCAAACCTTCTCGAGTATACTGGAGTGATTCAAAACTGATTTTTCCGAAATATTTTTGCCGTAATTGATCAACCAAATACACACACAGGTGCTTGAGTGTAGTCATGAATGACGGACCGAAAGTGAACAACGAACGCTCTCTGGGAGTTTATTTGCATTGCAATTGGGAGAGCGAGTGCGAAGACTGGGCAATCGATTACTTTGTTCAAATTCGTATTCTTAACGAAAATGAAGTATTGTCAGCAATGAAGGTTCGAGATTATTCAGCGCCCAGAATCTGATTACTAGAAATCTGATAGCAATCATAAATTATTTTCAGTTCAGTGGCAGTTTTTCCTTTGAAAAGGAAGTATTTAGAGGCTACCATAATTTTCTATCAATGGAGGATTTGATCAACGAAGATAATGTACGATTTATATTTATATTGTATGAAACTCAAATTTTCAGGGATATATCAGCAATGGAAAGCTCCACTTGGAGGCGCGAGTGACTGTACTAAGAGTTTGGGGCATACGGTAAGGTGAATAAAGGACAAAACCTATTTGAAAAAAATAATTGCAGGAAACGGATTGTCGTCGATTTTGATTCGTGTGATCCTCCACTTAGATGTGAAGCTCTACAGATTGGCGACAGAAAAGTGTATGTTTCAAAAGAGGTGTGTGGCTTGAAATATAAATTATGTTATACAATTGAATTTTTCGTAACCTAGATCCGCCTAATATAACTAATCGAAATGTGTATTCCAGCTTCTCGCAGAGCACTCTCCTGTATTCAAAGCTACCTTCTTTGGAAATTTCGAGGAGAAAAACAGAGAAACTGTTACGTTTCAAGGAATTGTTTATGAGGTAATCATCTTTAGTATTTTTAACAGAGATAAAATATTTGGTGAATTCAGGAATTTGTTGACCTACTCAATGTAAATTATCCAACTTCCTTCGAAATCACGTCTAAATCTGTGTCGCACATTTTGGTCCTGGCTGATCGCTTCCAAGTTGAGGTATATATTCTGTTATTGTGTCTATGTGTAACATGAAAGATTGGAAATCCTGATCACATTATGCCGCTCAAAAATGCGCGTTGTTGTGCGTGTGCTGGCTTTCCAAAAAAAAAAATCGATCATTACAGTCCGTCCTTCATCGAGTGGAGCAGTTTTTTATGAGTTCGAAAGAATTCAGCACGGCCATGAAACTGAGGATTGCCGAGCAATACCGTCTCAAATTGCTCATGGTATGCAGTTCATTTTAAATTATTTTGACTGATTACTGTGTTTGTTGCAAATAAGGACAAGGGTTTTATTTAAACAGCAAAGGGCTTTATCTTAATTTTCAAAAAACAGCAGTTCGTGCATTTTTTTCAGAGTTTCTGCATCCGATCGTTCACTAACGTTGCACAGATCCAGGAAATCAAGGTCTTGTAAATTCTCAAATTCGCTATATTTTTCTATTTGAATTTCAGAAATCTCCCCACTTCATGCAGTTTTCCGATACGGTCAAGGCTATGATACTCGAGAGACTTGCCGATTTTTGAATGTTTGTCTTCAGTGGTGGAATGTTTGATGTTGAAGCAGATAAACAGTTTGAGAAAATTACGCGATTTGAGAACAAAAACATGTAATCTTAAACTCTAAACTAATCTCAAAACTCCAAAAAGTAAAATAAAATAAAAATAGAACAATTTCTTTAAGTTTTGATAGTATGTGTCAGTGGGCAAATGGGAAAATCGTATATCACCTGATCTCGTGATGTGCATGACCTCAATTTCGTATTTGCTCGTTATGGATCGGACTCCCCCAGCCGAACTCTATAAAGGAGTCACTCCAATCATTTATTACCAGTTTCTTTCCTGCTACGAGTCATATATCAACACTGTTCTCTCGCGTCTCATTAATTTATATTTATTCTGCAAATATAAGCACATCATCTTAGCACATTCTTATTGCTAGTCTTCTCAACTTTCTAGGTTCCATCATTGCCAGATATTTTTCCATTACATGATCAATAGGATACCCCCTAGCAACGCTCGTTCCATCGCACTGTATTAGTTACAAACAAGCGTTCTTGCGTTTCCTTTTTCTGAATTTCTTCTCTCAAAATTGTCATTCGTTTCAGAACGAAATGGCGTATTCCATAGCATCAACTATCGTTCTCTACACAATCTCAATCGTCTCTGGAGCTCTTCTGATCTGGGATTGGGACGCGAGCATTCCAACTCTCTGCGTACTGGCGCTGCTCATCGATTCCGCATTCAGCGATGATTTGCGAGAGGAAGAAGCAACGAAAATATTTCCTGCTCGTATCATCAAGGTGCGAAATTATCCGTTCTGTTATAACTTACCGAGTTACCGTACCTTACCGCTTTTACACTTTTACCACTATTACCTTACCACTTTTACCAGGATCCTAGCGAGCCTCGAAAAGCAGTGTCGCCCTACATGTTCTGGTTGAAAGACAATTTTACTCGTATTACCAAAGCCAGCATGTCATTCGAAGATGTTTTCCGACAGGCTAGAGCTGAATTTGAAGCCATCGAGGTACGGTAGTACTTATTAATACTGATTGGTAATACTGATCGAAACCGTATCAATAATCTTTAGGACAAGTCCAAGTGGGAGAAGCTGGCAGCGGAAGATAAGGAGAGATACGAAATGGAGATGGCGACTTACAATGACAAAATTGCTCAAGAAGCGGCCAAACTCAGGGCCAGGAAGGTACGATAGCACAACTAAGAAATGTTACTGTAATCCATTCGTCTCAGGATCACAACGCGCCCAAGAGAGCAGCTTCGCCGTATATGATGTGGCTCAAAGAGAACCGCACTCGCCTTACCAAGTCCGGAATGTCTGTGATTGAAGTCTCTAAAGTGGCTGGGGCAGAATGGAATGCAGTCGAGGTATAGCAATTCAACGACGCATTTAGGTCCTTATCGTATCAATAATATCCCGTTCAGAACAAGTCCAAGTGGGAGAAGCTGGCGGCGGAAGATGTGAAGAGATATGAGAGCGAGATGGCTACTTACACTGCCACGTCCTAGAGGATCGCCACCGATAAAGCACCACTATTTATTTCGATTGCCGAAACAAATTGTTAACGATCGATTGCTTGAATATTACTATCAATTTTCCGCTGTCTCTCTATATCTGTATGCAACTCGTCTAAATTGTCGTTTCGTATCAATATGGGTTTTTATACTTGATAAACATTCAGGACGAAGTGATCATTGTAAAAATTTGGAAAACAATTAATGTATCAAGATAACTGTATCAATTTAAACTGTATCAAATTTCATTTGGAGCCAATTCTCAGAATAGTCTTTAGCTGGTGAACCTCTCAGAACACGGCGCGAGAATCTCTTCGATAAATCGATTTATTTACCCCGCACCCATCCGCTGCGTAGTTTACTCATAGTTTACTCGCGTAGGCCCTTGATTAAATATAAAGTTTCATACCGATTGCGTTTCTGGCTGTGATGGTATTGCCCTCCTTCCTTTCTTCACTCCTCTCTCACCCTTCCCTAGCCATCAACAGTCACTGGGAGTTGTCTTCCTTTCTCTCTTTCGTCCCTCTTCCGTTTCCAATCTCCCTCTTTCCTCTCTCTCTCTCTGCCAGCTGATGTGTTCGTATCCCTCGTTTCTTCTTCACTTCGGTTTGAATGCATTTTTTCCTCATGTTAGGCCATTTTCTCACTGAAAACTGCTGCAAATCTGTTTGAAGGATTGCATCACGCGATGTTTTCGATTACTTCTCGCACTTTTTTCCCATTTTGCACTGTTTGTAAAATGTTTTCGTTGTTAGCTCCCCAAGAAAACGGCAAAACAATGATTACTCACGTGTTTTCGTGTTGTGGACTCTTTACTTCTTCGTCCCTTTGCAAAGTCTCCGCGATATTCCACATAGAACATTTCAAGACGACGAATGCTCGTTTATAGTAATGCCACGACTCTCAAATTCGCACTCGAACAGGAGAAGAAGGCGCAATGGCCGAGCGGGCAGGCAGGAACAGGCATTAGAAGATGAGGATCTGCCAGGTTGGTACACTTATACACTCGTCGATCTTCGATATCACTCAAACGAAGGGACCTGTGTCCACTATTTGATAGAACCTGTCGTTCAACTGAGAAAGTCGTTTGTAGGTAGCAGCCGTATGGACTTGCTCGCATCCGCTCCTGAAGAAGGAAGTGAAGTGCAAGCGGCAGAAGATGATGATGAGTCGGCCAGTATCATCTACAACCTTCCCGAAGAGATCTGGGCCCAAATCGCTCGATATCTGGTCACAAGGACAAGCATACGGGACATTGTCACACTCGCTGCGGTAAGGTTTCTTGAAGTATTTAAATTAGTATTGGAAAGCATTTGCGCTGAACGTTGCCGATGATCTTTCCGTTGAAATTCATTCATAAAATCAAACAGTAGGAATACATGAGTATAGAGGTTAGATAGCACGCGAAATGAGGACAGTCGCTTCTTGCCATCCGTACCTAAATTTCAGACGTGCCGCTTCCTGAACGGCGCAGCGAATCGCGCAATGGAATCGATGACTGGAATTCTCGCCCTTCACGAGTTGGACTATCAAGACTGTTACCGGGTGTACCACGACCCGCGTCTTCGAAGAGAAGTAAGTGTTATTTATCGAATTTCTGGAGATATTTATTGGGATTTTTTTCACAAAATGCGCCTCACTATTGTGTTGTCGAGTCTTTCTCAATTCAAAGACTTAGCGAAGCTACTTACAATCATTTGTGATGTTGCAACCGGTGATGATACAGAACATCACAATTATGCTTATAGGGAATGACGAGGCCAGCGTACGCTTTTCACCTGCTCGCATCGATGAAATTGGCCAAGTACCAAAAGTTTGACTCCATTCGCCCTCTACTACGAGCAGATCCGGTCATCTTCGAAGATCTGTTTGGCGTTAAGCAACAGGTGATGCGCATCTTAGATTTTTAAGGGCAAACCGGAGACGGAGAACCTTTAATGCGAAATAATTTCAGAAGATGTACATTGATCGCATTCAATTCACCGACGATGAAAGAGCCCTGGTCGCCAAAATGATACCATCGATAGAGATGCTGAAAGCATACGTGGAGTCTGTCGAAGGCATGCAAACAATCGTAGGATTGATTGGAAACGCGGATGTGGATCGATTTCACGTTCAAACTTCATACTTCGATGAGGGAATCAAGTGAGTCACATTCTACCACAGAAACTAATGACATGGTTTTACTTGTAATCGTTAACCTTACAGAGAGGCTGTTCTCGCATTCTATCAGCAAAGAAATGGGAAGCTTCTCTACATCGAAACGGACTTCCTCAATCAGCTCGTGAACTTTGGTAATTTCGATTGTCTCTTTGTCTCACCTATAGAAGCCAGCCCTAATTGTTGCTGATATCTTATTCGTATTCGTATTCTTGATTCACCAGCTCGAGTAGTATGCTCCTCTCATAGCTTCCGTCTCGAAATTCAATTTCTCATGTTTCTTATTATTATTTGCAGAAGAATCGATCGGTCGTTTGCTCGAGAAAGTGGACGTGACGATCCATCTACGCTTCTACATCGGCGGCATCTCCAAGCCGCGATGGTATGATTTTACAATTTTTTTAGTCGTCTCATTTCGCAATGCGCTCTCGGGTTTTCTGACTGACGAGAGACCATTGCAAATAAGAGATCAAATTTTTTTTCCCATTCCAGGTATGAGTTACTACGATCGGTCGTAGCGAATGGGGGTCAAGCGTCCATCGATGGAGTCGAGTGGCCGGATGCTACGATGGAGAATCGAACGCCGATGGTAGATGGAACGTTCATAGTTCGACTGGCGTTGCCGAATCGTGACACAACCTGAGTATTAACTATGAGTACACTTTATACCTTTGAAATGTGTCATGTTTTATCCAATCGCTGAAACATTGTTGTCATTTATGTATCTCCGTGTCAATAATATTTCAGTTCAAGTTGTCATCGGAATGAAGGGTACCCCATACTGTGAAAATAAACAAAAAGAGTCAGTGTGAATTTACCATTTAAAGTTCAATGGTTAATCTGATCATCCTACTGCCACGGATAAATGTGCTGTATCTTAGATTCTGCATTACTTATGCCTTGTAGGATGAATGTCGCAAGAGCCATGATTCATAAGGAAATAATTGTAGACAGGTACAAACGTTATGTCACTATTTAACGCGTGTTCACCGTATCTCGAGATAAAATGCATTGATGATAGTATAATACTTCTTTTTTAAGCCTTCATTCCGTCGCTGACAGTTATTTCTTCATATCGAATATTCCATTCTTCTATTCATCTAATGATGCATGGCTAACGTTGCATAAAATTCATTGTATAAAATCACATTTTGATATAGTCTACATTCCATCGAGTGAGATGAAAGTATCAAACTGACAATGGAAAAGAGAGAGAATACAATTGATCCCTAAAGAATTGATGGAAAGAAATTTCAGAATCAAAAGAAATTGAAGATTAATGTAGAGATAGATTACATGATAATAGTGAATGAGGAATTATAATAATCAGCTTTCCCTGTAAACAGTAACTTGAAACATAGAAAATAGAAATAAAAAAACTCACAGATAAGCTGACATCGAAAGAGTTGGAGCTTCCCTTCCACAGTGGCAAATTCATGCCACATATCAAGGTTCACGGGGGAAGAAAAAGGGAACCTAGCGAGGCAATCGAACTGCATCCATAGTTTATATGAACCTCCAACGGGATACTCAAAACGCTGAGCGAATAATGCCTGAAGATAAAAATATGATAATGAAGTAGGGCAGTGAAAAAAACCTCCATCATTTCATCCATCTCCTTACAAAACGTGGCCAAATCGGGATTCAGATCGAGCAGGAAAGATCCTGGGGGGAGGTGAAGAAAGCGGACACCGTTGTGAAGAAGATGTATCAAGTCCAAAGGACGAAGTGCGTGCTGTAAGTGTATCTGTCAGAATAGGAACCAATGTGAGATAATCTGGTCCAACCTGTGAATCAACTTCGTGGTGCCATGATTTCAGAGTAAAGTGATTACGATTACGACTAAGCAATGGGAGAAACTCTGAAAGAAAAGAGGAGAATACAATTAAATTGGAAAAAAATACCTTCTCGCCAGAGAAGGAAATTCAATGGTTGCTGAACCGCTCCTTTAGTCTCCATCAAATGGATCTCAATTTTAGAGGGAGAAAGTAGATCCAGAAAACGAAGTAGGAGCCGCATCGATCTATAATAGGAAATAAATAACTTGAAATAAGATACGATGGATATAGGGACTTACTCTTTATTCTGACTGTGCGAACAGAAAGCGAGTCGAACATACTCAATTTTCCATTTAAGATTAGCGAAGAAGGAGATGAGTAGCGAAATATTCTCGCTGGTCAGAATCAGGCTCTGAGGAGATTAGACATGAAACATGCGAGACCAATGGGTCTTACCCGTCGGGCATACGTCCGTCCGTACACTTCGTGAAGAACGCTGAAGGTTTTGAGGAAGATGTGGGGACGATCAGCCGAAGGAGAAATGATAGGACTCATTGTCTTCGGGCGAGAAGGAACAACATCCACTCTCTTGAACTTGAGACCAGAACTCTGAGAAATAACAACGGGTAAAAAAAATCAGAAGAATATGGCAAAACGCACGTTTTCACGAAAGCCGACGGGGTGAATAGACCTCCACATGTGCGCATCATGGGACTGGGAGAAGCGAACTCGAATGTCCAATGTCGTCTTTCGAGGATCATCATCCTGCGTAGAACGTGGTAATAGGAGAAAGCTATACTTTTGAACCACTATTCATTCATTCATTCATTCATTTCCGTATACTTTTCAACTGTACACGAAATGTTGCGAGATTGTAACGGGAAAAAATGTTCCAGATATTCAGGCAAACTACCTTAAGAATTCGCATCTTATCCATTGAGAATGCAATAGGTTCAGTCATGATCAAAGGATATTGGAGAAAATGGGACAGCAGGCAAGGTAGTCAAAAGCATCAGCTTAATACACCCAAACGCAAATGCTTCGAGAAATGTTTCGAAAGGTTTTGCCGAAATTTTGTAAGCGGCTTTCGGAATTCATGACTTTTGCAATTCGTTGTCATGAATAGAGTGAAAGATTATCGCTGATAACATCGGCCACTCCGAGACTCTTGAAATGAATCGTAGAGATTTCACAATGATGACTCACACCTGATAATAGACATAGATACGACGAAAGACTAGTAGATTGCTACTAATTTTTTGGCCTGTCCTATACACTTCTATATGCAGATAGCGCACTCATGATTATACCAGACATTCCGATTTTATGAGTCATCATTTACGTGACTTTTGCTCGTCCCAAAATGGCTTTGTTTGCCTTCCAACTCTGTTCCGTCTTCCGACGAGAGCAGTAGAGAGTCGAGGGTGTGATGAAACGGAACGAATTCCGGAAAATCCGAACTTTTAACTCAATTATCGCCTCATTCCGGAACGGATTAAAAATCGAACAATGGTCATTCCGGAACGAGAGTCGACCCGAACAAAGAAAATTCCTTTGTTCGACTCTCGTTCCGGAAAAGTGGAGATAATTGAATTTATTCTTCGGCCGTTCCGAAAGCCGAACGATCAACCCTAGTAGAGAGTCGAGGGTGTGATGAAAAAAATGTGATAGCTATCAACCCCGCCTCTCTGCAAGCGAAAACACTTCCCTAGTAGGGCCACTATCGCTGTCTTTTTATGTTCTTTTCGTTCCGTCCTATATTTTCATCGGACAGTTCCATGTATCATCGCATTGAGTCAGTCCGCCCCCAAATCAGTTGTGCGTAAAATATCTTTAAAATGGAAAAATTTCCCCAGCCGATCATTTTCATCATGATTCTGTGGTCGGTTTAACTATTCCGAAACTTTTCCGCTCAGGTATGCTCAATATCTACCAAGCGCTGGTCAACTGGTGGCATGACATGTGGAATCCGATGAGGAAGACTACAGTGGTAGGATCTTCCACACTTGTTCGAAATAGTAACCCCTTTTTTCGCAACGATAACACGGTGTGTAGAGAATTGAAGGCTACAGTGGCAGGATATTTTACAATCGGTCGTAATAGTTTTTTCTCCTTTTTTTCGTGAGGCAACACGGTGTGTAAAAACGGAGAAAAAATCATCACTTTTATCAGGAGTTGATAGCTCTTCGGGACTTCTCCCCTACTCGTGGCGGTTCGAACGTGCTCTCCATTCGTAAAGGCGATCGATTCCTGCTGATTTCCGACTCCCACAACCTGTGGTGGTCAGGAAATATTTTATATATTTTTGATTTTGCACCCGCTATTATTCTGAGTAGCCAAATATTGTACGCAGCATGCACCGCAGCCTTGCTCCGGACAGCGTTAGTCACACCACCCTGTAAATTGTCGGACACTCAATTCTTCCAGTACAGTAAAATATTATTGTGAAACGAGCCACCATACGATTATTATCATGTGAGGAAAAAGAGTGTTTCAGGTACGTCCGTCATTGCGCTTCACGCAAGCGAGGTTTCGTCGCAAAAACAATCGTAGCAAGAGCCAGTGATGAACCCCATCTCGAGTAAGTTTGCTGATACATTGAAATATTGATTATTTGTACATGGCCAGTATTTTAAAGGTGGATCTCTATCGAAACATCAGCAGAAAATGCGGAACTTACTCTGTTGGACAATCGGTTCGGTGTTGGATCCTTTATCATCAGGCCACGAACCAAGGAGAATATCAGTGATTACCTCGCAATTTCCGTAAAGTGATTTTGTTCAAACAAATTTTAACTTTTATCAATAAATGATCAGGACTCTCGATCAAAAAAAGCCCGTTGCTCACTATATTTTGTGTAGAGAAAATGGCGAGTTTCGTATCGAAAATGGAACGATACGGTTCGATTCGCTGAGGAGGCTAATCGATCACTATTCGGGTTCGTTTACACACGATGAAATTTCAAGGCAGTTTTTTAAATTCCAGGTCGACAAAACACCTCGAAAAATTTAGAGTTGTCTTATTGCGTCAAGAAGAGTCAAGCAATGACTCCGTGGCAATTCGAGATGGATGTGATTCTGAAAGGACGATCACTAGGGAGGGGCAATTTTGGAGAGGTGCGTTTTTTTACTGGTTAATACATGAAATTTATGTTGACTCCAACTGGATTTGCAATTGAAAATAACAATTAAAAAAAAGTTCTGCAGGTTTTCCACGGCACAATGTTCGGCAGCGAACTCGTCGCGTTGAAGTCGTTCAAGGCGGGCACGAAGGAGGAGCTGATTGTTCAGTGAGTTATTTATTTTATGTCCATCTCAATTTGGAACCGTATGTTAAAATTCTAAGCCGTCAAAACACCGCTAGAAAATGGTACCGTACGTAAATTTCGTAAAGCGAACAATCAAACATTCGCAGAGAGGCGGAGATCGCGCGTCACGTTAATCACGAGAATGTAATACGGACGATCGGAGTATGCCGTAATCCGTTAATGATTATTACCGAGTGAGCTCAACTATTGACTTTAAACGATCTTCAAAAAGATTGTGCAAGCCCATTTACCTTCAAAGTCTACTCACATAGACTCTTTCTTCTCATATTTGCTTGGCTAATCGGAATCTGAACGTTTTATTTCCAGATACATGCCGATCGGTAGTCTTCACGATTATCTTCGCAGGGATGAAGTGAATCTGAACGATGAAGTCAAACTATCGATAACGTTAAAGGTAACAATTTCGAAATTGCACCCATTCTCTATCTGTAAACAACCGGGAGAGAAAGGTATGCATTTGTGCAAAAACAACACTGAGATGATGAATATTTTTCCTCCAAACACTCTCAAACTAAATACACATTTTTTACTGCAAAGATGATCGACCGGCACATGCCCTATAAGTGTGGCCATAAAGAGCAACGCGTTACCGGTGCACACAACTAGGTGTGACAGCAAGATGACTGTATGCTCAATTTGCTTCTAGAGGGAACATCACCCTATTTTACAAAGTAATCGCTTTGATTACTCAGATCGCACGAGGAATGGCCTTCCTTGGAAGCAAGAACATCGTTCACAGAGATCTCGCTGCAAGGAATGTCCTGGTCGGCGAAACGCACGATGTCATCAAGGTTTTCACTTTAGATTTTGTTTTTTTGAGCAGCGAATGTTCAATAGAGCCCTAAACTCTTTCATTTCAGATCGCCGATTTCGGAATGGCACGCCCTGTGACCGGCAATGATTACTACCTGTCACGTGCTGTGAGAATTTTCTGCGTCTGGATCGGGACTGTGCGAAAATTTCCAGCACTTCTAATTTCACAATGCTCTCTCGACGATCAGACAAATCGCGAGAGCATTTTTTTTCGGAAATTAGCTCTGAAAAAATACAAATACTCAAAATATATATTCGTAGGATAAGCTTCCTTGGAAATGGACTGCGCCCGAAGCCCTAGTCTACTGGGAAAATGAACATGTTGTGAGAGAGGGAAAGGTGCGTTTCATCATTGAGAATAACTATTTCGATCTTTTTTTTCTGTTCTAGTAACCAACAATCAATTTCAGGTGTCCAAGGCTTCGGACGTCTGGAGCTACGGCGTCACACTGTGGGAGGTCCAAAGCAAAGGAGAGGTGCGGTGACGTCGAAAAGACTAGAAAATGACCGAAAAATTATTCCAGGAGCCATTCAAAAACGTGCCATTTGGACATTTCCAGAAGCTAATAGAAAAGCAAGAACTACAGTTGCATCGGCCCCTTGATTGCCCTGTTGAGGTATCTTTGTTTCGCCTCAAACTTTCCTCCTTTTTGCGCGAAATCGTTCTTACCTTCTTGTGTAATTATCGTATTCCGTAGTAAAGCATCATTAAAGAGATTGTTCCCAAATGGATTGGAATTTGCTCAACTGTGAGTTCTAAAACGCCGACAAATTGGATTCAGGTCCACCAACTCATGCGCCGATGCTGCTCATACGAAAAAGCGTTGCGGCCGACATTTGAGAATATCTGCGAAATACTCAGTGCTATACAGACTAGGCAAATCACTGAGGAAATCACTGTGGTGCCGGCACTTCCGATCAAGCCGAAAGCGATCAGGCCTATCCCGAGAAGAAAAGCGCACAACAAACGGAGATACCGCCCGCGAGTTCCGTGCAGGAATCGATACGTTATCAGAGTATCGAGATTCCCCTCAGGGCTCCAAGACATGGATATTCCCGCTGAGCCGAATTTCCAAGTAGACCCTCATGGTTATCAAACTGTAAAGTATTCGCGCACATGACATATTGAAATTTCTTTGTTTCACAATCGTTCTGACCTCTGCATTGTTTTTACTGGTATAAAGGTTTGATCTCGAGAATGGTTAGTTGAAATTACTTTATCGAATATAAGGTTACAACAAAATAGCAACGAACAAGCAATAAATTTTCAGAATGAATGAGGTAGAAAAGACGAAATGACGGTTGTTTCATTTCTCCAGTTTACGATCGAGGAACTTCAATGACGGAGCTGTTGAGTTCAGAATTCCTAACATTTCTAATGGCACCAAAATCGTCGTTGCTAGCGGCAAGTTGAGCCTGCAATGAACATTGCGTTGATGCACAAACTCCGTTGAAAAGTCTTAACGATCTTATTTCACTTCTCCAACCTGAATAAACGCCACAATGTTCGTGGGCATCGGTGGTGCAGCAGATGCTGCAGCGGCTGCAGCAGCGGCTGCACTCGCTTCACGACCCGCAGTCGGTGCGCTCGCCACGGCTTCCAATCGGGCTGCTGCCAGCCGGTCGCGATTGGCCTCGAACAGGCGCATGAGGTCCTGCACATTGTCGATAAAAATATAATTCTTCAATAATAAGAAAAAAGGAAATAATTAGCAAAAATAACGCATTTCGGAGCAATTCTAACCTGCTCGAGCAGCATTGCCGGAGTTATGTGGTTGCCCAGAGGACCCTTAAGAAAGAAGTTTATTTTTTTTTGTTTTGACTATTGGCGTCTTGCGTTTGCTCATGATAATTGTCGGATTTTGTTAAGTTCAGCTTCCCTAATTTCGAATTGATGGCTTACCGTAGGTTTCTTTTCGCGCAGTCTTTTCATTTCTTCAGCTAGATTCCAGGGGCATTTCCGGAAAGAATCGGGTAAGACCTGAGAAAATATTGATGACAGTCATCACGTCACATATGTTTGTATGCAATTCGTCATCAGAAAAGTATGTGCATGCGAAAAGGTCAAGTAAATATTCCAATAATTAGCTCACTCCGTTATTAGCATCCGCAAGTTGCTTCATCTCATTGTAGATAGTCACGCGAGCCTCGAGTTTCGCAATTTCATCATCGAAGTCTTCGATGAAGTCCTCGCTCTTATTTTTCGCAATGGCGTCCTCTCGCTGTGTGCGAACGGCAGCTAGATTACTTCTGAACAAATGAATCATAACCTTTTCATAGATTTTCATAGACGAGATTCTTAGACTTCGTTTATTTTTTTTGAAACACTGTGGACCATGGAGCTTGCATATCATTTGAAAATACATGAATGCGTCTAAATATTTTCTTAAACAAAAGGGCCGAGCTCACTCTGTCTTCTCCAGGTGAAACTTTCGAAAAGACTCGGCATTTTTGCCGCCATCGCCTTGCTTGACCATGTGTCCCAGATGCCAGAGTGTGGGCTGAGAATGAATAGCATTTGGGTTAAGTGTTAAATGTTTGTCAATGTGTCAAATTGTTCAAGGATATCACTACACGCAGAAAATATTCAATATTGTCAAATGACAATGCACCTGTTGATTAGCTCCAAACGCCATGACATTCTTCGTCTTCTTGTTGCCAGTCGCTATGAAGAGATAAGGTGCTCGACAGTTGGGGCAACGTTGTTCATCCGCTTGCTACAATTTTTTTGATTGATACCTGAGAACAGAGCACTCTCAGGTTCATAAAGGCGTGGAAAAGAAGAGGATAACTATAAAAAAAGATACGCGTGCTGTGAAATAGGAAAGGAAATGGGTAGGGCGTCTCTCGTTCTTTCAAAGTGTTAGATATAATGTGCGCTCACTTCCCGTTTCTCCAGCCAATTCAGTATACACGTGTGGTGGAATCGATGCGAGCAGGCGATCCTCACTGCGCGCTGAAATGGAATGTCGATTGCCGCAAACGGTACATGAAACAATCTTTGATTTTCTATTCTTATCGTGCTACAATTGCACAACAAACGTGATCATGACATAAAGTCGTTGAAAAAAGATTGACCTCACCTTTTCCGACAAATCATCCAAGCAGATGCTGCATTCGGGGTTCTCTTTCTTCTCACGCTTTGCCTTAGGCTTAGCCTTAACCTTAGGCGACTTGGGTGGTTCAAACTTGGCCTTAGCCTTGGCCTTGGGTAGCGCCTTCGGTTTCGCTTTGGCGATCGCCTCTGAGCTCTTGATGCGCGAAGGAGTTGAAAGGGAGACGCGCTTGCGGGATCGTGTGGAGACCATGGGGAGAGGGGGAGATGAGCTGGACAATAGAAAAAATAGCATATCGAAAAGAAAGAAAATGAAACAGAGAAAAGAAAAAAATCTTGAGACAAGAAAGAAGAAGAAAAAAGAAAGAAGAAGAAAAAGAAAGAAGAAGAAAACAAATGGCCCAAGAAACGTTGTTAAAAGGGGAGAGAATTGGAAAAAATAAAGAAAAAAACAATACGAGTTGTATCAACGGACTTTTCGAGTTTCGCGCGAGACGCTAATATTACCGTATGATGGCGTGAACGCTTACGGCGTATTCCGCATCGATCGATAATAGTCACCAAAGTCTATTTTTCGATATATTTTTTTTGAAAAATAAATAAATTTATTTTTAAATTTTTTGAAAAATAAATAGACAGTCGTATTCGCCGTCAAATTTTGACCCTGGAGCCACATTCACTTAATTTTAAGGTCATTGGTAACAGAGAAATTTAACAAAAACGATATTTGGCGTGATTCGATCTGGAGCCAACGAAGGCTCCAAATGAAAAATGAATATGCCCATCGTCATCAGCACCCTTGAGAACCTCAGATCACAAAGTTGCAGCGGATCGACTTTTTTTGACTGTGCCAGATCATTTCATTTATGCTCGGTTCTTACACAAACGGCCTCAAATGCAGTAAAATAAAAATAAAACCAAGTGGAGGGAAAAATGATTGACGGCAGAAGATATTTTATGTGGTATGTCCTGTAAAGCACTATGCATGATCACATAATGTAGAACGTAATGTAGAACGTGAAATAAAATCAAAAAAAAATTTCCATTCAAAAGTGAGAAAATTCATTATTCCGTGTAGCAGGCACTTGAATAGTTTCCAGATGTGATTGTTGAATATCCAAGTTGTCAAGGAGGAATAGCATTTCAACATTATCAAAAGTTTAATCGCAGATCAGAACAGAGCAGATACAGATCAGAACTGTCGTAAACATTTGGCAAAATATAATGCAAATTGCTGTTGAACTGGAGTAGTAGATTTTTGAATAATGATGACGATTCAATCTTCGACTAATTACGATATATTAACTGAAAAATCAGAAAACTAGCAAAAAGAGAGGTAGACTAGGATGTCAGAATAAAGAAACACTCCAGTTAGGCTAGAGATACGATTAACGAAGAGACATATCCAAATGTACAGCAATTTTTGAATGGTACTCGTGCTATTAGGAAATGATTAGCGGAAAGAGTGTGATTTTCTAGCACCAAATAAATTTCACGTGATGTGCACGAATAGAGTTCGGAATACGGGTGATCGTCTCTTCATTTCACCCACTCTTTTTAACAGAGAGGGCACAATGAAGATATGGTTTCCCTAATTTCGAATTGTAAGAAAGATCTATTCAGGACGGGTGATGGTATGGAGGGCTTCGAGTGGATCGGAGATGGATTCCATCTGCTTAATCTGATTGATGATCTGCAACAATTTTGATTGCAAGGACGGAAAATGAGGACCCAAAAAATAGCCGATCCAACAATTGCACTAATATTCTGAATCCCGAAACAATCCATCGACATCTATCATGCTCACTCTCAGGCCACAAATACCCAGAAGAATCAAAAATTATACATATGATTCGATATCAGTATACTCACAAAAGCCTCGTTTTCGAAAAGATGCCTTTGCTCGGGCGCAGGAATGATATGAGCGAGACGACGCAGATTCTCTTCGATCTGTAACAGATGTTTGTTCTAATGGCCAGCTCTGTTAAGATCACGTGTTAATTTCGATTTTCCCAACGCATAAGAACTACTTCTGAGGGCGCAGTTTCAGATAATTCGATCATTAACTTACTCTCTGCATTCGAACGTTTAGCTCGGCCGCCTCCTCAATGATCTGCTCTTCGGTCATTCCCCTCAAACGATTCTTCTGAGCTAATTGTTCCTGGAAAGTATCGAAGATTACGTGGTCGCATTGACATATTTACATCATCTGAACCAGAGCGCGCAATACGCGTCACCGTCTACTCATTTCTCGTGCTCTCTCGACCGAATTCGAACGTATGTGAGATGAGGAGACGCCGACCCATATTGCGCACTCAAATCGAAACCGTTACCAAAAAATATTGTTGATTTACCCGCTTATACGCCTCCTCGGAAATTAATGGAGGCAGAGTTGGAGGCATACGCTGCAGCTGCTGCTGAACCTGCCATGGAAAAAGTTTGCATTTTTATCTTCCAATGGATGCATCTCGTATCTTCACAAGGATACACCCCGTGGTCTCAATAAACCTTTGTTAAATGCGTGAGACGGAAGAAACCATACTAATCCTATGTGGAATTCACTCAAGAGAGCTGTTTGGCCCTGGAAACAACCGCTCCAAAGGATAAGGGAATAAGGGGATTACACTGATAGATAGAGAACACGGGAAAAAGTTGAAAAAGGAAACAGTAAAAAACATAAACGTTAAAAATGACAGTACCTGGTGCATGATCCTCTGGGTCGGGGACTGCACTAGTCGCTCGTCCTCGCTCTCTTCCTCTTCTGTGGTGGGAGGACGGGCGTCGCCCTCGACGTCGGACGAGATGGACGACTGGAAGAGAGGATGATAGTATCTGAGACATATTATCTGACAATGTCGACGGACATCCCCGACTTTGGTCAACGCTATCGTATTTTCATACACAACTAAGAATCGCAGTCCCTTCATTTGGTACATTATCTCGAAAGGAGCGAGAGTGCGAGGAATGAATTTGCAATCGTAACAGGCCCTACTTCTTCCATCATTCCCATTCCTCTGATTCGTCGCGAGCCTCTTCGTCTCCTGTTGTCAGTCATCTCGGAGCGCGGCTGTCGCTGCGATGAAGCTCGCCACTGGAAAGTATACTTTAATTTTCAAGACGACTAACGTAGGGGCGATCGCGATTATGTGGCAAGATAATTAGATTGCATTTAGAAGAATACACATATCACGAGAGCTATCGAGAAGCTATCAATAAATATTGAAGAAGACTACCTCGGTTTCGTCCTTGGGAGCTCCACTGCCCAGCTGAAGCCCGGAAGCAAACTGATTGGGATCATGGAAGAGGACGGGCGACGATCTGTCCGCCACTGCTCTTCCTGAAGTTTAGTGTATCATTGAAGTATATTACAATCAGACGCAAAACGATCTCATCGATCGGAGAAGAGAGCAATCGGCCAAAGCTTATCGACCAAAAGGGTCAACCAGATTGCCGTCTCTACATAATGATGCTCTTACCATTCCTTCCCCTGCCCGTCGGCCGCTGTCTCTCCACTGTCGCCTCATCTTCGTCATCGTCAATCGATCCTCCCGCCAACGCGCGCCGTCTCTCCGCTGCAATTTGGTTGAAATTTAATTAAACAATCACTCGTCAAACAGTGATCACCCGCAGGACGCATTTCTTGATGAATGTTTTAACGGTAAAAAGAAAACTGTTCGTGCATTGTGGTTCATTATTCAAATATAATGTGCACACGAGATTCTAGTCTATAAATAGGTAACGAATGAGTGAATGTGTTATAGATCTCGAGATATGAAACCGTCTTCTCTTTATTTTGCCCACTCTCCCGTCCGCTCGGTCGACGAGAGAGAGAGAGGGAGTGTGAAATGAAGAGACCACGGAATCATTTCTCGAGCTCTATCGATGAGAGATTGCGTTACCGTCCGCCCGAAGTCGAGCCTGTGTCCTTGCAGATGATGACGATGTCGACGTCGTTGGTCCTCGCACTGGAATAAAACCCACGTTTATCACAAGTTGGGCTGTCAAGGGTGAAGAATCACGTTTTTAATTTCTCTTTGAGTTCGTTCTAAGATCGGCGACGTTCGCATTGTTCACTCACTCCTCTTTGTCGGTGGTGTGGGACTGGAAGAAGATGAGGAATCGCGAGGCATCTTTGAGCGAGTTACTGCAATTAATTGAATTTTGACTTCTTATTATATTTAGGCACTAAGAGCACCGTAATCCTCCATTATCCAGCTGTTAGCTGTTTGGTGTTAAGTTTGCTAAGAAGCAGTTAAGACTTGAAGTCTCAGAAATAACTCACTCTTCCTAGTGTTAGCCGGCGGAACAGTTGGCGAGGATGAACGAGATCCTGGATGGATATCACTTATTATTTTGTCATCTTGAAAAAAAATTATTTAAATTTACGATTAAGGAAATTTACCGCGGTTGGCTTGAATAATAACATTGCCGGTGGGCCCTCTTCCACGGGAGACCGCTGAAAAATAATTTCATACTCTATGTCGTTTGAAGATATTAATATTGCATATTAAATTGAAATATCCAGCATAATAAGAATCAATAATGACAAAATCATAGAATAAGGCAGTGATGAGATCCAGATTAACTTACTCGAGAGTCCGAGTCCCTTCACTGGAGCAAGCTGATTCGGCTGCAATGAAAATTTGTTATGAAAGAACTGAACGACATTAGCTTACCCCCTTCTTATCGGTTGCTCCGTCTCTATGATAATAGGTGACCTTATTCGTGATTTTCATCTTTCTGCAATTCGCACATTTAACTTGAATGGTCGATTGTGGTAATCGTCACTTATAAAAAATGTGTGAAATCGATCGTACTTTACTCGGGAATACAAAAGGAAAACTAACGGGATCTCATCAGCTTCCCTTTCTCGCTCTGTCTTTGGTCCGCACTTTTCAGGATCTGAATATTTTAATAATATAACTGATTTGAAATATAATTTTCTTCTATTGTTTAGCATGAATAAAACCCACCCCAGACGAGTAGTTCATCGGTGGTTTTGTTCTTCAGCTGAAATATTTTCAGCCTTATTATAAATAGTGATGACAAATTTTGAAAAAGAGAGGAAAAAATAATACCTGATCGATATTACATCGGAAGGGTCGAAGGTCGAAATCAGTGATGAGATTCTGTAAAGCTTTTTTTGCTTTCATATTTTTCCACAGAATTGTGCATCATAATCGCTCCGATACTTACATGGGGGTTTCTCGGATCCACAAACTTGTTGATGGTAACGTCTCTGAACTCCAGACAGTTGCCTGGAATGGATCTAACGTTCATGCGGCTCAATCTCACATCGGAGTTTTATAACAAATCGTTGTGTGTTGTACCCGTGTTCTACATTGATTCAGCAATTTTTTTTGTTTCCGCAGTGTTAGAATATAGCGAACTGCCTCAATATTTTCAAACTCACAGCACAACTTCCTCAGACCGGTCAGCTGCAGAATCTTCATCGCTGAATTGGCGTTCGGTACATCCCACGGATTTGCATCCTCATAGTAGCCGAGTTTCTTCCTGCAATTAGACGTCTTTTTGGGCAGAGACGTTGAAAAATCATTTAAAAATTCGAAGAATTCGTCTCTTCATTATCCAGAATGATTGTAGAGAGTAGAGCGCGCTAGGAATGAAGAGACGGATTCTTCAACCTGACAGTCCTACCCAGATCGTCTTGCGCACAAAAAGTGGGGTTAACGGAACGGAACTCAAAACTTAAAATAAGAGACAAACCAGAATATGTCGCTCTTGTACTTGTCATCAGCCTGATCTACGTACTGCATGGCGAGTGGGGCCAACTTGCTCATCATCATCTCCACCTCGGCTGGTGATTCGTAGTGCTGAAAGGAAGAACGATGAAGGTATTCGCGTAAAGCGATTTCGCAATTGTACGTCAACGATAGGCGGAGTCCGCAGACAAAGCCGACTGTTATGGAGTGCTACAAAGGTCTTGTGTAACTATATTTGAGCAACGAATCAAAATAGGAGAATGCTCTTCTTAGTTCACAACTCGCGCGGTACAGCTGTACAGCTGTACAGCTGTACGCGGTACAGTACAGCTGTCATTGTTTTGGTCATAGATAGGAGAATAGATAGGGACAAAGTATGACCTCTCGACTCTGCGAAGTGCGAAGGAATGTGGACGGCATGTCGATGATCGCAACGACTCCCAGGAAGCGTCTGAAATAAATAAAAGGAAATTGTCATCAGCTTCCGAAGAGGTCATCTCAATATCTACTTTTCTCGATACTATTGAGAGAGTCGAGCGGAACAGGGTTAAAAATAGTAAGAATTGAAAATGCCTTAGCGCAGTAACTTCTCGAACGAGTTGTTCACTTGAACTCACTTGAACTTTTCTCTATTTCCATGCTTGATAAAGGGAACGGACGCAATCCTTCTTCCATTCGTATAGAAAACTGCGCGCGTATCGCATCGCCGCATTATGTCGAAGCCCAAGTAGACGCGGATGTCCTCAAACTCCTTCTCCTGTAAGGAAAAGGTAAAGATGTATCCACGTCAAGCGATTTTACGTCGTACTTTACGTTTTACGTCGTAAGACCATGTAAGGTATATATTACAGGTGAGACCCTGTAAGGTATCGTATTGAAATTATTCCGCTCCAATTCACAGCGACAGCGTTTCTGACGACTATCATCACACCCTGTTTTCCCAACGATCAGATGACGACTAAACCATGACCAAATCAGGAAAGATTAAATCAAATATACATTTACCAACAATATGTTCACCTGAGAGTTCAAGCGCTCCGCCAGAATATTCATGGATTCTTTGACCTGCTCGTCTTCCTCAGCTCGTTTCCGATTCTCGACATTCAGTCTGAAAAAGGGGCTTTAAAATAACATACATAGTTGACTCATTTCTTGATAATTATAGCTCTGAGGTTTCAGATTAGTTAAGTACTTAAACTGTTATATTACTTATTCTTTAAAAACGATACCTTTTTCTCTCCTCCGCAGAACATGCCTTTAGAAGATCAGAAGAACGCACAAAATCGTCCATCTCCTTTTTCAGATCCTCATGCCTGACCATCACTGCAAAAAAGATCTTTCATATTGTTGGTCATTTCCTAAGACTTCCACGTCTGTACCCAACGTCAGAGAAATATACATCAAAAATGGCCGGACAAATGTGCACTATAGTGAGTGGAAATGCTTCAAGAACGAAAACAAAAAAAAATTTACTTTAGGATATGGAATAATAACAAAAACGTACACCGCGTATGCTCCTTCCTGATGGTTGCAAGCTCCCGATCCCTGAATGTGTCCAGACCGGCCTTCGATAGAGGCGACCAATAGGGATCGGCCAGAGAGCGAACCGGATCACGTTGATGCAGCTAAAGATCAAAGATCAAATTATCATTGTTTCTTCAAGGTTTCAACTATATCTATTATGTATGCGGTGACAAATCGTTGTTGTTGCTTAAAGCATTCTAACCTCACCTTGTGACCGTTGATGATGATGGCCAGTTTGGGCTTGAGATAGAGATCGGCAAGGAAATCCGATAGTTTTTCTTCCCTGAATATTGAGAGCATCAATGGTTTGTATACGATGAGTTTGCTGATGTGAGCATTTCAGTCTATGCATATCTATCGCACGATGAACAGCTCCAAGACACAATCTTAAAACAAGTAAATCGGACAAACTTGATTTCTTCCGGAATGATAGGCGGCTCCGCACTCTCCTTCTTCTTTTCCTTTCCTTTGCCACCGATTTCGGCCTCTGCCACAACTCGCTTCTTCACTATAATATCCTTGTTGAAAATGTCGGGAAGGACCTCATACCTGAAACATTGTTTTCTCAGATTAATAATTCAATTTCGGATTTCGTTTTTTTTATGTATTCCCTTGTTCAACCGGAAAAAAGGTAGGAAGAAGGCGATGAAGGTGTTATGATGAATCGGACAGCGATTGATTAAAATATGTAAAATAATGCCTTACTCGTTGTTGTCAAGTTTCTTGAGGTCCGCCACAAGAATACAAGTACCGCTTCTGCCTGGAAAAGTAAAAATATTAGAATAAATGCCGACTATATCGAATTTGTAACGCTAGTACATATATTCCATTGCTCGGTCGCTGAACAGTGTGAAAACAGGAATACAACAATTCATCCAACTCGATCGTGTTTGCGGATCGAGGACTCAACTCTATTTCACAAACCCTATTTCGTATTACTTATAAACCCGCATAGCAATCGAATAAATGAGTAAACTATAAATGACTTACTAGGTATGCAATCCCTGATGAACCTTTTCAGTTCCCATTCAGTTGCGAAGGGCGTGTATTTGCAGAAGATTTCAAGCGATTTGGCTTGCTGAAAAGTATTTATCATATTTTTCTGATCACGTGAGAATTTCGAAACAAAGAGTTCGTGCGCGCAGAGTTTCTAAGTTCTGGCGACTTTTTTTTATTTACTTTATTTCCATTTTCTTTAAAATATCACCTTCTCAGCGTCTCCATCGTTCAGAAAAGGCTGTAGTTGCCCGTAATCCAGCATCTCATAATTAAGCATCGGAACGTAACACTGCAATTATGAAGCTATTTACTGAGGATGGCTTCGCGAGAAATTGTCTCTTCAATTCGTGAGCGATAATGAAAATGTGTGATGCTACTGTACACTGAGAGTTAAATTTTAATTGATTAAAAAACATTTTTTTCAATGTTAGGGTCTGAATCTGTTGGAAAATACATCTTTCATACCGCGATAACTCGAATAAGTAAATGATGTTTCTCAAATAACGCCTAGTTGTTGAATAAATTTAAGAATAACAAAAACAAAACATTTTTTTAAAATAAAAATACCTTGTTCGAGCCAACGTCATCAAGGTATTTGAGCGAGATCAGCAGTAGGTTGAAGTAGTATTCGTGCTGAATCGATGCATTAATTAATCTCAGGGGGGAACTAGGTGAAATAAAAGATAGTTTCAGGTTGATATGGAAAAAAGAGAAAAAAGACGAACCTGCCTAGTGCAGACCATCAGAGTCTCGCCAAGTCGCATGGATCCACTGAAATATTAACTAAGGTGTACATTGAATTAAAATTAAAAATTGTATTCTGCCTAATCTCATATGACGATCAAACCAATACATTTACCCCCATGAATTTTTGTTTTCATGAATTTTTGAAGTGAAACTCAGTGTCAGCCCGAATGCACGTGCATCATCACGGAACGAGTAAGAAAGAACTCCATCCTAATTCACACCTCTTCAATCCATTGCCGAACTGTCCGATTGTGTTTTTGTCACATCTCTTCTTGGAATGACCGAGCCGAATCACATTACCCAACTCCAACCTGGAAATAAAAGTATTGTAAATATCAATAAATATTTTAATAAATAATTAATCTCAAATCATACTTATAATAGGCACGGCATTTATCATTTTCGTATTATTATTAATGACGTACTTTGACATTCCCTTTCCATCGTCCACAATCTTCAGAAAGTTGCCGCCACGCTCGTTCGATTTGACTGAAAGAAAGATGAAATGGAGAAGTAATTTCAATAATTAAGCCCTCATTGCGTAAACAACTATAAAGGATGATAATATTTGATATCATCACCGTGATGCGAATCTTTACTTAAAATGATTATTCATGAATTGCCTTAAAAATGGTCAATGAACATATTCGAAAAACTCACAGTAGTCGATTTTGACTTTTCGAGCTTCGGAATCGACGGAATTGTCGACAATCTCGGCAATTCCGGCAAAGGCATTGACGTGGATGGTGCTGAAAGACAGGCAAAAAGAATAGCATGATAGAAGAACGGCTTTTCTTACGCCCAAAACCGAACGTAAACAACGCTGATAAACATTGCATTGCATCGTGCAAAACGCTGATTTTCATCTGCCTATTCTCCTCCTTTTCAGAGCTTGAACGATGACTCATTATGCCAACCAATTTTGATCGAAAGACTAGGAAACAGTACTGAACCATTGGCGCTGAGGTTGATGTCACACAGACTACAATAATGGGCATAAGTGTGTGTCTATACCACCATGGTCGCGTACACCATGTACCCACACGTATGTTCTATCCCGCGAAGCGTTCCCTTGCCAAACTTTGCCACTCACCCGTTGGCACGAAGATGATCGGGAGTAATCTGCACTGTCTCCAGAATGTCATTGTGCATCGGGCGATCAGCCGCATCCAATGCTGCAATGTATTGTCTTGCTATCATTATCAGCGTATTATCGGCGATTACCACGGTTGATCTACGGGGAGGACTACGTCAGCAGAGTAAATAATTATTTGAAATAGTATTTTGACACATTTAATTTTGTATTGAAATTGCTTTTTCGTTCTATGGTAGTATCTATCGGGTGTGTACTCCAAATTTAGTAGCGCGGAGGTACAACAGTCAAGGCAATACCTTCCGCGGGCCATGGCATCGCATTGTAATGACCATATGGCGAGCGTCGGCCCTCCATCGAAGAGTGGAGCTGAGTTGTATTCCGGTAGAGTCTGCGAGTTTCTCAGATACATTACAACGTTGGATACAAGAATGGTCAGTTCTAAATTATACAGTTGAATCTAATGTCAAACTTTAAAATGATTTACAAATAGGAATCTAGATACGTAAATGATTTGTCTGATATGCTTAGAAGAGTACAGCATAAATAGAAAATGCGACACGAACGCATCAATATGAATATGAGTGATTTTTTAAGGTTTTCGGAAAGGCTTTATTTTCTTAAAATCATACAAAGTGCGAGTCATAAGCGTGTTAACAACAATGCTAGCAAAGAAACGGTGAGAACCCGCTGGAAAGGATCTTCATAGATAGCTTCTCCAACCAAAATACGTGAGAGATGATGTAGATTCTCAAATCAGTCTTTTTTTATTTTTCACAACAATGAAGCACGAAAGAAAGAAGTAGGGAATATTTTCATCTATGTAACAACAATTTTGTTGACAATTATAATTGAGTAGAGTTCACATAAATTTATAAATATAGAATTATTAGAGGAACAACGTCGAATTGATATCCACGTAAGAGATTCGGTAGGATGAGCTACTGATGGCTTCTAGTGCGAGTTGCAACTGCAGCTGAAAGCGTCCAATATTATTGTCATATTCGTATCGCTTTTCTATTTTTTTCGTATCGCTTTTCTATTTTTTTTGACAATTCTTATTGACTTCTATTTTAATATTTGTCGAACATTACAACCTCGCTCCCACGTTGTTAAATATGTTAATTAATACAAATATCCTTTTTTGAGTAGCTAGTGCTTACCATTATCAATTTCGCCTCGTCCCATTGAGCGTCGGGCACGCGTCGCGGTTGGTGCAGCTGCAGCCCCGCCTCCTCGTCTTCTTGTAGCAGGAGCCGAGGGGCCGGAGGTCGATTCTGCTGATGTCGTCTGCGATCCCCGCCCGATGATGTTTGGGAAGAGCGAGAGAACGTCCTGAAATCATTTCAGTGAGGGTGATTTTGAATATGAGACTATTTTCCTTACAATTAGTATTTGATAACAAACAAGTCTATTATATTCGAATTTTGTTACGCGCGGCACAATAAATAAGTTGGGAAAAAAGTAGTACCTCCTCGGACGGAATGGCATTCCGGCGCCAGCCTGCGGGCATCGGAACGTCGTTGAGATTGTCCGGGAACAGATCTACCATCGTGTACGGAGGCGGAAGCTGCAAAAAGTTGTTCGAAAAACAATTCGTCATTTTGCTACTACCGCCGGTGGTCTAGCAATTCTCTCGCAAAGCAACCGATTTCCAACCACATTTTTTGAATTTTTTTTTAGGACTGTCAGTTTACGAAAATAAAAATTACTTGTTAGAGTAGTACCGATTTTACGAAATTTGAATTGCAAACACTCCGTCATTTGTTTGGCGCTAAACAAGAGCAATGATGAATCAACTCACCGGAATGTGCTGCCCAGGCAGCCGGCTGATCCCAGGCCAGCCAGTCGGTTCACCCAGTTCATGTGTCTGGAAAAGTATGATTTTTGTTAGTGCATGCTATTTGTCTGTCGGCGAATTTGACTCAGCGCTCAGATAATGTCACATGTCACACACCAAATCAATTTCCTCAAATACGGCGGCCATTCCTACTACGCGTAGCAAGGGAAACCCATTTTGATCGTATTTTGCCCTATCTCTAGAAATCGCTGCTTGGTGATGTACTCGCTAATGTCGCTGGGATATTGTATTTTAAAGTTAACTGAAACTTTTCAGGGGGTGTGCTGGCGAGTGACATTTGGAAAGGGATGCGTGGCTGAAAGCGAGCCGGAACAATTGCGATGGAGCTCACCAAATCAGCCAATTCCTCAAATACGGCTGTGCGAAGCGTATCGCTCCTGATCGATCCGACGTGCATCATCAGATCCTGTAGCATGTCCGAGGGCATGACACCGTCCACGGCAAGAGGAGGGTGGGGGAACTGAATTACGCGGGTTTAATACATTTTTTAGTCAATGTTATTTATCGTTCCTCTCGTAATGAAATTGTTGATGCTTATTGTTGTCTACAGAACACAAAATCAAGGCTTATGCCCGGATTCTTCATCTTTTCATTCCAAGAAATTCCCTCTGTATGTATGCCTGACACTGTCGGAAGTATAGTGGTTCACACCGAAACATATCCGATTTGTAAAAGATAAATAGATCTCACACTCACCAATTCCGCATCAGTCGCTCCTAGTAGCCGACGCATCTCGTAATCGAGATTCCACGCGCACTTTCGGCCCGGCGCCGGCAAATAGTGCTCAAAGAAAATCATATCAATGCTCATTTTTGTGTTTGTCCAATTCCCTCCCGAATGACTGTTTCCTCCTACAGGTCCATTGCCTTTAATAAATGTAGATGGTCTTCTGAACGTAAATTGTATCCCCACTAAAAAAGTATTACCAGTGCCGAGTTCTGATTATGTCCAGGCTTCGTCGGTCCCTTCCGGAAGGCGGCCACGGCCAGTTCCTTCATTTCATTCAAGATGCTGATCCGCTTCTCTAGTTTCTCCTTCTCCTCCCTGCAGTCGTCCACGTAGTCGACGCCCTTGCCGGACGACTCGGCGGCGCGAAGCTGCGCACGAACCGAGCCCAGTTCGACCCTGCACGTGAGCGATTAAGCTTAATAAATTAATAGAATATTAATCATGTAATAAATAACGTTCATCATGGTTTTATATGGAAACATTTTTGTATTTTTAGTATCTCAAGTAGAGTTCGAAATCCAGCACTACCCGAGTCCACGGGTACCCGTCAATGACGAATGATAGGGAGAATTACCCGAGTCCATTCGTCAAAATCGCTCAATTACCCGAGTCCAGGGATGCAAAAATGCTCGTTTAACGTTCTGTTTTCGAGCAATTAAGATTGTGAGACACATATTACTCATCATTTCTACCTCTCAGCCTTCTAGTGAGTGGTTGCTCCCACAATTCAAGTTTCACGTGTTGCTTTTTCGACTGTTGTTGAGGTTTGAACCACATTTCACTAACTTTTTTGGCTTGAAATTACTTCAGGAAGTCGAGCCTATTGAAATGGAACGTCCTCATCACAATAATCCGGCGCTAATGACCATTATCGAGCTTCCGATCTCCCGGAGTAAACTTTGCTTTTTAATGTTTATTTTAGCACCAATCGAAAGAGCATTGAAAGTTATGTTGGCAGCCAAGTTTGTGTCTGATTTGATGGTGATTTGATGGTTTAATGGATGCTTTATTACTGAAAAAATCGCCCTGGACTCGGGTAATTGAGCGATTTGACGCAAAAGTCTCGGGTAATTCCATTTCTCATTTCTCGCGCGCGCGACCCGGTGCGAGGCCGAATTACCCGTCCCGTATTTCGAACTCTAATCTCAAGCGAACGCATTGCTACATAAGTTTGGGGCAGTAAATTTGAATTAACCGTGAAAATAACTAGAGAATCTGTCATTATGGCTACACAACTCACTTCGCGCTAGCCATCGCTGTGTCGTGGATTTCTTGGATATGATCTTGGTGGTCCTTCGGGATCCTATCCCATGCCTCCTTCTCGTGCGCTACCCGGTGAATGTACCATAGCGTTGGCTGAAATTGGGTTTCATACGAGATGGATCGAATAGAGTAGAAGTAGAAAAGTAGACATGGGGATGGCAGAAGTAGAAAACACGCATGAATGTTTCGGTCGTAGACTCCCAACCAATGGTGTAATATATTCAGTTTCACTCTTAAAGAAACCTTAGAATGAGCGCCAGGGAGCTGTTTTGCTCCAAGATGTGCGCCCTATTATCTAGCTACTCCCGCATAAAAAGGTACCTGCTGGAGTTTGCCGAACTGCTCCACTTTTTTGACCTTCTTGGTTCCATTCATCATGAACTGAAATCGCGCACGGCAATTGGGGCAGGTCTGACTGTGCCTGCACTGAAAAAAAAAGAAAAGAGAATAGTGGAAAATTCCGCTGCAATTTTATGAGAATTTTATAACAAAAATTATTAGTTTTTAGGTGAAGCTATCGTCACTCGATCGAGTGAGAAACCGCGGAGGATGTTTCAAGCTCATTTCATGATTCAGAAAATATAAGAACCGACCGTCTGCTTCTCGAGCCAGTCCAGCAAGCACGTTTTGTGGAATCGATGCGAGCAGTTCATCGTTGTCTCTCGCTGCAAATGCTTTGTCATCACTCACCAAATCTTTTGAGGGAGAAATTTACAAGAATAGGGCACAGGGCATCGATGCGGAGCACATTTCATTTTGTATTTCATTTTGTTGCCCATTTCATTTTGTACTAATTGGGAAATGCACTAGTCGTGTCTTCATTGCACACACACACTCGCACGCTAACATGACGAGAAAGTGTGAAAAATGAAGAGACGGCGACACAAAAATCTCACCTTGTCCTCCAACTCGAATCGGCAGATGCTGCAGATGGCCTCCTCTTCCTTCTCCGGAGCTTTCCTCTTCACGGCCCTCTTCCCCTCCAGCTCTCTCCGGTTGGCAGCCGACACAGGAGGGATAGACATGCGAGGAACTCCTCGAGCACGCGGCATTCCGAGATTGACTGTTATTATATTATTTATGCATTTGCATTAAAATATCGGTGAAATAATCAAGATATTCGTCAGATTCCATCAAAGATATCGAGAATGATCAGATGGCGCTGATTCCTATAGATATACAACTCATAAATTAGGCTAAATTGACAAGGAATTCGCTGCTGGTGATAATCTTTACTTTCATTTTATGATAAGTTCACATTACGGTAGAAAGTTTTAGTTTAAACAAGAAGGTTTTTGCTAATTTTCCCGCCAAAATAAATGCGTCAAAAGGCGAGCACAGCACGGAATGCGAAGTGGCCATATAATTATAGTGTAAAGAATGCTTCTAGAGGCGATTCCGGGTTTACATTTAAAGACAATTATAAAAAGGATACGTCATGTTTATGTTTTTGAGTTTTATTTAACGCAATTAATGAAATATATATCGGTAAATTGCGAAAAAAAACTAAACGTAAAATACATTAAACACACTTGAACAATCTTTTTTAGCGAGCGAAGTTATTTATTGGTTCAATTACTCACAATTCACTAAATAAAACAAAATTTGGGACATAAATTCACTCCAAACTATGCCAAAACCATCGAAAGACACACACAAACGCTGCATTCACGTGCTAAAAGTTACGTACTATGTTCGAATCATACTTAGCTCGGTAAATAAATGTGTTTTGCTTAGAAGTTACCACAATCATAGTGAAAACATGTGGAAAAGACGACGTAAGCCAGGCGCGGAGAAGAGGAAGGGGTAAGAAGGAACGAGGGATGAGAGGAAAAGTGTAGGGTAGAGAAAGAGGAGAATGAGAGAAAGTGGTGAGATGAGAGAGGCGAGAGAAGGAGAGGAGGCCGGACGAGTGGCCAGTGTGGCTGGCTCTGCTAAGGATGAGGAGGAGGGCGGAGGGGGAGGAAGAAGAAGTAGAGATGATCTTTCATATGATAAGGACGAACATGACGACTGTGAAATTTGAAAATTTTTGATGTAAATAAATAAAATTAAGTCTGAAATATATTTCCGGGCATGCATCTATATATGCCTGTAGATGACTTTTCAAACACTTGGGCGAGGTGGAGGAGGAGATTTTTCGATAGAAGAGATTTTATTCAGAAGACAGGATAAGAAAATGAATCAAATAAAAACATAAACAATAACATTTGATGTATAAATCATCTCATAAAGAACATTTGTTGAGTAACGATAGTATGATGTGTAAAGTTGTTTTCCCCTTTCAACTGTTTCTTCTCCGAGGAGTGTCGGCATCTTGTCCTATAATGGGTTTCAAATTACATGAGGTACTTTTAGAAACCAAAAAAAGAAAACAAAATAACAAGAAAATATTTCATAAATATAAACCTTCTTCCCTACGCCGCGTGGCAGCTCTGGTGGTCGGACGGGTTGCAGGCTCTATAAAGAAAACAGTTGTTGAAAAAACATTATAAAAAGTATTATGGAAAGATAAATATATCAAGGAGCTTCATCCACTCTACGTTTTATATTCTACCTTCAGCCCTTCTTCTGGAGCGAGTCATCACTGGCTCAGGAACTGACTCTGCGGAAGGCTGTTGGCCATTTCTACAGTGCGCGTCTTCCTTAAAATGTGATTATTTAATTGTCGCTCGTAGCCTGCTAGCATGAGCTTGGGCAACCAGCAGCTCAACTTCTGAGTGAAACGTACCAAGTCGGCGATCCTATCATGAACGCGACGCATCACCTCCCTTCGTCTAATAGCAATCGCGACTTCTCGATCGACATCTTGTCTGTATTCCAGCTCCCTGGTGTATCGGATTCCCTCCATTTCAGAGTGAAGGCGATCCTCGAGGAGCCTGAAATATACACTAAAAGCATGTAGTCGCTGTTTAGAATCCCTGCGTGCAGCCTTCTCGGTGGAACGTACAGTTTAAGAATTAAGGGTAATTTTACTTACTTCAGATAGTTTAGCAGGCCGTGTAGAACCTTATGAAATCTATCTCTTCCTTCCTCATTTTCTTCAAGATACTGTTGGTCCAGTTGGTGCACGCTAAGGTCATCGTCCTCGTTGAAGAGCGGCAACGGCATCATGACGTCGTCGTTGTGGTCTCGCATGCCCGACATCTCCGCACGACAGATGCAGCAGGAGGGAGTTACGCCCGACTGAAATCAGAACAAGGCGGGGATAAATTGGAGGCAAGGTCGGCTGCGAAACGCGATGGCACTTGTTTAACTAATCATCAGACGCGAAATATGGTTGAGAATCCCGACAGCAACCCTGTAGTATCTAAGCGGGGGTTGGGTGTGAGTTCGTATTCTTTTCAGGACTTCATGTTCACCTATTTATGTCGGAAATCATGCAGTGTATAGGCGTATAATGAAATTCCAGCTCACCGCAAAATTCTCGTCGAGCCATCGCAGAATGCACGTGCGATGGAAGATGTGACCGCAGGGTACGAATGTGGCGTGCCTCTACAATGAATTCATAACGATCATGATACTGATGGACTGATGGATAATTGAGGCGACTCACAAGTTTGTTCAGTCTGTCGAAGCAGATAGGGCATTCGGCCGATCTCGTAATGACGACCATCACTTCTGAAATATGGAAGGTTTAGAAGGAATGCTAGCAGTCAATTCAGAACTGCTTCAGTCCCTTACCCTTGAAATCATTGTATCATGGTACTAAAGCAGAACCCGAAACAAAAATGACATCCAATCCCTATTTTCAAAAAAAAAAGAAAAATATCCATGAAATATTGGTAATGATCAAACGTTGAGTATTTTTAGATGAAGCGGGAAATAAGCATAAATGTTTTATTCTGAGCAAATAACAATTAAGATCTACAGAAAAATAAATGCGGGGGAACACACACTATCAAGGAACGTCTGTGATCAAATTGGATACGGGAGATCGTGTCTGCAATAGCAAACAGCATGGTAAAACATAACATCAACACACAGAAAGCTAAAAAGAAATGCGGATTTCAAATGTTAAATGGGGCAGAACTGTAGTTGAGAGGGAAAGGTATCACAGCATTCTGACCCCCATTGTTATCTCCAGATAAAGGGTGAACTATGAATGCAAATTTCGCGCCAAAATCCCGACACGAATGAACTGCAATTTTCCGCTCAATTCAAACAGCAGAGCGGGGAGAGCGGTCGCTCCTCCCGCCTAGGCCTTGCAGTTCGATTCATGCAAAGTGAGCGAGTAGATGGTCTCCCCCTTCTGTCGGGGCAGAATGCTGTGGTATTAGTCAGATGCACGACTGATAATCGCATTGGAGCAAGCAAGTAATGGTGAAATGCTTTATCGGTGCTTATTTAGACGAGAACCAATTATTTGTAATGGGGAAATATTTCACTGGTGGTGAAGAGAGGATTGACTCGGGAAGGCAAATTCGGTACATATAAAAAAAGAACAAGAAAAAGGTGAAGGTGTACAGGAAGATGTAAAATAGCGACATATTGGAAATGGAATGAGAAGGTTGAATAAGATCGTATAACGAACATCTTTATCAAATCGATTGTTTAATTACTTAAACAAGAACATACTCTCCTATCGTTGCATAGCCAGTGTGTAAAAATGTAAAACTTATTTACAGAAAGCTCAATTATTACATGCACATCGTGGTGTTGTTATTAAGCAACAGTTAATATCTCTTTCAAAATTTAATCTAACAGACAATTCTCGCATCATATGCGACAATTTATTTATACACTGGGAAAAGAGGTGTTCATCAGAAGAAAATATGTATAAAGCAAGGCAAGACGGCCATATATGTTATGTCAATTAAGTAGCCATAGACAGCACAATATACAGGGTGAATGACAAAGGAATGAAATGAATGATGGATGTCATTCAGTGAATGACACTGAATGACGAGGAAAAGATGAGATTGTAGAATGTTATCCGTCTGTGGACGAGCCGAGAAGCAGAATAGATCAGCAGCCGTATCTTTCTAAAAATAGGGATTGGATGATGGGTTGTGTGTCTTTGTCTTTGGCTTAAGTAATCATGAAAATTGGCATGATTTCGCACCCGGTGCACGACGCTTGCGCGATGATTGTCGGGAGGCTGCAGGTGCTGCAGGTGCCGTAATAGCAGTGGGACCGGAGGATGCAGCCTGCACGACAAAACCAACTCCAGCCGCAGTCATATCCACCAGTTGCTGTGGCGGAGGCTCGACTACCGTGGTCTCCATGTCAGCCTGCAACAAAGTTTTGAATAGGCCGCCCATAAGCCTCACAATAATGTAACATGTTCATTTTTAGCGTTAGATTAGCTTATGATACATTTGGTCATCAGTGAGATCAGAATATCGCTATGACCAAAAGATGTCGTGCCTCAAATGGCATACCGCTCACCTCATCGACAACATCGACGGAGGCTGCGGCGAGTCTCTTCATTGCTAATTTCTCCGCTGTGGAAACGCGACGCGCCCACGTCGACGCCACGGCTCGATGACAGCCGTCCATCACATCGGTTGCTGCCTGAAAATTCGTTTTTTTCTTCCTTTTATGGCTCAGTCTTCACTCGCAAAGCATTCCCTTCATACTAAGCTAAGTTCGTATCATTCTCATTCCTTACCCGTTCACATTTATGGCACAACTCAAAATAATAATGCATTTACAATGCAAATCAACGCATATTTTAATGCAATGTATCTATAACACACAACATTTACTTGGTACTCACGTTACTTTGCATGACGCGCACGAGAGCATCGAAGCTGCTCTCGCCATATCTCCTCGGCAGCAAGGGAAGGCTAGCGGTAGGCATCTAGAGTTTGTCACATAATCATTAACATTCAGTGCGATCTTCAATTACTTGGTCGGTGACTTAAAGTAGTGCATTCTAGGAAGAAGAAACATAATCAAACTTGTTGGTGTCATCACGACAAGATAAGCTAAAAAAAGACCCGCAAAATGGTAACCCACTTCAACTCCGTTTCGGATCGTTTCCAACCTCTGTTTGCATATTCGCCCGTAGGTCCCTTGGCAGACCCACTCGACCTTGTTGAGCTCCTGAATAGTATTGGGATTTAGAAGATTGGCATATTCGATATCCTGCTCAACATTCAGTAATGTGAACTGTATGATCGTCCATATCGCAAAAGATAATGTACTACAAAAGTGATTAGGGGAAGCTGGCTCGAACTATGTTCAACTAGCACATTCTTTTTTATGGTCACCTCGTAAGTAAATTTGAATCCTAAATAAAAAGCGAAGAACGAGATGAACGCACTATGAGCCACTCATTGATCGCCTTCTGCTCCTTAGCCATGTCTTCGAAGTATTCAGGGGCGTACTCTTTCCCTTCGTTGCGCGCCTTCCGTCGTTGTCTCTCGATGAGCCTGTACTCGCGACTGAACAAGCAACTTGTTCCCATCACAATTATCATAACGCCGAGGAATAGTGACGGGTGGCGTTCTTTCGATAATGATCACTCCCAACTCTCAACCCTAGTTCTTACAATTAGTACATGGCCATTCGTTAGTGTGCCTGAGGATGACTGGCAGGTTGCATAAGCTACTCCTGTCCTGAGTACCGAAAGAGCTGCTCGAATACTCACTTCCATGTGTAGCGGAAGAAGTTGAACGCGTTGTCGACACGCGTGAACACGTAGTCGGACATGTACGTCTCCACGAACTCCTCGGGGCGCTGAAATAGCAAAGCTTAGTCGAATGATGTGACAATAAGCCCTTAAGTATGGCATATCAAGAACTGGTAAGGATCAGCAGTGTCATATTCGCGAAATCACATTGCATGAAGGCACTGCTTGACTATTAAAAAAAAATAATACTGACCATATCCTTGCCGTATGTGAGCTGGAGGTTGTTCACCATCCTTCTATTTTCTCCATAGACTCTCCAGACATTCGATCGACAGAGCGGACACGAATGGTCAACTATGTTCTACAATATTCAATTTGATGAAGGCAACGTTATCACAATAATGGATCGGGCGTAATAGAGACGTGATCAGACTCGCGAAAATCACTCGAATGCCTCAAGTGATATCTTGGCATACGTTATGACTTTAAACTCATAATACAAATAAGTTGTAGTTTTGCAAGTACTACCTTAATGTTTACTTTATAATCGCCCAATGAATTTTCGGAATATTACAAGTGAGAACGAATTGGCAGAATATAATGAGCGACTAACCGAGAAGGTTCGTAGCCATTCGAGGGCGCACGTTCGGTGGAACGAGTGGGCACAACACCAGAAATCCACGTATCGCTGAATATTATTTGCTTTCTAATCATATTCTTCGATTCCTTTGTCCCGAGACACATCGAAATGACTACGGAATGAGAGGAGCCCTCCGAAACATATCATATGCGTACCTTGGAGAGGAGCGGATCCTTGCAGATACTGCACTCTTCCTCTTCATCCTCGGGATCGATGGTGGGATCGGTTGCTGGATCCCCAAGGGACACGGTCGCAGGAGCCGTGTCTGAAGCGGACGCGGTTGCTTTATCCGCACCTGAAGCGGATGCGACCGCTCCGCTCGTGGACGCGCACTGACCGGCGCAAGATCCGCTTCTAGATACTGCTGGCATACTGAAATATTTGCGTTTGCAAGAACCCTAATATAGGTCACGGCGATATCGTCCGTAGCTGACTCGAAATATTCGCATATGGATCTATGAACCATAGAGAAACAAATAAAAAAAAGGTGATCTAATGAAGAACTTTATCGATTATTTTCAACAGAATAACGTCAACAAGGAAACAAATGAATGTTCAAGTGGTATCGTTGCATAGTCAAAGAAGGGAATGCGTAACTCAACAAATACGAAGTCAGGATAACGGAAAGATGTTAGAAAGACTGAGAAAGTGTCAGGGTAAGATGAGATGGAGACCAAGATGAATAGGTAGATGTTGACGATTCGGATCGTCGCATATCCCATTTTGCATGCTCTCGAAAGAATGTCCGGACAAAATGAGGATATGAGTGGAAACACCACTTGCTGTTCTCGAAGGCCATTTCAATCGTGCAGTCTCGCTGAAAAGGTGAAGGATATGCAAGATGTTTCTATTTTCGTCCAACTTCAGCGAGGATAATTTCACGCGTTTAAAAGTAAAGAAACTTAAATGTTATTGTCAAAAATAAACTAGATGATTCTAAAAAAAGAAGATATTTAAAAAAGGCAATTAAATGCTCGTATGCTCGTCTCACTAACCCGGTGCTGCGCGCTTTCTTGAGGGACGTGCAGACGTGTCGATGGGTGCAGCAGCAGCTGCTGCTTGTGCTGCTGGCTGTCTTCTTGCTGCTGCAGCACGACCTGGTGCAGCTGGGGCTGCAGCTGCAGCCGCAGCTGCTCGAGGCTGTCTGGTACCAGCTGCACGGGCCGGAGCTGCAGCTGCGGCAGAGACTGCAGCCCGAGGCTGTCTACCACGACCTGCGCGAGGTGCAGCTTGAGCTAGCAGTTCTTCTACTTCCTCGTCTACTAACTGCTGAAGTGCCTGCAATCATTGTTTTTCCAATATAGAACTTACTGTGAATAAAGCACACTGGGATTTCATACGAGTTATTGATCCTTTCTAGCTATCTACTTCAGCACCGTCGCTTGACCTTTGCCTATTGACTAGAAGAAGAGTGATTACCTGTCTCCTCACCGCCTCGCCCTCTGCCATCGCTGCCAGCACCTCCCGCTCCTGACGGACCGCGAGCGGCGGGGTTGCTTCCTCAAATTATATGCTTTCCGCAAAGTCCTAAGCATTGCATATCGAGCAGGCATAACCAGTGGGTGCCACCAAGCGTTGTCTTATGGTTGTAAAAGCGCTCGATCTTTTAGTGCACGCGTGGAATTACGGGTAAAAATACATTTTTTCAAGGTTTAGTTTAAAAAAAAACTAACATGAGCGTCGATGGCAGCTCGGAACATCTCCAGGTGTTCATCGTTGTACTCATCATCGTCTTCATCCTCATCATTGACTAGAATATCGAACATTACGTCGTAGACGTCCATCTCATCGTAGAGGTCGTCGTCCATCTAGCAAAGTCTCATACTCAAGAACATTAAAGGACGTGTTCCACTAATTATTATAAATCTTGATTGTGGAGAGTAAATATAATTGTGTAGTTGCTATATAGCATATCTGACTAACTGAGCTTTGCATGGTCATACGCGCGATTCGTGGGACGCCTTCTTTTTGAAAGAGCTCAAGGCCCTGATATAAGTAGATATGAGAGTGTGGTATAGTGGTAAAATAGTGGAATTAAGAACGAGTAGTCGTTGGTTCGATCACTCCTCTGTGTTCCTGATTTTTGCTTAGAAAGGAGACTGGCCCACGACGAAAAAAAATCTGCGAATTTTTTGCACTGCAATTTTTTACCGGAAAAAAATTGCAGTGCAATTTTTTTGCGGATTTTTTTTGCGAAATTATTTTTTTCAAAGTGTAATAGCATTTCAATAAACTGTCATTTATGACTTTCAGCATAAAATCAACACAAATTGAATCGAAAAAGCGATTTCATGCAGACTTAACTTGCCGCGCACCTGGTGCAGAATTTTTAGTTTACAGCGTGCTATATGCGCCAACGAACGGGAAATGAATTCAAATTTAGAGCACATCACCCACCGCGATATTCCGTAGTTCTTCTCCATTTCTGATCCGTTCGAGCATCGCATGTCGAGCGACATCGGCAGCGTCGCGAAACTTGTCCACCTCGTCGGAGAATACCTGGAGTTGGAGCTGATGTTGCGGTGTTGAAGGTCTTACAAAAATGGTTTCAATAAAGGTCCTCGTATTGTTAGGGATCACAGATGATTCCTAGCAGTTAATGCGTTGCCTAGGATTGCTTATCTCAATGATCCAACTATCAGTGGGCGAAATCCACCGCTCCAGCAAACTGGGAATCTAATGTAAGTGAGTTCGCCCAGAGATCCGATCGTCTCCTTTCTCTCGAGATTCCTCTAATTTCTTTCGTTATGCGATTGGCCCGATTTGCTTATGGCGAATGTGTGTTATATGTATATACCGTTCTCTTACCAGCCTGACCTTACCAGTGGGTCCCACCTAGCGTTGTTTTACGACGTAAAATCGCTTCACGTGGATACACCTTTACCTTTTTTTACCGTTCCCTTCCCATTTCTCGCAAAGTTTCTACAAGCATCACTCGCCTTCATTCTTCCTCTCAGCTTGCCCAACTCCTTGTCAATGTCCTCGACCCACTCGGAATCCGCTTGCTTGCCTTCCATGAGTGCCGTCCTGCGATGGCCTTGCACCAGGGAAATCTCCTTCCTGAATGAGCAGCATTTGTTTGGCTCATGGGCCTTACTGAATATTATCCGTAAGAGCTCATTATATTCTGTAATGCCCATGATATCCGTACAGAGCCCTTTGTTTCGTTGTAATTCCTGCCAACACAAAAATAGAACATATGACGGCGATCGGAAGGCCAATGTTCGTTCGCTATCAAAACCCCAGTAACCCCTCACCGAGTGAGCTGCAGTAGCCAGGAAGCGACGCCACGCTTTCTGCAATCTCGCAAGTCTCGCATAACAATTTCGATATATTGCTCCTGAAATTAGGATATCAGACTATGAGTATTGACACCCGATTGCTATTGATGTCCAATATCCGTTTATATAATATCACCGTACAATTTTATGCCTTATCCAGAATGATCCCAAACGAAAACTAGCCTGCTTGCTGCCGAATGCGAGTCGTACGTTGTCGACTGCGCGCCCATTCGTCTTGATCTTCTCGATGGCACATCGATAGAGCGGGCAACAGTGCTCGCGACGGCTCTGCAAGGGAAGGAATGAAATTGGTATAAGGTTAAAGTCGTTCATCGCTAAGAAGGCCCATCCCTAAATATTAGCCGATCAGCAACTGAGCAGCTAAATATACCGATACAAATAGTGAAACAGTATACCTCTCGCGACTCTAGCCACTCGAAGGCACAAGTTCTGTGGAAGCGATGTCCACAGGGAAGGAGTTCAACGGTGCGCTGAAGACAATCATTCATAAATATAAGAATATTTTATTTTATTTTGCATGGTGTACTCCTATAGTTACAACTAGAACCGTGTGTTGTTGACAAACGGCATGTTCTTTTGAATTGATCAAATAATAAAAGTAATATGCCAAACATACCATGGATGACAGACTGAACATGCACACGGGACACTCGCCGTCATCGAGAAAGAGCGCGGGCACGGGCGCCGGCGCCTGATCCGCGTCAGGCGCGGCAGACGCGGCGGCGCGCGTCCTCGACGCTGCCTGGCGCGCGCTCACGCGCGGCACAGCCACGCGCTGCGGCGCGGGCTGCGCACGCCTGGGTGGCATTGACAACCTCTATAATAATATATAATACATTTAAAATCACTAAATAAACAATGGCGAATGTTACTTAGCAACCCAAATGCTCGTAAGTGGGATAACAGGTAAAACATATAAATTTATGGTATGTCTAATGTGGAACGTGGTATTCACAGGGGGAGAACAGTCTTGATCATCGTTTTTTATCACGAAATGGTGAGTTTAAGCTCACCATCACGTGAAAAACGTAAATATAAACTAATAGTTTTGAGGGCGAGATCCATAGTGTGGTTTCGTCGTGCGGGAATTCGAGATATACCAGGGCATTGTCTTGCTGTCGCTTGTTTTGAATACGTCAGTTCCTTGATCATGAACAGAAGGCGCGTGAGCGAGTGGAGGGGCACATGAATGAAGGCGAACATGAAGGCGAGCTTCGTGGTAATGTGAGGAATCCCGTGTGCTTTACTTTGAATTTATATTTTAATAAGGCAAATTTAATTTCAAGGATGCCGATTCCAATACCAACTACAATGTGATTCAAAATCTCATTCTTCAAAATGAAGAACAGCAGAAACAGATTGACGATCTGACTAAAAAGTATAAGCAACTGCTCCTCATGATAAATTATTTAAAAAAATTATACTAATTATAATAGCCAACTTACAATTTTACAACCCCTCATTAGAACTGTTGTGGTGCATGCCTATTCTTCTCAGAAAGTAAGTAATGGTAATTTCAGGTCGCGAGAGCCGGTAATTCTTCATCGCAAACATTATCGTCGATATGGTTTTAATAATATTCATTTTATATGTGTTCTTTATGTACTTTTTGCATATTACAGTTTTTAACGGCATAATTTTCTTTTCAACGTTCGGATACTGTTATCGTAGTTGATTGTACATAATAATTCTAATTGCATCATGAAAACTAATGACACACGACAAGTCCAGAAATTTTTACGTTTCTTAGAAAATCTTGCGTGATTCTTACACTGTGGCTAAGAACCGATCTATCGATTGTATGATATAAGAGGAAGGGTAAGGGAGATATTCGCCGGCCCTAGACCGTATCTTTGTATTCGAAAATGTTACCTGACAGAGTACAATTATCACTGATATTTTATGCGAGGTCGATTCATTGATATCTATGTGAACTAAAACGGACTATAAATGAGGGAAAGGCATATATTGTCCAGTGTTTTATGAAACTCCAACGATTAGATCTCCATATCAATGATGATCGTCTAAGCTCTGGAAAGCTTCGACTCTTCCTCGTCAAAAGATCAAAGATCATTTGAAAAATTAAGATCCTGAGTGAGCACGCTCTCAATTACTCCGATCGAGTGTGCTAAAAACGGCATCCTTTCACTTTCACTTGGTCACTCAGCTGTGAGATAAAGATAGTTCCTCCCCTAGTCTACCGCTTTTCCCATACCTAATGCAACCTTAGCGCTGTGAAGTTGACACTTCAATATAACCCAGTCACTTTGTTAACAATTATTGTTAACAAGCACCGAATTGTTGTTTTGGTAGATTGAGGCTACAGAGGTCACTTTATCACAAATTTGGTACAAATTTTGGAAATCCACATTCCACATCACATCCACATCCGCTTTGTTCATTCATTATTTGTCAATACCGTTCCATTTCCAGTAAATTCACTGTGTCCCAGTATGGAGGATGTAAAAACGTATTATCTCGACAATGGTGCGTTGAGAATTTTTGCTCAGAAAATAACGAGCCTTCAGGTCTAATCATTCAGCACAGCAGTAAAGGTACCATCACCATCAAAGAGTGAGCCCATTCAGTTTTACATTGAAAAGCCGAAAAAACAGACATTTGTTTTTAATTCTAGTATATTCAACCCGAATTTGCCTGGCCGCAAAACTGAACAAGTAGAGTGGAAAGTTCTTGGATCGCAATTAAATGCCCTCTACTTCTATTCATCCACAGTGCGTATCTTCTGAGTTCCAATAAGAATTTTCAATTAAAGATCGCATATTTTATCACTAGCTTTCAGAATTTCGACCGGCAACGACTCCAGAGAGCCACTTTTACCGAAGACGGAGAGTACACTGTAGATCTGCTTCATGTGAGCACATTCCCCCCTCCTATTTTATTACTACTGGGAATTATTAATGATACTCTATCCTTTAGATATTCAACGTGGTCAGTTATGAACTGAGGGGTCAGGCGAATTTAAATTTTCCATATTACTCTACCAAGAAGGGCAACACATTCGAAGTACGATCTTTCCTATCCGATAACAAATTCTTGAGCAACTGTCCTCTTCTGTCTCAATCTGCGGAAAATACACATTGCCCACTTTTTGTTTATAGGTGGGCATGAAACACCTAAAAAATCCTTCAAGTATTTTTTTAGAAATTACATAGTGGCAATGGGCAGACAGAGAATTACACGGTACGGAGGAGATACTATGGAGGTTGGCCGGCCGAAGTATCGGGATGGTTTCGACACTTTGTTTGAGGTATAAATACTACTCTAAAGATAATGGTAACATCGTGATAATCCAGAAAAAAAATAGTTGAACAAACAAATCCAAGAAAAAATGCAGTTCTCCGGGCTCCATCTCTTCCGCGGGAAGCTAATCGCTATTCAAAAGTCTGATAACTCTCTATTCTGTCTTGATGTCTCTTTGATGATTATGAAGACAGATACATTGCCCACACTTGCGAGGTAAGTTTTGACATTTGATATTAAAACAAACAAAAAATCAGCAGATTCTCAAATTTCAAAAGGCCGACGATTCTGTTCATCACTTCAACAGGCATTGCTCATATTGAAGGCAAGGAAGGAGGTGTTACTAAGCGCGTTGCAGTCCAACTCAACATACCTGAAGTTAGTGCTCAACGATTTTCAAACTTATTTTTGGTATTACTGGTGAGGCCTTTTCGGACCTTAGTACCCATGATGGTCAAAACGGTTACAGGACGAAAGTGAAGTAGGAAATATTCAAGATGTCGTCGCGAGAGACGTCCAGCAACCTGTTCAAGTGCACGAAGTAAGTTGAGGGTGGAAGTGTACTACCTAGGTCGGATAGTATTTTACTGAATGAGAAACCCAACAATAGAGTTTCCAAAGAAGCGAACACATTTTAGGTACCAATCGCATGTCCGGAAACAGTCGAAAGTAGATCAGAGATCAGAAATATGAAGGAGCAGAATTCAGCACTGGAGCAACGAGTAGCCGAGCAAGAAAAGAGAATTACCAACTTGGAAAAGAAGTACCGAATGCTGCTGATGATAGTGAGTGCTTTAGTGTGGAACTTCTTCTTCTTACAATAAGAACTTCATGTAAAAGGAAGGGAAGTCCTTGTTTGAGAAAAGTGGTTACTTGAAAAGTTATCAAGAATCAATTTTCAATTTTATTCTAGATAAAATACAAAATTTACAGCTCGGAAGAATCGATGCAACAGAACAACAAAAGTTCTCGGCCAAGAAATCGACATCAGTATGAATACTCAAGCGTTCACTACCCGATATCAGAGGGATAAAAGGACGCTAGGGATCGTGTATGTTTGAGCAATAATTTCACGATTTTCAAAGTGAAAATTTAAATACTATTCACTTCGTTTTGACCCGGCACTTTCGCCTCTGTATAGATTACAATTTGCACCCAACCGAATCCATTTGGTTTCATGACCCTGACTTGACGGACCTCCGTTTCTTGACTCTGACAACATTGCATGTTCGCAATACAACAATAAATTGTTACATTGATAAGTAAATAGCTATCTATTGAGCCAATCGCAAGACATACACGTCTCTTTATCATGCGAATCACTTGTTGTCGCGCTGTGGCTGGGAATCAATCAATCGAGAATATGACTACGGTAGGAGGGGTACGGTAAGGGATACGGTAGGCACACTATATTCGTATTCGTCGACCATTCACACTCAGGCCTTCTCCTTGGACACGACCACCTTGCCTGCAATCGGACGATGATCTCTGATCTTTAATCTTTGATCTTTCACTGAAGACCGAAGATTAAAGATCAAACATCACACCGGGCGCCGCCTTCTCCATGTTGACCGACTCCGCGCTGGGCACCTTCACCTCGCCCTCGACTGAAAGATCAAAGATCAGAGATCAGAGATCAACCCTTGAAACTGACTCTGCTCGGCGGACTCCTTCGACTCGTGCACCGGGCCGTGGATGGAGATGCGACCCGAGACGCCCTGAAGAGTACGGTAGGTGGATTACGGTATGTAATCTAACAACAGTAGAATGATTACGGGGAATAGATTACGGTAAGCAGAACACGGTAGGTGGAACGATAGGAAATACGATAGTGATAGTTGATTTATCTATTGCAAGGTAGATTACGGGGTGGAAGTACGGTGGGATTACGGTATCCACAAGTATCGCCAACTGACCATATTCTCGTTGCTGCCGGCGTCGCTCTGTCCGCCGCCCTCGATCGCCGTCTCTGGGGAAAGATCAAAGATCAGAGTTCAAAAACCAAACATCAAAACTAAAGATCAAAGATCAAAGCTCACTCATCGACTTGTCATTCGCTCCGGGAGTGCCCGCTTTCGACATCGATTGCGAGTGTCCATTCTGGAATTATCGATTGAAAAGTATTGAAAAGTGTATTGAAAAGTAAGTTCTTCGGTACGATACGGTGGGATTACGGTAATCGAACTCACGAGGTCTCGCTTCTTCTTCTTGTTGGTCATGCACAGCGAGAGGCAAGCGCAGAGGACGGGAAGAAGAAGGAGTACTATAATGGGGGTACTGTACTGGGTTACGGTATTTTGGTAAAGAAAGATGATCGCAAACTGACGTTGGAAGAGGAGGAGTTGGAGCATTCGACCGTCCGCGAGGGAGTGGAGTGGGTGGAATGAGGGGAGGAAATATGAAAAGAGATGAATAACAAGACAACAGGGCATTGTTCAAGTCGCTAATTGAGTTTTTTTCGATCAGTGCAAATGGGGAATAGGTTTTTTATTTTTTTGTTTTTTCGCACCTATTTTGCTTGGGTTTCTGATGATTTTCAAGGTATGATGTTATCTACTTTCTATGTATGATGCTTTCGATTCGAAAAGAGATACATCTCTTAACAAAATAGTGTTCCTGTTTAATCAGTTTTCCGATAAATCATCATTAATATATAGTATGCAAAATTGCACAACAGCATCACTCTGATGTGCTTGGAAAAGGATAGTTTTCCATTTCTCTTTTATTTCCGATAAGTAGTCAATTGTCATCGAATAGTGACCAATTACTAACCAAAGTTGTGCAATATTGCTCTGATATTTGAAAAGAATTAAAGCCACTTCTCGCTCACCCGTTCCACCGTAACCGCCGGTCATCACAGCGGCTGTCAGGAGCAGGACCCGGCTCTCCTCGACCCGCACACTCTCTCGCCGGTCAGAGACCGCGTCGCGGCCCCGGCGCGTCGCGTGCCTCTCTCTGGTAACGCTTATTCGGAGTGTTGTTGCACTCTTTCATTTGAATCATTTGCCACTGCTCGTGTAGCGTCCCTATCGTAATCTCTCTTCACTTTCCATTGTTCATGCTCGCTTTAAAAATAACCCTTCAAAACAAAAACTCCCTACTCATTTTGTTTCATTCGCCCTTTCCGAGTCGGTCGCAATCGTTCGCGCTGCATGTTTCCGTGAGTAGATAGGACCGTCCTGTTGTAAGGCATTCACTTTGCTGACTTGAGTTGTACCGTTATCCTACCGTATTTCCGTTCTACCTGTTGATAGGGCTGTTTAGTTGACCAACCGCCCCCAAATCACGTGCTGTAACGAACGCCTACTCCTACCGTAACCCTCTTCCAGGGGAGATTGCATGGCGCCGGGCAACACGATCGCGCTCATCTCTGCCGCCTCGGGGGTGACGGGATCGACCGAGGAACAGCAAGAGATCAAAGATCAACTGGAGATCAAAGATCAACACTCGCCCGATGCCAAGGAGGACGAGGGAATGGGCGAACAACATGAGGTACGGTATTCTTTGATCTCTGGTTGATACGGTAAAGAACGGTGGTTACGGTTTCTGATAGGGACATTGAACTGAGCCAGGGGGAATGCTGGGAGGTGCTAGATAGTGTGAGATAGGTGTTTTGATGGATTCCCTTGCTGCATTTGTGAGTAGAGTAAACAACATCGTCCCCTCTGGGTGCGATTTGTCTAAAAAATACAAGTTCTCACAGTGGCGAGATAAGATTGGAGGGATCCGCTCTTGGCACTATATTGTTCGTTTTGTTCGCGGCACTATTGGCTCTGCCGCAATAAATGCGCGAACAATGAACCAATAGCTTGATGCTGGTATCGGTGTATCATTTCCTCCCTTGTCTGCCTCTTTTCCTTTTTACTCGTTTCTTTTGAATTTCTTTTTCGTTTCTTTAGATTCATCACCCTTTTAGTAATCCTCAAAAGTATCGGGAAATCATTTTTTATCCCAATTTATGGAATTCTGCAAGGTTTTTCTACAGGCTTCACTACCCATCCCGGCGACTTCCTGTTCATGGAATCCCTGAATTACTGACTTAAAATAGATTTAATTGGATCATTCCCCTCGATGTTCAATTTAATTTAGAATGGCAGGTGCGCTGTAATCCCTAATTGCTCCTCCCTCTGACGGGACGGATTAGGACTGCACTCCATACTAGAGATCTCTCGAGATGAGATGGCGGATGAGAGAGATAGAGTGGGGGGTAATTGGGAGTATTAGATGACCGAGAGAAGAGGGATCTCGTGTACCCCCCTCTCCTCGGCAGCTGTGCCTTTGGAGTGTCGAACAGATATCGAGGGGGCACGTGACTATTGTGAAAATGATTACGAGCGAATTTAGTATTAGATATTATCTAACATTGATATCAAAATAATCATTGTGTGCAGTGTGCCGAACCAAGTCCCTAAAACTGAAAACCGTTTTCGCAGATCGCCGACAGTGAGGAGATGACGACTCGATCCGCCGACGAGGCCGCCCTCTCTTCCCCCCAGAATGCAGTCTCTCCTACTAACGTGAAGAGGATGAAGATGGAGGAGGAGGTAGGGGATTTTCGGGAGACTGGTCACTTATTTTGCAATGCTCTTTCGCCAGATAGAAAATACATGCAAAAATTTGTAAAAAAAAAAGAAACGTTTTTGCGCATGGACTGGTCCACATTGTAATGATTAGTTCATCCCATGTGAGACTGCAATTGACAACATTTGTAGATGGCCACCGAAGAAACGACTGCCTGCGAGGAGCAGCATCAGGCTGCCGGAGAAACTGCATCGGCTGTGAATGAGGCTACTGAAGGTGATCGAATTTTGGTGTTATTCTGTTCACTCAGTAGAAAAATATAAGTGATCAGAGAGAAGCAAGTTTCCCTTGCAGCCACACCGTGCGCGCCCACTGAGCATCGTGAAGCCAAAGACGATGCTGACGATGTGGAGATGAAGGAGGAGGTCGGTGACAAATTTTGTGGAGCTTCAACTGCTGGGAGAAAATAATGTGGTTTAAATGGGCAAAATCACATTCGAATTTGTCCTTGACTTTTGTTATCTTTGTGAAACACAACTATTTGAAGCGCAAATCGGAAATTATAGGATACAGTGAAATATAAATCAAACTTTTCAGGAAATCAAGGACATCGTATCTAAGGATGAAGCCGCCATCGTCGAGGCCGTAGTGATGGATGAGGTCGAGCCTCTCGCTCCCACTTCTCTCGATGAAGGGGCTGCTGTGGAGACGAAGGAGGAGGTACGGTTCGAAGCATAACTGGGAAGAAGTATCTTTAAAAAATTTAACAATTATTAAAGGTAGTAAAGAGCGAAAATCGAGAAAAAATCAAATTCACTTCGCTATTTGAAATTTAGTTGAAACGGTGAAACATATAGCAAGTATGAAAAACAGCCCCTTCTATAAAAATTGTTTTTTAATATAAAAATCTTCTCAGGTCAAGGAAGAAAAGGTTGTCGATGACGCCACCATCGTAGAGGCCGTAGTGAAGGAGGCAGTTGACGATACTGCAGCTGCAGCAGAGGAAAAGGCTGCAGCTGATGCTGCAGCACCTGCAGTCGAAGAGGAGGAGGCGCAGTGCCTGATCTGCTATGATATCCTGTCCAGCAAGGTACTGGTCACTTTCTATGCGCACTTGGTTAATTATGTTTCACTGATTCTTAATGAAACTCTAGAAATGAAGTCTGTAATTGTAGCAGCAAATTGAAGACAAAAGTAAAAAAAATTTTAATGCCGTGATTCACATTTCTGAATTTCTAAATCATTTTTTTTGCATTGTGTCAGATTCGCAACTACCGTAATCGTAATTATTTGCAGCGCGCCGTGATGGCCGTGCCGTGCATGCACGCGATGCATCGCACGTGCGCCGTCGCCTGGCTAGAGAGCAGAACGGTGAGTGTGGACAGTAGGAGCTCGGAACAGTACGGTCGGGCAAGGATGGGGGTTGGAGTACGGTAGTAGTATCTTTAGTGTAATGTTTAGTACGGTATGTGTACTGTAGAGTAACGGTAGGAAATTTCCTGATATTTAACAGTAGGTACGGGGCACGGTAGGAATACGATGGTTCGGTTTTTTTCTATCTCAAACTGAACTCGTTCCCTTTCAGGACGGCGATGCGCAGTTCTGTGCGAGCTGCCGTTGCGGTGTAGAGTTCATTGCGGATATGGAGAACGGAGGGGAACTGCCGGAAGTGATCCCGTACGGAAACACGGGACAGGTACGGTAACAGTCTCAAAGTTACATTATTCAGCCGTCCAAGTCCTGACTAGAGTGGTTATACTCGCGAAGAAATGGGGCCTTCGTTTACGGTATATCACTAGGGACAATCAGTATCCGTCCTGGGTCCTCCTCGTCTTGTTCCAATTAGCTAACGATACTATACGGTATCATAATTCGAACACAGCTTGCTCTAATGACTGAATCATGGACAAGAAATCGATCGAGGTATCTCTTTTTCAACGACAATATGTTTCAGCCCACCACCGCCCTCATCGACGACATCCATATCTACAATCACACGGAGCTGATGGAGCTGAGGCAGCACTCGGAGAGAACCATGTGAGATTTTTGAAATTGGAAATTCGTGAAATAATGTTGAATGGGATACGTTTCAGAAGCATTATAAAAGTATTCGAAAACGCTTTCTGCGATTCCATGCTGATAGCGCATTCACTAAATAATGTAGACCGAAACGAATCCATTTTTTACAGATATTGCTGTGGTATTTGCGAAATTGAGAGCGGCAGAAAATGCGGATCGATAAAATAATTGCCCCAATTGCAGCATGATGATCAGTCAGATCGCAGAGGAGCAGCACGCGGCGAGAGTGGCGGGGAAGGGAGTGGACTATCTGGAGGACTTTGACTTCGTCAGTTTCCCGTTTCTAAAGTTTTGGGATTGTATCATAGTGGCAGGGAAGGTATTGTCGAACCCAGATTCCTATTGGAAACCGGCATTGATTTAGTTTTGCAACACTTTAAATTCAATGCAACATTTTCAAGACAAATAATAATCTAATTGATTCCTTTTTCTTGTATGACACCTATTGTTTTCTTTAAACCTTGATAAAATGCTGATTTTATTCTAGGAATCATCCAAGCTGCTCAATCGTCTCGTTCTGCTCGAGGACCTTGAGAGGGAGTTCGCAGATCGCCGGGTGAGTAATAGTGAACTGCTTCACCTTACCGGTCTCGCCGAGGATCGCATGATGTCCACGAGTTTTTCGTCCGAAAGGGTTCGCATTGATCAGGCTTAACCACCCAAACATGTTCCTAGTTTGGGTTCATCCGGTGAATCAAAGTAAGTAAAAAAAAAACAGGACGAAAACTAGACCATAATGGCAAAATAATCGAACTCCCATTGCAGCACCGTCAGATGGAGGCCACACACGCTGCTGAAGCGGCGCAGCAGGCCGCAATTCTCGCCCAAGCCCAGGCAGCACAGGCTGCATATGCACAGCAGCAGGCCCAACTGGCTGCAGCTGCTGCTGCTGCTGCAGCTCAGGAGGAGGCTGACCCTGTCGAGGCGGTAGTAGTCGACCTAATAGCTGCTATGGTCCGGGAAGAAGAAGCAGCTGCCGAGCAGGCAGCTGCCGCTGCTCCGCCTCCTCAGGAGGCTGCAGCAGCTGCTGTCACTGCAGCAGCTCCGGCAGCTATGGAGCAGCCCGCCGCTGAAGTTCCTGATATCGCAAGAGAGGAGGAGCTTCCCGAGGAAAATGAGGGAAACCCTGGAGATATTCCTCTTGACTAAATTGTCGTTTATAGATAGACCAAAGTTCCTGGGCTCGCTTGATTTCCAGTTGTTTCAATTTCGATTTGTGCAATAGATCGAAACATTAAAGGTCAATCTTTGAATTGTCCAAATTTTTTTATGCAACGAGTAATTTTATTGATGGGTCAAAAACGAGTCTGCCCTTCATTCTAGTGATTATGTTTTCCTATTCAGAGCTTTCTCTCTAATCTCGAAGCGAATCACACTCATTCATAAAATAATTTATGTATTTTCCAATCCTGACCAATTCAGATAACGATAAATTGATAATATATTTTCTTTGCTGGTGATTCGCAGTTGAAAAATCACATCTGTACACTAAATGTATATAAATTTATCGCGCACATCTTACACTCAATCACATTTCCCTACATCCAGTGAACCACTTGAGCCGAAGAAAGATCTCATTTCCAATAATTTCCACCTCTTCATTCGCTCATTCTCGCCTCTTTCGTCTTTCCCACTCGGTCGAATGCTCCAACTCCTCCTCTTCCAACGTCAGTTTTCGATCGGCTTTAGAGTTTTAGCCACCGTACTTCCTTCGTAATGTACTCCTGATCAGTTAGGCGTGAATACCGTGCACTGAACCGGCCAAAAGTGGTCCGGCTATGACCTAAATACCGTACCCCTTTCTTACAGTACTCCTCCTGCTCGCCTCCCTCTGCGTGTCCATCTCGCTGTGCGGAGGCAAGAAGAAGAAGCAAGAACCCGTGGGTGGTCTACCGTAATCATACCGTATTCTGACTGTATCGTTTTCTCTGATTTATCTCTTCGAGTGATATCTACCGTATCCGATCGGATTCCAAATTAATAATTTGAGGACGGGCAGTCGATGCAGGGCGTGGGCACGCCCGGCGCGAACGGCGACGGCATGAGTAAGTTTAACATCTGGCCTTTGATCTTTGACCTGCGATCCATGATGCTCTAAAACAAATGAAGTAAACTAACGACATCAATCGACTTGCTGGCCTTTTTGATTCGCTATTCGCTGAGTATGGGTGATCTTTGAACTCTGATCTTTGATCTGTTATCTTTGATCTTTGCAGTGACGGCGATCGGCGGCGGCAGCAACGAGAAGGAGGGTGGCGCGGTCAGTTGGCGATCGAATGAGATACCGTAAACTACCGTACCCCACGTACTGTTTGGAACCTTTTCTGTCTCATGCCCGCACACCCTGCCCTACCTACTTAGCCACCACGATACCTACCGTAGTGGATCCGATCTATTCGCCTGAATTATCGCATACCATCGTGGCTCAATCGATCGAGCTGACCGCAAACACTGCACTTACTGCATTTTTACAATACGGCATTGCGTAGGCTACTGTAATCAAAAGCAGATACCCAGCTTCCGTAACCCGCCTCCTACTCCAGGGTGTCTCTGGTCGCATCTCCATCCACGGCCCAGTGCACGATTCCAAGGAGTCGGCCGAGTCCGCCGGAGGTTTGATCTTTGATCTTTCAATATTGATCTTTGATCTTTCAATATTGATCTTTGATCTTCAGTGATCACTGGCGAGGGCAAGGAGCCGAGCGCGGAGAGCGTCAACATGGCCAAGGCGGCGCCCGGTGAGCGGTTTATCTTTGATCTTTCGGATTTAGAGTTCAAAGATCGCCTACCGAAAAGACTAGATGAGATCCTGAAGATCAAAGATCAAAGATCAACTTCTCGCAGGCAAGGTCGAAGTGTCGAAGGAGAAGACGGAGAAGAGCGTAACGGCGCCTGCCCCGTAGAAACGGTGGATGATGAGAAAATCCGCCTACCGTATCCCCTCCTACCGTACCCCCATTCTCGATTGATCAATTCCCAGCCACCGCGTGACAACAAGTGATTCGCATGATAAAGTGACGTGTATGTCTAAAAGCTTGTACTTTTATCAAAAACGTTGCGTGGTGCGTAAGAAAAAAGTTCGTTTTGTTATGAATGATAAGCATGATGGAGATAGTAAAAAAGAATAAAGATGGCATGGCGTGCTGGGTTGAATGAATTATTCTCATGAATTTGCGGCTCTACCAACCTGAAAAAAGTTTCGTTAAACTGAAAAAAGAGAACCACTTGTACTATTTTTTCACCATCATCAGCAGCCGGTTGTACTTCTTTTCTATTTCTGCAATTTTCTGGTCCTGTTCAGTAATTCTCTTTTCTTGTTCTTCATTCTTGTGTTTCAGCTCATTGATCTCATCGACATGTGCAATGTTTCCATGCCTGGCACGTTCCTAGAAATGTGATTATTGAGTGCAAAGGCGAAAATGAGTTTCTGATAACCTGATAGTGCTCCGCATTTTGTGCAATAACATGTCTCTCTCCGCCTTCTCTCAATTGAATCGGAGCCACCTGTGCAAATTGAGTTTAAAAATAAGTGCATATTCTTGAATAACGAAATGAGGTCATGCAAGTGCTATTCTAATTTCAGAAATAGGAAACAGACCTCAGATGAAGCAAGACACAATTTAAATGTCCCAACTCGCACATGATCACTCATATAATCGATTCGCATCACTCCGTCTTGTGTTATGCACAGCTCAGGCTTCGCCTCTTGATGCCTTTAATTTTTTGAAACAAATTGTGACTATTAATTTCTTATCTCAAACCTTTTCTCGTCGAGGACGAAGGTCTGAATTTTTCTAACTTTCATCGTCGCAACATCAATAGCTACCAGTTCAGGTCGGCCATTTTCTTGTATCGTGTACATAAATCCACTAAATGCGTGAAATTCGGGAAAAGGAGGACTTGATCCTTTCCGAATATTTGCTCTAAATTCCGCACTCTTCCGTGGTTCTTCTCCCGATCGGTAGCGCTCGACGGTACACTTAGTAAATCCCGAATAAGTCGAGTCTTCGACATCAAAACTGATCTCCATAACGTTGTCCCTGGGTAATAAATTATGTGCATGTAGATTAGAGCTAACCGTTCGGAATTCGGAGATTTCGATAGAAAAATGTGCGAAATGAGTCAACTCATTGAACTCTAGTGATCAATTTCGAAAGACTTTCGGAATGGCCAATGTTGGCCAATTTTTCCGAAAAAGTGGAGATGATTGAATTAGTTTTTCGGAATTTCTGAGTTCCTTTTCGTTTCAACAACCCTAATTTAGATGATCTACAATAGTATAGTTGTGCGTACCCAACGATTGTGTATTTGTTTTTCGGTTTTCGTTGAGCGAAGTTAAAGCCGCTCTCGAAACTTTCATCGGAGATGAGAGACCGGATAAAAAATGCCTCTCCTTCTTGCATAAAGTAGTAAGGAAAATTCAACATCTTGTATGTGAGATTGATAGGGGGCAGTTCCTTGAATGAATAGTCATTTAGATCCGCATTGAGATCGACAACTATAAATGACGAGAAGAAAAATAAGGGGAGAAAAACCTGGAGTTGCTCAACACTGTAAGAAGTCTGTGTGAATGATGCTTTTTGCAGCCGCGTGATTTGATTTATGATAAAATATACGGCGTTTCCATAGGTTCCAAGTATATTCCACTCAAGAAATTCCATTCTCTTATTCGTTCTGAAGAAGGTAAGGTAAATCAAATCATCATCAAAGCGTATGAGCGATGAAAAGGTGATTTGTCCGTACTCGGGATATTCTATGATCATCCATCCTAGCTCTCGATGGTTTCGAACAATTACTCCTGGAAATACATTAACTAATGAGTAATGTGAAAAATCACCTCACCATTATCAAGGATGTAGGATTTTGGCAAGACGGATGTCATTGAATTATACCTGCAAAGGGTGATTTGTATGTAGATATAGAATATGAAACAGTTTCGACAAAATGATCTGTCAACAACTATCGAAATCAAAAAAATAGCTTGGTATTCGAAAAACGACGCTGCGCATTTTGGATGAGAAAAGCCAGTGGGCAAAATATGATCTTTTTGAATATATCTTTCGTTTTGTTTGATTTAGAAAAAAATTAAATGTAATGATTGGGTTTTTGTGGAGATAACACGTGATTTTCGAGGAAGTTGAATTGTCTAAATGATTTTTAACGGGTTTCTCAAACTTACATTGAGTTGCTGATGATTTTTGCGGTTCCCGCATGCAATTTGTGTTCAAATGTTGAGCAACATTGTTTGAAATCGGGGAAGAATCAAACAACGATACTCGAATCTATAATTCTCAACAATTTTTTTTTCTTCTTTCACATTATCGCACATGCCCTTTCCTTGTCAGCTCATAATTTATTCAATCACGAAGCAAGTGCAATTCTCTTCTGAGTGGAAATGACGAGTTAGTTCACAATGAATTGTACGTATTCCAAGGGTAGCTGTAGCCGAGACTTGCAGTTGCCGATGAGAGAATCGATGCGAACTCGTTGGGTGGGGCTGATGCGTTCGTATTACCTTAGGATGATATGATCAAGAATGCATTCCACCAAAAAAACTGAAAAGCAATATGAACCGATGCAAGGCGTAAAAGTAAACTATAATTGCCACACCTATGGATGTATTGTTTGTCACGGAAAATGCGCTAAACTGCGGTACGTAAGGCGCACTGTCGATCAAGCTCCGGAGGCATGGCATATCCAGGGGCGGAGGGTCTATAAAGAAGATTCGAAAATTCTGTAAAGAAGGAACGCAGATTTACTCACCTTTCGATGGAGCTGTAACTAGTGCTGCGTTTGCAGCAAGCGTGTGTGTTCCAGATTGTTGGGAAGTGCGTCTATTTGACGGCGTCCGTCGAGCCGAGTCGCGAGCCGGCAAGCTTGGCTCGTAGTGCTGATAACAGGTAGTTACACTTTGGGAATTTGGTGATAAATAGGGAAATCTTGATGGAATTGATTCCTCTATTCCAATAAGAAGAACAACCCGTTTTGACAGCTCTGTTTGCTGAAAAGTATGAAGAATGATTCGAATCCAATTGAATTCCAAGAAGAGAAGCCTAGTTGAACATGACTCACCGTTCCCACTGTGTCCATCAGACTGTTGATGTAGACGATGGCTGCCTTGAGAATGCGCAGTTTCGACACGCGTTTCGAGTGAATGCGAAGGGCGGGAAGATGATGCTTGAGAATATGGAAAGCCTGAAACAACGGATAGAATGAAGATGGTAATGAAAGGAGCCCTGAAGCCCCCTTTTTGCTGATTCAAGTAGCTAGAAAAAGAATGCGCTGCAAATCTCAATTTTGGTTAACGGCTCGGAAGCGAAATGCAAAGAAAGAAGCAGTACCGAATCGTACCTTGTTCACCGTGTGCACTCTCGTACGCTCTCGAGCGTTACGCTTGTGCCCAATCTAAAAATTATTATCGATAAGTTTGGAATGTTTCACTAAATATATCCATCAAGAAACGGGATCGATACTCGTAATTCCTTTTCATCACAAATTTTTAGCTCGTTCTCATGATGAGTATCTACTCACCCCTCCTCGATCCATTCGAGAGATGCCTACTGCAGTGGTTGCGGCCCGGTAATTGACAGAGAAGATTTCAAGGGTGAGCTTGAACAGGAAAGCAAACTTATTTCCGAAAAATATATCACTAACAAGAATTATATCGGAGAATGCACAATCGCGGCTCGGGAATCTTCAGTTATGTTTCATCTCTGACACAAGATCTCGAAATGTCGTCATATGTTAATGCAGTATTGAAAAGGAGTACAAAAATGAAAAACGCGATGATTTTAATTCACGATAAATCTGACTGGTCTAGATCGAGCACCATGTACAGAGAGAGTGCGAGGCAGCCAGCAAGAGATTAGTCAGATTAGCTTTCCCTTCTCTCCCTTCCACTCACCTTGTCTACCTCAGGTGATGGAATAACTAATGAGTTGGTGGCAGAAGGAAAGCAGACGGTGTAAGGAGGGAGTAATTAAACGATTCAGCGAGTACTTGCGAACATTTTCTTATGGGAGAAAAACTTTTAAGTTCGCGCATAACACTCAAATTTTTTGTTTAATTGGAAAAAATGATTACGAAGTAGACGGTGAGAAGCAGATGCCGCTTCTGTGGAATTTTTTTGTAAACCTAGACCTAAATCCGTGGAACCGTGGAACCCTGGGCCTCTGAAACATTGGAACTCTGGAACCGTGGAACTACGGGGGAGTCCGAAATACGGGCGATTGTCTCTTCATTTCACGTGCTCTCTCACCGGTCAGAGAGACGAGAGAGTCTGTAAAATGAAGAGACGATTACCCGTATTTCGAACTCTAGTGGAACTCGATGGAAGATGAGACGTGAATCTCGTGTTGATCTGGCTAGTCCGTATCAATTCTTCTTGCTCTATCCCACTCTTGCACAACACATATATGCATAAATATATTTTCCCCCGAATGTACAATGATAATTTCTTATACGCATGTTTGTCATAAAAATTTGTTCTTATAGCGCAATAGATCTCTGTGCGATGTTAGACAGTTCCAAAAGTCAAGAGTATCACAATTATATGTGACCTTAGCCTCCTTAAGGTCCTTAGGCAATCCCTTTTGGCATCGATTGGTCGATATCTGGTTTACCTGAATAGAATAAAAAATTCTGATTGACGCGAGAATAGTGCGAGTCAGCACTCTTGTAAGACAGTAAGCGTCTGTTGAAACTACAATATGAGTTAGCGCTGAGTATGTTTCCATAGTCAAATTTCCCCTCGCCCTTTGTTCCCTTCTGTTCGTATTTTTTATGTCGTGACTCGGCTTTATCGCAGGAATGGACTTCAATTCGCTGAATCAACAACTCGATGATCTCGTGGCGTACTATCAGTCTATGTCGCCGCTGGCCCTTTTCAATCTTCACCACCTAGGCGTGCAGGTATCTTCTTCTTCTTTTTGGGATAAAATCAAGTCCGCGATGTAACTTGACGCACTCATTCGTTCACAAAAGCGACTTGTAACAAAAGCGACTTCTTCCAGAATCCACCACCGTGGTTCACGCAGCAACCGAAAGATCCAGAGGCACCACATGAGCCGCAGCAGATTCCAATTGGATTTCTGGTAATGCCTTGTCAGCTTATCGCCAAATTCAACAACGTTCAATCCTGCAGGAACCGTCGCAACCGCCTCCTCCGTGTCCATATGCACCTCCGATATATTTTCCCATGCACATTACGGCGTTGGACCCCACAACCCCTCCAAATACGACGGTCAATGCCGAGTTCGTTGCTGCGTCCGCTGAGAGCGAGTCCTATCTGGAGATGAAGAAAGAGGAGGAACGGACAAAGAAGAAGGAGGAGGAGGCCCGTCATTTTTTTTGATCGCGCGCGCGCAAATCCATGAGGTGAGCAATTATCGATTCCCCTGACTACGGTATGAAACTTTAGCAGGTTTTGAAAACAGTTTTGAGCTTCTCCCCCAACCCCCTTCATGCCCCCATAGGTCGCTTAGCGATCGGCCTCCGCCTACTTTGATGCTTCCCTTGTAAAGTGCGATATTCTTGCTATTTTTTCAAATGCACAAGTAAAACTCATTGAATTTTTTTGAACTTCTTACTCGCCGTTATGTATTTAAATATTTATCAGATACAAATTCACTCAATGATTAGCATGATTATGAATACGACCTCTTCACTGGCCTTTGCCCATCATCTTCGCTCCTTCTCTTCGTTCCCCTCGCCTCCTTCTTTTCCTCGAACAACTTCACAAACGTAGTTTCAGCCCTACAGAACGGACACTCGAGCGTGTCTTCATCTTCGGCGATTTTCTCCGCACAGCTGGAGCAGGTAACGTGACCGCACTTGACCATGACAGCACGACGGATGGGATTGGCGCAGAGACAGATAGGGCAGGCACGAGAGTACGAGCAGGAGAGGACAAATACTGATAAACGTGACAAATACAATACATTCGAGTTCTAAAGTGGATGAAGAGGGAAAAACAAGATTCGAATTAATTTGTTTACAAAACATCATTGGTGTGATTTACATCTCGTCTTCATTCCCTCCTCTCTCTTCTCTCTCGAAAGGTCGAATGCTCCAACTTCTGCTTTTCCACCGTTGGTTTTCAAAAAATACCACAGCTTTGTTAGACGTAGAACTCACCTCCTTAAATTCAATGCTCTTCTCAATAGCAGCAAATTATAGTATCCTGATCAGCTACTGTTATGAACTAGCGTGAACAGCCATCATCATATCATATTACAGTACTCCTCTTCCTCTCACTCGGCGCATCTTTTTCGCTGTGCTGCGGAGGCGTTTACCAGAAGAAGATTCAAGTGCACGTAAGGAGTATATTTGACGGCCTTTCTTCCCCATGATCCGAGATAGCCGTCACGCACTGAAAAAACTGTAAACACTAACCTGTCAGCAGTGTCCTTGCATTGTCTTTTTTGTTGCTATTACCTTTCAGGCGAAAAGTTAAACTCAAAAATCCGAATTCAGCCCGCCCGGTCGAGTGCTCGATCGAACAAGTCGAGCAAGTCGAACAAGAGCCCCGGAGAGGCGACGCCAGCGCCGATCGTACCGGGAACATGCGATATTCTGAGTGAGCTAGTCTTTCCACGAACAGCCTAGGCACACAGTGCTTGATATGTGAGAAAAAACAAAACAAAAAAAACATTATACGTGAAAGATTGAATGTCCGCTTGGCAGTAATCTGATGTTGATTTGGCTAAATTATCCAGTCAATTGCAGAGACGGCGATCGACGTCGGCAGCAACTCCGAGGTCACTGGCATGGTGAGTGGTACAATTTCAGCACGTCCACGCTTTCTCCTTTCACAGCAAAAAAATCTTTGTGTTCCGAACAAGCACTGTGATTGTTGAAGAAGGGCTCTGATCATTCCAGTCGCAATCCGATCGCATTTCCATCCATGGCCCGGTGCTGACGACGGACACGTACGTGTCGGCAGAGAAGGGTTTGTTTTTTAAAAACATTTTTTTTTGAGATATTGAGATTAGGAAAAGCTTAACAAAACACACACAAAAAAGCATAATAACTGTAGCAGATACTTTAGCTAGAAATTCAATTTTATAAAATCATTTTAATGATGGAATTGCAGTCGAGGGCGAGGGGATGCATCGGCCGCCGAGCGCGGAGATTGTCAAATCAGAGAAGGCAGCGCCCGGTGATTATTCATTTTATAATTTTATTTTTTTTCCGTTACAGATTGTGAAAAAAATACAAATATTTTGAAATAAAAAGTCGAGATTGCAGGCAAGGTGCGCATGTCTAAGGAGAAGGACTAGGTTGAGACGACTGTGCGAAGGATGTGAAGATACCGTACCCCTCTCCTACCGTACCCCTATCTTGATTGATCGATTCCCAGTCACCGCGTGACAGCAAATAATTTGCATAATAAAGTGACGATTATGTCTGGTTATGCTTTGATGGAACGATAAAATCGTGAAAAAAACAATAAAAAAATATAAAGAAGAATTATGGCTATAGGTTCTTTATTGTTCTTTAACGTGACACGTTACAAAAAAATATGGAAATTCTCAACACAAGTTTTTGGAGCATTGTTTGATCGGAATAATGGTGATATGATTATGCAATATAAAAAAGTAACCTACTCGGGACTTTTTCTCAGTCGAACTCTGCTGATCGATTTATTCATGTCTACCGAAATTTCGCCGTTCAGATTAAAGGCTAAATGTTCCTCGAACAGTTCCACATCAATAACCTCAAATTGTGTGCTCCTTCCAAGAATTTCGGTTTGGACTTCCGAGCAAGGCGCAAATAATTCAAGTATCTGCTCGTCACACTTCCAAACAAGCTGAATTTTAATATAAAATACTTTTTTTGTTATTTGTTCACCGCACCTTCCAAGAAGTTACGAAATTATGACCAGTTAATCTGTCTATTACTGCGTGTTTTGTTTGCGAAGTGATGTGAATTAGAACGTCCTCAATAATTAAGAAGTGTTCTGTCGTTCCAAGTTTGCGTCTCTGCAAAAACTGAAGCGAAATTTGAACAGATCTCGTAGCTACAATGTACCAAATCGGAAAATGCAACCCCTGTGAGATTTAGATTTCCTATTCTCGGTAGGGTCAGCAGCGTCTTTTTAATATATGCGATTTCCTGATTCGAACGCATATCATCCCATGAAAGATTCACTTCTTCACAGATCATATCGATACCATTGCTCAACAGAGTAGACACAAAACTTAAGACAAAGTATTAACTTCTGATGCTGAATTCCCATATTTTGCCTACCTTCCCGAAGAATCATTTCCGCATATAAACTTCACTATTAACTTACGGAACCTTAAAGTTGCCAGTATGCTCAATATTAGTTGGAAATCATGTTGGTCGCAGTTTGCTTTATTGATCTGAACGATATTCAAATCAAATGAAGAAGATAAATATTTATTCAAACCTTAACTACAAGAACGTCTGCAGAAGCTTTTCTAAAGAGTCTTTTGTCATAATTCGTCACTTGAACAGGGTTAACGTCATAGCGATAACTGATGTTATCAATTTTCAACTTGTTTTCTCTTCCGGTCGTATAGGAAATCATCTCGAACCCATAAAAATTCTGCAATGAGAAAACAATACTTAACGATATATTTACATATAAAACCTACCCAAACAATGGCGATACGATCGAATTTTTTCTTGCCCACGTCAATGTCGAGATTTCTGAACCTCTTACATGAGGTTCCGAGGGGGCGCCTTTCTTTTGTTGACAAATTGCCGAAAATAATGAGTAATACGTCATCCGGAAGAGGCGGCATAGAAACCATTTACAATTTTAACTTAAAAGTTTTATTATTTATTATTTTAAAATAGATAAACAACAACAAAACAACAAAAAATTTCCGCTCCACTCCGTTGAAATCGTCTTTATTTAACAGAGAAGGCTTGTTCGAATGGCGGGAATTCTTTTGAGTTTGTTCATTCTTTGTAATTTGTTTCTGACATGGGCTGGGACTGATCTGTTTTTTTTTTCTTGTCGCATGAACATGTTTATCTTAAAGCGTGTCCACTGGGTAATCAATTGAAACCTGCTTGATCTCTACTTAAAAATACTACAGCATTATTCCACCATCACGCTTTGGAAATGTCGTCTGACATATCTCCAAAATCGAAGAAGATGAAAATGTTGCCTGATTCGACGAAATCAAAGGTATAAATAAATGATTTGGTCCGATTTGCCTATGCGAGTTCTATAATTTCAAAGGTGCAAATTTTAGCATGAAGTTTTTCGGAAGAGTGATCACCTCTTCCCTCTTCCACCTCTTCCGGATGAATTGCTGCTCACTATCTTCGGAAATTTGTCCACAGAGGAACGACTTACTCTTGGCACTTCGTGCAAGAAATTCAGGAATCTCGACTTTGAGCTCGGCAAGAAAATGTTTACAGATATTTCGGTTGTGAGTTTACTTTTTGTAATATGGATCTATAAATCGTCACAGGCATAACAAGGATACGTAACATTGATATAAGCTAATCTTTGGTTTCTTGTAGAGACAGAGTAAAAACATTCCCATGAATAGCAGTGAAATCGGATAGAGGGTCTTTTGTTGAGGTCGTTATTTATACTTTCCCGTTTAGACGATAGGTCTCAATCGAATTCGATAAATAATAAGCAAATAACACTAATTAATTATTAACTCGCTAACTTCAGAACTTTTTCGGATATCAAATGTTCAAGAGACTAAGGAGACAAAAAACATCTTGCATAATTCAACGTCGTGAGCATAATCCGATTCAGTTCACGTATCATGAAATCAGACATTTTCGAAACGCAGTAACTGACAAATTGGATGTTATGGTTTGTATTCTAGATAATTACTAGAACAATCATCTCGTTTGTTTTTGGATCAACAAATTAAATTGCACTGATGCTGATTTGCAAATGTTGTTGACCATTATTAGAACTGTCAGATTCAGTCATTTGTTGGTTGTTTTCGGATGCAGTAATGATGCGTCAGGCAAGTGAGTTTCTATAATCACGGTGCAAGCATTCGGCTAAATTCTGATTGCAGTTTTGTCGCAGCTATATTGAGAAATGCTAAAGAAGTGGACAACGCCAACGTGAATCTCGAATTTCATCGCGTTCGATCTTCTGAGGACATTTCGCAAATACGAACATCGCTATTGAATCTTCCGAAAATGAAGAGATTAGAGCTAGTAAGTGTTCTGTAAAGAAATGCTGTAATCAGACATCATTATTTTATTATACTTATTTTTCAGGTTAAAAAGTGCCCATTCGCTCCTCATTTCTACATTGTGAACGATGAAGTTCTCCTTTACATAATTGCAAAATCTACAGATACCAAGATAGAAGGCATAACTGAGTGCACAACCCAGGGAATTGTAAATGCATTCAAAGTGAGTCAATTGAGAAATTTAATTTATGATTTCATTTGAAAAAAAAACGAATTTCAGCAAATTTGCGAGTCCACTGAGGCGGAAAAGAGTGTTGAATTTCACGCACCTACGACAGCAGTGGAGCCATTGTTGTCAAGAGACGGAATGCACTTTGAACCGATGGATGACCATGTTTATACTCCCTCGTATCATTTCCCTTATCTTCGTAGACATACCACCATAATTGTGCGTCTTCTACAGTCGTTTGGCAGCGTTCGCATCAAAAAGAATGCGAACCAATGATGAATGATTTATACGCCGATTATGGCCCCGAAGTTTAAAATGACAAATGAGTATATACTTTTCTTAATAATAGAGAGGGACGTAGTGAGCTCTATCAGGGAATATTCGAATTTCCAATTGGTTCCCCTGGAATTCGGTCATTCTATCTAGTAATGACTTGAATGTGTCACGGGCATGGATATTTTTCGTTGGACCATTTGCATTCCATTTTGTCTCGTAGCTTTTCTCTGCCCTGCTCAGAAGGAAAAAAGTTTTTTCACTGTGTCACAGGATTACACTTAATTTTTTTCCACAGTATCGAGCGTTTCCGCTGGGTATCCGCTAATAGAGATGTATGCACAATCAAATATTAACTCGCGTTACTTTGATTTAAAATGAACTGTATTTTACTATATCATCTCTCGTAATTCCAAATTGTTTGCAATCCCGATACGCTATTTTTGTCGTATTTTTCATGATTGTTCGAACGATCGAAAAACACTTGGTCGGACTATTGAAAAATCGAACGATTGAAAAACACTTTCCCTTTCCTATCAGATGAGTGCCGTTCCTTCTTTATCGGACGACCTGCTATTGATGATCTTTGATGATATGTCCTCAAAAGAACGATTAAGTCTGGCGACTTCGTGTAAGAAATTCAGGGATCTCGACTTTGAGCTCGGCAAAAAAGTTTACCAAAGGATGTCTATTGTCAGTATGTTTTTTCGAAGAAATTTGAGCACGCTTTATTTTTTAAGAACTTTTTCGGATATTCGCTGTTCAAGAAAAATCAAATTGACAGTACAATGTGCACTACTCCCGATCAATTCACTCATCTTGATATCAGGCATTTTCGATACGCAAGGACAGATGAACTGGAAATTTCGGTTTGATTATTTATTACTGGTTCGCTGAAATTGTAGTCGTTTAGATCAACAAAATTGATTGCACTGCAGCTGATCTTCAAAAGTTGTTGACTATTCTGCGAACTGTGATTTTCAGTGAATTGACGGTTACATTCGCTCTTGGCAATGACACTTCTGGAAAGTGAGTTGTTTTTTTTCAGTGAAGAAACAAATGTCTAAACTTGAATTTCAGTTTCATCCCTACTCTATTAAGAAATGTAAGAAACTTCAATGTTCCATGTGTTAACATCTCATTTGAAAATGCTCGAGCTCCAGAAGACATTTCGCACTTAAGAAAAACACTGTGGAATCTTCCGGAAATGCTCACATTCGAAATGGTATATTTTTTACATGGAATATGCAGCCGCGAAATGTATCCTGACAAAAATATTGTTTACTATTTTTATTTCCGCAGGTTGAAAAGCTTCCATTTGCTCCACACTTTTTTCTTGTGAATGATGAAATTCTCCTTCACATCATTACACAGGCAAAATTCATAAAGTTAGAAAATACTGCGTGCACAACAAAGGGAATTTCAAATGCATGGAAAGTGAGTTTAAAAAATTATCAAACAAATATCAGAATTATCTTAGTAAGATTTCGAAAATATAAGTTTCAGCTGATTTGCGAGTCCCCCGAGTCTGAAAAACGTGTTGAACTTCTCGCTCCAACGGCCGAAGTAGAGCCCATACTTTCAACGCCAGGCACATGCTTTGAAGCTTTCGGTTGTCCTTTTCCTACCGCATATCGATTTTCCAACTATCATGCAACTATATTCATACGGCTCAAGGACTCGTTCAGCTACGTTTGCATGAGAAAACAAGGAAAACAACGAGAATAATTGTTTATGGAAGATGTTGAAATATATTTTCAAAATCTTGAAAGCTTGATAACTTGATGGCAATTATTCGAAGAAAAAAGCATGAAGAGTGTACAAATTTGATTTTTCAAAACAATATTATTTTTATTGGCACAAATGTATGAACGTTTGCTCTCAAGTGATTTAAGTAAATATTTCCGAAATGTAAATAAATCGATAATGTAAAAAATGTAAATAAATCCGAATTGTAAATAAATTTACATTAGCTTTACATGTTATTCAAGATGTTTAAAATGAATTCGACAACGCTTACACCAATAAAAAAATTCGCTAAAATTTGATGTGCTCTCATTCGAGTCGAAAGTGCGCCTCAACTCGACTGCTCTTCGGCGTGGCACTGTGCACGCGAGTGGTCTGTCTGAACCTGATTAGATATTCTTCTTTAAAAAAAAGTCTGAATAATTATCATCAAGCACGAAAAATCTCCACCGGCTTTCACTTTTGCTATATTGGTGATGAAATATTTCAAATACTCTTTTAGTCAAATAATCTCACTTTTTCGAGCAGCAATAAAACCCACTAAAGAAGGATCTGATTGTGGAGAAAAGCTCTTGAATCGCGCTGATGACGATCTGAAAATATTCATCTGAATTTTTTGTACTTTCCAGTTTTGCTTACTGTGCGATGTGAGGGGTTCATGGCGAGAAAGATCAGAGAACGAAAAGTGGACTCGAAGGAGAGCATTATCTGCAAGTGTGATAACGAAATTCTTGTAATATCTTCACACATCTGCCTCAATAAAGCTAGCGACCAGTCCGGCCAGTGTCAAAAACTTTTTAAGTACAAGTATTTAGACGAGATCTTGTCACAGAATCATAAGTTTCATTTTTACGAAGTATTCTCGCAACTTAACTTACCACACACATCGGCCTCAATAGAGCTAGTGACCAATCCGGCCAATGTCTCACATCCATGAACATCAATCCGAACACGAGCAGTAGAGGACCAACGAAGAATACCGCGAATTCGATTATCTGATAATATTTAATTTTGATGGGTAAGTCTCTTATAGCTGCGCTGGTATACTGTACGGAATAAGGTAGTGAAGTAAGATAACAAAAGTATACTTGAAGAAAGAAAACTCTCGACAGGCGCGCCTGCGCGTGCTGTGCTCGTTCGGATAGGGCATTCTGAATACATAGACAATCTATTGATGTCGACAATACCATAATATTCACATTGGCGAAAGGAAAAGAAGTGATGATTTCATCTTGTTTGTGTAGATTGTATTACCGGAGGGCAGTATTTTGAAGAGAAAGAACTCTCACCGTTCCATTGTCTATCAACCATCTCGCATGCGCCGACAGGAAGGCTGGCAGAGGCATGCAGATGATAACGGTGACGATGAGAAGGTACAGTTCTCAAAGAATACATCGTCTCCATCCGTTTCTGGTTTTTTATCAGAAACTGTTTTGGGTCTTTTCGAGTTTAAATTTTTTCCGTGTCGCAAATCTATTGTCTGTCTGTTGCAATAAGAGACGTTACGAGCATTACATCACGAGGGGGGGGGGGTGGAGAAAGAGATTCTGGTCAAATGTTTTACACAGTGGTGTCGTTGCACTATTTTCTCTATATGTCTTTTAATCTCATTCACAGTGAACGATCGTTCATCACTTTCTCATTTCTCATCACTTTTTCATTTCTCTTTGCACACTTTCTTGACAACCCTCTACATGAACTGTATTGTTACCAAATCGAGTCACTCCAGGTATCTACACTACTTCTCTGCTCTGTAAAATGGATCATGAATCTTGAATATTGTTTCATTATGACGTAAAAAAACAAAGTAAGTCGTCAGACTATCCGTTTTCATAGCATCTGATAAATGAGAACTGTGATCAGCGATTAGCGAACGAATAACTGCTTGCAGTTTTGGCATTTTCGCACGCTATTCGATGGAAAGGCGAAGGGAATCTGCCCACGATGAAGACTCATTGCAGCAAGATTTTTAAAAAGTGGGCGCCTTTTTATAGTAACAGTTTTATCGCTCTGTTTATGGGTCTGTAAGTATGTAAGAATGTGAACTCTGCATGTTCTGCAAGAATCAGGACTTGGTTATTAATTCCTCCATAATTACGACTCAACCTGAATAAGATTGAGTGGGGAAGAATGCATCTTTATTCTTTCCGCTAATTCTGATTCTCACAGTTTTTAATGTAAATTTTTATCGTAATTTTTTTCATTAAAAAATATCCCATTATTCTTGCTCAGTAATAACGTTGCTCATGCTCAATGAAACTGCTCATGTTAACGGATAAATCAACTCACCCATCCTAAACACTCCCAGATCTCCAGGCACTCCAAACAGAACGTTAGTGCCTCCGCGTTTAGACAAGGCGACGATTTCCGGAATCTGCAGCAAAAAGTCTGTATTTACTGAAAAAAAAGCTTATTGGAGTCAGAATCTGGTTTATGAACGGATACTTGCTGATACGAAGGACAGCTTTAATTCGAGTTACGGATAACTGTCTCTCCTTTCTGAGAGGCGAGTGTGTGAAATGGAGAGAAATGGTGAGAGACCCATATTCCGAACTCAAGTTTTACCTTTGCGAGTTTATCAGCGTAGACAGCGTCTCTGGCGAAAGATCCGAATGCGAGCCAGTTGAGCAGCATAAGTGTCGATGTCAACACCATTACGGCTATTTGTGCGCTGGAAATAAATTATTTCTGTCATTTCCGGAAGATTCCTGTTTTATTGATACCCAAATCAGGTTGTCTGCTGTCAAGTTTCCTACTTTAAGCAGCCTTTGCTCTAACAATAAGGCTCACTCGATAAAGTATTATTCTCTGACAGAAGAATGAAAGTTGCAGTCAACTCTTGGTTACACTATTGGCATTACTATTCCCGGTCATCTCTTGCGTTAGACGGTCGGAGAAAAAAAGGGTAACGGCAATTTCGACTTTCGGTGAAGCCGATCCCAATCGGACAACCAGGTGAAGTGAACTCACCCATTGCTCAATCTCAGTTTACTTCCGGCCACCTCTGCAGTACACGTGTGCATTCTCATAATGAGCAGGATGAAGGAGGGCACGCCGGCTATTACGGCGAATCCAACCACGAACTGATAATGATAAAAATAATGGTTATTACTGATAAATTAGATTAGAGAAACGAGGCATAAAGACGGGAAGGAGATGAGGCAACGGCGAAATGTTCGGGTATGCTTCACATTTTTCATTTAACCTCTGAATTAACAGAGTGTCTGATGCATTGTGCAATCGCCTCTAAAACCAACGAACCATCAAATCCGTCTTAGGCAGGATGCCCCTTCCAAGTGGTCCATCCACATGAAGGCCGGAGAAGGGAAAGAGAGGATAAGGTCGAGTGAGAAGGGAGAAGATTAGCTCATTGATGATCAGAGTAATCTGAGTTAGAATAAATGAAGTTTAAATTTGTAGAAATATGTAAATAAATTGAAGAAAGTCCGTATCGATTCCTTATATTTACTATGTGCCCTAGTAGGGTTCTGAGATTGAAAATAGTGCCAATTGTGTCAATGTAAAACTGCGATGCTTCTTAGTATTACCAGACAAAGATAAAAGAATTGGTTTGAAATTGTGCCAATACTATGACGTAGGGGCATGTTTTCTACACACGTTGACGTTGCTAATCTTTCATAGAAATATTTGTATCTATATCGCATTTACCTGTTCTGATATGTACGCGATTCGAAGGGATGAGTGCATGATGCTCTTCTTGGTGTACAAAATGTAGAGCACCATGGGATGAATCACGAGCAGTGACCAGGTTGCGACGATTTCACGGATTCTTAATATATAGTGAGAAGTGATAGTGAGAAGGGCAAAATTGCATAATTTAGCAGTACGAAGTACATGTTTCCCTCTCGTAATCACTTGAACTAATGAAATGATGAGACATATGAACGAATTTTACTTTCATATTCTTACGTAAAGGCGAGGTCCATGGTGAATTCGAGGTCGAAATTCCATCCGAATCGAAGTGCGCGAGACATAACCAGCGAAGAAGAAAGGGAAAGATAGAAATTGTCGTCGACCGACTTTTACTGCTCCATTAGGAGTAATCGTTTTGGCGTATGAGCAGAATGAGATTAGTGGTGAACTGGGAATTGTTAGTCGTTTTGTGCATTTGTTGTGTCGAATACGAACCGTGAAAAATAAAATTCCAATTGGAAAATAGTTTATCGGAAGTCAGAAAAGAACAACAGGGTAATCGAAACTCAAAAAAACAACAACATCTCACAACTTCCGCATAAATTGCCTCCTTGAAGTGCGCCTTCCCAATGCCTTTCGTACAATCTTGCGAACAAAACGGGAGGTTCCGTGGTTTCGAGTGCGAGGGTCTGACACCTGAAAAATCGCAGATTAATAATACGCAATATTCATTGATTATTCCTTCTTATATTTCGTAATCTGCTAGCTTGATGAATAGGCTGATAGTTTAACAAACCTTGACCCTGTACGCCTCGTCCATTATGATGGGTTCCGAGCGAATAAGGCAGAACGGACAGGCAAATACGGCGGAATGGTTCGCCTGAAATATTTGATATTTATTAAGTATTGTTGAATGTGTTTTCAAAATAACAAAACAAAAATTGTTCCGATCATCACCTTATTCGCGCGCATCTGATATGCGCATGCTGCGCACGTCAAATGACCGCAGCCGCTGAAGAAAGCCCGTTGGTCCGGTGAGGGAGCACCACAGATTTCGCACTCGCGATCGGCGCCCTCGAAGAGTACCACGAAATCTGAAATTGTGGATAGTTACTAGGAGTGAAATTTGGTCACAAATCAACTATTTGGAGCAAAAACGATATTTTTTACAACAAATGAACATTTACCTGCGCTATCTGGTCGTTTGTCAACGCACTTCCTACACAATCCAGCGTTGCAAGTGCGCGAGACGAATCGTTTAGTTGAATCGGAAGCGATGCATCCGCAATCCTTACAGTCTCGAGGATATTCAATCCCGTAGGAAGCGCTGCAATGCCAATATTTTTGCATTATGATGTTGTAGGACTGTTCGTGCAGAAAAAAATCTGGAAACTAGAGAAATATAAGAAAAAAAACATACGCCTGTTCGTCTCGATGCCTCATAAATGCGATGTACCAGTCGATCCACTCCTTCCGACTACTCATCGTCTTCCTTTTCGCCGTCAGTACAGCGTGATTGTCAGCAAAGAACGCTGCGATGTCGGCACGAGAGGGAAGAGGCATCACTATCTGCAATGGCATATTGGTCCCTGAACAGAAACAAGCACATGACTCATTATATTATGTGAAGAAGGCCCACGGTTCAGAGGATATTCAGGAACAATGAGAATGCGTGTTAGACCGGAAGGAAGAAATCTAGCGTACAGGAGATAAATATTAGTTTCAAAGAAGATCGGAAGGCTCCGAGGATGATTGGTATCCGATGTAAGAGGAAGGAGCGCCAGAGGGTGAATTTGAACTCGTGATTTATTGATCGGAAAAATTCTTGGAAAAATCAACTGCACTAAAAGAATGAAACACTCCGTTTTTTTTGAAAAATCGGTGATTTTTGCAGAAAATCGGTGATGAAAGTGATGAGACACATGTATTCAAGTGTCTCATCACTTGCATTATTTTTTTCCGTTTTCGAGATTTCCTTTCTGGTAAAGTCACAAAAAGTGTAGTGATCATCGCAAACAAGGGTGTGAACCATAATTTATTTATCTGTCTTGCAAAATGAGCGGTCAAATAAGGATGATGAAATTATGACTACGAAATATTCGGCGGAGTGCACTCGGTAACGTTCTCACGAACACAGTAGCATGTACTCTGAAAAAAAAACAATGTTTTCACGTTCAGAAATTCCTCGAGTTCGCAGTCACAAATTTATGTAAACTTGCGTTGGTATCGGTGCAATACACATAATTTCCGCGAAGGGCCTCTGTACAGTTCCGTCGGCAGCTGTAGATATGGTAATGGGGGCTTGGCCTGAATTTCTAATTATAATTGAATTTAAGTGAGACTGGCCAATCCTTGCTATCCCCAGGAGTCGGCATAATTGAAAGTGACCTTTGATCGTGATTAGAGATGGGAAAGGAAGAGGGAAGAGTTTCGAATTGATGCAAATCACACCGAGCTCTTATGGAAGAGTGAGACGGAATGGCCACTCTTCCATAACTCTTCCATAAGAATGAGAGCTCTTCCATAAGAGTGAGAGCGAATGATATTTTGAAATGAAGGTATTTCGCAGGGTTTTTTGCACTCATGTGATAAATATGCTGATAGATAATGTCGCTCTGAACATATGCAGATTATAGTCTGATGGTAGTGGAAGGAGCTCTAGTGCGCAAATCCAAGTTGGGTCCAAGCAAATTTCCAAGATGCGACCAACTTTGATCCAACTTGGAATTCAAGATACTCGGATCCAACTGGTGAGCTGGGTATGGTACTTTTAGTGATTGCTAGTATGAGGTGCAGTGGCGTCATAACCAACGACCGTGCGCGGTTAGACTATGTGGGGCCGGTCAAATTCAAAATTACTGGGGACCGCAGACAATCGATCGCATTTGTGTTCAAAGGCAGTCAGAACAGGGCCGCAAAAAGGGGCCTAATAAGAGACTCATGTTCTGGACGGTATGATCAGCTTGATTACAATTTCGAATATAAGGAGTAGGGGATACTGTACAGATTCCAACTTGGAAACACCTTTTATTCTAGGATCAAAGTTGGGGCAGCGCACCAGAGAGTTGCGGAAGCATTTGCTGGTGTCGAAGTAGATACGGGAAGCACGGGAGTAGAGTGTGTCGAGCGCCGTATCGAAAAACGGGTCAAAAGGCGGTATGCACAAAGAAGAACGGGCGAAAATGGAGGAATTTGGCTTGTTTCGTGGCCTTTATGGGCGCTATAAAATGTAAATTAGGCTCAATCTTAGACGCCAGTCTGGTCTGTTCATGCTAATAGAGTAGCGGTTATGTGTAGAAACTGTTGGCAAAAGCATTTGAAAACTCACCAAATTTTTTCCCTCTTCCTTAACCCCCTTCACTCTTCCATAGCTCATTTGACTCTTCCATAACTCTTCCATAAGAATCACTCTTCCATAAGAGTTCATCTCTCCCCCTCCTCTTCCTTTCCCTCTTATTCTTCGCCGGGCGGTGCGGTTTCTCTTCCTTTTGCTCTTCCTTTCTCATCTCTAATCGTGATAGGTAACCTATCCCAAAAAGCATTGGGCAGCAGGGTATTGAAGTCCGTCTAACAGCTGGCTTTACCAGTGGGTAGCACCTGTCATACGTAGGGGCCACAACGCAGATAGCGAATTAATCAATGGGGTCGAAATGTTACGGCTGACGTGGATACACCTTTACCTTAGCTTAAAGAAGGCGTCCCACGAACCGCGCGGGTGATTATGCAAAGTGAGAAATGAGAGGGCGCGCTCTCCTCATTTCCACGCTCTCTCGCTCGTTGCCTGCGCTTCAGGGTCACTTGGAACGCAGCCAATTGCTCATATCTCAGTTCAAACGAAAAATGGTGACTTGGGAATTTCGAAAGTGTGATCGGGAAGCCACGACCCATCATCTCACAAGGAGAACTCAGTTAGTCAGATATTCGTGGGACACCTATTTTTAAGTGAGGAAGTTTCTTACATGTGTTTGTAGCAACAGTAGTCGGCGATCTTGTCCGTTCTGTTCACATCCTGCGCCTCACAGTCGATCCAATCTTGGGAATGATATCTTCCCGAATAACCATCTGGGTTAATGTGTATAGGAAATACAAATAAAAGTTAGATGAACGGATGAAATTTGTATTACGAGAGAAACACACAATAAATAATAATATTAATAATCACCGTGAAAGTAAGTCGCTTTCATGCACGTTAGAGCGTACACTGAAAAAGTGATAGCCAGTAGAAGGACGACTATTCTCGACATTGTTTAGATGGTGGATAATTTCCCTTCTCCTTCTCTTTTCTCCTTCTCCTTTTCAGCATCTATTTTGATGACGCATTGCGAAGAAATAGCAGAGATTCCTGTTTGATTCACGATTTTTTGAATCACATAGTTTAGGAAAAGAATTTATCTAAGATGCATTCAATCATTATCAAACATTTGGATTGCGAATATTGATCGAGGATGGCGTGTGTTTCTAAATCAGTACGGCGAATTCGCTGGGTCACAATTGCCTGTAGCCGTGGCGTTTCGGCAGTAGCATGTGCTCTGCAAATATAGTTCTTTCATTATTTCTTTCATTATTTTTGCATTTTAACATCACTTCTTTAAACTTTTCGCGATTCACGGTTAGCTTCAATCGTCGCAATCCAAAACAATTTATTTTTTTCATATTTCAGAATTTTTTTAATATGATGCTCACCAGCGTGCAGTGTCCGTCGCCCTGCAGGAAGCATCTCGGTCGACAGCCGTAGTAGTGAAAGTCCTGGTTGGCCCTACAAAAGTAATTTGTCCGCTCGTTCCTTGTTGTAACTTTTACTTTTTTTTATAGTTGCTCAGTTAAATTTTCCGATTTCCAATTATCTGCGGTAAAAAAAATAAATGAACGCACATATACTTGATGCAGCAGTAGCTGCCGTTTGCCCGGTCTTCCTCGTTTTTGCCGCACTCTTGCAGCCGGGACTTCCCCGGGCCCTCCCATCCTTCCGTTCCTGGAATCACTATTTTTCACATCCCTATTCTCAATTTATCGTAGCAAATGATTCGAAATCTCTACCATAAAATTAAAATTGGTCTCACTGCGATACGTTGCGTTAAAGCACATCAGGCAGTTGACAAAGAAGACGGCGCAAAGGAGGACGATGAGCACTCGAAGCATTGGAAAGGGATTGAAGTGTATGATGACTGTTCCACTCTGATCCCGAGCTAATACGGAACGCTTACAACTCCCAGGCGAGTCATCGTGAATGGAGAAGGAGTGACGCTTAATATTGCAAGCGGCTGCCACTTTAGTGTTCTTTTTTATGTTCACGCGTCATAAACCACAGTGGTGCATATTTTTTTTAAAAAATGGAGCATTTTATCATTAAAAAGGGGAATTTAACAGTGAATGAGTCGTTATGTCAGTGATTATTCGGCGGTCTTCAGTTCGTCGAACGGGTAGTGGCGATGGTTGCGAACACTGAAATTAACCATGTCTTGAAATAATGTATCGTATGTGAACTTTTGATTTTCAGCAGAAAAATTGAAAAAAAAGTTAAAAACGGGAGATACAACTCACAACGGGAAGGAGAACATGCGAGTGCGATTGTCGATGGCGAGAAGTCGCGCCTGGTCGATGGGGTTCAGCCTGCAAGATATTTTCGTTGTATGTACTTGCAAGTGATTAATTCCGAAGTTCGTCGCGAATTTTACGTGAACATCTTCCTTTAGATAAATACGAATGGTTAAGAGGGCAGAGTCAAATCACTGAAATGTACACTCACTCAAAATCAAAGATGTCGATGTTCTCCCTGACTCTCTTCTCATTTGTGCTCTTCGGAATGGCGATGACGCCGCGTTGGACGATGTGACGGAGCAGGATCTGAACAGTACTATTCCCATTTTTTATGATAATTTTTTTTGACTTCAAGACGTATCATATCTATTTCATTTCCAACACAAATGTATTTCATTTTCATTGCCAGTTATGATTGTGTTTTTGGCTTTGAAAAGTGTATGTTTTGACTAAAACTGATTGCATTCAGTACCTGCGCGGGTGTCTTTCCGTACTTCTTCGCCAACTCTGCAACAATCTCGTCTTCTAGAGGAGCGCGAACGGTGGACTCGGCAGGGCCGAACTGCAATTCTTCCAATGCTTACGACAGTGTAAAATTTTTCAACGATTCAAGTGTTGTATCATAACTGAAACAGCAGGGCCGCTTTCGTAGGCAATTTTAATGTTGAGTTGTTATTTTCAAATACTCTCGTGCGATGCGATTTCGAGTAAGCGATTAAATACTCGTATTTTGAACTCTAGTACAAACATTCGGTTTTCCAGGTGCTCCAATCGGCGAGTAGGCGGTTATGGCGATGTTTAACTTCTTGCACAATTGCACCAGTTCTTCCTGCGGCCAGTAGATGTGGATCTCGACCTACAATACACGTTTTTCCAAAAGAACGTTGTGAAAATTACATTGAAACTACAATTATTGTGAACACTATCAGTTTATTTTTTGCATTTTTTTCAAATGACGATGTGAAATGTACTATTGCTCAGACATATTCAAGGAATATGTACGATGAGTGAAACACATATGTTTTCAAAAAAGTGTGAATTTTTTTTAAATTCGTCGGTTTCTAATAGATATATGCCTGCAGATTGGCCGGTTTGATCTCCGCCTTGTCATACAGATCCTGCATCTGGCGCACGTTGAAGTTGGACACACCGATCGCCTGAGAAAGTTTCTCTTTGACCATGTCAGCGTAAGTTCCACTCTTTTGTATTGTTGAGTTCTACACACTTAGGGTTTCCATCTTACCTTGAGAAGGCCATCCTTATATCCCCTCTCCAACACCCGCCAAACATCAATCAGCTCGATGTTGTCGGCATTGTCGTAACCGACCTTGGACATCTCGGGCTGCGACACTTATTTTGCCAGTAATAATTTAGAGAATATATTCGACAATGATCAAAAGAGTAATAAAAAGTATTGCTCACAATAGACTTGCATGGTCCTCTCGCCCTCACAGCGCACGGTGTGTGGATGAGATACAGGTCGATGTAGGAGAGACGGAGAGCGGCGAGTTGACCCTGTGTGTTACTGTGTAAAAATATACTTATTGATCAATACCACCGTCAATAAAGAGATACGAAAAGAAAAACAAGAAAAAAAAGAAAGTACTTTGATGCAAGCCGCAGCCGCCTCCGGCTCCATTGAGAAGAGGGGAAGCTGCAATGCATTCCATTATTTTAGGGGATACAATTTAAAAAAAAGACCTTGGTCGTGACGAAGACGTCCTCGCGCTTCAGCTTTCCGGATGTGAAATACTCTTCAAGCACCTGGAATTTGGTGATCTCTGATATTTCACTATCCCTGTCATCTCGTGAATAGTCTCTGGTTGATAAATGGTGAGTACTCCACATGGGAAGAATGATAAAACTTACCTCTCCGATGATTTCCTCGTTCTGGTACAGATACGCGGTGTCAATCAGTCGATATCCCGCATCGAGAGCGGTGCGAAGGGTCGTGCGTAGTTGGTCGGAGTCGGTGGCCTAAATGGTTGGGCCATTATTTTCAACAAGGAGCTTCTGCTTGTTATTTTAAAACAGATTCTACAGTCAGAGACGTAGAGTTTCTCGTCAAGAGTGATTCTGGGTGAATGGTTTCGATTCATGACGAAAGCTCACCATGAAAGTACCCAATCCGAGCAGTGGCATCTTTGCGCCGGTGTTGAGAGTGAGGAAGGGAGCGAGGGGAGACATCTAAAAAACAAGACCCTTTTCTAATAATAAAAACCCGCGAAGAAAGAGGACACAAAGAGAATAAAGGGTGATGCATGAAGTGGAAAAGAGATTTTTAAAATTATAAATAATTTCCAACAAAATATTTCCGCGGTGTCTTTGTGAGAAAATCAGATATTTCGGTGAACTGTGGTGCTTATATAGGATGGTCAACAAACAAAGACGAATTAAAGTGTCAGTCAAAAGTGCAGTGATATCGAATAAAAAAGTGCAGACAGTGGTAGTCGCGTTCTTTTTCGGCTAGACGAAACGGAGAGTGAAAGTGCATGAATGAAAAAAACAAAATAAGTGACGATTTGCCAACTTCTTAATGCTAGCAAATGCGTTATCTGGAGACAGAGACGCACTTATATTCTGCGTAATCATGACTGTCTTTGTACATTACCGGCACAAAAGGAATACTATCGACACAAAAGCACATCGCATGCACACTTTGTATCGCTTATGGGAATTCAAGCTCGATTTATAAGAAAACTATGCCGTGGCGAAATGTAGATAAATAAATCGCAGCCTCCGCAGGTTACCTCTGTGAAAGTATACGTATTATATTTGTTTGACAGAGGGCCTCAAAAACGACCGCGATATTTGGCTGTTCACACATCGGCGACAAGCGCACACTGAGCGAGCACATTACTGAAACATTCGAGGCACATTTTTAGATTATTTTTGGCTCGCAACTTTTCACCGATTGCGAAACCCGCCTAAATCCGCCAAGGAAACAACAAGTGACGGAGAGGAACATTGAAACAGTTCAAAATGCGATCTTACTTAATTTCGCCATGATGTTTGTCTAATGAGAGATCACGGTCAAATGCTCTACTCGAGCACATTGATAGAACATCCCGGGTACACCTTATTCCGAGACACTACATTTCCTCTCTTTCATTATGTTCTCTAATTCTTCCAAAAAATATTCTCATTGTTTTCGCAAAACATTCGATTCCGAAAAATATCATTTATCGATAAACTTGAAACGGAGCTTACAACAATGAACTATGCATAAAAACATGAGAATGAGATTGACAAAATGATATATTGATGATTCTCTACACGCCTCTCCTGACCGTCAGATGCACCGGGCCCGCACTTCCATTAATGAGCCAGTCAAACTCGTGCTGCTGAAGGCCGTCAACGTCGACACCGTTGACCTTGACGATCTCATCGTCGACCCTCAGACCCTTCAACGACGCCTGACTACCCCACACGACCTCCGCGATTCGGGGCGCGACGTAGTTGGTGAGGCGAAATCCGAAGATAGTGTGATGCTGGAGCGTCATTCGAATCTCCTTGTGCACAAAGCGTTCACAATCGGAGTCGGACTTGATGGCTTGAACTTGATCTTTGAAGTGGTTGGCCTCGATTTCGGCCATGATTTTCACGTTTTTGAGCTCGTTCGATAGCTCGTTGATCTTCTGCGTATCCTCGTCGATTATGATCTCGTTCAATTCCAGTATTCGATTGAGACGCTCAATCTCCTTGTCCTTCTGCTCTATGGTCTTCTTGGAAATCTGAAAAATATATATTATTATGATGCTTTATTTTGGTACATGTATTATACGAGTTGATCATTGAAATTTTAAACAAAATAGGGTGATAATTTCAAGATTATTATGATTACCTTCTCCTCTTCAGCTTTTGCCTGATTCATCTGATTCACGTGAATCATGCGTAGCTTTCGCTCCTTTCTCACCATTGCTTCGAACTCCTGAAAAAGAAAAGTATGTATAAAAAGTTTCACTTATTCTTTCAAAATCCCACAAAAAGGTTCTTAGTGAAGTCTCACCTCGTGTTCTTCTTTCATCAGTTTCATCATTCTCTTCAAATGCTCAATCTGGGCATCTTTCAACGCCATTTCGTTGTGATAGCGTACCTGAATGAATAGAGTGGATGCGTTACTTAGTTCACCACAGCGTACGTATTCTATTTTGCCGGATCATTCGCGCTCTTTTTTTTGTGAAAAAAGCGGCATAGCGACAAATTTCCTTCCTGAATTTACCTCCATTTCTGCAGTTCTCACATAGGCAATCGGCTCATCATCAGTCAGAAATCCGGCTTGCTCTTGATAATCGGAATTCCGTGCCTCACTGTCCTGTAATCAATCAATGATTGCAAAAGTATTCCGATAGAGATTAACTTTTCAATCGAATCTGTACCAAATAAATGAATAATTTCACTCACATTCCATTCCTTCATTTGTTCCTCCAATTCAGAAACTCTCTCTTTGCTTTCCTGACATGTGTTTGACTCTTCGATGTCAAGATGAATGGCAGGTTGCTGCTCCTGTTGCGCGATCTGGTGATTGCCGTTCGGCAGCCCCACAGCGACCGGCTCAATGTTGGTGCCTGGAGATGGTGAAGTGGTACCTAAAATGAAATCGATTTGTACATAATTCTCAGTTTACCTACACTAAATATGAACAAAATATCAACTCAAAAACTTACCACCGAGAATGCAATGATCAATCAGTTCGTAGCCTTCATCATCGGAAGAATCACTGTGATAGTCAGCCATGATAATCAAGCAGAGCCGACCAGTTGAGATACAATATTTGATGAAGACTGGTCCAATTGGCACTTAGAGGGTGTAGGGCCCAGTGTACTTTTTATGATATCCACTTTTTTTCAAAAAAACATGACCAGAGGGGAAATGTTCGACGATGAACTCAGAGCTCCTACGGTATGACGAACAAACGATGCCACTGGGTAGTCAGTCCTTTTGTTGTAATCATGTGGAAATTTGATGCAAAAATTTCGGCTATAAAATGCTGTAAAAATGTTGATTGCGAATGCAGCAAAGATAGAAGAATTTTTTTTAAATCTACATCGACTAGAGTTCGAAATACGGGTCGCCGTCTCTTCATTTCCCACACTATCTCGCCTCTCTGACCGGTGAGAGAGTGTGGGAAATGAAGAGACGGTGACCCGTATTTCGAACTCTAACATCGACGGACCTCCGTTTCTACGTTCACCTATTACTATGTCAAAACCTATCGTGATACCATACATGCAACGGAATAAACATTGAATTGAATTGAATTGAATTGAATTTAACATGATTCGAATACGGAAGTTTTATAAAATTTTAACATAGATACAAAAGGCAGTTTTTTTTAAATCAAAAGAGTCGAAATCAAAATTGTTATCGTTTTTCATTTTCTCTGAAAATATATTATTTAACGAGCTTTACCTCTTTACCAATATAACACAGGTATCAGGAGAGAATGTACGAACTCGGGAACTAGATTTTTCAAACATTTTTTAAAAATCTCTTCTTTTGGTGGGAGAATACCCTAGTGGAGAGGATTCGATGTATCCGGGTAATTTGTCCCAGAACCGGCTTTTAGGGATTTTCCGGCTCTATGACCGGCTCTGACGTATCGTAGCTCCCAGATGAGCTAGAAAGATGGCACCGGGCCTAAAAAAAGCGGAAAATTTTTCTGAACAACTTTCGTATTTTGGCCGAACATGGGCGACCAAAAATAAAAATGATACAATTAAAAAACCGATTTTTGAACCAAAAAAATAATATTAACAATTTCTCAACGTTTCAAAACTGGAATTTTTTGGCTGTTTATGAAAGATGGGGTCACCAAGTGTTCAGAAAAAATATAATTTGAAAATTGGGTGCGGCTCAATTTTTGAATTTTCACTCTGAACATTAATAATCGAATTTTCGATTTACTATTATTTTGCCTCCATGCTCCATTTTCTATTTTTCCCAACTCCTATTATGGTGGGAGAATACCCCGGCGGAGTGCATTCTATTTTTTCAGGTTATTTGTCCCAGAGCCGGCTTTTGGGGATTTTCCGGCTCTGGAGCCGGCTCTGACGTTTCTCAGCTTCTAGATGAGCTAGAAAGATGGCACCGGGCTTAAAAAATGAGGAAAATTTTTGGAACAACTTTTCTTTTTTAACCGAACATGGTGGGCCAAAAATAAAAATTATATAATTTAAAAAGCGATTTAAAAAAAAAATTAAAATCAAACATTTCTCTTCATTTCAAAACTAGGAATTTCATTGCTGATTATGAAAGAAGGAGTCTCCAGGTGATCAGAAAAAATATAATTTGAAAATTGAGTGCTGAAAATTGTGGCAAAGTTATCAGACATCTAAAATTCGGATTTTCGCGAATATTCATGTTCAGAGTGGAAAATCAATAATTGAGCAGCACTCAATTTTCAAATTATATTTTTTTCTGATCACCTGGAGACTCCTTCTTTCATAATCAGCAATGAAATTCCTAGTTTTGAAATGCTGAGAAATGTTTGATTTTAATTTTTTTTTAAATCGGTTTTTAAATTATATAATTTTTATTTTTGGCCCACCATGTTCGGTTAAAAAAGAAAAGTTGTTCTAAAAATTTTCCTCATTTTTAAGCCCGGTGCCATCTTTCTAGCTCATCTAGAAGCTGAGAAACGTCAGAGCCGGCTCCAGAGCCGGAAAATCCCCAAAAGCCGGCTCTGGGACAAATAACCTGAAAAAATTGAATGCACTTCGCCGGGGTATTCTCCCACCATAATAGGAGATGGGGAAAATAGAAAATGGAGCATGGACGCAAAATAATAGTAAATCGAAAATTCGATTATTAATGTTCAGAGTGAAAATTCAAAAATTGAGCCGCACCCAATTTTCAAATTATATTTTTTTCTGAACACATGGTGACCCCATCTTTCATAAACAGCCAAAAAAATTCCAGTTTTGAAACGTTGAGAAATTGTTAATATTATTTTTTTGGTTCAAAAATCGGTTTTTTAATTGTATCATTTTTATTTTTGGTCGCCCATGTTCGGCCAAAATACGAAAGTTGTTCAGAAAAATTTTCCGCTTTTTTTAGGCCCGGTGCCATCTTTCTAGCTCATCTGGGAGCTACGATACGTCAGAGCCGGTCATAGAGCCGGAAAATCCCTAAAAGCCGGTTCTGGGACAAATTACCCGGATACATCGAATCCTCTCCACTAGGGTATTCTCCCACCAAAAGAAGAGATTTTTTAAAAATGTTTGAAAAATCTAGTTCCTCGGAGGGCCATTATTGGTACATTCTCTCCTGATACCTGTGATAAGAATACGAAAAAAACGAATGAGTGATTATTCTGAGAATTTCTGTATTACTTTGTGCGCCGATATCATTGATTGTTGTGCAAAAGATTTATTCATCAAGCCAAACACGAGCCATCACATTCACAATCAATTTGATTTTGCTACTAACACCAACAGAATCGACACTATGTTGCCAAATGAAATACAGCTCAATTGCCAATCGGAGATAGGGCTCGATGGGTCAACGGAGGAATCATGCAGACAACGCAGCGATGAACGATTCGGCAGCGTCGGCGTTGATGCGAAGACCGAAGGGAGCTGAAATTTAAAAAAAAATATATCATTATTAAAAAATTGAAAATCTAAAAATTAACGTGAGCCAATAAATAAAATACGAAAGTATCTGACCAATCTCCTTGAGCTCCTCACACTCGTCCATCAGACACCAGAACTGTGCCTCGCTCTGAATGAAATTGATTTTATTTTTCTTATTGAAAAAACAATTCCTTCATGCGCTATTTTAATGCAGGACTTCATTTTGCTCTACGGTATCCTTCTCATCCTGTCTGCTTGTATCTAGCGTACTGTCAACAGTATACGTCCTGTATTTTTTGCATCACTCGCTCGGAATGTGGAGAAATGGAAGGAAAAACATGAAGGGAGTAAATCGTCCTACGCCAAAAGGGACAATAACTCACCACCACAGCCATCCCTACAATCCGTGCCTTCTGCCTCTCTAGCATCTTGAACTCGCGAACGATGGACGCGCGAGTTGCACGCAGACGTAGCCTCTGAAATAAATCAATTATTATTTATCATTATTTATCCACCAGGATGAAGGAAAAGTAGCGCAAATCTTCGCAAAATTTGGAAGAGACCCGTCGGTATGATAGTTGTTTTATATTTAGCTCGTGAAAGATAATCGAGAGTTAGCAACGTTCATAATAAATAGCCCACCTCGCATAACGCCCACCACGGCAGCGCCTTCCGCCTGTTGTGGATGTTCTGAAATACAAATCGTTAGGTGAATATTCGTTCTTCCTTTGTACTCTAATAGCCAATGAAATACACTATCACCATAGAGCTCACGAAGTGTAATGGATTTCTTACCTGGTAAAGGTTCTGCAGCATCTGCTGCTCCTTGACAATGGCAGTCAGCTGCACCTGTCGCAGCTGCAGCTGCGCCAGCTGCTTGCCTATCGCGTCGTTCAGCTGGAATGAAATATTATTTTTTCTGAACTTAATTTTTTTTCTCATGAACCCTGTTTTGCGAAGAAAAAAAACAGGTTTTTTTAGCATGCGAACTATTTTCAGAGATCGTAGCAGAAATGAAGGATTTTACTATTCCTGTTTCAATATACTGATCTATGGAGTAATATTGTGTCTACAAAAACTCACCTTCTCCACATCCTTCCTGAACCGGAACTGCGACTGGGCGATCAGCTGCCGCACAGCCGGATCCAACGGTGCAGCAGCGGCCTCAGCAACCGTCGTCATCTGATGAATGGCCATCGAGTTGCGCTCGATCGAGAGGACGGTGGGGATCTGGTCGACGGCGATGGCTTGCAGGGGATTGGTGATGCCTGAATTGGAAGATGATTGAAGGAACATTATCTAACAGGAAATCTTCTTTTTAGACTAAGAATGAATTTATAGCAGGAGCATCTATTACTCTAAAGTGGAAAGCATACCTTGTCCAGCCACCGGCACACTCATCGAAGGTCCCTCGGTTGATCGCACAGCCTTCTTGGTCGAGTTGTTGCCCATCTTGATCGTTGGAAGAGACGACCGGTCGGCTGACGAGACGGGGAGAAGAGTGATGAGTTGAGGGAGGATCGGGTTGGGTTCGTCTCCAAGCGCCAGTATGCGATTTACGATGAGGAGATCGGGCGTGTAAACGCGGGAAGAGATCAAAAGTGGAAGGAGCTGCCAGAGGGAGCATGCCCGCTGGCAGCGATTGATTTCTGTTGGGACTTATTCAATCGGATGTCTAGACTGACGAGATTCGCTAAGATAGTCGTTTGCTGCCTTTCTGTAGTTAGGGGCCACAAGGCAGATATTCGAATTCAAGAGTTAGTGCCAAAAGTAGGTTCAAACGATCCCTCGTGGTCCCAATAACATCATACTTTTCGCCGTTTGTTGATATCTTGTCTCTGAGCCGCGCTAGAGCCCGAGAAGTACGCGCGTGACTCACTGGGGAAGAGGAGGGAAAGGCGAGACGAGAGGGAAGGGGGCGGAGCCTCATTTGCGTGTGTCTCTCTCCCTCCCCCCGCCCTCTCGCTCGCCTCTCCCCGCGCTTCTTCAAACCAAATCCGCAAGCTTCTGACGCACGATAAAAATCTAATTTCTTCTCTAAAATTCCTAAAATATTCGTATTAGTCAGAAAATTTATGCCCAACCAAAGCTTTCACACTGCAATCCGTCAAAACAGCCTCTTCCCATCGTTCAAGTTCAATTTTGACCTACTTAGTGAAGATGTGCACAATTTGGGCAGTGCTCAATCAATTTGGGACGCCAGTAGCTATCCAGCGCACTTTAGAATGAGCGATTTGGTTTAGAATGAAGCTTGCGGATTTGATTCTCGCTTTTAGGCGAAATCGTGTCTCACCAAAGTGGGCGGAGCTTGTGGCCCCTATCTGTAGTTCATTGTTTCTACTGTGAAGCACTGCCAGAGGGGTTGTGCTGGTGAAAACTCACGCCTTCTTCCTGATCATATTATTTTTAAATTTCGATTGTATTTCAATAGCGATAGCTGGAGAGTTCAGATTTATCAAAAAGAAGCAGAGAATAACAATATTTGCAGAAAAAAATTAAAATAATTTGAAGTATCGACTTTATAAAGGAAGCATTCGGAATCTACACAGTCGTCTCTTTCTTCGCTCCTTCGGATTTATTTTCACCATCTTCATTCTTCTCATTTTCCTCATCGTCCTTCTTGTCTTCTTTCTTTTTCTCTTTCTCTTTCATCTCCTGCTCCAGTTCAAGTCTCGCTTGCTCAACTTTGACACCTGCAATTTAACATCTTGATTTGGAAAGAAGAATTATCCCAAAAACTACAAAATGAGAAAGCCTTTACAGGTCCAGTTCTAAGTGTGCTGCTGAATCTTGACAATTTGAGTCGAGTCATAAATTTGAAACTAACGCTGTTCCTCCTTTCTCCTCCTGAGGTTCACCTTGTATTCATCGAACACGATCTCCTCGCTCTTCTTGAGCAACTCCTCGAATCTGCAGTGATCAAATAAACCAGTATATGATCAATTCAATACTTCATTTCAGTTATAAAAACGAAACAATATTGCGAAATCAGATAGACCATCCATAGTTAGGGGCCACAAGCTCCGCCCACTTTGGTATGACACGATTTCGCCCAAAAGCGAGACAGGGAGGGCACAAGGTTCATTCTCAACCAAATCTCTCGTTCTCAGCTGCTATAGATAGCTACTGTGGTACTCTATCGATGGAGCACTGCCCAAAATGTGCATAGCATCACTAATTAGATAAAATTTGCATATAAAAGAAGGGAATAGGTCGTTTTGACGGGTTGAGGTGTGAAAGTTTTGTTTGGGCAGTAATTTTCTGACTAATTACAATATTTTAGGATTTTTAGAGAAAAAATTAGAATTTTAGCATTTTTCCCTGGCTTGTGCCCTCTTGATTTGTGCGGGCGGGGAGAGGCGAGCGAGAGGGCGGGGGAGGGCGGAGGAGGGAGAGAGACACACGCAAATTAGGCTCCGCCCCCTTCCCTCTCGTCTCGCCTTTCCCTTCTCTTCCCCAGTGCGTTCCGCGCGTACTTCTCGGGCTCTAGAGCGCCTCAGAGAAAAGATTTCGGCAAACGGTAAAAAGTATGATGATATTGGGACCACGAGGGATAGTTTGAACACAAATTTGACCCCATTGTGCAGAATCTGTGATCTTCGTTGTGGCCCCTATCCATAGTGGCCAGACTCGTTGACTTAGTATCATCCCAGATAGGGTTGTCTGGATGTATATTCCGCCTCTTCAATCTGACCGATGAGAGAGGGATAGGGGAACGAAGAGACGTTTAACTCACTCCTTCACGCTCGTGTCCCTCCTCACCGCTTCCATCAGGGCGAAGCACGAGTTGAAGCAGGCGGCCGACGTGCCCTCATGCGTGTCGTCGCCCGAGTACATCTGCCACCTGAAATAGAGTGGTATTTATACATTTTCCAATTCTGAAGAACTGGTTCTTTCATTCATCAGAATTTCAAGAACAAAAAAGGCAAAAATGTTGCAGTGATTTTCCCATCCATTGTGAACTGGGAAAATATTGTTATTTTCAAAGTCAAACCGCTCTAAAAACACAGGAGATACTCACGTTCCCATGCTCTTCCTCAGCTTCATCGTTTTGTTTGTGTTCCAATTCACAGAGTACACCTCCTTCTCATCCCTATCCGAGGAGAACCACGAATCGGTGCAGCAGACGAGCAACACGCGGTCGTCGCGGGCCTTGTGCATGCGGTGGACCTGAAACATCATTTATGCATTGTTTATTTCTTTCGCACACTTGTATTGCCATGTGCTCTAGTCCTTCACTAAACAATTTTTTCCTTCGAATTTAACGCCCGAATTCAAAACGCTTGTTTATAAGGAAAGACATACCACGTGCGATGCGATATCTCCCCCCGCCGAATGGGCGACGATGAGAATATCCGCGTCTCCATTCACTGCATCGAATGCATGCTCCCACTCAACGATGCCGTGATCTCGCGAGTCATGACACGATCTCTAAACAAGGAAAATTTATTTCGATTTCTCTTTTTGTGCTATTCTACCATCTGAGTCACACTTCTCATTTGAACTCTGAATCTATTGTTGCGCAATCTATCATATAAGGATTTCAGATGGCAGATTGATAACGGGCTGTCAGGAGTAAAAGTCTCACCTTCTCCTCCGTTCCTGCGCACTTCTCATTGTAGTTCAGCACGACGATTCCCCATCCGTTCGCGAGTCCTCTCTTGATGTAGTCGAGTTGAGTGCCGCGAGAGAGCGATTCGTTAATGATCAGTCTGAAAAGGATATGACTGATTCTTCAGTATCTATTGAGGTTTCAAGACGATATCCCACTCTCATGTCAGTCTGAAGAGGAAATCACTGAGGTTGTCAAGGATAATACATGACGAGATCCCTTTCTCATGAAATAGCCAATTCGTACTTCCTCGCCCACTGGCCGGCCTTGACCACTCCACTTCCATGAATCAACACGAGTATACGCTCCTTCTCCTCGTATCCGGGCGAGGCGAAGTAGAAGCGACGGCCCTGGTTCATCTGCGAAGGGGGTAAGGTTTAGTTTTGGTCGCAGGTTCCCTTTTTCCTAGTGATACATTGTACAATGTTTCATTGCCGAATATTTGCAGGTACACATATCTCCGAGCACTTCCCTCGTCAATCCAAAAATTGTCACTCACCTAGCGGTTTCACCCGCAGAATATCGTGTACGAGATGATCTTTCTATTTTATAGAATCATAGTAGAGCCGTTTGATACCAATTTAAGAGAGCGGATCGGTAATTTTCGACCTTTTTCGCCCATCCCCGGACACGTGCCCCCCAAAATGGAAACCAGGTGCCCATATTGTGTGCATGCATACCCCTTGGGGCCACAATAATCATGGTACAAAATAAATCCTCAATAGGCTTTGCAATAGCCAATTATTAAGGCAAAAAGTTAAAAAATCAAAAGATCATATCTTTTGAACGCGACAAGCTAGACTCAAAAACTCTTTTGCAGTATACTAGGCATGACCAATAAGCAAAAATGAACCACCCTGATAAAAATTCGTTTCACTTTAAAACCTATTTTTGCAACAAAAAAATCATATTTCGGTCAATATCTTCAAAATAAGGAAAAACCAGGGGCCAATTTTTAGCGTAAAAAATACTTTTATGAATCCTTATCTTAACCCACTTCACGAATCTATCATACTTTTCTGCGTTTTTGAATTGCAATGTTCTCTAATAAGAGAGATAAGGGCTGCACACATCATGCGGCTCGGAATATTTCACATTGCTCGCCTCAATTAACCTGCAAATGACTTGAATTTTTTTTATTTTATAGTTTCCAACATTTTCGGTCCATTTCACACAATTTGGGAAGATGCCAATCTTCAAAGAGGAAAAAATTATATTATTTGTGAGATCGAGAAGATCCAGAGTATGAGCTATTCTAAAGTTTTTTATTACCTGGAAATGTTTTTGAAAAGTGCTACATAGTTGTAATATGCAAAATTTCCCATTTCGTAAAGGAAATCTATGACAAATCTCACAATTTCATCGACAAAACAGTAGTTTTTCTTTGTCTATAAGGATTTTTTTCAATAGTATTGTATTCACGCGAGTATTTCCCTCGTTTCCTTCACTTGGCTCGTTTGTTTACACCATTTCTTTCGGACTCTACGCGCTCTGAGAACGCGAAGGCTCTTATCATCTTGTTTTCGTTCCCTGCCATATCCCGAGGGAGAGGAGAGAGAAAGATATTGCGCATTCACTACACTCAATGCGTTCAATCCATCTGGTTCTATAACTATCTATTTCTTCAATTCTGCTCTAGTCATCCTCCGTACCATCCAAGAACTCGGCCCAAACGCGGAGACGTGGGAACGGGAGGAGAATTTCGTGAATGCTATTTCAAACAGCTCAGGAAAACTGCGTCAGAAAAAGCGTCTCGTCGTGTTTACTCGAATGTGGGAGAATGTAGAGCAGGAGAACTGAATTAGGGAAAAGAGGGGTGAGAAGAACATCGAGCTCCACATTGCTGACGCGACTTTATTATACAAAAAGCATAAATACATTATATGATTGGTAAAAATGATGACAACATAACGTTATTTCCAGCCCCTTCTATCTATTCCTCCATCGCTTCCCCTCCTCCTCCTTCCTTTTCTCCTTCTTTCAACCATAGAGTCGCATGTTCTCTAGTGAGTGCAAGTCTCATCAGATCCGTCTCATCAAAGAGGGGCTCTGTCTCGTACTCTAATTCCGGATCTCCTTCGTATTGATCATTGGCGAGGAGATCGTTGACCTCATCGGGCTCGGGTTCGGGATGGGCATCTCTCTTTCCTCTTGATCCACTTGCCTTCGCTCTTGCTATTTTATTCAACTTAGTCCTCTTGAAACCAGCGTAAACGCCGGCAATCTGACGACAATTGAGAAGATGTTCCACGTTGAAGAGCATGTCTCCATTAGGCGTCGTCGCATGTCTCATCAGTTGTTCAGCTTCTCTTGCATCAATCTTCGCTCCAGTTCTCTCACCTTCGTCGTACAACTTCTTGAGAAATGCTTTCACAGTGTCAGGGAATCGTTCAGACTTCTTCCTCTCAGAAAGTGCCCATCCCATTAGAAGGGGACTCTCCTTAGCGTTTGGGTCGTCAAACAGACTTCCAATTGCTTCATCGATCACGGGACATACTTTCGGCGGGGCAACAATCTCGAGAAAGGAAGCATAACGATTGAGGGCAAAGTCTTGAATGTTCATTCGCTCCGGTCTTCTCAGATGACGCCCCACATCCATATGCTGCTCCAGATTTTTCTCCGAGAGAAATTCTTGACTGCAGCTCTCGATAGGGCATCGATAGAGAGTCGATTCCAGCCTGGGTCTCTTGGCACATTTCTTCTCTTTCTTCAATTCACACTGAGCATCTTCATCTTCCTCCTCTTCATGTTCTTCCTCCTTCTCGATGTAATGGGGATCTCCCATCTTCACCCAGAATGCATCATTAGAGAGTGCTCCTCCTGATCTCTCAACTACGAGTCTCGCATCGTTCGGAATGAGATTCGTGTAGGGGACCTTCTTGCCAACTCCGATTTCCCATGACCTCCACATCCGAATACCGTCCTTCTCATATTCGAATGCAGTCATCTTGGAAAGATCAGCGATCTTCGAAGGAGACAGCTTCACTTGCTTATCTGCTCCACTTCCTTGAAGAGTGACGAGATGGAAAGAGAATCCTGGTATTGGCTTGCCAGAGAGCGCAGCTTCGAAAAACTGAGTAGGGTTCAGAGCCTTCCCTTTCGCATCAACAACTCCTCTCACATGGTTCTTCACGATGGCGGCATCTCTATCACAGGGACCCTTTCCGGCCTGAAAAGAGAATACATAAGGTGCATCTACGTCAAGCAATTTTTCAGTCGTGTGATAAAGCTAGATGGAACCTGGGCCTCGGAGAATATCCATGCAGCCACGTCGATTCCTTTCACTTCTTGATCGATGTGATGGACAGAGGCGAGGGTAGAAGTAGACTTGTACGCCCCTGCATAATAATATAAGCCTAATTTTAGTCAATTTTTTCTCAAAATCATTTCATTGCTGTATAACATTATCGATTTAACTTTTTCGCAATTTATTTTATCATTTTTGGACATACCCGCCTGATCGCTTCGGACGAAAACTCGCTTGATTCCTCTTTTCTGCAAATCCTCGAGGTTGTGGCGGAACACACCAGTCACTGTGGCGGAGTCCTGAAGAGGAAACACTTAGAAGAATCCCGAAGAATACTTTGATCTCACTTGTATCTCGTTCTGGATGAAGTGGACAACAGCATGACGGTAATACTCTCCATTCCGCTTAGTGATGTAATGGGTGATGTGCCAGGTCATGCCCCTCTGAGCATACCAATCCGTCGTTGGTTCCCTATTATGTTAGAGATTACAATTTTTACATTTCTGATACAGTCCTCAATCGACGATAGATTCTATACTACTGCCCGTGCTTCAAGGAAAACTTACCTCGGGCTCAGAGGAAGCATCTTCATGGCAAAATCCTTGACCATCATCACATCTCCTTCCTGAAAGTAGATAAAATAAAATAAATATTTAGAATTCCATTTTTTTCCCCACAGCATTGTGCTTTTTGTCCTCACAGTAAAAAATAATACTTAAAAAAATGTTCGATAGTCTAATTAAAAAAAAAACTCGATGAAAAGAAGCATACCTCTAACTTCTCGATCACAATCTTCTCTCGATCTCTCTCGGACTTCGCAGTTCGTAGCTGATGTTTTTTCAGCTTAGTGATCTTGCTCTCCCAGTCATCGAAGTCTCTTTTCACGAGAGCGATCTCTTGCATCATCTTTTTATCTCCTTGGATGGTTTTCTCTTTCTCATCAATCGTAGCACGAAGATCACCGAAGAAGATGTGCAGGATTTCACACTGGTCACAAGTTCTCGTATGACGATGAATCCAATCTTGAGCTGTTGCCTTGCAGTCGACTTGGAGGTTGACGTCATTCGGGTCAGACAAAGCGAATCTGTAAAATTGTTTTTCAGCCAAAACAGGAAAACAAAAAATACCAAAAATAAAATGCCAGAAATGTGTGTAAATTTAAAAAAAGAGCAACTTACGACCAGCAGTGATCACCAATAGTGGAGAACTCTTTCGTGTGGATCATATAATCCGTTCGGATGTACTGGCGGGCCTGAGCCATCTTTGATCGAAGAGATGCGTGCAAGATCTTGTCGATCCAATTAGATTCGAGCATTTTGTCGATCAGTATCTCCGCATTGTCGAACGCCTGTCAGAAACTTGTTTATTTTGTTAGTGCCTGAGCTTGTAGATAGTCAGTCATACGTCCTAACTTTTTGCTTGAAATTGTTATTAGATCAAAGCTGATTACCTCCATCGCATCAGCGATGTTAATATCGATTCCATGAAGCGACTTCCGCTTCTCGGCTGCGCATATCGCAATCATCTTGCGTACCGTGGATTCAGGAATGAGGAGGTGGATCTCGTTATGCTCTTCGAGGTCTCTGGAGAATTAAAACTTTTTTTTTTGAAAATTACAACCGATCCACTCACTTCTTGTAGAGATGATAGATCTCGCCGCTCCTCAGCTTCCTCAGAGTGTTCGGGATCTCAATCCATCTTCCTTGTGTGTCTTTCACTAGTCTCGTGCCATATGGTAGTCCAAGAGTCACCTTGTAACTGAAACGAAAAGATCACTATCACTAATTATAAATTATAGGGAAAATATGTCAAAACTACTAAACTGGGCTAAAATATTTGAATTTTCTAACCTAGTAAGAAACTGAATGAATCGTTCCACTTTTTCGAAGATGTACTTGACCCTCCGATGGAATACACTCTCGATATGATATCCTCTCCGAGCATATCGCTTCGCTTGAAAGTAGTAATACTTGGACAGTCCAGGAATGATTCGCTGAATTTCCGGAAGATGCAAGTGGGAGATCATGGAGAGGTAAGCAAGTCGGTCCGCACGTGAATTACTGTGCTCGAATGCTTCCTTCACATTCCGCAACATTTCATCGAAGATCTCCGTTCTCGACAGTTCGTGGTCAGGGAAGGTCTTGAATGCTTTGTCTTCGAGAGCCTTGGGATTATCGGGATTCATGATGGAAGCGACCTCCTTTGCAATGTAGCGAAGAGCCTCCGCTTGTCGCCGCTGGGTGCGCTCTGAGAGCTGATTCCATGGAATAGCAGAGATGTGAGGCCTGATTCCGAGTTCATTCATCAAAGCGATATACGCCTTGGTTTTCTGATCCAATTCTCCCGAGGACGCCTTGTGATAGCGATAGTTGGGATCATTTTGGGGTGTGCTGTCGGTTTCCTGAAATATTTTATTTTGGTATTGAGAATGATAAAACCCTTGAAAATTTGCGCGCTCATGCCCAGTCTCTCGTCAACCTTGTCATTGAGAGAGAACACTAAATGAGGCTTTCACTCTATTTATTACACATCAGTCATATTGTGTGTGACAATAAAACTAAAAAAAACCTTATATCTCGGAATAGGAAGAATCTGATGCCCAGTCTCTGCAACCTGCATTTCGAGTGTGATCTTGTGAATCTCCTCTTGATGCATTGGACAGATGGCTGGAAAGAAAAAAAAGGTTTTTCATTTATGGTTTTCACGTTCACAGAGTATTCAATTAAATTTGTATTTCCAATGTTTCTTGTGCTCGACAACAGTTCTAATTATCTCGTGTGCGAAGGTTGTGGCACAGGCGGCTATTCATATCAAGAAAAATCGTTTTTTGATTAAAAATTTAGGTTTAAACTGACGCAATCCAGGATGGAGTAAAATTCCATATTTCTTGAGAACTGCTTTTGATTCATCAGCATCAATTCTATGCACTTCTTTGTACAACGTGAGAGGAGGATGATGTTGAGAGAATGGAGCGGAAATAGAGCACTGAGGGTATTTGTGATGACCTGAATGTGTAAAAAAAATAAATTTCATATGGAATTTGAAGATATGCCTGAGATTTTTTCCTTGAAGTGTCTGAATTGACTGTTGTCCCAATTCCATCCCAGTTCTTGTTCGTGTCTTGAGCAAATAAATCGTTGTCCAACTGCACTTTCCTGATTTTTGAATAATGAAATCTAATAGCTAGCTTCCCTACACTTTTTTCGGATACCTGCTTGTAATCATTCCAATTGATGAATTCTCCTCCCCCTCTCAGAATGACGAGAGCAGAAGGATTAGGACATCCATAGAGATTTGTAAATCGATCATTGGGCAAATCGGACATTCTTAATTTCCACAATTACTTCTTTTAAAGATAAATTATTCTTTACCGTTTCAGAGATCCTCCACATAATCCTACTTTAGAGTGAATCGGTCTGGGTTGTTTTTCAAGAGACGACTTCCGCTCCTCTTTGTAGTAGCATTCACGGGCTCCTTCTCCCTTGTCACCGGCTTCCGAAACGGTAGCACTTGTAGAAGTAATCTCCACATCTCCTCGTTTGGGACGATGACGAGGATGGTATGGAGGATGGCTAGAGCAGAATTGAAGAAGAAGAACGAAGAACAGATAGTGTACATGCATTGCTCACTTACAGGATAGTGAGTATAGTGAATGAGAAATTCGGTACTCAGTCTCTCTTTCTCTACATCTCTCCTCTCTCTCAGTAGAAGGCAGACGACGAAAACAATTCTTCTCTACATCTCTTCTCTCCCTCGGGAGAAGGCAACGGCGAAAACAAGAGTGTAGAGTCCTTCGTTCCTATCAGAGCGCTGTGTGACCAGAAGTGACGAGTGTAAACAAACGCTAGGAGTGAGAAATATGTGAGAATGATTCTGAAAAGATATTTACGCATAAATTCGGCCAAATGATCCGACAATGCTGACAATGAAAAACGCACAAGGCGAAAAATTGCAGAAATGGAATTAAAGTTCTATTGTTAGCTATCAATCTACAATGCTAAACATGGAATAATCTTGCGCACGTAAGGTTAACATGCGCGTGACTGTCCTGAAACTTTTCAAAAACATTTCCAGGTAATAAAAAAAACTTTAGAATAGCTCATACTCTGGATCCTCTCGATCTCACAAATAATATAATTTTTTCCTCTTTGAAGATTGGCATCTTCCCAAATTGTGTGAAATGGACCGAAAATGTTGAAAACTATAAAATAAAAAAAATTCAAGTCATTTGCAGATTAATTGAGGCGAGCAATGTGAAATATTCCGAGCCGCATGATGTGTGCAGCCCTTATCTCTCTTATTAGAGAACATTGCAATTCAAAAACGCAGAAAAGTATGATAGATTCGTGAAGTGGGTTAAGATAAGGATTCATAAAAGTATTTTTTACGCTAAAAATTAGCCCCTGGTTTTTCCTTATTTTGAAGATATTGACCGAAATATTATTTTTTGTTGCAAAAATAGGTTTTAAAGTGAAACGAATTTTTATCAGGGTAGTTCATTTTTGCTTATTGGTCATGCCTAGTATACTGCAAAAGAGTTTTTGAGTCTAGCTTGTCGCGTTCAAAAGATATGATCTTTTGATTTTTTAACTTTTTGCCTTAATAATTGGCTATTGCAAAGCCTATTGAGGATTTATTTTGTACCATGATTATTGTGGCCCCAAGGGGTATGCATGCACACAATATGGGCACCTGGTTTCCATTTTGGGGGGCACGTGTCCGGGGGGTGGTCGAAAATTACCGATCCGGTCTCTTAACAGTACTTCCGTCAACTCACCCATCTCCTCTCCAATCCCTCCTTCTCCATCATCTCGTAGACGACCTCTCCAATTGCATCGCCCAGCGCCTCGTAATCCTTCTGCGTCGTGAAGGTGAACCCGGCGTCGCCCTGCAAAAGACAGTTCTTATTCCGATTAGACTTCGCATTTCTCGGTTTCAATGAGGATGCCAATAAGTTCTATTAGTGAAATCGGTCAATATCATCATAGGAATAAGTGGAATGGGTCCGGTAGTGAGATTTGGATAGGAAGGGAAAGTTGCAGAAAAACAATAGCCTACCTCGATCGTCCGCATCTTCCCATCTTCGTTGAAGTAATAACCGAAATCAGCCATTGTCTTCTTCTTTTCTTCTTTCTTCTCTTCCTCTTTCTTTTCCTGCTCTTCTTCTTTCTCCTTCACGTCTTCTTTCGAGTTCATTGCAATGTCGTCCTTCTTCTCTTCCTTCTTGGCCGATGATGAGGCGGCATCAGGGGCTTGGCGTTCCTCGCTTGCCTTGAGCGTTTCGATGTCGTGCGCAACCATGTTCATCGACTGCTCGGATTCATTAGAAGAGGTCGCGACGGTATCCATGGGTCTGGTGTTTTCCATATCGAATAAGAGCGGTCGACCGGGCAAACGAAGGATGCAATGAGGACTGAGGAGAAGAGTGGGGAGCGAATGTGCGAATAACAGGCTGCGTCTTGAAGTGACGCCCGCGTGATTTACGATGCTGCGTGAAAAGCGAGGCAACGCTAGAAGGGGGCCCAGTGGCGGGGATTGGATGATGTAAATCAAAATGGTCGTTTTTTTGCAGAGAGCGCGAAACCGATTCTGTCCATAAAAATAATTTACAAATTACAAATTATTTTACTCAGCCATAATGCTTGCTGATTCATTGTTGCTGAGCATTCCGATATTTTCGTAGATTTTTTTTTCGATTTATTAAATTAATTACGTTTTTGGGAGCTGTTTGAGAACAAGAATCTCATTGAAAGATGTAACATTCTTTATGCAGCAATTATTTCCATTTCGACATTTTGTATACTTACATCAGGCAATAGGCCTGCATGAGGAGATATTATTTTAGATACATTAATCTTTGAATTCATCGGGCACAACTTCACAGTACTTCTCGCACGATTCGGTTAAGAAAGCGAGGAGATCATTCGAAAATTTGATTCGTTTAGCGGGCTTCATCGCTTCCATAGCGATAGAGAGGAGATTATGGGCGTCGGAGTTATCTTTCCTAAGAATGGAGCGAGTGGGAGATACGGTACTCGGCATGAAAGGATCAGCAACTTGCGTGGCACTCTGGGCGGTGTTCTGAGCATCTAAACGACCTGGATGTATTAATTAAAGACGTTTTGTCGAACATTCATTGAAAAAAATTGAAGAAAGATTTACCCGAATTCAGATCATCCGCGAATGAAACACGTTTACGCTTAGGAGACTTCCGTCTGCAAAATTCATTATATATCCGAGAACTTACTTGTAAAAAAAGAAAGAGAATGCATACTTCTTATTTTGATCCGTGTCCATTTCCTCGTCATTGTTTTTAATTTCTTCCTCCGATTCGAGTATCGAATTCGCATCTTTCACACCTGCAAGTATTGTTTCATTTTTTTAGATTTTATTTTTTCAGTTTATGCATTTCGAAAAGATATACAGTGAAGAGGACGCACATAAAAAGAAACACTAAAAACTAACGCATTTCCGCTCTCTTCTTCTTCATCATCTTCTTGAAATCGTAGTACACAATCTCCTGGCTCTGCTTGAGTAATGATTCGAACCTATATCTTATTTAGCTCACAATATATTTCTGAGGCAATCAGGAGTGATAAGTACAAAATGCTCACTGCGATGTACTTGATTGCACAATGAACTGTTCCATCAGCGCAAAAATAGAGTTGATGCAGGCAGACGGGGCGCCCTCATGGAAATCGTCACCAGCGAACATTTGCCAACTGGAATATCCGTAGTTTTTAAATAATTGCAAATTAATCGGTTCCTTGGTTTTGTCCAACGCATCCTGTCGAGCCCCCAATTCACGTTACTATTGCCTCAATATTAAAACCCAAAACCATAACCTAAAACTATTTAACTATTCTCTATTCATGATATTTTTTTTCTATTCTTTTACCATCCATTTCTCGACTATTTCTACCTATCTAGATATATATATATACATATATATCTATATATATATATGTATATATCCATTTTCAACTTACTTGCACGATTCCTTGTCAAAGTGCAACTTCTTCATGCTCGTGTTCCAGTTGACAGATTTTACGCCCGTGACCTTGGCTGATGAATCGATGAGACCGACCAATTCCACTCGACAGTCGCTCTTGACATGCATTCGATGGACCTTTATTCGATTGATTTCCTTTTCCTTTAGCGGGTTTTCAGCCTTTATCATTATATCCCTCCTATGACATGGATGCGAGGTCCCTTTTATCTCACAATCAGGAAAGCTCTTCAGCCATGTCGATCCATGTCAGAGGAGGAGCTCGCTTGTGACATGAATGGACAGGTGCCATGATGATGAGTGGCACTGATAAAGTATCAACGTACCACTTCGGCGGCAATGTCTCCTCCACCTCCGTGGGCCACAATTAAGATCGGTCCCTTGACGTTGTCAGGAATGGCATGCGCCCATTCTGCTAGGGCGTGCTCGCGAGCGCTGTGGCACTAAAATCAAGATGGCAATTAGGTAATGACATTTAGTGTACATTGTGCAAGTACATGTTCCATTGGATGCATCGATAATGTGATTCTGTTTTCAAAATGTTTCCACATATGAAAAGTTTATCTCACCCAGTCACCACAATCCTCGCAATTCTCATTGTAGTTGAGCACCACTACGCCCCAATTGTTGGCGATTCCCCGTTTAATGTAGTCCATCTGTGTGCCACGAGCGAGCGATTTGGTGATCAATCTGCAAACGAAAGTTGAGTATTCCTAGCCAGAATATTATCACTTATTTCATCCTTTATCTGAAAGTAGCAATTTCTGCTTGTCTACCAGCACACCTGAGCGCAACATCGACAATCTATTATTTTCACATTACATTACTTACTGCCTTGACCATTGGCCCGCCTTTGCCGAGTTACTTCCATGAATGAGAACGAGAACTTTCCCCTTCTTTTCGTAATAGGGAGAAGCAAAGTAGAAACGTCTGAGGCGGCCCTCCCTTATCTGCAATAGAATATGGTGGTCATTACATTGCATAATCAAGATTTTTTTATTGTTATTTCGCATTATTTTCTCGGTTGAAGGCATGGGTTGGCAGAGCCCGCCCTTCCAAGGAAAATGCCTATCACTCACATATCGCCTCTGCAATCCCTCCTTCTCCACCATCTCATAGACAGCTTCGTCAATGGCGTCGTTCAATTCGACGTACTCCTTCCTATTGGAGACCTCGACGATGCTGCCTTCGCCCTGCGAATGAAGATGGTTTCAATAATTTTAAAAATAACATCTCGTATCTAATATGCCTCTGCTATTATTCCAAAAACTTAGACAATTTATGAGAAATTTTTCATTTATTTCCACTAATTTTGAAAATGTTATTTTTTTACTGAAAGGGAACGAGGGATAAAATTTGAATTGACCTCAATAGTGCGCAGCTTGCCATTTCTGAAGCAGCAGCCGAAGTCAGCAAGGGTCTTCTTGTTCTCCATATTGAGCAAGTACAGTCGATTGAGAGAGTGAGCAGATGCGAATGAAGACTGAGACTGTTTGAGTGATGATTGGAGAAGGCTCCGTCTTGACTGCGCTGTAAATCGATAAATTATTGGAAGGAACGCCAGGAGGTTGCCCGGTGGCAGGGATGGGATTTTTACTTTTTTGTGCTTTCACTTTCTCGCCTTGGTTCGCGTTATCGCTGAGCGATTCTTTTCGAGAGTAAAGTAAGTCACTGGTATAATCATCATCATCATAATTTTTATCCAGGTCGAAATAGCATACAATACATAAACATACATAAAAATACATAAAACATACATAAAAAACAACGGGGGACATAAAAGGGACATACATAAAAAAACAAATAAACGAAAGGGAATCAATAACTTTATTCTGAAGTCGTCGAATTGCATACTCTTTTCTCCACTTTTCAAACAATTCATTTGCGAGACATTCACAAGATATTGCTAGTTATCGAAACGGGTAGACCACAAGAAGTATGAGTTGTGCTTGAAAAATATCCAAACAGTTCCCGTTGTCACTACAAAAGTGCTGAAAAAGTATTCTTCGTGCCATAAAAGTTTTTTTTATTTTCAAGTTTGATTAGCTTATAGGTCAATCTTGAAATCGATCCGGAACTAGACTACTTTCTCTGCTGTTTGGCTAACACTTTGTCAGTGATGATCCCTGAGCGAAATAATATTCACGATCTCCCGTTCCCGAATTGTACCTATCCGGCAAGATAGGGCGAGAGAGTGTGCGAAATGGAGAAAGAAAGAGAACTTCGACCCTGGCCTGCGCACACAATTCCAATTTATCGCCTCGCTTTCGATAAATTGGGGGGGGGGGGATTCGGCGAGCACAATAGAGAAGGAATGAGAGCGGGTGCGATCATTATTTTTCTCGTCTCCATCGATTTGGTGTCCGCTATAGACGGTAAGATAATTCCCGTGTTTTTTTTCTCAAATCTTATGAGATGGTATGGCATTATTTTACCCAATCCACTAATCTTCAGAGCTCATTGAAAAGGTAATAGCTTCCATTACAATCCATTTCAGAATGCGTTGATCTCATAACTTCGTGCGGCGTACAAAGTAACCTCTGCAATAGGCGAGAGTACGATGATCTCATGCGATATTACTGCAAGAAAACGTGTAACAGAGATTGCACTCCCTTCACCCTACCGGAAATCGAAACGAGTGCGTTAAAAAATTTGAAATATTTTATTGACATTGTTTTTATTAATAATACAAATTGCAGCCTGTGTAGACCTCACTCCAGATTGCTTGAATAAACCGTACATTTGCACAATGTCTGTGTACAATTCACTTGCAGTCCAGGTAAAGCTATATCAAATTTCACTTCAAGTAATTCTCTTCCATCGTTGCAGTTCTGTCCAAAATCGTGCAATCGGTGTGCATGAAGGCTCGTATTATTTTCTGTTGATCAGACTTCATCTTCCCAATCTCGGATTCCCATTTTTTTCTTTGCGTCTCATATCTGATTGTCTAACGTTGTTATCTTATCCCGTTCTAATGATTCACAAGTTGATCACGTGAGAAACTTCAGTTCATTCCGCTAGAAATGAATGAAAATGCGATGAATGAGCTAACTCCACTTTTGATGTTTGTTCATCTGTTTAGCACCTAAAGCCTCAAGGTGAGCAGCCGAATCCACTAGAGGAACCCCCGTCTTTATTCGGTTTCATTTCGACTTATTTTTTGATAACGCTAAAAACATTATTCCAATATTAATCACATAACACGGTTCGTGAAGAAGTTTCTGTTTATTGAATCGGCTTTGATATTTAAAAAAAGGTAAAGGTAAAGGTGTATCCACGTCAAGCGATTTTACGTCGTAGGACAACGCTAGGTGGGACCCACTGGTAAGGCCAGCTGTTAGACGGACTACATACCCGGCTGTCCAATGCTTTCTCGGGTAGCCTTACCTTTCGCAGCCAAGGTTGCTACCAATTTGCCGACCCCGGGGGATAGCAAGGCTTGGCTGGCGGGGGATTGAACTCGGTACCCTTCGAATGGCGAGCGGCGCCTTCCACCACTCTTATATTTATATATTTTTCTGATATTTAAGTAGTTATGGTAAACTTTTGCAGCATTCTGAGTTGAGCGGTTGGACATAATGTACTGAAATGTACTGAAAAAAATAATAAAAATAAATAGCGTAGATAAACTAAAAAAAGTAATGATTTTATATAAGTTACACTATGCGATCTGTTGTGCTCTCACCTTCCAGAAGACTCCCTCTGGTCGGCCCTGGTTTTCCTCACTTATTGTTTTAACATTAAAATGACTAGATTAAAGACCTTATGAGCTAAGGCTATCGAATCCTTCCTCCTGGATAATCTCCACTCGTCTCACTCATGATCACTCAGCAAATCAAAGCTGTGAAACAGATTAAAGGCGGAGTCACACGGAATTAAACTACATTGCAGTTATCTGTTCAGTACTCTCGGCAAGTGATTTTCCCAAGATGGTGAATCTTGACCCACTTCATTCCTCATCTTCTGATTCCTCCCTCTCATCCGATGATGATGCCCTCTACGAAGTGATCGATCAAGCATACTGTGGTAGGTCAAAGCCTAAGCCACTAAGCCCACTCCTCCCATTTCACTTAAAAGTTCCATGCTTTATATTTAAGGTTAGCATTTTCTAAGGTTCTCAAACTCGATCATAAATCACGCTTATACTCATTTTAGAAAATTTGGCTCCCTCAATTTGGCTTTTGATTGTGACCTGCTTGAGATTTAAAGTATTAAGACCATCTATGAGCAGTAAGAATCTAATTGTGCAAACACTGTCGTTCTGAAACAGTGCATCTTTATAAATTCTTCTGTATTCAGCTCCTCCTTCCGAAGATACAGCGCCGATGACGAGAGCAGAAGAAATACTGCCTCCTTCTACTAAAGAAAAAGAAGTTGAAGAAGATGATATGCAGAACAAACAAGATGAATTTATCGCGACCTTGAATAAGATGAAGAAAGAGAATGATGAGAAGAAATCTTTCCAGGTAGTTGCAAATCTGAGAAGTCTTGTCAGTAAACTCATTCAGAACACGATTCTATTCTTTCTCCTTGTCGAGTTGATTGCCTCTATCTTTTTCACCTTCTTATGGGTCAAAGGTGTACCGAACATTATCTTTCAGTTCACATGTCTAAAGGTGGGAGAAGAAAGGAATGCTTAATGTCATATCAAACCTGAGCGTTTGCTTGCCCAGCTCTTTAGTGGATTTTAATTATTCATTTAGATATGCCTCGTCCTACTGTCAGCGCTGTCTCTTCCGACAAAATGCTCCGACAATCCGGGAATGCTTTTGATGCGAAATTCCCTCATGGTAAGGTCAGAATGGTTTGTCAAAAAGCGTAGTGAATCATATCCAGGTGATGAACATGTACTGGTTATTCTCGCCCGCGAGTGGACACGACTTCCTCATCGTGAGTGCGAAGGCGGTAATCATCCCGACTTGTGTACTCCTAATGAAGAATGACATTGACAACACTTATGCGGTTCTACTCAAAGATTGCGAGGTGATGTTTTAATTAGGATTTTCAAGAATGCACAATATTGATCTTTCGTTCCTCTTTCCATTCTACGTTGTTTATTCTAGGACTATTTTGAAACTGCAACGGCTACAATCGAAGACGAGACTGTTGTGATCAAGTTTATAAAGCGTTCGAATAGAGATCTTGGCTTCGACTTCCAACACACTGAATCCGGCTTCGTCGTTACAGCACTGCACCGAAATTCTCACGCAAATTGGCAAGGCGTAATGGTAGGAGATGTCATTACTGAGATCAATGGAATCAGAATTGATGGGTTCTCGGAAGCGTACGTAATGATGCTCAGCGAGAGCATTCGTGGTGCAATCAAGATGGAAGTGAAACGAAAAGTGTGCGCGTAAAATATGAGTGATAATTTAACCATTCAATCAATAATTCGTATATCGTGTTTCTTGCACTAATTATTTGGTCACACTTTCACACTCAACTGCAATCTCACTTATTTCTGCCTCGTTTGCTCCTCTATCGCCTTCGCTTATTATTTGTTTATTACTTTGTAAATAAAATTAATTAATCGAAGCCTGTTTCGCTTTGGATGAAATGAAAAAAGCATGAAAAATTTGTGAAAAGGAGAGAAATGCCATCAATACCCACATCTACTATATGGGAAGATATTTGATTTGAGGTGAAGTACTCACAGTTTTCTAACGGATCAGTAATAACACATCCTGTGAACTCCGAATAATAAATCCTCCTGGGCAATCTCGACTCGTCTCACTTTCATTCATTCAGTCATGTGCTAAATAGGCGGAGTGGCAGGTGACTTCAATTCTCTCATTTCATTTTTTCGTATTGCAGTATTCGACAAATCCTGCACCTTCCTCTCAAGATGGTCCTTCATACCCCTCCTTCCGATGTTTGCATTTCATTCAAAGACGGCGCCCTCTCACCGAGTGAATCAACAGTGCCCATGGAGACACTGCATCCTTCTGAGAAGGCAATGTTCAGCGAGGAAAGGATTTCGCAGAAGGAAAATTCATGTAACAATGTTCAACGAGCACAGAATCGAGATGAATTTATCAAAAAACTGGTATTGATGAAGAAGGAGAATCTAACGACAATTGCTGGCCAGGTCATTAAAATTATCTTCCAGAAATCAATCCATTTTCAGAACTCCGGTAGTTACATAATCATGTTCGACTTGATTATGACGATTTTCTTCAACTACTTCATTCCGTGCCTCACAGGACCAGTAGTGGATATTAAGCTCTTGCCTGCTCCTCTCTTCCTATTCATTTTCTCAATCAAGGTTAGAAAAATATTCGAATAAAAAGTTCGATGAATCAATTTAATAACTATTCTAGACGCCTCTTGTCTTTATTCCCGGAATCTTTTTGTTGAAAAACCTTATGAACCCAATTTTCTTCACGGGAATGTTGCTCATGGTAAGTTCAAATATTTGAAAATATCTTCTCACAACCTTTTGCAGTTGATCAACTTTGTCTGGGTGTTCGCGCCTATCGAACAATTCGGTATATTAACTGTCAAATCGATATTCTTTGTCGTCCACTTCGTAATAATGAGAAATCAAGTAACAGGGATGCACGATGCTCTGACCGAAAATTGTAAAGTAAGTGTTGAGAAATTTCGTATTGCAAGAACAAATTAGGCTTTCTGAGCAGAAGTTAACGAAAACGAATTAAAAAGAGCATTTCAGTCTTTCTTCGATCCTTCTCTAATTCGACATGAAGAAAAAACAATCGTGATTGACTTTGCCAAGGAACCCAACGGAGATAACGGGTTTGACTTCAAAAACTCTGAATCCGGCTTCGTTATTACCAAAGTACATCCACATTCTTATGCGGAGATGATGGACCTCAAGGAGGGCGATGTTATTGTGGACATCAATGGAGTCAGAATCGATGGATTCTCGGAAGCCTTTGCTATGATGATGATTGATAGCATCCGTGGCAGGTTCAAGATGGAAGTGAAACGCAAAGTGAGCGTGTAAAATATCAGTCATCATGCATGCTATCATGCAATCATTTGTTACTCGACAATATTCATTTGTCTCTGTACGATTTTCATCTGAATCACATTGAACTTCCTCAATCGCTTTAATCATTTCGGCTGTTTCCTTGTTTGTAACATTTTTTGTAACAAATAAATTGCATTATCTAAACGCAGTCCTTGTAACTTTGGATGAACTAGTAAAAGGAGAATAATCTGAAAGGAACGCATTGCAATCGATTACATATCCCTACAAATGCCCTACAAACGTTACAAGATGAGGAAAGGAGATAAGAGTTAGTTGGACGCGCAGGTGCCAGAGGGTGATAAGACAGACAGGAAGACACTAAAAGAAGAGAAGAGTTCCAGTACCTTCAACTATACTGTATTGTGTCACTCGCCCCGTTTAGTTTCTATTTGCAAAAATAATTTTGTAATAAGGAAGTTTCCGGAGAGTGTAAAATTACCGGATCCGTCAGATCCGTCGCTCGGTCCGTGTTCGTAATCAAGAAATGGCCACACGTTCGGGTGTTCCCTCGACCGATGAGGAGTCGGACGAGGAAGAAGAGGTAAATGGAAAAATATGAGTGGCGAATGAATCAGTGAATGGTTTGTGGCTTTGGCTAATAAGCAATGTCGTGAAGCGTGCGTGGTTATGTGACCAGGTGCTCCATATTAAAAACACATAAATAACGAATCAATCTCAACATTCATTCACATGAGTAATCACTGCAGGTTCGAGTACCACGCACTCGACATACTGTCGCCAAAGAGGAGGAAGAGATAGGTGAGTGAAATGTAGTGTTCATAGAATGTTTGGGGAGGGCAGCAAATTTCGGAATGTCAGATAAGCATAAAATCATAATTACAGCCGGTGTGGCCAGACGCTTGAGAAGTCGTTGCAACTGAAGGATGTAGCGACCGTAATTTATGGAACTTTCGTTCTGTTGATTTATTAAGTAGTGTTGCGAATTCGCACAAACCCGCACATCGCACAGGGGAGTCGAACAGTGAATGGGAATTTGTCCGACTTTGTTCGAGTTCGAACAACGTGCGACTTGTTCGAAATTGTGCGATTTCTATGCAAAAGTGCGCGACGAGCTCATTTCGACTAATTCTTCCACTCATTCTCCCACTTCAAGTGCTCGCAGTGCAGTCTACTTTTGAACTCGAGAGGGGAGAATGTGAAAAATTTTACAAAGTGAAAGACCTAATCTAATTATGTTAATGGAAATCAGTAATTTCGCACAGAATCGCACAAATCGAACAATGTGCGAACAGACAAAGAAGTGCGAAAAATGAGATAATTGAATTAGTGCGATCATTTTGTTCGAGATTTGTGCGAATGTGAATTTTTTGAATTTACAACACTATTATTAAGTATGACTACACTTTTGTTGTATGTTCTTGATCTTTTTCTATGTTCCACTAATTTTCTGTTGAATAAATCTCGCCATTCGTGATAATCGTCTACGGTATAAGATACTGTCTACTTCAACTTTCGATTAGATTACCATTTTTGTATTTTTAGAGCTGACCCATCAAAGACTTATTTACTTATTGCCTTATTTCGTTTTTTTTTCAACTTGACTAATTACTTAACGAAGTTTCCTCCCTTTCTCTGAATACGAGAAATATTTATATCGGGCACAATGAGCACAATAACAGTAAAAATGCACATTATTTTTCGAGATCACATTGACTCTTCCTGCATGTTGATCACAATTCCTCCACAAATCGGACACTCGAGTTTCTGGCATCCGAGCCAATGGAAGAGAATAAGTCGTGAAGTTGCGCAATGAGCATCTACAAATATTATTTATTTATTTAATTACTGCTCCAAATCAAAGAAGGAAAAAAAACGTAACTTACATCTACAATCACGCCCATCGTTGCAGTTATCAAGATGTGACAACACTGTTTTGACTTCATCGCAATGCGGATTTTCGCATATTTGACCAGTCTAAATTAATGAATTTTTCATGAAAAATAATAAGAGGGAATTTAACCTGACATGATCGAGCGTGGAGCATGAACTCCAAATGGCGCTTGACTTTTTGCAACCGCTCTGGATCACGGCAGATTTGCATTTTCTGCAGCAACTGGACCAGGTCGTCGGCGCGAGTCTCAAAGGATCCTTCCATCGATCAGTCTGATTTGGTGATCTACTATGATGCCCTATAGATGTTCTTGACGCTCTTGACGTTTCTCTGCTCTCTGACTACCAGTGAGAGCATGCGGATGTTGTGAATTCCGTTGTCAGTAATAAGCGGGTGTTAAAACCCACCGGCAACGCTTCTCATTGTCTGATCAAAAGATGGATAATTCCAAAATGTTGCATGGTCTTGAAAATGCAAGTCATGCTACAGGGAACTTACTTACTACTATTTGAGAAAAAATATGAATTTATATTTCCGAACACTAAAAGAAGCGTGTGGATGCCATGATGAGTAAGATTACGGCTTCTGAGAGAATGTGAATTGATAAAGTGATCGAGGAGCATTACGAGCATACGTCAATGACCATACATTGTTGCGACACAGACACAGTATAAATCCGTCTTCATTGCCATGGAAGACCGTTATCAGTTTTACTTGAGAAGCATTTCAAACTGTCAATTTTCTAGAATGGCAATTAAAGGTAAAAATTGAAGCTCCACCATCAGTTCAAACACTTAAACGTCTGGGCGTTTCAGATTTTCTCGATGATTTATCCCCCAATTAGCGCTCTTTGTAATCCTCGTTAGGTGAAGAGTCGGGGAGAACCAGACAGTTGAAGAAAAGCGTTGAGAATAGATGTTCTGAATCAGCCTAGAGCCTTCTATTGTTGAAATTGCGTATAAAATGAGGGACGTTGTTTGGGAAGTACCAGAACTTGCTTGTCAAGATGGGCCATCTACTACCAGTATCTGTTTTCTTTATACTCATTGGACTTTCTGCTCAGGTTCGACAATCTTAATTCATGCTCAAAGTTTCCTTTCGTGTGGCTTGCAGCTGACTGTTTTATGCGATTCAATCGCGGAGATTAGGAAATAATTTGCAGAGTTCGAATGAGCGCGTGCGACGAGGTGCCCCGAGGAAGAGTGCAATCAAATGGGAAATGCCTATTCCGTATATGATCAACAGCAAATACAGTTGACTGTTTGGCAAAATTGGCAATTGGATCAAACTTGCTTTTCAGCCGCGGAACAGGAAGGGCATATCCGAGCCGGAATCAAATCAGTCATGGAAAATACTTGCGTTGATTTCAAGGAGGACTTGGGACCAGGGCAAAAGGTTGGCTGATAATTCAAGCTCTATTGTAAGATTCTCACATCCAGTTGGAATACGATAACCTCGGATCATGCCAGTCAAAAGTAGGAGATTCTCGAACCTGGGGAAACGTCTATCCTGGAAACCACAAAGTATCACTCGCGTTGAGTTGCTTGAACGTGAGTGCTGATTTTCCTTTTTTGCTGATCTTTTATATTGACGATCACATTTAAATTCATTCAAAAATGTGAAGAAAAAAATTGCAGTTGGGTAATGTGCAACATGAAACAATGCATGCCCTTGGATTCGACCATACCCAAAATCGGTAAAGTGTCAACCTATCTATTAAGTTAAAGTGTTGAAAATTTCAGCCCAGATAGAGACGAATATCTTACGTATATCTTGGACAACCTTATGCAACCGGAAAACTATTCGAGAAATTTCGAAAAAGTGAGCAGTGTTCCCTTATGAAATATTTTTACGTGACTGGCTATAAACATCGATATCTCAGTTACGGACCAAAATTGTCGCGAGGGTGCCACTGAGGACCCTAATCACTAATTAAAAAATGTTTCAGTTGGATTGGAATAACTTCGATGACTATGGGATTCCTTACGAAATGGGTAGTAGAATGCATTATATATCCTGTAAGTTTCAAAAACTATCTTTATCTCAAACTATGCAATAATACAGGGCTATACAGCAACGGAAAAGGACCTGTCCTCAAATCAATCGACCCAGATTACTCTTACGCTATGGGCACCGTAAGCTGAAACTGTTAACAATGACACAAAAAGATATTCAGGCAAAAACATTGACATTTTACGATTGGAAAATGATCAACATTCGATACAACTGCAATGGTTTGTTATCGGAAAGTTTGAATAAGCGAGAAATTCTTCAGCATCTTGCACCGCACCATCAAAATGCCAAAACGGAGGATACCCTCATCCACGCGATTGCTCGAAGTAAGTCATTCATCCCTGTACTTTTATGATCCCCTACCAGTTGCTCGATGAGGCAATATAAGATGCCGAACATGGGTTCAATGAGGTTTGCCGGAGCTATAACATATGAATTGTTATTTTAAAAAAATTCCGATCAGAGTATTAAATAATTAATGCTCAAGAACTTTCGTTAATTTCAGGTGCATGTGCACTGCCTTTCACGAAGGCCAGCACTGTGAGACAGAGCGGGGCGTTATTGAACTTTCGGTATGTTAATGAATTCAGGTTCACAATTCATCCCACACAATTGTAGCTACTGAAAGAGCCGAAAGTGCTGGAGCACAGTAACTCAGAGTACACCGTCAGACAGTTTGTAATAGACATTGTATTTGCGCCGATTCATAAAAAAATATTCAGGATCATATGAATCTTACGGAATTCAACTGGGAACCCGTTCGAGTTATCAAAGTGAAATCGGAAATTTGAAACAATATGACCATAAAAATGCAGGCTCCAGCCGGTCGTCGAATTCGCATCACTATCGAGAAAATCGGCTCACTGGCATTTCCAGACGATGCGAGGTTGATTGGAGCTTGCAACTATTTCGGAGTTGAAATCACTGAAGACTTGGCGCTCGTTGGAAAGAAGTGATTAATTAATTCATTCATTCATATTGATTAATTCATTAAACATATATATCGTTTAATCAATCAATTTTACTAAGGTTCTGTGCTCATAATCATACCGGGCGGTCGTTCTTGTCTAAAAGCAATGTTATTGGGTGAGAATAACATTTGAAGCGGATATGTCAGTTGATCTATTCAGATATCAAGCCTTCTCCGCTAAAGAAAGACCATTCGAATCGAAGATCATCTTCAGCATTGAACCTGGAACTGAGCAACCGACAACAACTACGGCGAAACCAGCTCCGACTACCACAACTGTTCCCACCACCACCACAAAAACCCCAGTACCAACAACCACAACTGTACCTACAACTACAACGAAACCCTCAGTTTCTACTACCACAACTGTGCCAAGCACTACCACTACCACAAAACCGACAGTTCCCACTACGACGACTGCACCTACCACTACAACTACCGTGCCCATCACTACCACTGCTCCTACTGTAACGACTACGGTTCCAGCGAGGCCTCCTCAGCCCATTCCTCCCAAGCCGACGTTTTCTCCAGATAATTGCGCAAACTGGAACGTGGTGAGATTCTCCGAACCTTTCTAGGAGAACTTGTAACCAACCATTATTTCAGTACACATTCGACGAGAGTAGAGGCCGCTGTCTTGCGAGTGTAACGCAAATCTGCACTGAGCAGGACTGGACGAATGCACAGACCAAGACGTACCAGGCCTGCAAAACAGCCTCTCCGATTCGTGCGTTTTACTCCACATTTTCAAACAGCGTGATGGGTAAGATCAATTTGACTCCACGGTAGCCAATCACCGAGAAAGTATAGATATCATGCGCATCGTCGCTATTTACGAAATCTTTTCAATCTTAAGCCTTCTGGGCTATGATTAGAATAATCACTTAACAATTCTTCAGCATCACCCGTTGCCGAGGACTGTAAATGCGAAATGCAATATAGGCAATGTCAACGCGTGCCTGGCGAGCCGGTCGACATCCTTTACGGACCGGTTCGTAGCAATACTTATTAACTTAATAAATGTTTTTTCCAGCCCACCGGCCCTAATATCTGCATCGGAGAAAACGTCCCTTACGTGTTTGGACAAACAAAGCCAGCTAAACGACACTGCTGTGTCCCAGCGAATAAAGCGTGATGATGAGAGCCGCAAACATTAATAAATCGATTTGAACTGATGAATTGTCTCCTGAACCACAGCCTCAAACCGAGCACCCACAGAGCTAATCCGAGCTAGCACTAGCCAAACTGCTTTACAAATATTCAATTATATTTTAATTTCCTGGTAGAGTTGCATTACAAGCCCTACCCAGGGGCACTCCTCGGTTAGCGAGAGAGAAGAGAAAGCCTAATTGTATAGAGAGAAGATAAACAGTGTTTGATAGTGTTCTACTTTTTCTTCAATGTCGATAAATTAGTATGGATACAATATAACTAGCTGATTCTGCGGTTCGCCGTTCATTCATTTCGTCACTAAAAAACTCGCGCGACACTTTTGACCTTGTTTACTGTTTACAGTTTTATTCGAAATTGGGTTACATCTCTTCTTTATTTATAACAAGACTTGTTTTTTATCAACATTTCATTTGGCATTGGCAATCAATTGAAGGTGAACAAAACGTTATCTTAAAAACATGGATGTGGAAGTGAATCTATACATTGGAAATGTCGATCCTAAGGTAAGATCCTGGCTATCGATCTTTTTTCTCTCGTCGTACCTTTATATAGAGAGACACGAATTCCATTGTGAGATATTTCATTCAAGCAGATGCTTTCTAAAATCAACAACTGATAAAAAAACGAATAGAAATATGGAAGAGGGTTCAAATGAGACATTCTAAGCTGGTTTGCGATGTACATTGAATATTGTAGGCATCACTGGTCTATATCCCCTCTAGATTATGCAGCTGTATTTTTTAAATTGCAAATCTGTAAATGTTGATTAAGGGTAATGAGAAGCTCTTCGATACTTTCTCTGCATTCGGAGTCACTCTACAAGTCCCCAAGATCAAGAGAAACCCCGTCAGTGAAAACTCTAAGGGGTATGATTAGCATATTTAGAAATGTATTTCTATATATTTTATTTTACACTCTTCAAAAGTTTCCTGTAGTTATATCCACTTTGGTGCCAAGTTGGTCCCACACCGATTGTCAGGGTACTGTATTGACTGAGAGGCGCCCATCCCCGGCTCACTGCTTTGCTTTTTTGTTTATTGTTATTTTTATATGGAAATAAAATAATATAATTAAAAAAAATAAGCAGATCGGTGATGACAGCCTTCCCGATCGAGCAATTGTTCAACAAATTGGAGGAGGTGGACAAGAATAAAATCTTGAGGGGCGTCGCGCACAGGGAGAGCCGCATTAAAGGCGACTTTGACAGTTAGTTTTTGAAAGAAATTTATATATTTATATTTTGATACACTATTTACACACGATACAACGACAAGAGACGAACGATGATTAAGACGAGGTAGGAAAAAATCGAATGCTGTTTGAAAAGAGGTGTTAATGAGGGACTAATTGCAAACAATTGCAGAGCATGCGAAGCGTATCCTCAAAATCAATCGCTATTGTCGAGCGGACGAGGAAGTGCTGTGGCTGAAGCAGTTGAGGGATGATATTCCACGGTATAAGTGCCAGGCGAGTCGAGTAATCATTGATAAAAACATGAAAAACTATGCTTTGACGTTAAAAATTGAAGATGAGTGTAATACAGTTTCTAAAAATAATGTTTGCAGATTCTCGAGTGGCAACTGCTGGTCAAGTTCAACGTTGCGAAGGCTGCAGCTTGGAAGAATTTGCGGAAGCTGCTGCTCCCGGAAGCCGGACAGTACAGAAAGGCGTCAGAGTGAGCAAATTGTTTCTATTTTGAGGACCGATTGAGAAAAACTTATTATTCTTGAAAATTAATAGTATAATTATTCCTTTTCTCAAGTCATTTGCATTCTGAGGGAGTCCTTCGCGGAAAACTTTATTTAGATATTGCTCTATTTTTCATAAATTGTAATTCTGCAGTCCGACTCATCCCGAGATTTGCTCGCATCTCTTCCACATCATCTGCATCGAAGTGATGGGCAACGATCGAGTGATGAATCGAATACGAGGTAAGCATAAATAATATTTCAAATTAGGTTCGATATATTTTATTCCTTTCAAGGAAGGGCTCGTGTATTCTGTAAGAAAAAAAATAAACCCAAATCCCACCGGAAGAATATCGCGCTAGAAGAGATCAGCATGCTTTATAACACCCTACCCGCATGATACTGATAAAGATTCTGATTCTGATTCTGATTCTGAATCAACAACTCTGAAGTTAGGACACGAGCTCTTTGCGACGCTCATGACCATCTTACGTAAAAGGCTTAGACCAACATTTCCTTGCAGAATTCGTCCGTTGCTTCTCTGATGAAGAGCTGGCCAAATTCATCCATTCCGCAGGGGAACACAAGAGGGAGATGACACCCACTTACTTCATCGGATTCATGCTACTCCGACCGGATCTGATAGGGGAACATAATAATAAGGTTTGTGCAATAAGGAAATTCATTGAATGATTAATAATAAACATTTAATTGAATATATTATTTCGTATTTTGAAAATCAAGCACATTTACAGGACCACATCATCGAGCAAATGAAAGGATCTCCTTTGAGATATCGTGGTTTTGGTGAGCTACTTTGGCATTGGCTTCTAAATTATCAGTGATAGAGCATAACTTTAGATGCACAGGAACGGTTAATTATTTCAATGAAAAAATTAAAATGTGTTTGGTAATTTCCTAGCGATTTCGGACTCTGACACCCCAATAAAGCTAAGAAATATTAGAAGTGGTAAAAACTGCAGTGAATAGTTGGTATGATTACTTTATTGCAGAGCGGATAGCTCGTCTCATGGCGCAGCTGAAGTTCTTCTTCTATACTTCCGAGCAAACGGACGTGCTCGCAGACTCATTCCATCGTGAGGTTGAGGTCAGTAATTCTTTTCGGTGGTTCCACTTATTTTCATTCTTCCGGTCAAAGCAAAAAGATCTTTGAATGCAACAAGAGTAGAAAATTTACCTTGAAACGCTGTAAGTAAAAGAGACACCGTTGGAGGAATATCACATGGTAGTAGAATCGATAATAACAATAAAAAAATGAAAAATTTAATAACTTGCAGGTGATGTACACGATGTCGGACAAGGATCCACTCGCACAGAATCTTGACGAGTATGTTGTTCGTTATTCGTTTTGTTTTTGCAATAACAACGAAATATCAAAGCTAATTCAAACATAAATCATAAACAAAAAAACAAATATCGTTCCTCCTGCAGCGCGTCCTCTTGCAAAGCATACCAGCAGAACTCGGTCAAGATGTTCGAAGGAACCTTCAAATTTTACTTGGAGTACTGTATCAAGAGGGGTGGGTTCATGAATATTTGACGACCACCTTTATCCTGAATAACAATGTCTTTCTTATCCATTGTGCCCTTTTTTTACGCTTTCCGATTAAGGTTACTGCGGGGACGCGATCTCTAACGTGGCCGATCTTCTGTGTGTCATTCCCCCGGATGGAGAGTGCAATCCGATCAGAAGAGTTCTTTCCTACGCATTCATGTACCATCGACGATGGGTGCCGGATATTGTAGCGAGTGAGTCGAGCAGTCGAAGATAATGAACAATGAATTTATTGACTCACCCATGTACATCCCATTAGTATCATATTATAATTTTTCTCAAAGGTGGCAAGCAGTCCACCATGAATCCATGATGACCTTCTTCTTGTAGGAAAAGTGATGGGCATCTCGATCAAGGAGTTCGAATGGGGCACAGATCTCAATGGAAACATCGATCAAGCGAGGGACGAGGCGGTCAGCCATTTATACCCTCTTTACCGATTTATACTTTGACGATGCTATCACACTTCCTTTTACAAGTTCACTACTAGCACATGGTCACAGTACACATAAAATGAATACGCTCTATTATCTCTATTATCTTCAGTTCTCCTACCACAAATGCTTCATCTCTCTCGCTCGGTTCATCGGCCGATTCAATCCGAAGAGTGAAGCATTCCGGGTGAGTAAAATATAATCAATTAAATTAGTCAACTATTATCAGAGTGCAATCGCGCAATCGGGAGGAGACAGCATGGTCAGACTCATTGCTCTCGCTCTAATTTATGAAGGACAATACGAGACGGCACTCGCTTTACTTGATGTGGTAATTTCTTTGAATACATACATGGATGAAGAATAAAATGTTCTAGCTTCTCAGCTGAATATATCATGGTTATCCTGGGACCAAGTTGAGAGTATTCGAAGGGAATATTCCATTTTAGTTCATTGCCGATCGGCCCTACGCGGAGAGTCCTCACCTCCACTTTGCTCGTCTTCAAGCCATGATTAAAGCGAAGAAGTTCGACGACGCCATACCACTCGCACTGGAGGCACTCTTCCATGCGGCCAAGGTATCTCTTTCATCGTTCTTTTGAGTTCAGAGCTAACGAATATGCGAGAGTGTCCTGAATAGAGAAACAAAAAAAAGATAAGCAACAGTTCTTTAGGTCGGTTGGACGTCCACTGACACGGCGCAGATCGTGAAACGCCCCACTTTCACGGATGAGGACGAGGGATCGGATGATGGACAGGCGGAGTACATTGATGATGTGGAGGAGGAGGAACCGAAGAAGAGCGTGAGTGGTGATATAGAATGTGGGTCTGTAGGAGTGGGGCTTCTATCCTGACCCTACCAATTGAACTCGGTAATAGGAGAACCTTACATTGATGTGGAGGAGGAGGAACCGACGACGTTAATGAGTTGATTTAAAGAGCAGAACTCCAGCCGATTAAGATGAAACATAAAAGAAAATTGAAGGAAGAGATACTGATCGAAAACAAGTTTGCACCATCTAAACCCCATTCATCCCATTCCAGACCGTGTACATGATTGCCGAGCAGGACACTGGTCTGTACACGTGTTTCCTCCTCGTGAACATTATCCGAAGCAGATGGGAGGAGAGCGACCACAAGTGTCCGTCGTACTACCAGACACTACTGGCACTCTCTCAGGTAAATTAATAATTGAAATCTGAAACTGTTTCTGGTAGTTATGGGAACTAAGAAGGAAACAGCATAGAACAAAATAAAGAAAATTCAAATAATATTGATTTTTGCAGTTAAACTTCCAATTCACTGGTAAGAGTCTAATCGTGGAGTTGATCGCGGAGATCGAGGAGAAGAAGGTACGCGTAACATGATGGATAAGGTAGAAGACGAGAAACAAGTTCTAAGTACTATGGAGAACACGTCTCTAATGTGTAACAAGCTAATACCGGAAATCCATGAGTAGTGAAGCTTCATAATCTTTTTATTGCAGGAACTCAACGCTCCTAACCTCCTCTCGAATCTTCAAAATCGCTACATAATCGGCGAGTTCTCTCGCATCTTCGCCAAGTGGCCGGAACTCCCAATCTTCGTATGCCCAGGGATGAAAGATTACCAGTGAGTTGCACAATTTTTGAAGAAGATATGGATTCCATTCATATGGGAGTTTCTTAGGACAAATTCAAATATGAATTTAAATCTTTGTTTACAGGAGCTTCACGACAGAATCTGAGCGGGCTGAATACAAGAAGGAGATGCTCTCGGTAATGATCTCTTCATGAATCTTTAACTAACAAAAGTATACTAGAATGAATATTCTATGATATTCACAATTTATTATTACAGATCATTACAGGTATACACCGGTAAACTTTTCGAGGCGAATGAGGACCCGAAGACACTGATTGATTCTATTGCAAGGTGAATAGACAATTTAAGTCGTAACGTCAGTTGTACACAGTGTCCAATGAAAGATCCGTCAATAACGAGCCAACAGAGGCATCATTCATAAATGAGAAAACAAAATCATTCAGGTTCCTCGAGAAGCAAACGGCCGAGATCATTCGTGGAGTGCAGGGACACGAAGTATTCGAGAATTACGGAAAGGATGTAGCTGAGACGATGCGATCGAAGAAGATTGATGATGAGAAGAAGGATGAAAGGATGGAAGGGGTAAGTATTCACTTCGGTTTGGGATGACGATCATGATCCTCATGTCGTGTTATCTTATTATAGGTAGCGAAGGATAACCAGGCAGAAGCCCAAGAAAAAGAAGATGAACCGATGGAAACTGGGGAACCTTCGAATGAAGGGACCAGCGAAGCTCCGGCAAATGTGGAGATGAAGGAAGTGTAAAGATAATTTAATCCACTACACCCTAAGTAATTATTAAGTATGGATTATAGTTACAAGAAGATCTTTTTTGAATCGTCATTCTCGTATTACGGTCACCGTCTCTGTTATTACGTGTTTCTGTTATTCTTTTTTTTTGCATTGTTCTTCTTGATTGTTCATAAATACTTTTTCTTGAAGCTTTATCACGAAAATTACATCGATCAAACGAAAATATCAACCATTTTGCTTCATTATAATGTCGAGTGTTCAGGAATCACATTTATTGCCCTGCAATACGTTGTTCATGGTCGCTTTGGCCGGGGTGATCTCTGTCGATTGGAGTGATTTCACTTTGTGGTAGAACATAATGAGAACGGTGAAGAAGACCGGCACTGACATGCCAATGACCTGAAATATATATTTTTATATTTATGTATTTATGTTATTTTCTCCTCGAAATGACAAAGACTCACCACATAAGTGGGCAGACGGGCTCCAAAAATGGCGAGAACGGCGAAAAGAAATGCATCGATGACAATGCACCATCTGAGCGTTCTGATTTCGGATTCGGCTGACGATGCGTGTGAAGTTTCGGACTGCGCGACCATTTCTGCTGATGTAGAAGAGCAGAGACTCACGAAAATAATGAATGAGACAATTCACGCGGTACCAGAAATAGCGTCCCTTTGATTCAAGTGAACTGTTTTTGGCATTGCTCGCGATCGTGAAAATACCTGTTGGCCCTGCTTGTGCGTAATCATGCAGAGCTCTGATACTTTGATACTCTGATACTTTGAGTCGATTCTTATGTGAGAGGCGTGTTATGTCAGACACCTGTCGAGAATAAGTATCTCATCTTCTCCCCTCTTCAATCCGTTGTAGATGATTTGTTTGCCATGCAGCATCCAACGTTCGAAAAGGGAGTCACGGAATACGCTTGGCGAATGATCAATCGAGATGCAAATGCAATTCTAATTGTTCAACGTGGGATACTCAGAGAAACTAAGTATTTTTGGAGACTTGAAATGGGAAAAGACGACGGAATGGGAGGAGTGAGACGCGAAACCATGGAGTAAAAAAATTATCATAATATAATATAATACGACTCAAGTGATTCACTATTCAATAATATGAAATATCTAATTCGTTGCATTCATACTTTTTATTGTAAATAAGTCGTTCGTATCAATTGGAAATTTCACAATTATATCAGTACATTTTTTTATATTGTCTTCGTTAATTAAATATAAAAATAACAAATTTCTAGTCTGTTTCAAAACACATGTCCCGAGCGTTTTCCCTTTCGTGTTATTTATTCAAGTGTAAAGAACTGAATCCACAATCGTTCACGTATTATTGTTTACATCGGGACAGCCGAATACACCCCATCGACTCCTAATTGGCGCGCACTATTTGAAATCGTATTAGGAGCAGTGCCATAGGGATAAGCGTCCAAACTACCTCTACCACTGTTCCTTTATTTTGTCTTAGATCTTCTATCGAATCTAATTTATCATCGCCGGAAATGCCCAATTCTCACGATGACACACAGTCTTCTGGTCATTTCGCTGCTTCACGAGTGAATGGTAAGTTGTTTTTCCACTAAACGTCGCATATTGTTTGCATTTCAGAAGTAGACGACAAACTGATGACTGTGATACGAGAGAAGGCAGACGCTCGACTCGCTGCTATTGGAGTCACTGGAGTAACTAAGGAAGCTGTGGACGAGATAGTCTGTTCGTTAATTGAGGAACATCTGAACGCATTACATGTCGAACAAACCACGAATTGGGTTAGACGTTGCATCGTTATTCCATTTGAAACTATCAATCTCTGTTACTGCAAATTTTTCTTCCTATTGCAAACTTTCCTACTGCTTGTAACTAGAGTGGACAAATGAAGAGGGCAGAGTGCGCGGCGTGGCGACACAGCAAGTCAGAGAGGGAAAAAAACCTCATTTGCGTGGCGGCGCTCCTCCGAGTCATTTCTCGCCGCGCGAGAGCGAAACGCGGTGTGAAATGAGGGGGTTTGCCCGGTTTTCGCGACGTTTGCTCTTGCTGCTACCGAATGAGATCGAAAACGAAAATTCGGGCTTGGAAGTTTTGTGGGCATAGGGTTTGGTGAGGACCCTGTGAATGTCCGGTGTTGATAACTTCATTCCCTGGGGAGGAGAGGAGCTCAAGGTGCCGAAAACAGCTGTTTTTCGTCCTTTTCGAGCAGTTTTCGAGACGTTTGCTCTTGCTGCTACCGAATGAGATCGAAAATGAAAATACGGCCTTGGAAGTTTTGTGGGCATAGGGTTTGGTGAGGACCCTGTGAAAGTCCGGTGTTGATAACTTCATTCCCTGGGGAGGAGAGGAGCTCAAGGTGCCGAAAACAGCTGTTTTTCGTCCTTTTCGAGCAATTTTCGAGACGTTTGCTCTTGCTGCTACCGAATGAGATCGAAAATGAAAATACGGCCTTGGAAGTTTTGTGGGCATAGGGTTTGGTGAGGTCCCTGTGAAGGTCCGGTGATGATAACTTCATTCCCTGGGGAGGAGAGGAGCTCAAGGTGCCGAAAACAGCTGTTTTTCGTCCTTTTCGAGCTGTTTGAGCATTATTAACTAATGTAGCCGAATGACATTGAATTTGAAATTCAGTTACTTCCGGACAGTCAGTAGGGGTCCTACGCTTCGTTTTTTTGGGCAAAACACAACTTAATTCAGTTATGTTTCACACAGTATATAAATCATTCCTTGGTCTGAGACATTTATCTCTCGGTCGAAATAAATTTCTCAATATGTTTCACCATTTTAATGAAAGAAATGGAGAAGAATGATGGGTAATTCGAGTGATTCTCCACCGACCGACACGGTGTCTCGAGAGTCGCTAAAGTGAGAGTGCGAGAAAGAGTCGAAAATGTGTCCGCCACGCAAATGAACCTTTTTCCCCCGTCTGACTTGCTGTGGGCGACGAATGAAGGGAAGAGGAGAGGGTGAGGGATTAATTCTGAATTCAACTCTTGCGCAAGAGTTCGAACTCTTGCGCAAGAGTTAATCCCTTTCACTCTCCTCTTCCTCTCATTCTCATTCCTCGTTGCGCCGAGCGGCAGGCTCTGCCTTTAGCTCTTCATCTGTCCACTCTACTTGTAACCTTCCTAATACTCAGACATTGCGGCTCTGTGACGATATGCTGATGGAAATCTTCAGTATGCTGACAATCCAAGAGCGGGAGCTTCTCGGTCTTACATGCAAGAGATTTAGAAATCTTGATATTGAACTGGGGAAAAGAAAGTTTGACAAGATCGATGTTCGGGGAATGCGGCGTGGGATCACCATTACTGGTGTTGCACCTGAATCTAGCGGGAATGCCAGAAAGAAAGAAAGGAATGAATATGCGTTTCCTGATGAAGTCACGCCGATTTCGGCTTCTGAGATTTTGAGTTTCTTCAGAAAAGCTGAGACTGAACTTCTCGATATTCATGTATGTATCTTTGGGAGGTTCTCAAGGAATCTATATTCAATTTCAGGTTTCGTATGTAAAAAATTTTTCTGCCAAATTTGATCTGCTCTCAAGAGTTCTCAGAACAGTTACTTTCCAGAAATTAATCGCGAATTTCGAAAACGTCGAGGACTCTCGCGAGAGGTGCATTCTCAATAAATGTACTCAAAATTGATGTACTTCGAAATTGTACTTTTCAGTTTTCTGTCCGATCTTTTGAGCAGTCGCCATCTGGAGAACACGAAAGTATCTCTTACCTGGATTAATGATACCGTGTCGGGATCTTCAGTTGCTAGCTTGCAACAAACTCGCAAACTCCTGCAGAAACTGCCAAAGATTGAGAATCTAAGGATTCACTGGGTTGGCATAAAACCGAAAAAGGTTTGCTATTCAATGATTTAACAGATCAAAGAGGCGAGATATCGCTCACAGTAGGAGATGTCTTTCCAAATGCTTTAACTTGATCGGCAAACAGTAATGTGCACCGTACACCGATGCACCAAACCTTGCACCGTGGAGCCTAAGCCCCAACCCTAATAATAAGCCTCATCCTAAGCTCGACGGTGCACGGTTTGGTGCACAATACTATTTACCGAAATGATCTGCATTGTTAGTTTCCATCGGACCTTGATCATCCTATGGATCGCCTAATCGACGATTCTACCCTTCTGCATATTGTGTCGAATACAAACTATGCCGTATTGTGCATGTCCGATTGCACTCTACTGGGAATATTGAATGCGTTTGCGGTATGTTTAGAGCTATAAAGATACTTTTGTTTCGGTCTTGATTGGGAGAGGGAAAAGAAGGAACGAAAAATATATCAAAATTTCAGGAGGTTTCTCAATCGGATAACAAATACGCATTCTTCATCATCACAAGGGCGACTTTCGATAAATTATCAGCAATGGAATGTGGATCATTGCACAAGAAATACGTGAACAATATTGATTTGCATTTTATCGATAGAGAGCGCAAATACGTCATGGTTGCACTGCCATATAAAAAATATGCCTATGTTAGCATGGGCAGAATGGATGAGGATGAGACCATTATTGTCAAGTGGCCCGAATTATGGGACCAAGACAGCCAATTCGGATAGTATCCGTCTCACTTATCGAAGTTTCCGTTCAAATTTTTACCGTAATATCTACTTACTGTACTGGATAGTCTTCTTTATTCCAAAATACACAATGTAATTTTTTTTATTAATCACCATACCTTTGTACTTTTGTTGTGATTTTTTTTGGACGATGTGTGAATAAATACTAGTTTAAAAAATCGTACTTCCTCAATCTATTGAGAAATTGCATCGAATTCTGGTATGTCGTACGTCGCCCACATTACCGAACAATTGAACTTTGTTTCGCCTTTTTAAATTTTTTTAAAATCTGCGAATTCGCAACGAATTTCCCTAATTTGTGTTTCCTTTTTTCCACCCATAACTTATCCCTAAATTTTAAACATTGAACGATAGCAAGACTTGGTTTGCCTCGGCGATTGATTGAGAGCGGTACCCTTCGAAAGGCCGGCGGCGCCTTGCACAACTCGAGCATCCCGCCAACGTTAACCCGGGCACTCTCCTAATCTCGACTCCTCATTGGCGCTCACTATTTGAATTCGTATTTCGAGCATTGACTTTCCCAAGACCACTTTCTACACCGTGAATAAATCAAAGGATCCGAAAAGTCACGTCTGGCGGATCGGTTAAAGGAGGCGTCTCAGCAAAGAAAATTGGCGACTCTCACACGGAAATCCGTGCCCTATCAATTTCTTGGAACTTTGCCAAAAAGGGCGGCCGAGTACGGTATTCGCCCTTTGATTTTTTTCAAGGGAGTTTTCGTTCCTTTCCTTTGTGTAATATTCATTGTTTCTCTTATATTTTTGTGTGATTTTCGTGACTAGTGGTCTCAAAATAGTCATCGATACTGTTCATAGCTTTGCTAAGCAGTAAAACGCATCGATCCACCCAAAGAAGGTTAATCAGAACATTCACCCTCTTTTCTTGCTTGTTCCCATATTTCTTACATGATTTCTTCTTCCCTTCTTTATAAATTCGTAATGCATAACGAGCAAACTGGTTTATCATTCTATTCTAGCCACTTTAATCAACCTTTGCCGAGGTTCGAGACCTAAATACTTTCTCGCGCGACCGGCTTCTCCAATTGCTGCGTTTTGCCCCTATTCTAATACTTTAGAATCTTAATTAGTGGCTATAAGCTTAAATTCATTGCTCAATGTGTCCGCGTTAATGTGTCGCGTTATTATCTTTTTTTATATTTTGATAGTGTCGCGCTATTCTCTAATGAATAACTTCAGGAGCACACTAGCGCTTCGTAAGGATGCCCCGCCACCAAGAAGCGCGTGTACCAGTGGTCCACCAAGGCTATCCGCAGACGCACCACCGGAACTAGCCGCATGCGTCATCTGAAGAAGGTCCAGCGCCGCTTCAAGTGAGTATTGTTGTGAGATGCAAGTCATGTAGTTACATATTAAGCAAGCGGTCCAGAAATTTTCAACAAAATGTACTTTCCAGGAACGGCTTCCGCGAGGGAACCGTCGCTGTCTCCCAGAAGAAGCGCACCCAGAACTTTGCCTCCAACTGAGCGGCACGCCTGATTCTCGGTCGAACTGTTGTCGAAAGATGACTTGCCTCGTTTTTTTTTGTTATTATTGTCTTTTGTTAATAAATGGCGTCCTATTGATTTATGTTTGATATAGCCACACAATCAAGGACGAAGTGACATCAGTGTTAGTCCAGATATCGGATAATGTATCCTATTTGGCCACATGGGAGGCGTTATTAGTTTTTACGATATATCAGTTTTTTGTGAGTTGTAACACTGATTTTCTTACAATTACGTCATCTGAGGATAGTATTTTCGATATTATTTTCATAATTTGATTGAATTATCTTTGATATTTCCTTAAAACCCTCATCCTTTCATTCAAAATCAATTTTTGTGCGGAAAAAAATCCGGCAAAAGATTTCTGCATCTGGCGGGAGTCGAACCAGCGTACCACGGAAAAGTCGATATCGAAACACTTACCGTAATCGAAATCGTCCCTGCCCTATCAATTAAACTTTGCACGCGCATATCTCGCTTCAAAATGAATTTTGAACATTCAAATTTTGGATTTCTAACATGGTTCTAGCAATCAATCGGATCATGTGCTCAGTTACCCAAAGTAATTTTTGCTGATACGCCTCCTTTAATCTTCATGAGCTCCCCGTGGTTCTCTTTTGATGCCGTTACTCGACTTGGATGATTGGAAGGGATCTAATAGTGACACGAACGAACGAAATGAAGCATCAGAGATCGGAATCTACAAGCATGATAAACTCGTTTGAACAACCAACTAGGTTCTTAGTTCTTACTTCCCGGGAAATCGCTGATCTCTCAATCCCCGCGAGCGCCCGAGATCTTGGGCTCGCCCTTACCTTAACCTTTTACCCACAAGAGAAGAGGTCGATTTGCAAACAATGAGTGCGCCGTACTCCTCTAGTTGTCTCTCGCCTTCTCCTACCGAAGGAGAGCACACAAATCAGAGAGGTCACCTATTCTAACTCGGTGGAGGATCGTGCCACTCGGTCAACACAAATAGACCCACGGCGGACGCCACTTTCTTAGAGAGTTGACCGAGCGAGAGCGTTCCCCATTACTTCCTGCCTAGTTTTTGTATCTCTGCTTGATAGTTCCTTTCCTATTCAAGTGAACTGATAGTGATCATACGTTTCTTCTCTTTCATTATAGCTCTCTCTCTCTCTTCTTCTCAGCTTTTCGAATGTTTATATCTGTCTCTGAAATTAAGCAGCCCTACATATTCCGGTTCATTTTATAGAGCTACTAATTTTCATCGTGATTCCTTCATATCGACCTGGCTGTCTATTCCAGATGGGCTCCATCCGTCTTCTCCTCTTTCTCGCCGCTCTCACACGGGCGGTAGTTGCCCTCAACATTCTCGTGTTCCTTCTCGGAACGACTCAACCGGAGAGAGCCACGATGGAACAGGTTGCACAGCAGCTGGCATTGAGGTGAACAGAGAGTGAATATTCTCCGGATCGTTCCTACCCCATGGGATTCCCACTCCGAAAACCAAACCTAGAATGCCCATCTTGCTTATTGTTTCTTCTCCCTTTGTTGTTGTAGTGATAGGTGGCAGGGGCGCAAAGTGAATACTAGATGCATGAGTGGTATTCGATTGCAGACATCACACCGTCGTCACGATCAAGCCCATACTCATTCCCGAGGAACCGAGACTCGTCAAGCAGAAGCTGCATCTCGTCAGGGAGAAGACGATGAAGAACCTCCTGAACAAGTAAGATCAAGGGTATCCCAAGGTGCTTAACCTGTTTGGGAAGACGGACTGAACACAAACATAGTATCGGCGTGATAATGACGAAATAATGATCGACAACTCGAAGGTCCATGTTCCAACCACTCGAGAGGGCGTTCGATATCGCTCCCTGGCAGGCCGGCTACGACTACGATGACTTCCTCGTGCCCTACTATGCTGCGCACAATGCCAGTTGCTCAAGGGTGAGACTTATATCCTTCTCTTCTCTCCTTCTTCATCTCCAACACTTTCAATCAAGCGTAATCAAAGAGTACAGAGTAAAACAAAGCAAAGCAAAGAGTAAAAGACAAACAATTTGATAGTGCCATTGTTCCTCCTTTTATAGATCATCAACTCGGATCTCGTGGACGGTCTTCGCAAGGACAATCTGGATGTGGCTCTCGTCTACGCAGGCAATCCCTGTCAACTGGCCGTCGCCCACGTACTCGGAGTGCCTACGGTGTACTTTGATCTGGATGGTCAGTGAATGATCTACTTTTCAATAACCATATTCAACCTGTAGACATATTCACCTATAAAGCTGGAAAAACTTATAGAGCTCTCTCAACTTTAAGCACTCTCGGGAGTACGTCGGTTTTTCAAAGGTCGGTTTTTCAAGCTCTACTCACCTAGTTGTTCTCAGGCTTGACCGACGAGACTCTCGTTGCCTCCGGATCCCCTCTTGATGTGCAGTATCCTCTCTCGCACTGCCGACTTGCATCGGTCAGTTTTACATTTCAATATTTCGTGGAAACCAAAAAATTTTGTCAATAAAATAAAGGTGAAATCACAATTCACTTTGCAGCAATTCTCCTCTCCTCTTGTCTCCCGACTAGCTGCATCTGCATGCTTTCTCTCCGAGATTGCTGCCCAATCGGGACTCGCCCCACTCGCATCCATCGTCTCCCGAAGATACAGACAGATGGACGGGCCGATTACGAAGCAGTTCAGGGAGGATTATACGTTCAAGAAGAGGTGGGGTGATCAATAGATGATCCATTCTAGGCGTTAGTTCCCTTGTTCCCTTGTTCAAACCTTTTCAAATTATCAGTAAAGACGAAAGGGACCCTAAAGTATCACCAAAATCACAGATCTCATATTTTTGCGTAATACGATCTTCAAAAGTCCTCTTTCCAGATTCCCCTCCTTCCCCGACGTGAACACTCTCAAGCAGCGTGCCGCTCTCTACTTCGTCAACTCCGATCGTCTACTCGAGTACGAGCGGGCCCTGCCTCCTCACGTCATTCCCGTCGGTGGAATTCATATGGAGCACCCGAAGCCGCTGTTCGCGGTTAGTTCATTTTCGTCCGGGTCTTTGCAAAATTGTATGTAACAGTATAAAAACATGCGATGGTTACCGAAGTGTTTTCGATTAGTGACGCTGGGAATACGATATCTTCCATATGTGACGAGTCACTCAATTGTTTTTTATACAGTGGTTGTATGTTCATGCTTGAGACTTGACAACTCAAACGAACTACTTTGAAAATTCATATACTAATTCCCGCCCCATTTCAGCCATGGAACGAGACGATCGCCCAGTCGAAGGAGGGCACAATCGTCGTCTCGTTTGGAACACTCATCAACAATGCCAAGATGAGCGAGTCACAGGTAAGGTGGAACTTCCCCCGCCCCTTGCTAACGGTCTCCAAATAGAGTGCACAAAGACGTTAGATTGTGTACCGCGTTTGATTATACCTATACGATGAAAGTTCCGACTGCTTGGCACGTGCCCATTTCAAGGTTTATTTAACGATAACCACCGCTCCTTTCAGGCCGCTGCCCTCTACGGCGCGCTTTCCCAGCTGACCTCCTACCGTATCATCTGGAACATCGGCGCGGGACTCAAACTGCCCGGAATCGACGTGGACAAGGCACCGGCGCACATGAACATCGCCGCATATCTGCCCCAGAACGACGTGCTCGGTGAGGGTTGACTAGTGATGGCAAATCAGCACGCCACTCTTCTCATTTTGCATACTCTCTCGTCTGTCTTTTATTTTGGAGGTTGTGTGTGATAGGTTTTCATTTCCTAGTTTGTGGTATGCTGTAGATAGTGCGGATGAATAACGTAGATCATTTAAGCCGACAAGCGCACCAAACTGCTCATCACCAACGGTGGAATGAGCTCGCTCATGGAGGCATTGGCTTATGGAGTGCCCGTTGTGGGAGTACCCCTGTATGGAGTGAACAAGCACAATCTGGACAAGGTATGGTTGAAGATTTTTATTCTTATTCAGCCTATAACACGGTTACAATGGTAAAGGTAAAAGTATATAAACATCAAGCGATTTTACGTCGTAAGATAACGCTATGTGGGACCCACTGGTAAGGTCAGCTGTTAGGATTAAAGTCATTATCTGCAGGTCGCCCACAAGGGACTCGGTGTCGTTCTTCAGAAGAGCGAACTCTCCCAGACAAACGTTCTCCAAGCAATCCGATCGGTACTTGATAGCGCGAAGTGAGTTCTCAGTTGTGATTTCACTATGAAAGAAATTTTTCCCATCATCCTATCATTGCCAAAGGTAATGTTCAAGAGCGTATTCTTCCAGGTACAAAACTGTCGCGAAGGACATGGCTCGCGAGTTAAAGGCGAGACACGGGAAGGGAACCGTCTTCGAGAGGGCAATGCACTACATCGAGCATGTAGGACGACACCATGGAGCGGCTTTCTATCGGCCGAAGACTGAGTGAGTATTTGGATAAGTATTGTTTCTCTTTACTACTTGAGGAATTCCCCTACGAATACTCTGTAGATTCATAATAGATATTCCAATGAAGGCTAAAAAGATGTAGGTGTATCGATCTCAAGCGATTTTACAGGCGTAAGACAACGCTAGATGGGACACACTGGTAATGCCAGCTGTTATATATGTTTTAAGAAGGTTGATAACGCCTCTTTTTCTTTCAGTGTCTTCACTCCACTCCGTCAACTCTCCATCGAGACGACTCTTCTCCTACTTCTCATCCTTGGAGGACCTCTCGCCCTCGCATTCATCATCCTGAACAAGTCCCTTTCTACCCTCTTCTCTTCTAGAACCACATCGATCATTGCCGAATCTCTAGCCACTCCTGTCAAGAAAACCAAGACTAAGGCTCAATAAGAAGTAACATTGAAAATTACTGAAAATCATTCGAGCTTATAATCAACTCAAACGGTCAAACGCGGTCTCAGATAGTCTTCATATTGTGAATAGTCTTTTATTGTTACGAAAGCGGTCATCCAAATACGATGATGATATGTAAGTTGTTGTATTGTTTTGCCATGAATCGGAAATATAAATGATAGTGATATAAGTTCGAGCTTGAGTGTTTACAGATTAAATAGTGACAGACAGGAGGCCACGGAATCGGCACTTTCCCCTGCTCTTCTCTGCTGTTCGAGCGTCTTTATTTCCCTTCTGAGCTCGTTCGCTTTTCCCGAAGCTTCTCTCAAATAATCAGCAAACTCCACGACAATCTTCTTCCGGAGGGCTTTCTGAAAATAACATTTGAAACTAAGAGTAGTTTTTTTTCTTAGATTAGTTTGAATCTCCCTCACCTGATCATCATTCTTGCATTTGTCAGCATTATCATCCAGCCACATTCGAATGCCAGCGTACTCGCTCTGCATTTTCCCATATTTTCGAGTCACCTCAGCCTCATGCTTCACCTAAGGAATCTTTTATAGACATTTATCATAGGAAATATATTGATTTGACTCTTTCGTTAGCTGAAAAACACGTTAAAAAAATTTTTGTGCAAAATCGAGCTTCAAGCGTTATCTTACGTCCTTAGGGCAGAAGAAGTCGGCGACGTTGTAGACTTGGCGAACCATGCCTCCGTTTCTGTTAAAAACACCTTTTTTGCAAGAACATATTATCTATTCCATAACCCTGTCATCAATCTTCTTAAACGGGCGGTTACTTACTTGAGGTTGTCCCGATAACTCGAGTATCGCTTGATGAGGTACTCAATACTCTGACGAATCTTTTCCGTCAGCTTATCTGCGTCGATGAGGGACTCCGCCTTGCAACGGATTTAATAATGACTACACAGAAACACAGAAAGCAAAGCGCAGTTGCAAATATGACTAATTGCAATAAGAAAATACGTAAGGTTTTCTTGCATGAGAGACTACGAATAGACAAAGCGAAAAGGAGGAAGAGAAGAGAAAGTGCCGCTCACGAAATCAATGGGTCCCTCCATAACTGCTTGCAGCTCTTCCTTCGTGCAGAGAGGGCCATCGGCGAGGTTGCGAGTGGCCTTCACACCACGAATCGTACGCATTATGCCCTAGAATGGGAGAGGTAAAGGCATTCCATCAATTTGTCCTACGAGAGATCACTGCTAGTTCAGTGTTTACGGCTCTGTAATCGTCAAAAAAGAAACAGTAAAATATCATGAAGTATTGAGAAGGAACATACGGGATCAGACTTTTCTGGAGATGGCTGTGCTTTTCTCTTGCGCGGGTTTGAGGGCATTCTTGTAATTATAGAGATAGCATTCAACAAAGAATAGAGCTTACGAAGAAATAAAAAAGTATTCGACGCCAAATCTTTTTGCGCGCATTCTTATTTTGAATTTATTAGAAAAAATATTCTGGAGACGCTACTCTAAAATACAATATTCAAGGATCAATCGGGGAGGAAATTAAGGGAATGAGTTAGTGAGTTATCAGAAAGCCGAAAAGAACTAGGGTTAAGAACTGCTTTACACTATCAATCTCCCAAATAGTCCCTAAATAGCTCCAATCGCGTCAAAAATTATGCAAATCTCATCAAAGATACTCCATTTAAACTTTCTTCGCCATACCGAAAGTTCACTAAGACTTAGAGTTCATATACTCCTTGCTCCTCCTCAATCCTTCCGGAAGGATGAACGCGCTCTCCCATCCTTCCCCAAGGAATAATTGAACGATTTGCATCTCCCATCCTTCCTCTCCTCTTGAATCATTGAATTGTCAACCCTAGTTGTAACTCCTCAGGCAGATCACGAAAATGGCTGAAATTTTTAATCTGGGCGGATCACACCTATTGACATTACAGTACGTGCTAAACGCCTCATGGGTATGCAGACGCGGCGGACCGCCGCAGACCGCGGTTTCCGCGGATTGATTTCCCTCGAAAATGAGTAACTTTCTGAAATTCTTGTTTTGATTTTTAGATTCTCCATTAAATTTCGGATTTTTACCACTTTTCACTCAAATGTTTCAGTGCTCATTTTGAGAGTTGAGAATGTTCTCAGAAAATACCTGACCCAGCGAACAAAATCTGACACAGTTGACTACGACTCATTTTTTGTCTGTGGCACTTCCGAATGTCACAGACATGCATAGGAGGAATAATAATGATGACTGATGGGGTTAGTTCGGTGTGTCAGATTTTGTTCGCTGGGTCAGGTATTTTTTGAGAACATTCTCAACTCGCAAAATGAGCACTGAAACATTTGAGTGAAAAGTGGTAAAAATCCGAAATTTAATGGAGAATCCAAAAATCAAAATAAGAATTTTAGAAAGTTACTCGTTTTCGAGGGAAATCAATCCGCGGAATCCGCGGTCTGCGGCGGTCCGCCGCGTCTGCATACCCATGAGGCGTTTAGCACGTACTGTACATCTCAAAAATTTAGCGATGGCCTTATTTGGCCTTATTTTTGTTCGGCCTATGAAATCAGGGTTTGTTTTTAACATAATGTTCATGAAAGCATTCTGCATCTGTATTCTTGCATCTTACTAAAATCGCCAGTCATCTGGGACAAATTTCAAATAGTTTTTGTCATTTCATTATCTCTGCAAGCATCCTCCCTGATATCTCATCCATTGTGAAAGTTTTTGTGCAAATCCGTATGTAAGCTGAATCAGAACGCCGTTTGTCATTATTTTTCATCGACGCTTTGATCATTTTCTTTTTCAATAAATTTTGATTTCATCAGACAGTCATGTCTCATCTTCGCCATCTTCACGAAGATCAACACGGAAAAGACGCACCCATGACAGCGGCTCAGCGGCGTCGAAAGGCTACTGCAAGCGCTACACCGGTCGCTCTGACACAATCGGTCCAAGTCGTCAAGCACGCCAACCCAGCTCAAATTCAGGAAGCGATGCAGGTTGGACATCGTTCTGAATAATTTTGTTGGAGTATTGCTTAATAGTTTCAATGAAAACATGTATGAGACTATAAACTTGAACGAAAATGAAGAGGGTCTAGCTGCTAATGTTGTTTGTAGTTATATTAGATTTCACATCATTCCTCTTTCAGCATTCATGGTATTTGGTAGTTCTTGGACATAATTCTTATCTTGATGTAGATGCCCTTATCGCGTAAGGGGTCACAAAATTCATGATGTCTGAGGCAACGCAATTTACCTCGAATTACAAATTTTGCAGCAGTGTCAGGCCATGGCCGCTTACTATCAGCAGCTGCTGCAGCATCAAACGACGCCCATTCCATTCGACGCACAGCGAGTGTCGGCCGAAGTCATTCGCAATATCGGACTAGAGAACACCCACCGACTCATCGCCCATCTGCAGCAAGACGTACAGCTTCTGCAGCAGGAGCAGCAGCGAGCGGCTGCAAGAGCCGCTGCAGAGAGATCGAATCAGAGGGTGAGGCATCTTTGGGGTTAATCAAATCATACACCACATATAGAAAAAAAGTTGAAACACAATTTTGCAAAATATTCACAAGATGCGTCATATAAAAATATTGCGAGCAAGTTATTCGAGATCAAAAAAATGGATGATCATTGATCAAACTTGCAGATGCTCACCGATGTCCAGGCGCAGATGAGCGCTGACTTGCGACAGCTGCAGCTCGCCCTGCAGCACATGCAGCAACCGTCTGCTTCTCCAGGAGCTCAACAGCACCGAGCTATCGCAGCTACAGCGTCAACTTCTGACGACCAGCCTCGCGTGTGAGTTTCCAAGTCGTCATACTAAACCGAGCCTGATCGGAGTTCAGTGGTGTGGGCTTTTTACGGAACAAGTTCATGTGCAAGTTTCGTTGAACGAAGCGGATAATATAAATTCTATAATAGAATTGGTCGTCGTATCTGGCTGAGCGTCGTTGTGCCCTCTGAATCCATTCCCACGACGACGAATTAGAGTATTCATTCATTTCCGTCAAATACAAGATAAAGCATAATGTTAACTAATTACAAGAAATATTTTTATCCATTCTAATGTTCAAATAAAATTTCGGTAAGAAACAACCTTCTGTTTCATACTCGTTATCAACAAGTTCTCTAACATCCTCCAGTTGATCAACATGAACAGATTCATCTGAAATAGCTGCTCACTTGGCCAAGAACTGCGAAAACATAGAGTTTGAGTCAAAACTCAAAAGATTTTGACAGCAGACTTGAAAAAAATTTGGCAAAAGAAATTGCTCCCGGTGAGGCTCGAACTCACGACCTTCAGATTATGAGACTGACGCGCTGCCTACTGCGCTACGGAAGCAGACGAACCCTTGAGACACATATCTTTGTCTCAATGTCATGAGGGAAAATCAACGTATTAGTTGAATACTCCATTTCCGATTGCCCTGACATTCCTTTCGTAGATCCTTATTCTTGTTTTCCGTCCAATTCCACACTTCCTGCTTACGAATAATCACGTATTTATCACGCACAAGATTCACGAAATCATAATCTCCCCATCCCTTGATCTACAGTTGTTCCGGATTATGCCCGTGGACTCGAAACCACAATTATTCTTCGATCCAAAATTGCATGACCTCCCCTCGTTTCCCCCAAGCTTAACTATCTGGTTCCTCGCAATTAGGATCCTCCACTTGAGGCAGATACTCTCATAGTTTTACAGCCTTTCCGTTCTGATTTACATGCCGCGCCTACCGTCGCTTCCTCTATCTCCCTTGCTTCCTCTATCTCCCCTGTACTCTCTCCCCCCACCACACTCTCTCGCGCTTCCCCTTCCCTTCCCAACTCTTTTGACTCCCTGCTCTCTCATTTAACTCGTCTTGCTCCACTTTCGCCCATGCTTAGCTCTGCCGTATCTGCCATTACAGTAAACGCTCGTTCAGTCTCGAACAAACTTGATATGCTTGGCCAACATTTTGCTGATAGCAATCTCTCGATTGTTTTTCTCTCTGAAACTTGGGCATCTAGTGATACAATAACTGACAACATGCTATCGTTTGATCGGTTCTCAGTCTATCGCTGTGATCGTGACTCAGCATATCGTGGTGGCGGTTGTGCAATCCTTGTCGATCGACAAATTCCCTCGTTTCCAATAGAATCTCGCTCTTTCTCTATCTATTGTCAGCTAGTTATTTGTAACGTTCGCATTTTATCGTCTCCTTCTCTCCTTATTTGTATCTATCGAAGTCCCTCATGCAGTATCGACTCTTTCTCCGAGTGTCTCGATTTCGTTCACAACATTACCTCTATGGATTCTAGTCACGTTATAGTTAGTGGTGATTTAAACTGCGGCGATCTTGACTGGATAGCACAAACTGCGATCTATCCTCATAGCAACGCACTTCTCGATTTCGCCATCTCGTCCTCCTTATCGCAATTAGTATTAGAACCTACTCGCGACAGTAAAATTCTCGACGTCGTACTCGTGTCTGATACTAGACTAGTATCATCTACTCGTGTTGAAGCGCCCCTTCCCTCACTCGATCACAACCTTGTCCTTTTTTGATTTAGTCGGCTCACTTCCTTCCATCGTTGAACCACCCAGAAGAGATTTCTCGCGTGCAAATTGGATATCTATTAATGCCCATCTACTCTCAATAGATTGGTTCGATCTTTTCTCCCGATCGAGTGACGCGGACCACGCTTATGAGTCTTTTTGCCACATTATTCACTCCCTGATTGATACTTTCGTTCCAATCGTTAAGCCTTTCTCTAAGCGCGCTCTCCAATCAAAGAAAACTAGCCGACTCCTCCAGAAATGCCGCCAACTCTATCGCCGTCGTAGGACAATAGGTACTGAGCCCTTTATTCGAATGTGCAAGCTCCTCCGCAAGAGCTATCGACAAACTGCTAAAGGTAACGAGCGTAAGCTTTTGCGATCGCGAAACCTACGCGCCTTTTATCGATTCGCATCGGATAGAATTAAAGACGAATTGCCCTCTCTACCCACTCTTGTTGCTAATGGTGTGAATTACACTGATGCTCCTTCTAAGGCCTCCCTTCTCGCCGACACATTCCTTGCCTCGTTTACAGACAGAGCTCCACCTACCCCTTCCTCTACCCACACTGCCTTTAAGGGAAAGTCAATCGATTTCATCGACGTTGACCAGGTGTCTTTACACAAGCTTCTTAAGTCTCTTCCGTCTAGAAATTCTACCTCTCCTGATTTCCTACCTTACGTCTTCCTTAAAGAAGGAGGGGCACGACCATTTGGGTCATATAGACTGGCAGTGTAGGGCGATAGGGAATGCCCACCCGATCAGAGATTGCTTTATCCGAAGTGCTACAAACGTCTTTGAAGCCAGCTATGAATTATCAAAGTTTGGGCTAGGGGGCAGGCAATTTGGATACTGTACCCTGATATTGATTGAATGGGTGCGATTATCGAAAAAGTAGCAAACAGCAATAGACTAATCGTATTGGTCGGGAACCGAACCAACAACTGCTCTCTTTCAAGCCAGCAACTTTACCATTACGCCACGAAGGGTGATGAATGCTTGCTAGTCGTGAGGGTATGTATACCGTAAAAACGAGCGTTTCGCTGATACATACGGCACAGCGTGTCAAAGAGGGGAGATAATCCAATTATCGCGGCGGAGAGGGTCGCTTGTGATTTTTCCTCTCCCTTTCATTCTTGGCCATTCCTAGTGCGCAGCGCGGTCGGGAATGGTTAAATGAGAGGAAAAATCTCTCGAATCTATTTCAGTCGGAAGGTCATTTATCGACAAAATATTAAGATGCTAATGAAACATACCTAAGAAGTTATAGTTTCTCTGTTTTGTCTGTTGTTCAATTTACTGCATGAGTGAAACATAACATAAAACCGCAAAATTGATTGTTCGAATGTAAACCAAAAGTTTTCTAAGGACTGGATAACGATAAAAATATTCTGCCAATGCAGAGCGGTGGGTAGTGCTACGGTGCATCATTTGTATTGGCGGAATTTTCAATTTCGAATTCCTCATTGATTGGCACTGCAAAACGTGAGTTAAACGCCGAATTTACAGTGAAAATTGCCAAATTCGAATACAAACCAAAAGTTTTCTAAGGACTGGATAACGATAAAAATATTCTGCCAATGCAGAGCGGTGGGTAGTGCTACGGTGCATCATTTGTATTGGCGGAATTTTCAATTTCGAATTCCTCATTGATTGGCACTGTAAAACGTGCGCTCATTCTCCAAATTCTCTCACTTTTGCACACTGTCTCGCACCGCTTCGCAGAATGAAAATCGTGTGAAATGATCCGCCGCGGCGAACAAAGGGGGTCTCCCTCTCTGACACGCTGTGTACGGGTTTCGATCAACAAGCTCGTCAAATTTCCAAGATGTTTCGTGAAGCAAAGCATGCAGACACGATTTGTTCGTCTACAGTAACCTACGATAATATCTATTGATTCCCATCTATTCACAACGAAATAAAAGCGATCACGTCGTTTTGAAATCATTCGACTAATTGTTTTCAAAAAATCAAAACTACTGTTTTATTTTCTACCAGTTAAAAGTCTTGCTACCGTAGTCTATGGGGTTACTTATTCATGAAATGATATGTTGATGCACATTTGATAGATAACGATAACAAATTTATCTTGCAAAACAAGAGTAACAAGTTAAATGAATGGCTGGGGCAGCCTCCTCCTCTGCCTCGAGGGCCTTCTTCTCTTCGGTGGTCTGGAAGCGACCGTGGCCGAACTTGGACGAGGTGTCGATGAACTTGAGGGTGATCTTCTCGAAGGCAACACGCTTGGTGACCTGGAATATAGGAATATAAGGAAGAATATTTATTAAAAAATGTCATAGTGTAATGAACCACAGTGAACTGCTAAATATGCTCAGAAACGGGCATGTATTATCAACAAAGACCTGGAATATAGGAATATAAGGAAGAATATTTATTAAAAAATGTCATAGTGTAATGAACCACAGTGAACTGCTAAATATGCTCAGAAACGGGCATGTATTATCAACATAGACCCTTATGTCCACTACTTTTATTGTGGCAAGCGTCACAGTTATTCATGAGCAAAATAAAACATTATACAATGCTAACCTTGCGGAGACCATTGTGGGTCTTGCGATGAAGCTTCTTGGAGTGCCATCTGGAAGTCACACCCTTGAATCCCTTTCCAAGGGTAACACCGATGGTGTCGACCATCTCATCCTGGGCGAAGACATGATCGATGAGGACCTGCAAGTAAGGCAAATTAATTTAATCATAATGATGAATAACGCCATAATTAGAGTGTCGAAAACAACAGTTTGACGACTATCGACTAGTCAAAATGTTTCGTAACTAGCTAGGAAGAAAAATATCCGAGGAAAAAGGCGAATGAAGGAGAAAGAGGGCGACAAAATCGGACAGGCGACCAGCCTATCCATCATTATCAAATTTTATATAAATATTTCGTGGATTTTACTGCTAAATCTAAATATAAGACATACCAGTTCTTGATCATGCGTCTGCGGAAGTCCTCAGACAGCGAACACGGTCTTGAAGGGGCGGGGTCCCTTGGGGGTATCGATGTATCCGACGATTCCCGAGATGACCATGGGAGGGGTCTCGAGGATGGTGAAGGCCTCGACGACCTCCTTCTTGTTGACCTTCGATCCGGGCTTGTCGGACTATAAAACAAGTAATCATTACATTTTAAAAACACGGAACACAAGTTTGATTCGGCTCAGAGGGAAGGCAATAGTACACTGGGTGTTGTTATTCAACAACTTTACTGACATTTACTTTATTCTACCTAAATCAATATTTTTATAATTATGCAAGATTCCACGACCTTTTTAAATAATTAATAAAAACAATTACCTTGATCTAGTTCGGCCACAGGCAGCTTTCTGTATTGCCCCATGCGGACACGCTGGAGGTCGAGCTGCCCTTAATCAGACGAATTCAGTTTTTGAAACCAATAAAATCGAGTACATATGAAGAAAAGAATCACGAAATTCGCGGGCAAGGAAATTCCAAACAAGAAATGGGGAGCACGTGACGACATATCGGAAGTTTGAACACTAACGCGTTTTGTTGTGCGTTGGGGCGTAAATTATCATAGATTATCGAAAGACTGGCATAACTGCAGTAAGAACACCAATTATGAACAAGAAATAGACTAGGATACCACATCGGGAATGAAAAAACAAATCGAATAAGGTACACAAACGGGGCTCGTCGAAACTTCGTCCAATATATTACGATTCTGAGCTTCAACCATGTTCAAAACTTATAATATGGAGTGCTCAGCCTGCCCTAATGCATTCTAACATAAATTGAAACTAGAAATAGCGAGCAAAACGACGCAACAATCAATTAAAGAACAAAGGAGCCGCAGTGGCGAAAATCCGCAGTTACCGTACCTGCGAAAAAATTGAAAAACTATTGAAAACTGAAAAACTACAGTACCCGCGTTATAAACGCAAGCCAATCGCGGTGGGATATTTCGTTGATTGGTCGTGCCCCTCCTTCTTTAAGAACACTGCTGACAGCCTTACTTTTCCACTTTCCATCCTTTTCCACCGTTTCTCTCTCACAGGCACTTGTCCTACTATTTGGAACACAGCTTTTGTGCGCGCAGTTTACAAACGAAAAGGTCTTAAAAGTGACCCCACCTCGTACCGCCCCATTTCTCTCACTTGTTCGACGTCTAAGGTTTTTGAACGCATTATCTGCAGTGCTATTATTAACCACCTCTCCTCGAACGATCTGTTATGTCCCTTTCAACACGGCTTCCGAGCGAAAAGATCGTGCGTCTCCTCTCTCCTGTCCTCCCTTTTCCATTGGAACAAGGCCATAGACGAAGGTCAATACGTATCCGTTGCATTCATTGACTTTAGTAAGGCTTTCGACTGTATCCCAATAAGCTTACTCATCCATAAATGTGCACTTGTGGGCATAAGCGGCAGCTTACTTAAATGGATAGAGTCCTTCCTTAGAAATCGCACTCAGTCAGTCGTGGTTGATAACTGTTTCTCCAACTCCTATCCAGTCGAGTCAGGTGTACCACAAGGATCATGTCTAGGTCCTCTTCTCTTCAGTATTTACATCTCCGATATTTCTCGTATCCTTCCCCCTGGAACCTACTGTAACATCTATGCAGACGATATCAAGCTTTACTCGATAAGTGACCCTACTCTTCTCCAATCCTCACTCGATGCTCTTTCCATCTGGTCACACACATGGGGTTTGTCTATCTCAGCTACTAAGACAGTCATCATGAGAGTCGGTTCCAACCACCCAGTAATTAACTTCTCGATCGACAATGTGGCCCTACCTATCGTATCCACCTTCAAAGACCTTGGCATTTCTTATGATAATTCGCTCTCTTTCTCTACCCACATCAAATCTATCATCTCTCGAGCGAAAGCTCGATGTGCTTACATCACTCGCACTTTCTCCTCTCGTAGCCCTAAACTCTACGCGCGTCTTTTCGCAATGTATGTTAGGCCGATACTTGAATACGGAAGTGAAATATGGTCGCCATCAGAAGCGGAGCTGATCAGATTAATCGAATCAGTTCAGAGACAATACACCAAACGCGTATTTTTCAAGTGCAGGATACCCCCCACAGACTACAGCTCCCGACTGGGAATTCTCGGCCTCTCTACCCTGGAACAACGGCGACTAAATATAGACCTGTGTTGTACTTATAAAATTGTGCATAGAGACTTAGAGTTAACAGAGAGTACTTTCTTTCTTCGCCCCTCAAGAACCACACCGTCCCGACGTAATAGTTTCCAATTAAAGAAGCACCGTTTCAATAGAGTAACTCTGGACAACTTTTTGTGTAATAGAACAGTGAATAGATGGAACTCTCTTCCTAATAATGTAATCACTTCTAGGAACAGTGCTTCTTTTCGTAAACACATTACCTGATATATCCTACTTTCGCTAGCCATCCTAGATCGAATTTTCTTTGTTGCCTATGTTGCAACATCGTATCTCATGTATCTCGTTTCCCCCGTACCCTACACTGTTTATTTGCGTTAATTACATGATAAATTATTATTATGACGAATTTAGAAAAGCAGAAGATCATATTCACTTGGTACATCAGTCTGTGCATGGACTACTCTCACGATCTTGATAAAAATATCAGATAACAATCGCAATATTGTTTCTCGTCGGCGCAGGAAGTGCACTTCCGGTTCCTTGGAGAGGAGTCGCATGCACAGTTGCAGTCGGAGGAACTGGGCTTTCTGTGCTGATCGAGTACACTTGAGGAGGAGCGGATCGAAATAGACGACCGAACACTGCAGAGCGGATGTCGGCTACAAAATATTTAATCCATCTTATTCTTTAGACTCTACTTCAGCCATGTCAGTCACATTTGGTCGTATTTGATCTATCGCACTCGATTTTTCCTTCTTTGGATACGTGCATATCCGAAGAACAAGATTTCGTAAATGTTCTTTCGACTTTGATTATTAGTTGATTATTATCAAACAACCACCGGAAGCTGCGATTCTATGATTTCATTATGGTTTTCTGCTTATTTGGCACACATTCTCACAAGTTTGACAATAGTGAATCACGAAACGCTATTAAATACTTAGTCGTTTGGCCTCGGAAATGTCAACCGGGATTATACGCTGGATCTTCAAAACAATCCGGAACATGAGCAATGTACTCAGATGTTCATGATGTCTGGATGTTCGGAAGATCGCGTTAGGGATACAAACCACCAACAAATCATTTGGCTTCATAATCAGAAGTAACGATGATGTTTAGAATAGGGCTGTCAGAGTGAAGAAACCGTCTCTTCATTCCGCGCACTCTCTTACCGGTCAGAGTGACGAGAGAGTGCGAGGAATGAAGAGACGGATTCTTCACTCTGACAGCCCTAGTTTAGAACCCACCGTTTGTGATCATCAAGCACCAAGGATTCACAAGAGCTATGAAGAAAGTAACGATGAAAGTATAGTGACGCAGTGTGAAGAAGAGGTCATACTGCAAAGAAACAATAGAATTTCTGCAAGAGCTAATTATCAATACGTTTTCTGCCATGAGCGAATACTTGTAGACCACATAGTAGGCGCACATTAAACACAGGGACAAGAATAGCACGAATGAAGTGATTATAACCGAGACTTCCTGATTCCATGAACGGTAGGGGCTGAATAGAGTGAATACAAAGGATTTTGTAATTCGAAGAAACCGCTTGCGCAAAGCCATAAAGATACGGAAGTAGCACATTGCCGAGATTAGCGCGCCCCCGGTGGATGTGACAATGGTAACGTTGGAGTTGAACTGAAGAGGTTTTTCATACGTAGTTAATATTGGTTAAAAGCCTCATATAATGATAGAATCATGCAATCCGAGGAAGCGAAAATCGTTACAAATCTCTTACCTTGATACTATACTCATCTCCCAGTCTCGTTATCGATAATGCAGCGGGATGATAATCATAATGTCGAGGCGGTTGGAAGAAGAATACGAATCTTAAATCGGGTTACTTTATTTACGCATTGATGAGTGCTCGGTTAATAACGAATCCACTCACATTCCGTACAAAACCGGAATAATGCCATGGAGCAGGATAATGGTAGTGGCCGAGAGAGATTCCATGCATCTTGACAGTTTCCCATCGGGATAACATAGGGCGAGCATCCGCGAAATCGACATGAGGGTGATTCCAGAAAACTTAAACAATTCCATGTAGCTCTTACTTCGTGTCGACATTCCATAATATCCATAGTATGTCTCATACCTCTGCAAGGTAGCTCACCCATTGGTGAGCCCAATGAAGCTGCGGGAAGATTGTACAATTCAACAAGTGGTAAAATCCATACAGCTCCTTCCATCCCTAAAAAAATTCGAAATTAGAGCAAGCATCAAAACAAGCGCCGCATACCTGAGGAATCTCAACAACGAAATATAGGATGACATAGGAAATATCGTAAATTGCCTGGAATTTACTATTTTACAGACGATAGAAAATTGCAATACCAAGCTCCATGTCATGTTGTAGAAAAACGATGAGTACGCTACAATCTTTCGAGAGATGTATATCTGATGAGTAACCTTACTGATAGGGGAGGTACCTTTCGACACCTTTCGACATCTTTCGAAGCTTACCTTTCGAAGCACTCTATAGTACAAGAAGAGACTCAGTATCGTGAATGGCAGAAGACCACAGTACAGTTCGGGTCTGCTTGTTACAGTAACTGAAGGGGTGGTCGCATCTATATTTTCCGCCTGGTCTTTCGATTTGCTATGACACATCCTTCCGGAGAACTACCGATTTGTGGCCTCTGTCGCCTATAATAGGAGGAGGGGGAGTCAAGGAAAGTAGATGGGGCGGGGCCAGATGAATAAACGTACCGAATCTGTGGATGGCTTGATCCGGCGGCAGCAGTCCTAGTATCATTGACTGTGGCACCTTTTCCTTGAATCAGACTACACTACAAGTCGATGTTGATACTATCTATAGATCTTTCCATGGAATCATATGTTAATGATTAATTCGAAGCCACGAATTCGCCTACATTATCACACAAAGGACATCATCTGATGGTTCGAAGAGTTTAGCCAAGACAACGTGATAGCCTGCCTAATTGGCACTCCATTTTGAACACCCGACAAGACGAGACTGCTCGAAAAAAAGAACACTGTTCCTCCCAATTCTAACGGTAAATCACACAATGCTTTGTTAGTCTCGAGTTTCAGTTTTTTTTTTCGAGCAGTCTCGTCTTGTCGGGTGTTCAAAATGGAGTACAGTTGTACATCACTCGTTACATATCGGGAGTTGCATGCCTGTTTTTCAAATAACCATCTATCACATAAATATTATTACAAAAAAAATTAAAAAGTACTGCCGATGTAGAAGTATGTATACCTTTCACCACACCGTTGACAAAGATGACAAATGACTGCAATCAATCTTTCCTCACTTTCGAGCGCAGAGCCGATCGAGTTTACAGCACTCGTGGGGAGAGAAAGGAACAGAGATACAGTGAGACAAAGACCAAGGAACGTCAGTCATCCTCGTCTTTATTTGATTCGATACTGTTCTTAAAACTGAGATTCCCTTTGCTTACCTACTCGGTTAATCCCCCCTTAGATGTTCCGTGGAGTGTTGGGGGAGAGGGCACCTGTCACAAGGGGTGCAATTAATGAGACAGAGAGGGAGAGAGAGAGAGGCCAAGGAAGGGTCTTCCTCTGGAAACCGTTGGAAGAAAGGAAGCCTCTGAGAATGTTTACCCTCGGCCTGCTCTCCCTTTAACATGCATCGTGTATTTTCTTATTTTTGCATTACGTATAAAGGTACAGAGATACCTTTAAGAAGTGATCAGACGGCTCTGTCGAAAAATTCAGGATAGAATGGTAAGCGAACGATATTCGTTCAGCGTCTACTCCGTCGCATTAGCTACCCTCCCACGTTATCCCATCATCCTCTTTCTAGGCGTCGCACTATTTTTTAAAGTATTATGAAGAGACGGGGAGCGAGGCACTGTGAGAGAGATTTATTGTGGCCGGCCGACCCATGGATTCCATTAGAACGAGATCAAGTCTTTGTCGCCCTCTTTAAAGAAGGAGTAAACCTAATTTTTGGTCACACAATCTGAAAGTGTGGAGTGATAGAGAATGCCCACCCGATCAGATTCCAGTTTATCCGAAGTTACAGAAATGCCTCTAAACCCTGCTATGGATTTTCAAAGTTTGGGCCTGAACACAGGCAAATATTGGTATACTGTAGATTTTCGATGATATTGATTGATAAGGGGTGATTATTGAAAAAAAGAACCCGGCAACAAAGAATTGCACTGCTCGGGAATCGAACCCGCGGCAGTGACTTTCCAACATCTGGAGCTTTACCACTCGGCCACAAGGAGAGATGAGGATAGGATGGGAGAGGTAGTATACATAGAGCCAAAATGCGCTTGTCACTATGTCAGACTGTTCCTCTCACCAATCACACCCAAGCTAGATAATGATAGGATACCTATAGTTTCAGAACACGTGTGGCGCTGATTCAGACGAGTGTTCACAGACAGCTCATCAACTATGATAAAATTAAACACGAACAACTCAAAACAAGCATTTTCGTAACAAGTTTTCACAACACTTGCGTCGTTTAATTTTCAATTTTTACTCTTCTATTGCCTGCGATCTTGAACTTCTTCTGTGCGCTCTCTGTTTACTTGTCAGAATCATTCATTCAACGATGAACTTTAAAAATATACATTTATTAATTTTTTGTACAATTAGTGCAAATCACACTACAACAAACACAAAAAATCAATACACATTCACATACATTTGAAAGCTATCATAAACAAGGCAACAACAAAAATCGTCGTATCACATCAATGTGGTGTAGTGTGTGGTGTACGGTAAGGGGTAATGAATGGTAAACGTCGTGGTAGGATTGGGTGCTTAGAACTCGGTGTGTTCCTCCTTCTTCTCGTCCTTGGTAGTCTCTCCAATCTGCTTTTGTCGAGTTCATTGAGTGCGCGGCCTCCCTTGTAATCGATAACCTCGTCCGATCCAGCAGGGAAGTACTTCAGAGTGGGGAATCCCTCCACCTTCAGCCCCTCGATCTGAAACACAATAATATCTTATATATCATTTATTTATATATATATATATATATATATATATATATATATATATATATATATATATATAACCAGAAGGCAGCTACAGTAACGCTATAGTTCGCTTGAATCTACCGTACTACTCACCTCGTTCTGGGTAGAGTCGACGTTGGCGATGAGAACTTTGTTGGAAGTGGCGTACTTCTCTCCGAGTTCCTCCCAAACGGGCATGAACGACTTGCGGTGTTCGCACCTATAGAGATAAACAAATATTTAAAAAAAAGAACTCAGTTATAATTCTAAAATATAAATAAACGCCCTGAATTCTAGGATTCAAGAAATGAGAGGGGCCCACGAGCGAACGATAGGGGAGGGGGGAATGAATATTAGGTGGGCAGATAAAGTAAAAAAGTGCCTAATTTTAATAAATAAACAAACATATCCGTTTTCAAAGCGATCTCAACGTACCAGAGAGCGTAGAACTTGACGAGCAGTCCCCTCTCTGTGTACCTCGTTGAAGTTCTTTCCGAACCTTGACGGGCTTCGTGTCCCAGTCCTCGGGAACCTGACAACAAATATATTAAACGAGTGTACATAAGCCAATTCCTGATCAATAATCATAAGCTACAGTAATATCACCGTACATCAGCAGTCATAGTGCGCTGCTTGACCGTCACGGCGGCAGGGCCTGTCTTCTTCAGCCAGTTCACGATAGCATCGGCGTTGCGGCCTCCTGATTATCGTAATAGGCTACGGTATGCCAAGAAAATCGGTAATCGATATTGAATTGTCGTAAACAGGCAATATATATATTGATTTTCCCTGGCACCGTACCTCGAACTTGTTGGCGAGGTCACCGTGGACGGTGGCGTCAACCTTGGCGAGCTTCACCTCTCCCTCGTCCTTGAGCACTCCAGCCGCCTCAAAATATCGATTAATATATTAACACAGCATTCCATTCCGTGCCATTCCGTTCCGTTCCGTTCCGTTCCGTTCCATTCCGTGCCCTCAGTAAAACCGTTACGGCACGAAAGTGCCATTCCGTACCACAAATTCTGTTAATTTGTGTGGGAAAAGGCATTAAAACGGCACGCAGGACGACACCATGTGGAACGGAGACGGGGTTGGCTCTGTCTCAGTTCCGAACAGTGCCAAACTGCGTCCCAAAAGGGGACGAACTGCATGACATTGATTTATAGTGGAAGATGTACCATACCTTGGCGAATTCGGGGGTAAGCGATTTGTAGTGTCCGCACCACGGGGCGTAGAATTCGACGAGCATGTGAGGGTGGGCTTCAAGCGCCGACTCGAAGTTGTCCTGAAACAGTTCATTTAACACAAACAATCAATCGATAGTTGGATCGATGAGGGAGTACTACCATAATCTACCGTATGCTTACATTGGTAAGGACGAGAACGTTCTCCTCCTCTTCAATGTCGACGGAGAGGACAGGAGAGACGACCAGAAGGACGACGAGGGCCAATGAGACGAGTCGATTCATTCGGGACGGATGAGGGAAACAAGTAGAGGGACGATGCCTGATAATTTATATAATTAGAACAGTATTTAATCGAAATGAAAGGTAAAAATAGTGACACGGACACGTAACGCCTATCCCAGTTAACTCAATGATATTTAATCGAAGTGTTAGCGAAAGCCGCGCACAATTAATCCTTGTCACTTATGGAAACGAGTCCGCAGTAATATTAGATAATATTAAACATAAATTGAACCAGGCAACAGCTAGGAACACGAAAAATAGCTAGGTGGACAAGGTGGATTACAAACCAAAACTGTCTCTACGCGCCTATTTCTCTCAAAACCGACGCTTCAATAGGGCGAGCAGCAAGAAATGAACAAGCACATGTCATAGTATAAATATAAACAATAATTTTACACAAAACAAAAGTCTAATTCACAAATAACACGAATAAAAGCAGAGAATTAAATGTTCGCAACAGCCTCAGCTGGAGGCTTGGGATTACGGTGGTGAAAAGATTGAAAAGCGATCACGAACTGACTTTCCTTGCAAACACAGGGTTTTCGTGGTGAGACGTGGGAGGTTTACTCCTTCTTTAACCCATGAATATGCCAACCATGCCAGGAATAGGTCGAATTTTCCCATTTCGTTGTCTTGACACCTCTTTTCCTCTTCTATCTCAAGGAAGATGTTGGGAATGGGAGCTTGATGAAGAAAAGCGGAGCAGGCGAACCCAATATTCTACTTCTTTAACGTTTCATCTAACCCTTCAGCTTGACCAGAGCGCAAAAATAGAGTTCTTGCTGAATCTACCAGCCCTAAAGAGAGTATTTCTTTGGAAACGTAAGAGGTACGTGGGTCCATGTCCATTGTTTGCTCTTTCTTCGTCTCACAGAGACTGCCATGAATTAGTCCGTTTCTATGGATGACATTACTTTTCCATCTTGGCGCTCCTTTTCTAGAAAAATGATTTATGAGTGGAAGGTCATCTCTCCAAAGGCCAAAGGACAACGGCAACCGGCTGTCCCGAGATGAAAAAAGATGTCTTTCTTCCTCCCCTCTCTCACTTACCTCTGTCCACTCCAATGACAGCCGGGATGTGTACTAATATCCATTTCTTCCGATAATAAAAGAAAATGCATTAGAACAAAATAGTAAGCGAAAGCGGATTCCGTGTTTCGACAACACTTCGCGCTCCAACTCGAATGAATCAGAATACTACTGTAGGATTTGAACGCAACTTCTGTATCCCCTGAATATATTTGTCATTTCTCTTGTTTTTGAACAAGCTTTTGTTTTCAAAGCTGATCTAAAGTGGAATTTCCATCGATCGCGGTCACTTCTGCCAACTTTGAATCCAACTTCCATGTATCACCACTCGATCATTTTCCGTTTGATTACGCTGACATCAGACGTGTTGCTGTGACTTGTTTCCGTAAATACTCTCGATTTCCGCCTTGCTAGGAGGGCATATTATTATTATTATTGACAGCCTCATTCCCTTCCTGATGTTCTTTCCATTGCACCTTTTCTACGCAAATAGACGCGCGCGTGTCATATTCTCTCGCTTTCCTTCTCCACCGTTTATCTGCCTTTCGCCTCATGTTACTCTTTTAGCTATAAGTAACAAAGTATGGTTTATATTAACCGCTCAGCTCCGCGTGCTTCTCTCGACCTCGTATCATAAATACTTCGCTTATCTTTCTTCCTCCTCCCTCCTACTCTTCCCCGCCACATGTTGTGTTCAGTGGCAGAGCTTGCCCGAGTGTCCGAGAGGTGTTTATATCTCTACTGCCCGTCGCCCGTATCGTTTACGCTTGTCAGTTTCCTCCTCTCTCTCTCCTTCCTTTCTCTTACAGGTCTCATGTAATTGCATTTCTGAGCCATTTCTTATTCACATGAGTGGTAGTGGTGTTTACACTGATAGCAATCTCGCGGCTTCCCTGCATGTTTTTTTCTGCTACCTCTTCTCTTTTCCCTCGCTACATCAGCCATTTCCGTGGGAGACCCCGAGCGCGCCTTGTCCTCTCATCTCTCTTATCGGCTGCACTATCGTTTCTGCTAAGTTCAAGTGCCAAACGTTAAGTGGGTCCATATAATGCATTTCAACTTTTTAGGCACATTCCGCCACAATAACCGTCCTTCTCTCTGCTCAAAACCATCAAGCGCACACATTCACTCTTCCTCTTATCGACCATTCCATCTCTTCTGTTCGGTTTATGTGCCAACCGTGGAGTGTTTCCATATAGTCCATCGATTTTCTGCGCCTATCACTCGTTTCTCCACTATTCTCTCTCATTCTGCGCAAGACGCGGAGCGCGCTTGTAATAACGAATTATTTTCTGTTCAGTTGTGCAGTCTGCAACGGTTTAGTCCATCGATTCTTATCTCTCGTTCCATCGCAATCTACTTTCCTCTCTTTAGGCAAAAAGTAGCGCACGTTCGTATTGTACATTTCGTCCGTAAGTTCTCTCTTTTTCTATCTCTCTCTCTCTCTTATCGGCAACACCATCGTTTCTGTTCCGTGTATGTGCCAAACCTGGAGTAGTTCCATATAATCTATAGATTTTCGTGTTGTACAAACTCTCTCTTTCTCTCTCACTTTTTTCTCTTTCTCTGTCTCTCTTATCGGAAACATCACCGTTTCTCTCTCTCTCTCACTCGTGTTTATCTCGACGCTCGAACGCGCCTGCACGTTCTATTGATCGCCATCGCTATCTATGTATGTTATCTCCCCCTTCCTCCCTTTCCTTATATCTTCGCGCGAATAACTATTCTGATTCACTTTTTCAACGTATCTGCGACCTTTGCGCGTGCTTTATCTATTGACCACTATTTCCGTTTATTCTCTTGTTTAAAAGTACTCCGTTTGTTCCATTGACGAATTCGTTTTCGTCAGCGCTCCCACCTAGCGTTGTCTTACGACGTAAAGTCGCTTGACGTGGGTACACTTTTGACCTTTACCTATGAGTAGTAAGAAATGGTCTCTCGTTTTTGCACGCTGTCCTGCCTGTCAGTGAAGCGAGAGAGCGCGCAAAGTGAGGAGGGTTTTTTTGCTAAGCATTCTTTTTTGATCATTATTTTTTATGTCTGATCATTGTGCTAGGGAACATTGATAGTCTTCTCTATCTCTATCTTCTCAATACTAGCTTCCGGTATATGCATAACAAATCGTTCTTGGACGCTTCTATATTCTTTCCTACCGTTTTCACTTGGCATTTTGATTCTCCGAGATCTTTTCCTTTGAATAATGCTATTTCACATCTCATTTCTTTTGCAAATTTATCATAATGTACCCTCCTAATCGTCTCAAGCAATTCTTCTCATGAGCCCATGCGCGCTTGCCATCCTTATCTCCTCTTGCTATGCGAAAGTTGTGATGACGATCCAAAATCTCAGCGCAATCAAATGACCTAGCTGTGTTTATAAATGCGCCAAGGGTCGATTGTGTAGGCGCTATCGATCGTATCTGGATGGTCAGCCTCTCTTATTTCGCAATGCTTTTTCGTTTCTCTGACAGATAAGACAAAACGAAGAGGCGAGAACATTGCTTCGGTCGTACACGCTCACTCTCTATCAATCGCCCCATCACTCACTTTATTTATGATTGTTCTATTTGTACAAACCCCCGCTCGTCTTCTTTTGATTTTTTCTTTTCATAACATCTGTTCCTCCAATAACTCTTCTCCATTACAGATCATCGATGGATCTTCCTCCCGAATATCACTCGTACGTTCACGATTCGTCGGACCCGTTCATGGAGGAGGAGATGGAAGAGAGCGACGACGAAGAGGAACACGATGAGAGGAGAATGGAGGAGGATGAGGAAGCGGAGGGTGCGAAGAACGCGAACACACACCCTATCGCGGATGAGAAGAGAATCACAAGCAACGGAGCTGATGACAACAATCCCGCAGTTGCTCCCTCTGACAGGGTTGCGATGTCAGCTACTGTTCAAACGGACACATCAAGTGGGAATGGAATAGAGAAGCCACCGGGACCCTCGGCCGGAGCTCGCACATCACGACCGCTTGTAGATACGCGGCTACCCTCTGCTGAATCAGAAGAGCATAAGAGGAGAGACGACGGAGCTGATGATACCGACCCCGACGCAGTGGTCCCTTCTTGCAGTGTTAAGATGCCCGCTATCGTCCACACCTCAAGAGTTGATGACAACAATCTCGCAAAAGCTTCCTCTGATAAAACGGAGATGATACCCACTATCCCGCTTCCGGGCACCTTAACTGATGGCGCAAGGGAAGTTGGCACTTCACGACCGCAAGTAGATCCTCCGATTCCGGCCTCTGCAGCCGTGACCACTCCATCCACAATCATCATCGCTGAGAAGAGAATCACAAGCGTTGGAGCAGATGACAACAATCTCGCAGCCGTTTCCTCCGACTGCACGGAGATGACCTCTATCCCGCTTCCGGACACTTTAACTGACGGCGCAAGGGCCATGCCGACCCTGCCACCGACCGTGACCCCAGCTGCGGTGGACGCTCCTTCCACAGTCACTATCGCTCTCCCTCTCGGGATCACGCTGCAATTCGCCCTTCCACGAAGCACGGAGAACGGGCAACAACGGGCTATGGATGGATTAGGAGGCGTGAACATCACATCTACGTCAATGAACAGCCCTTTTTCAATCACAATCAACACGATCGCTGGCCCGGCGGCTCAAGTTCAGCCTGCGGTCGCGGTACCTAGCACGTCTGCTCCCGCACTTCCACCGATCGACTCGCCTACCGTCCTTCCAGCAATCGCTGGGCCTTCGGCGCCCGTTCCTCCTGCTATCGCAGCGGGAGATCATGCTTCCGACACGGTCGACCCTCAGCCGACTCCAACTCGCTCATCGGGAGGTACTGATGTTGTACTGATCGCGAAGGTGCCCACAGCTGTCTCTTCGGACGAGGACGAGTTGGGGGCAGCCCCTGTCCCCAGCAGCGTCCGCCATTCCGCTGATGGACAAGACGACACTCAAGCTGCGGAGACGGTTCAGATGGATGCACCTGATGCGGAAATGGAACCCTTGCTCGGAGCTTCAGTTAACGTATCGCTCGCGAAGGCGACCGATGCTGCCAAGCCAGCTAAGAAGAGGACGAGCAGTTTCTGCAGAATTTGCGAAGTGCCTCTCGCAATTAAGGTATTGTGATATATCCGTCATATTCATGTGATCATACCAATTGTCTAGTTTACCAATACAGCTGAATCAGGGTCGATAGATGGGCGATGACGAGCGATAATACCTAATATGTATTCCAGCCGAAGGCGAAGCTGTTGTGCTGTGGAGTGGCCGTACACTGGAGCTGCGCCGTCTATTTGCTCGAGAAGCAAGCGGTATGACATCTTCCAATTAGCTGCATGAACTCAAAAACGTTGTGCATTTGTGTGAGATTCTTCTCTATTGAAATACCTTTCCAATTTCATTTTTCATAGCCTTGGTAATAAACACTGAACATTTATATTTGTTTCAGTCATGGTCTGAGCAGAAGTGTCCCGAATGTGGGGAGCACGTCTCCACTCTTCAACCCGAAGGATTCGATAACACGCTCGCACTCTTTCCCTACGGAGACTGCAGAGAGAGATTGGTGAGTGATGTGATGTTATAAATATAGAACTGGCTGTAGTTTCCGAAATTCAAAAAGTAATTGGTAGTTTGAACATACACTTCAGCCTACGCGCTACAGTGTGCTCCGACTGGCAAACGAGACGGGGGAGAGCATCGAAGAATTGCTCAACAGATTCCAGGAGGCGGCAAAGTGAGAATTGTGCTGATAATGCGCATAACAGACATTCACACAACCGAACCATTTTATTTTAATCAACTACAATAACAGAGAAATATCTTGCATAAATACGATTGTTTGAAAAAATGTTTGCTTTTCAGAAATCACGGAGAAGTAATCACTAATGCGCCCGAACCTGATGCAAGGGAGTTGACGATAATGCAAAAGAGGATAGGCATCTTCACTGAGATGCTTACACTCTACGAGAAGGGCGGCGTGAGTTTCCTCATATTTTTTGTCGATTGAAATGAAACTCCTACTATATTTCCGTAAATAAAAAATAAGTAGGTGGTAGGGATATGAGCAAGGTAGATCTCCCTCTCATCTATTAAATTCGCTGATAAAATTGATTGGAGAAATGGGAAGAGGCCGCGAATACGCGACATTGAACCCGCATTCTAAACAAGTAGTCAATAAGTGTCTCAAGAAAACATAAAGTTGTAGATGCGGGTGGAGTCCTTCTCGGAGGAGGAGGAACCTCGACCATGGGACTACACAAAGGAGCTTCTCCTTCAAAGAGAGGACGATGAAAGGATTGCAGAGAAGCGAATCGTCGATAGGATGAATGAGGCGAGTGACTGCATATTTTACGTACTCTTCTCTGAATCCATTGAGAGTTCATTGAAATCTTATCTGGTCGACACAAAAGCGTAGGAGACGTCGGAACAGATGACAGTATAACGAGACATTGACTCTCCTCAGGCGATCGAACTTCGACGGCGAGCTCAACAACTCGAAGATGAGGTGGCACAAGACACAGCGAATCTTCCTGGCATCAAGGCGGAGATTGAAGTACTGAAGAAGGTGAGAGCGTTAGAACAACAAGGAAATGTCCAAGATATCCCGTTTGATCTGCCACCTGTTCAAAATCAAATTTTCAAGGAAATCGAGAAGAAGCGACTTCAGCCGCAAGCTACGCCAGCCGTCAGCGTGAATTCGGTGAGCCATGTGAACATTAATTCGGTAGATCGTACAGTTTTAACGTGCATTGATATATAAAATCGATAACCAATTTTGTCATCACTATGCAATATTGCGTAATGAGCAGTACGAAGACGGAAGGTGCACACGTGAACATTTTTTCAGATCAACGGCGAGGTCGGCGAGGATGATGACATCGAGTTTCTATTTGAGCACAAGGCTCCATCTCCCACTCCTACACCATCTATGAAGCGGAAGTCTCTTTCATCCGCAACGCCTGCACCATCAAGAGGAATACCGACGACTACGATCACTAGAGCGAGCTCAATGCAACCACGAGCACAGCACGGTGCATCCCCTCTACTGTTAACAAAGAGCTCAGTCGGATCTGAAGCGCCGTCAGAAGTACCTTCGACAATTGATGCGCCAATGCATCGAGCAGCATTGATAGGACAGCGAAGAGAGCAGATGAAAGGTGCAGGCAGCGAGAGCGGCTTGCTGTCACAGCTTCCACCACGCGCCTCATCAATGATACCTGCGGGAGTTGCGGAAAGCATAGTGAGTTGAGCATTCCTATGATTCTCATTCTCTGAAATATGTTCCTTTTCCAGGAATCGATCGCAAGTGACGAACTGGAAGACGAGATATCTAACGGATCAATCGTAGTTACACCTCAAGGATGGAAAAGACGCAACGATGAAGGCTCCTCCCATAGCGTCAATGTAAGTCAAAGATTGTATGGCGAAATCGGTATTTGAATGTCCGCTTGCCACCATGATCACATCCAGGGCGCTGCGAGGGACAAGAGCGTCTCGAATTCACCTGGTAGAGATTCTTCTCCATCGAGAAGGAGCCGTGGCAATGGATCCGCATCGTCTCATATCAATGTAAGTTGTTGAGACTCTTTAATTGTTCTAAAGTCGGAGTGTATGCTCAGGAGCTGCGGTAATCTACATTTATTGCAGGAAGCACACATCATCATAGATGAGATAGGCGATAGTGATGCGAATTCTCCAGTTGCGCCTTCTGTAGCTGTCCGGAACGGATCCATGAAAGGAGCAGTTCTGGATGGAATCATGGAACCGGATCATGCAATGGCCTCGCCTCAGCGCGACGTGAGTCCACACATGCTTTGATCCGTCCAACATCCTTCCTTCCTTCAGAAGATCATCGAGGAGCCTCATCAGAGCAGTGATGATGAAGATACATCCTCACCCTCCTCCCTCGATCGAAGCGTTTCTCCTAGTGGAAGTGTGAGTTCTTAAGCTCGAGATATGAGCCGCCGTCTCTTCATTTTGCACACTCTCTCGTCACTCGAGCTGCGAGAAAGTATCTATGTGAAATGGAGAGACGGCGGCTCATATTTCAAGGTCTAGTGAGTTCGTTTTAGGGGTCGATACTTCACAATTCCTTTCAAATACTAGGTAACGCAATATTTTTTGTGCAGGAATCAACCATCGCTCATGAACATTTGGATGAAGGAACAGACTCGCCACTGTCGCCATCAACTCAGAATGGATCGGCAGCACCTACAGCTCTTGAAACCTCGACGTCGCCGCTTCGCAATGTGAGTCCAGTCCATAGTTAGTCTGACATGTGAATTGCCGCAAGCCACAGATGCGTGGCCTCTTCTCCAAATGGCAGTGTGAGCTCAGCCTTAGACGTGTTGGTGAAAATGTAATTGCTGAAGTTGCGCTAATCTGACATTGCAATAACTTTTTTTGCAGGATAACACTGTCCCATATGAGCATTTGGATGATGAGAGAAGCTCGTCCATGCCGTCATCTAGCAACACTGGAACGGTCATACATGTAGCTCTGGAAAATTCGAGAAAGGGAGGATCTGGCACCGATGCCGAATCAACTCTGCTCAATGTGAGTTGAACGTATTTGTCGTTGTCTTCGTGAGCTGAAATCAAATCTCAAAGAAGATAGTTCCCGAGTGAGAACTTAGGAGGTGTACTTTTCATAACTCATACAAGATCCCTTACAGCAACCTTCCTCATCCAATGCGCCTACTGACGGACGAAAACAGATTGAGTCATCCATTCTTGAAGAGGTATGAGTGTTTCGTAGAAAATAATAGAAAAAAATAGAATATCAAAATAACCATGTCTCTTCTCAGATGAATTATGCGGATGATGCTGCCTTATCAATGATCCATACTCAAAGAAAGCTCTCAGCATTCAAACCATTCCACTCAATAACCAAACCAGTGAGTTTACTGGAAATAATCGATGTTATCTAATTTCTGCAGGCATCGGTCGACAACAACTGCAGTGGAAAGAAGCAAGATAAACCAGTCGATGTTGTTACTCTTCTCCAAAGTGTGAGTATGCCGTGAAATTATTTCAATAAGTTGTCTATTAAGGCTTCCTCACTCCAGTGCTTACTGCAAGCCAACTCGTCAGGCAATCACATGAAGGTTAACTTGAATAAAGCAAGCCGTTCTAGCAATGATTGAACCCATAGAGAACCAAAATAAGAATAAAGTCTTCCTTCAGAAGACCGACACTGTAAACGATTACCATCCGACGACGACCAGCGGAGTTGCGAAGGAGACGTCCGTAACGTCATCCGCCTCCGGAAGCAACGAAAACCTCATGGCAGTCGTATATTCTGGCAGTACTGTGGATCCACGCGTAAGTAAATTTATAATAATAATAATAATTTATCTACGCCCGAGGCGCAACGAGACCGAATCGTTACATAATAAGGTGGGAGAGCAGGAATGGGGTGGGGCGGGGACTCTCCTGGGTTAGGTGAGTTTGGCTAAATGAGCGATGTCTAGCGAACGAGTGTTATACAGAAACGTATCACTTTCAGCACTCTTCGTCGATCACGTCCCTCTCCGAGTTGGAATTGTTGAATGAAGCAAGACGAATTATTACGGGGGTATGAGCACTGATTTTCATTCTTGAAAAAAAGCAAATGTAAATTCTCAACTGGCCTAACAGCTGGCCTTACCAGTGAGTCCCGCCTCTTACGACGTAAAATCGCTGGACGTGGATACACCTTTACCTAAATTCTCAGATGAAGACGGGGTCGTCGGGAGAGACAATCGACCATCTCGCAAATACAATTGAACAGGAGGGCAGAAGTGATTCAAATGCAGTAAGCCCTTGCCCGATAGTAAATCAACTTTGCCAAATAACTGCAGTCGACTGTTGACCACAATGGAAACGGAATGCTGGAGGATGCAAGAGAGGGCCCAGAAGTTGCCGCATATGAAGTTGCTGCAGATGAAGTTGTTGCATATGAAGTTGCTGCAGAAGAAGCTGCAGCAGCACCCATCAAACGCAAAGCATCAAAAAGTGCTGCAGCGATGATTCGTGATATGGTTTGTTGATTTATATGAAATATTATCAGGGCAACGATTCTCAAACCTCCCAATTCAGGTAGTGGATGAGACTGAGGAATCGTCGGCACCGTCAGCCGTCAGAACAGCCAGAAAGGAGCCTACGATACCCAAGCGTCGTCATACCGTAAGTTTTTACTAATACCGATGGTAAAGACATTTTCTTTCGCTTCAGACCACCGGTAGAGCGCAGGCCGGTCAGACTGCATCCAAGGCGGATCCCACAACACCTGTCGCGTTTCATCCCCTTATGGTGAGTCGGCCGTGGAATCATTCGGTGCTAGCTGGAATTCTGTAACGATTTTGAAATCGGAATGATTAGAGAGACAATACACATTTCAGAACACCTCTCTACAACCATACCCGAGCGGCATGCCCACGTCCACTTTGAACGGCCAAACGAAGACGATCGTAGTGAGTGTTTGCGATCTGGCCTACCGGCTCGCCGGCTGGAGTGACAATTTTGACCGTTATGTGATACTTGATCGATAAAAAGAAAGTTGCGGATGTACCGTGCGTTGAGAAATACGCTGAAGACGGAACTACCATAACCTGTTTTCTCGCCTCCCATAAACGAGGTGGACGAAAGTACTTGATTAACAAAACCTGAGTAAATCATAATTTATGATTCCTACAATGGAGTGATCTCAATGTCAGCTCGTCCCACCTCCGTTCTCCTCGGCTCGTGCCCGCAATCTCGGACAACTACCTCTGCGGCCCATAATAGTACCGATCGAGCAGCCTGAATCGACGAAGACAATTGAAACTTCGATTCGACCAAAATCAGCTGATGAACAGAACGTGAGAATTCAGAATACCCTTCGGAGCATACTGTTAAAGCACTTTTCGATCCATAAACATGCTTCAAAAGTGCTCGTTAATTAGTATTTGTTATTAGATTGACGTCGCAACCTTTCAGTCCACTCCTCCGCAGATCGCCCAGATAGAAACGACCACAAATCAAGGAAATGGTCAGAATAAGAGAGCAACGCCCAAGGTAATTTAAATTGATCCTTGTGGTAGCCATGGTCATTCCATCATTCATCCCATTATATTTATTTACTGTTTTCAGGTATCCAAAAGCTGGAAGGATGAGGCTGAAAAACGGCGTATCGAAAATCGAATCAAAGCACGTGCCGAGAGGAAAGCGAAGGAGGAAAGGACGAAATTAAAGAAAGAGAAGAAGGAGGTACTCGTTAAATGTTTCTCTCACTAGAACGTTGAGAAAAATTGAAACTGAGGTCTTTGATATGAAACATTAACGCTTAGCGCTGATAATCGTTCACTGTCAGAAGAATGATGTGCCAAGACAGAAGAAGACATCGTCCGCTGGAATGGCTCGTCAGCCCTGTTCAACACAGGTGAAGATTTAATGGTGGTGATAAAACATCAAAAGATTTTTATTTCAGCCACCGTCGCTCAGCAATCCCGTGAATCCTACCAGCCGTGCCGCATCGATGGCTCCGACTAACCAAGATCCTCCTTCCGAAACTCTTGACGCCACAGCATCTGCAACTGTCCTTAATGACAATCCCTGCTCTCCGCATGAAGCGGCACAAGTACGTTTTGGCTAAACAACGAGCAGTTTTCGAGTATTTTAAGAGTTTTCTCACGTACTAGAGTTAATAGCAGGACTCAAGTGCTCAAGTTCAAGTGATAGCTTTTTTACACGTGCTAAAGATATCGACAATTTTCAGCCCATTACCAAGCCATTAGCCCCCGTCAAGAGAGGCAGAGGCCGGCCGAAGGGGAGCTCGAACAAGAAGAGAGAAAAGCAAAGCAAGTGGGATTCGGAAAGCGATGACGAATACGTCCCGCGCAGCCAAATTCGCTCCAAGAGATCGGCCAAATCTGAGCAGGTATTGAAGGAATTTTTGCTATTCACCTAGATCTCAAATAATTGTTTAAATTACGCAAATTCGTACGCATATTCGTGTAAAATTTCCTCTTTAACGATCTTTTTTTTTGCAGCGTGATTCCTTGCCTCTCCCACCGTCAGCCAAGATTGTCCGTCTCTCCGCAGCAGCTGATGATTCCGATGACGATTACGTCCCGCGCAGCCAAGTTCGCTCCAAGAGATCGACTAAATCTGAGCAGGTATATAATGAAATCTTAAACTTTCGTTTGACTTAAAATGTGCATTGTGTGGATTTTCATCTCCAACAATGGTATTTGCGATGAGAGATTCAAATATTGCATTACAGCGTGAGCCCTTGCCTGTCCCGCCTCCAGCCAAGATTGCCCGTCTTTCCGCAGCTGCTAATGAAGAAGTGATAGATTACGTGCCATCTACCTCTGCATTGTCTGCATCGCTGACGCATGAGGGTACGTTGTTGAGGTTACTACATAAAAATATTCATTTGATGCGTCTCCTGAATCACATTGATGTGTTATTGTGAACGAAACAATGAACCAACAACGAAAGAACAATATTACAGATCGCACCTTCACCGTAACAGAGAGGAGTGCGGAAGATACATTGACTTATATCTCTCTATAGTATCGTAAAAAAAACATCATGATCTTGCCTCGTATCCGTACAGCCTCCAATATCTTTCGTAATCGCAAAAAATCTCATAGTTCATGAATCACAAGTGATCGGTTTTCAGAAATCCGGGTAGTGTACCCCATAACCATTACACGTTGCCCCGGTCGATATTGTATTAGATATTGTTAATTACTGATTTCGTGCCCCGTTGTTAATATCACGCCTCATAATCATCAATGTTTATTTTATGTTATGTAGTTACATTTAGTAATGATTTGAAATAGCACCATGATTTAGCCCGTTTGATTTAGGTAATGGCATGCCGATCGTGTAGTCTGCTAGTAAATATAGATGCTAGTACACCAAATTTTCCAATCTGATCTGTTACGTATCTTATTCGTCTGTAATAACTGTGTAATGTATAATTGTGATGAAACATTCTTGATGAAACACAGTTTCAAACTTCACAACAGATAATAGAGAATAGACCTGATTTACCTGACGTTTAAAGAAGGTGTCCCACGAATATCTGGCTAATTGAGTTCTCTATGTGAGATGGCGGGTCGTGGCTACACGATAACACTTTCGAAACTCCCATGTTTTCAATTTTCGTTTGAGCTGAGATATGAGCATTTGGCTGCGTGCCAAATGACCCTGAAAAGCAGGTAACGAGCGAGAGAGTATGCAAAATGAGGAGAGCTCGCTCTGTCTGACCTCGCTTTGCATAATCTCTCGCGCGGTTCGTGGGACGCCTTCTTTAAACGGAGCGAAAGATAGTTATCATTATCAAAATGAATCATACCAAACCGCCTTCGAATGGATCTGTGTCAAACATCTTCTTCTCTCATAATTAGCCCAATTATTTGAGAACAATGTCCATTTGAGTCGTAATTTCATTTTTTCACTAAGCGATTTCCTCTTTTTAGCCGATCGCCAATCTAAACATTCCATCTCGCACTTCCCCTCCATCGAGAGTTCCAATGATTCTCTCATTCGATTCTTCTACTCTCTCCTCTCCGATCTCTCCCATACACTAACACGCGCCAATCCCTGATCCTCCTCGCTTTAAACTCTCGATCACTCTAACTCCTCCCCAATATCATTTTTTAGAGGGGATGCAGGTATCTTGGGATCATGAAGGCGACCCGACATAGCAAAGGAATCGATTTAATTTGATAAGAAGGGGACCGTGCACTAGCGTGCGGAGGAGATACTGATGTGCTGTGACGTTTGGATAGGCTAAAAATGATCTATCAATTGTGTTGTAAGCGTATGAGACTATGAAATAGTCAACTATATCGCACCTCTTATGTAAATTATCGGACGGAATATATAAATAAATAATGAATGAATGAATGAATGAAATATTTATAAGGCAAACAGAGCGAAAACCGGCTCTTCCTTTATTTATCTCACACATAATATGATTTTTTTCACAAAAAAATTAGTCACACCTTCAGTATCGCATCTTGCTGCCTCTGAAATGATCAGATTCTATATTTAAAAATGGTGTCTATAAAATATTTTTAAACGCAAACACACCTCGATCATTCGTTTTCTCTTCTGCTCCTCGCGACGTTTCAGCGCTTTGAATGCCTAAAATAAGAGATGAAATTCTAACAGCGTGATTCGTTTTCAGGTATCGTCAGCAATATCTTTTTTTCCATTCATACTCACTGAAGCGATTTCCAGAGAATATAGCACTGTGGAATTGGCGAAGAGTTGGTGGAACAGTACCTGCTTGTAGGAGAGCTTACTGAACCATTCCATGATCTTCCTATCGTGGCACAATTCTTGCGTGCACAGACAATGCCTTTTGTCGATTCCAAAAGACGTGCCATAGTTGAGATAAATTAGCTCCCCTGAATTTATTATTATTTAATTAATTCCAAATTCAAAATTAAAGAAATGCCGCACCAGCTTCGAGTGGTTCCAATGCGTAAACAATGCACTCCGATGCAACTGTCAGCATGCCTCCTCGGTAGAGACTGAAACATCATTACAGTTTTGAATACGAGAGCCATTGTGTAAATGTCGTCGACTATTGGGGCAGTATTGGAACCAAAATTAAACAAAAAATAATAGCATACTTGATCCAGCCAGTGTTTGGGAACTCTGAGTGGCAGATAAATCGGCCCGAATTCCCTCTACGGAGAGGATTCGTGAGAAAAGTAGCAGTTTTATCATCAATTCCCTGAAGAAGAATGATAAACTATTTAACATCCATTATTCGTTTCATTTACACGCCTTTCAGCTCATTCAGTTTTCTCCTTTGAGAACTTAAAATTCATTTATAAATTCTCTTACCGTAAATACCCTTGTCGCTTGGTCAGAGCAATTTGCATTGGTGTATGCCCAATTTTCGGCTTCTTCTTTGATGTAGTTCACTCGTTCTCCGGTAAAATTAAGTATGGGCTCTCCTGATACAATATTATGAAGTGACTAAAAAATTGCCTGAAAAGCTGTGAAATAACAAACCTCGTTGCACTGGTTGCATTACTCGCAGGGCGAAACCCATATGCGTATAAACTGCATGCAATCTGCAACAACATTTCGTGATTTATCGATCTTTTAAGGTAGGAAAATTAACAGATTAGTCATTTCAAACGATGTACTCACTGAATTTTCCTGAATTTAAGAATGGATGGGCATCGCTTGAGATTTCTCCTGCAGGGACACATTGCACAGCACTCGACAATGCCCACTCTTTTCCTCATAAGACTCTGGTGAACGAGTCCGTTGCGCTGAAATTAATTAGTGATCCCTTGGATAGATTATTTGGAAATAAATTATCACAATGATTGGAAAATACGAACCATCGCAGATTCCTGCATGCATTCGCATGTTTCAATTTGACATCCGACAGTTTGATCGCACGTGCACATAAACTGAACAAAAGCATTATAAATTAATAAATTATAATAGACGAATCAATAAAATAGCAAATATCTAACGTCACATCTCTTTGCTTTCCTCAAAAGACGAACGTCCGTGTCTTCAATCACAAAATCGCTCTTTTCGACATATTCATAGTCGGGAATCTCTTTTTTATCAGCCTAGAAGTTAAATCGAATTAGAAATAACTCGAATTTTCCGCTCAATGCATTAAAATCGAAAAAAATACCTTGTGTTTAGATGTAGTATCGTAGAAGCGAAGAAATCCAAAAGCGTCCTCTTTCTGCATATTTTTTTGTTATTCAAAAATTTAATGTAATTAAAGAACAATGATTTACCTTTCCCAAGTAACGATAGTTTTTGGGCGTGGTGTAAGGATAGCCGTCCTGAAATAGAAGATTTTGTCAGTGTCGCTTTTGGGATCAAGATGAAAGGTTAGAGAGCCGTTCTTCTACTTTCAATAAAGACAATTCAGGCAAGGGTTCAAGTCAACAAAATCACGAAAATCTTACGATCACATATTCTTTGATATCCTTTTTCGTTGATGTGTGAGACTCTCTAAAGCCCATGTTATGCAATCGAATCTGAAAACTGTATAGTAATGTTTTGCAGAATAATATTTATTACCTTAATCGCGTCCTTGTCGAATTCTGTTAGATAAGGTGTTGTTCGTGGGTCTGAAAATACACAAAATATTTAGAAGTTGAAAAATCGCAATCTATAGTTCAGTTTGTTACATACTTCGTTCCAAATTTCTGAATATTTTTACAAGTCCGTCTTTTACGATTGCATCGTTCATGTAGCCTTCCTTCCTCTTCTCACTGAAACATTTTAATACACTTTTTAATGAGAAAAAATGTTTTAAAGAACTAACACATCTTTCATGTTTTTGAACTGTTCCTCACTATTGGTATCCTCATCAAAACTTTCGTTTCCGCTGTTCTCACCGTCCTGATATTGATCGTAATTGCTAAATTTTAAAAAATTAGCTTAAAAGTTTGATGTATACCTTATCATCAACAACTTCAACGGAGATAATGGAGTCGTCACTCTCATCACTGCTCACTCCACGAATCATTTCCTTATCCATATCCGAGTCGACAGAGACTGGCGATCACCGGTCAATGAGATGCCTGTTCGCGAGAGGGTGTATCTAGCGTAACAGGAATAATATAAATAAGGGATATTTAATATAGCCTAATCACACTTTGACTCTGCCCACTTTCACCATTTCCTCACTATTTGTACTCTAGGCCTTCTGGCTGACCTTGCTCAGGAATGAATGAAATTTGATATTGAAAACATTTTTGACAGTGTTGCCATAGGGCACGTTTTATGATATAAATCAACAATAAAAATGCATGATGTCAATACATGGCTACTATAATTACGCATACACAAAAAAAAGAAAAAAATATCTAATTGTAAAAATAATTCGAGTTTGAGAGCACAAAGTATATGATCTAGAATTGGACGCCTGCAAGAGTTGAACAGATTCACAGATTGCAGTACAAAGAACAACAAAAGAGTGAGGATCTGAGTATTTTTGACTCTGTTTATGTGCTCTCCCATGCTGTCTATAAGATATAACTGCATAGCTGCTATAGACTATTGGAAGTTTTTAGAGTCAGATCAAAATGATGATCATGATATAACCGCAACTGTTTCCGACGGGAAAAAGTTGTCAAAACATAGTGCAAGCATCCATCAAAAGATCTAAGATCCGGTTTCCGATCGGCTCTCAAAAGAGAAGATAAGCTCAGGGAGGCGCTCGCGCGATCTCATAGCCCCTTGTTTGAAACGAGGAGATCGTGTGGTCCCGTGGTGTAGCGGTTAGCACTCAGGACTCTGAATCCTGCGACGGGAGTTCAAATCTCCCCGGGACCTTCCCTTTTTGCCGTATTTTGTGATACTTTTTTTATATTTCCTTGCGATTTTCATGGTTAGAAAAGCGTCTCTTGAACATATTTTAACACTGCTATTTCCATCTTCCTACAAGAGATGATCATCGTACGTGGCGGCGTGCCGCGGCATGAACTGCGAAAATTGATAATTTGGTACGGTAGGATCAGGGCTTGTCATGATTGACTCGCCGAAAACTAAAACTAATCCGTCATATCCGTCAATTGAAGTCCCCTGGACTACTCCTGCAGATGATAAAGATCATGCATACTAGTGAACGATGCTCGAGAGAATTAATAGTTGGTAATTAATTGGCATGCAAGCCCTGTAGATTAAAGTTCAGAAGACGACGACGTGATCAATGTTGACCACCACAGGTATCAGATAACACGAACATATAGGTGGATTCTCCATCATAAATACCCCAAGAAACCAGCGTGACTCGGCACGTTTATTTTTGTCCGAGTCCTTGTTTTCGCTGCGTACTTTCGCATGTTTACCCCTTTCATTTTTATTCATCCAAGCCTCGCCGGCGGCTTTCACTGCCGATTTCGCTCCGCCCTTTTTCCCTCGTTTCCGCACACTTTCCCTCTACACTCTGCCTCTCCCCGTCTCTCTCTCATTCCCCTCCCTCCCTCACTCTTGCTCGGTCGGCAATACACACACTGGCCAGTTTTCTCCCCCGCTCCGCTCCTCCCCTGCCCCTTTCCGCTCCACTCGCTATTACGCGCGCTCGCTCGCAAGCTAGTTTGCCATTTTTCCTCCTTTCCACCACTGTCCCCCAACACTGCGCCTTTCCTTGTGTGTCCCTGTCTGCGCTGTACTAGGCTCCATTCTGCAGCAGCCGCAGCAGCAATCCTGCAGCACACGCAGCAGAAGCAGCAGCCGACGGACGTCGCCGTCGTGATGAAGTTGGAGGACGTTGGCGACGAAACTGCAGCAGCTGCAGCAGCACTCTTTGATATGGTGAGTAGAGCTGGCTGGAGCCCTCTCTTCGTTACTCGTGCTGAGTACGTAGGATGAGCAGTCGAACTCTTCGTTCATTCTTTCGGCTTCTGCTGAAGCTTGCCTTGCCTTGCGCTGAGATGTCCTTGTTCACGTAGGATCATCCTTGAAATCAATGTTTCGAGCTGATTTCGAGTAGCATCAGTGCAACAACATTGTGCACTCAGTACCCTTGGTAAATGTTGTTTTGCTGCACGGAGTAATATTTTCGCGATGAATTTCAATGAAATGTTTCGCTACTGCACACTTGAGAACTTGCGAAAGTGTGCACAGAAATGGCAGTCATGATGAAGCATTCGCTTCGTCATTCCGTTCATTCCCGAAATGATGGATTCTTCATCGTGTCTGCATGTTCTGTGTAGTCCTAGTCCTGTGTGGTTTAAATAGTTTCGTCCTTTGCAGAGTCACGAAGAAACGATAGAGACGGAAACGATACGGTTCATCGACGCCATCAGGTATCCATGACATTTCCATCTCTCATCGTTACTTTGAAACAAGCTGAAGAATCATTTTTCATGAAGTATTCAAAAAAAATTCTGGAATAACACAGCTTATTTCTGGAGTATATTGTCGATATTGTCAGGGAGCGACCGGCCATTTGGAATCGCAATCTGCGCACATACAAGGACGCTCAGCTCAAGGATGTAAGTCATTTTTATGCGTAATTAATTAGTAATGCCACTCTGAAATTACGTGATGCACGTTATGCTTTTTTTTTGTTTTCTGTCCACTGACTCATTCTGATTTCGAAAGATTTACTCTGATTCTCAGTCCTCCTCTATCCCATATAATCGTTCATTGTTCTTCCACTTCTTCTTCTGTACTGTTGCGTACTCATTCATGGATCTCTGATGTGACATTGCGTCTAGAGCGCGCGCGAAAGCCGGAGAGCCAACCTCGCGTGCCCGTAAAACCTTGTTTTCATCACGTAACGCCCTTTCCACGAAGGAGCTCTTTCCGCCGCAGCTTTCCCCTCCCTGTGTGTCCTTTCCGCCTATTTTCCTCCTCCTCCTCCTGACGCTATTTTCTCCCGAGAAATTCCACGAAAACGCGACCGCTAGAGTAAGAAAATACCCGCATGTCGTCATTTTGCGCGAGATACTATAAGGAAACGAGAGGCATCCAAGGCTACGGATCTCAGCCCTGTCTCCCTCATCTCCCTAATGACCCAGCGCCCGAAGATGATCCGAATCAGAAAGAAATGCAGCGAAACGTGCTCAACCAAAGAAAACATGCACGTATTTTCAGTCCCAATTTCGCAGGAAAAGTCCCCAGAGCTGGTGGAAGAAGGGTAGGGGGTGTCGGCCAAGGCGAGAAAAGAGAAATTGCCCCGCCGCTCCGCTTTTGCCATTTTCCTCACACACATACGAGCCGGAGAGTGAGTTAGCGCCTCCGGGGCCGACGCTTGGCCAAACTGGATTAGCGATTTCCGGGCGAATGGCGAAAACGGTCGGTCCGCAGCAGTTAGGATGGATGGATAAGGGGATATGGCGCGCGCACGGCTCCGTTTGGAGACCGTCATGATTACGGTATCACTGTTCTTCCTGTGCAAGTTGTTGCGTTCATAGGGCCGATGAATTTGTCATTGCTCGTGCTCTCCGGTCATCCTGATCAATGAGATAGGTCGAGGACTGACGGAATCCTCATCCTGACAACCCTATTCACGTCCTCATTAACTGCCCTGGGTATTCTCGTTGGATCCTGGAAATGTTTCCGTAAACTTCCCAGACTGCGTGAGAATCGCCAAGTTCTGTTCGGATTCGGGCGAGTTTTAGAAGCGAAATGGCTAGTGAGAGAGAGAGATGGAAGGAGGGGTGTTTCAAAGAGAGAGAGAGACGAATTCACCCGGGTTCGAGTGAGAGGTTACAAAGCGCAGTGGGCACAGAGCGGAAATAGCGCCTCCGTCTGTCGCTCTCTCGATTTGCCGTGCTCTCTCGTCGCCTCGTCGTCGGCGTCTCTCCGTTTCGCACGCTCTCTCGCCCATTCGCTTCGCATTTCGCTGCGCCTAACACAATGGCTTACGAAATGCGTCCCGCAACATTTACCGCCGCCACATCTTTTTTGACTTTTTTCCTGCATCGTTCTCGAGGTTCGAGGTAGGAGGAGGAGTATTGACGAGACGCTGAGAGCCTCTCTCACTTTCCCGATTGTCTATCATCAAGCGGAGTGATAGTAGGGCAGTGAGCATTTTTTCCCGTGTTGATGCTTCTCTGGTCCCTTATCGAGCTTTGCTGCAATGCGATTGAACTAGCCGACACACCCCTTATCCTATCGTTTTCCCGATTAGCCAAGTTCAAGCTGCCGATCATTTCTCTCATGCCTACACTATGCAAATACGGAGAAAATCATCCTGATGTGTTTCTCTGCTCAACAAAGTTTGAACTACGTGCAACCTCCCCCACCATTTTCATATCATCACTTGAAGTGTGAGCAAAATGACGAGGGATGATTGCGCGTAGTCGTCGAATTCGCCTTCTATTTCCCCGATCGGTAGAGTTAGAAATACGAGTAATCGTCTATTTATTTCATACATTCGGCCTCTCTAACCAGTGAGAGAGCATGCAAAAAGAGGAGCGCGGGAATTTTTTGAACAGCCCTGATCGGGAGCAGTTTCCACTCACCCAATCGCGAAACGCGCGCACTGTTTGCTGTAGACGGGACGACGTCCCCACTGTTTTTTTGTCCTCGTCTCCCTCTCGTTTGATCTACCGCCTTCCTTCTTCTGGTGAAGAAAGCGCACTCGATTCCCCCTCTTCGTGGCCGATCAGAGTGACCGAGAGAGCACGGGGAATCGAGAGAGACCGAGGTATCTCCAGGGTGAACCGGTCACTATCACACCGCACTCCCTTCCGTCCTTTCCCGCGCCGCGCCATTTCCCGGATTCCGGAATCGCGTTTTTCCTCTGCATTTCTTTCTCGAATCGTTGCCTCGCTGCCATTACCGCTGACCTTCGAAATCATTGTTTTCTCGTTCTCAAATTCTGCCCCTTTCGAAATGGGGATGTTTTCTGCGAGAGAGCAAGCGAGTGTTATTGCCCCCTGCTTGCGCTTTCACCTTTGATGTTTGCTGAAATTTGTCGCTTTTTTACTGTTTTAAAAAAAATAATAATCATAAATTCATTGCAGAATCTCTTCGCGCAAATAGAGGAAGAGTTGGGTTGGGCGGCGATTGAAGAGGCGAGCACAGAAAGTGAGCTTTTTTCAAATATTGTTCGAGTTACGGTAGTGCCAATTATTGATCACGAATTGATTGAATGACTACGGTGGATCACGAGCCAGTTATCGATTGCAGGCATCGGCAAGCGCGCGAAAGGCTTCTGGTCCAAGCTGCTGGGCAACCTGAGGAGGGTCCAGAAGTGCGTCAGGGAGGGTTACGGTAGATCGAGATTACGGTAGTCGATGGGTAGTAGTACTGTAGTAGGAATTCGCCGATATTTGCCAAAGATTTTTTCAAAAAAAAATACACTACCTTTCTTATCTGATCACTTTCCGCTAGCACCTCAGTTACCGTTCCCCTCTCCATTGCAGGCAACCAGCAGAGATCGGACCTCACACGATCACGGAAGCGTGCGTTGCGGCGCTCGATTTCTACATCGAAATGCTCGACGATGTCTCTGCGTGAGTACTAGAGTGCGCAATTCGGGTCGCCGTCTCTCCGTTTTACACACTCTCTCGTCTCTCTGACCGGTGATAGAGCACGTGAAATGAAGAAGCGGATTCTTCATCCTGACAGTCCTAGTAGCATGGGGGACGGTATCGAGTGATAGGCTATGGGCATATTGTAGGGACGATATTGACTAGTGAGAATTGGCAGTGGAAGTGCATGGCCTATCGTTTCACGCCCTGAAAGTTTGAAGTCTATGGATTTATGACTGTACTTTGTGTGGTAAGATCAGTCGCATAATCTCAAGTGCACGATAACTCGTGCCCGAAGCAGTGTTTCAACAGAATTTTACATTTTCAGATTGCAATCTCGGATTACTGTACAAATATCGCACTATATTTCAGCAAGAAAGAGGCCAACCGGCAAGCGGCTGCAAGCGTCACTGGACCCGGCTGCACCGACTACGGTAGTGCACTGGATTCCGTTGCGAGTGCTGCGCAATCCGCCGCCCTCGCCTCGCTGATCAACAGCGTAGCGGAGAATAGTGGAGGTACGATAGTAGAGTTCGAAATACGGGTCGCCGTCTCTTCATTTCACACACTCTCTCGCCTCTCTGATCGGAGACAGAGCACGTGTAATGAAGAGACGATTATCCGTATTTCGTCCTGTATACGCTAGCATGCGAAGGATTACGTTAGGGTGTAGGTCGTTGAAAGGAGAAGTTCTATTATTGCAAATTTCATGATTACAATTATGTGAATGTTTGTGTAACTTCATTCCGCAAGCATCGTAAATATTTTCTGTGGATGTTTTCCCTGAAATTCCTGCAGTTACAGTATGATTATCGATCGATATCTTGCAGTGATGCCGCAGTCGCTCGGCTACATCCTTGGCGAGGACCCTTCGGCATTCCTTCAGCGAGTTGTGAAGATGTACCGGCCGCCGGCGAAGAACCCGAAGGTTCGGTAGTCGCACGGTGGGGAGGTATCGAGGAGTGATTTTTTTTCGTAAAACGATTTTCGGTAGGCTAGGTCATCATGAAAAGGTTTACGGTAGGCGAGTATCGATGAGTGATTTTATTCAGCGATGAAAAGGTTTTTGATCACGCGGTTTTTGCTGGTTCCCTGCCATGCGCGCGGTTTGTGTAAAACATTTTAGCATCACCTGCATTTGGCCATTTCATTCTCCTACTATCATTAGGCTGGCGCGGAAAGAAGAATGGGAGGGAGGTTGAAGCAAAGCGTGGAACGGGTTTTTCACCACCACCCATTCTAACACGATAGCGAATAAAAAGGCGAGTGCGCTCTCCGCGTTTCGTGCGATCTCTCGTCGGTCAGACAGGGCGAGAGAGCGCGTGAAATGGAGAGAACAAGAGCAATGGCTGCTCAAAAGCAGCGCCGTTTCGGCGCGGCAATGAAGAAAGAGGGAACTACTATGCGAATTAGCAATTATTGCAATCGCAGCAGCCTTTGTTGATCAGGGGGGAAATCGAGCCCAAAATGGGGTGAATGCCGGGTGTAAATTGCAGTTTGCCCGATGGGTGTACTGGTGTATTTCACAATATTTCTCAGGAGCATGAATTGAGAAATAGAGTACTTTTCCGCATGCGCCTTGCTAATTGCCATGCGCAATGGAAGAATGAGTCGAAAACCAGAACCCGCGGGGCACTAAAAGCACTCCTCGAGTGAAAGGCTCTTTTCTCAGCGCAAGCGAGCACTCTTCGTTCTAAAGCGCAGCGTTTTTTGCACCGCTGACGGGGAGTTTCTTTCTTTCTGACTGACGTAAGAGCACGTGGAATGAAGAGACGAGGGGGCCATTCCCGTCGCTCCCAGAGAACAAACCGTACTCTCACGCGCGTCCGGGACCAGTTCCGGGAAATTCCCCCCCCCCCCCCGTGGTGCGATGCCCAGGACGAAATTGCGGCAGCGAGAGATCAAGCGAATCGAGGAGAGTACGCGGAGGGAAACTGGAACTGTTTGTGTGGAAAGAATGAGCGGCGGCGAGACTCTCCGAGTTGTCCGTGCTCTCTAGGGGTCAGAGAAACGAGAGAGCAGGGAAAAGCACGAGAGTGTCAAGGGGAAAATTGCCGGGCACCGCGCTAACTTCCTGTCTTTTTCTCCCTCCTTTCCACTCCGCACAGAATCTTGTTTTCGAATTGGCCGATCGCTTTTCCGCAGGGGATACTCTCTGGAGAGATGCTCTCTCCACTGGCCATAGTCTCTCGGAAGCAGAGCCGGCGAGAGAGCCGGACAATTGCTCGCCCCAGCCTCTCCGGATGAGAATTTTACACACGGTCGGAATCGCCTCTGACCCCTGCCTCTCCTCGTTTCCCGTGCTCTCTAGTAGCTATCTAACCGTCAGCAGTCTCTAGATTTCGCCCGCCTCTCGGCGTAGCCTGCTATTTCCATCCTGAAGCAAGGGGAATCGCAATGCCGAGTGACCATTTCCGGTTTCTCGCCCCGCTTGGAGGAAGGGGAAGGGGGGGGGCGAACAAGGGACCCGAGGGGCCGGCTTCCTGTCGAGGGAAACGGGGATCGAGAATCGGGGAGAGAAGGTGTTACGGAAAACATAACGTGTCGTGGATTTTCACCATGAGCTGATGAAGTTGCTGAACTTTTCCATTCCTTCTGTCCAGGTTTTTTTCAATACGAAATTATGTTTCTGCTGGGTAGAATGAGGTGTTGGATTGCTACGATACGTGCACAATGCAAGGAACTGTGAGTTCGAAATAGGGATTCGAAGTTGAACCGCAAGTGATGAAGAGATGATGATGATGTGATGTTTTGACATCCACAAAACTTTTTTGTTCTTCTCGAAATTTCTATAGTTCAGTCGAGACACATTAGAAAGTTAGTTGGCAACATCTCTTCCTTTTTCTGCTCCTTTTGCTTTTTCCTGCTTACAGCAGCGCTGGCAACACTTGATCTTTTCTCGTTCCCTTTTCTCTAATTCTTTCTCTGATCTGACTCTCTCGATTTTGCGTGATCTCTCATCATCTCTAACTTACGATGGGTTACATAAAACGGAGAGAGACCTCATTTCTCCTTTTTCCCCATTCCCCTCGCTTACACACCCAACTCGAATCGGCGGCAACTGCGGCGGCGGCTTTTTCCGAGTGGTGAGAGAGCGTGAGAAAGGGAGAGAGGCAGACGCACAGAGGGCGGGCGAGAGAGTGTGTGAAACGAGGAGAGCGAGTAAGAGCCTGTCGCGGGTTTTACGAGGAAAAGAGACGCAAATAGGAGCAGAAGTCGTTACTCGGCCGAGCGGCTCCGCCCGCGCTGCGGTCTCTTCGGCTCCGCCTGCCTCTCTCACCGGTTAGAGAAGGCGAGAGAGCATGGGAAATGGAGAGAGCCATTTCTCTAGACGTTATCCAGAGGGAGAGAGGGAGAAGTGGTTCTGAAATAGTGGACATGAGGGACTTGCGAAGAAGAAGAAGCAGTTGCAAGAGGAGGGAAGAGTTGCGAAAGGCAGCGGAGGAAAAGAGGGGTCGAAGGAGGAATTATTGGAAACAAGATGTTGAAACCGAGAGTCAATAGACTGGAGAAGAAAGTAAAGCAATGGCAGTGTGGATTATTGAGGCTATGCGCTATCGGGGAATTAGATAAACCATGTGTATAATGGACGATAAAAAGGATACAGTATCTAGCGAATACAGTAAAGTTACAAACATGCACACAAAATTTCGCGAGCGGTAGAAATCAATCAAATAGAAAAGAATCAATAATCATTACAGAACCGATGGTGATCAAGCAGGAGGAGCCGTCGCTCCTTCTTGGGATGATGGAAGAAGCAGGGGAGCAGGTAAACAATCTTTTTATTATTGAACATACAGTATTCTAGGAAGTATCTTTATCTGTTCCTTTTACCTCAGTAATCAGTTTTTCCACTCATTTTCAAGTCTAAACCAAGAATCTTACTAATACACTTATAATTCCGTGAATATTAAGCATAAATCGAAGAGATTTATGCGAACAGAAGAAACTGGGAAAGTTTGGCACTAGATCGTTTCGCAAAGATCAAAGACCATTTCATTCCAGAAGGCCTCCTCTTCCTCATCATCGTCCGATCTTCCCCCTGAAGTGACCTCGTCGTCGGACAATAAGATGCTTAATATCGGCCAGTTGATGGACGCTGCAATGTGCTATGAGGCTCGTCGATTTTTCTGTAATGGGAACATCACGAAGACATTGTACAATTGCGTACTGACCTTGATACGTTGTAGTTGTGAAACACTCTTTTTCGCAATTCTTGCCTTCGAAAAGTTCAACATGCTTCTGAAAATGTCGCGGTGAGAAGTTTAAATAGTAAATCAGTCGCCTTTGTCCACGTGCTATGAGATGGGTGTTTAGGATAATGATCAGTCGATAAATTGGGCGGCAGAAACGTTACTATTGTACAACACACAAATTTTATTAGATAAGTTGCAGTTGTAAAACTCATTTATTATCTTTCAAATTGTTTCCCCATTTTTTAAAATAATTTTCTGTGGGCAAGGTTAACCAGGGAATTATCCTTGACCATGTGATATGAGGTGGGCAGTAACGGTATTGATCAGTTGATAAATTTACAAGATTGTTATTTATTGGGTACTTTCAGTGGCCGTGACTTATTGTACAACCGTCGATTGAGCTTGATTAGTTGTGGTCGTGAAACACATCTTTCGCACAAAATTTTGTAATGAATCTTTCCACGTTTCACAATCTGTTCTCTCCAGTAGCATGTAGTGATGGTACGCTAATTATACTAAATAAATATAATTAATTATCTAATTAATTAAAGGGCGAGCACGACGACGGGGACGAGGCGGACGTGCTCCGGTTCATCGGCGCGATTGAGGCAAGAGAGGGACTGTGGAAGAGGTACGTCATGATGTACTAAAAAATTGAGCTGTGATAGTTTTCTGTGGAAGAGATGCGGTAAGATCAGGATAGTTTGAAGAAGTTTGAAACTTTTTAATGCAGCTTGGGTATGGTGGGATGCTGGATTGAAGCACTAAAAAGATATGTTTCACATGCTGAACATCAGGACGATTTCATTTCGCAATGCAATGAACGAAGGCTTCGTGATAGAACACCAAATACATCATTCCAAATTTTTTCAAGTATCGTAGTCTTCCAGATCGTCCTCGCTCTACCGAATGCCGGCGATGAAACTGACGTGGTTCGCAGAGGTGGAAGTGGAGTGCGCCATGGCCCCCGCTGCGGGTACGGTATTCAATTCGAGTACATGGTATCTAGTGACTGATCGTGCTTTTGCTTTCACGCGTATGAAACACGACGTATCTCTCGAAAGTCGATTCAATTCGGACCAGAATTTTCCGAATCTCGGGTAATGATCGGTGCTTGATGGTTATCGATGCATTGCAGGTCACAACGCGCGTCAACGATGGCAGCGACTGATCGCCTCTTATCGGACGTACGTCAGTGAGGTAAGATCTTTGATCTCTAGAGTTTATAGCTTGTAGTCTAATCCTTCGAATTTTGAAAACGAATGCTGAGATGCGGATGTGAAAAGTTTCGTTTACATTTTTGATGAGTTACGTTTCATCAACTTTTCAAGTTGCCCTCTCGGTATTCGAGAATGATTGTAGGACGAGATCCATTCTCTACAAAAAATGTATAAATAATCTTGTCATATTTTAGTTTGATGTTTTGTCTATGATCTTTTTTCTCTGTAGTTTGTAGTCTAAACGGTCCTCTTCTCAGATCGTACAAGGCCGCTCGACGGGCTTCATCTCTCCCTCCACGCGCGCCTTCAAGTACTATGAGGCCATGCAGTTCTACGAGGAGAGCTACAAGGCCAGCATCGCGTGAGTTGATCTTTGATCTTTGTAGTCTGTAGTCTGGTGATTGTAGTTTGATCTTTTGCAGTCAGTCATGGTGCTTGTAAGTAATACTGGGATCTTTCAATAGCAAAAAAAAAGAATTGACGAAGGGGCCGTGCCAGTGGAGTAGAGTCAGACCGGCTTCTCTTCTCAGTGTGAACTGCAGACGCCGCGAGACGCTCACGGCAAAGCGGCTCATCAATCTGGCCGACGGCTGCGGCAGCGCCGGCGGCTTCGGGGCTGCAGCGTATGCAGCCGCTGCGGCGGCTGCGGCTGCAGCGGCTGCAGCCGGCAGCAATGTGGCCGCGGCTGCTGCCGCTGCAGCCACCCCGAAGACCACCGCCGAGAGCAGGGTGATGAACCAGGTGAGCGGCGATTACTTCGGAGATGGAATCTCAGATTGATCTTTGATCTCTTGCAGATGCTCGAATCGATCGTTGCCATGTCTCAACTGCCGACGACGTCGTTCGGAGTCACAGGCACGACCACGAGCAGTGCGTGGCTAATTATTTATTTAAATTAAATTAGTCTAATTTGAATAATTTGTCCGACAGATCGCATCTGAGAATTATTTGAAATTTTTATTTGTCAGGGGAGAAGCGGACATTCATTGAAGGAGAGTGTGTTGTAGGAAACATGAAGTGCGTCTGAAACGTAAATAAAGAGTGCCGCAAATTATGAAACTTCGCTTTTCAAACTTGTGTAATTGTCTTTGGCTCCGAGAAGATTTAGTTGATTTTGATACGTATTTATCGCGGGAGAATTCATTGCAGAAGAGCGGGCTGTAGGGAAGGTGAAGTGTGTATGAAACATTTGAGAAATAAAAAAAATAAAAAATAAATTTGAGAAATGATGCATTTTCAGTCTCCAACGGCTCATCACCGGCCCGCAACGGCAGCGCCTTCAGCAGTCCCGATCTCAGTGAGAGTTTGATCTTTGATCTTTCGAAGTCCAATGATGATCTTTGACCTCTTGCAGAGAAGCGCCGTAAAGAGTCTGCCTCCCTGTCCCTCGGCTCTTCCTCCTCCGCTTCTCCCTCCGGATTCGCAGCCGTTGCGACCGCGCCCGCTGCTGCACTTGCTGCAGCCAACACTGTTACTGCAGCTGCATCGGCTGCAGAGAGGAACGGCGTCGCCAAGGTTGGTTAATTGGCGGCATTATTGACGCAGCGATCCACGTTCCGAATGAAGATCTTATTGAATGCGTCTGAAAAATACTATAGTAATAGGCTTGTACTTTTTGGGGGTCTGGGATTAGCCTACCGTAACCCTACCGTATTCCAGATGCCCAATCACTCCGAGTTGTACGCCCTAATCGACCACGTCATGGAGGGACTCGGACTGATTCAGGCAACGCAGGCAAAGGGCGAAATCATCTCATTCCTCGTACAACTCAAACAAAAGTACGAGAAGTGAGAGGCCCCGCCCCCTTTTAAGCCACGCCCCCTTTCCGTAGATTCTATTATCCCATCAGTATTCTGTACCTCATGCCACACACGTCCACACAATTTGTGATACTGCAAGTGCTACTTTGTGTTATTACCACCCTGATCCCTATCGTCATGTGCCCTTTTTCGTGCTCAGCGTTCATCTCTTTTCTTACTGTAATAATGCCGTAATCTCTCTCTACACGCGGATTCGAACCCCTCGTCCACTTAATCGATTCTTCCCATATATACCGTGTCTTTGTGTGTGAGTGCTAACCGCCCCTGATGTCGTGCCCGGGTACGGTAGTCTATGCTAACAACTTCATCGATTGATCTGCTATTTACTATGTCCTTCCCTGTGTGATTCCCCGTTCCTAGACGTTAGGAATTTGTGAAAATATTGGCATTTTCATTGTGTAATTACGGGTTGTTTTGCACCGATAAATAAGTTGCTTCTATGCCTGTTCTAGTTAATTGAAAAGTACAAATTTAAATGATTGAATTACGACGAAAAAATATTGAATATCGCCCTCACTCTTACTCGTTTCTCCACTCGGGAGTGGTCGCTCAAAGATGTTTCGCACACTCGGTAGGTATTTGAGCGTAGTAATTGTAGATTCTTGATCACTTTTCGCCAGAAGAGCTACTTTAGGAGTACGGTAGTATTGAATGCCTGATGATTACGGTAGATTATCGATCGATATTTGACAGTTCGCGCGTCTCGACAGTTCCAGCCCACCACCTACTGCACTGCCAAGGCCAAGACGTTCCTGCGCAAGCATGAGGTACTGTGGATTACGGTATTGATTGAAGGATTGAGGGAGAAGGTTCATCACGATGTATCCGTCAAAGATTTCACATCAGTTGATCGATTTAATACTATAGGCAAAGGACTGCGGTAGGTATACGGTAGTCAGCATATCCAGGGCGGAATGGTGACGCGGACCTCCTTCCACGGGATGGACGACGTCGCTGTGCTCACCCTCGACAATCCCGACAAGAAGAACGCCATGACGGGTACGATAGACGACTATCGATCGATAATTAATCTTTTATTTATATATTATCGATTGAACCCTATCGTATTTCTGCACGACCTATCGGATCTCGATTGAATATCGATTAATTCACCCCGTAAATGTACTAGCTTGTCAGTTATTCTGTTAATGACTGTGTATCAATGATCGGTTATTGATGAAATAGTCCGATCTCATAAAACTATTGAAAATGTAGATGAGGATCAATACACGCAGCCGCGCACTTCTCACTCCCGGCTCCGACCGTTGCCGCGCACTTTCCTCGCCGATTTCAGGCCGAATGCTGTGCGAGCTGCACGAGAACATCAAGGAGATCGCCGCGTCGCCCAGCCAGCTGCGCGCCCTCGTCCTCAGGGGTACGGAAGAATGAGGTTACGGTAGTTATCGATTGGTAGAAGAGTACGGTATTATGAGGGTACAGTAGGTTACGGTACTCAGGGGTACGGTAGCGTACGGTGAAATGAGGGTACGGTAGTAACCGATTGGTAGAAGAGTACTATATGCTGCATTGGGTTACCGCAGTAGGCCATACTAGATAGCTCATCAATGCGCTATTCATTATGGATCTAAAACTAGATAAAAATCTTCGAAACTCTAATGCATTTCGCATGCCTGATTGCGGTATCAATCGCTTCAGGAGCCGGAGGCAATTTCTCTGCCGGCGCTGATCTGGAGTTCGTGCGCAAGGTACGATAACGAACGGATACGGTAGGGTACTGAATCAGTTATCGATTAATGGGATGCGGTATCAATCAATTATCGATCGATTACAGACGGCGAACGCGGTGGACGGGTACATGCTGAGTCGGTTCATGTCGGAGACACTCTGGGAGATGGCCAGTTTGCCAATGCCGGTACGGTAGAGGAATACGGTAGCATACGGTAGGATACTGTTTGACTTATTGAATATCACTAGTTCGGATAATAATAATAAAAAAACACCGGATGCAAGTGCTCCAAGTAGACTACTGTAGGATGCGGAAGAACATTCTTTGAAATCTCTCTTGCTCAGTAGATTCGTTATGTAATGTGGATGAATTAGAATTATCACGGCGGTTACGGCAAACTTCGGTAGGATACGATAGCCCCATCATCTACCGTCCTCCTCAGGTCATCGCTGTGCTCGAGCGAAACTGCCTCGGGGGCGCGGCCGAGCTCGCGATCGCCGCGGACATTCGCGTCGCGAGCACCAATGCAAGGGTGAGCGGTGGACTTTGATCTATGATCTTTCGGGTTGATCTTTGATCTTTGGTGTTGATCTTTGAACTTTGGAACTGGCCTTTGATCTTTGGGGTTGATCTTTGAAATTTTGGGTTGATCTTTGAACTTTCGGATAGATCTCTTGCATCTCCTTTAGATGTCGTTCGTGCACTCGCGCATGGGCATCACACCCGGCTTCGGCAGCGTGAGGTACGATGAAAAAGCTTATTTTAAAGAAGGAGAGCTTATTTTAAAGAAGGACGAATCGCGCCGATATGCAAAGTGAGGCAGAGCGCTCTCCTCATTTTGCATGCTCTCTAGCTCGTTGCCTGCGCTTCAGGGTGACTTCGCAATCAGCCAATCGAGTATATCTCGGCTTAGACGAAAATTGAAAACATGGGAGTTTCGAAAGCGTTATGGGGTGATCATGCCACACCGTCTGACATCGCTAGCTCAGGTAGCCAGATATTCGTGCCACCCTTCTTTAATGGTTACTGTCGATAAAATAGTTCAGGTGTGGTAAAACAGTAAACGGCATCTTGCATCAATTTCTTTTGATTTTTAAGACTACGTGGAATGCTAGGTAAACTATTATTGATGACAACCGTGTCTCACTGCAGAATACTACAGAACTCCTGTACATCATTGGAAAATCGATAAATGCTACCGTATCTCCCTCTCAGATTCCTGAAAGACGTGGTGGGACGCAGCACAGCGATCGAGTTGCTCGCCAGCGGAGAACTGATGGATGTGGAGCGACTGAGGGAGGTGAGATGAGGGAGTGATCTTTGATCGCCGGTATTGATCTTTGATTTGTAAACTGTCGGATTTGATCAATGGCCTTCGTTGTAGTCTGTAGATCATGGATTATCAATACAGTTATTTTTACAATATAATTTCGAAAATGATCTCTGAATATTGATCTTTGATCTTGAAATTCTAGTGATTGATCTTTGATCTTTGATCTTCCAGCTCCGTCTCATCTCGTCCGTCTACGAGGGCGAGGAGCAGCTGAGCAAGTACATGAAGAAGTTTACGAGGAATGGGTGAGAACAAAAATTTGAGAACTTTTTTAATTTGTTTCTTTCGCTTTCGGGCCAAAAAAAACATGCAGATAAAATCCAAAAAAAATATTAAAAAGTACATTTTTCTTAGTTGTTCTCATCGGGCCTAGTGCCGAAAAATCTTTCATTAATCTTTCAAAAAAAATTGATTCATACTATCTCCACCGTTAAAAAGAGACGAGAAAGCAATCACGAAAAAGATGAGATTATGAATTTTCACACAGAGTCACATTCCTACATTTTCGTACGAGAAATGGATCGCTTGTCATGGAAAGAGTTTTTAGTTTCGACTCTGTTCTATTCCCTCTGATGGGATAAGTAGAGATTATGTGATTATTCGAATGTGGAACCCCAATACCGAATACTTATTTATAATCGCATTACCTGGTTCCCTGAAAGAGTAAGCTGAACATGACAACGAAAGTATTTTTTTCGGAAAACTCTTTTCAAAATTGTACGAAATCCTGAGAATATTTTGCAAAAGAAACGCGTCCAACATTTTTTTTAATTCGAAAATATTTCTTTCAGTTCGCATGTTGTACGGGCGAGCAAGATGGTCGTGCGGGACGCGGTGGATCGGAAGGTTTGATCTTTGATCTTTGATCTTTGAACTGTAAACTCTGGTCGTTTTCCACACTTGCACAATTGTAAATGACAATCTGATTGTGATCAGCGATCCCTGTTCTTTGAGGGCTGGGAGGACCGTCGCAAGGGCGAGCGCCGCGTGTTCCTGCAGCTGTGGGGCAGCAAGGCGAGTTGATCTTTGATCTTTGAAGTTTGTAGTTAAAACTTTGAAGTTTGATCTCTGCAGGATCACAGAGACGCGCTGTCGGCGGAGCGCAAGAACCACCGAGGCTGAGGCGACTGATCGATAACTCATCCCACCTACCGTACCCACTTCCGGTCGTGATAGGATCCATTCACAGATAAACAATTATTTCAATTCGTTGAAAGAAAAGTTTTTGAAAAATGATGCAAAAGAGCAGGTCCCGGGGAGATTTGAACTCCCGTCGCAGGATTCAGAGTCCTGAGTGCTAACCGCTACACCACGGGACCGGTGGCAATGGGGGATTATATTTATCACACAAACGGCAGATCGCTAGGAGTGGCTCATCTCTATCTCGTTTGTTCTCTTGCACTACCGAACAAAAAAGGTTGAAGATTAGTGGGAAATAATTCTCTCAACGAAAGCCACGTTTTCGGAAATATAAAAAATCAAACTATCTATATTCTGGGGGATTAGAATAGCAATACACTAAAGGAATATTCATTTAGTGAGTTGTAGATTTAGCATGTTTTAGCACGTATCATACTCGTTTCTGAGACCAATATTCACATAATTTCAGCATCGTTTGCGTCTGTTGATCATAGGTACTGGAAGTAATGATACAATCCAAGTAGTTTGTAATGTTCCAACGTGACTAATGAATCTTTGCTTCTTTGATGTATCTCTCATTTCACTTTCAACATGATCTTTGATGACATTTTAGATACATTCCTTGTACTGGATAGGGCCAAATTTAGCACAACTGAAACAACGAGTGAAAATCAGAATTGGCGCCGGTATCACATCATTATGATTTATTTCATTAGTCAACTGACTTTTTCGTCCTTTGATGTGTTTCACTTTCCCTATCGTGATCAGTGATCATCCCTGTTGATTATCCAACTACACACCACGTGGCTGCAAATACTTTTTATCACCTCGGTAGGGAGAGTAGGAGGAGGATAGGGTTGTCAACGTTCTATCCACCACAAGCGAGCGCAAGTTTCATCGAAACGAGAGAGTGAACGGTGGGAAGAGAGCACGAGACGACGAGAGGAAACGAGATAGCTTGTGATTTGGAGAGATCATTTGGTCAGAAAAGAGTGAATTTTGTGCAGCGACTGATAGCGGGAGCTATTTCGAAGTAGTGTTGCGAAAACGGACGGACAATACGGACAAATACGGACAAAATTTCCGGACACACTCATTTTCCACCAATCCGGACATGTGTAGCGGTCCGGACGGACAGCCGTCGTCCGCAATTGTCCGTAATTGAAAAGTAAAATCATTTTTGACTGATCATTTTGACGATTGAGTGAATAAAGGCGCGGTTATTTTCACAACTTGCATATTAAAATCAAGAGTTCAAATGATGCGTTCGTGATTTTTTTGACTTTTTCTCATTCATTCCGGACAATTCCGGACAAAGCGGCGTCCGTCCGGACACGAACAATGACGAACATTCTCCCTCTCATTCTTCATTTCGCGTGTCCGTATGCCGGACACGTCCGTTTTCGCAACACTATTTCGAAGATAGGTGAACTGATTGCGTAAGAATAGGCACAACAGGATGATTTACACATATGTGCCCATTGTAGTTGCCGAATGAGAACTGTGGCGCAAAGACCAGACACGACCTGTGGATTTTCCATGATGTCATCTCTTATATTGAATAAATGTCATACAGCAACAGGGAACTATCCAATCTTCGCGTATTGGATCTAGAATACTGATGCAATCCCGTCCCAGACAATATTACAATCTATCTACCGGATAAAATGCAATGTGCTGATGCAATAAAGTGTTGTCAGATTTTATTTCGTGAGAGGGGGAGCAAGAGCACAATCAACAGTTGTAGAAGAGCACCTCTGTGTTTACGACTGCTGAAATACGTGAGGAACTGGGAGAATCGAACTAGAGAAAGCGAACACAATTTTACACGATTTCAGCTCTGCATGTCTGCCTTGCATTGACAAGAATTTGCTTGGTGATATCTCAATGTGAGCGAAAGCGCCGCAAGGCACATTGAGATGCGAGCGAGGGATAGAGCCGATCCTGCTTTCCCACCAACAAGCATCGGTGGTTCAGTGGTAGAATGCTCGCCTGCCACGCGGTCGGCCCGGGTTCGATTCCCGGCCGATGCAATCTTTTTGAAGTTTTTGTTTAAGAATATGGATTCGCGTCTATTCCTTCTTCTGAAGCCTACTCGATCAGGGAAACACGATAGTACTCACGCTAAATGAGGAGAGTGTTAATGATCGTCACGATGATCTTTTTGCGTCATCTTCTCTCTCACTTTCGCACCTCCTAAATTAGGCGAGATGGCCTATCTCATTCCTACATAATCTCTACCTTTCTCTCTTTCTCGACCCACTCTCTCCTATCCGCACACTCCCTCCGATTAGGCATTCTTTCGTCGACGGAAGGGAGAACGACCCACGTGGAGTGGGCGCTGGCTCCGCCCCCTATCTTTAGCTCCGCCCACTAGGATGGATGATGTATAAAAGAAGCACGTTGAGGGACCATCGAGTCTAGTCGCAAGACAGTCACACACGTCGCAGCACAATGGTAAGTACTCAATCGATTTTATGTTTTTTGTTGCGCCCGAAGGGTGAATTATAATATTCCTGAGTTTATTTCCTCTTGAAGACTCACTGAAATTTATCTGAAAATGATACATTCCCACTTCAATTTTCATTGAAATGCATTGACTTTCACTTCGTTTCTTGATACGAGCGAATGTGTTCCTTTCGTTATCGCAATAGTGAGAGAACCGTCGAGATAAAGAGTTTTGGGAAGGAAATTCTAACGGGAGAAACGCTGAGTTTCGAAAATGAAAATTTGACATAATGAATAATTAAAATAATGTCAGAATCACGAGAAGGGAGCGAAGCCCGACAACGGAACCTTCATCGGGTACGATCACGTCAAATTCTTCGTTGGAAACGCCAAACAGGTAAGAAAATTTTCCCTTTCTATCTAATCGAACACGTTCTCCAATTCAATCATTGTCCTATTCGCGCAATCGCATACTGAAAAAAAGTTTCGTAATCAATTTATTCCGGTGACACATGACGAGGTACAACGCGGAAATGAGAGGCAATGAGCTAGTTCCAAGAACGCACTTTAGCTCGCCTTGCGCACCGGTCCCGTGGTGTAGCGGTTACTCTGAATGACTCTACTCTCACTCTCTCTCTCAGGACTCTGAATCCTGCGACGGGAGTTCAAATCTCCCCGGGACCTGCTCTTTTGCCGCATTTTTAGCTATCGGAGCCAATTGATATTTTTGTCAAATTTTAATTAACGTACGTTAACGTAATTAATTTACGATTTATGTATTTTGTTTATTGCAGGCGGCTTACTGGTACTGTGCCAACTTCGGATTCGAGCCTTTCGCGTACAGAGGACTCGAGACTGGAAGCAGACATGTTGCAGCACATGCCATCAGACAGAACAAGGTGAGATCTTATTGCTGGACTGTCCATCGGTAGGTGGTCATATCTACGTTCTGACTGAACTCCTGCTGTGAACGTAGATGTTTTCGTGGTGATTGAAAGAATGTGCACAGCTCGTTGTTTGTCACACAATATTTTTGACTATTTAGCATGAGTGAAACAATCGGTTGACGGTTGAAACAGATCAGAGATCAGAGATCAAAGATCAACTCATTCCAGATCGTTTTCGTCTTCGAGACCGCACTTCTTCCTGGCAACAACGAGATGGGCACTCATCTGGTGCAGCACGGAGATGGAGTCAAGGACGTCGCATTTGAGGTCAATTCATGTAGAAATTTTTAAATAACGCGATCCGTGCGCGCTTGTTGTGTGAGAAGTGTGCGGCATCGCAGTTCTCACGTTCCTTAGTAGTCGTAAATCGAATACTCGTCTACAACTGTTGATTGCTTCCCTATCCTCCTATCACGAGATACGATCTGCCAACGTGCGATTGCATCACTTTTCAATAGAGACTACCTGAGAAAATCGACAAGGCTCATTTAGTGCGCGAGAAGAGCGTGGAAGTGCGCGGCGTTGATGAAAGAATTTGTACTTGTGATGACACGCTGATCGAGTAGTAAGGGTAAAGGGCAGCACAAGGCAGAGTGTGCGCGAATTGTGAGGGTGATAGATGAATGATCTCACGGTGGTGTCGAAACATGCGCATGAATAGGGCGCCGGAGTAACGTATTCAAACATGTTAATGAGACGATTATGGGAATGATGGATCATCGTGATCTTTGATTTTCTAAATTTCGTCCCCTCATTACCTCTTTATTACAGGTCGATGACGTCGAGCGCGTGCTCGAGACGGCGCGCAAGGCCGGCGCCAAGATCGTCAAGGATGTTGGTGATCTTTGTCGTTTGATCTTTGATCTCTGTAGTTTGTAGCATGATCTCTGATCTATGCAGTTGACCGTCGAATCGGACGAGGACGGCTCCGTAAAGTACGCCATCGTCCAGACGGTCAGTGATCTTTGAAGCTTGGAATTTGTTGTTTGATCTTTGATCTCTGATCTCTGATCTTTAAACTTTGATCTTTGCAGTACGGCGATACGACCCACACCCTCATCGAGAGAGGCAACTACAAGGTGGGCCAAAAGCAAGACAGAGGGGGGGACACTGAAAACAGAGAAGAAGAGAGTGTTAGATAGTTCTAGTGATAAAAGAACACGGGAAAATCGAAGGTGAGGTAATATTTCTCTTTATGGAATGACTGTGAAACTCATCCGAACCTGCACCATTTGAGACTCGAAAATTGACTAAATTATCCCAAATTCGAATATGTTTCACCGATGTATCTTCAATTGAACGTTGTTTGATATTTCAATTCTTCTCCTCGAAGAAAAAAACAAAAATCTGTCTTATCTACGAGCAACTGAAGGAAAGGAAATCCGTGAGTGATCTTTGATCTTTGATCTCTGCAGGGTCTCTTCCTGCCCGGCTACAAGCAGCACACGCAGCCCGCCGACTTCTTCAAGACCCTCCCCAAGGTTGGAACTTGATCTTTGATCTTTAAGTTTTAGTATTCTGATCTAAACACCACACTGATTACTTGGGTGGTGCGTCAACAAAGTTCATTCTGATTGTGCTGGCATGTCCATTGAGAATTCGACAGTAAATTGTTACTGAACAAGTGAAGCGAGGCACATCGAAAGTCGCGCCAACGACTTATTCAAAAAGGCAACATGAAACACAACTGACTTGCCAAAGACGGCTGCTAGACTTCAGAGGAATCCGGAAGCTCTAAACATTGATCTTTGACCTCTGCCCCCTCGTCAGGTCGGTCTCAACTTCCTCGACCACTGCGTGGGCAACCAGCCCGATCTCCAGATGGAATCCGCCGTCGAGTGGTACGAGAAGGCACTCACCTTCCACAGGTTTGATCTTTGATCTTTGGTCTCTGTAGTTTGTAGTATGGTCGGAGCAAGTTCAGCTCGTGAACGATAGATGTGATTAGACGATTGGCACGAATGGGCACCAGTATGATCTTTGATCTTTGATCTTTTCTAGATTCTGGTCCGTCGATGACACGATGATCCACACGGAGTACTCGGCCCTCCGATCAGTGGTGGTGACGAACTACGAGGAGACCATCAAGGTATACGGTAGGAGGGAGTACGGCAATCGATTAATATACGGTAGATGTGGTTACGGTAGTTATGGATGGTAAAGGTCGGGTTTCTGTAAGGGTTTCTGAAGGGTTACGGTAGGAAGTCCCCATTCAAGATTTGTCTGTCCGTTTCTGTAGATACAAGGCTTCTCGTTAGGGTTACTGCAATAAAAATGCGAAAAGATAAATATAATTGACATGGTTCGTGTTTAGATGCCCATCAACGAGCCTGCCAGTGGCAAACGAGCCGTGTCGCAGATTCAGGTGAGGCCCCGTCCACTTCAAGTCCCGCCCCCTCTAAGCTCCGCCCACTCTTAGCCCCGCCTCCCTTCCAGGAGTACGTCGACTACTACGGTGGCGCGGGCGTGCAGCACATTGCCCTGAACACCAGTGACATCATCACAGCGATTACCGCACTGAGGTACGGTTGGGGTGCGGTAGAAGAACTGACTGCGGTAGAAACAAAAGGGTAGATGATACGGTGTTGATGATACGAGGGACACGGTAAGATACTGTTGGCCGTATCTACTACAGCGTCTGATGTTTGAGGAAGGCAATGAAGGAGTAATAAAACAACATATGTGATCTTTGATCTCTGCAGAGCTCGCGGTCTCGAGTTCCTGTCCATCCCCGCCTCGTACTACACCAACCTGAGGGAGCGACTGAAGGAGGCTAACATCAAGGTACGGTAGGGTTACGGTAGGGGTGAGATTGGGTTACTGTAACCTTCGATAAGCGTACAACAGTAGAATACGCACGGAGCACAATAGGAGCTACTGTTGCAAAGTGTCGTTGGGATTGCAATAATGAAAAATACGGTAGGCGTACGGTAGCTCAATCGATAACTGATCAGGTGGCTGAGGACATGGACAAGCTGCAGAAGCTGCACATTCTCGTGGATTTTGACGAGAACGGATACCTTCTCCAGGTGAGACTCTCTCCATTTCCCATGCTCTCCCGCCCACTCTGGCCTGCGAGGATGAATCGTATGGTCATTGAGAGGACCCCACTAGCAAGCATCGGTGGTTCAGTGGTAGAATGCTCGCCTGCCACGCGGGCGGCCCGGGTTCGATTCCCGGCCGATGCAATGCTTTTGCCTTTTTGCAGATCTTCTCGAAGCCGTGCCAGGACCGACCCACACTCTTCATCGAGATCATCCAGAGACAGAACCATTTCGTGAGTTGATTGGGATATGGTAGTGCTTTTGAGAGATTACGGTATTCTAATCAATCGATATTATTACAGGGATTCGGTGCCGGTAACTTCAAGGCGCTCTTCGAGTCGATTGAGCTGGAGCAGAACGAGCGAGGCAACCTCTTCTACGATGATGTTACCAAGGGAGGGAAGAAGCTGTAAAGATCAAAGATCAACTACCTACCATAATCTAGAAACTTACCATAATAACATATCCACTGTGATTTAGAGATATCACATCACGATTTGAATAGAACTGATCAGTATTGTGATTGTGTGATCTCATTTCCATGCTTGTGATCATTGTCGATAGGAAACTGTTATCTGTACACTGCAATAAAGAGAGATATTCGACTGGATGAGTGATAATGATAAGAAACAAGAAATGATCTGTTCGTATCTGAATGGACCCGCACGTATTTCAGTGACATTGTTCATGTTTTCAATTACTTTTGTGTTCTAAGGTAAGGTCTTGCTGACTTTATTTTTCGATTGTCACTCCCAATCAATAAATATCGGGCCAACGAATACCGTAACGAAAATTTACCCTGCGCCGAACTCAAAACTTTGGAATTTCGTAGCGAGCTTCAATCTGTGAAACTTCGCATAAACTGATCTCTGATCGGGTAACCATCCCCTATCATCCCACATTGCTAGTTTATGTGACTAAAAATTCGTGGGACTCCTCCTTTAAACAAATATTGAAAAATGATGGAGAGTATCTGGCTGAAAATTTTATCCAAGGGTTCACACTTGATGATGACAGTGATGACAGAGAAGATTGCCAGAAAGCACGGCATCTTTCAAGAGATACTGACCTTCTAAGTACTGTCAAATATATTAGACCTGCCACTGGTTTTTTTCTCTATGAAATGATGATGATTACATAGATAAATGAACCTACATTAAAAGCCGGCTCTTTTCCTACGAGCCAGAAAATATCGCGACTCCAGATATTGATCTGTAGATAGATTAATATTGTGAATATAATAATTTTCATACTCAAAAATATGATAATATAGTTTTTAAATTAAAATAATTCTAAAAAAAAATTTGAAAAGGGAATAATAACCGTGACACGACGCTACGCTATTTTGAACTCTACCGTAGTTGAAATCGTGAAACTCAAATGTTCCTACTTTTTTACGAAAATTCAAATTTCTCAGTTTCTGGACGCTATTGTTTCGTTATATTCGTTGTTAATACTTGCCTCAATATGCTAACGCGCTATTCAAGCCATCTCGATACCTCAGTCTCTAATTTTGTTTGGTTTTATCGGTATTTTCATACATTTTTGTGCAGGCATGGAACACGATTTCACTGAATTACCAACGTGTTTCGCTGTCTCGCCTTCGGAAGCTAATTCAGGTACATGCTTTCATGCCTTTTACTCTAATTGTCAAGAAATTACTTGTCACGAATTCGATTATTCATTTACCTTAGCTTTTCAAGTTCTTTTGAGGGAAACTGTTTGTTTCCGTGTACTAATTCGCATTTTACAGATCTGTTAGCTGTCGGTTTCATCGATGGGAAGGTGCAGTTGATGAAGATCAGCGGAAAAGCGGAGGAGGACGGAAAGGCCACACTCGAGGTAAGCGATCAAACTGGTGTGCAACAATGTTTCTGGGCTGATTTTTTATGGTATTTTCGTTGCCGTAGTAGCCACATTATGGTCAAGCCTTCATGTTAAATTTTGTATCAAACTTTGGAGTTAAAGACACTCGACGAACCATTGATCGTACCTGAATAGGCTTACGCATCGATGCTATACTTTCGAATTCTTGCTCTATCTCCTCTTTCTTAGTCTCGCTGGGATCGTCAGCAGAAGAAGTCGATTCGCTCACTTCTCTTCTCGACGGAGGCCGATGTGCTGTACTCGCTCTCCATGAACAGGTACGATCCGTGGTAATAATTAAGTGAGCGTCCCGAAAAGGAAGTGAATATTTAAGTAATGGAAGCACATAGGCATTGTAGCTGCGAATTTGGATAAATGGACAATTGAATGAAGGAGCTTTGAGAAGGGTGAATTTTTTTCTAAGTAGCTTTCTGGACACTGATTTTAATAGAGGAAGCGTTCGTATCGTTTAATCACGAACTTCATGATGGCAATGTAACTGCAGTTGTGACTAGCTGTGAGAACAAATGGCCTTTCAATCGTTATTGCGCATGGTGTCATTATATTTAGATGACTCAAGAAGAATATATCAGCATATGTGATTGCCTAGGAAACTTATGAATCCAATGAAACCTAAATGTAACTTGATTGAGTGTATAATTTTTGATGATTCAATTATTAATTGCGTAATTAATTAACTTTCAGAGGACTCTGTTCGTACGATGTGGAAACGGGCAAGCGAACACGGTGAGTATTTAATTAATTAATTAATTTAATTAAATTAAGTTTAACTGCTTTAACAAATATACGGGTTGTATTAATTAGACGATTTTCAATGGTTGTTTCGGGTTTTACCCTCTTTTCATATCCTCGGTGCTCCTAATGTGAGCAATGGAGCAGACTCCGCTTCTGAACAGAAAAGTAACTGATAATTGCACGCAATTTGATTCCGTGCTTCAGGGCTGTGTCATTCTCAGTGGAGCATGTGAAAGTGCTAGAGGAAGGGAATTGTTAATAACAGTGACTTCACCACTGCATTTCAGTGTGATCCAGAAGTCGCACGACGCAAAGCCGACGACGGCCGTCCGACTGCCGGTGAATGCGTGGCACGGTCAGACATTCGCCACGGGCGATGAGGAGGGACAGGTTAGCATTTTTTCACAATATTGAATATTCACATTCTTTCCCGAAACCATCACTGGTACGACAACACCAAGGAATTCGAAGAGACGGTGAAACACGAATCGAATGAGTGTATTGGCATGCGCAATTTTGCCGATATTTGATTTACGAAAATAGTATTTATTTTCATTTTAAATTAGTAATATTCAATTATCAGGTGCGAACGTGGGACTGGCGCGCGCCCGACCCCATCGTGTGCACGTACGATGAGCAGCATGAGGTGAGGATACTGTAAGGGATACGGTAGACCGGTGTGATATGGTAGGGAGCGTAAAGATGCTGTAACAAGAATGCTGGAGGACCCCGTAGGTCCAGCCTCTTGCTAGCGGAACTGTAGTGTACTCAGCTACATGATTTATGAACTATCTTTTATCAGCTATTCAGGGTTTGAGAACTAGATGAAAACTAGATGAATAGACTGGTTGGTTGTTGATCGGGGGTGGTCACTATCTCTCTCTCGAGTCTCTACTCTCTCTAGATCAGCTGTTCCACGGGCAATAGAGCGTCACATCCCCCCATTTTGGAACATCGAGCCCCTCGATGGTGGCGGCGAGGGGGGAGGGCAAGCAGGGGGGTGGGGGACAATATCTTGAGTCCAGTGACAGGCCTCGACGACTGGGGAGGAGCAGTGGTCGATTGGTCAAGCCTATGAGAAAGCTAGAGGCAATATCTACGAGAGAGAGGTCTACTTGTTGGGCAAAGGTGCAGGTCAGATCGTTTGTGAATTTACATAAGAGGGGAATTCTAGTTTTCAGGCCACAAATAAGCATGAAATACGAAATAAAAGAATTGTAAACAAATATTTGATGAGAGTAGATGCGCTTATGAATAGATAACTGTAATGAACAAATATTATATGCTTTGAGTTCGCTTCTCGACAAATAAGATGTTTTTTTTTTAAATTTTTATTTTTTTAAATTTTTTTATTTGGTTTTGAGTTTTTGAATAAGTCACAATATTGAAAAGAGACAAATATTGATAGAGAGACAAATATTGGTGTGAGGGGTAATCTTGTGGCTGAGATCTGCTAATCTATTACACTCTCTATCTCTATTCACTCCACTCACTCTTCTGGGGTTGGCAGTTGCTATCTTTACTATGTTATCTTGACTAGTTTCGTACCTGATCCTCTTTAGATTTTGCGAATATTATCTAAATGGTATTGCCTATCCCCCGTAGGGTTGCTACGGTGATGATTGGATTGTTACTAGAAGTGACTAGAAATGGGCCATCGCGCTGAGGCGCTAGTTTATGGGCTGGTGGGGCTCTATTCACTAATACTAGATCACCTTCTTTCACTTGTCTATTTCTTACTCTTCGATTTCTTCTGAATTTCGCAATTGACTTGGTGTTGCTCGTCTCGATAGCTTGCTTCACATCCTTCCAGATCTCGGTCCTATCCTCTTCGAGCTTCCTCCCAGTAGTCTCGAACAGGACATCTTCAGGCACAACTGCGTTCCTGCCATATAAGGCAAAAAACGGACTCATATTAGTGGTACAGTTCTTAGTTGTGTTGATACTGAATACGACGAATGGTAGATACTTGGACCATTGATCAGGTTTCTCGTTGACTAGTGATCTAAGTCTTTCTTCTATCGTGCGAATTGTTCTCTCCGCTTGACCATTGCTAGAGTGGTGGTAAGCTGGCGAGGTGATGTGCTGAGTATTAGACACATTCAACATCGATTTGAATTTGTTGGACACGAAATTCTTGCCCATATCAGTAACAACTTGTTTTGGCGATCCATGGATTGCTACTACATTCCGAGTATAGCAATCAGTTAGTGTATCTGCACTCTGATCTTTCATTGCTATAGCACTAACATGCTTAGTTAGGGAATCGACAATAACTAATATGTAACGAAAATCATTAGAGACAGGTAGGGGACCAAGTACGTCAAGATTTATTCTAGAATACGGAGTATCTGGGACTGACATAGGTTTCATCAATTCTACTGTATTATCATGAGGATTAGTTTTGCACTTTGCACATTGAGGACACGATCGACACACATTAACAACCATCTCTCTCATTCCTTTCCAGTATGCTCGATCGGCGAGTAATTGGAGAGTCTTCTCAACTCCAGCATGAGCTGCTAGATGAGGAGAAGTATGGAAGGTACGGACGATTTCTTCCAGTTGGGGATCTTCTTCTGGAAGAATGATCTTGAGCGGATTCGTCCAACGGCCACGCTCCTTGAGGTAGAGCATGCCCTCATGAAGAGAGTACTTGCGTCCATACTTTCTTGAGAGAGGACTATCGATTCCTTCTTCCATAACTCGAATTATCTCCTGGATCCAAGGAGAATCCGATTGCATCTTTCGGAAGTTGAACGTGGTCAAATCGATAGCATTCACAGTAGTAGTAGGCTTCTTCTCAGGCAATGGTTCCTTTACTTCATCGGGAGTGAATCTGCTGAGAGCATCAGCGACTACATTCAGGCGTCCCCGTCTGTAGACAATCTTCAGATTGTGCTCCAGCAGTGCAATCTGGTACTTGGACAATCTTCCTTCCGAGTAGATCTTGGTCTGAAGGGCGATCAATGGTTTATGATCAGTGATGGCATTTATTTGTGCACCAGTTGTATACTTTCTGAATTGATCCAATCCGTAGACCAGGGCGAGTGCTTCGAGTTCGATGGGAGGGAATTTCCTTTCCGACTGGCTCAATTTTCGAGATGCAAATGCGACAGCTTGATACTTGCCTTCCTTAGTCTTCTGATATAGAGCTGCTCCTAGAGCAATTGAAGAGGAATCACTTTCAATGTAGAACTCTTGGCCAATTATTATATGAGCTAATGCAGGGCTTGTCGTCATTGCTTTCTTTAATCTTGCAAATGCAGTCTCCAGCATGGGGTTCCATTCAACGGGGGTCCTTTTGGTCTTTTCTTTCTCCTCTGGTCTCTTCCGGAGTAGTTCGTTGAACGGGGCCGCCAATGCTGCGAAATTCCGAATGAATTTCCTCTGATATGAACACAAGCCAACGAAGGATCTGACGGCAGTAATCGTAGTAGGGCGAGGATAATCCATAATGGCCTGGATCTTCTCAGGATCGGCTCTCAATCCATTTCGTCCAATTATCACTCCGAGAAACTTCAGTTCTTCTTGTCCGAATTTGCACTTTGATAATTTTGCCTTGAAGCCGAGTTCTTGAAGAGCTTTGAATACTTCTTCGATGTCCTCCAAATGTTGATCTTCATTCTTCGACACAAATATCAGGTCATCCATATATGCATAAAGGCGACACTTCACACGACCTTCGAGATGTCTTATTGCAGCCATGAAAGTTGCTGGTGATCCACAGAGTCCTTGGGGAAGTCTTCGGAACTGATATACACAGTCAGGTGTGGCGAATGCAGTCAGCCACTTGCTTTCATCGGCCAATTTGAGTTGAAAATAGCCTTGTGAAAGATCTATGCTGGCATAGAAGGCTTCTCCACTGGCCATATCCAGAATGTCGTCAATGTTGGGCAAGAGATTGTTATTCTGAATTGTGACCGAATTGAGCGCACGATAATCAATAGTTAGACGATATTGACCGTTCTTCTTCCTTACAAGCACGATGGGCGAGACATAAGGGGACTCCGATTCTTCCACGATTTCCTGATTGAGAAGTTCCTTGACTATCTGACGGACAATTTGTCGTTGACAGAAGGCAATTCGGGAAGAACGGGGCCTTGGTAGAGGAAGTGCTGGATCAAGGATGATTCGATGGAGAACTGGACCTCGAAAACATCCAGGGTCTCCGTTTCCGTTGAAGAATGATTCTTCAAACTTCTTGATGAGATACTTCAATTTCTTTTGTCCTTTCTCCGATAGCTTTGTTCCAGTAAGATTCAGTTCAGTCAAGAAATTGTAGTCAGGAGCCATCTTCTCCGCTAGACGGTCCTTATATTCCAATTCTGGAGGACAATAAGGCTGTAGATCAATTCCATTACACTGCGATTCTCCAATCGATGTAAGTGCTGCAATTTTGACATCTAGTGTCGAACAGTTCTTCATTGGAATTGTTGTAGTTAAGTCTTCTTCGAGAGGATTGAAGTAGATAGAATCAAAAGTTAGCTCTTCCATGACAGGGCTTATCTGATAGATAAGATTCTCCGTTTTCATTGTGTCATCCACTTTGATAGTAACTTCACGAGTCTGTCCAGCTGGTATTGTGATCTCATTCACTAAGTAAACGTCCATAATTGTAGATATCGTTTCTTCATTTCTTGTTGATCCATTGTATTCAATATCGATGAAGGGGATTCTCTTGTCTCCAATCAGAAGAGAGTTGCTCAACAATTCCACTCTGTGTTGGAATCCTTCTGCTTCGACGGCCATCATGAAGTCACGGCCGAGTAAAGCATCACAGGGACAATCAGTATCCTTACTGATTTGAACGAGATGATGAACAGTACAATCTCCTATACTGATGTCGAGGATAATATCTCCAATGAATTCGATCTCATGGCCTCCAATAGCAACGCCTTTTATTCCACTCTTTTGCATTGTCTTGATTCCAATAGCATCCGCAATTCTTTTCGGAATGAATGTTGCTCCACTGCCTGTATCCCACAAAGCTGGGAAGATTCGATCATTGATTCTGATGGGAACGAAGACAGTAGGAGAAGAAGAAGTACTGATCGCATTGATTGAGAGTGCTCGATCATAATTGAAGAGGAATGCAGGCGGGGGAGGGGCTGGTCGTACTGGCTCAAACAGGGGAGGGGCTGATCGTACTCCCATTTCAACCACTTCCACCTGATTTACAGGGAGTGGGACTCTTCCGACAGCCTTAGCGATGAAGCATTTGATGATCAAACACTTCAGTAAGCAGAAGAGAATGACTGCAGCAGCCACAACTCCGAGTGCGATTCCTCCATAGAAGAGAATAGTTTTCAATAGCTGTCCAGTCAGAGTAGTAGTAATGGAATTCAAGGCTCCACTTGTGCTGTTGAGTATAGAATCCTTGATTCCAGATGTGAAACTGTTGGTATCTTCTATAACATCCATAAGACGGACTTGATTCAGTCTCATCGATCTTATTTGTTGGCCGAAAGATACGGCAAGCTTCGTAGGGAAGCTGGATGTTCTGATTCCCTCATAGAAGTTTGGTGTGGAAAAATCGATGAGTGTCAATTTATGATTCATTTCGAGATGATCACTTGGTAGTGTAGATACATTAACGAAAGTATCGATAGAAAAGTATCGATTTTCGTCATCCTCGTAGACATTCGGGAATTCGGTCCCACATTCTACAATTGGAGATGCACGAGTGAGGTCCCGACTACCCGGAAGGATAAAGTAGAGATCTTCTAACGTAGTCAGAACGGGGGTAAACTCGTAGCATGTGCCGTTTATCTTGTGATCCTTGTATATCTGTTTTACACTAATTGGAGTGCACTTATTTATAAGCAAAACCTTGGCTCCAACTAGTCGTGCTGAGATATCCTCACGATTAAGGGCAGATCGTATTCCTAGAGTTGGGTCAAGTCGCATAAATGACCATAGAATTGCAAGCTGCCTTCGTTGGATATTGCATATATTATTATGAACATTATTAAAATTCTTTCTCAATGCCAGCTGCTCCTTATAGTTCAAGAATTGAAGCTTCTGATTCAAATTTGCTTCATTCTGAGCTTGTCTTCCATCTTCTTCTTTATCATACGTTTGCTTCATGAAAGTACGTTCTTCCTCGCCTCCTCCATATCCGATATACGGTTCAACAGTTGCATTCTTCGTCTCTCTCGGATATCTACTAGTAGTAGTTGGTGTAAACTCTGATTCATCTGCTGGTAGAAGTGGATGAATTCGTAGTGGTGTCGAAATCTCTGTCGATGGTGGAGTAATAGTTGTAGAGGGAAGAATTGTCGATGGAGGAATAGTAGTTGTAGAGGGAAGAATTGTTGATGGAGGAATAGTAGAAGTCACATCAATGGGAATAGTTGTAATTGAAATCATCTCCGGGACAACTTCAGTATACTGGGAAATGGTGGTTGAGGGAAGAATAGTAGATATGACTGTAGAAGCCAGCGTAACTGGAATACTACTAATTGTAGAAGATGGAACGATTGTGGTTGAAGTTGAAGATGAAGTTGAAGTAGATGACGTAGTAGTTGAAGTAGATGGTGTAGTAATAGCGGGTGGAATGCTTGAAGTGGGTGTGACTGGAGTAGTTGAAGAAGATGTACTAGTAATGGAAGTAGTTGTAGGAGGCAATGTCGAAGAAGTAGTCATTGGAATAGTCACAGTAGTAATAGGAAGTGGTTCTACTGTAGTGGTTGTAAGAGTAACAATTGTTGATGTCAGTGGTATAGAAGTAGTAGTCAGTCGAGTCGATACAGTAGCTTCCTCGATAGGTTCGATAGTAGTAGTCAATGGTAGAGAAGTAGTGGGAGCTTCAGTTGAAGTCATACTCGTTGTTGATGGTATCGATGTAGTCGTAGTTGATCTGGGCATCTCAGTAGTCTTGAGAAAAGCAGTAGAAGGAGTAGGTGATCGTAGCAGATCCGTGAAAGTGAATTGAGTTGTTGTTGTTGTTGTTCTTCGAGTTGGATCTTCCTGATCTTCTCCTAGAAGAAACTTAACAAGTTTCTGCTTCTCAGTATCATTTCCAGCTGCATTTTCAATTGATGCCTTGTAGCACGAGAACAGGATCTCGTATATCTTTTGAGTGTTCGAGTCATTTCGAGCAGTCAGTAGAACTTCAGCTCCTTTTTCCAGATATTCGGAAATCTCCTTATTGAAGAGAGTATATCGAGGCAAGTCCAGTTCCTTGTTCCGTAGGAATGTATTCTTCAATACTTCCTTTTTCATCTCCGATAGACTTGGCTTCACATCTCCAAAAGTCTTCTGGTATTTCTCTCGAAATTCGAACTCCTGCATACTCTCCGTGTATCGAGCTAAGTTGTAGTAGTTGATCTTGAGGAGAATCAGCCTCTTCATGATGAATTTCAAATCATCATGGATGAAATTGTGCGTTATAAATTTAACATCCAATTGAGAGATCTTGTACTGGAGGTAGATATTTCCAAGTTTCTCGTTGAAGCACTCATCAGTGTTGAGTTCCTTTATTCCAGATGATTGAAAGGGTGGAATGAAGAGAGAATGTTTTCTCCGAACATCATCAATCTTGTCATCGAGACTCTTCACACTTCTCTTCGTTCGGCACAGGGACATAATATACTCACTGACATTGCCAATATTGGGCAGACTGGGGAATAACAAGATGGCACCGGTGGTCATTCGATGAGGAGGGGACTTGAAGCATCGAACTGCATTATGGTTAATCGGTTTCGGATCGAAGCGAAAAGCTGTTGTCGAGCCTTCAATGATGACATATTGGGAATCCACCAATGCTTCCTTGAATTCTCCCACTTTTATGAATCGACATCTTGGAATGGAACTGTCACGGTCTGGTGACTTCCAAATGATCAAAGCTTCGTCTGTCTGGCATCTTTCATCATTCAGCTTACACGCTGAGTTCAAGAACAACGGGCTGATGACACTGTGTCCATCGTCCAAGATACCGATAACACCCAACTCCAGAATGTAATTGTACGTTGTTAGGCAATTGTCTGAGAATCCATATCGAGAAGGAGTTTCATCCTCTCCGATCTTGGTAGAGAATCGATTAGTCTCCACCTTCTCTAAGTATTTGTTGTTTATGCTCCTTTCTCTCGACATTTTCACACATTGGTCTAGTGTAGTTGGTTTGTATCCAATCCTGCGATATTCTCGACTTCCTCGGAAGAACAGAAAGTGGCCGAAGCAAATCTGGACCGTTTCAACCATACAACGATATGCTTCCACTTCTTCGATTGTAGTATTCTCATAGAAGACGGTGATGGGAACTTTGAGAATGGGTGTATTCGACTCTGGGAATGAACAATCATTGATGAGAGGAGGGCGCACGAGGATTCCTCCACGTCCACTGTGACAGAACTGGAGGTTTCGGAAGTCCGAATCTGCACTGACGAGAACGCTTGACAGCATGACCAACGATATTATGCTACTGACGAATACTCCGTTGAATCTCTTTCCTCGAGTTGAAGTTCCTCCTCCTCCTCCACTCTGATTTCCACTTCCACTGTTGTTCTGTTGATTCTGTTGGTTCTGTTCTCTGTTGGAATTGTAATTGTAATTTCCTTCTCTTCCTCGATATCCTTGATACGATCCTCTGTAGCCTTGATAGGATCCTCTTCCTCCTGAGAATCCTCTTCCTCTTCCTCTGAAGAATCCTCTTCCTCTTCCTCGATATCCTCTCCATGGCGGAATGCCAGATTGATACGGTTGAAAAGGATTCTGTTGAGAGTAGGGATTCTGATGAGAGAATCGATTAAGGAATGGATTGTTCTGAGGATGATATTGAGTTTGAAAGGGATTATTCTGAGACACGAAAGGATTGTAGGATGGAACTTGCTGAGCAGGATTCGTGAGCAATGAGTTGACTCCTTGGATGAGAGAATCGATTTTCTCTTCCTTTTTCTCCTTCCGGATAATACTTTCCATCTGCTGAGCATTTTTAATCGCAACTTGGAAGTTAGATGGTGCCAATTTTCGGACGTCAACTCTGATCGTATCATCTAATCCAGACAGAAAAGCCTCTTTCGCCTCGCGGTCTCTTGTGCGGGCGATGTCGTCAGTGTTTCCAGGATAGGCTTTTTCAGCTGCTCGACGAATATCTTCCGCGTATGAGTGAACGGGTCTTCCTGATTGTTTGAATGATCTTAACTCATCCTTCAGAAGATCGATTTCTGTGTCGGAGAATAGTCGTTGCTCGAAAGTTTCCATCAATCGATCCATTGAGCTATTGTCAGTTCGCATCTGATCAGGGATAGATTGATAGATAATACGAGCTTCTCCTTTCAACACAGTTGGAAGCATCCTCTTCGCATCCAATAGTGTACATCCAATGAAGTTCCAATAATCGTAGATGGACGCACGGAACTCCGAAAATGACGACGATCCATGTTTTTCGTAGACGGGGGGCTGGATACGACTGCAACCAGTGGGTGGATGAGCTGCCATTGTGCAGTTTCTGGATCAACAGAATCGACGACGACGAAGAGCGACTGGCTCGGGAAATCGACGACGACGAAGAGCGACTGGCTCGGAGAATCGACGACGACGAAGAGCGACTGGCTCGGGGAATCGACGACGACGAAGAGCGACTGGCTCGGGGAATCGACGACGACGAAGAGCGACTGGCTCGGGGAATCGACGACGACGAAGAGCGACTGGCTCGGAGAATCGACGACGACGAAGAGCGACTGGCTCGGGGAATCGACGACGACGAAGAGCGACTGGCTCGGGGAATCGACGACGACGAAGAGCGACTGGCTCGGGGAATCGACGACGACGAAGAGAAGAACACGCTCCTTGTGGTGAGAGCCTCTCAGTGCGGGGGTGTAACCTAAGTGCATGTACAATTATAGGTTATTAGTTAGTGAATGGCAACAGAAGAGGAGGGTTTCACAGATTTCTGGTGTTTACGCACATTGATACTAATAGATTTGCGAAAATTTACGAAACGAGAAAAGAAATTAGAAAAATCAATACTTGCATCGATCTTTTGCGCGATAGTCTGCGCCAGATCGTACGCAGAAATGCTAATAGTAATTGAAGGACTCACTGCACGCTGAGGATCACTGCACACTGTAATCGGAGCTACGGTAGACAGTATTGATGACTATGATGACTAGATCATTGGATATTGTGCCTAGAGCACTGCAGAACTAGATGGTGAATGAGAAGATTTCCACTCTTCTATTATCACGGCATTCCACTCTACTCTCTCTATTTACCATTATATTTCGTTGGTGCTAGATGACCAACTGACGGATGTTTTGGTCTTGGTTCTCCAACTAATAGGGGAAAACAGGTCATGGGATTCATACAGTTGGGAAGACCATCGAACGCAGCCTCGGGGAAAAGGTCATGGGGTCAATCCTAATAAGGGTGGGTAGACAGGAAATCGAGGCTGGGGAAAATGCGCTCTCTCTTGGTGACCAAAGGGTTCACTCAATACTTTCTCAGGGGTGAGCTTAAACTACGACTCACCAACCATTGTCCGGACTTATCCTTAGATGCCTTCTACGTGGACGTCTAGGGGTGTGCACTTCCCCTGTCTGTCGGCATCGAGCGCTTGAAGAGTTGGAGGCAGTCGATGGGTCGGGGTCAGGGATATCGACTGGGGGCAGGCAGAAGACTACAAGGGGTAGGGAGGTAGTCGACTGAAGTGGTAGTCCGAGGTCGCTGTATGAATGGGGCCGGGAAAATAGCGGATAAAAGCTAAATTTGCACAAAATACTCTAAATCAGGGAGTTCTACCAGGCCTCCATGTAACAAGAATGCTGGAGGACCCCGTAGGTCCAGCCTCTTGCTAGCGGAACTGTAGTGTACTCAGCTACATGATTTATGAACTATCTTTTATCAGCTATTCAGGGTTTGAGAACTAGATGAAAACTAGATGAATAGACTGGTTGGTTGTTGATCGGGGGTGGTCACTATCTCTCTCTCGAGTCTCTACTCTCTCTAGATCAGCTGTTCCACGGGCAATAGAGCGTCACAATGCAATAGAAAAAAACGAAAATCCAAGGTACAGCATGAAGGGGGTTGGTAAGGGGGGGGGGGGGTTACGGTAGGATTATGGGTGATTCCGAGAAGTACTGCTGGTCAGAAAAGGCTCAACAATCGGGGTAACAATGGAAAATAAGTGGTCTTAAGGTAGAATTTTCCGTAGGATTTAAGGTATGCACGATGTTTGTGAAAATCGGGTTCTAATAGACCTGCACGATTTAGGAGGATGATCTAGGTTTCACGGTCTACTTGTATTGGCTTCTGATTTGCGCAGAGCGGTAGTTCTTGGAGACTCGTTTGAATTATAATAAAAATATTACTATTATTATTAATCACCCGCAGGCAGTGAACGCGCTTGCGACGGATCGCACGCAGTTGCTGTCGGCGAGCAGCGACGGGACACTGGCGGCGTATGAAGTGAGGTGAGGATGAGCATTTGGAGTACGGATGAAACGCAAATGTAGCGGGGGGGGGGAATCAAAATTGTACTGTTTATTGCCAATTAGAGGGGACCACGGGAGCATTGACACGTACGAAATGAGGAGCATTCAGAGTAGGCATGAAACGCAAGTGAAGCGGGAGCGATTCATATTTGTATTTATGGCTGCGTATGAAGTAAGGTGAGATCATGTAGGTAGCATTTGCCAAGCACAAAAAGAAATAATAGCACTCTGGAGGCCTGTAAAGAGTATTTGGAATAGTCGTGAAACACAAATGTAGCAATGGTGGATGGGTGTGGCACTGTGAGTCTCTGAAGCGAGGCATCTGTCAGTCTCAAGTTTCACCACGTCTATAGCAACCTTGAGCTGCCGTTTGTTTCAGTGAGACTGTCGAATCGTTCCTAAACTATTAAAATTCTGATTACTGGTAATATCTGACTCTGATCGATGAATTGTGCTCGATGAATTTTAGAAATGTTTCAAATTAATTCAATTAACAAATTACCTCTTCTTCCAGACGCAAGAAGCTGGTGGTGTGCAGCGAGCTAATGCACTCGGAGCTGATGAGCATTGCAGTAACGAAGAAGTGAGGGAATTATTGTTAATTAATTAGTTTCATTGATACAATTTTGATCGACTTTGAATTGATACAATTTTGATCGAGCTTGGATGAAAATTCTACACAAGATAGGTTGGAAGAGTGAGGTTTCAACGCCACGTGATAGTCGAGTTGACTTTCAATGAACATTATGCGGAAGTAGTGATTCCATACAAATTTAATACTGATTAATTAAATACATTTTAAATTCAATTTTATAATCGACTCCTTCTCCAGATTCACGTACGTGGGCGCGGGCGACGGTCACATTGAGGTCTTCAAGCGAGGAATGTACGGTACGTATTGATTGAGTACGGTAGTAACGATCGATTGGGTACGGTACATGAGAGTAACAATCGATTGGTTAAGGCAGCAGAGATTATTGATTGACACAAATGGTGAATGTTTGCTGTTTGGACGCACAGACGACCTGTGAAAACTGGGTTTCGTCGGGGTGCTAACACTTGAAAGTTACTGTCTGTTCAATCAGTGCCCAGCCATGAGTAGACAAACAAATATTTGAAAATGCTTGATTTCATTCGTTTAATACTGAATAATTAACGGCGTGATATCAAATTCAGCTGCTCGTACATAGTCAGTAGTCATTGCTTGTCAAATTGAGAAATATGGCCCCGTGATTTCAAGTTTCCCCTATTGACTAAAGTTGCCTCGACAGGCAATCTGCTGGAGCGCGTGGAGAGCGGCTTCGAGAAGAGCGTCTCGTCTCTGGTCGAACTGAGAAGGGGATTGCTGCTGACGGGCAGTGATGAGGACTCGACGCTGAGGTGCGGTAGGGAAGGGGGATACGGTATATGGTTACGGTAGGATCACAGATCAAATACCCCTCCCGAAAGGTGCATGCCACATTTTTAGGGCAATTTGAACAGAAATTAGAGAAAAGCATACCGCCGATCGACTAAAACAGAGGATTTGACCCGAAACCTTACCACCGCAAGTGCAATAGCCTTCAAAATTTGTTAAAGCATGCCACTTCTTGGGTTTCATTGTAAGCATTTGACTCCTGGGTAGGTGGGCAATAGCTACAGACGGTGATCAGAACTTGGCGAGGAGGTATGATAAGATTGTGGTAACGCAGAAAGATTGAGTTGAGAAACGGTCGGTGTTTTGTTCGAGAGAATGAGTAGGTTACGGTAGAACCGAAGGTACGGTAATATCGATCGATTGCAGGTTACTGCACACGGAGCCGAACAAGCGACTGGGCGAGGCGGGCCAGCACGGAGAGGGAGGGGTACGGTAGAGTTATTGATTGATTGAGGGGGATTACGGTAGATTGAGGGAGAATATGGCAGAATAGTTGAATTGATTTCGGTGGTGTTGTATATTTTTAAAAAAAAAGCGAAGAGAATAATGAATGGTCTAGGTATTCTCACAGAAATTTCACCTAGCAAAATGCGGTTCCATGATTGGTATATAACTGGAGATGAGCGGAATAACTAATCCCACTCTCTTTCGTTTGCCGCTTAAAATTTAAAACCATCACTAAAAGTGTAAAGAAAAGCGGTTTGCGAGGGTTCTGGCTTGTTAGACAAAAGTGAAAGAGTGTGGGGAATTCGAGAGAGAATAACTGAGTATTATTTTCGCTTGACCATGCAGATGTGATCACCCTCCACAATCAGAGAAATGTGCTGGTATTTATTTTTCCGGCGGAGCCCTAAGAGACGCTTTTTTTCGAAAATTAGCTGACAAGCTAGCCCTCGCCAATTAGAGGAACACGGCTCTTCTTAGACTATGGAGAGTCGTTTCAATTTCGGCTACTTCAGGTTGACCAGCTCGCGACGACGGTGGACGGACAGTGGATCGTGTCGCTTGCCAGCTTCGATCAATCGATAAAGTGAGATATTACGGTAGATGGGAGGGCACTTTCCTAGTTTATAACCAAGCCACGCCCCCTTTCCCTCGCCCCTCCCCTCCCCCGCCCCTCCCCCGCCCCCTCTCCCCTTCTCTTCCCCTCTGGCACTGCACTTTCGCCTCTCCTCTAACCCGCGTACTCTAGAGCGCGCGCTCCCTTCATGAGCTCAAGGGAATGTTGCCAACGGATCGGAGCGTATCGGGTCCTGAAACGAACGACAATGGTATACGGTAGATGGGTAGGACTGAAAAATGAAAAAAAAGATCCAAAATCCCAAAATCGGTCATTCTCTCGTAATACTCCTACGATGGCCGATCACCTTTCCCTCTTCAAGAAGATCAACCGTCAGCAGTTGGAGTGCTTTCTCTCCCTCCCTCTGCCCCAATTCACCGCTTTCCTGCAGCAAGCCGGGTTGATTCGATCGAATCTCCCGTGTCCCAAGTGCACCGTTCCGTGCAAGGCTTATCTCAAGAGTGGGAAGGAGAAAGAAGTATTTCCCAATTTCCACTGGAGATGCCCCAAGTGCACGTCTACCTTCTCCGCTCTCCGTGATAGCTGGTTCTACAAGCTCCATCTCGACATTCGTGCTGTCTTTCGCCTGCTGTACTGCTTTTGCTGGGAGCAAGTCTCTCTCAAATCAGTGCAGCACGAGTTCAAACTTCCGAACGGATCTACCATAGCCAAGCAAAGTCATACGGACTTCCTCAGGTTGGTGCTGAATTGATTCATTAGTAGATTACGGTATGTCTCTCCATTCCGCGTGCTCTCTCGTAGGTTAGAGTGATGAGAGAGCACGCGGAGTGGAGAGACGTCATCATTACGAAATTCCCCTCTTCCCTCCCATGATGCCTATCTTTTTGCAGCTTCTTCCGTGAGCTTTGCGTCGACGATAATGCCAGGCAGCCACCAATCGGTGGCCCTGGTAAGATCGTGGAGATTGATGAGATGGCCATTACGAAGCGCAAGTACAATCGTGGCAAGCGCATTGCACCTCAGCAATGGGTCTTCGGAGGGGTGGAGAGGGGTGATAAGACCCGCATCTTTGCAATTCCGGTTGCCAAGAGAGATGCATCCACTCTCTTAGGAGCAATTGTGAAACACATTGCTCCTGGCACCGAGATTCAGAGCGACTGCTGGGCTGCCTATGGTCGTATCGAGCAGATGGGTCTAAATTATCGCCATCTGACGGTAAATCACTCCATCACCTTCAAAAACAAGGAAACTGGTGCGTGCACCAATACCATCGAAGGAGCTTGGCAGAAGCTCAAACTGCCCCACAAGACGCGCTACGGTACCCACCGTACTCAACTGCCCAGCCATCTCGCTGCTGCTGTCTTTTTCCGCCGATACGACCACGAGGATCGGATCTACGCACTTCTCAAGGCGGTCACTCTCTCTTATCCTCTCCTTTAATTGTTCCCTTTCTCTCATGCGCCTCTCCTCTTTTTGCATGCTCTCTCGCCTGTCTGACCGACGAGATAGTATTGTAAAGGAGAGAGCAGAATTGTTGCCTGTTTATTGCCGTTGTCGATGAAGAATTTCTATTGGATTCGCTAAACACATGGGAACAGACACAGAGGGTCGGCATTTACAGCGGGTGATGAAATGAAAACGCTTTCTCATCTCTCTCATCCCCCTCTCTCTCGGCGCGGCGCGAAATTCCTCTCGCTCTCTCGCTCTCCTCCCGCTCTTACTTACCCGCCCCGCGTAGAGAACACTCTCTCCATAAGGTCCCACTTTCCTCTCCCCGTCGCGGCGCTCGCTGCTCGCATTAGAGGGGGAACTCTCGCCAATTTTTGGAGGGTACTGTACTCTTGCCTTCGGGCAGGGGTTGGGCCCGTAGGCTCCGCCCACCCAAAAGGGGCGGAGCCAAGCCCCGCCCCCAAGGGGGCGTGGCCAAGGGGGCGGGGCTTGGTTGCAAACTAGGAAAGTTCCGATGGGAGTACGGTAGAGATTCAGTGTAGATTGGTGGAAAGTGGCGAGTTGTGTTGTGCCCGAGAGATTGATCGACAAAGTGAGCGTTCTGTAGATACTGTAAAATATTGCGTGAGGATACGATAACAGTGTTGATTGATTAGTTGTGATGAACATACGTGGGCGCGGTATTTTTTATTTTGATGACGGCAGTCTGCAATTTTTGCGGGCATCAGGCTGTAAATTTTTCATCGGTGGATGCCTGCCCACGTATGGTGATGAATGTAGTGTTTTTGCCCAAGTTAGCATGTACAAATTGCCAATCGATGTCGAGAGAGATTACGAGATGTGAGTGAAGCATGAGTATTTATTTCTTCGATAAAGTGTGCTTTCGAAATGAATGGATGTGAGCTAGGAATTTGTGGTAGCGCTGACGGGCGTAGGTAGTGAAGTCTTTCTAGACAATAATTTGCATTGTTAACGATACAGATATCATCTAGTTTCCGAACAGGGTGATATAATGCAGTGCAGAAACATGCAGTGGTCGGAAAATTGATCGTTCATGTAGGAATACGATACAATTAGCGAAATGGCTGATATGGGAGGTTTTCAGTGATTTTTAGACTAAGAGAATGGACACGAATCGACTCACCTCGCAAGGAGTGTGTATGAAAGATTAGTGAAACACGTAGTTGACAAGACGGTAGGCTACTGGATGATATTGCACAATTTATTGTTTATCGATTACATGGACAGTAAGAGTTGTTTGTTCCGGGCATTGACTACGCATCAGACTCCTTTGCACAAGATGAAATATTAAACATTAGGGAAACGCGCAGCCCGCAAGTGCGAACTTGACCTAAATCGAGCAAAGTACGCGAAATGCAATCTTGACTAGTTTACTGTTGATTAATTGATCAACGATACCATCCTTGCCGATCCTTGATGAGGCGGGATGGCCGAGTGGTGTAAGGCGCCGCTCGCCATTCGAAGGGTACCGAGTCCAATCCCCCGCCGCGGCCAACCAAGCCCCGCTATCCCTCCGGGGTCGGCAAATTGGTAGTGACCTCGGTTGCGAAAGGTAAGGCTACCCGAGAAAGCATTGGACAGCCGGGTATGTAGTCCGTCTAAACAGCTGGCCTTACCAGTGGGTCCCACCTAGCGTTGTCTTATGACTGTAAAATCGCTTGACGTGGATACACCTTTTTACCTTTTTTTTTACCATCCTTGCATCCTTATCCGGCCTTACCTGTATGCATCCTCTGACAACTGTAAAATCGTGTTTGGCTGTGAAAACAACTTTGTCATTTACCATTACCCTCCTTGCAGACTGTACCCCCTTCCGCCCGTGCTCGAGCGAGTGCCCGTGCTGCGCAGTGACAGCATCGGCAAGAAGAAGAAGGTGAGGAGAGGGGGGGGGGGATATGGGGAGAGAGGGAAACATGGATGTGCATAGTGGACTGTGAAACGAGGGTGTGGTTTTTTGTCATGTTAGGTGACTTGAGAGCGTTGAATATCGTGGATATTAAAGAATGAGAGCTCACACAATAAAATAGTGTCAATAGTGTCAATAAAATTGTTTCTGATGTTCCTGGTTCTATATGGAGAGATGGTGAAACATGAAAATGCAGGCGTGATAGGTTGGGTGATTTGGAATTTAATGTCATAGTGACATCTGCCTTTCAGGTGGCATCGGCTAACTTCTTCGACGATCTCGTCAATCAGAGCAGGGAGATGACGGGGAGGATGATGATGATGAGGAGGAGGATGAGGAGGGAGGTGAGGAAGGGGAGGGGGCTGACTGATAGGATGTTTGGTGGCAACGGAAGTTCTGTGTTTCAGAGGGCGTGCGAAAGGCGTGGGATTCTCCACTGTTCGTTGGTATCACGCGCCGAAAAAAAAACAAAATAATTTGTGGAGAAAAGCAAGAATATGGGATGCATGTTTTTGCTGTTGTGTGGGTCACTGCGATTACACGCTTACATAGGATGTTTGAAAGTCATGAGGATCTCAACTGTTCAATAGACCACTTGATGATGATTGGCGCGAACATTTATTGAACATATTTCGTGGGAAAAGAGAGAAGAAGGCATGGCGATTTTTTTGGAACTTTCCTAGTTTGCAACCAAGCCCCGCCCCCTTGGCCACGCCCCTTGGGGGCGGGGCTTGGCTCCGCCCCTTTTGGGTGGGCGGAGCCTACGGGCCCAACCCCTGCCCGAAGGCAAGAGTACAGTACCCTCCAAAAATTGGCGAGAGTTCCCCCTCTAATGCGAGCAGCGAGCGCCGCGACGGGGAGAGGAAAGTGGGACCTTATGGAGAGAGTGTTCTCTACGCGGGGCGGGTAAGTAAGAGCGGGAGGAGAGCGAGAGAGCGAGAGGAATTTCGCGCCGCGCCGAGAGAGAGGGGGATGAGAGAGATGAGAAAGCGTTTTCATTTCATCACCCGCTGTAAATGCCGACCCTCTGTGTCTGTTCCCATGTGTTTAGCGAATCCAATAGAAATTCTTCATCGACAACGGCAATAAACAGGCAACAATTCTGCTCTCTCCTTTACAATACTATCTCGTCGGTCAGACAGGCGAGAGAGCATGCAAAAAGAGGAGAGGCGCATGAGAGAAAGGGAACAATTAAAGGAGAGGATAAGAGAGAGTGACCGCCTTGAGAAGTGCGTAGATCCGATCCTCGTGGTCGTATCGGCGGAAAAAGACAGCAGCAGCGAGATGGCTGGGCAGTTGAGTACGGTGGGTACCGTAGCGCGTCTTGTGGGGCAGTTTGAGCTTCTGCCAAGCTCCTTCGATGGTATTGGTGCACGCACCAGTTTCCTTGTTTTTGAAGGTGATGGAGTGATTTACCGTCAGATGGCGATAATTTAGACCCATCTGCTCGATACGACCATAGGCAGCCCAGCAGTCGCTCTGAATCTCGGTGCCAGGAGCAATGTGTTTCACAATTGCTCCTAAGAGAGTGGATGCATCTCTCTTGGCAACCGGAATTGCAAAGATGCGGGTCTTATCACCCCTCTCCACCCCTCCGAAGACCCATTGCTGAGGTGCAATGCGCTTGCCACGATTGTACTTGCGCTTCGTAATGGCCATCTCATCAATCTCCACGATCTTACCAGGGCCACCGATTGGTGGCTGCCTGGCATTATCGTCGACGCAAAGCTCACGGAAGAAGCTGCAAAAAGATAGGCATCATGGGAGGGAAGAGGGGAATTTCGTAATGATGACGTCTCTCCACTCCGCGTGCTCTCTCATCACTCTAACCTACGAGAGAGCACGCGGAATGGAGAGACATACCGTAATCTACTAATGAATCAATTCAGCACCAACCTGAGGAAGTCCGTATGACTTTGCTTGGCTATGGTAGATCCGTTCGGAAGTTTGAACTCGTGCTGCACTGATTTGAGAGAGACTTGCTCCCAGCAAAAGCAGTACAGCAGGCGAAAGACAGCACGAATGTCGAGATGGAGCTTGTAGAACCAGCTATCACGGAGAGCGGAGAAGGTAGACGTGCACTTGGGGCATCTCCAGTGGAAATTGGGAAATACTTCTTTCTCCTTCCCACTCTTGAGATAAGCCTTGCACGGAACGGTGCACTTGGGACACGGGAGATTCGATCGAATCAACCCGGCTTGCTGCAGGAAAGCGGTGAATTGGGGCAGAGGGAGGGAGAGAAAGCACTCCAACTGCTGACGGTTGATCTTCTTGAAGAGGGAAAGGTGATCGGCCATCGTAGGAGTATTACGAGAGAATGACCGATTTTGGGATTTTGGATCTTTTTTTTTCATTTTTCAGTCCTACCCATCTACCGTATACCATTGTCGTTCGTTTCAGGACCCGATACGCTCCGATCCGTTGGCAACATTCCCTTGAGCTCATGAAGGGAGCGCGCGCTCTAGAGTACGCGGGTTAGAGGAGAGGCGAAAGTGCAGTGCCAGAGGGGAAGAGAAGGGGAGAGGGGGCGGGGGAGGGGCGGGGGAGGGGAGGGGCGAGGGAAAGGGGGCGTGGCTTGGTTATAAACTAGGAAAGTGCCATTTTTTTTTCGTTTTGGTGGTCCTCGCACTTGCGTGTTTCACGGGTTGGTGAAGAAGCACATAAATCTCACTTTTTCGCTACTTGCGAGTCCGACAATTCAAATAAAAATGTTTTATTTTGGGTCCAATATCGTAAGGAATTAGCATATATCAGAAGCAAGTTTAGGACTTTCTTTTTCCATGCATAAATAGATCGCTTTGCAGAGGATTCGGACGAGTCGAGTGATGAGGAGGAAGAAGATGATGATGATGATGAAGAGGAGGACGGAGAGGTGAGACTGCAGGGTTCATTGAGGGCTGATTTATGGTATTTTCATTTATTACTGGTTTCTTGTACGCATACATCACTAGTTGTTTTTTCCGTGATCAAAAGATTGTGAGATTGATAGGTGGTGTTAGAGCTAAAGATAGAATTGCTGAACCGTTTAGCGTTTTTTTTTGTCTTTTGCGCACCTCGTGAGTAGCTGTTTCACGGACAAGTGAATACTGCTGTGAGGATATTGTCGCTAATTTCGCATACGCGGCATACCTATGCTTCACTAGTTTAATTTCCGGGGAAATAATTTATCGTAGGAACATACAATTAATTTGATAGCATTATCCTCGGTCTATAAAGAACACATGCATAACTAGATTAGTTTTTTTTTTGGATATAAAGCAATTTAATGGAAATTGATTTACCAGGAGGATGACGCTGTCGGTGGGGAGGAGGGCGCTGGTGATGAGGATGAGGATGAGGAGGAGGAGGACGAAGAGGGATGGGAGCTGGAGGAGGGACAGGAGGTGAGTGTAGAGTTCGAAATACGGGTAATAGTCTCTTCAATTCGCACACTCTCTTGTCGCTCTGACCGGTGAGAGAGTGTCAAGAATATAGAGACGATTACCCGTATTTCCAACTCTAGGGGTGGAGAGGGGGAGAGATAGGATGGGAGAGTCGGTGTATTTGTGTCGTTTGTGTACCCAGTGAGTCGCTGTTTCACTGGCTGCTCAATAGTGACTAATAGGACAACGGTTTGATTGAAAGGATAGGTGTTATGAAAAAATATTACATTATTGTTTATACAGTATTTTAAAAATATTGTTCTAAATTAGTTGCATCACTGACGTTTTGACTTTTGATACCCAGCGAGAGCTTGTTTCACTGACGGGTCAATAGGCGCGGAAGGTGAACTGCTCGTTTGTCCGTCATCTGAGATTTCTAAGAAAAATAATTGTATTTATTTGTTTTTAAATCTTATTATTACAGGGAGACGATGACGATGAGGAATCTGATGAGGAAGAGGAAGAGGACGAAGAGCCAGTGAAGCCTCCTCAGGGCAAGAAACGACGATTGAAATGAGATTGATAGGCTATGATTGTTTTTGTTGTTGTTGTTTTCATGTTATGATGTTGTTGTGTTTCACGAGTTGTTATTAGGGAGAAGGAATGAAGATGTTATGATGCCTCGCAGTAAAAGATGAGGGATTTATTAAGAGTTCACGGCTCTTTGATATCTGTTGATTGAGAGTCTAGATAACGAATATGTGAGAAGGTACGGTTTGCCGAGGTAATCAGTGATCGACTATTGATTTATTTTCCAAGGTATTAGATAATGGCGTCCAAGCTGGTGAGCGTGGTAGCGACAGAGAGGAAGGAGGAGAAGGAGAGGTGGGCCGATGGGTTATATTTTGCTTATTGTTTGAGGGAGGTGTTATAAAAGTGATTGAAATCTGAAGCGTTTCAAGAGGCACAAAGTAGGCGAGTTGCGGCTACACGGAGTGCTCGTGATTCTTGAGCGTGCTTTATTTTTGATTTTATCGAGACTTTTGATAAATAATATTTCTAATCGAAATAGGAACACTTTTTCGTAAATGAGCCGTTCTGGTGAAAAAATAAGCAGACGAGATGTAGGTGCATTGAGGTTGTGCCGTTGTTTAGAATGTCTTGATGTTTTTGTTTTACGATAGTTCGATAAACATCCAATGTTTCAGTTCTTGTCGAATCGCGTCTAGCATCAGACAGTTCCTATCGGATAGTTGATACAGTTCCGGATACCGAGTCATGTTCCATACTTTGCAGTCCCTCTCCTGCCGCCGCGGCAAAGATCGTCTCCTCCTCGTCCGCCTACTCGTCCACGTTCAAGAAGCGACCTGCAAAGGACGCGCCGAGGGACGAGCACGTCAGTGCCGCCGGTGAGTGAGTGATAGGAGAGACGGGTTTGAAAGATTCTGGGGGGGGGGAGTGGCGTTCAAGGAAGAATAAGCGCCGAAGGATCAGCGGTTTAGTGCCGCTGGTGAGTGGGTGATACGAGCGACGGGTTTGAGTGTGCTGGGTAGGGTTCGAATACAAGGTTCAGACTTATCGCGCGATGCTGAAAAAGTCGCAATAATTGAATAGTGGTCCACTATTAGTGGAAACGCAGATGTGGCAGGTCGACAAGCAGACCGCTGAAGCGGTGAAACATCTGTGTTGCCAACGAGGCAAAAACGAGTGATAGCATTTACCTTGCCAAATAGAGTAGTCAAAATATTTTTTTTACACAGTAGATGAGTGGTGACAATTACTCTGCGCCAACAAGCCACGGACTAGTTTTGTTGGTTAAACACAAAATATTCTAGCCGATTCACTAACTTTCACGTGCCTCTCGATTACCACTCGATTGATAACCACAACATGTTCAGGCAATCCCACGTCGTGTCACTTCTGCGGAACGCTCAACCGCAGCCTCTACCGCTGCCCGCGCTGCGATGTCGCCTACTGTGGCATCAAGTACGGTATCGGTTGATTGTGAGTACGGTAGTTAGGAGGAAAGTCCTATTGTGGTCTCAAGCATGGTATTCGTTGTAACTCGCCTTATTGTGTTTCACCGCTATGATAAGTGCTGAACCTGGTACTGTAGTGTAATGTTCTTCAGAATTCCGACATACAAAAAAAATAATATTACCGCGTTGAGTTGTGTTCTGGGATATATGTAATGTGTATCTCTGAAGGTGCTTCAAGGGCGAGGCGCACGCGGCCTGCTCAGAGGACTTCTATCGCGGATGCGTCAAGGAGGAGCTGCAGGGAAAGCAAGCGGAACAGATGGTACGGTAGGATTGATTGGGTTACGGTAGGGTGCAACGATGAATTGGGATACTATAGCGGCTGGATACTAGGGTTCGAGACAGTTAGAGACACGAAATAGCGCGAGAAAAAGAGAGAGGCGGCAGGGAGGAAAGGGTCGGGAAGAGCAACTTTTCTACTGAACGGGCAACACTAATTGTAAATGTAAGTTTGTATGTGGATCAATGTTTTTGGTAAAGTCCGATGCGGATGCGTTAGATGTAATTAGTTTGATTGGGGTAGGATGTGTAGAATAACGAGATATTATTGATGTAGCAAATGTAGTCGCCCTGATAGTGAAGCAAGCAAATGACGGGTTGCATTTTATGGTTGCAACCTCAACCATTAAATGTCAGTCAATCGCGGTGCAATTTCTTGCAAAGCTGTGGGGATCAAATGAGTTTAGAATTGACACTTTTTAAAATCTTATTTTTAAATTTCAATCTTTTTAAATTTAAAAATAAATATATGCAGGATGACCGGCCGCTGCCCGAGACGTTCGAGGATATGATGAAGGCGTATCTCGCGGGGAAGAGAGAGACAATGCCAGGTATACGGGGTGGAGGGGTGCACTGGATCCCATCATAATTAGAGTGGGGGGTGCCTTGAATGTTAGAATATTTTTCTTGAACGCGTGAGAAGCAAAAATGCGGTTTCACATTTTCATTATATACAGGAATGCGCGCTCATTGGCAATTTCTTCGAATTTCTTCTAAGCAAAAGCAACCTTCTTGTTTTTATCGTACTCTACCGTATCTTTCTGTGATTTCCGTACTCCACCGTGGCTACCGTATCCTTCCAGGAATACCGTACCCTCCCGTGATTACCGTATCCCCATTCAGGCACCTCGGGCACGGATGAGGCGGGCGAGCCGCTGTACGATTCGGATGATGAGGATCCGAGTGCGAGAGGAGGAGGAGAGGGACTGGAGGAGGAGGAGCACTACCTGGATAAGGTACGGTAGGATGAGGGGGGGGGGGGTACGGTAGGTAGATAGAGCGTCCAACGAGCCAATTCGTAGCAGAGGAATTAACTACCTGGATATGGTACTGGGGTGGCAGAATGACGACAAGGGCATTGGATACGGTAGCATGGGTACTGTTGCAGTGAATTAGTAGTCTTCTCTCGATCTCCCAAGAAGCAGCAGTGCGGTTTCATGTGCTACTCGTACATTGGGAATGCGCTGTTGGAACGATGATCCCTCTGGATTCTCTGTCGAAAAATTTATGTGATAGTGGAATTCGCTGATGTATCAAGTGTTGGACTTCTTGATTTTTGTATTCCATTATGATTGCTGCAGGTGCTGCAGGGTACGGTGGACGGGTACGAGGACGAGGAGGAGGCCGATGTGGAGAGGAAGCTGATGGTGAGGAGAGGGGTGGAGGGGGATCTTGTAGGGAGTAACCCGTGCTATAGAAGCGCCGGGTTAGAAGTAGCTGATGTGATGTGAGTTGAAATGGGGGCGAGAACCAGCTAGAAAGGTGTTGCAAGATGTGAATGTATTCTTATCTGTAAAATAAGAAGTAATGTATTGAAGATATTCTTTTGAAATAGTCATTACTCTATTGTTGTTTCTTACCCGAAGGTCCGGTGTTTCAATGCGAATACGTAGCCTGAACAATTCTTCGAGGGATGATAGGAGGTGGTGATGTGAGGAAAACAAATATTTCAACAAACATATTTTTTACCTTTTTCGCCTCAACCCCACCAAAATGCGAGCATCCGATTCCTATCTATGTACAGAATGTCATGCATAATCATACGCGAAAAAGACTTTGGAAACCGACATATTCTAGGCATGCCGGATGTGTTGCGAATCGTAGGTTACATGCCAAGTTAACGGACACCCCGAAAATGGGTTATGTTTTCAAATTCCAGGTAGTTTTCGACTAACTTTTCATGTATATGCATAATCATACTTGCAGTGCATGGGCGTGGGGTCGGAGATGGAGGCGTTGATGGCTGCCCTCAACGACGACGAGAGGGAGGCATTCGCCGCACTCGCCGAGCAGGTGGGCGGGGCTGAGGGGAAGGAGGGATGCTTAGAGCAGAGGGCGTGTTTTTGTTGAGCTTTTTTGTTGTTGCTATGGCGAGCGCGTTTGGTGCATTGCGGAAGTGAATACGCGTGAATTATCATGTGTCCTTGTAACGCAGATGCAGAATCTGTTGATTCTGTAGAAAACAATGTACTATGTCTTGTCCATAAGCGTCTAGTGATGTTGAGTTGATTACTGCCCCACAACTTCATGGAATAGCAAGAATGTTTGCAGCACTAATGGGTGATCGGTATTGATTGCAGAAGAGAATAATTCTTGAGCCTGCATCTGTTATTAGTTGCATGATGGTTTTAAATTGTTGTAAAAATATATTTAAATATTATTTTAATATTCTCAGGTGTACCAGGAAGAGCAGGGCCTCGGCGCGAGCTGTTTCAAGAAGAAATAGATGATTTTCGTTATTATTTTTATGATTGTCGACCCCCTTTTTATTGCTAAATCAGCTGTTTTCGATTATTGCACGTTGATAAAGTTGTTATCACTGAAAACTGTCTATAGTTTATGAAACCTAAAGGTTATTCAGCCGATTGGATATCTGAAAGATGGTTTGCGAGGATGAGAAGTTGAATGGGTGGTTGCAGCATGCTCGCGGCGGCCCTGGTGCGACCATGCAGCAGCACGGCTGCAGCCCTGCAGCGAGGCGCGGCTGTGGCGCAGTGCCGCGCGCTCGCCACAAGCTCGCTTTCGCACAGCGCCGAGGTTAGTATTTTTAAAATAACGTTGTTTTTTTTAATTCGATTAATTTCGGACGATACGAGAATATTTAGTATTAGTAGAGATACAAAATAATTATCCTAGCTAATTTTTATTACTGGCTAACAGTTGATTCAGCATGGCTCCTCTTTATTCCGGATAGCAATGATGTACTGAATAAGACGGCGATTGCCAGTGCACTTAGAGAAGAACACTCGTTTATCTAAACCTTTTCCTCCTACAGAGTCTGACGGCGCGGATCGCCCCTCAGCTGGCGGACGAGAGACGGAGACTGTTCGCCGTCGTGCACGTGAACGATCGACAGTGGAAGGTACGATTAGGGGTGGAGTGGGGAGGTACGGTAGGGGATGGGGGTTCGTGGACTGAGTAGAGAGGCTTTGGAAGGTGCGGTAGGGGGGGATCGAGCCCTGATGGGTCAGTTGAGGTTGAGGGAACAGTGGGGGCTGTGGTGGAGGACTGAGTATGGGAAATTTTGTACACGGTTAGCGGGATCAATGGCAGTCTGTGTTAATATTTTGTAAAGTATTGGTACGCCATCGATCATAATTTTTGAGAATGTCTGGTAATATGAATATGGTGAACCCAAAATGCACCATGCGAACTGAAGTCTTTTAGAAGAAAAGAACAACAGACTAAGGATTTGATTGTTTTTCATTAGCCTATTATCAGTTAATTACCTGTTCTCACAGGTGACGACGGGCGATCTGATCCAGCTGGAGGGCGCGAGTCCGCTCGAGCACGGGGACAAGATCAAGCTGGAAAAGGTGAGTATTTGAATTGGGAATGGAGCATAAAAGGCGTCAGCAAAATATTACAATAATAATAATAAGATCATGGACTTGAACACAGCAGCAAGCTAGAGAAGGTAGGTGATTTTGAATTAGTGTGAAACGAGAAACTCGCGTGGTCGGGTGTGGTCGTGGTGTGCGGCGGGTGTGGTCGTGGTGTGTGGTGTTCGGCGTGGTCGTGGTGTGAGATGAACGGACTAGCAAGATCAAATCAAGCTGGAGAAGGTGAGCAGGATTCATGGAAAATGTGAAACGAGAAACGCCCAGTGGGATGACACTGAGAGCAAGGATGGAAAAGGGAACTTTTACAATTGAGTGAAGAGAGTGCATTCTGAATAATGGGCTTAAAGTATTAACTTTTCAAGCTCCTCGCAATTATAGTATTGTCAGTGAAACCGGGACTGTGAAGGTTTGGATGTGAAACAAAACAGAAATACTCCTCATTCCCAGGTGCTGGCAGTGGGCGCTGCGGACTTCTCGCTCTTCGGCCGCCCGCTCCTCCCCGCCGATCAAGTGACGGTAACATATTTAGCCTTTTTTCTGTTTTTCCGCAATTGGATTTGAATGACGCAATTAAATCAGGGATCAACTAGTTCGTTAATTTTAACCTACCGTACCCGCTTTTTTTGGTTGTGGACATACAACGTGCCCGCCGGGGGCGGGACGACTCGGAAAAATTTGCAAAAATTCGAGATTTTGTTAAAATGTGCCTATTAAATTCGAGATTTTGTTAAAATGTGCCAATTATTGATTTAGCTCATGCCTTGCTTCCAAAATATACTATTATCTAGTTCAATGCATTTCCCGATACAGTACTTGCACATTGGTTAATTCTCGATCAGCTACAGTGACCCCATTCCAGGTGGAGGCAACGGTGGTGGAGCGCTCCCACAAGTCGCCCGAGCTGTACTACCGCCACTACAACCACCACCAGACGAGGATCACGCGATGTAAGTTTGGTTATGCGAATATGAGTGAAGGGCACAAGGTGAAACACAAGGTGAATTCGTTCGGCACAAGGTGAAAGGAGAAGTTCATGCCGATTTTTAGTTTTTAAAAACTTTGCCTGCGAATTCGTGGTTTCGGCGGTAATTGAAGTATCCCATATTTGCGACTTTCTTGATTGAAGTTTCATGAATGAAAAACCAGACCACAAAATCTTCGTGAACGTAGGGGATATCTTTTTCGGAGATGGGGGGGGGGCTAACGTTGTTCGCAGAAGTTTCTCACCTATCGTATCTCTCCTGCGAAAGTGGCGTTGCAGTGTTAGCTAAAATTCTCAAGTCTAGAGAATGGGACGATGGTAATCATTTTCCTGTGGCATGAAAAAACTAATATAAAACGCGTATCAGACAATAATCCGAATTGTAACTTCACTTCTATTACCCAATTTTTTAAACAAGTAATTTGTAGGGCAGACAACTGAGACGACGACACTTCGCATCGACGCAGTTCGTGCTTCGCCCTCCATTCTCTCTGAGCACTCCTCCGAGGAGACCAAAGAGGCCCAGAGGGAATAGGAGTACGGTAGTCCAGAGGTACGGTAGCTCCAGGTTACAGTACCCTAAGAAACCCCTTTTTGATAGACCACTGCGTCCCCCCATATCCCCTGATCTCTTTCGATAGTTTCCCTGCCCTATTCATTGTTTTCCTAGAGTTAGGTAGTGTTTCCGCCGTTTGTTTTTGTTGTCCATGTTCTGTTGTAAAATTGAGGTGCGAATGAAGATTGAAAATAGTGAACCTGGTTGGTGCAATGAATACTGAGAGATTTGAGTTTCAACAGTGGTTCACCTTCTTTTGATCTGAGTGTAGTTGATTTGTAGCAATGTATTTCTTGAACAAATATCAATTTGATCGTGTACTATATTTATTCGAGCAATAACGGCCTACTTCGTTCTAGAGGGAATATAGTGAAAGGCGAAGATCGATGTACCAAGTGACGTTTTTAAGGGGTGGGGATACGGTAGGGAGGGAATACGGTATGTTGGGGGTCGGACACGTAATGGAGATCGGTTGGCAGAATATTGATTGATTGACTTTGATAATTCATTCGGAGAGGCTACAGTATCCTGGGTTCCTAGCGAGACGAAGAAAAGGGCAGCGATGACGGGGTAATGTGAGTGGGTCTTAACACGAAGTATGTACAGAACACGAGAGGGGGGAGATTACGGTAGCTCGAGGGGAATCGATCGATAATGGGGCGTTGATCAGTTCTTCGTGGTGCTATTCGACGACGTCGGTTTGTGCTTCAGACCTGCCTGGAAAGAGACATAGAGGCGGGAAGTTGGAAATTTCGTGATCGGATGTTGTCTCTCGATTTTTTTACACTCGTTCTTTGACCTACTCAAACACGAACAATTCTTTGTTTTGATAGTAATCGCGCAAAGTTTTTTGCACTAAGGAAGTAAGGAATACTGATAATAGTGCCGTGTATTTCCGTGTCAGAAATCGTACCAGACCGTCGAATTTGTTCGATTTTTGGATCACAATTCGAAGATCATTCGCGAGATCACTGATGGTTCAAAATTCAAAATTACGTACCCTACGGCGCAGTTTTCTGGTTGGACTTGATGTGTGTTTCGTGCTGGCTAAAATGCAGATAGTGTTTTAGCGGAGGCGGATAAACTAGGAACTATGGCTAAGTCAACCCTACGTTTGCTTTTTTATTCTGATTTGACAATACAATAATAAATTTGAGAGAAGAAAAAAACGAAATAAAAGGAGCAAACTGACTTGCGTTGCCCTTGGGCCGGCAGCAGCCCTCGAAGCACTCCGAATTGGCGATAAACTGCAGGCAATACGCATGCGAGTGACACTCCTTCTGCAATGTATCGGTGCTAACGAGCGTAAGTTTTTTTGTTTCTGCTAACAGCAGGAAGCCCTCTTGCTAAGCACCGGAAGTTGCGCGTTGAAAAACTGAAAATCGCCCGGAATTCGCCGAAAAAAAAGGACAAGGCGTTGGTCGAATGCCGTGGTCACGCCGTGTGAATGGTGGAACTGCGCGCGAGGGTGTGAGACGAGAAAGAAAAGAAGAAGAATTTGAACGCGATGAGATTTAAAATGATACGCGGTCGAGAGAAACTAGGGTGGAACTTATTCACGCATTTTTGCAACGAATCCTAAACGCTCTAAACTTTCCCATAGTGTCGAATTTTCATTCAAATTCTGCTTCGTCCTGCATGATTATTCAGAACATCGGAAAATTTGTCATGAACCCAGTGTAGGAGCAAAACTTGCCCCTCGTCAAAGCATAGCAAGTTCGGCGAAAGTGCAAGATAGTCAAAGTGAGATCGAAAAGGGAACATGGGTAGCTGCCGTGACCAGAGGGAATGCGATTGAGCAATCGATTGTAGGTTGCTATCATGGAAAATTTTGATTTTTAGTATCAGTAACCCATCTGCCGTAATAAGAAATTGTAACAGAATTTCATAAAGTTTCTTTTAGTGAAATGAAGAGCCCTTACCGTTGCGCAATCGGTCGTTTCCCTGTATGGGTCCATCTCGCAGCAACCTCGCGACGAGCAGAAGAAATCCGACCCGTTTAATCTGTGTTTTCGAATTTAATTTCAATAATTCAGCTACTAAATAACATTTCATTATTGTCTACCTTCGACAGTAGGCGCTTGTTTGACACTCATCACAGTTGAGAGCAGCGGCGCAGGCTGGAAATGTTAAAAATGGAAACAGTAACATTCGGATGCGCTTTCGGTGTCTAATTTTGTATTCCTGGAGATAGGAAAGAGGATGCGAACTCACGAAATGATTGCCGGACGGCTCCTCGGTCTGTGGGGCAGAAGTAGAAGTAGGCAGAGGCGACGGAAAAGAGGACCGGTAGAAGATACGAATTTCGAAGCATGACTGGAAAAAGGTGAAGATTAACTTACACAATAAAGAAAACGACGGGCGATCATGGGTTTGACCACAGTAAATGAATTACATCGAACTGAAAAATATGCCGCAATCAGATGGGCGGAGGAGTAAACAAAGGAAGTGTCGAAGAAGGAATGAAGGTGAGATCACAGGTCACAATTTGACATACAGATGGATGACGAATTCGAACTATACTCAGTTGCTAAAATTAGCGAGGTGTTGAATCATGTTTTCTTCAAGTGCGGATCACAGTGAAGAACGAGCACATACTGTCACTGCCGGAGGAGCGACTAGAAAAAAGGAGGGAATGACGAGACAGTTACCCTCAATGGGAACTATAGTACGATTAGATGGTGAAAGTGCGGACTAGATGGACGATGATGAATGCGGGGGATCTCGAGGACACAGATCATACGTCCCTCCTGATAAATGAACATCGTGGAGATTATCGATCGATGAGTGTGCAATTGATAACTCCGATCGATCGGCCGCCAATCACACTCAAGAATGGAGGGAAGTGAAGTGTGTATTAGTGTAAGTGATAGTGAGTGGCGGGAAGACGAGAGACAATGGCAAATTGAGAGAGTGACAGACGGAGTTGAGGAGCGGGCGAGAGAGAGTGTGAATTGAGGAGAGTGCGCGGTAAACTTTCTTCTTTCTCTCTCGCGGTGTCTTCTTCTGCCGAGCCACAACCGAATTCCGAGCAACGAGTGAAAGTTTTCGGTGACCTTAGTGAGGAATGCGAAGGGGGAAGAGCTCAAGGAGAAGGAATGACGACGCTCATTTGGTGCTCTTTATTTAATTTCTGTCGCATGGCAGAGTAACGAAAGCAGAATGAAGAGAGTGAATCTTCAGAATCTTCGACAGTTCTACTCATAGGCTAGAGCAACGTGGAACATTCATTGCAGATTAATGGGCGTTGATGAGCGATAGAGACAAGGGAGCAATGCGAGGAATGTGCGGAGAAGCTCAGGCGTTTGTAATTCGAGCAATGACTCAGTTATCCGCTTACTCATCGACAATGAACGAACCCACTGCTTGAATTACCATCCATAAAAGTTTGCCTACCAGATCTCTAGGAACATCCTTTTCCTTTTGTTCATGAGTAATCCCTATCTAGCGCATTTTGCACGATAAGGAAACGATTGAGGTAAAAAAAAGCGGCGATGACTAGTGCAAAAATCGAATTGCCATTGTGCAAGAATGTTCTGCTGCAGGCACAGAACAGAACAAGACGGCAGATCTTTTTGCGGGTGGTGAGCTGGTGTAAGGGTGAAGTTCTCCTATTGCGCTGATTAGTAAGGATAATCATCATGACTCACATAGAGTGGTAGTACACAGGTGCTCACTATGTGTAGACTAAAGAGATCAAGATAAGTTATCGAATTAAAAGAGTAATCATCAATTCATCAAGTGTAGTGCATGGTGATCGCTCGATTTGATCAGACAATGAACTCGGTGCTTGGCCTACGATCATTAATCAGAGTGCAATGGGGGATATTTTGGAGTAGAGAGTGTGACAGGGTAATGTAATTGGTCTGAAATGGAACGTTGAAGAACAAAAAGTTTGGTTCTAGTAAAACGGCGGAATGTTTATCCGTAATTGACAAAAGAACCTTAGCTGAAACTAAAATGTGCATTATCTTTCAATGAGGAAGTTAGCGCTGTCGGAGACTAGTTCGTGGTCAGTAGAGTTCGCAATACGGGCAATCGTCTCTTCATTTCACACACACTCTCACCGGTCAGAGAGGCGAGAGAGTGCATGAAATGAAGAGACGATTGCCCGTATTTCGAGCTCTAGTGGTCAGTTCACGCTCAATACCATGAGATCACCTCGTAAGGAATAGATTAATTGACGCAGATTAGGTAACTCTAATCGTCTCGGCGCGGCGCGCTATTCGAGATCACATGTGCGGGCGCCTAAAATTAGAGGAATGATAGGCGGGTGAAAACAGGTGATTCGAGAGTAAGAGATGGAACCGATCACAACGAGGCGTAGCGCGCACTCCGCAATTCGCCCTGTCTCTCGCTTCCCTGATTGAGGAAAGGCAATGGGGATTGAAGAGACGCTTATCTTTTATTGATCATCAGCGCTTCCCTTTCTCTGCCCGGTGAGAGACTGCGCGGAATGAGGAACATTTCGATGACACACTCGAAAAAGGTGAAAACATGCGCTATAATAGATCGGTGATAGGGGTGAAACGCACTTCGCACGGTCGTAAACTACCAATTAACTATCGCTTGAGCCGTGTATCGGTTTCACCCGGGAGATCAACTTCGTACGAGATCTCTACATAGACAAAGGATAAAGGAAAGCGCCGAGCCATTAACGGTCGAACAGGGAAGTGGAGGGAAGGAAAGTGTGAAAGAGCGAGCAGCTTTTCTCTCTGATCAGCGAGATAATGAGACAGTGGCTTCACTTGCAGGACCGTCTCGAGAGCAATGAAACGCTCCGAGTCTTTCCAATTCTCCTTCCTATTTCGTTTCTCTGTCAAGAAAAAAAATAAAAATAAAAATGGAAATAGTGAAACCGTTACGCTGTCGAAAAAGGGTGGAAAAATTTTAAGAAGTTGAGTTCGAACTGATTGTGAGAAATGGATCCATAACCGAGTTTCATATCCGAACGTCCTTTATTGCCTTTCTATTGCTTGGCCGTTTTTTTTTTGTTGTCCCGTCTCATCTGTCTCATCACTGAATCGAATTGAAATCCTGCCCATGAACTAATCACACACAAAACAAATGCTGAATCACCTCTGAAGCTATTCACTTCGAAGACCATACTCTAGCCTTTTCCCTTTTTTTCTCAAGTGCATTGACAAAAATTAATTCAATCAATTCTCAATCCCCCTATTATCTGGTTTAATTTGAATGCAATTTTACAAACATTTCATTCTCCCCTCCCTATCCCCTCCATCCGTCCTCCCTCCTCATTTCTCCGCTCTCCCTCATCGCGTGCGGTTCGCTCGCCTCACTCGCTCTCGGAGAGCCCAAGGTACCGAAGCTTCGCTCTGCTTTGATCTTTAACCTCTCCGTCCCCTTTCCAGATCAGCGTGCACCTCGAGACAAGGGCAAGGAGCAAACGCCCGTGATCGTCGCTACCAATTACGGTATCGATTGGGGTTACGGTAGTCGGGGTACAGTAGTTGAGAATACGGTATCGATTGGGGTTACGGTAGTCGGGGTACAGTAGTTGAGAATACGGTATCGATTGGGGTTACGGTATCCAGAGTCGTGCCCAAGGTACCGAAGATCCGCCCTCTTTGATCCTTGATCTCTTCCAACCACAGCATCCCGCGTCCTGAGGGTGGTCACGTACAATCAGGCATCTCGCCCCTCTCACCTCACCCTCTATTCTTTTCCAGACCGCAAACCCTTTCTTTTTCAGACCTTCACTATGAGCACCCGGATCCACGGCCCGCTAACCGAAGACGACCAGAGAGCTGCTGATGTGAGTGCCTATGGTATTAGAGTTACCGGTCGCCGTCTCTTCATTTTCCACACTCTCTCGTCACTCTGGCCGGTGAGAGAGCACGTGAAATAAAGAGAGCATTACCCGTATTTCGAACTCTATAGGGTATAATTAAGCGATCAGATTCTTCAACGCTTTATGAGACGGTTAAATGAAATTGAAAAATGTGCAAAAATAACTGATCATGTAGAAATTGTTTTTGAATTGAATAGCGTGCTCATGAAAATTTGTCGATTTTCCCTTTTCCAAATTTGTTTTTTGCCCATTTGTCTTATTATCATTATCCTGTAGGAAAACCGTAATTTCCATTAAACGCAGGAGTGGCAAGCACGCCGCGGCGATTGGCACGACATCAGACATTTGCGTATGGCATGGTACGAAGGAGCTGCTCCTGCATCGCACCGCCAATGCGATCGTGAGTCTTTACGTGCTAGCATTTTTATTTACTCCGCTACATGGAACCTCCATTATTTTTTTCTAAATCGAAAATGGGAAAAGCTGGGATTACAAAAACCGTGGATTCTATCATTACTTTGATTCTCTTTCGAATAGTTTATCAGGAGAAATGAACATGAATCTTACAGATCTCAAAGATCGAAGATCAACGTTTGGGGTTTTTTTTTTAATGTTTCCCGTCTATTTATGTCCAAAATTCAGGAAGCGGTACCGACTTTGTGTGGAAAATGACAAGAGCAGAGATGTTGGCAGCATTCTTCTCCATTGGCACTCATTATGCACCGAAGACTCCCCGATCTCGTCTTCAAGATGCTGCAATTATAGTAATATATACTATTCATTTACTATTCACACTCACCACACTCTCCAAGTCCACTAGACACAATCGCAGCAAACAACTCATCAAGGTGTACCATAAATTTTTACACGTTTTATCATATGAATTAAGGCACTGGCTCGGTAAGATTAGAGGGTATTGCCGTGAGGGTATTTGATCTTTGATCTGTAAGCTACAAATTTGACTTATGCATAATTCAGCATGGTTATGAGAGTGAGAAAAATCGCCCCTCCATTTCCCCTACTTCCCTTTATTTGTCAGCCCTATGCAGCACCTCAAGAACTTGTTCCATCTATGATCACGTTCTTTTTCAGACGGCGAGGCAGAAGGAGCAGGCAATGCTGCGCGTATCAGCACTCAAGTGGGAACGTCATCTGACGACTCTATCGAGTACCACTCTCGAGGGCGTTGTCGCGATCGACATCGACGGCATGCGCGTCCTCAGCGTTACCCATGGATTCCAGGTGCGTTGGTGAAAAACAGAATTAATTTAGTACTTCCCATTTGTCCCTCGGAGCAACTTTGTGATTTCGCAATATGCGCTGTATTCTGTAAAATGGACTCATCCGGGTGCACTTTTAATGATGTTTCAACAAAATTATGAGTGATTGTCACTCGATCATTCACATTAATGCTCTTAGTACGAGTGTGCGTGACAATTGTGCGCATTATGGCTGAGGAGAACTCGCGAGAAGGGGGATGACGAATGGAGAATTCATTCTAGTAACAATTAATGTATCTCTCACAGATGAGCGCCAACGAGGCGAAGCAGGTCGTATTCACTCTCGAGAGTCCCGACCAGGTGATTTAATTAGCCGCATATTCAAGTGATCACGACGATTGCACTGTTGTCCTATTCAACACTGCACTATTCAGCGGCTCGGAAAGAGCATCTCTCTTGACGGAGATGAGTACATCCTCACGGCGGCGACGGCGCAGCAGCTCGAGGGCACGCGAGTGGGGGATCGATTCGCCATCAACATGGCATTCCTTGCGATCACATCCGGACGCTGTAAGAACCGTTTTCGTTTTACCCTTGAGCTTAAATTACTAACTGAACCATTCCATTCGCAGATGGCATTCTTAAAATTTTGAATTTTGCATAACTTTTCACGCTATTTCTATTGAGCTACACGCATGATTGGGCTATCTGGATTCAATGTTTCGAGAGATCAAAAACCAAAGATCATAAATGTTTGGGGATCAATGGATTCCTTTGCAGCGATCGTATTGGCGCTGTACGATATGGATGGAGACGTGAACGACGCGTGGAACGAAGTGCAGTCGCTGGTGGCCACTCTTCGCGCCAACCACGAGTGACAGGGAGATCACGAGAGTTGAAGAAGACGATCGCAATCCCCGATCATATATCGATTCATCATATCATATCATACTCATTAATAAAGGAGAGAGACCTCCCGATGTATGTTTGTCCACTATTGCGAAAGTCACGTAAACAGGTTACAAAACTGTAAACAATTCGAGAGGTTACGCAGTGCAGCGGTGAACCCTGCCAGCCGATCAGACCCCGCCGGAGGCGGAGGCGAAATCGGCTGGTTATTAAATAACTGAATTCAAAAGTCTCCAGTTGTGTTTTTCACTAGCAGCTGTACAGCTTCTTTTATTACTTTTCTTCTGTTTAACACTTCTGTTAACTTCTTCTCTTCATAGCATAGTAACCTATTAGATATTCACTTCTGTTTATGCACACTAGTAGAACATCTGACCAGTTTCTGTGCGTTCATACTCAATTCATCATTTATGCAATCTTCATTCAGGATCAAACAGGTTCAAACATTGCGAATATTCCACAGGGTGAGAAAAACATCTTCAAAGTATAGTCAATATTATCAGTTTTAGTCAATGATAATAAAAAAAAAGTGATAGAAACATAAAGGGACATGGGGTTGACGCACTTGTGGTGCTCTAATCGTCCTCGTCGTCGCTCATGATCAGACGACGCATCTTCTTCGATGGCGCCAGATCGGGCATTCCATCGTCGTTCGATTGCTTGCGCACTTCAAGTGCTGCTGGCCCGTCCACGGTGTCCACACGATTCATCTCCTTTTCTTCATCCTCGTCCGAGCTGCTCATCACGCGACGACGCTTCGACTTCTGCAATCAGGGAAAATCAGGGTTGGGAAGGGGTAGGTACGGTAGCTTATCGATCGATAGTAAGGGCTGACTACGGTAAAATCTTCTCTAATGGTAATCTTCTCAAATCGGGATTTCTTTTATTGTCAATCATAGCATCTTATGTACTCTCATCTCATAAATGTACGACAGAGAAAAAAATCTACGACAGAATATTGTGTTCGGTGTCCTACATCAGTATCGAACTGCATACGAAGTCTCAACTCACCGGTGTGGCTACCGTATTCTCCTTCTCTTCATCATCATCATCATCATTCTCCTTCTGCAGCGCTGCCGATGACGCTGTTGCTGATGCGCGGCCGGACGATCTCTGCAAGAGAACAGTTACGGTATTATGAGAAGGTTACCGTAGCCTCAACCGAAATCAGTTATTGAAAACAGTTTTCCATGTTCGATGGCTATTATCCACTGATCACCACTCCCCATCTCCTCTTTCAATTTCCCCATTCAGCACACTTCTCACTGGCCAAATATTTACAATCAAAATCGTTTTTGTGCAATAAAGTCAGTCTCCACTCAACAATCCTCGTGTACCTACCGTATCCTCCTCTCCGCTGTCTGCCTTCTTCAATTCATCGTCTTCCCCTTCTTCATCCTTTTCCTCCGAGGCAGCCTTCGACTTCTTGGCGACCATCTGAAACAGAAGGATACAGTAATCATCTCTACTGTAATCTACAGTACCTAGCACTAGTTTGCCTTCCAATCAATCCTTCAAGACTACAATAACCTTACCGCAATATCAGTCATCTACCGTACCACTATCGAAGTACCGCATTCCTACCGTAATCTAAATTCCCAGCTACCGTATGCTCCTTACCATACCTGCATCATCATCGCCTCCCTCTTCCTCTTCAATTCCTTCTTCTTTCTCTTTCTTTCCTTCTCCTCATCTCCCTCTTTCTCCTTCTTCTCTTCTTTCTCCTTCCTCTTCTCTTTCTTCTCCTTCTTTCTTTCCTCCTTATCCTTCATTCTTTCCTCTTTCGTCTTCTCCCTCTCTGCTTCATCCCCACTCCCTTCCTTCTCTTCCGATCTCTTTGATGATGCAGCAGATTGAGGGCGAGACTGCAATTATCCATTGATTACGGTAGTGACGAAAATTATAGATTTACTACGGCAACCGTGGCACAACACAACTTTTTTGCCAATTTCACATTTCAAGAAAATTAATTATTCATCAAGAGAAGATTGACTGCTGGATCAAATTGTCAGGAACTGAGAGGCATTTGACTCGAGCGTCAAACACAAATGCACCTAAAGAATTTGTTGTTTCAAAAAATCACAGTTAGTTTTTTAAACGTTGCCACTTCAAATGTACATCAAACTGACTACTTCACGATATGCCGTGACCATTATTCCAATCGATTGGTTACAGTATCCTCACTACCGTACCTCATTCTCTCCATCGTCGTTCTCCGCATCAGACAGCATCAGCGCATCGCTCTCCTCCGATTCCTGAACGGCATTTGAGTACTTTATCTATCTGCCGAAATCATATTTATCATGTGCTGTGTTTATCTCTAATCCCAGTTGTGGATTTTATTGAGAGTCAGAACTGAATTACGGTTTCACCCGCAGCTCAAGCGTGAAGTCTATGCGAAGAAATCAATCGCAGTATCTTTCGAATTCTGTACAATTAAACAAATGTTGAGCATGTTCTCATACAGTTGCACTATTCAAATTTATGAATTAAGTTCCGTCCTATCCAACCGTAATCCAACCTCTACCTTACCTCTCCACTCTTGCCTTCCTCCTCTTCCTCTTCTTCTTCCTCTCCATCATTTCCCTTCTCCTCCGCATCCTTCTTCTTGCGGGGGGCGCGCGGAGCCTTCTCTCTGGAGAGTTTATAATTACAGTACAGTGACTACTGTAATATGCATCCCATACGACATGGACCATTCAATAGTGTTTAGTATAACTATCAAAGTTAGCAAAGAACCTTTCTTAACATGTTCTATCGTCGAGATCCCTTGATTTGAAGCAAAAAAATTTTAATAGCACTCGAAATTCAAGTTTCACTATTAGTACTTGTTCACCCGAATAGCTATCGCTTGAACAGACTGTCCTCTTCGCACGACAACCATCATCTCCTTTTCGATGTTTTTTTCCGATCTCTCCCTAGCTACTGTACCCTACAGTAACCTCTACCGTACCTCCTGACCACCTCCACTCCCATCTTCTCGAGATATCTCTCCACTTCCCTTCTCGGTCGCTTCTCGCTCAATCGACGATGGATGTACGAGGCGATGTCCGCTGAAGAGAAAGGTGAATTATTATAAAATAAATAGTATCTGACTCTCTCGTTTTCGCACGCTCTCTCGCACTGTCTGACCGGCGAAGAAGCAAATGAAGTGGAAACTATGTAACCGAAATTTCGACTCTATTGCTCAATCTGTGCCGTGCATCGCCGAGAAAAATATAATTATTCGTATACCAGAAATCCTCGTCAGATCAATCTCTTGAAGATGTATTCCCGTTTGGCCAAACTACGAAACCGAAATAATTATGCCTTGAAATGCACACCTCACACGAAATAAATATCAGCTTTTTAAAGACACGCCCCATTTCATCCAAGTAGTGAAACTGAAATAATGCAGGCTTGAAATGCATGCATCCAGTCTCCAAATCACATGACGCACAATATTATTATTACGATGAGCGAGCGAGATGGTGATTAAGATGTTGCGCCATCACCGGCCTGCTAACAGCGGTCCCACCTAGCGTTGTCTTATGACTGTAAAATCGCTTGACGTGGATACACCTTTACCTTTTTTTTTTACCATCACCGGCTCTTTGCAAAACCGAAATGGTGCTGTTGCATTTTTTTCGAATTCAATAGAGATTTGCTGAGCATCCAGCTATTCTCTCCTTTCTCAAGCAACATAAAAGATATATTCTAGGAGCAGAGAGAATTAATATTCGATCATCATTTTCTTTCCTTTCTTTGAGATCAATAATACCACTTTCTCAATTCCTTCGCTTGTCACTACTTCTCAACCTCATTTCGCTTTCTTTGATAGATCAAGTAATCCGCTCACTCCTCGTCTTCTCCTCTTCTTCCTCCTCATCCCATTGCTCCTTCAACGCGGTCAACTCCGTCTGCAGTCCCTCCGACCACTCCTTCAGAGGGCGCTCCCTTAAACAGATCATATTTCAAAAATAATCAATAATTCTGAAGTTGCAACTGCATTTTTTAAGGAAAGTTTCACGACGCATCTGTGCTGAAGACAGGTGGTAAAAATTTGAACCTATTGCACAAAGTAATTGTTTCGTTGTCTTGCTTAGAAATATATTTTGTATTGCTTACATTACTGGCAATTTCGAATAGAGCACATCTGCGTTCCACTTTAATTTTAATACCTCAAAGCTGATGCTCAAGCGATGCAAACTCCGTCGCGAAAGAACAAAATCTAGCACGTCAGCTACTGAATCAAAACACTCAATCACAAACTGACTTTCTCTTCTTCTCCCATACGATTCCTACGTAGGTCAGCTCCTTGACGATCTTTCCCCTCGAATGGACGCCTTTGTCCCGCTCCTCCAGTTGACGCTTACAGTACGCGGGTAGATCTTCTGCAACGGAAGTATTGCATTTATGAGCCAGTTCTGTTACCAAATATTGGAAACCCGGGATTGTTTAGAAAGCCCCCCCCCCCTACGAAACCCTATAACTTAAAATGTTTTCGCATTTTAGATAGGCCTTCAACAAATTTTTCCTACTTTTCAAGGAAGACGAGATTACAGTAGGATTACGGTAGTTTTACTGTAGAGTAGAGGAAAGAAAGGGAAGTTCCTCAACTACTGTCAATTCCAGTATGCTTGCAAATAAAAACAAAATCGAGGCAGCAGAATTTCGAAAATCACAGCACGAGTCAGGTGTTTTATGCTCTCTATGTAACTCAACGCAACACTCCTCATCGATCAAATTGACAAATTATGGTATCTACATAACAGTTCACTCTTGCATACATATTCATGTTTCATGTTATACTCATAGATTGAAGAGTTACCATCTATTCTATTATAGTTCGGTCAGCATTTCAAAATACTCAATCAATTCCATATCTCTCGTTACCGTACCCCTACCGTACCCACCCCTCTCCCCACTCACCGCCCTCCTCCTTATCCTCCGCGTGCTCGTACGACTGTGCGATCTCCTTCAGCTCGATCATCGGGAACTGACGATTGCGAACTGATCTGAATTTTAAAAAAAATGTTGGACGAATGAGAGGGTTACCGTATCTTTTTACGGCTTTGTTCGTCCAATGGATTTCCGTCCAATGGTTCAATCATATTCTTTCCAAATCATGAACTATTCAATACACTGCACTTCATGACGGCTTTCGCATAAAATCCAGCCCTAAGTCGGCCATAATATCTGCCTATCTCCAAAATCTCTAAATTCTCTATCTACCGTACCCCTTGCCGGCCTTCGCTCCCATCGAATCCAGTCCCAGATCCGCCATCTTCCTCAGGATTTGTCGTCTCGTTCGCTCGCGACTCAGCGAGTGCTCAATGTAGTCAGCAATGTCCATGCCTGCAAGGGAAATCATAGTTTTCTCTGACCTTGTTTGTCCCACGCCTCCTTTAGTTCTGTCTCATGGCTTGATCTATTAAATCAGAATTTAGTTTTCAGCATTTTATCTACAACTGCTTCGCTTGACTTATTGTTATCGTTTTCCTTCAGATGTCGGCTGTTGTATGAGTAGCATGAAACCGCGACGCGCCAAGGACAATCACAACTAATATCCATGAACTCTAGAGCTCCATAAGACACAGCAAATTCGTTCGATAACCCTACGATTATGACTACTCTGACTCTATTCAAGACAACTATTGCCCCCCCAACTCCCTACAGTGCTCGTAACCGTACCCTCCGGTCTCTCATCCATCTCCCGATAGTCCTGATAATGTGATCGTAATTCGCCCTCCAACTCCTCCGTCCATGTCATCTTCTCGCTATCCTTCGCTTCACTGCAATACAAAAAAGATGACTTGTGGGTGTAATGAGGAATTCAATTTCTAGCCCGCTCATTCTGCTGACCCAATCAACACTGAATCTCGCTGTGCTTGTCTACCTTTCTACTTATTATTGATTATTGAAATATACACGAAATTAAAATATGAAACACGCTATCGACGTGAGGAAACTGTGAAACAGAGAATCCCCCCCCCCACGCAATCCGTCTAAATCAAACCATAAGGCAGCAGTCTACCGTACCCTTGAATAATATGTAATGGATCTACCGTACCCCCTTCTCCTACCGTACCTGTAGCTGCCGTATCCGAACTGTATCTCATAGACAGCCTGGGGAGTCTTCCAAAAGACCGCCTCCGCCCCCAGTGCACCGCCGATCGTTGCGAATGTACCGTAGAATCTGCCATGAAATATTTTTAGTATTTGATAAACTAAACTTTAGAAAACCTATCATGTTTTTCCTCAAGAAATTTGCTAGATAATTTTTCAAGAAATGATATCCGAAGCCAATCAAATAATTAACCCATGTTCGTTCATATGTGCAACCATTGCAGCAGAAAGGAACCTAGGTTATCCTGTACACTAAAAATCAACTTTCAATCTCGCATTCGATCCAGTCTGATGTTTTTATATAAAAATCAACAATTTTAAAATGCTGCCTCACTTCCTCAACAGATGGAACCCGAACTGGTAGATCTCGTAGAAGGAACTCCTCTTCATCTCTTCCTGCATCCATTATTTATTTATCTAACTAATACCATATGTGCCCACGACACTCTCCGGGGGGACGGCGTCCCCCCTACCCATGTCCAAAATGGGTTGGCAGGTCATGGTGGGTCATGGCCAAGTACCATCCCAATCGGATCTACAGTACCCCTAGTTACCGTATATGACTACCACCACAATCGTAACCTTAACCTGAAAACTCATTTTGGACCATGACCCCCTCCCTATACATGGGTAGGGGGACGCCGTCCCCCCCCCTGCCACTCTCCTTGGGCACCTATGACTAATACAAATAAATGTATAAGCAATGGCAATATAATCGATGATCGACAAAGGGTGTTGATATTGGGCAAAAAGTGACTACGTCATTAACATTTCAATGAGCAGATTGGCTATCTAAATCGAGCGCGCAACTATCACCCAGGTTAATGGTAATTCATGAGATTTGAGATGATGGCGAGAACAAAAGTTTGTAGACTACGGGGTGTTGCTGATAGGTTTGATCGATTGATTAAATCAAAATGTCTTACCTGACTACGTCCCTCCATCTTCTGACGCAGTTTCTCGAACACCATGAACAGCGAGACCTACAATTAATTTTTAAAATAATATTAATTGTCGGAAAATATTTGTAAATAACCATAAGAAATCATTGTAGAGTTAGAATTTGTTGTACTGGCTGGCCACCATGAATTATCACTTCCTCAAACATCACTGATTTGACATGCACTTGAAACAGGTGCTGCGCTGGTGACGATTAATGCTTTATTATTGCCCAGTTTTTTTTTGTTTATCACTGCGTCAATTAAGGAATTTCAGATATGATTTCAACTTGAAGCACTGGTTTCGCAAGTGAGTTTTAAAAATGTACAACATATCGAACACATCATGTGTATGTATTATTCACAACAATTGGAAGCTTTCATTCCCCAGAACACTTGCAATTCGCAATGCTCACCATGTACACCCTCGGATGGAGGTCCAGCTCGAATGCCACACGATGGAGCATCCGAATGAGGGCGTGATTCAACTCGGCCGGATTCGTCTCGAAATCCGCCAGCAGAAAGATGTACCTGAGAATGAGAGGGAGATTACACGAGAAACTACGGTAATCCAATGCAAATCATGCAAAGAACACTTGAGGAACATTTTTTATTACGGACTAAAAACAGTCGGACTAACATTAAAATCAATTTAAGGAATCGACTGTCAATGTGAATTGATCACGAAACGCGAAACATCCAAGTTTTCTAAGATCACGCTAATCGCTCTACCGTATACGCACTTTATTGCTGCGATTCAACTTTCTTCATTTTCCTACCGCGCTGCCACCGCTCCTTCACGTTCCCTCATACAGTATTCCATCGACCATAGACATTACGATATCCTACCGTAATCTCACGTAACATCAGTAGATCGCAATACATTGCCTACCCTGTTCAGCGATTCTTTATTATCCTACCATACCCCATAACCCCCCCCCCCCCCCCACTGACCACTTGAGCACGTCGTTCCTCGCGAATTTGTGCACGTGCTCCTTGAAGTCGAAGTCCACCTCGCGACGCTCGTATCTGACAATTAAGATAATTCAAAAATTAGCATATTAATAAGTTGGGATCTGTTCTCTAACGTTTGAACGGTAGTATAACAGGGAATTTTGGTTGCTTGAATTTAACTAATTCGGGCAAGACTTTCTGTGTTCCAGTAATATCACATTAAGTACAGCTTCCACAACTTCGATAATGCAGAACCACTTGGTATGCCAAACCAAAATCTAGCCGGGCTACGCCCGGCTAGACCCTGCGGGTGGCAAGCAGCCTGCGGCTGCAATGAGGCTCGCTACGCTCGCCAGCGTGTGCGCAACGCCGGGTTGTGATAGTCTTCTGCGAGCGCTTCGCGTCGCCGGGTTGTGTGTTAAGGTTTTATCCCAGTTATGTGCGAACGCTTGCGGAAGGCTCGTGAGGCCTTCCGCACGCGTGAATGTGTTACACCGTACTAACTTTGATCAAGCGAATCACGTTAATATTATATAAAAGTAATACGGTATTGATTTACGACAAAACTCATAAATCAGACCCAGTGAATTACGTTTGGGCTAGTGGGCCACATTGGTAGATAAAATATTCACAGTCGCGGACCGAGTTGGCATCGTCCCTCGCGAAAGGCTCGTGGGGCCTCGGGCGATCCGAAAAAAGATGGGATGGGGCCACTGCGTGGCCCCATCCCATCTTTTTTCGGCTCGCCCTCAGCCCCACGAGCCTTCCGCCAGGGACTCGCAGGCTCGCTGCGCTCGCTAGCTAATGTCGCCGGGTCTGACCCGTCGAACCGATTGGGCTACTGTACTCGTGAGACGGTATCGATTTATGGCAAAAGTCATACATCTGACTCACCGAACTAAGTCTGACCCGCCGAACCCATTGGCGTACTGTATTCGCGATACGGTATCGATTTATGACAAAAGTCATAAATCTGACCCAGTGAACTAAGTTTGACCTAGTCGACAACTTTGGTGCATGGTAATAGTGGTACGGTATCGATTTATGACAAAAGTCATAAATCTGACCCAGTGAACTAAGTTTGACCTAGTCGACAACTTTGGTGCATGGTAATAGTGGTACGGTATCGATTTATGACAAAAGTCATAAATCTGACCCAGTGAACTAAGTTTGACCCGCCGAACCTTTTAGGATACTGTAATCGGGTTACGGTATCGATTTATGACGAAAGTCATAAATCTGACCCAGCGAACTAAATCTGACCCAGCGAACCTTTTGGGACACTGTAATTGGGTTACGGTATCGATTGATGACGTAATAATAAAAATGAAAAAAATATATTTGATTTGGTTGAGTTTCCGGCGAAAACGGCGCAAAAAACGGATTATTGCATAGTGATGACGAAATTGATTATTGTTGTTTTTTTTGAAATTTTTGATTGCGAGAAGTTTGATGCCGAGCACGATCGATTAGGTTGAGTTTCCGGCGAGAACGGCGCGAAAAACGGGTTTGTAAGCTATTTCGTCATATTGCATAATGATGATGAAATTGATTTTTGATATTTTTTTCGGATCATCGCTACAAGACTTTTGCTGGAGGACTTAGGCTTGGAAATGTGCGAAAAGGGCGATTTTGGGCGATTTCCGGAGCGTGACATACATACATACATACATACATACATACATACGGACGGACAGACAGACACAAAAAAATTATAGTCTCTTAGTAATATCTCGCAAATACCTCGCATCCTCATCCTCCGCCTCACTGTCGTACTCCTCCTCCTCTCCGCCCTCTCCCTCCTTCAATATTGTAATCTTCATAGCATTCGTTGAACTCGCATCGCAATCTAATGCTATATGCAACACGACAATCAGACCAATATATAACCTTTTCTTTCTTTTTAAAAAAGATGATCGAAATCTACATTAAACTACACTGCTTTTGTAGTTGCTAATCAATCGTAAGGAACATGCACCCACCTATTCACTATTTACAATTCATAAATTCCTTCAGTATTTTTGTTCAGGTTTTCTTAATAACCGCTCGAGATATCCATCCATAATTCAAAAGAATCTATGCCATCGCAATGCAACCGCAATTATGATAGTCGCATCATCACTAACCTTCCTTTGCGTAACAACCTTTTCTCCTATTATATACAGGGAATATCACACTCCTATTGCCTATATCACTTGCACTTCGTTGCAAACAATAAGACAGCAACCCGACCCGAGTTAGATAAACACGCAATCGAGATACTCACCTCTCCTCCTCCTCCTCTCCTTCCCGACATCGACTGCTCCATCTTCTGCTCCGCCTCCGCGAGCTCCATCGCCACCTTTTTATTAAAATTAAATAATACATTAAAAACTTTATTAATTAATTAATCTATTCGTTTAAACCAAACAAAAAAGTGTTAACAAATATATCTCTATTTATTCTAATCATAAAAAAATGATTTCTTTCTAACAATAAATGTCGTTTCATCTTATCATCGATGGAATGTGATTCCCAGAAAATATAACCCCCATCGTGAGACGCGTATTCGCCTACTTCCGCAATTCGGCAAATTTCAATGCATTTTATCCCTTCTCTATGACCTTCGATGATTATATGACTCTCAATGAACTCTCTATAATCAAACCTGGGTAGCACACTTTCTAATGACCTGATCATGAAACACCAGTCCACAGAGGGGCCAAACAATACGTTACCTCCTTCAAATCCGTCACCAGGATCGCCTTGATCTCATTCATTTCATCCTCCAGGGGCATATTTGCCGTGCCGAATGCCCCGTCGGCGGGCCAGATGGCACGGGCCGCGTGGTAGAGGGAGACGGCGGTGAGGGCACGGCCCGACCGAAGCGCCCGCTGGATGCGAAGCATCGCGAAACGTCTGCAATTAGAGGGTTTGTCGCTGTTTATGAACCCTTTTCACTTTTCTAAAATTTACGAAGTCATGCGTAGCATCGAGAACCGCCTTCAAAGTGGAAACGGTTAGTCGAAAATGGGGTAAATAAACAACAATAACATGGTTTGTCGCCTCTTCATGCATTTGATAGCCCCTTGTTACATGTAAAGGTAAAAACTGGTGCATTTCCAAATTAAACGCGCTGTCACAAAAATTTTTGAACATTTCCCAACTACGTGACATTGTGTTTCAAACTCAACATAACTTCCAGACTCGCACGGGCTATGCAATTTTTTCTGAGAACTCTATCAAACAACATAATCATTCAAAATTAGGACAAATCGTATGTATAGTCTTTATAATTCCACCTCAAGGTAATTTCCAACCACACTCTGACTATGCTCAATCGATTCGGCCCGGCGCTTTCGTGTTCCATCGCCTCCTCCTATAAACTCACTGGTGCACATCGTCGTCCACTTCGAGTGTCACCTCGATCGGCCGCACATCCGCCTCCTCCTCCTCCTCGCCCTTGAGCACTTTCCTGAACCAGAGGGATTATCGATTGGGTCGAGTACCGTTAATCTATCATTGGATTATATTCCCCATAGCAACTGTATCGCCTTCCGCTTTCATGTAGGTGGGCATAGAACATTATGAATGAACGTGATACCATGGGGCATTGCGCTCTCGGAACTTCTTCGGTTTTTGGCCCAGGCAACAACCGCTCCGAATGTGGAGAGGATGAGAAATAAGAATGGTAAGGAGGGAATACTCTGCGAGAAAAGGGTGGGCCAAAAACCGAAGAAGTGCCGCGCTCTCATCTACCGTAGCCACTATCGATAATCCTTTCTACCGTATCCTCTACCGTACCTCACACCCTCCTTCAATCCATCCCACATATCCTCTGCCGTCGCTTCCTTCATTCCATCCAATTTCTCGTTCGTCTCTCGCTCCGCCGCCCGCTGTGCTGCTTCGTCATCTGAATTTTAATTAGTTAATTTATTTTAATTAAGAAATAGCTAATTAATTACTAGATTAATCAATCTGAGCATTCATTTATTTTTTCCACAACGTCAAACAAGGGCATATTAACGAGCACTAGTGTTGTTTATTCGAGCGTTATTCGCCGAGCGCTTGCTCGACGAATGACAGGGCGAAAATCACTCGCGAGGCCAATCCACTCGCGAATGAAAAGAGTGAAATGGCTCGCGAGTGTTCGAACACTCGCGAATAAATCTGCATTTATTCGCGAATAAATTTGCCTCTCACTCCTCTCGTTCCTTGCGTTACTAATTGAGTTATCGCCCGCGAGAGAAAGAGGGAGAGACGAGGGCGAACTCGCGAATAACACTCGCGAATAAATGCAAATTTATTCGCGAGTGGCCGAGCACTCGCGAGTGAAATTGAAGAATGCACTCGCGAGTGGATCTCATTCGCGATCATTTTGAAGTTCAACCACTCGCGAGTGGCGAGTTGCTCGAAATAACAACACTAACGAGCACGTTCCCATCAGATGAAGTGCAACTGATGCAACGCGTGATGACCTGCTACATCAAATGCTCACAGCACTTCTCCAAAACCTTCATCCGAAAGTGCATAATTTAAATCCCTACAAAAGCTCAATTAATTACATTCGCTTGCACATCAAGACTGGAACTCTGAATCACCTCCTACACCAACTACACCGCAAAACCTGAGATAAGTGACTTATCATAAGTCATTCATCCGCAAACACAAACGTCGATTTCAATCTAAAAGAATCGTCAGGCATTGTAAATTCTTCTCCCCACCGGCCCATGTACCACCGCTGCAACTCGCGACCACCTGCTTGTCAAAACTTTTCACTGAAAATCGCCTTCCAACCAATTCCAGGCCGTCAAATTTCACCAGGATTCTTTTGGCTACATCTTTTCGCGGCTTCCCCAAAATCATCAATTAGAAGCCGGCCAAGCGCTCACAAGAATATAACCCCTCTACTCACCTCCATCAATCAGTCCCATCTCATCGTGATCACTAATTACAACACATGGGTTATCACCAAAACGCAGCAACATCCAACAATCAGGTGTCCGATAAAGTACAAAGGAGGGACTCCGTAACCCTTCCACTCACCTCCTACAATCAGTCCCATCTCCTCTCCTCCCTCCTCTCCCTCCTTCCGTCCTCCCTTCTTCGTCTTCTTTCCCCTTCCTCCTCGATTCCTGCGCACTCGCTGCTTCTTCGTTACCTGAAAGCATTCATCATTTGCATGATTGTAGTATATTTAATTTGAATGGGACAACCAATAGAATAAAAAAATAACTCCAATAAGCCAACGCGGTATGAGTCTTGTCAGACCACCTCCGCAGGCAAACCAAGCCTGGTCCAATTGGTAGTGGTATAAAACCGGGAGTAAAGGGACGGTGTCGCCGGCTGGCAAATGAGTGACAATTTATACCGTATATGCTATGGATGAATGTACACCGATCAAAAGAAACCTGCGCATGTTCCGCGCGTTGAAAAATACGCTGAATACGGAACTAGGGTTGGCTAAACGGTTGCGACATTGCAACGTTGCAATGGAGGGGAGGGAGGGATGCAACGTTGCAACGAGAGAGCGAGGGGAGGGGGAGGGATGCAACGTTGCAATGGACGTTGCAACGTTGCAACGATTCGGTACCTTCCGAGCTCGGATAACAGTTCCCGCATCAAATTTCACGGATATTAATGCACAAACGATAATTAAAATCATTTTTCATTTCGATATTCCACCGATTTCATCAACACTGGGTGTCTTCAAAGAATATTCTGTGCAATGCTCAATTTTTCGTTAAAAACAAAGACAGCTCAGCGGAAAAGTAAATCGATGGGCAAAGTACAGCTAATAGAGTAATGTATAGTTAGAATAATTATCATTGCAGCATATTATTATATCATTTATAAACAATAGCGAAAGCTTCCGCGAGTCGGGCATATAGCCTTATGAAGCTTAGAGATAAGTCGCGCATGCGCTCTAGTCGCGCCGGGTTGGGAAGAGGGGGTAGAGGAAGAGGGAAGAGGAGGGGGAGGGATGCAACGTTGCAATGGACGTTGCAACGTTGCATCCCTCCCCCTCCCCTCTCCCTCTCGTTGCAACGTTGCAACCCTCCCCCTCCCCTCGCTCTCTCGTTGCAACGTTGCATCCCTCCCTCCCCTCCATTGCAACGTTGCAAACACCGTATTGCCAACCCTATACGGAACTACCTTTACCTTTTTTTTATAAGCCAACCCAATCCAGTTCGGTCGTTATTAACTCGTTATTGACTCGTTAACTATAACACATTTTCTTTTGAATAACCATAACCATATCTCGAGTTTAGAGTTGCAACATACCTCCCGAGTTTCTCCTTAGGTCGGCATGCCCCCCCCACCACCCCTAACTCACATGCGTCAGTAGTCCGGCCTTGTGACTTCTCTCGAGCAATCGGAAGTAGTGATGATTGACGAGGACGAGCTCGCGAAGGAACGTCTTCGAGAGAACGCCCGGCTAAAGACCAAAATTAAACGTTTTTACTTAATTAGATATTTATCTAGTAACAAAAAATAGACTTATAAATAGACTAATCCTGCTTATTATTAGTTCATTGTGGAAATTTCCTGATAAATGAATTTCATGGAACGGCAATTCAAGAGGTTGGTCATGACTAGGTCAATTCTTTGAAGCTGTCGTACATTCTGGTATTTTTGAAATAGTTAACGAACAATATTTAATTTTACAAAATATTAATCCTAGCCCTGTCGGGAAAATCGGCATTTGGCTCACAAAAGAAGATCTCTGGGGTTAAAGTGTTGTCGTCAGTTGAAAGATAGGGTAGTTCAAACCCGCTTTATCAAGAGTACACCCCACCCACCATGAATCCCTGCATGAGCTTACTGCTCAAGTCGCGATACTCGTCCATCTGCAATGCCATCGATTGATTTACTGGCTACCGTAATCTACTCTCTCCAATTCACACACTCTCTCGCTTCTCTGACCGACGAGAGATCATGAGAAAAGAGGAGGGTCATTTTGGAAATTTAAAAATATACCCTGAGAATGTGCTTGCAAGTGCTGGTCGCGTCTTCCTTCTCATCCTCCGTCCCACCGTCCATCATGTACTGGTGGCTGCAATTTATAATTTAAATATTAACGAAAATAGAATTAAAAGTAATTTAGTTAGGGCAAATTGTCAATACCAAATGGGCAAAAGTCGGGCAAAAAGATCTGAAGAGAGTGGGATTCGAACCCACGCCTCCGAAGAGACTGGTGCCTTAAACCAGCGCCTTAGACCGCTCGGCCATCTCTCCACGTGGAAGAAGGATGCTAGAGTGTGCTACTACGCTAGAGGAGAGGGAATCTCTTGCTCAAAAAACTGATGCTCACTTTGTCTCGCGCTGATTCGAGATGATTTCAATAGGAAATAATAATAATATTGTAATGAATAATTAATTAATAATTAAGTACTCACAAGAGGATGAGCTCCTTGTAGGCGGAGAGGGCGAACTGCGCACGCAGTCCGAACCGGCGACCGTCCTTCTTCTCCACCTCACATTTATTTTAATTTATTAATTAAATTTTGAAAATATAATAAATTTGATAAATGCGTGAGACACGGATGTCATTGTCGCATTTTTTATGAATAATTTTTGAAAGAACATGAGGCGATCGGATTGATTACGTCAGCTGCGTCGACTAATAGGGTCTCTATGACGCGCCCAAGTCACAGGAGAACAAACTGTCAAATTGTTCACCGTCTCGCGCGATTTCCGTATCAATTTAGTCCTAATTGTAAATTGAGAACTATGACAGCAACGTGGTTTGAATGTGATTTATTTTTAGTTAATTAATTACCTTGGCCAGCTCCAGATAGTTGTCCAGCTGCATCTGCACATGGTGGAAGCCGTCCACACCCAGCGAGCACGAAACCTCCAATTCCCTCATAATACGCACTATGTTGCTAAAAATTCAGTAAATTTTAAAAATATCACAAATTTAAATCAGCCATCACTTCGCCGTTTTCCCTATCGTAGATACATCGGAAACGCATTGCTTTTCGATTATTCTGAGGGCGCTAAGCGCATACCACAACAGTTGCACCCCATCTTTCTCCCTACCGTTATCTAGTCAATATACCTACTCGGCCGGTTCCCATATCCTACCGAAACCCAATCAATATCCCCTTCCTACCGTACCTTCTCCGCTCTCATCTTGGCCAGACGGGCGAACTGGACGCAGAATCGCTCGAGCAGGAAGTAGTGCAGATCAGCCTGTCGCTGACCGATCGAACGACGAGCGTCGAATGCCTGCAGAGAGATTACGGTGGGTCATGGTAGACAGTGGTAGGATACGGTTGATTACAGTAGGTTACGGTAGTAGATGCGAGGACATTTAATTAATCGATTCAAAGAGGTGTGTAGCCAGACCAGATCTGATCTATTGAGCTAATGTTTTCTAACAAGAATTTCTCATCAACCCGCATTCACGTTTCACTAACCTGATATAGATAGACACGAACATACAGTGCTAAGACAGTATGCGACAGTCTCAATACGCCTTCTAAGTAGGGATGTCATGGTGAAGAATCCGTCTCTTCATTCTGCGTACTCTCTCGTCACGCTGACCGGTGAGAGAGTATGCGGAATGGAGAGACGGATTCTTCACCCTGACAGCCCTACTTCTAAGCTCAAAAATTTAAGATGCTTAGCAATAACAAAAAAAAATTGAATAACCCACCGCAGTCTTGGTCGATCGCATGAGGCGCACGTAGCAGTCCTCGAGCAGACGCGTCACGAAACCCTGACAAGCAAATATTTTAATAAATTAAATGTGTTAATTAATTCAACGTATTGGAAAGTAGCATCGTGCGCCTCTCGGCAGTCACTAGTGAGTGAAATCTTGAGATAATGTTACCTAAGAATCTTTCAACTTTTCTAAGAATATCTCAACGGTTCGTGACTCGATCGAATATTGTACTTTCTATGCAACTTCAATTATTGGGAAACCATCATCACACTATTCATCTGCGAACGACCATGGGTAATTCAGATATCATCCCTCCCTTGCGAGTTTCGTGATGCACGAATCTATCATAACTGTTGTGTATGCAGGCCGGTATAGGACTGACCCGCATACATTGTGGTGTGTGTAAATACGCGTGGAAGTAAAGGATAGTAATACTAATAGTTTATTACATACGGAACAAGCATAAGAGAGATATGGCTAGTGGAAAGGTAATGGGGAGTGAGGTGGTAAGGATACGCGCCTTACATTGGGACCTATACGGGCCAGCGTGTATCCTCTAAACTACCAACCATCATGGATTACATGGGAACCAACTCGCAGAACTAGGCGAGGTCGGAAACACGTTAGAACAGGAAAGTTCTAGAGCAACATGATACGCAGCCTGCGTGGCTGCGCAGGTTGACGATACTACTTACAGTAATACTTCAAAGGGCTGTTGAGCTAGGTCAGACACATGACTAATGGCTATACACAGCACCTCCGCAACAAGATATGAAATACGAGTATTGAATATCTGACGATAAGACAGTAGTCAGGTGGAATAGTATCAATATCGTATAACGGATAGGGTAGCGAAATCAATGGGACTCATTGCGAGTGTGCATCTTCTGGTCGTTCTCCACATCTTCCGTGGGCACGATGTTCTTCGACGATTTGACGATGACGATGCAGTTGACACTCGAACACGATGTAGATGTAGTTGCACTTGAACACGATGACGATGCCGTTGCACTTGAACACGATGACGATGCCGCTGCACTTGTACACGATCTTTCACAATGCAGTCTCGATGACTGTTACTCACGATGTACGGTAGTACCCTTAGCGAACTCTCCATTCACTCTACCGACATCTCGTCTCTCGGACACCCCTCCTCTTCTTCACAGAAAGAGAGTGAGCCGAATACTTGATCTTCCATCCGAAGATCACCAATGAAACTCCACTGTACATTCTACATCAATCAGACACCTTCTTTTATCTCCAATCCAGAGATAGTGTACTGATTCTTTGCAATAAATGCTTGAATTACAGCATGGGTTCACTTGGTTTCTCACACTTCATCATCATAGTGAGATAATCTTCTATTCATTATTCATGCCGGACAATCACCAGCTTTATCTTACTCATTCATCCACACTTCCTCTTCTTCCTTCTTCAAGAAATGGGCACATTTCTGATAAACAGAATTCATTGGTGAATGAGTAGATAATCCTCGATAGGCATACATTCGTGGTAGGATCCACTGATTCCTCCACGTTGGGTTACGGTAGATTTCGCACACTCTTGGCGAAAACAAGAAAGCGAACACAGTGTTCCAAGGCATCTCTGGTAATCGTTTCAAGATCGTCCAGTGCACTTCCTTCGCATTCCCATACAGTTACTGTAGTCCCGTGGACTCACAGCTTGCGCTACCACCTAATGGTCTCTTGGTAAGTTAGCGTCTTTCGGAGTGGGCACATCTCCAACAGTAGTCTCAACAGTTTAGTCAGCCCTTGATGTGTCTGAAATATTCACTGTTCCATCGTTACATCAACTTCAACACGTGAATACACATCACAGAAATTCGATCATGGAGAAGTTGCTTCCTCTCTAATGAGTCCAAACAACCTCCGGTTTCACAGGGTTATGCTCTGTCCCTTCCTGGGATCAGCATCTATTGCCACTTTCGACTAGTGCAATGCTGTCTCCTGTACCGAGTCCTCTCCTTTGAGTTCACTCCCATATTGATCAGTCTTGATCACCGATCGATTTCTCATAGTGTACCTGCCGGCTGGTTTATTGGGTTTTCACCTCACAGTACCGTCCATCGTCCTCGTGGTTACGGTCTGCCAGTCCGGTCTCACATTATTCTGAACATTCCATCCAATATGTGTAGCTCTCCGGGAACTTGATACACTCAACTACTGCACATTCTCTTCGAATGATTTACTCTGGTTCAACTTTAGAACCATACCACCGATTTTAGTCGAATTATCGGGGTCGAGCAACTTGACCACTAGTTACTCTTCCTGTGTGTCATCGCACTACAGGCTGCTCTGTGAATCTTGAGTACCTTAGCATCACCAAACTGATTGCTATTAGCCTTCATTCAACAGAGTCTTTCCATCACCTCTGTTACTGCCAGCAGCAGAACAGTTAACCACTCTATCAACTGTTCAAATCCGATGACAGTGATTGCCAAACACTTTCTCTCAACAGTTTCATTACTGTTATACTTCTTGTGAAACAAATAAATGTTCACTTTGTTCCATTATTACACACCTCGTGCAATAAAATAAACTTCCACTTCAGCAGTAGTTAACGGTACACACCCTGTCAACTACTCATGCTTCTCATTTTGTGTTATTTTTCCAATAAAATTCAGTTTTGCATCAATTTGGACGGTCTTATATCCAATTGCAATGAATTTCATCATAATGATGTTGTGCACCTCGCACTCTGATATTCCTCCACGGAAACGGCTTGACTACACCTCGCAATCAGCCAGAGTGAACTAGAGTATCACTCAATTATCAGACAATCATTAATTGTTCGTGCCTCCTCTTCCTCCTCCTTCGAAATCTTCTTATTCAACCACTTGGAAATGCACAAAAGTATCCACACCTTGTGGCAAAACCAGGTATTAATCACGCCGGTTACTCTTTGTTACATTCAGGGCACTCTGGCTCCTTAACTGCGCCGTAGCGTCTTACGTTATCCACTGGAAAAGACAGACTTCGACTATCCTCACAAAATTCATTCCAGTTTGCGGCTAAGTATTGCACCAAATGAAAATTTGGGCATAGCTTCCGCTGCACTGTATGAAAATTGGGTGCCGACGAAGGCATCTATTCAATCAACAACAGAGTGACAGTCGTTTGTCACACTCTGCACAAGAGACAGTCGTTAGTCTCACTCGACACAAGAGACAGTCGTTAGTCTCTTGTAAAATATAATCGCATCTTACCGAGAAACTGTGATTGGTCGGAGTCTTGACATAAGTATGAATGGCTAAAGCCACCTCCAACGGATTCAAAACAGTTTTTTTTTCTTGATGGACTCTCTTGACAGAATATTGCTTGATAGAAATGCCGATAATCTTGATATAATATATCTTGCCGGATCGAATAGAGGATTGAATTGAATTGATTAACTACCTGCAAGTAGGTTAGGACACGAAACATGACGAAATTACTAAGGAAAACAACACAACTACGCAAAATATTCAGTTTGCGCGAGCTAGTCAAACAGCCTGAACGCCAATGTTGTGTATGCAGGCCGGTATAGGACTGACCCGCATACATTGTGGTGTGTGTAAATACGCGTGGAAGTAAAGGATAGTAATACTAATAGTTTATTACATACGGAACAAGCATAAGAGAGATATGGCTAGTGGAAAGGTAATGGGGAGTGAGGTGGTAAGGATACGCGCCTTACATTGGGACCTATACGGGCCAGCGTGTATCCTCTAAACTACCAACCATCATGGATTACATGGGAACCAACTCGCAGAACTAGGCGAGGTCGGAAACACGTTAGAACAGGAAAGTTCTAGAGCAACATGATACGCAGCCTGCGTGGCTGCGCAGGTTGACGATACTACTTACAGTAATACTTCAAAGGGCTGTTGAGCTAGGTCAGACACATGACTAATGGCTATACACAGCAATAACTTTGTCTAACAGTTGAACCTCGATAATTTCCTTGTACTCCCGCAAAACTCAATCAGCAATTCACAAGTCCTCCATTACTCTACCGTACCTCTCTAAAAAGAACCCCTTCATGCTAATCTCAATCGTTATGTGGCTCGCCTCAAGTACCAGTGGTATACCACTCACAGCACCCTACAGTAATGGGTTGACCCCGGTGCTTCTATTTCACCTTCTCTTTCTAAGAAAGAGACTATCATAGCAAACTACCGTACCTTCATCTTCAGTCTAATCTCAATGGAGGACAGGAACGTCCTCTGGTTCGCCTCGAACGGTCTTCTGTTTTTGGGCGTGCGCTTCTTCGTCTTGCGCGTCTCGTTGAACTCCAGCGCAGTCACATCCTTCACTGGCCTGATATGGAAAAACAATTTAAAACAATGATTTTAACATAATTTGCAAACCGCAGATTCCTTATCCATCAGCTGAACGACAACTATTTAAAACATTCCACACTACAACAACTACATGCTATTGCTGAAACATAGTGCCACTAGGTGTTCAGGTTTTTAATCAGTCTTTTTGACATTTCACAGACCAAAAAAACTCATTTATTGATAGTGATTTTTTTCGTCCTAATGCAACTCTTCCTATAGTGATAATCGATTCTTTGTTCACAACCTATGAATTCAACATTGAGAACTTTGAGCTTCACTTTCCCTTTTTGCTTTTGTTGTAACATAGAACGTCCATTCAGATTCTAACCAGAATTGACCATTCCAAAGATGAAACATCAACTCACTTATTGATAATTATTCTGTCGTTGCCCGAGATGGGCGCAGTCAGTCCGCGCACCTCGTACGTCCCGGCGAAGTTGGTGTGTCTGCAAGATGGACGATACGATATCTAATTGAAGATATCTACTTTTTTTGCCAGTGAGCTTCCCTCCCCTCATCTAACTTCGGGCTGCTCAAAAGGGCTTTTTCGAAGTATAGGAAAGATACGGTATCGATTAGCGGATACGGTACGAAGGCCAATTGCAGAAAGTCAGGCATTGAAGATGTGTGTACTTGTTTAATTCCTGCCACATAGCAGCCTATGCATCTCAACGTATCACTTCCGGAAATCACGAATTCCTTATGAGCAAACCTCACTCTCTCACAGCAATTCCCTCACATTTCTTCGATCAAAATAAACAAGAGCATTCAAACTCCTTCTCCTCAGGAGCTCTTCCCAGAAACGAGAAAATCAAAAACTATGCGTCCCACCGTAATCCCCCTCCCTCTCACCGTACCTCTTGCCCATGATCTTCCGCTTCATCTCTTCCATCGCCGCGCGCTGATTCTCTACAATCTGAAATAGTGGATTACGGTAACACAGAAGTAAGGTGCAAATTACACAATTACTTGAATAAATTGTTAATATCAAGCGTAGAGAGAGATCATTGATTTCACACGCTGACTACAACCTTTCATTCATACTTGAAGCATTTCAGGACATTGATGGAAACTCAATTTCCTGAAGCCTTTACCGTACGCTAATCCCACTGTAAACCCTACTTCTCCCCTCCTACCGTACCCTCTCCCACCGTACCTGCTGCAACTCTCCCTCCGTCTTCCTCTTCTCCTCCTCACTGCGGCCCTGGTCGGCCGACACGAGGTCCTCGGGTTTCTGCAACATTTTAATTTTCCACCATTATTGTCTCAACAAAATCACACGCCACATTCACGCTTCACCACATCTACAACCTGCAAGTGGTACCTATTCGTCGATGACTTTCTTCTACGTTCATACCTGTGCCAAGTATGTACCTGGAATTTTCGCTACCTATAAGTACGGGTAGCCGCAAGTAACTAGGATTTTTTCAACGGGTAGCCGACCTATATGTCTCAAAAACCGTCATATTTTGCGCAAAATCCTCAGAAAATTCAAAATTTTCTTACGGGTAGCCGACATTTTTATATAATTTGATCTTTTTCTACGGGTGGCCGCGTACTTAAGTACTTCAAGTACGCAGGTGTGTCTACGTTGTTTCCATAACAATCACAAGACAGTATTCTAGGCGCAATAATGTCCATTTGAGCTTAATTAATTAATAATTTAACTTAGTAACTCACATGTTCCTTCAGCATGAGTGCGAAGATCTCCAGAATGGAGAGATGGAAGTCGCGCTCACGACGATCCTTCGAGATGTCCATTAGAAGCACGTCCAGACCTGCAATACAATTCAATTGTTCCGAACCTCATTCGGATCTATGTAAAATTGAGCAGCCGATATTCGAGTTATTATAGATGCACAGGCGGTGTGTCAAAATTACACATGCAATTCAATGTTTCAACCTGTCCACATCAACAAGATGAACCTTTCGATACAATAAATTCAAATAATACGAATATTTAAAATAATTTTAATTAATTAAAATACAATGATAAAAATACCCGAATCAATGGCGGCCTCGACGAGTCGGTCGTGCGACGACGTGTCGAATGCCGTACGCTGAGAAAATAAGTACTTCATTTCGAATTATCTTTTTTTAGAGTTTCACCTACAGAACAACTACAAGGGTTTGCTTGAAATATGATCGAATTCGATTCTATAATGGGATATCCTCACAATTCAACAATGAAGCCTACTTCTACATTACAGTATCCATACCGTACCCCACAAAAGCTACCGTATACCTTATCATCGATTCTGACGGGCGTGATACCTTCCGTAGTATTGATTGGCTACAGTAATCCTACCGTAACCCTCTAACACTAAGCTACCTTATCATCGATCCCAACGGGCGTGATGCTGAACATGTAGCGGATGAAGACGACGATTCGCTCCATCACCAGCCGCTGCTCCTCCGTCCGACCGTCCCATTCCTGCGAGAGAGAGGTGGTTACGGTAGGAGACGATTTGATTATGACATTCCACTAGTCCCATTCCTGAGATAGTATAATAGTAGGGCAACGGAATGAGTATGATGACTTAAGGTTAACGTTGGGCGACAGTAGGCTACTGACAGGAGTTCGCATCTATTATTCCTCATCGGTAGAGCTGGCTACGCTAGGCTCATGGGATGAGTGTGCTTCGGATGTGATTGGGGTCTCCAAGTCCTACTTTTTTAGAACAAATCTAGAGGCATCTCTCAGGAAACAAAGATAATGCAACGTTGTGTGCACTGTATGGTAGTTTCACCCGAATCAATTAATAACTGGATTACGGTAGCCCTAAATCGATCGATTCACTCACGGTCTCGATGAAGAATTTGGAGAGCTTCGACTTGAGGACGTCGAAGAGACCGCGATCCGCGCACGCCAATTTCGTTCTGGAATATCTTTTAATAATTCTTGCAGTCTACGAATTGAAAAACTAATGCTCAACAGGGGATATGATAGCCATGAAACACGAAAGTGTCAAGACCATGAATGTCTCAACTTTTCACTGACGCGCTCGTACAAACAATACGTGTTTCCGTTCCACTCTTCGTTCAACTCGAAATTAATCGTTACTTATTTACTTCGATCATTAAGCAACTACTCCATAGCTCCAAATATAGATGAATTAGCACATTATCTGTATGTGAATTGAGCTCTAATCCATTCTATCCTCGTTAGAATGTCCTCCAGCTGGCTAACAACATTGGTTCTAACCGTAACGCTCAATATATCAGCTACACATGAACTGTGCATGTATCATGAGGTCGTGTATTTTGTATTTTTTTTAAATAAACTTATTAATTAACCATTCCAACCTCGTTAGATTGTCCTCCAGCTGTCTCTGCATCGCCACTTGCTCCTTCGTCTCGGGCGTCTTCCCTTGAAGGGACACCATCGACGGCTGGCAGAGGTTAGCCGCCAGACTGGAATTGATTAATTGATTAAACAATTGAGATGAAAAATACAAATAAGTGCACGCAATATGCTCACAAGCCTAATCCAATACTCCAAAAGTCGATGCAAGTGAATACGACTTGCCGAAGGATTCAAGAGCTTTACAAAATAGAAATTTATCAGCAACCTTTCGTGTTCGAGGGATAGATAGTGGATATAAATTAAAATTTGCCCACCGCAGCGCCAGGTCGAACATGTCATCCTTGAGCTTGGGCGTCTTCAGAATCGGAATCAGATCCGAGCCGACCACGTTGTGAGAGCCGCAGCACCTGCGAGGGTTGGGTTTCAAGCGATAATCATATTTTGTTCACCTAGCTTGAGAACAGGATCTAGATTACAGATCCTGTTAGAAATTGATTGTATATTCTTTGACGGGTATGCTCTGAGTTTCAATCACAGTTAGAACATTGTTATTGAAGTATGACCATAAAAATTCAACTGCAAACAAGAAAAGTTCCTAAACGCGTCGTACCGAACGAATTTCACAATTAGGAAGGGGCAACGGAAGAAAAATATTGTCGCTCACCTGCGCACCATGAGATCCGGGCCATCGGCACGAAGGAACCGAATGAGATCCCTGACCGTCTCTGCAAATTGAAGATTCACGAGGGTAAAACAGGCATCGAGTGGTCGATCAAATAGGATATCGATTAGCAATAGATAAATTTGATATTTACTATTTGGACTATGCGATATTGAAGTGAAGTGCAAAATTTAGTACTTGTTGAAGAGAACTTGGCTATGAGCGAAAATGACGATCCAAGAAAGCAAACTAACCAATACAATCGGGTTCCGGGTAGTAGACGCCATCTTCGAGGTAGCCCAGAGCACCGATCGTGCCCTGTACGATGGTCTCCATCTAAAATCAGATGACGTCAATGATAAATCAATGGAAATCTGAAGATTTAGAGGCAAATGTTGCCAAATGTTGCCGAAAACCCGACACATGATTCAAGAACGGGGCATTGAACTCGAATCTGCGTTATTCATAAGCGAAGAAAACAAGAGAAATATTGTGAAAACCAATCGATAAAGGCCGGCAATCAGAGAAAACTTCAAATGCGCGAAATTCGCGCGCGCTTAGAAGATTGATGAATTGTCGTACAGTAACCAAAATTTTGTCGATCATGTTCTGATTTTATAATGATTTTTTTTTTAATATTTTTCAACACAACACGGCATTTGGGGTCCACGCAAAAGCAAGACTCCGCCCACTTTTTGCTGATTGGCTGCTGCGTAGCGCCCACCAATCAATATGGATCAACCACCGTAATTACTGCGTAGCAGCCCCGCTCAAAACACCGGCCCCGGTCAGCTGAGTATCCACTCAGACTGACAGTCAACACGCTTAACAACTGCCCGCCAATTCAAATTTGATATAATTTGAAAAGTAAATATTCGCTCCAAGGTTCCGTGTGTACGACGACTAATCCGACACCAAATTACTGTAATTTTCGCATCAACCTGTAAATCGTGCTTTGAAATGGCGTGCACAAATTTTTTAAGACAAATAAAAAAATTTGAACGAAACATATTGTATAAGGAATGCGTACTCAGATAATATAATATATGGCCGTTTATATCGCGGCATTTGAGAAAAATGTTGATTATCGCTGTATCTCGTGTCCAGATACGACAGGGTTAGCATCACTTTCGAGTCTTTCCATATTTTTATTCACATTCGATTGTACTTCACAAAACTAATCACTTCCTTCTTTCCAAAGTATCTTTCCAATATTCTTCAGACTACCGTAACCTGGTATAACAACCCTTGAGAATCTTCAATAGCTCGATCAATTTATCAGATCTGGCGGCATAAAATCACAACCTGCGGATCGATAGTCAATTTTGGCTCATCTTAGTTACACATGTACGATTATTAATTTGATCCACTCGGGAAATGAACAATTGAGATGGCAAAACAAGCAACCTTGCTATAAAAACATATCGCAGTGAATGTCTAATTGAACTCTGAGCGAGGAATGTATTGCAAAGTCACGCCTACGAATTACAATAAAATACGAGACAACTATTGAGAAAAATGTACAATTTCTACAAACTATCTACAAGCGAAACAAAATACGACAATTATGATCACCGATTAGGGCACTGGCACTACATATTACTACACATTACGGTATTTCGATTAGAAGCGAGGTGCATACAATACGGGGCAGCTAGTTACCTTCTTCTGCAGCTTCCTATTCAGCTGAAGTCTAGTGTAATTCGATGGTGTGCCGGGTGCATTAAGCGAAGCGACGATTCCATCGGCCGAGCTCGCCGAGTCCGTCGACGACGAGCTGACCAGGCGGCTGGTGCGGCGGCGGTTGAAGTGGAAAACGACGCCGCTGCCGGGCGCACGCGCCGCACCGTCCGCAACACCACCTTCCCTCACCACCACCGCGCCACGCACACGACCACTGCAAAGCACACACCACACTCACTACTGTGACTACTACCGGAGGATACTGTAGGATAGCTGTGTAACAATAAACTTCCGTAGGATAGCAAAATGTAAGCGGAACGGTAAATAACGAGTGGAACGATAAATTACTTTGCTCCGAGCTCCTGCATCTCTCGTACTGGTGGAAGAGGCTTCGACGAGTCCATTCGAGGAGGAGGAGGGAGAGTGAGATGACGGGCTATCTGCAATGGGCTCGATTTAAAGTATGAATTGATGGTGAATTCATATTTTGAAAATTCAATTTTCAGGTTACTGCTCTCGTTCTACTATCACAAACGCATTCTTTGACTTTAAAATATGCGTGAATTAAGCAGAATACGAATCGCACCTGATTCAATCGCTCGGCCACGTCTCTTCTCTTCTCGTCACTCGAACATGAGGGATGCTGCAGTTCCACCGATAGCTTCTGAATACCATTATTCTTATTATGTTCCAGTGATTGGAAATACATTTTTAGCTTGCGTGTTCTGCTTGTTGCCGCTCTCAATCTCTAACATCTGACTAGTCACTTTCGTGTAGCATTTTTACCATATCCCAATAGCTCATCATGTTTCATCAATCTCCTCTTGATGTATCATTAAAAAATAAACAATTACTTGTAGAGTTTCTCCACACCGCTCATAATATTGTCCTATAGTATCTCGTTTGTCCTACCGTACCCCCTCTACCGTACCTTGAGACTCCGGGCACACTCGGCCATTCGCTCGTCTCGCTCTCGCAATTCCTCCTGTAGCTGCTCCAGACGCCTTTCGCTATCCTGCAAATCGATTAATTATTACCGTAATCCAATCAATGAATCTAAGTTATTTATTCATTCGCCGTATTTCAAGTGTACAGCCCAGGCTGGGCTGCCCAGTTCATTCTATTCGTTTATATACGCTTGAAAATAGAAACACAAAACTCACGGCTCCATTCGCTCGAGATGGGGTGAGCGGAGAGGCGCTCTTGGCGCGATCCGCGTCGTTCGCGGGCGACCGCTTCCCATGCGGAGGAGCCGTCCCCGCGCCTCCCTCCTCCGGCCTTCGTCGCTCGCCGTTGCGAGCGCCGAATAGCAACGAACCGCGCGGTTGGCGCGCCTGGTGCGGACGCTGTGGCGGAGGTGGCGTCGCGACGCCTCCGGACTCGCGCGCCTCGCGCGCCAGCACGATGGGCGCGTCCTTGGCGCGCGCCGGGTGCGCCCCGCCCGCCACGGTGATGTGCGCGTAGTGCGCGGACGCCGCGCCGTCCTGCCGCGGACGCGCGTACTTCTGCAAGATGTATCATATCAAACACCCGCTGGCAATTTCGCGTTTCAAGTGCAACGCTAACGCATCGGAATCGATGCGATAACAATCGTTCATCGGTCTTCTCCGCCATACCCATATGATATGAATTCATCTCACATTCTACCGTATTCCTCCGCACTACCGTAATCCTAGATACTCACGGTCGGATGGCTCAGGTGCAGTACGAGTCGCACGAAGGTGGTGACGTCAGCGACGGGCGGATACCGCATGAGATACTGCAGACAGCCAGAGTAGTCGCACGAGATCACTGGATAACATACAAATTCAGGAATGTATATTTAAAAAAGAGTGTCCTGGAAGTATTTAACCAGATATCAGTTCTCTTGTTCATATTCAGCAATGAACTGGTGGTGAAGCGCCGATGCGCCAGTATGCATATTAAATATAATTTCCGAAATTACTCATTTAAGTCGTGAAATATTATTGATTGTTTTGGCGATTTCTGACCGTGATCACTTACTCATTCAAACTACGCTTATCTAATATTGCTGAAAACCCAATGTTTCATGAAGCCAAAATCTGAAAGCGCTGGGCCCATTTCATTTTAGCGCCATTTTCCCGCATACAACGGGTAAATTTACAATAAAAAAGATAAAAGTAAAGGTAGTTCCGTATTCAGCGTATTTTTCAACGCGCGGAACATGCTCAGGTTTCTTTTGATCGGTGTGCACGCATCCATAGCATATAACGGTATAAATTGTCACTCAGTTGCCAGCCGGCAATAAATAAACTCACATAGCGAGCGCACGTGCACCAGCATCACAACAGCCATGCACTGCACAAATCGATGGAGGGGACGTTGCTGCAACATTGGGAATTACTCATTCACTCAATGATGTAAAATTCAGGTTTCAAGTATTTCTCGATTAAGTAAGCCCAATTCAAGGAAACGTGATACGTACACCACGGATTCTACGTGTAATATCTGTAAAATACCGATTCGGCAATAATTGTAAAAATTCAAGGGCCCACCTGCGAGAATAGTACATCCCAGATGAAGAGGAGGTCGTGCAGCGGAAACTCGCGACCGAACAGCAACCGCAGCCAGCGACTGGAAACAATCATCAATACTACTCATGGGAATTCTCTGTCACCTTTTTCATAAGTGCCTATTCACGAATGCGGAATAACAAGCGGTTATAGTTAATCCAAACTGACATTCCATACAGCTGCGGTGGGATGTCCAGCGAAGAGAGGTGCTTGTGCAGCGTGGGATCCACTTCCTAAGAAGATGAATTTATAAATTCATTACTCACAACTACTAGCTACCACGGAAGATATTTTATTAAATTACCTATAGCTCAAGTACAGAACATTGGTAACACCATAATTCTCTCGCCTTCTATACGCAACGTATAACACTAGCAACCCCAGTCTAAATCAGGGATGAATAAGCAAGAAATTAATCTATGTTCTACTTCTCGCCATTCTAATAGGTGATAGACCAATGCATTCATCGATTCATCACGCCAAAGTCATTATTCCTTACCTGCAATCGTGCATTGATGGCCGTCAGCTCGTCCATCAATCGGGAAGTTGGAGGGGCGTCCTGCACGCGCATGAATGGTTGCTGCAAATGAATTGATGATTTTCACAAGTCAGCGTGGACAAATTAAAACAACCTAACCAATAGATGAGATGAAATAGTCTACTTCTCTGTTTCACCTCTTTCATAAAATTCATGAAAGGTTCAACTTGACGATACCCAGTAATCGCGTGTGAGACAAAGTACAATGAAGATAAAATAATCTCTACCTCGCTGTTTCACAACTTTCGTATGTTTCGTTAAAAGCTCATATATACGATATTCCTACCTCTTTAAGGCGAAAAAATGAAAAAGACTGCCCAATAAATCAACCCTACTGACCTGCAGTAAGGTCGCGGTCTCGGTTGTGGGACTGCCGCCATCTTCGTACCACGCACACACGTCCCGCATTACCTCCGAAAAGAGCATGCTGAAAGGAAATTAAATTAATTATAGTACTCACTGCATGCAAAACAACTGAAAACGATAAGATTATAATAAACGAAAATTCAAAATTCGCTGTTAGAGTAACCAAAAAAACCAGGTTCTCGACTGCAGAGATATAGGATAACTTTCCAATTTTCTCTGAGAAACAATTCCGTGAAGTTGTGGGTTTTAAATAAATAAAAAAATAAAATCAAACTTACTACGAGTCGTGCTCCAGGTAGTTATCATCGTGGACGACTGCGATGATTTCCTTCTCTCGTGGTTCCATCGCACTGGAATGGGGAATGAATAAAGGAATCAAAGTTGAAAAATCGACATGCTAGATAGAGGTTGCATTGCGTAATCATAGCAAATGAGGCGAAATTCAAGGAGTGAATCGCTGATGATTGAGGGAATCACTATTGACAACTATCATGCTAGATTGGTGCTACTTGGAAAAGTCATACTCAACGGGGGCGATAGTCAAGCAATGAAATACCCAATAAATAATTGAAATAAGGGAATAATCCATTATCAATGGAAATTTATTTCACAATAAAATGCTAGATTGATGTTACATTGCGTAGTCATAGTCTCACAATCAGTTGCGATAATTTAGCAATCATTGTGCGTGAGAACACCCTCAATAAATAATCGTAATAAAGTCCCACACGTAATTCAGACCTGAGGGCGTCATTCTCCACATAGTGCTCGAAGGTCTGCTGATCCGAGTAGAGCACGAAGAGCAACGGAGCGAGTATCTCGTGCATTCCCTGATATAGGATACCGTAATCTTCTATTAACGCGACGCCGTAATCTCAGATCGTTTGGATACCGTAATCTGCTATTGACCGGATACCGTAATCTTACAATTAGACCAACGAGATACCGTAATCTTAGATCAACTGGAAACCGTAATCATAAATGAACTAGATACCGTAATCTGCTATACGCTCTATTTTCACCAAGTGTTCCTTTCGTAAGTCTCTACGTTCTCATTTCCAGCCCTACAAACATTCGGAAAGCTGATAGTCTGTACCAAAAATATGCGAGAAGTTCATAGTTGAATTCGATTTTCAATCCAATAAGACTTGGGCATAGTAACAACTATTTTTCTAATATCGTCAATTTAATCTGTTCAAAGATCATCCGATGTTTTCAAGACTGGGACAAGAAATCACCTGCTTGTACGAGATGTACGGGTTCTCCTTGGCGTAAACCAGCAGAATATCAGACAACATCTGTCTGATTCGATCCGTCTGGAAGAATTCCATCTCGGGAAACCTGAATTAAACCAGTTTCGATCATTTCGAGACCATATTTCAAAAAAAGGTTAAGCGAACTCGAAAGCCCCGTTAAAGACATTTTGGACAATATACAGCATCCTGATGCGTCAGTGCACTTGTGCTCGGTAGCCTTTCTCAGCAGAAATGAAAAGTATCAAAGGAAGCTGACGTTCGTGCGACATCTTTCGCTATGAGCTCACGAAGATCGACGTCTTCGAAGAACTTCTTCCATGGATTCTGAAGTTTATACATTATCATACGGGAACCAAAACCCTATTGTGGTCGAAAACTAATAACAGTAGTCAAATGATTTAAATAAAACAGGCCCGCTTAATCCGAAAATGTTGGAGTTCGTATTTGTCTAGAAACGTTGATAAATGGGCACAAAGAATACAAAATGATAAGGAGAACCTCTTCGTTGTTTTCTTCCTATCAACAGAATCACTACTAAAGATATGATTAGTGTTTAAATTGTAATTACAACGTCACAAAGTAAAAATTCACTGTAGATCACATAATCGACTTCAAATTATAGAAGAAAATGTTTTGGAAATGAAAATAAGTAGAAATACTGCTGGGAGGAGAGTGACTAGAAAGACTTCCTAAAGAAATGCGGTTGGATGTTTCGGTCCATTGGGTCGTAGGAAAGTCGGATTAGATCACTGATAACCGTGAACAAAGAGTAGATAGAACTCACGTGGTCTGCATCACTCAGGGGATTAATGACGCATGGATCATGAGATAGTGAGTCCTGAAACATTCTTTTATGACAATAAGATGATTTATTAAAGGAATCCAAGTTGGAGTCTACAACTCGTGTGGTCAATGCTACGTCGAAGTTCGAAGTTCTCAAAAATTGTCTTCAGATCTACTCTCAGAGCAGAAAAGACAGAACGATTAATTCAAAAACACGAACCTGCATGTGCGGATCAGTTACATGAAGGGCCTTCAACTGCGTGTATCCATCTCGAGAACGACTGAACACGGATGTCCAATCATCTTTCGAGTAGGGCACGCATTTAAGAAGCATCTAAAATAATATAATTAACTAGGATACATTAAAAATTAAACGTACCATCCAGACTAAGCCTCTAACGGACGACGTTCGCAACTCTCCAGAGATGCACAGTTTTGTGAGATCCTCAGCTGTTGGTTGATTCCTCATCAGCTTGACATAGTCGTTTCTGCGAAGGCAAGATAAACAAAAACAATACGACAACAACAACTTACATCTGAGGCTGCCTCATTGATCCTAGTCGCGATCGCATTTCCGAAGCATTCGATGTTTCCCGGGGATCGACTTGAATCGATGAATGCTCGAAGGCATTCATGAGCAATTGCAGATAAAACGCAACAACAAGCGGCGCTTAATAGACGGAGGCCATGCACTCTTAAAAATAAACAAATTATACAAGCAAAACAGTGAAAATTAAAAAAAAAGTAAAACGGAAAATGTGAAAAAAGTCGAAAAAATCACACTAGTCCGAAAAATTTAACGATTTGGCTAATTGCCAAGAATTTCAAATATTTGGGCTCCCACAACGCTATCAAGCACGGTACTCGAAGAAAAATCCCAAAAACATTTTCCTTTTTTCCTTTTTTCGATTTTTAAATGCTGGCTTGTGCTGTTCGTTATTATAATTTTGCTTATTCATTGTTATCCCTTTGTTTTGACCAATGATAACTACGTGTAAGAGCTATGTTCAGTGAAAATTTGAACGTTTTTACTCTCACAGCGCTTCTAAAACTGTAGAATTAACCTTTTTTTAGGCTATTTTTTTCAAAATTTTCACATTTTTTCCATCGTTTCATTCGAGCTTTACTCATATTCTTTTCTCAGGTAAAATGTCGAGCGGTTACGAGCCGTTCGCTCTCAAGGAGGAGGATGCCATGAAGCTCCTGGCCACCCAGGCCCATATTGGAACCACCAACTCTGACTTCCAGGTCGAGAGCTACGTCTACAAGAGACGTTTCGACGGTATGTAGCTACAATTATTTGAAAATTTTGCTAATTTAAATCCCCCTTTGTGAATTAGGGCAACCAATTCTATAAAACGATCTGCAGAATTACTTCACTTCTGCATGTAATATATTTACAATATTTTATGGTGCATTATGAGCTTAAACTACTTCAACATAAAAATTAAAATATCTAGTTCTTTTGTGTTTCGTTAAAGTTGAAAGTTTACCGATATTAGGTCGCCCGTTAATCGCAATGAAAGCCAATGAAGGTCATTGTGATTATACGCTATTTTATATTTATTTTAAAGAATCTCATTTCAGGAGTCCATGTAATCAACCTCCGCAAGACCTGGGAGAAGCTTCTCCTGGCTGCTCGCGCCATTGCTGCCATTGAGAACCCCGCCGACATTGTTGTCGTCTCTGCTCGCCCTTATGCCCAGCGTGCTCTTCTCAAGTTCGCCGCCCACACTGGAGCCACCGCTATCTTCGGACGTTTCCAGCCCGGTTGCCTCACCAATCAGACCCAGAGAAACTTCAAGGAGCCCAGACTCCTCGTCATCTCTGACCCCCGTGTTGACCACCAGGTATTCAATTGCAATTTCATTTGAAAAAAGGTGACCTAGTTGTTTAGAAAAGAGGAAATTGATGTTGTTATGTTATTCAATTTATTCGAATATAATTCGAATATCTTTTGTTCTTTTTTAACTAGTTAAATTGAATTTTAACGTCACGAAACCATTCTACATGTATTTATATTTTGAATTTTACAGGCTGTCACTGAGGCTTCTTACGTGAACATCCCCGTCATCTCTTTCGTCAACACTGACTCTCCCATGAAGCTCATCGACATCGGAATCCCCTGCAACAACAAGGCTAGCTTTTCACCGTTATATCTTTACCGTTATATTGTTTTGAACAAACATTAATGCTGTTCATGGTTGATAATTTAATTCTTCAGGGAGAGCAGTCGATTGGACTCATGTGGTGGCTTCTTGCCCGCGAGGTTCTGACCCTCCGCGGAAAGATCTCTCGCCAGTCGGGATTCGTCCTCGAGGATAAGGAGATCATGCCTGACCTCTACTTCTACCGCGACCCTCAGGAGCAGGAGAAGGAGGAGGCCGTCGAGGCCGCCCCCATCCAAGAGGTAATATCACTATTTCTTGTATTCATTTTTCATTTTCTTGTATTCGAGTATTCATTTTCGCACATTGATCGTTACATATTATTCTTTAGCACGCCGAGTACAAGGACGACTCTGCCGTCGAGGGAGCCGATGCTGCCTTCGCTGCCCCTGACATCAAGGACTGGGCCGCCGAGACTGCCAACTGGCAAGCGACTGCCAAGCCCGGAGAGGAGGCTTCCTGGGGAGCAGCCCCCGCTGCCACCCAGTGGTAGAGAGAAACATGCGGAAGCGTCATTGTTTTTGTTGTGTTTCCCCTCCGATTGCCTCAAAGGCCTCAATACCATCCGAGTGTCCTCATTGTAAGCTATCGATAAACCATTGTTGCTTTTAAACAATTCTTCCTATTGGGACAAACCAGCTACATTGTGGAATCGACAAGTCGTATCCAATAGAAACAAAAGTGGGCCGTGGGTGCAAGGGGAGGGAGGTCTCTAGTTGTCTGCTTGTCTCTTCTCTACTCTTGCTTTCTGACTCATCTCTCATTTCTCTGTCTCGCCATATCAGCTACCTTCGGATTGTCGCTCGTTTCCTTTTCAAATACTTCTGGCTATTGAACGTCTGCTATCTAACTTGAATTTTCCTTTCTTTGATCTTCGTGTTGACAAAATTACCTGACCTTGAATTTATTTCATTCGGATATCGCGTGGTTTTAACGTACTTTCAAACCTTGTTGCGTTTCGTACCTATTTCCCCTCTCATTTCAGAGACGGGTAAACCTCAGGGATTGTGATGAAGCGGACTTCGAGTAGAGATCGGGTTGAAGTAGGTGAATAATCGTTGGCCATTCCTTTCCTGGTCTTATTCCAGAGTCTTTCGGACCCACAACTGCTCAGGGATTACCCACTTGACGTCTTCCCCAACTGGAACATCAATGCGGGAGAACCGTACTACGTCAAGGTATACGGTGGCCTGTAGCCTGGCGGGGATATCGATTGATCTATAATTCCCAATATGGGAAACAAAGATTAATTTTTCCACTTTGATACATACTTTTGATGAACGTATGGGTTACAGTATGACCCGCAATGAATAGCTATCAATATTCACCGGTTACGGTATGTCTCAGGCGCCGATCGATAAGCTGGGAGACGTCGCCTTCCACATCCGCACGCACATCACCGCGCTGATCCTGGCGGGAAACACGGCTACGATCTTTGTTCAGGTGAGTATCGATTGGCATTATCGATTGATTTGCTGGAAAACAGGAAAAAAAAAGATCGACAAGGCGTGTCCAATGTGTTTGTGGTACCCAATGGGCGAAGTAGAGTCCATTGATGGGGGTATTTGGTATTGGATTGATCAATACTATTGACTTTTATTGTTCCTCATTCTCCACTGAAGTGAGCTTTCGCAGAGTCATTTACTTCGGTGCTGGAATTGGTTAGGCATCCCTAGCATTGATTGGCATTATCGATTGATTGGCAGGGAAATTGGGAAAAATGATAGACTAGGCGTGTTCAATGCGTGTGTGAGCGGGGGACGACTGTTTTGATGGTGTCAGTGATCGTGCTAGGGGCGGAAATGGAGTATACGGGAGAATAGCGATGGGATCGGAGGTTGTTGATCAATGATGATCACAAGTCCGGACATAGCATTGTACAACAAGAGCCCTTCTAATTGTCAAAGATCCCCGATTTTGGTGCCAAATATCATCGTTTTTTTCGGCTGACTTTATGATGAGCTGGATCAGGTATTTGAGGGCCTTCCGGCATGATGGCTCATCACTTTTGCTCATGCGTAAGCGTTATGCGTAAGCGGGGTGGCGTGATTTTACGGAAGCGCACTTTGCCCACAATAGCACCGGGTAGGAGCATGAAGTGGATCAGGTGATCGGGCTGCTTAAAAAAACCAGCTTTTCACGTGCTGGCGTGATCTTTAGGGAGGAAAAAGAGGAAGAGGAGGGTGCAAAGTATGGAGTGGTGGTCTCTTCAATTGGCATGATCCATCGGAAGTCAGAGAAGCGAGAGAGCAAGGGAATGGGAGAGGGTCAGACGATGCTCTTGTGATCAGACTGACTAGTGATAGACCGAGAGGAGGGAAGCGGGCAAATAGAGCAGTGGTTTAGAAGCATGTGATCGTTAACTGGGCTGGCTGTAGATGTATATCTACAGACAACACAGTTAACGGTACAGTCAGGTACGGTCGAGCAAGTAGATAACGGACAGTGTCTAAAGGTGGTTGATGAATATGAACGACAAATGTGATTTTAATTTTGCTGGGAGATCCAAGAGAATTTGATTGCGCATTTATCCCGCTCGGGCAATAGCCGAGGCTGTGCAACTCTCAAATGACTGGTGGATGTAAAAATTTTTTTTCCATATTGCAGTCGTTCGCCTCGCCCGGCCTGACGAAACTCGCATTCGCCTTCTCCCAGCTCGGCTTCGAGACCTTCTTCTTCGCCCTCACCGTCGTCGCCTCCTGGTGAGATCAGTTTGTAGTTTGTAGTCTGATCTTTGATCTATGATGATCTAGTCGATTGTAGTACGAGTAAGTTTTGGTTTTTATGGGGGCAAGTACGATTGAGCGATACTCGCGTGTGAACTTGAGTGTGAAACGCGCAACCTGAAAGTGACGGGTGTAGTATCGCAATATTTGCGAGAAGGTTATATTCTGATCTTCGATCGAGCCTAAATATTGATGCCGCTAGTTTAACTCATTTTTGGCTTATTCCTTTTTTTCCTCAAAATCCTGATGTATATTTTGCGAAACTCACGCTTGTGCTTTTATGGGAAACATGTAACTATTATAGAAAGTGACGGGTGACGCATCGTGTGAAACATTGCTCGTGATAAGATCCACGGCTGTAGTTTGATCTTTGATCTCTTGCCAGGCTGTTCGATGCTCGTCTCGGCCGTCTGCTCGCCGCCCTGCTCGCCCTCTGCTTCTTCGTTTCGGGATCCATCAAGGTATGCGGTAGATGAGATACGGTAGTGAGAGAATATTGATTTGTAGAAGTATACTGTCTCATGTAAGCAAGTGGATTGACGATTGTTAGTGCGCTGTGTGCCAATTCTAAATAATGTGTGCGGGAAAATAGAGAAGAAATGCGTGTTTCTGAAATTGTATCCGCCCTGCGAGTGTGGGGTTTCAAGGAATCATTAAGGTAGCTTGATTTTACTGCCTGGCCAATATGGTTCTATTTGGCTCAATTGATTCTTCGTAGGATTCTTGATACACTTGACTATCACCTAATTATTTGCCGTGGATTTTTGGAAGAGTAAATAGGAGAAGGAAATGAGAATGATCGACCTCAATGTATGGACGTTAAAAGAAATCAAATCATGCGAATAGCGAGCTTTTGATGGTCGCAGTCATGCGAATCGCTCGACGACGCGCACGATAGTCTAGCTGTCTGAAGCCCGCCCACCTCGAGGCGCGAGGGTGGCGCAGGCGGTAAGCCGTCGGACTGGCGATCCGGCGCCCGCAGGTTCGATGCCCGCCCGCGGCAGGGCTGTTGCTGGACGACGGCCGGCCGGTGCGCCTCACGCCACTAGCCTGTTGCCTGGTAGAGGTCTCTCGGTCGCTCTCAAGACCCCCCGATCGGGTGACATCGCTGGTATCCCGCAGATGAGATGCGGTTTCGGAGGTATCGAAAACCTCACGCAGACACACGTCTCGCGGGGTGAGCCCCACAGCTCGAATTGTACGGCGCCAAAGGCGTCTGATTTTTTGTTGTTGATTCAAGGGTGATTTTGCATCGGGAAGTATCTGAAGTTTCAATAGCGGGTCAAGTAAGTGCGATTGTAAATACAGTACCCTACCGTACCCCCTTGCAGGTGGCCCTGTCCCTTCCTCGTCCGCCCGCACCGCCCGCCATCCGACTGAGCGAGGAGGACAGAGACTGGTGAGAGGATGGGTGATCTTTGATCTTTGGTCTTTGATCTCCATTTTTCTGACTGATTACTCTAGCCTTTTCCTAGTTTGCTCAAGTATCACTATCATTATAACTGTATGATGTTTGGAGTTTCTGGTAATAATTTGTGGGTATTCGTGCATTGTTCACAATGGAGCTGCTAAAAAAATGTGATCTTTGATCTACCCCGTATTCTACCGTAACCTGTGGTCCATTCAGGGCCTGGCCGTCGAATCACGCGCTCGTCGGCACTGCATTTCCCTGGTACATCTGGCTGTACGCATCGGCCAACTACGACCTCTCCTTCGCCCAGTCGTGTCTGCTTCTGACGGTTCTGTTCACATGTGAGTACTGTAGGATTACGGTAGGATGAGGTATTATTGCGATAGGTTACGGTAGGATTAACATTATCCTCTCAATATCCATTTATTTCTGATATGGTCGGAATGGCGTTTTTTTGAAGGGCAGTTGTGCTGATGCTACGATCCGGATGAATTGGAGCCTGTGAAAGTGCGGTTTCTGTGTTGACGCAAATTGAATAGGAATTGTTTTTCAATGATGTTGAGAAATCTCCTTTGAAAAAACATAATAATAGATATGCATGTGAAAGATCAAAATTCAGTAATTCTGCAGGGAACGTGGGCGTGGCGTGGTCGCGCATCTACCTGGGCGTGCACTCGCCCTGTGACGTGCTCGGCGGATGGACACTCGGTGAGCAGTCGAGACTAGAATCTAGTTTCGAGTTTTTGATCAATGTAGACTGTAATGATGACCACTCGGTGAGTGGGACGCACTCGAGACTAGACTCTAGTTTCCAATTTATTAGCTTTGAGCAAGCTAGCCTGCCGGCACTGTATGCATTGCACTTATTGATATTGATGTTTATTGGCAACGACTCTGCAAAAGACAATCGTAAGATTCTAAAAGTGACAGAATTAGTGCGAGAGATGCGCACGAATGTTGCTGGTGCTGTCAGCTCAATGTTTTCCAATAAAAGCTCATTCAATGCTGTTATTATTACAACAATGGCATTTTGTGGTTGATATTCACAATTCGATGTCCATAGATCAAGGACCAAGGATTAAAGATCAAGTCCAATCGTGTCAGGTGTGCTCATTCTGTTCGTGTTCGGTGGTTTCGCGCTCAAGCTGGATGCGGCCTACGTGGCCGCGCAGTCCGCAGGGGATTACACGTGAGCGGATTTTGATTGATTGATTTCTTTAGTTCTTTTTTAGTTGCTGACATTTAGTCAGGAATATATATGAATGAAGATATTTTTGTTTGTTCAGCATGATTGGCTCAGATACTTATCTAATTGTTACATGCGATGCTTGAAACGCAGAATTTGCGGAAGTTGGAAGCAAGAGCTCGGGGTCATATATTTGATAATTTGTCTCCTCCATCTGTTCGGAACCACTGGTGAGATAAAATGAAAAAAAAAATGGTCCAAAATGGTCATTCGGACATCCGCAAATAGAAGAGAACTATCGCCTGTTATCGAAGGTGATAGTCGACCAGTGCCTATGCGGCATCCGCAATTTTAAGCTTGTCATCTTTTCTACACGACCTGTGTTCGGACCATTGTTGGATGCCTCCTTCCCGCACTCAAAGTGTTCTAGTGAAACTGCAATGTAATTGGAATATTTTCAAAAAAATTTATACGATATGCCAGACAAATCATTGAGGGGTTTTTCGAACACACTCAAAAGGCGTATCTAGCGCAATCTTCAAGGGCAGATCGCTTTACTTTTAATTAAAATTAAAAATATTAATTTTTCATCCAGATGGTTCGTGTGCCTGCCGCTCATCCTGCTCGCCATTCATCCTCGTGCGTGGCCCGAGACGCAGAGCTATGGAGAGGTGAGCGGGATTGTGAGGGGAAAGATCAAAGATCAAACTTTAATCACTCCCCTGCTAAACTGCTTTTTCATCACCTTCTTTTGAATGCGATTCTACATTTTCCGATAATATCTAAAAAATGAAACATAATTTTTTTTGACTGTGTTGAGTAATGCTTCAGAGATGTGACATATGTGAACAATTCTTGCTTGTGACAATGCGGTCGAAGTAGTCGTGTAATACAATCAATAAACCCGAGACGAGTGCCCGTAGGATACGGTATAATTGCAGGTAATCTTTGTATGACTCATTTAATTATGACTGGAAACACAATTATTCCTCGTTCTCTATTCTATGTATACAAGCCACAACGCGACAGAACTTCTTCCTTCGGAATCCACAAAGAGCTCACCACGAGCACTCCACGATACCATTCATTTCCACTCAGAACAGCACGATGGTACTCCCAACTCCCTGTCACAATACGCACTGCCCCAAATATCAGAGTATTCAAGCGTAGACTTGCTGCACACCCCATTATCGCTGACCTTTCCAAACTCCCCTAATACAGGAGAGTCCCCCCCCCACCTCCAGTTATATCCACCTCAAATGTACCATTAATATCGTCGCGCCTCGGGCGTAGATAAATTATTAATTATTAGGTGGTGTGCGTGCTCTCCGGCACGATGATGATCTGGGCGGGACGCTACTTCAGGTGAGTGGAGGGGATACGGTAGGCTGGGGTTACTGTATCGACTTTAGTTTATAGCATTGTGTTTCAATGTTTCAACGAGTCTGTGGCGATTCGAAAGTACGGTAGCTAGGAGTACGGTATCCAATAGATCGATCGATTCCAGACTTGGCTCGGACACGCCCCATCTCTCGCTGCACGAGGCGAACGCGGCGGCGCCAGCTGCAGATTACGCGCTGCGCATGATCGTCGGTGAGCAGGGAGTTACGGTCGTTAGCGGGAACTTCCGGTGTTTAGCAGAATATTAAAAAAAACAATGAATTCATGTAGTGACCAGCGCGTTGTCGCTAACGACAGAATCACTTGAAAAAAAGATAGTTTCTCTAATTGTAAGTGTAAGGGAGAAAACGTGTACTGTTTAGTGATCAATAAAAAATCGGTGGTTTCATGTAGAGACCAGCGAGTTGTTGCTAACGACAGTAAGTCCCTCAGGCGTCTTCTTCATCCTTCTCGGCCGAATCATCGCTAAGAGGATCACGTTGGCCGTCGTGGCGGGCATCTACGCGTCCCTCGGACTACCGTACTACTCCTACTCGGAAATGTGCAAGTGAGTACGGTAGTGTTGATTAACTCTCGGACTACCGTACGATCCCTACGATGTGCAAGGGAGTCCGCGGTGTTTATTGAACAATTGAGGCGAGGGGGGGGCAATATTCGAGAAGGATAACGTATTCGAGAATTTGAATCAGAGATGAAACTCAAAATGTCTCGGGGTGGATATTCCAATTCATTTTTCGGGGTGATCGCGTTCAAAGTAGTGCAGGGGATCACGGGGGATTATTTAACGGATACAGGTCGTGTCAAGACCGGATCAACGGATCAGGGATTATCCGATCTAGGACAGCCCAGGATCTTAGGGTCCCTGGATACAGTAATCCATGGACTACCGTAATCTTCGTTGCAGGAGATTGGACACGTTCCAGCCGACGAAGCGGTTCACGCGCCGCATGCGCTTCCGCGCCATCCCCGGAGGCAAACCGGTGAGTGGGCGTTTCGAATTGTTCAGATTGTTGGAAATGTATTCAAATATTTGATGGATTCTGCGTTTATCTTGAACAGTGAACGCCGTCAATATTTATTTTTCATACAAAATAGAAAAAAATATCAGAATAGGAGTAAAAATTGATAAAATTTTAACCCTATGCCTTTTCTCGCTGCAAGGCAATAGCTGAAAACAAATAAGGCGCGACTGCGACACCATCTAGGGACCTAGAGGCGCGACATGGATTGGATTTGGAAGTGAGAAAGAGAGAAGAAGGAAATGGAGAGAAATTGTGAGATGTAGCCCTTCCACTGCAGCGAGAGTTAAGGGGATATCACTCCCAGGCGCGAGAAAGATGTCCGGATTGTCCGTCTCTAAACTCCCTGCTGCTCTTTTCCACACTGACTCGTCCCCCCCCCTCTTTAACACTAGTGTCCCTCTTTCTCTCGCTCGCCAGCGGTCTCTCTTACCCTTACGCTTTTCCTCTGCCCCTCTACCCTCACGTCGCTCGCGACCGCGCCCCTAGAGAGATTACACCCGCGAGTGAGAGGGGATTGCGTTAAGCCCCTCCCCTCCTCGATTCTTCCCGGTTATCCATTAATTGCTATTTGAATTCCCGCCGTGTGCCTCGATCACCGCGCTATTTTGGGTCGTTTTTGCATTGCGAGAGATACTGGATTGACTGGTGGGAGGGAGCGTAGGGGAGTGGATTGGATTGATGAAGTGAGAGAAGGGTAGTTGACACACACCGACCGCCATATTTGAGTGAGTGACGAATGGAGGTGAACTGAACGCGCTGGTTATCCGCGTATGCTGTGATATATCCGGGTTATGACGCAATTTTATCAGGCTGCACGTTCTCCGTTCTGTTTTATTGCCACCTTTAACATGAGTGCTGCCTACTGGGATAAACTGAGCGCTCAAGTTATCTGATTGATCGTGTATTTATGCCCGATTAATCCGCTGGGTGCATTTCTCCAATAGCGCAGATTGCACTCGATGTTGTGAGCCGCGTGTCTAATGTCGAGGAATTATGCCAAGCTGCGCGTTTTATTTGCCTTTAGCGATTTTATCCATTACTTTTATGGCGCAATGCGAGTGGTTTTGTGAATTTGATTGGTTACATTTAGTGTGTGATGTTGTGTTTCACGCATAAACTTAATAGAGGTGCGAACATGATAACTCAATGCCAATCTGATTACTGGTGAAAAAATAAATGAATCAATACTCGATAGCCAGTAGCATACGGTAGTTAGTGCATCTTCTTCTTCTCAGGAGCCGCCGGCCGACCAGATACCGTACGACATCGACCTGCCCACCAAGGCCGTCGTCTACTCCTTCGTCGGATTCATGGTGGCCGAAGGCTGTCCCGCAATCTTCTCCCTCGTTGGCATCTAGGATTATGGTAGTATCGATTACCGTATCCCTAAGTATCGATTAAGTAACCCACCGTAACCCCCTAAGCATCGATTAACCAGCCCTGCTTTGCTATCTACCGTATGCGCGACTTTGTCGTTGTCAGACTATCTGAACGGGGGATAGTCAAGTAGTACGCCCTCCTACAGTATTCCTCTCCTAATTATCGATTAACCTAATGTACCGTAGTCCTGCCTCTGTTTCCTAACACACTGTGATTGCATGCCGCTATTCGTAAGACAACTGTGATAAGAGTAGAGATTTTACCGGAAGTGATAATAAAATGATTGTGATGTTATGCCATCTGTGTTGCATTGATTGCGCTCACTGCCTTTGATGTTGTTGTGCCGATTGAAGAATTCGCGATCATCATTTTCCGCTGTTTTTCGCGTTCTTATAGATATCGCTAAAATTGTGAAGGTTCTCCCGATGACTCTTTTCACTGATCTCTGTGATGGGATAGAATCCGGATATCAGATAGTTTTGTTGCGACGATTGTGGAATAGGCGCTCCAAATTTCACGTTATTTCTCACTTTTCAATGTCATCATTCTCAATGATCCCTCTTTTCACTGATCTCTGTGATAGGATACAATTAGGATAAGATGGCATTAGTTGCGAGACAATCTCATTTCGGGAGTGATCTCGATCGATCGATTGTATCAGTGAGAGGCGCGGTAATTTTATCAGAGGGGGGGGGGGGGTGTTGCCTCATGATGGCCGCTCTCCCTAATCAGTACACTCCCTCGTCGCACTTTTTATCTCTGCTCACTCTCACTTTCATTCGGTCTCTCGTCCCTCCTTCATTTCTCTGTCGCTCTCCTCCTTCTATGCACTCTCTCAGCTCCGACCTTGTCGGATTGGGGGTAGAGATTGAGTCACTCCTCTCCCATGCAGTGATGTGATAAAGCTCCCTCCACCTTTACTCCCTCGAGACAGCACCGTTTCTGTTAGACCGTCATCGTGTGCCCAGTGGTGCAGTCGATGACGACGTTTATCAAACGTCGCCATTCTTAGATTTTTGTTGAATGTGAAGAATCCATCGCCATAGTCGTTGTCTATTGTTTACTCACTTCAAATTGTTTTTTTTCGTGATTCATAGGTTTCGTGATGTTATTGTTTCTGCTGTTTATCATTCGTCGCCTACCGTAATCTTTTCCCCCGTGATCAAATACCGTTGGTCGCGAGAAAAAGCTGCGCTTGTACATTTTTTTTTCTACTCGTTCACTGATTAGCAGCTCGTGGTGCGGCTCTTGGTGCAATCGATTCCGCCGTTTAGCAAAGGTCGCTTACAGTCATGGCACATTCGTCGAAGCGGCCTCCAGAGGTCGACGATTCCAAGCTGCCTACGTACAAACTGGTGGTGATCGGAGGAGGAGCTGTCGGCAAATCGTCACTGACTATTCAATTCTTCCAGGTAGGTCTAAAGATCAAAGATCAACAAAGAATCGTGAGTTCTAATTTCTGAATCATAAACTATCATGCTGGGAAAGAATGCTGATCACAGTAGCTCACATCAATCACTGAGCTACCCACAATGCTAGACAGTACGAGTTTGGTAGATCATTGAACTCTAGAACCAGTAACTAGTGCATTCCTCAAGTTCCTCATTGTCAGTGCAGACAGGAAGTGTACCACATCCGGCAGAGTGTTGGCGCACTGGATTCCGCCGTTTCCCAAACGTCGGCTACCGTATTTTTTTGCAGAAGCAGTTTATCGATTACTATGACCCGACGATCGAGGACCAGTACATTCAACACTGTGAGGTGGACGGGCAAACAGTGATCATGGACGGTGAGTACGGTAGCTTGTCGATTACGGTAGTTCGGAGGGTCAGATTTCTGATTCAGATAGCCAAATCTGTATTTCAGTACTGGACACGGCCGGACAGGAGGAGTTTGGAGCGATGAGGGAGCAGGTAAGAAATAACTAGGTTACGGTAGCTAAGGTTATCGATTTTTCAAGTTACGGTAGCTACAGTATCCCCGTTACAGTACATGCGCAGTGGGAAGGGCTTTCTGCTCGTATACTCGGTTACGGACCGGAAAAGTTTCGAGGAGGCAGGCAGGTTATACAGGTACAAAGATCAAAGATCAAAGATCAACTCTGCAAAAATGCAAAGATAAGAAAGGGCTGAAACTTCCATGAATAAGTAACTAACTAGAACTTGGAAGACTCTTAGACTCAATTAATTGAATCGAACTTGAAAGACCAGATGAAGTGAGGAGAGTAGTTTGCAAGAGAGTTCACAAGAGAAAGCATTACTTGTCGAAGAAAAGAATAGAACCATGAATGCCTAATTAGAACTTGGAGAGTGTTAAACGTTTGTCTTCAATTAATTCCAACAAGAGAATGAAGAGAAGAGAATAGAGAAATTGTTCAGACAAGTCCTGCGAGTGAAGGACAAAGAAGAGTACCCAGTTCTTCTCGTCGCAAATAAGATCGATATGGTTAACCAGCGAGAGGTCTCCCAGGCAGAGGGAAAGGTGGGCGAAAATTTTGGGATCGAAACAGAATTTCTGTTGAAAGAAACGCTATTCACTATTCGTGAAAAGGTTACCAAGTTGGACTAAAGTGAAAAAAAAGAATTTGATCGTTTTTTTCTTTTTTTTCTCTGAAGTATGAGCTTGTGCTGATTATATTTGATTTCAGAAATTGATGAATAAACCTTCGTAGAAATATTGCGCTTATTTACAGGCGATGGCGGACGAGCTTCGTCTTGCGTACATAGAAACATCAGCCAAGGACCCGCCCCAGAACGTGGACGCCGCCTTCCACGAGCTAGTGCGCATCGTGAAGAGCTTCCCGAGCGAGGGCGATGAGGTACGGTAGAGCCATGATTTATCGACTAGATTATAATGAAGAATCCATCTCCTCGTTCCTCATTTCTTCTCAAATGGGCAGATAAATTGTTCATTCTGGCATCTTTATTATTCTCGTTTGAAACTTCTTAAAATGATTTCTTCTTCAACAGTTTTTCATTTCCTTGCTCAATCTAGTTATCTACAAAGAATAATGCCGCTTCACACAGCAATCTTGAGACAAATTTCTTCGCAGGACCACGGCGGCCCTTCCACTACTCGGTCAAAGAATAAGAAGAAAAAGAAGGATTGCTCGCTTATGTGAACAAAACTACATCCTACCGAAACCCACTCCGTGTATCGATCATTGTTTGTTATTATTTAGCAGTTATACGGCCATTTGTATCGCATTTTGTTTTCGCTCTCACGGGAGTTCTGTGACTATGAGATTTCCAGAGTATTCTTTTTAGTAGCCTTTTTTGAATCTGCTCAAAGCCTTTGTATTCTATGCCAGTCAGAAATTTATCAGGGGTAGCATTTAGCGCTGATCTAGATAATCGGATCCACTCTTCATTTTAAATCGTTATTTGAATGACCTGATCATCGCTGAATACGACCCTTCTTAAATTCCGATTCTATTCTAAGCCAGTATCATACACCAAATCTGTAATGCTTATCGTCATTCTTCACACTTTTGACGTCTTTTCGCCTTCTCTGCTGACAGTTGAGCAGATTATCTGTGACTTTGAACGGTGCTGGATAAATCTTCTTTGAAACAACGTACACACGAAATATTACGAAGAATCACATTCTTAACAATTTACAATGAACACCCATGCTCAGATGATATTCTTCATTTACTCTTCACGAGTTATCGGAACGCTTCATATCTAAATCGGATTCCACCATTTTGTACAAATAGCTTGCGTTAGGACATCCTGCCATTATGTTCAAGGGTGGCCAAGGGGTTCATATTGTTGGTTGCCCAGACGGATGTCCAAATTATGCTCGTCTTCAGTGTTATTCCACCCTGTGCCCAATCCTTCCGTATACCACAATCTTTGACGCTCCATCTGTCAACTTTATTTTAGAATGATAAATTAGGATAGGTAGCAAACGTTAACAAACTTACTTTAAAAAACTGAACTAAAAATATGTTTTAACGAAAAATATTTGACCCAGCAACCAGCGGCATCAACCGCGAATAAAACGTTCCGATCAAAAACTCCAAATCTCGTTCCCTTCCTTTCTCACGGCTGTTTCGCTATGTTCGCGGTGTTTTTGTGTGCCAAATGTACGCGTGATCGATTGATCGACAAGGTTTCTTGCTTTTCAGCCGCTGTGTTAGTCTGACTGGGGCGTGGCCGGTTTGTAAACCTGCATCAGCTCTATCGGCAACATGCTTCGATGGATTTCGGAGAAGTTGCAGTCGCCAGGTATGCCTCAATCTTTGAATATCATCCTTAAACTATTAGGGAAATCGTAGCTACTAGGGAATTCTGAATCTGAATGATACATTTATCAGGATAATTTAAAGAAGTGTTTGCAGAAAACTTTAAAGATCAAGTGATACAACATAGTCGAATTTATCGCATAGATTGATAGTGAAGAAATTCACTCTTTAATTGCATTCAAAGAGTCTTCATTTCTGTAAATCCCTCTTCTTACTTACCAGCCTTACTTTCAACCATAATTACACTAATTACCCTCTTCTCCTTGCAGGAGGCGACTCTCTTCACTCCCCTCGTCCCTCACCACGTCGCCCGGCGGAATCGGCCGGTAGCCAACTGTGGAATGCCGCGTTCGCCTCCGATCCCGCAGAATGGGAACAGGGATTCGATAAGTGAGTAGTTAAATTTTATCTTTTAACCAACATCAACTGATTCATAAAGATCGTCGTTTCTTGTGTTACTGTAACTTTATTCGAAAACAAATGGAAACAATGGATCTTGACTATCAGTGAGCACATGGTAACTGAAGAGAAACGAAAGCAACATTACCCTAATCTCTCCCTGATTAGGGAAATGATATCAAATCCGAGGAACTCTGCTTGATCCATTGAGCTTACTGAAACTAATGATGGTGGTAATATTGAATAGATTGGGAATAATAGATAGTGTGAGACATGTGGGTGCTAGGGAAAAATCCTGAAGTAGATAATGACGACGACAAAACTCAGTAGTGATGCAAAAGGCATGGCTACTTCTGGCAAAAAAACCTAGCACCAGTGTGCTCATGGATAGGGGATCGAATTAGGAGGAAAGAACTCTCACATTTGCAAGCCCTCTCGTCCTCTCCCAAAAACGGAAGGGAGTGAAACACAAAGAAAGATCAAGCCTTCTGATCGATTCTATCGCATGAGCACCTTGGGGGGCCTAAGGTTCTGGTTCCTGTTCCTCGGTGGCCTTCGAATCTTCATTGGTTTCGTAGTCCTTCTCATCCTTCTCCTCTTCCTCATTCTTCTATAATGAACAACATGTAAAGAATATTGCTGAAATCTACAATAGATACCTCTTCCTTCTTCTCATCATCCTTCCTTTCCTCCTCATTCACCACATCATTCTTTTTCACAACCTCCTTCTCATCTTCGTCGACCCTGTCGTCCTCCTCCTTCACCTTAACAATATTATTCTTTGTTGAAAATATCAATGAAGGAAATCATGATTAGGACTGTCATAGTGAAGAATCCATCTCTTCATTGCCCTGGAAATGAAGAAACACTTTCTTCATCCTTACGCTCAATCACAACGAGATGCTTGTTTTACCTTCTCCAAGAATCTCTTTGTCTTCCTCGCAAATCTGATTCTTCCTCCCATTTCCAATGGTGACAGATCGGCACGCATCTTTCTCACTTTCTTGAACACTCTCTCGTCTGTCAAACAGCCGAGAGACCGAGCGAATCGGCGGGTAGATCGTGCCGATTGGCGAATGCTTTTGGGAGCGATGTCCGCATCTCCGCCTTTCATGATCTGGGATGGCAGGTTCTCGGTATCTTTTTTCTGCAGACTCCACCACTCCCGCGCTCTATTTTCAAAACCCCTATACCGAAAGTGTACCCCTACCTTGATTTCATTCGGCTGCTCGCACTGACATTCATGAACTGGCTCGACTGGGGGAGTAGAGCAGAGCGTCACGAACTCCTCCTAACAAATAGAAAGATCAAAGATCTGAAATCATGGATCTGAGATCAAAGATCAAGTTACCATGTCGATAGACATGTGAGAAGTGCTGAGCTGGTTCTGTAGCCATTGAGTGGAGACCTGGAAGAGGATGTATCTCAGGCATTATGATGTTTTTAGCTGCCTTTAGTCCTATAAATAAATCCTAAACTTCTGAAAGTAAAGAATATTTTTAACTTTTTTAAATACCAAATGATGACGTGCTCATCTCCTATTGGCTCCCGAGTGAGTTACAGTAATCATTAGAAATTATGGGCGGAGCCTCCGATTCGTCCATTTCTCTACTCTCTCCCTTGTCTCATCCACCAATCGATCAAAGAACAACCCAAGTACCCTCTAATTCTCTTCAATCGCCATGCTCTCTAGCCCCGTTGAGCCCCCCTCCCCAATATTACCGTGAGAGTAAATTAGCCTGCTTGGGAAAGGAGGGGTGGATTGTCAACTTACATGAATATCGATTCGGAATTGATCTCTAAGAATTAGCTGAGATCGGTCGTGAAACCTTTCTCCTTTTTCGCATGGTTTAAAAACTGGGAAAATACGTTATGTTTCAGTGAGTTCTTATACAATTGATCTATCGAAGGGTTCAATTTGAGCTACAGAGTCTTGAGAGTTAAAATATGTTAAAATATATCTCCAATAGGCTACATATGTTCTACAATAGTCGCTAGAATTGTGGGTGGAACTACAGATTCGTCCATTTCTGTACCCTCTCCCTTGTCTCATTCGCCTATCGATCAAAGATCAACCCAAGTGCCCATAAAGGATTACGATACCTGGTGAGATGAAACTTCAGGGCATCCACAAACGGAAGGATTTGGAGAAGGAGCAGTGAGGAGAGAAGTCATGAGCCGCTGAATTGAGGGTGATTGTAGTGATCTACTCTGCCCCCCCTCCCCTTTTACGCCCTCCTCCCGGGAAATGTTAGCTCGCTGACTAGCACAGAGAGTTTGCTGAGAATTTGAAACGCACGATTGCCAAGTCCTTTGCTCCAAAAAGTACCAACTGTGTATACTCACCTTTATGAGAAGGGGCAGCCCACAGACCATGAAACGATGATGCAAGCGAAGAGGACTAGGAATAAAATAACTTCGAAGGAAAACTCCTGTCCCTGAAGATTACGGTAGATATTGGTTTGCATAGGTGACGGTATGCTCACCAGTGTAAATTGGTTGTGGGAGAAGGGCCCGCCATAGTACATGTTGAGAAGATATTCCAAGTGAGTGTTGAGCACCTGTAGCAAATGCGAGATGCATTGTTTTGTAGATATGTTTATCTCTTACGACGAGGATACTCAGAAGGGCTGATGAAGATATGAAAAAAGGAAAGAATGAAGAAGAGGGGAAGGGTGGAAGAAGAGCCGTCAACGATGAGTCTGACCTTCTTCAATCGCCATGCTCTCTAGCCCCGTTGAGTCCACTCCTCAATATTGACGTGGGAGTAAATTAGCCTGCTTGGGAAAGGAAGGGCGGATTGTCAACTTACATGAATATCGATTCGGAATTGATCTCTGAGAATTAGCTGAGATAGGTCGTAAAACCGTTCTCCCTTTTCGCATGGTTCGAAAAACTGGGAAAATGCGTTATGTTTCAGTGAGTTGGTATAAAAATGATCTATCGAAGGGCTTCAATGTTAGAGGTCCATCCCGATATAAATACCACTATAAATTTGACAGTCTGGTCTTTGATCTTTGGCCTTTGATCCTTGATCTTTGCAGATGCTGGAATCGGGCGGAGCGTCTGCTCGACGCGCCCATTCTCCGTCCCGAAAAGGAGATCAGCTTCGAGCAACTGCAGGAGTTGATGGCCCTACTGCAGAGGATGGTCCAGTTCCTCATGATGGAGGTACGGTAGGGAGGGTTACGGTTGCCTTGCTGTTAGGTTAAGGTAGTGTTAGAAAAGGGTTACGGTCGGTAGAGTTGGGGTGATGTGCGGTCGAGTAGAGATCGGGAAGCGCAGAGCCCGGTTACTGATGATGTAGGTAGTGTAGGGAGGGGTTACGATAGGAGATGCGTTTGAGCCACAATAACTACAATGTGGTGCAGTTCATCATAGTGCGCGCTACAGTTACCGTAGTGGAATGTAATGGTAGCAATGGTATAAGAATTGACGCAACTTATTTGTGAAATAGATAGTTGCTGAATGACGTATTCGCGTATGTGTTAAATGTGGAGCACAAAAGCTCTTGTTATTCGGGACAATTGGTTTTGCCAATTTACAGATTCTAAATTAATAATCTTCACAGGTGAATGCGCAGCCGGAGCCGGCGATCGGCCCGATCCTCGACCGCTTCTTCACCCATCAAATCGTCGAACGAGTGCTCGATTGGGCCCAGCAGGCGCCCGACTTCTTGAAACCGTCCTGTCAGGTATGACAACTGGACAGGAGAATCATTGAAGACGAAATTTTAATGAAGGCATTGATATCGATAATCCCGGAAATAGCTAGCGAACGGTTATGTTTCATCAGCTCGTAAAGGGGAAGTGCCTGCATCAATGCTTGGAAATCTCCGTTTCGTTAGAAAAAAACATGATAGAACGCAGTGCGCGTGCACGGAATTTGCTAATTTTGGTGATTAAGTCATCTAAGTGTAATACTAATTTAATATCGAAATTTTGCAGTTATCGCTCATTCGCATCTACGAGCACGTTGTGTCGGAGAGTCACTCGCAGAACCACTGTCTACTCGTGCACAAACCGATACTCAATCCGCTTCTCAGGCTCTTTTCATGGTGAGATACGGTAGAATATTGGCTAGTTCTGTGATTGGACCTAGCCGTTCAACGTTTACATTTCGCAAATGAGAAATGTGTACTTTGCAAGATCATTAACGTAATGGGACAACGAAAGAGCACACACTCACATGCCCTCCATCTTACCACTTTTTTCCACGCTTGTACTTGTGCTAGTTGGGGTGTGATCGTGGGAAGTATCTGAACATTTTTCCTGATGATGAAGGGCCAAGGTACCAAAGATGGTGATCGTTAATTTCTACCTACCGTAATCCGAAAAATCCTGATCGATAATCGAATACTGACTACCGTAATCTTCAGGTGCCGTAAGCCGGAGAGTCAGCTGCTGGCCGGCCACAGGGACGGACAACCATCCAAGACGGATCATCACTTTGTGATCCTTCTCAATCAGGTACGGTAGAGATACGGTAGATTTCGAAATAATGATTGCCTGCCTACTGCTGTAAAGCGGAAATGGATAGAAGTTAGTTGAAAGATTTACTACAACAAGAAGATAAATCAGCTGTCAATTCCTTCGAGAGATTACCGTAATCCTCATCAATAATCTATTTCTCTTGAGATCTGCATGAAGATGGCTAAAGACGCGACGTTGTTGCACTTTTTCTTCACGTGCACCGACGAGTTCATGGTCTTCTCTCTGCTCATTCCGTTCCTGTATGAGATGGTGAGATGTGTTTATGTCAAATTGAAAGAGGTGGTGATGCGTGTAGAATCCTAATTGATGGCCCTGTGATATTGAAGGTATTCTAAAATATTGGGGGAAAGCTCTCACGGTCTTCTCACAGCTCATTCCCTATCTGTATGAGAGAGGTCCGGGTCCAAATACCGATGCTTACCGATAGGACCGGCAGAGTGAAGAATTGATCTCTTCACTCCCGTGTATGAGTGTTGAGATAGTAGGCAGAATGATTCATCATCATGCCCGACGTATGAATACTTTCTCAGAACGACGTTGGTCAACTGGCGCGCGACGCCCTTCTTCTCATCCTCGCAGTGAGCGCCAAGCAGCAGGAAGTGGCCGAGTTTGTGGCGGATAAGGTGAGCAATTAAGTGTTTCATTATTGAAGTATTATTTGCTCAAGAGAATCCTCACTGATGCATTATTACTACAGAATCAGGACAATGCGTTTTTTAAACAAGTTTCAGAGCGCCTTCTGTCCGGTGGTGGCGACGGGTCTGGGCGGCTGCTTCAGCCAGCTCAGCTTTGTACTATCAGGTGAGATCCACGTTTCAGACTGGATTAGGGATGTTGAATGAAGAAAACGTGAAGAATTCCCATTGTTTGCGAGCTCTTTGTCTTCAATGAAGAAACCTTCTCGAAGAGCACCTCAATGAATAGTCGTCTTTTCTTCATTGAAGAGCTACACTATCTAGCTAGCTACACTAGCTTCTTATTGACAATTTAAAATGATCGAACAACACTACCGTAATAATCTTCGCCCTCCCCTACAGTCTCTTCCGTTCAGGAGACGGAGCAGAGCGACTGCTTCACGAGGCCCCAGCAGCGAATCTCGCCAATTTCAACGCCGCTCTCCTATTCTGCAACGCCGTCGTTCAGGTAGGGCGTACACGTGCACCATGGTAGTATTCATTTTTTTGCAGTGGCAATCATGCTGACATTACTGATCAAAGCGAAGTCACTGAATTTATGAAATCACTGAAACATACTTGATATTCTGGTCAAGTTTGCGACAGTGCGACGTTTCACAATCGTCGCCTTTTGCAGGTGGCACACGACGCCGTGGTCGACAAGATCGCCGAGTACTTCTACTCGGGCTTCCTCATCCTGGTGGTGAAACCGGCCCTGCTGCAGGCCGACGACCGAGATGCAGTGGCTGCGGCTACCGTATACCTGCAGGTGAGTGGGTGTGCACGAGGGAAAGGGATTGAGAAATGGGTTTATTCAATTATGGGTGCTTTTCAAAAAAAACACTGTCTATGTTGCTCAAAATAGCGACTCGAACTTATCTCAAGATCCTGGGACTACTGTAGTAGTTCATTAGGGCATGAAATTAATTTCGAAAATCACAGGTGATTGTGGAGACGCTTACCGAGCGGGCGCTCGTGCGTACCGTCCTTCGGATGCTGCTCGTGGAAAGGGATGTGGATGATGAGGAGAGAAGGACAATGATGACTGTTGTTGTGGAGAGAGTGAAGACGGGCGATAAGGTGAGCACTAGACTTTCAATCGTAACGAAACAACTAGTCGTTTACTATGGAAATCATCCATCGCTCTCCTCATTCCGCGTTGTCTCTCGCGAAAAGAGCAGTTCATTTTCCTATTAAACAACTAGTTGTTTCGTTACGATTGAAAGTATAGTGAGCACGATCCTAGGTATCTCGGGGGGAGGGGTGGGGGTCATTAGTTTTGCACAATCTTTCTCACCCTTACTGATTGAAATATCTGCGAGTAGATGAAAATGCAAGAGTGAAACTCAATTAAAAACAAATTGAAGAGGGGCATCGAATAAGCCTAATAATGTTTATACTTGTACGTTTCCAGCTCTCCGTTGTCTCTCTCTCCCTTCTGGAGCGGGTGCTCGATCTCCTCTGTGAGGATGCTCTTCTAGTGCTCGCGTTGAGACCGCTACTCCCGATGAGAGGAGTAACGAGGGCACAGGTACGGTAGTGAAGGTTACTGCTGATTGAAATGCTAGGGCCACCGTATAAAATTGCCAGCAATTGGATGAACCTTTGCAGTTATCGCTGGGTCTGAAGAAATTGTGGCTGGTCCGATGGACCCTGTGCAAAGGCCTTGACTTGCTTTTACCAAACAAATGCAACATAGCAATTTGAATTATTTTGCAGGTAGCGCGAGTGCGCGAGCGGTCGTACGCCTCTTCACTCGCTGCACGATTGCTGTCAGCTGTGCCTACGACCATGCTGCGGTTCCCCGAGGTGAGCAATGAGATCAAAGATCGTACTCATGTCATGTCGCTCAATTATCCTATTCTTCATGGAGAGTGCTCTTCGTGAGGTTGAAGTCGCGGTGGGTGTTCGAGAAGAGTGACAAGTATCACTCAATCCGCCATTGCAGATCTGTTCCTCCTCCTCCCTCGAGCAGTACCTCCAGGAGGCGGCCGATCTGGTGGATGCGAGGGCGAAAGGATGCGCAGGATGGAAGTGGAGGTACGGTTGAGATCGTAGAGTCTTTGAATGTGAAGAAATGAGTGGGGAAGTTTGGCTTGATCTGATAGGAGGGCGAAAATTGGAAGACTAGAGACACGATTTGTTTGAGTTTCATCGGTTCTTTATGTTTTCTGCTGTGAAACGATGATGATCGTAATCAATAAGAAGGTCGAAAAAAATAATTTATCGTTTCAACTACGACTTCAGATACGACGGCGTCTCTCCTCCACCCGCACTCTTCCGTAGCGAATCGGATGACGATGGGCATACGGTAAGTGATCGAATATTGATTTTCTAAGTCGGTTTATTGAAGAGCTACTGTATCTTGAAATGGTGATTGATCTGGATACGGTAATCTCGATTTTCGATATCTTTCCAGCCCTTCACCCGTCTCTCCTCCGTGCGTTCTTCGTTCTCCACGGCAGGGAGGGATCTCAATCGGTGAGAACTTATTTTTATATCTTTTTTTTTTGTCGTGCACGATACTACAGGAATAGTTGTTTCGCAGTTGTTGAGCTGTCTGAATGACCATCCTTCTTCCAGATACTTCTCCCTATCCGCTCGTTCCGGCCATCACACTGCGGAGTCGCTCGGACGACAACTGGGAGAGCTGGGAGAGAGTCCGCCAAGGTACGGTAGAGGGGGATACGGAGGGGGATATATAACACACGTTCAACTAAAATTACTACCAACATTTGAATTGCCAGTGATTTTTGCCAGTGAAATAGTCGCTTTTCATCTCAAATCGTCACTCGAGTGGTTGACAATTCAATCTCACCCCGATTGCCTAATTTGCATCCTCAGATTATCCTCTTTGTTTGAAACTGGCAATCGGGCGAATTTTCCCGATTGCCAGTCCCTCTTGAGATGAGAGAATTGATTCAATTGTACTATTTTTCATTTGTTGAGTTCCTGAAACATACTGAAAACGACCCAATTCCTTCATTATTTTCTCATATGTTTCAAAGAAAATCAAAACGCAGATGAAGAACATCAATCAATTGTTTTCTCTCAAGAGGGACTGGCAATCGGGGAAATTCGCCCGATTGCCAGTTTCGAACAAAGAGGATAATCAGAGGATGCAAATTAGGCAATCGGGGTGAGATTGAATTGTCAACCACTCGCGCGGCAATTTGAGATGAAAAATGATCATTTCACAGGCAAAAATCACTGGCAATTCAAATATTGGTAGTAATTTTAGTTGAACGTGTGTTATATCGATTGGGCAGTGCATGAACACACAATCGTCCCTACCGTATTCATATCATCGATTAGTTACCGTAATCCTTCGAGATCCTCAACTGGTTCGATGGAGGACGAAAGCGAACTGGAAGAGGACGCCGAATTCGTGCTTCCGAAGATGACGTCAGTCTAAATTTTTATGATAATATATAATTTGGAGTGGTTTCTCATAATGAGAATGTGTGATTTTATATGCTTCACGAGGCGGTTATGATTTACGTAATGTATCGGCTTGCAGTAAATCTCCTTCTTTTCTTGCAAATAATGATAAATATCTCCAGGAACCAAATAAAAAGTTATCTAAAGTCCTTACTGAACGAAGGATCTTCAGAGCTCGTTTTCATAGCAATCGGAAAACAATTTCGATTTTCATTTGAATGATTGCAGTGCGTCAGCCCTGATGCAATCATCGATGGTTGACTACTTGACACTGACTGCCTACGAGAGTCTGTCGGAGAGCGACTCCGGAGGAGCTGCAGAGATGATCATCATTGAAGATGCGAGGGTACGGTACGCGGGAAAGAGTAGATGCCGGGTAGGGTTGATGACATCGAGTCGAGACAGTCGACGCCTCGATCCTCAAACTCGAGATCGAGATTAAATAATCGAGTAGCTCGAAATGGGAAATGCTCGATCGAGACTTCAATTGCGAGAGAGAGAAGGGTCGAGACAGCGAGACGCGATCGAGAGACTCGAGCCCGTCTCGATGATCGAAGCGGTGATCGAACCCCAACGTCGAATACATGAGATTGGCAAAGCACAATCACTACTACACCACTCCGAGACGGGTCTCGCTGTCTCGGCCCCGTCTCGACCCTTCTCTCTCGCAATCGAGGCCTCGATCGAGCATTTCGACTCGATCGACAATGAATGGGGTAATTTGCGATCGAGGCCTCGAGTATCGAGATTTCTCGATTTCACCAACCCTAATGCCGGGGTTACGGTAGAAGGGAGCAGTGGCGACCAGCCTTGGAGAATATTTGAGTTTTCATTTTCACCTCTGATGTAGTAAGAGTGTTGGTATATGTTTCATATTTCATTCATAGTTAGTAGTGGGCAGTGTTAGTAGTGGGAACGGCGAAACTTTTTCTGTAAAAATACAATCATTGTCGCAGACGGTGCCCGATGCTTCCTCGTCGTCCTCTTCGGCCTTTGCTGCAGCTGCCTCGACGACTGCTGCAGGTGCTGCAGCTGCAGATGAGGAAGAGGCATCGAAGAACTACGGCGCGGAGGTCTTCGAGGAGTGGGAGAACATCAAGGTGAGAAGAGAGGGTGATGAGTAGGGCTGTAAGAATGAAGAGTTCGTCTCTTCATTCCACCTGCTCTCCGTCGAAGAAATTGATTATTCATTCCGGAACCTCGAAGAGCAGTGTTGTACTTATTCGCTATTCGTTCACTTGCAAAATTTCGCAAATGCAGCGGTGATTTGGGCGGTTAATTAAGCACTCTCAATTCCTGAATTTTTTCATCTAATTTGTTGCAATTTCAGGACGATGTTGGCGCATTCAAGAAAGCGATGGCTGCCCTACCATCACCTCCTAAGAAGAAGAAGGAAGGAGGAGGAGGCGACAAGGTGAGGGTCGACTTGCGAGTGTACGGTGATGAGCAATTCGACCATGTTCAGGAGCTCTCATTCGACGAGCTCGCTTCGCTGATTCACTCGCGTGCGCAATACTTTGACGAGTGCTCCGCGGAGGAGAAAGAGAGACAGGTACGGTAGGAGGGAGTATCATTGTTGATGAGCTTGCTATTTGGAAGTGCGTTTCAGTGCGATATGAAACAACCATTGAGCTGTCAGGATGAAGAATTCGTCTTTGCATTCTTCACTCTAAGAAGAGACGAATTCTTCACTCAGAAAACTACTGTAGTCTACAGTAACTCAATCGATTGCAGGCTCGAATCAGCGCTGTTGAAGAGGCGGAAGGGGAGGTTCGAAGGGAGAAGGAGAGACGCGGAGAGGGAAGAGATGAGGGAGAGGGCCGGGGAGGATGGAGGGGAGAGAGCATCGAGGACAATCAGGGTAAGGATTCATTTTATTATTGTTTCCTACCAGAACAGCGTATTGGTGTAGTCGATTGAGGTTTGCTAAACAAGGAGCCAGAGAAACACTGTAGCATTACTCTGCCATTATCTCTATAGCAACGGCGAAACTCAACTCAAATATGAAAAATTTTATTCCAGGCACGCCCCTGCTCTCAGTCCTGCTGCAGAAACTGGCCGCAATGGACGACCAGAGCATGGCTTTCAATCTACAAGTGAGGCTGATCTTTGATCTATGTAGTTTGAGGTCTAGTCTGAGTTAGAATCTGTAAGTAGGGCTGTCAGTATGCACAATTCTTCTCATCATTCGACTTCGAGCATAAGAGGAATGAAGAGACGAATTCTGCAATCGTGTAACCATAAAATGGAGACGTTTAATTCGGTCTTTGATCTCTGACCCCGTCCAGCTGTGCTCCTTCCTCTACTCGCTCGCGTCCTTCCCTCAACCCCTGCTCGTGCTGGCAATATTCGGTGGATCGGAGAAGGCAGGAGAGGGAGACGGATTGGTCTCGGTCAGTATTGATTGAATCTTGAAAATGAAGATTACGGTAGGAGTGCAGGGATCACAAACTGATTCGAACCACGAACCCATCTAGCACCGAGAAATTTTGAATGAACGGTAATTGGTAACTGGCTTTTTTGGGCTTCCGTATCATTCATTATTCATCTGATTGTTCCCTTGCAGATTCTCGAATCGCTGAAGGATCGTGTGGACGCGGCGCTAGCTACGCTTGAAGGAGCTGATGTGAGTACGGTAGAAGGGGTGCTGTAGTAAGGGGATGGTTGATGTGGTCGTCTGTATTGCATTTATTCCTACAGGAAAGCATATTATTGGAACATTTTTCAAGCCCAACAAATCATAGCCAGATCAATGTAAGTGCTAATGAGCGAGGCATGAAACATATACATTTCTGCGGGACCGGTGATCAATTTTTTTCGAAACATCTGTGACTGGAGGGGGCAGGGTTACAGAATATGGGTACGAGAAGGCATACTGTAGACAGTATTCGAAGAATTTCAGATGTGGATTCGACGGGCGTTGCGCAATCTGGCGCACCGTGCCGACCGCATCGAACGCGCGCCGGACGCCGCGACACCGCGCACCATCGAGGGACTACGGTAAGCGATTACTGTGGGGGAGGGAAAATAGATAGTTCTTGTTAGTTTTATGTAAAAGCAGTGAGAAGAATGCATGATCATTGCAGAACAGCGAGGAATGTCTTACTGTGTTCCTGAAAAATACAAATTTCAAGTGGAATATTTTTGATTCGAAACTGGGCGACAATTCACGATCATTCTTTTTCATTCTGTCTTTCTGGACAACTAGAGCTCAAAAGTGTTGAGAGCAGATTCAAATGCAATGTTGTACAGATCAGACGCATCTCGTGATATGGAGAACGGATCGCCGACGGGTGCTCACGCCCCTTTGACGAGGGCGAGACCCTTCGGAGGAAGTGCGAGGAGATACGGATTCAGGTGAGAGGTGGAGATATCCGTTGGGGTACGGAAGGTAGAGTAGTAGATAGTTGTAAGACGAAGTGCGAGTAGAGTCTGGTATGAGGACGGTAGAAGGAGATGGAAGTTTTTATAGACTCATTGGCTAATAGTAAGAAAAAAACTGAGTTTACGGTATCCATTGCAGGTACCACTCCCACCTGGCGATAGATGCAGATGCAGCGAAGGAAGACGCGCGTGCCAAGGTATTTTAATAAATTATGTTGATCATTTCAAATATTTTCATTTATTCAGGACCTCGCGCACGCGGCCATTCTCCTGGCAAACCTGTGCCAGATGCTAGCCGGCATCGCACTGCACCAATCAGTGGTGGTGCACAAGTGAAGAAACGTCGCCCGAACGGAATGCACACTCGAGAACACCACCATTATTTTTTTCATAGAATATCAAAATGTGAAGCGGTTGTAAATAGTACTGATGAGATTATGCGTAATACATAGGCCGCTAGATTGTTGTAATTATCGAAATCACTATTTATTGATTTTTGCTCGGTCTAACAACCAAACTGTGATACCAAGATTCGAAAATAATATGCTCAGATTTATTGTGTGATTGTTTACCATCCCGATTGTTCAACTATTTAAAATATCATAATAAGATCATTTCACAAAGGGCAATTGTGTAGCTATTTATAAACAGTTATCTACAGTGTGATCATAGTATCTTTTACGAATGTATTCCTCTTTATCTTTATGTTTTTTTTCGAATATTTTTATTGGAGTCCTAAGGTGATAGAGAATAAAGGGTTTGTCTCTGAGAGTTCTTATTGAATCCAATCTAACTGGTTTTCGAACCAGAACTAATATCGATGGGTTTAATCGTTTTTCTCAAAAAAAATAGCCATGCTCGACTTCCTCCATTGATATTCATCAAAGACCAATTTTTTTAATGTAACGAATTCACAAATAATACGAAAGATCCAATACCATAATTACATTAGTCCTCGTAAAATTCAAAATTAAAAAGTGATACAAAGGTTGACAGATGATGCGCTCCGCTTGAACTGAAAGCGCGGGATTTCAAACTTTTTGACCAATATCGTTTTCTTTTTTTCTACAATATTTTGATAAAACTATGATTCCGTTTGATTCCGCCGCTTAAGATTCAGTTTGCACGCAACCTTGTAGATTACTTTGCTCATGCGTAAACATCGTATCTGTTTTTTTTAATTCTTCCTGCGTGCGCGAACAGGTCAAATAATGCGGGAAATGTGATTGCTCTCATATTTTAGCGGTTTTCCAGTCGCATGTTGTTTGTGATTTGATAATTGATCTCTCCATTTTCCATTTGCAGTGCACTCACAATGGACATGAGTGACGACGACGCGCCGTTGGTGGCTGTGAGGAAGGAGAAGACGGGGTGAGTTGTCTGCCCCTCTCCAATTGCCACTCTCTCTAGATAGTTCTGTGTGCCTAGCGATAGAGGGAGTATGGACCCTGGGTGGCACTAAGCGAAATCATAAATTAGAGGCGAGTAAAACTTTGTTTTGTCGCTCAATCATGATATCATCGCTATACGATATCATTAAATGAGAACTACCCAGTTGATTTTCGGTTGCACGACATGTTTTACTCTCCTTCGCTTAGCTTCTGATGATCTCTTGCAAACATGGCTCTTATAAACAAATCATTCGCTACTAGCAATTACCAGAGCAGAGCTATTGATGGAAGAGATATGGAACCTCACCTATGTCCAGTTCCACGCCCTCTTCCGCGACCTCCCGCAAGAAGGTGATCATCTCCAGTGATGAGGAGGAGGAGTCTGCTGCACCTGCAGCACCTGCAGCAGTAGTCCACGTCGACTCGGACGACCCCGAGGGAGACGCAGCACTGGTCAGTGAGCTTGCGGGGCTCTATTCATGCTAGGTCATGCGGATGTGGGCACCGTGAATGAAATTGCCAAAATTTGCATTGTCCCATCTAGATGGGAACACCAGTGGTGAAGAAGGGTATGGGGAATCTCCATTATAAGCTCCTGTTACCGAGGTGAGGATTGGCGAGAATCATAGCTTCGTTGCAACTAGAGGTGATACAGTCAGCTTGAAACAGCAAAGTTCCTTCCGATTTTCCTACTCTTTAAAGACCAGCGAGTCGCCTAGTAAATTGGCTACTTTTTAGAACTGTATTTATAGATTGATTACCGTATCCCCTACCGTGTTCTCTCTCTTTCAGCCGGCCATCGTGTCGAAACCTGTGGAGATCTCGCCCGCCAGCTGCACGTCGAGTGGCAAGGAGAACGAGGTTGGTCAATGATCTTTGTAGTTTGTAGTTTGTGGTCCGATCACTGGTGAGCTTCGATGTCATAGTTTCCCGGGGATCCGCAAAAAGCAGGGTCCGGGGATCCGCAGTAGGAAAAATTCACACTACGCAGACCCGCAAACGGCGCGGAGTGCCGAATTTTTTCAAGAAAACCACTCCGCCGATCCGCAACCCAAAAAAATATGACATTGGTAGCTCAGCAGTGGGTCCGATTTGTGTAGTCTACACTTACAAATGAACAATGATTGGTTGCTTTCCTACTTTGCAACGGAACGATTGCTGATAACTTTAGGAGAACCAGTGAAACCGAAAACATGTAGGTCCTTGAATCGATTTAGTAGTAAAACACGATGATCTCAATTCGTTCCTATAGGCTGTTGGGTTCGGACCCCATAAGAGCATAAGAGGAATTTGTGCGGGCTTAGTAGTAATATTCAGTAAATGAATTTCCTCTAAATTCCTCTCATGCTTTTTATATTTTTATGCACGTTCAATTCGGCGTAATAACAATGGCCCGATACGACGAAAATATTTCAAGAATCCGTGAAACCGGGAGACGCGGGCTCGCGAAATCGCTTTTTGTCAAATTGGAATTGCAACTTAATCCCCATTCCCAATTTCAGACGTCCTCGTCGGCCAAGAAGGCCGCGGCTGCTGCAGCTGCTGCATCGCGCAAGCGCAAGGCCGACTCGGCGACTCCCGAGAAGAAGATGGTCAAGGTATACGGTAGTTAGTGATTGATAGAGTACGGTAGCTATCGATTTATAGGAGGTATACGGTATACTAATACTGTAATCAAGGTTAGATATTGACCGCATTCGTAGCGCAATTTTTCGATCGAGGATACGGTAGCAGAAGATTACTGTAGGGATTCATTGCAAGGATACGGTATGCTAGTACTGTAAGTTAGATATTGACTGTAATCGAAGCGCAAGCTATCGATTGATGATACGGTAGTAGTTGATTACGGTAGCCATTGCAGAAGCGTGGCAAGCTCGCGTACTCGTCCGATTCGGAGGAAGAGAAGATGGATGATGCAGGTGAGGGGAGGGGAGGGAAGGGAAGGGAGAGTACGGTGGGGAGCTATATTATCGTTACAATAGGGACTGTATGCACAAAAAGGCGTAGAATAATCATTGCGGGGAGTACCCGGAATAGGTGAACTACTTGCGAAACTTAGAATCACTACCTTGCACTTTTTCACTTTTTTCTCTCCTTTTTATTTTGGAGCGTACACTGCAACGGAGAGGCATTTTGGAACTGATTTTGTCAATCATTCTTCCTGAATTACAGGGGTAGTACGGTACCTGCTAGATGGATCGATAACTCAATGGGCTACAGTAACGACTCCATCTTGTAGAGTCGGAGGCAAATGACGCGGAAGAGGAGAAGAAGCCCGTGAAGAAGACGGTGTCTCGACCAAAAGTGGAAGTGAAGAAGGAAGGAAAGGGAAAGAAGAAGAAGGAAGAGGAGGAGGATGATGATGAGGAGGAGGAAGACGAGGTGGGTTGAAGGCGGAATTTGATTTTTTTGTTAATCGTCTCCAATTACTAACTGCTGTGCATGGTGCAAACTCCTTTTTGCAAAATGCCTGAAACTCGGATCCAATTGGCCCACAATTTTTTGATATTTGTGTTGCGGGCGAGATGAGAATAGAATCATGTTGGGAATAAAATATAATTGTAAAAAAATATTCGAAATAAAGTTAATGATTCAGGACGATGCGAGTGATGAGAGTGAGATGAACGATGATGAGGGGGATAGTGAAGATGATGATGAAGATGAAGAGGAGGATTGTGAGGAAGAGAGCAAACCGAAGAAGAAAGCGGGCAAGGTACGGTAGCTGTTTTAGGGTATCAGGGTTTACGGTGGAGTTATGGTAGGAAAGGGTACGGTAGACTTTGGATACGGTATCAATAATACTCAACTGTAGAAGGTGTGCAGGGTTGTACGGTGGGCGAGTGTAAAGGTGTATCCAAGTCAAGCGATTTTACGTCGTAAGACAACGCTAGGCGGGACCCACTGGTAAGGCCAGCTGTTAGACGGACTACATACCCGGCTGTCCAATGCTTTCTCGGGCGAGTGTACTGTAGGCCACAAATACGGAATCGATAAACGATTGTACAAGTCATCCATACTCAAGGTTTTGTACAGTAAGGGACTACGGTAGGTAGGTGTTCCGTAGGCCTCAGGTACGATATCAATGTAGTATTGTAGAAGTCGTCAATGGTGGTATCGGATGTGTCGGAGGATGATGATGACAAACCCCTGGTGAAGAAGACTCCCGCAGGGAAGAAGAAGGTACTGTAGGGAAGGGGATACGGTAGACCTGAATTTTTAAAGAAAATTTAAAAGTATGTATATTGGCATAATTTCTATGGGAATTGCTTATTGATAACCATGGCCTCTCAATTATTGCTTTCTGGACAAATTCGAAAATTAGAAAATTCAAATGATTTACAGGCAGCGAAGAAGGCGGAATCGGATGACTCGGATGATGATGAGCCTCTAGTGAAGAAGAAAGAGAAGAAAACTCCCGTCAAAGTACGGTATCACAGTATCATTGTGTGTATACGAAAGCGCTAATTATATATTTTTGAGTTAATGTCCGGATTGTCAATGTGATCAGAAAACTTGCCGTGCTATAGTATTACCTTTGAAACATAGACCTGCATTGTTGCTAATTCAAGGAAGCGTTAGGGCGGGTAACCAGCCACTGGCCGTCCAAGATAGGCTCAAGTTGCTAATCGGCGATGGGCACTGCTGAGCTACCAATGTCATAGCTTTTTGGGTTGCGGATCGGCGGAGGGGTTTTCGTGAAAAAAAAATTCGGCACTCTGCGCCGTTTGCGGGTCTGCGTAGTGTTATTTTTTCCAACTGCGGATCCCCGTGGAACAATGACATCGAAGCTCACCAGTGGCGATGGGGTGTGGCTAGCCCGCCCTTGCATGCCAAACCTCCTTTGACAATGGTTCAGGCAGCGAAGAAGGCCGAATCCAGCTCAGACGACGATGAGCCACTGGTGAAGAAGAAGGGGAAGAAGACTCCCGTCAAGGTGCGTAAAGTATACAAATTTCAAACCCATAAATTCAGCAATACTCCCGAAAATATATTGGGTACTTTTTTGTTTTGGGCAGGCGCGTGCGTACTACTGAATGAGAACAACTTTAGTTTTTCATCATTTATGAAACGGAGATGTGACATGTGCAAATTCGTGAATAAGACAATTCAAATGATTTACAGGCAGCGAAGAAGGCGGAATCGGATTCGGATGATGATGAGCCGTTAGTGAAGAAGAAGGAGAAGAAAACTCCCGTCAAGGTGAAAGCGCTAATTATATATGTTTCAGTTGATCTCTGTCATCTTAATGTGATCAGAAAACTTTCCGTGCTATAGTTTTATCTTTGAAACGTAGATCTACCTTATATGGTAGTTTAATGGTTCAGGCAGCGAAGAAGGCCGAATCCGGCTCAGACGACGATGAGCCACTGGTGAAGAAGACATCCGCGGGGAAGAAGAAGGTACGGTAGATATTGATGAATCTGATAGTGGTCTGCGTTCTCACGACTGTAAGTAAATTTGTAGAATTTGCGATCCGAGTCAACGGTATCGTTGATTCATAGAAATTATTGTTTTGGTGTGCTGTCTGACATGGAGGCATTTTGGTATACTGTAATGGTGTGAAATATTGTTTGTTTACTTACCATCACGTGGAGAACCGCAAATTTTTAAAACTTAGTGACTTTGTGCTCGTTGTGAAACGCAAAAGCGCGATCGGTTATTTTACTTTTTTTTTAAATTCCAGGCAGCAAAGAAGGCCGAGTCGGATTCGGAAGATGACGATGAGCCTCTCGTGAAGAAGAAAGAGAAGAAAACACCCGCCAAGGTCAGTTTGCGATACTAAGATTCCATCTTTGAGAACATCATTCATCGACTGGTTATTGGCAACAGAGAATAGGTTATGATTTAGACTTCCTTTTGAAACGTAGATGTTCCAAGTGTAAAATGGGCACTTTTCTAGTTGGCAACCAAACCCCCCCCCCCCCCCCTAGGGCCCTTCCATTATGAAAGGGGTATTCAATTGTTAGGGAAGTGCTTAGGTTGCTAGGGCTTAGGCTTAGGATGGTCAATAATTTCCTGGTTAGAATCATCTGAGGTGTCGTAATCTTGAAACGTCATTCGTCGATTGCTGATCGTCTACCGTACTTGTAGAAGAATGCGAAGGCGGTCGACAGCGACGACGAGCCCCTGGTGAAGAAGAAGGCAGTGAGGACGCCCCGGAAGACGCTCGCCAAGGTATACTGTAGGCATACCTGGGCCTCAATTTTTTGAGGCCTTCAAAGTACCTAGGTACTAAAGTCGACTACGGGTGGCCGACTCGCGTTTCCCGCGCACACATAGAAAGCGCGAGCTCTAGTCGAGACGGGTTAAAGAGAAGAAAGGAGGCGAGAGAAAGTGGGCGGAGCTTCGGGGCGAGAGTGTGCGGGTAGCCGCCAGATACGTTCTTGGCAAAGGTATGACAGAAGGAAGGGTACGGTAGCTGACTTTGGGGAGGGTAATGATTGATTCCGGTTGTTACTATTCAGCTTCAAACATGGCTGTTTGTAATATCAAATCCAATTCGAATGGTGGTTAGTGGAATATCGAGGACTATTTCTCTGTACGGTAGCTCGTCATTGTCGCTAGTAGGGCTGCAATATTCGTGTTTCAGAAGCCCAAGAAGGGAGATGAGGAGGTGGATAAGAAGAAACCGAAGAAGGAGAAGACTCCGAGGAAGAGGAAGGAAGTGAAGGTGAGAAGTGGGGAATGGGAAACTTGCCGAGAAGGATTTGTGTTTCATGACGTGAGCAGAAATTTAGTTTCGATAATTTCTGATTGTGAGAGTGATTAGAAAAAGTTGATGAATGGAGCTTGCAGGTTTTTCGATTCAGTTAGGAAACTAGTTGCGCATCGCTTGCAATTTTTCAGTCAATGGATGGGCCATATCTTCTAAAAAAAATAAATCAATAATTAGCGCTTGGTTGTGACTTATTGCTATAAAATCATAGTGTGATTTTTGATTTTTCTTCAAGGCGTCCACTCCCTCATCGGGCGACGGCAACTCTTCCTCTGCTCTGTCGAGCGATGAAGATGAGGAGATGAGGGAAGAGAAGGAAGAAGGGGAAGAGAAGAAGGAGACAAAGAGGAAGGAGGGAACGGGTATGAATTCTTAACTTATTCGCATTTGATCTTTCATCAGCTTGATCAAAGTATTGAAATGATAGGATCAGGGCTCCGAGAATCTCGCTGGACAGATCAGAGTTTTAGAGGAAAGAAGTATTACTCTGGTTCTGCAATTGTGATTTCTTACCTTCTGATCAGAAACTTGTATTTTGTTTGCAATGGATCGGTTTGGATACGAATGAAATTTGGGGCTATGGAACGTGCGCTTCAGTTTGATCACTAGGCGCATTGGCGTTGCAGTGATACAATATGAACTCGTTTTCGGTCCCTATAACGATTCTTCGAATTTGGTTGTGTAAACAAAATATTCATATTTCTCCTCACAATCAAGCCTGCATAATGAAAATGCTGATAACATTTTAATAATAAAAATTAGCATAATTTATTTCGATTGCAGACTCATCGGACACCTCCAACTCGGAGAGCGAAGGCGAGAAGGAGAAGGAACGAGTGAAGAAGATGAAGAAGACCAAGGTTAGAGCAATCTCTCCATTATCATTATCCCTTCACCTCAAATAGGGGATGTGTATCATGTACGAAAAATCCCTGAAATTTAGTGGAGTACTGTAGGAATTTACTTGATAGAGTAACTGTAGTGCATTCACAGTACCTCTTGTTGTATCTAGAATAGGATACGATCAGCATACAATGTCAGTTTTTTTTGCTATTCGGTTACAGTAGCCCTAGATTAATCGATCGAATACCGTAACCCTCAATTTCGCTGCAGGAGGAACCCGCAGCGAAGAAGCCAAAGAAGGAGGTGAAGAAGGCGGAGGAGGATGAGGAGGTTGGAGAGGATGGAGAGGAGAAGGAGAAGAAGGGAAGAGGGAAGGGAGGAAAATCGAAGGGAGAGGAACAGAAGGCCGTGAGGCTTGCCAATCTCAGAAAGGTACGGTAGATAGAGAATTGATGAAAGGGGGGACAAGGAATGTAAGTGGAAAAGTGCCTGGGGAAAAAATTATAAAACAGTTTTCGAAGATTTTCACGCCTCATGCATGTCGAAAATGGTATTAGGTTTCAGTAGATACGTAATAATAGTAATATTATAATTATAACAGGTGGCCAACCGCGCGAAGCTCATCATCAACTACAAGCACCTATTCGCGGAGGTATTTTACAAATGATTAATGTTTAATTTTTATTCTCGCGTCCCCTTGAGCAACTGACGTATCAAACGGCTCAAAGGCTAACATTTCCGATTTTCAAATCAATAATATCCACAATTGAGACGCCCGACTCGGATTCGGCCCGTGTGAAGGCGGTGGAGAGATATCTCGGGCAGAAAGGATTTGAGAGTGAGTGGGAGTACGGTGGGAGTGAGATACGATATTAGTTGATTACGGTAGTTAGTAGATAGACCCATTTGAGGGACTGATTCGAATTTCGAAAAAATCCCATTGACTCTTTAGCCTATCCGATATTTACACCTGCCAGATCTTTGATTTTTGATCTTTGATCTCTAATCTCTTCCTTTTCCAGAACCGCACACTCTGGAGCGCGCGGTGGCATGGCGCGAGGCGCGCGAGACGGCCGCCGAGCTGGCCGAGCTCAGCCGCAACGACATCATCCACGCCGTCAGCGACAATCCGAGTGAGTTCCGGTGTATCGGAGCTAACCACCGAAAGTGTGAGACCGGAATCAGTAATAATAAACGGAACGAAAAAATGATTTCTTCAGGAGTGCGCGTGACTCGCTCGCAGCGCGCCGCAGCGCCCGTCAAGGCTCCCGACGCGAAGAAGAGGTACGGTAGAGTGCGATCTTTAAATGAATGATACCGTAGTAGAGCGTCAATTTATTGACACTTTTCTGCTATTATTTTTAATTGAATCGTTTCCATTAACGAGACACTATTATTTGCGTTTACGTTCTAAAGTTGAAACTTGAACCCCTCACGTGATGCACCGGGGCAATAGCACAGTCGGTTGACTACTTTACTCCTTTGTGATTACGGTATTAATTGATTGAGATTAGGGTACTGATTGATATTATTGTATTGAATGGGATTACGGTATTTACAGTCGCCGCGCAGCTCTGGATTCGAGTGATGATGAGGAGGAGAGGGACGACGAGGATGAGGAGAGCAGTGAGGTACGGTAGAGGGGAGGGGATACGGTAGATTAGGGGAAATGAGGTTACGGCATCGATCGATTAGAGTGCTACAGCTGTTCATACGGTTACGGTATCGATTGAATAGAGTACGGTAGCATTCGTTGCAGGAGGAGAAGGATCCGTTCGCCAATCTGAAGGGAATCATCAGCGATGGAGAGGACTCGGACTGAGACCACCGTATCCGAGAAGTACCGTATCCCCATCGATCGATCAATTTATATGTTCACCATGTACTATGTGTAATCTATCCCATTCTCTTCATTTCCTGTCTTATTGATAGTTTCTCATGTTCAAACCAGTGTTCCCCTCGATGACCTACCTTGCACACATTTCGTATCAACTTGATCTCATCACTGGTCTATTTTACCTCATAAGTTTCACATGTTGTGTATTTTATGGCCAGATAAATTGTAATTGCTAAGTGACCCTAGCTGACAATCAGTAATTTTTGATTAAGATAGCAACGACCTGAAAAGAGTTACTGTTGGTAGATGGAGAGAATTGATCCGAGACGATATCGATCGATTAGAGTACGGATCTGAAATGATCTTGTCGAAAGATTATCTGAGTTGGCTCAAGACTGCAGAACAAATCAGACAGCAGCTGTTGATTAGTAAGAGCGACGCGTAGATTAGGGAAAGTATGACGAATGTATTGGAGATTACAAGAACTGAAATGAAACGCAGAATGTAGGTTCGAGAGAAATCGGAGAAACTTGCGGATGGATTCTACTATATTTTGAATATCATTTCCTTATTTCTGTAACCATGATTAAGTTCTTCAATGTCATTCTGATTAATATTTCAGATGCCAACGAGCATGCTCATTTTAATTTTCCTCTTGATTGCAATACATGGTATTTACTGAAGCACAGAACTGAAGCACACGCTACACGTCAACTGTGGATACTTCTTCGTTGTACAGATAAAACATTCAGAGCAAAAATAAAATCGTGACCACTTCGACAGATTGACATTCATAGATAGCGATTCTCCTAGCGAGATAGTTCATGGGAAAGAGAGAGCCACTAAACGATAGAGAAAAAAAGGAGATGAAAGAAGAAGTGATGAAAGAACGCCAGTTATATCCTATGGTCGGTCGCCTATGGTCGGTCGGTCATCTATGGTCGGTTATCATCATCTAGCAATCACTGCCAGACATGATAAATTGATTGATTGATTAATGGTTGGTCAAAACTGGAGCACAGTAACAGGATCCTTCTGTGAATAAATCTCTACTACATAGTCATTTGGTATACAAGGGGTCTTTACACACTAGAGAAATGATACCGCCGTCTCTTCATTTCACACACTCTCTCGTCGACCGTGCGGGTGAGAGTGTGCAAAATGACGAGACAGCGGTATCATTTCTCGAGCTCTATCACACACTAAGGACAAGGACACAAAAATCTGTTTATAAAGATGAATTTTAGAATGTGACTGGTGATCTTTGAGTGGTAGAGTTGTGAACTTGAGTACTCTGCCCGAGCCTTCCTGAATATGGAGTTTTCATTTTAATCAGAATTAATGAGAATGAAAATATTATCAGACTTTCTCAAAACACTAGGAAGGACAAAAAGCTCGAAAAATCTCACCCAATCCAATCGAACGCAGCGTAAAATTTCTGATCGACTTGTTTAGAGCGAAATAGATGAATGGGGGCGAACCTTTGAAATAGTATAGGGATTAAGTTTTGGATTAATTTGTTTGGGGTTAATACCATTACTTATCTGCCAGGAGACATGGCCTGCAACGATAAGTGAAGGTGGAAGGGGAATGAAGTTCATGGACACGTAACTGAAGGGCGACGATTACCATTTTCTCCAAAGTCAGTCACTTTTCCACTGCGTGTACGTAGTCGACATTTCCTAATAATCGAATAACACTCACATCAGTGATGATCCGAGATTGGCGCCGCAGATGAGCATAGCTTGCACGAAAATCTTCAATTTTTTATGCTACGTTTACATAATGAATACAATTTGTGTTACCGGCGTATTGCTGAAAACCTTAGAACTATTGGCGCCTGGAGAAATTGCTTTCTGCAAAATAAGTCAGTTATTGATCGGTCTGCTCGGTGTGACTACCGTACCCTTTTGGTCACCAGCACGATGCACAGTGCCACGTAGAGAAGACAGGAGAGAGAGACGATGATCATGTCGTGCACCGCGTGCGGAATGTTGACGTACTGTAGGCGACCAATATCAGTTTTATAGTTTCGACATATTTCTCATTGTGTGTGCAAGGTCGACGTTTACCTCATCTTTTCCGTGACCGGGAATAAAGGGCGAGAAGGACATTGATTGCAAAGAAGAGTTAACGATTAACTGAATCGGATGCTTTATTATCTACTACTCTTTGAGGTTTATCTGTCACTCCGAATCAAGTTAAATGATATAAGAAAATCGAATTCAGACAATATTGGTAGTTTGAAACTTGCCGGTCTGGTGAAGAAAGTCATGAAAGTGCCATATCCAATGCATATTAAAATGTAGATGTTGGTTTTCGTTATCTGAGAACATGTTTTAATGCCCAAAAAAATCTGAAATCCGAACGGTGAAGTATTTGGAGAGATTCAGCATTTCGAAAAGTCGATTCACCGCGAGGACTATGCAGATAGAAGAGGCCATGCACCAATTACCTGTTAAAAAAAGTAAAGGTGTTTTACGTCGTAAGACATCGCAAGGTGGGGACCACTGGTAAGGCCAGCTGTTAGACCCAATTACCTGCACTATTTCAGTTGCTTGAGTTGCATTTTAAAACAACGCGTTCTCTGTAAGAACGCAGTGATGAGGATAGGAAAGTGTACAAAAATTTCAAAAACATTGTTCGTGGAGCAAACTTCACACGTATATCTGAAATTTATTTTTCGAAAGTTCATTGATCAAAGGTCAAAATTTTTGGAATCAAAGTTAAAAAATCGTAATTATGGTTCTTATGGATCATCTTGGTGAGGTTTGAGCCCCGGGCGATGTTTTTGAATTTTTGAACACTCCCAACTGCATTCTTACAGAGAACGCGTTTTACATTAATGATACAATAAGATTAACTTACCGTATCCTACGATTCCTATGCCAGCAGTAGCAACGGGATCGGAGCAGAATACCGCACCCTAGAACAGTGAAAAATGTATTTAGCCGGTAAGGTAACGAACACCTGTCTTCAGACGATACGCAAGAGATAACCGAAGTGGACTAGATAATTTATTACCTGGATTAGAAGAACACCAAACGCTACACTGCTGGCTATGCCTCCGACCATATCAAGTAGAGCCAAGCAGAACATTATCTAAATGTTAATTAGACAAATAAATTTAAATAATTAATTTAATTAATTTAAATTAGTCACTTTGATGCAGGACATGCGGGCGTCTTTACGAAGTGCAATCAAGCAGGGAATGTAGAGGATCTGCAATTACCAGGGTCTCGAACCTATTTCTTCGGTTAGGACATTGATACCCGCTATGCTTAGGCTCAGACGTGTGATGATACCCCCAACGATTGCTGCATTCCGAGCCCAATTTCACATGAGAGTCTATCCCAACTTGGGTCTCTTCACAATTGTCAGGGATTACCGTATACCTCAACGATAATGCCGAATACGAGGGAATACCATCCGAAGATGGGACGCTTCACGCCGTATTTGTCGGCCCACGCCGGACCGGACGGCATAACTTCACTGGATATTGTAAATTATTAGCGCATGCCAGGAAGCGGAATTCATCATATGTGATCATCATTGACCGACCTACTTTTCTAACAAAATAGTCTAGCAAAAAATAAGGCGTTAAAAAGTACCTGCAATTATATTCTGGACCACGAAGCATATTAGGCATGAATTCGTACTGAGCGCCGATCATTCTAAATATGGATAGGCATGAATCATGGTTTTATTTTAAAATGAGAATTTAAAAAAAAACATTGAGAAGGAAGTAGACAGAATGAGAACAAATGATATAATAGTATCCATATCTCTCGAATGTAGGAGGAGCTTGACATACGAGAATGGTGAATGGCTAAAGAACGGTGTGAAAAACGTGACGAGTCTTATTATTTCTGTCATCGGACTAAGATCATATTATGTACGGTGACTAGGCGCGAGAGATAGACAGGGAAGTTGATCACGATAGTGCGACTTGCACCCATCACGCGTCTATGATTTCCGACACATGACACAACAGATTAAGGGATGCATAAAGGGCAGAATATACACGGATGAATCATCTCTTATAGAGCTCGGCATATCTCTTCCTTTCGCGTACTCTCACACCAGAGAGCTCGAGAAAAGATACCACCATCTCTTCATTTTGCACACTCTCTCGCCAGCTCGGTCGACGAGGGGGAGTATGAAATGAAGAGACGGCGGTTTCATATCTCGAGGTGTACTGCAGCGGGCGAGAGAATGTACGAAATGACGAGACGGCGACTCACATTTCCAGCTCTAATGTCTTATTGACGCCAACGAATTGCTTCCCATGGAACACACGAGTGATAATAACTCGCATCTTCGACCCCTCGTAGAAATTAACGATATTCGGAATTCTCTTCGCCACTTCGACCACTTCGACAGTGTTGTATCTACATCAACAACATAACCATGATCGCCCCAAGATATACCGTGGTACACGAACGTCAAAAGAAAAACGAAAAGGAGAACATATATGCTTTGAATCGTTTCAAGGAATCTATTTCTTCGATAATGACTACATGACACACTTGTATGCAATTTTAATATAAATAAATGGCACCTTTCTCTGTTCTCTCACACACATTGTTTTACCAAAGACTAGAGTTTTCACATTTCTTAATATTTATATTCTTTTCCTCTGTTTTATCTACAATCACAACAGCTGAAAATTGCATGCGGAATGTTTCTACTACAATCGATACACGTTATTCAAGGCTTAAATTAAACGCTGAACTATACAATCTTTAGAAGGCTGAAATACTACAAACGTTAGGGATACTGTAACTCTGGGACACTCAACACAGTAACACACAAATTCTACACGGTAGAACTACAATGCATGGGATACGGTAACATATAACGCTACCGTAATCCTTAACCTGGATGGGATACTGTATTTACCGTACTCCTACTCGAAGGGGTTCGCCAACTTCTCATCCGTATTGACAAATACGCTCTTCGTCTGCGTGTAGTGCTCGAGGGCCGCTACTCCATTCTCGCGACCGAAACCGGACTGACCGTAACCGCCGAATGGCACGAACGGGGCTGCATGGAAGGAAAGATTACGGTAATGGACATACCTGTCCAGGTCTGACGGCGACCCCTTTTTGACCACGTACCCCGGTACATGGTCCCGCACATCCCCACGTGGGGATGTGCGGGACCATGACCATGTGCCTGAAACATATCCCATTGTGTTCTACAGTATCCCAATATCGATTTTTGTTACAGTAACCCTACCGTACCACGGTTCGGTGGGTCAACCATTTTAGCCTCGGGTCAAACTTTAGCCAAAGAGTCTAAAATCGATCGGAAAAATGTTCTACCGTAATCTACAGTAATCTACCGTATCCCTGAGCACGGTATCGCGGTGGGGCATGGAGAACTGATTTTTTTTGTTTTTCTCCGTTCTTTGTGCCTACATGCATAGTTCGTCGAGGAGATTATTTTTTTGAGTTTCGTACCGAAATCTTTCGTACCCCCCTACCGTAATCCTACCGTACCCAGCCGTGCCCTGGTGAATAAAACATCTATAACGGAGGTTGATTATTAGTAAAGAGCGCATCCTAGTATCACCGGGTTAAATAAAACATCTATAACGGAGGTTGATTATTAGTAAAGAGCGCATCCTAGTATCACCGGGTTAAATAAAACTTCGATTACGGAGGCTGTTTATTAGTAAAAAGCGCATCTTAGAATCGCCGGGTTGGATAAAACTTCGATTACGCTTGCTTTTTTCAAACCAGGTGATTGTAGGATGCGCTCTTTACTAGTAAACAACATGCGTAACCGAAGTTTTCTCCAACCCGGTGATACTAGGATGCGCACTTTACTAATAAACAAACCAAAAATCGATAATGATATACTGTAGAACACAGTGGGATATGTTTCAGGTACATGTTCCACCATGACCTACCAAATCATTTTGGACCATGAACCCCGGGTCATGGTCCCGCACATCCCCACGTGGGGACGTGCGGGACCATGTACCGGGGTACGTGGTAAAAAAAAAGTCGCCGGCGGCGTGGACACCTATGGTAATGGATGTCGATAACTGGCTTGTTAAAATAACCCTTTCATATGACACTAATGGGGCTGCAAATGGGAGACGCTAAGGTGTATCGAGAACGAACATAGCGCACTCGAAATTGCACAGCCAATCAATAGGCCAAGTTTGTGTTTCAACATATCAGTAAAATCAGTGCCTCGCTCAGTCAGTAGTAAAGCAGCAGTCATCAAAAAACATTCTGAAATTTTGAACCTATCGTATCGCTTGGATATTGTTGCCCCGTTTCCCTATCGCCAACTGATTTTTCTCAAATCACCAAATCGACTCACAGACGTCGTTGTACGTGTTCACGTAGACGTTGCCGGCGTGCAGCCGGGCCGCCAGGTTGTGCGCCTTGCTCAGATTCCTGCAACCATGTGGTGTGCCATCGAGGGCGACGTTTCCCAACTCTCAGATTTCTATGCAATTTCCTACAGAAACCGCTCTATAGTGTAGTCGACGTTTCCCAATCACCCCACCACACCCCGCACACTCACTTGGTGAACACGCCCGCCGCCAGGCCCATGTCCGTGTCGTTGGCCATTCTGCAATTGCGCATACGGTAGCTAGTGAATCACGGTAACCCACACCTATTCTCTCAACAAATGTCACTGCTAGCACAGTGTATTCAGTTCATTCGTTCCTCATACAAAATTTAACCATACAGATACAGATTTATCAGTATTCGCAAAGTTGCGCCGATGCTGAATTTGACCATGAACGATGCAAAATCAATAAATGCCCAATTCTAGACCAACCTCATCGAATAAATATTCGACCCACCTGAGTGCCTCCGATTCCTCGTCGAACGGGATCACCAACAGCGCCGAGCCGAAGATCTCTTCCTGAAATCACGAAAAATAGATTTTGAAAATCATGGTAATCAGAATTTGTGTTGTCCCAATTTTGTGTTTCACTCGATCAGTAAACTCAGAGAAGGAATACTTGAGCAATTATGATGCAACTAGTAGTCGTGAATAAACAAACAATTCCTCACACTCAAAAGCATTGTGAAATATCGTACAAGAATACAGAAAAATCACCAAAACCCAAATTGAGCATGTGTGAGTTTCCAGTTTCACTGGGTTCTCAACTTGACGGAAATATTGTAAGAGCAATTTCAATTCCTAAAGCTTTTCGATAAAGATCAATCCAGCATGACCACCAATACCCCGAACACTGTGATACTAACCGTATGCCACCGTAACCCATCCCTACCGTACCTTGTACACGGCCATGCTCTCGGTGATTCCGCTGAGAACGGCCGGCTCCAGGTAGAAGCCGCCCTCCAGACCGGGTACCGTAACCCGCTTGCCACCGTACAGCAGGCGGGCTCCCGCAGCGACCGCGCCTGAATCAGGGAATGTACCACAAACAGCGTAGAAATGTAGACAAATTAGGAGTTTTAAGTTAAAACTCCTAATTTGTCTACATTTCTACGCTTTTAACATTAAAATGTAAGATCAGGGAACACAATTGAATTATGCTAGCACATTGATGTTTCAACGATACTACATAGCACCTAGGCATTTCCCAAATCTCAATTTCGACTCGTTGCCCCTGTTAAAAAAATATAATAAATATCTGAAAATGCGAACAACAAAAGCCAGCTGCAGACGCAAAACTGGATCTTATTACGTAAGCAAAACTGGACATTTTCACTCATCTTTCCAGGCACACTCGAGCCAGTGAGCAAGGAAGATCGAGTTATCTCATCGTCTAGTACAATACTACTTCCCAATCGTCTCACCCTGTCTAGGATACCGTAACCTGACCCCTACCGTAACCCACCATCGATATACGCCTTCACTTTGTCCATGTGCTCGCGGGAGATGGATGCGCCCACGCGCGTCGACTCGTCGAGCGGATCGCCCACCTACAGGAGAGAAATTGATTGAGACAGATCATCGATTGATTACCACCTAAGGTCCACCTTCATCTTATCTCCAGTATGAATTGAGCAAAATATCATATCCAGTCTACAACAAATATCTAGTCCCCACACATTTGTGCTTCAAGAGGATGCTAAACACCGCTTCAGTTGACCATGGCAATAATGGTATGGGTAGAAATAGTACAACACTCTCCAATTCAATAATCGATCGATAAATCAACCACCACCGTATACCTTCATCTTGCTCGTCTTCGCGACGAGACGCTCCGTGAAGGCGTCGACGATCGATCGATGCACGAGCACCTGCAATTACCGTACTCGATGGAGAGGTACTGTACTCAACAACAAGCTACCGTAGCTATTAGTCACAAACTACTACTCTTACTGCTACCCCTAGTATTCAACCGAATATTTGTTAGTTTTCTACCATGCTTCGAAAAGCTATCATTCATCCCTCAAATCGTATGTTAAGTCTTAATGTTGAAGCAACAAATTCCACGGTGGGCGATGAAACTTTGGACATTGATCGAACTATTCAACCATTCGTCGTACCTTACCGTATCCCTGAAACCAATCAATAACTACCGTACCTTGCTAGCATTGGATCACACTTGTCCCTGGGATAAGAAGTACTATCATGGCCTTACCATACATCGAATTATCAATAACTACGGTACCCTACCGTACCCTCAACCAATCTACCGTACCCTAACGTACCCTCAACCAATCTACCGTATACCTTGCTCGCATTGGAGCACACTTGTCCCTGGGAGAAGAAGTTGGCCATCATGGCGCCCGCCACGGCCGAATCGACGTCCGCGTCTAAAAGGGAATTAATGATTTCCCATCATGATTGATCAGACTCTCTTGATTTCATGCACTCTCTCGCTCTTTGTCATCCACAATGACTGAATGGCGTCTAGAATAGGTAATTTCAACACTCTTCCACTCGAACGATCCTCCTCGCTATTCGAATGTGTAATCATTGTAGGCAACATCGCTTCCATCACCTATTTCCAACGACACTAAATATATCTAAACTTCGAAGCATCAATTACCCTAGTCTCTTTTTTTGCAATTACGCTTTGAGCTGGCCTCTTATTGTTCGATGTATGAATTGATCGCTACCTACCAATGATTAAGCGCGAATTATCCCCGTCATCATTATAAAAAAAAATTGTGGTGATAACTTGAAGTAGCATACCTTCGAGAATGATCAGAGACGATTTCCCGCCCAGCTCAAGCGTGAGCGGCTTGATCGAGCGAGCGGCGCACGCCTGACAATGACAAGTATTGATTAGGCAATTTGAGATGTTCACACATCACCATTCCCCCCCCCCGCCTAACGATATCAACTGAGAATGTTCACGCATCACCACTTCCTCTCTCCAACCTGCTTCCGCCTAGTACTAAAATAGTAACACACACTGCTGATCACCTCTCCCATTCTAATCTCTGACTTCGTGCCAGATGCAAATGGGAACATTCACCGCTCACCAGCAACCAATATCCTCAATTTAGAAATTACACCGCTCACCTGCATGATCCTCTTCCCCGTCGGTATGCTGCCCGTGAAGGAGACCTTGTTCACTTCCGGGCTCTCCACGAGAGCTGCGCCCGTCTCGCCCTCGCCCTGGCAATTGGGGAATAATCACGATGCATCAATACGACTCTGACAATATGGAATGTGCACTGTGCACCACATTATCAAATTGATATCAATATTAAAAGCCGAGCAGGATCCATATATTGATCACATTGCCTGACCTACTGTACCCATTCAAGCTCTACCGTACCCCACTACCGTACCTGGATCACATTGTACACTCCGTCGGGCAGGCCTGCCTCCTGCAGCAGCTCCCCCAGTAGGCGGGCCGTCAGGGGCGACAGGGGAGACGGCTTGTACACCACCGAATTGCCTGCAAATTTCCGATTGATTGGGATACGGTGGGATCGTCTGATTCTCTCAATTTCCCATTTCCCCTTTGATCAGCGAGAATGCATTGCAATATCAGACTATTATTCTCGGTGCTTCTTTGCTACCGTACCCCTACCGTAATCTCCCTATTGATCCCCTCAAAATGTATTCCAAACGCCCACTCCTCCCTCTTATCTTGTGTGAGCAGAGGCGAGAGGGAGACACACACGCGCGAGGAGGCGGAGCCAGCGAGGGAGAGAGCGCAGAGAGAGGCGGCGTTCTCTAACCCGTCGCGCGTAGAGTGCGCGCGGGGTGGAAGAGGGCGAGGAGAGACGACGAGAGTGCGTGTGATGAGCCAACACTTTTCCCTCGAACCAATCGTGTGAGGAAAATGAGCTTTTTAACTCTGATGCGCACCCAATTTTTGGTCAGCGAGTGATCGCTTTGTGATTCTAAATGGAACTATTCCATAGAACTCCACAACTCGATAGCAGTACGCATAAACTAGAGGAAAACACAATAATTACCCTCATCTTACCCTTACTGCTATGCTTACAGTGGAGCACTCCCAAACAAAAAGACGAGCTACTGTTTCTCGCTAACACCCCAAATCTCTTCTACAATAGTCAACTACCGTACTCCAATCACACTACAAGACCTACCGTACCCCCCCCCTACCGTACCTGCAGCCAGGGCGGGCGCCGTCTTCCACGAACACGTCTGCAGCGGGTAATTCCACGCGCCTGAAGAGATCAAAGATCAACTCTCTGCAAAATGAAACTACGAAGGGCCGGGCCAAGGTCTTTATCGGCAATCGGTGCATAAATTTGAATAGCAAAATATGCAATAACAAAATCGATTCATACAAACTATTGAATTCATTACAGACAAAATCAAGATAAAATCAATATTTGCATCTATTATGACCCTTCAGTGATTCGTGAAACATAAACCGTGTTGCGCATTGTAATAGCTTGATCAAATCGATTCATACAAATGACATTTCTCTACAAAGTAGTCGTTAAAATGATCATCTAATCTCAATATACCAAATTCTTGGCTTAATCGTGAAACACAAACCGTGGTTGCGAAAGCTTGCTCAAATCGATTCATTCAAAAAATAAGTTTTACTCGCACTACCGTCACGTATCAGCACTAATACGCATCCAATACACTTTGTATAACTCGTGAAACTCAACCCCTCCCTGTCTCAAAACCTCACGACCGCTCTCGCCAGCGTGCTGTACTGCCTCGTGCCTAACGTCATCGTTTTCAACAACCTCTGCGTGTTCTTCGGCGAGTTCCAATCTATTGCCCTGCCTACTGGTCTACCGTACTTTGCGGGTCGTGGGGCTGCGGTGCTACTGTGGTTAGCGGGACAGGCGGAATCAGGGGCATTGGCGGAACGATAAATGCACGGACCGACGCAGCCGACGACTCCCACCGGCTCCCTTCTCGTGTAGGCGAAGCGGGACGAGTCCAGTGGGTAGTGGGCACCGGCCAGCGCGGATCCTGCAAAGGGGTTTGCGCTGACATGGTGAAGAATTTGTTTCTTATTGTTAATTTCGTGTTCTCTCATCATTCCGACCGATGACAGAATACGGGCATGACTTGCCGATGCAGCAATGATCATTAAGTTCCCATAAATTACTTGTTTCGGCATAGAGAAGATGTAAGAACCAATTTACTGCCGCCACTCATGCTTACCTACACACTCACGAACACGAAATCACCTTCCGGACAAAATTTGAAATTCCGCGTCTAGGGTTGATTCACACATGTTCTCCCCTCGGATGACAGTTCCAACACTACCGTACATTCCTGCTACCGTATCCACCACTACCGTACCCCTCTGCTACCGTACTCACCAACGCCCGCGTAGAAATCGAACGTCTCCGCGCAGCTCGCCACGTCCGCTCGCGCCTGGAAATATGGGTTACTGTAACCCTGGATAAAGTCCCCCCCCCTAACAGAATAACAACAACATCAATAATAATAACAGCAACAATAACAACAATAACAACAACATCACCCACCTCGTAGATGGGCTTTCCGTTGTCCTCGCACTCGGCGAGTGCAAGTGGCTCCAGATGCTCACGGATCAACTGCAAAATACATATTTTAGTGTATTCTTCGGGAGACCTGACGCTCTCCTAACAGCAGACACTCTGAGCTTTTTCCTACTTGTTGAGATATCACAAGTTTCATTCAGAAATGGTTAGATCTAAAAGCCAAAGGAACCAGGTTCATTGGTGTTTCCATGACTGTTCAACTATCTTTACTTCTACGAACTCCAATCATTTGTACCGTAGCTCCAAAATATATATCAAGCTCAAATCCATTATTGACACACTATCCCAACAACTTACTTGTGGGGTATCGCTTTTCACTAGCTATCGAATACAAATTCAGCCTGATTCGTAATGGCCAACTCTAAAACTCCAAAAGAAAATTTGGTACATTGGTGCTTCAGGAGCTGTTCAACTACCTTTCCGCCTACGAACTCCAATCCCTTGGGTACTGTCGCACCGAAACATAAATCAATCCCAAATCCATCATCGTCCCCCATTCCGTCCACGCACCTGTGCGGTCTTGCGCAGCACCTCTCCGCGCGCCAGCCAGGGCCGCGCGGCCCACGCGGGCTGAGCGGCGCGAGCCGCTCCGATCGCGGCCACCGTCTGCGCGCGCGTCGCGCCCGCGCACCGCGCCACCACCGTACCTGCAATTGCCCCTCGTATAATGTTGAATATTTTTCACAGAAAAAAGGCAACGAAGCCCATCTCTTACTAAGCCAGTGAAACCCGAATCGAGTTATTACAGCAAAAATGATCAAAATGTCCGTAAGACGGAACTGTAAATGGCGATAGGGACTGTGCAATACTTGTTTTCCCATCTCGATCAACACGGCACTCCTAAAACAACGACAACGATCTCTTACCTAGCCGCTGTAACCTGAACCGGCCGGCGCGTAATCTACCGTACACTCACCGGATCGTGGCTGGACCACATCGAACGCTGCACCGCCCTGCAGCTCCACCGCCGAGCCTAAAGCCATCCATTATTTTCTAAATGGTGTGAGAGACGCATTGTATGTACAATCGCAACGTGCCCCTCTCTTACCGCATCCTTGAAACCTGTACCCTCCACGCAACTGCGGTCAATGAATTCCCACAACTTTCAGACGTGATACATGAATTATTCCAATACAGAAAAGGATTGTATTATAAACTATCGATTCAGAGGCTACCGTAATCTACCGTAACCCCTCTCTCGGACCTACCGCCGATCCAGTGCGGTCGCGCCAGGGCCGCCGCGCGATTCGCCAGCGATGACGCAAGCTTCGACGTCACGCGCACACTGCAATTGAAAATATTGATATCATATCGTAACCATCACGAATCAATCGATAATATCTACACCATAACATCCCACTCCATCATCTCTAGTTACACGAGTAATTCCATCAATCAAATTCCGAAATGATCCAAGTTACAAGTTTTGTGTTTCGCCCTATCACCAACGATGAGCCAGCCCCTCGACCAATGCTGCTTTGAAATAGCCTAGACAAAAACTAATATATTGCGCTCCTTCGCAGTCCTCATGCCCCTCGTGTCTCTTAGCCAACACCCCTACAGTCAATCCAATCCAATTAATCAATCGATAAACTACCGCACTCACAAGGCTTATATCGATAATCCTACCGTACCTCATTGTCAATCGTAGTCTCTCCGCCTCCACTAACTTGCCCGGATGCGATCCCTCCTCGCCCACTGGAACCGCACACTTTCGCTGTCTGGAACGAGAGAGCACTGTCAGTTGTCGATCAACCACTAAGATCAGCTACCGTAACCCCAAGTCAGTTCTCGATCTTCAAAAGTATTGTTTTGGTGCCCTGACATCGTTTACCGGGTCTCAAAATTGAAATCGATCGGATACGAATGCTCGAAGACGCCGTTCTCAATTTTCGACAACCCCGAAGTTTCAACCGAAACTATTTGTGCTTCACCCGATGTTCAAAGCCAATTGCATGGAGCAGAACCTATTGGAAGCCGTTGAAAAGTCGGAACAAAATATTAAAATAACAGCATTCCTTCTCTACCGCATGCCTGATGTCTCTCCATCGTCATTAGCCCGTAAACTACGGTATCCCAAGTCAGTTCTCGATCGGATGGGTCAGCTACCGTACTCCAGTCCCTTCCCGCTCGCCTCCTCACCTATAATACTCCTTCCAGTACTCTCCAACCTCTCCGTCCTTGGCTCCGAATGTCATTTTGTGCGGCGGGAAGCCCACATCGACTCCCCGATATGCCTCCGTGATCAGTTGGGAGCAGTAGTACGCCTCGGCGCCCTGTATGCGAGATGCTACCGTAATCCAGCTACCGTATCTCCGCTCATCTACTGTAGTCCTCAACCTATCGAGAAGGCGATACCGTAATCTACCGTGATCTCTCCATTGCACTACAAGATGCTGGCACGTTTAGGTCTCGCGTTTAGGAACAGTTGGAAAGTGATATTTGGAACGATGAACCACTTTTTCGATTACTTTCACTTTTCGAGGGTTCCTAAGCGCGAGTTCCTAAACGTGCCATCACACAGTACTCCACCAATCCACCGTACCCCCGAATCCCGGCACTCCTTCGAGAAGATGTCGTTGTAGGTGCAGCCAATCTTGGACAGCGCGAACCTCGCTGCAGCCTTCTTCTTCGCCTCATCCACGTCCACGGTGTACACCTCGAATTCGTCGGCTACCGTAACCTTCACTACACCATGGACCACACAACATTAATCGTCGGCAACCGTTACCTTCACCATGGGCCACACCATTAGATTCGTCGACCACCTACACCACGCACCACACACCTGTATCTCATCCGGCTCGATCTCCGCCAGGGTCTCCTGCAAGGTCTGCGCCAGGACGCCCTTCTGGGCCGCGTGCACCACACAGAGGGCGCCATTTTCCGTCTCTGGCACGCCATCTTCAACTCGGCGGGCCACGATCCCAACGTGAAACAGTCCCTTGCCACGTTCGTGTCGCGCGCCCACGCTCAGCACGGCGCCCTCGAAGTCGCCCGTTGTGCTGCAGAGGGGGATACGGTAGGCCAAGTTGATCGAGAAATGCGGTCCGACTCTCTCTCTCTAGCTTTCCCATGATCTCTCGCTTGCTCTGACTGACTAGAGACAGTGTGAAATGAGAGAGAGTAGAGTTACGGTAGACGATCTACCTCTCCGGGAGGCGGCCGAAGAAGAGGAGGTCGCCCTCGGCGGCCGCGCCGAGCAACCAGTGGCGCGCATCTGGTGCGTCAGGTGCGGATGCTGGCGCGCGCGTGACGCCTGATGAGGCCTCCTCGGTGGACATACCCGAGTCTGTGAGGAATGAAGCTTGTGTAAGGAAGTACTAATAATTGTCGAGAATCGAAAGCTCCGCGGTATTGGTATACGAAATTGCTCAAATCTTTAGAGAATATCGAGGAACGCGAAATCCACGGGTGAACCAAATGCGAATTCAACTGCCGGACAAGAGGAAACGTGAATCAATGCATTTAGAAGAGCCGAGGCGACTTGAAAACTCTAGAAACTCCGCCCTGATAAAACGACCAGTGTAACAGTGATAAGAACCTAAGGCTGGCGTCTTATCAACCGATCCCTACTAATTACACGTAAATCAAGAACGAAATGGTGGCCAACGAGTAGGAAGTTCATTCCTGACCGATCAAACATCCGATTCGGGATCCAATCGGCCAAATAAGGCGCCAACACACAGAGAGCGTCAAATCAGATCAAAACAAAGCGGACAACGCGTGTGAAAACACTCCATCATGGCGTGAAACCTATTCCAAGTCGGTAATTCGCCAGGAAACGCGGAGGAAAATCTCGCAAACGCCTCGCCTAGAACCCTTCCTTGACGCTTCCAGACGAGCAGACGAAACGACGAGATAGCAGGCGAAAACGAGAGACCGTTGAGCGTTCTCTGCTCGCTTTCCAATGGCGTAATGCACTCGCTGACCCCCTTTCCACTCTCCACTTTTCGCACACTCTCTCGGCTGCTCTGTCTGACGAGAGATACTAGACTCTACTAGAGTCACTCTAGATAACAACTGATCAGTGAACTTTCCTAGCTCCATGAGGTCCGATCGAGAACTGACTTTTCCCCCGAAGATAAAAATGGACAAAACACTCACCAATTGAAGACGAACGTCCTGTGCAACGACGACTTCTACAACGAAAACGATTACCGTAACCCCTGCACACAATCAGCAATCGATACCGAAACAAGCAAATGTGCGATCCATTTCTCCCTTTTCTTCTTTCGCCCCTCTCTTATCTCTCGCATCTCTCACACAGTAGATTCGTTGGCCGTGAACCAAGTAACTCGTGAGCCATTCCAAACCAACATCATCTTTATTAGTACAACCGTCGCATAATAGTAATCAATAATAATCAATAATCAATATTCAATATGTTTTGCTCTGATGTATTAAGTGAAGCTAGAAATCTACAGTGCTCTTCGTTCACTAACTGTGTGAAATGTGCGAAGTACAAAAACGCGACCCGATTCGCTTCAGGAGATAGGCATATTATAGCAATAGGGTTCACGGGAATCAGGGATACGGTAGGCAATCAATAATCGATAAAACGGCGCCTACAATAGGGGTAAGCTCGGCAACAATGAAACTGAAGAATTGCAACCGGGTCAGGGGAGGAAAGGGAGAAAACGCATTCACAGAGACTACGGCCAGGATTACATTATGATATAAAATTATTTTAAATACAGTAATAATAAGCGAGTTGGGTGTTAGGGGGCAAATGATTCAATACAAACATACACCTCTTATACCTCAAGAACAATACAAAGCTCTTCTTAAATCTGCACCAAATAAATTCGCACCAATGTGTTTTCTCTCTCGAATCTTACATATTTCTCTATACTTCGTGTCTCTATATGTACAGTATAGCATGCTAGTCGATCGGATTACGGGGTAACTACGGCAATCAATCAATGTCAGGTCGGCAGGGGTTGCTGATCTACCACCAATGCGGTAGGTACGGTAGGTTCGGGTACGGTAGGAAGGGCTTGCTGGGACTCGACGAGCTTCTCGAGGGTGCTCGCTACGGCCTTCGGAAGATGATCGGTCAACGCGGACGCTGATAGCTTCACTTCGGAGAGGCATCTGCAAGCAAGAAGTGTGAAACAGTAAGGGAGTTGGAATTATACTAAACCCGATCAACCACTTGATGAAGATTAAATAGTCTCCAGCGAACCAGAGAACCTTATTGCATTTTATGTTCTAAAAACTCCAGCGTCGTTCAAATCACACTAATCACGAACACCCACTTTATCAACCAAGCATAAAACCACAATGCACCCGTTACGAGATACATGCTCTTTTAACTAAACGTATTTTTGTATATAAATCTCGGAAATCGTAACATTCTTATGATTCTACCGTACCTGTAATCGATCCACTCGCTCTTCGCTACCGTATCCTTGCTGCCCTCGATCGCGTCGAGACTCACGTACAGGCAGCGACCGGGCGGATGCATCTGGGATTATTGATTAATTGCGTCCTACCGTAATCTCAAGATACAGTAACCAGAGGAGTTCACGAAACGCTTCCCAATCCAAAGCTCACATGCCATATAGCCAACATTCACAAGGGACCAGACTGGGTGTGTGGTGTGCGGGTGCGGGTGCGGAGCTCACGGACGACATTTCCTACACTACACTACACTACTCACCACGGTGCGCTCGGGCGCTTTCGTGATGGTGAAAATGGTCGATGTGGTGGAGAGGGGCGTGGTGGGCGGCAGCAGGGCTCGTGGTGAGGCGGGTGGTGTGGCGGTGGCAAACGTCGCCCGGTCCGTCATCTCGATCATTACTGTACCATTCGCACCAGCGTCCGCACCGCTCATGCCCAGGCTCTGCTGTAGGAAAGAACGGCGATACTACTAAGGTAATCGCAGGGTTATTTACTCTTTTACGGCTACGGTCAGTCGATAATCGATGATAACAATAACTGTTAATCACGAATAGTCCACACAACATTCATACATTTCTAGCTAGAGCATTCCGCCACCATATACAATAGCCAGGCAAAAGATTCCGAGGAAAGGAAGGAAAATCGATATCTACCGTAATCGATCAATCGATAATCGTCGAGGGGGTACCGTACCTGTATCCGCTCCTCAGGCATCTGGAGGGCGATCGGCGTCTGCGTACCGTACCCACGCTTGCCGTGCGCTCCCTGCGAAGCGAGAACTGGTTTTATTTTTTCGCGGTCACTACATCAACTAGAGGGTGTGTGCTAGGCGCGCTGGGATAGAGAGAGCGGGAGAGGAGAGAGAGGAGGGGGTCGAGTTATACACTAACCCAATCAGATTGAGCGTGTCCATTCCTTCAGGCAGCAGTGGGGGCGACGACAGCTCCCACGGGCGTGGAAGAAGAGACGGAAGAAACCCTGAATATGAAATAAATTGGAAATACGAAGAACAAATGCAATGAAAACATCCTAAAGAATAGGAGTAACGCTGGACAAATCATTGAACAAAACCAAACAATGAAGAGAGTAAGAGGCGGAAGAAACCCGAAGGATGGGGTTCCGTACAGTTATTGAATTTTATTTCATAAAAACGAAAAGCGATCCACCTATCGCCAACATGTCTCTGGCTTCGATTCTATAAACTTCGTGAAACCGCGACCCGTACACACAAAGTTCCGTGGACCAAATGCACAAAGCTCACATACTAATGCCGAATTTCATTACTTTAACACAGACGCTAACAAGCTACAGTTAAGCTACAGTTACTACAGCTGTAAGCTACAGTTACCATGTAGTCTCTGTCCCAATACTGTACCTTGATCTGGCTACCGCAACCCCTTCTTCCTACCGTAATCAATCAAAACTACCGTACCTTGATGAATATCTTGTTCCCATCGTTGTTAAAAAAATGCAGCCACTAAAAAGGCCAAAAAGGGTAACTTGACCCGGCTACCGTATCCAAACCACCGTACCTTGATCTGGCTACCGTAATCCATGAAAACTACCGTACCTTGATGAGTATCTCGTTCCCTACATTTAACCATACACCCACTTCTTCAAATATCGTATCGTAATCCGTCTCCCGTACCTCAACCCGGCCACCGTAGTCCTCTTCAAAAGCTACCGTACCTTGATGAGTATCTCGTACTTGGCGCGCGTCGTCTGCCGCAGTTCCATCTCCACGTTCTCGCGCAGCTTGTGCATCGACTGCAAATGGCAAGGATACCGTAATCAGGCGTTCGGTGGATCAGAAGGGGCACCGTAACCCGGTCCGCTTACAATTAGTCACGATCTAGTTGGGTGAGTACTAACTTGATACAATTATTAGAAGTTTTTTTTAGAGTTGTTATTCGACTCAGAATCGCATCCTTTCAATATTGAGAGAAATTGACAAACTGCTTCGCACCCAAACCTCCTGGATGATTATCTAAAAGTAGTTTCCTACTTGTGAAGCTCTGGAAGCATATTTCGCTACCGTAATCCTCAACCCTTTTTCTAACCCGGTTCATCTAGTATGCACCCATCTCATAACCTCCCCCCTCACCTGGTAGCTCATCCTCGGCACGACGTCGTCGCCCGAGATCACGCTCATCACGTGCGTCTCCATCTCGGCCTGATGAATCGTATGATAAGAGGATTATCATATTTCGGAGAATCTCCTAATTTCCTGATATATTTATTGAGGACGGACCTATACGAGTCATTCACAAAGCACATGAGCCCCTATTAGAATCGATGCGCGCAGCACCAAGCCGCCAGGCCCACAAACAAACATTTTTCGTCCATTTTATTTTACTCACCAAATCATCAAATCTAGAACATTCTACATAGGAACTAGATCTAACGAAAATAACTATTACTGTATTTTTTTAATAATTTATAATATAAATACGCACCTGCCCGTTCTCCGATATGACGCAGCCGGGCGGCGCGTACGAGTAGCAGCGCACGGAGGGATACTGCTGTCTGGAATTGATAGGGATTAGGGATACGGTAAAATGGAATTGAGATTACGGTATGTCTGGAAGTGGAGGAGAGGTAAGGGATACGGTAGACTGGCAATGAGATTACGATATGCACTGATAGGATTACTGTATTTTTAATTTGCAACCAAAAGCGCATGTAGGGGTACTGCTGTCTGGAAGAGAGCGAGAGGTAAGGTAATTACGGTATTTAAAGTTTATTTACTGATAATCTTAATTTTATAATCGTCGCAAGGCCAAGATCGACAATGCCCAACATTCAACCTATTCAAACCACTGATGTATAGCAAGAAACTTACGAGTTTTTACACGACTAGGTGCTAGCCAGCGTCTAACTTCAACACCGACCCCCCCCCCTCTTTCTAGTAACTATACCAGATCTACCGTACCCCTTCAGCTACCGAAACCCCATCGTACCCACTACAGAAACAACCTCAGCAGACTCACGACCAGTCTGTCCACAGTACTCCCCCAACCCCTTTATCCATGGAGCTGTGCCCCGTACCATCACACCCTTTCAGCTATCGTACTCACTTCAATAGTAATGTCAGCAGACTGGCAACGCCCGCTCCCAGTGAGTGCCCGCACACTACCAGTTGGTAGCCGGGGTTCAGCACGTAGAGGTCCTCCAGCACCGCCTTCTTCCTGCAATTAAATTGTAGTAAAAATGATGTAGAAAAATGAACCGGGAATTATGGTTTTCAAGGAGACCATTCCGCGCTACTTCGTCATACTGCGATAGATCAACCGGGCGGTCACATGATCAAGTCGTGCAGCTCGAAAACACATGCCATATTTGCAAGTCGATCATTTATTCATACGTGCACTATCAACGTTTGTTGTTCTTTTATGCAGAGGCTTGAAATCATAATGTGCTTCTCCATTTTGAGGAAGAATATCCTAGATCTGAAGCACGAAAGTACCATAAAACATTTTTTTTCACCGACGTCACTCAAAGTACTAGAGTAAGAATCTCCCACGGATGTTAACACATCTCTAAAACCCAAACACTCCCTGTTCACCCCGCTTACCGGATCGTATCGACTGATTCCCCTCCTTTCCTTCTGTTTCCATTCCGTTACTCCCCATCTCACTTGACAAATTAGTTATGTTTTCCATCGCACACAAGAAACTTACTAGAACAAGAACGTATCACGCCGGATAGCACATCTCTGAAACCCAAACACTCCTTGTTTATTCATTCCGACTGACCGTATCGTATCGAAGATGTAGCGTGCCGAGCGGAGCATGCCTCGATGCACTCGCACCTGCAATCAATCAATAAAGATACCGTAACCTTCACAAATGGATACCGTAACCGCAGACAATAAAACCAGTCCGCGATAAACCACTGCCGTGCTACCGTACCTCTGATCCGTCGGCCGAGTCGAGCGTGTGGTCGCCGGCCAGCACCGGGTCCGTGTCCACGTCCACCGAGAACACCTCGTCGTCTGCAAGTGGGAAACGTCGCATTAGTACACACAATGGGAAAATACCGTTTTTTTCGATATTAGTAATCGTTGCCCTCTCCTCTCTTACCCATAGTGAGGTCGGTGACCAGGTCGATGAGGGAGCAGGAGCCGCGGATGGCGATCACGATCGAGTGCGAGTCGTGGTCCGCGAGCACGACGAATGGCGTCTGTGATTAACTAATTAATTAATTATTAATTAAACTAATTAAAGTTAAGTAATCAACTAATAGGTCACAAGTAAGAATTGCTTAATTATTGAATAAAGAAAAAAGTATCATCATCATAACGGTCACTACCCATTGGAGGCGAATATGAGCGGCAACTGCAGCATCAAAGTGCCAGGTCTCATACTACTGTGATCGTACCAAATCCCATACAAGTTCCTAAATGTGTTCCCGCTACCGTACCTATTCTATCTACCGCATCCACCCTACCGTACCTGGTACAGCTTATTCCTGAAGCTGACGTAGAATAGGTCGACGTTCCTTCCCCGTGTCGCGAGCTGCAGCGACGCTGTGTTGCACATACAGCAGTTGTCCTCGACCACGAGCACCTGTGGGAAGATCGGATCTCACTTTAAGTCACTTGAGGTCACTGGAGAAAGGTCAAGGATCAATCCATGTTTGAACAAATAACGGACAGCTACAACGTGTAACAGCTGGCCTTACCAGTGGGTCCCACCTAGCGTTGTCTTATGACTGTAAAATCGCTTGACGTGGATACACCTTTACCTTTACCTTTTACAACGTGTAATTATAATTGTTTGTGAGCCTACCCCGCATCCTATAGCTATCGAAAGATTCGAGCGCGACGAGCATTTGTGAACACATTGAAACCCCAACGTACATGTGATCAAGAGTTTCCAATGTTCTATTCTTCTGTTAGTGGCTGTTCACGCCAAACACATAACGGATAAGCAGTGCGATTATTTATGGATAATCAATTTTTACAGCCACATCCCTCTTCATCAATTTCCCAATTTTGTGCTATCACATCTCTGCGACTACTGGGTACTGTTATCTTACCGTATCCCCATCCTACAGTAATCCCACCCTACCGTACCTGGTCGCATCTCATTCCCGAGCAGCACTTGACCGTTTTCGCAAGGGCAGTGTACGCGGCGACCGACCGATTGTACATCAGGTACCTGCGAGAAATATTTATATATGTATCGCATGATCGCATCTCAATCATAACACAGAAGTTTTTTTTTAACTAGAATACTGTATTTGTTAAATTTTACAATTTGCAAGTCGCAATTACACCGGGTCCTTTCATGCTTCACAACTTGAGTATCAGACATTCTGAATTCAAGAATGCAATTAACAAGATGAAAAAATCGAAAAACTAATAGCAATCAGCTCATCCTATCTCATGCTTATATAAGTAAGCTTAAATATTCTGTTAGTTTCAATAAAAAAAAGACCAAAGACCAAAGATTAAAGACCAAACCCCCCCCCCCCACTTACGTCGTCCATCCGTACACGCACGTGGCAAAGTGGAGGAAGTGAAGGGCAGACGTGGGCGTCATCCACGTGGGAACGGCTGCAGATTAGTTTAATTAATGCATGTTCATTCACTACCAGTGGCTCCCACCTACCGCTGTCGTACGACGTAAAATCGCTTGGCGTGGATACACCTTTACCTTCTTTTTTATATTCACTGGTGCCTGGCAGTGATCACCCGCAGGACGAAAGTGCCTAGATTAACGGTATGACTTCGCATTTTCCCATTCGCTAATCCAATTATTGATGCAATCTGCGTATCCATTTTATTTGTGTTTTACTAGATTTCTTGCAATTACTACAATAATACGTCGAGAGGTGCATTTTGTGATTAGGTGAAGCCCAAATACGCACATTTCGTAAATTACAATTCACGCCGGCAGTGCTGGACAGGTATGTGTCCAGCTAAAACGATTTGACTGCATATGCCGCTAGAAAGAATTTTTTTAAAGAGTCACCGCAATTGTTTCTACCAATCAGAGCTGTGTGTTTACCCCCTGCATAACCTCGTGGATCAACAACAACATTGATACATTTGTCCTTCCCAATCCACTAATAATTTCCTCGAATCATAATAAAGAAAATATTGAAGCTATTTCTCACCCCGTACATCGGCCTTCGTCGGTGGGTACTCGTTGTTGGGCGAGTGAACGACGAGCAACAGACCCGCTGCGATGTCGGAAGCCACCAGATCCTGAGCGGGAACAGATTGGGGGTTACGGTAGTCGAAATTACAGAGGGGGGAATATCCCAGAAGTCAGTGGCTTCAAGCCACCAGGTCCTGAGCGAAAGAAAGGGGAGAATACGGTAATCGATTTCACAGGACATGTCCTGAGGGTAAGATATTACAGTAATGCAAATTGCACCGATTTTCAAGAATCGTGAACATTTCGCAAAATATTGTGAAAAATGCACGAAACTTGATTGACGCAGAAAGGAAACTTGACGCAGAAAGGGATCAGTCAATACCCTTCGCTACAGTAACCTACCGTAACCCGCTCGCTACCGTACCTGTCACACGGAGAAGGACGACATCATTTACAGCAATGTTATACAATGCCCTCGGGTACCGTAACCTAATGCCCTCGGGTACCGTAACCTAATGCCCTCGGGTACCGTAACCTAATGCCCTCGGGTACCGTAACCTAATGCCCTCGGGTACCGTAACCTATTCAATACCGTATCTCGCTCAAGTTACCGTACCTGTCCGACGAAGAAGGACGACATCAGATTCGCAATGTCCTCCAGGGCGGACCGCATTAGCGAGTCCTGCTTGATCTTCAGCTGTAAAATAAATACCCTTTGAAAATTGAAATTAATATTTCATTAGTTTTAATTATTATAATCTGTTGAATGTTTTTAGACGGCAAATGTCGAGCAAATCAATTCACAGTAACGGAATCGTTACTACCCCTATCTGTGAAACCTGAACCTGCCATTTGATTGAAAACTTCGAAATGATAATTCACCCTCAGAATACACGCTTCCTGGAGAAGTTATACGACTACCACCATTTGCTCACTCACTAATAGCGCGTGCAGTGTTCTCATAAATAAAAATAGGCGTGGATGTATCACGTTTCGCCCAGCCTATAGCCACTCCGCAGTTACAGTTCATTGATCTGTCTGGCATGGCGAATAGAAGAAATATAAACCACCATCTGCTCCAAGCCCTCCCCAGTCCCTCGCCCCTTGCAATTTCCCAAATCCCGGTAGCGCTTCTTGCTTTCCCTCCTCCCTGTTCCTATTCTCGTCTCAATTTCCTCACTTTCACCCCCTCATCTTCCTCGTCATGCTCTCTAGCTGGGCAGACAGGGCGAGGTAGCACGCAAAAATGAGACAGTCAGTACCCCCTACTCTCTGGGTGGTCAGAGCGGGCGAGATAGTGTGTCAATTTGAGAGAGTCAGAGGGACCCTCCCACTCGCTCGCTCCTGTTCTAAAACTCTTCCCTTCGTCATCTCACGCCACCTGTTCCATGCGACTACGGGAAGCGAGAGAAATAGAGTAAGTGACCAGAGAGCTGCCTTTCCCTTCGGTGGTTAGTGCTTGACTGGATAGAGGCAGGCAACGCACGCTTGAGGTACAACAAATTATTTCCTTACGATCCTAGAAGCGCCAGTATTTGGCAGCTGACACACCGATTTTGAGCTAATTTTAGTTCGAACAGACGATGTTCTAGAGACTGTTCAAGGTCTGTTAACACCACATTCCTCTCCAATTTCGACTTGTTAAATTCAACTCCCTCATCACATGCGCCACATCCGCCCATCCCTCACTCATGACTCATTGCTGTGTGCGATTCAAAAACACCAGATCCCTCCTACATTCTTACGTTTCAACTCTTGCGAAACTTTCCAATCTTTTCGAACTCTTCTCCCGGCGTTCGTTGCGATAACATCACAACATCAAAACAAGCACATTTCTAATGCGCACTCGGCGTCTTTCGCAATCTGCGTGTACCATCTTGTTTCCGTCTGCGTCTCTCCATTCACCATACTCTCTCGCTTCTCTGATTGACGAGAGAGCATGTAAAAATGAGAGGGTCACCCGTTTGCTTTTTTTGCTCTCCCTTGATGCATCAGGAACCACTTCATTAAAAGTGGGGGGGGGGGTACACAAACCTTGCCGATTCTTTGGCTTCACGTTCTCTGCATTCCCCGTGATCTCTCGTGTCTCTGGCCAGTTAGATAGCGTGCGGAATAGAGAGGAAACCCCAGGCGCTTTCGCGTTTCAGTCATTTCTCTAATAGCTACGTTGGGCGTGAATTTATGCACACGCGAGAAGGCAAGCAACGTCAGGATGGGAGAGGGAAGCCACTACAATTGGCACGCCTCGTGACCCGCTGATGGAAGCCCCGCGAAATGATCCGGCTAACATTAAGCCGGACCGGCTTTCTCAATTCAGCGTACTCTCTCGATGAGCAGAGCGAGATATGATGGGAAACACCGATAATTTCGGTATATCGGATTCATTGGGGGAAATGCGATATTACTCAACACGTGAAGCACGAATTCGGAAGGGGCAAAATAGCACAGCGCAAATTCCACCAAGTCATTTGAGGAAAGCCAAGAATAGATCTCGTTTGCGAAATTACAAGTTTAATTAAATTCAATTAAAATAATTAATTAGTTACCAGATTAAACGTGCGCGTCCAGCTCCTTCTCGATATCAACGCGCGATCGTTCATTTCGTCTTCTCTGCAATTTTTGTAAATATTATACACTAATTCCATCTTGCAATTGACCGCCAAATTCTGGTCAGCTCATCATGCCTCAGTTCAACAGTGATCATCCTAGACTAGAATTGGAAAAAAAGAATCGTCATTAACTTTTTTTTTAAACTCAACATCTGCGAGCAACGTTTCCGAGAAGAACTCCCAGTACTCAGCAATTTCTGAAGCACAGATCACCCTAGGATTAAAGGAAAGGGAACCGAGCATCAATCATGCCGAAGCTTCCTCGGGCAAAAACAGCTTTGAAAATTCGAACAAGTCCCACCAATTCAACACCTTCCGCACTGAACTACCATAGTACTGGCTCTCCGCCGCCCTGTTCGGGGTAGTTGACTTCTTTTATTATTATTCTTATTCTTATTCTTTATTCACCACATAGACAATGTGCATTTAGGGCTTTTGTTACCGACATGCCTAATCAAGACTCTTGAAACCAGCAGCAGATATGTGCAGCCTGAAACGTCGACCTCCCTACCACTCACGAAAGTGGGTGAAACAATTTCTAAAGAAAGGAAACGAAGGCACATCACCTTCAACCTATTTCCTATGAACTTGTACTACTCCCGAAACACCCATCTCCCCAGTTTTAAGATCAATCAAAACTACCTTCATTAGTTACTAACCGGAGCGATCAAAACAAACACAAAGACAAAGACAACAACAAAACAAAAACAACCCACCTGATGGGATTGAATACGACGAGTAGACCGATGACGACGATCAGAATCAGCGCCCATTCCAGACAGACGACCACCCGCAGGAAAGTTATGAAGTTGCAGATGTTTTCGCCTCCTGAAAGGGTACTGGTAAATCCACAAAAAGCTATATTACTTTTTTTTCTTATGAACTCAACGCTAGGTTGCTCCGCCAGCAGGGGCGGATTCTGACATTGAGAATAGCGAATCAAGTAAGCTTATGTTTTCTATTCTAGCATCTGCTAATTTTTTATCTACAACTTACCTGTAGGACCATAACTTTCTCCTTTATTCTCACAGAAGGTACACATTTGCTCATAATTCTTAGTGCCCATAGTCATGTTCGACCACCATTCCATGATACTCTTGCACTGCTTGTTGTATTGCCCCCTTTGTTTTGACTCCATTCTACAGGTTTGCAAACCTTGCTTCCTAGGCACTTTTCCAATGACGTCATCAGGACGTTACGTCCTTGTAGTTTTATCTTTTCCGCAATGATTTATCTATTCTGATAAGCAGCGCCTTACTCACCCTCAAACCCTCTAGATGCCACACAAAGTCAACCCACCAGCTCCCTTCTACCCTAATCGAATCAGTTTCCCCATGCAATCCTTTCTCGATCTCTCTCAAACATTCTCATTACCCGTCACTTCACGGCTTCATAGGATGCCGAAGAATGGGTCGACCCGGGGCGAGATAGCGTGCGACCCGAGGAGAGTCTGCCGTCGCTCATCACAATAATCAACCCGTAATGATGGTTGTTTGACCTCGACTGATGAGAAGCGTGCGATAGGACCGTCATAAGGAAGAATCCGTCCCTTCATTCCACATACTCTCTCGTCGCGCTGACTGGTGAGAGACAACGGGGAAAGAAGAGACATACTGACAGCCCCGTGCAAACAACGACCCTATCTGTGCTGTCTTGCACTCTCTCGTTATCAGTAACCATTGTGCGCCATAAAGATCACATCTGGGAAGATTCTAGCGAGCGAGCGTGGACCTTGATCCGCTTAGAAAGAAAACAAAGCAAGCACAAAGGCACTCTGACGTATACTGCTCATCCATACGCTTCCTACGCATCTCATTGCATGTTGTTTTTGTAAACAATAGCAATAAAAATACTGACTGAACACTTCCACAGTAGCAACGATCGTCCATACAATCTCGAAGATGAACAGTGGCAGGCGGATGTAGAGAAGCCGGGCGATCGGCTAGAATAAAGAAATTTGTTGAAACATAGTAAGAATTGCTTTGAAATCGGATGAAACCGAGGTTGAAATAGAACTGTACGAAAATGTGTGAATTTCGTATGAAGCTTTTAGCAGCAAGAGTTTGAGGAGATTATGAAATCAATAGAACGGGAAAAACCTTGCGCGGATTTGCCTCCATGATGGCACCACGGGCGGAGATACGAGTGATGATCAGGCATAACACCTGGAAATTAACAAATTCGTTTACTTTTTGTTCAGCATGCTGCTTCCCAGATTCTAGTTTCGCATGATTCATGAGCCCGGGCTAGCCTCAGACAGTTTTCGATGAGACATCACAAATAAAAATGGGGGGGGGTGAATTTTATCAAAGGTTAGACCGAGTGATCGAGATCACTAGTGAGGGATCATGAGAAATAGGAATCGCAGCACAAATCAAGACTCACCGTTGTGGAGACGTTGAGAAAGAGCAGAACGGAGAGGTACAACAGGATCTCGCCCTTGTCCTTTTCCTTGCAATCCAACGGGTAGTGAAGGCAGAATGCGATCGCACCGAGAATGGTCCTGCAAGAGAATGCTTCAAAATGTCGCATTTTTTTTTTCATTTTTTTTCATTTTTCAGCTTTAAATGACCCAAACTCGGCAATAATCTCAATGTGAAACACAAACTTTCACACGTTCCCACGCACTCCCGGACAAACCGCCAGAGAAAAGCACGGTCAGAACGTGGCAATACAAACAGAAAATCTCACCAGGAGAAGCGGACGAGCGCTTCCGTGAGCCCGGGGAACACGAAATCATCACTCCCGATGCGCCAGCGACGACCAAACGCTATGAGCGCCGGCATAGCATCTGCGGGCAACGTTCGATCAAGGTTTGGTTAACGGGAAAAGCCAATAAAACGGGCAAGAAACGAGCGAAATCGCGTGAAATTGGAACGACGATTGCATCGCAAACTGAACTGAGAAGCTCCGCCCACTTTAAGAATTGTAGTGAATGAAGTCTCACACGGAATAGCATGGCGCATCAAGCATCGAAATTACGGTACTTTTTTAGACTCCGCCCACTTTTTTGATAATTTTGAAACTCCCGCGCAAGCTTTGCATTTGCATTTCGTGTTTCGTTTCATGTTTCGTAAGTACCCTAATTAGCGTCCATTGTTGTCTTCTTGTTCCTGGTAGCGTTCGCCTCTGTTTCCCTCGTCTAATCGTCCCTTGAAATATTTTACTTTGCTTTTTGCAGCTAACAAATCGAACGATTCGCTCCCGGTGAGCAGATTATGCTCTGAGTTCGTCAACGTAAACCAGCACAACACATCAAGCAGTCATGGGAGCATATCTCAACAAGCCGGTTAGTCTCCCCTCTCTTTTTTCACTATTTCGTAAGCGAACGAAATCGAGTTTTGTGCCCTTTCGTGCAGCACACTGGTAATTCATTCGGAATAGTGCTCATGTTTCCTTCTCAGATCACTGAGAAGCACTCCGAGACCGGCGGCAATGACAACATCAAGTTCGCCGCTACTTCCATGCAGGGATGGCGCGTGAATCAGGTATATTTTGCTTATCTTTCTTCTTTTTATGACCTATTCTTATGGAAAATGTTCAGGAGGACGCTCACAATTGCATCCTTGACCTGGAGAACGGGTGGCATTTGTTCGCCGTGTACGACGGCCACGGCGGGCCCGAAGTCGCCAAGTACACATCCTCCAACTTCCCCAAGTTCGTCAAAGACCGCGAGGTGTGGAAGGCGAAGGACATCGTCAAGCTGCTGCAGGACACCTTCGTCGACTTTGACGACCATCTGAGAACCGAGCCCGTGATGCTCGAGCTGAAGGTGAGAATTGCACTGTTTTTTTATTCATTTGCCTCAACAGTGGAAATTTCCCGATCCAAATGCTTGATTTTACAGAAAATCGCTAATGGAGTCGAGGGCGATAAGAAGAAGGAGGAGGAGGAAGATGAGGATGACGAGGACAAGGCTGCACTCCTGGCCGAAGGTGCAGTTCCTCTCGAGCAGCTACTCAAGAAGTGAGTTTAGTTTCTTCAAATTTGAAGAGGAAACGGTTTGTGTTGCAGCGTACATAAGATAACGTGCATACATTTAGTTAATTAAACTCAATCGCTCGCAGGTACGGCTACGAGATCGTCCAGAACGGAGGCACCACGCGCGTGATGAGACACATCACGGACGTCGCCAATGAGCATCTGGTTAGTTCTTATTTTTTATTATTCAATTTTTTAAATTAAAATATTCCAGGCTGAAGCTCGTGCAGCGAAGAAGGAGGATGGAGGCGACTCGGAGGATGGTGATGGCAGCACCGCATCGGTTTGTGATATTTTTTTAGCTTTATTTTAACTCGCTTTGAAATAGTTCAGAATAATGTATGTAAAAAATATTTAAAATTTGTGTATCTTTTCAGCACAAGCGCCCGAACGAGTCTCCTCGTCTGCAGCGCGCGAAGAGAGCCAAGTCGGACTCGAACACGGAAGATAAGGAGGAGGAGAATGGGGATGATGAGAAGACCGAGAATGAGAACGGAGCCGGCGACAATGAGAAGTCAGTAGTTTTTCCTTATGAATGATTCACCAAAATTCCTATAAAATGCCATTAAATTCGAGACAAAAATAACTTGTTTCTTGTTCAGGCCGAAGGAAGTCGGGAAGGAGCGCAAGAAGGTCGTGCCCGTTCAGCCCAAGTGAGTATTTTCCTATTTTTTTCATCGAAATATACCCCTCGCAATCTAACCACATCGTCTCTATCCTTCCCATCAGTAGGGGCTGAGCTCGATGCGGGTATCTGGGGGTAGATAATCTTGCGGTTTCTTCACTCGTGCGTGCGCGAAGCGGATCGCATGTGGGAATTTGCACCTCGCAACAATTGTTTCGAAAATATTACTAATGATGCTGAAAAAAAATGAAATGTGAATGTGGCATGTCCAGGAAGGAGGGCGCACTCGATAACGTCGACGTGAATTCGAGTGACGATGAGGACTACAATGAGGGAGAGGAGGCGGAGGATGAGGAGGACGAAGGTTGGTTGACTGCATTCATGATTTGGCTGAAATGTCGAGAATTACAAATACTTAAAAATGTTTAAAAATCCGTCGAGACTAAATGTTCGAGATGTTTGGTTTCTTGATCCCGATTGATGGGGTGAAGCAAAATGGCATCTCATGAACGTTTGATCTCATAGGTTTCATATAATCTCGTTCAAAAAGGGGACGACATCGGAGTTGGGTCGTAACTGAATTATGATCAACCATGATTTATTCTAGATGAAGAGGAATCTGAGGATGGAGAGGAGGGCGAGGACGAGGAGGGTGATGAGGAGGAGGAAGAGGAAGAAGAGGAGGAGGATGAGGATATGGGAGAGGACGCCTTCGGAGGACTCTCTGGTGAGTTGTCCATACTTTTTATCCCTCTGTAGTCCTGAATTGCATGTAGTTTGTTTCGTTCCTGACCATTGCATATTCAAAGACTATTTTGTCTAAAACGCGAAACCTTCTGACGAATTCGTGCGTTGCTAAGAGCTGCGTAGAATAGCATAGTGCGTAGTAGTGATGAAAAATCGGCATGAGTCTCCTCATTTTGCATGCTCTCTCGCCTATCTTGAGAGCATGCAAAAATGAGAAGGGCGCGTGCCGATTTGCCATCAACAGTGCGTAGTAGTGCATGGTGTGTGCGTATGTGCGTGTGCGTGGTGTCGGTCCCCCGCCCTCCCATGCCAACCGCCGTCCGCTACTAGGTGCATCATTCGGTCCTACAGGAGAGACGCCCGGCGAGGACTCGGGAACGACCGCCTGCGTGTGCATCGTCGCCCCCGGAAAGGTGCGTTGTTGTTGTTTTTTTTTAAATTCAAAACATGAAACTTCTAAATCTGATATCATACTTGCCAAGCCATAACAAACCATATTGTGGTTGCAACTTGCAAGTTCTTCTGATATACCCAAACTTGTTTCCGAAGTAGTTCTTGAGGATCTTTTTCTTCTCATTAATCAAAACGAATTCTCAGGTGATTGTGGCGAACGCGGGCGACTCGCGCGCTGTGCTGTGCAGGAACGGCCAGGCGGTGGATCTGTCGGTCGACCACAAGCCGGAGGACCAGATCGAGATGGACAGAATCACCAAGGCTGGAGGTGAGCAGTGCATTTTTGGGGAATGGGAGGCTTGTGTTTCATCACTAAGTTTCCTGCTACGGCGTTGTACCTAGACTAATGTGATCTCAAACAAAATGGAAAAAAAATGTAATAAATGCCACAGTCGAGTTTTATTCAACGTTTAATATATTTTTTCAAGAGCCAGCGGAGTATTACTGATTGGCAAGAGTCGAATGCTTGTTTCATACTTTTGATCAAACTCGAATCTCGCAGGTGTGGTGAACGAGGATGGCCGAGTCAACGGCGGCCTCAATCTGAGCAGAGCACTCGGCGACCACTGCTACAAGAAGAACAAGGTGCGTTATTTATTTCACCTGATGTTTTTTGAACTGGCATGTGTTTATTGGGTTTTGGTACATACCCAATTATTGAATTAGTCATTTGCCATCATCCCTTGCAGACGCTTCCCCTTCGCGAGCAGATGATCTCCGCCCTCCCCGACGTGAAGATACTGGAGACGACGGACGAGGACGAGTTCATCGTCGTCGCCTGCGATGGCATCTGGAACTCCCTCGAGAGCCAGCAGGTGGGCAGGGGTTTCGTGTAAGATTTTTATAAAACAGATGTTATATCACAAAGCCAGCAGGTGAGGGGTGGATTCAGCTCCTCTCAAGGGAAGCACATCTGAAATCGTAAAAAATCTTTCTTCGTTGAAGTTTCACTTGTGAACTTGGTAAGAGATGCTTGCAAACTGTTATTAATGTTGAGTTTCTCTGTCCACATAAAAATTAATATCTGCGAATGACTTCAAATAGGACTAGCATGAAAATTGTGGAGAAGATTTTTCTTTCATTGTCTTCTATGACGGAAAATAAACAGAGGAAGAGGCAAGACGCATCGAATTTCAGGTCGTTGACTTTGTGAAGAAGCGAATAGACAATAAGGGCATGACGCTCCAGACGATCTGTGAGGAGGTGAGCGCTGTTTTCTTCGCATTTTATTTTTTCCTCGTCGTACCGAGCCGATTATTGTTTACATTACTATGCATTGACATATTCTAGGGCTAGTGAAACCTAAATTCTGGGGTTAATTATAATAATACAACACAGATGTGCACGCACTGTCTGGCAGACTCGACCTCTGGCGACGGCACTGGCTGTGACAACATGACCGTAATCATCGCCGATCTCAAGCCCACGACCAGGAATTAGACTGCCCAGGTCTGAGCCCATTCCTACTCCCCCTTTCCTTTCCCCACGATTCCTCACCTGTTAGAGAGAAGCCTAGACTACCGATTGATTCCCCATTCCTCTTATTGTTTTTTTTCGGCTAATTCTTAAGTGTTAGTTATGACAAAACTCTGAATCGTTCGTTCTGGCTGGGCTTTGATGTATGCTAGATGATTCCACGCGCGGACTGTTTAATTATGTATTTTTGTTTGTATTCGCCCCCCTCATTTTCAAACCAGTTTGATGTTATCAAAAGAGCTAAAAACCCGCGTGGATCCAGTTTCGAATCTTTCAAAAGTCACACACACCTATGCTTGATTTGTACCTGCACCTTCCCGTTTACAATTTACGTGTTGATCAACTGTTTTTTTCCTACCACTTCTGTTCGATTATTTTGTAATTAATAAGTTTTTATTATTCTTGAGAAAAGTAAGCTACAGATAGCATCTTAACTTTTACGAGCGCCCACCCCGTCCCCCGTTCCTAGAGTAAAGCCGATGTTTTTTGTGTGTGTAAAAGTATCCCCATTGTGTTATTCATCGGAGACCTACCGTAACCATGTTACTGTATCTTTCGATATTCCGGCCCCATTTCATTTGTTGCTGTTGTGCACGTCTGTGAACAAGTGGCCCCTGTCCTGTTCTCAATCTCATTGTTTTGATCGGTTTTAAGACAAGTATTCGGAGATAAAACTGCCAGGAGAGACGTGCACTTGTTTATAGCAGTACAGCAAAACAAGATATCGGGAGATCATTTTTGATTTGACGAAAGGAGATACCGGTAGCGAGCACACGAGATGGAAAGACGGGAAGGATACGAGTGTCAAATGGGCATTTCTGGTTTCTTAGAGGAGTATTCATTAGTCATCATTAGTATTGAACCCGTAGCGCAGTGTATTCAAACCTATCGATGCAGTTCCCCTATTTTCGAAATGGAAGAGGGACTATTCAAAATGATGATGAATGTAGTCGAAGAATACTAGCACAGAGAAGAATACGAGAGTGATACTGGAGAATACGGTAAGGAGGATACGGTCGAGCACGTTGGCGAGGTATTCCCACTCCAGAGCGCACCTGTAAGGTATCGATTGGTTACGGTAGCTACAGTATCCCGTGTTACTGTTGATCACAGTAATCCAGAGATACAGGGAACGGAAAGAACGCGAGAGATGAGGAACGGAGGCAGCAGATCTCGGATAAAGCAAAGAGAAAAGGAACCGAGGGGTGGTTAGCGTGAGGTTAAAGAGATCAAAGATCAACACAGGTCTGTGCCTCATGCGATGTGTGTGTGGTGCGAGATAAACTGAGCGAACAGAGGATGCTGGATGGAAAGGGGCCGGGTCACACGAATAAGAGCCGGATTCTTATATCCGGCTCCCGGCTATAGTGCGGTCCGGTGATGACGAAATCGATCGACGCCAATCGATAATCTCACAGTTTTTTCAGGGTTGTGAGCGGCATGATTGCGGCGATAAAGTCCTGCTCCATATCGGTCGCGTCACTGTACGATTGAGTTACGGTAGATTGGATTAGGGTACGGTAGGAGTGTGGGCTACTGTATGGGTTCAGGGGTTGTTAAGCTACGGTAGGAGTGTGGTCTACGGTATTGCTTCAGAGGTTGTTATGCTACGGCAAGAGTGAGGGTCGGCTACGGTATTTATTCAGAGGTTGTTAGATTACGGCGGGGAATGTGTTCAGGCTGTTTGTTACTTTTGCTACAAATAGGACATTGGTGTGATATCACATGGATACGGTAACTAGGATATGCGACTACGGTACCTTCTCATCAGCTTTTGCCGCTTCACCTCGCGAGCGTTGCTTACGTTTCGCACGATTTTTCGCTCGGATTGCTGGAATTATCGATTGATTTTCAATCCTACAGTATCGCTACCGTATACCTTCTGCTTGAGATGCATCGTGTACTGTTGCGTTATCGACGCGAGCCTTCGCTCGTACGAATAGACAGACGAGTTTGACATATCCATGGATACGGTACGGAAGAACCGAGTCGGGTCGGGTGGCATTTGCTGCAAATAAAGCCAGTTATCGATCGGTACAGATTACGGTAGTTAGGTTATCGCTTGCTTACTCTACAGCAGTTATCGATAGGCTGCGAGATTACGATTGTAGCTTTTTATAAGTACTATTAAAATACCGTCATGAGTGCATGCAAGGTTTCCGGATTGAGGATCTGCGGAATTTTATCATCAAGGAACACTGAACATTTTAGTAACAAATAATTCAATTCAGACTTGAGGCTACGGTATTTGAGTTATTGGTTATTCTTGCTTGCTTACCGAGGTTGGGCCGATCAGTATCTGAGATTTCGGTTCTCACGCCATTTCAAAGCACGATTTACAGGTTGATGCGAAAAATTACAGTAATTTGGTGTCGGATTAGTCGTCGTACACACGGAACCTTGGAGCGAATATTTACTTTTCTAATTAAATCAAATTTGAATTGGCGGGCAGTTGTTAAGCGTGTTGACTGTCAGTCTGAGTGGATACTCAGCTGACCGGGGCCGGTGTTTTGAGCGGGGCTGCTACGCAGTAATTACGGTGGTTGATCCATATTGATTGGTGGGCGCTACGCAGCAGCCAATCAGCAAAAAGTGGGCGGAGTCTTGCTTTTGCGTGGACCCCAAACGCCGTGTTCTTATTTTTTCGATTACTGTACTCAGCCTCAGTTATCTAATCAGTTGTCGATAACACAATCCTTCGGTATTCAACTACTGTAGACTCACCGACACCGGGTCGATACTGCCCTTGAAGATGGGGTCGAGCTCGTTCGAACTGGACCGAGTGGCGTCCACGATACCGTACTCCATCCACAGTTCGATCAGGGAAGTGGGCACCTGCGAATCGGGAAGTGGTTTATTTTGGATTCTCACATTTGGCGAGCGTCTAGCGGTTCTTTACAGGGGACAGAATTTCACAAATAAATTAGGATAAATTAGATCAGAGTTGTAGTTTGATCTTTGATCTCTTCCCCCTTGCTCACCTCCAGTATGCAGTTGTTGACGAACCAATTGTGCACGAGTCGTCGCACGCCCTTCGATAGCGGTCGATTGTACTGCTTTTGAGCGTGAATCGCTGCAAGTTATAATAAATTTACTAAATATTTGAATAAATATTGGTTTTTGTTTCATCGGATTCGTAGGTGACGATCGATCTGTGAGAATATCATTTGGTTTTGAGCGACCTTCGAAACTTATCCGAATTAAGCCATCATCAAATCATCATTTCGATCTGTTTCTAATAGGAGAATGAAAGTCTCAGACCACACAATAGTTGCCAATTGCATCGAGTCGTCTATCTCTAGTTACACATTTAAAGTTTGATCTTTGATCTTTGATCTTTGATCTTTAATCTCACCCAGCACGAGTGTGGCCATAAGTGTGCCCGTCACGATCACGAAGATGATGCCGATGTAGTACCAACCTGACAATGAAGGTTGATCTTTGATCTCTGACTAGAATGTAGTTTGGGCTATGAGATCGCTGAGATACAGGGAGATACAGGGAATCAATTTATTGTTCATTTCTAGCGAGCATCGATCGACCTATTGACTCTTCTTGGCTTTTCTGAACTTTATGAAACATAACCGAAATGGTAGAATGATTATTTTCCATTCCTTCACTCTATTTTCATCTATTATTGCTCAGATAAAGTGGGCGGAGTTTGTTAAGCCCTAACGACTCTAATCTTCGATCTCTTCACTCACTCATCGTAAGTCGACGTCGATGGCTTCTGATTGCACATTATTCCTTCCCCCTGGGTGGTCTATCTATCTACCATTCGCGAACCCCATGGGGCATTTTGAGGTATTGTGTTATTTTCTCTCAAGATAGCGGCGTTTTTTTTTCGCGTTTTACCACTATTTATCCAGCGTGAGCCCAGTTTTTCTCGTTTCTAACCGTCGGAACTGATTGATCTTTGATCTTTGACCTATATACTCACTCATCAACGGCACATAAGTCGACGTCGATGGCATCTGATTGCACACCATCAGCATCATGATCGACATCGTCAGCAGCGTGTTGATGCCCAGATATCTGCAGTGTTTGATCTTTGATCTTTGATCTTTGAAGCTTTATCTAGTCTCTTGATTTTACGTTGTATTGGTTTGCTTTTTGTTTTGTTCTTGGAAGCCGAGTAGCGATTGGTGTTCTCTCGCGCTGACGAACTTATCATTAATTTCTGAAGCATAACCGAAATTCAACCCTTCTCTGACGTTCTTGAATTTGGCGATAATCAAATTTTTTTGCTTTATGCTTCTCGTTTTTTGAGCCAATTTTAAAGTGTATTTCTAAAGAAAGATCATTGAATAGTTTGTAGGCTGATCTTTGATCTTTGATCTCTCCACTCACAATTTCTCATCTCTCTCACTGCTCGACGACGTCGGCGTGAAGAATCCAGTGACGGCGACGATAGTGATGATCGACGTCGGAATCACCTGAGGATTGATCTTTGATCTTTCGTACGGTGTTTGATCTATCATTATTTTGTCTCATTTATATTATCGTTCTCCCTATAATTTGTCTCCTTTTTATTCTTCCTATAATCGGTTAAATTCAATGTGCTTTCATCAAATAGGTGAAACTTATTACATTCTGAGGCTAGTTTGTCGCTCAGCTCATTCACTCAACACATTCTAGATTGCAGTTTGATCGTTGATCTTTGATCTCTCTGACCAGATTGACGATGTAGTAGAGCGGCTTTCTCTTGATGACGAGCTGCGCGTACAACATCACCCACGGCTCCTTGCAGCACTTGTAGTACACCTGCCAATCGGGACTAGAGTGTACTTTCGAATTTATTTTATTTTTTAGCTCTACTACTCTGGTTACTGATCTACAGTAATAGTGATTAGAGTCTGGTTTCGAATTTATTTTATTTTTGAGCTCTACTGTACTCGTTTCTGATCCGCAAAATGATGTAATCACAACTAAAGTCTATCTAGTTTCGAATTCTTACCTCCCTCCTCACGAAGTTGAACGACAACACCTCCCACTCGTCGTTGCGCACCATGTTCTTCAGGTTTACCTGACCAGAGTTCAAAGATCAAAATGTAAAGTTCAAAGATCAACAAAGATCACCTCATCCATCTTGGGCCAGTAGTCGATGGAGCTCTTGTCGTGCGTCCACGACGAGATGATGAAGGTGCAATTCTGAACGAGGAAAAGATCAAAGATCAAACTACAAAGTACATAACTAGGCAGCAAAACTACAAACATCAAGAATCAAATATCAGCGGCGTACGTACTTATTACCAGCTCCTGATCATACTGGCGACGAGAAGGCTTGAAACTACAAAGATCAAGGATCAAAGTTCACCCAACCTGCTGATCGTAGGGAAGAAGCGCACATTCATCTTGCACGACAGCCGGTAGATGGCCGGGAAGAGCAGCTGGACACGGGCGCCTGATGGTTTGTTAATAAAAATTTATTTTTTTGTTTAACATTATTTATTTTTTTGTTTAACACCTTGATTTGATTTACAGGTTACAGGATTTACAGGTTGTATCAGCACCTAACCTTGAAGCCGCTTTATAGATGATAAAAAAATTTCACCGAGTGAATCATTAGCCCAGTGTCCCGTGGACACGATCGCGTTCATCAGACTCTCCGTCTTCTTCTGCTCCAGCGTTTCACTGCAATAAATGTTTATTTATTTCACACTGTGACACTATTTTTTGGGGAAATCGATCAGATGTGTTTCACGAAGACTATTTCATCTGAAGTATGCTGTAGTTTCAATTTTGTTGTGGCTAGTTATGTAAAAAAACAATTTTTGATTGCACCGATCACATTTTCGCAACTTTACTTTCAACAATTTCTGCTTCTCAGCTCACGTAAAAAACGAAAAAGATCATCAACGATTCGAGATCTCTCACCTATTGTACAGATACGTGTCCGGTATCCATAGTTGCTGATGCGGTACGATCGTCTTGTTGAGCAGTCCGTACTGTTCCGGATTCCAGTCGAGGAACTCGTCGTACCAGTCCTAAAATAACAAGCATAATATAGTTTTAACCTATCGAGACTAGAGTGTAGACTGGATACGCTACAGTGTCCTACAGTGTCGAGTACAAGTATCTAGCAAATAATAGAAACAGGAAATAAAGACGACAGTATGTCTTTTTGAATCAAGATTCGATTTTTTTTGAATTTTAGGATTATTATTTTGTGAGAAAGCGACCGACCTGCACCATCCACACGTTGACGCTCAGACTCTGAGAGTGCTCGTCCTGAAAATGAAAAAAAATTATTTCACAAATTGCAGCCACCGACAATGACCATCTCATTCTCTTTTAGATAAAGGTAAAGAAGGAACATCTTTCATGAGAGATTATCTATTGTCAGACAAGGCAATCTATAAATAAAAAATTGTATGGGCGTTTTATAAAACAAGGCCGCTCACCACTTCGAGTATCTGGTACAGTGACATGCTCACGTTGATGCGCACCGGCTTCGTGTGATCGCGCTCAAATGGTTTCTAATTATTTTCGAAAATACAGCCACGAAATTGTGCCTCTATTGGGCATTAAATTTTATTTTTCCAACCGAATCCCACGGAAAATCGGCCTGACACCGACTCATTATCGAATATTGTAGAGGTGAAACATAAACAAAACTGCATCATTGAACAGAAAATGGTCAAAAATTTCAGAATGTCTGGCTACGTTTCGTCCTTTCGATTTCTCTCTAACATTCAAAGGAACAACTGATTGAACGTGTACTGAGAGTGTGTGTAAAAATGAAAGTGAAGTCTGCGCGCAAATTTTGATAATTATTTATTGCTCCCGATTGTTCAATTGAAATCAACTGCCTCCAATTTCTCACACTTCTCAACGTTCAAATTCAGGTTCGGTTGCGCTTCATCAATACATGAAATGGCCATTGGAAAGATGCCAAGGCAATTAGATTGCCAGATCTATTGATAAAATAATAAAAAACTAAATAATTCGTCTCACCACCGGGTGCACGTTGCGCTCGTAGAACTCGGGATCGAAAAGGTCGTCGATTAACCTGAATTAATTATTTCAAGAGTTGGAAGCAGTCGTAAACTCTCCTTCTCTTCTCATCAGCAAGTTTCGACACTTTTCAATGACGAACGTTCATGGAATCTAGTCATGATTTTTGATCAGTGAAAAGAATAAGTCCAGAGAAGCATCAACAAAAATCGTGACTAGACTCGAAACGAACCTCTTCTGCCAGTTTAACGACTGATCTTCGGGTAAGGAACCAAACTCCTCTCGAGAAGACCGAGAGCGGACTGTCTGGAAGGATTCTATTGGTTGAATTGCGTAACATTATCTCTGAATTAGTAGGGCTTCCAGGATGAAGAATTCGGCACTTCATTCTGGTATCTCTACTCTGGATGACAGCATCACAATGGATGTGCTAGACTATGTTCAGGGCGGAAAAGTAGCGGAACTGCAGAAACTATTTTACAAGAGCTCTATGCGATATCTACATGAAAGAGTGACATGCAATGATTAGAGCACTGCTCAGATTTTTAATGATTCGTTCTATCCGCTTCTAGATATTATTTTACAATCGATAATACCTCGATGGATTCCTTCATACTTCTCTCTTCTTCCTATAAATGCAAATTCCAGGCGACAATCACAAACTCGAAACTAGACTCTAGTCCCGACGTACCTCATTGTACGCCTTCCTCCTTCTCTCTTCCTCCAGCAATCGTTGCATCTCTGCATCCGATGGTTTCGTCGAGGCCGATGGAGCCGAGTTCGTCGACAACCATGTGGCGAAAGTGGACGTGCCTGATCAAATTGCAACTAGAGTCTAGTTTTTGAATGCTCGTAAGGGTGCCACTATGAAAAGACGAAATTCACTAGTTATTTTTCGGAGAATGAGCCGGAACACTATCGTTGTTTCGCGATTGAAAAACAGAAAATAGTTCACGTGAAACATATTCTATAAAGTTGTCGGTTAAACACCATAGATACGACCAAATCGAAAGTAGAGTCTAGTGCCGACTTACTCGAGCTCATGACGATCTTCTCGCCCCTCTTCGGCTGGATAGACGCTCCTCGCTGCTGCAGGATGAAGAGGGAGAGAAGCACCCGGATGAGCATTCCCTGAGGTAATCGAGACTAGAGCGTACTTTCGAGGGGTCAGTGATATTTAGAAAACGGTTACAGTTTATGAAATATACGATTAATCTATTTGAATAAAAACGCGATTCGAGAGAAACACACACGGTTAGACACAAGAGACGAGTAGACGAGCGCGCAAGAACCAGTTGAGTTTCAAGCAATCTTCTTAGGGATAATTCTTCAGGAATAGTTGATAGTTCGTCCGATTCCTGTATATATAATAATAATAATCATAATTACAAATCAATAACAGTATCGAGACAACACAATGCGCTGACAGGAAGGAACAAGTGATACCTACACAAGAGGCAACAAGAGGTCGGAGTGGGTCCGTCATCATCATCATCATCATTTTATCCAGGTCGAAAGAAAAACAATAGGGGTCATACAAGAAAAAGAACAAAGAAACGAAAGGGAATCAATAATCTTCTTAGTGTATAGTCTTCTTATCGTAGTCAATTCTCTCCAAGGGGCGGGCGCTAAGGCGCTAAGGGGCTTTATGTTTTCTCCGTCTGGAGAAAACATAATGCAATAATAATTTTGAAGGGATCGAGACGCAATACCAGGAAAACCATGCTGAATTTGTCAGGGCGCATTTCGCAGACCTGTATCTGACAGTCACAGAGTGCCGCCTTCGTAAGAGAAAAGGAAGGAAAGCGGATGCCAAAATAATAGCTTCATAAAATAATGGAGAAGGTTGGTCAGAAATCTGTGAGCTCCGAAAAAAAGTTGCACAACTAATTCAATGATGTCGAAACCTGGGGCAACCCCCCCCCCCCCCTTTTAGGAAGTAATGAATTCGTTATTAGCCATGTAAACGCGAGGCGGAATTGAACTTGACGTCGCGATCGCGTCAGAATTGTGCCCAATAAAGTAACAATGGTCTGGCGCTGTTCAATCGCAGTAATCTCTCACATGTCAAAGTGCTCGAGATAGCGAAATGATAGAGTCAGAGCTTATTTACTGTTCACATAAATTCAAGGGGCGACGAGGGAACTACTTGCGAGATTGGCGTGCGCACTCGCGTGGTCACTTCTGTCTCTGGGGAGCTGCGAGTTTTGAGTGAATGCTCGGACAGCTATCCTTGCGCATCCTCGTCTGTAGTTCATTCTTTTTAGAGCTTATTGCGCAGTAGTTGCAAATGTTGCAAGATGGTAGGAGCATGGGGAACCGAGAATCCTCAGCCGTTTTTTTTATTTTAATTGAAATCGCGGACATTTGTTTGCAGACGTTCTTGGCATTAACAAACATCTACAAAATTGCTTGAAATGCTGATCAATCAAGCACAATGAGAAACTGAAGATAGATAACTAGAAATACCAAGCCGACAGTCCCGTAAAGTAGGGGCTACCCAACCAACACCTCCCAACAATCGCTCTTCTCCGTTACTATTTCCGGCCGCTTTCCTCCTCTAACTTGTGGGGTGGTCCCCAAACACGCGTCGTCGGCGAAAACTGCTTCGAAATAGGCGACCCTCCTGTTTTGACTAAGTGGCCCCGTCGAATTGTTCTGCATAATTCCGAGCGCAATTTGAAAAGAGAGACGAAACGAGGATGCGTTCCGTTTTATGAGAAAAAAATACGAAATGGAGTCGGAATCGCGCAAAATGGTCACATTATCGACCGAGTAACATTTGTGGTCTTGTGCATTGTGCTCATTGAATTCGAAACTGCTTCGATACGGATATGAGCTGCATGATAAAAATATGCTGAATTTTCAAACTAGAAACAATTCTCGGAACGATGTCAAGGCACAGCCGCTTTCGCGCGCGCTCTGGGGGAATGTTATGAACCAGAGCTCGCCAGCAATCCATCATGGCTAAGAAAATTCACGCGAGACATTTCAGCGGGGGTTGAAAACAAGCCGGAAGAAGTTCAAGTTCAAACATACGGAAGAGAGGTGGCACAATATTTCAGGAAGCTTTTTAAGAAAAAAAACACACTAGATGGATGCAAATACAAGCGGGAATAATTTCAGTTGAATTGAATCGGAATTACAAGTGCATAAAACATAAGAAAAACAGAGACACATCGACTAGGTTCACAAGTGTGGGGCCGCGACAGGAAATATATTTATAACCAGTCTGAAAGTAACATCGCGAGTAAATGAGGAACTCATCACCCCCTTTACTTGAGTGAAGAAGAACAACAATTTAAAGATTGAATGGGTTCAGGCCCGAGAGTATCTCACACGTTTCAGCGGAGGAGGGGGGAAATTGGAGCGCCTGAGGCGGTGGGAGGAAAAAGAGGGACGGCCTCTTTGAAAAAGCAGTGAATCGGGCTGAATTACTTAGCGGCGAGAAGTTAAAGAGCGGCGAGCGAATGGACTCTGAGGGCTATTTCGATGGGGAATATTATTTTAGCGCGATCGTTTACACTTTGGGGGTGAATAGTAGTGGTCTAGTGTGCGAGGGTGAACGATGGATGATCAGACCCTACCGGTGGCCATCCGTTGCCACATGACACCATAACAATTATTATGAAGATGCGTGACTATTCCTCCTTCCGTTCTTCTTCCTCTTTGACTTGTCGTATATTCGTGAATGAAAGGGGCGGAGGTGGCGGTATTCCAATTTTCGAAAATCGCCCATTCAGGCGTGCTCTCAATTCGCGCTGAAAGCTTTTAGCTAGTGGGTCGTCTCCGGAATTTGGTGAAGACCTTTCACTGATCAGACAAGGCGAGAGAGTACGGGGAATGGAGAGAGTTAGAGAAAAGGTGAGCATCTCTACGTGAATTTCGAAGCAGTAGGCAGCGCGGTTCGTTGGATTTTCGGCGCCTAGACTCGGGTAGAAACGAACAAAACGAAATTTTAGGGAACCGACGGAAGCAGAAACACAAAACAAAAACGCAGCTAAATTTTTCAAAAATCTCTACAGAGTTCGCTACTTTTTCTAGTTGTGGAATCGCAATTTCCAAATGACTGCCCTCTCTCAAACTACGCAGTTAGTGCGAATTCGCGAAGCTAAAAGGTCAACCGGCTCAAGTAAATGAAAAAAGGAGGAAACACGAACTCTGTGGACTTCCAATCTCTGAATGAGCTGCTGATCTCTCGCAGGCTACGCAACAATGGAGGCCCAAGAGGTCAATGAGCTGAGTACTCTACGTGATAGGCTCGGAATAAGGAAGAATCAAACGATGAACTCAGTGGACTTCCAATCTGTAAATGAGCGCCCTCGCAGTCTACACTGTGATGAATTTGCGACAAGAGATCAGTCCCTACGTGATCGAATCGGTAGAGAACAAAGAAGAATCACGAGTTCTCTGGGCTAGCCAGGGAGCATCAACAAATTCAAAAATGTGCGTGAAGTTTCAGAGTTCAAAGTATGGGTCGCCTTCTTTTTCTCTCTCGGCACTCGAGCGAAATGAGGATGCGTCGACCCGTATTCTGAACCCCATCTCGGGTCAAACATCACGGAGAATATGGGCACCGGCTGAAAAACGAGTGGAACTTAACGATGATTGACGGGGGTTACGATCATGCGCCCGTAGCCCCAAACTAAAGCACACTTCCGTCTTTTTTTCGCATTTGCTTGTTGCTGGAGCCGCCTGTATCGTTGTCTAATTCTCTCCATTGCGCATGCTCTCTAATGTTCTCTGATTGTGAAGGAGCGTGTGGAATGTGAAGAGTGAGAACTCAGTCTACCTGAAGGGACACCCCTCCTCCTCCTTCTCTTGATGCGAGGCTAATTCAGTGGAGCGCACCGGAGGGAGAGAAACGGAAAGGTGCTGCTCTCATCGCTGTGGACGAAAGCAACGAGAAGCATGTGAAAATTTGGTGCTTTTACGGCGTCCCAAAGTCATAGGAAGGAAGAGCTGTAAAAAAATGGTGACAATACTAATAATATAGTAACTGCACAAAATCGTGATGGAAAGGCACATATTGCACTATTTTAGGAAACATGGTGATTATGACGAACTTTCCCAGGTCCTTACTGCGTTTCACAAAATGGGAGAGCGCCCTGCCCGGATGTGAGCGAAAGAGAAAGAGAGTAGCGCAGAGAAATTGAGCCCATTGTCTAACTCTCTCAATTGTACATGCTCTATCATTCTCTCTAACTGGTAATCTCACTCGCAAAATAGAGATCCTCCGAAAGAAACGCACAAAACGCAGGTGGATTCCGCTCGCGAATTGAGGAAGCAATAGGGTTTCCTCCATTGATGAAGGAGGAATGGCTGAAATGCCAAATATGAAAGGTTCTTGGAAACATTGCGCAAACAAAATACGGTACGCAGTGGTTCACAATTGTTCTTCGGCAAAAAGCAAGTACTTTTAAAAATGGTGAGAACCTCAGAAATTGAAAGGCAAGAGTGTAATTAGAGAGGTCAACAGGAGTTATCTTCGAACGGAAGAACGTCGGAAAGAGGAGATAATTGAATATGTGCAAGCACGGGATTTGGGTGGGAGGTCCACGAAGTCGGAAGGAGACCTCCCATTTGAGCTACGATCTCCTCGATCAGGCAGAGCTAGAGAGCGTGCGAACACGAGAGTAGGAAGAACGTCGGAAAGAAGAATATGAGAGGGATAGTGGGAGAGAAGAGACTGAACCACGACAGAAACGAAACCGCAGTTGGAGTAAAGAATAACATAACACAATAGAGTCCTGTCCCCCGGGGGTCTTTCTGTCGGGATTGTGAACGGAAGAGGATTCAGAAGAGGCGATAATTAACATGTCAATTAAAAATAATAATAAAAAGATTTGTCACGAAAACGACCGGGATGAGTTTCAGATTGGCTACAAGTAAGTAGATAGGAGGAAGGAATGTCGCTGAAAGGATCGGAGCTGTGGTTGGCATAGAAAAAATCTAAAAATACATGAAAAACAAGAAAAAAGAAAAAAATCCAAGGGATTGTAAATGGAACAGGGGTTTTGTTTATTTACAAAATATTAATAAAAAATATATGCCATTTTGTTCATTTGAGATTTTATGAAAAGATTAAGTTTCATTTGGTGTACTAGTTTGAAGGAAAACGGAAGACCACTAATCCAGATGAACTCGTCTAAAACAAATAACAAAATTCTGAAAAAGTATTCTTCCGGCAACCGGCCTTCCGGAAAGTAGAGGTTAGATAGGTCAGGAGCGCGTAATTTAAAAGAGGCGAATTCCCCATTGAATTGCCGGGCCTTTTATTGGTTTCGCACAAAAAGAGAGCGGCTTTGGAGCGCTGAATGAGGAACTCTCGTGGATTCTCTTTGAAGAGGAGAAAAGAGAGGAACGCTTAGATTTATTGGAGATGGATTTTCTATTGGGTGTGTCTGCGCAATACCTAGTGTCACTGAGTCCACGTTTTTTACTGCGAATACGCGACACTTGGTTACGATTTTGAGTTATTTTTTTGAAGAAGATGATTGGCGCATCATCGAAAATCTAAGCTGCTAGCAATTACTCTAAGTTCTTCAACCACAGCGCGTTCCCCTGTCCTACAAAGAGGGAGAGCATTGTGAAATGAATGAGCCAGCAGTTAGGCGTTCCACGAACAAGGTCGTAGTGTGATGTCTCGAATCTCAAAAAGTTCTCATCAACAAGTAACTTGCCAGTGGATTGAGTGATCGAAGGGTGCTCGTTAGACAAACAGGTATTAGACAAACACAAGTGCTGGTCGCACCCTTGCTGCACTTGTTGGTTTATCTGAGCTAAAGCTTTATTGAGTGGGTCTACCAAAAACTGTGAGTCAGTACTATCCTTGATTAACGGAAATGCAATGAACACGGACTGCAGTCTCAGAACACCGGATCAACAGATTCGACACTTGTCAGCCGATTGAGTGATCGAGGTTCCTGTCAGGTATTACACATAGACACAAGTGCTCGTCGCCGATTTGTCACGTACTCGAAGATTGTTCATTCGTTCAAAGATCTCATCGCGACAAACACAAAAACAAGCGAAAAACTCGACTCACAAAAATTTCGAGCAAAGGCTATCAACGCTCAATCTCTCGGTTTCATCGAATCTGGAACCAGAGTGAGACAGGCGCAAAATGAAGCGAGCCTAGAAATACATTGATTTTTCGATCTTAGTAAAGACCAAAAAGGAAAATATAATGAAAGCCGAGAGAGTTCAGCGGGGGCCCAATGCAAAGGCCATTTGCACCGCTGCAAATTGTTCTGTTTGGGGTCGTTCATCCAGAAAATGCACGTGCGCCCCTCTGCCTCCTACGTGTTTTATCACATTTAGGACCGTTAGGGCGAAGTAACAAATTAGGAGATGCGGAAGTCGTCGAGCTGTACGTTGAGTCATGTCTTTTTTAACGATAGATTTGTGTTCCCGAAAATTTCATGAAGTTCTAAGCACAAGAAAACGCGGAAAGGCGGACACAAAGAAATGGTCACGATTCATGTGGAAATTCGAAAAACAACACGGAAGCATTCTAGAGAAATGAGGAGGAGGATCAAGCTCTTTCTCACACATTATAAATCGAAAGAGCGACGGGAAGACATGTGGCCGCCGATTGGAGGACGATTTGCAAGAAGATGATGAACTTGCGCGTGGGAAATGGGATAGTTGAGGCATTCTTCTTCTGTCAGTTCAAAAATAAAGAAATTCATGCGGATGCAAGGTTTCTATAGGATTTTGCATAGCCGTTTGTTATCTTTGTTCGAGGATCAAACGACCCTAAAATATTTTGTATGCCTGATTTCGAGACACAATATCCAAAATGGGAAGCCGTAGAGAAACGAGCATGTATGTTTGCGTAACAATGGAATGTAAACGCGGAAATTAAGTGCAACTAGCGCATGAATGAATCGCACTAAAAAGAACGGCAAAGAGTTAAAAGTGGGCGTGAATTCAGGGGACGACTCCAGCCACAAAGGATGGCTGAAGAAACGGGGCAGGAGGAAATTGAAAGGCCCCTCCGAAATGAGGGACCGAGGGCGAGGAGTCTCTCTCATTTCTACGCATCAATACGGAACTCGACTCTTCCTTTTGTCACGTTGTCTGACAGCTCTAATTATCATGATGACGACCCCCACCAATGAACCGAAAAGTGACGAAATTGTGACTGCGATGAGGTTGTTGTTGTGGGTGCAAGGGGGGCCATTAGCGGGGTTGCTCGTGCTGGGGAACGAAAAGCTGCTAAGCATACCGCCAAAGGGAGAAGCTGTGAAACGAATACTGCCACCCGCTCAGGGGGTAAATATTGTCTTCCGGTCTCCGTATATACTGTCTGGGCGCCCCCGGGATTCCTTTGTTGTTGGATGAACGCCTTTCCGGGAGGCATTGACAATAATAGCGATTGCGAGAAAGTTGCTCATACGTTCAGTAAGTCTAGACGAAGAAGTGTTGGATGAATACATGAGAGAAATCACAAATAAACAACGTTTTATGCTCGGAAACTCGTATGGAATACTGATGCGAATGTGGACAATTTGCCTAATCGATGCTACCGGTGGCTAACTACAGGAATAAGCTAAAACATAACATATAAGCTAAATATGTTTGGAGTTCGGAAAGGAAAGAAAGTGTTTCTCATCAACTTTTTCTGATGAGACTCCTCTTTTCCTAGCTCAGGAGGTCGTTGGGTTGACCTAACTGGATACTAAACTCTCTCGATTCCCAATGGTCTCTAGCCAGTCAGACAGCATTAGACTGCATGCGGAATGGAGAGAATACATCCGGGAGAAGCCATTGCTTCTCCCTAATGTGTTCTCTTCTCCACTCAAGTCGAAGGGAACATTTCGACGCTCGAGGCTGACACGCTTGACTGACAGGAAGGACGTTGGAGAGTTTGTCTGGACTTGTGAACGCGAGGGGCTTGCTTAGGATTCAAAGATCAATAAGGAAATGAAACTCAGCCATCAAACAGTTCGAACCGTCACGATACTGAGCTTAGGTGTTAAGTAAGGCTTAGGGCAAGATGACGTCCTAGATACTGAGCTTAGGTGTTAAGTAAGGCTTAGGGCAAGATGACGTCCTAGATGAGGGAACGCCCAACTAAAACTGTTGAACGATGTAACCGTTCTTGTCCAGCCTCGCTCGCAATTCCTCCACTGTTCCCGTGGAGATCCAACCATGCAGACCGCCGATGCCTGCTGGAATTGTCATTATTAGTTTATTAATAAAGCCTTTCCAGTGCACACAATCAGCGTGGAAGGAATGCCCTGCACTTTTACTGATTTCGCAGACACAATAACAATTTATTCAATTTTTTACTATAAGATGCCGCCGTCATACTGCATAGACGGACAACATCCGATGTTTATGAAAAACGTGAAACTCAAGTGGAACAAGGAAGAGTGAAAGATCAAAATAAAAGTAAAGTTTAAATAATATTAGAAAGAAACTCACATGATCGACCGAGCGAGTCTCGCTCGGGCAGTGGAAGTGTGGGCGGGGCCTGAATGGCAATATTATTATATATGATCTTCCTTTTCTCGTGTACTTTTGATGGTCACGCATTACAGGAGAAATATCTTACCTGCTCCCACTTGGTCTTCAGCTGGCTCACCGCTCCTCCTCCTCCTCCCCTCGAGTCTCTTGTGAGTGTGGATGAGGAGGAGGACATGTCCATCGAATCGTCTCGGTCGACAAAGGGCGCGAGGAGGGTGACTGTAATAGCATTTTGTGTCAGACAACCACGTGTCGGACAACAGTACAAATTCCAGTATTTCTTATTGGGTGTACTAGATACTTCTTAACTTCAACCGTTTGCTCCACTAAAATCGGGTACGTATTATGCAAAGTGATCGAACGAAAGACATTTCGTATTCATGCCTCATGGACCATACGTGATCACGCCATTTCAATCACATTAGCAAAATAGGAGCACTTCGAAATTCTGATATGTTTCAGACGGTCATTGTAAGAAGGTCATCGAGAGTTTTCCAATAATTGGGCATAATAATCCAATAATACTAACCAATTTGTGAGAAATCCGGTCTGGTCTCGGGTTCGTGTGCCCACGCGGTGTTCAGCAGGCGAATCACGTGGTCGGGAAACTGGGGAGAGGAGTCGGATGGGAGCGGTGGACGGGCTGCAATTGATGATATTGACGATCGATAAATACGCACTCAATTCGAAAATTTTGTGTTTCTTAGAGTTGAAATATTGATGTTCTACATCCAGTAAAGTCTTTCGTATGCTATAGTTATTATACAGATCACAGGGCTAAATTTAGAGAACCGCTGAGAAGAGTTAGAAAACCGAAAACCGACGCATGCTCATTCACGACCACGCGTTGCTCTCACTTCTCACGAGCGTAATTACTGTGCAGAAGATGGAAATGAGGAAACGAGGAAACGAAGGAAGGGTCCTACACGGTCCATCTTTGAGCCACTATGCCGCCGCTAACTATTGAAAGCCACAACGGGCCGTCGAGTAGGTGACATTATAAATTCGACACTGCGCCGATACCTCGCTTGTAGGCCATTTCCGCTGCTGCTGCGGCCGGTTTGAGGTGCGCAAAGGGCAGCTCGGCCGAGTGCAGTTCCCACACGCAGAGGGCGTAACTGAAATAGTACCGATGTGGTGTCACGGCTCCATCAATTTCACAAATAGGAGAGCGCCGGTCTGAGGGCTTAAATGGAGACAAACCATTTACAAATTTGCTCGAAGGTACACGATACATACATGAAAACAACACAATTAGACGTAAATTCCACTGTCTAGAATAACTAAGTGACCTTTTAAGAAGCCACAAAAAATTCGGAATCAATTCGGGACTCGAGTCTAGTCTCGAGTGGGTCGGAACTCACGAGAAAACGTCTGCTCGTCGGTCGTATCGACCCGCGCAAGAGAAGACTTCAGGCGCCATCCATCGAAGGTTCTGAAAGGAGAAATATTGAATTAGGGCTGCCAGAATGAAGATAACGTCTCTCCATTCTGAATTCACTCTCGAAAATTAACTGGGTATTACTATATTTCGCCTAGACCGAACTAACTAATAATTCACGAATTAGTCGAATTTGTTGAAGAAACTCATTTGATTTTTTCATGGACTTCGGAAAAATATCGTAACAAAAAGGATCCCAGTTTCAATATTATACTTCAAAGTTTATCTTTGTAGGAGAACCGAGTCAAAAATTAAAAATGCCCAAAATTCATGAAAACCTACACCCGGCTGCTTGGTCATGTTGTTGCTCTCCTCGGGTGCGCCGGCGAATCGACTCTCGCCGAAATCGGCGACCACAGCGCGGCCGGAGGAGTGAATGAGGATGTTGTGGCTGGAAATATCATGCCAGGTAGATAGATATGCAATTTTCATATCAATTCAGTACTTCCGAAGTGCTACTGCTTCGTTATTAGTTGGAAATGAGGGCGCAACATGAACTCCGCAACGCGTTTATAGTCATCAACGAACCTGTTCAAGTCCCTGTGGATCACTGGCTTTGTCGCGCCGTCGTGAAGATACCGCATGCCCTGAAAAATAGTAACATTCAAATATTGCGAATATGTGTTATTAGCAAACACACAACAACCGTCACTGAATGAATAATGCGGCACACCTGCGCGACATCGATCGCTATCCTCAACCGAAATGCGCACTCCAACACCCTCTTCTGCTCGTGGAGCAGGGAGAACAGCGATCCGCTCTCCACGAACTCAGTGATGATGGCGAATGACTGAAATAATTATCTCTCACATTTAATCTCCGATTCGTTGTTGATGGAGCTGTCCTTACAAAAAGTTCTTCTTTAGCTAGAATCTCCATAATGCAATTTTCAATGATAGATTCAGTTAGTTTTTTTTGTAAAAGTTTGTGAGAAGCATGGCTTTGATTCGCCACTATCACTATCATTCTCGGAATATTTGTACGGTGTGTGAAACACATCTAACTTGAGAAAAAAGTTTGTTTAATGCGTCATTCGGGTATGTTTCAACGCATTCATATCATGGTGTGATCAAGAGGTGATCAATGGTCGTTCGACTTTGCACACTTTGCGACACATGGCAAAAAAACCTATTGACGTCTGATTTGTATAAGTTCTAACAGTCACAGCTGGGTGAAATTTATCACTATCTAGCCCGACTAGAAGGATGCTCACCGACGGATCATCCAGTGCTGCACCGACGAAGGCGAGGACGTTCGGGTGCTGGACGCGGCAGAGAATCGAGACCTCCCTGGAATAGGTGGAGGATCAGCGATGCTCGCGCAACAAAGGGTCGTTGAATGTCAACACACCGTCTTCATGCCTGTCTACACCATTTCTTTGCTCACAGCGTTTTATAGGAGGGGGGGGGGGTGAGCGGGAGATGGGAGGAGAAACAGAGAAAAGCGAAAGAGCAGTCAAAAGTGAGATTTTAGAGAGAGAGTTTCTCACAGCGAACTTGTAAACTGGAACTTTGACAAGAACGTCGTGCGTGCTGCCTACTTTTTTTTTAGCAACTATAATTTTTAATCCTGAAAAAAGTGCTCACCTGCATAGCATGTCCACCTCCGATTTGCTGCCGAAGGCCGTGGCGCGATATCTGAAGGAAATACTCTTTAAAAAAACTCAATCATCCAGAGTGCGCAATTCGGGTCGCCGTATCTTCATTTCACGCATACACTCGGTCGGTCGAGTTGCGAGCGAGTATGCATGCAAAATGAAGCGACGATGACCCGAATTACGCACTTTAGAATCAACCCTGTTCAAAATCAGCCAAATCCATTTTCCATTTCACTCCATCCCCACCAAATGCGATGAGTTTCAGGACTGCTTCATGAGGCATGCAAGCTCTTGGTAATGATTCCTCGCTGTCCCTACGAGTAACCAAACATATCTCGTCAAGTGCTATAGATAGTGAATAGATGATAGTGTACCTCTTGATCGCTACGGGTCGACCCTTGAACGTTCCGCGATAGACTTTTCCGAACGAGCCACTCCCAATAGCTTCCTGACAGTGACAAGATAATTTGACATGTTATCAACACTATCAGCTGGACTGAGTTGGCGATTTCCATTAGAATTCTGGGACGAACGAGACGAACACAATGAACATTTGATATCGATTTCTTGCTGCATGCTCTAATTATCATTCTTCAGAGCCTTGTAGGTACTGTATCATTTGCATGTTTTCCGATCATAACATTCGTTTCTCACCTGGAACTCGACATCGCTAAGGTTCACGTGGAAATTCGCGTTGAGCGCAGCTCGCAGTTGCAGAATATCCGCTTTTTCCTGATAAATGAAGATTGGGAAACTATTATTTCTCTCTCTCTCGTTAAACTGCACTTGAGGTTCTGAAACAAGGGAGATGAACATTGCAAGAAGGAACCAAACCTTGGTCATCGATCGCAACCTTCCAAGTGGCGAGGGTAACGGCGTGTAGGAAGAGTCACCAGAACTGAATGAAGGAAATGGTGAGGAGATTCAAGACGAGTAGAAAAAAACATTAGTCATCCTCATCTGTTCATTAAAGCTCCAATTAGTCCATTCAATCGATTAATCCCCAGGGGAACGTTAGTAGCAGTAAGCAGTTCTCAAGTTTGGCTCATAAAAAATTACCGAGCTTTTGTATAATTTCTGCTCCAATAACTCGTAAATGACAATGGTGTTGACATAAAGGTGATGAATGTTCACCTGTACTCCGAGCACACATCATTATTTCCCTGTTTGTTCGCGTAGTGCTTCAGCAGGGCGACTATGCGATCATGGCCCTGCAATTTACGATATATATTTTTTGGTTTATTTGTATTTAACTATTCCAAATATTCTCATTCGGCATCCATTGTGTACTATACAAGATTCTCAAAATTGAATGAATTCGCTTATGCTTCATCTCAGTCATAACTGAGCAACGCTGCGAAAGGTATTGATTGTTCAATATTCATCGATTCTACAACAAAATCATCAAAAAAAAATGTTGGCGTAGTGTTTTAGCAGGGCAACTATGCGGTCGTGACCCTGGAAATAACAGCTTCATTTTTCTTTTCGTTTATGCCAAAATAGTGAATGCATTTGAATGGATGTGTTTCATCATAAGCATTATTGTCGATCGCTTCGAGAGATCATCGATTATTTCAGGCCAAATAGGAAAAAAATCTCGAATTTCTTGTCCACAGAATCGAGCCTATTAGTGCGACAAGGGAGGGAGAGAGGAGACTAATCCAATCAGTGAGAGTCGAGTCCACTCATTCTTCGCCTCGCGCGCATAGTTAAGCGGTTCGCGAGCGTCCGCAGGACGCTCGTCGATTATTTCAGGCCAAACGAATTATGAAAAAAACATTTTTGTACGCCCCCTTACCTTGCACACAATTATAGATATTTCTTGTAACAAACGCAAGAAGTAGTGTCCCATACAATACAAAAAGATATGGAACCTTCTCGTACGCCCACAATACGGGTGTCTGCAGCTGCTCCTCCCCGGGCGTGGCTCCGTTGGTGGAACAAGGAGTGAGGGAGGATCCAGATGGAATGGACTCGGCACGAGCGGCGAAGGCTAGGCCTGAAATAACGACCTTGGAGTCTAGGTCATTGCAACACGCGTTTCAGCATTGCATACAAGCTGTACACCCATTTACCTCCTACAATAGTGGCCGTCTGCTTCCGCCGCACCGTAAGCAACTAACCACATTTCACATTACGCAAATAAACAAATGCATCATCAGTCAAGTGTGACATTAGTTGGTCTTTATAGATAGATACCGACCTCCCACAGTCGTCGCCGTCCGCTGCTCGGCCCTCGCTGTTAGTGACTGATCAGCGCCGTTTTCCAGCAGGAACTGCACGACGGCCACGTGGCCATGGTAGCAAGCCGAGTGGAGGGCTGGATGGACATGTTTGATTATCTAGTGCTTCGAATAATGGCAGTGAAATTTGGTAACAACAATTGCTCACTATTAGAGAGCAACCTCAGTCGACCAGAACAATTACCGAAATATGAATTTGGAACTCACGCGAATGCCCATCCGACCCTTGACAATTGGGATCGACTCCGGGCTGTCTTAGCAGATAGGCGACCAACTCGATGCTCCTTCCCGAGGTGCACGCTGCGTGCAGGGGCGTCTCGGAGAAGACGTTCTCCTGCAAAGATAAAATACATTCTCAAGACCAGAATGCGTCTGCTCAACCAGCTAACATATTGCCCTCTACATCCCTGCCATTCCATAATGTATTGAGCACCACTTACCGCTGCGATAAACTGCGATGCTCCAGCCGCAACGAGAGCCTTGCTGGCCTCTTGTCTGCCTGCGTAGCACGAGACGTGCAGGGCTGTGTCACCGTACATGTTGCGCATTGCGAGCAACTGTAATTGTTCTATAATACGAATTCAGGTTTGCCGACAATTTCAAGATCTACTCATGATCATTTTATGAACAGGTAAGGCGCACTAAGTACATGTTGCGCATCTCGAGCAGCTGGAACGATGATAGTGATCAGAGAAATTATTATTTTGTAGATCGTTACTTGATGCTACGATATTACAATCTAGAGGATGAATCACTCTTGCAACAGTGACAAATGCATTACGACGGGTCAAGATAGGTTTTCTTTTATGAAAAAGTTCACACCTTGGCCGGCGCCGGGCTCCTCTGCAGCAGCAGCTGGATTACGGAGGTGTGGCCGGCCTGTAAATAATTTTAAAAAATAAATAAATAAATAATTATTTAATGAACCTTGGCAGCGAAGTGCAGTGCAGAGTTGGCCTCGTCGTCCGTGAGCATGGCTGAATTATTTTGATTACAGAGATTATCTAAAAAGGAAGAAGAAAATTAGAGTCGCATTGGGTTTAGTTTCACACATTGTTCAAAGCCTCCGAATCGAGTTAAAATTTCGATAAAGCCTTGCTGCATAATGCACTAGAAAAAACCTTAACTTGTGAACCCTGTCCCTTTCATAGATTACTAAAATTTTATAAAAAATAAGATAATAAATATCTATCATAAACCCTTTGGCTCCCGTATTTATTCATTACTCTGTCTCATACCGAATATGACCTCAATGTTTGATATATTCTCCAGGAGTTTTTTTTCTTCATTATGACACGACTCACGATCCGCGCCAGCCTCCATCAGTGCTTCGACGGGCGCTTTCGCCCCCTTGCTGGCGGCCAGATGTAGTGGTCGATCCGAGACGGCGCCCCGCATGTTAGGGTCGGCACCATGAGCGAGCAGCTCACGCATAACCTGTGACCATAAGGTAGGTCACATTTTTGATACCATTTTTCGATCCAACGACGAATCTCCGCATTATCCGAGTGGCGCAGAAATGGCCAAATTATTTTTTTTGTCGTTAGTTTGCCGCATCTCCAAAGATGCTTAGATCGGTATCACAAAATTTTCAAATGTTCCGTTGAACGCAGTGGATTGATGTTGATTCGATGATCACTAGACTTTGAAATGCAACACTTTACTAACGAAACAACTAGTTGCGAGAGAGTTTATTGACCTCTCAGTCTAATGATCACAGAAAAAAATACTACAACCAAACAGATTCTCACCTACTCATGCCCAAAGTATGCAGCGCAGTGCAGGGCGGTGAAAAAATGAGACGTGTTTCGCGCATCTTTAAAAGATTCCCGGTATCGCAATTTGTGAATGCGTCCCCTCTGAATGTAACTTCACAAACATACCGATTCATGTCCAAAGTACGCGGCACAGTGCAGTGCGGTGAACTGACACGAGTCCGTCGCCAGTACAGTAGCCCCACTTCGAAGAAGCAGACGAGTGATGGGGGAGGAACCGGCCATGGCTGAACGTCCAATTATCCTTTACCGTTGATAATGAGGTGAAAAAACAATCTTACCGGCAATATGCAGCGCAGGGAGCGCGGGCGGTCCTCCGACAAAGGCCGGATCGGCGCCGCTCTCGAGCAGGGCAGAGACCACCGAGACGTCGGCCTGAAGATTTCTGATCATAATTTTAAACAAACCCGCTCTTTTTTTCGTTGGCAAAAAGTGATAATGTTTTATTAAAGCCATTGGTTGAAATCAGACAACGGATGAGATGCAATTTACCTTATGAATCGCCAACTGCAGCGCGGAGAATCCATGGGTGGTCGTGTGGGACAACAATGCCCGCCTCTTCGCCTCATCAGTGCCGCACGCGGAGAAGAGCACGCCCAGTTTCTCGGCTTGCTAAAAACGAAAACAATAATCAATTAGTCCTTCCACTCTTTCAAGATGAATCTCGTTGTACTCAATGCTTCGATAGTTGTATATATCTTCGCATATTGAGCTGAAGAGATCTCACCTCCGCTCCATGCCCAGCCGCAATCAGGTGAAGCAGGAAGACGTTTTTACTATTTTCATGTTTTTTTTATTCAAAGAACGTCCTTTGACGCTTTGATCGTTAGCCAGACTATGCATGAAAAGCTGTTGAATTCCCTGACCTCCGCTCCATGCCCAGCAGCAATCAAATGAAGCAGGGAGAGGTCGTGAGGGGCGCGCGCCTCCACGTCGTCTAGTAGGGAGGAGAAGATCTCCGCACGGCCGTCACTCAGATGAGAAAATGGTTTGTTTTTTAGAAGGAATGTTTGTACATTCAATAATGCCTCTTCAAATACTATACATGCACGACCTTTGATTTGATTTTTTTGCAGAACATCGGGGAGCAGAATGGAATGAGTTTCAGAAATTCGCTAAAGGATTTGAGAGACGCGTAAATATTGATTCTCGGAGAATAGCGAACAGAAAAAGTTTTAAAAAATTGAAGAAGCTCGATGAACTCACAAGGCGGCATTCTGCAGTGGTGTCCACGATGCGGATCGTTGCTTCACATCGTCATTCAGTCGAGAGCGAGCGAGCGAGTAACCCTCGGAGATCTTCTTCTTGAACTCGTCTGCAAAGTATGGATAAAGCTGCTTCCATAAATCGAGCTTCCACAATTTTACAATCGTCCAGCGACATCCACTCTTCATAAGGTTTTGGAGATGTTTGAATTGATAGTGACATATGAACTAGTATTATTCTTCTGAAATCTTGTCCTTAATAATTGTTTTCTATAGTAATGTATAAATCTATAATAATAATTATTATTATTTTCAAGGCGGCTATCCAAGATCACTGACCCGGAGCCTCGAGTTCTTCAAATGTTCTTACTGTGAAGCATAAGTCATCAACAAATTTCGAAACCATTTGAGTCAGATACTTTCACAATCTCCAGTGAAACAGGGTGAGGAAAAGCCCGGGAAATGCGCAAACATTACAATAGTTACTCAACAGAACACGGTAATGCTGGATATGTATTGCAGTAGGGGTACATCAGCTATATTGAACAAAATCTGTGTAATATTTGTAATATGTGTCCATTTTCAGCTTGGTTGGCACAACATCATTACAGAATAAATAGAAACAAAATGGGTAAAAAACAGACCCGAACAAGAGGAAGGCGGGCGACTCTTGTAGTTGCCCATCAGCCTTGCACTCCCTTCTTCTTCTTACTTGCTCTACTCGATGAGGACCTGGAATCGAGGTATACGCAAATGAGGGTCGCAATCAGCAAGTAAAACGTATGAAGTTGTATAGTAACTCAAAGCGATTTCACAGCATAATCATTTCAATGGACAGTAAAGCATTGGCATACCAGGCTTTGCCTTTTCTAGTGGATGATTGACTCCAAGTCGCCAATCAGCTTCCACTCTCGCTTTCACTCGGCGGTTCTTCAAAATGTAAAGTCTCAATATGCGGATACACCTATAAAGGCAAAAAATCACGGAAAACTGCAGGAAAGAAATATTGATGACGGTTACGCATCAACTACAAGCTTCCTACTCCCTCTGGGGCTGATCGGCACTCTCTTTCTCTTGTGTCTCTTGAGATCTTCTTGTCTCTTCTATTCTTACTCCGTCTGGTCCCTCTCACCCGCGCCGATCACTGACTCGCCTCTTTACACACCGTCGTCGAATCTTATCGGTTGGGGGAGGGGAGACGGCAAGGAGAGGGGATACAGATGGAGGAGAGAGAGAGAGGGAGAGGAGGGAAGGAGGGGGAGGAGAGAGGAGGCCCGCCCGATCAGCGCTCCTCCGCTTGATGGAGGAGGTGGAGAGAGACAGGGGAGAGTAGGAAAAAACTGAGACAGATTCACACCTCACACTCCTCTTCCTGTCTTCGGTCTCTCCTGCTCTTCACCACTCTCTCGATCGCTTCACACTCACTCATCCGATGCAAACAACGACATGCAACTCAAATAGATCGACAACAGATTATTTCCGGTCATCGGGGAATGTGATACATCTTCTCCACCTACTCACGCAAGAGATAACTCAAGAGAACGTCTTCAATGACTCGGTAGTCCGGAATAGTTTCAGCTTCAGGCCGCTTCCATGACTCTTTATCGTTTGCTCAAAGTACACGAAATATACAATACAGATACAATGCGAGATCATTACCGTTATTACTTGAATGAATGCTTATTACAAAACTGTGTACGATTATCACTGCTTAGCCTTCGCTTTGGCCGCCCACGGGCCCATGTAGCCCATCATCGGGGTCTGTCCGAACATGCCGATCTGGTTCATCGGATTCATCGGATTCAGTAGATTCGTCTGCGCAAGTCCCAACGGATTGAGGACGTTGGGCTGGTTGAGGATGTTGTTGGCAGGGTTGAGGAGGTTGGCGAGAGGGTTGAGTGTGAGCGGGTTGGTGGTCTTCGAAGTGGACGCGCCTTGGGCACCTGAACAGCCTTTGCCTGCCTGGGTGGAGGGCTGGGAGCCTGCAAGATGTGCTCGATCGATTCACCGGAATGTCTCTATTGAGTGGATAAATAGTTTAATGGAACCGATTTACGAGCTGAAATTCGTTTTTCATGGCTCTGATAATGTTATTGACATCGTGAAACTCAACCAGTCAATTCCAGTGAAGTGAACGAGCGCACCGTGATGCGAGTGAGATAGTGCAAAACTGTGCTTTCTCAACGATGAATAAATTTGGAATTTGCGTTATAAACCTCCCAAAACAGTTCCAAGTATTGCCAAAACATGCATATACATCTCCCCACCTAATCGCCTACTGTAGGTGTTCTTGAGTCCGTATGCGGATCCTCCATTTACCGTGCCCGCCCCGTAGCCGAGACCGTAGTTGGACGATGTATGCTGAGCGCCCGTGTTCAGTACTGCAATTGATATTGCTATTGAAACTGCAATTGAGACTTATTCTGATAGCTATGAACGAGCGATTTCGCGGTGAGTCAAGCACATTAGTTTTGATTTTTTTTAAATATCTGTGACTGACGAATCTGCGATGACCATGACCTAATGAGAAGAAGCAATCGTGAAACATAACTCAAATCGTGACCCGTGCGAATGAGTTAGATAAATGAAGGAACTCCGACAAGATCTTTGATTCCTACCACCTACTCTTCCCAACCGATTCGATCTACATCGACGGACGTCCGTTTCTGGAACAATCTTCCTTGTACATTTGCATGGTAACGGTAATAAATGCTCAAATGATCTCGAGTTCTGCAGACTCACCATTCCCTCTATGCTGATCGATACTGTGCACAAAGTCACTCCACTCATTCCTCCATCCATTTTATTTAGCGCTATCACTCGGCCTATACCCTCACATTTTTTTGAAAGCATTATCCTCACCATTCCCTCCGTACTGGTCGATGCTGTACGCGAGACCGGGCATCATTCCACTCATTCCGCTCATGCCTCCTCCCATAATGTTCATTCCGCCGCCGTACATACCTGAAACGAAGAGGATTGTGCATCAGAGCAGCAGCGAATAGGAGAACCAAAATAATTTTCTCGTGTAAACCATCCACTTCGTCCGCCACAGAATAAGAAGAAGTAAGCGTACAATACAACACAAAGGAGGAACCGGTGTAATAATACCGTTCTAGAGGACTGTTCTAATGTGATGAAAATCGCCCAAACAATTTTTTTATTATTCACAAGTAAGCAAGATCTGCATCCCTCAGCTTCTACTCTCCCTTCGCCAACCATTATCTATCGGGTTTACTCCTACTCTTACTGCCAGATAGAAAAAGTCTTGACTAACCTCCTCCATATCCTCCCATCATTCCTCCATTACCTCCGTACCCGCCCATCATGCCCATCGTGTACGGACTGTACATGCCGCCCATTCCTCCTGAAATTAATTATGTCATTTATTTAAAAAATTCGCTAGCGCCTTCTACTTGATTTTTTTGCTGCTTATTTTTTGTTGTTGAAAGCATAACGGCGGACCATCTGTGAGATGTTTCGTGACCGGGTAAATAGCCAATGTGAAACACAATTGGAATCATAAGTAAAAAGATGAAGATGATTGCGTCCTGCGAGTGACCTTTGTTAGGAAAACGAAATCAACAAAGAGAGCTTACCGTATCCGCCATATCCTCCGTATCCTCCCATTCCATATCCACCCATACCGCCCATTCCATACTGCGCAGCAACCGTCGTCAGTGTAGCAAAGAGGGAGAGCAGAGTCGACCGCATTGTTCCGATCGCCCGGACAGTTATGATTCCTTCTCACCTCTTCCCTTTCTCTTGCTCAACCTGGCAGAGCCCCTACGCGTTCAAGTACTTCCAGATTCGAACTGAATCGGAAAAGACGAGGCAGCAGGAGAAATCAAGAGAGCGCGATTTCTCTTCCGACGAAAGATAAGGCAAAGAGAAGAGACGAGGAGTATTGTTCAAGAGACCGCGGGCGATAATGTTGTGTGTTTACCGTTAAGTGTCGGCCCTCTCGCGGGGTGGTTGGACGATACTTGAGGGGCGGCCGTAGGGTTATGAATCGGAATGTATTTGCCGAGGGATGACTAAAGAAATCTTTGGTCATCCTTTCGCACTTTCCGGAATTGCGGGAAACTATCGAGAGTATTGCTTTGCCTTTTATCTATCTTAGGGGCCATAAGAGGCCGTCTTCAGCAAGCATCGGTGGTTCAGTGGTAGAATGCTCGCCTGCCACGCGGGCGGCCCGGGTTCGATTCCCGGCCGATGCAATTCTTTTGCCGTCTTTCTTTGTATATATTTTCAAGCCTCTTTAATGTTAGATGTGTTCTAGGTATGCACACTCGGTCTGCTGCTTTTTCTGTTCTCGTGCTTTCTTCTCTCTCTCATTCTTTCGCTGTTGACTCATCGACCGACTAGATAGATATAGACACGCGTTAGTTGGCGCTAAACGAAAGCCCGCTGCTATTTCCCCCATTTTCAAACCAAACTGTGTGTTTTCCCCTATTTTTCCTCCCTCAACCATGTTCCTAAATTCATTCCTCCCACTGAAAAGACTGCTCTCATTAGTTGTTCTTCTTTTTATTCTAACTTGTAACTAGACACGCTTTGAAGGGTGTCCCATTTCACAGCTCGATGGTAATGCTTGTCGAAGCAGTATTCACGGCCGTTTTCATTCCCTTCTCTGCGTATTATCTGTGGAAGTACTTCTTCGGATACAAGGTAATATCATGTAGTGTACGCTTCTTGGGCAACAATACTATATACTCGAACCTCGCTCATTTGTGCTTCGTGGAGAAATCACCACATTCACATTCCAGAAGATAAACGTGGTCATCTCGTGCGTGGACGACTCCCTTCGACGCGCCGTCACTACGCGAATCGTCGATAGCAAGAGTGACGATGGGGAATGGCCGGTTCGACTGATTGGTAGGCTCAATCCTAGCGCCACTCTGATTTCTCGGAACTCTCTTGCTCAATGACCATTACCCTGACGACCGGTAGAATAACCTCCAAACCAGTAGTAAACCGGCACAAAACCGGCGCAGAAGTATTTCGCAATATTGATACAGCCGTCGTAACAATTAGTGCTCGCCTTCGAAATTCTCAAATAATTATTCTTCCAGTTCAGGAGGAATTCTGTACAAATGCCGTTTCGGTTGGGACGAGTACAAATTTCTCGAGCTGAATTCGTACCCGCAGAGGTTCCACGATTTCATGGAGAATGTGAAGGTAGGCTCAAACACTTTTACCCTTTCTCCTTGCTCCAAAGTAGAACGAACCCGCTAACTTTTTTTTCATAGTCGTATGCCTAGGGGCCACAAGGCAGATAGCCGAATTCAAGAGTTAGTACCAAAAGTAGGTTCAAACAATCCCTCATGGTCCCAATAACATCATACTTTTTGCCGTTTGTGAATATCTTGTCTCTGAGCTGTGCTAGGGCCCGAGAAGTACGCGCGCAAAGCACTGGGGATGAGGAGGGAGAGGCGAGACGAGAGGGAAGGGGGCGGAGCCTAATTTGCGTGTGTCTCTCTCCCTCCCCCCGCTCTCTCGCTCGCCTCCGCCGCCCCTCCTTCGAGCTTCTGGCACAAATCAGGGAAAATTCCTAAAAATCTAGTTTTTTCTCTAAAATTCCTAAAAAGTTCCTTTATGTCAGAAAATGTCTATACCCAAAAGGTTTTTACACGGGAAGTAGCAGAAATAGCCTATTCCCTACCTTTATTATCGATTTTGATTTACTTGTTGTTGTTTATCACTTTGGGTATAGCGACCAATCAAAAGATGGTAGTAATAGCTATCCAACGCGCTGTCGAACGAGTGATTTCGTTAAGAATGAACTTTGTGCTGCTCCGTCTCGTTTTTATTGGAGGAGCATGTCACACCAAAGTGGGCGGGGCTTGTGGCCCCTACGTATGCCCCAACCGAGCACCGGTTTCTTTTTTTGAAATCGGAACTAGTGTTTAGAAACACACTGTTCTCCCTGCGCTAGCGACAACATTAGTTGTCGAGTTCATGTGTTCTTCAGGTGATCATCTTCATCGTCGACAGTGCGCAATCCGAGCTAGATCAGAAGGACTCGGTGGAGTTGTTTGAACTCCTAACAACGTACGAAGTGCTGAAGAGTGAGCCGAACAATTTTGTAATAACCCTTACTTCTCCCATTTGTCATGCATGAGATGTTGCCAGAGAGCCTGTGAAAAGAGGATCGAATCAATTCCCTATTCTGTTGTAAAAGTGCCTTTGAGATGCCCGTCTCTTGATCTACACTCTCAAACGAGATCCGAAAACTGAGAGCGAGCAGATTAGTGATGAAGAAATTACGGAAATCTACGGATTGGAACGAATATCGCAAAAGGTTCGTCACTTCGAGCTTGACGCGTTTTTTTCCATATTAATTTTTCAGTGGCGCATCCAACCCCTCGCTGTGCCAATGTTTATCGGACTGAAGGAGGGCATAAATTGGATCAGGAAAGAGATGAAGTGAACGGAAGAGTCGATTGTACATAATGTAAAATAGATGTTCAAAGTCACAATCAAATATTGAGAATCTATATTGCATATTGAATAATTATTGAGAATGTGTAATGACATTGGAAACAGATCTATAGAAATATCAGAATGAATAAGAAACAGAAAAACAATATGTTGGTGTTCGATACTTCACTCCGTATGATCAAATGCCGTCGTCATCTCCACGTCCTGCACTGCCGCACGTCCTTGCGCGTTCTGCAATGGCCACTTGATTGAATGATGGTAATGGTGCAGGTGTATCCACGTCAAGCCATTTTACAGCCATAAAACAACGCTAGGCATCTGTTGACGTTAGAGAATCGTGAATTGCCGCCCCCAGCTCATCTCCGACATTTGGATTGTATTTGGAAACGCCTATCTCAACGAAATTATCGTCTTATAGAGATTTATCGCATTTAACGAATCAGTGAAACTCATTTGGACTTCAAGCCATTGTTCGGAGATGCGCAGGGTTTGTTTTCCTGATTCATAGCGCACTTTCACCTAATGCACACATAAAATGCCACAGTAGAAGATTCACATAGACAACTCACAATTTGCACCAGTCCACTGCTACCAAGCAAATCGCACCACCATCTTGAATCACCACCATCACTGAACGATGTACGAATCGACTATTACAGCACAGTACCGTCACTCATGGATTGTTCAGACACGAACAAAAGACCAAACCAGAGTCTATAAGTTAGAGACTATAACGGAAAGACAACTGGTGGCAAATGGGCAGAATGAGAAGGAGAAACATCATTTGCTAGAAATTTCTCTCGGACTCCGTGGAAAGGTCCGCGGAAAGACAACTCAGCACATGTACAACAAGATTGGGAATTGAAGAAAGGATAGTGGAAGGGATCAGTCTCGTTCAGTCTTAGTTTCGCTCATGTGGAAGAGACTCATCACCGATGCTTCAATCTTCGTCGAACAGCGGAGTAGACTGGCGAAAGCTCTGTAATGGGACTAGGTACTTAAGATATTTTGATTCCCCGATCTCTTTCAAGCATTCGGTCTTTGTTTGCAAACGATTGACACATACACTGGAGAATTAATAAGATACCTTCTGTACGGCATGATGACGTAGATGTTGGCGATGGGAGCGAGCACATTTTGAAGCGTAGCCATCTGGAAAGAATTATCTTCTTTCTCGAAATGGATGCTGTACATTTATATTCCATTTGTTCCGCTTATCTCCCATAACCTTTCCGCGTTCCTTCTCTAATGGTGTGTTATTTAGCGTCTCGAGTGATCATCTTATCTTTGAACTCATTAGACAAAACATCATGTCCGGTCTTCGTTAGTTTGAGTGAGAAATCGCGCCAATGTCAAGTAGCGCCCTTTCGATGACATTTTGTCTAACGATGACTCTTCAAGTGCTTACTAGTTGAAAGTCTAACGCTCACTCACTTTCCGGTCTTGGTATGATCACAGAGATGAACATCAACAACAACCAAGGCCTTCTGGGAGATGCATTGTTGTTCGAGAAGAATGCTCAGAATGTTCGTGTGTCGATGTACTTATTCAATTCCCTTTCTTGTCAACAATAAGAGAGGACAAACGATGGCCCCAGATGAGAATTTGTGTATTGTGTTTGAACCACAACCAACGAATTATTTTTTCCAACCAATGTGCCTTTTAGCAGAGAAATAATTGCTGTAAGGAAACAAATACGCTCATTCACCGGCACAGAGGTGTAATCAGGCCAGTGCGCCTGCGAGTCGCCGTAGTTGTTGATGACGAAGATGATCATTGCGAGGAAGAAGCAGGAGGCGACGACCAGTTGGATGTTTAGGGCCTGTAATATTAGATTGTACCTATCACCGATCATCTATGAACGTGTTCTACGTAGTGTCTAACATTGGAATGCTCAGTTTAGAAGGCTCCATTAGCATCCTTAATTGGTTCCATCGAGCCTTCAACATTCGCTCACAATAGAGACAATGCCTTCAACATTCGCTCACAATAGAGACAATGCACTAACCCTGATCAGCATTCGGTGCATGTTCTTCGATGCCTCACTCATGTTCACCTGTAATGGGACTCGGGAGAATCGGTATTGTCTTTTACGCGGACAGTCCTTTCTATCTCCCTCTTTTTCTAAAGGGAAAAATGCGTATGTTGATGCCTATCAAAATAGTGATCATCGCTTCATAATCCCTCACAAAAGTCTATAGTGTTCGCACAGGTTTTCTAGCCGGTGAAATGACATTGACCCACATTTGAAGGCCCAATCTGCATACACATCAAACCGACCACTTAGCATCTCTTATTTTAACTCCCGACTCTGTGGGGAAAAGGGGAACGAACCTGGGCCTTATTCAGGTGCCGGATGACCATGGATCGTAGAGGTATGGAGGACACGAAGGGAATCGCAGCTGAGATGAGTGTGTAATGGACGACGGAGAAGGGCAGCCAGTCACGGTAGTCTGCGTAGCCTGCGAAGTATACATTGAATATCCGGATGTCATCTACTTCAATGGTGCTCATGTCTCGTAACCAAGAATTCAATGTTGTTGGATAGAAACGTATTGATATTTTCTACCGATGACATCCCTCCCGAACGTCTCCGTGTGTCGGCCCAGTCCGTTGTTCACGAAATTCCGGCCTTTCTCGAACATCTTGTAGTATCTGAACCTTTTGATTTTCTTCGTGATGGATCTGATCCTTACCCGAATGCGAGCACCATATGCGGGATGATGATGCAGCAGCACACGACGATCAGCACCTGTAAATCATTTTCACCAAATGTCCCAGACTTTCTTGATTTTGAAATGTGTCCACACGATGCATCGTCAACTGTAGCCTACGTGCATCAGAATGTATGCTTACCGCATACGACGGCGAGCGACTCTTAATCACGAGCAGACGGAAGATGTAGGAGAAGCACAGGAAGCACGAGGTCACAGTGTAGATGCACTCAAGGATGCCTACAAATTCGGTTTCGAAACTATAACACGTGACCTTAATAGGATTCAAGACATCCAAGTGCCTACCAAAGTTCGTCCAGCAAGCCTCCTCTCCCATCAGCACACACGCGCCGTAGAAGTGGACGACTGTAGTGTCGCCCTTGTCGTAGCAGACCTCTCTGAAGGACAGATGAACACTTTCTAGTTCACTCGTGAGGAAATCGGAAGGTTTTCCAAGCAGTTCCATACGATTGATGTCATAACTCCAGTGAAAAGTAAAGGAAAGTGTTTGTCGGTTGAACTTGTCGAGAAGCTTTGTGCTACGATGCAGTTGGTTCACTGGGCGTGGGAATGTCGCCACTTCTTCATTCGTCTAGGTACAAGACACTCGCAAAAAGTTTGATTTGTTGAAGGCGAATAAGACTCACAACACGGTCTCGTTTTCGGGATCAATGTGTTCGCTACGAGACTCACATCAAGATTAAGAACATGCGCACTCTCCTATGTGGTACGAAGTTGACTGATATGTGGACGCCCCGATAAACTTGACCTGAATAAATAAAAGGACTCACTTCGGGGCGACGAATATCATGCAGACAAGTCCGATCAGATCAAAGATGGCACTGCACATCACCAGTTTCGAGTACTTCTCGATCATCTTCGGAGTCCTGCAAGGAATATTCACTCACTATATCTGCTGTTCGACCCCTCCTCTCGATTTTCTAATTTCTCTCGATGTTGAGAATAGTTATTTTCATCCACTGATGTGAGATAAACTGAGGCTCGCCCTCCTATGACGAAGATCAGTTGTTATTTTTATATTCGATGATGTAGACACCTCGCGGACAGTCTTCACACTTGGCTACGCTAGCATTACCGTCAAGAATATGGGCTGCATCATTATCAGAAGATGTATGATCCCCTTCATTGGGGCGGTTGATGACCATGTCATGACACATCATCAAATACTTCAGTCTAACACGTATCAGATGGGAGATTGTATCTGATCTTAGTGACGTCATTACCTGAATACGATGAGTCCGATGAGGAGAACGTTAGCGACGAGGCCGATCAAGCAGAAGGCAACGACGATGATGACGAACCACGTGTGGAAGGTGTCCATTTTTGATGGCGACTTTCCTACGAATGAGTTTGGATGGTGTCCAGGAGGAGGAGGGAGGAATGGCAAGCGACGGATGGATTGAGAACTGGCTACGGAATCTATCTAACGAACGACGCGCGATAAAAGACCAAATTATTTCCACGCTTGTAAATTGAGATATAACATCAGAATTCTACAAGAATCATACTGAAATGCAACTTGTAAGTGATCACGAAGCACATCGCTCCCTTTGATCGGAACACTATGTAGGAGCAACGGAATTGGCGTGAAGACGCTACCGTCATGCAGTCAGCAAATGAATGAATGAGACTGATAATGATGTTTTCAATCAAATGATCAATGGAAATGACTAATTGTAAGATCTCGTGTTCAGAACTGAGATCTATCTTTCAACGCAGAAAGAGCAAACGTGTGAGATCATCGTTAGTTACGAAAGTTTCTTCTACTTATAGCCTGACGTAACCTTTTTGATGTTCTTTCACGTATGTAGCCAGTGAATAAGCGCGTAATAAAAAGAAAATATATGGAAACGATCTTTCTATAACGGTAATCTCCAGTGAAGAAGTGTGTAATGAATGTGACACAGGAGGAAGTACGATACAGGCTGAATGTCACTGGAAGGCTGCGATGATGAAGAATTCATTTTAGCATTTCCTTCACCCGATCAACGATCAGAATAACGAGAGGTCATGGAAAATGAGGAGACGAATCGTTCATCCTCACAGCTCGAAGGCTGTCAGACCAAGGTAAGTTGTTCTCGGGCAAGCCATCGCTTCTTCAAAGGACATCGAAAGCTTCGAAGTCATCGGAAGTGTAAATCGAGCCCATCTAACGAGGCAACTCTTGAAAGCGTGAAGGGGGCGTGTCTAGTAGTCTTGTTTCTCAATACTCTTTCAGCGACCAGAGTGCCAAGAGAGTACGTGGAATGCAGAGATGAAATCTTCATCATGACATTCCTAGTGTCTAGCTTGTAGCCGGACTCCACTTTACAGGATCTCTAGAACTGTTAAGAAATGTGAGCAAGGAGCGTGGGCTCAAGTGCTCATTACAGCGATGCTTATTACACGTGAATTCGATGAAAATGAAGTCAGGATCATCTGAGTGAGAGGGATACGGTAGGGTACGACGTGTCGTCATCGTTGCTTCTGTTACTCACACCGGTATTCTGGGTAATTTATGTTCGACGGAATTATCTAGATGTGGGACTCTCGTAATGAGCACGACGTCTGTAAGCTTACACTTTACGTAAGCACTTTGCCTCTGGGGAGTTTTTTCGATTTCAAGAAAAACCTCGACTGATTATTGTTTGTCAAAACACAGCTATCAGAAATAAAAACAATATTTTATTCCATTCGTACAAGATGTACAATAATTTTCATGGGAATGTAATACCATTCAAATATTCCGGCAAAACAAGGATACTGTAATCCACTCAGGACTAATTTCCAAGTATTTTTAGTCCGATAAAGAAGAGAATGGCCGATCTGCAAATATTCCAATTCATAATTTTTAAAATCGAATAAAAAAACTATGCTCAAAACTAGAGCACACCAAGTCAAAAGGGGGAAGAAAGCTCATTTGCGTGGCACAGCGCCGTCGAGTCATTCCGCGCCGCGCGAGAGGGAGAAGCGGTGTGAAATGAGGGTTTTCGCCAGATTTTGGGCACATTTGCGAGTGCTGCTACCGAATGGGATCGAAATTCATATATCAGAAGACGTAGCGTGCTGTGGGAAGGGCTTTGGAATAGCTCTGCACAAACGCCATGTCAGTAGCTACCTCCTCCGCTGAGTTGATAGCCTCTTTGTAGTCAAAATGATCGTTTTTGGCCATTTTCATCAGATTTTGGGCACATTTGCGAGTGATATTCGATATCTCAACTCCCAGATGATCTAAAAGCCATAGAGAACTGAAAACAGTCGTTTTTGTGCAAAATTAAATTGACATTCAACTATGTTTCACTCAGTATAGAAGTCACTCCTTGGTCGCGCCATTTGTCAGTACATAGAATTTGGTTTCACAATAAGTTTCACCATTCGAATGAAAGACATGGAGAAGAAAGATGGGAAATTCAAGACATTCTCCACCGACCGACTCTGTGTCTCGAGAGTCGCCAAAGTGAGAGGATGGATTTGAGTCGAAAATGTCCGTGCCACGCAAATGAGCTTTCTTCCCCCTTTCGACTTGGTGTGTAGAGGTAAGTTAGTACGAAAAATATAAACAAACTTGTGCAACCAACAATTTGTGTACCTACACGGCATCTCTCAGGGTACTGTAGCTTTGGGTAGATAGAGGAGGCTGGTGTAAACACAAAGCGCGCGTCACTTGTTTGTTTCCTCTCTCTTGACATCCCTCCTTTTCGCGCCACCCTGCCTTTATCACCCCATTGTGATGATCAAAAAAGTGTTATGCACGCTGGTTACTAATTTTTGAGCTCTTTTCAGTCGCCCACGCTCTCGAACGAGGTCACCAAGCCATGGCTGGTAAGTTTTGCTTTTCGCGCCAAATTTTTTCTTTCGAGAAATTATACTATTTTAATTATTTCCCTATTTCAGAAGAAGAGTACGAAGTGGAAGCCATTGTGGGCAGAAAGAAGGACAAGAAGGGCAAGGTACGGCGCGATCTGTTTGTTTGTTTATACAACGTTGATCTCACTTTTTCGCGTTCTTGCTTATTACCGGTGGATTCCACCAAGCAATGTCTCTACTGAAAAATCGTTTGACGTGAATACACCTTGATATTCTCGCATACAAACGTCTACTGGGACTTGATAAGCTGCTAATTGTATGCCTTTTTTCAGCTCGAATACCTCCTTTCGTGGGTCGGCTACACAGAGCGCACGTGGACGCCAGTTGACCAATGCGTCAGTCAAAATACTATTTTCGCTTTGCACAATTCTCTTTCTTTACTGAAATATTTATTTGTCAATTAAGAATTTCAATTCCAATTTTTATCATTCTAGGACTGTCCGGACAAGATCGCCGCTTTCGAGGCGGCACACCCGCAGACCGCGCCGTCTACACCGGTTTGCACATTACCTGTCTTTCCATTCATATTCGAATACGATTTATGTGTTTTGCTGCATTTGTTCGTTTCTGCGATATCTGCTAGTAGTCGCTAACAAAAATGATTGCAGGCCGCTACATCTTCGGCTGCTCGCCCCTCGCGTCGCTCCGGCAAACGCGATACGGTAAGTGCATTATCGCCTGCTTCGTATTTTGGCAATAGTCACTCATATGATGATACAAGACTTGACAAGTGACCTATTGTTCATGGATTCCGATTTTCCGGGTTAAGGCGTGGGAAAGTGCATTGAAGAGTCACATCCAAATGGATGAAGCTGCGCCAGTGGGTAGGCTACTGGATAAAGTGTGAGATAGGGGAGTAAAAGGCATGGTTACTCTCAGTAGAATGACGTTGCAGACTCCCGCCAACTCTGGTCGATCGATTCGTTCGGCCGCAAGGAAGCAGAACGCGAGCACGAGCAGGAAGGAGGACACGCCTGAGCCGGCGGCAGAAGCGTTAGTTTATCAATACCTTATTTAATAAGTGCCATAAACTTCACACTTTGGTCTTATTTGCTACATTTACTAACAGTATCAATAACAATTCCATTGACATAGTCCTCCATTCAGTGCTGTTGCGTCCGCCACCCTTTCCTCCGTTCTCTCTCCTATCGTCACTCCAGCTGCTTCTCCGAAGAAAACACAGAGGTGATTTCTATGCTTCTTCGTAATGTCAGATCCTTCACAATTGCTTCACATTTGTGTTATTGAATTATTAGCGAGGCTTGATGAATCTCTCTTGTTTTTGTTCTCTGACTCTCTCACCGCTCTCGTTTAGCGAAGACAGGAGCTAGGGGTGTCGGACTCCCTATACAACGTGATAGACCGAGAAAGTTTTGTAATTTCAGCAACGGCAACAACGACGAGCCCATCGACATCTCCTCCGGCGAGGAGTCCGATGGCGGAATAGAGATCATGGACACGCCTTCGAAGGGGAAGGGCAGAGGCCGCCCGAAGTGAGTTCAGCAAAATATCCTAACATTGAGCCCTGTGATTCTTAGTTGGGCTGGGATAAAACTAATGAAAAACTAAGGAGCAATCTGGAGAAGATGCAAGCTATTTTCAGGTCTGCCAAGTCTGGAGCTGCAAGAACCTGTTCGTCGTCATCTGAGCGCCCGACAACTTCGACGGCGGCACGGTCGACGAGGTAGTTTTTATATTCGATATCCTTTCCACACAGAAACATAGCGAAGGTTCCTGTAGTGAAAAAAACGGGTGAAACACTGACGACGAGAAGAGCGTTGCTCTTGCTTTTCCGAGCAGTGGACCGAGCAGCTCGACGAAGGCAGCTAATGGGTCAGATTTTTTTGAATCGTATCAAAGCAATTAAGCGAATCAAAATCGAACCTACAGATCCATGACCCTCAATAGAGACATCCAATAATTTCTATTATAATATTGAAGCTCCCCCGTCAAGAAGAACGCGAGGGCTCCATCTGAGAGCGCGTCCGAAGGAGAGAAGGAGGAAGAAGAGAGGCCGAAGGCGGCTGGAAGAGGAAGGCCGACAAGGAGCAATCACAGGTATAATTTATTCACTTATAGAGTCTGATGTGAAACTGTCACTTGCAGCTCTCCAGCCAAGGCGAAGCCAACAGCTAGATCTCCCTCGAAGAGCGAGTCGTCATCCGAGGCGGAGGAGTCGGAGGCCGATGAGGATCAAAGAACAAAGACGATGGGAAGAGGAAAGGGAAGACCAACGAGAGGCAACCAGAGGTGGGGTGCACTTCATTGAATCTTTAATAAACAAAAAAAAAGCCAGAAAAAGATGATGAACTTCATTCTTATAGCTCCGTTGCCAAGAAAAAGCCAGCAGCTAGATCTCCCTCCAACAGCGAGTCTGAAGAGAGCGAGTCGGAGGAAAATAGCGAGGATAAGAAGATGAAGAAGATGGAATCTGGTGAAAGAAAGAGGACGCGAAGCATGGGGTTAGTTGCATCATTTACTGTTGTTCTGTTGACGAATCTCAATTTTTCGTTCTCAATTCATGTACACCTTCATGGGGTTCCATAGATATGAATAAATGTGTTCCAGCTCGCCTCCCGAAGAGGAAGAAGAGATGGAAGAGGAGAGTGAGGAAGAGGAGGAAGAGGAGCGGGAATCCCGTCCCAGGATGATTGGCAGACATCCATTGGCGTACGTTTTGGACTTTTCGTTCCTCTTGCAGATGAGAAATGTTATTCATCAGGAAATAACTCATTAAATATTACCTTACCGGGGCTAAATACACTTGAAGACAAATTATATATAGAGCTGGACCACCTCCGAAGAAAAAAACGCCCTGGGGAACGCGCACAAGGTACTTTTTCAAGTGACTGAGTGACATCCGATCACTCCAGATTGTATACATGCACTATTCTCCGCTACACTACTAAATTATCACAATATCACAGTTCTAATCACGCTAATCAATGTACTGCTGATGTGGGCTTCACTTAAACCTATACCTATCTATACACCTATACTTCACCTATCAAAGCTTCCATAACCCCAATCACCGTACTAACACGCTTGCATGCACCACCAGTGTGGGCCCACAGGCAACCTCAACGACTACTCATGATTAAACCGAGCCCATCTCAGAGATTCGTCGGAAGAGTCCGCATTCCTCGGGGACAGAGGCGGCAGAAAGAGGAAGTGGAAGAGAAAGGCAAAGGAGGCATCGAGGTCAGTATAATACTACATATTTTCCTTGTTGATAAAGGCACCGTGTTCGCTCAAGATTCAGTTGTGCTACAAGAACATTTAACAGTTTTTAAGCAAGACCCACATTACCCTCATCACATGACGACTTTGCAACCGATTGACGCCAATTTTACAGACATTCGAAGATGAAGAGGGTTCGCACGAACCTCGCTGAGCCGGAGATAGTAACGAGTGAGTCGGAAGAGTCAGAGGATGAATCGGAGGAAGAGCAGGCGACGAAGCGAAAGGCTAACGGCATGACTGGTAAGTCGATTGGCGCTTGCACGTAATACTGACAATGAAAACTGTCGTTTTCTTGCAGAAATCTACGGAAGCAAAACAATACCTGAAAGTGGACCCTTACAGTAACCTTACTATTCAGTTTCAGGTAGTCGCGGTAGACCTTCCGCGAAGGCTGCGCGGGCTGCCCACAGCGGTTCTGAAGAGCCGATGGAAGAGACGCAGAGATGTAAGAATCTTATGTGAACGCCCATAACATCGTATGATAAACGGCGTACAATTGGACTAAATGCTGGCCAATTGCAGCCCGTGCCGGAAGAGTTGTAGTTGCTCCTTCAGCACAGAGCGAAGAAAACGACGACGACTCGATTATTGCTTCGCCGAGGAGAAATCAGAACAGGTGGGTCGCATGTCCCGGGTCATAGTATAACAATGCTAGTCAGCTGGTTGCATTTCCACGACTTCTGCGAGGCTCCCGTTCCAAATTGTTGAGATGAACTCGGTATCTCTCAGCCCAATGATCAACAGGCCTGTTCTCCCTTGCAGATCCCATGTGATCGAAGTATCTGATGATGAAGTAGAGGAAGTGGAGGTCGCGCACGACGTGGATGAGGATTCGGATGACGAAGTCACTCCGCAACCGGCAAATAGAACGACGTTAGTTAAAAAAAATCATCGTGATGTCTGAAAAAAACCAGCGTCTAAAGCGGTATGGAAAAAAAGATGCACGACCCATTACATGATTCAATATTCTGTTCAGCCGCGTATTTCCCTCGGTCGACGATTTCCTCTCCGAGTTGATCATCGAGCAGTCGTATATCGTGCCCATCAAGTTCCCCGTAGAGGTAGGTGGTGCGGTGTTGTGGTGCGATTTCCGAAAGGTCGCCTGTTCAAAATTTGACATTGAAGGAGGGCGAAGAGCCAGTGCCAGCGGGCCCCGAGTCGGACTACGAGCCGTGCGCGCGGCCGGCCACGATTCTGTCCCCGCATGAGATGCCTCGCGTAAGCACTTTTCGGTACTCACTGCTTCCTTGTTGTGAGAATGAACACTTTACTCGGTCGGATTGGAGCATTATTTCAGTGCGTTGTAGATATCAGTGATGTTGTAGGTCTAATGGTTGTGTTGAGTTTCTTACAACTCGCCTGCTGGTGGAGTCCGGAGGAGGACGGAGAAGATAACAAATATTCGAGTTGCAGATCGGTGTGTGGACGCGGGAATCGTACGAGAAGATGTACGCCGTTCCACCCGGAATCAGGAGGGAAGATGGGAGGGAGAGGGAGAGGGCGTGTGACAGAGACGTCATTAGGGTTGTCGCGTACTGTTCGGATCCCGTGGTGAGAAATTACTAATTTGAGCTGCGTATTACGGCTTCGTTTTTACCATAGATTTTCTCAGCCTGATAGTGTTGAGGCAAGGTGATGTCACACTTATCGATCGTTTCATTTCAGCACCCATTCGTCTTCGCTCACTTGGCCATGAAGGAAAACGAGGTTTGGAAGATATTATTATTTATTTATAAGATAATCGATAAGTAATTAATGTTAGAATTAATTTAATTAATTCAGGAGGGAGTTCCGATTCAAGAGGCAGTGCAAGCCTTCCACTGTATGCTGGCCTCTACACTATTTCCCAGGGTTCGATCTCTGCCATCTTTTCACTGTGAATGATTTCGATTGAGTTTCCGAACAGCCATCTAACCGGTATTCCAAAGTGTGGATATTTGTATGAGATGGCTGTTCAACACATTCATCTGATCCATTTCAGGCGTACTCGTCATTCGTGCTGAAGATGGTGACCACCGTGCTCAAGCCGGACTCGGCAGATGAAGCTGTCCCGAGCACGGCCCGTCGGAACCCGGCTCCGGCCAAAAAGCCGGCTCCCGTGAAAAAGCCGACCCCGACCAGAAGCACGAGCAATTTTGAAGCCTCTGCAAATCATGCTGCGGAGAGGGCGAAACGTGCTGGGAAAAGGGGCGGATAAATGAAGTTGTGACTTTCCATTTTTGCATTCTTCAATCGCGCTTGTATTTCCTTCAATTTCGATTCTCTAACGTTCCACACTGTCAGAATATGTGACTAAAAATTGGGTTTCCTCCTTCTTTAAGTTTCGATCCCCTGTTGCAAGCTTTGCTCGGTTGCATATTTGGTTCTATATTGATTCTTTACTTCTCCTACCATACCATGCCTTACTTTCAACTGGTTGATACTTCCTTTTCCAATCTTTGCTGAATTCGCACCCTTTTTTGAAATTGTAATGACTCAAGCAAAGTAAGAAAGTAATAAATCGGTTTCATTTCATCAACACTAACAAAGCAATAGGCATTTATTATAAAGATTTGCGAATAAATGCAGAGAGATAACAAACCAATGCATATCGCATTGAACATGATTTCCCCTCCGCATTAGTCGTTGAATGAGAGTGTTCGTCTTCGTAGCATCGGTGGTTCAGTGGTAGAATGCTCGCCTGCCACGCGGGCGGCCCGGGTTCGATTCCCGGCCGATGCAATCCTTTTGAAATTTTTCCTCTTTTCGCAAACGTATTCTCTTTCATGTCTCTCCTGATCACTTGAGCTTCTATCTTAACTTCCTTTTCTTATTTTGCTTCCGAACGAGCCCTTTCTACTTGATTCATGTACTCAAATCGGTGGCAAATCGTAGTAAACTGATGGGTCTATGCACCAGTTAGTCACTGCAACATCACACGGTGCTTTTGGTGGGACCAGTGTGTTTGACCAGTTTTTATGGACAAGATAGATAGAATGAGAGAGCTCAAAGAGAATAGGATGAGAGATGTTACAAGATCAGTGATAGCGAAGGCCGCGGGATATGCTTATCCTTCTCCTATAAGCCGCGTTGAGCGCGCGGTCCCGTGGTGTAGCGGTTAGCACTCAGGACTCTGAATCCTGCGACGGGAGTTCAAATCTCCCCGGGACCTTCCCATTTTGCCGCATTTTTAGCATCGTCCTGATCCGCTTCTTCTGTGTTTTGCACAAAGTTATTAGTTTTATCGTTACGGATGCATAATTGAGGGGCTTGTTAGATAGTTCTTCAGATTTTAGGGGAAGTCTCCAATCCGACGGCCTTCAAACTGTAGTCGTACAATTGCTTGCAGGCGAGGTCGTCGAGTGCATGGGGCGCTTCTGGTTTGCGCGCGCAATCCTAGAATGGCAATTATTCACGAAATGATTAACTTCAGTACAACGTCATGGAAAAACATCACGGTCAGAAATTGGATGAATGAAGAAAACTACTATCTAACCATGAAATAGCAGCCGGACACGCCCTTCACTTCACTCGACAGGGCCAGATACAGTGAGGTCTGAGCACCGTCCTTCTCCGATTTCAGCATGAATCCACTGCAAATGTTTATGATATGAGGGTTGTAAGATCAAAGATCAACTTCATGATCGGCTCTACAATTACTGCATTACTATCATACGACTAGCAGCTTCACTCTTGATCACTGAATGAAACATATCTGGAGTTCGTTCTCCATTCCCCTCGCTTATACTTCTCGGCTTATTGCACGAACCCGTGGGACAGACCGAAACAATAAACGAACCCGATCAGCTGGGCGAGTTTCATGCCGGTGCCGAAGTTACGCCACAACTCGGAGGCGATTACTCCTGAATGAAATTTACTCATCGTTTTATCTCCTGTTTTAGTTTTCGAACTAAAAACGGGAAATTTCGCATGAAATATCGATGAAACTAAACTAAGAAAAATGAAAGAATTATGATCTTTGATCTCTGATCTCTCACCGGGATGCAGTGAGTTGACGGTGACTGTGGTGTTGCCCTTGGCGCGCAGTCGACGGGACAGCTCGCGGGCGTGCATCACCTGAACGAGTACGGTAAGTGGGCACCGTAATGTGACTACCGTAACCCACAGCTTCCCACATTTAACAGCAGCCCCTACCGATTGTTCTATGACCGTTAATCAATTGCTTTCGCTGCCTTGTTTTTTCCCGTTTTGGAGTTATCGTAATCGATAATGCCGTAACCCCAACCCACATTGGCCAGCTTGGTCTTATTGTAGGCGATGTAGGCAGAGCCGAATCCCTGCACGGTATCGATCGAAGAGAGGTCTATGACTGGGCTCTGCAAAGAAGGAGGATACTGTAATCGAGATAACGTGATCGTCAAATCATATTTCTGTCCTCTGAAAAGGCGGCGAAGTCTGCAATTCTAACACAAATCACTGTCACACACTTCTTCTGGCTTTCTGGCTTCTTGGTATCAGATAGTCACTACCTTTTTGTGCAGTGCACTGGCGACATTGATGATTCTGCCCGCTTCGGCCTTCTCCACCAGAGGAAGGAGCAGTTCGGTGAGGAGGAAGGGACCTGCAAATTGAAGGTGGACAATTATCGAACCTCCCTCCATCACCGCATTGTTTGTGCGTTCTAACACAGATCAACAATTTTTAGTTGTCTTTTTTTGGATTCGTTTCCTTTCGTGCAAGGGCTTATCAAGTTGGGCAGTAAATTTCGTGACATCAGGCTCATTTACGATCTACGCCTGACAGAATAATGGGCGCAACGGAGTGCAAACGGATCAACAATCGCATTTGAGATGCAATGTTTTATTTTCTAACGGGGAGAAGAGGAAAATCATCCCATTCTTTCAACAAAGCCTTTGATGTGTTTGTGAAATACATCGAAAATTCCACTTACTACATTTCCGAAAATTTGCCGATCAATACGATACTTTAACTCATCGAGTTTTTCTGTGGTTTCCATTTTAGGCTACTATATTCCAGACTACCGTATCTAGACTATCGATCGCTCAACGAGGCGGTTCTTCGGCTAGCTTATCACGACCACGTACCCTTGTCTACCTCATCTTAGCCTACCGTAGCAACAATTACCGTGCCCCATTACTATTGATCGCTCACCAAGATGATTAGTCTGCCAGGTCGTCTCGTGACCATCGTATCCAAGTCAACCGTATCCTAGGCTACCGTAACCCAGACTACCGTATCCTAGACTAACCAAGATGATTGGTCTGCCATGTCGTCTCATGGCCGTCGTTCGTCTTCTCGAATCCGCCCAGCCACAGCCCGGCGTTGTTGATGAGAATGTCCACGTGCGACTCCACTGAAACAAGTTAACTTTATTTTTATTCCGGGTCAGCACATCTTTTGCGATTTTTTATTCGAGAATTTGTGTCAATCTCAGTTGCTGAATCGAATTATGTTTCATCTTGCATAAATATGAGATGGTTTATGGAGATGAGTGATCAGTCGGGCTCAATTCACTCTAAAAAAACAAATAAACCTCACAGTGACTAGAGAACGATATTTTGATTTCTAAAATCATGATTTCTATACTCACGCTCGTTCAATTTCTGGGCGCACGTCCTTACGTTGTCCTTGCTGGAGAGATCACAGTTGACGTAGATGAGACGACTGGCGTCGCAACCCTTCTGAAATCGGACTATTTCGAAATATTAATTAATCGTTTTCGTAGTTGAAATCTATCTAAATTATTCGAACTGCAGAAGATTGAGATATTTTCCGAATCACAAAAAAAAATTGGAAACCTTGACTAGCGTGATCTGTGCTTCGCGAGCGCGCTCCTCACTGCGACACAGCATGTACACCTGAGATAATGAGTGTTGCTCTTTGATCTCTTCTTTCTTCTTACACTTTCAATGTTATTGATTGGGCCTTCATTGTAACAATATTTACATCAGTTATCCTGTAGCACATCTCTCTCACATACACCGAACGTTTTTGTGTGTAAATGATCACCCTAGCTCCTCGAATGTTCAGCTCGCGCGCCGTCTCCAGGCCGATGCCCGAGTTGCAGCCAGTCACGACGGCCACCTGATAATTGCCGGATTCCGGAGTTAGCGGTGCCGGGGGTTGGCCGCTTTCGATTTCATGCTTGTGCTCAAATATTGTTCAGACCAAATTGTCGAATAAGTGTGAGTACGCAATGCGTTTCGGATGTGTTTCATTGATTTTACCTAGCATCCAGAGATGGGATAGGAGCGGTGACAGGCGGTAAGGTAGTTCGAATATAATAATAACCATGCAATAAGGAATATAACGTTAGCTTCCTAATATCAAATCCCGTACCTTTCCCTTGGCAGAAACGCGCTCGCGGAACTGGCCGCCCTTGAAGTGACGTCTGAAATTTTGAAAAATACGTTTATGAAAAATCCCCTCTTCATTCCCCGTGGCCTATCATCAGTTAGAGTTGCATAAAATGACGTACAAACAATAAATACGTAAAATGAATGATCAAGCGGACTCTTCATCATGAACGCCCTAATTTCGAGGATGGATGTTTCGAAAATGACCAACCTGAGCAGGAACAGACCCAGTGCACTACCGACACCCGCGACCACCAACGAGTTCTGATCGAGCATCCTGAAGTAGGCGAATAGCGTGGCCAGGGCGAATATCATGCCGCACTCGGGGCACATTCAAGAACTATGGACGCATAGGTGACTTTATAAAGGAACGCCAGTTGTTTGCTTGCTAGAGATTCATCATTTTTGACATAATCGCATCATGTGCAGAAATGAAGTTTTGAAAATGGATTATGGTGCTGTCAGCACGAATATTCTCAATGCTTCCTAATTTCACTATGACGGCGAGAAATTACGCTTTAGGAAGAGACGGATTTGGAATTGTGACAAGCGCAATACGGAACTGTCCGCGGACATCAAAAATGAAGCGATTACGCCAGTTGATGGATCATTTGCGTGCCCTACAATGGAACACAACACACGAATCTACTTTCCTACACATTCCAGTGGGGTCGGGGCGAAAAAGTACTGCGGTCGTGCAACAATACAGCACAACTTGTTTCAGGCCGAAGTGAGACACTCGCTGTATGATTCAATGGAGGGAAGAGGCGACAGCGATAAGACTCTCGCTATAAAATGAGGCAATATTATCACTCGGACGCGCGAGAATGTGCATAAAATGGAGATATCGCGAACATTGCTCCAATAAAAGAGCAGCAAGGGATGGAAGAGACGGAGGGTAACGAAGGGAAGAAGAGAGAGAGGGACAGATGCATAGAAATAGAGAGACATTTCAAGATAGAGGGAGTAAACAAGGCGATCCCTCTAGTTTGTGTGTGAGGCCAATAGAGTGTCTCTCGTATCCCAACTGTTGAGAGACGAATAGAGGCCCCCTTTCCTCTCATTCTTCCTCTCCCTCTCATTCCTCGTTGCGCGGAGAGGAAGACCCTTCCTTTCGCTCTTCCTTTATCCACTCTAATAGAGGGGAACCGATCTCAATGAGTGCATTTCGAAGTACTCACTTACAGCAATTATTGATGGAAAGTGTAGTTTGTGGTATGGGATCATGATTTTCAAACAGCTCGCGAGATCCTAAATCGTGAGATAGAGGAGAAAGACGAGAGTATCTAGTTTGTGCTAATTTACCCCTGGGGAGAGGGGGGAGGGTCACTGCTGTGTTGTTGCATCTTGCCAGTTCGTGAGTGCAGAGAAGGGGCAAGGAAGATGAGTGTGGTTTGTGCTCTCGCCTACTCGTTGGGCGGAGAGTGGCCGCACTCTCACTTGCACCATCACTGCTGCTCCAGCAGAAGATTTGCGTGTGGGCAGTGCAGCTAGCGTGATCTTCTCATTAAATCGGAAAGGAAGACTCTTCCCTATTCTTAAGTCCGTGCAACTATCATAAGAAGTGCACTTTAGGTTTGGTATGAAATCGCATAACTTTATTTCGGCTCTCAATTTACATGCATAATAATGATCTATGCCAGTCCAACAGCCTTGAGACTGTAATCGTAGAGTTGCTTGCAAGCGAGATCGTCCCTGGCCAGTGGAGCGACCTCTTTGCGAGCGCAGTCCTGTACAAGAAAATGATCATTTTTGGATACAATTATCAGATTATGCACGGATGAAGTCACAACAGCAATGTCTTATATGTAGAATCAGCAGGTAGGCTTACCGAAAAGTACTGTCCCGACACTCCTTGTACTTCTTTTGATAGAGCGCAGTAGAGCGAAGTCTGGGCGCCGTCCTTCCACGATTTGAGGAAGAATGCGCTGAAATAAATTATTTGCTGAAAAACTCGAAAATTCCGTAGTACGTCAGAAACAATTGAGCATTTGCAGTGATTTTATTGCATTCCCTCAGATCAATAAAGAGAAACTCACAAAACCACAAAGGCAACCTTGAAGGTGATGCTGAGATCCCGAATCAGCTCCGTAGCGATGGCTCCTGAATTGTAGTCATGAACGAAAAGACAATTTAAATAATTCATGTTCTTTTATCAGTCACATATCACATTGTTTTGAAATTTAATTCGTCTCTGCCGTTTTTACAAAGTTCTCATTTTCAGATAGATTTCTCGATACGTTTCAGCAACGCCAGAATAAGAAATGTGGTGAGCAAGGGTCGATTAGTTTTCGAAATCACTTTTTTAAAATATATTTTGAGCATTTTTTTCATCCTTACATTTAGGAATCCTTCAAAAAGCACTCTTCTTGAAATTTCGCATTACAATTTAATTGGAAATTTATTATCTCTTCTCTCTCACTCATCCAGAGCATCCAAATCGCTACATTCAGCTCTAACTTACATCATCGCTTCAATATAGCCGAGCTCGAGAAATGATAGCGCCGTCTCTTCATTTCACACTATCTCTCGTCGGGCGAGAGAGTGTGCGAGAAAGGCGAGAAAAGCGGCAGTATGATTTCTCGAGCTCTAATCAATAGATTTCTAATGATCAACCTCCTAACCCGGATGGAGGGCGTTCACGGTGACCGTCGTGTTGCCTTTGAATTTCAGTCGACGAGCGAGCTCGCGTGCGTGCATCACCTGAATTAAGTTTCACTACGAGAGTATGGAACTATCGTAACCCAAACCATGATGAAATTGGCACGAGTGTAAGTACCACCGTACCACAGTACCATGCAACTAAGTATCTAGATAATTGTGACTAAGGTCATTCCGATGAATTGCACAACCTACTACGGAAACCACATCAACAATGTTTCAGTAGCAAATTACCGAAGAGTATTTCACCATCCTACAACCGTAACCGTACATTGGCCAGCTTGCTCTTCGTGTAGGCGATGTGCGCGTTGAAGTCACCGACGTTCTCGTCAATTGAAGCCAGCTCAATGACCGGACTCTGCAAGGGAAGAGTGCGTTATTCGTAACGAACAACAGAGACAGATCTAAGGGGGATGCGAATTATGAATATGCTTCATCAATACTTCTACTTTGAAGCATTGTGGTGAGATGCAATGCTCGTACGTCATCACTGGCAAATTTAGAATTGGCACTATAACTTTCAGACATGTGAGAAAATAGAATTCCTTGTCAAATAAGAGGACATAGAAAAATAAACTGACGTAAGTATGACCGACACTTGACACGATCACAATTCTTCCTTCTGGAGACTTCTCGACGAGCGGCAGAAGGAGTTCAGTGAGCAGGAAGTGGCCTGCAACAACAATTCGCTTTTGGTTCACGACAACTGATTATGCATAGGTCACTTGTTGTTTTCTTCAATATCCACCGTACGATCAGAATACACCGCCCTTAGATTACCGTACCCAGTTGGTTTGTCTCCCACGTTAGTTCATGACCGTCTTTCTCGTAAGACAGCAAACCATCATAATAAGACAACTTTCCGATTACTGTACTCTCCCAATATCGATTCTCACCCAGATGATTCGTTCCCCACGTCAGTTCGTGACCGTCTCTCGTCTTCTCGAATCCGCTCGCCCACACGCCCGCATTGTTGATGAGGATATCGATGGAAGGCTCGACTGCAACATCTTTATCTTTATCTTTTATTCTATTTCATACTTCATTGCTGCAAGGAGCTCCTTTGTCTCAGCCAAGGAGTGCTGTCGTGTTCGGTAAGGCTGTCTGGAGAGTTGAATTTCGAAAAAAAAATCTCACGTTCTTTCATTTTGGCAGCGCACTTGCGGATGTTGTCCATGCTGGACAGGTCGCAGTTTACGTAGATGAGACGAGATGCGTCACAACCGGCCTGCAAATTCAAGCCGCTTTTCTTCCTTACTATTAGCTATAACCGGTTTTGCAAAAAAACTGTGATTTCCGGAGTGTTCCACTTTCGCGAGGCAACATCCATCCCTTGACAATGACTGCGTACCTTGACCAGCTCTCCTTTCGCTGCAGTAGCGCGCTGCTCGCTGCGACACAGCATGTACACCTGACGGGATTTAATCTTTGATTTAGAGGTTTGAAAAATCCAGAGTTACAACAACGAATACGCAATTATGTTTCAGGCTTCTTGTGATAAAAAAGATATTAAATTTTTAAAATCATGGTCTAACCTTGGCTTCTCTTAGATTCAATTCCTTCACCGTCTCCAATCCAATACCCGTGTTACCGCCCGTTACTACCGCCACCTTGAATAAACCATTGATTATCGATCAAACGGTTGCGTGATGAATTGCTTTGACTAACAGCCTTCATTGTCAGCATTAACCCTCACCTTTCCTCTCGCGCTCACCACTTCCGTAAACTGACCGCCCTTGAAGTATTTCCTGAAAATAAAGATCGAAGATTCAATTTTTGCAATCATATCCACCAATCCGACAAATGAGAATGAGAAATAGGTCTCTGAATTCCGTGTGCACTCTCATAACGCTGATCTGCCTTGGGGGGGGTTGTCATTCTGTCTGCCATAGGTAGTTCATAGTGCTCCCATACCTCAGCAAGTACGCACCGACAGCGCTCAGCACCACAACGACGAGAGAAGTGAAATTGCACTCGAACATGCTGAAATAATAGTGTAGATTATAACAGGGATAAACGCAGGGACAATGAAAAGCGCATTGAATGATTTATTTGATGCGAAATTACGAATACGCGATAGAAGTTGCGTAAATAAAATTTAGAAAAATAGGAAAGAAATAGTACAAAACATGATAACTGATTCCTGCATTCTTTCGACGCTCACTTTGCTTTTGGCGTCGAATGGCATGTGTGTGAAAGGGAAAGATTACAGAGATAGAATCGAATGAAGTTGAAAGTGAGCAAAATATGTGGCAAGGTAGGCTGGAAGGTGAGAAGCGAGTGATTCAGTCAACACTTGCAAACTTTCGAGATCGCACTAGAGTGTGGCTTGAGCAAGGGAGAGCACAGGTCATCAACTATCATGTGGCTGCCTCGTGCTTCTGAGATACATCTACTGAATCGGTGCTTGATTGAGAAAAGTGCAATTGACAGCAAAAACGAGCTGAGTTGGACTCAATAAAGACTTTTTTTGCGTGGAAATGCAAACTGTTATCTCCCTGACCCTCTCAAGGAGAAGAAGAGAGATCAGAGTACTCTCTCCGTTCTGCCTGATCTCTCGCATCTCTGACCAGCGAGAGAGTGGGCGATATGAGAGAGTGAACCGTTAGATCGAGGTGATAACACTGTCCTCCTTTCGCCTGTTCTCTCGTTTCTCTGACAGGCGAGAGTGCATGAAGATAGCAGAGATTCGTCCTGAACTGCAGTGTGTCATCGAAGGAAGTGTGTTGGTTGGAGTTATGAGGGCAGACAGTGATCACAAAACGAGTTAAAAACTTGCACACATTTATCATTGCTTGAAAATGTTTATCCAGTAACGAAATATTCATACAATTTAGACTGAATGAGTTGGCAATTCTCTGAACGGTGATAGACATAGATTATTAATTCCGAATTTTCGAATTCTCAAATCTTGATACTACCACAAAAGTTTGTTCGTTGCAAAAATTGTTTTTGTCAAAGATTGCTTTCAATTTTAGCGATTGTGCACGTCGAATCGGTTGTTCGGCCTTGACACCCCTCGGAGTGTGACCACGTTAGAGCTCGATAGAGCTCGCGGTGGCGCAGTGGTTGTGTGCCAGGAATGCGATTCGAAAGGTCACGAGTTCGACCCCGCCCGCCCTCAGATCCACCCAAAACCAAGGGGGTTAAGAAATGTTGGGAGTGGTGAAAGCCACAGCAAATAAATCCCCTACCACGTGCACACAACACGGGCGGTAAAGCCTCGCAACCAGCCACTGGTCGTTCCGGGATAGGCTCAAGTTGCTAATCGGCGTTGGGGTGGCTAGCCCGCCCTTAGCGAGGATAATGCCCAAATCACCACCACCTCAAGAACTCTTTCCTTACTCTAATAGTCAAGAGAGGGCGTTAGGTGAAGAGGGAATATCTCGCTAGATCATCAGAAAATTTCGAGATCACATACGATTTTGAGAGACCGAGATCATTTCTTCCACCGGCATTGTCATTATCCATTGGCCACCCTACACACTACCGATAAATCTTCAGCATTATCCGAAAGTACATTTCTACCTACATGAAATCGATTAAATATTTTTCTCCAAATGGTTGAATCGAGAGCAATATATTCTTCACGGACGTTGAATTTTTCTCGTCCCATCTAAAGAACGTCCGTTCGTCAGTGCCTTACAATTTGATTCAATCGAGAGTAGAATATATGAATTGAAGAATACTCAAAGTTGTTTGGGTGCTGGTAGAATTGATTTTGTTGAGGCAACTTTCAATTTTATTTTTGTCCAAACAGAATCGGTTCGCCCTTCGCTTCGGAGTGTGACCACAGCACATTAGAGAAGTCGATAAACGCTGTCTCTTCATTTGGCACATACCCTCGTTGAGTGAAGAGATAGAATAAAGAAACCGTGACCGGTATTTCGAGTTAAACTGCGCATATTCTTCGAAATGTGCTCGCTCTTTCGAGCATCTCTCACTGGGAGGCGGAGTCGAAAATCGGTATTTTTACCCCTATAAAACACGGTTGCCGCATAATGCATTCACTCTACAACCTCCGATTTCGCTCATTTTTTTCCATTAATTAACCAATTAATTGATTAAATAATCAAAATTGCAGATGAAGTCAGTTATTGTCGCTCTTCTCGTCGTCGCTTCTTATCTTGCGGTGCTCGTCAGCGCCAGCTACAGAGATCAATTGGTTAGTCGTGGGCACTTTTTTCTAGCTGAGGGAGCTGTCTTATGGCAATCCTTTGCTTTCTTTGCCTGCTCTTGTGTTAGTTACACGATAGCTTGTTGCACGCAATTTTTAAAACTGAAAAATAAATAATTATAAAATTTACAGACCGGACAGGTTGGCAAGTAAGAACGCGGCCTCTGCTCATCTCAACGATCCTGATTCAACATTATCCGAGAAAATATTGTTGCTTAACAACCTTCGCTACCGATAAATTTGTTTGCTTCAAAATGAGATCGTTTTCAACACTTGAACATCTGGAACTTCTCCGATTTTTGGCCCAGGCTACAAATGTGGTGGAAGCAGGAAATGAGAATGATAGGGGGGAATCGAGAACAATGCGATACCTACGGTAAATGTAGCGACGAATTATTCAACATAACAAGTTGAATTGCTTACCTGCTCCTACTCCCGCCTTCTCTTTTATATTCATTCTGTGAGGAATATTGGCAACGGCATCGCATGCCCTCTCATCGCTCTGAGCGGTGAAAGATCGATTGTGGGGATCATGTTTCGTTTTAATCTTTTGGTATTAACAAATAAATAATTAATTAAATACACATTTTTGTCTCGAAATAAATGTTGAAAATTTTGGAGCGTAAACAATTAAAGGCGCCACCCATGATACTCTGTGAATTGAAAACGGAGAATTGAAATGTAACCCGGTACAACGTGTAAATTTTTCGTCTGTGTGTAGTGCACACGTTTTTCACTCTTTTCGTAGGCGATTATGCTATTCTGTGATCGTTGCGACTGACGCCTATGTAAACGTTGTCCGTTATCAGTGCACAATGCGTTTTCCCTACTCTTTTCCCACTTTGCTTCATACTCTGACTGCTATTTCGTATCGTTTTGGGCATATTTGCCAAAGTTTGCCATCTTTTCCTCATGAAAACGGCGCTTGTTATCAGTGTGATATGCGTACTTTCTTCTCTTCCCCGTGTTGCTAATATTCTGACTGCAATTTCGTCGTCCGTTCATCATCGAATCATATTTATCACGAGAACTTCTTGCGAGCTGTGTTCGGAAAAAATGTCGCTCACTCAATGTCAGTTCGCAATGCATTTTCCCTTGTTAGATAGATCACTGAAAAATGTTTCGTCGAAATGTCGGCCCAGTCGAAATTCCAAGTTTCTTCAATTCCCCATCGCCATGCTTAGAAAGATGGCAGATGTTTCTGCAGACCTAGTTCACGTGGCTAGAGCGAGGGAAGAAGCAGAGAAAAATAAAGACATCACGAAGACGAGAGAGTCGTAGTGGGAAAGAAAGAAAGAGAGCTATGTTGTTTGGTTGCAGGTCTGTGTGCAACAAAATCATTTCCCTTCTCTTTGTAATTCGTCGTTTATAGATTTTCCTTATTATGTAGAAAGCACTTCCAATACGTCGCTTATTGTGAGAATAGTCTTTGTATATTTCAATTCTGAACAGTTTTTCCAACGAGGAATCCAAGCCGCGTTTCCTCGCCAATAGGCTTGCTGTGTTGAGCTTTCTAAGCCGTGCCTTGCCTTTTCATTCGTATTTATTCAAGGAATGACCGACTGCAATTGCACCAACTACGCGGCTTTATTCGCCGTTGGCGCCATTAGCGTCTACTTTGCGAGGTGATTGAAGATTTATTAAATTAATTTACTTAAAGGGGGATAGGCATCAATATTTTCGTGCATAAACTGGCAACGTGGAATGATAGAGAATGGCTACCCGATCAGAGATCACTTTATCCGAAGTTCTAGAAATGCCTCTGAAGCTCACTACGGAATTTTAAAGTTCATTGATATTTCAGGCAAGATTTGGGGTACTGTATTCTCGTATTGATTTTATTGGATTGGGAGTCGAAAATAGCGGCAATAGTGAGAATTGCGCTCGGCGGGAGTCGAACCAACGGGTGTTGGATAGCTAGGCAAAAGCACAATCGCTAGGCTACGAGCCATGGTGATCTCCTTGCCCAGAGTCAGTATGATAAGTGCGTAGAGCTTGGGCAGTTTACAGTAGGATCGCAGCGTTTCAGGCTTTTCGTGGTGGGACCCACCAACTTTGATTGATGCCTATCCCCCTTTAACAAATAATACGAACATAATAATATCTTCAGAAAGTACCTGAAAGGTGGTCAGTTCACGGAGGCTGTGAGCGCGAAGGGAAAGGTGGGTGAACATTGTTTTTTTCCCGTTTTCAAGTTTTTCTTTCCCTGCAACGAAGTGCGAAACAGTGAATAACTAAACGATCTCATCCACGTATTCATCAAACGAATAGTTGAATAACATCAACAAATCTCGATATTTGCAGGTAGCAGTCGTGACTGGATGCAACACGGGCATCGGTCTGGAAACGGCGAAGGAGCTGAATCTGAGGGGAGCCAAGGTCTGAGATTAAAAGTTCAAAGACTAAAGATCAAAGACCTTTTGATGTTTGCATGTTTTCGGTACAGTTGAAAGATCAAGAATCGAACATCAAAAACCAAAAACTAAACGACTCTCAGGTGTACATGCTGTGCCGCAGTGAGCAACGCGCAGCCGAGGCCAAGATCAAGCTGGTTAAAGTGGGTTATTTTCTCGATAGCGATTTGAAAGATTACATTAGAATAGTTTTCGCCCGAACACTTTTACACCTTGCGTGAAACATATTACAAATACTGCAATCGAACGCATACTATTTTGCTTTGAATCAATAAGTATGGAAGTGTGAGACTCCATTTTTATCAAGGCCGGCTGCGATCCCTCCCGTCTGATCTACATCAACTGTGACCTTGGCAGCAAGGAGACCATCCGACAGGCAGCTGCGAGACTCAGTGAACGTCAGAAATTACTATCTATCTGGCTCTACAAATGAATAAATTGACAATGGTTCTGTCTAGTTGATGCATAAAAGGAGTTGCTCTAGTTGAGAATTAAGTGAAGAGGCGGTAAATGATAAGTGGAAGCACACTTTGCAGTGGAGACGTCGATCGACATCCTGATCAACAACGCGGGCGTGTGGATGACCGACTACCAGAAGACGAAGGACGGACATGAGATGACGTGGGGAACGAATCATTTGGGTGAGAAATATTATTTTTTATTTTTATTCAGGGGTGCGGTAATCTGGTCATATGCTACTTGCTGATGTGTGTGATATTTCTAGAAGGGCACGAGATGACGTGGGGAACGAATCATTTGGGTGAGAGGATGATCGATAATTAGATGATATGGTGGCGTCGTACACAGGTCGCAGTGAAGCAATCAAGAAAAGAGAAATTCAGGAGTAATATTTGTACGATCTGAAAACTTTTGAGGCCACTTCCTGCTCACTGAACTCCTGCTTAACCTCATCGAGAAGGCACCCGAAGGCAGAATCGTCAACGTCTCTAGTTTGGGCCACGAGTCGGTAAGTATTTGTCTTGGTTGTTTTATCTGATAAGTGAAGAAATACTTCAAAATATTTTGTGCATGAATGGGGAATCAATTGCTACTGCAGTTCAAGATTGCTGCTGAGTGTAATTCGCAAGCGTTGGTCGTTTACAAAATACAATATGCAATTTGCACAATATTTGCAGAGTCCCGTCCTCGACCTCACAACGATCGACGACGCTGCGAACTATGCCGGATTCGTTGCATACTGCAAAACGAAACTGGCTAATGTGAGTTGGCACTTTGGAATCGAAATGACTGCACCACAAATAAACGCTGAAATCATTCTAGAGAAATTAAGTCGAATAGGACTATAATGGTTTTTAGGTAATGCATGCGCGCGAGCTCACTCGTCGCCTGCGCGCGCGAGGCAACACGACCGTGACAGTGAACTCACTGCATCCTGGTAAGTTTATAAACGGGGTTCTTAATTTTTCTTCTTCTTCATCGTTTGCAAAATTTACATTTCGGATAATTTTGAATTGGAATCCGGTCCGCAGCACAACACCGGGAAGCGTACAGAATCGAGGGAGTGAGGACAATTCTAATCACGAACGATGTAAAATTGTTGCGAATTTAGGAGCGATCGCAACGGAAATCGGCCGTGATCTGAACATCTTCCTCAAGGCGCTCGTCAGCGTAGCGTGAGTATTGCAAATATCATCTGCATTGAAATCGCAAACTCAGTTTTGTCAGTCTAGCTGGAACAGTAGCGATAGCTCTTGAAAATACAATGGCCTTATATCACAGCTCAGTATTGAGCTGTGGGGACATGAATGGCTAGTAGTTCATTGTTTTCAGATATCCCTTCCTCAAGTCGTGGAAGGACGGAGCCCAAACGTCTCTGTACTGTGCACTATCGACCGACATCAAGGGAGTGTCGGGAGAGTATTTCTCGGTAATATTTTGGAATTTATTTTTTAAAAAATTCTCTTCTGAAGCTGTTTCATCGATTTTTCCCGCCAAAAATAAGAACTCGAAATGTTGAAGGACTGTGCTCGCAAGGACGTTGCACCTCCGGCGAAAGACGACCTCGCGTGCAAGCAACTGTATGATTACAGTCTCAAGGCCGTAGGATTGGAGTAATCGAATATCATTCAGCATCATCTTTACACTTAATCCAAATGTTTACGCGGCCTGTAATTCCTGTAATTCGTTAATGAAAATGACAAATAATAAACTATTAACGAATTTATGAGCATCATAAAAAGCAAGAAAAAAGTAAGAAAAAACGACAAACGAGGAAGGTCCCGGGGAGATTTGAACTCCCGTCGCAGGATTCAGAGTCCTGAGTGCTAACCGCTACACCACGGGACCGGGCGCGCTTGCTTGCAGCAATGAGTGATAATGCTCTTCGCATCTTTTCGTGCACTTGTTTTTTCTATGTTCGGTTCTTGTTCTTTGGTTTTGCAGTGAACTTTTACTATTAAAAATCTCGAGATGTTTTTTTATTTATTTCACGATTTTAATCAACGGATGAGGCACAAGAAATTTGAGAGACGACGAATAATTCATTCCAATCCGACCGCCTTGAGACTGTAGTCATACAATTGTTTGCACGCGAGGTCGTCGAGGGCCAACGGGGCTGCCACCTTGCTGGCACAGTCCTGTAATTATAGGAATGCAATATTGGAATACAGGCCTACAATAATGAAAATAAACGTACATGGATTAGAAATAAATGAGGAAGATATTCGTGATGATGAAATATATTTCCATTTACGAAATATATTCGTCAATGCGTAATTTGAAATGATCGTACCGAAAAATAGAGTCCCGACACGCCCTTCACTTCACTCGACAGAGCGCAATAAAGAGAAGTCTGCGCTCCGTCCTTCCACGATTTCATGAAGAACGCACTGAATTGTATTTATTATTCGTTGTTACCAGATTATTCTTCAGTTTTTGGGAAAGTGCTCAAAATTGTCGTATTTTTTAACTTAATGTTAATGTGATTGCAGTGGATGTTCGAGATACTTACAACACAATCTGGAAGAGCTTGTATCCGACTCCGAGGTTACGCAGAAGCTCAGTGGCGATGACTCCTGAACATGGCAAGTTGATCTTTGATCTCCCTATTCGAAACGTCTCAGGGCTATTTGGATAGCATCTTGAGAAATAGGTTAATACCGTACCCGGATGGAGCGAGTTCACGGTCACGGTAGTCTTGCCCTTCGACTTGAGTCTGCGGGTCAACTCGCGCGCGTGCATTACCTGGAAAACTACCGTGATCAATGCCCGGCAGCATCGACAACGTATCCCTTATTCATTCAGTTCTCGATAGTAACTCACATTCGCCAACTTTGACTTGTTGTAAGCCATCGATGTGTCAAAGCCGTCCTTCGAATCGATTTTAGCTAGGTCAATCGCTGTGCTCTGTAAATAGGGATTTTAGCAGACAATTTATATGTTTAATTTAAGCGTGTTTTGCCAAGTCATCGGGAATGCCTATCGGTATGAATTAAACTATCCCGGGTGAAACTCACTTGGATCCATTCTCCAAGCTCAAAGCAAAGATAACCAAAAAAATGAGTTGATCTATTTCGGAATGTCGTCATACGTTTCCACAGCTAGCCTACAGCATCTTTGTTGCAATATAATGTTAAAGATTTGCACCATAATCGCGAGAACGATCTGACCTGGTAGTGCACGAGACTGGCGACGTTGACGATCCTGCCTTCGGGAGCCTTCTCCACGAGGGGAAGTAGCAGTTCAGTGAGCAGGAAGTGGCCTGAAGTTACCGAATTCTTACCGTTTCTCAAATCAAATAATTTCATGCATGTGGGCAGGCTTGGCATGTTAGGGCTCTGTATTCGAATTCACGTTTGACAAAGCCAGGTAACCTATTCCGTACCTTCAGCCTGCACACACGCGCGTCGTCATATGCTTCACTGCTATTTCAAATTTTTTTAAATTTATTGGTCCATAATTATTTATATATTGGTCGTTATTGGTTATAATTTATTGGTCGTCTCAGAATAAATAATTTTCGCACAAGAATTAGCCAAATCATACGATTTATTGGGCATTTGCCCAGTAGACGACACGTATCTACACGTCTAGGCTACCTTAATCTATGATTTTTCAATGAACAACTGACCAAGATGATTCGTTCCCCACGTAATCTCATGTCCGTCCTTTGTCTGCTCATACGCTCCCGCCCACACGCCAGCGTTGTTGATGAGGATGTCGATCGATGATTCCACTGAAATATTATAACTATCAAGGTCTGAAAGATACGGAAAAGGCAGCTTTCCGTTAATAATGCTTTCCATTAATAATCGGTATTTTAACGTTTTTCTAATTAGTTTCTAAGATTCCAATTAAATGCCTCACGTTGGTTCAGTCTCGCGGCGCACTTGCGCACATTCTCCATGCTGGAGAGATCGCAGTTGACGTAGATGAGACGGGAGGAGTCGCAGCCGGACTGCAAAATATCTTTAACTGATTACTTTCCCTTAACCCTTTTTATCACAATACAAGCCAATTTGTTCAGATGATGGTCATTCGGATACGTTTCACTCTGACTATGATCACATGTGAACCTCCAAAATTGCAATGAACCTTTGGTGGTTTGGGACTTTAAACTACTAATTACTAATAACTCTGACGAATCTCGTTAATTTGTTCTAATTATCCATCATTCTTTGCCATACCCATAGAATATTCTCCACATAACATACCTTGACCAGCTCGCTCTTGGCCGCAGAGGCTCTCTGCTCGGAGCGGCACAGCATGTACACCTGCATGGATTTGTGATCTTTCATCTCTCTATTTCGTGGCATAAAATTAGATAACGAACTTTTGCTCCTCTAAGATTGAGGTCCTTCGCCGTCTCCAGTCCAATACCGGTGTTGCCGCCCGTAACGACTGCTACCTGAATAAGCACTATCTATTATGCGTTCGGAAGAGATAACAGTTTAGAATCAAACTATAAGGATATTTCAATCAGTAACAAATCTCACTTTTCCTCTGGCAGACACGGCTTCCGTGAACTGACCGCCTTTGAAGTATTTCCTAGAATTGATTATTCATATTTTTACAATTAAGATTTAAAAATAAATAAATATTCTTTTCCCGAGATAGACGCGCCTCAACAGGTACAGCCCAAACGCTCCAATTGCGAGCAGAGCAATGCTCGTGCAGCTGCAATCGGACATTCTGAGAATCATTGCAATTGTTTTTTAGCCAAATAAAGATCACAGTACGTAAGAAAATACGTTAGCGGGAAGTGAATCGAACAATTTTATCATAATGCGAGTAAACTAGGAGAACACAGGTTTGAAGCGAATTAAATTTTCACAAAACAAAAGTTAAAATGCAACGGCGATTGAACCAGTGCGGATACTCCCCACTCTCCATCTCCCTCCTATTTATCTCCCTCTCTGTACGGGAAGTTGCCGTGTTTGTTGCATTCACTCCTTGCACAATGCTCACCACGGTATCGTTCTCTCCATTCCGCGTGCTCTCTCGCTCCGTCTCACCGGCAAGACACTGTTCACAGCAAGGAGTCGGAGCATTACTAACTCACTAGAGATAACGCGCATGCGCGCACAGAAATTGTGAAAGCGCGCACAGTAAGTGGAGGAAATGGCGCGCCGGACGAGCTAAGCTGTGCACTACAGTGGGGAATTGACAAGCAATGTCAAGATCAAGGGAGCAGAGTTAGAGCACAGAAGTGGAGATGGAAAAAGCAGAGACTAAAGAGTGGTCATAATTCGAATCCCTTTAGGTACTGTTTCTCTGGTTGATCGAAAACACTTATAGATGAAAGATACGGAACCAAACGTTTAACAAAATTGGTAAATCATGAGCCAATAGAAATTGTAAAAGTCGGAGCATTCCACAGAATTCACGTAGAGCGAATGACTTGGGAAACAACAATACTGGAAAAATCTTCCGCATGCATACTCCAAACTCCACTTTGCACTTGAACCTCTCGTCTCTCAAAGAGATGAAATCATGAAGAATTGTGAGAAAATGTGTGTAGTGTGCGCAAGGGCGCGGGAACTACACTTTCTCACAACACGATATCTCCAGTTTCATTGTTGTTCAGAGAATGGACAGCTGAGCGTTTCAATACTTCCACTTTATCAAATGGATCGTACGCGATCAGTAGTACGGATGTCATTTATTCAGATATATTTTTCGCAAAAACTAGCGATTTTCAGATACGTTTCATTATTTTTTCAAAGGGTCATTTAATTGTGAGATGTGATTCTGGCACCATGAATTTTGCGAAAAATACTTATAAAAAATTATTAGACTTTCAATTTGAAGTTTTTCTCTCTTCGCTTATCATTCTGTTCTGAATCATGAAGAGGGATATAATAAATATGAATTACGCTCGACATAGCATCAGTGAGTTCCACTTCTATTTTATTTTATGCATACACACGTTCTCACATATTTGGTTGTTCAGAAATGATAAACGCTCGATTATCGTAGTCGAATCAAGCACCCGTCATCCATCCTGCGCCCACTTCTAGTTTATTGCGCTGTTTCACACGATCGCAAATCACTTTTCGGATACACGTCAGCAGGAGGGATTGGCTTTTAATGAAGCGGACTATCAATGCCTCGTCTTTCTCTATGATATCATCGGTCAAAGAAACGAGAGAGTGCGTAAACTGGAGAGAGGCTGATAATTTATCTCTTGCCTGCAGGGAGGGTTTTAATGAGAAGGCAGGCGCGTAACCGCGACAGGGGCGGAGGCAATAATTCATCCTTTTTGCCTCACTTTCAGCAGCTGTTTCGTGTTTGCAGATTGTTGATGAAGACTGTGGAAGAAGACCACAAAAAATATCATGTACAAGAATATGCGAAGTAAAGTTTTTTTTGTTCTTTTGTTATTTTCAGATACAACAGCTGTTCTTCATCTTGTTTCAGCATTTTCACGGATCGTATGAAAGTAGTCGATATTAGGGGCTGATTACTACGAATGATCGGCCAGTCCGAGACTGATCCGAAAGCGCCAATGTCTCAGTCATCAGATGTCTCAGTTCAGTGAAGTCTCCATTCATCTTTTCTTCACCCATTTATTTTCCTTTGTCCTCGTGTCGACACGCTGCTGATTGTTGTATAAGATAAAAATTCATCTCAATTTAAAACAAAGAAAAAGAAGCATCTGTTAGCGTAAACCCAAAAAAAATTTTGCTTATGGATTGATAAAGTTATTGAACACTTGAACCTTTTAATCAGCTTCTCTGACCAGAAACGAAGCGCCAATGAGTCTTCATTCTTTCATCCAAGTAGCGATTTCTCCTCTCTTTCATCTCTCTCGTCTGCTTGTCCTCTTGTCCGACAAAGACACTGATCGAGATTGAGTGAAACACGACGACGGCCCGAGGGGACAAGTGTTTTGCACTGCCCCCCCCCCTCCCCGATTGCAGGCCAATTGGCACTAGGGACAAGCGATCTCCCTTTTGCCCCTCTCGAAGGAGCTCTCAATCATGCAGAAAAATTACAAAATGACCTATATTCTTGAATTGATCGTGGGAGACCCTTGGTGGTCTGCTACTGACTGACCACTAGTTTCTAGCTACGAAACCTCGGCCCAGGTAGATGCTCCCTCACCTGAGGATATCACTTTACCTCGTCTCTTCACAGACCTTGCTTACGCAATTGAATGATTTCTGGCGCAGTCCTTCTCTGATTTGGAAATATTAGTATTTTTCACAGAACCATCTACGATAACACTTTGTACGCATTGAATGATGAGTGAAACTCATACCAACATGAAAGATTGCTCAGCGGGAAGTTTAAAAAAGTACTCAGTTCAATCAGAAGATTTGTTCAATGCTATCAGAGGTCATCTATCGTTCCTTATTCTGCTTACGCAACTGCCCGTTACCAATAATTCTTTTATCGATATGCGATCATAAATATTTCTATGGGAAGGCATTCGACCATCCAGGATAAATTCCTGAGTGCGTATTGAATGAGTCGTGAAACTCAAACTAGAATGAGGTCTTCAAAACATTAAAATGCTCAATATTCGTTCGCGCTCTTCTAGTGGAGAGCTCGAGAGAGGGGACCCAATGATTGATCAAGTCAGCCAATTTCACACACCCTCCGACTGACCCGGCTATGTTTTCCCCGCTCTTTCCGATCACTCTAGCCTTCCGGGGGCTAGAGATGGGAGGAGGGGGAGGTGAGATCTCTCCTCCTTCTCCTCCCTCACTCTCCCTCGGAGGAGGAGGAAGGGGCGAGGGAGGTGGGAGAGGGAGGGAGGCTCCCTCCTCCTCTTCTCTCCTCTCTTCCTCCTCTCCTCTCTTCCTCCTCCCCTCAGGGAGAGGAGGAGGGAGGCGAGAGGGAGGCGAGTAGAGGCCCTCTCGGATAGTGGCCGTTAGCCTCTCCTGCTGCTGCCTTCATTGTAACACGTATCGTGTGCTACTCCTCGGGTCGCCGTCTCTCCATTTTACACGCTATCTTGCCCTCTCTAACCGGAAAAAGACAAGGTGTAATCTGGAGAGCCGGGCGGGGATCAGGGAGAGAAGCTCTGAGAGGGATGAGAAGGAAGCCTGGACAGTTGCTCTTTGCCTTCATCTACTTCTTCTTCTTCTTCTCTAAGATTGGCATACGCTAGAGTTGATTTGTTGCCTGGACGAATCGCGAGTTTGCCGCGTTGAAACTGGCGATTTCCGGTTCGAAATGTTCACTAATTCATTTGTAACCGTGTCTTTGTGAATACGGATGCAAGGAACATTGCTACAAAAGGAGGTTCGAATGTTGTTTTACTGTTCCAGAAGCAATGCCCGCGTCACTGGCTTTCTGTGCTTTCTACGACTGTTGTTGAATGCCCGCTGAAACGTATCCTATTTGTTCCTCCTTTAGTAAAAAGTACCTTTTTAGGACGCTATTTTTCTCAAAACGCTAGTGCAGAAAAAAACGTTAAACGCAACCCAAAACTCAATTATTTCGTGTAATGAAAGCTCTCATGAAACCACTGTAGAATTGTGCTTGCTTAGATTGTTGAATGACCAGTCCTTCAACATTGTAATTTTTGCACAGAATGCGATTTAGTTTTGCGCGGTTCTATATCCATTGGTAATCTCCTTCGAGCATCGCCTCGAACACTCTGATCACAATTCCTTTTTGTTGCCTTCGAATAAATTAGCGAGTTGCCGGTTTGGCCAGTCTTTGTTTGCTACTGTTCCTTTTTCTAGTGCAAAACCGGCGTTCCTGTCATTCCAGATCTTTTCTTGTCTAGACTCTTTACTTTTTCTAAATTGTGATGGGAAAGCATTTTATTGTTTTAGCACAGCTCTGTGGATAACTTGAACGGGCAGCTCAATTACAAGAGTTCCTTATTCGAGCATTCGCCTAATGTCTCTTCTCCGCTCCTCCCGTCCCTTTCAGACCATTCATGAATTTCGAATTAGGGCGCCTGTGAATGTTTGAGGGGTGTTCGGTATTCATCTATCATGAATCCATAGCTAACCTTTAGTTCCTCATCAAGTCAAAGAAGGCGTCCGGATCATCACTTTTTCTAGAATAAATTAGCCGTGACTTTTTTCTCCACACTGGCTATAAATATAGCGTAGAATGTTCTCGTCTCTTCATTGTGCCTTATCTCTCATCAGTCAGAGAAACGAGAGAGCATTGAGAAATGACTCGTGACTCGTAGTGGTGTAGAATGTTGCCACGCTTTGGAACCAATCAGCTAAAAGCGCTCGAACTTTAGCTGTTTGCGAGGCTTCACCTTGTCGTTTTTTGTTTCATTTTCAGCACCATTGAGTCTTTATTCTTTATTATTCTTTTTATTCTTTATTCACCACACGAGACAATGAGCGTTAAGGGCGGTGAGTCTTCATCATTATCGGATCCAACCTCTCGCACGTCTTCAATCACAAGTGAAACTTATCCGGCGCGCATTATTCTCCTCGTCTCAGTGCCAGCAAAATTATCGGATGTCATTCTCAACCTTCCTAGTAAAACTCAATACGGAAGAAGTGGCCCTCACGTTCTCATGTCCATTCTTCCTCTTCTTCTTGCTAGAAGACTTCCCCCTATTCACGCTTGACTCTTCTCTCTCGTCGATCATAACAGCGAGAGAGAATGATGAAAGAGGAGACCAGAAGACGATACCTCCCACTTCCTCGCATGACTTGACACTCGAACAATGATAATTAGCACCACTGACTCCATTCCTTTGCGGGACATCTCTGAAGTGTGTACCTCCTCATTTTGTATGCTCTCTTCCTTTTCTTACCTTGCGAAACAACTCTTCCTGCGTGCTTCCAGTTTCTCTGGACACCTGGAGAGTGTCCGAAAGGAGGAGACCACATCCCTATCCCCCTACGTCCGAGCGTCAATGCCCTTTCAAATCATAGAAGCGGAAACGACTTCTCACTTCAACACTCAGATTCTTTGCTGCTCAGATTTTGCTTGCTACTATTAGCCGTCCTTGTTGAATTGGTAATGTGCTTGCTCATCTTGTAATTCGTGCTTCTCATGATTCTCATTAGGATGTTGCTCTTGATTATGCAACTCCCTATCTGAATTTATCGGATCAATACTTTCGCTACTTCTGTCCCTGACGTCTTTTTTTAACGCTTTTTATGCCTAGATATGCTCCCTGATTTCTCAACGAGGTAGATCAGCCAATTGAATCCCCTCCCCCCTCTTCTTCTCGCCTTCTCTTGAGTGGCAGTGATCATAAGAGTTGATGAGAGGGAGGGCTGAAATGAGTGTGTGTGTGTGTGAGATGGAGTCACTTTCACACTCACACTTCCAATCGCCACTTCTCGGCTCAAAGGCGGGTATCTAGCATCTAGTGCTAAAGACTGGCAGCTGCCTATTTCTGAATTGTTGTGTTTCTGCTAAAACCATGATTCATTTGCATCTTTCCGTTCGAATTGTGAAAGCGACCTGACTGCCTGGAAACAAAGATAGGGTTGCTAAGTAATAGCCGCTTCCGACTCAAAATTAATTGCCGGGTTAAGTTACTTTCTCATGAACTTTTTCTCGATTGGTGGTTGCGCACAGCAGTGATTTTACTAGATGCGAAACAAAAGAACGCGAGCGATACCACCAATTGCTGCATCTTGCTCCCGCCTTCCTGCTTGAGGAAGGCAGCTGCAATCGTTTATTTCTATTGCTGTGTAATATTCCAAAAGGAATCTGCAGCAATCAATGAAACGTGATAAACGAAGCGCCGCCTCCCGGGCCCTCCCCCTGTCCAAGGCGGGTGCTAAAGGAGGGTCTGATAGATAGCAGCTGCGCGAATTAACGGCCCCGACGACGGGCAGGGTGTGAACTAGTGTGCTGAGAATTGCCTGACGGGCAATGAAGAAAGTTCACACCGCCTGTCGAGCTTGCGGAGTTGTCGGATGATCGTCACAGCGTGTCAGACTGGATCGCCTCCTTTGTTCGTCGCGGCGGACGTATTCTAATGAGGGGAGAGCGAGACCGTCTCATTTTACCCCGCGCGAGAGTTGAAAGCGGCGTGAAATGAAGGAAAATGGCTGGATTTTTCGTGCATTATCGCATGCCGCATGCGAAAGGTTCAAAAATAAATTAAGTACTCACCGTCACACTATGTGGGAAGGGTTTGGGCAATGTTCTGCACAGGTGCCATATTTTTAGCACTTTTCCCCGCTGAGTTGATAGACCTGGAGTGGCCGAAACAGCCGTTTTTCGCTGATTTCACCTACTTTTCCGTGCATTTTCGCATGCCGCATGCGAAAGGGGCAACAATAAATTACGTACTCACCGTCACGCTATGTGGGAAGGGTTTGGGCAATGTTCTGCACAGGTGCCATATTTTTAGCACTTTTCCCCGCTGAGTTGATAGCCCCGGAGTGGAAGAAACAGATATTTTTGTGGATTTTACGCAATGTTTCACTCGTAGGGCAAATTGATAAATAGACAAATTAATACACAAAAAATATTCGAGATATGTTTCATTGGTCCTACAATATTTTTATCTTCCTCATTTCTCATTTCGCTCCGTCGACCGACCCTCGAGCAGAATGACAAGCAAAATGACAGGGGTAGAAAGGGATTAGTGAGATAGGAGAAGAAATGAGCGTCCGCCACGCAAATGAGATTTCGATCCACTTTGACACGCTGTGATCGTGAATTCCCTATCGTTGCGAAATATTTGTTTCTTTCCATCGTATCCGTCCAGCCCATTGTTGCTTCCTCCCTCAATGAGACTTGAATCACTGCTGAAACATATGAGGGCGTTTGCGAGAGAATCAGACAAGAGTTGGCACAGTCAAAAAATGTCAACCCTCTCAAACTTTGCGATTCGGGGTTCTCGAGGGTGCTGATGACGATAGGCATGCTCATTTTGACCATGGATGCGTCGTTGGCTCCAGACGACGTCAGGACGAAATCGAATTTTGGCATTTATTTCGGTCCCTGATCATGATAATTTTTAGTGAGAACGGCCCATGGGACAGAATTTGATGGCGAACACGACTGATCACTTTATTTTTCATTAATTATTTTTATTATTTTATAAAATGAAACTTTTCGAAACCTACAGTGGGAAAGTGGAGAGTAGCATAGATCGGACCGGAATGACATGAGGATTCCAAATCTGTTTTACACTTCAAAATCCATCATGCCCCTTTTGAAATATGTAAATTATAGTGTACCGGGCTTGTAAGTAAATTTGACCATCCTTCCACTTGTTTACTTCCTTCCTCTTATCGATCGGAGACTCTCACCCGAGAGAGGCGAGAGAGCAAGGGGAATCGAGAGAGCGCAGAGATTGGGAAGAGGTCACGGAGGAGAGACTCGGGTAGATCAAAAGATCGGAAGGCAGCTAGGGAAAGTCTGTACGATTTACTTACAAGTCAGGACACTTTAAATTGAATATTTCAAAAGGGGCATGATGGATTTTGAAGTGTAAAACAGATTTGGAATCCTCATGTCATTCCGGTCCGATCTATGCTACTCTCCTTTTACTCTACTTTCCCACTGTAGGTTTCGAAAAGTTTCATTTTATAAAATAATAAAAATAATTAATGAAAAATAAAGTGATCAGTCGTGTTCGCCATCAAATTCTGTCCCATGGGCCGTTCTCACTAAAAATTATCATGATCAGGGACCGAAATAAATGCCAAAATTCGATTTCGTCCTGACGTCGTCTGGAGCCAACGACGCATCCATGGTCAAAATGAGCATGCCTATCGTCATCAGCACCCTCGAGAACCCCGAATCGCAAAGTTTGAGAGGGTTGACATTTTTTGAGCTGTGCCAGAGTCATTCGGATTTGTTCGATTCTCTCGCAAACGGCCTCATATCTGATTTTTCCACCATCCCCTCCTCCCCCAATACTTCTAATGGCAATCTCGAGTAGATATATTGGAAACGTTATTATTACTCCAAAATTCTTGGCCATTTCAGTCGTGCTCTTCTCGCTTTTCTCTCTAGAAGAAAGAAACACTGCCTTGTCTTTCTCTGAATTCTCAATTGGCGAACGCGCCCGGAATTTATTGTCGCCTTGCACGCAATTTGTTGGCATTTCCTCCCTTCGTTTTCGAGCCTGAAACTTCGGATGTTTTGATCCGTTCAAAATTCATGTCAATTTCCTCACTATCTCGTTTTCTCCAATAAAGTAGTCCACAGATTCTTATCCTAAACGCCACTTGTTGATCTAGCTGACTCGTCCAGCTCAAATAGCCGCTGATTCACTCGGCGAAAGTGCGTTTCAACACTGGGCTTCCGGTTGTTTTGACTTTCCTTCTGGAATGACTAATCATTCATAAAGCTCAAACGTCGTTTCGAAATCTATCCTCTATCACAACGCTGAGGGCGTATCTCAGTGGCCGGATGGTCTAGGGGTATGATTCTCGCTTCGGGTGCGAGAGGTCCCGGGTTCGAATCCCGGTTCGGCCCAGATCTTTTGCCGCTCGCCTCTTTTTACCAGAAGTCACTCACCCGGAAAATGCGCGTTATGAAATCGAGCCAGTAAGACCCTCTCGAGTAGCCCAGATAGACATCTCAACTCTCCCAGAGCGCAGTTCCTAACGCAATTTGGTCCAATCAAAAAAGGGCACCCCCGGAAACATCTCTCGTAGGGGCTCAAAACATTCGCTGCCCGTCCCTCAAATCTCCCCCCCCCTCTGATCCACCCTACCTCCCTCCTCCCTCATCTTTTCCACTACGGCTTCCTCTCTCTTACACACTGCCTCCACTCCTCCGCCTCCTTCTCTCAGATTAGGTACCCTCATTGTGAGGCGCTGAGGCTACTCTCGCGATTATACATGATCTCTAGCTGGTTAGAGTAGGCGAGAGATCAGGGGAAATGGAGAGAGCCGGGAGATGACTGCCCACTTTGGATCCCCCCCCCCCGCTCTCTGAGATCGTTCAATCATCCTGACGCGTTGGGAAATGAGGGGAGGGGGCAACAGAGGACGCGACCCCCGAAAGGTAGTGCCTCGCTCACCTGCGAAGATGGATCGATTGGGATCCCAGATCCGGGCCCAACTTTGTGAATTACCTCTGACTCCTATTGCAATCGCTCCGTTGTTCGGCAAATATTTTCACAGTATTCTAACTGTACGTAATTCAGAGATTATCTACTGTACGGGAACAAACACGATTCTGATCCGTTGGTAATACATACTTCTTGCAACGAGACATTATTGATCTCTTCTACAAAATATAGGTCACATTTCCAATTGTTTTGCGAATTGGCGTCTTACTTCTTGGATAGATCATCCCTCGATCACCTCTAATCTTACGAGGGTCGTTCTTCTTTTTGAAGATCAGTCTAGTCTAGTTTTTCCAAGTGTTTGTTGTCCGGTGTCAATTTCTTCTTATTTATCCTCGCCCAATTACCAACTCTCACCCATTCATCTGTTTTCGCGTTCGCAATCAGTGTTTTGACACCTCTATTTATCATTGGAGTCAGAACCCCGGCGAATCGTTCGCAGTTTTCCTGACACTTTTCTTTATCGAATCGGGTGTGCTTCAAGATTACTTCTTCAACTCGCGATTCTATCGGTTCCATTGCTCATCTCCTTTCCGACCATACAAAATAATCGAAATCCATCAATTTGTCGTCTCGAAACTCGAATTTCGTTCCTAGTTCCCTAATCCTCCGGTAATCAACCATATCGCCTCTTGTCCGACACAGATCTCTCCATAAACCGGACACCCCACCCCTTCTTCTCCCCCCTCCAAATTTACAATGCCCCAGCCAGACCCTTTGCGGCTACTGCTGACCGAGGGGCGTCTAATCTTACAACTTCTGCTTTCGTTCCGCACCTTGCTCTCTCGCTTTCGCATAGTCCCTCACCTTTCTCTCACCACCTGCGCCCTCTCCTATCACTGTGTCTCTCATCTGAAAACAACGAGTTGGCGCTTCTGTAGTTGATCTAGTCCAGAATCTTCAGAGTCAGTTACTGATTAACTCCTTTCCTGTTTGCCTCATGCTTCGATCTTCAGATATCAATGTCACATCCCTAAAGTCTTACAAACCGACACAACGCCTCTTTGCTAATCACTGACTCACTTCCTTTCCCATAGACGGATCCTCCTTCTGAATCATGCAAAAAGACCGGAACGGTAACCTTTCTTCGCCTTTTCTAAAGTTCAATCACCCCGGCTTCATCCGGGACCATTCCTATTTCCCTGTCGGTTCTGAGCGATATTTCATATCCTATCTGGTAAAAACGTAAGATCACTTATCATCTCAAGAACAGGGAATTACATTCATCATTCACAAAAGTTCAGCCCGGGCTTGATCCGGGACCATTGAAGCCTATTCATTTTTCCGACTGGGAATTTTTAGCTGTTCCTCTCAGACTGTCATCGGACAATTTGATTAAGATCTTACAGATAAAAGCGTGGCCGTCCTAAAGCGTGACAGTTGCTTGGTGAAATCGCTTTGATTGTGGATGCAGCGCTTTGCCTTTTTCGATTTGTCGCTTCACTGGCTATTCAGAAATACTTTTCTCACCGCACCCGAAAGCATTCCTCGCCCCTCCGCTACTCTTGACTCTTCGTCAGATTTGAGTGTGAGCTTTCCCACGCCTCTTGACCCTTCTCTCAGAGGTGCCAATCAGCTTTGCTTTAGTGACTTCCCTTGCTACCAGCCACGGCTCTCTGCCTTTCAAGCATACCATAAATAGATCGCTTCATGGGCTCCAATCTGTACTATTTTCCAAGTTTCTGGTAAAAAAACAACAATCAATTACTTAGTGTATTGTCTAACAGTCGACGGTGCCGGTGGGTCTCCGTAAAATAGCTTGACATTGATACACCTTTAATGTTAGTACTTCTTTTTCCCGTGAAGCCACTTCTCCTCCATTCCATGACCACTAACTCGCTCGATCGAACACATGTCGTGCTGCAGTGCACTCCCCACTTCCTCCCCCCCCCCTCTCATGATCTTGTCCGTCTCCTCTGCCGCTCCTCTTTTTACATGCTCGCTTCCAGATGGCGGGCTGTTTCGCCGCTTCTAGCTCTCTCTATTCTCCATACTCTCTCGCTCGTGAGACTTCTCTGGCTCTCTCCGTTTCACCTACTATCTCGTGTCTCTGACCACTGACTGCCGATTAGTAGCTGGTAGGCGGAAGATGGATCATAAGTGAGAGAGCGAGCTGAAGCAGAAGAGAGAATAGCGAAACTGCATCTCACTCCTGATTTCTTACTGACCGGTTACCGCCATCGTACCTTTCCCGTTCGAACCTTCACCTTCATTTCTGATGTTCTTTCTCATATTCACCTTCGTTGCTGTAACATGTCGTGACAATTTTTCTGGACAGAAAAAAATGCAATGATTTTTTATCAGCCTTTCCAGATCCGGGAATTGCATTCGGTCAACCCCCAACAATGCGACCCGTGCAGCTGCTTCTAGCTGCAGCGGCGCTCATAGGCGTCGCAAGCGCCGGACAGGGCTACCTGTTCCCGCAGAATGCTTGCCGGTAATTTTTTATCATTGTCGAGCAGCAAAGGTTCCGGACAAAATCGCCGTTCAAACGTTCTGGGTTCTTGACGAGAACTTCTTGTTCCAATAATAGGGAGGAGAGCATGATGATAGGGTGCTTGCTCCCGCAGCGTGCAGGTAAATAGGTGGCGACATTTAAATTTTGAATATTTGTTTGTGTCGGTGGTAGCCACAATGCGATTGATTCTCATTTTTCAGAACTAAAGAAATGTTCATGCTGAAACATACCCAAACGCCAATCACAAAAAAATTTCCTATTGAAATATGAACAAAGATTAATGTCAATATCCATTGTCAGAATCTGAAAGCTAATGAAATTAATTTGCCTTTCACTTGCAGAGTGCATTGCCAGAACGGCGGTGCTTGCGCGTACGACACTGAAGATCCGTCCATCCACTCCTGCATCTGTCTGGTAGGAGTGTATGAAGGGGAGCGATGTGAAAGATTGGGTGAGCTCATTGGCTTTTTATGTATGCAGATTCATACTTTCGAGAGTTTTTAAAACTTGTGATGATAATGGATCACTTATTCTTCGATAATGAAGTATTTCGTAGTGCCTGGCGCCGAAGATCCCGCAGCTGCGACGACCACCACCACGACTACTACGACGACGCCTGCACCGACCACTCCCTCTGGTACGTTGAGGGGGGGGGGGGTTATGTGATTGTATGGTCGTCCTAGAAAGTCGTGATTAGTAATGACAACTCGAAGCGTAATTCGACAATTTTCTCGCCCTTAGCACAGTTATCAGAATGTTACTTCATTATATTGCACGAAAGATTACGGTTCCTCAGCAAATGTGCACCTTTTTGCGGATTTGTACAATAACCTGAGCTAGCTGAGATTTGGATGCTCCAATTCGCATTCTTCAGCGTACGAACTGGAGCGTCGCCGTCACGAGGAGCACCGGCTGAGGATCATGGAGGAGAGGAGGAAGCATGAGGAGGAGAGAAAGAGGTTTGTCATCGAAATATGATTCGATTTCTAAGGCACATTGAGCACGGCATTGAGTATTTGGTCCAAACAGCATAGGTAGGAATAGGTGGTGGAACATGGATGCTTGAGGAGGCAGCATGAGGAGGAGAGAAAGAGGTGGGGAGAATAACACTAAGGAAATGATGAAAGAGCGATTTAGTTCGGCACGAAGCCTATCGTTTCGTCCTATTTCAACTTTTCTCTAGCTTGCTGTATTCTACAGTGAGTGCACGGCTAGATACATGGAAAGTGAGGGAGGAGGCAAGGGTGTTTTCAAGCAATCGTGAAACGCGAATACGATTCGCTGTTGCAGAATCGAGGGTGAGCGTCAGCGCATGATGGAAGAGCGCACCCGACAGGAGGAGGCGAGAAGAGTCGAGATGGAGAACAGAGGTGACTTGTTAGCGCTGTTTTATCGATGTCTCTTCAACAACTCTGGACTGCATGTACGTAAAAACTGCAGAACTGCATGTACTGCACTGCACTGCATGTACGTAAAAACTGTAAAAACCGTAAACGTAAAAACTTCAAGGAAATGAATTGCATAGCATTGAATTGCAATTCAGGAAGAGAAGAGGAGGCGCGTCGCAAAGCGATGGAAGAGGCCCACAGGCGGAGAGTGGAGGAGGTGAGATACCTTTCCAAATAGAGGAAGAACATGCCCTTCAATTGATCTTATTTGAAAATTAATAAGCTTTCTTTGAAATTGAAAATAGATGTGTTTCACGTATCCATAAACCAGGTTGTGTGAGAAACCGTTTGATCATTTCCAACAGTACCGTGGCAACATTTCCAAATACTCTCGTTCACCATTTACAATCTGTCATTTTTTCGCTCTCTTCAGCGCCATTCTACTGTTTAGTAGATTATCTATTTAATTGTATTATAAACTCTGGAACTACGTGTCACGACAGAGTAGGCCGATACTATGTGTGACTTATACTAGAACATCCGCAGCACCATTTATCGCATGGAACGAAAAGCCAAGGAAGAGCTCGATCCTCTTCCTTTTATACACATACACATGAATCACCCTCCTGCAGGGTGCTAAAGTGATAGTTACACGTGTTCAAATATCATCGATTCTATAGAGAGAGAATCGATGACACTCCCGAGGGTAGAAAGAATTGGGTTTCTATACAGTGAACAAGTTCCTATACAATGCGAACGAACCTAACGACTTCCAAAGAATCATACGAGTTTTCGGTAAACTCTCCAATGGGATGAATGGGGAACTTGAGACGGGAAACTGCATCCGTACTCCTGTCGCTGACCATTCCGATGTGAGGTAGATGTCCTTATCCACCCTCACTCACTTGTCTCAACAGGAAACCAGACGACTCACATTCAGCTCGCTACCGTAGTTCCTCTCTGTGGTACTATACGGAGGTATGAGTGTCTTTGCAGTGGTTCCTGGAGTTCCAGTACTATTTGAGGAAGTAGGTTGTTCTGGTGACTGTTCCGCTCGGCTGGGACACAGTAGAATGATCAAGGGGTGGAACTGTTCGGGGAAGTGGTTTGGACGGAAGGGGTCGGAGGGGGCTTGGAACTCTCGATCGTAAGGGGAGAGACCTCCGGGGCGGAAAACGACGTCGAAGTTGTTAACAGCTCAAGTCGACTCGAAAAACCGCCAGGCGTACGGACGAACTAGTAGATGTTACTATCGTGCGCTGGACTCGCACTGTAGGAACGGTCGGTAGTGGTCGCCATGTCACGACAGAGTAGGCCGATACTATGTGTGACTTATACTAGAACATCCGCAGCACCATTTATCGCATGGAACGAAAAGCCAAGGAAGAGCTCGATCCTCTTCCTTTTATACACATACACATGAATCACCCTCCTGCAGGGTGCTAAAGTGATAGTTACACGTGTTCAAATATCATCGATTCTATAGAGAGAGAATCGATGACACTCCCGAGGGTAGAAAGAATTGGGTTTCTATACAGTGAACAAGTTCCTATACAATGCGAACGATGGTCGATCTGAATTGAATTTGCAGTGTCCCCCCTCCGACCCCTTCCGTCCAAACCACTCACCCGAACAGTTCCACCCCTTGATCATTCTACTGTGTCCCAGCCGAGCGGAACAGTCACCAGAACAACCTACTTCCTCAAATAGTACTGGAACTCCAGGAACCACTGCAAAGACACAACTTCGACGTCGTTTTCCGCCCCGGAGGTCTCTCCCCTTACGATCGAGAGTTCCAAGCCCCCTCCGACCCCTTCCGTCCAAACCACTCACCCGAACAGTTCCACCCCTTGATCATTCTACTGTGTCCCAGTCGAGCTCTTCCTTGGCTTTTCGTTCCATACGATAAATGGTGCTGCGGATGTTCTAGTATAAGTCACACACAGTATCGGCCTACTCTGTCGTGACATGGCGACCACTACCGACCGTTCCTACAGTGCGAGTCCAGCGCACGATAGTAACATCTAGTTCGTCCGTACGCCCGGCGGTTTTTCGAGTCGACTTGAGCTGTTAACAACTTCGACGTCGTTTTCCGCCCCGGAGGTCTCTCACCTTACGATCGAGAGTTCCAAGCCCCCTCCGACCCCTTCCGTCCAAACCACTCACCCGAACAGTTCCACCCCTTGATCATTCTACTGTGTCCCAGCCGAGCGGAACAGTCACCAGAACAACCTACTTCCTCAAATAGTACTGGAACTCCAGGAACCACTGCAAAGACACTCATACCTCCGTATAGTACCACAGAGAGGAACTACGGTAGCGAGCTGAATGTGAGTCGTCTGGTTTCCTGTTGTCGATTCTCTCTCTATGTCATCGATTCTCTCTCTATAGAATCGATGATATTTGAACACGTGTAACTATCACTTTAGCACCCTGCAGGAGGGTGATTCATGTGTATGTGTATAAAAGGAAGAGGATCGAGCTCTTCCTTGGCTTTTCGTTCCATGCGATAAATGGTGCTGCGGATGTTCTAGTATAAGTCACACATAGTATCGGCCTACTCTGTCGTGACATGGCGACCACTACCGACCGTTCCTACAGTGCGAGTCCAGCGCACGATAGTAACATCTACTAGTTCGTCCGTACGCCTGGCGGTTTTTCGAGTCGACTTGAGCTGTTAACAACTTCGACGTCGTTTTCCGCCCCGGAGGTCTCTCCCCTTACGATCGAGAGTTCCAAGCCCCCTCCGACCCCTTCCGTCCAAACCACTTCCCCGAACAGTTCCACCCCTTGATCATTCTACTGTGTCCCAGCCGAGCGGAACAGTCACCAGAACAACCTACTTCCTCAAATAGTACTGGAACTCCAGGAACCACTGCAAAGACACTCATACCTCCGTATAGTACCACAGAGAGGAACTACGGTAGCGAGCTGAATGTGAGTCGTCTGGTTTCCTGTTGAGACAAGTGAGTGAGGGTGGATAAGGACATCTACCTCACATCGGAATGGTCAGCGACAGGAGTACGGATGCAGTTTCCCGTCTCAAGTTCCCCATTCATCCCATTGGAGAGTTTACCGAAAACTCGTATGATTCTTTGGAAGTCGTTAGGTTCGTTCGCATTGTATAGGAACTTGTTCACTGTATAGAAACCCAATTCTTTCTACCCTCGGGAGTGTCATCGATTCTCTCTCTATAGAATCGATGATATTTGAACACGTGTAACTATCACTTTAGCACCCTGCAGGAGGGTGATTCATGTGTATGTGTATAAAAGGAAGAGGATCGAGCTCTTCCTTGGCTTTTCGTTCCATACGATAAATGGTGCTGCGGATGTTCTAGTATAAGTCACACACAGTATCGGCCTACTCTGTCGTGACACTACGTCAGGGGTTAGTATTTAGAATATGTATCATTTTTTTCGATATTGAATGTTTCACTCTTTTGATAAAATGTCTTGGGTGCGGGGCAGTTTGATATGACCGCGGTATGTAATGTTGAAAAAATAACCAAATAAATAATTAATAATCAACACTATCAATAACACAATTAATTAATTGATTAAATACAATAAATTAATTAATTAATTCTAATTAACAATTCAGGAACGTCGTCAAACGGAGGAGCGTCGAGTGCACGAGGAGAGACGTCGCGTTGAAGAGGAGGAGAAGAGAAGGGCCGAGGAAGAGAAGAAGATAGTGATGGAGAGTCAGGCAAAGGTTGGTGGTCGCTTATTTGCTAGTGAGAACTAGAAATAGCTGTGATCGGTGAAAGAATCGATAAGACGAAGAACTGCTGTGAAAAAACGAGTAGTTTGTATTGAAATAGAGCAAGAAAGATAACTACTTTACTTACTTTAAAAGCTCACGAATTTCAGCACATCATTCCCGACGAGCCTCACGAGCCTACGCACAAGCTCGACTACGAGGAGTACGAGGACACACTCGACGGTATGAGCAAAATCCGGCAAAATATCTGGGCCGAACCGGGAATCGAACCCGGGACCTCTCGCACCCGAAGCGAGAATCATACCTCTAGACCATCCGGCCACTGGGAGCAAGCGCTCGCGAGGGGATAGAGGAAGGGAGGGGCGCATGTTTTCGATCATTGTGCAATAGGAACGAGTATCCGATTGGGCGTAATTATCAATAAATTGTTATATAGTAACTAATTATAATTATTAATTACTGATAAATTTCGTAGATTTCGCAGTGATAAGTGATTATTGATTATCGATTACTATTTCAGATCAAAAGCGATAGAAAGTGTTATCTAGACAAGGGAAAAGTGATAGAATAAATCGCGACACAACACGGGCGGTAAAGCCTCGCAACCAGCCACTGGTCGTCCCAGGATAAGCTCAAGTTGCTAATCGGCGATGGGGTGGCTAGCCCGCCCTTAGCGAGGATAATGCCAAACCACCTTTATTATCGATTACAATTGAAGATCAACGAATGGAGGAGGTCCCTGAGGAGAAGATTACTGCTGATGAGGACGAGGATATCGATCGAGTGGAATCGGCTGAAATGGAAAAACCCGAGGACGTTGATGACGAAGAGGAGGAGGACGAGGAGGAAGTGCCATTGACCACTCCGGTACCGTATCCTTTGCCTACCGTAACCCATGCTATCGAATTCTGATTTCTCTTTGAATGAATAGGAAAGATGGACGTGTTGACTCTCTTTCCTGCCTTGGGAGCAACAGCCCTGAATGTGGAGGAGCTGTGGATGATAATGATAAAGTCTCTAACCGAAACACTAACTTCAGGAGCCCACCAAGGCGGTTACATACGAGGTCGAGGACGACTACGTCACATCCACCACTCCCGCCCTCGAGCAGGAAGCGGTACGTCCTTTGATCTTTAATCTGTAATCTTTGATCTCTTCTCTTCCGGGTGGTCTTTGATCTTTAATCGTTGATCTTTGATCTCTTCCAGAAAAAGGACGTGGATGATTCGCGCATGTCCGGCGAGGACGACGATTACTGGGACCACACGCCGGAGAATCCGGACGTCGACGCTGAGGGCAACAAAGCGTGAGTATGGTGTGGTGTGTGTCCGACGAATACAAATCTCAAATTCTGTTAAATTTTGCATTGTGTGAGCCAAGGCGACGTTTACAGACTGCCGCCTCTCCCCGGAAGCACCGAGGACGTCGTGCGCGGCACGCAGATCGACCAGACCGGCCGAGCAGTTGGTGAGAATGGGTGCATTACGGTAGTCGACGTGTACCAGAAACGATGATGTCAAAAATTGCATGCGTGTGCTCGGGCGACGAATACTAAATCTTTCGCAGGCGTAGCCCCTCTGGACGACAGCACCGACGAGGAGGTGGAGCAGGACGGCGACGACGGCTGGATGATGGTGAAGCGGAAGCAGGTACGGTAGCCGACGAATACCAACATCCAGTCCAGTCAAAATTTGCATTGCGTGTGCATCGTCGACGAATCCTAAATTGCAGACGGCTGCATCCTCAACGCACCACGCCTTCCTCACCACTGCCCTTGCTGCACTAGTAGCGCGATGGGTCTTGTGAGCGGGAATACCGTAACCCAAAAATACCGTCTTTCTTTCCAACTAATCGATAATCAAAGATGCCCTACCCACTGTCATGTGATCTCAATCATTTAGTATATTTTTGTGCTCTTCCACCTTTTTCGCACCGGTGGACTATTTTATTGTAGCGTATTATTGTCTAGTAATTATTTGCTGAAGATCTGAGACATTGATCTTAGATCTTTTTTTCTACAATTTTCCTTGTTGATCCGTTGTTTTCCCGCCCCGTGTGCTACCCAGTTAAAATTCGCATAATTTTTAACCAAATGTATTTGAAAATCGATCAGAAGTCATGTTTACGTATCGTTCTGAAGTGCCTCCATTTTATTCGCCATAAATTGTAACTTCCGATTCTTACTCTCACACTGTTTTGTTACTCTCGAAAGTTCACTGCCCAAATCGACGCGATAAATTATACGTACTGTACGAAGCGAGCACGTGACATCAGCCGCCATAGCTCAGTCGGTTAGAGCGTGGGTCTAATAAGCCCAAGGTCGCAGGTTCGACCCCTGCTGGCGGCAAATCCCTTTTGCAGTATTTCAGGCCACTCAAGACCAAAAGTGAAATCAATGTCTTATGTTTTGAGAACTGAATATTTGCTAGCTTTTGCTTCGTTATTTTATTCAATTTGATAATTTTGCCGTTCGCTCAGTTTGCTTGATCATTAGAGCCACATTCTCTTCCGATTTGCTCTTCATTCGGTCCAGCGTTGGGATCTGAAGATTTTTCACGTTATCTTTGTTTTTTATCGTTCTTTTTTTATACTTCATCTTTGAGTTTTCTTTGCATCTCCAGCGCTAAGGACTCTGCTTGGCTCACGATCGGCGAAAGGGCACCTGATACCGTAATCTCAACTCATCTTTCATCTCAGGCTACCGTACCCAGATCACTATCAATCTGATCGTTCAGCTTCTCCAGCGGAGTGCCCGCTAGCGCACTTCTTGTCTTGGCCGTCAGGGTTCTGCCCGGAGCTACCTGAAGACTACGGTATTGACTCATCTTATTTAATTTTCTTACCTTAGTTTCAGCTGGCGCGCTCTTGACGCGAGTAACCTGAAGATACGGTACCTTGAGGCTATCGATTAGGGCTGCCAGGATGAATAAACGTTTCTCATTCCGAGCAATCTTTCATCTATCAGTGTAACCAGAGAGTATACAAAATAAAGAGACGCATTCTTCACTCTGCAATCACCTTGCCCTCATCTTCTATGACTGGCGTTTTTCCTGACACGACAGCTGGTTCCGCACCCGTCGTCCTTCAGATTATGGTAGCCAATCAATCGATACTTTCACCCTACCGTAACCTCCTCCCGATCCATCCTCTGATGTTCTGCAGCCGCTCGCACCGGCACCGACGGCAGCAGAGACTACTGTAGTCAGGGAAATCAATAACCTATCTGGATACGGTACTCAGGGTAATCGATAACTGACTTACTCCAGGAATCTCCTACACGCGCTTTTCTCCAGCTCATTCAAGCTCTTGTTCGAACTACTCGTTGTCTCGGAGATACCATCCAATTTCTTCTCTATTTTCTTGCATTTTTCTCCCTGCTCTTTCAACTCCTGAATGTGACTCAAGACTCGTTCCAACGATCTACCGTACCCTAAAGTTTTTTCTCCTGTCTTCACTGTTCGGATCCCACTATTCCTACAGTCCGCAGTCCCATTCGCCGTTCGCTGCAGTACTCTGCAAAATCGATAACTACCGTACCCTGCTAAAATCCAAACCTCTCCAATTCCGTTGTGTAAACATCCCTCTCTTTCGCCATAAAGTACCGATTAAACCAAAATACGAAAACGAGAGACCCTCAATCCTCCCTTATAACCCGCTGAACCCAATCACTCCACAATCGAATATCTTTATTTAATACTCTCAATCAATCAAATCTGTATCGTATTGCACAGAGAGAGGGGGCCAAAGTAATTATGCAATGCGAGGTTATCTGAATATAAAGGAGATGGAAACCAGCGAAAAACGGTTTCAAAGAAGATTAAGTAAAAATCGCATGTTATCGCTTATTTGAACCCTCAAAATCACAGCAAGTCGAGGAAGGAAAAGAATCGATAATCTAGACAAATAAATCAATCATCGATAGCGTGAAAGAGCGAGAGGAATACGGTAGACACGACGAGATATATTACAGTAGTCACCTATACTCTGCTTTACACAACAATTGTACAGTAACTCGGGAAGGAGCAAGAAGAATCGGCGCGGGACGGGATACGGTAGGTCGAGGGGGGATACGGTAGTCGGAGGGGGCGGAGTTATCGATTACTTCTTCTCGGCAGCCTTGTCAGCAGGCGTGTAGCCGAGCAGTTTCTTCATCTGAAAACGGACCATAATACAAATTAATATAACCGTATCAAAAAAGCTACGAATACCGTGAACGCCGACCAAAACCTACTGATCCTATCGTTACGTCGTCGTAGCAACTATCGTTCCTTACCGTACCCTATTATACATCATACCTACCGTACCCCCATCTACCATCTTGTACGTCTTGTACGTCCCATCTTGTACGTCCTGTCCCTATACTAATCGCTACCGTAACCTCCAGATACCGTACCCCTCCCTACCGTACCTGTGCATCATAATCCCCTCTGCTGGTTATCGTAACCCCTCGATACCGAACAATGCCTACCGTACCCCCAACTACCGTATCCCATCTACCGTACCTGTGCGTCCTGGTTCCTCACGATGGCGTCGTTTCTGTCCGCCTTCACCTGGATGCGGCCCAGCAGCTTGTTCTGCAATGAAAAAAAATTTGCTTTATTATTTATTTTAAGAAATTTTTTATTGTTAAATGACATTGCGGTATTGCAAGTTACAGCGTGTTTCCCATTGGAAGATCAACCCCTAGACCAACTCATAGTAGCGATGAAACGCGAACAATCCAACGAGATTTTAACGAGTTATTTAAAAACTCAAGAAGAGAGAAATTGTGGACAAAAATCGACAACGAGGAAGTAGATGTGATGAAACGCACGTTCTACAATTGATTTGCTGAATAATTTTTTGATGTACAGAAAGGGAGAAAACAATTGAAATATCGGCGACTAGTAGGGTTGCGCGTTCGGGATCGGCAATCCCGAGCTCACCAAGTTCATTCCCTTCTCTCTCGAGCACGTGCTCTTGGGGGAGGGATTACCCTCTTCCCTTCGTCGGCAATACCGACGAAAAGGGAAGAGGAGTCGGCATTACCGACATTGTCGGGATCTCTGTCGGGATTTGACCTATTTCCCCTCCCCCTCTTCCCATCTCGTCCCTCTCCCCCCCCCCCTCCCTGCCTCTATTTACAATATCGATCGGGAATAGAGGGAGGGAGTGGGGAGGGAGGAGATGGGAAGAGGGAAGGAGAGTAGGTCAAATCCCGACAGAGATCCCGACAATGTCGGTATTGCCGACTCTCTTCCCTTCCTCTCCCCCTTCAAATCGCACGAGCGAGAGAGAAGGGCGAAGAAGGGAAGAGGGGTCGGCAATCCCGATACCGATCCCGAACGCGCAACCCTAGCGACTAGGATTCAAGTCATAGTAACGATGAAGCGCCAATGAACTAGCAACGTTTTTATAGTTATTTATGAACACTATCTACATGAGCGGAATATTATAGACTGCAATCTACAGAGAGGAAGTAGGCGTGATGAAACACAAGTGAGTTTCACAATAACTACAGGTTACAATGAAATCCGTCCAATGGAAACCCTCAAACGTTCAGTCTCCAACTGCCATACCTCAAGATGGTTGCCGTAACAACTCGATATCGTATACTAAACTACCGTACCTGATCCTCAAGCTCCGTGCCTATGGCGGTGCCAAGCGAGCGCAGGTTCTGCAGCGTGCCAGTCATCAGGTCTGCAAATATCGATTTATTGGCCTCGTCCGATACCCTGTTCTACCATACCCAAGGCACCTACAGTACCTAATATCATCGATGTCATGCCCTTCTTGGCTATCGCACCCAACAAAGCCCCCTCCTACCGTACCCAGATTGTCATCGATACCGTACCCAGATTGTCATCGTAACAGTATCCACCCTGCATCTATTGAAATATCCAAAACTACCGTACCCAGATTGTCATCGATCTGCTGGTCCATCGCCTCCCATCTCGTTCCCTTGATCGTCTGACGCGACTGCTCCGACAGCGTCGGACCCATGCCGCCCGAGCGCACCGGCGTCGCCTGAGAATGGGGACCGAGGTTATCTCTCCTTGTTGGATGAGATTAGTTCTCCCCTAGCGCTTGATTTTTGAATTATCGAATATATTTTAGCCGACAGAAGTCTCATACGATCAGATCAGAAACCCGTGAGAGATCATCATCAGTGAATGAAAAGCAAATTCAATTTGGGTTTGTTCATAGCAGTTCAAATTGTGTTCATTTTTGCATTGTTATCACTAGGTCCCAATGGAAGCATAAAACAGCAGAAAAGAAAGCGGAATCTCAATTGTGCGCGCAGCTTCAATTGAGCGGGTGCAAAATTCATGAAAACTTTTTTCTTTACTTTAGCTATCTCAAACGGACTATAAGGGCCCACCTTATAGCAATCCGCAAGCCATACTAATATACCAATGCCATTGTAACTCGCAATCTACACCCCCATCACTTACCGTGACCATCTCGGCCGTGTTGGAAAGGCCGACGGCGCTCTTCGACTGTGGGACAGAGGAAGTGGAGGCGGAGCCGGCGGACGGCTCCGATGGCTTGCGACTGCAAAGAGAGGGGCAATTGGGAAGGTTCACCGATTCGCCGAAGATGAAAAAAATTGCAAATAGGAAAAAGGGCACATGGTTGACGAATCAAAGTCCAATCGCCAGTTCCCGTTTTCATCCCATCTTCGCAATTCATGTTTCACCGATTCCACAAATATGACCGCATTCGTGACAATTTGATTCTCGTTGACGAGCACATTGTCAAACAAAAAAATAGTGCTCTATCTCCCCGCACATCGACGCAGACACTCACATTCGACGTCTTCTCCCCCATTCTTAAATGCCCAACCCCTAGCCGTCATCCTCACCTGAACTTGTTCTTGAAGAAGCCGCCGAAGACGCTCTTGAGCGAGTTCAGATTGCGCTGCGTCTGCTGCGTCGTCCTGTAATAAAGATATTGTTTGATATTTTTAAGGGATGCATTTCTAATATCGTTCGAATCGCGATATCACTGGAAATATGAACAGGCTGGAGCACGCATCCGCATGGTAAATTACAAATTTATTATGCACTACGTCTCAATATTACGGAGATTCCCAATCGCTGCACTTTTACCACACGCATGCAGCCCGGAAACCACAAGCCACAATTCACAGATGCAGTCCTCTAGCATAATATATCAAGCTATGATCAGAGGAAATCCCGTTCCTCGCCTATACCGAAACAGCGAAACATAACTAATTAATTCCGATAATACATAATAAACATATTAAATATAAATCAACTCACGTATGGATCGTGTCCAGGTTGCGATCCGTCTTCTCCAGCTTCTCGCGCTGCTCGAGCAACTCCTGCAGGGAATCAGGAGGGGTTACGGTAAGATCACGGTAGGGTTACGGTATCGATCATGAGTACAGTCCCCATCCATTGCCATGCTCCCCTACCCAGCAATTCCTCACAAATTACTTTTTTTTCGTACCGCCACCCATGCTCCCACTACTCTTCCTACTCCCCAGCCTTCTTGGCCTACACGTGCAGCACCGATTAGCAATGTCACATTTTGAAATGATTCGCCCAATTTGAAGGTTGTGTGTGGCAGCACTCAATAATATATTACTTCCCAAGCAAACGGTGCTCCACTATTGTGATGGTGAAACACAGAGTCCCTACCCCAGCCATCTCCTATTCCGTTTCTTTTGATCGTTTCTACCCTACGATGTGTATCTATTGATATCATATCATTGTTGTTTTCGCTGCTAAATTCCGGGTTGCACTACTCATCCCACTTCACCCTACTCTTCACCTACAACTGCAGCACCAAACACCCATGTGATGAAACATTTTGCAACGATTCGCATTATTTGAATTATTTTTGTGGGACCATTTCCTGCAGATCATCTTCTAACTTCTAACTTCTAGCGAATCATGTCCTACTATTGCGATGGTGAAACACAAATTCTCCAGCTCTGCCCAGTCGCATCCTGTACCTGTCCCTCGATCTCTTTCCTACCGTACCCCCCCCTCTCCCTCTACCGTACTCTTCTACTTTCCTACCGTACCCCTCCCCCCTTCTAGCGTATACCTGTGCCGTCTGCACACCCGTCCGCTCCGAATTCTCGAGATGGCGTCGCGAGCGCTCCGTCGAGTCCAGCGACTCCTGCATGTACCTGCAAATAGTATCGATTGATGTATCGATCATCGATTACCCGCTTGAAATGAAGCGGATGCAGTGATCGCAAGCAATAGGCAAAAAACTATACTAATTAGTTCCTGAAATTTTAGTTTTTGGTCAGTTTCTAAAAATTTAGCATGCTGTATTAGTGTTCGCTTCTACTATATCACACAGCCAACAGCGGGTCGATTAATTTCATGGCTGCTCCTGACGAAATAATGAACACACTTCGCATGAGACAAAAGTTGAGTATGCATCATCAATCCATATCCGAAATTACATTCATCAATAACTACCGTACTCACTTCTCGATCTCCCTCTCGTAGTAGTCTTGCTCGTCCTCGGCCGGAGCGGACCGCTGGTAGCTCTTCACCGCTGCAATTATGCATTCGTTAATTGCTAATTATTAATGAGTAAAGGCTAATGAAACAAGTTCCGGGTCAATTTATTTCGTTATTTTATTTTCGTGCCAGCCGGAATCGAATCGAAACAAATACTCTACATGATATTTGGAGGAATCGCGAAACCGAGAAGTTATAGGTAAAAAATATGAAGGAGCATGAGCACCATCCGATTGTCCTACCGTCTAGAGCCCAGTAAGGCCGTTTAGGCCGGCTGCTAAGACTATATAACCTTTACTTATTTATTACTAATGGGTAAGGCTGCCGCAATTTTTTTCTTTGTTAAATCGTTTGGTTTGATTGATGATGCAGTGGACTTCTGATTCTCTTTACAAAGAACAAAAATCGACAAATCCCTTAAAAACTGACTGGATCCGGTGGCGAACTTGCTCGTCTGGTAGTCGTCATCGAACGGGTTGGTGCGCGACATCTTCAATTAATGAACATAAAGCCAGTTCTCGATACGGTATCGGCTACCGTAACCTGCCATTCAGATATTTTACGCCGGCTCAACGGCTCCTTACTCAGATTTGATTCACAGATCGATAAAAACGTATCTCTTTATGCTATCAACCGTAACTCTATCAAAATCTACCAAGCATTATCGTAAATGTGTAAAGGGGTGAGGGTCCTTCTCGTAATACAATATATTGGCGATTAATGAACAGCGAGCGGACAAACATATTACAATCAATGATGCTACAGTCATTCAGGCACCCGGGCCGAATATAATCAGTCTACGATAGGTTCTCTGATATCGATTGGTGGTGAGGTGGGAGTACTGTATCTCTGCAATCGCCATAGGGTGCATTGAAGGGGGGGGGGATATTCGCGCCTACCAACTACGTGTGGCTAACAGTGATATTTACAGAGTGAGGAAGTGTAAAACGGGGGGTGGGATATCAATCGATAATTGATCGATTGATACCGTAATCTCTCTCGAGGGGAGGGGATTACTGTAGCTGCGAGTACTCGGTCGGGGTGAGGATCTTCGACTGCATCTTCTCGATGAGTGGCACTGCAAAGGTCGGAGATCAAAATCATTTTGTGAAATTCAAACTAGTCACTGTTGGGTTTCGTCGATTCCATAACATCAACCCTTCGAGCGATTGAGAACAGCCTTCAGCTCATACAAAATTTAATTCGTTGTCATTTGTTTTGGAAAACTGGATTAAGTTGCTGTACCATGTTACGAATATCATATTAAGTCAGGGACTACAGACTACAATATTGACCAAAGATCAAACTACAAACTACAAAACTACACTCGCCAGTGTACGCCACAGTCGCGTCCCAGCCCGGCTTCGCCCACGTGTTCGTTCTGCAATTGATTCGATCATCAATCTGACCTATTGAACTACCGTACTCCTCCCAATTATACGGCTTCTGACTTTCTTCACTATTTCATACAGATAAACGATCTAATTTGCGATTCGGATTACTCTAGGAATCGAGGATCTGACCCAGAGAATTACCGTACACTCCAGACTACCATACCCCGAATCAGAAAACTACAGTACTCCCGAATCACCGAACTACCGTAGTACCTCGTCTCGTTCCTCGCGCTCATCGATGGGTACGCCCAGATGTGGTAGACGACGTACAGCTGGCCGACCTGGAACATTGAATTGAAGTTGGGAAAAAGGATTTTTGTTGACCCGTCAAACTCCCGTTTCACCGCTACCTCATAATTGAGGACCTAGTCGAAGTCCAATGCGTGTGACTAACTTCGAATAAAAAAATCGTTCATCTATGTTTACGCAAGGGAAAAAATCGAAAATGAGGAACAAATTTTCGCTCGTCGCATTCTCGCTTCGCCATCGCTACATCTTCGTGGGGGATAGCAAATACTTGGTTTTCGCTTGGCATCGCTTGTTTTAAAAAAAATAAACAGCACACACAACAACCGTATTCATAGCGTGTGCTACAATATATCTCATGTCAACCTTGCCTATCAATACCTCACTATCGTACCCCCTACTTCTACCGTACCGCTCCCTACCGTATCCCACCCGCTACCGTACCTGGGCGAAGAATCCGCCGACGTCCTGGTTGGCCTCGCGCCGGTACGTGATGCCCTTGGCCCACGCGTTGCCCCACTCGATCATCGAGCCCGGCTGCAAACAAAAATTTACGCAAATATTAATGTAATATTTAGCTATGACCGAGCGCTCGAACGAATCGGAACTCCAATGTTTGCAGAGCATGGAACATCCGTGGAATCAGGAATGCGCATGGTGAAAATGAAATTGCAATCGCAATTGAGTTGCAGTTCACGCCAGCCACATTCTCGTGCCTATCTCATTATGAGTATGTGCCCTATAACCTACATCAGCGCGTCATGATTCGATGACCTGGCCGCTCCGATCGAAAACAAACTGTAATCTCACCTTGAGTACGTAGCTTCTGAGGTCGTAGACGTGGCTGGCCTCGCGCGGCTTCGGCTCGCCCCAGTACGAGAACGACTTCACCAGGATGGACTTGCGTCTGCCAATTATCGATTTGTCTGCCGTATCCCCTTCAACTACATACCGTAGTCAGTCAATTGATAAACGTGCGATGTAATTATTTTTTCAACACCATTCTCAATACATATCAACAAAAAGTAACCACACGAGGTAATAACACCGACGAAACCCGAGTGTGACTAGTTTTGTATAAAATGTGGTTTCGGCTCGCCCCTGTACGAGAACGACTTCACCAGGATGGACGTCTGACGAGGGGATAATTGAATGATTAAAACCACACCCATTGTATTCTTTTAATGCCCAAACGAAAAACAACGATAAAAAATGTTTGTAAGCCGTAAGTGGATATCCAATCGCTCGAAGGACTGATCAAATGAGGTTATAATACTAACGAAACCCAAGTGTGACCAGGATTAATTTTACAATATTCATTAGAAGAAAAGGAAATTTCTCTTCATGATTCAATCCAAATCCTACTGCGATTACTGTAACAACCAAATCGATGCCGTACCTTCCGCAGAGCTGTGCCGCCGCTGCATCGGCCGCACGCAGCGCGCCGTCTTCCTTGCGGGCGCGGAGTGCGCTGCAATGATCCAACTTTGATATATATTCGATGCTGCTACTTTTCCGTTTCGAGCAGTACTCAATTGCTCACATGTGCCGCTCAGTCAATGTGGTGGAGTGATTGCCGATAACAGCAAAGTAAAAACTCAACGCTTAACACATTTTCGTAAACCTCGCCTCCCCGACTGCACTCTCTGCACCACCAACCACACCACCACTCACTTGTCGACGTCCTTGTAGCCGTCCTTGTAGCGCCACAGGTGGATGGCCTGGTCCTGCGTGCGACCGTACCCCACCGTCCACGAGCCCACCAGCTCCACCGAGGGTAGCGACTGCAAAGCATCTTTTTTTAGAAATCCAAAATATAATTGAAGTATACTGTTATGTTAAATCTAGATCAAGAAATAAAGACTCTATCAAATATAGACTGTCTCGACAGCACATAAGAGTGACTATCTGAGTCAAGCAAAATAACGTTGGCACTAGCCGAAAGATCGAATTCCTCCAAAATGTGTGTGTGTGTAACACTGATGGAGTGTACCTCGGTGCTAGCTTATTTAGTGTTCTGGATGGCTCTCCGCCGAATGGCAACGAATATTAAAGTGAAACATAACCCAGCCGAGTTTGTCATTTCGCAATCGTTCGATTCGAGTGATTGCTCAAAAAATGCGCAATAATTCACTGAATATTCACGCCAAGTTTCATCCCGTTTGACTTGCAATTGTTCGAGAAAATTCGAAAAAATCGATTTTTTAAACATAAAATAGTCTCTACCTCTGTCGGCTACCGACGCTTTACCGTTTTTATTTCATAAATTTAAAGATAAACCATTTAGCTAACTATGGCGCAAAAATAAAGAAAATTAAAAAATAAAGTCTGGCGAAATACCAAAATAACCACGGTCAACTTTGAATAAAGCCAGTTCTCGATAGGTTGATTCTACCGTAATTTGACAGGTAGGTTGTCAGAAAACACAGTTTTATTCATTTTTTTTTAATATTTCTGATAGTTAATACTCTCTAAATTGAGTAAAAGAAAACACGAGAAGCTGAAAACAATACAAATTTTAGAAAAAAACTGTGTTTTCTGACGACCTACCTGTCAAATTATGGTAGAATCAACCGATCGAGAACTGACTTTATTCAAAGTTGACCGTGGTATTTTTGGAATATCGCCAGACTTTATTTTTTAATTTTCTTTATTTTTGCGCCATAGTGAGCTAAATGGTTTATCTTTAAATTTATGAAATAAAAAAGGTAAAGCGTCGGTAGCCGACTGAGGTAGAGACTATTTTATGTTAAAAAAATCGATTTTTCGAATTTTCTCGAACAATTGCAAGTCAAACGGGATGAAACTTGGCGTGAATATTCAGTGAATTATTGCGCATTTTTTGAGCTATCACTCGAATCGAACGATTGCGAAATGACAAACTCGGCTGGGTTATGTTTCACTTTAATATTTGTTGCCATTCGGCGGAGAGCCAACCAGAACACTAAATAAGCTAGCACCGAGGTACAATCCATCAGTGCTACACACCCACACATTTTGGAGGAATTCGATTTTTCGGCTAGTGCCAAGGGCCAGTGCAAATATTTTCACTGACTCAGATAGTCACTCATAATCAAACTCCGAAGCACCGGAGCGCCTAGAGAAAATCCACCTCGAGAACTTCCGAATTCGGCTTTCTCATTAATTAGATAGACTTCAAAAAAATCGTAAATATATTTTTCATCTAGAGAAATTCGAGTCATTGCACTATCTCCGCCACCAAAAGATATGGCGTGCAGTTGAAGCAACAAGTTTCCGAGCCACACACCCCAGTTATTTCAGACCACTCGGCGTTTAATGTATTTTCTTGGATATTCTTTGCGCATGCAGACGCATATCAAATTCCCATGTTCTATCACTTTCATTCCCACCTGCTGCAGCACCGATCCACCTACCATCTCCTTTAAAACAACTATTTTCCAACCTTCTCCAATTATATTTTATCTATTACCCCGGGCAAATTGCCCGATCGATTCAATTATTTATCCTTTAGAGTGAGTAATGGAGAGTAAGGTAGAGAAATTAGAACAAATGCTATTAGATTACTGAATTTTGTTGGAATGAGATAGTTTCGAAATTCCACTCACCTTCTCCGATGCCTTGACGTACCCACCGAAGGCCTTCAGGTAGTCAGACTCGTGGCCCGCGCGGAAGTTGTGCGCTGCAAATAGGAGGTGTCAAAGGTTAAATATCAATGATCAATCTCGGATTCAACTTGACATTACTAGACAGGAATGTTCGAAAGCTCACTTCTAATTAATGTTTTCTCTCCGGAGTAACTGAAAAAAATTGCAAATATTCAATCACACGATGATTCAACCTACTGCTGGAGCACCAAGCCACCGGGCTAATTTTCAATAAAAGTTTCGTTTGCGTACAGCCTAGGGATATAAATCATAAGTTACGAACAAGTCATTACATTAACATATTAGACACCTTGAAGTTTCCGTTTCATGCCGTAGTAAATAGCGCAAACGCGCCGCTCAGTCAATGCACACAAGATAGCAATAGAAATATCAATATCATAAAGCCCAGACCCTTTTCCTAATAAAAAACAACACCATAACAATAACAACATCATCGTCAAAACAATAACAATAAACAACTCACTGGAGAACTCGTAGACGTACTCGCCGGCGGAGAGCAGCGACGAGTGCGACTGCTTCTGTGCGCCCTCCGCGTTGAACTGCTGCCCGACCTAGCGTTGTTGTTGTTGTTTTTGTTATTGTTGTTATTCTGCTTTGGCCATTCTCTAGTGATAATAACCAATTTTGAGCATGTTTCCCGTGTGAATGCGCACACATTCATCACTATTCTGTTCATTGAAAAAATTATTATTACTAAGTAATATAAAAAGTTAATGTCTGTCTGTCCGTCTGTCTGTCTGTCTGTCTGTCTGTCTGTCTGTCTGTCTGTCTGTCTGTCTGTCTGTCTGTCTGTCTGTCTGTCTGTATGTATGTTTGTCTGTCACGCTCAACTTTTTTGCTCATATCTCGGCTCAAAACGATCGTACACCCCTCGGACCTTTACCAAACAACTTCTCATGAAAAAATTTTCGAAAAAAAATCAATAATTGATTTCGTCATCATTTCGTCATAATCCGTTTTTCGCTCCATTCTCACCGGAAACTCAACCAAATCGATCGTACTTGACACCAAACTACTTGTAATTAACATTTTCAAAAAATCAATAACTGATTTCGTCATCACTATGTAATATTGCGTAATGATGATGCAACTCGCGTTTTTGAGTACAGTAAGCTCAGAGTCGATGCCAATCGATGTTTACTGATAATGTTTCAATATTTCGCAATAGGGAAACGTGTTTAACGAGTTTTTAAGTTCGAACTCGCGTTTTTGAGTACAGTAAGCTCAGATTCGATGCCAATCAATGTTTACTGATAATGTTTCAATATTTCGCAATAGGGAAACGTGTTTAACGCGTTTTTAAGTGCGCGTTTTTAACCCGGCGTCATCTGGCGAGCGAGCGTAGCGAGCGAAGCCTGCGAGTCCCTGGCGGAAGGCTCGTGGGCCGAGGGCGAGCCGAAAAAAGATGGGATGGGGCCACGCAGTGGGCCCATCCCATCTTTTTTCGGATCGCCCGAGGCCCACGAGCCTTTCGCCAGGGACGATGCCAACTCGGTCCGCGACAGCGAATGTTTTTTCTTCCAATGTAGTCCACTAGCCCAAACGTAGTTCAGTCCTCACGAGCGTTTTGCAAGCGTAGGCACATGACTGGGATAAAACTAAACACATAACCCGGCGTTGCGAAGCGCTCGCAGAAGACTATCACAACCCGGCGTTGCGCACACGCTGGCGAGCGTAGCGAGCCTCATTGCAGCCGCAGGCTGCTTGCCACCCGCAGGGTCTAGCCGGGCGTAGCCCGGCTAGTTAAAATAAATAAACACTTACGAGCAGCTTGCTGATCCATCCCTGGCCGCGCTGCGAGGACGCCGCAGCTGCTGCAGCGGCTGCCGAGTCATCTGCAATTGCGGAGAATAAATTTCTTTGGCTTGGGGAAAGACAGGGATGTTTCCGTTTCGCGCAGAACTCAATTGCTCCAACGTGATGGCAAGCCAGTCTGTAGTAGACAGCGGTTTGACATAATAATCCAAAAGAGCAGAAGCAGGCTCGTTCGTGCGACGATACTTCATCGACGAGTCGTTCCACAATCAATGCTTCTTGATTAGAGTTTAGAAACAATTTTCATCTTTTTTCTCATTTCCTTGTAATGGCTAGCTTTTGAGAAAAAAAAAACGATTCTCCTAAAGCAGCGACTGTGAATATTTACTATTACTAACAAGCGATTAGTCTATTAGTCAAATAATTAGTCATTTCTAGCCCTTGAACTGACCCTAAATGCGTTTCGCAATCAATTCATAGCTTCCCGAGGTGCGAGATTAATGTTTAATCTGCACGATAGCAACACCCAATAAATTTCAAAACAACAACAATAACAATCGTCAAAACTACAACAACCCTCCCCCATCTCCCACTCACCCTTGCCCTCTCCCTTCTCTCCTCCTGCTCCGCCCGTCGTCGACTTACTCGCGCACTGCGTGTACCCGAGCAGCCTGCATCTGAAATTTTATTATTTTAATTAACTACTTTATTAATAATTAGAGGCTAGAGCGCGCCCCGCTAAACTAACGAAAATCGAAGAAAATTGCGCTAACAAATATCCATTGTCGAATTTGAGCCAAGCACATCGAGGTTGCACAATCAATTCATAGACCTACGGTCACTGGTGGCAGCGGTACGTGTGGGGTCGTCAGTCGAAAAATTATAAACAATTATTATGCAATTGCAATGTTTCACCTCCTATTCAAAGCCTTGCGAGAACATGGATTGAATGATAGAGATTGGGCCCACTAATATTCAACAAACAACGCGACGTCAACTCAAACCGACTATGGTCGCTTGGCGCTCTATTGCGAAAGCGCGTCTCTACCCTTCCTCATCCTTAGTAAGCATTGACTCTCTCCATTCCACACGCTTTCTCACTAGCTAGACAGGGCGAGAATAGCGCGCAAAACGGAGAGATTCAGACAATTCACCCGTCGCGGCACAACAAACCCCGGAGCCTGCTGGCCAAATACGCGCACCTTCAAAGCCACTAAACCCTGTAAAGCAACACGATTCATGTTACGTCACCTGCGTTTATACCAGCTAATACGCTATTCATCGATTCAGGATGGATTCGAAGCAACGAAGAATAACATTCCCTCTACTCTACCTTGTGCGTCATTGAGTTAAAGACAAAAAAAAGAGTTGGTATAGAGAAATGTCGTTATCCTACTTTCCTCACCCCTACTCTACCCGGCAATACGGGAAAGGGATTCCTGAAGGCTAGCGCAATAAATACCAGAGAAGGGAAGTCCAACTCATGAGATGTCATGGGACAGAGTGTGGGGAAGAGAAAGAGAAGGAGAGGCGAAATAGGAGTGCTCGACAATAGAGTTCCGGAGGGGTAGATAGAGAGACAACAGAATGAGTCACCATTGCACCCGACTAACCCGATACTATTAGGTTTCGCAATCGCTACTAAATCCCTCGCGCCCTAGGGAATCAATGAATGGTGAGCTTTCGCTATGATAAAAAGCTCACCCCGGTTACTTCAGGGTTCCACAATCGCTACTTATTCTCTCGTGGGCTGGTATGACAATGAGATTTCTGCTTCCTATCAAAAAAAGTAAAATCCCTTCACGCCAAGCCTACTACTTTTAGATTTTACCATCGCTATTAACTCTCTCTCTAAAACGCAGTGTGCTCAATCGTCGTGACTTCCGCTGTACATCAAACCAAATATAGGTAGATACGTCATTCAAAACGCAACAAATCGATGAAACACAAAACGCGCAAGCGCTCAGCGGAACCTCTCCATTTCTCCCGCACTTTCTCTCTTTCATTCTCGGGGAAAAACCTGTCCCCCATCTCTTCCCTTCCCATCCCTTTTCTCGCTCAATCGCTCTCGTTCCGAATACCCTTTCGGGATCAAACAGAGTGGAATCCGGAACCTCTTCCGGATTCGGATTTCAGAAAACTCACTTCAAATCAATATTAAAGATGGTATTCACGACGAAATCAGGTACCACCACAACCACACATCTGTTGATCTTTGACCTCCACCAACCATCCCCGTTCGTTTCTCACCATGCCTTCAAGGCCGTTCCACGAGTAGCTATTGCGCCCACGCTAGTAGTAGCAGGGTCCGAGGACAGGGCGAGCATTACAAATCATTAGCGGAACGGTTAAATCGATTGGGCGAGCGGGCAGAGTGAACGAACAAAAGTGTGCGCGCACAATAGTAATCAGTGCCAACGCGCCCTGGGGGCGCACTTTAGGTAGCCTAATTTTTTCATCGGTCTAATTTCAGTCAAATGCGTAGCCAAACCGAGGTCACGTAGTAGCGAGCGATTATTTCGACATGGACAACGGCTATTATTGCGCAATCGTAACCACTAATGACTAATCGATTCGTATTGGTTAGCAAGCTCTAATAGAATAAGTGACGCTGTGTAGGTATCGCGAAATGATTTATGTTTAAAAATTAAATAAATAAATACCTCGGTTGCGCCACCAGCACGGCTCTCTGGAGACTCTTCGTCAGTTGGGCCATTATCGCCACGCGAGGATTCAACCCTGCATTTGACCGAATATAATTATACTTAAAATATAGCAATAACAACTCTCTAGATGATAACCAGATAGATGAAGGGAAAAAAATGTATGGAATTGAGCAAAATACATTTTCAAAAAGTCAGCAAGTAAGTAGAAGCAAGGAAATGAATGATCAGTTTGAATAAAGGACGCCTTGAGCGCCCAGACAATCTCGATTCTGCCTTTTCTTACGACCTCTCACTACACTACAACGAGCACCAAGGAGCACGCTATCATTGCGATCGATCGCATTCCTTCTCTAAACAGTAAACACTCCCACGTAATCGAGGTTACCTCATCACTAAGCAACGCAAAGGTCGTTATTCCAATAGGAACGGAGATAATCAAGAAGGTTAACCGCTACTCAAACTGTTAGGACCTCAGTGGACAGCGACTACACCTCGGGCCAAAACAAAAAAAAGCCAAAACAATCATGCGTAATCGAGATAAGAAGCCCCAGCTTCCCTGCTCAAGCAACAGTTTCCATTGCACATTCACCTTCCTTCATCGTACTGTTTATAGATTCCACTGTATACATACGAGGAATGAATGGCGAAAAGTAATCGTTCAGGATGGAATAATAACAACAATTCAACGAACTACTTTCTACAATGAAGGGATAAGAGATCGGGCAGGTCATAACAATCCTAGCAGCATCGATTGGGGTGGATGGAGTACGGAAACACTGATTATCGATCTAGTTTGTTGATCTGGCCAGAGGCGTCACCATCTCAGCGTGAATGTTCGTCTGACGCTGCGAATACGTGCCGTCCTGAAAAAAGTCAATTCACGATTCCTCTAGAGTACGGTATCCCGCCCCGAACTGCTGTACTCACCTCTTTCAGCTTGCCGCCGGACTGGTGCAGACGGCCGTGCACGACCACTCGCGTGCCTGAATTATCGAATGATTACAATAATCAGATTGTTTGAAAAAAGTATGATAAGGTGACACTACAAGAACTTAAAGATCAGATGGCTCAAAAAGAGACTGATAGCGTCGGAATCTTTACTAAAATGACATAAGAAAATTTTGAGAAAACAAATAGAAGTAGCGAACTCGCCCTTGGTCACGTTTCTCTCGACGAAGTCAGCGGCCTTTCCGAAGACCGTCACCGAGTGTCTGTCGGCCGTCTCGACGACCTCGCCACCGGGCAGTTTCGTCGTGCTAAAATTTAGTATTAAATACAATGTTAGAAAACTAGCCTCAGAGAAACGTACCAAAAATTTAAAAAAAAAAGAAGGGGGGCGTGTAGAAATTGTCACAGTTTCATCATTAATGCACTTTAATTGTATATAAATCAGATTATAATGGAAAATACGTTTACTTGTTGGTGATAACGTTGAGGATGACGTAGTCCTTTCCATTCTTGGCCACGAGCTTTCTGGGCTCATCGGAGACGCCTCCAATCAGCTCGACACGATTGACGCTGAAGAAATATCATCAAAATATATTTTTTAAACATCAAATATTAAGCATTGCAATGCGTTTTATACGTTTAAACAGACAAGAAAAGGAATGCAACATGTCAAAATGAATTGAAAATAAAATGTAACCTGTATGCGTTGCGACGGCGGGGCGCAGCGTTGTCCTTGAAGACCTCGTTCATGTCAGCCTTAACGAGCACCTCGTTAGCAAAGTGTGTTCGATTCAATACGATGAATTGAGAAAAAACACCTTGCCCAGTAGTTTTCAAACGAAATATGAAAGACTCACCTTGGAAGGCTTGGCGTCAGACTTGGAGACGGCGGAGGTGGACAGGGCGCGCACGCCAGTGGCGATACGGCTCGAGACAGCGACGGCGGAACGGAGCATTCTGAATACATTTGAACGTATAAAACATGAAAATAGCTGGAGAAAGAGATTGAAAGTGCGCGTGACGAAAGCGAGGATATTTCGAACACGAAATTTGGGAACACTAACAGTATGAATCCAATCGAATAGGTTAACATTAGAAAGATCTTTGTTTGCAGCGTCGAATTATCAAAAATAATGAAATAAACAGCTAGCATTATTTGACTGGCGAATAATTAACAAAAACTTATTAAACCGTTCCGCCCGTTCACTTCTGCTGGCTACTCCGGAATAACCAGTGTCAGTAGCGCGAATTCAAATACTACCGTATCCTGAAATTGAGAAAAATTGAATTATTGATTTGTTTTTCGTTTTCATCTATTATCATCATCATTCGATACGCGAACTGTATCGTTCGAGAGTTACACACGGCGGAAAACTGAACTGTCAAGGCAGCGCAGCGGAGAGCGCCTTTCTTTGTTTCGACCTTTGCTTCTTTTTCGGTCACTTACACCAGCGGGCAGAGAGGGGCGGGCGGGTATAAAAGGCTGGCGGCAAGCGGCAATAAGCATCAGCTCGATCACTTCCCCTTGTACTACTACTACCGTTTCTTACTACTGTAATCACTTTTAACTATCTACCTTGAGCACTCTACCAAGATCTTCTCTAGAAAACATCCTTCTGATTAAGACTGTCAGATTGAAGAATTCGTCTCTTCTTTTGAAGAACCAAATTTTTCATTCTGACATCCCTTCTTGTGATATTTTGGCAACGTCTTTCCTCTACAGTCTTCTACTTCTTGAGCGGCTACCTTGTTGAATTCTATCGATCAATATTGAAAATACCGTACTATACTGAATCCTAAATCTACCGTATCCTCAGATGTCGAAGCCCGAGTGTCCGGAGGTCGCGCACGTGCGCAAGTTCGCCTTCTTTGGCGTGGCCGTGTCCACGATCGCCACGCTCACCGCGATCGTCGCCATCCCCATGCTCTGTGTCTACCTCCAGGTATGATATGCAGCCAACCGGGGGGAGGTCGCAAGCCACGCAGCCAAATGCTGTAGTGCAAAAACGACCAAATATTCAGGCACCGATGTTCAGGCATCTAATTGCAGGGTGTCTCCACCAACATCCAGGACGAGATCGCCTTCTGCCGCACTCGTGGCGCCTCGCTCCGCGGCGAGTACACCAGAGTAAGTTCCTCATTCAGGGGACGTCGTAAGCCACGCAGCCAATATTTCCGATGAGTCGTAATTCAAAAACGACAAATTTTGCGAACGCTGATACTCAGTCATTCCATTCCAGCTCGACTCGATGATCTCGGCTGAGCTTGCTCGTGGCAAGCGTCAGGTCGCCTACACCTGCTGCTCGTGCGGAGTCGGAGCCGCCGGACCTCCCGGAGCCCCCGGTCAGGATGGAGCCCCCGGAAACGACGGACAGCCCGGAGACGCCGGAGCACCCGGACAGGTACGGTAACACATCATCTATCGTATCCTACAGTACCTCATCCTACCGTATTTCAGGACGCTGGAGACAACAACCAGCAGCCCACTGCCGCCGACTTCTGCTTCGACTGCCCCGCCGGACCCGATGGAGCCCCCGGAGCCCCCGGTCCCAAGGGACCCGACGGACAGCCCGGAGCACCCGGAGACCAGGGAGCCGCCGGCAGACCCGGATCCAGAGGTCAGCCCGGTCGCGACGGACAGCCCGGCGCTCCCGGAAACGACGGACAGCCCGGCAACCCCGGACGCGACGGAAACGTGCGCACTCAACCCTCTCCCGCTGGACAGCCCGGACAGGCTGGAGCTCCCGGACCCCAGGGACCCGCCGGACCCGACGGAAGACCCGGTCAGCCCGGTCGCGATGGACAGCCCGGTCAGCCCGGAGAGCCCGGACAGGACGGACAGCCCGGTCAGGATGGAGCTCCCGGCGCTCGCGGACAGGACGGAGGCAACGGAGGCAAGGGATCTTGCGACCACTGCCCCCCTCCCCGCACCGCCCCCGGATATTAGAGAGTGGTGGTACGGTAGCCCACTGGGTTACGATAGTCTCGTCGCTAGCTTCGTCTGGCTTTCTGTATGTCATCTGCGATATAAAGAGTATTGATCTATCCTGTCGATTGCGTCATTACATTGCAATACTGCTTACAAAGAAAGCAAAGAGTTCCTAGCGAGTTCGCCCTTGGCACTAAAGAGTACTCGCAAGTGAAACCGTGAAACAGAGCAGTGAAGAGTATCTCTCTTCAGCATTTTCGGCTTTCATTCAAAACAGCATAGAATAATCCGGCATATCTTCATCCAAATGACGTCTTGAAATCCTAACATAAGGCTTCTGAATCGAATAGCGAGACCACATTACGACCACATTCCAAACTATCTTTACCTTTACTGCTAGGGAATCATCGTTCGAGAGTAGACAGAATAAAGACAGTTAAATCAGTTCCCAATCCCCTCCTGACATCAGCCATTGCTAGTAATGGGCCGACCTTGCTCTCTAACGACCCCCACTTTCCCCCGCGTAATCAAGTGAACGGTCATAGTGCTCCACAAGGTCGAGCCAATACTCTTCTTCACCATCAAATGGAATTGCTAAGTTTGACAGAATAAAAAGATTGAAATTAACTTGTGCCTGCTCAGATAGTTTTTGAGTGATGAAAAGAGATAATGAAGAGTGGATTGCGATTTGAAGACAATGAAGAATGTGGAACGAAGCAGACAGTTATCAAGAGAGAGGCCTTATTGTCCCGCATTTGTTCTTGTTCTTGTTTTTACAAGATGGCATGTATCATTTTTTCATTTATTTATCGATCATTTTATAACTAAATTAAGTTGGCTTATTAAGATCTAGAATAGGCGTGATAATAAAAGTTAAAAATAATGTAAATAATGTACATCGCAAAATAAAAACCAGCAGATAATTCCTACGAGAAATCGAACTATCTAAGTCACCGAGAAGAAATGAATCATAAAAATGAAGAAATAACACTTTCGTTAATCACATCATCATGAGCTGGTAAGATCAGGGAAAGAAGCGTTATGACACGAAACAAAAAGAATTGTACAAGGATAAATCCCACGTAGACACTCGATTATTAACGGCCGGACGAAAACTTGATCACGACGACTCCTTCGTTGTCCGGCATGTAGCACCATCTGGAAAAATATAAGTCTACATATTTTTATTTTTATTTTAAATAACTATTTTTGAAAATTTAATTTCAAACTCACTTGTATCCGTTCTCCTCGGCAAAGTCGATTACGGTGTCTCGAATGACAGATTTTCCGGTCTTGGAGCGGTTTCCACGTCCCGTGCAAGCGTAGAGGAAAGGCGGACGACTTCCTTCTGAAAATAGAACTTTGAAAATGCAATTCGCACTGATAGTATGCAAACAGGCAAAAATATGACGAGAAACTCACTCTTGACTTCCTTTTTCGCTGTTCCAGCACGTTTCTAGCCAGGAAGGGAACGAGTCCGTGCAGATCCATGGAGTCGGCATCCAAGTGCTTGTTTCTACTAAAAATATTAAATTATAATATTTTTAAAATTAATTTTTAAAAAATGTGCAAAAAATGTCGAAAACTCACGTGTTGAAGTATCCCATCAGTATTTCCTCAAAGTCTTCCGGAGCCATCTTCCATTTGTGATCGTGCACGTACTCCGTCAATTCATTGTAGAAATCCTTGGTCTGAAGAAAAATAATAATTATCAAGCCATTGAAAATCGAACTGAGGAGACTATCTAATATAATAGAAGATAAATAAATTACCATGGTGCCTCCATTTCTCCTTGTCTGCGCGTCCAAATCGAGGAATTCGCCAGCTGGTCGTGGAACGTATTTGGGCTGCTTTGGTTTCGACAGGGGCCGGGAGGTAACTGAAAAATGAAAGTTACATTTTTTTGAATTACTCTCAATTTTAAAGTAGAGCTGACAGGATACGTCTCTTCACTTTCTGTTCACTGATTCTGACAGCCATACTTCAAAATATCACTTACCTTTCACGTTTGCGTGAGGTTTCTCCTGACAATGAGAGATTACTGGAGTACGAATTGAAGAGACTTGATGAGGAACGAATGCTGGTGCGTTGACGATGAATGCCGATGAAGCTACGTAAGAAACGCCTTAACATGTATTTTCATATTTGTAGGGTGGCAATTTTTGTTCAAAGGAGTGAAAAGTGAAAAATATCGCTTACCGTAGACAGCAGGAGCCTGATGCGCGACGAATTCAGAATTCGGATAGTAGTACTGAGGAGCGTAGGCAGTAGCGATCATGTTGAGTGAAGGCAGGTGAGGTGTTGTCGAATGACTGACGTGGTCGATGCATCAGCATGCTTATGTACCGACGGGATCGGGTTCTCCTGGAACCACCGTCACTTTCTCGTTCCCACAACGATATTCGACATGCAGGCACATGTTTACGACCTTCCGACCGTCTGGACTTCCACAGTGATGCCCAGAGGGTTTGAAACCATGAGCTGTTTACAGCCTTCCGAGAGACGACACGAGAGGTGGGAATTGAGTGAAGAAACGCCGGAGGGTACATCTGATCAAGGGATCCGAGAAGCTGCGAGGAAGGAATCCATGAAATCAGAGAAAAATGCAAAAAGAATTGCATCGGCCGGGAATCGAACCCGGGCCGCCCGCGTGGCAGGCGAGCATTCTACCACTGAACCACCGATGCTACAAGAGCTGGCCCATCATGTGCTGTAGAGGAGGGCTGGTGTTTGTGTCAGTCAAACGATGATGGTACAAGATATTTATTCATTAAAAATTGAAAAAAATGTAGCAATTGAGGAGGCAAGAAGAAATTGTGTGTCCCTTCATCCTGTCTGCTCGTTGGAAAATATCGAATTCTGCTCCACTTTAATTTTGTGCTGTTCTCATGTTCTGAGGTGTGAATTTTTTTTCACAGTAGCATGAGCTTTGGCCAATGTGAAGCGAAACGATGTCTGATCAGACAAACACAACCCGATTCCCATTACGATACATTCAATTTAGATTGTGAATTAGCCAGAAAATCTTCGATAATTTCTTTATTCATAATATCAATAACCCGAGTACCAATCTCCTATTTAAACCCGATTCACAGATATAAACAACCGAAATAGAGAACGATCACACACGAGAAGAAACCAGGAATACAATGCACTCTCCTCATTTCGCACTGTCAAAGATCAAAGATCAACTAAGCGAAATAGTGTGTGAAGTGAAGAGAACAATTCCATCATTCCTCCAGGCGATAAGTTTGGCAAAGCTCGGAAAGGGGTCATGGGCAATATGAAATAGCGAAGGCAACAATGCAACAAGGCAAAAAGCTAGCGATTTAAAAGACATAGATCAAAGATCAACTGATAACTCTTAGGATACAGTTAGTCCAAGTGAATGGCAACAAATAAACGATATGAGTATTACACCGAACTTCAAATATGCAATTCCAAACAAGGCGAGCGAGTATTCCTATCGAACACAAGCCAATTTCTATTCACACCGACAAGCAATACGAGCTGGAAAACATTTAAACTATGGCACAGTGCCTAGAAGAAAGGGGAAGAGTTTGGTCTAAAAATGGACATTGTCAGAAAAATCACAGTACCTAGACAAGATTGAAGGGATTTGTCAAAGGGGGGGGGGCGTGGCTTCGAAAGGGGGGGGGCGGAGCTTAGCCGAATGCCCTCATTTGCTTCATTTCTTCCTTGGTGAAGAAGCCATTCTCGGCTATGTTTCGATGCGATTTGTACCACACGAAATCGGACGACGGCGAGTCCTTCTGCCAGTTACCGTACTCCATCTGGAAAGGGAATCAATCGATAGGTCATACCGTATTAGTTTTTGTATATTATCGACTTTTCGCTATCGACAGCCGATCACGCGTTTTAGAGATGCGTGAAATGTGTTTCACGAGTTCAATGAAAGGAACGCAAAGCAGTGGTCGGGAATTGTTTTAATTCCATACATTAAAAACACTAGTGATGACAATTCGGCATGCTGTTCTCTCTTTTCGAATGCCCTTACGTCGATTAGACAAGCGAGCATGGAAATCGAGGAGAATGTCGTTTGTCTTCACTAATCACCACCGCAACTCAAGTGGGAAGAAATGTGTTTCACAAGTGTTCCTATAGTAATGAGGAGCAGTAATTGAGGATGATAGTGCGGGATTGGCTTCGAAAAACCTAAAAACTTCAAAGATCAACTCACATCAAGCACTTCCTTCGTGTTGCAGGGCACGTAGAAGAGGCGGCCGAGCAGGTCCGCCGTGCACAGAGTCGTGATCCTGCAAAGACTGACTTGCCTCAAACTTCGAAAAGAACATCTTCTATTGTCCGCACTAGATGCATACGTATTTTTGATAAATTGAGCGGATAAATATTCGCCACACGGCTTGAATGAAATAGGAACAACGCGTGAGACTTTGATAGGTGCGCTGAATACATTTTGTAACAGAAAAAGAACATCGGATACATCAGGTACAACATGACTGTTCAAAACTTAGAGAGCGCATGAAACTCAACACTAGTAGGAAACATTTTTGCTACTTCCCCTATGTGCTTTTCACTACAGCTTTCCTTTCTTCTTTTGTATGTTTACTTCAGCCCACACATCACCAAAATTAGGTCAACACATGTAAGGTCAGAAGACTCACAAAATTACTTGAAAACTGGAGCAGTATTCACAATAAATCAATAATTGAGAAACAAATGAATCGGAAAGCTCACCTCGGGATTTTCACGCAATTGCGAACTATTCAGCCACCAAATCTCTGTTACACAGCTTCTACGAAACAAGAAAAAAGTCAATACTCTTGATAGAAACTTTGCATTCTTCACAAAAACACAATTGTTTCTGCCATTGATCCGAAAAAAAGGTATTGATCTTTAATATTCTCACCTCGGGTAGCTCCACTTGTACTTCTTCCGAGTGTACCACGCGAGCCCGCCCACGAACGACTCGTTTGCGGCTGGAAAGAGGGTTGATCTTTGATCTCTTACTGTTCATTCTCAAAGAGTTGAGACGTCTTATTTTTATTGAGAACCTCGACTAAATCTGGTCATTTGGATAGGTCTCAAAGTGTTATCTGGTGTACTTAACCCCTAAAAATTGGAAATTGGAGCATTTTCCCAGTAAATCGAGAAACAAATAGATAAACTAGCTTGTGTAGAGGAAGAACAGGTCGATATTCACTTCCTGCGCTCGTTTCACGTTGATGGAGAGCTCGTATGAGTCGGATGGCTGATAATGGGAAATATTAAAGTAAATATATCCGAAACACGCAAGATTTCGATCAAGACTCATATTTTTTTATGACACCGGCGAGAACCCTCGAATTCTGAGAGAAAGCGTGAAACCCAAAAGTGATTTTTTTTCCAAATACATCATTTATAGTTGTTTACAAATCAAAAGATCTCTACGAATAATTATTGATAGTCCGCATTCTGAATCTGTGACGGTTGCTTGAAGCACAGGCCTCCCGGGTGCAAAATACCCGACACAACCATAAACATCCTGATCATTGTCATGTTTGCAGGATACGAGAAACAGAAGCCTCGATGTGGCAAAAACATTGTTTTAATGGAAAAAACTCACCGTTCCGTAGATTCTGAACAGCTTGTACGGCGACTGGCGCGCGTCGAGATCGGCACGGATCGAGGCTGCAATTTTAATTATTTTATTTTAACTAGCCCCCTTCGGGGGCTAGTTCCTGCGGAAGGCAGTGTCGCTCCGCGACACGTTTGCCACGCGGCAATGCGAATTATCCAAGTTAAAACATTAGCCAATCCTTCTTTTTTCCCTTGCTATTTTCCCCCTGTATCTCCCTCTCTATTGACCGTATCTCCATCGCTAGTATTCGAATCTCCCTCGCCTGATACCGTATCTCCCTCGCTAGAATTCGAATCTCCCTCGCTAGTATTCGAATCTCCCTCGCCTGCCACCGTATCTCCCTCGCCTGTTACCGTATCTCCCTCGCTAGTATTCGAATATCCCTCGCTAGTATTCGTATCTCCCTCGCCTGTTACCGTATCTCCCTCGCTAGTATTCGAATCTCCCTCGCTAGTATTCGTATCTCCCTCGCCTGTTACCGTATCTCTATCCCCTCGCTAGTATTCGAATCTCCCTCGCTAGTATTCGTATCTCCCTCGCCTGTTACCGTATCTCCCTCGCTAGTATTCGAATCTCCCTCGCTAGTATTCGTATCTTCCTCGCCTGTTACCGTATCTCCCTCGCTAGTATTCGAATCTCCCTCGCTAGTATTCGTATCTCCCTCGCCTGTTACCGTATCTCCCTCGCTAGTATTCGAATCTCCCTCGCTAGTATTCGTATCTCCCTCGCCTGTTACCGTATCTCCCTCGCTAGTATTCGAATCTCCCTCGCTAGTATTCGTATCTCCCTCGCCTGTTACCATATCTCCCTCGCTAGTATTCGAATCTCCCTCGCTAGTATTCGAATCTCCCTCGCTAGTATTCGTATCTCCCTCGCCTGTTACCGTATCTCCCTCGCTAGTATTCGAATCTCCCTCGCTAGTATTCGTATCTCCCTCGCCTGTTACCGTATCTCCCTCGCTAGTATTCGAATCTCCCTCGCTAGTATTCGTATCTCCCTCGCCTGTTACCATATCTCCCTCGCTAGTATTCGAATCTCCCTCGCCTGTTACCATATCTCCCTCGCTAGTATTCGAATCTCCCTCGCTAGAATTCGTATCTCCCTCGCCTGTTTCCGTATCTCCCTCGCTAGTATTCGAATCTCCCTCGCTAGTATTCGTATCTCCCTCGCTAGTATTCGTATCTCCCTCGCCTGTTACCGTATCTCCCTCGCTAGTATTCGAATCTCCCTCGCTATCCCCACACTCACCCCTATTCCGCTTCTCCCGACCACCCCTCGCCGCCGCTCGCACCTCGAATGAAAAGAGAAACCACTCTCACTCGCCCCTCTCGGTCACAATGAATGCCTTTGCATTTCATTTCGAGACATCGTAATTGAATCACGTCGCGGATCAGCCCTCGACTCGACTCTCGATAATAAAATGTCTTTATAACTCTCCTCATTTCTCCCCTCTCTCGCTAATCCAATTTATTCCGCCCGATTCTGTCCACGAGAAAATATCGAGATTCCCCTAGTTGTAATAGACTAGCGCCCTTCGGGCGCTAGACCCTGCGGGTGGCATGCAGCCTTCGGCTGCAGTGAGGCTCGCTACGCTCGCCTAGTGAGCGGCCTACGGCCGCTCGCGATCGCCTCGAATGCGAAGAATGAAGAATGAATTCGACTCTCAATAATTGAATTACTCTCCTCTCTCGCCTAATCCAATTAATGCGCTCGAATCTGTCGCCGAGAAATATCGAAATTGCCCTAGTTGTAATAGACTAGCCCCCTCCGGGGGCTAGTCCTCCGGAGGCCCCTGCCGGGGGCTGGGGCGAGCTACGCTCGCCCCGTGACGCTCCGCGGTCGTCTCGCGCCCTTCGGGCGCTCGCCGACCGCTCCGCTAGGCGCGCGAGGCGAAGAATGAATTCGACTCTCCTCTCTCCCCTCACTCTCTCACTAATCCAATTTAACTGCTCGAATCTGTCGCCGAGAAATATCGAAATTCCCCTAGTTGTAATAGATAGCCCCCTTCGGGGGCTAGTTCCTGCGGAAGGCAGTGTCGCTCCGCGACACGTTTGCCACGCGGCAATGCGAATTATCCAAGTTAAAACATTAGCCATTCCTTCTTTTCTCCCTTGCTTTTCCCCCCCCCCCCTGTATCTCCCTCTCTATTGACCGTATCTCCGTCGCTAGTATTCGAATCTCCCTCGCCTGTTACCGTATCTCCCTCGCTAGAATTCGAATCTCCCTCGCTAGTATTCGAATCTCCCTCGCTAGTATTCGAATCTCCCTCGCTAGTATTCGAATATCCCTCGCTAGTATTCGTATCTCCCTCGCTAGTATTCGAATATCCCTCGCTAGTATTCGTATCTCCCTCGCTAGTATTCGAATATCCCTCTCTATTGACCGTATCTCCATCGCTAGCTACCGTATCTCCCTCGCTAGTATTCGAATCTCCCTCGCTAGTATTCGAATCTCCCTCGCTAGTATTCGAATCTCCCTCGCCTGTTACCGTATCTCCCTCGCTAGAATTCGAATCTCCCTCGCTAGTATTCGAATATCCCTCGCTAGCTGCCGTATCTCGCTCGCCTGTTACCGTATCTCCCTCGCTAGAATTCGAATCTCCCTCGCTAGTATTCGAATATCCCTCGCTAGTATTCGTATCTCCCTCGCTAGAATTCGAATATCCCTCTCTATTGACAGTATCTCCATCGCTAGCTACCGTATCTCCCTCGCTAGTATTCGAATCTCCCTCGCTAGTATTCGAATCTCCCTCGCCTGTTACCGTATCTCCCTCGCTAGAATTCGAATCTCCCTCGCTAGTATTCGAATATCCCTCTCTATTGACCGTATCTCCATCGCTAGCTACCGTATCTCCCTCGCTAGTATTCGAATCTCCCTCGCTAGTATTCGAATCTCCCTCGCCTGTTACCGTATCTCCCTCGCTAGAATTCGAATCTCCCTCGCTAGTATTCGAATCTCCCTCGCTAGCATTCGAATCTCCCTCGCCTGTTACCGTATCTCCCTCGCTAGAATTCGAATCTCCCTCGCTAGTATTCGAATATCCCTCGCTAGTATTCGTATCTCCCTCGCTAGTATTCGAATATCCCTCTCTATTGACCGTATCTCCATCGCTAGCTACCGTATCTCCCTCGCTAGTATTCGAATCTCCCTCGCTAGTATTCGAATCTCCCTCGCCTGTTACCGTATCTCCCTCGCTAGAATTCGAATCTCCCTCGCTAGTATTCGAATCTCCCTCGCTAGAATTCGTATCTCCCTCGCCTGTTACCGTATCTCCCTCGCTAGTATTCGAATCTCCCTCGCTAGTATTCGTATCTCCATCGCTAGTATTCGAATATCCCTCGCTAGTATTCGTATCTCCCTCGCCTGTTACCGTATCTCCCTCGCTAATATTCGAATCTCCCTCGCGAGTATTCGAATCTCCCTCGCTAGTATTCGTATCTCCCTCGCTAGTATTCGAATCTCCCTCGCTAGTATTCGTATCTCCCTCGCCTGTTACCGTATCTCCCTCGCTAGTATTCGAATCTCCCTCGCTAGTATTCGTATCTCCCTCGCCTGTTACCGTATCTCCCTCGCTAGTATTCTAATCTCCCTCGCCTGTTACCGTATCTCCCTCGCTAGTATTCGAATCTCCCTCGCTAGTATTCGAATCTCCCTCGCTAGTATTCGAATCTCCCTCGCTAGTATTCGAATCTCCCTCGCTAGTATTCGAATCTCCCTCGCTAGAATTCGTATCTCCCTCGCCTGTTACCGTATCTCCCTTGCTACAATTCGAATCTCCCTCGCTAGTATTCGTATCTCCCTCGCTAGTATCCGAATCTCCTTCGCTAGTATCCGTATCTCCCTCGCCTGTTACCGTATCTCCCGCGCTAGTATTCGAATCTCCCTCGCTAGAATTCGTATCTCCCTCGCCTGTTACCGTATCTCCCTTGCTAGAATTCGAATCTCCCTCGCTAGTATTCGTATCTCCCTCGCTAGTATCCGAATCTCCTTCGCTAGTATCCGTATCTCCCTCGCCTGTTACCGTATCTCCCGCGGTAGTATTCGAATCTTCCTCGCTAGTATTCGAATATCCCTCGCTAGTATTCGTATCTCCCTCGCCTGTTACCGTATCTCCCGCGGTAGTATTCGAATCTTCCTCGCTAGTATTCGTATCTCCCTCGCTAGTATTCGAATATCCCTCGCTAGTATTCGTATCTCCCTCGCCTGTTACCGTATCTCCCTCGCTAATATTCGAATCTCCCTCGCGAGTATTCGAATCTCCCTCGCTAGTATTCGTATCTCCCTCGCTAGTATTCGAATCTCCCTCGCTAGTATTCGTATCTCCCTCGCCTGTTACCGTATCTCCCTCGCTAGTATTCGAATCTCCCTCGCTAGTATTCGTATCTCCCTCGCCTGTTACCGTATCTCCCTCGCTAGTATTCTAATCTCCCTCACCTGTTACCGTATCTCCCTCGCTAGTATTCGAATCTCCCTCGCTAGTATTCGTATCTCCCTCGCCTGTTACCGTATCTCCCTCGCTAGTATTCGAATCTCCCTCGCTAGTTACCGTATCTCCCTCGCCTGTTACCATACTCACACATACACATACATACTCACCCCTATTCCGCTTCTCCCGACCACCCCTCGCCGCCGCGCGCACCTCGAATGAAAAGAGAAACCACTCTCACTCGCCCCTCTCGCTCACAATGAATGCCTTTGCATTTCATTTCGAGATATCGTAATTGAATCACGCCCTCGACTCGACTCTCGATAGTAAAATACCTTTATTACTCTCCTCCCTTCTTCCCTCTCTCATCTAATCCAATTTAACTGCTCGATTCTGTCGCCGAGAAATTCGAGATTCCCCTAGTTGTAATAGATAGCCCCCTCCGGGGGCTAGTCCTCCGGAGGCCCCTGCCGGGGGCTGGGGCGAGCTACGCTCGCCCCGTGACGCTCCGCGGTCGTCTCGCGCCCTTCGGGCGCTCGCCGACCGCTCCGCTAGGCGCGCGAGGCGAAGAATGAATTCGACTCTCCTCTCTCCCCTCACTCTCTCGCTAATCCAATTTAACTGCTCGATTCTGACCACAAGAAAATATCGAAATTGCCCTAGTTGTAATAGATAGCGCCCTTCGGGCGCTAGACCCTGCGGGTGGCATGCAGCCTCCGGCTGCAGTGAGGCGAGCTCCGCTCGCCTAGGGAGCGGCCTGTCGGCCGCTCGCGATCGCCTCGAATGCGAAGAATGAAGAATGAATTCGACTCTCACTGATTGAATTACTCTCCTCTCTCTCGCTAATCCAATTTATTCCGCCAAAAAATGTCTTCCAAAAAATATCGAGATTGCCCTAGTTGTAATAGATAGCGCCCTTCGGGCGCTAGACCCTGCGGGTGGCATGCAGCCTTCGGCTGCAGTGTAGCTCGCGGGTCGGCTTGCGCCCTTCGGGCGCGCGCCGACCCGCTCGCTAGGACAGTTTGGGTGTTGTTTATCCCACTGCAAATATCTCACATCTCCTTCACTCTATTGAACAGTCTCCTTCCAATAGTTCCCAATGCACCTGCCCTTGCTCATCTTCTTCTACAGCAATCCCATCACCACCCCACAACAAAACGATCTCCCTCCCCTATAGTAACCCCATCTCCATCCTCTACAGTATCCTCATCTCGCTCCCCTACCAAAACCCAATCCCCTTCTACAGTAACCCCATCTCCACCCCTACCGTAACCCCATTCCCTTCTACAATAACCCCATCAGTAACTCTTACAGTACCCCCGCGCCACACCCGACCACTCCTCGCTGCAGCTCGCCCCTCGAATGAAGAGAGGAGACCACTCCCCCTCGCGCCTCTCGCTCACAATGAACCCTCTTTACATTTTCAATCAATTCATCCTAATTGAATCATCTCCCCTCCTCGACTCTCACTAGTAAAATTTCTTTATTACTCTCCTCTCTCCCCCTTCACTCTCGCCTAATCCAATCAACGCCCTCGATTCTGTCTTCCAGAAATATCAGGATGCGTCTAGGTATAAGAGGATTTATTTATTGTTTTTTTTGGATATTTACTGGATGTCCGTGTGAATTTTTAAAACAAAAGTGCACTAGGAAATTGTGAGTTTCATAAGTTCATCAAACGTCCGAGTGTTAGTGGAAAGCCAATAATCTCGTGACATTCGTTGCAAATAACGGGCGACCCACTCCCTTACTATCTATTTTCAGACTAATAACTGACAAATTGTAAATAAAATCGGGAAAGGTCTGATTGCAGGAAATAGCAAAGGATGAAATACGCGTTTAATGAGTTCATCATAACAAAAATATTAGCTTTCAATTCAATATTGAGGAAATTCATCGCCATTAAAAATGTTTTTAAAAAGGCGTCATTAAACTGACGACTGTACTCCTCTGCTCGAATGAAGAAATCGATGTCCGTCGTGTGCGGGATCAGAGAGCACTCGCGGAACCAACCTGAGAACGATTATTGAGTGATTATCTATTGACTCTTCATTGTCAATTGATTAGTTAACGACAGGCTACTGGTTTCATCGGTTATTGTTTGATTATCGATGTCACAACTTTCACCCACGGAGATAGAGTTTCATAGCTAGTTCAAGATCAGCATAGCGTGGTTACATACAATGATATTGCGCTCGGGATTATTGAAAATCTCACACGTTCGAAATCCCCCCCTCCCCTCACAGGATCAAGAAAAGACATTCTCTTACCCAGCAGACTTCCTCCGGCCAGTGTCAATCTCGCCCTTCTCTCCTTGATGAAATCCCTCAACTCGGCGAGATGGCGCATGAACGAGAGAGGAATCGTCCGTTTCTCCGTTGAGTTTCGCTCCAACTGCAGGTATTTTTATTAATGCAGATTAACAACCTCTTACGATTGGATGGCAATGCCACAACTACCAATATGATGCATGTGAAACGCAATTCTAATGGCCAAAACAATAAATCTTTTTTTCGTTTCACCAGCCCACAACACTAAAAACCAAAGGTGAAATGATTTAGAACTGATCTTTGATCTCTCACTCACCAGTACATTGCACTCGATAAATCGAGCGAACTTCCAATCGTCGAGGAAGGTGCGAATATCCGATGGGAGGAAGAGGTGCGAGGACGAGTATAGATCGAATCTGAAAGAGAGATCAAAGATTAAAGATTAGAGATTAAATATCATAAACGGGGTATGAATGGTTGCTCAGCGAACAGAAGTACACAGGGAAATAGGCAAGATGAGAAGATACTATCTACTTGCTTCAACCCATCAACGCATCCATGTTTCACAACGCCACCCTTCACTTTTCTGTTTCATGCTCTAGGTATCCCTTTCCGAGGATCAAATGCTCTGATAAATCTCCCTTTTTCAAACAAAACTTAAAGACAATTACTCATGCGACGCCTACGCAAAGACTACCGTAATCCAATTCCCATGTAATCATCGTCAGTTTGCGATTCCCCCCCCCTTCATTCTTCCCCTTCCACCGCTCGATAACTCCAAAATCTCACGCAATTTCTCCTTATTGTTCATTGTCCGCATCTAAACCCCCTGTCCTTCTCAATTTCCATTCACTCACTTTACATGGCCAATTCAATCAACTCTTTTCCCTCGTCCTCCATTCCACCTCTCTCCTCCTTCCCGCATTCTATCCCTTTGCTAGGCTCGCGAGTGGTTCTCCGGCCCCTTCTCCCCGAAGACACTCCGCCACCCGACTGCCATGCCGGAATTCCTACTTCAGGTGAGGATCCCCCATCAACACCCCTCCAGGATCCCTGGATACCCCGTGGGATCCCCAATACCTACCGTACTCCATTGCAGCTAGACACCGACAAGGTCGAGTTCACTAGTGAGAAGCTTGGCGAAGAAACTTGCACGAGCGTCGTCAAGGTATACTGTAGGCGGTCTACCATACTTTCGGCATACCGTACTGCGATCGATAATGTATCGTACCCAGTGGGATACAGTACCCCAGTCTTACCGTACTTCGATCGATCTCTTAACCAAAAGTCGATCTACCGCATCCCTACTGTATCTCAATCCTACCGTAACCCAGCCCCCATTGCAGATCAAGAACACTCAAAAGGAGAAATACTTGTACAAGATCAAGTGCACGTCGAACGAGCTCTTCCGCATTCGTCCGCCCCTCGGATACATCAAACCCGGAGAGGCCGAAGCTGTTAAGGTATTGTAGGTCCTGGGGGTACTGTTGACCCAACGATACCGTATCCATCAAGAGGCCATAAAGACGGTACTGTGATTACCGTACCCATGAATACCGTACCCCTTACAGCTGATCTTCAACTCTGGCAAGCCGGTGCCCGAGTCGGGCAAGCACTACTTCGTCGTGTATTACAGGAAGGCCGACGGTGACAAGGCACCCCGCAATGCCTGGCAGGGCAAGGTACGGTAGGGGGTGTTGTATGGGATACAGTAGGGAGGGAGGGGGTACTGTAGCTACTGTAGCCTCAGAGTCTCCGACTGATAGGACAAAGTACGGTATGAGGGGTACGGTAGCGGGGGAGTATTGTAGGATATACGGTAGGAGTGATACTCGGAGTACTGTAGCCAAATAGGGGAAAAGTACGGTATAGGGGTACAGTAGAGGAGGGAGAAGAGTACCGTAGCCTCGTTGGGTTACTGTAGGATGTTGAGAGGGGTACTGTAGCATACCGTAATCGATTCATTGCAGGAGCCCGAGGCTATGAAGAGACTCTACATCAACTTCAGCAAGAAGAAGGAAGAGAAGAAGGAGGAAGAAAAGAAGGAGGAGAAGAAAGAGGAGTCGAAGAAGGAAGAAAAGAAGGAAGAAGAAAAGAAGGAGGAGGAAAAGAAAGAAGAGGTACGGTAGATATGGTTACGGTATTTCTTTCACTATGCCCTTTACAGAAGAAGGAGGAGGAAAAGAAGGAAGAAAAGAAGGAAGAGGAGAAGAAGGAGGAAAAGAAAGAAGAGGAAAAGAAGGAGGAGAAGAAGGAAGAAGAAAAGAAGGAAGAGAAGAAGGAGGAGGAAAAGAAGGAAGAGGTACAGTAACCCTACTGCCGTATTTTTCTAACCGTACCCTTTACAGAAGAAGGAGGAAGAAAAGAAGGAGGAGAAGAAGGAAGAAGAGAAAAAGGAGGAGAAGAAAGAGGAGGAAAAGAAGGAGTAGCTGAGTAGCAGCCACAATATAAGATAAATATTGGAAGATGTTTCTTCCCCAATGAAACATTGATTTCTGTGCAATGTTATCCGCATCGTCCATCAATCGATAATGCATTGAATGGAACTGGAACTTTGGGAATACAAGGGGATACACGGACTTTACTGCATTGAACGCTCTACAGTATCTAGGTTACGCAGGGTCTATTGATTATCTCTCGGCTCTTCCACAGCAATGAAATTCTCCGGGTGACTAGCTGTTTCACAAAGCAGCGAAAGGAGCTGATGGCTTGGAGCAAATGATGTTCGATGATGATCACCTCCTCCCCAACAAAAAGCCCAAATTACTCGAGATTAATGATCAAAGATCAAATACTCACGGCAGCATGGCTCGTCTCATTGGCGCCCATCTCGAACTCTTCTAACTGTCAGTATCACTCTCTGTTTCCACATCAGCTCTAGTTCTTTGATTTTCGGAGGAAGCTCAATTATTCTACAAATTTCTCAAGGCGACTAGATGTTTCACAAAGGGGTCAAATCAGCAGATGTTTGCTGCAACTTGATCTCTTTATCTTACAGATATCCAAATTACTCTAAATCTCATCTCAAGGTCTAAAGATCAAAGACCAAAGATCAAATACTCACGGCAGCATGGCTCTCGTCTCATTCCCGCTCATCTCGAACAGCCAATAGTCCCGCTCCGTCCTCGTCTTACTGTAGTAGACCACCGACAACTGAAAGTTATTGATTATTCATTTGAAATGTTGTGGACCTTAATTTATTATTCGTCGTGTTCGTCGAACCGGAACGATATCAACGAGCGGTGAATCTATCGCCAAATCAGCTACTCGTGAATAGAGATGGGAAAGGAAGAGGGAAGAGTTTCGAATTGATGCAAATCACACCGAGCTCTTATGGAAGAGTGAGACGGAATGGCGACTCTTCCATAACTCTTCCATAAGTAGGGGCCACAACGCAGATAGCCATTTTTACACAAATGAGTCAAAATTTAGCTCAAACACTTTTTGCCGTTTGTGAATATCTTGTCTGGGAGCCGCGCTAGAGCCCGAGAAGTGCGCGCGCAATGCACTGGGAGAGAGAAGGGAAAGGCGAGACGAGAGGGAAAGGGGCGGAGCCTAATTAGCGTGTGTCTCTCTCCCTCCCCCCGCCCTCTCGCATGCCTCTCCCCGCCCAAAAAACACAAGCCAGGGAGCAATGGTAAAAATCTAATTTTTTCTCTAAAAATCCTAAAAAATCCAATTAGTCAAAAAATTGCTGTCCGAGCAGAACTTTCAAACTGAAACATGTCAAAACGACCCATTCCCTCCTTTTATATGCAAATTTGATCGCCTTAGCGATATGATGTGTATCTCGGACAGTGCTCAATGGATAGGTAATGCTAACAGCTATCCATAGCACTTTAGAGCGAACGATTTGGTTTAGAATGAAGCTTGTGTTTTTGTTTTCTCGCTTTTTCGCGAAATCGTGTCCGCACAAAGTGGGCGGAGCTTGTGGCCCCTATCCATAAGAATGAGAGCTCTTCCATAAGAGTGAGAGCGAATGATATTTTGAAATAAAGGTATTTCGCAGGGTTTTTGCACTCATGTGATAAATATGCTGATAGATAATGTCGCTCTGAACATTATGGTCTGATGGTAGTGGAAGGAGCTCTAGTGCGCAAATCCAAGTTGGGTTCAAACAAATTTCCAAGATGCGGCCAACTTTGATCCAACTTGGAATTCGAGATACTCGGATCCAACTTTTGAGCTGGGTATAATACTTTTAGTGATTGCTAGTATGAGGTGCAGTGGCGTCATAACCAACGACCGTGTGCGGTTAGACTATGTGGGGCCGGTCAAATTCAAAATTACTGGGGACCGCAGACAATCGATCGCATTTGTGTTCAAAGAACAGGGGCGCTAAATGGGGCCTAATAAGAGACTCATGTGCTGGACGGTAAGATCAGCTTGAATGCAATTTCGAATATAAGGAGTAGGGGATACTGCACAGATTCCAACTTGGAAACATCTTTTATTCTAGGATCAAAGTTGGGGCAGCGCACCAGAGAATTGCGGAAGCATTCGCTGGTGTCGAAGTAGATACGGGAAGCACGGCAGTAGAGTGTGTCGAGCGCCGCATCGAAAAACGGGTCAAAAAGGAGGTGTGCACAAGAAGAACGGACGAAAATGGAGGAATTTGGCTTGTTTCGTGGCCTTTATGGGCACTATAAAATGTAAATTAGGCTCAAGCTTAGACGCCAGACTGGTCTGTTCATGCTAATAGAGTAGCGATTATGTGTAGAAACTGTTGGCAAAAGCATTTGAAAACTCACCAAGTTTTTTCTCTCTTCCTCAACCCCCTTCACTCTTCCATAGCTCATTTGACTCTTCCATAACTCTTCCATAAGAATCACTCTTCCATAAGAGTTCATCTCTCACCCTCCTCTTCCTTTCCCTCTCATTCTTCGCCGCGCGGTGCGGTTTCTCTTCCTTTTGCTCTTCCTTTCTCATCTCTACTCGTGAAACTCGAATCACCTTTGTGAGCACATTTTTAAAACCAGAGAAATCGTTCGATTTCGCACAGTTTAGCTACTCGATCTCACTCGTTAGATAAAAAAACAATTCCGTAGCTTTCCAGTTTCACGAGCGTTACAACTTCTGTTGAGAAGCACTTGCTCTGATAGTAACGGGATCGGGTTTGAATATAAATGTAATGAAGTTCAGCCAACGACACCAACACCACAGTTGAAAAATAAAATGTTTGTTCTTTGGCTCACTTTGTCATCGTCCTCAGATACCGTGACGCCGCGGTACTTCTCGTCCACCGCAACCAACAGCTTGCGAGCGAGATTCTCGAAGAAAACAAGCTATCGGCCCCGCTCTAATCCCGTAAGCAGTCACAGCAGGAGAGGGTGGCCTCCATACCGTATCCTAACCTTGAATTTCTACCGTAATCAAGCGTACCTCCTCCGGACTCGCTCCCAGCACAATCGATCGTAGTACGTCACCGTCGACGATGAGAACGGGAAGAGTGAAGGAGAACGCGGAGAAGAAGCGAAGCCATGGAGCCGATAACTGAGAAAGCATTTATATATAATTGCGACCTACCGCAGACAGTCAATTTATCATTCTGAGCACCTAGTATTTGAGATAAAAAAAGATTGATAACTACAGAAATATTCAGAACTAGTGTAATGTAATAATAAATATTCTTACTTGGTTTTCAGTGAAATTTTCTGCCCGTCACCTACAACTACCGTAACCAATCATCAAAATTCCTACCGTAATGGCCTCGGGCGGTGTGGTACTGTAGCTGGTGGGCTGCACCTCGCGATCCGGCGCGAATGTCGTGTAGAATAGCTGGAAACTTTGAGAATATACGATTCAAATCAAATGTGATACCCGCAGTTTCAGCGCTTCACCAATTCATGTAAAGTAGAGTTGTCTATACGGAATGCGGAATTCCCCTCCTCTCATTCCTCGATTTCATTCTTTCCGCAACGCGGTCTTTCCCTCTCAATTCGAAAGCGGAACTCTTCGAAATTGCGGAATTTCCGCAATTCTCATTCTTCCGCAATCGCGAGACGCTGCTCGGTGGGTCTTTGAATGAAAAATGAAATGAGTTTCACAGATTGGACAAGCCCTAATCTCATTTTCCACTCTCAATCCGGATTGCGGAAATTCCGCAATTATTCGGAATTTCCGCAATAGAATAAACCGGTATGGCCGAGATGCGGAATCGAGAATGAGAATGAAAATATTGCGGAAATTGCGGAATGAATTCCGCATAGACAACTCTAATGTAAAGGAGAGGATTTGATGGGATTCCGATTTTTTCGCGATTTCCAAGGCAAAAAATTTAATATTTTTTTAGAAAAAGAGCAAGAAGAAATGCAAGAAACAAATTCTGAGTGTAGCCATGTTGACAATGATATTTCTCGTCAGGACCTAACATTGATGACGGATGAATGATTACAAAAATTAATTAATTAAATTAATTAAAACACATACGACAGTGATGGAGGCGAACGTTGCCAGAATGAGCAGGACCTTGAGCATCGCTATCGGCGCATTTCTGGAAGAAAATCACTTGACTAGATGAAGATGGAAATAGAACCGAGGAAATATTACGAAAAAAGCGTCTAACGACGTTATTAGAAATAATGAGATCAAACAGGTAGAACTCATGGAGATACGATAAGATATGGCAAGTTAATTTAGCTATCTAATCAAATACAGTATTCACTTGTCTTCTTTTAAAGAGACAACGAAATCATGAATATCTGAGGATCAGATTCATAGCGCAAAGATGGCACGCGTGAGATGGGACGCGCAATCTAAACACAGATCGGAGCAGAATCTGTCATAGCGTAAACTGTCTGGCAGGTGCACGCTTGCGCTGATTGTGAGTGGATCTTCACTAGAGCTGCAGTAAAAAGCTTTCGGTTCTCATTTTTAAATTATCTGTCACCGGTCAATAAATAGATTTCAAAGTGACACAAACGTAGTGAGAACCTGTAGTCGAAAAAGTGTCCTGCTTTTTTATGTGTATCTAACGTACATTTCTTCCACCATTGAAGAAAAAAACAGCGCCCATCTGAACCTCATTTGCCGCGTTCCAACACACTTCTGGTCGGGAAGTGGGGAGGACGTGTAAGTGCCTCGTCTCTCCTTATCCCATGCTCTCTCGCCAGTCAGACAAAGCGAGAAACTATTCAAAATGAAGAGCTATGCAGGAGAAAAGGAGCAAGAAGGGCGAGGGGAAGGGGAAGGAAGCAAGAAGGGCGAGGGGAAGGGGAAGGAAGCAAGAAGGGCGAGGGAAGGGCGGGGGGTCATTTACGCCCCTGGCTGCATGCGAAACAGCTCGAAACGTGAGCTTTCGCGAGCGAAATCTCTCTCCATTTCGGGAAGCGGCCCTAATTGTTTCCAGGTCTCGAATTGCGTCCCGTGACCCCTAAGTGGCTACGAAGCTACGAAGGAAGGGCGGCTACGGTAGAGAGATGATCGAGAAATGATTCCCTCTTCCTCCAACAGGGGTTCCTAGCGCTTGCATCCAAAGAAAAGAAGTGCTTTTCGCGGACAGATTGAGAATGAGGATGAGAGGAATGTTTTTTCCTGTCTCTTCATTACACACGCACTCTCGCCTACGAGAGAGGGCTAGAGAGAACGGAGAATGAAGATGTTCAGAGAATTGAAGGAGCAAAGGAAGGGCGTCTCAACGTTCCCATGCCGAAATTGGCAATGTGAAATTGGGAAAGGAGGAGTGCAGCAGTAGAAAAGGATGAGAAACTGAATTAGAATTGCGGCCATTCTCTCACTTTCGCACGATTTCTCATTCTCTCGAACCTGCAAGAGAACAGTGAAAGTGCGAGACTCTCCGCCTTTTGCCTGCTCTCTCGTCGGTCAGAAAAGGCGAGAGAGCGTGCGAAAGCGAGAGAGTGGCGAGTAATTAGGTGAGGAAGTAATGGCAGAGTAGTGAGAAAGTTGCCTGAGGCATCGGAGTAAGGGCAAACACAGGCGGGGAATTCTCATTAAAGCATGCGATCGAGGAAGGAAGGGGGTCAAAAAAGAAATCGGATGACGATCCGTTGCTGACCATTTAAATCGTAGCATCTGCCAAAAATATCAAAATCGGAAAGAATGCAACGCACGCAATAAATGCGCTACTATGAGGGCGAGTGATGGTGCAAAAGATGCGATGAAAGTGAAAGAGTGGCAACAAGCGTAAAGGTAAACTAGAGAGTAACCACTGAATGGCAGCAGCATCATTAGCCACTTGATGGTATCTCTCCATCGAAAAGACCACTTCAAAGACAGGGTCAAGACAGGTATGGCGTCATTCATAGGTAAGAGATCGAATATGTAACACAATTTTTGACAGAAATAAGTTCAACTGTATTCAGATGTGTAAAAAAAATTTTCATGCAAAAGAGAGCATTGCAAAATGAGAGATCGGAAAATTTATGCACACCCCCAGATTCAGATCCCAATTCAGTGTCCCCTCCCCCCACTAGATCTGAATGGAGACCGGAAATATGAATAGAGGACGCACCTGTGCAGTGAATAACACAGTCGCATTCTTGACTAAACCGGAGCAGTGTATGACATGTGATAGCACTATGAAACTATCCCTTTCCAGTGGAATACCAGATGAATCAGAATTTCAATGAGAAAAGACAAATTCAATGTTCAATAAATAAGAAAGGTAGAAGCAATGTTCTCGTCTCTTCGTTTTGATTCATCTCTTGTCAGTCAGAGAAACGAGAGAGTATTGTGAAATGAGAGACTATCCAAAGGTAGCCTTCCCGACTGAAATCCAGTAAACGTATAACATATTTCAACGGAACGATTCTTCTCTTCCAGTGAAATATCAGATGATAATGAGTCAGAATTTCATAGGGAAAAGAAAAGAAAGATGCAATGGTAATGAATCACCGAAATGATGACGACAAAAAACATTTCTAAGCAGAGGGAGTCGAGGGAGTTTAGCGAGAAGTGTTATTTTCACTAAAAAAATGTTTTCACTATTTCGACCTTGCAAACACCCTTCTGTCAGAAACATTTGCAATGAACAATCTGATGAACACAATTCAAATAAACCTACAACCTCATCTTCTCAAGAGTCACAGGCCGGAAAAGCTTCAAAAAATTTAGCATGAATAAAGAAAATAGTGTGAAGTCAGTGATCTGCACCGAATCGACTGGAGCATCCGAGAGTCCAAGGCTGACAACCACTTCGTTTCCCGTGTATCTATCTCTTTCTTTGACTGGCGAGATAGCGTATGAAACGAGGAGATTGCATTGTTCTTCTCCTCCACAAACCCCCAACAAAATATCTTCAGTGATCTTTCGAGAATCCCTAGGGCCGAGTAACCTAGTGACACTTCTGCTGACAATGCCGCCTATTCTATTACACTGTAAACCCTCGAAAACAGAACGAGCTTGATCACATTATCATGCACTAAATTCTCCGCTCATTTAAAAAAGGTTGGAATAGAAAAGAAATAACTGTTCGACAATCATTGAAATTCAGAATGAAGGATCTGTTTGAATTCAAGATTAACAAAGATGAAATACCAATTTGCATGCTCGAAAAGGAAAAACCAATTGCCCATGAACCAAGCACTTTAGAAGAGAGAATTGCAGTGTCGAAAATTGAATAGATGTCCAATCACTAGAAAAAAAGATATCGCTAGACGTCGCAAAGTGATTCATTCTAGATAGTCTGATTCATTTCTACCAATCATAAGGAACAGTGACAAGAGGTGATAAGTCATCTTTCGATTTGAGATACAATTATTACCGTGAACTGCAGGAATCGGTCTGAATGATCGTGACATTACGGACTCATGGGATATGCAGATACCGTACTAGCCAGATCCGCACATGGTCATACCGAACGAATGGCTCTAAACCGCCGTGTGAACAGTGATCAGAGTAAACAGTTCAAAGGTTAGACCAAAACCAGCAAACACTTCCATTGTATGCCCACACTAACTGATCAATGAGGCGTGAAATACGAAATCGAAAGACCCGAATATACGATCTCCACACAGTACGAGCTGTGAACGTGGCTCCATAAAGTGTACCAGAAATAAAGAAGCTTATCCAGCATGAAACCATCTCTACGGACTCATTTTCAGAGAGATGTGGCCCTTTATGAGGGCCTACTTTGTGCTCACTCCTCTCCGCTACAGAAAAGGCATACCTCGAAAAGAACACAAACCTAAAAGGACTGCGGTTTTTTTCTTCCGAGAAACTAGAAAAGAGTCCACGGCGAGGTTACCTATTCTGGACCCTTGCCTTAGGCCCGGCTTTCCTAGCCCTTAAAAAGACACTAGAGGCATCCTTGGCCTAGTGATCTTTCACGGAGCCAATATGAGCACATCACTTAATTTCGTTTGCACTTTTCTCTGTCATCTCTTTTCTCTTTTCTCTGTCTGTCAAAGGAAGAGGCATGAAGAGACAAATTCTGAACTTAGTTGCGACCTATACGAAACAACTCGCAAGAAGTGAGGGAATAATGAATCATAAAGAAGACTATCAAATGACTTCCCGCAAAGGCAGCAACATTCTACTAACCCTTTGGATTGACAAAAAATAGCTCCTAATTTCGCGTTCTCTATCATCGCTTTAGCATCTGTAAGTGAAGTGCGGATACATCTACCTAATGACCAATCCAATGAGATTGGTGTAATAACGGGGGGCAGCAAAAACACGACTGAAAGGGAATGAACTATCGTATGACTCTCTCAATGGAGAAAGATAATGGAAAAAAGAAGAGACGAGAATTTTGCCCAAAACGACTGCAATTGAATGAATTAGGAAGAAGGAGAAATGCATTTTATATGAGATATAGAAGACAATTTAAATCAAGATAAACCCACTCAATCGCGTCGTGGTCTATGAGAGAATGAAAACCATCATCGAACCATCGTATCGTCGAGAACCGCGAGAAATCGAATGAACAAGGGTTCATAGGCTATGAATCACACGAACAAGGTTCATATGTTCAGATATATTCAGAGGAACATCCGAATCGCAGGTCTAGTTCAAGGGAGGGGGAGGGGTCGCAGGCTTAATTTTTTGCAGATTTTTTTTGCATAATCCATACAGGCTGGAAATACGGAGGGAAAGACAATGGAAGCTATAGGTCTATCATAAGAAGAAAAATAGAGGAAAGACACTGGAAGTGGATGCGGAAATGGATAATTCCGACGCGCGGGCTCCCAAAAAGAGAGCAAGGAACGGAGGACCTCTTTCTCTCTCCAATCAGAGATTCTTAGACCCCATGCAATCTGAAGAGACCCTGCTCCTTTGTCCCTCCTCTTCGCGCTGTCCTTGCATGAAAAATGACATTCTGCGCACTTCTGGCTCGCTGCTCTCTACAATTGCCATGCTATATCGAATGTCTTCCTGTCTCTGTGTTCTCTCTAGTTCGAACGCTATCTCGCTGTCGGTAACAGCTTGCGAAAACGCGCGCGCTATGAAGAAAAGAAAAGGCAATGAATACCATCTGGGGTGGGGCGGCTAAATGGATCGCGCATGTGTGGATGCGAGAAAATATCATGCATCGGAAATTGAGTGAATTTACGGGTAGGTCAACCATTCTAGGAACCGGCAGCGCGATCTCTGGCCAAAACAACTCTGGAAAGAAAAAAGGCACCATTAAACACGGGAAGACTATGCATGAGATACACCCACAGCCAGCTCGCCCCTGTGTAACCCTATCCTCTCCTTTTTCATCCTCCTCCTCCTCCTTCTACTTCCCCCCCCCTCTCCGCCTTACGAGCTATGGTCTTCTACTACTACTGCATTTCATCCGATGCCTCCCTGGTCCGACAATGGAAGGGAACATGTGAAACTGAGAGATGGCTTTCCCACCACTCCATCTCCGATGCCTGAGTAAACGAAGGAAACGCGAATTCCAGAAAGGCGAAATGGAAAAAAGAAAGGGAGCAGGGAAAAAATGATGTGCGCGCGCGAGCGATTATTGTGACTGTTGAGCAGGCAGCGATTGAGAGGCGATGAGAGGGATTTCCATCGCATCGAATAAACAAGCCAGGCGAGTAAACTAGCACGAATCGCGCGACTTCTCTGTAGTGTGATCAGCTAAATCGCTCACTTTGAAGCGCAACGATAATGCAAATCGAGATTGATCGAAAGCATGGTATGATATCACAAATCGGCTCAATTCTACGTCAAATTCCAGTAGTAAAAACTCCGTCGCGTACTAATCGGCTTTTCCACCACGGAATGAACAGGTCAGAACAACATAAAGGGCAGCGGTACTGAACAGCGATCATCTAATATCTCACCATGTTGTGAGATCTCTAGCTCTATCTCTCTGCCGAGCGTGAAATTACAATCAAACACCATCATTTCCCCGCGGTAGGTGAGAGATAATATTGTGAGGATATCTGTTAGAGAACTCGCCACTTATAAGGGTTGAAAAATAAAACCAATGACTAATTCCGCAATCTTAATTCATTCGGATTTCGACACATCCTTTGATGCGGATGAGTAAAAAATAGAAGAAGAGAGCAAACACATAACGCGGTAATAGTATTACATCACTGCTTACGTATTACAAATCTGTGACGGAATCATAATCAAGGAGCTATCTTAAGGAATCTAAACTAAATCGAATGAAACGGTTTCGACACACTTTGGGAATGATAATAATCGGATAAAATCGAGAATAAATACACAGCGGAATCTATGAAAAATCATAAAAACCCAACTGATCCGCTATGTTTGCCGCAGATGTTTCGCCACTACACAGCTACTCTTTCGCGCAGAGCATAATATTTATCCAAGAAGGTGAATCCATCAACCCCCCACATCTGCTCATTATTTACACGGAGCCGTTGTTTCTCAGTGGCTGAGCCAAGGAAATAATGACTGCTTTCCCTTGACTGATCGACAAATGTAGCATACATTTGAATGAAATTGAATATCTTGCCCAATCTGTATCTTACCCTGAATTGCGGACACTCAATCTCAGCCAACGGAAGAATGGATGCGGCATCGCATCGGCGAAGGAAAAAGAGACGAATCAGAAGATATTGCCTCCTATTCTTTCCCCCCTCCCCAAATGCATTATTCTGCCTTGATCACGCTATAAACAGTTATTGCACACAGCGGCGCATCTAAGGGGGCCATCGAATACGAGAGCGAGAATGGGGCTGTTATCGTTCCTCGGAACGTGCAACAAGCCGTTATCGGTGAAAAGAAAACGGTGATCTATCAACTCGACGCGTGACCCACGTCATTCTCCGGAACATATTTTGGCCCCGGTTAGAAGTGCTCTGTATGTACCCTATTTGGGGAGAGCATGTCTACTATCTATGAAGAGAACATTATGAGAAAAGGTTGGGCCAAAAGCGGAAACGATCCTTTTCACTGGGATAGATAGCCTCTAGAACATCTTCTAGTTAGGAGGGGGATGATGCTTTCAAATCCCTGCAATGTCATTGACGCAAGCTGTGCAAACTGCGTTATAATTGGCAAAGGGAGATCTATTTTGACGTTACAACTATCGCTTGGCGATCTTCTGCTGATGTGCTCTCACTCCGGTTAGGCAGCACGTTATAATTCACAGAGGTGAGCTCCTAGAAACTAATTAAAGCGAATTACTTTAGCTGAATCTAGATAACTAATGGTACGATACGCCCAACTAGCGTAGTCATCATACGGAGTATAAATATTGCTTGAAGCACCTTTGCCATAGTTACCTTTACTACTATGCTCTATCCCGAACCACTCTCGACATCACACAACAACCAGACACCCCACATCGTACAGATATTGACAGGGACACACAGAGAACACGACAACAAATCTCAACAGACACAGTCAATCCTCAGCTCCACATGCTTTATCGTCGACGAACAGTTAGAGAAAACCGAGATAATAGTAATACGAAAATACAAATGAGATAACAACAACGCGAGTGGGAGCTCTGGTATTGTCAGCCTAACATCACTATGCGAAATGAAGAGTTTGGCTCTAATAGACCACAAATTAGCGTACTATTAGGTAGGCAATACCAGAGAGAGAGAGAGAGAGAGAGTTAACTGTAATAATGATGAGAAAAGAACAGGATTAAAGATCAACGATCGAGAAATAGAGAACCGTAGTGCAACTTGCTAAAGATCAGACAATAACCAACTGGGGAAATAATAATAAACGTCAGGAGAATGAGATGATTTAGAATATTATTAGCAATACAATAGGCAGAGGTTACTGATGAAACGGAAACGGAGAAATAAGGAATTTCTACCGTATTCAATCGATCGATATCTACCGTACTTTCTAACAAATATGCAATGGTGAAGGGACAACAGAGAAACAATATGAAACAACTGTATCGAATCGATCGATATCTACCGTACTCGTTAGTATCCGCTCAGGACCGGAGCCAGGTTGAGGACGGGGCCGGCTAAGGGCAGACGATCGATAAATCCGTCGTTCTCGTATGCAGCGTGCTGCAGGAAGAGCACGAGCGCACGGAACAGCTGACGCGTCTGAAGTGAGATGGTTACGGTACCGGGAGGGTACGGTAAGTGGCCGATCAATAATCACTACAGCCCCACACTACTTCATTGGCAGTTGCGAGAAAACAAATTGGAAATGCTGCTATGCGCGATTCCCAAAATGAAAAGTGACCGGTAAATTTAGCGCCGCCCTGTCTCCACATTATCTCCAAGTGTTGTGTGTCTACGATATGCTGTTGGCTTCGCGCATCACAATTCCAATACTCTCAACAGCTACCATAACCCCCACTTTCTTACCGTAATGACCTCGATAACTACCGTACTCTATTCCTCATCAACTTACCGTAATCGTCGACTGTCCATCGGAGGCGACGGAGACGAACTCGAGCGACGGCGGGTTCAGCGAGGCCTGACCGGAGAGAAAGTTAGTTCACGATCGATATGCCTACAGTACATTTCGTGTTTCACTCACAACATTAGAGAATGATTCAGTAAATGAAATGATGTTCCTTAGACAGCCTATGCAATCTAATAACTATACATCACACCAATGACGTTCATGTGAATATTTTCTGTATGAAAGCTACTACGTATCAGCTCAATGATCTGCTAGGTCTCATATCGATCCCGTTAAACACGAGATGCGCGTGAATTTGAAAGTAATCGCAATTTTGCATTCGTTTCTTTCAGATGCTCAACCATCGTTTCCGCAGATGGATGAAATATACATATTGGTGCAAGAAAGATTTTAAGTAAATTCCTGGCCAAACAACTACAATCAACGTTTCACGAAAAACTTTTCATTAGCTCAACAGTACTCTGGATTCCATTAGCTCCATCCTACCTCCTCACTACAAGTATAGCTCACCGTATTCATTCTACTGAACTCCCACCGTGCTCGCCAGATGGGCTTTCTACCGTACCCTCCCAATCCTACCGTACTCACCAGATGGACGTAGAATGCGCCGGCGGCCTGATGCAGGGCGGTCGGCTTGGCGGGCGAGACGAGTGTGAAGCGGGACGAGAACGGCTGATCAACCTGACAAAGGAACAGAAATTTAGTGGAGGGAAATGATTACGGTAGGCGAGAAACTGCTGTAGCTACACATAAGAGCCCGTTTGCCTAAGAATCGGACAAAGCACGACATCTCAAACCACTCTCAACCGTAATCTTACCATACCGTAATCCTTCTACCGCCTAACTCACATTGTGTTCCTGTGCGAAGACTATTATGATCTTATCAATATTGTACCGCTGCTGCACACTACTACCGTAACCCGATCAATAATGTGCCGTTACCGTAATCTTTCTACCGTACTCACATTGTGTCCCTGAAGGATGGCGCACGAAGTCAGCCGCGTGTCCATGTACGCGCCGAACAGCGAGAGCACCTGCGAAAATTAATTATTGATTTCAAGGGGCTACACTCCAATCATCAATCCTCCAGTAGACCGTGCAACTATGAGCAGTCTGTGAAACTCTAAGATAGCAAATAAAAAAACGCTTCTACAACAGTAATAAGTGACTTTAACAATAGACCAATAATACTCACCAGCTGGGTGTCCGTGGGCAGGGCGTCCGTCCACGGGCGCGGCGCCAGACGCGCGCTCAACGGCGACGCTGCGGCTGCTACAAATATGCGTACATTTAAAAAAAAAACTTGACACTGACAATGAGATTACTGGAAACGACGAATGGAAATAAAAATAGACGCAGGTCACAAGCGAATTTTCCGCTTCACGAAAAATACAAGTCTCGCTTGCCACTGTGCCTTTCAATTATGTATTCTCCTGTGTGAGTTAATCATCAAGGACTAACTAACCAACCAGTTAGCCAACTACTCACCCTTCTCCGCCGCTGCTCCCACTGCTCCAGTCTCAGCAGGCGTTGGTCCTCCACTGGCCCACGAGAAGTCGGCCATGCACGAACCGAGCGCCAGCGATGCAATGCGCGCCACGAGGTACGCCTAGAGTAGGATAATTAATTAATTAATTAATTTTAAAATAAGCACAACATTAAATTTTCAAAAGTGTTGTGTTTATAATTTTTTTTTGAAGTCCAGAAACTCGTATACACCGTATATACAATTCTCTCGTTGCTCATGAGCAGACTATGCGGCGCAAAAGTGGCGGGGTGATTTTCGGTGATGGTGATGAATGTCGGTGATGGTGATGGTGATGGTGATGGTGATTTCGGTGATGGTGATGGTGATGGTGATGGCGGGGTGATGAAGATTTTCAAAGTACAATAACTGCACAAATACCACTGCTCATTATTGCACTACTTATTCACAGTCATTTTTCTATTAAAAACTCGTTCAAAGATCAAAGACCAAACCCTCTTTCTCACCTGATTGGCATGCAGTCTGAGGTAGGGCAGCAGGTAGGGCAGATGCGTCTGCACCAGCTCCGGATGTGCTGTGAGAGCAGCAGTGATCTACAGTAGAGAGTGATTATTGGCTGATTTCGTGATTACTCAGGATTACGGTAATGGGAGAGAATATAAATCAGTGAAATAATCGATTAAAATTTACTAGATTTTTTGGAACCTCCCTCTCGACGTTCATCAAATAATCCCAACCTAGGAAACATCTTCACTACATCCCGTTGCACAAAATTTATAGGAGTCGGAAAAACCAAACTATTTAAAAAAAAACTTTAGTCCACTTAATTTGCGAAAAAATATTCACTGTCCTAGCAGTGGGCTCCCGCAGGACTTCGTGTGCCTAGAGTACAGGGGTGACCTTTTTTTTAAATTTGCGAATGGTTATCGATTGATCAGTTGACTTGTCAGGATTACGGTAATGCGACCTGTGAGATTATTAAGCAGCGAGAAATATTCATTCAGGATTTAGGATCTTCTTCAAATGTCAGCGCACAGCATATCAAATATTCGCAAACTAGTCAGCATTTTCACTCAACCCTGTAGGACAAAATTACAAGGTGGAAAAATTAAAACTTTCAGAGAAAATAGAAAGATCTCTCCTCGCTTTCATCTACGAGAGGTGTTTGATTGATCAGTCAATTACCGTACTCCCCCACTTCCTACCGTACTCAACTACCGTATCCCTCTCTCTCACCTGTTCCACGGTGGACGTGCCGATGCGGAGGTGCAGCGGCGCGAGGTCCTGCAACGAAAAGCCGGATTAACGATGGCAAATTCAACCTGGTGTTTTCGAGGTTTACTGTCTGGACAAATTAAGGTGATGCGCTGGAACATCAATCCCTTGGCAGCTAACCGTGCAAAAAAATGATAACATTTTGGCGAGTTATGCAACTTGACAATATACTTTTTTTTCATTTAACCCGGCGCTCCTAGCGCGCAGCCAATCCACTTACCGACTCGAATCGCTTGTTCATGGCCTTGATGCCGTCGTTGAGTGGGCGCACGATCGTGTTCACCATCCAGAAGCGCAGCCGCTGCTCCGCACGCGTCAGCTCCGACTCGGTGAGGGCGGAAGGGCCTGAGGAATAAAGAAATATTTGTCTATAACATTTATTTGAAGGAAAAGGGCAGAATAAAATAATTGCGATTGCATCGGGACTGAATTTGGGTTTTTAATGGCAAACGAATCCTTCTTGCAATCAGCTGCAGTAGCGGCAGTGGGCCTATCATGAAATAGTGAAGCATGAATCAACCGCCCTCTAATTCAGATATCTCCTCGACCACGAGTAACCATTACTTAGTGAGCACTCACAAGAAATATAAAATAAAAATTTAAAAAGCTATTTTTATTGCAAATGTCCTCACCCTCTCCCCTCCTCCTTCTTACTCCTCCTCCTGCCCTCTCCGCTCCTGCTGATCCTCCTCCACTCGCCGCTCCCTCTGCTCCCGGCAGTCCTCTCGACGGAGAGGAGGCGTGCGAGAGACGACGACGACTGAACATTAGAATTAATGACCTCATTCGTGTCAATAAAAGTAAAATGAAAAAGTCTTATTTTTGTTTGTTTAGATGCAAGCAGACATCAGAGGATCATCATTCATGGCCGGCTGGTACTGCTTATAGAATAAATGTGAAACACGAAAACGCAATGTGTGCGAACTTCTCCTGATTCTCAACAAAAATCTCACGTTCCCTCTGTTTAAGACCTAGTAATACATCAACATAAAACGAATGCAAATAAAAATAAATAGAGTACATTCGCTCACCGTCCGTCAATGGGCGAGGCGCCTCCGGCCGCCGCCGTTGCTGCTGCGACCGCCTGCGAGAGACATTATTAATTAGGCATTCAAATTGATCAATATTTACTGTAAAACATCCTTGTCGCTAACGTGGAACTAATCGTTACTCCAATCAATTGCCCCTCATACCACACCTGTGACGCACCAAAATGAAGGGTGTTCCAAAGAATATCGTCTCTGCTGTACCCTAACATTTATTGTGGCCCATTGATTGGTTTACATCGCTTTGCTAACCAATCACCAACAAATACCAGACCTGTGAAGCACCAATATGTTAGGAGTGTTTTCAGGAGAGCCGATAACAGATACAAAAAATGAATAATTCACTCACGGCCGCTCGCTGGGCGGTCAGTTCGACGCGGAAGCGCGCCGTGTCGTCCGATCCGGTCGGAGAGGTGCCTGCAGAATGAAATGGGTACGGTATGATTACTGTATACTGATCGTAACCTACCGTGATTCAGAAGGTAAGATACTGTGCTGGGGACTATTGTACAAGTTTATTTGGAAACTGAAGAGATATGTGCTGGTGCAATTCTAACTGTTTGAAATTCAAACTTTGAATTTTGGAAACTTTGAATCATCCCAAACATACAAATTCTGAAAATTCCAAGGAGAATTAGTGTTGCACAAGTGTCACAAAAGAAACAAGAACGGAAACACGTGATTGTATCTCGGAATTGTTCAAAGTACAAACAATTTTCTCGGTTCTTTCCTAGTAGCTTCACACTGATCTACTGCTGCACAGTTACTACTAAACATATTGCACGATGTGCAAAGCGCTTTCACCGTCCGAATCAAGAAAAAGAATTATCATATTTCAAAGATCAAAGATCAACTTCCCACTCACCAGTGCTGCGCGGCGACAGGTGCACGCCACCGTTCGACTCGTAGACAACGTCGTCTGCAAGGGATTAGAGATCAAGGATCAAAGGCGAGAGATCAGAGATCAAATTACAAATCAGTTGTGTTGCACATGTACTAGGGGTTTCTACCTCCTACCTACCCAATTGCCCAAACTAGTGCTGGTCACACTCGTGTTGCATTGCCATTATACTTTCCTTCCTACGAGCCCGCTGCAATCCTCCCAAGGGTGCCAGCTGTTAAAAACAAACCAATCACAGGAACTTTCTCTCCGTCCTTCCTGTTCATCTAGAAGGAAATAGGTTCCGATCCGCATCCGCTCTCATAGTAGGCCTTTTCTACCTCGTCACTGCGAGCGCTCCTTTGTTGTACTTTCACGAGGTTCCTCCTGCCTTCTAGCCTAGATAGTACCTAGATAGTACCTTCTAGGTAGTGCCTAACTACCAAAATTGCCGAAATTGTGGCACGCTACTCTCGTGTTGCGCGATCAGTATACTTTCATTCTTGTGATCTCACTGCAGTTCATCGAAGGTTTGCCGTACAAAAAAGACAATACACAGGAATTCACGGCATTCATTCCCGATAACCCGCCGCATATAGCACGCACCCTCTATTCTAATCTCACTCACACGGATCATTCTTGCTCTCCGCTGCGTCCTTGCTCATCTGGTACGGGTGCAGCTCGAGCCCGTCCAGCTGCAGCATCGCCTGACAAAATTATTGTTTAAAATTTAATTTTACAAAATAAAATTAGCCCTGAAATTTGGCGTTTTACTACTATATTGTTGCAAAACTTTAATGAAAAGCAATCATGTCTTCATTCTTCTGACAATGAGTAACGCAACCAAGCCGAGAAGGAAAATTATAAATACCCTAGACAGACTTATGTTTCACCATTTCGATAACTGTCCTTTTTGAATGAGATTTCGCTGAAGCAATGACATTGAATGATTTAATACCTCGCCAAAAATTTTCATCATCACCATCATAGAAGCTAGTACTCTGTTCCTAATCCACCAATATTTTACCCTACCATTCCAAGTTTCAACATCACCAGAATGTCTGGTAGAATTTCTACCTTAGAAACCGGTGCTCGCATTCTGCTTGCACTCCAATTTCCACCCCTACACTCCATGTTTCATAACCAGGGTATAACCTCGTTCCGTACCTGATAGAAGCTGGTGCTCTGGTTGATCTTGTCTCCCGCGGCGCCTCCGGCCGCCGCAGCCGAGGCCGAGTCGGCGCGCGACTTCGCCAGCAGCGCGTCCACCTAAATGTGTTTTGTTAATGTTTATTTACAGACAGAGAACCTGGAGAAATTGATCTTATACTAGCGGTGAAGCGTCAAGTTGGATGCTCTGGTTTCTCGTGACCAGTTGCTGACCAGTTGGGGTGGGCGGAGTCTGCGCCAACCAGTTGCTAACAAGTGGTCTGTCCAGTTGCTGACCAGTTGGCTGCTGACCAGTTGCTAGCAACTAATCAGCAACTGGTTGAGAGGTTTTTTACTTACCCGTCGTGACTAGCATGCGCCTTGCCTATACGGGCCTATTTTTCGCCCCTATTCAGATCAGAGTCTGATGATCCAGACGGCTCCCGAAAGTGGATGCCGAAAGTGGATGCGTACATGGTCGTATCATGTATGGGTCAGTTACAGTATCCACTTTCCTGCGGAAAGTGAGACGCTGGGTTTCTGCAGAAACTCTAAACTGTGGTTGATTTGGGTCCCCCTTTTCGCATGTTGTGCTGATTTCAATAAAAGCAGACGAATCTGGAATGTTTGAATCAATGAAAGTATCGGAATGTAGGGAATCGGTTTCAACAAAATTCAGTGAATCAAGAAGTCAATGAAAGAAGCGGAATCTCGAAACGAATAATGGTATACTCAATAAAAGTAGAGGAATGTTATTTTCAAAGCGACCCAAATTTATGCCTGGGGTTTCTCGGATGCGCAAAAAGCAGAGCAACAAAAAAGTACGAAAAATGAACAAAGCTCGTTGCCCTCATTGATAACATTCTAAGAAATATCTCAAGAGGAGATGTACATCCTTTCAATTCTTCATTTAAATTTCATTTACAAAAATAATTAGAATAAGTGATTCGTTCATATCATGTTTAGAATGTACAAGGAATGAACAGGCTGCAGAAATAGCAGAAATGAGGGAGGAGGAGTGGAGAGACGAACGAGTCTAAATAAAGAATGGAGTGCTGCAAGGGACCCACGAACGCGCCATGTTAAATGCCAAATACAAAAATCATTACAAGGTACCTCGAAACCCCAGGCATAAATTTGGGTCGCTTTGAAAATAACATTCCTCTACTTTTATTGAGTATACCATTATTCGTTTCGAGATTCCGCTTCTTTCATTGACTTCTTGATTCACTGAATTTTGTTGAAACCGATTCCCTACATTCCGATACTTTCATTGATTCAAACATTCCAGATTCGTCTGCTTTTATTGAAATCAGCACAACATGCGAAAAGGGGGACCCAAATCAACCACAGTTTAGAGTTTCTGCAGAAACCCAGCGTCTCACTTTCCGCAGGAAAGTGGATTCCGTTACTTTTATTGATGCGCAGCATAAAATATGTATCATTCAATTTGTTTTCTAGGAACAATTTGAGTTTGTATTTGATGTAGGCCAGACCGTTAATTTCATTTGGTTCTGATCCATTCCGGATCCATAACTTTTGCAACATTGTTGCTTACTTTTTGTAAGCATTTGGCTGTAATCGGACGTGCACATTTGTCTTTTTTTATTGTTTTCCCTATCGATACACAATTTTTCTTAATCGTTACATTGTGACGTGTGGACGCTTTTTTTTAGAATCAACTTGTTTATTTCATTATTATTTACAGGAAATTTTCGTCTTTGATTGTGGAATAATTCTCTATTGCATCTACTAATCTATTCGTACTTTTCGAAAATTAGGACTCTCATTCCTAAACATTTATTCGTAAGTTGTCTAGCAGGTTGCATTTTTTATTTTCGGCTGCAGAAGAAGTCAGAAGTTCGAACTCGACGATATGATTTCTCGAACACAATTCCCCACGTTTCTGCCTTAGCTGCAACAGTTCATATATGTCAAGGATTGACGCCACAATATGTGCTGATCTCTACTCGAACCTTCTTCGCTCCTGGAATGGCCTTTGTGGCATTTTCAAGAGTCACGAGCATGAAGGGATTGCATCTGATGGACTTCAGTGAAAACAAAGTTTGGTGTGAATTGAACTCCCTTTGCAAGTACAACTCCCTCCGTGCATCCATCGGACTCCCATTGTTCGATGTTCCCTTCCCAGGGAAGAAGAGAGCTCAGGAAGTCGATCCCCTGAACAAGAAATCTCCCCGAGCTCTAGCCCCTCAAATTGAAGAGCAATCGACTGAAATTCGCGAAACTCCGACTATTTCCCGTCGAAGACCGAGACAAGTAGAAATGGACGATTCTGAGGAAGATAAGCGAGTGAAACGACCTTCAATCGATGCCACACGAGTCAGCGACAGAGCAAAAAGAACAAGAATCAGTCTGAGAAGCATAAACACTCGATCTGCAAACGACTAATCCGACGTGACCAGTGCTAATTCATCATTGGAAAAATCGAAGCGGATTCGTGTTATAAACTCGAAGGTATATTTACTGTTCAGTACAAAAACTGAAATTATATTTATAGATCGCACCACGCCGACTAGAACTACCTGCTGCAGTTGAGCCCAGTTGCATAATGCAGAACGGTCACAAAGTAAATAATTAAAAATTTAAGATTAGATAATACAGATAATTTGATTTCAGCAAGGCTATCGATTCCTGAATCGTGGTTCCGACTGTTTCGCGATTGCGGCTGTGAACTCATTCTTCTGTCTACAATCATTAATGGATGATCTCGCCTCGGTTTCTGATAGCAATCGCATCGTCCAAATGATGCTAGAGGCCTACACAGAGAGAAGAGTCGACAATCGTATGCCAATGGAAAACGTCCATCCTCTGTGAGAGACTCGTTATTCGATGACAAGCGACAGCATGATTGTATTAAAATGGTACAGGAGATCATCAACTAACCTCAACAACCAAATCAATCAATCAACAACAACTCAATCAACAACCTCGAAATCGGTAGGGAAGACGGATCATTGATACAGGTACAAAACGAATGTAAAACTCTAATAAAATAATATTTCTAGAACGACTTCCGGGTGCGAATCACAATGAAACTTCCCTGTGGTAGATGCGACCAGCTAATTGCATGGAATTCCCACGACCTCTCCAGTTGCATGGTAAGATAGAAAGATAAAACAAAGATATAATACAATTTACAGCTGAAACTCGGATTCACGGGTGACGCACCAGGCACAATCGAGCAAGAATCGAAGAATCTGAAGAATCGAGCTATCTCGCAGTCTTTCGGTGACTCAAATGCTCCCACAGGATGGTTAATGCAATGGATAACACTCAATAAATCGAGATAATTGTTCATCGAGTGAGTCCTGATAGATTAATTCAAATTAAAATAATATATTTTACCTAGTGATCGCACTAGAGGGAGAGTCGATAACCCGCAATGAACAAGGGCAGCTTGTACGCACTCATAACCAAATTCCTCTGAGTGGAATAAACGCCAAAGATATGCGAATTTTCGGTTCGTAATCTTTCCCATCATTACATGACTAATCTACATACTTACAGGCACTCGATACCGTATGCGAGGTGCTGTACAGTACAAATCAGGAGGAGCAGGCGAACGCTCGAGTGGACATTATCTCTTCTGGTGGAAAACTCCCACTAATTGGTCTATTGTCGATGACCAAAAATACAATGAACCTGCTAGACAACTACCGAACAAATGTTTAGATATGAGAGTCCTAATTTTCGAGAAGTACGAATAGATCGATATACTTTTTTCAACCCATTATCTCACAATAAATTTATATGTAAGCAATATTGAAATAAACAAGTTAATTTAAACACAAAAATTACAAGGCAACAACGAAATTACAAAAAGCACAATTCCGATAAAAGTATGATGCTTACAAAACGTATTCAAAATTAGGCAAAAGACATCCGCTATGATAGGATCCGAACAACCAAGGGATGGAAGTAGAGCCCGGACCACAACCCCTACACCACAAGACACTTGAGCGACGAGACCACGGAGCGCACTATCTTCTCTCACCTCCCCCTCCTCCCACGGTTTACCCCGCCCGCTCTCACTGACATAGTGCAAATGTTGAAGATCCATAACTCGACGCAGAATGCGCCTAAGCTCCCAATTCGAAGAAGTGAACCTTAGAATAGGCCCAAAAGCTTAACGGCCAGAATTGGTGAGCTTAGGTCAATGCCGACGAGGTGTTGGAAAATAGTGCGCGTGGTTAAAGTGACCCCCTTGGGGTACCTGCCATTTGGCGCTCCGTGGAGATTTTTGCACAAAAATTTTTTTGGGACATCCTGAGACCATGGGACAGCTGCCTGCAAAATTTGGCGAGCTTAGGCGCACTTTGAAATTTCAACCTCCGAGCCGTGTCTTGTGGGCCGAAAATAACGTTGGGGAATTTCGACATGGGACCCAAATAGCAGTGGCGCTTCGCGCCACTGCCAATGAGGTTCACTCATACGGTATCAATCAATATCCCTCTATATCCCTCAGGATCCCTCTGATTTGAAAGTGGGCGTGGCCTATCCCCCCAACCAGTTGCTGACCAGTGGTTGACCAGTTGCTGACCAGTACCCTGACCAGTTGCTCGCGTATCCGCCAGCAACTGGTCACCAACTGGTTAGCAACTGGTCACGAGAAACCAGAGTGGACGCGGACGAGAACTGTACGATCAGAGAGACAGCTGTTTTGTCAGAGAAGCTATTGGGAATTAGTTCTCACCCGATATAGTGCCGGCTTGTATTGAAAAGCTTTCTGGGAACTTCTTCGTTTTTTTTGGCCCAGACAACAACAGCTACGAATGTGGAGGGGGTGGGGATGAGAATGGTAGGGAAGGAATATTCTGCGAGAAATGGCTGGGCCAAAAATCGAAGAAGTGCCGCCTTCTGATCCTCTCCTTCCTTCCTCAGGAAGAGATCAAAGATCAATTTTACAAATTCTCATTCTCACCTGCTCCTGCGTGTGAATCGACGTGAGCATCTTCGTCGACGGAAGGGCCGCAACTCTGCGAGAGGAATTACATTAATATTAATTATTTCGACATAAATGATGATGTCATCGGTCCAGCAGCCCTTTTTCAGACTATGACTAGACGACGCAGCACCGATGCGCCCTGTGTCTTATTATGAAATGTTTGAGTAATTAGAACAAACCAATCATTGGTGTATGTTTTTGAAAGATGCTTCACGATCCTATTGCTCGAGAGGAATTTCCCGGCAACAAGAGCACGTGTTGCACGACCAGTGCACCGGGCGTGTGCCCATCGTTCTAGATTTTACTATTTTTTTCGCAACATGAGAGTTTACCCCATCGATTTCACGTCATTGCACCGCACCCTATACACCAACTGCAGCACAGATTCCCCATGCGCATTCGTACCAATTCTACACATCAAGTTCAAGCATTCGGGCAGCATCAAGAGTTCACCCAAAGGATTTAACCCGGCGCGCATAGAGCACTCCTAACCCCTTAATTAGCCATGAATCAGCTCACCTCGCTTGGAAGGGCGCCGAGGACGCGAGGTCAGCGATCATGCCAGCGCCAGTGGCCGAGGGAGAGGCGGGGCCGCTGAAATAAGGAGCAATGATTATTCCCGTCGCTTCTCCGCTTCACCCATTCCTCCTAAACCCTACATTTCAGTGAGATGCAATGACTCTTTCCTGCTGCCTCTTTACGGTAAACATCACTAGTACTCTGGATGCTCATCATTCAAGATTTATCTCACTTGAAATATACTATTTTTTAAATTAATTAATAATAATCTAAATCACCTCGCGAAGGACGCCGAGTGGCTGCGGGCCGAGGACAGCGAGAGGGCGCTGAATTTAGATTATTTTATGCCTACGAATTCTCTGTTTCACCCATTCTTCATATTCCGATCTGTTCAGAGCCCGGCAATAAGACGACGAGTGTGCTTCCAAATTATTATTCCGGTTCTTTTCACTTCCATGTCACCGATTTCCCCCAAACACAACCTACGTATGCCTAATGATCAAAGACCAGAGATCAAAGATCACCTCCGATTCGCCGCTCCACCTCTGGTCGATGCAGCAGCTCCGAATTCGTGGTCGTCGATCCACGACAGATCGGGTCGGGCGGGCGACGAGGCGCCGTAGAGCGGACGGTAGTCAGCGCGACTGAGGAGAGGAGGAGTTAGTGATAAGCGGGGAGGGGCGGAGTCGGGTGAGAATAGCATATTTTCGCCATCACCTCCAACCCGCCACTTCCCCGCTCCAACCACCCTTGACTATCGCGAGCTGTTTCTTTGAATTAGTACAGTGTTGTTGTCATCTACAACAAAAAATACTTACAATTAGACCATCATACAGATGACGAAATACAGCCAAATGAGTCAATCAGTAAATCGATAAATCAATAATCATCTCTCTTACCGATTGCGCAGTGCGCCCGGCGTCGGCGTCTGCTGCGGCGTGCCGAAGATGGCTGCAAGGAAGGAATGGATTAGCAAGGAGCAGAGATCAAAGATCAATGCTACTGTAATATACCGTATCTTCCTATATATCTCAGTGAATTTATCAATTACGAAAGAGATCAATACCAATCCTACAGTACCCTTGCACACATACATTTCGAGGGCTTCCCTAGAGATCCTTCCGTAACCAATAGAATACGATTACACAGTCTACAATATTCCCCCGCCCCCCCCCCCCCATATCTCTAGGGCCGTTAAACAGTGTTCCTACCCCTCATTCTACCGTACTCACTGCTCTCAGGAATGGGGAAGATGGGTGAGATCACTCCCTGGTCCTCCTGTCCCTTTCCCCATCTCAAGAGCCGCCATACAGTATCCCGCCTCAAGGGCTGCTACACAGCCTCCCTACTGTACTCACTGCTCTCAGGAATGGGGAAGATGGGTGAGATCATGCCCTGGTCCTCCTGTCCTCCTCCTGCTCCCGTCCGTCCTCCTCCCCTCTGCGGTGTCATCGGCAGCGACGTGTTCGAGAGGGCGGGAGTGCTGGTCAGCACCGTCGACTTCTTGCTGCAAAATTTGATTTAGAGTTACTGCATTTATCGTCAGCGCTGCGAAATTGAGTTGTGTATTTTGCGAAACCAAATCCCCAAAACTTACACAACTACCCTCTACTCTATGACAGAGACTGTATCCCGGTGCTCTATTGCACTGATCCATTCCATTTCCCAAACCCGGCGCATCTAGATTGTACTAGCCCATGATCTCACCTGCCCTGATCTCCTCTCCCTCCTGCGGTCGCTCTCTCCGTTGCTCCGTCCGACGACTGCAGTGAGTGGTAGCCCGAGAGGACGAGCCATGTGAGGGACAGCACCATCAGCTGCAATGGAGGCGGAGATTGGACGAGAGATCAAAGATCAAAGAGATAGAAAGAGAGAAAGAGAAGAGATCAAAGAAAGATCAGACTACTCTTATGGAATAACTATTGGGCTGTCGATTAGTGCACACAATTAGACAGTCGGATTGGATTGATTACTAATGACCTCGTAAAAATCCAAACTCCCGGGTTTGAAATTGAACTTTGAAAAATTAGTCTATTCTTCAGAAGAAATCGCTAATGATTCCTAACCCGGTGCATCTAGCACGCACCATTATCATAAAGGGGGTGCTCACCGTCAGATTCAGGAGGCCGGTCAGGTCGTGCGTCAGCGTGTCGCGCGTCAGCGCCGTCAGCAGCCCGCTCTCGAACCAGAAACGCTGCAAATTTCTATTATTATTATCATTAAAAATAGTCATATACCTAATTTAAATTATTCATGACATATTCAATATTTGTACGTGAAATCTATCAGGAAATGGGAGAGGTGCGGATCAAAAATACCAAAGATACGAGCTTCACACTTATTGCATACTATTGTCAAACCTCTAATTAGTAATAGTGATGATGCTTAGATTTTTAGAAGGAGTTTTCCTAACAATTCGTTAATAGCGCACTATAGGGCTTCACCACTATTTCATAGACCCATGCCTTTGGCGCAAATCAGTGCAAAGTCGAGTGATCACATAATAAACCGAATATGATTGCCATTAATGCTTGTTCTGCGGTCAGGTCTGCGTTTCACGCTGGCTACATACCTCAATCTAGCGAGCAATTACCAATTCTTGTTCCCCTTCAATGGCGAATAAAATTATAATCAACCCGCATTCAAAACCTGACACCATGCAATTGCCCACCAACTGCTGGTTTCACGCAGATTACATACCACAACCTGGCTGGGAAGGATCAATTCTCCCGTGTCATCGCGTACCCAAATACAAATAGATATAAGAAAGGATGCACAACATAGTAACTAGGCCAAAGATCAAAGATCACTCACGTCGGCGGAGGCAGCGGCGAGCACGAGCGAGGAGACGATCGCGTGCCCGATGTAGCGCTCCTTCCTGCAGTCAGTTTGCGATCGATAATGGGTCGATACTACCGTAATCCCTCGAAAACATGCTGCCCGGTCGAAATTTTGACAGCGTCACTTTTTCCCCAAATTCCCTGTAGCTTACGATCGATAATGTGTCGACACAACCTTAATCTCTCCAAATATCGTCTCCGTGGATATTTTGACAGCAGCACTCTTTTTTGAAAACACCCATCTACTTTGATATCCAACTTTTCCTCGGTAATCAACGCTCAATAACAATAGCAAGCCGTCCTGTCGAAATTTCAACGCGCAGCCAATTTTGGTCAAATCTTGGCGCGAGATTCAAAATTCAAATATTTCCATACACCGTGGCAGCCTCCTCGCGCAGCAGCTGCTGCTTGAGGGGCGTCGTGGCCGAGTCGATGAAGGCCATCCGCCCGGGCGACAGTGACGTCGTCGGTGTGGACGGCGGCATTCTTAATTAATTAGGGGCTAATTAACGCAATTAATTAACATAAATAGACAACTGAATTACGTTTAGTGACAGTAAATCAACGCGAAATCCAAGCAACAAGGTACACACAGCACGGTAAGAGCTACCGAATTTTCAAACCACCGAAAAAAGTAAAGATTGATCCCGATAATTACTTTATACAGTTTGCACACATTACAGGTTCATAGAGGGGACACTCAATTGCGGGACTATATTCGATAGTTAGCAGGCAAAAAAGGGCGGTCGTCGTAAGAGACAAAGCTGTATTTGCGGTGTGAGGGGGTGGTTCAACCGGTAGGTCAATGGAGGGAGGGCGGATGAGAGAATGAGAGGCGGAGGTTAGGGTAGCGATCACAACAAATCCTAGAGAGCACGATTAATCAATGTACACTTGTCAATTCGATGAATGCCGTGGAATATCGTTATATTTTGAGAGCAGGGTTAGTTGGCCTTACGAAAAGAGGTTTGAATCGAATCGATGGGAGAGTATGGTGTGATATTGTATGGTCTGGGTGGGGGTGGAGCACGCTATTCTCAATATGATAATACAATCGATACTATATCAAGCTATGAAATTGTGTCAAAGCGATGGATACCCGGAGTGGAATCCAGTACTAAACTAGGAGTAAACAATCGACGTAGTTCTGATAAATAATAGACATAGTAAATCCGGAAAAATACGGGCTAGAGGGCAATAAATATTCACGCGATGGCGCGAGAAATGGCTTCTTGCCAGAGGGAATATTCGCGTTAATTACTGTAGGTACGATAGTTCAAGCGGGTCAGACATATAATTAAATGTCACAATTCAGCGTAACGGTACGGGAGGGTATTGCAGTGCGCGTGGGTGATGCGATAGTTCATAGGGGTCGCGATACAATTCAGTGGGTTACTGCAGGGAGGAGGGCGGAGGATACGGTACTTTAGAAGGGTCGCGATTCAATTCTACTGTAAGGGGGGCTGGGTACGGGGTTCACGGAGGTTACACGACTGGTCAGACGACCGTTTGGTTAGACAAGGGATACGGTAGTTCAACCGGGTCAGACCCCTGCCTCATCGTGGACGAAGCAGTGCTTCGCGTGCTCGTCGCGGTACTTGTTCTCGTGTCGCACCGAGAGGGAGGAGGTGCGGCAGAGCGCGGAGCACAACTCGAACTGCAATGGGGGGAAATAATGATAAATAATAATATATATTCTTATAATTAGCAGTTACGGCAGGTATTGTAATATTCTAAATATATATTTCTATGATGAAACTATCGCTGCACGCAATTACACTGAGTATTGAGTAACTGCTGAAGCTCAAATAATGCAAGTTTGTTTTGTACTTGTATAGTTTGTATTGTTCCCATCGAAGCACATACTTCACCTCAATTTAATCCCATTCATGAAACACTCATCCCATCTGATCACTGTCAATTCATCTCATGATCGCACATTTGTGTATATTACTGGACAACGGTAGCCTATCGTTGATACATCACTCACTCCACTCTAAACCCATTCATGAAACACTCATCCCACATGATTCACGACCAACAATGCCTCCTCATTTCAAGATTGCGAGTTAGTTTTTTTTATTGACATTCCCGCACCGACACCCGATTGTTGATCAATATCTCATCAGCCTTAGGAGTAATCTTGTAACACCGATCAATCGAGCCCGTACTGTGTACTGTACCTACTGTACCTCTCAAAAGACGAGTGCAATTACAAAAGAATTCTCACCTGATCCCTGGCTGACAGGATGGCCCTCAGCCGGTGTGTAAAGAAGTGGTCATATGATAAGAGAAGATAGAGGAATAAAGGAAAGAAAGAGAAGACAATTATAATACAGAGCACCAACACACACAGTAAATAAATCATTTTGCTAAATAAATCAATTGTTTATCACTACCGTAATTTTCATTTAATTAAATTGTTCCACGGATTTCGTTTTGTTCCGACAATAGTCGATTTCCTATGTTTATCGCCGACTTTTACGTAATTTGTTATTAACGGAACTTATTTGTTTCCCGCCCAATTTTCCTGCTTGCCTAGGATTTTTCTAGGTTTTTCCTCTCATTTTTGTTGTTTTATTTTGAGTACTTTGGACCGTTAGTAGTAGGACTATTTGTTTAGTTCATGCAATAATTTGTTTGTTTTGGCGGGTTTAATTACCCAAGTTTGAGGTGGAATAAAAGCGTGTTCGAAACGTGGGAACGTGCAGGGCGCATTCCATTCACTCGAATCTTGAATTTATACAACTTTCGGAGGGAATTGGGGAGACATTAGCTGAGGAGTCGTCTGCAGAAAGGCTCATCTTCTTGTTCTACCTCATAAGCCCGAGCCGATTGTCGTTTATGGGGGCTGAGCCATAGCCGGACATCAACATCGTCTACTACTCCTTCCATCACACTTGATAAGGACCGATTTGTCCAGTAGTGTGAAGGAAAACTCTACACTCGACAGCTCTCCTCACACTTGATAAGGGCCGAATTGTCCGGTAGTGTGAGAAGAGAAAGAAGAAGATCTACAGTGTCACTACCCTGAAAAGGACCGATTTGTCCAGTGGGTATACACAAGGAATTCAGTGCAGATTGATCCCGAGAGTAGTGATACTCGGATTGATCTAATCTGAAAGGAGAAAAGCAGAAACACCGGCGTCACTTTGATCCTCGTAGTCAGAAACGGGAAGAGATTGAGATCTGAAAAGGAAATCAGTAAGGAAAGTGATTACGGGAGAAAGCGCTTAGAGGAAATCAGCGATAGGAGGATAGAAAAAGGAACGGAAAGAACAAAGAGAATACACACCGCGAATCGCGTAGAAAGAGTACAGATGGATAAGGGTGTACAAGGGAGACAGACGAATCCAATGATTACAGATAGAGATCAGACAAAGGGAGAAATGAGTGATACCATGGATATCGACGAGGTCAACTTGCTCGAGGAAACAGAGAAAATGGAGAAGGAAAGGGAAGAAAAGGTAAAAACTGCACAGGAAGCGATGGGAGTGATGACACGAGCGAGATTAGAAAAACAGAGAAAAGAGAATAGGACGGAAGAGGAAACATATAAGGATGCGAGAGCAAGAGTCAGTAGAATTGTGATTGATGTGGAAGAGAAGTATACAGGATTGCTAAGTGGATCAAAAATGCCAACGAGTCAGGATAGAAATACGGTGAAAGCATGGGTGCAGGAGAGAAAGGGAGAGATAGAAGAAGATTTGGAAACAATGACTAAGGCATTTGGGAATATGGAAAGACTGACAGTAGCATTAGCGGAAGAGAATGAGAAAGGAAGATGGCTTTTGGAGCATACAGGGAAGAATGAGATGGAACAAATATGGGTGGATTGGAGTCATTCGAAAAATTTGGTGAACCAGTTCAGAGAGTTGATCAAAGTTACGGTAGAAGGAGAAGGATTCAAAACATTACCAGAGATGGTTCAGAATTATAAGGAGATGAAAGGAAAGTGGAATGAGATAAAACAACTATGGGAAGAAAGATTGAATGTGGAAGAGAAAGATAAAGAAAGTTTTGAATTACAGATAGAAGCTATGAAGAAAAGTCTCGAGGAAGCAAGAGCGAATGAAGCAAGAGCTAAGTCGGTGATGGAAGAGATGGCTTCTAGATTGGAAGAAGCTGATCGAGAACTGAATGAGCTGAGAAAGAAAGAAGTTCAAGAAGGAGGAGGAGGATCGTGTCCAGCTTGCATAAGAAAGGATGAGGAGATTGATGGTGAGATAGAGAAAAAGAAAGAGAATGATGAGAAACAGTGGTCGATAGAATACATGATGAGGCAGATCAAAGAGATACAAGCTATTCAGAACTATTCCGGGTCAAGTCGATCTACTCACACATCACCTACGAATACAGACCAATTGGGAGCCTCTTCAATGGATGCCCATCGATATCGTATGGAAAGACAAGGTAATTACGGAGAGAAGAATAGACTAGAGGATACGGTAGATAGAAGTAATAGGAAAGGATCGGAAAGAGATAGAAGTAGAGGAAGGGTTAAGATAGAGAAGCTAGATAGGGAAGATACAGATGAAGAAGAAGGACAAAGAGGAAGAAGGGGAATAACGTCGGATGTGGAAAGAGACTCAAGAAGAGATAGATCAAGCTCATTGGAGTCAGAATCTCAGGAGGAAAGAGGAAAGAAGAGAGAAAAGAAGAAGTATTCAGGACAATTACCAAGAATGAAAGCATACTCTGGAGAAAGGGAATCATGGGATACATTTGAGGAAGGAATCAGAGTAAGATACGAAGGTTGGGAAGATCGTATAGCAGTAATAATGATTGAAGAGACTCTGATTGGAGAAGCCGCGAAGGTATTCAAAAACATCCCGAAAGAAGAGAAGAAGAAGGGCATGAACAGTGTGCTGAAATGGCTAAGATTACGACTGTCAAATGAAACTCCATTCGAGGAATTGGAAAACGAGAAGAGACTAATCGCATTGAAAGATAAAGTGAGAGGGAAGAAAGCAGTTGAAATATGTGAAGAGATTGAAAGATTGGTTCATTTGTTGGAAAGGGATAAGGAGAAGAGAGAAATACTCAAGAGAAGACATCTCATGCTAGCATACGAAAGGTCGTCACAAAGGGAGAAGTTGTTGGATTGTTGGTCATTGGACGAATCATTTGAGAAAATGAAAGCGAAATTGGTGCAAATGGAATATATGGAAGAAGTAAGAGGATCAATGTGGAATAATAATGGGAGAGGATATAAGTACGGTAATGGAGTGAGGATGCAGAATAAGTTTGTGGATGGTAAACCCGCATGCAATAATTGTGGTATACCAGGCCATAAGATGATGGAATGTAGAAAGCTCAAGGTATCAGATGGAAGGTATGGAGGACAGAATAATGGCGGGAGAGAAGGGAAGAGTTGCACACACTGCAAGAAAACAGGTCATCTAGTATCGGAATGCTATCAACTTCAGCCAAGAAATGAGAGACCTCTAAATCCTCTGGCAAGACCATTTGCTCCGAATGTACAACAATCAAGAAATCAACAGTCGATGATAGAAAGACCAAGAGTACAGATGGTTACTGGAATAGAAGATGAAATGGAAAAGATGGAGATAGATAAAGAAGATTTTTTTGTGATTAAGAAGAGTAGAGAAGTGAAAGGAGAAATAAATGGAATACAGAGAACAGTAATATTGGATACGGGTGCGGAAGCATCATTGATAGAAGAGAAATTGCTGGAAGGAATGAAAGGAGTAGAAATTCTTCCAGTAGATGAAAAGAGATCACTACAAGATGCACAACAGAATCCGATCAGAACGACCGGAAAAGTGATCTTGGATGTCAAGTTAGAAATGGGAACGAAGGCCCGAATTGGATTCCATATCACAAAGAGTGAAGTGGGAATAATAATTGGAGGAAAAGGATTAGATGCAATTGGAGTAGAATTGAGAGAAATAGATGGAAAGAAAAGAAATGATAATAGAATAGAAGAAGATCAATGGGAAGACACTACGAGTGCAACACTTCTCAAGGATTACCGTATCCCAAGTGGAGAAATGAAGATTGTATGGGTGAAAGGAGATCCCATGAATACTGTACGTCTCAATGCAGAGAGTGATTCAGTAATAGAAGGAATATCAATGGCAGAGAAAACGGTTGGTATCCCTATGATGAATATAACAGAAGAAGAACTTATTCTGAAGAAGGATCAGAGTATTGGAACATGGAAGAAATTGAAAGATGAGATCAAAGAAGAGATGAGTACAGCAAAAATAGCTCGAGTAAAGAATGAAGAAAATAAAGAAGGAAATGAAAAGGAAAGCATGGATGATTGGTGGAGAAAGATGATAGAAAATCATGATGGAGGAATTGATGAAGAAGTAATAGAGTTGCTACGACAACAGAAAGAAGTATTCGCAAATAATGATGAGGAGATTGGAAGATTCAACGGATACGAATGTGGAATAGAACTCACAGATGTGACTCCAGTGAAGCAAAAACCGAGAATTGTCCCGTTTGCAATAAGAGAACAATTGAGACTACTGCTGGAGAAGATGAAACTTCAAGGAGTAATTGAACAATCGAGTAGTCCGTGGAGCTCTCCAATCGTGATTGTCAAAAAGAAGAACGGAACGATCAGATTATGCATCGACTATAGGAGAGTGAATCAACAGATAAAGCTGGACGCGCAGCCACTGCCTCATTTGGAAACTACGATCCAAAGCTTAGCAAAGAGAAAGTGGTTCACTACAATTGATCTCCAGTCAGGCTTTTGGCAGATTGGATTGAATGAAGAAGGAAAAGAGATTACGGCATTTAGTTGCCTCGGTGAACATTTACAATTCAAAGTGCTTCCTTTTGGATTGGCGACAAGTCCGTGTCACTTTCAGAGAGCAATGCAAAATTTATTGGAAGAAGAAATGATGAAGGAGGGAGATAATCGAAATGTATACTGTTACATTGATGATATTCTGATTGCGACTGACACTAAGGAGGAACATCTGAAGACACTCAATTGGGTACTAAGAAGATTGAATGAAAAAGGAGTCAAGATAAATCCGGAGAAATGTCATTTCATGAGAGCAAGTGTGAAATATCTTGGTCATGTGATATCGAAGGATGGAATACAGATGGAAGGCGAAAAGGAAAAAGCAGTGAGAGAATTCAAACGTCCGGAGAACAGTTCGGAAGTAAGATCATTCCTCGGTCTGGCCAGTTTCAATAGAAAGTTTGTGAAAAACTTTGCTAAGATAGCAAGTCCACTTCATAATCTAGCATCAACAAAAGATCAATTTCAATGGACGAACGAGCATGAGAAGGCATTCATGCAAATGAAAGAAGCAATAACTACTGCACCGGTATTGGTCCAACCAGACTTTGCGAGTGCAATGAAAGGAGACAGACCATTCATCATTACATCAGATGCAAGTGGGAAAGGCATTGGAGGAGTGCTATCACAAATGGATGAGAAGGGAAAGGAAAGGACAATTGCATTTCACTCGCGCACTTTGAGAGGATCCGAAAAGCACTACTCAATTGTGGATGCAGAAGCGTTGGGAATCTATGATTGTGTACAGAAGTGGAAAGGGTTGATTTTCGGAACAAAAGTAATTGTGAGAACAGATCATGCACCGCTGGTGTCGATGTTCCGTCGATCAAATGTAGCTCCAAGGATACTACGATGGGCAACAGAACTAATGCAATTCAATCTACAGATTGAATATGTGAAAGGAAAAGATAATGTAATGGCAGATGCGTTATCAAGATCACCATTGAAGGAGAGAGGAGATCCAGTTACAATAGGAGAGGATATTGTCATCAATAGAATAAAAGAACTATCACTAGAAGATAGAGAAGAGGAAATGGAAGTAGATGAGATAGGAGAAGTGAGAGCAGTGCAGACAAGAGCTCAGAGAGAGTACAATAATAAGAAGGAAGTTGAAGTAGAAAGAAAAGAAAGGAAGGAAAAATGGAGAATAGAACAAGAGAAGGATGAATGGATTAATGAAGTTAAAAAGGGATTACAGGAAGTAAAGGAAGGAAAGAGAGATGAATGGGAAAGAGTGGAAATGCCAAGATCAGTTATGAAGTTAACTTGGGCTGATTTGAATATGGAAGAAGGAGTGATATATGTAAAAGGCAAGGATCATAGAAATCTTTTGTATGTGCCGGAGTCACTAAGAGAAAAGATAGTGAAGGAAACTCATGAGAATATGCTAGTGGGACATACTGGAACTATGAAGCTAATAAAGTTGCTCAAGAGGGAGTATGTATGGGGAGGAATGGACAAGGATGTCACGGAAGTAATAAAAGGATGTGTACGATGCAAACTGAGTAACGCACAGAAGAGATTCGTTCCCGAATTAATGCCAAGAGTAGCAAGAGAGCCAATGGAGATAGTGGCTATTGATCTACTTGATCTTGGTCGTGGACTGAAAGGAGCACGGTATGCATTGGTGGTAATCGATATGTACAGCAAATATGCGGGTGCATATCCAGTAAAAGACAAGAGAGCTGATACGGTAGCAAGAGAATTCCACAACAAATGGGTACTGGAGAATGGACGAGTGCCGAAAGCACTATTATCGGATAATGGGAAGGAGTTCATCAATGAGATACTAGAAGAAATAGTGAGATTGTGGAAGATCGATAGAATGACAACATTACCATACCACTCAAGAGCAAATGGAGCAGTAGAAAGACTGAATAGAACATTGACGGATATAATGCGACGAATGGAAGGTCAACCAGAAGAATGGGAGAGTTTGCTTCCATATGCGCTATATGTGTACAACCATTCTCCTCACGGTGCTACGGGAGAAACTCCAGCATTTCTAATGCATCACAGAGATGAGAAACTACCAGGAGGAGAACCGACGAAGATGAATGAGAAATATGTAATGGACAGAGATGACTATCTTACAAGGATGCAAATACTGATGAAAAAGACGAATGAGCAAGTGAATGAGAGATTGGATAAAGAAAGGGAGCTGATGAAAAGAAGATACGATAATCAGAATAAGAATAGGAAAGTGGATGAGCCAATAGTGGGCGATAGAGTGTATGTGAGAAAGGAAATAAGAGGAGAACTGATCCCAAAGCTGGTAATTAAGTGGGAGGGACCCTATAGAATAATTGGAAGAACGAATACAACAGCAGAGATTAAAGGGATTGATGATGGAAAAGTAAAAACAGTTCAGCTAGACAGACTAAGGAAAGTACCGAAGGAGGATGAAAAAGGGAAAATACAAAGAATTGTCAGAAACCAAACCTATTACAGGAAGCATGTTGACAAGGAGGATCCTCTAAACTGGAGATGGACATGTACTCAATGTGGATCTAGAAGCATTGGAGAGATTTGGAAGTCAGCACCAAGCAGTCTACACGGAGTGATCATCGAATGCGCCCTCGACGCGGTCATTGTGGCGAGTGTAATTCGAAGGGAGGGAGACACGGCGAATAGAATGTACGTGGAGGAGCTGTTGTCGAGGAAGGATTACTACAAAGTGGAAGAGGAAGATCTAAGGGAAGGGCTCCCGAGAGGATTCTGCGTGCATGTGGATCATTGTAAAGTGGACGGGAAATCGATGAAATTTACATTCGACGATACCATCCCAAGGAGATTACACAAGATGTATGCAAAACTTCTGGGAGAAGAAGAAGAAAAGGAGAAAATATTCGGTGGATTCTTGTCATTCGGGAGCTTGGAGGACGTCATCGGAAAAAACCGAACGGAATATCGCAGTGAGTACTTTCAATGGAAGGAAACGAATATGGAGTCAATCGAGGAAGAAGCAAGGGAATTGAAGAGGAAAGGAGCGAAGATTGTAATCGTATGGACAAAAAGGGACGCTTCATACAAGGAACTAGAAAATATTATGGACAAGATGAGGAACGGTACAGAAGGAAGATGTAGAGTAGTGCTAATTCCGCCACCGCTCAGTATGAGTAGTGATTGGGAGGAGAATCTGCCTTTGATCGAACGTTGGGTAGAATTGAACGCTCGATCAGCACAGAATGTGAAGATCATGATTGACAGTGGAAGATACAACACAAGAGGATTGAACATGGATATCATTCATGTAACGATGGGAGGTGGACGGGACGAATACGAGAGACTCGCGACAGCGATTCTTTCTGGATCCAAATGGAAAGTGGAGCGAGAGAAGAGAAAAGAAAAGCTCGAATGTTTCTTATGCGGAGGCGGACATTACAAAAGAGATTGTTTACTCAATGCTACTAAAGGAGGAGGAAATGATGCCAAAGAAGAAAAGGAGGAAGTAGTAAGTGGAGGAACGGATAGAAGAGTAAGGGACATGGATGGCAAGGAAGGAAGAGTAATCAGAAAGAAGAATGATATAGAGAGAAATAACGGAGGAGGAAAATGGGATCATAGAGAAGGAAGAGAGGATAGGAGAAGATACCAAGGAGATTGGAGTAATGGCAGAAAATGGGAGCATGGAGACAGAAAGAGAAACATGGGAGTGAAGGAAGGAAGGGAAGAGGATCACGATGTCGGAGAAAAAAAGTGGAGATCGAACGAGGACGTTCGAGGTACGCCCAGCGGGGGGGATGTAAAGAAGTGGTCATATGATAAGAGAAGATAGAGGAATAAAGGAAAGAAAGAGAAGACAATTATAATACAGAGCACCAACACACACAGTAAATAAATCATTTTGCTAAATAAATCAATTGTTTATCACTACCGTAATTTTCATTTAATTAAATTGTTCCACGGATTTCGTTTTGTTCCGACAATAGTCGATTTCCTATGTTTATCGCCGACTTTTACGTAATTTGTTATTAACGGAACTTATTTGTTTCCCGCCCAATTTTCCTGCTTGCCTAGGATTTTTCTAGGTTTTTCCTCTCATTTTTGTTGTTTTATTTTGAGTACTTTGGACCGTTAGTAGTAGGACTATTTGTTTAGTTCATGCAATAATTTGTTTGTTTTGGCGGGTTTAATTACCCAAGTTTGAGGTGGAATAAAAGCGTGTTCGAAACGTGGGAACGTGCAGGGCGCATTCCATTCACTCGAATCTTGAATTTATACAACTTTCGGAGGGAATTGGGGAGACATTAGCTGAGGAGTCGTCTGCAGAAAGGCTCATCTTCTTGTTCTACCTCATAAGCCCGAGCCGATTGTCGTTTAGGTGGCCCCTGGTCGTGTCCAGCACCCGCAGCAGGGCCTCCTTCTGGTCGGGTCGCATGCAGCACGACACGCACGTCTCGAAGTCGTCGCAGCACTCGGCTGCGGCTGCTGCAGCGCCGGATAGAGAGGTCTTGACTGCAATTTAGTAGGGTTGCATCCAGTGTTGAGAAGACAATCGGAAAGCAATTAGTGCGAATTGTGCTGAAAAACAATTCTAACGGTTTTATATCTTCAAACGAGGTGCGCTTGTGTTTCACCCGTTAGACAAGAGTGAGAACTCTTCAGCTGATCTAGTTGAAGGCTCTATTGCTGACAAAAAACAATACCGGAAAATATCTTTCACTTATATTAGCCCAGTCGATAATGCGTTCCATCTCTCCATCAAACTCCTCTGATTCTCACTACTTCAATCGTCTCAGATTGCCCTGCCGCAAAACAAACAAACAAAATACTCACCGTATCCCCTGTCGGCGACGCGGCACGCGTCACAGGCAAAGCGCTTGCGGCGCGCTGCGGCCGCGCCTGCGCCGGCGCAGCATCCGCTCGCCTCGACGTCGGCACGCGCGCACACGAAGCCGCGGTCGTCCGCCACCCGAGCGGCACCCTGCACCGTGTTGCGACATCTGCAATAGGATGGATTTGTATCCTTTTTTTATTGTAGTGTTCAATTTCGTCACTTCATCTTTCATCCAATTTTATGCATTTTTTTATAGTAACCGGCTAAGACTACATTGAACTGCGCTTGCGAGTGGGGTGTTACGAAAACGGAGAAACCTAGAATCACCAATTTTCCAGTTACTTCAGAGTATTGACTTTGCTCTACCCTGACCAATACAACAAACCATAATCTCTCTAACCCAGCGCCCCTAGCACACATACCTCTCCGTTCCATTGCCTCCCTCCGCTCCCATCATCCCTCCTCCTCCTCCGCCTCCTCCCTCCATCACTCCATCTCCCTCCTCGCGCATCCATTGGATCTGTCGACGAGCAACGGACCGATACCGATCCAGCATCGCCGCTTCGGCGTCACTCTGATAATTATTTATTTATTTCAAATTCATTCTATTTTGACTGATGGTATAACTGATTTCCTAATCTACCGAACAACGGAAGTTTATTGCCCATTCACAAAAACTCTATGCGTATACGCTGACTAATTCGCAAAGCAACCAGGAACATTTTTTTGCAAAATCACCAGTTTCAGCGAACTCACCTGAATTGCGTTTCGCGCACACTACATGAATTGCGTTTCGCGCACACTACTATTACGCAATACTGATAATCACATAGTCGCTTTAAAAAACACTGTAAAGTTGGATATCCGAAAACCAACAAAATTCAACAGCCAGAATCACGTTTCATCTCCCTTACGTACTCACTCCTTTCCACGAATTGTTGAATTCATTCGGGCATATAATAAAAACGAACAAACCAAGCATCTATTAGTGAAATCTAAGCCGTCGCGATTCGACCCGAATCTCTAATTTCTCCACGCTATGTCTTTCATTCTCATCAGACTTACGTTTCACCTCCCCCACTACTCTTTCCGTTCTACCAACAGGTAATAGATTTCGGGCATCCATTCATATCAATATCTGCTCACCGTAATCCATCCGCTCATCGTCTCCCAGGCGCCCGGGCAGTACAGCATCACGTAGCACATGGCGAGGGAGGCGGCGGTCAGCAAGGCCGCGCGCTGCGGGCTCGGCCGGAGCAGACGCGCCGCGCGCGCCAGCAACCGCCGCCGCGAGGGCGCGGACGCGGCGCCCGCCGCCTCGACCTCAGCGCTGCTGCCGCTGCTCACTGCGACTGCGGCTGCAGCCGCCCCGGCTGCTGCAGCATTAGACGATACCTGGGTAGGGTATAAACTACCGAACTCTATAATCAAAGCTGAGATATGGTGGGCGACACAACGCCTGGGCATCGTAAGAAAAACAATAATTCATTTCAAAACCAGAGTTTATACGAAAAAAATGATCGCTACAAGCTACAGTAATCGTACAACGTGCGGACGGAAAAAGAATTCTGAAAGGGTGAGAAGAATCGAGTAAACGAGCAGAATAAAAACGACGAGTCGGGATTCCATCTGATCAATGGTGCAATACAAGTAAATGAAGAGGGTGCGAAACTTTTTCATAGGTACACAAAAAATGAGATAAAAAGTGACGCTAGAAAAACAAGGCTCAAGCAGTGGAAATCTACCGTAGAAACAGCAACAGTGTGAGCGAGTGAGAAAAGGAACCTAGTGTTCACTGTCGGGATGTATATTGGACCATTTGGAACTTAGACTTACAAAATTATTGTAGTTCGATTCCAGCTAAGGCGGGGAGAGGAGGCGTACTGACGAGTACACAAGTGAAGTATATTTACAAGCAAAGAGATAACTGAGGTGTGTGGGTGGATATTTCGATATAACTCTTGCGGGGTGCGAGGTGAAAGGGGGACAAATTGCATATAATAACAATTATAAAAAGATTTGCAGATAAGAACTTAGAATCATCCATAGGATGTCTATCATAGTATGCTGGGGCTTTTGGGGTGTATTATCTGATTGTTTTAGCACTGTTTATGAGCGTTATTCAAGGATAAGAAGGAAAGGGGAAGGGGGGGGGTCCTACTCCAGCAGTCGAATCACTACGCGCGTGCCATCTATAGGCGAGATGCAGTGCAAGAGGCGCTCGGGTTGCGGCGCCGGAGGTGCCGTGGGAGGGCCGCGCTTCGCCGGCGGCTGCGGCCGCGCGCGCCGCGTCAGCAGCCGCTTGGGCGCCTCTGGCGCGCCAGCAGCCACGGCGCTGGCGCCGTCGAGGCGCTCGCGAAGCGCGCTGATCTGCTGCTTGCGGCGGCCGCTGAGGTTGAGGAACGCGGCGATGGGCAGATCGGCGAGCTCCGCGGGCACCGTGAAGCGGGCCTGTTGCAGCTGCTGCGGGGGCGGAGCTGCCGCCGCAGCTGCAGCAGCAGTCGGCTGCTGCTCCTGCTGCAGCAGCTCGTCGCCGAGCAGCTCCAGCAAGTCCTCGTCGTCGAGGGCGTCTGAGAGCGCGGGCGACAGCGCGCACAGCGCTTCGAGCCGCGAGTAGGAGGTCAGAGGATCGTCTGGGTTGGGTGTAGATAGGGGAGGTGGAGGGGTGTCGGTAGGGGCGGGCGGACAGGGGGAGAAGGCAGGGGGCGAGGGAGGAGCAGGCGCTGAGGTGGTGCTGATCCGCGACTCAGTGCCAACCTGCAACAGTCGCGTTTCACATAATTCGTAAACGGTGAGATCGCCCTTGGAGGTAATAACTTTGGGTCCAGCGTTCAATAAATTCACAAATCGTTGACAAAATTCTCCGTAAGACTGAAATCTGCCGTACCACTTCCGGTTCTACATAAATTTATCCAAGCTGCTACCGTACCTACCGTACCTACCGTATACCTCGGACTATCGTACCTTCTCACATCCCACTCCCGTTCTGCATCGAACGATGGTGCTGCTGCTGGTGGTGATGGGAGGAAGAGCCGGACTGCTGCTGCTGCTGCTGCTCGAGAAAGTCTGCAAGCGCATCAAATTACCTCACGATGATTCCCTGTTTCAGCACTTCCTTTTGAACCCAATGAACGGAATTCAGTTTGAATGCGGTGTAGAGGGTACCCTTACATATGCCCATTTACAGCCATTTCAATAATGCTAGAAATCGGGGGGAAAAGTGATTCCGGCTATGAAGTTCTCGGTTTCAACATGTTAGCATAATCACAATTTCTTGCCGACTTCAATTGTTCTTCAATCAACCCCAAAAAAAAACGAACCCACATACAATCCAATCGTTGCATTTCCGTTTCAACTTCTTTATTAAGGCCCTCTCAACTTAAATATCTGTGAATGCGGTGTATGTAAGGAGGCTCTCCTCACATATGCCTCAATCACAGCCAATTCAATTAGACTGAAACCCCGGTACCCATAAAAGAAGATAACCGCAATGTGTTTCTCTGTTTCGACACATTCTCATATCAACTTTTTGGAGACGTTAGTGATACTCAGTTAAAAAATGACCATTCGAGTGCTACTTTCTTTCCAAGCTACTTCCCAAGCTACTGCTGTAATTGACCAAGAATCGATTTGCCTTTCCATAATCACCAACGTGCCTTCCTCCCCCCACCTTTCTAACCCGGCGCGTCTAGAACACCTCAACTGACCAATATCGACTTGGATCTGGTCCTGAAACGACATCATCATCTTGTCGTTCTGTCGCTTGATCCGCTTCCGCTCCGTCTGCCGCTGCCCGAGGTCGCGTCGCTGCTCAGGGGTCATACGCGCGTATCTGGAATTAATTATATTCGAATATTTAATATAATTTTGGAAAATAGAGACGCTGTGAAAGAAAATAAATAAAGATGAACAATTCGAGAGCTTCAAGGGTTCCCGAAGATGTTCGAGTGATCTACGGCGCTAAAACACAGAACACAAGGCGGATCGAGGGAACATTCCTACTCGCTCTAACCCGGCGCTTCTAGCACGCACCATCTCCGCTAGACAGGCACATCCTAACGCTAATCACCTCCTCCTCGCGGCCTCCGCCCACTTTGCCTTCTGCTCCTCTTTCTGTTCCTCACTCATGTTGTCGAAGCGACGTCGCGTCGGCTCGTACCCTCTGCAAGTAGAGTTCGAAATTCAGGGGGTGACCGTCTCTTCATTTCACACACTCTCTCGTCCCCTCTAACCGGTTAGAGAGCACGTGAGGTGAAGAGACGGTTACCCGTATTTCGAACTCTACTTTGCAAATACTTTTGCCAGAGGCTTTTAGAGGTGTTCAGGAAGTTCGAAACACAGGTCATAGTCTCCTCATCTTACGTGATCTCTCGCCAGTCAGGAAAGCGAGAGAGCATTGGGAAATGAGAGAAACAGGCGTTAGTATGCTGAACACCTCGGAAGCTTGGCTAAAGTATTTTACGAGGGTGGGAGCATTGCACAACGGCCTCTCACAATCACGATGCACCGCGAGTTCCATATTTTCGTTCCTTCTTTAAAGCAACGATGGATTTTTTACGTTTCCTTTTTTCACTTCGCACGCGGAGACTACTACTGATGAATGCACACTACGGTTCATATGGATGCACTGAAGGACAAATAACATTAGCACGTTTTATTTTCTATAAAGGAAGATGGTTTGTGCATGTGACCAAACTGATCCCGCATTACGCATCATGGCGGTGAGGTGAAACCCAAATGGAAGCAGTACAAACATAATATGTTTTGTCCCGTGAATGATTCTTTAAAGATAAACCCTGTACAATACTGCTACCGAACCAACACTATGAATGATGACGTGAAACCCAAATGTCAAAGCTCTTTTTCGACAGAAACATGGTCATCATTAACTGAATTTTGACAGAATTCTAATAATTTTGTTAGACATAAAATAAAACAAATTAAATAATTTGAATATCTCCTCCTCAGGGATCAATTACCTAGGAAAAAGCCATTGTTTAAGACGGGTACGTTTTTCAGTCCAATGGCGAAAAAACGGACACGTATTTACAAAATCTCAAATTGTAACCATATTTACCCCTTTTTTCCCGAGTCGGATCGCCTCCGGCGGGCACGTTTCATGTCCAAAATCAGAAAAGGCGGGTACGGTAGGTTAAAATTAACGTACTAGTTGACCCCTGCTCCTCCTCGTGGCCCTCATTTTGTCTTCTGCACCTCTTCGACAGATTTCTAACCCGGCGCTTCTAGCGCGCACCCCTTTACCAAAAAAAAAAGTGCACCCTAGCCGTTCCTCACCTCCTCCTCGCGGCCTCCGCCCACTTTGCCTTCTGCACCTCCTTCTGGTTGTCGCTCATGTTCTCGAAGCGACGCCGCGTCGCCTCCGCCCAACGAGCCTGCAACAGATGGTGTTGTTGTTGTTGTTTTTCCTATTGTATTGTTGTTGTTTTTTAATCAAAATAGATTTAGATTCAAACACTAATACCAAGTCAGTATAGATCATGTATTTCTTCCTCCAAAGGTATCATGCTGGCACTGCATAAGGACTTGATAGCGACACTAATGTAATGCGTGAAACCAAATAACCGCAAATGAAAGTTTCTATCAACAATGTCCCAAAAAGACGGAACAATTGTTTTTAAGAGTGATGACTATTTTTATTGTGATTAAAGGTATTCGAGGGCGAACTAAATCGAATTAGCAGATAGACTCCAGTACCATCACTGAAACTCACTAGTACTTACTCCAATTAACAAAATTCTCTAGCGTTTTCTTGAATTCTTGAATTGAACAATTGATTTGGAATTACTACTCTGATTCCCGCATCAAACTTTAAATTCAAGCAATGAAACCGCAAACTCACTCGTTTCTCCGGATCGGCCGGTCTCGAGCCGCCCACGCTGCCCGGTGACATCTGTAAACGGATATTTATATAACACGTATGATTTGCATACTTAGAACGTACTTAGAACTGGGCAAGAAAAACTAGGTGACAAACTAACCTAAACAGGCAATGTTTATGAGAAATCCTTCCAAAACAGTCAAAGCTGTTGACAATAAGGTATGTTTTCGACAAAGATGTATTTTCTTTGCTAATTTTTCTCTGTCTGGAACATTATTTTGACCCGCATTATCTGAGTTTTTCACTGACGTGATCTATAAGGAGCCACGGGGAACGCTAATAGCATTAACAATTCTGGCGAGAATACCGTAAGATGAAAACAAGAACACTAACAATAAGTTAGCATCAAAATAATGAACAAATAAGGAACCACCATGCTCAGCCCCTGCTGCATCGCCTTCAGCTCCTGTAGACGGCGTTGGAAACTGCAAGAAAAGAGATTTAATTTGTTTCTTTTAAATCTGATAATTCTTTTAAATCTGATAATCTTTGTTTCTTTTAAATCTTGCGCGGATTTACACTAAAAATAGCTCAAAATTGTAAAGAAAGATTCGCAGATTCAAAAAAAATTGATTAAATGGATAATTTGAACTGACTCCATCGGGTCATCGACCATCAGCCCTTCTTCACTCGGTAGGCGGAGTTCTGAAATCATGGTTGGTTTACGTTTCACCCCTTCCATAGCAGCAACAATTTCGAAAGGAATTCAATAGTTTCGGCGGTGTTGGTAAAAAAAACACAATAACATTCTATACCAACATTCTATATTTGGGATTCGATCGCATCACAATTTAGAAAGACAACCAAAGGTACCAACCTTTTTGCTGATTCATGTAGATACCATTCTTGTCGTCAGTGTTGTGGTCCTGTAATTAAAATACTTATCTAAATATCTTTACTTTTATCTTTAGCCGCTATTGAATCAAACTCATGATCCATCAAACTTCGTGAAAAATAATTATAATAAAAATACCTTATTGTTGTACAGATTGGCCAGGAACACAGCGGGGTTGATTTCGCCAGTCTGCTGGTTTACCGTGGCTGAAAGAAAGACGGTCGTTCAAAACACCCCAAGAACGAAAACAACGAACAATAAATACAATAATAAAAAATAAATACCTCTCGGTTTGTAGCCTGACGATGAAGAGATCATGGACAGCGGAATTTGCAGGTTATTCACGGCTGAAAATTCGCCGGTAACAAGCATTCGGTAGTCCATCGGTGTAAACTACATTTGACATTTCCTAATATCATGATGCGTTTGCCCAGTGGCATTGCCTTAACATATAAATATATAAATAACATTGTATATTTAAGTGTCACCTTCACTGGAGTTCAGCCCATTCATGAAGCGCTGTCCGCTGTTGCCATTAAGGTACTGAAAAAGGAGTTTAAAATTCGTGAAGAATTCGTTGAAACAGTCAAAACTTTTAAAATCGATGACAAAAGAGTGAAGCTGCCGGCTAGACAAAGAGAATGAAATAAAAGCAAACTGACGTTCAGTTTGTCGCCAAATCCGCCGCTCCTGTCCTCGCCGTTATTGAGTTGACTGAAATTAAATCAATCATAATTTTAATATTCCTTTTATATCGCCTAGTATGCAATTGCCGTTCCATGCACCGATAGGTACATCCTCGTATAGTGATTTTACTCTAAAATGGTAGGACTACAATTGCGTTTATATTTGAAGCGAAGGAATACACAATTTACCAAACAATAGGCTAAACTGTGCAACGAATTATGCAATCGGTGCAAAAGCTAACGGGGAAAATGGGTCAGCGACTCTCACCGCACGAACGCTAGGTAGTAGCAAAACAGGAAAGTGAGACGATGGGGATGAATGCGTAATCGACTCACTTGACATAGTGAGCGATGCCCTGGCCATTGTTCGATCCGCCACCTCCCGTCGAGGAAGACATCCCGAAGCGGAACTAAACACATGAATTTCATTCAATAGAAATGACAAAGAACGCGAGCGAAAACGCGACATTGCGATTGAACAAGTCAAAATTCAAGCAAAATCGCGATACTTTAGCCTAAACTTCGACATACTCGACTAGAGCCGCATTACGCCTTGCCGATAGCACACTAGCGCACTACTTGATAGCATGTGAGAGAAACGGAGAGAGAAGGCAGAAAAACGAGAGAGAGCAAAATAAGCAAACGCGCACAACGTCCTTCGTGCGCAAAGGACGGGTCGATACGAGCCCGCTTCATTCTTGAATTGTGAATTAATTTTTCTTCTTGGATTTTTTAGAATATAGGCACCGCAGAGTAAAATTTCAAACTCATTCTAATATTCATGTTTTGCTACTGTGAGGTAATCGAAAATGTAGAATCATGATTGCACTTTTAGAATTTTAAAATATTTTAAATTGAGCTAGTTTTTAGGTGTACTGCTAAGCTCCGCTCCCTGTGGTGTGTGCAGTTCGCTGGGTCATAATATTTCAGCGGGTCAATTACTGAAATTTTCAAATACTTTTATTTTTGTTTTCTAAAGTTTAATTAGATATGTAGTGCCACATGAGAAGCTCAATAATTGATACATAGAATGGTTGATTTTTTTCTTCGGATGTTAGTTTGGGAGCGTTACAACATTCTACAGTAATCTTTACCGTATCTCAGATGAGCTACTTAACGCTAGCATTGATCCTCGATTCTGTCTCATATTGCATCCTCTACCGATGAAGATTCCAAATGCAACAGTAAATTAATGCGGCGAACATCACTTCCGCGAGAATCTTAGCAAACCCCGTAAAAACATGTGCTAACTTTGATTGACAATTTCCAAGTTTCGCTGAATTGAATTTTGCTAATTTTTCTTTGATAACAAGGTAATAACTCAAAGAAGATATTATAAACATAATTGGAGAGCTGCATCCCTTAATTCGTTCACTGGACAATATATTGTGAGAAAATGGCGAATTGTGAATTTTTGGGAGGGATTTTTTTATTTTTTCACTGTGAGTTTTTAGTGAAGTTTTCTTCATAATAACTATAAAAACTAAGAGCTGCACCCTCTAATATTCGATTAAACTATGAAAAACGGTTTTGTGGGACGAGTTGAATTCCCGCGCGTTCGAGGTTTACTAATCGGTCGCAGGCCTTCTCTGGCTCTCGATTCTGAAATTCCCGGACTGCGCTCCCTATTTAGAATAATTAATTTAAAAATCATATTAGTAATATTTATCAATGAACGCGATAAAATTCATGCGATAAAATTTCTTCATCATCATATCGAGGCCTGATTGAACGAAAAGACGAGAAATTAAGTAATTTATTCAGCGATGAAATTTTTTATTCTTCAAATTTTTATTGACATCTGACGTAATCATTTCTTTCCGTAGAGTAGTTGGCGAACATGACTGCTCTTGAGATCGCGGTTCACCGTAGCCTCGAGGAGGTGCTCGACCTAGAATTCAATCGATAATCAATCTGAGGGTACGGTAGATATCTCACCTTCTTTGCCCTGCGCTTCTTCGAGTACGTATTGCAGGCTGCAATTTGGATCTTTAGAGATCTAGGATCTACCGAAATATTATCGATCGGCCATCTACCGTAATCTCTAGATTATCTAATGACCATCTACCGTACCCCCGTAATCCCTAGTATATCGATCTACCGTACCCCAAACGATGATGGCCAGTGGGATAATGCAGATCGACAGCAGGACCGGGTTCATGCTGGCCGCCTTGTTGTTGTAGTGAGAATAGACATTTGCCGTTTCCAGCTCGTTACAGAACTCGCCTGAAGATCAAAGATTAATAATCATCGAACTCTTAATTCTGTTCATGCACCGTCATTTTTACCAACGAAATGAAGAGATGTGACTAGCACGAGGAACAATTTTGAGTAAAAAAAAACAAAGAACAGAATGACAGAATTACAGAGGTAACAGTTGTCTACAGATAAGAACACAAGGATTAAAATCAAGTAGTCATAGATCGAAATGAATTCACAAAGATCAAAGATCAACTCTCACCCGAATAAGGCGGTTCGCAGATGCATTTCATGCTCGTTTGATCAGGTTTTCCGTGCTCGCAAACAATCTGGAAGCTACCGTATTCCAATCTACCGTAACTCAATACCGTACCTCATCGCACTCGCTCTTCTCCCAGCCGGGAACACAAGTTGTACACCTGAAATCGATTCCGTAATCAATCAATACCGTAATCTTCAGTTATTGATTCGACTTACCCTCCATTCTGCGTCCTCTGAAACGTCAAGCAGTGCATCTCCCTGTGGCAGATCGTTCCCTGCGAATCAATTCCCTGATTCAGGGGCAGGGCGCTAATTCAAATCCTACCGTATATCCGTCATCGCACTCGCACTTGCCCGCAGCGATCTTGCCGTGGATGCATCGCTGTTGGTTGGGAAGGGACTGCAATCGATCAGAAGGGGTACTGTAGATTTATCGCTCGATTACCGTACCTCGACCAGGCAGACGAGTATGGGTAAAACGAGCAGAGCTCGTCGGTGCATGGTCCTTGTTGAAATCGACCCGCGCAATGAGAGGAGAATCGAATTGGAGAAATTGGGTGAGAGATGGGAGAGAAAGGAAGAAGGAGAAAAATGCGAACTCAGAGCGAGAGGAGGGACAACCCTGTTAACCGCAACCGTTCTCTCAACCCCCTTCCCCTTCATCACAACTGGTTCCGCACCGTTCATAAATTGCGACATTTTATCACTTATTATTATTCACACTGTATTTACAACAAACATGATACTCGTAGAAATGTGTAACAACGTTGACAAACAGGCCGAAAACAAACAAATAAACGAGGTAATTTGGCGTGTCTAAATCGAGCGAGAAATCAGTTCCTCTCAAGAGGAAGTGACCTTCACCAACTAGAGATCGTGTTAGGCTCTCCCATCTCTTCTCAGTCCAGCTTCACATTGAGATGTGGCCTCGGTATCACGGGATACGGTAGGATAGCCGCCTGCGGTACGGTAGTCTCGAGTACGGTAGCCCTTGCCGGTGGTGTGTCTATAAAAGGCACTCGATCTACTTGCACTAAGCTCCCGATTTGCACCAATTTCCGAGTAAGTGTAATGGTTTTTGAGTGCGCAGCCCCGATTAGCCGTAAAGTTGAAGAGCAGTAAAGAATCGCCTCTTCAATCAGCCTGCTCTCTCGTCTGTCAGAGAAACGAGAGATCACGCAGATTGAAGAGACGCCTCTTCATTCTTCAATCGCTAACAAAATCGGCCGATCTGCTCACTTTTCGGTTCCACTGATCGATAAGAGAAATCTAATCTAGCCAAAGCGACGGCCCTTCCGTTTTCGATCTGTCACACTCCCCCAACACCTATCGCCCATCCCTTCTACTTCCGCATCTAATCATGAATAGGGTTGACAGGGTGAAGAAACCGTCTCTTCATTCTTCATACACTCTAACAGGTCATAATCGTGAAAAATACCACACTTTTTTTCGTTCTGACATCATTAGTAAATTACTATTAAAGGCTTCTCTTTTTCTCCGTGTTCTCAATCCGGTCAGCGTTTCGAGAGACCATGCGAAATGAAGAAACGCATTCTTCACTTTGACAGCCCTAATCACGACCGTGTCCCCTTGTCAATCACAATCTGACACCCCCGCACTACTGTTCCCTGCCCCATCACTGATAAGTATGTCGAATCACACATCTGCTCCAGCAAACACCATTATGACCAATGAAACTACCGTACTATCAGGCTGGTGCAAAAGTTTCTTAACGAATTTATCTCGGTAGTTTTTGGCTTGTCCCTTCCTTGTTCCTTGATCAATCAAGTCACAGTTTTTTGCACTCGATGGCCCCTTAAATACTCTTTTTAACCAGCATGTCGGAATCGCTGTATGATAACTGAGACCGATATGGCATTCAATCAAAGACAGCATAGTGCGATTTTTTACACACTTTTAATTGTGCCAGTGTTCCATGGAGAACTGAGATATACTCAAATCTGTACCAATGGCGCATTGTGCATTCATAATATGTCACAACTGATGTGGGGCGCCGAGTCTATCACAAACGGCCTTCTAAAAATAGTCACATATTTGATAGGAATAGTTGCACAAAAATCTATTCTTTTATAAATCCTTATCATACATTTGTCTCGATGGACCTAGTGATCCCAAATGTGTCGTAAATTAAAGTTGTTACCCTGATAGGTTCACAACATTATTCAGGGGAATATCGAAAGTCCCATTCTTAAGTTGCGTTTTTCGAAAGTTGTGGGTAGTAAATCGACGATCGAAATAGCCACTTTTAGCGATCCAGCATTTCGTATGGCATGCATGAACCTGATCTTTCACTGCCTTGTCAACCAGTAACCCTTCCCCAATCCCTCTGAAATTGGTGAGAATTCAGGGATCACTTGTTTTGAAAATAATGCGATGTGAATGAACATACCCAAAATGCCATGTTTTCGATGTTTTTTGTTTCCGATTTTTTTCCTCAAATGCTAAGTTGTTTTGAGCCAATTAAAATGTGTGGCAACAGTCCTCATACTCGTACCTAGTTCACAGTTCAAGGGAATTTGGAGGTGATTCAGTACAAGAGTAATGGAATTGAAAATACGTTGTTAAGAAACTTATGCACCAGCCTAATACAAAATGAAAAATTGTCCCGTGAAATTTGTGCTAATTGTGAATCTGCTCTAGACACCTAATCACCATACCTTACCCTAATCAGATCAAGTAGACAACGTTGTAAATCGTCAATCTGCCCTACCAAACTAAATTCGTCGCTTCGAAATACCATACTTAAGTCGAATCATGAAATCGCCTTGCAAAACTAAGATCTGTCCAACCGAACAAAAATTGACCCCCCTCGAATTACCGTACCTCCTTAGTCTTCGTGAAAATTAACCAAACCATCGATTTTCGTGCAAATAATAAATTTGCCCCACCAAACTACCGTACCTCGATCGGCGAAGAGGTCGACGTACTCGGAGGCGATCCTGATCAGCAGGAAGAGCGCGGCGGCCGTCGTCGAGCACACGAGTACGGTAGGAAGGACGAAGGCCAGCGTGATTACGGTAGCCGTCACTGGAATGAGGGAAACTGTAGGATACGGCAGTTATGTTTTAGATCAATGACACCTAACAGCGGGTGAACTGTGGACTAACAATAAGGGTTGTATCAGTGTAGGACATAAAACTGGCACATGTGGGGTTCAGTAATCAAATATCTGTGCGACTGGGCCTCGAACTGTTAATACGGCAGTTGAATCCTGTTTTCAATCAAGAAATCCCAATCTACATTAAATGTGTTGATTGATTGCAATTGAAAACTACTGAATTCTCAATCGATTAGGCTACCGTATCCCTCCAATCAATAACAACCATATCCCCAATCAATAACTACCGTATCACCAATCAATAACTGCCGTATACCCAATCGATAAGCTACCGTATCCCAAACCAATTACCGTACTCACATTGGACGATGAGGGCGACGCCGAAATTGATGACGAACGTCGTGATGAAGACGATCGATCCTCCGATGAGCTGAAGAAGATTACGGTAGGTTGGAATTACGGCATCACCCGAAAAACTTTAAAAAAACGTTCAAAAATCACAAAAAAAAGCTCGCAATACTCTGGCAGCACCGTTCATCCTTCCGTAACAAATTCAGCCTATCGCATGGCCTCTTTATCAGCAAATGATCTGGGTACGGTAACTCAAAGCACGGTAGGCCAGACAAAATTCGTTGGGCCAAAGTCCTTACCGGAATGGCGTTGAACACGAGCAGCAACGCCACGAGAAGCCTCGTTTCCCGCTGGTTTAGCGCCTCAGTCAATCGCATCTGGAAAGATCAAAGATCAACATTTAGAAAAAAACACGGAAATTCATCAAATTCAAAAAATGAATATTGCCAAACTTCGCGAAAACGAAAGGAATTTTCACCAGCCTGATGCTCAATCATTAATTGACTATTGAATCCCCTAACACTCACAGTAAAGATCAAAGATCAGTTCGCTAAATCCCAATTTGATAAGCTGAAAACAAGCGCGAGAGCCGGGGTAAAAAGCGAGTAAATCGCCGCGGCCGAAACCTGATCGCTCTTACTACTCTCACTCACACTCACTCTCTTTATAAGACACGCGAAACACTTTTGCAGAGGGGGATCGGAAGGGAAACAACAGTTGCTTCCATTACTCGAAATTTACTGCTAAACTACACTTCCTGATCCTGCGTCCTATCCTCAAACCCTGGCACTCTTCCAGACAATGGGATGACGGTTAACCATGCTTCACCTTAGATAAGGATTGTGGGAACAAGGGAGTGAGAGAGCAGGCAAATACGAGAGGATGGGCAGAGAAAGAGAGGCAGAGGGAGTGTGTCGATTTGAGAGGTAATTCTTCTTGCGAATCGTATCGTTTATCGCATTCTTCTGCAGGGGGACAACCATCAAAACAGAAGAATTTATCCATTAATTACTCACATGAAACGGGGCACTGATAAAAAGGGGCGAATACACACAATCAATACAAATCAAGGCAAGGATACACATACTAGGAGGTTACTGCAAGACAAGGGGCCTCCAAAACCTGAGGGTAAAATAGTGTGGGCAAACAAGTCAGGATACTGTACTACCGTAACCAGGGGCTACCGTAACCTGACTGGGATACCGTAGTCTACCGTAATCTACTCGATGCCGACAGCCTTTCTGCTGTAGTCGTACAGCTGCTTACACGCGAGATCGTCCAGGGCTACCGTACTCTCCGACTTGCGCGCGCAATCACTGTAAGAGAATTTCGATTTATTCATTGCCGACAACGATTTTCAGATAATCATTAATTTAATTGCCTTTAAACCCAATACAATCCCCGTAGCATTGACCCAAAGCCGACAGCCATTCTTTTGAAGAGAGACTGAAACCCAGCTTCAACATGCCAAATGTGTCAAATTTCACTTGCTCGCGTTAAGTTTTGTGCAATAAATGCGTCCTTCTAGATCTCTCTATGAAATAATGCTACTGAAGCGCTTCTATGTACACCTCGTAATTTCTAGCCCGTTAGTTCACAATTTCATCTTTCCCCCTTTACCTGAAGTAGCATCCGGAGACGCCCTTGACCTTCTTGGAGAGGGCGAGGAACAGCGAGGTCTGCGCGCCGTCGCGCTCCGTCTTGATGAAGAAGGCACTGAAGGAATATTGATTTATCGATTTGTCATTGATTGATTGTTATTTCACTCGAATCAGAGAACGGCACTAATTCGACAGCGTAACAGTTTCACATAATGAAGTAGTGAAACCTGGATCAAAATCACCAAACAGATCAGACTGAAATAAAGCCCGGTTCCACCGTAGTTCTACCGTAACGCAGTAACTACCGTAGTCCGCTACTTACGCGATCGACGTGAAGGGCTTTCTGCCGAGGGGTCCGAGGTGGCGGGAGAGGTCGGAGGCGCAGGCGCCTGAATCAGGAGAAGATAATTACTGTTTCCAATGGAGTATCGAATATCGCTCTCTTGTTAAAAACGCTTCTAAAAAAACTTTAAAACGCAATAATTCGCAAATATCATTTTGAGCAAGGGCCAGTACATTTCCACAGAAGGTGAAACCACCGATCACCATTCAAACCACTTGACACTGCACATTTTTTTCTTGAATCAAAAAGCCGCATTCACTAATTACAAATAATAACATCACACGTGTACCGGACGCGAAACCGTATTCCACGGACACCAAATAACCCCAATCCTCGATCCAATCCCCGTCTGTCCCTGCAGTATCTCCTTACCAGGATGGAGCGAGTTGACGCAGACGGTGTTGTTGCCGCGCGCGCGGATGCGACGCGACAGCTCGCGCGCGTGCATCACCTGAGATACGTTATTCCGTGAATAAATTACAGTATCCCGAGATGCATTTTGCTGTACGCATACAATCCGCATTTAGACACCTAGCATTAAAAAAGACATTTAGGAAAAGGATATTTCATGTTTCAAAAGTCCGTCAACACTACTGACTTAAAGTTTCAAACGATGCATTCGTCATAAGCAAACGAACAAGTAAACCCAATTTTCGATCACTATCCATCGTTCTCCTACCGTACTACTCACATTAGCCAGCTTGGATCTGTTGTAGGGCGCGAGACGGCCGTACGACTTCTTATCGTCGATCATGTCCAGGTCAAGCGGGTCAGACTGCAAATCAATCGATCAATAACTTGCAATCAGCAATCAGTTATTGCATCAATCAGAAGATGTGCTCACATGGGAAAGTGGCCGACAAGAATGAATTAATTTTTAAGCTAACGATTTTTTATGAAATTGCATGAAGCGCTTTCCTGTTTAAAATTATTATTTCGAAACCGCAATCGTTTTAAACCTCGAAGGGTGATGAAAATCGGACCCGCTGATCCACCCCACCGTACTACTACCAATACCGTACCATCACGTTCAGCATTCTTGACATGACCCTGGCATATCTACCGTTCACAAACCTGACCCAGGAAACTCATTTGATACATTTGACCTTCAGAACCACCACTACCGTACCTTCTCATGCAGCATGCTGGACACATTGACAATTCTTCCCTCCTCGGCCTTCTCCACGAGCGGCAGTAGCAGCTCCGTCAGCAGGAATGGGCCTGCAGATGAAGTTGTTATTTGAGGATATATCGATAAAACTGCAAGCGCACAAGTGCAATATTATAACAAGAACACATTATTTCATCAGCAAGAACGGGCCTGCAGATTAAAATATTTTTTGGAAACATGATCTCACCCGCACTCTCGTCCCCGCATCGAATCATAGTATCATGCAACGATGAAACTCCAAGCTCGCGACCCCGTCGCCTCTTTCAAATTACAGAATCTCCTTCCTCTATCATAGTTTACCACCATAATGCTTAGCCTAGTTCTCCTTCCCGTAGAATGTTACAGTACTCGCTCACTACCGTACTCAGATGGTCTCCTACCGTAACCCTCGCCTACCGTACCCAGATGGTTGCTCTGCCAGGTCATCTCGTGCCCGTCCTCGGTCAGCTCGAACTTGGGATAGAACATGATGCCGGCGTTGTTGATGAGGATGTCGAGGTGCGATTCGACTGCAAGGAGAGGGGTAAGCGATAATTGGAGAGGTACCGTAATAAAATATGATAGTTTGTTTACGTATCAGCATGGTTTTGTTGTCACGATACTGAATTGAAGTTTCATAGGTGGTTCAAGGAGTGGCCGCTATATTAGGAAATTATTATATCTAGCAATGGTAGGAAAAAAATAAATTCAGGCATTGGGCATTAGTGTTCCACAAACGATTCTAAAGCCTGCAGGGTGATTGCGCACCAATCTCATGTGCACTTCGTTTATAAAATAAAAATTAATAATCACCCTTCCAAATATTTATAATATCCACCTTTGCAGTTTCACTTTCACTAATACTCCGATTATGCGCATTTTCGGCAATGGACCAAGTAGAGCCGGTATATCAATCAACAAACTCCCTCACCCTGGGTGATTCTCTTCGCACAAGCGCGAATGCTGGCAAACTTGGACAGGTCGCACTGCTCGTAGACGAGACGAGTCGCATCGCAGCCCATCTGAAGAGAGATCAGAGATTAGTGATCAAAGATCAAGGCTCAGAAATCTGACTACAAATAAAAGTTCAACAGCCTAATGCAAGTAATTTGTGTGAAATATGTCACTAGCACTCCTTCTACACCTCTGAACGGGAACTATGATTTCAATCGCCAAGAGACTTTTGAGAGAAAGCAACTACACAGTGTAGTGTCTACACTTTTCACAGTTCGTGCCAAAATAAGTATGCGAAATATTGCACTAGCACATTCGCCGTTTCACTCCCTCTACACCTATGAACGGGAATTCTGATTTTAATTATCCCATGACTTCGACTGCAAAAATCAATAACTGCTCCACCATTAGTCTTCTTCTGGCTTCTGAATGTGAGACACAATACACTATTCAAGTCAATATTGAAAATTCAGTGCCAAAATTGATCCAGCACATTCACTGTTTCAGTCCTTCTACACCTCTGAACACGGCCTCAGAATTCAATTGGAACTCGATTTGCGTTACGAAAAAATCAATAACCAATCCACCGTACCCGGACGAGCTTGATCTTTGCCTCGTTGGCGCGCTCCTCGCTGCGGCACAGCATGTACACCTGCAAAGCAATCGGCAATCACCTACCGTAACCTTAATCGATAACGACCTACAGTATCCCAGTCTCAAAACCTGATGCAAAATGACCACATTTGCAGCATAATATCGAGATGAATCAATACTACCGTAATCCCCTCCCAGCTACCGTACCTTGGCTCCTCTCAGGTTCAGCTCGCGCACCGTCTCCAGGCCGAGGCCCGTGTTGGCGCCCGTGACCGCTGCCACCTGAAGCGATTACGGAAATCAGATCACGGTAGATGCTGTAGTCGCACTGCCCATCCCGTGATGAGCTCCATGCTCGGACCAACAATCGGCGTTTCAGAGTAACGTTTGTTGAACATCGCGGGGATTAGCTTCCGAAATCGGAGGTTTAGTCCTAGATCCAACCCACTGCTCATCGCAGTAGAGTTCGAAATACAGAAGATCGCCTCTTCATTTCACACACTTCTTGTCACTGGTGAGCGAGTACGCGGAGTGAAGAGACTATTATCCGTATTTCACCTCTGGGGCTCAAATCCACCGCAACTACCACCTTAATCCATCGTACCTTGCCCTTGGCGGAGGCGCGCTCGGTGAACTGACCGCCCTTGATCCACTTCCTGCAAGGATTTACCGATTAGGCTTACATTTTTGAAAATTTAGGCCATCATTCCCTTGATAGAGAATTTCCAATTTCCATGAAGGTGACTCATTGCTTCAACACTTGGCAGGCAGTTTTGCGTAACCCGCAACAATACGTAGATCGCTTCTTCAAAAACAATTTTCACCACAAAAGTCCTTTGACTGATTTATTGCAGCAAGTATGGCCGCCTTGAACTCGCGCTATCCCCGAATCTTATATGAATGTTCTGATAGACAACGAGCTCTAATTCGGCGCTCCTATAACGCTCAGTTTCATCATGAGCCCCTATTCAGCCTCACCTCACGAGGAAGAGCACGATGGCGGCGCCGACGGCCCACGCGGCCAGGCTGCACAGGCAGCAGTCCCCGTCCGTGTGCGACTCGTCCATCTCCGGGTCCTGCACGGATTCTCCACGATTACGGTAGGAAATCGATCGATAATCGCGAAAATATGTAACAAATGTCGAAATAGAGACAAAAATTGCAATGGCGAAACGCGGAGGATGACAAACACAACTGCAATGATAGCGAGGACGAGGGTGTCAAAATGAATCACGTTGGAGAGCCGCGCACGTAACCCGCGCTCTCTATGCCACAAATAGCGTATCTGAAACACTGAATCACTTACCGCCTTTCAGCAAGACTAAACTACAACTGTGCTCGCAAATCATCACTAACCTCCACGTGTAATGACCAATAGCTTACTCAATTCGAACAGTTCTAGAAGCATGCAAATCTCTAAAAAGGGCCGGATGTGCGCATAAACGCTCAAAAACCACAGCGGGTTCACGCGCTTGAGCGCAAATAAGAAAGGGAAGAAAAGCGGGAGAGGTTTCTAGGACGAGGAAAGAATGCTCTATCTAGCACAAGGCGACGTGTTCAAAGCGCGGGATGGGAGAGGGGGAAGAGGGAGGGCGAGAGACAACGGGGAATGGAGAGAGCGCAGACACGCGCAAGCGTCTGCTTCTCTCGCCGCTCTCCTCGCATCGCGCTCTCTCTGATCTACCATCAATTGCTTCTCCTGAAGTGTGCCTGTGGATTCCCCGGAACGATTCCGACTCGGGCAATTCGCTGATTACCCACGATAAGGGGGTGATTCACAGATTAGAAAGAATGCAGGGCCGTAGTGTAGCCTCACAAATTCTCGGCTACGATGGATCTTCGTATTATCGCTGCATAAAACAGACAGATCTGCAGATATTCTCAATCAGTCGTCGAGTGTCCCCCAGGGGCAACTTTGTTTTCCCCAACAGAGACAGTTCACCGTACTCGCGCACCCATCAAAACACATCCGAAATCATCGGTGAACAAACAACCCCCCGCTCACTTCTTCTATTTTCACCACTAGAGCAGTGCTATCCTCTCATTACTGATGTGCTCTGCGTCTCCATAGAGATCGAGCGAAATATCACGACGTCCCGTGTCCCACTCAGATCGTGAGAGAAATCTCTGCAGAGGCATCTGTTAGTGTTGACAAATCGGCCGAGCGATCGAGCGAATTTGCATGCTTTGTCGTATGAAAGAAAGCATACATAATGAGGTGGGGACGTGCCGAATCGTCGTCACTATTGTCTGCCTTTCTTCCTGCCTCCTGCGTGGTAGCTCATCGTGATCTTCCTCATCAACTTGTATCTTACTAGAGCTATTTTCACTGCATTCCGTCTGCAGGGTACACTTTGCCCAAGGTTTTCCGCGCAAACAAACGTGCCTATCATTTTCCGCAATCAGTAGTCGTCATAAGAGTCAGATTTTCAGTTTCCGAGCAGTTAAAATTACTGAGTTCTCCTTTTCTGAATGCTTCATTGATTGCGGGGATCAATGGATCTGACCCTTTCATAGCCTTATCGTCTAGCCGCTTTTCATCTTTCTCCTGTTATCTCCCCGGTCATAAGACAGCTTTAGTATTGTTCCTTTTTTCAATTTGTCTCTAATAGAGAAATGCGCCATCTCATCCGCCAGACAGAGTGAGAGACCATACGAAATAGTGAGGCTCCAACGATAACTCGAGAGCCCCTCGAAAACAGCTATTATCACGCCCATTTAGTCATATCGCTGTGATTATTTGCTTGGTAGAGTCGAGCGGGTCTCTTCCGCTGATTTCAAGCACTATCGACGCCATCTCTCAGTCCCATTTTCATGCTGTTTTTTCCCGTTTTCCCTTTAATTGCAAGTCCACATGTGTTCGAAGGATTATTGAAATCAAATGCCACCGTGAAGCCGATTCTACACGTCATCAGTGAAACACCAAGCCCCCTTTAACTTTTCACTTAACCAAGTCCACATCAGACATTTCTCCTTTTCTCGTGATTGCTTTCTCTCGAATACAAACCACAAAGATCATCGATCAACCTTCCTTCCAGATGCCTCCTCAGGGTTCCTCGGAGGTTGTTCCTCAGCAGGAAATCGTCGCCGATTTCACCGATGGCCAGCTGGATCGGGCATTCGCAGCCTTCGCCAAGTTCACTCAGATGCTGCCGAAGGACGGTAAGTGCTACTAGTGCTACTCTGGGAAACGATTAGGAACATAAGGTATAGTCAGAGACCCTTCATTTACTTCCGAAGACCCTAAAAAAGAGTAATAAGCGGAACGACCTTACGTATTCCACATAGCCCTGGACTATTAGCCCAATATTTTTAGAAATTCTTCCTGCTTTCTTCCACACTGCACAATCATCATCTGACCTAATATTTGCTTGTACGCCACTAGTGACAAACAACAGCTTTTCATTACTAACAATGGCGAAAATCAAATGACAAGAAAACAAGACCTTTGATCTTTCAGGTCCCGTCCAGACACCCGTGGGCGAGCAGCTCGAGACATACGCACTGTACAAACAGGTGATCTTTAATCTCCAACTCAGTTTGATCTTTGATCTCGGTCAGGCCACAATCGGCCCGTGCAACACGCCCAAGCCCTCGCTGATGCACCCCATTCTGCGGCTAATGTGGTACGGTACTTAGTTATCGATCCGCTACCGTAATAAATCTGATATAACAGGAACGCCTGGAACAAGCTCGGCAACATGACCAAGCGCGAGGCCAAGCGCACCTACGTCGAAAACTTCATCAAGCGGGTACGGTATTATCGATTGATTACAGTACTGCAGTTACCGTACCCACCTACCGTAACCCTTTCTCAGACTGAGCGAAACTACGAGAAGCACCACAAGGATCTGCCCGCGTGGATGGCTGATAAGAAGTGAGGCATTTCAATTTTCTTCGACGGCAGCTACAGTATCCCCTCCACCACATACAGTACCCCATCTCCAGATACGAGGACGTCAAAGCTTTCGTCAAGGAGCGTCGCGAGGATTTCGGCATCACCTACATGCACACGTCTCAGGGGCTCAAGGTATACGGTACTTTTCCGAAAAAATCAATAATCGCCGCTAAACGCAGGAAGTCTCCATCGTCGGAAAGGAGATCGGATTCGAGCTATGAATGGGGCCGACGATCGATTGAATGCTACCGTACCTCGCTCACACTGTAATCATATCCAAATACTCGGTGCGGCTACCGTAACCGCTCACAGACACACCATGACAAATTATTGATTCGATAAAGCCATTTATGCAAATTGTGAGATACGAATCAGTAAAGTTGAGGTCAGTATAGTGGAATGGTGAGCACAAATAATCGGCTATAAGTCAGTGGAGGCTAAGTCGAGACTGGGTCGCATTCATAACACATGGGAAATAAGTATACTATATCATAGAAATAAAACGTTCCGGACACACGTCTATTACGCTAAGGGGGCGGAGCTTCAGAAATATTGTGCGCGGCAACGCGTGAAAATGCGAATTTAATCAAGCGCTCTTTTGCAATCACTTCTCATCGCGCTATAATAATCGGTTATTGCTTTAGAAACAGAAAAATATAACATATCATGCGTGAAAAACGATGCGAAAGTGGCGAAAAAAGTACACCATAGATTGGAACGGAACGTTATATTCCGTGGTGTGTGACAAGTTTTTTGAATTCTATGATACACACAATCAGTAGGCATACTAGGGTTATCACACAAATCAATTAATCGGGCAGTGGTAAGTAAGTGAGGGCCAAGTTAGGACTGGGAAATACTCATCACTATCAAATCCTATTTCAATCGATATTCTACAGTGAGTGTTGATCGATAATCTACGGTAATCTCCAATCGATAATCCACCGTAACCTCCAATCAATAATCTATACCGTAATCAGCGACGATCGAGTCGACTCATCAGGATGTCCAGCTCGGTCATGTTTCGTCTGCAAAGGGGCACACAATCAATATTGAGTATTGACCAATATCGAGATTTTCACACCCGAACAATTCGTGCTTCACTATCTGTACATCAGCCACTTCTATAGATTATCTTGCTTCGTTCAATGCAGGGGTTAGAACAAAATAATAATAATATTTCAATCTATCATAAACCACAATTATCGATTTCCAGTCCACCGTAACCCCCCCCCAATTATCGATTTTTTCAACCCACCGTAGCCTCGTCTCGATCTCGTCCTTCGACTCCAGGATGAGAATGTCCGGCGAGCGCGAGCGGCGTCTGCAAAGTGACGATTAGCACCATTTGACCCTTTTTTTCGGAAACTACACTCTGATTTGATGTTTCACACTACTGATAATTTGCCATCTGCCCACCTGTATGGCGCGGACGATGCTCCTCTTCCTCCTCCCGGCAGCGTCATCGACGAGGCGGCGCTCAGTCCTGAGAAAGGGGGCATCATCACCTACTTGTTAGGCATCACGACTCGATTTTACATTTAATATTTTTAAATATCAGATCTTTCGAACAGCAATTGAGTACCCAATACTCACTCGAATTCGTCCTCGCCCTTCCTATCGGCGCGTAGTAGTCGTCGACGAGGGCTGAGGAGCCGGAGCCGTAACCGGGAATTAGGCGGTCGTCGGGGGCCGGCGCGACGGGGACGGGTGCCGACCATGCGCCATCGTCGCCCGCCAACGTGGACGGCGGCCGGGGAGAGGCGCAAGACTCGCACGATATCTGCAAGAGGGGGAACGATGATAGTAATCAATCTGACTCGCCTTATTGTCAGTTATTCTACCGTAATCCTTAAATAAGTAGCCTCATTGAAAGAAGCTATGATAGGATGATTGATTTGACACCCAGAATTCTATTAATATGTTTGAAAACGGGAAACCACAAAACATCGACACTCACGAGGCAAACAGCCACTTCTGCTACACCAGCATTTTTTTCAAATCAGGAAACATCGAACATTGCGAGCAATTTTTGCCATGTGTGTTCCTTGATCATACTCACAACACCCTCCGCCTATAAATAACATCTGCATGTTTCCTACGATTTACCGTATCCCGCTGAACCAATCAATATCACATACCGTAATCGTGCTCGCCTCTCCCGACACGCTGCCGCCCGCTCCGCCCAGCTCGACCAGTTCGTAAGCGGCGCCGCGTACCGTAGCCATCGGAAGGGGCAGCGAGACGAACCCGAGTGGCTGCAAAGGAATACAATTTGAATCTCCCGCTCATTATCAACAGAATTCGCAGTTTTCAGTTGAAATTTTAACAAACAATCGAGTTTTTTTACCATAACATACTTCTACATACTACACGCTCCAAACATCTAGCTCTAATAGACTCACTGTGTAGCACAAATTCATCGGCATGCATTTCTACAACGACTACCCCCACCTTCCCCACCACATGATTGCTCACTACTTCCCCCAGAGCTACCGTAACCGTCGACTACCGTACCCCCTCCATCTTCCCCTCGGAACCCACTACATCATTTCCATTGCTCCCTGAAGCTACCGTACTCCATTTTCACCTCAGAGAGTACAGTAGCCGAGGTTACGGTAGGACCCACCACATCATTGCCGTCTCCGTCCCGATGGAGCACCTTGACGACGACGTTGCGACGCTCGCCGGAGACGTCAAACGTGCACGACCACTCGAAGCGGGGCGATCTGCGAGTTTGTGGCAATAACAATAATAAGAACAATAAGAATAACACAACACTAATAAGAATTTCATTAAATGCAATTCGATTTAGTTTAGTGGTGGATTTAGTTTAGTAAGTAACACTATCTTCATCCATTAGCAGTACTAATAGACTTGCTGTGATGCATCAATTCGCCAGCATGCCACTCGAAGAAAAACTCGAAGCGAGAATATTCAAAGCAATACATTTTCCCCTTAGATCTAGCCAATCTTCAATAACCTCTTCTGCTACTATTGATCAGCTACCGTATCCTACCGTACCTCTCCGATACCATACTCCTCTGCTACCGTATCCTACCGTACCTCGTCGGTGGATGAGCGGGCGATCGCAGCTCGCCGTCGCGTCCGTTCACGGAGATCAGCGCGCACGGAGCGGTCAGAAGGCCTCTGCGAGGGGGGAAGAATATTAAGTCAGTTGGTGATTGACCGTGAATTATGTTTATTGTCTTATGTTGCGAGAAATTATATTTCCTTTCTCTAACAAGCATTGATCACAAACAGGCAAGAAAAGAGGTTTTGGGAATAACAACAATCTTCCAGTTGGGAGCAGACTTCCTAGGGCATTTGTCGTTTCACCACTCCAATATGAACCTGCAACGCTACACTTATTAATACTTGCGTAATCGTATTGAGAATTGAAAACACTTCCTTTGCCTCCAACCCCTTCCCCCCCCCCCCCGCTCGTTCCGGTGAAAAACTCGACATGGGTATTTTCCGTTTCACCACTATCTTATCCGCCACTGAAGACCCGCTGGGCAGTGAACCTATCGGCAGAAAATAAAGCACTCTCCCTCCCGCTACTTACCGGTGATCCCTTGTCATGGGCAGTCCGCTGGCCGCGTGTACCACGAGCCGGATGCGGAGCGCGTGACGACGCGAGGCCGCGTGAGGGGACGCGCTGCCTCCGCTCGCACGCGTGAGTGAGGAGGATGAGGACCTGCGAAAGGGAGAGATCATTGTTGAAAGAGTGCTGGCACATTGATTGACTAGCTGATTGCATATTTGAATCTCGAATATTTTGTTTCCAAGAAGATAGGCAGAAATAATACCATGAATGATTCATTCTCCTTAACAAATGATAACGAATCTCTAACGCAACGGGGCTAAATTGTACAGAATCAACCATTGCTGCACTCGGTAATACACTGATCATTGTCACGATATCGATACGGTCAGAAGGAAGTGCTCACGAGGTATACGTCGCGGGTTTCACAAACTACTGAAGCACGAAATTAATAGCTCGAAAAAAGCAGTACATTACCCATTATACCTGACATTGATGAGCTAATTTTCTGAATTCCGTAACCCCAACGACCGTACCTCCTCGTAGCCGCAGCTGGTCTCGCGTACTCCATCTCTGCTCCTCCTCCTCCTCCCGTCCTCCTTGCATTCAGTGCCGCGGGCAGCGAGGGCAGCGAGCCGTTGCGGTCGTGGAACGGCGACGGACCTACAATTTGGAGAGTAAGTCTTCTTGTAGAATTCAACAGGGGAGAATTACAACAGTGCAAATTCTCTCGCTTATGCTGTACGCGTGCAACATCAACTCGACAAGTGGCAAAGGCCTGGAGTTGAGTTAGTGATTAGGCATTTGGGAATATTTCTGACATCGCATTGAGAAGAATTTCCACAGTGCCAATTCTCATACCTACCACATCGGCGTGCAAACTAAACTCGCATAGTGAAAACGCATAAATGTTTATAATTATACTATCGGAAACGGAGACTCACTATCAGTGAGTCACTGATCAAGCACATATCGTTGCGCTCATACCGGATACTCGTCGCTCAAATCTGCCTAAACAACCGTACCCATAGATACCGTACTCTCAACTACCGTACCTCTCCCTCCTTCTCTGACTGGCTGATCGTAGAAGACGTCATCGTCCTCGTCGCTCTCCGTGCCCACGTGCGCACCCAGTCTGAGATATTTTCGACTTATTGATTAGTTTGAGTTATCAATTTATGTATTGGCCTTAATTTGGACGATCAAATTGGTGCGCTCTCGCTACTCGACCTTTGAGAATACTTCGTAGCGTGAAACTCACAAGCAATAACACAATTTAAATTTCACATTTTCTTGAATTTAGTAAATGGGAAAACATGCGCAAATGCATCGCGCGATATTCCCGTTTCACACTACCATTAGTACTAGAACAAATATCCAGACGCTGATTCAGCGCACATTGACGAGATGAAAACTAGTCAGAGTTTTTTCCGGTTTCAGTTTCTATTCATTGCTCAGACATCTGGCACACATCGATGTTCGAATGACACCTATTACTAGCCCAATTATCCTCGGACAATAGAGCAAGAAAGCGAACATATTACTGCTAGGGCTGCATAATAATTTACCTCATTACTTCTTTCTCACACTCTCTAGCCGGTTATAGAAAACGATAGAGCATGGAGAAATGAGGAATACGGTTTTAATCGCTTGCTCACCTGTCATGGCTGTCCGCCCTCCTCCTGTGAAGCTGCTGCCCGTTGTTGTTGTTGTTGTTGTTGTTCTCCTGCCCTCCCTCCGAGCTGTGACTCCTGCGAATATTCATGTATCAAAAAAGAGCAAAAGCGAGTTTAATCGGATGAAATAAAGAAGAGAATAAATAGCCAATTCAATATTTTGATCCAGAATTAACGTTGCATGTGCCTTGAAAAAGCACTCTCGATGTCCAACGGGCTTTCGCTGGCCAGATGGAGAATAGTTCTTTGCAACCCGGAAGAAGAATAAATTGACACATCACGTACTCCCTCACATATATTAACCAAATGAAACTCAAGATACCCATGTTGAAAAAGATACCGTAACGATGATATTTTTTTAACAAAAATTTAGATCGTTATGTTTACCCGACGTTATGATCAAGAAAACAGTATGATTCGAACCCGGCTCGTTTATAACACACCTCCACCCCTACCCCCTCCTCACCTGCACCGGCTACCGCTCCTGCTGCGCGTGTGGCGCGCCGGCGGCACCGTGAACGTCGAGTCGGCACGTGACGCGCCTGCGAATGGATACGGTATATTGATTGGACAAGTGCTGTAACCCGCTATTGTAATAAGGAATAGCTAGGGATCGTTCTCTATGAGTAAATTCATTTCAGCCTAAAATCGAAAAAAAAACAGAATTGCAGTTCCGCGTTTCACTCTTTAGATAACTACACTGATCGCTCCTTCCCATAATCAGAGCGTGGGATCGGCTCGTATCAAGATTAACAATTTATCAAAAACAGAAGCTCTCTCCTTATTAACCTAACAAGTGTAAGACACCAGTAGTTATCGCTCTAACCCGGCGCTCCTATCACCCACTCACTCCCCCCTCCTCTTCTCACCTGCTCCTCCCTCCGCCTCGCCCCTCCACCGCTCGAGACGCTCCATCAGCGTACGTTGTTGAGAGCCGAGGTCGATTTTCACCTGCACAATAAAAATAATAAAAAGTAATCGTAATTTCAAACTGATATTACTGCCAAATGTGCAGAAAAGTGAGGACACAAAGGGGAATATAAATGCTACATCTGAGCCACAGCTGTTTTGTCCAACCTCTAATAATTTCCTCACAAGTAACTACTTATAACGTCACTTATTTCATGCAGCAGAATAGCCAATGCCGTATTCCAAAAAAAACCCCAAGCCGAATACCCTAGAGACTTGGTATGCTATTTTATACTGCCTAATCGAAATTCAAAGCGTGATACCGTACCGCTGCACAAATCGATAATCAAGGAAAGCTACCGTACCAGTGCGGATCCGCCGAATTGGGCGCCGAGAAAGTCGTAGTCGCGGTAGATGGCGAACGGCGGCAGCAGCAGGTCCTCGAGGGGGACTGTGCAGCGGGCGAGCGGACGCATCTGCAATTATTTGGTATTTTACTAAATTAAGTCAATTATTTGACAAGGAATATGGTAACATTTAGTTATTCAATGCACACAAAGTCCTGCTGGAATAAGGAACAAGGTGAAATTAGCAAACAGGCAAAATTCGGTTACAGATTTTCCTTATGAAAAACAAAATATACGAAACGCTGATCGATAAGGCTTCGGGATTAAAAAACAAAGTGGATACTACACGGCTTACAACTCCTGTTTCGACTTCTCTAGTTTTCGGTTTCACATTTCCCTTAAGTGAAGTCACATCCATCACATTCATCGATAACGCTAGCACTAATCGACTAAGCAATAAACCAAGTTCACTGGCCGAGAGCATGCTGTACATCGTCAGCTGCACCTCTTTGTCATAGGAATATTTTTCTTGTTTCTATTCTACGCCTTTTTTTCGGTTTCACGTATTCCTCAAGTAAACAAAGCGTCAAAAAACACGATCCTTTAAGTTAACTAACCGAGAACTTGCCGTGCATGGTGAGCTGCACCTCCAGGTCGAGCACGAGCGAGGCATTCGACCAGAACGGGATCACGTCGGGGCGGAGTCTGCGATTAATTAATTAACGATTAAATATTATCTAAACATGCAGATAAAAGAGTAAATTGGCACAGAGACTGGCAACCTACAAATAAGAAGCGTTTTCTTTTTCGACATGGACATCTGAAAAACAAAGTATTCGAAATTGGACAAACTTGAGACGATTGCGAAACTTCAAATCAAGAGCGATAAAATGCCTCACTTGACCAGATTGACGCGCTTGTGGCGGAAGAAGATGGCGTTCGAGCTGAAGGACGAGGCACGAAGGATCACTGAATGGGAGGGATTAGTGGTTGGACCACAACCCTCTATTTGTGAAATCCCATGATTTTGTCCTGGAGCACCGATTTCAGAATTTCGTCCGAGCCTGATTCTCATCACAAATAAAAGTTCAAATAGCCAAAGAATACCTATCGCAACAGTTATTTCAAGATGTACTAAAAGTGATTCCAAACTTTACACTTCCAGTGATCACACGCGAAGAATCACCAAAACTACGATTTTTGTTTCAATGGAACTACACATTCGACCAATTTTGACCAGGTCAAGAAATCAGCTAGACACATCTGACAATAGAACTAACTTTTAAAAAAATATAGAAAGAAGGTTTTAGCTAAAGCCAAAGATGAAAGATCAGTCTCACCTTTGGCTCTCAGCGAGGACGACACGCCGTCCGGGCACGGGAACGAGTACTTGAGCGTGTACCTACGAGGTACGGTAATCACTCTTTGTACCGTAATCTCGAGTGAAATGGACTTATCGAATTAGCGTATCCCATGAAGATCGACATTTCAAACGGTCATCAATCAATACCGTATCCTAATCCGTGCTGCTGTAGCCCCCTTGTGAATCGAATATGGTAGAGAAACAACATCAATCCTAATCTAAAGTACACGGAAAATCGATTGAAGATTCAGTACCCCAGAGACACTAATCAATATAATAACTACCGTAACAAGAATACCGTACCCGAACAAGGATCCCTTCTGCTGCAGTCCCTTGAGGAAGGGCGAGTCGTGGGTGAGGGTGATGTGGTCGAGACAGATCCTCAAGAAGGAGAAGTCGGACAGAAGGCGGTCGATGTGTAGGTCGCCTGATTATTAATAATTATTTAATGTTTTAAATAACTAATAAAATTAATTTTAAAAAAATTGATCATGTGCAGACAATGAATGTGGGCAAGCAACATGCGCGTTTCGAAAGTTCGTCCCGTATGAACTAGAAGCATTCCTAGTATTATGGTGTGAACTTTGACATTAAACAGTAAACTAAACATTTTCAAAAGAACCTATTTTTTCCTAAAGTTGCTACAAACAAGTTACAGTGAGTCTCCAAGTATGTGTTGGGACGTCTACTATGATATCGTATTGTTTTTGGAGAAATTATTTGGAAAATACCTGATCCGGTGCTTCCATTCGATCCTATTCGGTCTCGCTTCATCCTTGTCTATGGGCAGGTTACGGTAGCCACTCGCCGAGGATCGATCGACGCCTGATTTTTTATTTATTTCAATCGATACAGATAAAATGAGCGAATGAACAACGACGAGGAGGGGAAGTGCATAAAAGGAACGCGAATGAAACAAGATAGAAATCATGCGATCCTGGACAGAGTCGAAAACGCTTTGCAAAGGAGTAGCGACAAACAATAGCGAGAAAGTAGATTGTAATCAAAACGTGAGCTTGCAAATTTCGTACATTCTGGCACAACCGAAAATCTCTCCCCGACTAAAACTAATGTCCAACCAAGCGCGTGTCCTGCCCAACCTACCTCATGCCACCCACTCTTTTCCATCTCCCTTTCTGACCACACCTGACCCCTCCCCCTCCCCTCCAAGCCTCATTTCCCTCTCTTTCCATGCGACAATGGGGGCAATCGAGGGCTCCATCCTTTAAGCTGGCCGCTTACCGGACAATATTCATGAGCCCCCTATTCATCTCAGTTGGAGCGATAATTACTTGCTTTGAGGCGGAATGGTAGATTTCCTTCCCAGCTACACAGTTCCTGTTGACTCAGTGATCACCCACAACAATTAAGGAGCCGAGTATGATCAATTATAGCAAAGGTAGCAACATAGAATAAGTAAAGTGGAATAGACCATACCAAAGTAAAGTAAAAGACAATATTTTTGAGACTCATGCTTCTAATGATGTCCTAACATCTTGTGTCATCCGGAGAGCGTCCATCAATTATATATCTATAGCTTACCATGCGATCCTTCAATTTGCAACTGTGCAAGTACTGATTGCAAGCAAAAAAGCAAAAATAAATCACAATCGGCCCATACGATACATGATCAGTGCATCAACCAACAAACAGATCGGTCTAATCAACCCTATTAGTTTTGCAAGATCGTCCCTGAATCCCTTGAATATTGACCAGAACAGAGCTAAGACGCGCGCAAGAAAACAAAACAAAGACGAGGCGACAACAACAAACAAGAAGAGAGTGGAGTGGAGTTTGAAAGTTCTTTGTTCCGACCAAAAAGCATACTGTAGAAAATGTTGTTATCACGAATTGGTTTTTTAAAAAAATATTTTTTAATAATTAATTATTTAAAAATTCCCACCCAAAAAATACTTGAAGAAACAAAAAATATTAGATATCGGGTCAAAATTATTCTCTTGGCAAGTGATATATCTCAAAGAAACAATAGGACACGAGCAGGGGAGAATTTATCTCATAGCGTCAGCGAAGAATCCTCTAAGGGTCTAAGCAAACGCAAGACGATTTTTTTGATTGGTTGATTCTAATTGGCAACCAATTTTTGATAATATGAACTTCGAGAATCATGGAATGCAAATCTTATTCAGATGATTGCGTTTCTGCTGAGAAAAGTCACAACCATACTGATGCTAAATGGATTACGCTTTCCTGATGGCAGATAGTTCTCATTTGTCAATAGCACACTATGATACTCCACCCACCGTATAACTTTGAATAATCCTTCATAATCAATGAATGATTTGTTTTGAGCACATCCACTGCACCGAACCAATCCACATCTACAGTATTTATTCTTCTAGCTTGCTTTTCTAAAACATTTTTTTGAAATGGCACTAGGCTATGTATGAGCGTGGTAATAGGCACCCGCGTCGTTTTTTTCTCAAATAAGTCCTATCTATAATTATCCTCTCACAAGCACTAATGCCGGGCGCCTTCTCTCTTTCTCTCTTTATCGTATTATTGCTATATTACTGTTTGTGTTTATCGACTAGGTTTTCACTCTGTTCTCGAAAATGTGTGATACATTTGATATTTTTGACAAAAAAACGAATACTAAAGAAAACTCCCTGATGGACACTACTGAGCAGTGTCTCCAAGAACAAGACAATGAGTTCACGCTCTTATCTTCCACGTAAGATTTATTCATCTCAATTATTTCAAAGTTTATTCCCGACCGACAATAGGCCAGAACGAAATCAGAATGCGGAGATATCACTACTAAAATAATATTGATAACAAGGATCATGACCATCCAGATTCCTAAAAGCAGACCAAAAAAGACAACTTTCGAAACAACATGTGAAGAAACAACAAGCTATGAACTATTTTTTAAATGCTAATCTGAGACCGTGGGTAACAATCTGAAACTAAAGAATCTGGTCGGAGGATTTTTTTTATCAGGCTCAGTGTATTTGATGACTACTCAATTCAGTGAATTATTATCAGAAACAAATCAGCATTCCAGATACGAAGTTGTCGTGCCGCCGCCGCGCTGCTACAATGTCAAACTGGCAAGTCGTTTTCACGAACTTCTGAACGTCACAAACTATCAATGTTAGGATTGAGAAATCACAAGCCACATAGATTCGCCCATATTTCATGAGCATACTGGTTGTGAATAGTTGCTTTTCTGTGGTCAGTGAGTATTCATTTTTTTAACTTTTGGAGGCGCATTAAACTCTTCAATTTGGCAGTTCCGTACCCAAACGTACCGGTGTCCTCTGACGGCTGTAAAATCGCTTTGATTGCGGACACGGCGTTCTATAGGGGGTGAGCGAGAGATGGGAAAGCAAGGCAGAAAACAGCGAGAGAACAGGCGAAAATGAGAGAGTTCAGCGATGGTCTCACCGCGAACTTGTGAATTGGAACTTTTCCCAGAACACAGTGTGTGGAAGCATCTCTATCAATATATCTTCAACTTTGCAGAATATCGCAGGCTACAGCGTGCAGGTAGCCGTCGCACTGCCGGCAGTCTATCCAATCAACGAAGGCCCTGATATCTCCGTGTCCTCAGATTCCGACGAACTGGACGTGAACGAGTAATCTTTTTTGGCAATTGCTATTTTGAAAATGCTATCGTTATTTGTTATTATTTCGTTGAATCTTCATAGTAATTTGCAATTCTAGAAAAGCCGCTCAAATTATCTCTATAAATAACACATTTGCAGGATCAACGAGCATCTGTGGGAATGGCTGCACCCAAGGGAGCTAGGCAGTCCAATGATCGCACAGGTAGAACACGCATTCTTGGGCAACTTCAACCTTTTGTGTGTGACAGAAAGAAAACGATAGTAAAGGCTCATACCTATTAATTCATTAATTCTACAATAAAGAATAATGCAAGTGTTTCTTGAAAAATTTATGCGATTTTCGCTTGTCAATTTTTCTCTCTTTCTCTCTTTATCGTATTATTGCTATATTACTGTTTGTGTTTATCGACTAGGTTTTCACTCTGTTCTCGAAAATGTGTGATACATTTGATATTTTTGACAAAAAAACGAATACTAAAGAAAACTCCCTGATGGACACTACTGAGCAGTGTCTCCAAGAACAAGACAATGAGTTCACGCTCTTATCTTCCACGTAAGATTTATTCATCTCAATTATTTCAAAGTTTATTCCCGACCGACAATAGGCCAGAACGAAATCAGAATGCGGAGATATCACTACTAAAATAATATTGATAACAAGGATCATGACCATCCAGATTCCTAAAAGCAGACCAAAAAAAGACAACTTTCGAAACAACATGTGAAGAAACAACAAGCTATGAACTATTTTTTAAATGCTAATCTGAGACCGTGGGTAACAATCTGAAACTAAAGAATCTGGTCGGAGGATTTTTTTTATCAGGCTCAGTGTATTTGATGACTACTCAATTCAGTGAATTATTATCAGAAACAAATCAGCATTCCAGATACGAAGTTGTCGTGCCGCCGCCGCGCTGCTACAATGTCAAACTGGCAAGTCGTTTTCACGAACTTCTGAACGTCACAAACTATCAATGTTAGGATTGAGAAATCACAAGCCACATAGATTCGCCCATATTTCATGAGCATACTGGTTGTGAATAGTTGCTTTTCTGTGGTCAGTGAGTATTCATTTTTTTAACTTTTGGAGGCGCATTAAACTCTTCAATTTGGCAGTTCCGTACCCAAACGTACCGGTGTCCTCTGACGGCTGTAAAATCGCTTTGATTGCGGACACGGCGTTCTATAGGGGGTGAGCGAGAGATGGGAAAGCAAGGCAGAAAACAGCGAGAGAACAGGCGAAAATGAGAGAGTTCAGCGATGGTCTCACCGCGAACTTGTGAATTGGAACTTTTCCCAGAACACAGTGTGTGGAAGCATCTCTATCAATATATCTTCAACTTTGCAGAATATCGCAGGCTACAGCGTGCAGGTAGCCGTCGCACTGCCGGCAGTCTATCCAATCAACGAAGGCCCTGATATCTCCGTGTCCTCAGATTCCGACGAACTGGACGTGAACGAGTAATCTTTTTTGGCAATTGCTATTTTGAAAATGCTATCGTTATTTGTTATTATTTCGTTGAATCTTCATAGTAATTTGCAATTCTAGAAAAGCCGCTCAAATTATCTCTATAAATAACACATTTGCAGGATCAACGAGCATCTGTGGGAATGGCTGCACCCAAGGGAGCTAGGCAGTCCAATGATCGCACAGGTAGAACACGCATTCTTGGGCAACTTCAACCTTTTGTGTGTGACAGAAAGAAAACGATAGTAAAGGCTCATACCTATTAATTCATTAATTCTACAATAAAGAATAATGCAAGTGTTTCTTGAAAAATTTATGCGATTTTCGCTTGTCAATTTTTTAACCAATTTACAATCAACTCACAAATACCTCGGCCGATTCGTTATCCCACTTTCTAGCGCTGTTTGTAGGTGATCGAGGAGCTCCGCTCTTATCTTCATGCGTCGAAAAAAGCAAGAGGCTTCTCGGAAAATCACCAAGAAGTCTCTAATGATTGTGCTGAAACTGTAAACAATGACGAAGCAGTGGCCGACGACGTGAGAATCATTTTATCCATTTGTGGGATACCCCTCATACAAGAAGAAAAGACTGTGAATTAATTGCATTTAATTCGTGAATATATTATTTAATTGTTTTGTAATCGAATAATATATATTTCACATGTTTAGTTTAGTTGTTTGACTCAACTCTCTAATTAGGTTACGGTATCTTTTAAATTGCCGCACTTAGGCTCTCACCACGTTTTTGTCAAATGTTGACTTACCGTAATCTTGTCAGCCTCGGTTTCTTTTCGATTTTTAGTCAGTCTCGGTTCGTGTTTTTCGCGTATTTTGTGAGTTGTTGTCCCTTGTTTTCGGTTTCCTTCGATAAATCTTTTACGTTCAACGCCATCGATCCACTACACGCCACCAAGCAACTTAACTTGGGGGCTGAGCCGTGCCGGAAGACGAGGACCAAGTTTCTCGTAAGTTTGAGGTGCACAGTTGCCTTGCGTTGATCTGATTGGTGGGACGCCAATCAGTGAGCAGAAGCTGAGAGTCACGTTTGGTGTGAGTAGGCTGTTTGACACCGTTTATTCGGTGTACATCAGTGAAAACCCAGCGCGCACTCGTGTCACTGAGCGTGCTTAGTACGCCTCAGGCTCGTTGTATTCGAGTCAGAGGTGGAAAGGTATTCTCGCTGCAAAGTAAGGCAGAAAGTGCGAGGAATTCGTGCTTGACGCTTGAAAGCAGCTAGTGAAACAAAAGGGCAAGGCGGCGTGAAGTGGAGTATCGAAAGGCGAAGGAAGAGGTCGGCGAGAGACCGTAGACATCCGAGAGAGCGCAGACGCGAAAGGAGAGTGCGAGAGCGAGTTGTTTGCTACCCGCTGGCAGTGATTACGTGTCGCGTGCGTGTTGATCGTGATTATTTCGTGATTATCGAGTTGTTCGCTTATTGATTGCGATATTGTCATCGTAATTGATTGAGTACCATTGCAGTACGTGCGAACCTCAAGGGCCGAGATCATCGAGTGTAATGGAGAGACAAAAGCTATCGGACTCTGACAAGGGAGAGAATGCGATGGAGACCGAGGAAATCGAGGTCGCACACACCGCTGAAAAGGATGGAGATTCGAGTCAGGTTAGACAAACTAGAGGAATGTCTGAGGAAAGAAGGAAAAAGGGATTGAACGTGGTCGATAGAATGAATACTGAGTACGATGCTATTACTAAGGCGTTCAAGGACTTTCGCGATAAGGTGAAAACTTCGACTAGTCTTAAAGGGACAGGAGAGTACACCGTGGTGAATGAGTGTTTCAAAACGGCGCAGAGAGATGCAAATAAAGCATGGAATGATATCATGGAAGTTGTTGGCAAAGCTTTGGAGGGAAAGAGGGCTAGCGAGAAGGAAGAGAACTTTCTGCAAATTCTGAGTCTGAATTCACTTGAGGAAGCTGAAAAGGAGGTGAAAGAGAGTCGTGAGGAATTGAAAGAGCTCAGAGAATTGATTGATAATGTGAAAGAGCTGGAAGAGGTAAATGATTTGGCTGAATTATCGCAAAAGATGAATACTGAAAGAGTGAATTATGCGAAGGAACGGGATCAATGGAAGGAGTCTAATGCTGAATTACTCGAGTTGAAAGAAATGGTTGTATTGGGAGAAGATGAGAGTATAATTGATCGTTGGGCTGCCATGAACGGTGAATTTCAGACCATTACGGGCGAGATGGCACAGCTGCGAATGCAGCTGGGAACGGAAGAGGCAAATAAGGAGGAGCTGAAGGACAGCGTTACTCGATTGGAGGCGCAGGTTGCACTGCTGCTCAAGGACAAGGATCGCATGAGGGCGCAGATTGATGAGCAACTGGCGAGACTGGTTGCGTCAGAAGATGCCAATGCTGGTCGGTTTCCTAACGATAATGGTAACGGAAGTTTCCAAATGGGTAGAGGTACTGATCAATTATCTATGAGTGAGTCGCAAAGAAATAGTGAGCAGGCGAGGAGACAGAATGAATGGTTTCAGATGATGAAGTCGATGCGCGAGCGTGGCGACGCTTCACTGCAAGCGCGAAGTTCTGTGGAAACTCCAGCGATAGAAGAACAAGTTTTGTACACGACTCGGATTACAGGTACTCACACTGGTTCAGTTGTAAATCAAAGTGGAACTGCGGGTGCTATGGGTGATCAATATCCGGCCCCATCTCAGTATCAGAATCGGTTCAATGTGGGTACTGAGCTTCCTTATGGGACGTCTGGAATAGGTGGTGATGGAAGTGGAGGAAGGAATAGTGATTCAATACTGGGACGACCACTCGGATTACTTGGAAATGCACTCCCGCGATTGTCGAGATACTCTGGAAAGAAAGAGGATTGGGAAGATTTTGAAACGGGTTTCATGATTCGATTTGGCAAAATGGATACCGCGGTAGCCATGTCGCTGCTCAAGGACAATCTGGGTGGAGCAGCGAAGGATGCTCTCAGATCTGTGCCTATGGAGGAGAGAGCCAAAGGAGTGGCGAGCGTTCTAGTATGGCTGCGTGCCAGACTATCGAATGAAACACCATTCGAGGAGATTGAAGTAGAAAAGTTGCTGCGTAATCAGAAGGTTGATGGAAGGATGGTGGGAAAAGTGTGTGAGGATCTTGAAGAGTGGACAGCCAGGCTGCACCCTGAGGAGGATAAGAAGGAAAGTGCTAGAAAGAGACAATTATTGCTGTTGTATGAAGGAAAGCACAGTGAGCATGCTCGATTGTTGAGCTTATTCAGAGAAGGATCATCGTATTCAGCAATGAAGAATGCAATTGTTGAGTTAGAGTACATGAGAAGAACTGAGAAGGAGTTCAAGGGATATTATAAGGGAGGCATCACAATGGGTAGCAATGGAGCGAGGTGCTACATATGCAATAAAATCGGGCACAGGGCAGTTGATTGCAATCAGAGAAATGGAAATGGTGGAGGACCTAGTAGTGGTGGTGGTGGATCGTATTCTAGTGGTTCCGGTAGTAACGGGGCTCCAAATCGAGGAGGTTACTCTGGATACAATCGAGGTGGAGGATACTCAGGCGGAAGAGTCAGTGATAATAATGGTGGAAGAGGATTCCACAGAGCTCCTCTGAATAATGGGAACAATGGGTACGGAAATGGTGGTGTCAGGGCTCAATCAGTAGCAGCACCAGCCAATGGATACAGTAATTCGAGATCGCTTACTAATGCTGGTACGGGGGCCAATGCGGTGCCGCTCGGAGCCAAAACTGGTGTCAATATGGTGCGGAGAAAGGAAAGTCGTCCAATCAGAGACACGGAGAGCACGGAAGTAAAGGATAACGAGGATCGTGAGCGATCGATATCCAATGATGATGAAGATGAGTTCTTCTTCATCAAGCGAAGAAAACTAGTGAAGGGATTGCTGAATGGGGTACCAGTGAAAGTGCTTTTGGATACTGGAGCAGACGTCTCGATTGTTTCAGCTGATGTTGTTGATAAGATAGAAGGTGCTGTAGTTGAGAAGGTATCCAAACCATTGATTACAGATGCATCGAATAGTGTAATGGACATTGTTGGTCGGATTGTATTGGAAGTTGATCTCGAAGTGGGAAAGAGGACTCCAGTGGGATTCTTTGTACTGAAGAATGGTCTCGGGAAAGTGATAATTGGTGGAAAAGGATTGGAAGATGTGGGAGTAGAATTGAGAGAGATTGGATTAAGAGAGGAGGAGGAACAAACCAAGGGAAATGAAGCCCTAGTAATGAGAGATACTCAAATTGATCCAGGTGAATTGGGAGCCATTTGGGTGACGGGCAGTGAACATAATACTGTTATGCTCGATTCATCGATTGAACAAGTAGTAGAAGGGATTGCTGTTACCGAGAAAATGGTGCACATTCCAGTGTTCAATAATACAGACAGTGAACTGCGGTTTACTAAGCATCAAGCAGTGGGAATCTGGAGGATAATTGATGGTGCTGTGGAAGAAATCAGTACTGGTCTGAAAGGAATGAAGATGACTTCTAATAAAAGGGATCGGGAGGTGCAATGGAAAGAGATTCGTGAGAAATTGGTGAAGAATAGAGGAAAAGAATTGGAGAGTTCATTGGAGCAAGTACTCGACAGAAACATCGATGCATTTGCTAAAAGCGATGAAGACATCGGAAGATTATCGGACTGGGATTGTTCGGTCGATGTAATGGAAGGCAAGCCAATCAGGCAGAAGCCACGTCCGATTCCATTTGCTATTCGAGAGAAGTTGAGAGCACTAGTGGATCGAATGATGAGACAGGGAGTCGTGAAGAAGTCACAAAGCCCTTGGAGTTCGCCGATTGTAGTAGTTAAGAAGAAGGATGGGTCGTTGCGACTATGCATCGACTATAGGAAAGTGAATCAGATGATTCGATTAGATGCTCAGCCGTTACCTCATCTGGAGAGTACTATTCAAAGTTTGAGTGGGAAGAAATTCTTCTCTACTATCGATCTGCAGTCAGGGTTCTGGCAAGTAGGACTAGAAGAGGGATCGAGAGAACTTACAGCATTCAGTTTGCTCGGTGAGCATTTCGAGTTTCAAGTACTGCCTTTCGGACTAAATGTATCCCCTTGTCAATTTCAACGTGCTATGATGGAGATGTTGAAGGAGGAGATAGAGAAAGAGGGCAAGGATAGGAAGGTCTTCTGCTACATTGATGATGTGCTAGTCGCAACGGAGACTGAGGAAGATCATATGGAAGTGCTTCATTGGGTGTTGAGAAGGATGATTGATAGAGGAGTCAAAGTGAATCCAAACAAGTGTCGATTCATGATGCGAAGTGTGGAATACTTGGGTCACTATGTGTCTGACAAAGGTGTAAGTATGGAAGAGAGGAAGGTAGCAGCAGTAAGAGATTACCCTCGTCCAAAGAATAGCTCAGAGGTTCGATCGTTCGTTGGTCTCGCAAGCTATTATCGGAGATTTGTGATGGGATTTGCTAAGATTGCTGAACCATTGCATGAAATGACTAAGAAAGAAGTTGAGTGGAGATGGGGATTAAAGGAAGAGAAAGCGTTCAATGATCTAAAGGAAGCCATCACGAAGGCACCTGTGTTGATGCAACCAAATTGTGAAGCAGCGATCAAGGGAGAGAAACCATTTCTAATTACAACGGATGCGAGCGGGCATGGGATTGGAGGTGTACTCTCTCAAGTGAACGATGAAGGTGTTGAGAAGCCTGTGGCATTCTACTCTAGAACATTACGTGGTCCAGAGAGACATTACTCGATCATCGATCTCGAGGCGCTCGCGATCTTTGAAGCAGTCAGAAAGTGGAAGTATTTGATATTTGGTACAAGGACAATCGTTCGAACGGACCATGCTCCGTTGACCAGTATGTTCAAACGCCAGAATGTTTGTCCAAGAATACTGAGGTGGGCAACTGAGATGCTCCCATACAATTTAGAGATCATTCATCTGAAGGGAAAAGATAATGTGGTCGCGGACTCTCTATCCAGATTTCCTGTTGATTCGAATGATACTGACTCAAGAGAGCCAGTTACCATTGGAGAAGATATCGTTATCAACGCGATTACTCGCTTGCAGTTGAGCGCTGAGAAGCAGAAGCAAAATAATATTGGAGTTAGTCGGGAGATTGAGGAAAGTATGCTGAAGTGGAAAAGGCTGCAAGAAAACGATGAATGGGTACAAGAGATGATACAGAAAAAGAGTAAAGTGGGAATAGAGAAGGGTGATATATCAGAAATGATCCGTATGCCTGATTCGACCAAGAAACTCACACTGGCTGATATCGAAGTTGATAAAGGGATACTATACATTCTTGATCGCGACCACGAAAGACGATTGTATGTACCGATGAAAGAGAGAAAACGATTGATTAAAGAGATGCATGAGAGCATTCTGGTGGGACATCAAGGAGGAAAGAAGATGCATCAATTGCTCAGGAAAGGGTACATTTGGGGAGCAATGGAGAGAGATATTGCTTGTGTGTTGAGAGAGTGTGATCTGTGTTTGAGAAGTAAGCCTAGAAAGAGATTCATTCCTGAACTGCAGCCGAGAGAAGCGAAAGCTCCTTTGGAATTAGTAGCTGTCGATCTGATCGATATGGGAAGAGGAAGGCACGGTAACAGATATATCCTGACTATCATTGATCTGTTCACGCGATATGCATGTGCTGTCCCACTTAAGGATAAGAAGGCGACAACAGTTGCTAGAGAATTCCTGAATAGTTGGATACTGAAGGGTGCAAGAGTCCCGAAAGCATTATTGAGTGACAACGGAGGAGAGTTTGTCAATGAGGTCTTCGAAGAGATCAATAAGATGTGGAAAATCGAAAGGAAGTGTACGTTACCGTATCACTCTCGTGCCAATGGTGGAGTCGAAAGACTGAATCGGACCATAAATGAGACACTGCGTAGACTGGTAGGAAGGACAGACGAGTGGGAAGACGCTCTTCCTTATGCACTTTATTGCTACAATACCGTACCTCACAGTGCCACAGGAGAGAGTCCATCTTTTCTTTTTCATGGTAGAGATGATGGCCTACCGGTGGGTGAACCATGGAAAGTGAATGAGAAGTATGTGGTTGATCTAGAGGATTACAAATCTCAGATGATGTTGTTGATGAAGAAAACACAAGAAGAAGTGAATGAGAGATTGGAAGGAGAAAGAGAGAAAATGAAATCAAGTTATGATAAGAAATGGGAGAGTAATAAGCAGAATGAGCCCATAGTGGGAGATCGTGTCTATGCTTTCAAAGAAAGAGTTGATGAGAAGAACCCCAAGTTGAGAATCAAATGGGAAGGCCCGTTCAGAGTAGTTAATAGATCAAACACTACGGCAACGATACTGGGAATTGAGAATGGTATTGAAAAAGTGGTTCAATTAGATAAATTGAGAAAGGTCCCAAGCATAGAGAAGGAAAGCTCAGAGATATCAGTGAATGAAATATCTAATTGCAGTCAAGCAGTCGGACGTGATTCGCCGTTGCATTGGGCGAGTATCTGTCCAGAATGCAAGAAGAATCCCAGACCACTAAAGGAGATCTGGAAATCGTGCCCTGCTGAGTTCGCCACCCTCTCGTTTCCTTCATTAAAGGAATATGCTATCGTTAGATCGATAATCGAGCGGATTCCTAATCTGACTCCAGTGAGGATGCAAAAACTGCTCTCAAAAGGACCGCTGGACGATGAGGATGATATGCCTGGTGTAATCATTGAAGAGACTGTTGGCAATTTGTGTCAACATTCCATGAGATGTCTCGCTGGCAATACGGCGGAATGGAGATTCGAGATCTTGGACATCAATCCAAGATATGAAGAAGCTTATAGAAGGGGACTCGGAGAAGAAGTGGAGATATCGCTGGGATATGGAGCGGTCGTGCATCAGCCTGGTCTCGCCATTACCAGAAGAGGTGGAGATAAGGCAAGGTGGGAATGGAAGGTGGAGATGTTCACTGAGTGGAATAAGATATTTACTGGGTGGCACAAGCTCAACACTAAGAAAACGATCAAGAGTCTGCTAATCTTTTGGCCGAGATCCCTGTCGACAGAGAACATGGTTGCTCTCAAGGAATTGGTCATTCACCATACAGAGAAGAACACGTGGAATGTGGTAGTCATCATGGAGCCATGTGGGGATAATACTGAGGAGACCTATCTACCATTTCTGATCGAGTGGTCAGCCGAGAGATGTAAGACGGGAAAGATTCGGGTGATAGTGACTGACACGGCAATCACCGACGGTACGCCCATCCCCGCTCTCGAACGGTGCCATACATGGATTCGACGGGAGCATTGGGAGTATGCGGTGCAAGCATGGGTTGCGGGAACACCGTGGAATCCCAAGAAGGCAGAGATGGAATTGGCGGATAGAGGATACCAGAAGGAGGAAGTGAAGAACAGAGAGGGAGATCGTGGACAGGCTGATTTCCCCAAGCTTCATCAAGTACTGCAGAACAAGAGAAAGAGAGAGAACGAAGAAATCAAATGCTTCGTCTGCAAGGGAAGTGGTCACAAAGGATGGAGCTGCCCTAGTAATGAGAAGAACAAGAAGAAGAAGGTGTATGTCGTCGGACGAGGACGTCCGGAAAGAGAGGAGGAGGATGTTGTGGGATACCCCTCATACAAGAAGAAAAGACTGTGAATTAATTGCATTTAATTCGTGAATATATTATTTAATTGTTTTGTAATCGAATAATATATATTTCACATGTTTAGTTTAGTTGTTTGACTCAACTCTCTAATTAGGTTACGGTATCTTTTAAATTGCCGCACTTAGGCTCTCACCACGTTTTTGTCAAATGTTGACTTACCGTAATCTTGTCAGCCTCGGTTTCTTTTCGATTTTTAGTCAGTCTCGGTTCGTGTTTTTCGCGTATTTTGTGAGTTGTTGTCCCTTGTTTTCGGTTTCCTTCGATAAATCTTTTACGTTCAACGCCATCGATCCACTACACGCCACCAAGCAACTTAACTAATGAAGAAAATGATTGAAGAGCGAGAGTTCTTCAATGGACGAGACAACTGATCGGTCTATTACTGCTATCAACAACAACGAAGAAGCTGATCGCGAACTGACTGACTGTGGCATTTGCTATCAACCGCTCTCTACTAAGGTTTGCACAAATCTAAATTACAAATTCAAATCTAGAAATCTTGATTGCTAAAATTCAAAGACGGATAACCACTAATTAGGGATGGTAAATCGCGATGCGGCCTTTTATAGGGGTGGAATATATTTATGAAATAGAGCTTGAATGTTCTACATGACTTTAAGCGAAATGTGACACTCGTGTGCAGTCACTCCCTCCATCGAACATGTCTGCTGAACTGGTGTGAATCTTTCTACTTTAAAAAGGCAAAAGTGAGTGCGTTCTCAAACAATATGCTTGATAGTTCCCCTGATGAATAAATGCATATATGATATATCATCATTTAAAATATAGCAGCACTCAGTATTTTACCTCGCACTACTCTGCTTTTTTTTCCCTTCGGATAGCAGAACATTTCCCTGTGGCTTGTGAATTATGAGGCCTGTTTAAATTTCACGGATAGACGAGTGGTAAGGGGAGAGACTCAAGGATCCCACTGACAGAATAGGATGGAAAACAGCCAGAAAGCGTACATTCTCTCAATGAAATAACTCGGACCTAGACGGAGAATCACCGCCGGGTCATGACGGGTTTCCAATTGTTTCGAATAATTTCGGAAAAAAATCACTAAATTGTCATAATATAAGATGATACTCATGTCAGTGTCAAGTAGGGATGCGCAAACGCTAACGAAAACGATATTTTCCGATATTTTCCTTCTCATTCCTCGCCAAACGATATATCGAAATCGGCCTCTGTCAAAACGATAATTATCGTTTTGAAAGAGAGTCGAAAATAGGTGAGAGAAGACCGCACTAGCCGGCGTCGAGAGAGCGAAATGGAATGAGAGGATTCCAAAACGATAAATATCGCATACATAATGAGGAGTGAGAGGAATATCGCATATGTAATTTCATTTTATTCGTCAATTTCGATATGAGGCCGTTTGTGAGAGAGTCGGACAAGAGTTGGCACAGCTCAAAAATGTCGATTCTCTGAAACTCTGTGTTTCGGGGTTCTCGAGGGTGCTGATGACGATGGGCTTATTCGTTTTGGTCGTTGAACCTCTGTTGGTTCCAGACGACGTCACGTCGAAATAAGTTTTTCTCGATTTCCGAAGCTTCTAAAAGGGCTAAATTTAGGTGAGTGGGGTTACAGGGGTGAAATTTGATGCTGATCATGCCTGAACAACTTATTTTTCATAATAAGCAAAAATAATTTTGTAAAATGAAACTTTTCGCAGAGTGGAGTGCAGTCAGGGAAAGTACCATAGATCGGACCGGAATGATGCAAGGATTCCAAAAATATTTTTCACTTAATATTTGTGCATGCGATGAAAGTTTCACGCTAAAGATAGTTTATCGTCTTGTAAGTAAATTTGACCATCTTTCCTCTTGTTTTGCACCTTTGATCTCTCTAGTCTGATCCCTTGCTTGGGCATCGGACGTGCGACGAGAGAGAATGGGGAATCGAGAGAGAGCTGACAGACGAGAGAAGGAGGAGGCACATAGGATAGGGATGGGAAGAGACGATCAATGGGATGAGACTCGAGTAGATCAAAGGTACCAAAACAAGAGGAAAGATGGTCAAATTTACTTACAAGACGATAAACTATCTTTAGCGTGAAACTTTCATCGCATGCACAAATATTAAGTAAAAAATATTTTTGGAATCCTTGCATCATTCCGGTCCGATCTATGGTACTTTCCCTGACTGCACTCCACTCTGCGAAAAGTTTCATTTTACAAAATTATTTTTGCTTATTATGAAAAATAAGTTGGTCAGGCATGATCAGCATCAAATTTCACCCCTGTAACCCCACTCACCTAAATTTAGCCCTTTTAGAAGCTTCGGAAATCGAGAAAAACTGATTTCGACGTGACGTCGTCTGGAGCCAACAGAGGTTCAACGACCAAAACGAATAAGCCCATCGTCATCAGCACCCTCGAGAACCCCGAAACACAGAGTTTCAGAGAATCGACATTTTTGAGCTGTGCCAAACCCCATCCGAATTTGTCCGACTCTCTCACAAACGGCCTCATATAGTCTATCGTTTGCACATCCCTAGTGTCAAGATGCCACTCCTCCTGATAGAGTTAAAGAAGGAGTAAACTCAATATTTTCGGGGGGTATCTGATGTAATAGGTCGATAGTTTCCGTAAACCACACTCCGAATTTGAAAATTAGAACTCTCTAGCTCAACTTTGAACTGAGTTACACGCGCGCAAAGTTTCTACAGGGCACAGGCAAAATCAAGATGCGCGGTGCAAAGGGAAGGGGTCTAGGTCAAGACGCAGAGGAGATGGGAAGAGACGGGAGAGGAGCGAAAAACTCTCGCGTCTGTCACTCTCACCCTCTTACAGTACTTCCCCCTGATTGCACAGGGAAGTGCTTCTCCGAATTTGGAGTTTACGCCTTCTTTAAATTAAGTCGACTTCGTACTGTCCCATCTGCAACGTTCCCTTTGGAGAGGAAATACGCGACGAGAAAGGGCGAAAGCTTCCGATTATTAGCGGATACGGGCCCAGCGGACAAGTTAGCAATCATTCGTTTTCCATGAACTTTAATTGCACTACTAATAGCAGAAGTGCATTCTATTCGCGATAAGTATACAGGTATTCATGGTAAAAAATTGGGGTTGCCAGCGGCTTGATCACCTATGGCTCCGGCTAGTGATGGAATATCGGTACGTGCCTCTTCTTTTGCGTGCTCTCTCATCGATCGATGTCAGACGAGAGAGTATGCGAACTGAGGAGAGGCGCGTGCCGATTTGTCTTCATTAATTCCAGCCATCACAAGTTTTTCTCGCGATTTCTCTCATAACGGACGACGACAGATTTCTCTCAAATATCGATACCGACATTCTTTTTACGACGTAAGTATAATGAAATATTTAAGAATAACTAGCGGACTACGCTCGCTGCGTTCGCTCCATCCGCTAGGTGTCGCCGGGTTGTGATAGTCTTCTGCGAGAGCTTCGCGACGCCGAATTATGTCTTTAAAACGTTGGCCAATGCATGAGAGTATAGAATAGAGACAGAGTTGCCATCGTCCCTCGTGAAAGGCTCGTGGGGCCTCGGGCGATCTAAAAAAAATGGGATGGGACCACTCCGTGTCCCCATCCCATCTTTTTTCGGCTCGCCCTCGGCCCCACGAGCCTTCCGCCAGGGACTCGCAGGTTAGGCTGGCAAACGCCGGGTTTTTTTTTGCATCGATAAAATAAATCTGACCCTCCGAACCTTTTGGGATACTGTAATCGGACTACGGTATCGATTTATTACGAATGTCATAATTCTGACCCCAGAGAACTAAATTTGACCCGCCGAACCTTTGGGATACTGTAATTGGGTTACGGTATCGATTGATAATAAAAATGAAAAAAAATGATTTGGTTAAGTTTCAGGCGAAAACAATGCAAAAAACGAGTTATTGCATCATAATTACGCAATATTTCATAGTGATGACGAAATTGGTTATCGAATTTGAAAATTTGGTTTTCGATTTTGAAAATTTTGAAAATTTTTACCACGAACAGTTTACTGTCTAGTAGGGATGGCAAAAATTGTCTGAGGAGACCGCACTGCGCGCCGCGAGACAAGAATGAGTCCGAGAATGGAATGATCGAGCGTTCTCGGACAACAAATTGTCTTTGAGAAAATTGTCTCAAACATTTTATCACTATTTTCGAGTTGAAATCAGGTGCAAAAATAAGACAATTGGATAATATTAGTTTAATATCGTTCTGAACATAGTAGTGGTTCCAGTACATTGGTCGTTTTTCTAAAGTTTGAGACATGATAGAATGGAAAGAAATGAGAAGAGACAGGGTTAGATAGTGGTCTCAAACGTGATATACTATTCAGAATGAATCTAAAAAGATGTATATTAGTTTTTATAAACTCTACGCGAGTAAGCCAATCAACAAATCGCATAAAAAAATGCAAACGACACTCAATGAAAATCAAAAGGTATTCATTTCAAACGGCATCACCTTATTATTCATAATATAATAATACAATTTTTTGCAAAAATTTATTTTGAACCGCCTTTTTATCTCCATTTTGAAGTTGGGACAACAAATTGTCTCAGACAATTTGTTGTCCGAACTTTGAGACAATTCATTGTCTGAGACAACGACCGGTCCGAAAAGTTCGGAATGAAATTGTCTGAGACAACGCAATGGACAATTTTTGCCATCCCTACTGTCTAGCACGATCGATTTGGTTTAGTTTCTGGCATTAAAGGAGGAGTAACATGAATATTTTGGTGACTAATCTGTTAACGTCAGAATTTCGAAGATCCCGTGTTTCCACGACATCAATGAACCAAGTTATCGAGAGTTGGCATAGTGCCAGACTGCACTGCCAGTATTCCCGGCACTGCCAGTATTCCCCTGGCATGAGTCCAGGCAAAGGCGGGGGGTTTTGAACAGTGGATTTGATGGGAAGAGAGTGCGCCTTGATCTACCCTTGTCTCCCCCTAGCCTCTTCCTATCGATCGCACTCATCCCTCTCTCAATCAAGGAACAGGAGATGGGAATAGGGACTTTGGTAAAACGCCAAATGAATTTTAAAAAATATAATCATTCTATTTTTACATTATTTTTTATCTGGATGTCACACAAAGCAGATAACTACTGTAATTGAAAGTCCCAGGATTTCGTTGTGGGAGTTTCTGACATTCATTCCTGTTACTCCTCCTTTAACGGTGTAAAAAAACGGATGATGACTAAAATCAATTATCGATTGTTTTTTGAAATTTTTTTTTCATGAAAAGTTGTTTGGTAAAGGATCTGAGGTTGTACGATGAGTTTGGAGCAAGATATAAACAAAAAAAAACTGAGCGTGGCAGACAAACTTAGACAAACTTAGTTGGTAGTTAGACACAGACGGACAGACAGACACTCTCACACTATAGTACTGAAGAATTGCTGTAATATCATTCGAATTCTAGGCGGCACTTGATGCAGGTTGCACAAACCTTGAGAGAAGCTCGATGGTATGAAGACAGATTCGAGTACGTTCTAGATATCGTCGAAGAAAGAAATAAATTGATAGAACGATTGCAAATACTTACCAAACAACAGGAAGAATATGGATTTATTTGGGTAAATATGTATCGTTCTCATTCAACGGTTCTCAATAGTCCAATTCTCATTCAGCATTTCAGGAGCGCGTTAGTAAATTTGATGATAAGAATGAAGATGAGAATGAGGATATGGTCAGAGATATTGAGAACATTGACGAATCGAACTCTGGAAGCCAAGACGAAGCATTATGTAATATTTGTCTCGATGTCCTATCAAATAAGGTGAATCAGTAAATAAGTCAACGGATAGACGGAAAATGACTTGTGTGACTAGGGACCACTATCCATTTTTATAAATGTGCACGAGCGCCATGTACATTCATGCGAAGGGCAGGGAGAGGCCGCGGGTTCTGATTTCACAGGTGTTTAGTACACCATGTGAACTAACTTTGCTGAAAAAATTAGCAAGTTTTATCGATGCGCACGCTTTTTATGAGCAAAAGTATCTGAAAAATAACGTCACGAAATGTAAATAGATTGTTTGAATCGCTGTAATTTCCTTTAAAAGAGAGGGCCGCGACTTTTGACACTTTGCAGTGATAGACTAAGGTTATGAGTATACTATGTCCAAAAATTAGCCAATTCTATCGGTGCGCGCGAAATTTACATAGAGTCAAAGTTTGGGTTGGGAAGTGATCTTTGATCTCATATAAAAAACGTGCGCACCAATAGAATTGGCTAATTTTTGGATATGGTATGCTCCTAACCTTAGTCTATCACTGTAAAGTTTCAAAAGTCGCGGCCATCGCCTTGATCTCATTCTAGAGCGCTTTGAAGTTTGTTGTCTCTCATTTTTGAAAATCAGATTTTGAATAAAATGAGATTATCTCAAAACCCGTTAACTTAAAGTTGGTCTTCCCTTCACAAAAATGATTCCATACATCAGTTTAATAAACTGAAATAGTTCAAGGGTCATGATTCTATGATTTGCATAATCGATGATGGTCCCTATTGTGTGACCCCGCAAAGTGTAAAAGCTGAGCTTTTTTCGAGGGCAAGAGTTGTTTTCGGCTGTGTCCGAACCAAATTGCATGCCAATTAGGGTGTGTGAAACGGAATGCGCAGAAAAGGAAATGGTTTTGGTTGCACAAGATCGCGAATGACGACAACTGGAAGTGGAGCCGTTCTGTGATCGAATGGTTCCCGACAAGGAAAAGAAGAAGAGGTCGACCAATGACTAGATGGAGCGATATCTTCCGCAAGACTATTGGCCCGAACTTTCTCAACGAAGCAAGAAAAGCCAGTTGGAATGCCATGCACATCAGAGCTCTCACCTAACCCGACCTCTTGATAAATGTGTAATAATCGTAAAAAATCGTAAAATCGGCCCGACAATCGCGAAAAGTCGGGCGGGCAACCCGACATCGAGAGTGAAAAAGTCGGGACTGTTGTCGGGTTTCGGGCAGCCCGAAACCCGACATGACCCGACTATGGCCCGACTTTTCATCGTTGAATTGTGATGATGAGGAGCTTTGTCGTTCCTATCATGGTGAATCCTTCTAACGAGACAGAATGAGCGGTTAGTGTGGTGGTTAGTGTGGTGGTTTTGGCACTCTCATTATCTATTCAATCGTGAGTTCAAATCCAATTGTGTTGTTTCTCTTCTGCTGTCTTTTCCTTTTATCGTACGACAATGAAAATGATAGAAAAAAACGGCAAAATATAAATGACCGCAATTGGATTTGAACTCACGATTGAATAATGAGAGTGCCAAAATGTAACCACCACACTAACCGCTCATTCTGTCTCCTTAGAAGGATTTACCATGATAGGAACGACAATGAAAAGTCGGGCCTTCGACGATGAAAAGTCGGGCCAAAGTCGGGCCATAGTCGGGTCATGTCGGGTTTCGGGCTGCCCGAAACCCGACAACAGTCCCGACTTTTTCCCTCTCGATGTCGGGTTCCCCGCCCGACCCCCTGAGCCCGATCGGGCCATATAGCGATAGTTTAGAGTCGGGTTCCCGAAAGTCGGGTTTGCTCAATTTTAGCAACCCTAATGCCAATCCATGTGCGGGTGTTAAAATAAACTGTCTAAATTTTTTTTGTCATTTACTCATTTACCGAAGTCTCGGGTCGGAAAACTCCCAGTAGAATGCGAAAGAAATTGAACTTCACAACGTGTAGATACGACCCCTTCCCTATCTTTGTTTAGAGATGGACTACTTTCGACAACTGCACTCATCGCTTCCATCGCACATGCCTGATGCAGTGGCTGGAATCTCGCGAGGCCGGAGAGTTAAGCAATCCTTGCATCTATATACATAGTTCAAATATCATAGTTTAAATATACATAGTTTAAAAACTAATAGATAGCATATCATACTCGAGAACTTTACAAGATCGAGTGGAAGGATTCTCTTTCGTGTTGTTTTATTTGTCTAAAGTAAAACGCAATTTCAAAATGTTATATTCCATTATATTTTCTGTTATCTCAACGAGTTCAGTTCTTCGGAGAACTATCGTGCTGCATCTGTCGCGCAATATCATTACAAGTCTTCGATGAAGAAGGAGAGGAGATCTTCGTAACTTTCCCCTTCGAAGGCTCTATTGTTGGTTGTTTTCTTCGATTTTTTGTGCTGTATCCTATTTTTTGTTATGTCGCTTGGTGCGATTCTTATTATTAAACCTACTTCATTATAGGATGAGATCAAAGGAATGGCCGAGCTTTATGAGTTTTTGAGATTAAACAAGACCAGAATTGAGTAAGCGTTTTTATAATATTTAAAATAATAATAGTGTGCAAATTGATAACTTTAAGTTCTATCTTCGAAAAGCTGACTAAAGAAAACGACTCGCGCTCAGGGATGAGAAAAGCAAGGAATATATCACAGATATTGAAGAGGAAATGGAGAAATACAAAAGAAGGGACGCGTCTCTAACTTCCTTTCTTCTGATTGTAGCGGAGAAGATGGTAAACAATTATACAGTTCAAGTATAACGTTAGTTATTACACCGTTCTATTTTTAATTCCCGCCTGTTAATTATCAAGAATTGATTGAAGGGTTTCCTGTAGAGTTCTCTTGTTGGAATTTTAGTTGCAAAAAGTTCCGTAGAAAATTTATTAGAATTCTAATACTACATCATTAGAACCTCGAAAACGAGACCTCGAGCGAAAACTTTTTGTTTTTTGTTTTGCAAGTGCTTGTTCCAATTTGTCAACAAGTGCTTGTTTTCGAACGAGCACCTAACAAACGCGTGCTTTCCATTGATTTTTCGGTTACTCACCACGGCCACCACAGGTCTCTATAGCAGAATTTGAAAATGTGAATCAAACCACCTTTTGATACTCTTTCGATTAAGACGGGGTGCAGATGAACTGACGCCTTTTCCAGTTTTTAAGATAAATTCCCATTTTTTCAGAAACCGTTAATCTCGGGCGCACGACCGAGAATAACCGTTAATCTGAGGCGTCGCCTGACACGTGAGATTAAAAAACCATCTTTCCAATTGCAGTCGTAAGCCTGAACATGGACGTTAATATCGGGCGTACGCCTGTTTATTAACATTAAAAATAGGCGGAGCATGAGAACAACAAACGATGATTCCTAAACTCAGGCGCATGCCTGAGAATAACGGCGACCCCTGAGGTTAACAGTTATTCTGAGGCGTGCGCCCGAGAATAACTGCTATTCTCAGGCGCCCGCCTGAGAATAGAAAATTAACTATCTAATTTCAGGCGACGCTTGAGATTAACAGTTATTCTCGGGCGCACGACCGAGAATAACCGTTATTCTCGGGCATGCGCCTGAGTTTAGGAATCATCGTTTGTTATTCTCATGCTCCGCCTATTTTTAATGTTAATAAACAGGCGTACGCCCGATATTAACGTCCATGTTCAGGCTACAACTGCAATTGGGAAGATGGTTTTTTAATCTCAGGCGCACGCCTGAGAATAACGGTTATTCTCAGGCGTGCGCCCGAGATTAACGGTTTCTGAAAAAATGGGAATTTATCTTAAAAACTGGAAAACGCGTCAGTTCATCTGCACCCCGTCTTGATTGGTATATGCCACACAGCCCAATTTCATCGTAAAGTTGTGCACTTCCCTTGTAAGCTAAGGAAACAGAAATTAATCCGGAATGCCGAATTGATTTTCCATCTCATTCTTCCAATTCCAATTATTAATTTATTTGTCAGAATGATTACGGATTTTTTAAATGTATGTGAAATCACTGAAACGTAAAAAAAAGAATAATAAAATTAATTTTAAAATGAAAATGTCTCAGGTAATAAAACGTCGAGTGGACGAACGTACTCCTGCTGTAGATGCTGCAGATCACAACTACGCATTTCAAGGAACGATTAACGCTTAATTTATCTGTGAAATTGTAAGAATAAAGAAATTTGAATTCTGAATTTTGAATTCTTGACTTTCGGAAGGATGACCGCTTGTGAGAGTGAAGGGCAAGCCGGACCCGGGCCGGGAAAATTCGATCGGTTGGTCGAGATCGGTCGGGTTTCTCAGTGAACAAATTCAACTGGTTCTCATCATCCTACTCTGAGAAGCAGTAGTCATTTCCACAGAATCGATTTGCCGCTCAATTATAATTCCACTCTTTCCAATGGAATTCCAATAACTGATGGAATTCCACTAGAACACACACACACAGCGTTCTGACCCCCTTGTTCTCTCCAGATAAGAGTGAATAGATGCAAATTTCGCTCCAAAAACCCGACACGAATGAACTGCAATTTCCCGCTCGATTCAAACAACAAAGCGGGGAGAGCGGTCGCTCCTCCCGCCCAGACCTTGCAGTTCGATTCATGCAAAGTGAGCAAGTAGATATGTAAAGTTCTCCCCCTTCAAACCTCTTCTTCATCTTCTCTTGCCATTTTTTTTCGATGAAGTCCCATCTATAGCCAATCACATAACCTTTCACATCCAACAATGTAAAATTACTTGTTAGGTAAGTCAAAGGCACACTGCTACCGCACACAACATGATGATCTCACAAAACTTTTTGAATTCAATTTAAAACATTTCTTTATCTGCAAGAAGTGATAACGACAAACCGATGTACCGTATTCGCCCGACGACCCCAACACCCAAAGATCCAGAATGCCATGCAAAAAAACATTTCCAGAATTTTTTTGATACATTTATTTTCTTGCAAAAGGCAACGTGAACAATTGAAACCGATTGAATTACGGGGGTCCATAACGAGAGAGCCATTTAGAACAACTGAGTGAGAGGGTTAGGATAGTTTTGATATTAATTAATCGCTTGAAAGCGACAGAGTCACAGCGAAAGAATATTATTTCAAGGCACTTTGAGCGAAGGGGAAATAGCAGATAACAGATTCAATTAATTTGATTGGCTGTAAAACACATCTCAACGGAGAACAAGGCACGAGCAGGGAGACAATCTCTACTAAAATAATGCAACATTAATGTGGAAAAGTATGCAAATTTACGATGAAGAAGAACACCTACAATGCAAAATACCTGTTTGTGTATAGCAAAATTTACATTATCGGGCTAGAAAAAAATCGCACTAGGAATGGGGCCATCACTCGTTACGATTACAACAATATACAAACAGCAAAAAATATGTACAATTACAATTTAGAGAAAAGCGAGACTCGGCCGGGGAGAGAAGGGCGGGAAAGCTACCGTATACCGGTGAGTTGCTTAGTGTGGGTAATACGGTAGGTGCGCAATGATTAGCAGTAGTAGAGGTTACGGTATAGTTGTGCAAACAAGTTGTAATTTTCATCAACGATTAAACGAACGACAAACCGGGGAACATTGTGTTTTATTGTTGTATGTTACCTACTACTAAATCTGTCGGGAGGGAGGGCATACGCGTCGGTCGCGGACGCGTCACCGCGGCGACGCCATGCGTGCCAAATCCGGCGTGCCCGTGCGCTCGTCGTAGCTCACGCGCCAGTCGATGCGCGGGGGCAGCCGCGCTAGCGCAGCGTGCGCGTCAGCTGGCGCGAGCGGCGCGCCATCCGCTCCCTCCTCCTCCTCATCCTCGGCCGCGCCCCGTCAATTACGGACAAGCACCTGCTCAAAGGAAAAATAATTATTTAATCGACCCTTCGTCTACTGCTATCAAGGCCACGGTAGAACAGAACTAGGCAAGACTAAATTATTCATGATAGTATGCTATTTTAGGTTTCAAGTCACATAAATAAATGCATTTCTTGGAGTTCACAACTAATTTGATCGATAAACAATTCGAATATATTCTCTAACCTGCACATCATCTCCTCCGTCCTCCTCCTCCTCCGCTTCGGACGCGGACGGGCTACGCGCCGGGGGCGGAGGCGGCGGCGCGAGCAGTGCCGCGCGTCCGCTCTCCACGTCCTCGTCGCTATCCCACGCGGAGTGCACTGCAAAGCGGCTTGGTATTAGAAAATGTTATTGAACTGAGAGAGCACGTTGGACTGCATCAAGCCTTCCTCACTGATCATACAAACACGCCGCAGCCCATAACTGCCTGGTTGTTTGGAGTTGATATTTATATTTTATCTCAATTCCGTTAATTTCCCACGTTTTTTCTATTATAACGATGTAAGTTTTTCTATTATGACGATGTACTAAACAACTATCGATTGATACTTGACCCGAGATACCGTGCCCTTACCGTTATCCGTCGACAATTATCTATTACTGCACCCAATACACCGTATCCCCATCATACCCCCCCCCCCTTCAACCCACCATACATTCGATATTACCATCGATAAATTACAGCATACCGTAACCTTACCGTAATCCGCAACATTAATCGATTGATTGCCCTCCAAATACCGTTTACCGACGGTAGTCCGTCAACAATAATCGATTGATTGCTCCCAATATACCGTATCCCCTATCGTACCACTCTACCGTAATACATCGACAATTATCGATTGACTGCTCCCAATATACCGTATCTCCCTACCGTACCGTGCATTCGATGGGCGGCGATCCGCTGGTCCTCTTCCACGTGGAACGTCGCGTAGAGGTACGCCGCGCCACCGAAGACCTGCAAGAGATAGTCAGTTGATGATAAGCATTAGAATACGGTAGAAGTAGCTTACTGTAGGGCACTGTAGGGTAAGAATCAGCTTACTGTAGGGTGCACTTTGAGGTTTCATCACAGCTATAGATCATCACGAATTTCGATTCTCTCTAGTTATTGTTCTCTTTCTCAAACTACTACTAACTACCTTTTCGCGCTCCCAAATCGGAATAAGTAGGGTAGTTTTAATGCCTACTCACCAGCACTGCGTTGGGAATGAAGAGGGCGGTCTGCAGTGAGAAGAAGCTGCCCACTTGCGAGACGTCGTCGCCTGAAACAGAGAGGAGTTATTTCTACTTATTGATGTCCTACGTATTGCATAACACGTAAGAATGGCATAGTGCTTATCCTGAAGCATTGACTAATAAAGCCTGAAAAACGCGAGGATTTGATTTTCTTATGAACTGTTCAAATTCTACCAGTGACTTTATCACAGTGCATCTTACTCTTCATCTCTTCAGTTATCACATTGTCAATTCTTCTTCTGGAGATCGGATTAACAAATAACTAATATTCGAATAGGACAAGAGCTCGTATTACTGAATCCCAGATCTATCCTGTCCACGCCCCCCCCTACCGTATCCCTCCTCTCAGTTACCGTACCTCTGACCCAGTCCGAGACCACGCCCACGATGTAGGGTGACGTCGCGTCGCCGAAGAGGTGGGAGATCATCGTCTGGATGGCAGTGGCCGTCGCGCGACGATTCGCCACGATCACGTACTGAAATCAGGCATTCTTCCACACATGTTAGCCAATCTCGTTCATGTTTCACCCACTCAATCTATCTACCGACTGCGGCTACAACGAGCAATACGATCTTGGTTCAGAATGGTATAACCAACACAACATTAATGTACCGTATCCCCCATGATCTACCGTCCTCCTCACCATGAGAATGTCCATGTTGATGGCCCAGTTGAGGCACATGAGCGTCACCGCGAGGAAGACGAAGCACTGCAAAATGATAGCGTGATTATTTAATTTGAACATAATATTCAAGTCTTATTCCGAACAAAAGGTGCTCCTTGCAAGAAACATGTTTCATCCTTATCATGAGCGCTAATCCGAAAAGAACAAGCAATCCGTCTCCGTCGGTCGTTATACAAACACTACATCTTCCATCCACAAATTGAGTCCTATTCCCAACCAGGTATCTCCCGAAATAACCATGTTTCATCCATATCATGAACGCTAATCCGTCGCTTTCCAAAAAGCAATCGCTTTCCGGCTGTCATTGCACAAACACTACATCTTTTATCTATTGCGGATTTTGATGTGTGCGCAACGACGCAATGATTCGAATCGCAATGACGCAACGACGCAACGTCACTCACCCAGGCGACGTTGATGTAGTGGCTAGCGGTGATCAGGCAGGCGAAGAGGGCGGGCACTGCAGCCAGCGCGCCCAGTCCGCATACGACCGCGTCCGCGCGGTGCGACGCCTGACATTACGGTAAATATGTCGATTACTGGAATATATAACACACGCTAAATCTCATCACAGTTGCACCCATTCCGTGCAACCAATATAGAAAAATCAGTGGTCGTTCAGTGGTTCAGTGTCTTTCACACTGATACCACTGCAAACAATTAATAAAAGCAGTGCTCGATCGACGCCGATCGTGCTATCGTACCCGGAGTCCCCATCTGCCCTCTCGCCAAGCGCCCGCCACCGTCGAGCCGATCGTCACGCCCGTCAGTCCCGCGCACGCCGTGATCAGGCCGAACTTGAGCGCCACACTGCAAGATTAGGAGATACGAGACTCGGGATAGACGTTCAATACTATTTCTTCACAGACATCACCCACTAAAGACAAAGAGCAGCTCATTTTATGACTTCTCATGAAGACATCAATTCATCTTTCTTTTAAGTCGGAACAAATAAGCCATTCTTCTTTCATGTTTCAAATCCATCCTAAATCTATCCACATTTGCTGAACTTCGATCGGAGGAGCCTCTCTATTCGCAAAACACAAATCTTGTCAAAACACAAATGTGTATGACCATATAGGTCATACAATCAGTCCTCGATCGCCTCATCCTACCGTACCTGGCCTTCTCGTCCTCCGGCACGACGCTCGTGCCGTGCTGCACAGCGTACGCGTGCTCCACGAGGGACGGCGTCCACCTGCAAGTTATCGATAAATGAATACGGTAGTTGGTAGATACGGTAATCCATAAATCGATAAAGCTACAGTATCCCCATAGCCTGCATTAGACAACGGAGTCAATTAATAGTTGTTATTGTGGCAGTCAACGAGAGATTAAAGTACCCTTTCTCATTGGCTCATCTACCGATAGCAAAACACACATTCACCGTGCGAAATCGACCAAGTATTTATGGCACAAATGCAATGCCGCTTGCTATTTCTCACTTCAAACGACAGATGCGATAATGAACAAATCAATAGATCAAATTGAAATAGCTACAGCAAGCTCAATGGCACCATAGCGTATACGACGGATAGTTGATATAAAGACAAATCGTAAGCCATATTGGAGTACTCGTCACCCCTTGGCTCATCTACTGATATTAACGCACAAAAACAAGGCACAATAAATATTTTGATTGTCCTGATTCACTGCCTAAATGAACGGTGGATAAATTAATAAAGCGATAAAGCTATCGTAAGCTCTAAGCATTCATCAGATAAGTGTCGAATGATAAGTGCTATAGAAGGACTGGAATGGGGAGAATTGAATCACGCTTTCATCGCTGGCTCAACTACTAATCGCATAACGCACCTCCACCAGGCGCAACCTACTAAATATTAATGGCCCTGGCGAAGCGAGAGCGAATTGCCTCTACAGATCCATACTCATTCGCAAATCGGCTCTTCTCCAGAAAAAAATCAATAATCTACCCAAGTTACCGTACCACGCGAGGGATCCCGCAGCGAAGACGACGGCGGTGAAGCCGGCGGTCGTCCATCGGAACGTCGGACTGCAATACCGATTTTTTTAAACAATCAAATTGACACAGCTTTATTGAGCGCGTTAATACAGTAAACATTGTCATTCACTGACCAGCCCAATTCCTGCTTCACTACATGCTCTAATACCCTAAGAAATTATCTATTCAGCCCTTGCACGCACCGCATAACTATTCAATATTTACACAATATGTTCTCTCCGTTCCCTTCGCCCTTCCCTCTGCTCACTCTAACCCGGCGCGACTAGAACATGCCCTTGTACCGTACTCACATGGTGGTCAGATAGAGCAGATCCTCCTTCACACTCGTTCGCTCCATTCCCTCCGCGTGCTCGGCCTCGCCCCTCGCCGGCTCGTCCAACACGAAAATGAGCAGCAGCAGGCACATCTGTGTGTTGACATTATTCATTCCATGTCAAAACACACCCATAAACCGAGCTCGTCTAGGTATAGCACCAATTAACGATTGATTGAGATCGCAAACTCGCTGGCGCTTTAAACAGATACCAAACTAAAGGGATATTTACAGCATTGTTTAGACTCATTGCCAAAGGACACAATCCACCTATAGATTTGCCGTTGCACAGTCAAGATATCAAAGTTGGGACACTTTGCACGCCGATTTCTTCTTGGGTGAAGACTGATATAATTGCCTAACGAACTACCTACCGTATACCCATCCACTACCTCCTATCTTATCCTCTCCGTCCACTCACAATTTCGAACATTAGCTCCCTTGACGCTACCGTACCCATCCACTACCGTACTCCCCCCCACTCACAATTCCGAGCATGGGCGTGAACCGCACTCCCCACTGCCAGGCGCCAGTCCACAGCGACACGTACGCGCCGCCGATGTAGCCGAGACCGCTGCAAGTGATTGATTAGTGATTAATTGATTGGAAAGGCTTGAATTATCATGTTTTAGATGTCCATTCTCTTTGTAAAATTGCCATTTTTATCCTAGCACAGCGCCGTTTCACCTGACTTTCTTGTAAGGATAACTAAGGGGACCGTCAATAAGATGATTGGATGTTCTTGAAACAAACACAAAAAAATCAATTATAATTTTCCAGCATGTCAATGTCCCGTTTCACCCAGCCTGCTCTTATTCAACCTTGAATCAAACGGCAATAGTTGGTATGATTGAGCTACAAAAATCCCACTCAAACTCGACGCTCCTAGCACACGCCTTGTTCCACTATGAACTTCAATTATTCAGTTATGCAATGTCATCCTGGCAATGTCCCGTTTCACTTACTCTTTTTGTAAGGAAAACTTTGAGTACCGCTAATGATTAGCATGGATCTGCTGGGAACAATTTTAAAAAAAATGTCGCTCAAATCCGGCACTCCTAGTACACGCATTCTTCCACAATGCACTGCAGTTTCTGTATCAATCCGGCATTCGGGCATATACGCCTTTTTCCACAATGGACTCCAGTTTAAATAATACTGTTCCAGCCTAGCGATCCCCCCGTTTCACTCAGCCTTCTTGTAAGAAGATTGGCAACTTCTGAACTGTCAGACAGTGTCAAAATAAAAAAAAAACATTGAATCACCTTCCAACGGGTATGGCAAAGTAGAAGACCATGAGGACGGCAGACCGCTCCGCTCCCGTGAACGAGTCCGCAATGATCGTGGGGGCGACGGTGGAGTACGATGCCTCGCCCACGCCAACCATACCACGAAGGAGTAGGAAGAGGGAGAAGTACTGGAAGGTATGATATTAATATTAAATTTGATGACCTATTCAAATAACGGTGATACTCTAAAGGTCCGGGACTAATATTACCGCCCTTCCTTCCAATCGTCTAGAGAAAAATTTTCACAGGTTGATGGGAGCAACATCAACTTCCGGCAATGGACAGGACTAGTCTAGCAATCACGAAACTCAACAAATCCGGGACGAACATTCAGCTACTGGCTTATGTTCATAGCTAACTTAATTAAACACTACTAAACTTAATAACTATTAATTAATTAAATAATTAATTAAACCATACATCTCTGCCCACGAACGACGACAGCAGCACGGCGACGATCCAGATGCTCAGGCCGACCGACATGATCAGCTTACTGGAATTAATTAAATTAAATGACCATTAAATCATAATAACAATATTATCTCCCGGCGAGAGCCCATGCTGCTAACAATGATTTTTTACACAACTGAGGAAGGAAGAATTGCTTCATTCCGCTGCATCTATCATGACTATGAGACGGAGAATTTCCTAGAGAATTTTGTTTTAATTCAGGTCAGTATATTATAGCAGATATCAAATTAGTTGTTGTAACGATGAGCGCTGTTAGTTGTATTTGCTTATCTCAATGAAGAACATCACAGGATCGTCCTCTCTAATGATTAGTTGCTTCTAACCTACACATGAGACGCGCACTCAGCAAGTTCGTTCCTGCCACTTTTAGAACCATATCAATTTCAAACTGATATTGAGCAACAGTGGATTCACTAGACAATCCCACGTCCACCAGCATCCTAATCCACCTCCTACCGTATCTGCAGCCTACCGAAGATCCACCTGACCGACTAATCCACTCCCACCAGCCTTTCCGCAGAAAACTGTACTCTGAAACCAACTACCGCACCCTCCAGCTACCGTACCCTTCCCTCACTCACCGATTGTATCGATCGCCGAGGATGCCGCAGATCGGCGCGCACAGCATGTAGAACACGATGAACATCGTCTGCAAGAGCAGGAAAATCGATAATTCGGAAAATCAATAACCGGATATCAGGCGGGAAATTCAAAATTCAAATCCCACCTGCAGCATGCCCGCCTGCTTGTCGTCCATGTGGAAGTACGCCTGCAATCAATGAGATGATCTACCGTAACTCTCCAATCACTTTTTGACATTTTTTACGTGTTCGGGATTATTTTATGAGACGGGAACTCGACACATTGGTAACTGTACTGCATAGTAGCATCTATTCTATCCATGCAGCGCGCCATCACCTAGTGAACCACACTTCGAGGAAAACAATTACAATGTTAGGGCTTTCCTCTATCACCGCACTTCTACTGCACACCATACTATCTAGCAAAATGCTACCGTACTCCAGACTACCGCAACCCGATCACCCTTCTACCGTACCTGCAGCTGCGTGAGCACACCGGCGATCGTGAACCTGTCCATGTAGTTGAGCAGATTGACCGTCAGCAGCACAGCGACCAGCGCCGTCTTCGGGTCTGCAAAACAGTCATTATATTGAGAGAGAAACCCAACCTATCTACCAGTTTATCAGTTTTGCCTCATTTTCCCCTTCTATTCATTAGTTTCTACTTGAATGGTTTCAATAGACGACGACTCTTATGTAAGATTTAAGTTTCTGTTGATTACATACAAGGAGAATCCCGGTTCCTGCAATCTTACGACTACTCAACCTTTCTTCTTCGCACATTGGCCGTGCTAATAATAAGAAAACAAAAAAATTTTGGCACAAGTCAAATTGCAGCTACCCCATTCATTCAACCCCTTCCTCGGTCTAGTATATACCCTCTTCGAGCAATGGTCGAAGTGCCGGGAATCAGAACAGGAAAAAATAATTTTAACGCCCTCCATATTGCTGCTACGTCCCTTGACCCCCTCTCTCGAGCAAACATGGACAGTGTGCACGAAGGAACACATAAGAAATAAATATTCAAAGTTTGACCATCACCCATGGGCAGGAACTACGAACCTTTTCGCACCAGTCAAATCGCTGCTACCCTATTCCATCATCTACCATTCAACCGAAACTTTGTATTACGAAGCACATGTTGTGTTCAACCAAACAATCAAAACAACAACAACAACCCCAAACTCACGTTTGATTCTCTCCATCCATCCTCGGGACGCCTCTCGTCCGCTCTCCTCCTCCACGCCGTCCACCACCATCCGATCAGAGTCAGCCATTCTGAAGGGATTGCGAATACTCATTACGTTCTACGTACTGTCTTGCCAGTAAGAGAAAAACAAAGAACATAACAGGTACGGAAAAAAAGGGATCATCTGTCCTAGACACTTTTTCAGGGGACATTCATAAGACAATCGGACATTCTGGAAGAGATGCTCACGACGATTTAGGAAGGAAGCACAAGTAGGAAAGAGCCAGGGAAAATACTCGAGGGAATTAAACTCATTGTAGCCCAAAAGCGCCGTACAATATCCTCCCCGTTTTATGTACTTTTTACGACTACGATAACACATGCAGCATTCTCAACGGTAGAGAGACTCTACCCAGACGCTTTTTTCCAACTTTCCAACCAACAAAGATCGCACCATTCTACGAAAATCGTGCGAGAATTAGGTACATTTCTGAGTTGCAAACTCATTGAGATACAATGAAGATTCTCTGATCTGATTTAGCTGAAGTGATTTATTCACAAGGAACCGAGTAGACACAGTAGTGAGATGTAGTTTGTATTTTACCGGAATCAGGGGGTTACTGTAACACGACGGATCAGTTAATACCTAGTCGAGAGATGTCTAGTCGAGATCAATAAAGCCTATAATCAGTGAGCAGTCATGTCCGTGATGGGGGATGAAACGAGATATTGACAATGAAAACGCGCGAGAATCAACTTATGGTACAAGTATATTAGGATAGGAGGGCTACAGAGGTCGCAAACACATTGAGTAGAATGATCAACAAAGTACAGGAGTGGGCGTGGCTTGGAAGCGCCCGAGTGGAAGGGGCGGGGCCAAGGGGCAAAGGGGGCGGGGCCAGAGGGGGCAGCTACTCCTCCTGGCTTTCCTCCTCGTCTTGATCCGACTCTTCATCGAGATCGGACGACAGATCCGACTGTGAGTTGTTCAGGCGATTTCGCGTTGACTGCAATGAGCAAAATGCGTTGTTGTTGTTGTTATAAAATGAGACAACCTTCGATCGGTGGCATTGATTGATCAAGGAGCAAATATTATTCATGAAACCTAGTTTCACCATGACAAATACACTGTTAAATTTGAAAATAAATAATATAACTCACTCGCTGTTGCAGCATCATCTCTGGTTGAAGCAGCGGCTGCAGCTCGATCACTGCTGCAAATTAACAACAATTTGACTCATTGAATAATTGCTATTTATTATTTTATAGAGTAGTATAGTAGCATAATCAAAGCCAATGAAGCCCACTGGCTTACGTCTCCTCATCGAAACACGAACCCAACAACAGTAAGCCCAACAGTATCATCAATAATTCTGGAATTTTTGAAAAAATAACGGCAAAGGCGTATCTCGGGTTTCAAGCTCATTATAATGCAAGTTAGTTTCACGCATATTCGATAAATGGATAATGGCTACAGAGTAACAGTACCCATCACTTCTCGATCCGTCTCTCCTACCGTAACCCTCCCCCCTCACTCACCCTTGCTCGACTCTCGCTGCACCACCTCGTGCGGCTCGTAGCGCTCGCGCGAATTGCCCGTGTACCAGCGGTTCTTGTCGAATATCTGACGGGCGACTTTTAGTAATTTGCACCATGTGCCACACCACACCATACATCTTGCTCGTCGAAAAAGTGACAGGGCGCCGTTTAGTATTTCGCGCCACACAACGCTACTACCGTACCTCGCTGTTGCCGATGCCGGCCTTGCGCATGCACACGCGCGGATTGCGCGGGCCGCCCTCGATGATCATCCTGCAAATTATTATTGGCCAATGTCAGTAACTCCAGAATCATCACACGGTCTTCAGCCATAGCATACTTTGCTAGTGAAACCTTGATTCACGGCTGATCAATGTAGTGAAAATATGTAATGCCATCCGCTCTCCTATCAGCGCAATCCGCCTACAGACATGATTTGAATTGCATACGATACACCGATAGTGCAGTTCACAATTTTATATTTCGAGACCGATTCCTCTATATCAGCAACGCGCTACAACTTTTGTTAGATCATTCTCGCGTGGAACCGCAAAGTTGCACCATGCTATTTGGAAGAAATGTATTGAAACACACAATGTCAAGAAAACATCAATCCTCTCCTCCCACACCACGCTAATCACTTACACCTGCAACCTCAACATCACTAGTGACCTTTTTTTAAAACTTTCCTAAAGTTTTGCTTTCAGAACAACATCAAAACAACCTCGCTCACCAGTCGAACTCAACGTAGACGACGTCGAACTGCGTCTTCTCACGCGGGGATTTCACGCGCCGCCGCTCGCCGCTCTCCGCGTCCACGCGCTCTGCAAACGGATACGCGTCATCAATCGCGGTCCGTGATTTTAGGATCGATCTTTATCTAATCATCAAATCTGTCTGACGCCAAAGAGATCGAATAACTAACAATGTAAGACCGAACATTGATTTCCAATTAGAAGTTCAAGACACGATATAGGGATTAGGGTTGGCATTTCGGGGGTAACGGGCCGCTACGAGAGAGTGAGAGGGTAACGGACCGCTACGAGGGAGGGAGAGGGTAGCGGACCGCTTCCCCCCGCTACGATTCGGGAAGGGAGCTTTTCCACGCACTCTTCAATAAAGCGCGCGCTCTAGTCTGGACGAGTTAGAAAGAGCAGGCGGAGGCGAGTGAAAGGGGCGGAGCTTCCCCTCTCCGAATCGTAGCGGGGGGTAGCGGGGAGAAGCGGTCCGCTACCCTCTCCTCCCTCGTAGCGGTCCGTAACCCCCGTTACCGTTTAGCCAACCCTAATAGGGATGGAATTACCCCAGTTTGTAACTCTCACCCTACATTATGAGCTCGTAACACAAACGTGCCTGCCTTATCCCATCTTCCGCTTCAAATTTCAACCGGATTACCAGAGAAGATGAACTGCCATACCCAAGTCACGATCAGCTACCGTACCCTGCCCTCCCAACCTCGACCAATCGTATGTCATCCTCTACAGAAGAAACTACCGTACCCTTCTATCAGCTACAGTTCCCTATCCATACCAGATACTATCGACTTAACTCCAGATGAAACTAGGGCACTCTAACGACCACCAGCTACTGTACCCCCTCCCCCCCCCCCTTCCGTACCTTCGACTCTGGGCGGCAGCTCGTATCGCACCTCCGCCTTTACGAACATACCGATCACGGCGGTACGCGAGGCGTCGTCTATGGACAGCACGTCGCTCTGGAAGGGGGGTGACTATTGATTATTGAATCCTTACCATCGGTTTTTGGACTAATAAATTGTTTGCCCGATCAGTGATTTGTATCACATACGAAAATTTTGTTCAATAGTAGATCATAATAATCATAAAGATCATAAAAAGCAGAACAACGAAAAATGTTTGAAAAAAAATCGTAACTGTGCGAAACATGTTTCACTAGTCCCTCATATCAAGACGATTTCGGTGTCTCGATAATTGATCTTTGATGGCCATGTTCAACAACTATCGTCTTCCCTCCTCACTAAACATGACAGCCAGAGCTAGAGAACACGCGAAACGGAGAAACCAGCACTACGGTGTGTAAAACTGCCCGGTATTACGCCGATTAGACACTCGCACTGTTAAGCCTACCTAAGGGTGGGTCCAGCGCGCTGAATTGTTAAATCAGTTCGGGCATAATATCGTTTCATTTATAAAAATGAGGCACCGTACCTCCCTCCCATCATACTCCTCTACCGTACCTCGTAGTCCATGGTGGCGATGAATCGGGCGGGTGGCGTCTGCACGTCGTACCACCGGTTGAGGAACTTCTGGATGATCGACTCGATCGAGAGCACCTGACAGAGATCAAAGATCAGAGATCAGAGATCACCAGTGATACAATTCAATTACATTAAACTCCTGAAGGAGCCCCTGATAGAGTGATGATTTCAGTAAACAATTTTTTAAAGAAAGCACAGTAACTATACAAATTTCCTCAAGGCACTCCCTTGTTTCATGAATCCCATAAAAGATTTGGCGCCAGCACATGACGATTTGTCGATACTTCGCGCGATAGAAACAAATATTCAAGCAGATGTATTGATGTTTCAGCAAACGCATAAGTACATATGCGAAATGGAAGAGTCAATATATCGACCATTTGGGTTGCAATGCCGAATAATAAATACAATACCGTAATCCTAGCTACCGGATTTTTTCAATACCGTAATCCCTCTCCTCTCACCTGTCTCGCCATGTGCATCTTGTGGCCGTAGCGCGGCTCGCCCACATCCGGATCTGCAGAATGGGAAGCGATCGATAATTGCGTACCTACCGTAGCCTTTCAATTATTGTTCTACAATGTGGTTATTTCAATAATTTCTGCAGTAACGAAATATCTAACTATGCCTTCATATCCTACCTAACTGCTGATTGCAGGACGGGTTCGACAGATCTAACTAGACCTACCGTAATACTCTTCACATCTACCGTAATTCCTACCGTAGTCACGTTTCTGCATTTCTAAGCCTGCTTACCGTAATCTTGCAAGATACGCCTACCGTACCCCTACCGTATCACTCACGTTTCATCAATCGATGCTGGACGGGTTCGGCCTCATGCTCGACCATGTGCAGTCGCGTCGTCATCGCGTGTCCGTGGCCGCGCGAGGGAAACGCCACCGCGTAACGGCACTGCAGATTTTAATTAATTAATTTCAATTTAATTAACTAATTAAGCTAATTAACGCCCCGTGGTATCGTGCTGTTCCTAGAGCTCAATCAGTTGCCGAATATCTATGTAGCTGTTCGTTCTTTGCTTCGATTGCAACGATAAAAGGTGTATCCACGTCAAGCGATTTTACTGCTAGGTGGGACTCACTGGTAAGGTCCCTCGAAACACCAATTCAGCTGCACCAAATCAATGGCTAGCATACGTCCGAGTCTCAATGTTGTTTGCCAAAACGGTATCCAAATATGCGTTGTGTGTATCATGTTTTCACCTAGTATTCGACCTCTACGATTCAATCTTCTACATAAACATGCACAACCAACTCTCGTGCAATCTCCCTTATCGATTTCGCTTGCATCGGTGAAATAGTACTCGAGGTTTGGGTCGTGATCCTTTCAAAACATAATTTCACGAATATTAATCTTCAGCCATACCTACTTTGTCAACACCATGCTTAGCGAACAATGGGAACGGCTCACTATTTTGATAACTATGCCTCATCTCTTCATTTCACACGCTCTCTAGTCGATAAGAGAGTGCGAAAGAGCATTCAAAAATGAGAGAGCCCTAGTTTCTCAACGATGACGTCACTCACCGACAGACTCTCGCCCACGTCGACGTCGTGTCGCTGCTCGATGGCGTGGGAGGGATTCGACTCGACGCCCAGGTAGGACCGAGCCACGAAGTGGTACGACTGCAAGAATGGATAAGATAGACGGATAATGGTGCTACAGTGTCAAGCGAGTTTCAACCCGTCGTGTGATGAATATACTACGCAATTGTTAGAAAATTTTTAGTTCAGGGAGCTTCAAGCGAGTTATTGCAGCTACGAAAACTTTCGTTATCTGTAGAACTCATGAAACCGCGCATCCACTTGTAGCAAAGACGCCTGCTATTATTGTAAGATCAATATACATTTTTCGTCCCCGGTTGGCAATGAAAATGAATGGTGATAACTGACCCTTCTCGTCTCGCCGGGCACGGCCAGCGGGTACACCTGTCGCGGCGTGACTGTGATGAAGATGATCTGGAAAGTAGTAGCAACTATAATATAATTTGAATTTTATCACACAAACAAGATCTCGTTAGCAATTCATAAAAATCCCCCCCCCCTTCAAAGTTGAGATATGCAAAGAGCGTGGAGCATGAAATCTCCAGCCAATTTCCAGAAACAAATCAACATTTTAATTAAAAATAATACTTAATTATTTAATTAATTATAATAACCTGGAATCCGCAGTTGATGACGACGCCGCGGTCGTGCACGCGCACGCAACGTCTGCAATGGAATTAAAATTATACATATTTATAAATATTTTGAATGAAAGGTCGACCCATCAACCTCACATCTACGAACGGTCTTACAAGCATTCCTTGAAGCGCCATTGTCCCTACTCAAACACTGATCCACCATTTCCGCCTTTTTTATAATGTAAAGAAAACGAGGGAGTATAGTTCCAATCCATGACTCACGACTACCTACCGTACCCCTCCCCCTTGCACTCACTTCTCGATCGCCCTCCTGTTCCTGTCCTCCCTCTGCGCGATACAGGCCGTGTTGATGGTGGATATCTGGGTGGCCGCCCACGGCACGAGCAGGTCTACGCGGATCGTGCCCTATAGCATATTTATTATTATTATTTTCAGTTTTTTCTTAGTTCAGTTTTCTTATGTGTATCGTGCCCTTCATTAGATACTTATTGAATTGTTAACTTTATCGACGCACAATTCCTTATTATCAGTAAAATTTCCAACACGTGGTATTTGATGTCTTATTGATATATAGAACTAGCAAGAAGGGGATATCGTGCCCTTCATTTGATCATAATTATTTATTCTTATAAGTTTGTAAACCTAGTACGATTCGCCGTAATATCAATAAAATACTCGACGTGAGGAATTTGATGAATGAGTGCTGCTCAAAACCAACAAGAAGGCAAACTATGGTAGATTTTGAGAAATATCAAACAAAAACAAAATTTTAAAAAAACTAACTTGTTTCGGTGCGCGCGACTCTCGCTCCTCCACGAATCTGAAATATTACTCATTTCATTTTCAGAGTATTTTTTAAAAAATTAAACGGCTTCACACAATTCAAGATACATTATTGCCCGCTTCTAGTAATCCAAATGTGACATGAAACTCACGTGCTTTTCAGAGGCTATTATCACGATATATCACCTTGACCCCTTTTATCAAGCATTATAACGAGCACGAAACAAACAGTAAATGCACGTGTCCATGAGCACACTGCCTATCACCATTCGGTACTCCCCACATCCCCAACAAAGGAATCTACAAGACAATATGCACCGTAATTTCTTGATAGCTCAAATGTTTATAAAAAATTATAAAAAAAATAATAAACGCACGTGTCCATGATCACATTCGCAATCAGTCCGTTCCGTCGCGAGAAGATGACGTCGAGCGGCGCCGACAGCGGAATGTCCTCGAGCACCAGCGACATTGGCTGGAATATTTTTTTTAAATAGCTCCTCAAAAGATTTGAAAGACGGAAAGCCTATCTCATAGTCGCGTTATTGCAACTATTGAACCAGGCACATTTGGGCGACATGAATGTGCCAAATTATGATCTTCGGAAGTTTACCAATAGGGTGTGGACTTTTTTCTCCGAAAAAAATATAAATATCAAAAAAGTCATACAAATGATTCAGCAACCACTAGCACAAACAATCAATCATTACTACTATACCGTAATCAACTCACCCACACGAGGTACTTGGGAAAGAGGGCGCAGATGTACATCAGCTTCGTGCCCCGCCCTCGACCATCGTACACTCGCTCATCTGAATAGAGGATACGGAACTCTGCTAGTATAGTGTAGGGTTGTAAGTTCGGTTTCGGAATCATCGAAATTCACCCTAATATGTTCACCTGATTTCTTCACCAACACCCAAAGAAAGAGGAAAGTCCACCACTTTCCAATCTACCGTATCCCACCTCGCTACCGTACCCTCATCCCCTACCGTATCCTACCGTACCCTCGTCATCGACGCGACTCCGCACGAGGACGTTGCCGTCGGGAGCGACGGCCGCGATGTTGCTGTCCGTGAAGCAGCGCAGGTTTTCGGTCGAGCTGCGAATTATCGATTAAATGCCATACCGTACGCCATACCTAAAACCCATATAAACCCGAACAGATTCACTCAATTTCACAAGTGTTTTAATTATCGAGAGGTCCATTGGCAATGAATGAATCATCTACACTTTTTTCGAAGGGTAACCAGGAAATATGAACTAAAAACGGAATTAATAGTTCGCTCACTGGCACTGCAGTGTTTGGTAGACGGGCGTCCATATCGGCTTGTCATCTAAATTAATCAATTATCACCATTAACTTTTACCCGTGAAGATTCAGTTCCAACGAGCAACCAAATTTTTCGCAGAATCATTCGAGTTTCACTAAATAGGTATGAACGTTCCGAGAGCACACAATACGATTCGTTCCTGTAGTCTGTCCCAACAAAAAAAACTAAAAAATCATTCAATCGCAAACTGACACTTATCGAATCCTTCCCTTCTGAATCCTCGAGTGTACGTGTCCATGTTGTTGACGTCGACGGTTACGCGCGGCCGACGGGACAGGCGATCACCGCGTAACTTTAATGTAGCATTATTGTTTTTAAAATACACAAATAAATAAGCTTCTAATATTTACGATAAACTTAATAGCAAGATCGCTAACTCTATACAAGCTAGAACATTTGAGAGTGGTAGGCTAGCAAATAACCATGTTGGAATAAAAATGAATTGATCTCGATAGAGGCGAACCTAGCAGATCATAACCCAGTCTTAATCGGGTTAATGTGGAAAAAAACAAGAAGAACTAGCCCAACGGCTTGGTCATTTTACATTGGAAGATTAACGAAGAATCAAGCATAAGTAAGCTCCTGACTACCTTTCTTCTCATTTCATTTATAAAAAAAGCTCACCTCTCGGTTTCGGATGAAGCTGGTGAGGTTCTTGTGTCTTGCGGCCTTTGCGAACGCGAATGAGAAGGGGCACTGATCGTCCATCGACGAATCGTAGTCTTCGCCCTGCAATGACACTCGAATAACGCCATTCTTTCACTATCATCAAGCATTTCAGCCCAAAAATCCACCGCCGCAAGCATAAAGCAAGCAGATTAAGCAAAGATTAACGATAACTGAGGACGGTTATCATCATTTTTAGCTCATTAACGCTAATTAGACGATAATTACCTCGACACAGAGCTGCGGCACGATGGGGCATTCCAGTTGCCGCGTGAACATGGCCAGACAGCCGGCGTTAACACCGCAAAACCGGCTTTGCGACCCGCTGAAAACGAGGAAAACGGGATAAAACAGCCAATGAGAAGAAATGCAAGTCAGTCGCGTGCTCGGGTTGACCCGTGGCTACGGTAGGTTCGGAGGCGCGCGAATGTGATTCGCGCCTGACTCTTCTCGTGACTCATTTCGATCATTACCTTTATTGTTTGTTTTAAAAATTTTTTTTGAAGTTATAGAAAAAAAGAAAATATTTTATATGTCGTCGTTATGAAAAACATTGAAAATATTCTTTATGAAATTCTTCTTTCCTTCTCTTTTTTTCAGGTATCTTCCGTAGCTTCGATAAACTATTATTCTGTACACATTCGATCAAATTTGAACTCTTTATCGTCTTTGATAATTGTAAGGCACGACGAAATTGATAAACTGGCAGACTTGCAAACGACTGGAGAATAAATTTAAGTGTGGCATGAACGATAAATGGCAGGAATTCGTTGAATCGTAAATATATGTGTGTGATGGGCGGGGTGCAGCATCCTGAATCAATTGAGAGGAGTCGGGGTAGCAAGCGAGAACAAACGTAACAACAATCTGTGATCTGTCAAACAATCAATAGTTGTGGTGGCACAAAACAGGCGGGCGTAGATCATAATAGAATAAAATAGGCTCTTTGCATCTCTATTATTACAGTATGCTGTGGGGTGCGAAATGAGATCAACAATGAGACATGGCTAACTTGCACAAACAAAATCTACATTCTATACACTACAACAGGGGGGCTCGGGGAGGACTACCGTTTCCGGTGAAAAAGAGTTTCTACAGCACAACAAGAGCCTTCAGAGGGCGGTGAACTACTGTAACAGGAAAAAGGGGGCGGGGCTACCGAACTCCTACTACTTCGCATTCACTTGCTGCTCAATGTGCGCCTGCAGGGAGGTGGGATCGGCGAGGACGCGCGTGTTCGTCGCGAGATAAACGAGCACCTCCGAGGAAAGGGGGCGGAGCTTGGATACGCGCCACTCATCCTGCATCCAGGCTGCTGCGCTCTGCAATATGATAGGCTCATTCAATACTCTACCGTATCTTATCGTACTCCAATGAATCAATAACTACCGTACCTTTCAATCGATATCTACCGTAACCCAATCAATCGATATCTAACCCCACCATGTTCTACCGTACCCCATCAATCGATAACTACCGTACCTGGGCGACTTCCTCCTTATCCGCCGGGTCATCGTGCACTGCTGCAGCGTAGTTGGCGACGATCGGCTTGAAGAGACGAGCCATCTGAGAAAGATACCGTAATCAACAGTAACTTCAGCTCTACCGTACTCCGAATTGTTTTACCTCATTGTGTGAGTCCTCGGATTATCAATAAAATAAAATAAAAATATCTCAAGTTAAGGAGTCATTGCAACTCTGCTTCATCGGCAAATATTTTTCTAGACTACAACGGCTCAAACGATCAACATTTCGCCACACAACTCCAGTTAACGTTCGCAGTGCAACCTAGATTCTCCATCTCCAAAAAGACATTCACTCTCCATCTTATTCGAGTTTCACCAATTACTCAACTGCCGATTCATTGTTCTTGCAATGATCCACCCTTTCCATTGCCTCTTTAGACAATTCAATAATCGTGATCTTTCCAACGTGAACTATGCTTCCGAACTACTTCACTCTACCATAACCCCTCTACTCACCAGCCAGAAGCGCCAATCCTCCTTCGTCCGTTCCTTCGTGTACCTACAACAAATCCAATTAATTTCTTATTCATTAAATTCCCCCACATTTCGCTTTGACACTTCTCTACCCTAATACAATACTGATCAATGTTCTAACTCTCTGCAATCACAATACGCTTTCTTCCATCAGAACAGAGTGAGAGATAATTACGAAATCAGACAGTCAGATTACTGTTTCAAACACCCATCAAGCTCCTCACCTCTCGAAGAACTGCTCGATGGCCGATCGTTGATCGAGCGAGGACGAGGCTTGATCACGACGGGAGGACGAGGGAAGCGAGGATTGGAGGGAACTGAAAGGGGATCGGAGATCAGAATACAAGTTACAGAGATCAACGATCAAACTACAGACTTGAAAGATCAAAGATCACTCATCCGCTCACCTTATCCGCTCGTTCAGCGCGCGGATCGTCTCCTTCATGTCCGCGATGCGCTGCGCCTGAATTAGATTAACTTTTTTTAAAGTGGCTATGTTAATAAAACCGCGAACCGTCCTTCCCTGTATGAGCTGTTCCATCAGCGCAACCGCGAATCGTCCACTGCGCTTTCCCCGAAATCCCACTATTTTATTGATAAATTCTCGCAAAGCCATATCGATTACAGCCCCTATCGATGGTAATATTATCTCAATGAGGTAGTAATTCGCCTAGTCGATAATTTATTTTCTCCGATCCCACTGTGGATTATCGAACTCTCGTCCATCGTCTCACTCTAGTACCCTTCGTGCAGCTGTAACCATCCTAGCTCATCATCCACCAAAATCGCATTCCGTACTTTCTCTTCCCCTTGTTTCTGCCTATTCTTCCAGCGTTATGCTACGGCATTATTCATGAAACCAACAATAAACCCATTTCCCAATCCCACCCATCGTGCGCCTACCGTACCTTCTGCTCCTTCTGCAGTAGCATGGCTTTGATGTGATCGGCGGCCTTTGCGAGCACGACGGCATTCGTCGGCTTGATTCCGCCCGAGTGAACGTCCGGCACCTGCGAGTGGAAAGTGATTAAATGAATTCAGGAAGCACGGAGCAAATTCTCATTAATGCACTGGACGTTTCAACACATATACGATCCTGACGCAGCTAGTATCTTCTAATCTCAATCCTTATCGCTATCGTAATCTAAAGGCTACCGTACCCTCCTGACTACCGTACACCACTCACAATCTCCATCAGCTGATCGAATCCGTCCTTGAGGGCCATCCTTCTGCTCTGTTCCGCGTGCAGGTGCAGGATGCGCTTGCGCTCCGTCGGATGGAGCGTCGAGTCGGCTGGCACCTGAAGAGGGGATCGATAAGCTACTGTAACATTATAGAACTACCGTAACGTAATTATTGATATAATTCCTAACAAACAATTTTGATGGATCACCAATATCGAAATCGTCATAACACCTCAAAACACGCTCGCATTGTTTCATGTGATGGCAAGGCACTTGTGATCCCATACTGAATCCTCTATGATTTCTCGAAAATCCCGTGCTGTTTCGTCCCTCTCTTTTCACCGACGACGGTCGGTCGGACGGGTCGCACGGGCTGTGCTGCACCCCCCCCCCCCACTAATTCCGCACAAAAATAATTTCTTAAAATCTCCCTCACAATCAGCATCAATTTTTTATCACCACCTCGACGACTCGAATTGCTTTATTTGTCCATCTAGCCTCTATGAAATCCTGCAGAAACCTCGACCATCCTAGTCACGCCAAATCTCCTTCAGAACCTTCTTTTTTTTGTTAAATCATCACGACGCGCATTGAATTCTTTGTCCGCCAAGCTGGTATGTTCACCTATTGAAGCCTCAATCATCCTAGTCACTCCTCCAACTCTACGATTTCTCGATAATTCCTTGCAAGTCCCACCTGCTTCGTTCCCTCCTTGATAAAAAAGTATATTACGGCGTTAGCTACAACAATTGCTTCTTCGTCCACTTGGTCCCTATGAACACCCGCTGACGCCTCAACCATCCTACTCACTCCTTTAATTCTCTCTGATTTCTCGATACTTCTGCGGCAAGTCTCACCTGTTTCGTTCCCCTCTTTCCTCCCACAGCCGTCGGTCGGACGGGTCGCACCCCCCCCCCACTCATTTCTGACACAAATACTTTCTTAAATCTCCTTCAGTTTATTTTTTAAACTACAACGTCTCCGTCTCGAATTGCTTTATTTGAACACCCAGCCCTTACGAGCACCTACTGAAGCCTAGACCATCATAGACACTTCAAGCACAATTTTCTCGATAATACCGTGCTAGCCCCACCTGTTTCGTTCCCCTCTTTCCTCCGACGGCGGTCGGTCGGACGGGTCGCACCGGCTGCGCTGCACCCCCACTGCCGCTCGCTGTTGCTGCATCCAGCTCCTCCTCTTCCTCCTTCATCATCTCTTGTGAGGTGCTCTGAAAATAATCTTAATAATACAGATAAAAGGGCAACAACAATCAATTTCGTGCTATTTTTAACCCGCTCATTTCGCGTCTCACGACTATCTCAAGAGTTAGTGAGGTCCCAATTGTCCAATGGTTCTCCTGCTTTTCTACTTCGCTCATTGATCCACCATTCCTAGTGCTCACTCCACAAATCAATACCACTACCCTGCTACCGTACCCCTATCCTACCGTACCTGTCGCTCATCCCTCTCCTCCTTCGGGAACAACATTCTCCTGCTCGAGCACGGATCGTCCCTGTCCCACGGGTTCTCCGTCGTCTCGGCGGGGGCAGATTGCGGCTGAGAAGGCACCAGAGCCGCGCCAGCCGCGCCGCTCCCGCCTCCCGCTCCAAGGCGGCGCGCAGCAGAGGCGTCAACCAGCACACTGCGCGAACCTGCAAGGGGAACAGTTGGCACCAGAAATATGTGTGTTTCAGCCTTGCTACAACTGCCAATCATCGTTCCTTAGATAATACGAAAGCGGATCATTCTTGTTTCATCCTTTTCATAACTGCTCAAGTGGTCTCGAATATTCAATCCAACTCCAGCGACTTTGCAATACTGGCACAACTTTAGAAGACCAGAATGGCCTAAGTGGGGTGTGGATAGTGGAATTCCACTCCTCCCCCGTCCCATCGGGAGGGGTCAGTCTGCAGGGGCCAAGGCTCCCCGCGCTCTCCTCAGATGGGAGAGCGCCTCGACTGAACAGGAGAGAAGGATTCGAACTCTTTTAAAGGCCAGGGGGATATGTTAATGAAAAATGTAAAATTGTAAAAAGTGTGAAGACGGAGAGAGACTAATCCTATAACTGATCGCTCTGATTTGAAGAAATCTTATTTTCCTCCACCCTGCACGCGTAGAGTGGTAAAAGTAAAGTAAAAAGTGGTGGGATGGTAAATAATCGATAACTCATTCTCTTCTCCACGGCTCACAAGGGACAGGGGATGGGGAAATGAAAACCCCCATTTTAGCCATTTTTGAACCATTCTGGTCTTCTAAAGTAGTGCCGCAATACTAATAAATACTCACCCAGTCGCTCGCTGAGCGTGTCTCGTGGCAGCGAAGCTGCCGACGCAGCAGCTGCAGCGTTGCGCTGCAATCGGCCGCTGCCGGGCGACGGCACGAGGCCGTGCGGGTCGACGAAGCCGCCGTAGGCGGCAGCCGACGACGATGACGGCGACTGGCCGTGACTGTGGCCGAGGTGCGAGTGACTGCGCGTGAGCAGCGCTGCGGCTGCCGCAGCTGCTGCAGCCGGACTGGCGGCTGCGCTGGCGGCCGTCAGCGGCGAGGCCGCTGCTGGAGACGCCGCCGTCGAGGTGGACGGCTGCTGCTGCTGCAGCTGGTCCCACCACCTGCAAGGGGAGCGTTTACGAACCCGGCGTGGCTAGAGCACATCAGTTCCGTACCTGGTCGGATTGGAGAAGGCGGAAGTGGAGGCGGGGGATCCGACCGAGGTGGAACTGGCGGCCGATGAGATTCCCGGAATGCCGTGAAGGCCTCTGCAAAGCGGGAACATCTGGGTTTCACTGAAAGTATGACAGTTGTGAGATTCCTGGACTGTCGATGTGCATTCGTTGCCTTTGAAATTATCCGATCTTCCATCAACACTATAAGTTGTGCACCTCTCGTTTCACCATCCAAATGTATTCTATCCCTTGCCATCAATCGATAACTCCCCACCGTACCACTCTACCGTACCTCGTGTAGGTCGCTGCGGCCTGCATCATCAATGCCGAGGGCGACGGGGATGATCCGGCTGCAGCTGCTGCAGACAGAAACTGCGGCATGTAGTCCATGTTCGTCGGGATCACGTCCCCGCCCGTCACCTGTAATTAATTTGTAAATTATATTTTTCGTAAATCATTTTTTTCGGTCAGAGTTCATGAGCTCAATCACTTGTATTCCTGATAAAAAAAATTATTTTATGTAAGCGTCGCCCGTGAAATTGAAGTTTCTTCCTTGCGCCTTTATCAGGAGACTCGAGGTGGTCATCAATACGCGTTCGATTTCGCTGACAATAGTGAGCAACTACACAAGTAGCTAATGCTTTTCTTAAAAGACTATTATATTTCAACAAACGTATTTCACGTTTCATCGCCCCTTCACACTACGAAGAGCCACAGCGCGAGTAATTGGATTACACCATCATTTTCAAAAAAAAAATACTGAGAGCTCTAACAATAAGTAGATCTCGATTAATCATTGATTACTCCTATCTCACACCCTTGCTTCATCACCATCCCCATTGCCTTTTTTTCTGCCACCTGCCACTCAATCCCTCTCAAACCAGTAGAAAAAACCCCATTCCAAGTTGGTTCTCTATCACAATCAATAGGAAACCTAATCATCCTCCTAATTTCAATTCTCACCTCGCCTCTCACTCCCTCAACCTGAATCATTTTTCTGCCACCTGCCGCTCAGTCCCCTATAAAACCAGTAGAAAAATGCCGTGTTGCGTCATCAGATCTCGGTCTTTCAGTGTGCTTATCGATCTCGTTCGAAAACATGGTCACTAAACAACCTTAACTGTGTCAGCCGGCTTTGGGAAAAAATCTTCTATTTCGCATTAAAAAAGGGTGTTATTGCACTTCGTCACTGAATTAAGAACCTGTTTGATTTACTGTTTCACTATCTATGGCTTCTGGGCAAGATAATTATTGCAATCACCAGTGTTATCTTATTTTAGCCTGCTGGATAACACACAACTTTGCCGTTTCACTGTCTCTCAAAAATTCGTTACGCATGCTTGAACTAATACTTGCTCTACAGCTCTACGGTATCCCCCAAATTTTTTAATTGTCCCAATCTACCCTTCCTGCACCACCACCTTCCGCGCTTCACCCCTCCCTCTACACCCGCCTCCTTGATCTTCCTCGATCCTCCTCGTCGTTTTTTCTAACACCCCCCCCCCCCATCTCTAACCCGTTGCCTCTAGCACTCACCAGGAAGCTATTCGCCGGCGTCTGCCCTCCTCCTCCTCCTCCTCCTCCCAGTCCTCCCAGTCCCGAAAGGAGTCCCGCTCCTCCTCCTCCTCCTCCCGACGAGGAACTGCCCATCAGTGGAGAGGCTGCCATCGGGACGCCTTCCACTCGGGCACCGAGAGAGGCGCGCCGATTAGCGCTCCTGGAATGGCGATTTATTGGCTAACCCATGGTACGATATTCCCTTCATTCTATTCCTCTCAAAACCCCCCATTGCTCCATATTCAAGTTATCATGTCCTCTTCTCTCTCCTACAGTACTGCTACCCGAAAAAGGCCCAGCCCCTCCTGTTGTAATTGTCTTTTCTATAGAAACTTCTACCGTACCCCGAAATCGACCGTATCCCTTTCTCACTATACTCCTACCGTTCCCCTACCGTATCCCTCCCTTCATCTACCGTATCCCCTCCTTCTTACTGTAATAGTCCTGGGCGGCCGTTCCCCCTCCGCCGTACTGCGTGGCGGACGTGTACTGCGGCTGCGAGAGCATCATCGGCGACCCGATCGATGACTGCCTGGAGTACGGTATCGATTGATTGAAGTAGAAGTGTATCGGTTGATTTATCATCAATGATCACAATAAACAAAGCATTATTAGTGTTGTATGTTTGGCAGAAGGCGAGTAATCATTGAACACGCTACCACGTTCGCCTTTAATCAATCAGGTGAAACACAAATTAGACATTACATTGCGTCAACAGTTTCTACAGTGATCGGTTTTTTTTTTGCAGAAGCGGAACCCTACGAATCACCGAAACCCCACCTCTCGCCTCTTACCAAACCATCGCAGCACAAATCACGCAGGTGCACCGGGAACTGCGCTCTCACGCCTATCTCACCCCACCAGTGCCCCTCGTGTTCACTTTTCTTCCCTTTTCCAATGAACGAACGCCCCAATAATCGTCTCTCCGGTCAGACAGTACGAGATAGCATGGGAGTCGAAGAGAATCAGACAGAAAAGGTCAGACAGTGCGAGAGTACATTGTAATCGAAGAGATTTTGCCCGCTACCGACCCAAATCACGCTTGCGCTTACGTGCAAAATCGGAGGAAATTGTGTAGCAAGAATGCGAAATAGAGACCTTATCTCTCCTCAATCAGAGAGAACAGCTAGAGAGCATTGAGATATGAGGGGGGCAGACCGTAAAGACACGAGAAGAGATCAGTCGATCCTCTTCTGTTGCTGTGTGATAAACAACTTGTGATGACAAGTGTGCGATAGATAAGGGGGGCTGGCGCATGGAAGGCAGTGAACGATCAGCTCCGGTATCACATTAAATTCGTTCTCACTTCCTTTTTTCCCGTTTCCCCTTCTCACAACAGACAGCAAAGGATACAATACACATTATAGCGAGAGTCATTAATATTTGACTAATTGCAAAAGAAAAAAAGGCAAGTCAAGCACAGTTTGCACACTCTCTATCAGTAACTGATTGAGCAGCGGAGAAAGAAGGAGATTTGGATAGCAAAGAAGGGAGCAAAAGTGAGACGCACGCGCGTACTTCGAACTCTAATCTCGACTGGGTGAACGATCAGTCACGAGTATATATGGGAGGAATTATTTGTAGTACAAATCCAATTCGTCCTCTCGGCTGTGAAACCAATGATGTATATGTGAAACCACCAACGATGTTTTTTTTCTTTCCGAAACACAGATGCCACTTAGAGAGAATCGAGTATAGGGTTCTGGTACTGTAAAAAGACCTATTGAGAAGATGAGCTACAAATACAATAATAATAATTTTCACATACGGGCCATACGCCACTGATCCACTAGGACGAGAACCAGTGGACATATTGAGTTCCCGAAACCACAACCTCACAGGCGAATGATTTCTGCAGGAATCGACAATTCAGTAACAGCAGAAAACTAATCGGCACAACAATTATTATTATTATTGCTGCAGACCTGAACTCGGCTAAATCCATCAGAACTAGCGCCCAATGAGTTAATTTGTCGCAACACCAACACCGCAGGCGCCTCTCGCTCCTCGCAATCGCGACCAAACGCTCACCACAGATTTAACTGCTCCTCTCTTTCTAGTCATGCGAATCTAGATAGCACGCTCCTCTGAGAGATTCCGGGCCCTTTGTGGATCGATGGGTTCAGGATAAGCGTTGCAAACAACCCCACACTTCATCTCACGAGAGCTCGTGGCTGATAAGGCCCTTCTCTGACCCTTCAGAGAACGGTAAAAACGAGTAGAGCTCTTTCTGATAGCCGTATCGTGGATAGCAACACTCGCAACACTCTTGACACCTGGTTGTAGTCTATTTCGGGGCAGCAAATGGGGATCGACAACATCGAGGAACTGCGCACCGCACCAGGAGCCATTGCATTTTATCCAGTGTGGTTTGAGTTTCAACAGGTAGTTAAGAAATAGTTCGATTTAAAACCACAATTTTTTCTTTATGTATATTCGTACAACCCAAATTAACTTTTTTCCCAAGCATCACTCCGTTTCCATCACCTGACCACAGTACTCATCTCCAATCTATCGTACCTGGTCGGCTGTAGCGGGACGTTCGCGGCAGCAGCCGCCTGCTGCCGTTGCTGCTGCTGCAGACTCGAGGAGCCGGTGGCGGGACGTGCCGGCGATTGGTTGCTGCAAAAAAGCCCAATTCAACTTGGCGAGGCAATTTCGACAACAATACACATTCGAAGGCGCATCGGTGCAACAATATCATCTCCTCTATTGTCGACAACAAATTATTAGAAGATAACCCTTCAGTTCCATTTCATGTTTCACCCTCCCTACATAGTATGTTAGCCGCACAAGAAACCAATACGAGTCTATTGTATCATCGAATCAATAAAATGCACTCTACCTGTAATCCACGAGCATGTGCGCTGCTTGGTACTCCTTGCTGGAGAAGACGCGCTGCTGGTGCTGCAACTGCTGCTGCTGTTGCTGGGCTGCTGCAGCTGCGGCTTGCTGCAAGGGGACTCGATCATTTGATATCTCTGTAAATCCATATACTATTGCTCCGAGAGATCACTATCAAATATCTAGGAACTGTGTAACCTCACTGTGGCAGGGACGTATAATAAATTTTATTTTTTAACCTTGTCACTTTCTTCGTAACCATACAATACTCGGCTTTTTTGCTACTCCTACCGTATCTAGTCCTCGCCTTAGGCGGCTACCGTACCTGTTGCTGCAGCAGCTGCTGCTGCTGGTCGTAGGCTGCGGCGATACGCTTCGCGGGCGGCAGCGGCGCGCGTCGGATCGTCGGCTGCTGCTGCTGCAAGTTCAGTTATAAGGAAAGCACATCCTGATTTGGATCGTCTACAGCCTGCCTGTTTGGAGCTACACATACACCGTAAAGTAGAGCAAGTCTGTCTCTAGCTAATTTCTTTCTGCATGCTAATTGTAAGAAAAACCTTATTTTCACAGATAAAGCAAGTGCTCCATGTCTTCTCATTTTTTGCCGCAGATCTAGCGAGGCCAGTTTGTTTGGTGCTACATGAAATACCCATAGCGTATTCTCGCAATGGAATAATAATAAGTTTGGAGGAAAGGTGAGCAAAAAGTACGTCAATTTCAATCTAGTCACGTCTATACCTGCTGCATCGTTAATCTACGCCAGTTCGTTTGGCGCTCCACGAACTTACCACCCATATTGCGCATTTAGGTAATCGTCTTCACCGTTCAGACCTATAGAAAATCCCTCAATTTCACTAATCTGGATATCACACTTATTCTATTGAGACTCATTACTTTGAGACGTGCAACACCTTCCACCTAGGTCAAAGAATGCTCTCACTATTGAAATCCCCACTAATTGATGACCTAACCAATTTAAGATACCTGCTGCTGCTGTTGCTGCTGCACGCTCTTGGCTGCGACGGGCGGCGGGCGGTGTTGCTGCTGCTGCGACGACGTTGACGACGAGGAAGGACGCAGAGGGGACAGCGACCGAGGCACGTTGAATTGACTGAAAAGAGTAGAGGCCATTCATCTACTTCACATTGTCTGGCATCCACAATATCTCGCTGCAAGTAAGAGAAGTTGAGGAATCAAAATTATTTGTTTTCTCGAGAAGTCTGGAAGATATATTACTCATCCATGTCTTAAAATGCGATAAGATACCAGTGAAACCCAAAAGCTGCGCAAATACGAGAATCGGCGTTGGAAAGCTAAAGCTAGTTCAATTTCATAAGCAACAAGTGATGGTCTGATTAATTGAAACGAGATCAATGCAATATCCCGCACCAGTGAAACAGCAATGCGTCGCGGATTAGCCCGGATCAACAATTTGCCCACTCTCGATCTTGCGATCGCAATTCGAACAAACAAACAAGGGACTGCAGTTCTAAAGTTCAACCTAAACTCGGCTACACTCTTGCTCGTCTCTGCTCCCAGGGTGCTGAGGGAGGGGGCAGGGAAGGGTAGGAGGGGGCAATAAAGAAAAATAGAGTTGAGGATGGCGGGAGAAGCAACTACTGCCCGTCTGCCCATCACATCACTTTGTGCAAACAGTAGTTGCGAATAGATCCACGACAATTTGAGGGATGTTTTGTGCTAGAACAGATATGGAAAACATTAAGGGCACGTGATCAAGACGTAAAATCAACTAAGAATGAAGCCGTGAACAGCCGGGTTCCCTATGGAATGCAAGGAAAAAAGTGCAATATTATTCAATCTAACTCCGATCCACAACATCAATCACATGCTGACGATAGGAAGGATATATCAGATAACACGGAAACTCCATTCACCCTTGCCAAAAATAATGCGACTTGCGAGGGTTAAAAAATATTCGATACAACCGCACAATACTGACACGGCAATAAAATTAGGGTGAGAATGGCTGGCAGAAAGGCGTGTGAATCATAGCCCAATGCAACGCACTCTCCTATCAATCCAGCATGAGATCTCAGCTGGATCAGCGGAACCAGCAAGGGATATTAATATACTAATTACACAACGAATCTGAATTAAAGCGAGTGGCCAGCAATGCAATGTATAACAAGTCTGAAACACAAGAAAACCAAGCAGGCAAAAGTGCAAAAAATCACCTTTCGTCCTCATCAGATAATGGTCCGCAATCACAAATCACTGATTAATCAGAACGCAACATGACCGACATGACCGATCAAACAATTCTGAAACCCCAGCCTATCGGCATAAAATCAACGCATCAAAGGCACTACCACCAAGATCTATAAAACACTCCCAGTCATCATGAAAATGACCTGGAGGATAAAATTGTTATAAATACCGCCCTTCTCCTCATATCCCCCGCTTCCAATCCACTTTCGCCATCTCACCGCCCGCCACGTGGCTGTGCATATCGCATGATCCGCTGATCATCTATCTCTCTCTTATCAAATCGAAATCGAAAGTGATAAGGTGGGGGATATCCTCTCACACAATCAGGAAGTGTCCCTGAGGGGATGACTCACCGCCCGTATTTTCGCAAATCATCAAGGATGGTTGGGTAAGGTGTGTCTTGCAACGAGGAACAATGATACCCTCATTACTTCTCCGATGAGGGCCCCTATTGCACAACTCGTAAATATCGAATATGCTCACCTTCATATGGCACATCTACCACACATGAAACAGCAAACTCAACAAGACAGAAAATTCATTTTTATTGTAGTAACGGTATCGTCGGACCAATCGAAAGCTCGACCAATATCAGCAGATCAGTCAATCGAGAATCCTCGACCATGCGGGTGTGTCACAGAGCAAGTCTCCAGGCTACAACACTCACCCACCCTCGTGGCTTCTATATTTCACCCTTTACAACTATATTTACGATCAATTCTGCACTAATCGGCGACGTACCACTCACTTGCGCAGGGGCTGTACAAGATTCTTGCCTACAATATTCGCATAACATTAACCCTCGTTCCTCAATCCATCGCACGTTCAGGTCGTGTGTGTGCGAGTAATAGGCCACGAACTAGATCGCAGTACACTAGCTTTTGTCTGACTCTCTCAAACTCTTATGATATCATGCTCTATCTAACCAGCTAGAGATCGTGTCAAATAGAGAGATGTGGCCATTGCAGTCGCACACTTTCAATGATCGACAAGACAGTCTGCGCAATTGCGAGAGAAAGTCATTCTACGATACTTGCTTAGATAAGCGAGAGAGTACGGAAGATGAGGAGGATCTATTCTACGACACTCGTGCCACTTGCGTAGCCTGTCGTTGTGCGCCAAGTGTTGTAGTGTGCTTGCATTCGGGCGACCATTATCACACCTCACAACACTCGATCACTAGCAGATTGGCCGTGGCAGCTAGGGATCGAAATACGCGATATCACACAATTGTACCGATCTGAGAAGCGGGAGAATATACAAAATTAAGAGATGAAGACTTCTATTTCGAGATCAAATCAGTAGCAAAAGGACAGAGCAGCGAGAGCTGACAGACGGCCAGAGTGAGCGACCAGAATTTAGCTCCTGTACAAAATTCGACGCGCGAGTGCCATCGATGAACCGGCGAGCGAGGGCAGAGACGCAGAGTAGAGACAGGAGGAGACAATAGGAAAGTGGATCAATCATCGGGCACTCTCATTTTGCAATGCTCTGTCGTCGATCGGAGCAGCGAGGGCGCACAGGAAATTGAGAGAGGGTCAAACAATCCCTGATTGGCGACAAAAGTACGTGAAAACACTCGCACGCCGCGTGACTGCGAGAGTACTAGGGGGGATCTATGGTCTGAACGCCAGCGATAAAGACATTCGCATGATCAGGCACGGGGACGATTCAAAAGGTCGAAAACCGAGTTTAGCCCCCCCCCCCCTGCGACTCCACTCTAGTTTGCGATTGATCCCATTCAAACAACAACACAGTTGTAGATTGCAAACTGCGCTACCGTAATCAACACAAATAATGAATAATGAATGAATGAATGAATGAATGAACACATCTTCAGCAGTGTGCGGTGGCATTGATCAGGCTACGGTGATGCTAGAGCTACAGCACTCACGCCTGTCAGACAGTACGAGAGAGCATTGCAAAATGAGAGAGTCAGCGTATTTTTCGAGTGGGGTGTGACACCGTGTGAAGCGCGGGCGGGAGTGGATTGAACAGGCGATTGGGTGCGAGAGAGCACATGGGATAGAGAAGGCGCAGACAGTCAGATGGATAGGGAAAAGTGATCTATGAATTAGCAAGCGGTGAGGAATACTTGTCTTGCTATTGTATTCAGGGATCCTAAGGAGCATCCAAAACTGCATTCAGATCATTTTTTTTTAATTCTTCATAGTAACTGAGGTTATTCGATTCTTACAAGGTGGCACACGCACGATGAGCCGAAAAACGTCAAAGGCTACATAAGGTCGCATGAACAATAACAACGCACTCGTTTAATATCCCAGACAACAATGGAGGCCAGACGGCTGAGATAAGGGCGGAGGAAAAAACTGAAGAATACCTCTCTTCATGCAACGCGTGCTCTCTCCGAGCTGACAAATGAAGAAACACGCAGAACATAAGAATCTATTCTATTGATGTACAAGCCCAAATTGAAAAATCAATGAGATATTGTTAAGACGAATAAATAATATTTCACGTAGAGAAAGATTCATTACTACTCGCTCACAACACGATTACCAGTATCAAATCAGATCCTACCAGCAGCATCAAAGCAGAGCCGGCCTCTCGCGTCTAGTCAAACCACTTTCGCTAATCGAATAATGATATCATTTCCTACTGATCCTACGACAGCTGACCTACTGAGTCTTTTGTTATTTGCAATTTGCAATCAGCAATAGTGTTGGCAATGGTTCTGCGAATACTTCAGAGCAATCTATCTGTCTGATATTGCGAGAACGAATTCGAAAGGAGAAAGGATCAGTGCCCAAATGTCAACACTAATCTGCAACTACCGAAGCGCAATCGGGAACCGATCACTCAAACTCGGAAATACATTGTCCACGAGGAACGCGGCACTTTCGAAAAAATCAGTGTCCAATAAGGTCAAATTGCAGACAACAAACAAGTTCCAGTCGAGGCGCTTATAAACAGATACGCGCGATTGTGCTCGGCTCTTCTCGTCCTTTCCACGAGGGGCACGAGAGACACAATTGTAAATACGCTTCCTATTACGCACGTTCGATCTTCTCCCCTCGCTCGCTCGCTTCGTGGCTGACCACAGCGCACTTTGTGCTGATAAGGAGGAGGAGACCATGTGACAGTCGGACGAAAAGAGGAGGGTGAGAAGAAGGGAAGAAGGGGGGTTGCTTGCCCTCCCAAATTCCCACACACTATTATTGGCAGAGAAAGTGCGAGCGAGTATTCGAAATGGACAGAGTGAAAACATGCGCCCTGTCATCTCCAATTTCTCACTCATCTCAACGCGTCTTATCAATCAAGGGTGCTAGAGATCACACAAAATGAAGAGATTCAGATAAATTCCTGATACCGTACCGCCTCAAAGATCGGAGAGGACTATAGTCTAGCAGATCAGAGGGGGCGAGATAGCATGAGGAATGAAGAAACAAATTCTTGATCCTGACCGTCCTAATCAGAAAGTTGCTCAAAGGACACTAACGAGTAGAAATATACTCTGTGTATGAACAGAACAACACGGAAAAGAAAGAGGGCACAGAAAGGCAAAGAACCTTGATGTTGTCTCCCTTCCTTCTCCCTGCAAGTTCGGCAGATCAAACCACTATCGTCTCTTTAATGCTCTCCTCTCTTTTTCCTGCCATGCGCTCTGACCACTATGCAAATGCGCGAAAGACACCATCAATAGACAACACGGCAAATGCACCGATTGGGTGCATCCTACAGTACTACGCCTAATCTGCTCAGCTTGATGTTTAAAGTCTCTGTAAGAATACAGTGTACGCTTTTTGAAATAGTCGCCCGGTGCATAGACTTTGGGTAGAACAATACCCCTAGGGAGTAGGAACACTTCCAGATTTTGTTTAAAGTCAGTCGTCGATCGGGACCGGTGGTGCTACAATACCTGTGCGAGGTGCCGGGCGGCGCGAGGTCGAGGAACGACAGTGAGGAATCGTCGTCGTCGTTGACTGCAATGTACCGCACCATTATTACAACCTTAATCAATTCCCAAGAATCAAACACCACAAATTTTCTCGGAACATTAGATATTCGTGAAACTTGAAATTTCCCAAATGAAAGTGTTATGCATCGACCTAGAAAAATAAACACTATTATTTTTTTTACTTATAATCAACGCTGTTATCGTGCTATAATCGGTCAACATAATTAATCTCGAAGGATAAATAATCCGTGAAGCACAAATCTTCCTACATTTCAAGCCTTCAATGACTAGTTCGGAAACCTTCCTCAACTTAGGGGATTACTGGTCAAGGGCGGGCACATGCACATAGGGTGTAGTCATCGGGAGGGGTAACGCATGGGATTTAGAGAGGGTCTCTGCTTCTCTGGTTCTCCCGCTTTCGCACGATCTCTCACGTTATATAGCCTGCGAGAGAGTGTGCGAATCGAGGAGAGTGCAGCGCCGATTTGGCATCGAAATGCGCGGGCGTGTGTGAAAAACGGCAGCGACCGAGCGAAAAGTGGGGAGGGAGTGGAGGAGGGAGGAAAGGTGGGAAATCAGGTTTAGGCCGTGCTACTGAACTAAACACCCGCAGACAGACACAAAGTTTAATTTTTCGTGTGCAACAGCGGAATGATTACCATCGCCAGATGCATCAGGTACAAAACAAGTGGATGAAACCCGAAACCCGAAACTATCGGCAGCATGAATAGAGGATTTCACGAATAGAAGATCTGTTATCCACATTCCACATCCGCCCTCTCTCCTAAACGCTGCTGATGCAACCCCAGGCCACGGTGAATATTTATTTCTCATCGTTCAAGATTTTCTAAAATAGCCGGCATCACCCGGAACTAGCCGGTCAATGATATGTTTATTCATCAAGAACAAGACACTATCAACATTCCACGCCCACCCTTTCTGTCTAAACACCCCTCGCGCAACCCCAGATCAACTACCCACTCGATCATAGATCAATCAACTAATCGCCGTGTGGCTGAGTAGGCGGAGTCTACCCCCCCCCCCCCCCCCGAGGGCGGTATTCTTCTCCTATTCTCCCTCTTGGAGCAATGCCTGACTCTCCTCAATCGCTATCTCACCTGTTAGACAGAGCGAAAGAGTGCGGCGGAATGAGAGAGTCAGTTCCCTTATCCCACTTATCTCTGATCGGATCACGTGATATAAAATTGGGGATATAACAGCGCAAATCGGCACACTGATTAGGAGAGAGTGATAAGGTTATCAGCTAACAACTTCACGCAGAATGAAAGATTGAAATGAACGTGCAAAACAGCACAAGAAATCGTTGTCAGGTCAAACAAAAACCAGTAGATCGAATAAAAATATTTACCAACCCCAATCTAAACAAGTTACCAGAATAAATGACCTAAACTGGATTGCGGAATAGGGGAATTTCGTCGACAGCTCATACGAATGGTTGCAATTTATATTCCTGCCTGACATCACTATGGCTACTGGACCAACAAACCCAAAGACATAACTCAAAATCAATAGATTCTAGAACATCGCCTTGCCAAATAAAATAAATTAAGAATTTTCTATCAGGAAATGTTCATGATCTATGCTAGTGCCACCAACACTCAATCGGACCTCAAGCCTCCAATTTCCACGCACAAACACCGCCCGCCCTAGTGTGTTTGCTCTCGGCTATTACTAATTCATTCGAGGCGAGTCCAGCGCCTATTGTTGTATAACTTTCAGTGATGAGCTCTGAGTCAGGAAAAAAAACAAAGGGGAATAAGATGTCGCTATCACTGACTAATAACTAATTTTTTTAAATAATAAAATAAATAAAATAATACTCACTGAGCGATGCCATGATCTCCTCGAGACTCGGCTGCAGCGACAGCAGGCCCGGCTGCATGAAGTCCGCGTTGCCCGAGTTGCCTGCGATTATATTCTCACTAATAAATAAATTTAGCTACATTGGCGCAGGACGCGACGATCAGTTTTAATTATTTGTTTCTCTCAAGTCCCGAAAGGATTGTCACCTTCGCTACCAAGTTGGTAGTACCAACGTAAATATGATACCATCTCGAAACGCGAAACTTCGGTGGAGATTTGAATGAACGGTACATTTGTTTCAAAGCAGATCCAGCCTTGCCAATATCTTTCGGAAACATGCACTAGTATCAAATAAAGAAACTTAAACGTCAAAGTTCGAACATCATAGAACAAAAATCAAAGATCAAGTCCTCACCTATCTCCCTCGGATTCGGGAACATGTAGGGCGCATTGAGAGACTCGAACAGCGTGTCCGTGAACTCGTTCTCGAGGTCGTCTGAGATTTAGTTTAATTTCTTTAAATATTATAATATTTTATTTCATCAACAAGAATCTACAACAGTATTAAAAGTTCGTCACTCAACGCGTATGAATTATCATTGAACATCAAACCACAAACACCAAAGAAACATCAAAGATTTGGGTAGCTTTTTCGAAACCCATACGCATCTTTGTGGGAAACGGCGCATTGTGCATGAGTGAATTTGATAAATTGAAATAAATAAATAAAATAATAAATTTAATCTCTCACCAATATCGAAGTACTCCGTGCTCGTGTTCTTGGGCGTCTGACTGCGCATCGGCAGGGCTTCCTGCCAATTTTAATTATGTTTATCTTCTCTCATTTATTGTGTTCTCATTCAATATTCATTATTATTTTTTCACAACAAGAACATGAATAAATCACATTTCTACTTATCATTTGCAATTGTACAATTCATGAAACACCGAATCTGCAGCTTCAATTGAAATTGATTCTACATGCGAATTGGTGATATTCTCAAATCTCTAGATATCTCACTCATTGTAGACTGACAATCACTATCCGCTGATTAAATCAGTGTAAATTCAATTGACGAAACCGTGATTCGCCTCGAATTGGGCACACTTATTCGCAAGCGGGCCGGATAGGCCCAATGCTCTACTTAGACGCTCACCTTCTTCTTCCTCTCTCCGAACGAGTCCAAATACAGCGACTTGGAGCTGCTCATCGTCGGCTTGCTCAACATCAGCATCGACTGAACAATCTTAATTTTAATTGCGATTTATTATTTATTTAGAAATGCAATTTTCGAGAACCTCATAATTCCCGCGAGAACCCAGCTTCACAAAATCATCAAGTACTTTTCCGCACTAGTCTATTGTTTCCCTCCGACTATCATTTCAAAATAATACAATCACAAAAACCTTCCACAATACTACGATCGATACTTGTAATTCCCTATCGCACTCTATTGTGACCTTCCATGCGGAGGGCAAAGTCCTTATGGCTTAAGTGCCAATTGAGTAAATAGTTTCTCAAATCGCGTTCTAATGTACCCGCCAGAATCTAGCTTCACATCTTCATAAACTAAGTTTCCTCAATACAGTTGATGATTGTTTCATGTGAGCCCATGCAATTAAAAAATATACCAAACATTAACTCGATATTTTGTGTCAATCAATACCGTACCCGCTTGTGTCCCTCCAGATGGTGGGCATGGCCCTTCGGCCGGTTGAAGTGTCGCCACTTCTTGTACTGCGCGCACACCGCCTCCACGCGCCGCTTCCAGTACATGCCCTCGAGTACAGTACCCTGCGAGGATTACAGTAGCGTGAAATACATTAAACAATGCTATAGTATCATGACACCTGAGCCCCAAGTAAGAAGCGTTGCAGAAAAATATTGAAGTTTAGAGGAACCAGATGTTGTTGTGACTACATCTTTGAGTGTATCTTTTTTTAATGGTGTTGGTGAAAACCCAACGATACTCGTATTTTTTTTTACAAAACAATCGGGACCGTCTACCAAACTTTCAACACAACCTTAGCCTAAGTAGTCTTCGTAAAACCCGAATATTAAGCTCACATTTTCTTTCAATTACTACATATATGATCGTGCCATTAAACGTCCAGCGCATCATCAGTCTATGTAATCGTCGTGAAACCCTAACATCACTAGGACCCTTGCACAATTTTCATTCAAAATCATCAACGTTTCATTTTTCAAATAATTACAATAATAATTAAAATGAGTTAAATACCTCAATCTTGACGTGCGTCGAGTCGTCGTCGGGCACGGCAAAGAAGCAGTACGGCGACTTCTTCTTCGTTAGCAGCGGGCGACCGACTGCAAGAGAATGATATCGTAAAAATATTATCGTTATGAACAGGTACCAAGCTCCTAATGTTAGAGTATGTTCTTTCAAAAGCACTACGAGAAGCGCATGATCTGGTCGAATCTCCAGAGATCACGGTGAACAATCAAATTTCGGTTTCATCCACATAATATCATCTTCTAAAACCTGCTAAAGCAATATCTGCATGCATTTCACGTAAAACAACAACGCAAGTCTGCTCATACAATCCAGTTTCACTCACTACTTATATGGTTACAATCCCCGCTTTTTTTCGATCAATGGCTAACTGATACTCGAAAAATCCACTCACACTCCATATGGTACGCCCGCCAGATCACGTTGTTCAATCGGATGCGCTGTTTCCAATGCAGTCGGAGGCCCTTGAAGTCCTTCCACTTCGGCGTCGTCATCTTACTGGAAACACGTAAACTTCGTTATCTTATTGTTAGGAAAAAATGACAGATCTAATTTCAACTGACAAAATTACAGTTTCACTAGCCATTTACAATTTATAAGTTTCTGCTCAAACCAATAGCAGGGTATTTTATCCCAAGGTATCAATAATCACCACTGCCACTCCTTCCGTTGGGCAAAATCATCACCTCGAATTTTTGCTAGTCAACCTACTGTTTCAACTGCTGTTACTAATCTGACGATTCTGCTCCTACCGATGGTTTTCTGCATTTGTATTTCGCAACAACACCTAATAATCTACCGTACTCCTACCGGACTCACATGCCACCACCACTACGTGCCACTGTAGAAATCCAGTTATCGATGCAGACTACGGTAACACCCTCCTCTACCGTATTACTCACTTGTAGGCCACTTTGATGCACTTGTTCAGCTTGTTCAGACTCGCGTCGATGGCGAACGATTGCGTCTTCTCCTTGCCGAATTTGTAGAACGTCACCGGTTTCTCGTCCTGGGAATAAAGTCAGTTCGCGATTCGATCGGAGAAATAAAGTCAGTTGTAGATAAACCACCGTACCAAGTTAACGAAAGCACATACAATTGGCACTCTCGCGTTTCAATACTTTTTCATGTTCTGGATGTGACTGGGTGGCTCAATGACATCTCGACTGCCACAGTAGCAACATAGGTAAGATTTTTCTTAAGAAATTCAGTTTTTTCCTAATACGCACATTCACGTTTCAGCGTTGCTAGATCACCCGGTTTAAACTTACTCTGGAATCGAACAATGACGACAAAGATAAATAATCAAATAATCCGCAGATCTTATCAATACTAACACTCAAACCGTATCCCCCCTCCCTATCGTATCCCACTTCTCCTTCCTACCGTACTCCTCACCGTAGCGACGCTCTCCTTCCGCTTGAGGCCCGGCTTCTCCTCCTCGTCCACCACGTCTACCTGCAACTTTCAATCATAATCTGATATTCGACAACCAGATTCGTCAGTGTTTCAGTTCCACTGCATCTGCTCTGCCAAGGAGTCGTGTACGATTTTTGCGATATTTATAGTAACCAAAAAATCACTTACTTCCTATACCGTTTGAAAACTTGCTCATCGCTGCTTCACAATTGCATAATGTGGCATCGAAGTGAACATCATTGGACATCATCACACAACCCTACGCATCAACGATCACTCTATTCCCTACCCTCATTATTCTGAGTTTAAACACTCCTACTTGTCAGGAAAGCAGCCACTCTGACTAATCGGACTGGGCCGCTCTATCGATCAATCACCATTCTACCGTACTCATCTTCATCCACCGTATTCCCTTATCATCCTACGCCCATCAATAATCAATCAATAATCGACCGTACCTCCACATCCTCGTCTTCATCATTTCTTTTTACGACCGCACAGCAATTCAGTTTCAACAACTCTTGATTTCACTATTGACCTATTAGTTTCTCTGATTATGAGTTTCAACGGTCCTACACATCCAGGCTTTCACTAGATGTATGGTGAGATGTATGCTTTCAATTGTCAAAACCAAACAATAATCCGTATCCCATCCCCCACCGTACCTCCACATCCTCGTCCTCATCATCAATCGGGGTCTCCGTGTGCGGGTTCGAGGTCATGAAATGACCCGAGTGAATCGTCTCGTGCGCCATCGCTGCTGCTGCTATGGGTTCTGCACCTTTAACGCAAATATTAATGATTTCGCATTTTTATCAAATTTGTACTCTCCATTTCCGCGTTTCAACTAACAATAAGACAATTAAGGGTGAAACAAAGTGAAAACATAATATGATGAAAACAATCAATTCAATAACGCGGGATTTTACAAGTTTTATTTTCGGTTACTGTTGTAAGCACCCTCATCCACCGGGTGCCTTACATTAGAACCATAGAGCACAAAATTTCAAATACTCTCCCATCAAATTCATCCCAAAAAGTTCCTACTTCACACATTCAGGATAGGGATGAGAATTTGGGAAGAAATTGATCAGATCGTGCAGTACAGTTCATCAGAATAATTACTATTACCTCCTCCAGGCCCTTTACCTGATGACGGGACAAACAGTGAAGTTTAAGACATACCTCTTGCTGTTGCTGCACTTGCTGCACCTTCGAGAGGCCGTGGTCGCGCACTTCCAGAAGGAGTACGGTAGTCAATCTGAGTAATCGATAATTGGAGGGGGTACGATACTCTACAAATCGATTAGTGATCGCGACAAGATTTAATCGAACACGATGAGCAGTGTGAAAAGAGACACATTGATGTATGGCAAGAAATTCCGTAGCAAGGAAACAGGGGCGGCTGTCAACAATGCCAAGAAATACAGTGGCGTCTCTCCATTCTACCTGATCTCTTGCTGGTTAGACAGAGCGAGAGAGCAGGAAAAATGGAGAGAGTCAGGCGATTGTTCTAAAGAAAAGAAAAACATAGCGAATAGAAAGCGATTGGAAGGAGCGATAATTGAAAGTGCACGCTGATGAAGAAACTTGAGAGACTGACATCAAGAGACTAAACGCACTGATCTGTCTCTCTCCATTACACATGCTCTCTAGCACGGTCTGGCCAGATAGAGAGAATGGGAAATTGAGAGTTGGATCATTGCACGAAAACAAGCTATTAGGAAAGAAGCAGAGATTTTTAAGACGGTAAATCAAGAAGCAAAATTGAACCCAACCAATCCATGATTCAAACGTTCGAGATAGCAACGAGAGTATGTCTTGTAGATAATATAAATCAGTTAAATCGCGATAATTTCGCACTAAATTCGATCGACCATTCTATGCTTCACCAGTACGAAATAACGACAACGAATTGGGGCCGAGATGATATTGCCTTGATTGCGCATCGTAACAGCAAATCAATAACCCCACACTACCGTAATCACCTATTTCCCTATCTAATCGATGCGGCAGAGTGTGTGTGACACGGCCCTTGGAAGGTGTGATGTGAGTGTGCTGTTATCAACACTAATGAGAGCGCAGAGAACAGGCAGACAGGAAGGGAGAGAGAGAGCACGGGAAATGAGGAGATGTGATAGACATTAGTGATCGATAACTGTGAAAGTCACGAATCAAAGAAAAATCAAATTCGTCATATTCGCGTTTCACATTTTCCTCATTACAGATAGAACTGTGATGGAGTGATTGTACTGGCGTCGAACATGCGAATAAAATAAAATATTTAATTGTAAAGTGGGAATCTCCGAATCATCTGAGAATGCCGAGAGCTGGCTTATCTTATTTGTCCAGCCATTACCATTTAGAGCGATAACAAATTCGAAGAAAAAATTAAAAGTGTCTTCTGTGTTTCACAGTTTCATGAAACATGATGATGGATTGCTCGAATCTAGCGAGCCCGTGTCTACCCACACCTCAACAACTTAACGTTTCACCATCTCACTATTAACGCAACCATGCTCAATTCTAGTAATCGAATCGAATCGTTCAGGCTATCAAAATATTCAATTTCAGTTTATAGAAAACCATCACATTATTATGAGGGACGATCACTGGCCAGTCAATGGGAGGTCACATTTCCCACACCACACAATGAACGGAAGGAAAGAGAGGGAGATGGTAGAAAACATTGGGTGCATCACGTGCCCCCGCTGGGCGGGAATGCCGGATGACCCAGGACAATTTGCGTTTCTCCATTTCTGCATAGCAGGGATGTATTTCATGGAAGCAATTTTGCACAGCATCGTGTTGGAAGGTCAACGTAAACATGACCGTTGCAACATTATGCACCTGCAGACCGCCACAATCACCCGCTGAACACGAGCTTCACAATTTGCTTCTTAGACAAGCTCTTCACTTTCAAGGCAATGCAGGCATAGGAACGAATGAGGACAACCTACAAAAACATAATACGATTTGATCAATTGAGCAACACAAGAGCAAGAGCAACAGAGAAACACGCGCAAGGGGTCGATAGAATCAACCCCACAATTCACGCCCAGACAGACTGTGTGATGACGGGGGGGGGGGGGGGGGCGATGGAACAATAGTCTGTCTCTCTCACTTCACCATACTTTCTCGCTGCTCTGACTGGCGAGAGACAATGTCAAATAGAGAGACGTCCACGACGGAGCGAGAAGAAACGTTCGTAAACAGTCGACTACAAGTTACTTTCAGTGTCAACTGTGCTCGCCAAACTGGCGCGATTCCATGCTAAAAATTCGAAGGAAGAAATCAAATCTGGCCCGGCAAATAGCCGTTTCTGGCTTGAGATAACTTGACAACTATTTGCAGCGAAAACAATTCTAGTGAGCTGTCGAATTAAAAAAAGAATAGAAAATCGACACACCAATTCCTCGTTTCCCACTTTTGTAATAACGCCAATAGATCGCCGTAGCTCTAATTCTGCTGCGGCGCTCAGTCTTCAAAAAACAAATTCGTTCCAGAATATCCACGTAACACACTCGAATTATGTAATCGGGAAGGGCAAAAGCAAGCTCGTGAACTAGGGCCCACGAGCCGGGAATGGGCTACAGAGGATTCAGAAAGAGAGCAATCGAGAAAGGGCAAATTCAACCTCGTGACTCTACCGAGAGGGGACAGTCGGGAACTCTCTTCCCTCTTCCTCTCAAAGCGGATAAAAAGTGTTGGCGAGGCGACAACGTTCCATGGAGCAAATTCTATGCAGGAAAATACGCCTCCTTTCATGGAATACTGGTCTGATTCACGACCCTCTACTCCTCCGCTTCCAAAACCGGCTGGGCGGAGTCAGCAGTCCGCCGCAAACTAATTACCGCGAGTTAATATTATTCAAAAATCGCTGCGTGGCTCATTTGTGATACTCAGCCTAGAGATAAGAAGCTATAGAAGAGACGTACAGAAGTTTTTTTTGAAAAATTACAGTATCAGGTTCTTGTACGGAAAATAAAAAGCTATCACGAACTAAGTATTTCAAGAAATGTGTGAAAGTGTATGGAATTCTTGGCACGCTGCCAAGCCGGTCTTCTAGTGGAAATGGAAGCGGACGAGTGTAAGGCCCTGGAGGGCCGTGCTGATTCTCACAATTTAATATACATTCTCGCTACTACAACTATCTAGGGAAAATTAGGAAGTGGAAGAGTCAGTCAGCCGATTTTCCCTTTCATGTGGGGCAAGAAAAGGGACGGAAAAGCACTGAGAATACGCGAGTGTATCGCCTAAAAGCCACCATCTAAAAGACGGCTCACATCATCTAACCTACTCAGTTTTCAGACATCAGCTCAAACGCTCCAAACGCAAAATGATTTGCTCACAACACTACACTTTTAAGTTTCACTACACATTAAAGTACAAAGTATGGCAACAATTGAACAGATTTGTTCCGGACATTTTGACCATAAAAATCGATCTAATCGATACCTGCAGGTCGCCCAACTGCTCGGGCTGATCACTTGTTGATACTGATTGTGAGGAGGAACTTCCATCAGAAAGGCGAGATAGCGTGCGAAATTGAGAGAGCGGGGCAGAGAAAGAAAGAAAGAAAGATTGCTGAATAGGCGGAAGCGCCTCATGAGAGAGGGTAGAGCGAGAGGGATGGAGAGAGGGATGGAGGGAGGAGAGGGGTAGACAGATTAGACATTGAAGAGGCAGAAGACGTTACAACCGAGGGATGGGTCAGCTAGAGCGAATCAAGGGAGGTGATTCGTTGTGGAAGTATTATCTTTGGAAGTACGATTCTATTCAAAACGACACGAACTCGTGACTATGAGATGAGGTTGAAGCACTGACCAGGCATGTAACTTAGAAGAATTTGGCTAAATAACGAATTCTGACAGCCGTATGTGATTCACTAGTGCATCAAGAGGGGTGATTGTATAATATTATTCTTTTGTCACTGCCTTGATAAGGACCAACAAAAAAGGGCGCTAGCTCGTGATTATGAAAACTTGTTGAAACATGAACTCTACATGAAAATTGAATAGGAAGAAATTGTTAAAAACAAGAATGCTGTCGCACTAAGTGCCCTATTTTGATCATTGGAGCTACAAATATCCAGTGTCGCGCAAACAAGAAAAATGTTAGAAATTCGAGTGCAATCACGCAGATGGCAAGAAAAGGAAGAGGAAGAAAAACGTAGATGAACTTTTTACCTTTTCTCTAATGATCTCACTTGATTGGAACAGTGAAAACTAGCAAATGTAACTTTCCGGTTTCACAGCCCATTCATCTCATTGTTGAACTATCAGAATATGATATTGGATGGATATTGAATTTAAAATCGAGCGTGCCAATTACGCAGAAATTAATAGAAAAACCTTAGAAAGCAAGAGAATGGAGGATATGTTCGCTTCGGCAAAAAAAAGAAAGAAAAAATTAGAGAAAAAATGAAACATTCCGGTTTCAGCCTCTAGGCATCTCATCATTGAACGAGGCGAGGTAATTTCAACTCCTTACTAGTCTTGTCTAGAGAAAACAAAAATAATCAAAGACACTAGCGAATAAACTCGAAACTCTCTGCATGCAATCATTGACATTAAAAGAATGAGAGAGGAGTCGTCTACCCATCTCTTTCTCTCCCTCCACTCTCCCCGACTCTTGATAAGGGCCGAAAACGAGTGTGTGATAGGAGGGGAAGATTATCTGACCATTTCTCGCTGTGAGCGAGATCGGGTAGTAGATCAGTTTCAAACTGGACACGTGCAATCGATATTCTTATCTTGAGCACGAATCAAACTAGACAACGAGTGACCTCAGCCTACTTGGCAATGACATCCTATCAATCAGCGCGAAATCTATCGACATTACAAGCAAAACAACATTAAGACCATCTACCCTAGAGCCTGAAGCCAACGCAATCGAGGTTCTAGCGAAACAAAGCACGAAAATAGACTGCATTTAGCATTGAAATTCAATCTCATTCTGCTTCAGAGAATGCGGCCGAAATTCGACCCCATTATTAGAACGACATCGTCTTTTCTGGGAAAGAAACCTTCCCAAACAACAGAAGTAGAGAACGGCTACCAGATCGGAAACTGACCTATGAAGGATGATAATGAGCAAGATTGGCATTATCGATTACCAAAGTTGCGAGATGCGCGAAAAGAACGAGAAAGGAAGCTAGAAAGACAGAGTGAAACGTGCAATCACCGCCTTAAAAAGTCTCGCGGAGGAGGGAGAGGACTCTCGGCCTCCCTTTTCTTCTCATCTCTTCCTCTGAGTTGACCAGAAATCTCACCCAGAGGCAGAGATCTCTATGCTCTCTCCATCTAGCACGCTCTCTCGCTTTCTCTAACCTAAAATGGAGTCTGGCTCTGCCCAGTCTGACCCGACCTGGTGACCCTACAGAAGTGAGTGGAGGGGCTAGATCTATCGCTCGCAATCCGTGATATCCCTATCACCCATCTTATCTACGGTTCAAAGTACGGCAGATAGATCAACGAGGCAGATAATATGCGACTGTCGGATCAAGGTTCACGTCCAGGGAGAAATCTAGCGAGTAACGTCATTGTCAAGCTTTTTCTTAAATTTCCAATCCAGGTGAATAGCGCCTTCACTTTGTTCTAATAGCTGCGATCACTCGAATGATAACGATTCATTCGGAATGAACATTGAATACTAACAATTCATTCTTTCATCAGCTCTACACAATCATTCTTTACGTTCAATCTACCACGACAAAAAAAAGCTCTAACAAGAAGGCTCTAAGCCAATCTTTCAGCATTTCAACGATAACGTTCGATTAACAATAGGAAATAAGAGACAACGAGCAAAGGGGACTATCTATCTAAGCGAGTCATGTCATCAATAGCCAATCCTAGCGTTCGCCTTGACAACAACAATGAATCTCTCGAGCGAAACTAGCCATTTCTCAAACAAGGTACATCGCGCCTTCACATCGCTCTAATAACAACTAAAGCTAAGTAAGAACTGATCTCCTTGTGCCTTGTTTTCAAAAGCCTATCAATCACCATTGCATCAGCCCTATGCAATCGCTCTTTCCGTTCACCCTACAACGACAAAACAAACCTCTACTCAACCCAAATCTGCTCGTTCACTGTTGCCACGGCGTGCTATTTTCTCCCCACTTTATCTGCTAGGGCGCGCAAATCTTCGCGTTGAATAAAAGAGAGAAAGAAGGAATGGATCAAAACTGACGCTATCGAGAGCAGAAAGAGGGGGCTTTCCCCTCTCTCCCTAATTCACTCTCCTCACTCCACACTATCTCTCTCCTTCTAGCTAGCCAGATATCAAGCAAATCGAATAGAGCCAATGATCCCTATTTCATCAATTGATCTCGCAACTCCACTCCCTATCAATTCAGCCACCACGTGACTATTGCCACTACAAAATCGGCGCGGCGAATCATCGCCGAACGAAATACCGGGTAATTTGGAGAGTTCACAGACAGCACCAGCGGCGTTGGCAGCGTGACAATTCGGGAATGTCACCCCGCACACCGCCGAAAAACATCCGAGTGCGCCCTACTACTATTATCGCCCCTTGACGACTAACAAACGGAGACTGATAGGAGGGGGAAGGCTAATGATTGGTGAGACGATACGGCCCACTCCAAAATGGTCCCTGTTTGATATCAGCGATCGATTTCCCGATACTTATTCCGGCACTCTAAACCATCAACAGTCTTCGTACTGATTTCACAAGGTCCAGAGGAAAATATGGGTCACAAAACGCAAGGAAGTTACTATTTTGGCACCAAGCACTCACACATACGTGCAATTCAAGAGATGCAATCGAAAACGGCAATGGTGGCTCGATAGGAAAAATAGCGAAGACACAAACAATGAGCCGTTCTTATTGCGTGATCGATTTTATATCACGCACAATTCCAAAGTGTGTCGACGTGTAAACTAGAGGAATCAATAGGGAGAACGCGCCAAAGTGATCGCCAACGATCAGGATGAGCCAGGGAACCAGAGTACCAGGCAACTAGAGAGTACCAGGTATCCAGGGAAGGGGGTCACAGATGGGGCCAGGTTACAGAGCTCAGAGGTGAAAGATCAGGCAATAGAGTTCAAAGGTCAAGGAACCGGAAATATCAAGCGTGTAACAAAGTATCATGGTGGATCACGGAACCAAAAGTACCAGGTATCCAGGATGTACCAAGTGGCCAAGAGCCGTGCCAGTGAATTGGGCACGGATTGCATCCATCTCACATGGGGGTACGAGCCGGTTCCCTCCCTCTTTCTCTTACTCTCAAACTTCATTTCCTCCATCCTTCTCCCACGTTATGGAGGTCACCAATAAAGGGAAAGCCCCGAAAGTCAGGAAAAAAGGAGAAAAGTCACGCTACATTCACTTAGCAAGCACCACAGATCACTTCAGGATACGATAGCCTATCGCGAACAAATTACAGATATCGTCCATCGCCTCTTACGACTTTCATACTCCCCGTACATCATTCACTCGCCGAAAACTTTATCTACAATTCGAATAACATCAATCAATCTCTCATGGCTTGAATTCGGGTCTACAATAACATTGAATAATATGAGAATGAGAGGGGGAGGCAACAGTGGGACACAACCGATCACAGATGGGACCAGACTACAGAGCTCAGAGTTCAAAGACCAGACTACAGAGCTCAGAGTTCAAAGACCAGACTACAGAGCTCAGAGTTCAAAGACCAGACTACAAAGTTCAAAGATCGTCGACCATGGCGAGCTTGACCGTCTCTCCGGGCTTGAAGGGAGGCTGTCCGAGGTAGGGGCACGCCGCGCAACGGAACGCGTCCCCGAGCGCGCACTGGAATACGGTAGGATTATGGTAATGGCAAGGTACTCTAACAGTAAGAAGCTGAAGAGTGAAACGGCTATCGTTTAACTCAAAGCTCTAGGATATTATAGTGCTAGCACAGTAATCCTCGCAACTAGCACAGTAATCTTGCAGGATTACTGTAATAATGAAGTTACGGTAAGGTACTGTCACGAATTTTGCAAACAAGAGGAGTACTATTAATATTCAAATATTGGGAACATTTGTTTGTGCGATAAGCCTGATTGAGTTCCGAATAATTTTAAAAAATCGAACGGAGTGTTCGCGTTTCAGTTACTCATCACCTGTTCATGGAATTTTCTCATCCCCAATTAGCTCTCGCGACCCTCCAACCACAAACAATTCCTAATCAGATGTCATAGTCTACAGTATCCCTACAGTACTCACACTTCCGCATCCGCTCTTAGCCTTCGGTGCAGCGGCCTTCTCGGCCTCCTCCTCCTCCGCCAGTCCGCACGTGCAGTTCTTGCACGCCTTCTTCTTCTTCGCCTCGCCGTTCACAACGTCGCCGCACGCTTTAAAATGGTTAATTAATTATGATTTCGATGAATGATAATTGTACAAGTAGCAAAATACATCCACTCTAACAATAAGATCACAAATCAGCCATAATTTCAATCCGGACCCGCGTTTTATCTTCACGACTAATCGGAAAAATTTCGGGAAGATCCAGTGGACGTGTGTGCTACGGGACTAACAAATCTTTATCAACATCTCCTCCCCAATTTATTCTGCAAATCCGTATGCTCCTACTGCAGACACTCCTGTGCTTCCATTTCCCCGAACATCCCCGGTTTCATCCCTCCTACCTATCACCTCGTCTATCTCATTCCACCAATTATTTCGCGCTTTTCACTTTCGAGAACAATAACAATAACAACAACAACGTAACAATAACAACAACAACGACCCCTTTTCCACTGACCCTGTAGATCCTTCTTCTCCGGCTTTCTCAGGTCCTCCTCCTCCAGCAGTCCGTCCTCGTCCACCAGATCGTCATCTGACAATGGGAATTTACTCGATTTGATGGCGACTCTCTCGATTTCGGGCGCTATCTCGCCTGAGTATAGCAATAACAACGCTAAATCGAGGCTAGAGAATCACAGAGAAAATAATGCACGTTGTGAGAAACAAATCACAAATTCACCTATCACAAAACAAGTTTCGGGTTAGGCATAGATTGAAGCAAATAATAACACAAAGAAGGATGTGGAGTGATCGAATAAAAATGTTTAAGCACTATCCTAATCAACTGGATGTATACATTTCCACTGCTCAACGTCGCGTTTCAATTCTGGTTCTAATTAAACATTTTGCGTGAGCACCAATAAGAAGATGGTGAGCTTTTTAAAAAAAAAAACATACAGAGCGCCCTACATCCATGAATGTATCCGAATTTACAATTGGGTATTTGTCGGCCAAATTTTTCCACTTTAAAAACGATTCCTATCCTCTCCTCACCTGGACCACCTCATATTCAGGGGCGACATCAACTAGCAACTTTTTACGATTTCACTCGTCTATTACAAGTTCCAACATTCCTTCTTATCCATGGACTATCTCGGGAGCAACAATGCTATGCACCTCTCTCTCTACCCCCTCCTGATCTCCCTCCTCGTCTTTCAACATTTCACCTGATTCACGATCATTCGAAGGATCTCAACAATCTCAGTGCCGCTCCGCCCCTCCTCCCAAATTGATTCCAATTCCCACCTGCACCAGCCAGCTTGAGCGGCTGCGCGGTTTTACCATTTTTTTGCAATTAAACTAGTTTAGTTCAAGTTTCAGCGTTACTACTACATAATGAATAATAGCGGGAACAGCGGTATTTCCCACTGATCATGTAATGCACCCATCTCCTCACCTGCACCCCCTGCGGCCAGCTTGAGCGGCTGCGCGGCCGCGGAGAACGACGGGCGAGTGGCCGTCGCGAGCAGACCATCTGGAAAGTGGGAGATACTGTAGCCTACCGTACCTACCGTACACTGATTAATCAATGAAAAACAAAACGGGATTACTATCAGATTACTATCAGAATATCTCAGAATATGACTCTGAATATCTTCCGTTCACCAATAATTATCTGCTCAAATGTACCGTATCGCACTCGCGTGAACCTACAATGCTACCGTACACCCCGGCTCCGGATATTCACACCCAATCAGATTCAAGCTACTGATGTCCTTCATCAGTGATACTCACACGAGCACACCGATAACTTCCATCGGCGCATCGTTTCCAAAGAACACAACATGGACACCAACCAAACTCTCGTTTCACTGTCGCCTCATACGCGTTGTCAATTTGACTCTCATCAGTAGTACCTTTTCAATCGATCACGAAAATATAAAAACACCTGACATTTCAAATCACAACTTACCCAAATGTTTCGCGCTTCAACTATTGTTCAACTACCAATTAATGACGACCCAAACAATTATTTTCTCATTTGCCGTCCAATCCTTCATAAGTATAAGTATGTTTAATATGAAACTCTTCAAATGTTCCTTACCTCCGTCCTCATTGACGGCCTCGTCGACGAAGCCGTTGAGACGCAGCTTGCGCGCCACCACCGCCGCCGAGAGACCTGAGAGAGAGGAGTACGGTATGAAGGATCGATTGGGGAAATACGGTATTAGCTATAGTTTGGAGAAGTACGATATCGAATCATTCGGCCGATTGTCCGGCTCCGACTGCTCGATGGGAACAACTAACTGCACGAACACAGAAAATACAAATTCCTGGATATTCTCTGTTTCATGAAAACTTGATACAACTCAATTGATTGCACTCACAATGCTTTCTCGCCCTTATATAAAAATACGTAATGTAGCACATTTATTGCAAATTAAAATGAATCTCACCAGCCGCCACGCGGATCTCCACCGATCCTCCCGGCTTCGTCGCCGCGGCCGCCTCCTGATAATTATTAATTACATTAAAACTAATAAAAATTTAGTTGAACCACTAGCCGCGCCGAACGTCGCACACATCCGTGTAAACTACTCCTGGCAACCGGTAAGTAACTGGTTTCACTACCACTACATACTCTTCGCCGCGCAACCTTTCCAATAGATCTCCGACTGCCTTTATAACCATTCAACTCATAGTAATTCCGTGTATACCTCACCTGCAACGTCTTCTCCAGCAGCTGCTCGTCGCCGGCGACAGTGAGCCTCACGATGTCGGACATGATTCTTTGAATTAGAAATAATTAATTAATTGCTTTAATTGAATAATAATTAATTGCTTTAATTAATGGATGTCAAATTTATCGCCCGCAGGCTTCAATGAAGACTAGAACACTAAACTGTGAAGCATGAAAACCACTGGCTCAATCTGGCTTCTGTCATAAAGAATTCTCTACTATTATGTCGACAATGCGACTTCAAAGGCAGATATCCGGTAATAATGGAGAAGACATACTACCGTAATCCTCAGATCCACTCGGGATCAATAGATATCGAACTGGACTAGAACCAGCGCATACAAATCTTGAAACAAATCTTCTCTTTTCTTCAATCTCTTTATCCGTTCACAAGCAATAAATACAGCAATGGTACAGACGATACTGATATTATTTTAAATAGGGAAGAGATCTAGCCTACCGGGGATGGTAAAAAGGAAACTACTACTACTGGCTAAGGAATCTAAGCAGAATGAATACCCTAAACTTCTAGCGATTTGTCTATGCGTTTCGTCCTCGTTTTCGATATAAAAAAGGCAAGTAAAGAAAAAAGCAGCAAGTATGTCTAAATTAGGGTAACCGTAAAATATATTAGGGGGATATTGCAAACAAATGATATTAAAGTTTAAAGGCAAAGTGAAGGGGAAAACACAGGGAACAATAATAATTAGCATAACTGCACTAGGAAAAGCTAGAACAAGCTGCGAGCACAAAACGACGAGTATGTATAAAATAATGAAATAACATGAACAGATATAACTACAGTATCGATGCTACAGAGGGGAACAATTCACAAAGTTGCTCGAAATACGATAAATCGTCTCTTATTTTTGCACTTGTCCGTTCATGTTTCATTGTTCAAATTTGAGCAAAAATGTGCAAAATTCAGAGGTGATTCTATGTATTTCGAACAAAATATACAAGAGGCAACACGATCAAATACAATATAAATTCTTAAAATGGGATCCTAAGTCGTGCGCCTCGAGTAGCTTGCGCACCTCTGAGACGTCGACCTGTAGTCGAGGGAACTAATCGATGAAGAGCATCGCTACCGTAACCCGTCAGCTACCGTATCCCACCGGTACACGGCACACCAGCCACCGTACAGGGCAACTACTAAGGTGTACCGTGTACCAGCTACCGTAACCCGGATGACTATTCCCAATTCTCGCCCCACTCACGCGCTTGTGGTCTCCTCCGGCGTCGAAGCACCACTCCTTGAAGCCGGCGAACTTCAGGAAGCCGGGCGTCGAGACCGGCACGACTTCCTACGATACGGTAATCGATATATTACGGTAGCTATCAATCGATCAAAGCTACCGTAATCAAAATTACGGAAACAACCTCCCAATAAGCGAGAAAGCCCCAAAAATCGATAAACTACCATACCCATCTCTCCCCAATCTACCGTATCGTACCGTACCTCTTCCATGACGGTGATCTTGTGCCAGCTGAGCGTCCGGATGAACGCCCAGTACTCGGCGACCAGCTGCGCGTCGCCCTGACATTGTACTACTCTCTCAAGTTCCCACACTCTCTCGCTTTCTCTGATCGGCGAGAGAGTGTGGGAAAAGCGGAGAGCATTAAATTATTGCCAGTAATGAAATTCTTTTTCCATTTTCAACCCGCTCTAGTTGTGCTTCACCTTTGGTACTACTATTTGTGAACTACACTGCATCAATATTCGAAAATCTCACATGGCTAATAAAACAAATTTTCAAAGATGGTTCCGTGTTTCACCTAATTGACTTATATTTTGAAAATGACACTTCGTCGATTTTTGTCAGGCATAGCGTTCAAAATACCAACTCCCTCTCCGCATCTACCGTACTCCTCCCTTCATCGATCTCCCCCCTACTGTACCTCGATGACGATGACGGCGGGCTTGCCGGGCGTCGAGAAGCCGGCGAGGCCGGCCGCCTTCGCGCGCTTGACGACGTCGTGTCGCTTCGCCTGATAATTAAGGAAATCGATTAACATAAAAATCTGCCGTAATTTCCGCAAGATTCTGGAATTCGTGCAATATCGATTACCGCAACCAACCATAATTAGTGGCAATCGTCATTTGATTGTATTCGCAAGGTTCACTGGATGAATTAAGGGTAACATATCGTTTTACCGTAATATTTGTTCAATCGAGAACTGACTAACCTGCGAGTACATGTGGTGGCTGAGGATCCACATGCGGGCGAGCATGCCCTGAGAAATCGATATTTGGTAAACTATCGTAACCCAAATCTTAGAGTAAAGTATTCTTTTGATCGATACACTGTTTAAATGAACGAGTTCCTCCTAGCCTGTTATACAAGAGATCCATTATCGGTATATTCAAGCAAGCATTACAAAAAAGGTCCAATAGTTTCTCGCCGGTTTTTGGTTTCATGCTCGAACCTTATTTCAAATTCAAATATTCATCGAATGGGACATCAGAAATATTTATCAAGTTTGGACTGGATGGCTAGGGTTTTCCATTCTTCTTTTCTTGCCTGTCTCCCTTGTTTGGGGATCACCTTCCCACACCGAATGGGCATCTGAACTAGGCTACGATCAGAAGCTCCACGCTGCCGTTGTATACCATACTTCCATCCTATCATAACGCTTCCTTTAACGTACCGTACTTCACAGTACATTAGTCTACCGTACCCCCACCTTACAGTACTCCCATCCTACCGTATCCCCTCCCCTTTTACCGTACCTCGCGCGGGTTCTTGGCCGTCTCTCCGCTGCTCGCCGATCCGCCACTGCCATCCGAGCTGAAGCGGAAAGAAATCAATACTCGATCGGCCTACCGTACCCCCCCCCCCCATCATATCAGTCAGTTGACAACAATGATGAGCGCTTGGTCGGAAATAAAAGTTCGCAGGTTTGGCACAAAAATTGTTAGAACCATCGATTTACATCGGGTTTTAGGATGAGCCGTCGGTTTGAAAGTGACACCGTAGGGGTTTGCTTCGTCACTGACCGTATCTCAATCCTGCCGTGCCCCTCCCCAACAAGACAGTTATCAATCCCCTCCCCCTCCACTCGACCAACCTGCGCCGACGGGCCGGGTACGTCTCGAGCACCTCGCGAATGTGCTCGATCAGCTGTAATTAATTAAGTAATTAATAATTAATTTGTTATGGTTTTAACCGAATCGGAACCAACCACAAACCCTGGTACCGTACCAAGAACCCAAACTGGCACCGAATCGATCCCCAACCCCCTCACCTGGGAGATGAGCGGGAAGCCCAGCTCCTGCTCGAGCAGCCATCCACGGAGGTGCGCGTTCAGCCTGCAATTATTTTATTTAAATTTAAAAAATAGAATAGACCTGAAAATGTCCTAGGCACAGTATTGTTTCACAACTTTCTGAAAATAAACTATCCTCACAAAAACGCGTTAAGCTTGCGATTCTCATTTTAATCAAATAACTAAACAACTATAAACAAAAACACTATGAATCTACCTAGATGAGTGTGGTTTCACAAATTTCATAATAAAACCCGATTGCACAATACTTAAATTTTTCTTTGAAATCGTCTATAAAAATGACAAAGTCGTCATCTTCTAGTTTGTGCTCGACCCATAGCACAAATACTGTCGCAATCGCCAAGAAAAAGGCAAATTAACCTAGCTGAACACGGTTTCACAACTTTCATAACCTAACGCGATCGCACAATACTTCAATATCTCGTCCAAGCGGTTTAGAAAATCACAAAGTCATCTTCTAGTTTGTGCTCGTTCCCTTGCACAATACAGACGCAATCTTTCACTCACTTGTTACAAAACTAGCGCTCGACAACATTAGCATCTTTCACATAAACGCAAATGGTTGGCGATTAATATTGTCGGCGGATATAGCTAAGCAAAATAAAAAATTTTTTTACAAAATATAATAAACAAATAACCATACTCGGTGACGTCGAACTCGTCGGCGTCGGCGGACAGCCGAATCTCCGGGTACTGCACGACGGGGTAGAGGGCGGGCAGCGAGACGAACAGCTCCACGATACTGCCAGCGATCTCCTGTGGAATACAATCAGTTGGCGATTGAAAATTTAGTTTGCGTTCGGAAGTGAGCTCGTCATCCTACTCGGCCACTTCATTGTATTTCTCTAATGAAACCGAAAACAATCTAGAAAGACACCGACTCTGAGCTCGTGGAACAAAAAAGGGAAATTCAATTTCAATGGTGGCCAGATCATTCTGATGTATCATAATTGCAAGCGAGGATGGGCATTCTAATAATCCAGTTGTACCAGAAATACCCGCAGAAAGCCTTTGAATACTGACAATTTTTGACCACCGTTCATGAATCAGAAAATGAGTATATGATCGAAGGCGCTTGAAAATGGACTGAATACGGACGAGTTCTGTTATAAGCAATCCATTCCTCAAGAAGACGTGAGATTAGACAAATGAGAAAAGCAGCTAGGAACTGACCAGCTTGACGGAGTAATTGCGGGGCGGGGGCACGTCCACGTCGAGCTCGCCCACGAAGAACAGCTCGAGATCCCTCTCGTACCTGAATTTACTTATTTAAGTTTACAAAAAAATACATTTGATCTAATGGGGGTAAATCTGATAAGAAACTTCTAGTGCCGTAAACAAAGAGGCATTACATTTGCCTACCAGCAAGTAATTGAATCAAAAGAGGCTTTGGGTAAAATAGTACTAGGAACAGGACTAAAGACAACAAGGAATTAAATACAAACAAAAACAAGCCAAACAGGGGTCTCACATGGCCGTCATGAGGACGAGTTCGTTGTATTGCTCCTCGGTGGCAGCACTCGACTGATCGGCCATTCTGAACTATACGAAAATGATGGAATAAAATGAGAAAAGGGGCGAAACAAGGGATTAATGAAGTGGGAAAGCAGATTCGCGAAGTAACGTGATCAGTTTTTAGGGACATGCAAACCGGGGAATAAAAATTCAGAGCCGGGGAAAGGTATGTGCCAGGGATGGTAAACTTCGAAATGCGGGAATTCAAATCTGCGCAGTAATTTAGTTTATTTAAGATTTATCAATTAAGTAAGGATGCCCCTCTCCAATTTTCAGTTTTGGAGAAGATCGAACATCAATACATCATCTATAAAAATTTGAAAAATATTGATCGTCGCAAACATATTCAATTTTGCCAACAAATTTTGTAACAAAACAGTTTTTATCGAAAATCGAGTGAATTATGTGATGCCCCTTCGCAGTTTTTTGTCTATTTGTTTTTTCGGCCAGTAAAAATGAGTAGGCAAAAATACAGAAAAATCGATCGTCGCAAACATTATCAAAAAGAGAATCGAAAATTCTATGAAATCAAGGATCCTGTCGATTTGTATGCAAACTATAGTTGTTTTGTTTTATATTTCGCGTATCTGGTAGGTTAATTACGCATTGTGTAAACACTTAAAATGTGTCTCGATATAGATGAACGACACAATATCATACTTAGGTACGACTACAGTATGCCAGAATTCTTAAAGTTGTAAATACATTCGCTATGAACTGAAAAATGCTAATATAGTTATCAAATATTGCTCAAGTAATATTGCTCTATCCAATAGAACAAAAAATAAAAGAAGGTAAAGCATTTGAAAATATTCGAATCTGACATGTTAACATAAAGTGACACAGCGAACCGTACACTCGCTGGCACTACACCACGAGGGGCGGGGCTAAGAAGGAGTGCCTGTATCTCACTTAAATAAAATTGTTTTAAAATTCTGGAAGTGCTATCGTGATTCTGCATATCCGATAGGCCCACAACCGAAAAATAGGAATTTTAAATAGAGTTTTAAATTTTACGTGAATGTCCCTAATCAGTTTTCAACAAGAAACGTACGGTAGGCAAGGCGAGAGTGAGCAATCGAAAACTGAGTTTTAAAATATTTCACAGAAAAGGAAGCGCTGCGAGTAGTTTTAGCTGAATGAAAACGAGAAAGGGAAAGAAGCGCGCAGCAAAAGAAGGAGGAAACGTAGATTTCTCGATTGTTACTCGAAATGTGCACTGAATTGGGTTAAACGAGCGTTGAAGCAAAGAAGAACTTGATCGGAACAAGCGAGAAGAGAGGCAACGATGAAAAATGTTCCACGCTGAAACACCCCTCCACAAATTGTTCAGCTTACTCTATTTCTCTGTCGTCTCGCTTTTTGGCAAACGAATCATTAATTGATTTATTTTTAATATTTTTTATTTATGTTTTTATTATATCGAAATATGCTTAATGCACACAAAAAGTACATGCCTGATGAAATTCAGCTTTTCAATTTTCGTTTTAAGAATTTCAGCCTAGGAATTAAAAGTAAAATCCAAATCGTTTAAATATGAATTCTAAGGATCATTCACGTCAGGAAAATATAGATATCAAAAATATAAATACTTATATAATTAATTTAAAAAATAAGTAATGTATGCGCTCCACCCGGAAAATCGAGTTAAATGACTTAATCCTACACGGAAAAGCTTTAATGCGCACTCCACGAAAGAAAGGTACTGTAAGAAAATGAATTTGGCAATATTCCCAAACTCTGCGTCTCTACCCGTGGTGTGGTGACTACCGTACTCTGAGCTGAACAAGATGTTTCAGCGTGTGTTCAAAACACGAAAGGCGGTATTTACGTGGCGAGGGAAAATAAAAAAAACTGAGTATCGATTTTCTGAATACAGTACATTTTTCAAATAGTTCGTTCGTTGCGAGACCATCAATGATTACGGTACAAATTTTGAAATTTTTAATTAGATTGATTTTTTCATTGTTCTCCTTTTTTCCACGGAATTCCGCATGAATTTCGTTTGCTGCAGCTCCAGGCATATTTTAAAAAGGCTTTGCGCGCGTTAAATTATCAATGTGCTCGCTAAAACGTAAACAACTCGCGGCGATTTTGGCGCGCAGACACTGATCTCTGATGCAGCGTGCGAAACTCGCGCGCTTCCCCCGACCGAGCTGCACTCCCGCCTTCGCGTTTCGCGCTTTCTGCCTCGTGCAATCAGCATTCGCCTCGCGGAATTCACTTGTTTACGTCTTGAAACACTACTCCGCCCTCCTCCTATTGTGCCAGATGGTCAATCAGCGTCTAGATTTTAGCTACCTCTTCTGTCTCCTTTCCTTGATCGCCTCTAGTTTGTCCCTACCCCGAGAGCATGTGCGATTCCGTTCCTTGCCGGTTCCTTTCGCTGAGAAGCCACATGTCCTGTTCACTCCATGCCCCTCAGAATTTGATCGATTCTGTGGATCAGCTCATTTCCGTTTCCCGCCCATGGCTGCTAATGTTGTATTGATTATTCATTTAAAGAATAATCCATTCAGATGGCAGTCCTCCTGCCGGACGGCACCGCCAAGGCGCACCAATCACCGCAGAAGCCGCACCACAGCCCCACGAAGCGGCCCATCGTCTCCCTCAATGTCGGATCACAAGCGAAGAAGGTGGGCGCGACAATTGTTAACCGAAACGTTCCCAATGTCACGTCTTACAATACTATAGGTATACAATTCGCTGTTCCTTTCTTGACCGTGCATGAAACTTGCATTTTTTGTCTCCTGTCAGACTCCGGTTTCTTCATTTCTATAGATTTATGGTCTTGGGAGTTCTCCGATACTATCCAGTTGGCTGTTACTTCTATAAAAAAATGCACGGATGCAACTTTTCACGAATGGGGCTGAGAATTCTGGAATGTGCGATTTATATCTCCCATCATTTTCCAGTTTCACCCTTCTTATGTCTGTCTTTGCCCTTGCGCTTTTCGATAATATCTCTCTTTGTGATTTCATCTATTCGATCATGCGGTTATGTCCATCAATCCGTGACCGTTGTTCGTTCCAGGCGATTCGATTCTTCTCACGCGCGATCGCGGCGGTGTGCGCGTGCTACACGTCGGCCGACCAAGTGCACGCGGAGGCTACCGTATCCGAGGAGATGCCCGCCGAAATCATCTACGACACCGAGTGAGGCGGTCGCGAACTGGCTCTATTTAAGAGTCCGGACCATTTACCGTATCCATCGGGGATGCCATGAACCAGCATTGTGCACAGGCTCATTGATTACTCTTTTGACTGACTGCATTCCCACTGTACAACATCAGGTTTACTCAATCGTGTCTTATTCACTCAAGAATAACCACCGGTAAATCCTGAACTGGGAATAACGAATGATTTCTGTGATTTGATCAAGGAAAGCAGATTCACGCGCCCATACATTCACAATGTTAGGCGCGCCCTTTCCATTCTTTCACACCTGCCTATTGTTCAATCATAACTTCGCTGTCTCCTTTCCCACTCTCGCCGCCTATTGTATCTACCCGCTCTCGCGGCTCGCACCCATCCGCCCCATTGGCTTAGTGGCAGAGCGTCTGTCTTGTAAACAGAAGGTCGCTGGTTCGATTCCAGCATGGGGCAACTCTTTTGCCAAGCTTCATTTTTGCAGATTTGACGACCTCCCGCCCGAGATCCTGATGAAAGTCATCGGCCAGTGCGACTTCAACTCGCAGATGAACCTCCGAGCGGTACGGTAACTGGGCAATTATCGATCGGTGACCTACCGTAATCTGCCAATTACCGACTGAATCTTGCAGACCTCACGCCGCATGCACTCACTCGTGGAGCACTCGGACCTGGCGAGAAGACAGGTACGTCATGGGTGAGAGTGATGAATTTAAATTTAATTAATTTGAACATATTTAATTAATTATGCTAATTAAGGTGGTGGGCGGCGTTGAGATCGGCACGTTCTCGCTGGCGTCCGTCTCGGCAGTAGAGCTGCCCTCGCTCGGACAGGAGCACGAAGAGGAGGAGAGGTGAGGATGGATGAGGGACTGGTGAAACCGGAGTGGGGCGGGACTGTGGCGTCTGGGCATCGTTGTTGGCAATACCAGCGCGGAATTGATGTGTCAACTCTTGTAGATATCCCTCAACGCTAGCCGAAAGCTTCTAATCATACCTACAAACTCCGATCAGCAATTGCCGACCATGGTACCTGATCGTAATTTTTGCAGCGCGCCTCCGCAGCAACAGCAGCTGCAGCCGGAGCAGCAGCAGGTGCGCATGCGCAACCAGCAGCGCCTCCTCCCGCTGTCCGCCTCGACCAGCAAGTAAGGAAAAATTTACTTTTTAAAATTATTTTACCTTTTCGTCCTAGTTGTTTGGTGTTTCAGCTGTTTGACCTGTTCGCAAAGTGTTTTCTTCCTTAACGGGTTAGTAGCAGAAAATGCCGTATTTGTAGTCGCTTATTCATGCATGCAGGCATCCACTTGCGATGTTTGCGCCACACACTTCTGATATAGCCCTTCTAGGTCACGCTCAATGATCGTCTCGTTATCGTGTAGTTCGAAATTACACATTTATTGTTCTTTCACTTTGCAGTCTGTCCGCTGCGGCCTCCTCCCTATCTCCCTCCTCTTCTTCATCTCAGCTGCAGCCGGTGCAGCAGTCGGCGCAGCCGCCGCTGACGCACATCCTGCTGCGACGCATGAGCAAGCGACACGGCCAGATTGTGCTCACGATGGAGCGTCTCAAGTTCATGATGAGGTACGGTAGCAGCCAAGGGGATTACGGTAGTGGTGGTGGCGTTTTTGATATTGAGGTTAATACTGATTCTATGACTTGTCTATCTGAGCTCCGGAGGATCCTTGAGTTTGGTAATTGTGCAAATGTTGTAGATGATGTCCTAGTGACAGCTGTTTTGACGTTGACATCTCATCTTGTAGGGAATATGTATACAAATAATATCAGAGGTATGCATCGTGTGCCGTTTTTTGTCTTATTTCTGCTATTTTTCTTGTACATTTCACCTATTCTTACAATCACATGTTAGCTTGCTAGTTTTGCGCCGCAATGTTGCATTGTATTCTATTGAGAATGGGAATGTTGGTATGTATGCAACGAATATCCCCTCAAAATATTATTATGAATCGTATAGCTTACTCCCCGCTACTACACTCCCGTATCCTACCGTATCCCTTCTCCTTCCTCAGACGTCTCTGCGTGTGTCACTCGCTGCACATTCGCGGCGTGCCGATGGACGACTCGCTGGCGACCCGACTGCTGCTCGCCGATTACAGGGCTGTCAGGTACGGTAACACTTGATTATCAATGATTACGGTATTGATTATAAAACATTTGAGGGGAGCGGGGGTATGATCTTGAGAAGGACTTATTAAGAGAGTCCATTGTTGTTTGCTGATATTAGGGCTGTCAGGTACGCTAACATATGGCATGCTGTAGGTTGGAAGATTGAGGGTGGTGAGGGACCGTTAGGGCTGTCAGGTACGGTAACATCTGGCATGCTGTAGGTTGAAAGATTGAGGGTGGTGAGGGACCGTTAGGGCTGTCAGGTACGGTTAGGGAGGGTCACGGTATCGATGAGAGGCCGCTGGGTTTTGTGATCCTTCGATTACGGTGCGGTGAGGTAGCCAAGTTGCAACAAGTTTGCTGATGACTTTGGGTTGATGCAGTGCCCCAAGAGCAGCCTTTGTGGTGGTCTGCGATATTGTTTGTTTGTTAGTGAAAAACATGCACAACTAGAGGCTTGAAAATTTGCCTGTTGTTTAAGGCTACTGAAGTTTCGAATAAGGTTGAAGATGGATGGGGAATGCAATCGGTGGTGGAATCTTTGTAATATAAAATCAATTTATTTACAATTATTAATTATTCTCATTGCAGAGACCTCGTGGTGGACCGAGTGTCGACCGTCAGCCAGGAGAACATGCTCAAGCTCGTGACTAAGGTACGGTAGGGAATGAGGGTACGGTAGAGTACTACTGTATTCCAAGGTACGGTAGGGAATGGGGAGGATACGGTAGGATTACGATAGGGGACCAAAGTACGGTAGGGGAACAAAGTACGGTAGGGGTATACATTGATAGATGCCTGGTTGTCAACGTTTGATCGGTGCGCAGTGCCCATCAATATGTATGTATCATGGCTGAAACATGATAGTTGTTGGTGTGTTTGATGACTGTGTTGTTGATCTAAGATTTTAAATTAATAGGTAATGGTGCAGTCGGCGTACTCTGGTTTTGTTATGGTTGTTGTTTCTGACATGTGAGTGCTGTGATCAGGCAAAATCGTTTGGAGTGACCGTCTAGATGCCTGAGTAGCAGGTAAAACAGCGATATTGCGATTATTTCGAGAAATTGCAAGGGAAATATTGTTGTTACATGGTCAATATTAGATTTGAGACTTTTGTGGAACACATTTGTGATTTGTTGTTAGGTAAATCGATATTTCCTTATTGCTGTCTGATTGGTTGGAAATCCTAATGTATTGTAAGTAATAATTAACTTAATTCTTCCATATTTCGCAGGTATGCCCGTCGCAGTGCATCTACATGTTCAATCACTCGTCGCGCGCCTCCACCACATCGCTCACGCCCGCCCTCATTCTGGGCAGTGGCACGACAGAGTTTGCCATTGAAGCTGCGATTGGATGCACTTTTGTGAGTACGGTACGCTTGTGATGGGATGAAGTAGTTGTTAGTTTTCGATTGAGGCCGGATTGATCTACGGGGCTGCAATAGTGGCTGATAATATTTTTACGTAGTGAGTTGGAATGCGATTGGCGATGTAATGGATTCTTGCAACTTTGAATGGATCATGAAACATGTAAATAATCGGATTTTTTTTCTAATCCTGGAAACTTTGATTTTGATTCAGTTTTTAGAAGACCATGTCATTTCAATGTTTCATGTTCAATTCAAAGCGCCAAAGAACCATTGGACAGCGATGAGAACCACTTTTTTCCATCAACAAATTACAATCAATTTGATCACCACTCTGATGTGAATTTTGCAACGGTCCAGTTAACGATGACTTGTGCCTGCAGATCCACCCGGCATTCGACGACGCTGCCCTGCTGCAGATCGTCGTGCACGACAAACTCGTCCGAAGGTATACGGTAGAGATACTGCAGGGGTACGGTAGGAGATTTGATTCAGTTGGATTACGGTAGCTCATGGATACATTTGCCTTATAAAGCTGTGGATTCTTTGAAGGCACGGTAAATGTTGGATACTGGTAGGATTACGGTAGTGATATCGGTTATTGATTAAGCTAAACTATCCACTCCAGGAGCATCCGGCTGCCGCTCTCGCGGATCACCCACGGCGGCATCGTCGAGGCCGCGCGGGTACGGTAATCAGGGTGGGGGGGGGGGAGATTATTGATTGATTGTGTAATTGATCTCGAGTCTCGTATTAAGAATTGTTTACCCATCGTTGTCTGATGTGCATCGGAACTCTTAGGTAGCATACGACTGTAGTACAATTGGTTATACGCCAAACTCGCGGCTGAATGTTTCCTGGTAGCTTTACGAGCTGATAGGCCGCTCTGCTTTTCCCTACAAATCGAACTTCGCCCACTAATCAATGTCTGCCTTCAGGCGTTTCAATCGCGGGCGCTGCAGCTGCTCGACGAGTTCCCCGTGGATTCGCCCCTGTGGGAGGTACGGTAGGAGTAGTACAGTGGATTGAAGTACGGTATATCAAATTTCCTAAATCAGGCTGTATCAGGTCTTTTATATCTTTCAAATGTTGATGTAGTGAAAGTGTTCCTTTGCATCCTACTTTCACTCAATGTGCTCAAAACTGTACGGTGTACGGCCTGTACCTTCTTGGCTGCAGCATGTGATTATATTTCGAGAGGGCGCTCCAGTTCTAATTATTTGTAAATATATTTTACAATAAATATAAATCTTTGTAAGTACCGGGTTTCAAGATGATTACATGTTTCCGAATCATCCAAGTCTCCAATTATATGTAAGTTGAAAAAAGACTTGTAATGACAATAAATCTGGTGGTGTAATACCGTACCCCTCTCAACTATCATACCTTAGTTCAGGTGATCGTCACTCTGCCCGTATCTCCCCTCATCGATCCCTCTCGTCTCTCGCTGCCGGCCGAGATGGCGCCCTACACGCGCGTCTACTTCTCATCTATGCCCTCCGTCGTGCTAGAGGTACGGTAACACTAAGGAATACGGTAGGGCGACAGGGGTACGGTAGTTTTGGGATAGTGGCTTCCCGGTGTTGTGCTTGAGGTATACGATAGGAGTATGGTTGTAGGGCGTGGAGTAACGCAGCATTACGATAGAGGAGAGTACAGTAGGGTTATGACTTTGGGGACCTGGGAGGTCGCTAGTTTCTTGATAAAGATATGATAATGATACTGTAAGAGTTTCCTGATTATCGATCGATTTGCAGGTGCTGATCAACCGGATGAACCTGCGTGTCCACATCGACTACGGAGTGAGGAAATGAAGGAGCGAGAGAAGAGTACGGTAGCGGAAGTGGATTACTGTAGTTATTGATTAGATTCCCCACTCTACCCGAATCTGTTTCACTTGTAGATAGAATACTGTAGAATACACTGTTATTGATTCGTACGTTTTATCCGAGACTGTTGAGCAGCCCCTAGTTAAATCTGCCATAGTTGTGCCCGTTTTATCCGATCATAATTAGCTCAATTTAGTGCTATGATCTCGTTATTGCCTCGCACTTGCATGTAATTTGTCATAATTAGTCACTTTTCTCACGTTTTGCTTTTGGCCCCGTTATGTCTGCCGTATGTAGCTAGTCCATAGTAAGTCTGTGTCTTATAATAATAAATTATTTGTGTATAATCCACTGCATTGCGTGTTATGGTTGGAATCCGCTTCAAACTACCGATCGTGTAGCGAGGGTGCGGCGAGGCACTGTGCATTTTCTATATCTCGCCCTGACACACTACGCTTTGAGCACAGAACGCACACTTTGTGTATTGGGGCAGGGGGTTGTTCTCTGGTTGTTCTCTGTGTTATCGTTCAGTTCCATCAGCCTTTGCAATCCTTGTGTATCATTTGCCTCCCTCCTGATGAATGGGAATCGAATAGTAGAGCAAATCTCTTGTTCTTAGACCAATCCAAGTGATAGTTGTGCTTGTTTTGAAGTATTGTCCATCACGGGCAGTCTTGCTTTCACGGTGCTTTCGCGTTTCAATCCATATCCTTATCTTCAGTCCCTTCCCGATGCTCTCCCGTCAAGCCCACTGGCTGCGGCTCCTCGCGCCACAGAAGACACTCGTAAGTGGCTCTTGTTTTCTTGATTTCCGGCTCCAATTAAATTCTGGGTGGAAAATAGAGCACTTTTGGAGCCATAATTGCTTGCTATTAGTCTGATTTCGGATATAGGCAGTCCCGGAGTCGATTCCCGGACGTTGCTGTTCCTAGGAACATCGGTGTTACACTGTCAACTCAAGTCTGCAAATTTTTGAGCTTCGTTGATTCCTCCTTGTATTCTGCATTTCATTTCATTCCATGACTTTGATGTTGCTTCAATTCCAGTCTGCAGTTTGTAGTCTGATCTCTGACTCTAGATTGTAGTTTGATCTTTGATCTTTCCCTCCCCCTCTTCAGACGATCCGCACGATGCAGTCGGCCGCGTGCAAGGAGGAGGTGCTGGCGGAGAGCGTCGGCTCCAAGCGCGTCGTCACCCTCAACCGGTTTGTAGCTTGGAGTTTGATCTTTGTAGTCTGTAGTTTGATCAGAGAAATCTTGAACGTGTGATTTATGTAGTTGGATACTATGGCTAAAACAGGAGCTATACATGTAGGGAGGGCAGCGGCTAATTTTTAAAGGCATTAAATAAATAACCAGTTATGCTCGATCTATGCATTCGATAGTGCCGGATCATATTATAAAAATTAAAATTTGAAAAAAGATCGAAAACAATAATAATTGTAATTACAAAAACAAACACCAAAAATGCTCACCTACCGTACTCCCCTCGAGTTTGCGCTAGGTCAGAATCATAATCTCGCAATTTTTTTAATTTGAATTTTTTTGTAGTAGCTTATAAAATATATTTTTATGAACGTAAAGACATTCTGAGTACCTACAAAGTACATCCGATTGCTTTTAAATCATTCACTACTAGGGAAAATCGAGTTTGTGCGTGATCAAAAAAGGGGTACGCGGCAAACAACCCACAGTTTCGGCATCTCCGAACGAGAATTTTTGCAACAACTACCGATATGAAGAAGGGATAGTGTGTGTGCAACAATATCAGAGTGGTTTGTTTCGGTGGGAAGGTCAAGTATAGCCAGGAGAGGGCAGATACGGGGACAACAACGCGCAGTCGGTCAGAGTGAGCGCATTCCAGCCAAGGTTTCGGTACTTCCGCACTTGAATATGAGCGATAGTGGATTTCCAGGGGAAGGTGATAGACATGGGCGATAAAGTAGAAGCGGTTTGGTTAGGTGGGAAGATCTGGTATAGCGATGGTAGAGTGAAAATCTCGGGAAAGTGAGCTGTACGGCAAAATCGCATCATTCAAGTAAAGTTTTCGGTACTTCCGCACGAGAGTTTCCGGGATTGAGAGTCACCGGGCGAGTGAGGAAGGTATAGGCGATAAATTAGAAGCGGTTTGGTTAGGTGGGAAGCCCTAGTATAGTCACGGGAAGATGAAAACGGGAAAAAATGCAAAATTTGGCCAGAGTCACGACATTCGAGTAAAGTTTTCAGTACTTCCGCACGAGAAGTTCGGGGATCCTGAGTTACCAAGAGAGTGAGAAGGACTTAGCCGATAATATAGAATAGGTTTGGTTAGGTGGGAAGACCTAATATAGCGACGAGAAGGTGAAATCGAGACATTTACGAAAGGCAAAAAGTGGAAGGTGTCCATATTTACTGATTATAACGAAATAAGTGCCGGGTAAGTGATTTATATGATATGTGTGAGTCGTATAAGTTATTTGAGAGCGAGACAATAGTAAATAAAATCAAAATTAGTCAATAAATCGATAATTTAGAGACGACTAAAAAATAAAATCAATATTCGATTCGCTCGAAAAAAGTTGCTAGCATACTGTATCGCGTTTCGCATCGGGAACATGCGCTGCCCTCCCTATATACATGCATTGTAAAAGTTCAATGCTGATGCATTATATCTGATCGATGAAACGCGAAAGTAAAGACTGGAAATGATTTGTTACTCCAAATTTGCAGACCCAAGCAGCTGAACGCGCTCAATCTCAACATGGTCCGCGAGCTTTACCCTTTGATGAAGGTACGGTAGGATAAGGAGATTACGGTAGACAGGAGTGATAGATTGGTAAAAAATACGGCTCTAGGATTGAATGGTGGTAATCAACAATTGTCCTTTTATTAGGTGATAGTATTGACTGTAGTTGTGTTGAAATTGGGTAAATCATGCATGCAGAAATGTTAGGCCAAATAGCTAAATTACTGAGCAAGCGAATGTGGGTTTCACTTGCTTGGTATCAATTGAACGAAGAGGGTTGGATAGTTTTTTTTCAATCTAAAAAAAAAGATCATTATAATGATAACTAGGAAATTGTCGAGGCCTATTTATCCATCGATAATCACAATCAGTCGAATTGCATTATCAATCGATAATCTTTCAGAAATGGGACGACGGCGGGCACGTGTCGATGGTGATTGTGAAGGGCGCGGGCGGCAAGGCATTCTGTGCGGGAGGCGACGTCCTGGGTACGGTAGCTTAGTGATTAGAAACACTAGAACGATGAAAATTCACTCGGAATACCGATTTTGGAAAACTCTGAGTATTGTGAGATAGATGGTGCATCTGGGTTTCAGAATGTGCCCAAATAGGGGTTAGTAGTGTTGCTGTCGATATGATTGGGATATGCTGGATAAAATTATCAATAAATACCGTATTCCAATCTCTCAGCGATTAGAAAGCCTGCACAGGTCACGAAATGACAAAAAAAAAGAATAGTGAGATGCCAGGAGAATCTGGGCTTCAGTTGTTTTTAAAACAAATGTGCACTCTGCTGATGGCGATTACAGACTTGTTCGCCCTATAATGAACAATCAATACTTACCGTATCGGTGCTGGTCGCGAAATGCGAATACAATAAGTGGTGGGAAACTAGGAGACTCTTGGTTTCAGAAGTATTTCAAGGGAATGGGCACATGTGGATGGTGATTATTACACTTTTAATAATTATCAATAATTACCGTATCCCCCTCTTACAGCGGTGACGAAGTCGGCGCAGGACGCGAAGACGGGCGGCGAGTCCACCCTGCACAAGGACTTCTTCCGAGAGGTACGGTAGGCGTACGGTAGGGTGGAATATCGATTGGCTAGTGAATTATTTGGCTGAAATCACACGGTAGGACAGTTTTGCCGAGGAGAAAATAAATCACCATTTCGAGGAAAATTAGGTACAAGTAGCATTTGAAGATCATGGCGAATCGGAGTTGCACGGAGTATTCATATTCTGAAATTTCTATTAGCCAGTAATGTGCATTCGTGATCTGTTGAAAAAAATAAAGACATTCTCGTTGATAACAATAAGCAGCTGATAAATTACGAAAATCAATACCGTAATCTCTCTTCCTCGCAGGAGTACCAGCTGAACCACCTGATCGGCACGCTGAGCAAGCCGTACGTTGCGCTCATCGACGGAATCACGATGGGAGGGGTACGGTTGATTGATTTTGTGGGATTACGGTAGGAGAAGGTTACGGTAGTCATAATAGGATTCACGCCGTGTTGTTCTTACAATTAGTTCATTGAAGAAGTAATGCACGTTGGGCGGGTTAGGTAAATGGTACGGAGTTACGGTAGTCAACGGTTACAGTTCACTAGGTCAGATCCATTATGTACATGCTTCGTGGGGGTACGGTAGCCACGACGTTCGCTAGGTCAGATCCATGATTCTACAGGGCTGCGGTCTCTCGGTGAACGGTCGGTTCCGCGTGGCCACCGAGCGGACGATGCTTTCCATGCCGGAGACGGCTCTCGGTCTGTTCCCGGATGTGGGCGGATCGTATTTCCTGTCCAGACTCAAGAACAATCTCGGTGAGTACGGTAGTACATTATGAGTAGGGTAGTGAGATGGGTCAGGAATGTTGCAATTTTTCACCCACTTCGCATGATCTATCATTCCTAGATGAGGGGAAGGAATAAAAGATGCGCTTGAAACTGTAAAAGTTTGGGTGGTGAAAGCGCAGAGTTGCACAATTTGGCGGATTTTGCTGGACGCCTGTGTTGTCTCTGGGCATCGGTGGCTCGTACTTCCTGTTGAGACTCGAGAACAATCGGGGGTGGGTTGGTGGGGCTGATAATGTATGGTGTCCGCCTGGGTGGGTATGGCAATTGTCGATTGAGTTTGAGTAGTCGCATTCCCAGACATAATATTGAAAGAGAGAAATACGGGAGATGAGGTTTGGTTGAAACTCAAAATATTTGGGATGGTGAATTCACCGAGTTGCGTGATTTGGCTGATTTTTCTGAATGTCGGAGACGGCTCTCGGTCTGTTTACGGGCGACTCGTATTTCCTGTCGAAACTCAAGAACAACCTGGGTTAGTACGGCATTGCGGTGGGTCTGGCACCGTATCGTATCCGTTTGGTTCGTGGGATCGTGCAGTGCCGTGGTTTAAGTAAGCGCGTTCTCCAGTTCCATCAATGAACGATCAAACAACGGAAGATGTGGTGTGGTTGAAACTGAAAAAATTAGGAAGTAGGGAATGTATCGAATTTGGCTTTTTTTTTGTTATCATTGCATAGAATGTTTGCACTATTGATGCGAAGCGAAGAATTAGTTAGTCTACTGTTGAAACCCAAATGTTTGGGTAGGTGAAGCACAGATTGTGTTACTCAGAGACTACCGTACCCAAGAGAAGTTTGGCGGGTCAATCTCGCGATTTTACAGGCCTGTACCTCGCGCTCACGGGCTACCGACTGATGGGCGCCGACGCCTTCCACTCGGGTCTTGCCACGCACTTTGTGAGTACGGTAGGATTACGGTAGAACTTTCAAATTAATAGTTTACATGTAAATTTTGCAAATGGGCGATCATCGATTTTTGGTGATTTGTTCGCGGAAGGATTGTACAGCGCAATAGTATCGATTCTTAGGGACTTGATTACGGCAGAATATCGATTTTCCCCAATTACCGTACCCCTCGTACACAGGTGAACTCGGCGGACATTCCGGCCCTCGAGAAGGAGCTGCTCGATCTCGACCATCCGACGGACGCCCTCGTCGACGTGACGATTAGGAAGTTCCAGGTATACGGTAGTCGACTTTCTCGTTTTCCCGTGCGAAATCCGCAATTTTTTAAACGAAAAATCGCATCGCCGATCCGCAATCGGGTATCCCAATGATCCGCAACATGAAAAGCTAGTACATAAGTGGCTCACCAATGATATGCGAATTGAATACGGTAGCGTTATTGATCGAATGCTGTGAATGTTTTGATGAATTATTTATTTTTGGGAGAAGAGAGTGACTCGCATTAATTTTAGTGAGTCGTTCCTGAATAGTAGAGCCGTTGAAACACCGATTGTTCGGGGCGTAATTGCCACAACAATCCTGCCGCCTGTCTTAATGTTAGTCAAATGCGTTCGATCAATTTCTTGCTATCATTTTCTCTGCGTTGTCAGTCACATGTATTTAGAAATATTGTCAGAATAACACTTGCAATAGTAATAATTCAGCCGAAGGAGGTCGCGCCGTTCTCACTGGAGGAGAAGCTGCCCACCATCAGGGAGCTGTTCCATGCGAGGTACGGTAGGGGAGTACGGTAGGAGAAGGGATACGGAAGAGTCGGTTGGCACGGTAATTGAATGCACTAGAGAAGTGTAATTACTGGTGAGGTAGCAGGCATGAGGAATAGGGAAACTAACAAGAAGGAAGATTGCGGTATTAGCCTCAGCTGAAGTTGGCTAGATATTCAGCACTAATCATGAATCAGCAGTAGGGATTCGGACCCGTCAATGACGGGCCGTCATCTAGGAAAAAAGTATTCCATTATTGTCAAACATAAATGTATTTAAAAAACAAGATAATCGGGCTACCGTAATCCCTCTGTTCCGCTCAGGACGATTGAGGAGATCGTGGCGAATCTGGAGAAGCACGGCGACGAGTGGGCAAAGAAGACGGTTGCGACGCTCAATAAGATGGTGAGCTCTCATTTTCATTATAAACCGTTGTACATCTCCGCCTCTGGCTAAAAAAAAGATACTTTACGCCAATGTTTTGGCAGGCATAGACTAACGTCTTTGCCGCTTGTCAGCATGGTAACTGCCACCCATTGGTAGCTGTTCCACCCAAAAATTGTCATTGATCATTAATGATTACACGAGAAAAAGCAAATTGAGCTCTTCTTTTGGCCATGCCACATTTGCGTTGCAGTAGTGTGACTAAAGGATACGCTCTCCTTCTTATGTGATGCGGTTTCCGTTTTTTTGCTGTCTATAAAATAGAGTATTAACATTGATGATTAACTTAGTAATTAATAATTCGCAGAGTCCGACGTCGCTGAAGCTGACGATGCAGCAGATCGAGCGGGGTGCGCGCACGAGCTACGCCAAGGTCAGACTTACTGCATTTAGCGACACACTTCCTGTCGTTAGCGAAATTTCGAAAAAGTCGATGCAATCCATCGGAATTTTCGAATTACTAGTGGAATAAAATATTCGCAGTGCTTCACGATGGAGTACCGGCTGACGCAGCACTGCATGGAGGGCTTCGACTTCCACGAGGGCTGCCGAGCGAGTGAGTCGGATTTTAGCGTTCCGCGAGTAGTTTGGCGTTCCGGTAATAGTTTTGGACTTACGGTGGTTATCAAGGGCGCGAAATTCAAATGTCAATTGCAGTCCTGATCGACAAGGACCGCAAGCCGAAGTGGAAGCCGGCGACGCTCGCGGAGGTGAGGGGTTATGGTAAATAGTCGATTAGCAAGAGTACGGTAGCTTATCGATTGCCTGACTGAACGATGCGGTAGTCAATGAGTGCGGTAGTCTATCTTGTTGATTAGTGATTGTCGAAGTGAAGGATACGGTAGCACATGAATATGGTAGATACTTTATCACATACTGTATTAATCATACTGTATCACAAGAGTACGGTAGATGATCGATTTTCCCTGCAGGTATCGGAGGACTACATCGAGGGTTACTTCGCGCCGCTGTCGCACGCACAGGAGCTGGTCATCCACGAGGACTAAGCCCCGCCCATTTCCTGGCTCCGCCCACCCTCTCAGGCCCCGCCCCTTGTCCCCCTTGCACCGTAACCCAGGGCAGCTAAGCGGTTGTGTATACTGTAGTTATCGATTTGTAGATCTTGTTCTCTCAGTTGTTGATTGTGTAGTCGAAATGGTGCCATGTATAAGGGTTTTCGCATGAATAAAATTCATAGTTCTACATGTTTTGGACTGGCATCACATAAGAATAAGTTGAGGGATTGACGCGAAGAAAGACAGGATTTCATAGAATTCAGATTTTCTGCATGGAAGGAGGTTTTAGATCTTCTAAGGGACGAACCTACAGAAAGAGAGCAAGCGGTAACTCCTTTCCTATCGTTAGTTGGTTCATTTTTGCCCCTTCGGGCTTGCAAAAATTGCGTACGACACCCATATTTCAGGGGCCGTAGCGGGCAATTGGGAAAAGTTTTCAACCAGCAATAAACGCACCTCGGCTAAGCCTCATTGGTCACGTTATCGCCTCTGCGCAAAGCTGACGAAGGAGTGAAAAGGAAAGTCCTTGGGGCGTGAGTGCGTGCAAGTCGCGACGGGTCAGAAATAGGCAGGGGAGGGGAGGAGTGGAGTAAGATTGGAAGGGGAGATTCCGATCTGTTCTGGGGGTACAAAATTGTTCTTCATTGCCAGTGGCAATGTTCAAAATTGAACAAAGTTTATCTTGGAAAGCAAAAATAAGTCTTTGCCGGTCGCTATCTATTTGATCGTTGGATTCCGGCAAAATTCTCGCGACGATTTTCCAGATTTCACAAATTGAACCAGAATTGAATTGATAAAGAAGTGAGATACGGTAGATACAGACACTATCGGTATTTGATTGTTTTTGCAATAGGGTCCGTGGGAAAGTTGTGTAACAGTAATCGGCGATTGGCGGTTGGAGTACGGTACTTTATACAGTCCGATCGCTTACGGTAGGTTAGCTACTTTAGGAGTCTGGTAGTAACACAACATCTTCTCGAGAATAATCCACTTTATCGAAGCGAGTCCTCTGCAGCGAATACATCTCTCTGCTATTTCGTACAATGATAAGTGTATGGTACTAGGGGCATGCGGGGGCCGTAGAGGGGGCAGGGATAAAAAGGGGGCATGGCTTGTTAGGGAGCTGCCGCCGCTCCTGCACTCTTCGGCCCATCAACGTGCATCGACTTGTCAAAATCCGACTTCTCCATTTGCCTAGAAATTTATCTTTGATCTCTGTAGTCTATAGTCTCGCTTCTTACGCAAGCGTCTTGTACTCGGCCTTCTTGCCCCGGGCGCCGTCCTTGATCTGCAGACATCAAAGATCAAAGATCAAGGATCAAACTACAGTATATATACCTCCTGTGCGCGGGAGACCTCGCGCTTCACGGGCTGCACCTCGTCCAGGTCGGACACGCCCATGTCCAGTGATTGCCGCTTCTTGACCAGCGACTGCAAGGGATCAAAGATCAAAGATCAATCTACAAAGATCAAAGATCAAACGCTACCTTCTCCTTCTTGTCGCCGCAGCCGACGGCGAAGGCGCACACGGTGGCGGCGATCAGCGCTATCGTACTGCAATCGATCAATCGATATCTGGGGGATACGGTAGGGATGAAGGGTATGGTAGCTGATCGATAAATGAAATGGTGCTACAGTGACACGGTATGGATTACAGTAGGGTCCGTGGGAAAGTTGTGTAACAGTAATCGGCGATTGGCGGTTGGAGTATGGCACATTATACAGTCCGATCGTTTACGGTAGGTTAGCTACTAGTCTGGTAAGTGATCGATACCAGAGTAGTTTGTGGGGTACGGCAGGAGTACGGTAGGCCAGGCCCTTACCTCAACCAGTCGCCTATTGTGAGCAGCATCGCGTGGGGGAGGGAGGGGGCGACCGTACGGCGCGGCGGATCGAGTGGCGAATGAGGGAGGGAATGGAGAAGAAAAGAAGATAGAAGAGTGGATTGGAAAGGGATCGATGCAAATACGAGTAGGGAATGCAATGTGTATGCAATGTATCTTCAGACATGCACATCTAATAGACTGATTGATTAACCCTGTTCAAGATTCATTGCCAGTCAATTCAATGTCTCACGGGGTCCGATTGTGAACAAATCGTGAATAATATTGTTCTGCTCGCCATTTTCATGACAGATGGCAGAAGTGGAACTCTTCATCTCTTGTGGATAAAAATGATTTATTATCAGTCCAGTCTCTACCTGTTATCTTCGCCATGTCTCATGGTGTATTCATGAATAATATTGTTCTGAATCCGCTGTTATTTTTCACTCAAAACAGATCAAATTAAAGTCAATGCGAAATCGAGAGACGAAAGAGTAAACGAGGGGCAGTCACTTTGATAAGGGCCGTCTGTTCCTTTCTTCCTCCCACTCCTTGTTATTCATTGCCAGTAATGCGACCGCTGATCTACCTCCTCCTGCTAGGAATGGTTGTCATTGCTACGGCTTCGGTGAGAATTTTGGAAGGGGCTTGTCAGGGTGAAGAATCCATCTCTTCATTATTCGCACTCTCTCACCGGCCAAAGTGAAGAGCGCGCATGGAGAATAAAGAGAGGGAATCATCATCCTGACAACCCTAATTGTGGGCTGTTTTTGGCCCAAACTTTCCCTTGAAATTAGATTATCATTGGCGAACCATCGAAGATTTTTTTCTATTGTATTCTTACCTTGTATAATTTTCCCTTTTCAGCACCACTACCACCACAGCGGGAACGAGGAGTGAGGATTCCGGGGCCTTATTTTCTGAATTATACATCTTTTCTCAGGTTCCGTGCACGGCGAGACGTCGACGCACTGATTGAGAAGCACCTCAAGTGGCTGAGTGAGGAGCAGAAACAGGTCAAATAATTTGAAAAATTAAATCAAATTTGAAAACTTCCAGGTCATTCGCGACATGAAGAAGAACGGCGCAACGCTCGCGGAGCTGAAGACAAAGTTAGTGGGTTCTTCTCGGGCACCCCACGCCATCAGCCGCCATAGCTCAGTCGGTTAGAGCGTGGGTCTAATAAGCCCAAGGTCGCAGGTTCGACCCCTGCTGGCGGCAAATACTTTTTGCCGAAATTTAGATCACTCCTACCAAATTTGAATGAACGTCTCTTATTTTTGCTTGAGCACTAGGCGGTCAGAGCAGCGAGAGAGCGGGCGGAATCGAGAGACGCCGCCTTTTTCAGGCTCATGTCCTACATCACGGATGGCGACAAGGAGAAGATCACCAGCTGCGATACGTGGTACGATGAGGTCACGTCGGCCGAGGAGGTACGGTAACTCATGATTATCGATCTACCATATCGTTCTCAATACTTTCTTACCTAAACGACTACCGTAACCCGTAATAACAACCTCATACCTACAGCGTCGCTACATCAAAGAACTGGCCGGCCTGGACCGAACTCTTTGTCGTCGCAAGCTCGGCGAGTACATGACCCGACTGTCGCCCGAGCGAAAGGCCAAGGTTGATCTTTGATCTTTCATTTGTATGATCAATCTTTGATCTCTGCAGGCCCAGGAGACGATTGAGGGCTGCTTGAAGGATGTGTGCGGTGTCGTGCAGAAGGTTGGTCTTTGGTTTTTGATCTTTAATCCCTGACCTTTGTAGTTTGATCTTTGATCTCTGACCCCTTGCAGCCTCGCTCTCGTCGAACCGCATCCTCACACTGGGAGCTCTCCGATGCCTTTTACATGAACTACATCCCGGATGCCGATCGATACTTCAATGTAGTCTAGTGTCCAAAGATCAAAGATCAACCTATACATACCTATTTCTTTGACCCAGCGATGATAAATAATCAAATGAAAATGTTGACAATGATCATCAGGATGGAATAAAATTTTCCGGCAGAAACCGGATCGAGCTAATGGCAATTGTGACACGTCTTTTCTCTTCTCAGCAGAGGAGAAAAGCTCTTGATCTTTCCCCGAGCTCACTGGAACGTACGGTCCCGTGGTGTAGCGGTTAGCACTCAGGACTCTGAATCCTGCGACGGGAGTTCAAATCTCCCCGGGACCTTCTCTTTTTGCCGATTTTTATTGTACTTTTGATCGAAACTTGAGAAAAAAAGTAGGAGCTTCCCTGGTTTTTGACGTAACTTTTTGTCCCCAACTGGCTTCTTTCACTGCCATTCTCGTTCCCTTCCTAAATCATTCCTCATTCTCGAGCTGGTGCTGCTTCAGCTCTTTGCACATTCAATACTTTATTTAGTTTCTCTTCCGATTGATACACTATAAAACTCGGGCAACAGTTTTTTTCACAATGAGAAGTAAATGGTCGAGTGAAACAAAAAGACAATACATTCCCGATATCACAAGAAACGTGAATCTACTCTAGAATCTACCCTGTTCACAGCACTGATACAGTACTCTCTGATCGATATCCGATAATCTATTATTGATTTTTTCTCAACTTGCGAGAGGGAATGGACAGACTATGAGAGAATGCAAAAGACGGTAGGATTACGGTAGGTAAAGGAGTTGAAAAGACAAATACGAGCTCTTTTTGAACGTAATAACACCCGAAACATGATTTAGGGGGTGAGCGGGAGCGGTGTAAAACTAACGGACGCGGATAATAGCCTAGACATGGAAGAACATAAAACTCTTTCTCTCGGACTATGCGGACAATGCCCGTATGGGGGTTACTGTAGCGCGAAGACACGGGGTACGGTACGGTACGGGTACGGGGTAATGGGGGAGTTCGGCAGGGGCGGAGCTTATCGATTAGGCCGGGACGACGGGTTTCTGCTCGACGTCGTTGAAGATGAAGGCGGACAGGGCAAAAATCAGGAAGACCACGCCGCCAACCAGGGTTACTGTAAAGGTAATGATTACGATAGGCAAAGTAACTCGATTTCCCCACGAGCCTTCACAATACTATTGCAAAATCGAGGCATCGCTCACATCACAGCCCAATGACCATTCGTTCTCAAGTGCTACCCTCGAAAAGCTACTTCACCTGGTTGACATGGGAGCGAACTCAAGCATATTTTTTTCAAACAGAAAAATTCGAACATTCGATCCTCCGTTCGCTAAATCCTATGCTACGCAATCGACCCGCTTTCTATCCCGTCGCGTCTAGCATGCACTCCACCCAGATAGTCACTCACCGGTGCGGACGGATATCCTCGTGGCGACGAGCTTACCGCCCATCACGGCGATGCCCGTGCACAGCGCGTGTCCCAGCACGCCCCCGATGATCACGCCCGCGATGTCCTCTCTGCAATAGGAAATCGGGTCGTCCAATTTGCACCTTGACCAATAACACTTTGTTTTTCCTTTTAGAGAAGATTCTCAAGTGATTGCTTTATAAATTGCAAGCTTCTGTATGAATACGACAAGAAAACGTAAATCAACAATTTGTCTCACGGTCTGCGAGGATAAATGCATACTTTAAATTTTTTAAAAGTAAGTTGGTGTTGAACTTGAAAATCTCATCAGATCATGATAAGCAATTCAGAATGTAGACGAAATGCATAAGAAACCGAAACCCAACCAGTTAAAAAAATCATTTTTTTCTAGAGACACCACCCTAACCAGATCTACTACCGTATCTTCACTACAGTATCCATCCTTCCCCGACTACAGTACCGTACCTCGCTCCCAGTATAATCGTGGTGAGCTGTGATCGATCAACCACTCGTTTCCTCCCCAAATCCTCGGCTACAGTATCCTACCGTAATCTTCGGTACTTCTAAACTACCGTACCTCGCTCCGAGTATAATCGTCGTCAACTGCGATCGATCGCCCCACTCGGCGATGAAAGTCATCGTGAACGCCTGCACGAAGATGGCCGAGACGAACGAGAAGATCGCCCACGCGGAGTTCCTGCAGGGGGATTATTGATTGGGGATTACGGTATGATACCGTACCCTGTAACATCACAAGGGGTTTTAAGGGGGGGGGGTCAATATGTAGTGATCAATTTGAATGCGAAAATTATTGGCGAGAATCTAAACAGGCAACGCTTAAGGGATGGGTGAAACGCCAATGTGATGGGATGTGCGTAACTCAATTTCACTGGGCCGGCATATTACAGGATGTCACATCTCGCATAAGCTATTGAGCTATTGAGAGCAATACGTGTTCGGAGAGAATTAATCGGCAGACAATTGATGGGAATCCCAATGATGACTGTTTCAGTGCTGGTTGAAACCCTAAAGTGAAGAAATGTGCGCAACTCAATTACATACGCATTGAAGGGTAACTCAAATGGAGAATGGTTCAACTGTGGGTATAACATCAATGTGAGTGGTTGTGCGCAACATCAACTCAACATCACGATAAACGGGGTGATTTCAAGAAAATTAGGCTGAGGGGCCATTGTTTACCCTCACTGAACATACCTGCTGCTCATACCGCTGTGGTACCTTGAAAATTATCAACGTAAGAACAATCTTCTAATAATTCGGGGATAGTGTGACTAAAAATTAAATAAAGTAAATAATCAATTAACTAATCAACTCACTTATCGGCCCTCGCCTACCCATAATTAGACTAATAACAATATTAGCTAATTAATTAACTAATTAATTAACTAATCAACTCACTTATCAGCCCTTGCGGCGCCCGCCTCCATGTCCAGCAGCTTGCCCGAGTCCATGCTCATCTCGCGCTGTTGCACCTGGCAGACTTTTATTTTATTTAAATATTTAAAATATATAAATAAATATTATTTGCATGATAGCTCGTTGAGCAGATTCGTAACATACTTATCAACTTACAATTACTGTGTCCAGATGCTTACCGCGATTTATAAGGTAAATTTCAGTGAAATGTGAACTAGCGGGATTGATGTTTCACGATTATTTCATAGCTATGAGTGAAGACGAGCAACTAATTTCACTTCAGATGCTTGTTCAAAATATATTACAAACTGCTCATTGAGTACAAGCCTTGAATGATCAATATTACAGTATACCACCTATCAATCAATGTCAATTTTTCAAGGTAGATTCTGGCGGTAACTAGCGATATTTATGTTTCACGATTTTCACGATCACTCAATCAATGAATACCGTACATCAGCCTGGGCCTCCTCGAACTCCTCCTGACCCTCGGAGCCGGACATGTGCCAGCCCTCGTGCAGCCTGAATCAGGGGGGATTTATTGATTGATTGCATAGACCATCTGCTCAAGCAGTACAAACGCAGTGCCGAAGTTACCGTCAATGCTATCTACCGTACTACTCACATCTTGAGTCCGAAGAGGAAGAAGAGGGCGGTGGAGACGTAGTAGGTGACGGCGCGAGGGATCAGCTGCGTCACCCACCCGAGACAGGCTGGAACAGGGGGATTTAAATGAAAAATAAATTGAATGGAAATAAATAACGGCGTACTCATCACATGTACAATGCCGATGCTCCCACGAATATTGGATATGCCTATGTATTTTTTTTAAATTCGAGAAACAGCAAACATTGGTTATTCTACTACTGCCAGACATTTCAGGCAATCGTGAAACGCCGAAAGCACCTGCGCAAATTTGGCGGATCTGCCAAACAAACACCGGCGAGAATCACGTTTCGTTAACACTCCTTTACTAGCTAAGAAAGATGCAACCAATGAGTGTGCTGTTGCTATCGATATAAATAAACAATTACATAAAAATGAAATTATTATTTAAAATAATTAATTTAATTTAAGTACGCACCCGATAGGACGGTCATCAGCGCGAGTGCGCCCATCGCTCCCGCGAACACGGTGATTCTGCAATAACATAATATGTATAAATAATCTAATAACAGTTATACAGTGGATATTAATAACAATAAGAAAAAGGCTATTCATTGAAAACATAATCACGTCCCATCGTATCTAAGATTCATGAAACATCAATCAGCGGCATATAATTTTTTTAAAAATGGATTGAATTGAACTGTATTGATCACAGAGCTTTCCCCAATCAATAGTCATTCGTCAATCACCAATCAGGGTGCTACCGTACCTCGAGTGCCTCACGGCGATGAACCACTTTTTCGCTAGGTCTACCATCCACCCAATAAAGTCATTCGTCAATCACCAACCGTGGTGCTACCGTACCTCGAGTGCCGCATGGCCATGATGACGGCGATGAACCACGTCTTGTCGCCCAGTTCGGACACGACGATCACGGAGAAGGACGCGATGAAGCCGTGGTAGAACGTGATGTCCAGCTGCGAAAATCAAGATTAAGGTATGCTTCGTATTGCAAATACGGATAAATTGAGTTCAGTTGAAAAAGGACAAGAGTTTTGAGAAGACTATAAGAGAACTTTTTTAATTGGTCTCGAGGTCACACAGAAACTGCAGTCACACTAAGCTTTTGAAAGTTATGCACATGTTTAAACGTCAATCAAGGTGTCGAAAATAAATTGAAACCAATATCGCAAATAACATTACATAGACCATGTGACTATCATCGATCTATCGGATCAAATCGATACGGTACTAGGACAATACCGTAATGCCACCGTACCTTCTGCTCTCCTCCCTTGCTCGCTGTCGTCCGTCTGTCCTCATCTCCTACCGTATCCTCCTGATCGAGAGGCGCCGCTCCGTCCTGCTTGGGCGGCACCGCGACGACGTCCACGCTGTCCTCGACCTGCAATGAATAAATAACGATAATAAAAGGTGACCCCATACTCAAGGCACACTTATTAAAAAACTTGCATGAATGCTGTATAAGTTCAAAATCCGAATAAATTATTAAGAGTTCTCTGTCCATTGACCAGTCACCAATATTTGCTCGTTTGCCGTTCGATGGAGCTGGATTCTCATGTATGCCAATTAGTCATCCATACGCGTGACTCACTGCGAGAGTGCGAGCATCCCTTCCTATTTCCACGTGGTCTTTCGGCATTAAAAGGGGAAAATAAAGTCAATGCTCGTTTTGCATCGAACTAACACCAGATGATAGTTACTAAATCCACTTTGCAGTCCCTTTTCAATGCTATGCTCTTTAGCACACACACAAAACGCATTCAAGCGCTCGGAATTGAAGTGAATCGAGGTTATCTCGTCTCGGAATCGATCCCGCTTGCGGAAGCCGACAAGGAAAGTGCTTGTAAGCGCGCACTCGCCAATCGATTGAACCACTTTTTGAACGAATATGTAGATATTTCAGTGGAAATTACAGGAAATGAGCGGTAAACCTGGCTATTCTTGGCGAGCGGGGGCATTTCCTCGGCGAAAACTGCCAGCGCCAGGCAGGACAGGGCGACCGACCAGAGCAGCGCCCGCCTCCATGACGAGAAACCCATCTGAATTAAATAAATATTAAATAATAATTATAAAAAAATAATAAAATAAGGTACAAGAAAAGAAACAGAAGGCAACAAGAAAGCGCGCAATGCATGAAAGTGAAAGCAGCATGAAATATTAATGCGCTTACGTGAACCAAAGCATCACAATCGGTTAGCAACTCGTTACTTGTTAGTAACTGATAGCGAAAACAACGAGAGCGAGCGAATCGAGAGGGATGCGCACTTGATAACACGGGTTAAAATGAGAGACATTCTCTAGTTTTTGAGGTGAGTAAGGGGCGAAAACACAAGGAAATACTGACTTAGCGATGGTGACAGCGCTATAATACAATAACAACCACTTCTGACTACCATTTAGCAATCAGCAAACGAAACGGAAGCGATGTGACGTGGATTAGAGAGACGAAATCGCGAGGAGAATCGGCTAGTCGCGCGTTGGAATTCCCTGCTAACCGCAGTATGAACGCGCAGCGCTTCGCGAAAATCTCGCAGCGCATGTTCAATGCACGTTGTGTTTTTCTGCATTCTTGCATTTTTACTACTTTAAATAAGCATTTTCACGAATTTGTCGTGCAAATCGTAAAGAAATTCTTGACTCTCTATTTTGAAGCAAAAAAGAGAAAGTTTAACATACACCACATCCCGAACATTTGTTGATAAATGTTCGAGACTTAATAATTCACATTTCTATAAGATGGAGAGACTGCATCAACATCTTCAAAGCCGAATAGAATTCGCCGATTGATGTGAAGCAAGCCCATCAATCATTTCTAGATACTTTTATGTTGTACATAATGCCCACTATTCATATTTTCAATCTCGCCAATTGTTTCACCGTATTACTTACCACGACTCTCGCCAGCATCTCTCTCTCTCTCTGTCCATGCCAATGCTATTTTTCTGCAATAAACACAACATGAACACACAATTTGAGCACCAAATCATTTATTCTGGATCACGAGTACAATTGTTAGCACGGTTCTGCATCACAAATTCACAGAGGACAGAATAGAGTTAGATGTATCCTTGGTACGGTAGTCGAATCGCGAACTAATTTTTTGTACTATCGTAGTCCCGTAGGCTCAGGAAGTACAGTTGCATGCACTTTGTCTCGTCGGGGAAATCGATCGGCTGCCCGTCCTTCCACGTGTACGATTTCCTGAATAGATTATCGATTAGTCAGTTCGCGATTCGATGGTTGGACCATCTACCGTACGTTTATTCTACCGTACCGCAATTATCGATCGGATATCCAATCAGTTTTGGACCATCTACCGTAACACAATATCGTTCGTTTTCCCAGTCAGTTCTCGATTCGACTCTTCAATGATCTACCGTACCTCGTTGTTGTCTCCATGAGTAGCTTGTAGCCGTTCTTCGCGAGTAGGCGCTGGTTCGCCTTAGAGGACGCTTCGGACTGCAGACCAGCGAAGCCTTCTGTCTGAAAAAGTATTTGTGGAAACCTAAGGGTTCAAAGGAAAAGATCAGAGATCAGCTGTAAAAATCGTGCAAAAATCTGAGCGAAAGCATCTTCCAGAATTCAGAATGGCTTGCACTTTTCATGCGAATTGAATACAAAAATTCTAACTCTAATAAAAAAAAAGTTGGATACGTAAGGTTTCTACAAGGTACCTTCGACTGCTGGAAGCTGCTACTTCTGCTTCTGTTTCAATCATAAAAGCACCGAAATTTCATTTTGTCCTAACCATTTCAAAAGCGATAAAAAATGGTCCACACCTTCAACTGGTGGAAGTCCAGTCCGAGGTGCAGGAGGTACTGCGCGATGCCCTGTCGCTGATGGGCGCTGTTCACGAAGGTGAGCTCGCGACGGAGAATCTGGAGAGATCAAAGATCAAACTGGGAAAGATCAACGATCAGAGGGGAAAGATCAAAGATCATTTATCTCATTGTCAGGGGGGGCGGAGATAGGGCAGAAATGTGAGGGTGGGGATCCCGAGGTAAGTTCAAAGATCAAAAGCCAAAGAACTGCTGTTCTGCAGCTAGAATAGCTGCTCACGAAAACCCTCACGCAGTTGAGGAAGCTGTGACATGATAACGATCAAAGATCAGAGATCGAAAATCAAACCCAAAGATCAAAGATCAAAGATCATCCCACCTTCTCTGCTTCCGGTCGGAGCCGCCAGACCTCCTGCTTCATGCCGTCGTTGATGCCGGCTGGAAATGAATTAATCTGCCCAATCACGATAATTTATATTATAGATAATTAGACGAAATACATGCAAAAACATAAATTTTTTCCAATAAGATTGAGCTATTTAAAAGAAACGAGAATTAGAGTATATGAAACATACCCAAAATCTGAATTCCCTCTGTGCACTTGGCAATGTCGAGCTCGAACGGGTCGAAATTCTGGAATTAATTTCGGGTTAGTTATCAGAATGAGCGCCTTGGACTCCGCTTCTTGAGGAAAGGGGGCGGAGCCAAAACATGAAAAGTGCGCACCTTCGTGCTGTCGCGGTGCGCGACGGACATCAGACGGAAGCCGACGGTCTGAATATCTATTATTGACCTCGCGATATCGCATTTCATCTTACACACTATCTCTTACATTTAGGATGAAATAATAAAGCAAAGAGAACAAACTCATCACATCCTCAAGTCTCAAGTCTAAGGTATTGCGAAACTTCCTTACAATCAGAATTCGAGAGATTCGAGAGTTCCACGCAGGGTTCACATACTCTACATTCTCAACATTTCAATGACAACGAATGAAGTCCTTAGAAAACGTTTTACGATGCGCGGTGTGCCACCAGCGACGTTCCCCAATCGTCGCCCTCCCACTCACCTTTCCGCTCTCCCTGTGTCTGATCGTGTAGCAGTAGGGGAAGTGCAGCGACTTGGACACGATCCAATCGATGATCTCCTTCCCGTTGTCGCGAGTCATCCGGAGCGCCTGCAGTGGTGTGGTTAGTAGGCGACGTTTCCTAATCGTCCTACTACACACAATCATCGTAGTCCCTACACTGTAATAGCTGGTGCACCCGGGCCGCCTTTTCCCAATCGTTCTCTTCACTCACCACACTATGCGGTTCGGTGTAGATGAAGTCGTTGAGTGCAATGTCCATGATCGTGCCCTTGTCGCGCGCTGTGGCCGGCAGGAAGTCGTATTTGGCCGTGGGAGAGCGGGGAGAGGAGAGGCTGCGAAAGGAACCACACTCCAAAGCTACAGAACATCAACGGGTTGGCGGGAGGAAGAATACGCCTCTTCACACCTAGTGCTCTTTTACTTTTTTGAGTAGAGTGACAATGAGACAATGATGAGACAAAGCTCTTCATTATGACTGCCAAGGTCACTATCCAAAAAACCGGAAAATCAAATTGGAACACGTTAGATGAAAAGAGGATGGCCCCCTACAGACTGTAGGCTACAGTACCCCAAGCTTCGTAATAAATCGGCTACTCACTACCATAATCATCCTTGTCCCTCCTCTTCGCTGTCGGACGGAGCTGCGCAGAAGCTTCGCTACTGAAGAAGAACGAGACTGAAATAAGGAGGCATTGTCTGACTCTCTCAATTTCCCACGATCTCTCGCTTCTCTGAGACCTAAGAAAGCTTGTGAAATGAAGAGAATGATTCTTTCCCCAGATAGCCCTTTTGCGACATATTTCTGTACTCAAGAAACCTGGATTTCAGTAGTAAACTGCTAAGTGCGTGAGAAATGAAGCAAGTCACCCGGAGACGGAGGTAGGAAGAGGCCGGGAGGAGGCTAGTGATCTACCGGGCCTCCCCCTTCCTCCCTCCCGGGGAATAGGGTGCTCGCTCAGTTTTGTTGAAAGGCGCGATACAAACAAGAAATACTATCAAGCGTGCAGGACAAATGCATAAGTATAAGTATATGATAAATGAAGAAGTGGATAATACTTGGAAAGTGAACACTCACATCGTCTGACTCGTCCCATCTCGCTCGTGCCGCGTCGGAGGCCTCGCGACAGCATCGAATACTGTGATATACGGTTGCGGAAATGAAAAGAAGTTGGCAGGAACATGGAAAGCGATACAATAGAAAAAAGCATGTGAGATAGTCATTGAGCAGAAGGGAATGGGGGAGATACATCCTAATTGTAAGAAATGCTACAAAAAGATCGGACGTTGCGATTCCCGATGTATGTTTAGCATGATTAGGGCGTTCTATAACAGGACATCCTCTCAAAAGAGATAATGATGCTAAGGGATTCAATGGTAATTTCAAAGTAAGAGGAAGTACTACGAAACATGACGTGGCGTAGAAGACCTGAATTCTAGTGTCCGCATTCCGAGCGTTTAAACGCCAATAATACCATGAATTGTGGAACTATTCACATACTTCGGACTGGGATAGATAATTACTAAGTCGCAAGTGAGAACGAAAAGGGCGGCAACACGCACGACTGTAGCTTGTGTGGAATGAAGGAAGGGAAAGTGACCACTCCATGTAAATCAGTAGTCAAATGAGGGTAAACAAGTCTTCGGGGACGTCGGGAATCAGAGATCAGATTACCGGATTTATATGTAAATAATGTGCATTTTGTGGCCAAATAGATCAAAGATCATCAGGCATGTCTGTTTTCTAGCTATTTTCATGCAATTTGTGCGTTCCTTCTTGTTCAGATCACAGTACACAGGTTGAGGAACATTTTTATCACGTATTCAATACTCTTTTTAATCTGCATTACATTCGCATCTATTTCACAGGGATCGATAATTCTCCGGATCTTATCTCCGGCTTCGAGGAATTCTCCGGATCTTCACTTCCTCAAGTTCAGATAGCAGAGTTGCACGCATTTCGTCTCATCGGGGAAATTTATGGGCTGACCGTCCTTTCGAGTGTAAGATTTCCTGGAAAAAAGTCAGTTCTTGATTGAATTAACCACCGTATCAGTTTGTCCCTGATTGATTGAACAACGATAACTGATAGCTATTTTCGAAGATCCTTCTAAGTATGAAGTTCTTGCCTCGTCGACTCCGCCAGCAGCTTGTATCCATTCTTCGCTAACAGCGTCTGATTGGCCTTCGACGAGGCTTCTGATTGAAGACCGTCGTAACCTTCTGACTGAATATCGAATTTATTTCCTATTACTTCTTCAAATTTCTGCTTCCATCCTGCTCGAAATCGTTCTGGTAGTCGTTTTCCAACATTTTTGTACATTCCAGTGAGGGGTGGGGTTCAACTGTGATTTGCCATCATCAAATCGGATTGTCTCGGTTTTCTAGTGTAATCGAGGAGTTTCATCCTATAAGTCATACCCTTAGCTTCTCGAAATCCAGTCCGTGATGCAGCAAATATTGGGCGATGCCCTGTCGCTGATGGTCTTTGTGCACGAAAGTGATCTCACGTCGAAGAATCTAAAAACAAATTTTGTAGCCAAAGATCAAAGATCAACTAGATACCCCGATTTTTTTCCTTTCTAATATGATTCACGATGGCTGTAACTGATTCTGTTTCTGATTACCTCAGTCGAAGCATCATTTTGGATGGAAATGCCGAGTGAAAAATTCTAAAATTACCTTGTTGGCTTCCGGGCGATACTTCCAGATCTCCTTCTTCATGCTGTCGAGAATGCTGACTGAAAAGTCGAATGAAAGGTCAGAGATCAAAGATCAGAAATAAAAAAAAGATACCTAGAATCTGAATGCCCTCCTCGCACTTGCCAATGTCCAGGTCGAACGGGTCGAAATCCTGGAATTAATTTTACGTTCTCTTGAATTGATTTCTAGACTCTGCGCTTTCAGACAGGGTCAAAGAGGGAGGAATCTATTGAATTTAGGTCAAATTCAGGAAGCCTGAAAGGACGAACCTTTGCACTGTCCTTGTGCGCGACGGACATCAATCGGAAACCGATGATCTGCAAAAGAGAGAGAGAAGATAACTATTGATTTTCTTTGACACTTTGGTCACGAAAAAGGATCATCTCCGCTGCGAAAATTCGCGCATGTTTCACAGTGTCTATACCTGTTTACGTTTCTGTCGTCGTCAGTCGTGAGAAGGATCGAGTGAAAAATAAACAAAAAAAAATAATAAAAAAATATGAATAAGCCTACCCTCCCTAGATTCTTTATGCCTGATTATGAAGCAATATTGGGATGCCTTTACGATACGTGGTGTGCCACCAACGACGTTCCCCATTCCTCGCTCGCACTCACCTTCCCGCTTTCCTTATGCTTGATCGTGTAGCAGTACGGATAGTGCAGTGACTTGGACACGATCCAATCGATCAGATCCTTCCCGCTGTCTCGCGTGATGCCCAGGGCCTGCAATGACGTGGTTCGTTGTGTGCTTAGGGCGACGTTTCTTATTCGTCGTATTCCTTCACCACCATACACAACGATCTACTATCGCTAGGAAGACTGTCATTCATAACAAATGGCCATCTAGGAGCTGATAAGATTGCACTAATGAAACAATTCGTAAGGAGCACTTCATTTGCTCGAAAGCTCAACGCAAGGGTTGCTTCATTACGCATGCGTTCTCAGAGAATAATGAATGTGAGAAAGTTTACGAGTCTTCTTTCACCAACACTTTTGCCTCGTAAAATATATTTCATATGAAGTAGTCATTTCATATGAAGTAGCCATCAAAATGAAGAGATTCACCACACTATGTGGTTCCGTGTAGAGGAAGTGATTCAGTGCCACATCCATGATCGTTCCTTTATCCTTCGCTTCTGCTGGGATGAATTCGTATTTGAGGGAGGGATCACGGGAGGAGGAGGCGACTGAAAAAGAAATTACTTCGAAAGAATCACTCGTGAGGGCCTTAGATTTCAGGGATCACGTTGATGTCTGAGATATCGGAGATCAAAAGTCTTCTGAAAATATTTATGATAAACTCACAGCATCGCACCCCCGTACCGCCAATTTGCCGCAGTGCCCGTGACAGCATTGGATGCTGAAAATACCAAGGAATCATGCCGAATTAGAGGGAAAAGTCGCATTCTCAATGAGCATTGAACACTGAAGAAACATCGCGCACTTCTCATCAAGAGGAAACTATACGATGAATCACGCGAAGGCATTTGCTAGTCTCCATTGAACGGTCAAATAGTTTTTTTCTCTATTCAGTTTGATCACATGTGGAGAAGGCGAGACGGCCAAGAATGCAAGTGATGATGAGAGAAATGCGACATTTGCCATTGTTGCCGAATATGAGTCAACAGCGCAAATTGAGAGCGGACGGAAGCAATCTTTTTACATTCTCGAATAGAGGAAAAGATGGTGCCCTACGCTAAACAGTGCAATGCTCTAAGGGCGCATCACATTCTATAGGAAGATTCTCAATATTAAATATACGGTTCGTCGACAATTTCAGCACGGAAATGAGCGAAATGGAAGCAAACAGTGGCAGAAAATAGCAGCACGTGCGTGGAAAAGAGCGAAAGAGTGGCAGAAACGAGAGAGAATAACGAGAGGAAAAGGGCGAAGAGAGAGAGAGAGGAAAACAACGGCAGAAAGACAACTGAATCGATGTGGATAACGGACTCTCTCTCTTCTCTCTCGTCCTCTCTACTCCAGAAGCCAAGAAGAGGATTCAGAATAGCGACGTCAGGTGGAGAATTTATTCTTTATGAGCTTTCTCATCAGCCAGGAATGCTTTGATCTCGCATCGAAATACATAAGTTAAACATTAGCGAAATAGTAATTTCAAATGCAGCCCTCGCTGCTTGTAACCATGCGATGACATTCGAAAGCCTGATGCATACCCTATTTCTACGCCTTTGATTGACATCTAGACAGACAGAGCCCAAACAACGAGAGACAATCACCTCTTTTTGAACTGATAACTCCTTATCTTTCCTTCTCAACGATCTTGCCTAGCACTAATCGTGAATTGTCATGGGGCTGAAATCGAGCCCTTTTAAAGTCAGCGATTATCCCATTCAACAAAATCGAATTGCCTATTCAATCGGGAAATTTGATGAGAAGTGAAGTTCAAGAGACCAAAAGCGAGAAATTTCTGCGATTCCCTACTGAAATGGATGCATTATTAGAGAAGAGGTCCTAATAACTGAGTGAGGCAGTGAATATTGGAAGTGAGAGAAAGAGAAAGAGAATAGGCGACAGCTGTCGGCATTATTGAACGAATGATGAATGATGCACTTTATTCTCGGAATTTTATCGAGAAATCTGGATTCCTTATCTTTCCTTCTCAACGATCTTGCCTAGCACTAATTCTCGAAAGCTCTCGAAAGGATGAAAGCTGTAGGTCGGTAGTTTTATGAGTCTTGATGAATAAAAATGAGCGATCGCTCGAAAAGTGCCAATTTAAACAGGAAGTTGATCGATGGAAAAAGAGGGAGGGGGTCGAAAGTGCTCTCTAACTCTCGCCGATTGAAATCGCCCACATTGTTCCCTCGCCCTTCACTCCATCTTGATTTGATCTGCTCTCTCCATTTCGCCTTATCTCTCGTCTGTTAGAGAAAGCGAGAGAGTACGCGTAATGAAGAGAGTCAGACGGATAGATTACAATGCCTGCGCTCTCTCGATTTCGCGTTATCTCTCGCTTTCTTTGACTGGCGAGAGAACAGGTGTCAATGAGAGAGTAAAAGAGTATTACAGCTCGCTAGCGTGCCAAAGTTCTAGTGATCAACGAGATTGTTTCAATTGTCAACGAGGGCTAAAGTTGAAATTTCTCAATGATCACGCGCGTTCGATTTTTCTACTAGTGCATCGCTGAAAAAAATCCGAGTGCAAAGAAAAATAAACGAGAAAAATACTCAAGTGCAACTTATTGAAGAGACATCAACAACAATGGAATGGAAATTTCAAAAAGCCAAAAAAGTTCGGAATAAATCGATAGATTACGAAGTGCAGATAAACGGCACCTGCACTGACCGACCTCCTGATAAGGGAAAGAAGGTGTCTCTTCTTTCAGCACGCTATCTTGCTAGGGACACAGAGCGCGGAGTGTGTGAAATGGAGAGACGGCGAGAATAATCAGCGATAACAAGTGACTATTACGTCTGCTGGCGCTTTCTGCTCGTATCAGCCCGAAAACGCACCTCAAAGGAAAACAATGTAGTTGGGAAAAAACAGCATACAAAAAATGTCCTTGGGTCTGTCGAGAAAACGAAGGATGAAAACGAGCGATGAATGAAGTTTTGCATGGCGAAGAAAAGACCAACTGCCTGTCACTGACTGAACTCATAAATCCAACGATTACTATAAGTGGTTACTATAGGGGATCTTCCCTGATGTTATCGCATTCTAATCTCGGGTCATCATCATACGAGATAGAAAGTTCCGACCAATCCGACCTTCAGCTCCATACCGCGATTCCATTCCGAACACCGACGCGCCAATGATTATGCTTCACTCGGAATATGTATCCATGAAGACTTTCGAACAAGTAATGGGCAACTGCCTCTCTTTCTAAACTCAAAATAGCAAATTTTATCTCGTGTTCATTTGTCATCCAATTATGGTTTAGGTCTAGAATCCGAGAAACTCAAACGAAAATTCTGAGATCCAACCAATTGTTTGATTCATTTCAGTTAAATTTTAACACAACAAGTTATGTTTCACAGCGTATATGTATTTCTTCAACCTTTCACGAAGTAATTTTCGTTCCGTAAGGAGCGGATAACAATAACCCTAGTTGATTTTTCTATTCAAGCATTATCTCTCTGTTTAGATTATTTAGGCATGTGCTGAAGTAAACTCATTTCTATTTGCAACGACTTTATTACGATAATAATAATATCATTATTACTCTGCTGGGATCAATTGTACATGAAAGCGATTGTGTGCGTCTGCGGTGCACGACGTTTCCTAAACGTCGCAGTACACCACACGCCACGAACAGTAAAATGGGGACACGGTACCAGCATCAGGGCGTGAGAAGGGGCGAAAAAGGCGGTTGACAAAAAACGCGAGACAATCTTCGGTAAAATGTGTTAGTGCACAAGTACGGATCACAGAATCGATAGCGAACGAATCAAAATATTATTATATTTTGAACAGACGAATTATTGGCACTTTCATCGTTGGGCAAGATAACGTGTATGTGTGTGGGGGGGGGGGGAGACGGGTGAGAACCGGTAATCGGGTGAATTGATAGATCTATTGGGCCGGAGCCGGGACTGGAGCCGGGAATTAGCCGGATACGGTAGTGGAGACTCATCGTTTACTGTACTCGGCGAGCGGCTTGATAATGCCGTCGTTGAAGGCGCGAAGGATCGACTCGCAAACGAACGTGTATTGACCCTGGAAGAGGAGGAAATCATGATAGAAAAAATGTAATTGAACAAGCCCTTTCCGTCATTGTTATCGGAAAGTAGTGTTCTTAGCAAGTACTCCATATAGTTTTTAATTTTACAGTGCTCGCACACATGGTCAAATCAATGATTCAGCCCATTCAACAACAAAAAACTGCTCACCGCTGTTTGTATCAACATTGCTCGCTGATCTCTCATCGTCTTCACAATTTCCAGTGGGAACACGGGCTCATTCGCCTCCACGAGGCACGCGGCAGTCTCCATAAGAATGAGGACGCCCGTACGACCGATGCCTGTAAATAAGTCAGTTGGCAATTCTCGAAGCAAGTTCATTCGAAGTTGGAAGCCCAGTTTCGATTATTGACTCTCATTTGTTCAAGTGAGTTTCACCGCGCACTCAAGTTTCGGATCCTGGAGAAGTCGACAGTTCTTCCCAACTCGTCTTCAATAAAATACCATATGAATGCGAAAATGAGCAGAGCACTCATCAGCCACTACGAGCTCACTTAGCCAGCCTATTCTAGTTCCCTTCTGCGATTCCTTATCGTACCCATCACAGCCTTATCCACACTAAGAACCCATTAGCCCCCCCCCCTCTAGGGTTTAGGCCATAATATAAATGTGCTCACCAGCCGAGCAGTGCACGACAATCGGGTCGACGGAGCCCGCCCTTGCCCTTCTCACTTCTCCGACGAATTCAATAAAGTGACTCGGGTCATCGGGCACACCGTGATCGGGCCACGCAGTGTACTGCATCTGCGTCACTCGTCGCTCCTCACCGGACTGCAAATGGGAAATTACACCATGCACCATACACCATGCAAGCTACACAACGATCCAGAAACGTCGCCTGTCGCATTTTCGACAGCGCCGCCCTCCTAGTAAACGTCGCCCTCCTCACCGTTCGGTCCTTGAGGGAGAACTCGCGGTAGGCGCACTGCTTCGTCTCGCGCTCCTTGATGCACGACAGGGACAGCGTGCCGACTTCGATCGACTCGTGCAATCTGCAATACGGTAGGTTACGGTAGGCACACAACGATTCGGAAATCTCGCCTGTCGCATTTTCGACAGCGCAGCTGTGAGTAAACGTCGTCCTCACCGTGGCCAGTACTGATGGCACTTGGTCCTGCCCCGCTCGACCGTGGTTGTCAGCATGACGATCGTAGTGCACAGCTGCTCCCAAACCATCTGCCAGAAATCGGCGAGAGTGTTGGACAGGGGACCTGCAATGGGGGTTGACATAGAATCGGTCGAGCACCCTCCAATCTAACTAAGCAATGGACAATTTTTACTGCCAAAAGGTCTTTAGTCTCGCAATTCGTGTGATATTACAATTTTCAATCCATTTTGGTTGAGTTTCATTAAACATTCGAGAGTTCTGAGTTGCTCTAAATTTAATGGAGCCGATGGTGGCGATTGAATAAAAAGCAATAAACGATCGTTCGTTTGTATTTCGTGTCTGCGAGACTAGGATTGCCTTCTAAACCTCTACTCTATCGTACCCAATCTACCGTACCTTGGCAAGCGATGTATCGATTGACGATGCCCGATACGGGTATGTCCATGTTGACAAAGGATGCGTTGATGTAGTCGCCGGAAGCGGCTTGTCGCAAGAAAACACGAGTCGAATCATACGGGCAGACGTCCCTGCAAACAGTCATTGATAAATGCTCTGTTTGCCCATGACACTTGACAGTGAATAGCATATAGCAGCGCAAACATTAGCAATAATGAATTGTCATGCCACTGAAAGTGACAATAGTAGAACATCCGGAAGATAAGGCTACTCGATGATGATATTTTCAGGCCACCATCCGAATGTTCTCATACGAGCTAGTGCCTCGAAATTGGTACCGTATCTCACCTGTATCGATTCTTCGCCAGATTCTGCGCCTTCACACAATCATTCATCGTCAAGCCGCTCTTTTTCCTGAAGAAACGGTGTGATTACGGCAGCCTTCAATCGCTAAGTGGCTTTTCATCTCTCACAGGTTAGAGAAAGCGAGAGATCAGGCGAAATGGAGAGAGTCAGACACGGTCTCTCACCTGTACGCTGCTTCGAACTGCGCGAGGCACTGCCCGTTCGTCAGCGACTCCTTGATCTTCAACAGCGAGTGCGCCAGACGGTGCGACCTTTAACACGCACACAATTAGTATTCGTCGCCTGTTGCATTTTCGACAGAGCAGCAATTAGTAAAAGTCGTCCTCACCTGGGCACACACTCGGACACGGCGGTCTCAGAGACGGTGGGCGCTGGGAGAGCGGCCGATGAGGAGGACGTCTCGTCGTCCTCGCCGCCGCCCAGCCGGTATACTGTAAGTGCACTACGATTAGGAAACGTCGTCCGCATAATTTTTTCCTAGTCAAAATTTGCATTGCGTGCGCCAATTAGTAAACGTCGTCCTCACCATTGGGGCGGATGGTGAGCATGAGCTCGCCGCCACCTGGCGCGCTCCTCGCGGATCGAATGAGCGCGACGACGCGGTCGTGCGGAAAGGCGGAGATGTCGCGGCCGTTGATTAGTACGACCTGGAATTCTCGGTAAACGCCGGTTTGGCACGAAAAAATTCAGAAAGTATAAATAAAATTGATTGTGTTTCACGATTCACTCAGTTCAGGTCATTCTGTGATATTTCAATGATACCGACTTCGACAATTCACAAAAAAAAATCTATCTGACAAAACGACTAAAAATCGTCGCCTAGTCGAAATTTCAATAGACAATTGATATTAGTAAACGTCGCCCTTCCCCACACACCTGATCGCCCTCGTTCAGTCGCGGATAGCACTTGTCGGCGCTGCTGCCTGCTGCGATCCTGCTCACGATCACGGGATAATTCTGGTCCGCGCCTCCCTGAAAGCACACTTACTTCGTTTAGCAACTCCAAGAAATCACGACTTTTTTGCACTACACCGCCAATTTCGTAGAATTGTTGGCGGGAATTCAAAAATTTCCAACCTTGACGTTGAATCCGAATCTGCCGGCTGCGTCTGGCTTCATACGCACAACGACCAGCGCGTCTTCAGAGATGGGCGAGGCAGACTGCAAAGGATGTTGTTTCGAAATTGTAATTTCGCAAAGGGGCGGGGCCAGAACCACTTCCGGTTTGCAATGAAATCCTCGCCGAACAGTGTGTGACATCATCAGTGTGCGGGGTGATGAGTCACGGGCGCGCGCAATTATAGCCGGAGGCGTTTGGTAGTTGGCGCGGAGCGAAAATAACAGTGAGAATAGGCCCTATTTTGTAGCCCTCGTACGCCCATTACTATTTCAAATCATAAAGTGGCAAATACCGAGAGAGGCTCGGTTTTGTACCCTGGAAGGCGGAAATTGTCCGCGCGTACTATTCATTATTCAGTTCGGGGCGCCTGTTTACGCGTTGCGACACTCAACTCACTCAGACAGGCGCAGACTTCTTCTGGGAAAATGCAAGCGTATTACCCCCTGATTATCTCGTTACTACCTGTTTCCTGTCCAATAACAGCATGTAGGAAACATGACAAATGACACGCGTGTTCCGTGATGTTTCGTTTACGGAAAGGAAGTAATCGCATAGCATTGGGGGAGGTAGCTCATTAGGTAATCATCATGGGGCAAGATTGTAAGTGCATTGAAGAAACGACGACTGTATCTGAACTCAAATGACTAACAGGAACAGGAATCAGGTGGTTTGAACTTTGAATTCGTGACATAATTCTCAGTAAGAAAGATCACATGGCGACCAGGCATGACGGAACAACAGAAAAGTGCGCACTAAACTACTGCGCGATACACTCTGATTCAATAAGCTGATCGGAATACAGAGCTATGACGAAAATGCGAGTAATTCCGAATCTGACTCAATGTGAGCTGAACATCACTACTGAATCACATGTAAAGATTATCCGAAGCACGAGAATGCAAACCCATGACGGAAACGATTCAAATAAGCAGCTAGCCTCTGACTAAATACTGAACACTCTACTGCCGCCAGTGACGCTACGCTATGACTCCAATCAGAATCAAAGTGGATCATCCGAGGAGCCAACAGGAAGGTATGACGGGTCATCGGGTGACATCAATGATGACCTCATCACAGGAACACCCCTCCCGTGCACTTACTTTCGCCATTCCAGAAGAAGGGGGTGACTCAGCGTGCCAGAAGAGCCGCGATTGTGGGACAATGGGAGAGTACCGAGATGGGAAAGACGGGCAAGGAATGATGATAAGCGAGGTGTTTCTCTTCATGGCCTTTAGTCAGGCAGAGCAGACGAGGGATCATGCGGAATGAAGAGAGCGCAGAGTGGGGAGATAAGGAGGATAAGCAATGCGCGCGCAGTTGAGGATGATGGACGGCTTGCAGTTTGAAACTATGAAAATCTATGTATTCTAGATCATCGTCATCATAGGCATCTCGTTTTCAAGGCACTTAAGGCTGGTGGAACTACCACCTTTAAGGAAAGGTGCATCGGCGGAAACTTACTATCATACTATTATTCTTACTTGGGAATGTGGGAGAGCAGCAGACGAAATGGCCTGGTAGATACTGCGTATGATAAAGACAGGAAACGTCAAAAAATACTCGCACTTCGAATGAACAGCCCCCCTGACCGTTCATTATAAAGGTCCTTCATTACCACTGCTTAGTAACGATTGTGATCACAAGGAGGTGTGACAATCAAATGAGTCACTCTGCCATTTTAGTAATCATCGACTCCGCTCATATTTCTAATGCCTCAAGGCGGGTAGCGCCAGGCACCCGCTTTGTGTGCATTTCTCAACATTTCTAATAACGTGGTCAACGCGAATAATGCTTTGCTGGACAATGAAAAAACAAACAGGATGCACTTTTCATTCCGAAATATCTTCACCCACATTACTACGCGCGAAACTCGCCAGCGCACCCCCGAGGCACACCATGACTAACCCTCCACTACCTACTAGCCGTCCCCGCTGTTTTCACAAGCCCCGCCCCTTTGCCCCCTTTCAAGCTCCGCCCCTGCGCGCGCTTTCTCGGAATGAAAGGGGAGCCTTCTGTTGATAACAGAGGAGGGGATTCGGGGAATGGGCGGGAGGAGGCTGCAAGAATGGATATGGCACAAGATACGCTGTAGGGCTTCCATTTCCAGGAATTTGGCCTTATTCACCGCGCAGGATGTCTAGTGTTTCACTTGCTGAAACATCAAGCTTTCAGAGTATGAGCCTTGCAGAGGTATTCTCAAGAGCACAAGATGCGCTTGGGGCTTCATCCGGTCTAGAATGCTCCACTCTCAGAATGCCCTTAAGCCCTCCGCATTCTGCGGACCATCTCAGGGCTTCCGGGGCGCGTATTCCAGTAAGACTAAGGGCACGAATTCGTCGAACGAGGGAAGGCCTAATCGCGTCTTCATAGTGCAATTGTGAGGGCTTCCCATCTACGTGGAAGGCAATTCTCGACAATTCTCGAATTACCATCTTGAATGCCTAGTAAAATACAGGAAATACATTAAGAGAGTACAATTCTCTTGAGAGAGGGCGGTTGCGGAGAAGAAGGAACTACTTCTAAACGACTTCCCCTTCTTGGAACAAGCGGCGGGCCATCACGCTATTGTTGTGGGGGACAAGGGCGGAAAACAGTCTCGCGGACCCGGAAAATGGCGGCCGGTGCTTGTAAATGTGTATAGTGCGGCACGTAGCACGTTCTTCCGGAGGGAACTATTCGGAATGCTCACCAATGCTACGAAAATTGTCAAAAGTGGCACGTAGCACGTCCTTTTCAAAGGAACTAGACTGAATGACTGAATACGCTCTTTACGCACAGACTTGACGCTGTTAGTTCCAGAGTCACCTGGCCTGGGGCTCATTTCGCAGTCTCTCAGCGAGAGAAGCGTGATATCGGGCATTTCAGAGAGAATTTGGCCTCGAATGCCAGTTGGAAAGGTAAATTTCACGTCAAAGAGACGAGATAACGTACACTTTCGAGAGTTTCCACGGGAAATTAGCGGAGGCCAGTTGGAGATCTCGCTCGCCCTCGCCTACCCAATCTGACGTGAGATTTCACGCGCGCACGTCGGAAAGACCACTAGAGGGGGCGGGTGAGGTCAGAGACGGGCGAGAGATTGGAGAGAAGTGAGAGAGCGCATACACGGAGGAAACCCTCAGATGAGTGAATGCATAATGAGGGGATCCAGGTGCTCCCAATGACCTCTCTGGGGAATGGTGTCTGACTTGTTTGGATCTCTCAATTTCTCATGCAATTTCGTCGAGTCTGCCTAGTGACAATTAGACAGGCGTCAACCTAGAAATCGAGTGGTGAATGGGGACATAGCCGATTCATAGATCAAGCTACAAGCGAATGAACTGCGAGCTTACTAACTAGCTAGTCTGTTCCAGAGAATTACTACATTCCGTCGTGCTGCAAGATTGCTAACGACCAGTCAGTAACGCTATCTATATTCCCGAGAACTATTAATGATCACAAAATGAACTGATCATCAGCATTCCTACTTACGTAGAAGATCTTTCGTTAGATGTATTTAATTTTTTCTTCTGTCAAGAGATCATCCCGTACCCGTAAAGGATAATTGTGTTTTTCAATAATCTTCGCTTTCAGAGAACGCGCTTCTAATCATTTGTGGTAGCACGTACTCTGTCACAACAATCACTCATTTACTTATATTTGAAGATATGAGATCGCACAAACAACGAAGAAATACTCCGTACTCTGGCATTCTACCAAGAACGCGCATTGTTTTTCTTCAAGACCCCACTACGACTTCTCAGAGCTTGGCGCCGACGTTTTCCTAGTACGGGAAAACGAATACCTAACAAAGAGGTCCTTCGGAAGCATCAGCATTAGTGTCAAAACTATGCATACGTGCGGCTCGGTAACTATCAAAGTTCTCACATATTCTTTTGTGCAAAAGCAGCAAAAGCCACGCGCGTACTCTGAACTAGTGAGCAAATCCTTCGGATGTTTACTCATTGTCAAGCGAAAAGCGAGAAAACACAAGAATCTCTCAATTCTTCCTGATCTCTCGATGAAGCAGCTTTTGTAAAAGCATTGGGCCCTTTCATGAGAGTCCAACTCTAAACTTCGCTCGATCTCTAGCCACATAGACGTTGTCTGACCCCATGTCACGAGTTTCCGGCCGCTTTCTATTCTTCGACCCTTAGGGGACTACTCGGGCCCTCAATTAAACGCCACTATTTCCCGGAAGGTTTACTCACGCGTTAGGACGAAATTTGCAGAAGTAGGGGAGAATTCGCGGAATTTGTGGGGATACTCGCTTCTTTCATCAGCGCGTTTCGCGTGGCATTCTTAGAATCGCCAGACAAAATGGCGAATGAAAGCGCGTATTCTTTTCATGCGCCGTCTGCTGGCTAGCGAAACATTCTTAGAATCGCCTTACGAGAGATATCGTAGCCTGGCAAAGGAATGCTAAGGTGAGACTCAGCTTCTGAAGCTATATCGCCACTTTAGCCCTTTAGTGAGCATGAAGTGTAAAGAGACGGGCATTCTTCACAGCCTCTTTAGCTTCTCGGAATCGCTAGACTAAAGGAGCAGAGAAGAGGGAAAGGGAAGGGAAAAAGCGACTGCCACTTTTCGCGGAATTGCAGGCGCCCCTCTAAAATTTGGGCGACGCGAATCCCCAGAATGCAAGGGATGACGGAACTGGCTAAAGTTGGCAGCCTAGCGCATTCTGATCCCGCCCGTTGAAATGTGAGTGAACAAGCATATCACAGGACCGGAATTGTGGTGTGGAATACCTATTTAATATATCCAGTAGAGCTGTCAGAACGAAGAATCGAATCTCCCTCCAGCTACTACAAAAAGTGCGCAATGGACCAAAGGCGTTCATGAAAACAGGAGACTCTCGTCTGCCGTTCTAGGTATCTACATTTCATATTTCAGGAATACGAAGGATTCTGGAAGGTGCCTTTATGAGAATGCTGTAACAAGAAGTAACAAGTCTGGCTACGAAATGCGCGCAGTAGACCAAAAATGTTCCGAGAAACGGGCGACCGACCGCCGGCCGTTCACGAAACTATTATGACTACAATACGGTCACAGTAGTGAGAAGCGATTGAATTCTTCTTCTTCCACATCTCGAGCGCTCTCTTCATTTCACGCACTCTCTCGCTGCCTGCTCGAATGGCGAGAGTATGCACAAAAAGGCACCAAATCCATTCCACGAACTTGCGCGCACGAGCCAGACTGGGACTTGTTTTGCCCCGTCTCCTTTCTGCCTATTTTCATTGGAACTCATTCCCGGAATCTATGCAAAGAAATTGTTCTGGGAACGCTTAGGAGCCTTGAGAACGGCCTGATATTGAGAGATAGCAAACAAAATAAGCCTTTGCCCGAACTATTCCTGGGAAGGCCTCAGCATCCACTATCAATAACAGGAAAGGATCACCGGGAATAGCATTTGGCGTAAACAGAAGGCTCGAACTTACTCCTAATAGGAATGGCTTCGCAACGGTATCTTCATCACGCGCGCTGAGGCATCCCAAGATATGATAACAAGAAGATTCTTAAGAAAAAACACAGGGCATTCCGGGAAGGAGGAAAGGGCTTGTGATCGGATGGATAAACAACGAGGTTCTTCCAGGAAAATAAAGGAAAGCTTGCACCGCAAAAGAGTCCTCAGTTCATTCGAGGAAAACGCAGAGTAGGGTAAATAAACAGAAGACATAGCGAGAATGGAAAGGGCTTGCGGCTGCTGTGGCTTCCCAGTAAAGAGAATCTATTCCTTTTCTGCCATCGCTATTCACGAGAATAACTATCTCAGGAATACGCCTGTCATATCTCAGCACACAACCATTCCCAGCGGCGCCAAAGTTCGCGTTCGCAGAATTTCTGTGTTATTGCAGTAGCGTGAGAGTTTTTCGAGGGGAGATTATCATTAGTATTTGCGCTATTTCTAGACCTCGCCTGCCTTACGGACTAGGAATAAAACAGTGAATGTGTCTCGGCTGTGCCTCGCTCATCAGCAAGAGTTCGCATTCGCAGAACAAGGATTATCACATGCATTCCTTTTTTTCGAAGCACAAGAATGAGTTATCTATTTCGAGCTCATTAACAAGAGTTCTCACTCGCAGAATCACTACTGTTATTGCACAAGACACGAGAGTAAGTGCACGAATAGCCAGCGTTCCCTGGTCATCACTACTGGGAAATGGCGCTATTTCCAGCTGAAGTCATCAGTCTGCGAATTTCTTCACCTGCGGTCGCAAACCAGACAGAGCTATCTATTTCTACCTAATCTACATAATCCAGCGGAAATGTCTGCAGGAAATAGCCGGAAATAGCCGTGTTTCGCTGGCTCCTGTCATAAATAGCGCTGATCAAGTGACCCGGGGATTAATCGCGAACTGATCTCAGCCGCGGTGCGGCTACCGTACCTTCTGGCTCTGGGGCGATCTGCGATTCCTCGTCGGCGACACGCCACCGTTGGCAGCCGTGGGCGTGCTGCTGCTTCCGTAGCCGGACACGTGCGACGAGTAGCTGGAATACGGTAGATCAGTTTGTTCGTGATAGATCACTGCATACAGTAACCCAAATTCTCGGAAAAGGCGAGCATTTTCAATGGGAGTCGTGGAAAACAGCGGTGGCACGCGTTTTCGCGGAATACGCGCGCTGTGGCTACAGAGAACACTACTGGGGAGGCTACGAACGCGCGGAGAAGGAACGCTACGAGTCTCTCCATTCGTAGCGCTCTCTCAGCAGTCAGAGAGGACGAGAGAGTGCGCGAAAAGGAGAGAGTTTGGAGGCGAAAGGCAGTAGGGAAGTGGCCGAACGGTGAAAATAGAGGGATGAAAGACAGTACTAATTATAATTATCGTTGTTATGATTGGAGGAATGGAAAGGACAAAGAGCTAGCTTGCCCTGGAGTTCCGCACATTTTTCAACGCAGATCATAATCTGATGGTCAGTGATATTGGAGCAAAGAGGATGCGATTCACAATATCGAGATCTATTGGTGAATGTTCAAGATATTCGATGCATGATTAGCTACAGCGAAACGAGGAAATAATCTGCCTGTTTCAGTGAACAAAGAGTTGAATGGGTAACAGGAAGAAGTGGGGGAGTAAGGAACAATAGCTCTCCTACTCTCTAACTGCTCTGACTGATGAGAAATAATGCAAAACAGAAAGACGAGAACATTGCTAGGAGTAAGCAACGCTGTTCTGCGTATGGTCCTTCTAGAAAACAGGCATGTTAGCTAGAGCGTTTTCCAGTATTTCCTGGAAGTGTTTTTTTCGAAATGATGCTTACTACAAAGCGATTACCCACACGCATGTTCAGACTACGAATACAAAAAAGCGCGAGGTTTCTCCAGAAATTCTCGGAAGGAATTGATTCACTACAAAATAGTTACTGGAAAACGGATCGACTTAGCTCATTTCGAGACTATATTCTGATTCCTGACGACAAAAGCGCGAGGTTTTCGAGTCAGCGAATTTCTTGGAAAGGAAGAGGGAAAGGGCGTGACTCAACACGAGCATCAGAGGCTTTCTTGGAATCGCAAGAAGCGCAGGGCTCAAATTAGAGAGGCGAGGGACAAATCTCTCTAAAGTCTGAGCAGGGAAAGAGATCATCAAATGAGGAAGTTTGGCGTTGCAAGGCAATGCGGAACTACAAACAATCATGTGAGCGCGCTGATTAAATCATCGTAGGGATGAGAAATGGTTTCTTCTATTTATGCACTCCCTCACCGGTCCGACAGGTAAGTATCCATCTCTAGGTCACCGAGATGGTAATAGCAGAGATTTCAAGTGCTTACAGCGATCAAAATGAATGCGGAACTGCTGAGAAAATCGGGTCTAGGAAAGCAGAAGTTTAACATCTTCATAGAGTGATTTCAAACAGAGATCATTTTCCACCTCAGACACTGAATTCAGAGATTTAGAGTGGCTTCTTCACAATACAATACAATTTATCAGTGTCGCTTTCTGGGCGCTGATCAAGATGGGTATCAGAAGGCCGTTCTTCTTTCAAGATTTCATTTTGAGGGGTCTCGGGCCAGTGGATTGGACTTCTTTCCTTGTCACAGTCGCAATGGCTGGAGAAAGAATACTGCTCCCTTCTTCACGAAAAACTTAAAAGATTCTCGGTTCTCCCCGCTCTCTAAATGCTTTTGGTCAGCTAGAGATGCGTTTCCTAGCAAGCGCCAAGCATCACAGAACGTTTTCTCAGAAGCGTAGCGGACGCTGGTCAGGCAGTAAAAGTCAAAAGAATCTGTGAATGATATACGAATTCTCTGAATGATGAGATGTCGCCAGAGCATAGATCGGCATATCAATTCCACTGTCATTAGTTGTGAACTTTTCCTGTAGCTAAATAACGTCTTCTGGGAATCCCTGCTGTCTGTGATGACTCGCTCAGGCCATAGATCTTCGACTGGGATAAATCACTTATACTTGAGATAACAGTGCGCTATCTGCATCCTACAATACATACATACATACATTTATCCTGATTCAAGGCATATTGCCTGCAGGGGGAAACATCATAATGGAGGGGATTGGGATCTTCGTACTCAGTGAAAATGGGCCAAGGGATGGTTTCTTCTTAGCTTTTTGTTGTCGATTGTCCGTCGCGTTGAGTCGATAGATCTTGAGCCACAAAGCGTATCATCCAGCCACCGGAGTTCTGACTTGCGTGGTTAAGAGTAAATTCACGAAGCAGCCTTCTTGAGTGGGGCCTTTCTTGACCGTAGATCACTTGAGCCGATGAGAATCCGTCCTGGGCCCTCCTTTTGATGATCCAGATGGGCGATACTCGTCCGGTTGCCCAAGCTGACGGACGAGGATTCTCAAAACTGGAGATGGAAGAGAGCGGGGTGAGAGTCGACCGCCCGTCGTGAGCGCAAGAATGGAGAATGGAGAATGGAGAATGGAGAATGGAGAATGGAGAATGCAATACAATACAATACAAGGAATACTTTTCCTATAATTCTCCGTTCGGATCACACACCGTCAGAAGCCTAGACGATAATGAGCCGCGCCTGTCGTGGAATGAAATCGTTCTAGGGATTGAACGGGGCTGATTCATTTTCCAAACAACACAATTTCATTCTCGTCTCTCTTGCCGTATAGCTCTAATGCCAGATTGGACGACGTGCTAGTGCAAAACTGCGTGAGTGGCATTTCTGCTGCGACATTTCTACGGCCCCTTACACCCCAACGTAAGACGGCAGCACAATCAACTTTGGATTCCGCGAATCTCTCCCCTCCCCGTCCTCTCGTCTATTCAGACGCGCGCGCGCTCTCGAGACATTCCAAGAAGTCTGCCTGTCTCTCCCTCCCTCGCTATTCCCAGTACGAGGCCTCCCCTCTCAATACTCTAGCGCCGCAAGAAGCCCCCTCTAGCCGGAGAGGAAAGGGGAGAAAGAAGGAGAGCCCGACCCAACGCTGTAAGAATTGAGGCTGCCCGACGAAGGAAGTGATGAAGAGCCGAAGGCTTCCGGGAAGGGTCTATATTTGTAGCTGAGCTGACGTTCAGCATTTTGCGGATCTGGCCGTGACATTTTGCTGCGCTGAAGGGATACTGGACAATGTAAATAGTTCCTGGTATGGATAGCTATTTGTAGCCAATGGCTGACGTAATTTGCAATGAACTTTGGGATAATGCTGTTTACTGGTCCTTACTTCCATAGTTAGAGCAAAAAAAAAAAGAATGTTGAGGCAACAAAGGAAAGGATGAAAAATAGTTTTTTTGTAAGCGAGGATATTTGTAGTCACAGAGGCTGATGCGATTTCGCGGCACTATAGTTAGCCGAGGACGCAGTTCAGAAGCGAAATAGGAAGTAATGACTAACATTAGAGATCGAAAATAAAGAAATCACTAGACATAAAAAGCGTTCCGCAAATGATTCACAGCGCACAAGTCACCAGAACAAAATTACTCCCTTTGTTTGTGCTTCCGTCGGCTACTTTTCCTATTATACGCGAGCGAAGCTACACGTGACTCATCACAATGGGCTCGAAACACTAAATAATCTCTCTATTTCCCATGCGCTCTCACCCGCTCTGACCATGCACCCAGCCGCTTACTAAGCACAGAACTGGACCATCCAGTTGTTGAAACATGATCATTGTCTGTTCACCCGGGTACAATCCGCCAGTTATGACACTAAATGGAGCAGAAAAGCGAACAGAACATGAAAGTTAGTCACGTTTTGTGACTGCCCTTTTGCACTCGCGTGAGAGTTTAACGTGAAACGTAGACAAAATGGACTAAAACGCGCGCAAAAAGTAATCGAAAACGGGAAACTGTAATGAAATCAGCGACTTGCCCTTGGGTATCGCACGGTATTTATGAGCACAGCTGTACCGGCTAGTTTCAATTCTAGAGAACATTCGAAAGAAAAATAGGAGTTCACTGTCCAGTAGCAGGTCGAATTGTTCTCGCAAATAAAAAGAATATAAGGGGTCGATTCCAAAAGCGTTTCATCGCAAATACCTCCACTAGATAATCATGGTACTAGATCAGGACGAGGAAAAAACAACAGCTCTTTTAGCAGGAGTGATTTCTGCTCTCGCTTTCCTCGCTCATGACGCGACACAGCATTCTGACCCCCATTGTTCTCTCCAGAAAAGGGTGAACAAGGGGATTAACTTTTGAATTTTCCCGCCACACCGTAATCGGACTGCAAAAATTCAAAATGAGCGGGGAGAGCGGCCGCTCCCTCCGCCCACGCCTTGTAGTTCGATTCATGCAAAGTGCACAAGTACATATGTAAAGATCTCCCCCTTCTCTGTCGGAGAAGAATGCTGTGGCGAGAGATGAGAATGTTGCTAAATACGTGGAATCGTCGGAGGGTAAGAAGACGGTGAGAGAAAGCGAGAGTGCACGCCGAATCGAGAGAGTCAGACGCTTTTCCGGTCGCGCCTGCATGATTATTTCTTAGAAGCGAGCGCGCGCCTGCGTTCCGACAACTCATTTCGAGCGAGGTCGGAAGAGTAATGCTCTCTGCGTCTCTTAGTTTTCCATGCTCTCTCGCTCACTCTGACCTTGCAAGCGTCAGCAAACGGCTTAAAATGATGATGAGCGCACGTAATAATTGCAGTTGTACTATGCGATTTTATGAAATGGAACGAAATTTCAGTGCGAAAAAAGGGTAATCGTGTCTTCATTTCATGGGAGAACACGTGAAATAATTTTTATGAGACAATTACCCGTATTTCGAACTCTAAAAGTAGTGGGGTTCATCATTGAGGCAACTTTTAGATGAAGTAAAAAGTAAAGAGAGAAAGTAGTAATAGGCAGTGCACCTAATCAAAATTCAGCGGCAAAAGGTAACTAAGAATTAGCATTCCAGGATAACAACAAACAAGTGGTTGAACTATTTGGATTGAGGAAGGAAAACGATAACAACAAATATCGGAAGAAAATTGCATTCACGTCTATAGTTAGTAAGCCAGTAGGCGATTGAATATCACCAGGTAATCGATAATACCGTAAGTAGATTGTAGTGGTGATTCCCAAACAGGAGGGGGAGCGGTACTGTAGCCCAGCTGCTATCCCCGGCGTAATTTATGCGGATTTTCGCGGTAGCCCCTAGTGGTACGGTAGCCCCAGGTGGTCCCTAGTGGTACGGTAGGTGGTGGTTACGGTAGGTCAGAGGGTATGGTAGGCCAGAGGGTACGGTAGGTCAAAGTTTGACCCGGTGCCAGAGGGTACGGTAGGTGTCATGGGTCGCACAGGTCGGACGGGTTGCATCTGCAGACCGGTAATAGTAAACTTCAGCAATCAATACGACTGGAGCATACTAGGACCTGTCCACAGAGTCGCAGTGTCCCAAGAGCCAACAGCCGCACGTGGAGAGGAAAGAGATAGACTGACCCCAGCCTTCACTCTCTCTCCCCCTAGGGTGGCTAGTTTCTCCTCCCCTGCCCCTGCAGAGGGGGTGCCATCTCACGGGGCTCCCTCTCTTCCTCTCAGTGGGGGGTAATTATCTCTCTCTCGGTTCTTGGGGTAAGCTAGCACTGTTAGCCAGGTGGTTACTGTAGGTCAAAGGGTACGGTAGGCCAGAGTAGAACTGAGGACCGGCTGTCACTCCCCAGCCCAAGTAACCCCTCCCTTTTTCTCCCTTCATGCCTTTGATGGCCTGTAGCGCACTTTTCCTTGTATTGCACGTAAATATTTTCAAATTTCTGTGAAATTGCGTACAGTCTACAACCAATTTTTAAAATTACCAGTACATTCTTTTTCCATACACCTCCTAGTTTAGGGTCTTAGGTTCTGCTTTGCTAATTGAGCCACAGTGTTTCACACTGGGCCTCTATTTGCCCTAGCATTTGCAAAGATGGGAGGCAAAAAGGGGGGGGGGGGAAAAGAGGGAACAAAAATGCGAGAATAAAAGAACAAGTGATGCAGAGCAAACAACGGTACACACACCAACTTTATACTTGAATCGCGGTTACGCGGTACATCACCGTCACATTTATGCTCATTTTTATTCAATCACTCTCTCGATGGATACCTCTTTGCTAAACGCTCTCATGCTCAATTATCCACCAGCTAGGGCTCGCTTTATCGGCACATACCCATCTGACCGTATCCCTCTAAATATCCCCACACAATGTTCGTTTATTGTAAACCTTGATAAAGCGTCAATGCCAGGATCACATTGGTTTGCCGTCAATGTTACCCGCACGAGTATTCATGTCTTTGACAGTTTTGGTACACTGCCTACAGTAATCAAGAGATGGATCGCCAGGGTGGCACGAAAGGGCAGGAAGCGCCAGCTCTATTACAACAAGGTGGCACACCAGAGGGCCAACGAGGTCACCTGCGGTGGCTATGCGGTGTATGTGCTGTGCCAACTAGCACTAGGTCGCCACTTCCGCTCAATAGTATCAGACTTTAACTCAACCCACTACGACGACGCATTTATCAGGCGATATCTGAAAGAGGTGCACAACGTTTCAATCCCCCTCACTCTCTAGTGTTACACTCGTCATGTCCGGTCGTCTCTTCAAACACAGGCGATTTCTGCAGGATTTAATTCACAATCCAGACCTCATTCGTACTTCTACACCCGCACAGATCGGTTGTATTGTTGAAATTCTCCATAATATCGGGAAAATTGCATTCACAGCCAAGGAAAAACGGAAACTTGCCAGACACCTCCCTACAATCCGTAAAATCTCCAATATCCGCAAGGCCGCCAACGCGCGTGAATCTCTAGTTCAACACGGAGGAGCTATTTTACCCGCTCTCATTCCTGCCGCCCTCTCTCTTCTTATCTCTACTCTATAAGATATATCGTCATGTCACTCGCGCACACAACCAAGTTCAAGCTAATGCCAATGATTGCCCTGAGCAAGGACGATGCCACGCTGGAACAGGCGGAGGAGAGATTGCTGACACTACTCAAAGACAAATCCATTCCCACCCCACACAAACGAGCCCTCTACGAAGATTTGATCAAGCGAGTGGACAACTTCAAACTAGATTTACACAACCGTCAGGTACCTGCAGTAGTCACAGCCGTTCCACAGCCTCAAGATCCATACGACCATGCTCGTCCACCACCACCACATGCACCACCGGCTCCAGTCCCCAGACCCCACGGTCGACAGGCACGAAACCGCAATCAAATAGGAGTGCCCAGACATCGTCAGCCAGGGGCCCGTCAACCTCACATTCCCCCTCAATTGCAGGCACCCGCTATCGCCCTACAACAAGCGCCCGCAGCACAGCAGGTACCCCCGGCTCCACTACAACTCAACCCACCTCCACCATTACATCACCCTCCACCACCTCCCCATCCACCGCCGTTGCCACTTCCTCCAGGTCAATTCGCCGCGCCCGCGGCTGTTGTTGCCGCACTCGCCGCTCCTCCTCCTCTTCCTCAGGCTCCCGCCAGACTTCCTCAAAGACAGGTTTTTAAAAGAAGATTGGTCAACGCTCCACCAATCGTACCGCTGCGTGCAGGACGCACCCTGAAACGTAAAGCCGACGGCCCACTACCAGCGCGAGTTGCACTCAGACTGCCACCACTATTGAACCCCAGACCACCTCCTCCACCCCGCCTACTTCACAGACCTCCAGCAAATTTCCTAGTTGCCAGACCGGTTCAACCGCGAGTGCTGCAGCCGAGGAAGCGTGAAACGCCCCAAGGACCACTTCTACCCACGCCCGGAGAGCCTACCAGTAAGCGTTTTCACCACGGTGGTGGCCGGCTGCGTGTAAGTAACTGGTGATTCATGGCTAGAAAGAAGAAGAAGAGGGGCGCTCGTGCCAGCCTGTACCAGACACCTACTACCGAGGAGGATCGCCTTAAAGATGCATATTTTAATCTAGATAATCCTTCAGCATTCACTTCAGTTTCAAGTATTTCTCGAAAAGCACAAGTTCCAGTGTCCAAAGCTCAAGGATGGTTGCAAGAACAGGATGTTTACACGCTGCACAAAAATTTTCGCAAAACCTTTAATAGACGCAAAATTTTCGCCCCAGGCCTACTCCATACCCTTCATGGTGACCTCGCGGACATGCAACAACTAGCCAAATACAATGATAATTACCGCTATTTCCTCATACTCGTTGACTGCTATTCCCGAAAATTTTTCGCCACTCCAGTTAAAAGCAAGACTCCCGCCGATGTTGAGGCCGCGTTCAGAAAAATTTTCACCGGATGGGTCCCTACAGGCCTAGTAACGGACCAGGGCATGGAATTTTACGCACGTAAAATGAAGGCCTATTTCGACAATCTAAATATCAATCACTATTCCATCAAATCGGAAATCAAAGCTTCCCTAGCAGAGCGAGGAATTCGCACAATTAAAACTCGCATGTTTAAAGCAATGACTCACGCAAACACCCGGCGATGGATCGACATGCTACCTAAAATTGTCGCAGGCATCAACGATTCTGTTAACCGCACACTAGGAAGGACGCCAAATTCTGTAAAGGATGGTGATTTAGTCGATCCTCGCACCTCACCCACTCATAAACCCGCATTTTCGGTCGGCGATACAGTCAGACTTTTAAAATATCGAACCACATTTGAAAAGGGATATTTGCCCAATTTTACAGAAGAATTATTTAAAATTTCCCATGTTAAAAGTACTCACAATCCTCCTTACTATCGCCTCGTCGACCTTGCTGACGTCCCCATAGACGGTTCTTTCTATAAAGAAGAACTCGTTAAAAGTGTAAACACGGATCAAATGTTCAAAGTAGAGGAAATATTGCAAGAACGACGAGTGCGCGGTAAGCAGGAGTTGTTGGTCAAGTGGCTGGGGTACGGGCCCGAATTCAACAGCTGGGTCGATGCAAAATCGCTTAAAAATCTACCCACAGACCCTATTACTTCATGATTGTACACGTTATTGTTATTGCTCGATAAACACATTCATTTTATTACCACGCAATTAGACATACAAATTAAAGAATCGAATCAAGAGCAGGCACACGATCGTGACTAATACGCAGTTCAGAGGTAAATTCAGCAAAGACCACGCAATATATGCCTCCGGCGGGAATGGGATTTGCAAAAGTTACGCGCAGACTCGTTTCTCCCACCTTGAGTAGGTCGCGGCTATCATTATCCTGGCTATTGGGCGAAATGTCAAAGCCGAACAGTGTATAGCCGTTACGGAACTGATTAAGCGTTATCCCGTTGCTCTCACCACTTCGCGTAAATCCAAGCGTTTCCTGAAGTGCAAGGTACGCACGCCCGCAACGACCATTAGGGAAATCAAGTTGCCAACTGCGTAGGGGTAGAGTGTCAGAGCCCATATCCAGAAAGATTTCACTCACGTCAAAGGGTCTAAAATCAAACGGATTTGTGGCAATACTTCCATTAAAATTGGCGGCAGCTACAAAACCGCAAATGAGACGTCTCGGGGTTCCTGAAGTAAACAACTTTTGTTCCGGGGCGTGGGTTCGACCGGCACTAATAAAAAAGGAGCGGGTCTGCACGGAATTCAACTGATATCCAAACGTTTTCTGCTCACGCAGCATGGTATCGATTGCCAGCATGGTAGAGTCATGGCAAGTCAACTGACGCGATAGAAACACGAGATCCTCAATGACTAGCGAGTAGATTTGCTGGCCGGCACCTGCACGCTGCTGAATTCTAAAAGCATCGGACGCGGGGTGAAGAACGAGGCGGAAATCAACAAATGGCAAGAGAGCACGCGGTTGTTGGAACAAATCGGCGCTAATCGGGGCGATAAATTCCATGGTGGCACTACCCGCCGCCCAAGCACACCGCGTGGCATATCCCGGATCGGCCACTGCGGAGGGGTCTAGCTCGTCAGTGTACCCGGCCATGCCTAGTTGAGTCCGCTTGAAATCGGGAGAATTCCCGCATACCGACTGAATATACGCTCTATAGGGGTAAAGCACGCCCGAATCGAAGACTTGCACTCCCGAAATGAAGGCCTGTACTTGACGGAACATTGTTTGCCCAATCAGGTTTATGGGGCCAAAGGGATTTGCAGCAGGGGCGGCAATTCGGGCGCCAGCACCATCGCGAATAGAACATCTCACAAGAATATAAGAGCGCTGGAGGTCGATGAAATTTTTCGAATTGGATAAACGAAATTCCCAAGGAACCGTTTGAACACTGTTACTCGTCGAAATCTCCACCACGCGACTGCTTTCCACTCCTACATTGGTAATGGGTACGGTAAAATAGTCAATCTCGGCGGGCACGGAACGACTTGAATCATTGTCAATCTTGAACATGGTTATATACGACCACTCAGTATGAATGCACAAATGCAAAATGAATGAATGTCACCCCCTAGGTTAGGTTCCTACTAGTAGGTTCTGCTCTGCCCTTTTGCAAATCGGGCTCCAGTGCGCGCACTGGACCTCGATTGCCCCTAGGTATTGCAAAAATAAGTGAGAAGTGGGGGACAATACATACGCAAAGAACAATAAATAATGCAGAGGTAGAGCAAGTGTGCATTCAGAGTTTGGCCAGTTGACATAGTTTGGGCGGAAAGAAAAAGGACGCGAGTAAATTACTCCGGTTATGGTTAGCGATTTTTGAGAGTGATACGATAAATTACGCTTCAAAATAGCACGCCAATATTCAAACCAAGGGGAGGGAAAAAGGAGGGACGCGAGCCAATTAGCGGGTATCGATTTCTTGACGGGGTATTGCGCGCCAATTTCAGTTTGCAATTAGCTGCTGGCACTTTGCCAAGTAGCGTTGCGTGTTGCGTTGCGTGTTACTCATATCTCACCAGCAAATGGTTACGGTAAATGCATTTTCTCAAAAGTCGACATTTCATGGTTTGCCAAGAAAATTTGTGGGAATTCAAAGTCTTTTTCCTGTCATTCCCCGGTTTGCTGGAATTCATTTTTAAAATTGAGATGGTGTGAGAAATGAAGAGATTCACAATATTCGTGGTGAGACTATAAAATGGCATATATAGACATCATTTCATGGTTTTTCAATGGAGCGTATTGACGACAATGAATTTCTTCTGTACGAAAATAATTCTCTGTTTCATTTCGATAAATATGGGATGCAAATTCTCGCAGAAGACATTGACGGATATTTATTCGACAACTTAAAGAAGACCTTCTTCCTCAAAAGAAATGGCACCGTTATTGTGCCTAAATCACATGATTTATATTTATATGTTGCGGTGCTCATTGTATTTTCAATTGTACTGATTTATCTGAGAATGAGAGCAGTCAGACAATAAACCAATTTATCAAGGACGAACTGCCTCTTCATAATAGACTAGTGAATCATCCACAGACGACGATTGTTGGGAGTTGAAGGGTGTAAATCAATGAATAGCCATAAAAATGTAAATCAATTTAAATAAATATCGCCATTGTGCCAGGTTGAGCATGCATGAAATAGTGGTTGTAGACTTTACGGTCCAAATACAAAGGTTCAGCGTTACGCTAATATTTTTTGCATGGGGACACTTGCCATCTCCTAATATCTCCAAGCCCTTGCAACTAACCGTTTCGCCGTCTCCTCAAACGATTGCACTGTTCCCCTCGGTGCTCCATGCGTACAATTCTCTGTACAGACACAAATTGATGGTTACTCATGTGTGCCTTAAGAAAAATGGGGGTCCTATGGAGAAGAGGTTCAGCTGAGCGCTTCATGACTCGCTAAAAGGCGCAATGGCATGACCCAACGAAATCGGGGGCCACTAACCCTAGTGAATAGGATTTTTACTAGGGAAATTAGGGGTTAGGGTTAGGGAGATAGGGGTGGCTCATTCTTTTCTTTCTTTATTAATGAGTGGAAGTATACTCCAGTGTATATGCGATTGACGCTCGGAGAATCCTCGGTCTTTCCATGCGACATGCTCAATGAGATGGTCAGTAGCCGGCAAGGGTGGCAGCCGTCAGTAGTTAACCTACTGAGAGAGTGCGTGAACTGGGCACATAAACAGATTGCGAAATGGCAGTAAGCGTGCGGTATAAACGGATTGCACGGGTCGTTGAGAGCTCAGTCGTGCACAGTGTGAGAGGTGTGTGCGGGTGAGAGCGGCATTTATAGGAAATGGGCTCGAGTCTCTAGGCACGATTTGATTTTTCCCCTTCCCCACGCGTACCAACAGTTGATCGAATTGCAGGCATGCCTGCTACCATCCAAGATCGTGAAAAATTTGACGTGACTACGAGAGAAGGTCTTGCAAACTGGTTCGACTTGCACATTGAGTATGCAGAGATTTATAAATCATTTCTATGAATTGGCCCTTTAAATTACAGAATGTTTGGCAATGTTGCACTCACGCGACTTCTCGACATGCTCGAGATCCTGGGACCCGATGTGTACGTCTACAAGCCACGAGAGATTACAGAATTTATTGCCCGTGAGGTTGACAATGTGGAAATTTACGTAAACAACAAGACTATTAGGGTTACCAAATTTCGCTAGTGCACCATTTTTGGATAATCTACAATGAGAGCAACAATGTGAAATTTATCTGTGAATGCTATACCCTTACCCGATTGTAACATGCCCCTAATATTTGTTGCTATCTGATCACCATGAGTTTTTCGGTGGCCTGTGTAATTAATAAAGGATGACTTTCTGCCATTGAATGTCGAGTGTGATACGGTCAGGGAATATCGCCAATTTTGGGGGCAGACTACCACAATATGAATCTAAGAGCGCCTGGATTGCTCTAGAGAACCGTTGTTCATCTGTCGGATGTGCGGGGTTGTTGTTGTTGAGTGTTGGCGGGGATATTTGAATGCCATCGAATAGCAGCTCGTAGGCCGAATTACCACGCGGTGTGAGCACAATGTTGTCAACAGTGAAGGTGATCGGATCTAAAATGTGCAAAGGTCAAGACGCAGAGAATGGGATATCAATTACCTGTCATTGGTGAGAATCGATGGGGAGGTACACTGACTGCCTTTTCTCTGTAATATGCAAAAGCAAACTGTTTCAAGCGCGCCTCTCTCCCTGACACTCTCTCTCCCATTCACATTTGCTAATATAGAGCGCAGACTCTCAGTCTTCATACATTTCAGGCTAGCAATCGGTCGACATGTCGTTGTCTCGCAACCCATTCGCTGAAATGCAGCTGCCGTATCAGGAAAATGTGAGTTTTTATAAATACGCGTATATTAAAAAATTGACCCTTGTAGATTCGTGGAAAATATTCAGATCCCCACACGTTCCTTGTTAATCCCGAGGTGAGTAACTATTAGTTGATTTACATGGTTCTATTAAGGGCGGCGTAATGCACACACATCCCGAGACTCGCAATCTGGAAAAGGGAACCCCTCAGGCACAACATGCGCAGTTGGCTCCTCGCAAGGTTATTTCGAAATTATTATCAGACTATCATGCTCTATTCAGGTCCAAGCGGCGGATTTCAACGATGAGAGCATGGATCCTTACGTGCAACATGACCGCATTCTCACTCCGAATCCATTCGATTTCACATTTGGAGATCCGGCGGCGGTTAATGAGGCGATCGAGGCGACCATGACCAATAGTGGGGTAAGACTTGAAATGGTATATTAGTGCAGTACTCTTGTGTGCTTTACAGGTCAACGATATTGAAGAGAGGCCCCTGGACCGACTTTTCACTGAGGTAATTGGCATTGAAAGGTATGTACATGTCTATCATTTTACAGGAGAACGAGCTCCGTACACGAGTTGACTTTCTTGAGAAGGAATTGGCCCGTCTTAAGCGTGAATTTGACATACAGAGTAGGGAAATGCAGAGTCGAGAGAGTACTCTTGCGGAAGCTAACCATACAATTGCACTCAATGAAATGGAGCGTGAGAGAAAAGTCGACGCTTGTAAACTAAACAAGAGGAACAGAGAGGTATGCATTAAAGATTACTTTTAATCACTTGGCATTTCAGAGGGCTGTAGGTCAGTTAAGGAAAGAACTCGCTCTCCTTGAGGAGTCCCGTGCACGTTTCCTTGAAATCCTTAGCGTTAGTATGTCAGCGCGCAAGCGCTCCGTCAGTGACATGTTCGATTCAATGTCGACCATTTCGAGTACTTGGATCGAATTGGAGAAGGCGGTAAGAATGCTCGGCGCAATTGAGATTATTGTTTGTGCATTGTAGATTGATGAGACTCGTCTCGCGCTAAGAGAGCGGACTCGTGGTCAGCTACTGCCGCCATCGCTTCCTCGTGAGGTTAAGCATAATATTGGTAGTGGGCCAATAATTGATCAATTAAGGCCCCCGCTGCTCATATTCCGCACGAGTCTTCCACGGGACCCCCACTGGTGAGTGATGGGTCATTGGAAGTGCAGAAGAAGAAGAAGAAGCCGCATGTAACGTCTAAACTGCCTGTAGTTGATAAGCCTAAAAAGCCTTCAAAGAGGAAGTCTACAGATCAGTCCACTCCAGTCGTGCCAAAGAACCTGCGTAAGTGAAGACCACTCGTTTATCAATTTTTACTGCAAATTGACTGTATTTCTACCCCAATTCGTTTGTAATTAAGCATGTGAGAACCACTTTGAATAATTATTTATCAATAATGTCGTGAATACAATAAATTTGGTTTATGCAATATAATGAAGTCTCTTGAGTTGTTGTTTCTTTCTCTTCTTTCCAATCCCTACCAGATTTCTGACCTGCTCTCTCGAGTGAGTCTTGGCAGACTCTTTAAAACTCTTTCCCGCCGCCACATCTGACGCTACTCCAGTGAGACCCGAGACTAGACTCTGACCGATGGTACTATTTAGAAATTTTGGCAGGACTCTCCAGACTTTTCCTAAAAAACTTCCAATACTTCCTCCCCTCTGATATCGCCTGCCTTGATAAAACGCAATGGCTGAACCCCCAGATTGATGAGACTTGAGCAATGTAATCCAGTCTACATTGTCTGGATTGAATGAAGAGTATTTCATAGCGCAACCGTTCGCTATGAATGAAATTGATTGAAATGATTACGGTTTCCGTCTAAGGTGTAAAACTACGTAACAAGTTCCATAGTGAAAGCGCACGAGTTCCCCGTACTCATTGCGAATCTCAATATGAATGCTGTTGATTATGCCGGTTCGACATTTATAGTAGCGTATGGGTGAGAAAACCGCATTGCAAGTCGAGCCATAAGGACTGTTGACTGGCACTATTCGGAGAAGGTTTGCAGTAGTGTCTCCAACTATAGAGAATGCAGCAATATCCGAAAGAATGTGTAGAGAATTGGTGCCTGCCTGGGTGGTTGGAGAGTATTTGCCAATTTGCGTATCGGTAATGTCCTGTTGATCGAAACCAAGCAGATATTGGAGACCTTTGGAGAGTCGAACCTTTTGTACCCACTCTTTATTGATAGTTACCACAATTCTTTGGATAAACTTGTCGTATGCAAAGATGACAGGCTTTTCACGCGATGGGACAATTGGTTCAAAAGAGTTGTCGCCCGAACCCATTGATTGTAGCCATGCCTCGGCGGAGAAACCGAACGAGCGGCCAATTGTAGTGCTAACTGTGACTGGCTCGTTGGAGGATACCCCTGTAGGCTCATGGCTGATTGTTTCTGGCGGGGGTATCGGTGGGGTATCAACCGGATTGGCGCTAATTGGATAAAGAGGTGTGACATTGGGATCTCTTAGGAGATAGGTGATTTTAGCTTGTGGTGCAAAAGAGTCGCCCGTTTGTTCATTCCCTCCTACCGTATGAATGGACCCCTCTGGTAGTGAATCTGTCCATACCATTACCTCTGGCGCGTCTTCATCATTGTCAATTTCCATATCATTGCCCAAATCCCTAATAATAGGCTCTGCCGCTGGGGGTGGAGGTTCGACAGGTATTGACATGGGTGGATATTTGATTTTATCAGGTTGGGGGGTAGCAGTGGGCACAGTGGGGGGTGACGAGGTGGCGGGCGAAGGGGCCTCGGTGGGTCCGGCCATTTGTGTGTCTCCTTGATTAGATTGCACTGTCACGCTATCTGCCTGATTGATCGTGCCGGTAGATGATTGCCTGTTATTGGTTGATTGATTAACAGTGCCCTGATTTCCCGAGTGATCGCCGCCTGCGGGTGGAGACTCACCTTCAGGCTTGATGTCCGGTTCAAACGAGTTTGACTCATCAACGACTGCCGGGAGATTCACTGTAGCTGCAGGCTTCTCTTCAGGTTTCTTGTCGGGCTCGAACGAATCTGGTAGAAAAGAAGTTGAATCGGCATCTTCAGCGGCACTTCGTTTAGCCCTAGACCTAGTCTGCACTACTACTTTGTCAAGAACTGCAATAAGTTTGTCAGGATTTTCATAATTGCCCGGCGGTACGTAAAGTAGAGATTGGGTCCCATTAGTGTAGAATAATTCAATGGGTAATGCATCGGGGACGGTATCAGCCGAGTTAATGTAAAGTAGCTCCGCTAAACCGCACTGCCATTCCGCATTTCCGAGATCCAAAACCTGGGGTAGTGTAGTGACGTAATTGCTGATAGTATTATTAGTGCCCTCAACGTTACTGGGGAGGGTAATGAAATATTCATCCTCCTGTAGGGAGGCTGCCATGGGGGAGGGGAAAGGGGATTAGGAGTGAGAGACTATTGGTTAATAATCCGAGCCAAATTTCAAAATGAATGTCAGATCGGAGAGTCAGATTGAAAAAAGATACGGCTACGACTAGTGCTAACAATGCACACTGGGCCCAAAAGAGCGACCTCTCTCTATTCATGCAGGAATGCAAAATGAGCCTCATTTACGAAAATTGCCATGGGCGAGTGCTGCGGTTTCTACTTTAAAACACCATTTACCTGCCTGGTGACGGGATCGACGTCATCTGGGAAGAGCGAGTGGCTGTACCGGTTGATTGCAGAATCTGACAAATTAATGGATCGGCCATTGAAAAAAATTATTTGGGCCTATGGAATTGGCACAAAGAAAATTGAGGAATTTCGTGAGGATGACCGGTTCATTTTAATGGAAGGCTTACCGGACATGGAACTTGTTACCCAAGTATGCGATATGTACGGCGACGGGTGTATGCTTGTGTTGGACGATCTTGCTTCCGAGTGCTCAAAGAATCCGGACCTGGTAAACAACTTGTATTCGCGTGTGTCACATCACAAATGTCTAAACGTGGTATCGATAGTTCAGAATCTATTTAGCTTTCCGCGTACCGCAAGAATGAATGCATCCTATATTGTGATAATGAAGACTACCAATGATTCAAATTTTTTATATAGTTTGGGTCGACAATTGTTTGATAAGCAGAAATTCAAGTCATTCTTGGACGCCTACAAAGACGTATGTAGAGAAAGATATGGTTACCTAGTATTAGATTTGAATCCGAGAAGTAACGACGACTGCAGACTACTTACCGACATATGGGATGGCACTCCAACAGTGTATTGTGCAAAGAAATGTTGAATAACCCATAAATGATAATAAATGATATTGAAACAATGAAAAAGCTTTGGAGTAACAATTAACACCCTCCGGCAATGTATGCCCTGTGGTGTGGTTCGATTTGAATATAGACAATTTGGCGTGTGTACCGTTGTTTGCTCTGCATCACTTTTTGCCATTAATTCTTGCGTATTTGTTCCCTCTTTTCCCTTTTTGCCTCCCATCTTTGCAAATGCTAGGGCAAATAGAGGCCCAGTGTGAAACACTGGAGCTCAATTAGCAAAGCAGAACCTATGACCCTAAACTAGGAGGTGTATGGAAAAAGAATGTACTGGTAATTTTAAAAATTGGTTGTAGACTGTACGCAATTTCACAGAAATTTGAAAATATTTACGTGCAATACAAGGAAAAGTGCGCTACAGGCCATCAAAGGCATGAAGGGAGAAAAAGGGAGGGGTTACTTGGGCTGGGGAGTGACAGCCGGTCCTCAGTTCTACTCTGGCCTACCGTACCCTTTGACCTACAGTAACCACCTGGCTAACAGTGCTAGCTTACCCCAAGAACCGAGAGAGAGATAATTACCCCCACTGAGAGGAAGAGAGGGAGCCCCGTGAGATGGCACCCCCTCTGCAGGGGCAGGGGAGGAGAAACTAGCCACCCTAGGGGGAGAGAGAGTGAAGGCTGGGGTCAGTCTATCTCTTTCCTCTCCACGTGCGGCTGTTGGCTCTTGGGACACTGCGACTCTGTGGACAGGTCCTAGTATGCTCCAGTCGTATTGATTGCTGAAGTTTACTATTACCGGTCTGCAGATGCAACCCGTCCGACCTGTGCGACCCATGACACCTACCGTACCCTCTGGCACCGGGTCAAACTTTGACCTACCGTACCCTCTGGCCTACCATACCCTCTGACCTACCGTAACCACCACCTACCGTACCACTAGGGACCACCTGGGGCTACCGTACCACTAGGGGCTACCGCGAAAATCCGCATAAATTACGCCGGGGATAGCAGCTGGGCTACAGTACCGCTCCCCCTCCTGTTTGGGAATCACCACTACAATCTACTACCGTACTAACTATCGTAATGCTGTATGTTGCTGTGGATGGACAACTGACTAATCGATAATACCGTCCCAACTACCGTATTACCGTAATACCGTAATACCGTACCTGGCCACGGAGGATCGTTGACTGCTCGTTCCATTGGATCCATTTAAAGTGCCATTGTTCAGTCCGTTGACCGAGCCATTCACGGCGTTCGTGATCAGCGTGGACAGTCTGGAATTATGGAAAATGAAAGAGTTTTGAAAACTTGTTTCTTGCGTCCACTTATGTTTCACCGATACCCTAAAGAATATCAGTTTCGTTCCAAAATGATGAAGCTGCCATATATATATCTACTATGATTACAAAAAATAAAGTCCTCGTGAAATGTTCAAAGTGGTGTGGTTGTTTTTCGAAATCAAAACAACAACAACAACAACAACAACAACAACAACAACAACATGCCTCGGGGAGCTCCTGTCTCTGCTCTGCTGTACGACTGTGGGCACGGAGATGCGTGTGATCGGCTGACCGTTAGTGGAGGAGGCAAAGTGGGAGACTGAAAAGCTATTATTTATATTTTAATATTAATTTTTACATTTGATCTTGAATCACATGCAAAATAAAGAGAAGAGGGAATTTATTTAATATAAAAATTCCCTTTACGAAAATTTTCTACCATGTTTCATTCACCGTATTTGTCATTATTCGCTCTGGTGTGACAATGATAAGCACTCCGCTTTCAAAAAAAAGAATAACACACCCCCATTGCCGTTCTGATAGGGCGCCGTGCTCTTGGTTGGCGTTGTGCCGGAGGAGGACGAGGGAGGACCTTAATTTTAATTTAAAAATACTCTTATTATTGTTTATTATTATTTCATCTATACCTTCAAATACTAAATCGTTCTGAAAACAATACTTATCATGATTTGACCAAATTCAGAAAAAATTACCTGTATAATACGAGGGGTTCGTCTGCTTCCTCACGCCTCCCGTGGAGAGCATCGGCGACCGGTGGTGGATGCTCTGGAATTAATTAATTAGTTAATTAATTATTTAAAATTTTGATAAGTGAATTCTTCATACAAAAAGCGATAGATTGAAAGAGCCTGTGCGAAAATCGCGCGAAAACCAACTGCAAACCGTCTCTGGGTAAACAAAATCGTCACGCGCGCGTAAGATGCGTACTTCTAAGTTTCGCAAGACGTATGCGCAAGTTGAGCGATGGCAAGTTCACAGGTTCTACCGAAATATTATTGCAATAATTAATGAAATTTAGAGACAATGATTCCTATCCAATCAATGCAGAAGGTTCCTCAAACAACGTAGAGCGCACACAGTACATAATGTGTGAAACCGGATTGATCTCTGGCAGTAATGGCAAGGCGGTAAGTGACATGAAATGGAGGCTGAAAAATCGTATTTCAAACTCCAGACAAATTTTTTATCATACCATTACAGGGCATTGAATCAGAAAATGTAGCGGATATGATAGTTGTCAAATAATGAAGTGTAACCGGATGGATCTTTGTTAATAATGTGGAGACAAGGAGTAGATTCGAAGGGTGAGAGGGAGACAGAGGGAGGGGGAGCATCATCATTGTCATCACTCATTTCTCTCCCCTACCTCGAGAGCCTGTGTACACAGTAGCACATTATTACAAGAGAGAAAGAGAGACGAGTAGTGTAGAGAGATGGGGGTTCATAGGCGTATCACGATGAAAATTCTAGTATCGTAATCCTGATTTTGCATGCCAAGATGCACAATTCCGCTGATCATTTCGTATTCTCTAGCAGATCAGATACACGAAATAGCATGTGAAATGAAAAGACGGCTTCCATATTCTCATCCTAATCAGCTGGAGCGTCAGGCGACCAGAGTTTGCAATATTCTCGCACTAGATTTAACAGGAACGCGGGTTCATCCGGGGCAGAGACGCAGAGGATGAGATCAGGAAAGAGATGAGGGATGAGAGGTACGAGTAACAACCGGGTCTGGTAGACACATGCACGAGTAGAGGGAGAGGAGACCACGGGGGAACTTTCAAGTGCTCAGTGTGCATGTGTGCATGTGTGTCAGTGGTGCGTGGTGTGAATGGCAAATTGCCCAGGTGTACCTAGGTATACCTACATTATGATATCCCTCTCTAGTACTGCACTACAGAAATGAATTCTAGAAAGTAGAAATTGAGTCAAATTCACTCAATTTATTAGCGGTAAAGTAAGATCGAATATAGGTACTTGCTGAAGTTGCGATTCATGATCAGATAGGGCAGCGAAAACAAGGTTCACGAGGAGATTTAGTGTGCGATAGGAAGTCAAAGGGTGAAAAATTATGGCATAACAAGGAAAAATGATCAAGAAAAAACGCAAAGCGCATAAAGAAGAACAATCGATGCTTTCCTATCGCAATTCAATCTGATTGTGAACCAGACAAAGGATTCCCTATCTCTAGATTAGCATCTATGTATCTTTGAGATTTCACAATGTTCTTTGTTTTTATAATATATATTTTGTAAATATTATTAAAATAAAAATAAAATAACCTGCGTGCCGAGCATTGCGTCGTAATCGTTGGCGTCCGATGAGTCCAAGTCCGTTTGCGACCTCAAATTAGAAACTTTATTTAAGACTTCATTTTTTTAATGTTTCACTCTCTGCTCATCATTATCTAGGAGGGTTTTGCTATGATCATCATGTTATTTGCAAAAAATAATCAAAATCTGGAAGATCTCAAAACGGCTTGAACGACCCGAATAGGCTAGAAGGACAAGGCGTAATGTGAACAAGGCAGAGACAAAAGTGCCCAGAAAACCAACCCTACCCCAATCTGTCGATGATGCAAATCATTTTTTTCAAAGTTTCTAATATGCTTCACGCTTTGTTCAACATCTGCAGTGACGGTTTCACATCAATGCTTCCCTGTTGAGGTTTATAAAAAAAGTTACACCTGTACGGGCTGGCCTGTCTCAACGGAGGTGGGGGCGGAACTGCGGCTACTGCAAGTGTCGTGTCCACGTGACTTCTTCGCTGCAACGACGTTGATGGCGCCGAGGATTCACTGAAATTCGTTGATTTAATCATTAAAATGCGATTTACTCCTTTAAAAATAGACAAATTCTGCTGCATACTCGGCACGTAGGCATTCGGGGGGGGGGGGGGGGGGGGGGGAGGAGCAAGGAAAAATAGCAGAACCCGGCGTTCCCTTTGCCTCCGTAGTCAGCGGCTTACTGCCGGAGCAATGACTATGACTGCTAGAGAGTGAGGAAAAGAGGAGACCGGGCAGAGACGCAGACGAAACGCACGCGCGCACCGGCTACTAATCGCATGATTGCATTACAGAAGGAGCAGAAGTAAGTGGTAAGGTGAGAGCGGCAGAGAAACCAGAGTACGGACTCTCTCGATTTCCCATGCTCATTCGCTGCTCTGAACGATGAGAACAGGAAGAGTTGAGAGACGATCGCTCAGGGAGTGAGGTAAGAGGTTATTACTATCTAGTATGCATTGTACAGAGGAGGGAAGGTCAGTGTGAGGTAAAGACGTAGAGCACTTTTCTACCGCGCTCAAGACCATTTTACGAGGGCTCAAGGCCTTACTGGTGCCACTCATACCTTCGTGAGAGTGAAATTCGAGCGATGGGTCAAACATAGAGAGAAAAACACTGAAATGTGCCCGCCAATCTCACTTAAAAGCAAATTTACAACAATCTAACAATAAGAAACGCAAGCAAATGGCATGTCGAATCGGTAGATCATCACTCGCAAGACCGGAACCAGCCACAAGCAGAGATGATGATGAATATGAGCCGAGAGATAGAGCCGAGATATCCCTCCTCCACTCCATCTCTAACTCTCTCCAATAACCGTGCGCTCTCGCCTCCGTCATCAGGGGAGATATGAATTTACATGCGGTAGCTTATGAAATGGAGATGGGGCAGCAGAGATAAACTATAATCGAGACGAGATTCATGCGGGAAATGACCTCTAATTGCGCGCTACGTTTGCTGATGACGAGTTGGATTTTTTTCCACTACCGAATGGATATGCATTAATGAATTGATCGCTTCCATCTCAAAAGAGACGACTGAAACATATTGCACATCTGGGAGCAACTCCATCAGAAGATTATACAAGGAATGAATGTTTTTGACGTTTTCGGATGAATCATCATCCAAATTCGCGAACTTCATCAAAGAACGGGAAATAACTGAGTGAACTTTCCCAGAGGAGGAACAGAGTACTCACAGAAGGGAGAGAATACCGGAATGGAATGTGTGCCTCTAATCGACATGTGATCGGAAGGAAAGGGGGAAGGAGGAGGAAGAAGAGAGGGAACAGGAGAGTTCTCAGCCTTTTGTCATTCATTTCATGAATAGTCATGAAAAGGTGACTTAAAATCGAAATAGGCGTGAAGAGATAAGGCATCTAGCGGAATCAGTATCGAGGCAATCACTTGATAGTAAATGCTTGTTTTCGAATAGCCTGACTCTCCTCATTTCGCCTGTTCTCTCGCTTTTTCTGGTGAGTTTTTGTGTTGATCGCTCTCGTTTCCACACGCACTTGCGACTGAGACACAGCTGTCTAAAATGAGATCAGAGGATCGAGGTGCGGAATCAATACTCATCAGCGAAATAGAGACTTAGAAAAAAACAGGTGATGAAGCATGGAATGAAACAAATATTTGACAAAAAAAACATCCATTATCCATTAATGAATGAATGACTGATACAGGTGTGCAAGTGAGATTAGAGGATTGATGAGTGGCACCAACTTATTCTCGATGCATTAGATTGATTTGAGGAAAGAAGAAGGAACTGTTTGCAGAGACAAAACAGATACATCGACGCACATCCGTTCATTGTATCCTACGTGGATCTTGTGGGAAAAGAGAAATACCAGCTGTTACAAGATCAATGGGTATCTCGGGATAGCCAACGATTTTTAGTCACCCAATGATGTACAAAAATGATGAATGATGTCAAATATACGGGAGGAATATGATAAGAGAAAATAATAAGAGACAATCACGCATCTGTTCCCACAGCACATTCAACGTGAGGAGAATGTCCCATTCTGCCAGCAGACTCTTGAGCTCATTCATTCACTGCCAGCTGTCGCAAGATCAGTGGATATCGGGGAAATGAGATCAATGAAATGAAAAGAAATAAACGAAGAAGAGAACTGCGATCGATCATTGAACTCAAGAAGATACATGTTCGGAAGATACAGCTGTGTCAACGCTTAGAATGTTGAAGAGATTTGTGATCAAGAGCGTATTCTGAGATGGGATCTTTTCCCACGCTCTTTCCCATCTACACGAGCTTGGGGTAACATTGAAAATGTTGAACAGATTTGTGATCAAACAAGTGACATTCACGATGAAGAAACAGAATGAAATAGATCCGCATCTGTTCCCACACGAGGAGGAAAGGGGGAATTCCGGGAATCGTGCATGTGTCAGCTGATACGCGTATTGTGTCACAATTTGTGTGAGAACGGGAAGAATGAGTAGAGTCCCCCCCGCTTTCTCGCTTCTCCCATCGACGAATGAGTATTGTGAAAAGCGAAGACGATAGTGTGTGAAAGCGAGACGCGACGGCAAGAGATAACGCGAGAGGAGTTGCAACGCGCGTTTCGGGTTGATTTCAGGATTTTCCAGCCAAAAATGTGGATTGATCAAATATGTTTCGTAATCTGCTCAAGTTTCGCTTTCATCATGTCTCAACAATAGAACGTAGAGCTCCAGTCCTTCAAAAAATCTGCCGGGCATCAGAAGACACGATCAACATTTTTACAAATGTATTTGTGTGGACAATCGGTATCAAGGCGAACAGTATCAGAGAGATACAGGTTTCGGAAAACACCCCGAATGACGTTTTTACGTGCTATTTTGAGCCGATTTAGTGACGAAAACATGATTGCGATATTTCGTCACAAGAGTACGCGGCCAGAGATCGACCAACTCATGATCAGGTGTGGGAAAATAGTCCCGTGCGCTCCTCATTTGGCATGCTGTCTCTGACTGTCTGGCAAGGGAAATGGAATTGTGAAAGAAGCCGCTCTCTTAGGATCTATGCAATACTTCTACGAATCCAGTAGAGTTCGAAATACGGGACGCCGTCTCTTCATTTCGCACACTCTCTCTCTCGCCACTCTGACCGGTGAGAGAGTGTGTGAAATTAAGAGACGATTACCCGTATTTCGAACTCTAGTGGCAAAAACGGTGTGCTTTGAGCAGATCCATTGCCGACATATCGTTCCAAACCCGGGACTGGTCCACATTGAACGCTTGTTCTTGCACCTTTTGCACATAAACGCGTGCGAGAATGAGGGAAACGAGAAATAATGGGCCTAACAGAGCAGCAGAAAGAAACGAGAGCGCAGAGAAAAGAAAAGGGTAGAGGGATTGGGATTGGGACAAGAGATGGGGATTGAATGAAAGTGCGGGGCGAGAATCGAGCTCGAAATTCAATAGAAGAAGAAGAGGGGGAACGGAAGGGACTCTCGTCGCTCAATCATCGATCGCGTCCCCTAATCTATGAACAAACTTTGCTATTTTTGCTCGAGATCGGCGAGAGATCAGGTGATTTTGAGAGAGCGCCAGAGAGTTAGAGACATTAGAGTGAAAGTAGAACGGGGAGCCCGGGGCAGTTGGTAGGACCGGAAGCGAGAGAGTGTGGGGATCGAGGAGAGTAGTCCTGACTCTCTCGATTTCCCATGCTCTCTCGCTCTGTCTGACGTGCGAGAGAGCACGCGGATCGAGGAGAGCGCGGATTCAGGAATTCCGTGAACTGTTACACACAGTCGCGTCGTTTATCGCTCTCCTGAATCTCACTCTGTGCCGTTCCTATCCGCCTCCGCGCTCTTATCTCTTCAGGATTTGACAAGAAAAGCAAATCGTCGCTAACCGCAGTAAGTCCGGCGGATAGGGAATGGATGAATGGACCGGAACAAAGAAAGGAGGTGCACCGGGGGAAAACAATCGACAACCCAAGTAGGGAGAACACAGCTGTGTATTTGAGGAGTCGATGCTTTGTCTGACTCTCTCACTTTCCGATGTTCTTTCGCGTCTCTGATCGACGAGAGAACATTGCGAAATGAGAGAGTCAGGGGATTGGTCGAGGAACCGGTACAAAAATCTCGTGGATTTCTGCACGGCTTCAAGAGCAGTAATAACACCCTCTCGTTCAGCGCATTTGCTATGGAGTGGGATAAGCGCGGATAATCTGAGATGTAATCTCACTTTGATCTTCCATAACGGACACACGACATAGTCCGATGATCACTACTCAGATGAACTACGGGAATTGAGCGCCACTGTAAAATTGGTTAATTTCCCACTAGAGCAACACAGCGCGGTCCATTTACACTAATGTGATGGGTCCAAATGGAAAAAGGAGGAGGAAGTGAATACAAATCAGCGAGAAAAGTAGTAGTCAGCATACGATTAACGATGACGAAATGGGCGACTCTTCCGGCAAAACTACCACTTTTTACTACTTTACAGATGACTCAGACCGGAAAAAACCACCTCGAAAAACATAAAGCGGGATTAAAAACTTCTTTCCAGACGATTTTATTTTATAAGTGACTCAGATCGGCAAAACAACCTAGTGGAAGAAAAACAGAGAGCGGCAAGTAAAAAAGAGAAGCCCTCGTTCTAGAGCCCATGAACATAAATCAAGTGTCGAAAGTGTTCATGGGGGAACAAAGTGGAGAAAGTGAAGGAGAATGGCTCAATGTCAGAACTAGGGCTGGTTCCACATGAGGTGGCCTCACAATTTCATACACTGTTTTACTGGTCTGATAAAAGAGAATCTAAATTAAGCGAAATGAGGAGAATATTTTTTTGCTTCTTTTGCCATAGCCAGAGCGCAATTATTCTGCCCTTTTATTAGATAAAAACGTGCGAAAATCTAAACGGGAGGTTATTCCAGTGATCCTAAGTGATGGAAGAAAATGTGGCAGAATGGACGAAAAGGAAACACTGAGCCAGAAAGGGAAAGAAGGGGGATTAGGCCAGTCTATGTTTGAGTAGGGAATTCGGAATGATTTCATAGAATATGATCATGATTTAGGCTCCAGACGAAATAGTCGATATTCGAAGAAGGCCTTGGACGGGGATATAAGAGACTGGATGAATCCCGCAGTTACAAAAAATCTTCAATGACAAAATATGAAAATATTTTGTCTAAATGGAAAAGCTTGCCAAATTAATATTTAAAAAGTAGAGAAGAATACCCAAAAAAAGCTGAATGCGGTTCTAGATACGGACCTCCTTGGAACACCAATTGCAAGAAGAACAGTCAGACATCTTCCAGAAAGGGGAAGGGGATTAGCACCGGGGAATGTATGCGTTTCCCCTCACTCAATGCTGACGTCGAGACGGATTCAGAAGGCGCTCTCTCCATTAACCATGCTCTCTCGCCGACTCTGACTGACGAGAGAGTGAGCGTATTGAGGAGGGTCTTGAACACAGAAGAGATCTGGAAGCGCTAAAGAAAGGAACGTAGAGGGCAAACGGCCTCTGCGTTCTGTTTTATCTCTCGCCCTGTTGATGCAAACCCCCGGATGTCCCGAATACACTGTGTATGAAGGAAAAAGGCACACTTCAAGGGTCAGGAAAGGAACGGCTTTTTAAGTGGATGTGAGCCATTTGGAACATGGAGCATCAAAGAAAATCACATTAGAACGCTTGGTCTAAAATCGTTGGGAAATGATCTAAGAGATCGGAGGGTATCAGTTGATCCTCAAACTTTCAAACAAACTGAGGATCCTAGATCAACAGTTGGGAGAGATCAGCGATCGAAAGATAACGGCTTGGAGAGACAGAAAGAGAACTCCGCTGTTCGTCCCGTACATTGGACACAAAGTAATCCACTCCACTTCCACTAGGGGGTCAGGGGCGGCGGAAAGAAACAATTTCGCTCGAGTCTCCGACTTGTTAGAGATCATGAAGAATGAAGAGACAATCGTCGGCCAGACAAGAAAAGAGAGCATGCGAAATGAGGAGAGCACAGGGACAGGAAGGGTAAAATTTCGTCCGTGTCCACGAGAAAAGATGCTAATTCGAGACAAGGACAGGGTTCGCTTAGAGAGTGCAACTTGTTTGGATTTGATTTTCATATAAAAAATGTACAAATCGACAATTCAACCTATGCTCGGAGTAAATGCAAGGATTGAAACGTATTTGGAATTCATCCCTTCTCATGATTGAATGAGACATTTCGGTGCGAGAATTTAATAAAAAAGAAGAACTGCCTAATTTTACTCAAAGGTCAGCGGGAGTTCGCGCATGGGGCGAAACTTTCTGGCTAATCGCACGTTTGGTTTGTTTTCCACGATGAATTTCGCTCCTATTGATGCTACAATATTCTTGTGAATATGAGGCCGTTTGCGATAGAGTCGAGCAGATTCGGAGGGTGTTGGCACAGCTCAAAAATATCGATTCTCTGAAAATGTGTGATTTAGGGTTCTCAAGGGTGCTGATGACGATGAGCATACTCATTTTTCATTTTTTGCTCTCGTTGGCTCCAGACGACGTCACGTCGAAATCGGTTTTTGAGGAATTTCTCGACTCCTGATATCGCCAAAATTAAGTGAACATGGCTCACGGGGTAGAATTTGACGCTGATTTCACCTGTTTACTTCATTTTTTATCAATTTCAAAAATAACCCCTGAAAATGGAACTTTTTACTGATTGGTTTGCGGGCTTAGCAACCGGCATAGATCGAACCGGCTTGACGAGAGGATTCCAAATCTATGATTTGAGCGAATTTCATCACCGGAATTCCGAGATTGAAACCGAAGAGTAGTCGTGGTTGTAGATGAAATGGCTCATTTCCTCTTCTCTCCCCTCTTCCCTCTCTTCCCAAGTCGCGCATCCGATCTTTCGTCTCTGCGCTCTCCTCTTTTCCCATGCTCTCTCGCCGCGTATCTCTCTCTCGGGGCCGGGAAGAAGTAAACAAGTCGGAAAACGAGCCATTTCATCTACAACCACGACTACTCTTCGGTTTCAATCTCGGAATTCCGGTGATGAAATTCGCTCAAATTATAGATTTGGAATCCTCTCGTCAAGCCGGTTCGATCTATGCCGGTTGCTAAGCCCGCAAACCAATCAGTAAAAATTTCCATTTTCAGGGGTTATTTTTGAAATTGATAAAAAATGAAGTAAACAGGTGAAATCAGCGTCAAATTCTACCCCGGGAGCCATGTTCACTTAATTTTGGCGATATCAGGAGTCGAGAAATTCCTCAAAAACCGATTTCGACGTGACGTCGTCTGGAGCCAACGAGAGCAAAATATGAAAAATGAGTATGCTCATCGTCATCAGCACCCTTGAGAACCCTAAATCACACATTTTCAGAGAATCGATATTTTTGAGCTGTGCCAGCCCTTGCTCGATACTACCGCAAACGGCCTCATATATGGAGGCCGTGAAACTCATCCCAAATTTCTAGCTAGCAAGACAACTAAATCATCGGCCCAGCAAGAGGAACGTAAAATGACCGAATATTCCCGAATCACCTCCAGCGAGAGGGAGTCCGTTCCACCTACTTACATCCACTACCTACAATTACATGCTCATCTCTCTCGAGAAATGTCTCCCACTCCCTCCTTTTCGCACACTCTCTCTCATCCTATCTAGCCTCCCTACACTCTCCTCGTTTCGCCTGCTCTCTCATCAAGCAGATCAAGCCTCTCGAGATACTTCAGAGCGTCTGCGCTCTCCTCGTTTCCCCTGATCACTCGTCTGCTTTGGCCGGCGAGAGAGCAGGCCAAATTGAGAGAGTGCGAGCGGGTTCGAGAATGTGTCAAGTGGCGTGTCTCAGGTAGGTCAAGATATCGTAGTAGTCAGCAACCGTAACCGGTATGTATCGATTGATTACTGTATACATGGTGCGCCTCTGCGCCGTTTCTCAATGTGGCGACGAATACTAACGTGCCACACCACGCACCACGCATGTGGTGTTGTATCTCTTCCAGACACAAAGAACAGGAAGCGGGCGAGTCTGAGCAATAATCCCAGAGAAAAGCCCAAAATTGGCTGCTGGATCGCCGGCCGGTTCGCCGACCTTCGAACCGTAAAGGCGCCATAATGGTGCGAGTGGAAGGCGACGTTTCTCATTCGTCGCCGTAGCTACACCACCATGACCTCTGACCTAACTGCCGTGCAGTAAAGTGATGTGGGTGAAGCGTGAAGACGAGAGAGCATGCGAAATAGAGAGAGTCAGAGAAAAACAGTATTTCGTAGCCGAAACCCGATACGATCGGTTCTATTTTTCGCTACTTGAGGCCTTCCGGACTCTCTTCATTCCGCCTGCTCTCTCGTCGGTTTGAGAAAGAAGAGATCAAGGGGATTTGTGAGACTGGAGTAGACGAGAGAGAAGGTCAAATTGAGAGAGTCCGGGGAAAATAACGCTTCGCTCCCTTTGAAGGCCTTGCATCGTATCCGATTTCCCCTCAACCTCCCTCTGGCTTTTCGCAATGCTTGCATACTCATCGAGAAATATAAAGTTGATACTACTTTACGAATGCGCCATAAAATGCGGATTCCAGATGAAATAAAGTTCATCATCATGGTTCCTACACAATACGGCGATAAAACATGCGCAATAATAAATGAGCGCTCTCTCACTTTCGCGTGCTCTCTAGCACTTCTCTAATCTCTCCGCGCTCTCTCGATTCCTCCTGATCCCTCGCTGCCGGAGATCAGCGGATACTTTGAAAGTCACCGATCCATTTCACTATCTCTGCGCTCTCTCACTTCCCCTGATCTCTCGCGCACATCACTTCTTGCAATACACGACGGGTTAGTGATAGTTTTGACAAGACACCATCCGCTCTCCTCGTTCCGCACACTCTCTTGCCTCTTGAGCGCGGAATTGAGTGAATTTCCGGAACGGAAAAAGGGATGAGGGCTTGATTTCGAGAAGGAGGCCCCCCCCCAATTTGTCGTCTCAGACGGCTCTAGTAGCAACTTGAGCGAATTTGCCGGCACTCTCTCGTTTCCGCACGCTCTCTCGCCTGCTCTAACCTTTTCTCTTTCTCTGCGCTCTCCTCATTCAGCACACTTTCTCGTCTGCTGTTAGCCGAATGACTAAGTGCGCCGTTCCTCCTAACGCGCTTCTTATCACTAGACAGTGTTACACTGGTGCGCGGTGTGGCGGCGCATTAGTATTCGTCGCCACGTCCCAAATTGCATTACAGCATTTTCCAGAATTGGGAAAGGGCGCTGGCACGCACCATGCTGCCAAAGTTCAAAGATAGATTTTGCAGAAAGTATAAGTGCACGGTTCTGCGAAAAAGCCTCTCGAGAGCTCTCACAGTCGATCAACAAAACTTTTGGGAGTAAGCACACACTGACTAATCGTACGTGGTGCACCTAGTAATCGTCGCCTGTCGCAAAACCGACAGGATCGCTCGCTATTGGTAATCGTCGCCTTACCGGGGCACACGCTTCTTCACACGACGCACGACGATCGGCGTGCTGGCGGCCGAGTAGCGTTGCTCCACCCAGGGACCGCCCACGGCGAATTTCAGCATGATGATGACGGCGATCTTCCCGTCGGGACCGGGATTTGAATATTTTCAAATCCGGGAAATGGCGGGAACCGGGAAGAACTAGTTCGACGACGTCGGGGTTATCACTGTTGAGTAGTAGGGATGCGGGAAGACGGGAGAGAAGAGGGAGAAGAAAAGGGGGCGGAGCTTGGTTCTTTGGCAGAAGAATAGTTGTGTTGGTTGTGCTATGAGAGTTGCCGCGGCCGGACCTCCCCTTGGGGGCATTGGCGAGAGATTGGGCGAGATTGAGAGAGTGCAGAGAGGGCAGAGACAGGGCGAGAGAGTGCGGGAAAGTGAGAGAGCAGCCCTTGCCGCGCGCGCTGATGCGTCATTATCACGACATGAAGCATCCTCGATCTCCTCTTTTCGCATGCTCTCTCGCCCGGTCTGACCGACGAGAGATCGCGCGAAATGGAGAGACGGCGCAGGTAGAGAGACAGAGAAAGCGAGAGAGTGGGCAGAGTGAGGAGAGTTATAAATAAAGTCATAAATTGGACGAAGATTGTTCATTGTGTGTTTACTTTTCGTCATATGGAAGAGCGACGCGGCGCTTGTTAGGAAATGTATTTGGCACGATTCCTGGATGACTTTTTCGGCGAAAATACAGGGAAAAGGCGAATATCGTAAACTAATTCTCACTCAGTTAGTCCAGTATTTCAAGATTGTCCACAAGGCATCACATTTTTCGGGTGGATCAAAGAAAATTTGTAATTATTTTTATTGCTCTTGCGGGGTTTCTTTCAGCCTGTTTTGCTACAACTACTACTATTTTGTTTGCCCCGCTCCGTTCTCCAGTGTATTATGATAATCCCCGCTGCAGCGGTAGTCTGAATCAAGCGGGAGTGGTTTGGGAAGCTCTTTTTCCGGGCAGAGAAAGCGAGAGAACAGGGAAAATTAAGAGAGCGAGAACGGAAAAAAAAGATAGGAGATGGGCAGAGAGAAAAATGGAAGAGATGGACGAACACTACTAGAGCGGCTACTACGAAATACGGTTGGTATTATGCGGCGCCTTTTGGATTAATGAAATGTGGCAACTAAAATGGCGTTTCAATTTTCTCATGAAACAGTTACAGAGAAATGTTCAATTTGGGGCGTACGAGATGAAAGAATGTTGTGAATACGGTGAACAGTGACCATAGCAACTGCAGGAATGCTATCAAAGAACAGAGTCTGTAGGATAATAAATCAGTTCGCGATTAAAGTGGGAGAATGAGCGATAGTGAATGGTAAGTGATATAATAATAATTATTTTTTCTACTGTCTGACTTCGCGTCAATGTTAAGCCGAGGATCAACCTAACCTTAAAAGATTCGTGAAACTCAAGTGTGAATTTCGCACGGATAATTTAAAATCATCGCCTCAATGGAAATCCCAATCAACATTTTACTAACCTCCGCTTCTTCTTCACTCCGATCATCTTCCTGATCTTCCTCATCGCCCTCGACATTGTTGATCTTTGATCTCCGCAATCGGACACGTTAGGCGACAGGGATCGATAGGACCTCCTATCGAAATCACAGTGATCTTTGATCTCTCGCGCAGCGCGGAAATCATCGTATCCGAGAAGAGCCGGCAGCGGAGGCACCATCGCTCGAGTCATTTGGATGATCTTTGATCTTTGAGGATCTTTTGAGACCTAGAAATCACAGCTAGGTCGGCGAATAAACGCGAAACGATGCGAATAGTGCGGGAAACGACAAAAATGATTCATGGAAGACGTACATAATTGGCGATTCGTTGTGATTGAAACAGTAATAGGAAGTCATTGGGGTGATCATTTTTTACGTAAGCCCTGCTGCCTGAGGGTCTGTTATGACCGTATCCAAGATGAAATTGCTACGAGATACATCAACGCTCGGCTAGCATCAAAGCAAGTGTGTGTATGCGTTGACGATCTAGTGGAGGTGCGAAAAGTGCGCGGCGCGCAAGTTCTTACGAGGCTTATGTGGAAAAGTGACCAGATTGGCGGAGACAAGTGCGCGGCAGCGCGCATTGCGAGCACTCAGCCCTCTAAATTAGCGCCTCTCGGAATCGCTCGGGACAGGAGGGAGCGAGAGAGCAGGTGAACGGAGGAGGGTGCAGAGAAGCAGAGAGCGGCGAGAGAGTGTGCGAAATGGAGAGAGTAATTCGAATCTCGCGTGAAAAGCAGTTGAAAGTAGCTCAAGGTTCGCTTTCTTCTCTCCCGTCGGCGAACGTTAATTATTCAGGCTAATTGGGGAAGGAGAAAGTTGCTGGACTAAAGCCATAGCTAAGACCTCAGAAATGGCAAATGAATAGTTACATCGATCAGTCTTCATAACACATTGCCTTGAGATACCTAGTTTCCATTGTATGTCATAGGCCAAAGCTAAACCTATCCGAGACTCGGGAAACCACAAAGGATGGCAGAGCCGTCACAGAAATTCTTGAGATTGGGGAAGAAGCTGACTTGTAAGTGCAACAATTTTCTTTTTCGACGCAGCTTCGGAAAAATAACAACGAATCAAAAGAGGAATTTGGAGTATAAACGGATTGCAAGAGAAGGAGACTGAAGACACTACTGGCTAAACGCGCGACTAAGTGCTACCACATGTGGTTCAGTAGGGAGTGTCAGATAGGCATGCCAAAGAGAGCGATCTGTTATTTGATGCTCAAGATTCGAAAACGGGCAAAGCGTACAGATCTTAAAATATCCTGTTGTATAAGAGACCCGGACAAAAATAGTAAAACACCCGAATGACAGCATAACTACCCAATCAACAAGTGTCAGATACACATGCCAGAGGGCTCCATTACCCGGTTATTAGGTGCTAACTGTTCGGTGTCTCACCTCTGATTTAGGATCGTGGGAACTGCTAGAGGGCTCGAAAGGGGGTCAGAATTAGGTGACGAACAGTGGTTTGTCACGCTGCTAAGCTTCCTGGTTTTAGAACCGCAAACGGGGTAAAAAGTGCTATCGAATGGGTTCTACAAAATCCAAATAGTTGAAAGTACTCTGGTGGTTGAGGGATCGTTAAAAAGATACTAGCGAGTAAAAAACAGCATAAAAACAGGTGACTCAGAAGCAATAGAATGGGGCCCAATCAACGCAAGCAAAGCGATAGATCATACGTAAATGAGCTGCCGCATCCTCCCTTCCCACTACAAATGCTTGATGTTATCGAAATACGGCGGAACATCAAAGGGGAAATGCCGCCGTCGTCATTACCGGATTAGCCCTGTGGCTGCAGCTAATTGTGTTGCCCCGAGGAATGGTCTGACTCTCTCACTTTCTCATGATCTCTCGCTCACTCTGATCGACGAAAGATCATTGTGGAATGTGAGAGTCACTTGATTGCCCTACCGTCTTGTGTGCGGTTATTTTCGCTGCGATAAATGGTCATTTTAATGCGATGATTGCGTGGGTTGACGATAGGTTGACAGTCGGCTAGGGGATAGGTTTCAGTAAGTCTTGATCATCCCGCAGAATCAATTCCAGCAATTCCTTCTTGAAGTGCTATTGAAAACACAGAACATAAAATATTGGAGCAAACGCTGCAAGAACACTTGAAATAGGAGAATGGCGAAGAAAGACGAGGAGTGAGAAGGATGGAAAAAGGGAACAGGCGGTCTACGATACTACCACAAAGCGCCGAACAATTTTCGGACTCTCTCATTTTCGCCTCCTCTCTTCCCAGAAAAATCAACGAGAGATCACGGGAAAGTAAGAGAGCCAGACAATGCTACAACAAAGGCTCTGTGTCGCTTGGAAGGAAGAAAGACAGCAGCGAAAACAGGCGTATCGCTCCGCAAATTGCAGTCATTTTGGCCCCCGTATCATGTCGAAAACGGACCATTTTGCTGCCGGATTCCGCATATTAGGAGCGCGAAAGCGACGGAATTGTACGAAATGTGAGCCTTTCCTAGCCTAATAAGTGGGGCTCTCGAGACACTCTCTCAATTGGCAGTGCTCTCTCGCCGGTCTGAGATGCCGAGAGACAGAGCGAAACGAGGAGAGCGCAGGGCTAATAAGCAAGAGACGATGATGCACACGACATACTTTGACATGCGATATCTTGCTAAATCTGCTTGCTGCGCTCTCTCGATTTCGCCTGATCTCTCTTCCTGTCTAACCGGCGAGAGAGCATGGGAAATGGAGAGAGCGGTCCTGTCCCCTAGTGAAGTCACTCACTGAGATCGCACTAGGCGATAGGGGAAATACAAGAGAGAGTGACAGAGATGCCAGAGCGAGCATTAATAATCGGGCGAATCTCGGTCATTTTGTATAGAAAGAGGTGCGCGAAGGACAGAGACGCAGAGGAAGCATTCTGCCAGGGAAATCTAATAAGAATAGGGAAGGAAATAGGCAGGCAGGGAATAGAATCCTCCTATTCTCGAGAGCGATTTATGAGGCATTTTCCGCCGCAGCAGTGGAATGGGTCTGCGGAACTGAGCTCCTGCGCGTTCCTTATGTCCTCACTGGGAGGTTTTCGAATGGGGCTGTCAGGATGAAATATCGGTCTCTTAGTTCAACGTGGTTTCTCGTCGGAATGATGAGACGTTCTATAACTCTAGGAGTTCTACAAGCTGGGAACCACCGAGACATTGCGGAATATGAAGAAAGCGCAGAGAAGGACGGCAATTCGAGACCGAAATCGAGCGAGAAACGTGAGTCATCTGTGTGTGTGTGCGGACAATGGGAGACTAATCGCGAAGGAAGATGAGGTAATGAGGTGAAGAGAGAGGAAGGACGGGGAGTGGGCAGACAGTTAGAGAAAGACGAGAGATCACGGAAAGTGGAGAGAGCCGATGATGGATGCGATATCATATCATTAACTAACGGCGATTGATCCCCAGCGGGAGTTATCAGATCCAGGATCATATCAAAACAAATCGAGATGGGGAGAAAGTGGGAGATAAAAATAGAAGATTGGGCATTCCTGAACCTCAACATGAGTGATAGTCTCAGAATCTTTAAACTCCCTCACTTATTCGACAACTAGCAGTGTAAAAAAGAGCTCGAGAGATTATGATTGAGGCTGGTGGTGAAAATTACGAAGGACGGATCGGATAAGAGGATATTGAAGTATATCGTTTTTTTTGGGAGCTCTGAATTGATAGAGAGGGATAGAAAACGATATTGAAGTCTGCTCGAATCTCTATCGGCTGACAGTAAATTGAATTCCACCAGGCAAAAGGCTCCGTTTCGGAGGAAGAACGCGAATTATTCGCCCAGATTATGCAAATGAATGCCGATACTCACGCATCACATGAGTATCTAGACTGAGAAGAAATGACTCACAAAAATCTGCCAATTTAAATGAATAAAAAGTGTTCTGGATCAACTTCTAACGTACACTTAGAGTCGGGATATGATGATAGTATCGCTGTCAGTAAAAAAAGGGGAGCGACGATTCCGAAACAGCCACAGAGAAAGCGCGGTCGCTCGAGCGTATGAGTCGCGCTGTTCTCTCAATGTCTCTGACTCTCTCCATTGTCCATGATCTCTCACTCTGTCTAACCTACGAGAGATCAGACCGCAAAGGAAGAGACAAACGCTCCCTTTTGAGTGACCACAGAAGCCGCTGTCATGTCCAGTCACAACAACAACAACATTGCCGCTGTTTTCCCTAGTGAGAAATGTCGCCGGGATCGTCTCTCCATTTCACGCTCTCTCTCACTTTGCCTGACCAAGAAAATATCTCTAGTTCTCTTCTTTTCTCACGCTCTCTCGCTTTGCCTGACTGCAAAATATGGAATACAATGGAGATAATCTGTGAAAATGCCACTGATCTCACACATTGTTATGGCTGGGAAGGGATGACTAATTTATGCAATCTATTTTTTTTGATTAATTTTTACGTACTCGGTCTTGCACGAATCGTTGATCAATCGTGATCAACATCTATAGGAAAGGCGTGAAACACATCGGTACAACAAAACGAGATGAGGAGAGGTGAAACGAGTGCGCACGTGCGAACTCTATGAATAACCTAGTAGGAAGAGGGAGAGGCTCAATCTGCGACACTCTCTCTCTCACTTTCGCACACTCTCTCGTCGTGGCTCAATTTCACTCAAGAGAGGACGCGAGCATGGACATGTCTATTATCTCGTTCGAGTAGCCGTCTCTTCGTTTCGCACACACTCTAGCCGGTGAGAGAATGTGAGGAATCACGTTACCTCTCGTTCAGAAGCACTAGAGTTCTCGTGAGGCTATTAGATGGCGTTTTGAATGCGAGAGGAGATCGGAATATCAACGTTTCAAGCATTGACTATTTTGCAGAGTGAGTTATGCTTCACGATGGCTACGAATACTTGAGCGAGCGCCGTGGCAACAATCACTCGAGAATACGCAAAATAAATAAAACTTTCCAAGTAGTAGTCGATGAGACACCTTGGCGCACTTTCCAGGGACGACAGAGAGAGAACAGTTCAGTGGGATGGTACTGTCTTATCATTCTTATCATCGACGATCGCCGCTCATGCGAATTTGAACGTTCAGTCGATTGTGTAAAGTCATGACATCATACGGCAAGGACATGAGACAATCTAGGGGTAAATGGAGTAAGGAATTGTCTCCGGGAGCTAAATCGGAATGATTGCCCTCGCTTCGCGCCCGTAAGCCGCTATTCTACTCTTGAACGGCATCACGATCCGTTACACAAACCGTTCGGAACGATTACGCTCACAAGTCAAGCAGTGAACTCCTGTACGATTTTGTCTTAGTTAGTAAAGAGGAGTCAGTCCCTCTCACTTTCCCATGCTCTCTCGCTTCTCTGTCCAAGGAGAGATAAGGGAGAATGGAGAGACGAGACCCTCCTCGTCTCTCACGATCTCTCGTCTGTCAGAGAAGGCGAGAGAGCAGGCAAAAGGGAGAGAGTCAGAGGTAGAAATGGGAGCTCGTGTTTGCAGTTCGGATGCGCTCGTTAGCGCAAATTTGCATTCACTGAACTGAGGTGTTGACAGAAGCGGAGAGGGGAGTTCGCACAACAGGGAGCTAGTGAGGCTAAGTGAGCAGTACTGATAGGGATGACAACAACTAACTACGAATAAGGTTTTCGAAAAAACGATGTTGAAGACGTTGGATGAGTAAAGGTAAGCACAACAAGGCTAGGAAGCGCCCACTTCATTAGTATTGTAACAGAACTAGCGAGAATCAGAATGTTCAATTGCTAGAAGCATCAATTGGGAATGTGTGATAGAAATTTGGAAGTTGTGAAACTCCTGATTAGGGTTCTCTTATTGGAAAATCAATCGTTATTGGAAAATGGACCCCTCTCCCCCTCATGTTCCAATAGCGACCGAGAACAATGCGGTCTCTTATTGGAAAATGATTCTTATTGGAAATCCAATAGTTATTGGAATTCCAATAAGGAGAACAAAGGATTTCTCTCTCAAAATGACCGATCATTCCTTATTGGAATTCCAATAACTATTGGAAAATTGAGCGCCGCGCTCGAGATCGTTATTGGAAAATGAGAGGGAGGGAAAATCCTTTGTTCTCGCTATTGGAATTCCGGAAAATTTTCCAATAAGAGAACCCTACTCCTGATCGTTTATGATAAATTTATAAAACAAATCTGGCCGCAAAATCAATTGACTAATCTTCCGCTCGAAAGTTGCAGTACAGTTGAAACGTAACCAAATCCTAACAAGGGATGCAATTGGCCTCATCAAAACAGGAACATGAAAGTGACACGCGTGTTCTCGATTTCACACATACGGGCATGATTAGTGAGCGAATCACGCCTCCAAACATTGAATCTGGAATTGGAATTCCTGATTCGACGAGGATCCAAAAACGCATTTCGGTGGCAGAGGCAGTTATGCCCAAAAAGGAAGGCACAGAAAACGGTCATACGGTCATTGATAGAACGATTATCTGTGTCAGATAGGCAAGTATGAAAGGGTCAGAGTGTGGTCTGCAGAACCTCTCGCTTTAGAGATCATAGACGATTGAGTACGTTAGAGAGTCAGACGTCATACATCGCTAGATAGCACTCAGAAACAAGAGAGTCAGATCGATCAGAGCAACGAGAGGTATCGGCGGAAGTGGCAGTCAGAGAGGTTCCGGTAGGTCATTTAGAGCAAATATGGCAGACTTTTGTTTGTTCCCCGTTGCTGTTTCTTTGCAAGTGCCAGATCAAACAACACACACGGGAGAACACATACGTACACGCGATTATGACAGGAAGCCGGCCCGGGGTACTTTCCGGTTCTCGATTTGGGGTATTTTCCGGTTCTAACTTTCTTGGCAGGATAATTTTTAGAGGCCTAATCGCATCGCCTTCTTTGTACAGTTAGTTGACCATCAAGCACTAGGGGGAAAATTGAGAGGCAAGCGACATACCTCTCCACTGGCAGACTGGTCGACTTGTGAAGCGCGAGGACGACCTCGCAGTCGGCCTCGGCGTCGAGGCGAGACGTCGTCGGCGTTGACGTCGCGTCGATGGCCGCGGACGCGCCGGGCGCGTCAGCCGTCCGCGCGGACGCGGACGCGAACAGCAGCCGACGCGCCCACGAAGTGGCGCGCGTGGGCCGCGCCTGCGCGGCTTCCGCCGCAGCAGCTGCCGCGGGCCCCTCGGCACTGCAGTTGACACGAGAGTTAGAGACAGGAAGCGGTCACGATACGAATGACTGTACTATGCATTTTTTTCGTTCGGTTTAGTGAAGAGTATTGAAGTAGCTTACGAGTAAACGCGCGCCGATAGATCAGGCGAGTCCACCGCCGTTCCCTCATTGCTGGAGATTCTCGAGGAATCCGTCGACCTCGTTCCTAATTATTTAATAATTTTTGAAAATACTAATTAATTAATTAATTAATATAATGTAAAAGTCACGTACCACTCCCGCCAGCGAAAGTGTGCCGCGCGAACGACCCCTTCGAGGAGGACCTGCAACGTGGTCTAATGATTGGTGCGGTGGTGTGATGATTGGCAATCGTCGCTTGTCAAAATTTCGACAGGAGCGACAATTTAGTAAACGTCGCACTCACCGCACGAAGGGTCGATCGGCGCGCACCCGTCGTTTGACGTCCTCCATCGTCTGGAACTCGGTTCGGCCGCTGGAATTTTATTCATTACACAAGAATGTTCGCACGTATCAAACAGGAAAAATGCCTAAATATTTCACTTATTCGTGAAACTCAACCGACATTTCGAAGTTGAGGAATGTGAAAAGTAAAAAAATGGCAAAATCTTCTGATGAAATAGTGAATAAAAGCAATAACGAGGTAATGCGTCATAGGTAATCCCAAATGATGATCGAAATCGCACTCTCGGGATTTATTTTCATGTGACCGGAAGCGAGAGAGCGTGCGGATCGAGGAGAGCGCAGACAGGCAGAGATAGGGCGAGAGAGTATGGGAAAATGAGAGAGTGAAGTGGGAATTTCGAGGAAAATGGACTTTTTGTGTGCGCACCTGTAGCGGAAACGGCTGCCGATGTTGAAGAGGCCCTTCGGAGGCTTGACGGGTGGGGCTGGAATGAATTTTGTATTATTGATTTTCATGTTTCAGTTTATGCTAACGATTACGCAATAATTCAGTTTCAGATACGTTTCTCAGCCAGTACTCATTGTGAGAAACATTCAACCGATAATCGCCCTTCTACGTCCAGACATGAAAAATTCTATCATCCTTCGGATCAATAAAGGTCCAAGTACATTAGATGAACGAAAGATTAGAATCAAAGATCAAAGATCAGAGAATAAAGATCAAAGATCAACTCACCGATCAGCCGGAAGAATGTGTGGTGCTCGACGCAGCTCTTCCACAGCGCCTGAAAATTGTGAATTTATCAAATTCTCTGAGTCCGAATTCGTGCTAGTTCGAGTTCTAACGCCTATTCTACACGGACTCGGAGACCGTATGATTCAAGGTATAATAAGATAAGAGATCAGAGATCGAAGACCAAAGATCAAAGTCCACGAACCTTGCACGCGGGCGACGAGAAGCAGTGGAACGTGAGCACCGAGTCTTTCTCAGTCTGCAAAGATCAAAGGTCAAAGATCAGAACCAATCTGTCTATCAAAGGTTTGTACTTTACTCCTATCCAAAGCGACCTAGTGAAAGGAGTATTGATTGGATATTGTGGCGGTATTGTAAGGATACAACAATAAAGGATCAAAGATCAAACCTGATCATCGATCATCGTCCGGATTTCAATCGCGAACTGTTTCCGCTTGAATGAGATCTTCATGATGCACGACCACGGGAACTCGGAGATCTTGCGCAGTTTCGACGGGGAGAGGTCTGCAAGGGTGGTGTGATGTAGGGTGTGGGATTGATGGCGACGGATACTAACGATCGTCTATTCAAATTTTGACTCGGTCGTTAAAACTTCGATTAAATCAACGAAAGCGCAAAGCACAATCTTCTCACCAACGGTCCGGCTCCTTCCAGTGGGCGGTTCGGGCGCGAACACGATCATTCCGAAGGCATTGGCCCCAACGGCAAGGGTCGAGTCGACAATGTCCTGCAACGAAGATGGTTGATCATTGATTGCTGATCATCGCAGCTGATCTCAACGTCATACAAAATTTAAAAAATCGAAATCTTCGATTGATCAGTTGCAATACGCTAACTACATTCACATAAGCTAGATGAAACATAACTGCACTGCCTCACTATTCTATAATATTTCGTAGTTTGAAGTTCTGTGATCTTTAAATTGTGATCTTTGATCTCTGCGCTCACCCTGCACTCAAACAGTTCCACTCCGTACAGGTCCAGTCGCTTCGCGTGCTCGATGAACGCGAATTCTGCGTCGGCAGGCATCATTCCGCTGAAAAAATAAATAAATTGCAACTATTATTAACAATTATTTCATCAACCAGGATAAGTATGTTCATGATAAATCGGAACAGGCTCTTGATGCATTTTTGGGGATGCTCTGCCGGTATCATTCCGCAGTAATCGCGTAGTCTTTTTTTAAATAGTTTTTTGTTGTTCTCATCGACTTTCCTGCAATATCATTTCCCGACCGTTCACACAAGCTTAATGCGGTCGGTGAAGCTTAACCGAAACTTTAGCCGGCTCCACTTGATTTTATAATAGGCTTCTCACAGGAATACGTGTTAAAACTCACACATGCTGTGGGTGCAGGGCCGCTACTCGCTCGCCGAAATCCACAGGCTGATGAGGAGTGAAGACCTGCAAAGATCAAAGATCAATCCTACCCTCCTCTGTTTAGGATGCTCCAAGTGCACAAATTTTGGTTTATCCCTTTGGAAATGCTTTGATTTAGAAAAACAAATTAACTAACCAATCCGTCCAGATAGTTTTCGCCGTGTTCCTCCGCCGAGAAGTCCCCGAATTCGGCTGAAAATGATATTTTACTTATACTTGTTGTTATTAGTTTTTCGAAGATACCCCCCCCCTTCAAATTTACGAGTATCGCATTTTTGCTTGGATACTCTCGTCTTCAACGGTCATCCATCTTCTCGGCGCGTAAAAAGAGTAGCCACTCTTTCTCCTTTAGTGAGTAATATTCCCGCCCTTTCCTCATTTCCCCTGCTCACTCGTCGGGCAGAGAGGGCGAGAGAGTACGGGAAATCTTCAGACGCAGAGTAAGCGGTCCTGGGGGATTATCGCGCAAAGCGAAGCACTTCAGATTGCTGACCAAGGGGGGAGAGGAGAGATTGGGTAAATGAGAGAGCGAGGAAATAATACGAAGCCTCGATGAATGAGCTCAATGCTAATAGGGAAACATCCAAAAATGTTTCACGAAGAGCGTAAACATTCAGTCGATTGCATTGTGACCAATGATTAGCGCGTTCGTTTCGTTACCTAAAACGTATTTGAAGTCGATGACGCAATAATGAGAGAAAGATCATGTATCAAGCTCACACTGAGCCTCCAGTATGACTGACTGGCCTGCAGAATTATCAGGTTCTCGTAGCATCTGCCCTAAGCCAAACAATAGACTACAAATACCATAAATCAAAGATCAAACTACAAAGCTCAACTCACATTGTACTACATAGCTCGCGAGCAGTATCGCCGTGTTCTCCGAAATGGGCAGTCGCGCGTCGAGGATGTCCTTGCGCAGCTGCAGGAAGAGGTGGTATCTGCAAGGTGCATTTGTAGTTTGATCTTTGATCTCTGCTGTTAGTAGCTTCTTTGCTTTGAACAGGATCACTCATTGGCGGTCACGAAACGATATAGGTTTCACGAGTAAGATGAACGGATCAAGATTGACAACTTTGTGATTGCTCTGTGAGATAATAATAGATAAATAAAAAATAATGAAAACAACGTTGCAAGACAAGAACAGGCTCTGTCTTTTCTTCCGGTGTTGTGCGGCAGGCATGCCGAGCCAATCTTTTAGTGCTGTGAACAGTTTATATTCTCTCACCTTGTGTACTCCTCGACGAGTTTGGACGGGTCGGACACGTAGAATTTCACGCGGAAGTAGAGGTTATAGGGCGGACCTGTGGAGATCAAAGATTAAAGTACAATAAGACCGAACAACTATAGGGAGGGCTAAACAAGCAATAATAATTCCTAATTTTTTTCAAGTTACGTTTCACATAGCTTACTAGAGCTTGAGATATCGAATTTCGGGAATGGTAGCTGCTGATGTTATACAAAAAAACTCACAGATCATTTGCTTGCGTATCGACTTGTCGGCGTCCAGCCATTTCTGAAATAAATGCGATTGTTTGATCACCGTAGATTCCAGCATAACCAATAGGAGCATCTACCACCTCTCTAACAGTTCTACAATATTTCCTATCTTAGCCCAAACAGCCGAGTCCAAAGATCAAAGATCAAAGAGCAAACCTTCTGCTGCGTCTCCTCCCCGGGGTCCAGCAACGACAGAAACTGTAGGCCGAAGTAGTCCCGCTCGACGATCTCCAGATACTCATAGACACGGTCCAGCAGCTCCCCGCCTCGGGCTTGGCGCTGTAATTAATTAATTAATTAATTCAAAAAATATATAAAAGTAAGCGGAGCCTACAGAAAAATAATGTAATTCAATAGGAGAATGAAAGTTGACAACGGCAAAACATTGGTGCCTCATGCTGGAATCGAACCAGCGACCTTCTGTTTACTAGACAGACGCTCTGCCACTGAGCCAATGAGGCGGATGGTGGGACGGATCATGAGCGGCGCTATCTTTCTCGCTCGATCGGGCAGGAGGAGCGTTTAGGGCATTCTCTCGAAAAGGCAAACAACTGATGGAGCGATACGCTAACGGCTTTCATGTGTCACAATATTACAGACGCAATTTTCCCTTTTGATACACGGATTATTATTTGGATGGCAAGCAATAATTTCAGATGAATTATCGGTTTTGCAACCTACTAACCGGCAACGAGAACTGATGCTTTCGCAGATCAAAGAAAAGCATCCTTCTAGACTTTTTTCTACTTCTCTATCTACACTTTTATGGGAATGTTTATCCTTAGAACTTAGAATTGCCCTTACCGGAAGCGAGAACTGATGTTCCGTCCCGTCAAGGAAGAACACCCGACAGGAGATGGTACGTTGGAGCGACGAGGGTTGTTGCCTGAGACAAACACGATCAGTAATTCATAGCCATCTTCTTTGTCACTACACTTCCTTCATCAACTATCCGAAAAGTAAGAACAGTTGTATTGCATTCTCAATACCTAGATGACGGGTTCGCTAAATTTCACGAAGGTTCTCATCATTTTAGTATCTAACAGTTCGTTTAACAAAGATCAAAGATTAAAGACCAAAGATCAGCGTCCACGCACCTGATCAGCGTGTCCGGATTGAGTCCCTCGGAGTCGCGCACATTGTACGTACCCGAGCCGAAGCGCATTGTCTATTTGGATGATCTTTGATCTCTGATCTTTGATCTTTGATCTCTGATCTCTGATCTCTGATCTCTGATCTCTAGTCTCTCATAAGCGATGGTCGTGAGCGGGTCGGTCGCATGTCTGCAAGGAGAATAATAATCATGAGAAACAACTAAACAGTGGCAGAAAAATGGCGAGAAGTTCTTCAAACGCGAAAATAGGTCAGTAAGAAACAGAAAAGAATACAGGCTGGAATAGTGGAATACGCGAAACATGAAGACATGATGCAATTGCGAAAATATCCACTAGGTGAATTCAAGAGAATTGGAAACAACGAATCAAAAGAAGATGGAACACCCGATGTGTCCCACCTCAACAGGCCAATTGATAGACCAGGTGGTGATATTGAGTGCCTAAGACCCCAAACAGGGAGCCCTCAGGGGCATTTGGAGTGAGAGATCGCTGTAACCTGCGAGGGTGCAGACGGCAAAGGAAGAGAGAGAGCATGTTGATCAGAGAGAGCGCCAGACAATCAGAGACATCCCCTCCGGTTGTAACTGCTGCCCCGGATTGATAGATGACCGGAGGGCGATGGGTTCGAATAGGAGGGAGAGAAGGACTCTCTCGATTCGCCCTGCTCTCTCGCTCAGTTAGAGTAGGCGAGAGACAGTGGGGACTGAAGAGACGGCAGAGAAAGAGGGTGGAAAGAATCCGAATGTGATTGACAAGAGAGTGGCGAGAAGTACGAGAGTGTCGAGAAACATAAGCTAAGAAATATCTTGCGAGCAAGTTCGCAGGAGAAAATTCCAGAAAAAAGGCCTTATTTGCATCGGAAATGGACTGATTTTGGAACGCCGACTTTTCGGAGCGCAAACAAGTACTAAATTCAGAACAGCGCGACTAATCATAAAGGAATTCAGAAGATTGTGTTGGAAATGACTCATCGGCAGAACTAGCGAACTACGACCGTAAAAGACGAACGTAAAAAGAGGGATAATTGAATAAATTAATATCCTAAGAAATGAATGAATGTTGAATGACTGACGTGAACATCGGGATGAATTCGAGATAACAGAGACAAATTCATCAGATGAACATAAATTTGAAAGAGGACGGGACCTTTTAAAAAAATAGTATGCACAAAATATAGAAATTATGAATCGTTGAACATTCTACACTAGGAATTGGGACAGGAAATGGAAAAATAAAAAAAGTAAGCCTGGCCAATTTCCGTATTATTTCATCACAGGACCGGATGCTGTCTGGCGCAGGCATTATTTTGACTCTCTCTCTCCTCGTTTCTCTCATCCATAATTTCGTCGTCCGGCAACTCTCTCATTTCCGCACACTCTCTCGCCCGACTACCGCTTGTCCATTTGCAATTCGGTGTGGGTCGCGTCGTTCTCTTCATTACGAATGCTCACTGACGGGTCAGAGTAGACGAGATAGCATGGGAAAGCGAGAGAGTCAGAGAACATCACTCATTGCCTGTGGTCACTATAGGACCGATGCATTCGATATTATGCAATTGCTAGGGGTTATGTGGCTAGGTGTTCTGAAGAGTCCTTGGGTAGCAACAATCTCATGACAAATCCAACAGAGAAAAGGAAAGGATGGGCGCAGTGTCGCGGTTATTGACGTAGCAACTGATTTGAATACAACATCACGGGGTGAAAGTTTGGTCGAATGGTTAAGTTTCGGGTATCAGATAAACATAGTGAAATCGGGAATAAGCAGTCGCGCAGCGGAAATCGGTTCTAATAAAAACAACTAATTTATTTCACTCGTTACATCGTTCCTAGGCAATCAGGAACTTTAAACTCCTGGACAAATTCCCGAAAATGGCGCACTTGTTGCGGTGTGCTGGAACTGAATTTGAGGAAAAAAGGCAGAACGTCAGTCTCTCACTTCCGCACGCTCTCTCGCCTGCCAGAGTGAGCGAGAGATAAAGGGAAAGCGAGAGAGCGCAGACAAGTGGCTAACAGGGTAAAGTGGGGGATGGAACTGAAAACGAGACGAAGAAGGAGGAAACGGAGAAGAAGTGAGTGGAATTCCCCTAGGGGAAGGGGGAGCCTGGGGGTCACTTTGAGGAGTGGAGTGAGGAGGGAATGTTCTCGTCTCTTCATTTCACATTGTCTCTCGTCGGTCAGAGAGGCGAGAGAGCATGGGAAAAAGAGAGAGTGCGAAGAGGAGGAGGGCGCGAAAAGCAGGAAAAATTAGTCAATGACCAGTGCGAGAGAGATGAGGAGGAGTGAAACATGAAGCGTCGAAGGATGGTGGGAAGTCACTCGTAAGGAAGGATATGGGAGGGGAACATGGTAAAGAGAAGTGATTGAAATACGGATATTTCTTCACATCGCACACTATTCTACTGCTCTTATGATGAGAAAGCACGGAAAGTGAGAGCACTCTCTAATAATGCGGATCGAAGAAAGGCAAGAGGTCAACCGCTCCGAATGACATGCAAGATGGGAAACTTTCTAATGTTCGATTGAATAAGTTTCACGACTAGCTTCAAATAAAACAAGGACAGAATTTTACGATTGTAGGCTATTGAATGTTTAAAAAATATCACAAAATAACATTTGCATGACGTAATTTAAATATAGCGGAGTCGTGCGGGCGAGATCAAGAGCAGCACGGTATTTCTAGGCGACAGATGCAACTACAATCGCGAGCGTATTTATCACTGAAGGCGCTTAAATTTGTACTGGTACACATAGAGCAGTGAGAAGAGGGATTGATAATGAAGAAATGGAATTCGAATGGAATCAAAAATACTGCAAGGTACTTGAAGGTCTCTGATCAGAACTCAATACGGAAGCAAGGGTGGAATGAACAAGTTCACGTCTTATCTACAAGCGAGTGTTCCCGATTCAGTAAGACTACCCCATTCATTACGACCACTGTTCACATTACCCAATTAGGGACTACATCTGAACCCGCCCCGAGCGGATCGGCTTACAATTATATGCTAATCACTAAGTGATAAGTCCATTAAAATTCAAGAGATGCGTTCGAAGGCCGGGATCAAATCTGCCACCAAATTCGCGCAATAATTACCCAAATTAGGGACTACATCTGAGCTCCCGAGCGGATCGGCTTACTAATAATCGCATCCTCCCTTGCAGTCTGCAATAGAAGTGAGAAGCGCGAAGGGATAATCAGATTGGCGGAGGGTGTGAGGGTGGGAGGGATTTTGGGGCAGATTTCGGACACTGTGAGATACAGAGAAGAAAATGAAAAATGGAAATGGGAGTGGACTCGGCGTTCGGAATTCCGTAAGATGCCACGACCTGATCCACTTGAAAATTAGATGGGGGCTGACGTGAAGGTTCTCCGATTTGGGGAGGCATTTAGTAAAGGTTCGAGCAATGCGTTCTGAGAATTTGAATGTAAAATGGAGGAGAAAAATATCACTATTGATTAGATAATTGATAATCAGATTGCGAATCGAAGTGTTAATGTGGGGGAATTTAACCGAGCGGGCAGAAGGGGGATTGAGAAAAAAATATACAAATCGAATTTGAATCATCTCTGAGACCTATTTGAAGAAGCGTTTCGAAAATTTGAGTAGGAGCTCATGCGCATTTCTATGCCCATTGATCATTCCTCTTTCCTTCAAGGAACTGATCTGCCAGAGAGGAGACTCTCCTCGTTCCACACACTCTCTCGCTGCTCTGACTGACGAGAGAGCTTGCGAAATGGAGAGAGCACGTTTGTTGCATCGGCTCAATCCTCTCAGCCTTAGCGATGATGCATGGCCCTGTCGCTGTCTTACTCGAAGTGACCGGTCTCTCTCTCTACTTTATCAGTTCCGTGTTATTCTGAGCGCACAATTCGGTAGAAAACCATAACGGAAATGCGCAGTGACATAGAAACAAACTGGCAAATTTGGTAGAAGAACATCGGAAAAAATAAAAGAGCACTAGAAAAGCATGTACTACACGAATCATGAGCCAGCGACAGCGAAGTGTCTCTCCCTCATCTCATTCCCTTACTCTATTCCCTTGTTCCAACATTTTTAACATTTCAAGATAACATCAGAAAAATGACTAGGACTGCAAAAAAACTACTAAGCGAAGCATGAAGAAACATAGATAGCGACAAACTGCGATGTGCCTCTCCTCCCTACCCCTCCTCTTTCTATTCTCACATTTCTCCAGGTCAGCTGGTCCTTTTTGTGTGTGCGATTGAGTGGGGTGTGATGAATTAGTGGGAATCGAGAGGAGAGCGGACGGGTGATTAGACAAGCACTCAGTAGCCAATCAATTGAGAGGAGACACGCTGGACTGATAGAATGGAATTTCAGAAACTAAGAGAAGAGCTATCTAGATGTGTGGAATCTTCAGAATCGGTGATTGTGAATGCGGGAACAAAAATAATAATGAATGAAGAACGTAGTAGCCAGTCAATTGAGCGGGTTGAGAGAGTCTCTCAAGTCCAATTTCCGGCCGGAACAACAGGTGTAGAAAGCACAGCATTCTGACCCCCATTGTTCTCTCCAGAAAAGGGTGAACAAGGGGATTAACTTTTGAATTTTCCCGCCACACCGTAATCGGACTGCAAAAATTCAAAATGAGCGGGAGAGCGGCCGCTCCCTCCGCCCAGGCCTTGTAGTTCGATTCATGCAAAGTGCGCAAGTACATATGTAAAGATCTCCCCCTTCTCTGTCGGAGAAGAATGCTGTGAAAGGAAAAGCGGCATGGTGACAAGTTATTGAAACAGCAATTTTGCGTCTGGGATGGAACGACGCATAATCGGGTAGGTATCAGAGACAATGATGACGTTCCCGTCGCCATTGGAAATACAAATAATTTAATGAGATCATTTTTACTGGACAGCATGATGTTCTAGCAAGTGCTGAAAACGAATAGATCAGCGATTTTTTCGATTTCATTTTAAAATCACACAATCACAATGCAAAAATAGCGAACCAAATTCACCGTTAAGTTTCACAACGGATCAATATTCGGAAGGGTTCGATTGAGAACGATCGGATTTCGGAAAGTGATGGAAAAATAAGCAAAATAGCTAAATAATCTTTCAATACATTATATGATTCATGCTAAACCAGCGCAGGTAAGCTATTCTTCGTTCCTGTCAGAATACAAAATGAGTCTAACCGATCCATCCTACCGGCCCGCTCTCTTCATTCTGCCCGCTCTCTCGCCAATCTAACCTGCCATACGGCTTGGCCTCCTCGTTACGCCCAGTCTCTCATCACCCAAACAAAGAATATTCAGTCTTCATCCTTCGGGGACGGATATAGGCAAGGCAAGCGACTGAGAAGGAGTGGGGGGGGGTACTAAATTATGAACCCCTCTCCTCCTCGCCTCTCCTCACAGATGGTCTATGCATACCTACTATGGAGCGGATCACACCCCGGGGAATTCGGAGGGTGGGCATTCAAAAATGGGCAGGCTACTTGGCCCCTTCCAAGTACTAATTGATGAGACAGCACGGGAAAATGAGAGTGCGCAGACAGAAAATGAAATGTGCGAGAACACGGAAAACTGAGAGAGTGCAGGCAAAAATATATCCGAGATAGTAGGAATAATCGTTAGGGTGCAGTCGGTAAAGATAAAGTGAGAGATTGCAGGAAAATGAGAGAGTACAGGCAAAAAATATGAGCACGAGAAGGCGTGGGAAAGTGAGAGGCCTAGTAGCCCCGAGGCGGTGTCATGAATGTGCACTTCTCTCTGTTTCTCTCTCTCTCATGAGTGAAAATATTAGTGGATGAGTAGCAGTTGGGGATAAAAGTGCACCGGAGAAATGAGGAAGGGACACGCTAAAGCATGCGTTTAAATAGTTTGATGAAGGGTTAATACGTAAGAGATTGTGCTCAAAATACAGAAAGAATGCACCTGGGATGTGGAACGCTAAGGCGAGGAAGAAAGAAGTTCATTGTTACTCAAATGTTCGAAGTATTTGTTCAAGTTGCTATGGAAATTTTTAGAAAAGTCACCATCGGAAGAAAAAAGTGCAAATAGCGAAATTGGGAGATTGCACGCTTCGAGGCAATAATGAAGAGGGTTTCCTCTTTTCAATTACGAATTTATTTCTTGGACCCTTGCCCGAGAGCCGCACGTTTTCGTGCAAAATGAAGGCTCACGATATTTTCAACCACCCCGTTTTGCCAACCATGCGGAACTTGTTGAGGGGTGTTCTCGATCATGTTTATCAGTTCCCGACAAAATGAGGTGGCTAAAATTAGAACCTTTCAATGGAGCGGACTGTTTGTAGGTTGCAGTACCACAGAGGAAATACTGTAGAATGTCATCGGGGTGATAGAATGCGGCGCACCTCTTCTTATTTTGAGGTGCTTGCTGCAGAACGCTTCTGACACCCCGGGGGAAATACTGTAGGAGTGGGGGTGGACAGGTTCGAGAAAAACACGTAACGTGGTAAGCGGATTGGTCTACGGAACGATATAAGATGGATCTAAGCGATAGGAAGGGTTCCCATAACAATTTATGCCTTGAAAATAGTGTTACGCTGGAAACCGAACCCTAAGAGCTGTGTGGACGTGCACATAGAAATAAATATGCGGAAATTGGATAGCGAAAAGTGAGGAAAACAGATTCTTGAGTGTTCTTGCTCGAGAGAGCATATCGATAGCGCTTCTCCTCTTTACTCAACTTGAGCGTCCGTTCCCTCTTCCTACTCAACCCTTCCTTCATCCTAATTGAATTAGCGACGGAAAGGATATTCTCGAAAGGAATATTGGAAACAGCGCTACAGATCATGCACCGGAAGCACCTAGGATCATCCATAGGGGCACTGCGAAAAAAGAAAACAACAACAAGTAAAACAATAACAATAACAATAACAACAATCCAAACGTATCACTGGCCCGGGGCAAATTCCCAGAGCGTCCTCTTCGCTCGCCCTTTCTCACCCTTCCTCGCGCTGACTCGACTCACTTATCCAAACTTCCTCTTCTTACTCGCCCCTCTCCATTTCATGCACTCCCTAACATGCTTTGACCCTCCCACTCTCTCACTTTCGCATGTTCTCTCGGCCTCTTTGCCCGACAAGAGATCAGAATTAGCCACCCCGCATAGTCCATTATGTCTTACTCGGGGAGGGTGTCACTTCACTCATTCTCTCTCTCACATTTCCATTGGGCCCTTCATGGAAGAGATCGTGGAATGAGGGTGATGGATGACCGGGACAGTTCTGTACAGAAATTGATGCATTGTTTACGGGAACAGGTCACGAAAATCATATTTTCTGGAGAAATCCGTACCTTCAACGCCAAACGAAACATAAGACAATCAATGATATCGATCAAGATGAATCTCGAAGAATTAGGATTCTACTGGACAGAATCATGTGCGAGCATACATAAGAAAGGCCCCATTATGACCAAATCCATTCTCTTCTTGTAGAGGCGAAGAGTGGTATTTAACCCCAGCACCACGCTCCGCCTTCAATGCACAAGAGATATAACTGAGAGAATAACAGTTCAACGTGTAAAAGGAGATTTCAACGGATCATCGTTTTTTTCGGAAGTGATACACCCATCTACGCTTAGTGAAGCATATATAATGATGAACAATGAATCGATCAAGATTCAAACGAATTGGGATCCAAACTTTGACGAGCCTGCATAACAACGGCTCCATTATGTCCAACTCCAACCTCTTTCAGAGGTGAAGAGTGGTATCTAACCCCAGCACCACGCTTCGCATTCAATAAGAGAGTCAACAACAGTTCGCGCGAGCGGAGTGGGGGGGGAGGTGGAAACCGATACCCGATCGGGGTGGGGAAACGGACAATGGTAGGAGTTCAATGGAGGAAGATAACAATGAACGGTAAAACCGAATGCTAGAATATTTATCGAGATGTGAAGAAGAACGAGCCTTTTCTACGTTTTTAACAAAACAATCAAGAAGGTTTAAAAGCCGCAAGCGTATAGCCACCGCAATCACCGCAACGCGGAAGAGCCCATCTCGTTTCCCATCATTCCCATCCCGTGAGAGAGCTCAATTACCTCATCATTCGCCCCTCGCATCGGATCAAGCCTATCGGTTCACGCTCTCCCCATTCCTCCTGATCTGTAACAGGTTAGAGCTAACGAGAGAGCAGGGGAAATGGTGAGAGTCTTTCTATGCCCGATGAACCTAGAGTGTAAAAGGGTCACGAAGGAGGAGGAAGACCCGAGATCGCAGGGCGATTAGAGAGGGAGATTAAGAGAGGGAGATTTAGATTCATTGCAACCGCAGCGTGGAGATCAAGGATCAAGAACGATGCGACGTTTCTATTTCAAGAGCTCACGGGAAAATACTAACAGTTCTGAAATACAGGAAAAATCAGAAAAAGACATGAAGACAGTGAGACAAACTTCGACGTTTGTGCTCGCGGTAATAAACAGTCGCACAGAATAAATAGAAGATCTTAAAAGCGCTCGGATCAAGCCCAATCCCAGGGGTCACCGTCCATAGACTATTGCCCGATTAGCGATCGACCCTCTTGCGCAATCTTGAGATCAAAGATGCGATCAGAGAAATAGCTAGAGACTATGAGAAATGGAGAGACCTAGAGAAATTATTCGGTCAGAGAACATGCGAGAGATCAGAGTAAATGGAGAGACGAAGTCACTCGAGCCTGGATGCATTATGAGCGGTGTTCCTCTTCTAGTCTTCTCCTCTAGTCGGTGGCAGGTCAGAGCGGGTCAGGTTACTTAGGAGGAGGTATTACATGATAGGGAAAGATCTCGATTACTCTGTTCTGCAAGGAGGCTAAACGCATGAAATGAGAAGGAATTATTGTTCGAAGGCGGTCAACTTTGCAAGAACAATAACCTTTTCCCGAAAGAGAATTGAGAGTTTTTATGAGATGCTCTAAGCGAGCGGGTATGGAGCTTAGCAAGAACCTCTCTCGATGAAGGGTAAGAGAAAAGAGTTCCCGGGAAAAGAGAAGGAAGGAAGGAGGAAAAGGGAACGCTTTTACGGCTATTAGCAGCACAGATCAAAGCGCTACGACGTCTGCTGAGGGTGGGATATACACCACGAGAGCAGATTTGGGGAAGGAGATCGATAATCAAAGGGCTGATTGCAAAAAATAGAAGATCAGCAAATTTTATTGCTCATAAACAAATCGAACGAGCGTCAAAATTAGAGAATACAGTAGGAAAGAAGCATACATTGTAAATCAATCAATAATTGTCATATACCGTAATTGATCGCCCAGGGAAGATACAATGAGAAGAATGGAGACAAGTGTGCACAGTTCCTCCTTAGAGAACTGCTGATGGGGCAGCCACCAACAGATGGTCCAAGTGATCTATCGCCCGCCCGATCCTCTCCCTGTCTGTCTCTCTCACTTTATAGTGCTCTCTCGCGTTCTCTGGCCTACCTCTCATTGTCTCACTCTCTAAATTTGACATGCTCTCTCATCTGCTCTAACCAGTCAGAGACCAGGTGCACTGAAGAGGATCATCCTCTCGACCCAATAATGACCACCCTGCTCATCCCTTTGTCTCAGATGGACTGCCAGGCTTTCTCTGAACTCTCTTCGATTAACGAGCTCACTCGCTTTTCTAACTTGGACAACTCAAGGTGTGAGGTCTCTGAGAGGTTAGGGTGACGAGATATTATGGCGATTTGAGAGAGCCAGAGAAAGAGAGGCAGCTCCGATCAAATACTGGACAGATTGAGCAAACTAAGCGCGACACCTCCCTTGTGGTGGTGGTTCATTAGCATATGGGCCGTGTTTGCACACTGGGAATGAAGGAAGAGCCCATGATAGATGAATGGAGCAGGCCTTTTCAGGCGTTTTGAGAATACAAAGGAGAAATTTGCGAAGAAAGCATTCAATAGTTACGAGGAATGTGATAGTATGCGCATGAAAAGAATGATATTTTAGCGTATGACAACAGATTCGATAAAAGGAGAAGGAAGTGGAAAAAGTAATCTAATCATATCAGGAAAATCAGGAAATTGTTCATGCGCGGAGATGTTTTCATCAAGAAATGGATGGAATTTGGTGAGTCATTCGCGTTATGGTATCGGGAGAAATGGAAAATTTGATTTCGAAAAAGTGTCACGATTTCAGCCGCGAAATTTGCTTTTTGATAGTATGATTGAGAGATGGGAGTTACCTAAAGGCGTAACAGTCTCCCAAGTATACATTATCTCTACCGGGATATAGAAGACGAGAGAGTACGCGAAACGAAGAGAGCGCAGCGTGCGCTAAAGATGGAAAGTGACCTTGTCACTGGGTGGTTTGATGTGATTGCGTCAATGTGGAGCGAGAAAAGTTCGAGAGAGGTGAGGAAACTGGAACAAGTTGCTTGGAATTTGGATTAGAGTTCGTGATTAAAGCCGCATGAACGAACTGCAAATAACTATTTTTTTGCAATTTCAGGAAGAGCAGTTTTTCATCGGTATTTCTCACCAAATGTGTTCGCTTGAACATTGTGCCTTTCTTTTTTCGCATTTCGGTTTTCAATTTCTTCAGTGGCGTGCGCTTGTCGGGGACACGCTTTCAAATGAGATTTGACTCCTCTGAAGCATCAGTGCTTGGAACCGAGGAAGTGATCATCGTAAGTTCGTGTGGACCATTTTCAAGATGACTTCCGAGCAGCTCTCAATTCCCCTACGTGAACTCGCTCAACGGTGACGAATGAGACGATTTCAATTGAAATGGCCGCTCGATTCCTCCATTTCCTGATTGCCAATCTCAGCTTCAATTTTTTGCCGTCCATAAAATTGCTCGGTAGAGTGTAACTGGACTAGACCACAAAAATTGTCTATTTATACAACTGTAATAGTTAAATGTGATTGTTGTCGATGGACTACAGTATCCGGGCTGGGTACAGTAGTCGTTGGGGGTACGGAAAACTTCTTAGTGCAGGCCCATATCGTAGTCTGGCTTCGCATCCTTGTACTCCTTCACCGCCTTGTACGCCTGAAGGGAATACTGTACCGTGTTTACTTTTATACCGTACACGTGAATCGTACTATGCCGTAAGGCAATACCCTAAATCCAGATAATGATTTTTAAAATCTACAGATCGATCCCATCCAGCTACCGAATTGCAAACGATAATTGATTTTCAACATAAACTAGAGTAAACGGCACCCTACCGTACCTCAAGAAACTACCGTGCGCAGAAAAACTACTGTATACAACGATACCTCAAGGAACTTGACATGCACGTCCTCCGGCTGAATGTACGGCTGCACGGCGGGCACGGAGGAGATGCGGGACCACCTGGAGTGGTTGAGGGATTACTGATTAGGCGCAACCTAGGAGAGCTACGGTACTATTGATTGGTCTGGACAGGATTACGATATTATTGATTGAACGCAATCTGGTTAGGGTTAGGTTATCCGGAGAGTTCGGTATTATTGATTCATAAGATGTTTATAGAATTTTCAATGAGTCCAAATTGCATCAGTTTTTCAGCAAAACTTTGCGTAAATTGGTTCCCCTTCGAGTCGCGCAGTTGAGTTTCACTACCTTATCAAAGCACGAAAATTTGCGAGGCCTTCGAGATTAAAAAAACTGTAACGCACTCATACTGGTACAAACGCTTGCGATATTTCTTTTTTTTTCAATCTTACACCATGTAGCTGCACTGTAGAATAAGCTACAGAACTACACAGCTTGAGAATTTCTTGACCCTATTCTTGCTATTCTGACACTTGCCGTATTACCATACCAAGCTCTCAGCTACTGTAACCATTATTCGATTCCGTATTACGTATCTCTTAGTTATTCCAACAGGAACGAATATCGTACCAGGCGCTCAGTTTCGGCCATCGGTCCACGCTCGGGAAGGGCGTAGGCGGGTCGAGAAACTTGGAGAAGAGAGCGAGACGTTCGATGAACGGGAACAGCATCCAGTCCGAGAAACCGGGCGAGGAACCTGAGAAAATCTCATGTTGTTTCCCCTTGTGCAGCGTTCCGAAATTGGACTATTTATACAGTCGAACTTCGGTCGTAAACGAATTACTCCTATGACGACACCAGAGTACTAGATACACTGAATAGGAAAATAGTCTAAGATTGAATACTCTTTTTTCATCTTGCAGCTGGTGCGATCCAAATGAATTTCTTTCATCTGGTGTGATTGCATTTTGAGACATAGTCGCGCACAAGATTGATCAGCTGTCTCCTTTTCATAATTTGGGGAGCCAAGAGGAGACACCGTCTCTTTATTCTCAATATTTTCTAGTCTATCAAGGAGGAATGAATTCTTCAACTGATTCCTCATCCCGACAGCTAATGCCTCACCTCCAAAGTACTCGTGCTTGAGCACGTTCTTCTCCACGTTGTCGATCACGCCCTCGAGCGCCTGAGATTGGAAGAGATGAAAGATTAAAATATAGGATTCATGAAAGATCAAAGATCAGAGGTCTGCGAATACAACGAAATCATGTCTAAACGGCTATGATTCTCGAATGGAATGGGTATACAAGAACTCTACCGTGACCGACCCTACCGTAATCCACGTAATCAATAATCACATCTCACCCTGAACTTGGCCTGTCTCGCTTCGCCCTCCAGCTGCTCCTTCACAATAACGAAGAGACCGTAGAACGTCATCCAAAACTGAAGAAGGATTATTGCTCAACCCGAGAGATGCTACCAGGGCCATTGGTTCTTCGCCATGGTCTTCATGCAACATTTTATGAATAATTTTGTTGTTTTCGTAATTAATTAACGACTCATTCTAACACTCGAAAAAGGGAATGCCCTACACAACGAAAACGATCGAACCGGCTGGAACTGTTCCATCACAAGTCTCTGCTGGGCTCGCTCAAAGGGGTCGACGGGAAGGATTGCCGAATCGGGGTAGATACCATCCAGATACTCTGGGATGATGCCCGATTCGATCACGATCTATAAAATACACATGTTTCCCATTTTACGATCAGTGTTCCTCATAACTCGGGAACCCGAACAAAAGCATGAACACGAGAAATATTACCCTACCTTTCCATCCTTTTCGAAGCATGGTACTTGTCCCTTGGGGTGTTTCTTCTCCTTGTACCACTCGGGCTGCGAGTGCAGGTCGATGTTCACCACTTCGGCACTGCAAATTATTTATATTTATTTAATAATCATAAAAGGTATATTTTGTTTGAACATTTTTAGTATTCATTGCTGATTTCGCTGCAACGCTGGAGGTAATTTGTAATTTTTTAGTTGGAGTTTCAAGTGTGTTTCAAGTGCGAGCAATAACAATTAAGGTTGAGATATGAATGATTATGCGTTCGTTTTCGCTTCATAAGAGAAGAAACTATAATTTCAGCATATAAAATGATGTGTAATTTATGATTTGAAATATCATACTCAATTCCCTTGGCCGCTGCGTAGAGGACGACACGCTCTGCCCACGGGCAGAATCTGAATGAAAAGTTGGAGATCAAATATCACAACGATTGTACGCAAAAAGGCATTGTCTGTCATTTGAAGATCCCTATTTCTCATGAGTTTCACATGTGAGATAAACAATAGTTTGCACACATCAGTTGATGCCTCGTGGTCATATTCTAATAAAAATTCAACAAACGATTCCTAATAACCAACCTCATCGAGTAGATGCGCGCAGCGCCCGGGGCGAGGGGCGGCTCGGGATCGCCTGTAATTTGCGGGAAATTCGAGTTTTCGAAATCCTTGGAAACTGCGAAATCGAAAATGACTAACCAGCCTTGAGCACTTTGGTGTCGTTTCCAGTGAGGACCATTCTTACTGTAATTATTATTTAATTGAACCACTGAAAAATTGATGAAAACGTGAGTGAACAGGCAAAACGAGAGCGAAGCAAAGGAATACAGCGATTAAGCACCAGCAACGCATCTTATCAAGGGCTTTATCAGTGAGTAAGGCGTTGCTCGTCTTTCATGCCTAGATAATCAGAGAAGGTGAGAGAGTAAAGAAAACAAGGAGAGCGTGAAAGAAAAAAATGAAGAATCATTGATGCATCACTTGACTAGTGACAGAATAGAGGTGTGGAAGGAGGAGGAGGTTCATGGTTCAGCAAAGTCGTACGAACGATCAATTGAAAAAAATTAATGTGAAATTTTTAGAAGTGCTTCGAAACTCACGTCGTAACAAGTACAATGATGTGGGTCAAGCTTTCCCTTATTTGTTAAAAAATAGAGGCATTGCAAATTCTAATCGTCTTCTTCGCACGGAATAGAAATAAACACAATGAGCATAAATTATTCAACCTTTCGAGAAGGTAGAAATAGTATTTGAGAAGAAATGATTAAAGGGGAAGTCCGGGAATCGTCTCTTCTCTCCACTTGAACTCGAGAATTTTCCTTCACTGTTCCATGTCGTCGATCTCCTGAGGAAGAACCGCATTGTTCTTCAGATCGATGTCCACGTACCTAAATTATTACCATTTCACTTGTCAACGTTAAAATTGTTTTAAATCCGAAATATCGGAAAATCTACGTACGTCTGGTTGATTCGGGCCTTCACATGCCCTGGTAGACTCGCGAACTTGTCATCATTTAGAAGCAGTCGGAACTTGGCTGCATCGCCGAATGTGGCGGGCAGGAGCTGTGGAGAATCATTCGATATTTATTAAAGTTTGATGTTTTGTAGTTTTCACCAAATCCTAACTATCCAACCTCTCTCGCGAATTGCAGCTCGTAATTCTCCGCCAGTTCGATGTTTTCAACCATTTTCTCCTTACGATTCATTCGTTCGATGAGGAAGCACTCGCACTTGCGCGTCACCTAAGATAAAATATAATTATTAACTAACATGAAGGTAAACTCATCGAATATAGTGATTAGGGTTGACCGTTCGGAATTCGGAAATTCCGACAAGCTAATTCAATTATCTCCACTTTTCCGGAAAAGAGAGTCGAACAAAGACTTTTCCGAAACTCTTCCGAAAAACTTCATTTTTTCGAAATAGTTTCGGAAAAGCGGTGTGAAAAGTCAGCACAAGTAGATATGTTTCAGGTGCATTATGAATTTTGTCCTATTTTCGATATAAATGGAACTAACGAAGTCCTTTTCGACCCGATTTTTCATATTTATTCCTCATCTGAAACATAACTCAGAATCATCTCACACCGCTCTCTAATCTCGAGAGTCGAAAAATGATCTTTTCCGGAATAGTTTCGGAAAGGTCTTTGTTCGACTCTCTTTTCCGGAAAAGCGGAGATAATTGAATTAGCTTGTCGGAAATTCCGAATTCCGTTTCGTTTCGTCAACCCTAATAGGCTTCCCTAATAGGGGATGGCTTTCGGTCATGAGATAATCAGATACGCGAAAATTTCTAAAATCTTACTGAAGGAATGAAGTATTTTCTGGCCATCTCGAGTAGAAATCCCACATTAGATGAGTCGATTGGCTTCGAAATGTAAGGATGAATTACAGCGAGAAGGTCGGCGAATTGCGCCATTGTACAGTCCTGAGGAATAGCTTCTTATCTCTTTAGTATTGTATCTCCCATTTAACAATATCATATTCACAAGTACTGCGATGATCGCTACTAGGCCAGTGAATTTTCAATGATTATGTTTGTATGGAAATATAGTAAACCGAAAGACGTACTTTAACCTCATATTTGTTTTCCACCGCTTCTTTCCAGTTCGATCGAAAGTAGCCTGAGAAATAGTCCGAGAAGCCACTGAGGTTCTTGCAGTCGATTTCAATTATCTGCACGGATACTACGTGTTACGACGTTATTCGATGTTGCGCTAACCTCCTTGCCGATTTCAACGTTCGCTTTCTTGTCGACTATTTCATAGCATACCGGCCGATGCTCAGTCCAGAAAGCTTTGACGCGTGCATGCACGACCGCCAGCGGGTCATCATCGTCAAACGGACTCTATAAACAACTATGCACTATTCAGCGATTACCTACGCCACTCAAAGTGGGAGGAGCTTGCGGTCTCTTATTATTTTTAGTAATTAACGAAAAATCACCCAACGATCTTCGAATTCCATTACGTGGAAGTCTTGTTTGACTGTACCGATCGCTATGACACAAATGGTAGAAGAGTGAAATTCACCGGGCTGAACATATTTTTAGTTTTATTTCATTTTTTTAAATATTTTTAGTTTGAAAAAATTGATTAAAAATTTTCATTCACCTGTTCAGTCCACTCATTTTCAAACGGTGGAAATTTTAGATGAACAGACAAGCCTAGTTCGATGTCTGAGGCGGACTTCACTTCAACAAACCTGCAAAATATCAATTTATCATTATTTATCGTATGCTGAAGGAGGTTTATTTATAAAGAATTTTTTATGTAAAAAATATTCGGGATTGGGCCGTCTAGGCAACCCATGAGAATTCAAATGCTCCAGAAACAGGTACATACATTTTTTTGTGGCAAAAGGTCCCACTGTTCACGAGGTCTTAGAGGAAACCTGCCGTATAAAAAAATTTAAAACTCACAATTTAAATTTACTGCTTCGATACTCATCTTTTTCATCCACAATTTTATCTAAGCGCAAAACAGCTTTGAAATCGCCAAACTGAAATGATTAGCACAATTTAGCAGTGTTAGGTGTTATGACAATTTCCAGTCCAAGATGCTATCCGTGATATAGTAATCGGACCATGGCTGCTCATTTTTCATACTCCCGAGTCCGTTTGATCAGCGAGAGAGCATTCAAAATGAGGAGAGGTGCACCACTAACACACATACCTCAATATCAGCTTTTACATAATCGTCGACATCCATGGAAACGATTCGCTCTTCCATTTTACCGATGAAATCCTGAAAACGTGGAATGAGCTCTGAAAAAGCCTTAAATTAGCTATATTTTTTTCGTTCTTTGGTAAGGTACAATGCAAAATGCTCCGTGAAAAGTCATACCGAATTGCGAGCAGTATCCATGGACATTTTATTATGTTTATCCAAACTCTACGGTACCTAAAAAGGGAGACTATAAGAAAGGAAACGCATGAATATGGAGAGGTTTTGGTTCCTCACTTCTCAACGTGTCAAGGAGTGAAAGGATAAATCTCTCGCTATTTCTCGTATCTCGCAAGAGTGCATCGGCAATTCGGGGATTCAAGGTGAAAAGATAGATTGCTTATCTAACAAGCAACACCGATTTGGGTCAACGACTCGATAATAGAGATACAATCTGAGGGTGGAGGATACCACCGTTAAATTTCGTTTGTTGACAAGTTACAACAGTACGATGTACTCTGGGGTGTGGGCTTTTTTTGAATATTTGAACTGGCCACGTGGGATGGAGGCCGTAAACATCGATCGGTAATGGATCTGTCTGCAAAAAACGATGTTACTAAGTGGGCGGATGTACCTACTCCGTGTGGAGTTGAATTTGTCAAGACAAGAAGAAAGTGGAATGCGAAGCGACAGGCGTAATTATCAATTAGTCAGCCGCCCCGATGTATGCCGGATATGCATCCCCTCAAACTTCTTGCCATGTTAAAAATAGCGAAAAAAAGCGAAACATGTCTGCGAATTGTATCAGTCATTTATCTAAGTGATAAGAAAGTGCTAAATGATCCCGGATATTGATGATGTTCTTGAAGATCTCTTCAGAGTTTGTACGAGCTCGTTTCGAATAGCTGATGAGAAGATTAGAGAGAGGATACCTGGTGAGAGTGCCTGCAATTTTTTTCATCTAATTTACTTCAGCCCGTCTCTTTGAGAAAGGAACAACGACAGCAATCTTTAAATATTTGTAAAATAACTCACTTTCAAATCATACAGCCACGCTAACCTGTAGTTCATCGCGGTTAGCTCCGCTTCCACCTTGGTGAACATGTAGACTAACTGAAATTAAACTATTCAAATTAAAATTAATTTCTATAAAATCAACTTGCTGATAAGTCATGGGCAAACCGCAAGCGAAACAGGATAATCCGAGCAGGAATAAGCGAAATTCAATCGATGACACTAAAAAGGAAAAAAATATATAATAAGGCGAAAACGTCGAAGATTATGCACTCGCGTATTGCAGACCAATGAGGCTGGTGAACTTACCTTTCTCTTTGAAAACACATCGAATTGACACTATGGTCACTAGATTAGTCACTAGTGACGTTACAGAGCAGATTAGGTACAAGTAAAAAGATGAGGCCCTGTTACTCCTCTGAAATAGAAATATATTCGAAATGAGCGTTTGCCGAGGAATGGTCTGATTCTCTTAATTTCCCATGTTCTCTCGCTTCTCTCATCGACAAGAGAAACTTGCAAATTGAGAGAGTCAGGCGATTGCTTCACTTACCCAAGGCCTAACCGAGTGATCATAGTCGATAAACCAAGCTGTTCCATTGGCAATTTGCCGGAACATCGCCCTAGTATCTATTAAATGATAGTACGAAATGAATGGAAGACCGAAAATGACTGGTAGACACAACAAGCAAAGTAATCGCCAGACCTGAAATCATCGATGAAAAATTGGTGAATCATGAAAAAAGTCAGCTCACTTTCTCGTATTTCTTATACAAAACAATAGCTGAAAGCCTGTTCAAAGCAATAAAGATGTTGACATACTCCTGACATGCAGGAAAGTAGTAACTCGAGCTGAAACTTGGCGATTTAGGGAGCGAAAGTTGCCGTATCTCCACTTCGCACACTCTCCCGTCAGTTCGAGTATTGTGCCGAATTAAATGATAATATAAAACATAACGAGCATACAAGTAAAGCCCCGAAGTGAACGCATTGGACGGAAAATCGGCATAAAAGGCGTAAAATTCAGGAAACATTGGCAGCCGAAAGCAAAGAGTAGTAGCGACAGCTGTGGCGAGACTCTGAAGATGTTTTAAATATAGTTCTTCGAATGAAGACATCGTCTCTTCATTCAGCGTGCTCTCTAGTCATTCTGACCGGCGAGAGAGCGCGTGGAGTGAAGAGACCGATTCGTCTCACAGGCTAATTTTGATTACCGTGAAAGCTTCGATAATGAACAGTGTAAAGTAGCTGGATCGAAACTGCGATTTTCCCTTATTCACAATAACGATAATGAGTTGAATTAAATAGATAATAAATATAATGGGAACATAAATTGCGTAGATTACTAGAGGAATCGTTCGGTATTCAGTAGTCATACTCGAAGAGAGCTTGGAGAGAAGATAGATGGGGTTCTCTTCAAACTGCGACAGGTGCTATTAGCGAAATACTTTAGTAAGGCGTCTATACTTTAGTGGCTCAGAAATCAGGAACACTACTAACATCTTGGCAACCTCGTTATTTTTAATATTTTTTATGTATAATCATTTTTCTTCTTTTTTTTGTGTTTTTACTTATGTTTTTTCAAATACCCACTCTTTGTTTGACATTATCTTCCTTACTTTCAATCATATCCGATCCCTCGTTTTACTCTGACGAAAATCATGACCGAGCTCTACTATCTCTATGACAACTCTGCATTTTCGGCGTATTTTAGTGGAGATCTTTGAAGAGGAAAAACGGGTAACGATAGAAGGATTGGTGCCGAAATGCAGGCGAAAATTAGCTATGTCGATACTCATTCAGTGAATAATACGTATACTTTATCGACAGGGACTCTCGGGTCTCGGAGGGGGGTGACTAGCGAGGGGGGGGGGCGGGTAGAAGATCTTACTAGACAGGCGCTATAGCCGAGGCGGCACTCGGAATGGTGTTGAAACTCACGAACGTTCACCTCCAGGTGGAAACACAATTGAGGCCCCTCCGAGAACAAATAAATTACAGGAGAATAAATTAAGCGAGTTTGTCGTGTTGAGAACAGGAGATAAGAGCTGTCATAATGAAAATCTGGCTCATAATTCCGCGTTCTTGGGATGGAGTAGAGAGCACGCGGTATGCAGAGACGGATGTTTCATGCTGACAACCCTACGTGAGACCGGGGAGGGACATTTGGTCCTAATTTGCAAATAAATTATGTATTCGTTGTGAGTATGACTACGGTGCGACAGGGAGGACAGAGGGATTATTGTGAACGAGTTATAGAACGGTCGAGAAACACTTGCACGAGATAGAGGTGCGAACATTTACTCATCCGCCTAAGGGAGAGGGATTTGTAGAAGGGAATAAAGATGGTAAAGATCACGGGGTCGGAATACAGACAAAGGGGGTGACTACAACGGGGGGGGGATGAGAAGATAGAATGGTGTTGGGATTCTTTGATCGACTTATTTGCCAAAAGGCAGGAATCCCTTGACGGTTTCGAATGCAGAGGTGAGCGTGGCCTTGGCCTTGTCCACGTGCTCCGTCATCCCGAGCTGACCGATGATGCCTGAGAGGGGAGGAATTGATTATCGATTGATTACGGTACTCTCGTTCTCAGACTACCGCCGTACTCACTTACAACAACCGATCCGCTACCGTAGCCCCTAATGCAAGATACATAAATTACTCTTCCACCTGTCCCTCTTGGCGAGGAGTTGCTCGCGCATTATCATACTCCCCAACAACTCAGAAAACCGTTCGAAGCAACAACTCAGCAACTCAGAACACAACTCAGAAAACTACCGTTCGAAGAAGCTATTATAAAATAAACAGTGAAATATCATGATCACTCACTTTCCTCTCTAGCCTTCTCAGCAGCCAGTTGTTCCGGAGTCTTTCTCACCGCTCCGACTCTTCCCTCCGTGAAGTCCATGTTCACGCCCTCCTCCTTCTTCTGGATGTTGTACTGCAAAATTGTATGTTTTTGGTTTTATTTCGGCGTGTTTTTGGTTTTTTCAATTCCTAGAATTTTTCAATTTCTCGTTGCACTGCAAGGAATGCCTTTAGCTCCAGACTAATCCGGCTTCTTTCTCTAATTCCCCGTCTTTCCCCGGAAAATCGCGTAACAACCGTCTAGACTGAAACCGAAAAGGGGCGCTTTTTTTGTGTGTGGGACAAAACGAAATTATCAGTCTGGAAGTATTTTTTTGTTCCTTCTAGAACGAGCCTTCTAAACTCTTGAACTTAGAGTAGTCTGATGCCTTGATATCTTATCCTCATCTCATGAGGATAGACTTCATTTCATCAGGCATCTCAAAGAAGAATCACTGACTATTAGCATATAGAACGGAAAAGGGCTAAGTAGATACCATCAGCGTTTACATAGACTGCCATTATCTGTCAGAATATCTTCTTCTACGCATAATCTCTCATTGTCTGAGGAACCAAAAGGCAACAATCTGCTCATAATAACTGCACACCAGCTTCCCCATTTTCCGCTTCACTCTTCATAAAAGTCCAATTTCTTTAGGCCCTCGATTGAATCTCCCTCGAATTTACTCACCTTGGATCGAGTGCCTTCCTTCATTTGCATAGTTGCCGAAATATTTGGTCAATATCTATGATCTCCCATTGAATAATGGTCGCTCACCTTAGATCTGATGCCCTCTCTCATCTTCTCTCTCTCTGCCTCCTGCTTGCGATGTTTCTCCTTGCGTCTCTCCTCCTGCTCCAGACGCGCCGCCACGACCTTAATTAGGGTTAATTAGGTTAATTAAGATATATCTGATTTTTCCGGAGACGTCACTTCATTCTTCGACAAAACGTGCGTACACTCATCAACTATAGCGAGATGGAATAATGCACGAGACATCACGTCACGTGAGATCACACATAAGATGACAGCAACATGTATGATGAATACAAAAATTTAGCTACACACTACACGTAGAGGGTTATTTGAGTGAAGAGTCCCTCTCTTTGTACAAATGGCCCAAGCAAGATTTTTAGCAATACAAAATATGAATATTAACCTCGGGATCCTCGCCGGTCTTCTCTCCCTCATTGTCGCCACTGCCCGTCAGTTGGTCCAATCCCCCGCCGAGGGGATTGCCCAGCATCGAACCCACGATCATGTTCATCTTTTCTGGAAATCAAACGGCAATTAAACTGAGAAACAGGCGGTCAGAGTCAAGAAATAACACGCAACAGTCAGTGAGACATGGGCTATAAATGGTGATATAAATGAAGATAAGCCTGGAGCTGAAAGGAAAAAATATCGGGCATGACTTGAGAAAGTGAGGAGCGTGAAGCAACATCCATCGTCACTTCGTCCTACTTCCTTCCCTTTTCTCTTCTCACTTCCTTGTTGCGTTCCAATTTGTCAGAAGCGAAAGGAGAGGATAACGAGCCGAAAAGCTTCCGGAGGCGCCCTAGCATCGATTTCCTTCATGAGCGTTTCCCATAAAGTGGAGAAAATGACTGGGAAAATGAGCCCGAGGGGAGCTTATGTACACTTTTGATTCTGATGCCGATCTCGCGTAAGATCTTGAAGATGTGGGCGGAGTGAGATATTGTAGCTCTCTCACTTTCGCATGCTCTCTCGCTTCACTGACTGGCTAGAGTGCATTACGAATGAGAGAGTTGAACGATTTATCGTGGAATGGGATGGAATCGTGGGCGAAATGGCTACTGCGTTTAGTGCAATAAAATTACTCCGAAACGCAGACACAGCGCGGCTCTAGTCTAGTTGGGGGGTCCCATGGAATTTGGCTGGTCCCAACTTATTTGACTGGTCCCAAAATTGGCTGAAAAAATTGAGTGGTCCCATAAAAATTGAGTGGTCCCATAAAAATTGAGTGGTCCCATAAAAATTGACTGGTCCCATCAAAAAAAGATTTTCTCAAAGGATTCGCATGACTGTATTTGGGTGGTTCCATCTCATTTGACTGGTCCCATCTTATGCTTGGATTAATATAATGAGGCACGAATATGCTATTTTTTGTCATTTTGGCTTATTGGCTACTAACTCGCCCCAGTAGTATCATCTATTGCGGACCAACGACACCCCCAGGTACCGGTTTCCCTTCCAGACAATGTGGTTCCGATGCCATAAAGCCCATGTAATAACAACCATTCGCCCTACCAGCATGCGCCCTTCCACTGTGCACGGCAGCTCGCCTATTCAAAGTACGGGACGAGGCCGGGATAACGGAGGTTCAAGTACCGATAGAGGACTAGAATGTGGAGGATCTAACACTGGACAAGGGCGAGGCAATGGAGATGGGACCACCCAAATATACCATGTGAATCCTTTGAGAAAATCCATTTTCGATGGGACCAGTCAATTTTTATGGGACCACTCATTTTTTATGGGACCACTCAATTTTTATGGGACCACTCAAATAAAAATTGCCGATTTTGGGACCAGTGAAATAAGTTGGGACCAGCCAAATTCCATGGGACCCCCCAACTAGACTAGAGCCGACAGCGCAATATGCGAAAGGCGTTGAATGGACTGGGAGCGGCTCTAGTTGCTGCGGATCAGTGAAACTGGGTAAATGAGGCTACCATAAAGCACTTTCATATCTATCTGGAAATTATTCAATTGCAAAAAAACGAGGTAAGATCGCGCAGGAAGCTTGCCTTGGTGTTATGAAACAGCACGCGCGAGAAAAGTGAGACCCTTGCGAGAGCTCTCGTACCCTCCTGGCAACCCTTCTCCCCTTCTCTCACACACTGCCTTGTTATGCACAGTGAAAGATGAAAACACCACTAAGCCCTAAGAGAGAAGAGAAATGAGAAACTGAGCTTTGCGAGCATCGATTCTTCATCTGTCTCCTCTCATAAGGCCTTCTCCCCTTCTAGTGTATCGATTCCATAAAAAAGAAAAGACCCGTAAAAATCACAAGCTTGCGTAAAGCTGTAAATATATGTATTTTTTTACAATAGAAGATGCGGCGTGAAAGATGACGAAACTGAGCTTGCGAGCATCGATTCTCCATCTGTTTCCTCTCATATGGTCCGTCTAGCGTCTCGGGATATCGATCGCCCGAATGTGACCAAGTAGTGAAGATCACAAAAAGCTTGTCAACAAAAACAACAACTATCAATGTGTCAGCCGGAAAACGTAGGAATCTCTTCTAATTATAAGAAACCGGTCAACGTTTGTAGATGAATTTGTGAACTAAAAGAAATTACTGCACTCAGCGGAGAGGAAACAGAGCCTAGGACAACGATTCGTCATATCATAAGGCCCTCTCTCCTCCGTCCGTTCTCCATCTCTCAATCTCGTCTCTAAGCTTGATAGAGAACACACTCTTCTCCAGACTAACAACGAGAGAAGACATTACGGTAGGGAGAGGCGATGCACTATAGATTCTTGGGAAAACAACAAGCCTTGGAAGAAAGTTTAAGGTTATAAATTGAAACCCTGTACCGAAACAAGGAAGCCATGTGCGAAAGGTGCACAGCTCTTAGCGCTGGTGCAGTCAAAATAGAAATGGAGGAGGAATGCGAATTGGATCCATTCCTCGTTTATGCTAGCTATCAACCGTCTATTTGTTATGATTCAGCGATGCATACTACAGTTGACGATTCACAAAAGAATCAGGGGGGGGGGGGTTTCTTTCTCATTATTAATGATCTATCACCGGTGCAACAAAACTAAGGGCATAAAAATAAACTGGCTAGGGATGGCAAAGCCCGCCGTGTGTGGAAAGAACACCTTTTTGCAGCATTATTCTAGAGGCCCAAGCGAGCGAGAAAAAGGAGCTGCTTGCTGTCACAAAGCAACAACAACCGAATAATGTTGACGAGAACGCTAAACATCTATTCGCTTTTTTTGCAACCGATTCCCTATTTTCGCAATTCATCAAAGCCGCGGAAAATATTCTGATATAAAGATAAAAGAACCGCCTGCTTTGTGGCGTCGCAATAAACGATTCTGTGCGGAAAATAAAAGGAAAATTACTGATGTTGAAAGCCACATGTTTTCCAAACGACTCTTCGCATTCTGACATCGATTCCTTCCCTCGTGAATCAACAATGATGGAGAAAGCGCGAAAAGAGGGAAAGAGAGCCGAATGCAAAAAATGCAATAAAATTGAACAACCCTTTCATCCAACTGTTTCTCGAATGGAAAGCTCCAAACCGACAACACAATAAAATCAAAAGAAACGAAGCATCAAGACGAGATGAAACTTGATGTTCGACTCTCTCAATAATTCTCACTTCAGAAGGACAGATTCACTAACGAAGATTTTGGAAAATGACGAATAGCTACACACTGACAATGAGTGCGTATTCCGCTTCAAGCAAGGCGAACAATGACGTAAAGGAAACAGAAAAAAGAGGGGCACAAGAACAGCTAGACACACTAAACTTCTACGTCAAAAGGAGGGGGAATTGTGCGCTCTATTCTTGTCAGTTCTAACTATTCATAAGCCATAGTGCGTGTTGAGAGGATGCATGATTCTCCTTAGGTATAGAAGAAGAGAAACGTGAAATCGGGGATGGAGCGTGGTGTTTTTCAGCAGAATAAATAAGAAACTACGCGTCACGCGATTACGAACGTTTTAGAGCTATTTAATATTCAATTCAGAGGCCTCGAAATGGCGTGGATAATGATGAAAACGTGTGACGAAGCATGATATGTGAGAGAAAGCGAGCTTCACTTCACGCGCGCGACTCTGCGGTATGCCATCGATTCCCCTCCCCTTTCCCCCCTCTCATTCGACCATTCCCCCCCCCCCTCTCCCCTCTCTCTCTCATCGTCTATCCCTCGTTCGAATAGGGGAGAGAAATGGATGACTCTCTCAATTTCACATTATCTCTTAGCAGTTAAAGCAGGCGAGAGAGCACGTGAAAAGAGGAGAGTCAGCTCGCTTTCCGCTCCATTCGGCGGCGTTGCCTCAGGAACAGCACAATCTCGTCGGGATCTCTTTTTTTCGGACTCAGCTCTCTCAATTTTCCCTGCTCTCGTGCCGACTCTGACCGACGAGAGAGCATGCGGAATGAAGAGAGTGGATTCATCGTCCAATTTGCGCCTCTTCTCCAACCATCCAATTTCGGACAGAGAAAGATTAATGGAGAAGAGAGGAAATTGGATGGAGAGGCTTTCCGGAGGCGCAGAGTTTTGTTTTGGGATTGGGGGAAAATCGGCTGACTCTCTCATTTTTCGTGAACTCTCGCTCATTCTGATTCACGAGAGAGGAGCGCAAAGGGAGAAGGCCAGATGGCGATTGTAGGCTACGGCGATGATCTACTCTTTGAGATACGGTAGGCAGCCGTTCACATTTCTAGGCAAAAAAATGATAACAATCTGACTAGATGATGGCAACTGCGCAATTGATCGTTCATCGAACCCCGTCCGCTACTGTAACCAATGGGATCCTTTTGGGATGGAGTAATGCTGCGAGCAATAAAGCCATCAATACTAATGTCTATGGGCGAAGCAGCAATATTCGTTGATAGTAGGGTTAACCGTTCGGAAATCGGAAAGGCCGAAACTAAACCGGCAAAATCACTTTCCGAAACTATTCCTTGGGATTTGGATTCCGAGATTCCTTGGATTCCTTGGATTCCGAGATGGGATTTCCGAGAAAAAATTTATCAATATTTAATTTACAGTATACTTGTTTCCCAGATGAGTTTTACGTAAATTGTATTTACATTTTTATTTTTCCCATTCTGAATTTCTAAAAAAATATTTCTATAGTAAGTATTTACGAAAAAAAAATTACATTTCGGGATAGTACCGATTTTGACAGTTGAGTTTCGGCCTATCCGATTTCCGAACGGTTAACCCTAGTTGCTAGGGCATTCAGAGATTTAAAAAAATCCTTGTTCATCAGTCTCCGGTGCGAGTAAAATGTGAGCAAACGTAATGGAGAGACCGATTCGACAACGTCAACGGACATCCGTCTCTGGTCAATTCTCTCGTACTATCATGTAAATATTCACCGACGGAGTAAATAAATAAGGACTGAATGAGTGGAGAGACGCATGACGGCCCAATTCTGAGGCGGAATAGCCTCCATTCGTTGCTAGGGCGCAACGAGAATAAAGAGTCAGATGAAGTACGCAATGAGATGGAAAGGAGATGGAGAGAGGGGAAGAAGAAGAAGAAGAAGAAGGAAAATGGGCTCTCTGAGGATTGGAGGAAAGACGGATTGCGTTCTGAAGAAGAAAAAGGAGGTGGGAGTGGTGAGAATCACAACTAATTTGTTCAAGGAGCAGGTACTGTGTGAGGTCACGGTTTACGAATGTACAAACGGTTTCGGAGTTAGTATTTTATTCATCATGTTGGTCAAGAGTTTTTTGAGCTATGAATGATATCAAACAAGGTAGGGATACTCTGCACCGGCTGAACGACCGTCAGTGACGATGTCGAAATCCAATAGGCGTTGGGTGGCTCTTGTCTGAAGTGGGAACACACGGGCGATTTTGGCCGTCGTTCTTGCAGTTGCGATTTCCTCTATAGGTGACTCTCTAGGTGGCGATCGCTCTGACATTAATTTTATCAGGCTAATAGCACATCTCTGACTTCATGGCCAGTGTGAACAAAGACAGAGTTCGGGTCGAATTGGCGAGCGCTCACCTTCTATTTCCGGGTAGGAATAATCCGGGAAGGGATAGTCTGGAGTAGCAACTAGCTCGTCTCCATAACCTCCAACCAATGCCTCCATTTCCGAGGCGTTGATTGCACGGAAGACGAAGTCTCTGGATAACGAATAACTCCATTAATGCTGCTAGTCACTCAAAATGCATTTTTTGCAGGTAGCGCGGTAAATGTTTAACTTCGAAAGTAATAAACATTTTCTTGAAATAACATTGATATTTATCAATCGCATACGTTTCCGTGGCGACGTCTCTCGTCGCCTGGTACATTGTGTAATGGCGAGGTCCTGGAGGGCCGATTAGAGGGGCCTGATGATACATTGAGTTTGTTTTTTCATTCAGCCATTATCTCATTCACGGGACTAGTGAACGAGTCGGAGGAAGTTGCTCAATTTATGTTTGATCAGAAACAAAGGGAAAATTCCGAGGGCTATTGGAGCAAATAATAATCAAATAAATACAACTACCGTTGGTAGTTGCAGCGGTCGACACTGACTGCTCGTCGTGCTGCGAATGACGTCGCGCTTCCACTCGGGTTTGCCCGTTCTGAACGATTTATTTCCTATTTGTATGCAGGTGTAAGCTGAAAAGTTGCCGCCAAAACGGAAGATATTTCAAAACTGCAATCGTGAAATCTCACGTGGACAAGGCGGGTCGTTTCTTGAGGCATTTCCGGTAGAAGTAGACCACTGTGATCACGACGACGAGGCCGCCAACGACGCCCAACATGAGGAAGGCGATGGTGAACTGGGGACGATGCGAGTCCTGAAAAGATGAGCAATCTCGAGACTGGTTGCAACGAAAGACGGTGTGAAAATTCGTTTCTTCATTCCACGCATTCTTTCCTCTGTTGTCTCTTGTTAGGATCTCAGTTCTTTTCAATGAGCCGGACGTCGTGGAGCGGCGCGTGAAAATGTTCGAAACTCACATGCAGCGAGACGAACATCAACGGCAGGAACAGCAGCAGGATGGTTGCGAGGAGCAGAGCGGAGACGAGAATGTGCTCGCAGATATCGAACAGGCGGTAGTACACCTATCAATTTTATTATTTAAATTATATTGAATGAAATATTTTGGAGCGCTGGGGCAAGGCATGCCGAACAGCCGAAAATGCGCGGATTATGGTTGACAGATTATTTTCCATGCAGTCGTCACAAAGAGTAATTGCATTTCCGTGAAAATAATGTAATTTAGGAAATCGCTGAAACACATTGGTGAAACTGAACATGTGCAATGACATAGAATACAATCGGAACGTACGACTTCATCGTAATTTTGCATGCTCTTGTAATCGTCTAATCGACCAGGAAAAATACGAATTGCTGAATTTCCAAAAACTATCCTGATTCTAATGATATTTTTTATTATTTTTCTGATGTGGTAAAGGACTATTAGCTTTATGTGAAAGTCGAATCAATTCAGGCAATAGCTGAAACAGATGTGATTCTCGCCAATGCTCTCAGGAATTGAAATATTTTTAATGAAGGATGTTTACGAAAGCGGAAGATGAGAAAAACCGCTTGAAAAAGACAACGGTAGCTTTTTTTTCCTAATTGTAAAGAAACACGTATTAGAATGGCGTACCTTGTAGAAGGAGTTGATGAGGAGGATGAGTGCCACGCACATTACTACGATTAATTGAAATTTATAGGAAAACACTTGAAAGTTCTTCAATAGAGTGATCTTTTGAAATGGCCAAAAGAGTAGAGATATGAGAATAGAGAGTATATAGAAAAGCTAGAAAAGCTATTGAAAGGACGATCCAGAGATAGGGAGTCCAGTTCCTGATTATTACCCTACCCGCTTGCTGCATTATCCATAACTCAATTTCGCGCGCTGGAAAAAGAAACGAGAGAGAGACAAAGTAACTGAAAAGTAAACGAAAGATACAAATTTCAATATTTCGAGAATATTTAAAGGATGCGTATCATGAAAAATTAGTCCATGTTGTTGAGGTCATGATCCGTTTGGAATCCATAACGATGTTAGAAAGCCGAAGTTTGAAAGTAGTGCATCCACTCTGGACCGAGATATCCGCATTAAAAGTATCAGGAAAGGACAGGGAAAACCCCGGGAAAAATTCAAATATTTTACGCAGCGCCAATGGGGAGGAAGGGAAGGTAGATCAAGAAGGATAGATCGAAAGGTCATCGTTGTCTCGCCCATTATTGATTGACTAGAAAGGGATTTTTCTTTGTTCCCGCAGGTTCTTCCCATCGACAAAAACTGATCTACTCCTTGGCGATTTGCCAAAAGAACCTTGGCAATTTTCCAAAATCTTGCAAGGCTCGGCATATCGTTGTAAGAGTCGCAACATTTGAATTTCAAAAGTTCATGATACGCCTCCTTTAACGAACTGGATCACGGGCGCCACTGATCACTAGTAGATCTCGTGATTCAATTACAGCTTTGATTCGATTAGAGTTCGTGCAAAAAACACCTAAATGGCAAGAGTTGGCTGATGAAAATTGAACTTTTTCAACGTAGAAAACTCTTTACCGATTAGCGATTTCGTTCGGAAATCCGATAACATTTATTGAACTGTGTTCTTATTTCTCAATACGTTTCATGTCACTACTAAAAGTGTTTGATAATTGAAAGACGCAATGTTGATGTGTTACCGGACGGACAGACCATTTGACGAGCTTTTCCCCTGCACTCTCTTTCTAACAGTTTCCCTTATCTTTTCCATTCCTTAGTTATGTTCTATTCTTATTCCTCACACAAATACTCATTCCCTCTGGCCGAACCCACTAATCCATATGTGGCAATGACACTATCCAGGGGGGAGAGTAGGAGTGACATGACAGCCCTTGACGAGTGTAGAGTAATAAAATGGGATTATCTCATTCTCCTCTAGAGTTCGTAATCGGAGAATAATGGGTTCCATACCATTTACTCATTCAACACGCCTCTCAGCTTTCCGAGATTTGATATCAAGCTGTGCCCGCCCCAGTGATTCTGTCTGTTCTGCTACAGTGCGATGAAACTCATTTCACAATAATAACTTTATCTACAAATCTGCTCAAATATCCGAGATCACAGAATTATGAAGGGGGCATCGTATCTTATCCGTACTGTACCAAGGGAGGAAAGGGGGATACGGTATCTTGCACACTATCGAGGACTGACTGAGAAACGAGTATGAGGGGGGCAGGGAAAGAGGAGGGAAGTGTCACCGTTTGGAATCGGACCCGTTCGTAGGGGAAGAATTAGCTGAGAAATCGCGCCTGCACACGCGCACGCACACCATCACTACACCACGCACACAAACTAGAGGAGAAATATTCAGCGATTACGAAGTCTAGAGGAAAAAAGACGATGAAATCGATCAAACTCTGCATAAATTAAAAGCGTAAAATCGTATCAACCAGAACAATCTGATTACAATTGAGTCTTAGCCTACGTCAAACTAGGAAGCGAGAGAGATCAAAGATCATAATAGACGGAGATCAAAGATCAGAGGTCACTGCTGCGAGTAGCCGGCTTGCAGCTGCGGCGGGCACGCATGGTGGTGCATGGCGAGGTGCTGCGCGTGCGTGAAGCCGCCTGCAAGAGGGAGACGTTTAGGAAAAGTCGCACACTCTAGGCGCACTCGGCGCACCGACTACACCACGCTACGCTACCGTACCTGGCGTGATCGACGGCGAGTGCGTGCCCATGCCCTCGTTGAAGAAGTTGTCGAGCCGCTGCGCCACGTCGCCTGCAGAGATCAAAGATCAATCAGTAAAAGATCAAAGTCCAAAGATCAAAAATCACTCCTTACCGGGGATCCAGTTGGAGCCCTGCAGCGTGAGGACGGCGTGGAAGAACTCGTTCTTGTAGTCGCCGCCGTCGTCCTTCGCCCGCGGCTGCAGCCATACCTCCATCGGGTGCTGAAAGAGGAGGACGTTTAGTAAACGTCACAACGAGTACACGCAGTTGAAAAGTGCTCGATTTCGCGAAGGTTTTGGGAAACGTCGAACGGGCGCACGCAATAGAGAAAAATCAATTTTGAAGCAAAGTAGTAAACGTCGCCCACTCACCTTGTGCGTCGTGTGCATGCCGTGCCGCCAGTAGTTCACCATGAGCTGGTCGACGTGCGAGAGCACGGACGAGGTCAGCTGCAGCATCTGCAAGAGCGGGGTATTACGGTAAGGTGGGAAACGTCGCCTACACCGCATGGGGACCTAGTCTAAATTTGAACAAGAAACACGATTAGTAAACGTCGCCCTGCACCACACCACTCACCGGCGTGGAGAGCAGCTTGAAGGGGTTCAGCATGGGCTTCGTACCGTCCGGAGCGTCCCGCGTCACGCCCACCAGCGAAAGCACCTGAGCAGAGATCAAAGATCATATTTTATTTGTACGAAGTGACATGAAACGTATCTTAATTTTTCATCAGACTTCACACAATGGATTCCGATCTAGTCGAAACTTCAACAAGAAATATATTAGTAAACGTCGCCCTGCACCACATAACCACTACAACCGTTCGAACAATAAGGGCTTAAAGATCAAAGATCAACTACCGTACCTGGGCGAAGCAGGCGGGGTCGGCGTACAGTATCGAGCAGAGGTAGGTCACGGTGCGTATCGTGCTCGCGACGGGCGCCGTGTCCTCCTCCCGACAGCGCCACGTCGCCGACGGCTTCTTCGCGTTCAGCAGCTGGAAAGTCGAGACTAGACTCTACTTTCGAGTTGGGGGATCAAAGTAGAGTTTTGGGATCAAACTACAGGGATCAGGGATCAGTTTCGAGTGGGCTAACTACAGAATTCAACACGGATCAGCTTGGTAGCGTGTGATCAAACTACAGAGAGATCAAAGATCAAGGAGCACTCACGTAGACTTGCCGGTACATGTCCCACATGCGCCGCCACAGCATCACTGCGAGCGCCTCGCCGTGCAGCGGGTCCTGCAAAGATAAGAGATTACTGTAGGTCGAGACTACACTCTAGCCTCGATGGGAAACAAACTAGAAACGCCCAGGTGTAAACTGCAAAGATCAAAGGACTGGGCAGGCTAGACTCTAGTCACGAGACGCACCTTGACGCCGGCGAGGCCGAGCGAGCCGACATGCTGCACGCGCATGCACATCCGCTGCAGCACCTGCAATTGAGAGGGAGATCAAAGATCAAACTAGTAACTGCGTAGATCAGACTGCAAACCACGAGAATAAGCAATCGAGGCGTTAGGTTTCATAACGCAGTCAAATTTATCGCATTCTTCAATCTTCAATCGCACTCATGGAAAGAGTTCCAGAAAAAAATAGTCCTAAATCCTACTGTAGTAAACTACACTCCAATCCTGGAAGAACCTACACAACGCGTGAAACACTGATTTCTGCTCACAATTCGAAACTACACGCTAGTCCCGATAGTCCAACTCACATTGAGGGCGTAGTACTTGGTGCGCAGCTCGTACATGCGCGCGTCAGGCGAGAGGGCGTCAAAGGCCGTGTCGAAGGCCACGTTGCGCGCCTGAGGATCGGGCATCGACCTGGAAGGGATTGAAGGTCAGAGATCAACTAATGCCTCACGACATCCGAGGGTTTACCAAATATCATTGATACTAGATTCGGTGTGGCTACAGTAGCTCTCAAGCTACCGGATAAAGGGATATTGTGAATCGATATTCGTTGTCTACCGCCCACTTACGTCCCGCTTACCGTATCACGGAATTTTCTACACGATAACCGATCTACCATGCTCGTAATTACTAAATCGATAATAGATAATCATTATCTACCTTACCCCTCACTTACCGTATCTCCGGGTAGAGGAAGTCGAAGGTGGCGATGCGCAGCAGCACGGGAATCGACAGATCGCGCGCCTTGAGCAGCTGGAAAGACAGATTAGAGATCAAAGATCAAAGATCAAATTTAGAAGATTAGGCACCGGCTCCCGGTCGGGAAAGCGTCTCTACTTTGTCATGGACACAGTTATGTTTCATGGTGTCGTCAAATGGTTCACTGGTCACATTCACATATTGAAGCCAACGCCATTCAGTGAAAAAAAAACGCAACGAAGCGCTAATCAATTCATTAATATTTCTAGTTCAAAGATCAAAGACCAAAGATCAATCACTCACGGCGTCGAGGGCGGCGTTGTGGGCGTGGGCGGCGTCGCTCTCCGTGAGAACGTCGAGCGCCTCGACGGCCGCGTACAGTGCGGAGACGTACCAGCGCTCCCTGCAAGGTCGGGACTAGAGTCTAGTTTCGAATTGTATGATTTTATCGCTTCTTGAGGAAGTGGCGGCCTCAGGGAAGGTCGGGACTAGAGTCTAGTTTCGAGTTACTGGGTTTTGCCGCCTCTGCAGGAATGCAAACGATCTTTCAGCCGTTTTTTTTGGGTTTTACAGGAGTTTAACATTCTCTACAAAAACTGATATGTTTCATCGTTACTACAGAAATTACAGGAATGCGAAACTTTAATGAATCATTGTTGTGTATTCGAAAAGGCCAAATATATAACATAAAGTTCCAATCTTGTTTCGAATACCTAAGTGGAAAGTTCAAAGACCAAAGATCAAAGATCAACCACACTCACTGGATTGCGCGCGGCTCGCGCTCGCTCGCAATCGCCCACTTGTGCAGGAAGTGCAGCAGCTCGGCGCACGCCGACGAATCGATGGCCGATCGCTGAAAAACGAGACTAGACTCTAGTTTCGAGACACCAAAGATCAAAGATCAAACTACGCGTACCTTGTGGGCGGTGCTCATCGCGGCCACGTTCTTCACGAAGGCGATGAGGTGCCCGGTGAAGGTGGGGTCGTCGGTGCCGAGCAACTGGAGCACGGACTGCAAAGATCAGAGATCAAAGATCAGAGATCAAAGATCAGAGATCAAAGATCAGAGATCAAAGATCAGAGATCAAAGATCAATACTCGAGACTAGACTCTAGTTTCGAGTTGATGCTTCAGCTGCACGTGAATATGAACAGAAAACGAAAAGAAGACAAACTCATTGATACAACTACACTCTGCAGATGCTGCAAGCCCCAGAGATTAGAGATCAAACTAAACTCTCATCTACACTACAATGCTGTTCCGTTCAAGGTCAAGTGTTTGCCGCTCCAAAGATCAGAGATCAAACTAAACTATACTCTAGTCCCGACAGCCACACTCACCCGAATGGCCACACTCAAGTCCTTGCTCTGCAGCTGCTTGCTGCCGGACAGCGCGCCCAGGATGGAGGCGATCTCGTGCAGCAGCCGAGTGCTGCCGTGATCAAGCCAGCCGGCGAGGATCTGCAACGTCGTGACTACTAGTTTCGAGGTGATAAAACTACAAAGTACAGCCTAATCTATGCTGCACAATTCTGCACAAGATTGTGTTAAATTATCAGGTAAGTCGTGACTAGAGTGTATAGTCTCGATATGCAGCGTACCTGAACGCCGTTGTGCCGGGCCAGCTGCTCGACGAAAGCGTCACGGTTGCGCGACGCGCCCGCCACCTCGCGTCGCCCGCCGCGCGCCACGACGAGAGAGCGGAGGAAGCAGAGGACGTGGTGCAGCAGCTGGAATGGATAGGTCGGGACTAGAGTCTAGTTTCGAGTCGTTAGGAATCGAGCTGAAACTGAATTCCTCTGCGGAACTGTAGTTTCTAGTTTCGAATGGTCGAAGATCAAAGATCACGACTAGACTTTGAAAGTCAACGAGTTATGCAACTAGGAACTAGTTCCTTTCATTTCAAAGGAACTAGTTCACTCGTTGTTTATCAGTTCCTTCGAGCACTGAAAGGAACTAGTTCCTTTTGAGAGTGAGCGAGTAGAGCGAGCGGCCGAGCTGGAGTGAGAGAGCGAGCGGAATGAAATTGAAGGAACTAGTTGTTTTGCAAAGGAACTAGTTCCTTCGCCACTAAACAACTTGTAAAATTGAGGAATGAAGGAACTAGTTCTTTATCTTTCAAACTCTAATCACGACTACGCCTTACCGGTTCCTCCTTCTCGACGCGCACGAGCGTGACGGCCTCGGGCACCGGCGCCGTGCCTGAGAAATCAGAGATCAAAGATCAAACTACTGAGATCAAGAAACAAGGTCGCAATCAAATCAAATTCTGTCTTTTGACTTTTGAAGAAAATCAGATCTGTTTCATACTTTCTACTAGATGCAAGCAACTGAAGAATAAAGGATGACTCATTGTCTTTTGTGGAACAAACATAATTTAAATATCGCCAACAAACTACAAAGATCACCGATAATAGATCAAAGATCAAACTCCAGCCCGCTTACCGTTCTCGTCGGCCTCCTTGTTGAGGAAGCGCAGGATGGACGCGACGCCCTCCATCTTGAGGAACTCCGACTGCAAGAGATCAAAGATCAAAGATACATACTTCAAAGATCAAAGATCACAGATCAAAAGATCAAAGACCACACGCACCTTCTTGTTGTACTTCTTGAGGGCCTCGATGAGCACGATGCGCTTGTTGGGCGCGACGTCCTTCTCGTGCAGCACAGCGGCCAGCAGTCTGCAACCATCGGGACTAGAGTCTACTCTCGAGTTGGGAAAAAAACGGGAAGATCAAACTAACACTAAGCCACTAGTTTCGTTGCATTTGTGGAACAAATCCTTGTCCGGATATCAGCCAAAGATCAAAGACCAAAGTTCAAAGATCAAAGACCGCTCACCTGCGCAGTCCGTCCTCGGTGATGCCGCGCTTGCGGATGTCATCGTAGCGGAGGTGCGGCTCCGCGAGCCGGACGAGGATGCGCGCCGCCGCCACCGAGTCGTCGCCGCGCGGGCTGCAAGCGGATGTAGAATTTGAATATTTGAATATTCGAATTTCCCGCCGCCAATTCGCCGAAATTAGCGGTCTAGTGCAAATTTGGACAAGTTTTGAAATTCGGGAATTAAAATCAGTAATCGATAGCTATCCGGTGTGAAGGTTACGGTAATCGATAGGCAGCAAAACACTCACTCCACGCACTGCACGACGTCGCGGATGGAGAACTCGGGCCGGCCGGGCCGCGCCCGCGGCGGCTGTCGCAGCAGTGAGGCTGCAAGAACGTCAGAGATCAAAGATCAAACTACAGAATGACATGGAAAGTTCAAAGATCAAAGTTTTCACAAACCGAGCGCTTCCGGCGTCGCGGACGCGCAGTCGTACAGCGAGTGCAGCGTGTCCGTGCGGTCCTGCAGAGATCAAAGATCAGAGGTCAAACTACAAAGATCAGAGATCAAACTACAAACCTTGCCCGAGCAATCCTGCAGGTCGGCCATGAGGTCCTCGAGGATCTTGCGCATCTGCGCCGGCCGGAAGTCCGCCAGCAGCTTGAGCTGAAGGAGGCAGAGATCAAAGATCAAACTACAGTCTATGATTCGGCACAAAAGGAAAGATCAACGATCAGAAATCAAGCTTCAATCTCCATTCTAGGAAGATTGTAAATGAACGTCGAACTTCAACAGATCAAAGATCAGAGAGCAAGAATCAAACAAAAGTGTAGGTAAAGTTCAAAGATCAAAGATCAAACAACGAACCACTTTGAAGACGCCCCGACCGGGCTGCGGGATGTCCTTCTTCGCGTACACGCGTAGCGCCATCTTGCGGTACGACCGGTACAGCGGATCGGCCTGCGAAGATCAAAGATCAGTCTACAGTCTAGTCCCGAGAACGAGCATTTGCTTTTCGGCTTCAGTTAGGTTTCAAAGAAAAGTGAAAATACTCGATTTGCCTACGTTTCAGTTATTTCAATCTATAAAATCACAAATTCAAAAAGTTGATTGCGGAGCAGAATTTACAGATAGAGCTGGGCGGAATATCGATAAAGTTCAGAGATCAAGGATCAAACTAGACTCTAGCTGCTCACCTTGCTCCCCTCGTGCGCCGTCCACTCGAACACCTGCTCCGGCTGCGCCGAGCCCAGCTGCAAAGATCAAAGATCAGGAATCAGACAATAGAGATCGGAATCAGACAATAGAGACTACGCAATGTACTCGAGAACAGAACAATTATAGCAGGCAGGAACATAAATGTCTTCATGATTTTCATTTGTGTTTCGATCGTTCTAGATATTCCGAGAATATCCGAAGTACCATTGGTTTCATAATTTTGTGTCATTGATTGATCAAAGTAGATTAGAGATTATCGAGGGCAAAGAGCAAAGGCCCCAAGATTAATCTATCACTTACCACTTGTCGTATGTACTGGTCCTGCGGGGATTCGTCCGAGTCGACGGGCGCCGCACCTGCGGCAGTCGTGGACGTGCCGGCTGCAGCTGCTGCAGCTGCTGCAACGGCGGCAGACGGCGAGCCGCGTATCTGCTTCTCCTGCAGAGAGCAAATATCAAAGATCATGCTTCTACCGTTCGGACTACAAGCTACAGAGATCAATAGATAGAGATAAAAGACATTGCTTCTAGCGTTTAGACTTCAAACTATAAAGATCAAAGATCAAAGACTAACGTGCGCGACGCGATTGAGCTCGGCCTCCGAGTAGTCGGTGCGGACGGTGAGGCCTGGAAAGGAGAGATTTAATAAGGGATCAAAGATCAAAGATCAAGTTGATCTTTTCCAGAACTTCCACAAAAATGTGCAGCAGTTCCCGTAGCTTACAGACAAACCCCCTTCTACAGTATCTCCAGTGCGAAGAGACTACCGTAATCCACAGTACAGTACCCTTACCACACTACTCTAACTCCCGTACTCATTACCGTACCTGTCATGGTGGAGAGGTTGGAGCAGGCGGTCATGCCGGACAGCCCGGACACCTCCGACTGCAGCGAGAGCATCGACGGCGTCTGAAAGAAGGAGGTTAGAGATCAGAGATCAAAGATCAATTGCCCTACTGACTCGTTCCATTCGATTAAAGACATACATGAAAATCGCATCAGCGCACATAGCTTTTACCAACAATCGTTCACGTTGTTTTGTCACGTATCGTATTCTACCGTACTGATCGAACTAACATCGATTCGTCCAATGCAACTACCGTATTCTACCGTAGTACTCACCCTCGATGGACTCGCCCCGACCGGCGCGGATGCTGCAGCGGCTGCAGCCGCAGCGTGCCCGCCCGCGACGCCGCCCGCCCACTCGGCCGTGTTCGCCAGTCGCATCGCCGCCAGCTGCCGTCGCATCGACGGACCGCCTGCAAGGTGAATTTTGAGATACGGTGGATCGATAAGTATACAGTAAACCAGTTACGGTCAAATGGAAGCGCCTCTTACAGGGAAGATACGAGATAAGAATGGATTACGGTAATGCGATAGCATTTTTCGATTTGGAATACTATCATGAAGTTCGCCTACAGTGAACAAGCAACCCATCTCATGTTGGGTAATGCTTGCCTGGATGATTGCCGTTCTGGCTACATTATTCTACAACATCTCGCAAAAAAATTCAATGAAGGGCATCAATCAGAACACCAAACTAACCAGTCATGAGTATGGATTGGGACTGCTGCATGTGCTGCAGCTGCAGCAGTTGCTGCTGCTGTCCGTGCCAGTCCATCGGGGCGGCGCTCGCCTCGGGCAGCGTGCCGAAGTGCGACGAGCTGCCGGACGCCGACTCGATCCTGCAAAGAAGGGTCACTGTAGGATTACGGTATCAATCTATCACGAACTGAACAGCAGGTACCGTATTCTGGAGTAATCTAGATACCACTGCTTCTAGGTTGTTTTTGACGACCATGACACAAGATTACCCAATCAATCTACAGTAACCCAATCGAAAAAGACTACCGTACCAGGCGGGGCTCTGCTGCTGCGAGTGATGGGAGGAGGTGGAGGGCTGCTGCGGGTCGTAGAGGGAGGGCGCGGCCGCGCGCAGCGCCGACGCGTCCATCATTCTGGAAGGGATAGATCGATTATTGAGGGGAATGGTAGGCGAAAGAATCGATAATTGAGGGGTACGATTGTCAATCGATAACTGAGAGAGTAATGTAGGCGAAAAGATCGATAACTGACAAAGTACGGTAATAGAGAACCGATAATTGAGGGGTATTGAGGGGTATAGGCGAATTGGGAACTGACAGTGCACATTACAAGAAAGGATCGATAATTGACAAAGTACCGTAACGAGAGGTTATCGAAGCAGTAATGACCGGAAATTGACGGACACGGTAGCGCGAATCGATAACTGATGGAGATGGGACGCGACCTAACGAGCATTGAAAGTTCAAGTGGAAATGAAGTTCACGAAATACTCATTTGAAATGAGAAGAGATTAGGTCGGTTAATCGCGCAATAATGACACACATTACGATTGAAATGGGCACTTGAGACATCAGCTAGAAGCCGTACTTTCGACATTCGCGATGCAAACAAGGAAAAGATTTGCAAAAACGAAACAACCGCGAGTTGGCAGGCTGCCAAGGAGGCGTGAAACGAGAGGAGGGAGGGAAGGGAATGACCTGTAATCGTATCAGGGAGGGCAGAGCGGGCGGCGGGCGAGCTCAAAGAGCGAGAGATAAGGCAAATCGAAGAGTGTATGGGCAGAGAAAGAGAGCGGAAGGGAGATAGCATGGGAAAGTAAGAGACGGCCGGTAGGCGAGAGAGTGTGCGAAATGGAGAGAGCGGGGAGATGCATCATCATATCATTAGCATTGATAATAGGAGGCGGGGATGAAAGAGGCGCCAATGATCTTTGATCTCTGATCTCGCTTGAAATTCGATTCTCATGGGAATACCAATTGAAGCTCGTGAACTACTGCTAATTTGACCTATCCAAAGTTTATCAAGTGCCGCAAGTCTGCGAGAAAGTTCCGACGCCCTTTCTAGTGCAAAATGGTGAGAAAGCGTGAACAGGGGGCAACCATGGGATGGATACCGTAATCTTCCGACGGGATCTACAATAGATAACCAGAGATGGACTGGGAGATAGACGAGGGGTTTGTCAGGGGTGAGTAATGAGTAAGGATAGAGGAATGGACAAGGAATGGTGTCAGAACGGAAGAAATGTGTTTTGCTAGATGCTATTGAGTCGCAACTATGTCATTTCTGACTTCACAAGATAGAGAATTTTCTGGAAGTAACTGCTAGTTAGTTTATGCATAATTTGTGGCTGCAGGCGTCAAAGTCCATCGCATAATTTGCACCTCCTAGTAGGCAAAAGTGTGCATTACATGGGGAAAGGAGTATTCCCAGGGAGTATTGAGATCTGGCAGTCATCTTCTCGCACCATCTCCAGCGGGTCCGATATCGCACTCTCGATAATTAGCGCAATAACGGACACTTGAGATGTCAAAACAAGTGACGTGAACGGCGCCTCGGGGCATGCGCGTGTGAATGAAGGGTGGCCGGGAGTGAGGTGAGAAGAGGAAAGGGAGCTGAGAGTACGAAATGGATACGGTAAGAGGATATGATGGCTAGTTGATACGGTGATACGGAGAAGAGATATCGGGTTGGGCAATATGCAATCGCGAGTGCGCAATAAACGAAATAATGTTGATATCAGAGACAGTAGGAATGAAAGGGAGCAAGGAAGCCGGAAGTTATTTGCTGGCTTTGGAAAAGCTGGGAATTTACAATCGCGGGGAACCGCCGGGCTGTTTCGCATCGTAAATTTCGATCGGTTGCAGGGGTTTAGCACCACCGAATGGAGAAGTTAGTGGGTGGGAATATTCGAAAATGAGAGATTAAAGAGGGATTTACGTGGAATCAATCAAAGCGTTATGCCAAATGGAGTCAGAACTCTGATCGAAATACTAGATCGAAAGTGCTGTTCGAATCCGAGATTGATGAAATCAAATTCAATCATTCAATCGATCAATCAAGATCACTGATCTAATCTCGACAGCTTTCAAACGAGAACTAAATTCGAATCGAAGAATGGATGAGATTTTGAAACGGTGAAATTAGCGAAATGTCAGGAATGCCCGTAACAATGGAATTTTGACGGACGCTGACTGACGGGCAGTGACGGGAAGCTGCCGATAATTGGCGGTATGGACAATTGGTCAGCCGCTCGAGCGCGTTTCGAAACCGCCTAGGGACATTGGAAATATAATCTAGATCTTTCTCCAATTGGCTCTCTAATTTTGCATGAACAACACTAGAACAGGCGCAATGCCGAAAGCATGTCCGATTCCAAGGCTATGCAGAGAAATTGGTCTACAAATCCCGGCTGTCACAGCGGATCAGACGACCGGGACTAATCGAATCAGAGCCGAATGGAAGCGGTTTCATCAAGGAAAACACCGTCGGAACGGGGCAAAATTTGAAACGAACGAGAAAATGCAAACGAACACGCGACCTTGCAACGCGACAGCAGATGTTATCGCAACGAAGGAGGAAACTGTGAGCAATAAAAAAGTGTGAGAATGACTACATGAGGAAAGGGAGCGTTCAAATTTTGGGTGGCATAGCAAAGGAATTGAGAGATCAAGTAGGCTGATGGTGCCCAGATCCTTAGACCCTAACCATAAAAACTTGGCTGACCCCGGCCCGTAGTTACTCAATGCGCAGGCGCTAATCCCGAGCACTCTTGGCACCTAACAGACAAGCAAGCACTTCTGAATGAGGGAACAGAGTGGGGATACGATAGGGTAATAACGATCGAATACGGATTGATACAGCTAACAGACACACTGTATCGCATCCGAGGAGCAGATAAAGAGTCGAGAGACGATAGGAAAGGATCACGGCAGAAAACAGATTGGACACAGGTAAAAACTGAAGAAAATTGAGTGGGGTGCGATAGGATAAAATAACGGTAGGCCTGGGTCTGGGATCCGCTGCCAAATGTCAACTTGTCAACGCGATGAGGCAGCGCAATCGGGGGCTTCCGAACTCGGACTCTCGCAATCCCCGCTGGTCTCCCTCCGGTTAGAGCAGCCGAGAGAGCGTGGAGAACGGAGAGAGCCAGGCAGATATTTGAGATCGGATGCGAGGAAATACGAGGGAAATTAGCCAGGAGGCTTCCGGCGTACAGGAAGTGTTGTGCGAGAAGAAAGCCGAGTTTATAAATGATGGAGAATGTAGGGAGGGAAGGTGATAGTTTACAGAAAAGCAGTGTGAAAGCATCACATCGTTACGTCATTGCAAATCGAATCAATCTCGATTCTAGATTGCATTTCGGCCAGAATAGCGTAGAACCGATTAGCGGAATTCCAGCGCAATTTGAACGGGTAGAGGGGAGATGGGACAGATGATCCCAAGGTAACCTCCCCTCCCCCACCCTTCTCTGACTCTCTCAATACTGCCTGCTCTTTCGCCTTTCTCTAACTGACGAGAGATCACGCGAAATTGAGAGAGCGCTCCGCCCTGATGGGTATGTGCCACATCGGGCGTGACAGGTGTGAGACAGACAAGCAGGTATCGATCGATCGGATACCGTACCCTACCGTATCCCAGATTCGAATCGCGGTCTGACTTATTTCTGGGAATACGAGTGCATCACTCGTAAGGAAGTTTCGCATTGACTCAGCGTGAGAACAATGAGGCGCGTGGGAAAATACGAGATGTTGTCTGACTCTCTCGATTATGCGTGATCTCTCGCTTGCTCTGATCGGCGAGGGAGCAGGGGAAATTAGGATGGCATTGAATAACAAGCCCTATTCAACAAATGTAGACAGCGCAAGAAGTAACATAAAGCCAAAGATCCAATGGTGACTAGAGCACGGAACGGACCTATGAGAGACAGCCCCGGATCCCCTTCCTTTTATGGAGAGGATAATCCCCTTCCCACTGTAAAGGCGCGCGGTGCATAATAAGCTGAGGTTATACCCCAATATCGGTCATAGACTGGGGGTAGCTAATAGATATATTCACCGTGTGGCCTGTAATCGCATCGAATGCAAGAGCCGATAGGCTACGCCAAGAGCAACAATACCGTAACTTACAGCAAGGTTACGGTAGCCAGGTAGGTGAAGTTCACAAGCTACCGTACCCTGATAGTCGGGTAGGTCATTCCACTCTGTTTGCCCGTACACCTAGACTCGATGCGCATTCCCAGCGGGTGTTCCCACTACTCGCTCTCGCCTATCCCACCCTCCGATTAGGTGATTAATCCCCCGTACTCTCCGTATGTTATCTAAACATCATCTATGACCGATTGTGGGAAGAGTTGACTGGGTAGGGACTGGAGGGAAGTGGTACATGGAGGAGCGAAGCCAGCAGGCATTGGAACTTCGTTTCTGGAACTCGGGAATAGGGCAGCCGGGCCTAGCTTGAGGGCATGGAAGCGTTTGTAAAATCAAAGCAGAAAGGGTCATGGGATGTCGGCACAAAATTGAAGAAGCCATCAATGATCAAGAACTGCGATTAAAAATTCGAATAAACACATGAGGAACGATCTGTCACGAGCACAGTGGTTCGGTAGGAAGAATGCGGGGATTTGCAAATGAGATGATTTCGATACAGTTCGGGCGCCATTCTTCTCTCTCAAATTCACGCACTCTCTTGCTAAGAAGCTTTGATTGGAACGTGCAATGTAACTGAATACAAGAGAAGCAAACTCTCGCGTAGAAAGCAGCAATTCTGCTCGGAAGTGAAGAAAGCAGCGGGGATTTGCAAATGAGAGCTGGTGACACAGGAATTGATGCTAATGCAGGAGGGGCTGATTCCGATACAGTTCAGGCGCCTGCCCCTGTCTCTCCCTTTCACACACTCTCTCGACGGTCAGACAAAATCAGAGATCATGGGAAATGGAGAGAGCCAGAGGCAAGGAAGTGAATCCGGTGCGGAGGCGGCGGCGGCGGCCCCTTTGATCTGTGATTCAGCGCGGCCGATCGTGTAGAAATCTGGCCGAAATGACGTGCTGGTGCACAGACAGTCAGGTGCGAGGGTGGGGCCCCGGTTGATCTATTACCCTTTTATCCACTTGTGATACGTTAGGGTACGGCCAATCGATAATGAGCTTGGAAAAGGTAGGATACGGTAGCCGATCGATCAAGTTTCGCTTGGATATCGTATCCTTATTGGCAGAAAATGTATGCGTCGATAGTATAGGGATACTGTAGCAGGTGTACGGTATCCACTAATCAATTCCAGGTAAGACTCCAACAATAACACCGGCCATCTGCCGCCTCTTATTCAATGCTTACAGGAAATAACAGCAACGGCCTCTCTGATTCCCATGCTCTCTCGCCGGTCAGAGAGGGCGAGATAGCATGGCGAATTGAGAGAGTGCGCAGGAAATGCTATTTCTGTAGGCCTGATAATGGCCAGGACACTCAAGCGCGAGAGAAAACAACAGGAAAAGGACTCCTGGGGCGAGTGACCCTAAGTATCGCGAGGCCCTTAGGAGATGCTAAATATAGTTTCAAAAACACTCACTTTCAGAGATTTCTTGAAGAAAATGCGAAAAAACATTACTTAACAAATTATATCGCGAGGATTGATCTTTGATCTCCGATAGAAAGTCTCGGATTCAAAATGAGCCCGCGTCGGGAAAGCCCTTTGAATGACGCGCTAACAAACTTGAACTTCCGCCTATGGGGACCGGATCTAGAGCCGCATCACGCTCATGCCTAATGACCCCTTTCTGCTGATATAGGGCTCGTAATTCGGGCAGTACTCTCTTTATTTCACGTGCTCTCTCATCGGTCAGAGCTGCGAAAGAGTGCACGAAATGGGGAGGTTCCTCGAAGTTCGAACTCCACTAATGATCCCTTTTATGGATATAGGAGAGAACTCAAAGAATCTGGATTGAATATGGGCGAAACACACAAAGTAGGGGATACTCGGCTATTTTCGCGATAACGAAAGATGATCTTGAGTCATTTCTTCGTAGCCAATGAGAAATTCAAATGATTGACCGGAGGAATGAGTATTGAAGGAGCTAGACCTCAGAACCTGTGCATGTTTGCCGGGGCTTTGTGTGCCATTGCACCGCGTCTATCATATTTCTCTTCGCGGAAATGTGATATCGTCGCAATTCAATTATCAATAGAGCATTTATCTCCGATCTTTGATCTTTGATCTCTGATCCCTGAGCCTCAATCCCCTCTAATGACTCATTTCGCATATGTTTGCGCTCATCTGTAAAGCATTATTGAGCACAAGCCTCCCCCAATTCAAACACGGGTCAAACTTCGCACAGGTGCTCTGGGCGGAGTTTGTGTCCCATACTGTTCTCAGCAGCCGGTGGGGAGCAAATTCAAATTCCTCCCCTGCCCTCCCCTCGGCTCTCCTACAGGGCCATTCATCGAGTTGATGGGGGCTCTTTGCCCATTGAGTCGGCCAGAGAGCACGAGAGAGCATAGGGAATGGGGAGAGCGCAGACCGTCAAGACACTTCTAAAGATCAGCGCGAGCGAGAGAGCATGGGGAATGGGGAGCGTGCAGAGTGACAGAGCGGATGAGAGAGTGTGGGGAATGGAGAGATCAGGGATCACTAGCTGCGCCTGTATCGCATAGCAGAAGTGCGTATTGTATTACGACACATCTGCGCCGATCCGATATCCCTATGACCTAGTCTAGTCTAGCAGACAAGGTTTCCCTACTGTTAACGGATAAGGACGGTGATCTTGGTCATTTTGGGTGAATGCGGAGGCATATGTTTTCACGATTGCGAAGTGGAATATACGTCATGCTCGAGAATTTGTGAAGTTACGGGCTTAATCGAATAGAGTGAAAAGTGCGAAATGAGGCTTTCAAGCGCTTCTAAATCACCATGAAACGGCGCAAACAAAGGACGGCAGTTAAATCCGCGCAAAGTTGTCATCGGGCGTTTCTCTCGAATAATGAGAAAAAGCAGAGGAGGAGGACGAGGATGGGCTGAAAAGGTGGATGAAGTGAATGGGGCATGCGATGACGATTGTCGGCGTCTCTCCATTTCCCGTGCTCTCTCGTCGGTCAGAGCAACGAGAGACAGTGGAGAATGGAGAGAGTGGCGGATCATTACTTCGGGGCGGAAGAGGGATGGGTCGGGAAGGGGGGGGACTAATGGCGAGATGGGGAGTGGGTCTTTGCGGCACCAATCTCGGTCGAGCAGCGGCGAGATGTCAACGAGACACCAGGCGAAATAGCTGGAGAACACATTCGGAATGACTTGAAAATCACGAAGAACATCGGGAGATACAACAACTCTTGATGACCGTGGGTGCTAAAAATGAACTACGCTTGACGACACGATTTCAATATCCAAATGCGAATATCAACGGGGAGGAAGTTCATGAAGGAAATAATGACGTCACGAAATCCCTATTCAGAAGTAGAGAAGAAAGGGAATGTGACGGATTTCGGTCACGAAATATCGCAATCGTATCGCAAAAACCATTGTAGAACGAATCGCATTGAACCATCATATCGGAGCGCATAAAGTAGCGCAATCGAGCGATGATCTGTTATTTTGACCGATGAAATGTGTATCTCCGTTCGGCATTATCTCTATTTAGCTTGAGCAGCGAGAGACTGTGTATGACGAAGAGAGCAAGAGATTCAAATAGCATCATACCATTCACCATTTCGCCGCGCGTCCCGCATAAAAATGATCCCGCGCGCGCTCCAAAAAGAGTGAGGGGCGAATCGTGAATCGTAATAACGTGAATCGTTTAAAGGAGGGGAGGAACGAGGGAGGGTGAGGGTGACCAGGCGCGAGGAGGAAACGGTGTAGGACAGTCACAACTATCGGTCCCTGACTGATGATAGATCAGAGGGAAAGCGGAGAGTGTTCGTGATGTGTTGTCTGAATCGGAGAATGATGCGCCAAAATACGAAAGATATGATAGATGTCTAGATAGATCTCGAGGCAGAAGGTCGTGTATAGAATCCACGAGCTCGAAAAGTGATGTTATGATGACATGACAAGGCAATTTCCCCAAATCGCGACATTACAAGCCGCAACTTCCCGGGAAATATGAGCTAATAATCGACTCGAAACGATGCCAATTGGCTACAATAACGCGATGTTGTTGCGGTTTGGTTCTCCTCAATTATCATTGCATTCCTATAGCTGATCGGACAGAACGAGGGATCGAAGGTGAAAAGAAAGCGAATTTACGAAAGTATTTCTGACAATATGGAAGAAAAAGTAGCGGGCGAAGGCATTAGAGATCAACATCTCGAAGTGGAAAATACCGAGAAAGCGCTCAGGAAAAGTCTGGCGAAACATTGTCAACGAAACATGTTTTTGCACTACTCATGGAGAAACGACTAGTGAAACAGTGCAAGAGGCAAAAGCGAGCGCCCAAAAATGAAGAGGAAAGTGCCGAAAGGCTGTGATCTATCGTCGGTCAGATAGTTTGAGAGGGTAGGGTGAGTGGAGAGAGGCAGACACGCTAAAAAAACCTCCAGACAGAAAGGGTCAAGCAAATGGCAAACACCTCATACAGAGGGCACTGCAACCTTTCCTTGGTAAAAAAATGCGACACAGACAGAGTGACTTGAAGTTCTTTCGCAGTCGACATGGGAATGGCAAACTGGAAAGACAGTCAATATATACTTTACCAGAAGAATAAAGGAAGGTGGGGAGGCGTCTAAGTAATTATTCAATGTTTGAGACTTGGGTGGCTAATTCACACGAAAATGTAACCGGAGATCGCAGGGAAATGTCCCGTAGAGCATATAAGGAAGCGTCAACTCAATACTTACTACGACGGGATACTCTTACAGCTGGTTACAATCAATTTTTGATTGCACAATATTGTACCATCTATCGTACTCCTTTTAAACAGAAGCGTCTACCACTTTCCTAATATTAAGATTGTAGTGACACCTGGTGCCTAGCCGGTGTCTCATGAGGGCTACAATTGAAGCCGGGGAAAAGCGTCAGCACTTCTTGTAAAAAATTGTAGCGCGTGGGACCAATGATCTCGATGTTTCACTTCACCACGATATTCAGTTAGACAGAGCTAGAGAGCATGCGAAATCGAGAGAAATAGACATTACAAATAAAATCACTCAATTGCAGCCTCACGCACCGTATTTGAGGAGAATATGACAAGCAAAATTACTGGTAATTTAATAGGTGAGGTCACACTCGAAATTTAAACCGGAAGCGCTGCGCAAATGCGAAAAAGGAGCAAAGCAGGCAAATTCAAATCTTGCGCGCTTGCCCAGAGAAAGGGTAGCGTCCTCCTGTCTAGAGATCACACAAACGGAAGAGAGCGCACTGTGCCCGGTCAGACGGTCGGCGAGAGAGCATGGGAAATGGAGAGGGCACTGTCCCTCCCCTCCTCTTCATAGACATAAAGACAGCAGGCACTAGAGGCGGAGGCTGGGTCAAGTGAGTGGAATGGGGTTCCCGAGTGATGCAACGCGCTGATAACGGGTACCATACCTGGGTCCGGGTTGGGTTACAGATTCGATATGGACAATCCAGAAAGCCGGCATTTCTCTGGGTCTCCTCACTTGGAACCTAACGAGTACCATGCCTGGAACCAGGTTCCTTTCCTGGTTCCGGACCTGGCACCGGATCCACGGTTCATCCACTAGCCCCCAATAGTAGTATTCAAATGCAGATTAGGCCCGCGGGAGGGATCAACTCCCCGTCTTAGACTCTCCCCCTCTATCTCTCCCCCTTTAGATTGACTGTCCATTGTTGTATTATGACAGGAGGCATAATGAGCAGGGGAGGGGATATTCAATGGGCACTCTAATGGTATCGATCGATTGACTGGCGCTGGTACTGTAACCGTTTGAATAAGATAAATAAACAAAATATAACACTGACAAAATGCTAGTTGCATTTCAGCTTGAACATCGGCCATATTTATAAGCACATCTAGTTTTATATGGATCGTAAATTCGTGAAAAGAGGAAACTAGAACGAAGATAAATCCACAGCGAATAGTATAGCAGGGAGTGATGGTAAACGATTGCGATCCACACCGCTCCATTACCCATTCCAAACAGGATGGACTCTCTCTCGATTCAGCGTGCTCTCTAGCTTTCTCTAACCCATCAGAGAACACAGGAAAGGAGGAGACCAATGCCAGTTATGCGCGGTCGGTTAGCCTGCGCCATTGTGCCGAGTTATGATTTCGCGTTTCTCCATTTCGAATGTCCACTCGTCTGTCAGAGTAGGTGAGAGAGCAGGGGAAACGGAGAGAGTCAGTTCAGGCTTTTTTTGCCATAACTCCCCGCCTCGGGAGGACGACCTTGTGGGCGTTGTTGTGTGCGTGCTGAACGGGTATGATCTAGTCTCTTCGTTTTGCCTTGTCTCTGATCGGTTAGAGAAGCGAGAGAGAGCATGGGAAAGTGGGAGAGTCAGGTTGAGCAGAGGGGGAGGGGCGGAAAAAGAGGGTGATGGGCGAAATTTGAATGCCCTTCTTCCCATGGTCATTAGCAGTTACTTGCCGGGGGAGGGGAATGTCTCGGGTGAGGGATAGGTTTTTCCTTGTCTACACTTGCTTGATAGTTTTCTCTGCGGGAATTGCAGGATTGTCAGTTCGCCATTCTCCTCCATTGAAAACTCCATTAGAGTCCAAGGACTTCTGAACAGATTTTATAGCTTTATGCTGACATCAGACTAGGGGCCGTCAGGTTGGAATATCTCTAGGGAGGTGATCTTCGTGCTCAAATGATATGAGAGATGACCATGTTCTGACTATCTCCTGCAACTGTATCCATCCGAGTCATTGGAGTGTGGATTATCTCGCACGGGTAATGAGTCCATTACTCTCCTCCGATTACCAACTCCAGGCATCACTGGACTAATCTCGTTGCGCAACACTGTCAGCGAAGGACTGTCATTCTCACTCCCTCCCCCACCTCTTCCTTGAGCAATGCCCTCGTCTCTTACGATTGCCTAATCTCTCGTCAGTCAGAGAAACGAGAGACCGTACCGAAATGAGAGAGACATCCATTCCTCCTCACTCCCTATCGTCCCCTCCATTCTAATAGATGAGTGGGCTCGACCAGAGGGAATGAGTGGTAGTGACTCTAATGACGAGAAAGTGCCCCTAATGAACTATGATGTGTGCCAATGAGGAGGAACAGAGGGCGAGGACATGGGAGGAATGGGGGAATGGAGGGTAGACAGTGAGATCGTATCTTCTCATCCCACAAGTGATGATCACTGACAAGAGGATGTGAGAATGGACTAGAGGAATTGACACTAATGCTGAAATCTCAGAGCATCCACTTTTGGAGCTTACTGTTGCAAAAATGCAGATGATGAGAAATTCGCCATTACAATTCGAAAGCAAGCATAATAGTGACTCGTTCGAAGCGTGTTTTGGCTCATCCACACCATTCTTTCGCTACAATACTGATTCATATCAAATGCTATACGGATTGTCATCGACGTGATAGTGCGAGCTGACTGAGAATGTTCATCGTGCATGCATGGTTTACCATGCAGAATTATTCGAATTCTAGCACAATAAATAATGTAACAAGTAGCGAGATCGCATGGACCTTGTAGAGTTCGAAAAAAACCGACGAGGGCGGCGCATCCGGGGCGCCGGATGTGTTTACACGTAACAAGCGAAAACTGAATCCTGAAGTCGAAAATCCGATTAAAAAATACCGGAGTGACGCGAACCGACAAGTCGACAAGCAGAGAAGACGCGAGAATGACACTGTGCCCTTATCTACTTACTAAAAGAAATATTTGAAATTATGAAATAAGAAATGCAAAATAGGATTAAATTCTTCAGTATATTGTAATCATTGCATAATCTGCAAAATTTATTTATAACGTCACAGTTTAAAAGCGATTGGGGGAAACGGTCACCGTACTTAAAAATACCAGAGTGATTTGAACTCGATTGAGCAGAGATAAAGATGGATAAAAAATGCATAGGGGTCACAAAGAAAAAAGTAGCCATAGGTCAGGCAAAAAAGTTGTTCACATTTAAAACAAAATTGTAGTGCTAAATATCAGAAGTGGATCGCTGCATTAGATCATTGTACACTATCGATATCCGGCGTGAGGCATCATCATCTGCGGGTGCGGCGCGAAAGCTGCAATGCGACGATTAGGAAATGTCGTAAGCCGTTGCACCACCCCACACCACGCAACAGTACCTGGCGTTAGCGCCGGCGAATATGCGCCCAGGCACTCCCCGAAGTAGTTGGAGAGACGCTGCGCCATTTGGGCTATAAAGATCAAAGATCAAATCTTGTACACACTTCAAAGATCAACTATCAAACTATAGAGTTTAAAGTACACACCGTCAAGTATCTTCGTCTGCGGTAGGTCCTGGAAGACAATCTTGCAGAAAGCCTGCTTGTAGTCGCTGCCGTCCGGTCGCCCGCCCGGCTGCAGCCACACCGCCATCGGGTGCTGAAATGAGTGCGAAGTTTAGCGCCGACGCACACGCAGTGGGAAAATGCTCAAATTTCAGAATATTTGGTAATCGTCGCCCACCTTGTGCTTGGGCGCACCAAGCTGCTTGAATTGGTGCATGACGACGTCGACGATCGACAGCATGGCCGTTTGCATGTACGGATACTGCAATGGGAAACGTCGACCGCACAATCTTCGAAATTATTTGAAATTTGGACATATTCGCTGGTTAGGAAACGTCGCCCACACCACACCAAACTCACCGGCGAGGTGAGCAGTTGGAACGGGTTGAATTGAGCGAGCGTGCCCTCGGGCGCGCCAGTCGGCACTCCAATAAGTACCAGGGCCTGGAGAGCAAAGGTAAAACTAGAGATCAAACTAGAAAGTCCAAACATCAAACTAGACTCTAGTCATGACAAACCTGATCTAGACACGCTGGATCCCGGTAGAGGAGGGTGGCGAACTTGTGCAGTGTAAGGAGGTTCTTGAAGATCGGCTCGATTTCCATTGCAGAGCTGGCCGTCGGACCGCGGCAATGAACTCGCTGAAGAAGAGCAAAGATCAAAGATCAAACTCGAATGAATACCGTACCAAAATGTGCTGGTGCAGATCCCACAGTCGCCGCCACACCATCACGGACAGCGGCTCGTCCAGCAGTGGTTCCTGCAAACCGAGACTAGAATCTAGTTTCGTTGATCAGAACAAACTACAAACCTTAACGATAGAAAGTTTCAGTGACGTGATGTCGTTCGCGACGCGCTCGACCATTCGACAGATCACCTGAAGGTAGGGGAAATGGTCAAACTGCTAACAACACACCGCTCTATTACCTGGGACAGCTTAAAGTACAAACTACACAGATCAGAGATCAACTCACCGCCAATGCATAGTTCTTGGCGTTCAGCTCGACCACTTGGTCGTCGGAAGGCAGCTTGGCCATTGCCGTATCGTACGCGACGCTTCGCTGCTGAACGTCCGCGATTTTACTGGAATAAATAATTTACAAAAATATATAAAATACATAATAAAAAAAAATTTTTTCCAGGAATTTTGATCTTCCAGCTCGAAGTCTCAGAACAGTCGGTGGTTTCATAATCGTAAATTAAATGAATTACCGAACGTTATCGTAGACGAAATCGAACGAAGCCACGCGTAGCAGGATTTCAATCGCAGAATCCTTGGATTTCAGCAACTGCAACTTTTTTTCGGTGAATTCACTATTAAATAAAGGCATTTTTATGGTGAAATGTGTTTCAGCGACATCACAAAAGTCAATGGGTAGGAAGAAAATTAATGATTTTCCCTCCATTTCCTATAAAGGCTTTACAAAATAATTATTCCTTGTCTTGCCGTATCAGACCGCAAGCACAGAGTCCCAAGATTAAAGATCAAAGATCAAGTATAAAAAACCATACAGACCAAAGATCAAAGTTCAAAGTACATGGATCCCAGATCAAAGACCAAATCAGGCCTACCGCATCGAGGGCGGCGGCGTGCACGTGGTGCGCGTCCGGCTCGCTCAGCGTGTGCAGCGTCTCAACGGCCACGGAGATCGTGTTGAGGTAGTAGCGAGTGCTGCAATTCGAGACTACATTCTAGTCACGAATTGGACTGGGCTAGGGCTTTTCTATCGACATTTCATGCCGTTCTTGCCCATAACGTCAACGAATCAGTCACATAGTGAAAATTCACTCACCCAGCCGGATTTTTGATCAGAATCTCAGCCCAGTTGTTGATGAGTTCGAGTAGTTCGGAGCACACGCTCAAGTCGATTGCGGTTTTCTGGAAAGATCAAGGATCAATTTACAGAGATCAAAGATCAAACTACCTTGTGAGCGGTGCTTAGGGCGCTGACGTTGCGCAAAAACGCGATGAGGTAGAACGCGAGCTCGCTGTCCTCGGCGCCCACCAGTTGAATTGCACGCTGCAAAGATCAAAGATCAAGTCGGGACTATAGTGTAGTCTCGAGTGGTAAATCTACCTTCAAAATAGGCTCTAGTTTCTGTCTGCATATGAAGCATGAGGAGTAGACTTGAGACTAGACTCTAGTTATGATTCTACACCTAACGTGATCGATACTGTGAGAACTCTACTCGTGTAAGGAGAATTTCGATTTCGAAACATTGGAGACCGAGACTCGAGCGGATAATCATAAAATCCATACCGTGATCGGCACACTGAGATCCCTCATCACCACCAATTTCGAGCTGGAGACATTGCCGAAGATCTTGGCAATCTCCTGCAGCGTCTGCGGCATGCCGTACTCGAGCAGCCAGCCGGACAGGATCTGCACATGGTGTGGTTGGTAATCGTCGCCCGAGCGCACGCAATAGAAAAATGTCAGATTTTTCAAAAATTAGTAAACGTCGCACCTGCACGGCGTTGTGAGCGACCAGCTCGTCGATGCAGCGGGCGCGCGTCCGGGGCACCTTGCCGTCCCTGTTGGGGGCGACCAGCGAACGCAGGAACATTGTGATACGGTAGACGAGCTGAAAGATCAAAGATCAATGATCTAATCTTTGATCTAAGAAGTGAAAAGGCTTACCACTGCGTCTTTCTCCACGAGCAACAACGTGTTGTGCGGGGCTGGGGCAGTGCCTGAAGTGTCAGCATAAGACGATCAAAGATCAGAGTCCAAAGATCAAACTACAAACCGTTGTCCTCGGATTCTCTGTCAAGGAAGCGCAGTAGCTCAGGAATTCCGCCGGCTTCGATGAGAACCGACTGCAAAGATCAGAGGTCAGAGATCAGAGATCAGAACAAAGACCAGAGATTCTAGGGATCAAACTACACTCTAGGAAGCAAACTAGAAACCTTGGCAGAGTATTTCTTGAGCGTATCAACAAGGATCATGCGTTTCTTAGGCGCCGCGTCGGTGTGGTGCAGGACTGCGTCGAGGATGCTGCAAGACGACGATTACCAATATTGAAAATCCCAGCATTTTTCCATTGCGTGTGCTCGGACGACGTTTACACTCACCCGCGTGTGCCCTCCACGGTGCGTCCCTTCAGCTGGATGCGGTCGATGAGCCGCTTCGGCATCGGCGGCTGGAGCAGAAGAAGGAGTATCCGGGCGGCCGTTATCGCGTCTTCGCCGCCCCGACGACTGCAAGATGTTTGAATTTTCGAATTTCCCGCCGTAATATCGCTTCGAACGAAAGCGTAATGCAAATTTTGACAGGGATGCGAAAAAAGTCAATTGTCGGTAAGTGCTGACTACGATAGCCAGAGTACGGTAGTCGATGGCACTTACTTTACGCAATCCAGCAGGACCTCGATGGATACTTTCTGTTGGGGCGAACTCTTCGGCGGTGGATTGAGCAGCGGAAAGGCTGGAATATCAGAGATCAAAGATTAACCTACAAAGATTAAACTTAAAAACTACGTACCGATCGTTTCCGGAGCAGAGATGGCACAGTCGAGCAGAGAGTTGAGCGCGTCAGATTTCACCTAGGGATATCAGAGATCAAACTACAAAGATCAAAGACTAAACTGCAGTGATGATGGATCAAACTATAAAGATCAAAGATCAAACCTTCCCCGACTCGTTGTGCACGTCCCACATCAGGTCGATGATGATGGCGCGCATGTGGGCGGGAAAGCGGTCGGCGAGCTGCTTGAGCTGCAAGTATTGCTGAGCAATCGGGACTAGAGTCTCGTATTTTGATTTGTAACAATCGGCTTCAATTGATCTCGTATTGTATGAATTTTCGGACTAGAGTCTAGTGTCGCGGTGCTCATTATCAAACCAACTCACCACTGTGGGCTCGGTTCGTTTCGTTTTGTCCCTTTTCGCGTACGCACGCAGCACTCGCTTACGATACTCGCGGTAGTTCGGGTCCAGCTGAAAAAGGGCAAATTGAAGTTTTTTTAGAATGAAAAATGCATTAGACGACCACTGCTAGTTCCATTCATTTCCAAATTATGTGCTATTAGTGAAACATATTTAACGATGGTACGAAAAAAATTGAAACGCGAACGTAAAAAAGATACCTTGATCTTCTCTGAACTCAGCCATGCAAATATTCGATCCTGCGGATTGTTCAGCATCTAGAAACATCAAAGGTTAACACACACAATAATAAATCGCAACTGTACAACAATATATTAATTTAATTAGTTAAAAAATAAACCTCACCATCATCCTCAAGTCTCGCTCGAGAGGTGTCTCTTCCGCTTGTGATGCCGCTTGAGCTGCTTGTTCGGCGAGTACTTTTTCCTGGCAAAGATCAAAGATCAGACTTCAAAATACAAAACGAAAGATCAAAGACCAACCTGATAAAGTCGATCGATCTCCTTGGGATCGTAGTCGGTGCACACGCTGAGGCCTGGAAAATAATTGTTTTCGTGGAGATCAGAGATCGATATTAATTTTGATTGGCATCGCCTTCCCTAACCGATGATTTTTTGTTAATTAATATGTATTGCGTGTGCAATAACCACTTCAACGATGTTCAAGCAAGCTGCTAAATGAGCACACCGTGGGCTAATATGGTTATGCTACCGTGCGCCTACCGTATCAATCAATACCGTACCCGTCATCACTGACAGATTCGACATTCCTGATACTCCAGAGATGCCGGACATGCCTGTCGCCACCGAGCAGTCGGACAGAACGGAGGTCTAGAATGTCGACAAAGATCAAAGATTAATCATCAAAATGCAACTGTGTTTCACGTGTGAGTCATTTCATTTCGATTTTCGTTACTGCACTAATCAATGCAACTATAAAAATATAGCTCAGGAGTACCATTTTTTTACCATCGAGGTACTCGTGACTGTATTGCGTTTCATGTGTAATCTAATTAGTTTGAATAGCGGAAAATGTTGATTTCAAGACGGTTCCGTCGATGGCAAAAGAAATATAATTATTCGAGAGACTCACCCTGGAGGCGCTCCTTCCCATAACTGCAGCAGCTGCAGCCCGTGCAGCATCGCCCGCGCCGTCCCACTCGGTGACCTTCGCTGCAGCCCGTTGTCGCGCGATGAGTTGCCGCCGCATAGGGGGCATGTCTGAATGATTACGGTGGTTACGGTGTTCGGGCTATTCTCCATTTTAGAAACAGTACTTCAAAGCAACAATTTACAACATTATTTCGTTCGACATGATTATGCAAAAACATGACTCACCACCAGTGCCGATGGACAGCAACGACTGCGTCCGTTGCAGCTGCTGCGGCTGCTGCAGCGGGCGCAGCCAGTCGGTGGGTGTCGTATCTGAAAGCAATGTTTTGGTGTTGCGAAATTATCTAGCATTCTTCGTCCACAACTCGACGGGAAGTGTCTTTGTTGTGTATACTGATTTCTCGTCGTTCAAACGTGCGTGTGTAAGCACAAAATGGAGAGGCACTTGCAATATTGCTATTAATAGAGCGGATTTGCTATGAAAAGATAAGTAAACCAACTTTGAGTAGGAGTGGAAGTGAGAAGAGGGGAGCCGTAGCTTGTGGATTGCCCACTGTTGTGCATCCTGAAGGGAAGTGAGATTACCGTATCCCTGATCATTGACATCAATGTCATGACATAAGTAACCGTGAGGTATCGTTCCTTACGTATTCACAACCGTACTCGTTGTCGTATCCATCAAAAGAAAGTAAGCGTACCATGCGGGGCTCGTGTCGGGTGTATTCAGGGGCTGTTGTTGTGACGAGGACGTGGAAGGTTCTTGCGAGTCGTATACGTAATTCATCTGAAATCAGTAAATTCAAGTTATCTATAAATTTAAGGTGATGAGCTCTGATGGAAAATGTGATAAATCGTTATTGGCAATATGCACAAAAGTGACAAAATCATTGACTGTGACAGCCACTGGTTACGATCGATCAAGTGGGTAATGAATCGAGATGAGTGATTTGAGGCTGCCCAGTGGTCATGCTTCTATCTACTCCTTTCCGGCCCTATTGAATCTTTATTCAGCTGATCAATGATGAGTGGAAACTGCGCATTTTTCATTGTTCTTTTTTTCTTTTTAGTCAGTGCTGGGGATGAATAATATATGCTGATCTTGAGTACACTAGGAAAATGCAGAAGCAAATTTTCGTATAAACGTTGCGTTTTTCCCCTGTTCAGTCCATGTGAAGTGGGTGATAAAGCGAGATGACATACAATTTGGCCACCCAGTGGGCATGCTCATTGACGTTTGTGCTGTGATCCTAAGCTTTCTCAGCATTCAGAGAGACGAAGTGCCACATACATCTTGATTGATTGATACACGATTGAGATTGCTAGGCAGTGCGGAATTTACGGTATTCGTGAAACTGAAGTGGATGTCTCATAACTTAGTGGATGTCTCATAACTTATTTATTTTCCATGAGTTATTGGAAAATAAAGAATGGTTTGAGAAATGTATATTGCTGAACATTGTAAATGACCGGAAGCGGGAACATAAAAAAACATGAATAACGGGTGCAAAATTCGAATAAGCCCTTTTCTGATCGTGCCCCTCTCACACGAGAGAGATCGCATGAATGTGAGAGAGCCAGTGAGACGGTGGCCGAGAGAGTGTGCGGATCGAGGAGGGCAATGCCATTTCCTCTTCTTGCTCTTTCTCACTGTCCACCTCCCTCCTGACCTTTCCCTCGGAGGTATAGCTGCTCCTCCTCCTCACCTTCGTCCTACTCTCTGTGGGCAGGAGGTGACTGGGAGGGGGGAGAGAGTAGAGGCAGGAGGAGTGGATGAGGAGAGGGGTGAGAGGGAGGAGGGATCAAGCAGCAGAGACAGGAGGAGGGGTCAAGTAACGAGAGACGACAGATGTGTGACACCTTAGATGGATTATGCACAGTGATGGATTAACAGTGATTGCACAGGATGATAAGCTGAGGGCAGCTATTTTGTGCACATACGATGCTCAGCAAGATATTGACACCGGATCACCATCGGCCAGTGCCTTGACCACTTACTGAGGCGATTCGTGATAGTAGTTCAGTGTTACCTTTCTACTGGACCCTCAAATTCCTTAACGAGAGCAGGGCAAGGAGGGAGCTGCTAGATAATGAGGGCTCGTAATGAGGAATGAGGGAGGACAATTAATTCCGAGCAATTTCTACTCCAACTACCGCACTTTATCGATACCAATAGAATAGAACAAATATTAGAGAAAGTTTTCACAATCAATCCAGCATATACATCGAAAACATTGTGAAGATTCGCATCGGTTAGTTGAAGGGGTTCAATCCATCAATGGATTCGCGAATTGATGCGAATATCGCTTGGTTCTGCTCCAATCGGTAAGGGGCGCGGCAGAGGGAACGAGCACGGGCGGGCTGAATTTCATTAATTTATCATAACGATTAAAAAATTATTTCCAACAAAAATTATGTGAGAAATTAATGCAGAAAGTAATGCAGAAATAAGTAAGTTTCAACGATTCCTCGAAATGTTCTGATTTTTACGAAAATTAATAACTGGGCCGCTGCTCTTGAAAAATGCAAGAATAATTTAGTGAACTCTTCTCTTGGCCCACTCATTTTCCTCTGCTGACGCCTATAACAGTTCCTACAGTAACCTTTCTGTAAAACTGATGCACTCACAGTCCCTCGATCCATCTTATCAGCTTGATTCCAGCGAAATACACAGCCATGATGAGAATGAAGATGATCAGTCCGTAGCGGAGATATTGCACTGGAAAATCGGGCAAAAAATATAATATTCTCGACTTAGACTTTTGTATTTTGTGTTCTAACTTTACACATCCTACGATATTCAAAGCTCTTTATTTATTTTAAGGCGAAGCGTATTTAGACATCATTTATCTTCTATCAGTACCAGATGACGAATATATCCAAAAAAAAATGTCATACCGGGAATGTACCGTTTGAAGAAGGTCTTGTTCGGATCGCGCATCGATTCGGGATGAGGGCGAAAATAAGGGATGAATTTTGGTGACTAACTTATGGCTAATGAGCATTGAGGTGTCGTATCACCAATACGACTGCTCTCTTGCTACCGTTGAGAGAAGCTAGAATTGGAGAGACGGATACTTCATCCTGACTGCCTCAGTCAAGTGTTGAGACGAAGCGAGGAGAGGCTCTCCTCCTTTAGCCAGCTGCCTAATTGGACTGAGCGATGATAGCGTACTTGGATGGAGGAGAGCATCGAATTCAAAAATTAGGATTCTTCAATATTCTCTAGCAAGACAAAGAAACGGTGATAGTGCTCAGAATGAAGAGAGACGCTCTCTTCAGCAATAAGGAGTCTTCGACGGAATGTTGGGGAAGTAAAGGGAGCAAGGAAAACGAGGAGTGTGTATCATCACAAATTAAGAGTCTCACCGGCACCTCTTCTATCCGGATGCTCTCTTGTCGATCAGAGCCAACGAGATAGCATGGGAAACCTTCAGTAGTACCCACTTCACATTGTTGTTGCTCGTTATCGAGTAGAGCGCTCACGGGATTTGAGGAGCGGGCTGTCTGGATGAAGAAATTGAGGGATAAACGATTTTTGGCGACAAAGTTCTGGCGCTAATGAGCATCGAATACAGGGCTGCCTGGATGAGGGATCGCCTGCACTCTCGTCACTCTGACCGATGAGCGAGGTGAGGATACAATTTGACGAGTGCTCAAGGAGAGAATGGGATTAGTAAGGATATGATTCCGATAATGAGAACGCGGGAAAGAACGCGAATGAGCGTACGTGTGGTAAATGAAGGGGTCTTCGTCATGGAGATCCTCCAGATTCATCAGTATTTCCAAGTGGTTTTGAGAAGTCCGAATCAATTGAATGAGTCATCTCAACGACTGAAATATAACAAGCGATGCGAGACCGACACAAATCGTCGAGAAAATCTTTGAGTTATCGATATTAGTTTGCTGACATTATGTGTGAAGTTTTAGTTTGTTGCGAATCACTGTCAAAAGTATCAGAAGTATCGGCGAAAGGTACTTTCATGGAAATTTATCGGTTGAAAGTAGTTTGACTAAATGGCCGAGTTAGAGCGAAGTAGTAGGATTTTTGAAGAGTAACAATCGGAGTAGAATCTGATGATATATCTTTTTTTATAATTATTGCATAGATGAAGGCTTACAGCAATATCGCTCAATTCATCATCACATAATTGGAATTAGCAATCAGAGTACCGTTCCAATTATCCTTAGGCCTGAAAATGATTGATGAGATACGATGCAAGAGCGGAAGAATGATTAATAAACAGCTTCTACTTTTTTAGTATTCAATCATTAGTAATTCAACCGTACTCTCTAAAATCTTAAATTTCATTCGTGAAACCAGTCACTAATACGGTGCCCTACAGCATAGCATAAACAATCATTGCCAATCTATTATCAACAATGTTCACAGGGATAGCGCAGTGACGACAGCGACAGCAGCGAAGAACACTACACCGATGAGCACGATCCAGAATACCGGGTGATTCAGACGCTTCAGGAACATTCTGAAGTGAATCGTGTGATAGAGAACGACCGTGCTGGTGCCCCCCCCCACAAGATTGGTGTTCTCAGAGAGGTAATAAGCGATTAGCAGGGTATACCTCGATATCAGCCCGCCCGAGTACGGATTGATCTTGTAGGGACCGCTGTTGGGCGGAGAAATGTATGTTTGAAATGCCAGATAGGCACTTGCCGTCTTCGAAAACCTTCGCCCGCTAATGCGTCTTTAGAAGTGACAATGTGAAAATCTCTTCCGTTCAAGCTCTCTCTCTCGCAAGTTAGGGCAATCCGAATGGAGTGGCAGGCCATTCCAGAATAATGGACACTCGCCGGTGTTGTTCATAGTGACGTTGGTGACACCAAGTTGGTCACCAACGTCACTATCATAAGAGCGCTGTCATAAGAGCGCCGAAAACTAATGAAACAGCACTGCAAAAATCGGGAAAGATTATATCATCTTAATCCTCACCATGGCTGTCTGTTGCGATAGCATGGAACATTTAAAAACGATACGATGATTAGTTTTATGAGCACAAATTTGTATTCATTGGGCACCGTAATCGTGAATCAGATGATAAATCATTTATCGTTTATCTTTTACGTATTCAAATAAAGTAGACGAAATGAAATTCACAGAAATTTATCGGTGTAGCTTTGATGAAATCTTAATCGGTGGAATCTTGTGGAGTGGCAGAAACTTCAATAGAGTCGTTCATGCATAGGGATAATAGTAGAGAGCAGTAGTGTTGTTCGTGTACCCTCTGCAATTGATAAATTAGCTTGCGAGCGTGAGTTTTTGATAATGTCCCCCAGTGATCAGCAATTGCTGTACACCTCACAATTCCGAGCCTTCACTCCCTGCCTATCGCGTAGGCCTCACTCAATTTTCGAAAAAAAACTTACGAGAATATGGAAGCGACGGCCACCATCGATGCGTAGACCACGACTGCGATGAGTACGCACCAGAACAGAGGATTCTTCAGGATCCGCCACATTCTGAATAACAGGTATATGTGATTTTCTATGTCAAGCAATTTTGAAAGACAACGGTAGGTGGGACCGATCGGCTGCTTGATTCTGACTCGTGGTTCGAAGAGAAATATAATAGGTGGCGATGTGCAGAGGAAAGCGTGAAATGGCAGGTAGGCACTCTCAGTCGTCGGTAACCTCCTACTCTAATGAGCATTCGGAGGTGGTAAAATGGGAATCCCCGCTGATGAAGTGCTCTCTAGCGAACCATAGAGGCTAGATTGACTCCCGAATCCCCCCATTCCAGGATAATTGGCACTTGTCAATGTTGTTCGAGGTAATGCGGACGACGTAAGAACGCCAGAAACCAAAGAAACTACTCGATAAATCCTGGAAGATGGTAAGAGATCTGGGGTGTGCCTAAAGTACGGCTACGGCTACGGCTACGGCTACGGCTACGGCTACGGCTACGGCTACGGCTACGGCTACGGCTACGGCTACGGCTACGGCTACGGCTACGGCTACGGCTACGGCTACGGCTACGGCTACGGCTACGGCTACGGCTACGGCTACGGCTACGGCTATTTAATGCTCCTAATATTATTCCCACACGATATTATTGTTCATAGCAAGCACTTCGGATCTGAATTGAACCACTTTCCGGACGCTACGGCTATGGTACGGCTACGGCTACTGCTACGGCTACGGCTAAGGACCGCGCCTCTTGGGATTTTATGCTCCTAATATCATTCCCACACGATATTATTGTTCATAGCAAGCACTTCGGATCTGATTTGAACCAGATACAGGCGCTACGGCTACGGCTACGGCTACGGCTACGGAAATTTTATGCTCCTAATATCATTCCCACACGATAATATCGTTCATAGCAAGCACTTCGGATCTGATTTGAACCAGATACGGGCGCTACGGCTACGGCTACGGCTACGGCTACGGCTACGGCTATTTTATGCTCCTAATATCATTCCCACACGATAATATCGTTCATAGCAAGCACTTCGGATCTGATTTGAACCAGATACGGGCGCTACGGCTACGGCTACGGCTACGGCTACGGAAATTTTATGCTCCTAATATCATTCCCACACGATATTATTGTTCATAGCAAGCACTTCGGATCTGATTTGAACCAGATACGGGCGCTACGGCTACGGCTACGGCTACGGCTAAGGACCGCGCCTCTTGTGATTTTATGCTCCTAATATCATTCCCACACGATATTCATAGCAATCACTTCGGGTCGTTTTTTCGTTTTTTCAATACGTTTTTTTTCGCTACGATTCTGTGGTGATTTGTATATTTCTTTATGGTATTGTTTTATATATTGCTATGACCAATGTGTAAAAATTCTTCATAGATGTGAAACAGATTTAAAAAAGGAAAACATTTATCTGTAATCAGAAACGTAGATTCAGTATTGCAAGATAAGAAGAAAAAGCAATGCCACGGGGAGAGTACTTGTGTTGATTTTACGAAGTATGTTGTGGACATTAGAGGGGAAAACGAACGATGGGGGCTGGGGTCTAGGTAGGTTCACAAGTTCACTGTGTTTGGAAATAACTGGGCGGCTTCTCTCCTCGAGCGCTTATCTCTGCTTTCCGTACTATTTCGACGGCGTCATCGATAGAACTCGGTGTGTGAAATTTGAAGATGTATTGTAGTCTGTCATCCAATCCTCTCGCAAATGCATCCATAATAGCGCGTTGCTTCCCATCGAATTTCTTCGACGGAAAGCAAAAATCGCATTCGAATTCTATGGCGTACTTGTAAGAATCAAGAGTCTCATAATTCGGTCGTGTTATGGCATCCAGTCGTTCATAAGCCAGGTCTCTTTCGGTTTCCGTGACGAGAACATTGCAGAGCTCATCGAAAAGTTATTTTCGATAAATATTTTACGAGTAAAAAAAAACAGTGTCACAGCAATGAGGCTGCGCGGAATGAAATTTTGTTAATGGTTATGGGCCACAGCGAATGCAGGAATGGGTATTCTATCGCGAGCAAAAGAACACATGGGCCGTAGCGAGGGCCGTAGCGAGGGCCGTAAGCCGTTCCATGCGTAAGGAGGTTGAAAACAGGTCGGCATTGATTTTTAAGAACATTATTACAGTGTGGGAATGAAATTAGAAGCATAGAATCACATGAAGGCCGTAGGGAGGGAGGGCCGTAGCCGTAGCCGTAGCCGTAGCCGTAGCCGTAGCCATAGCCGTAGCCGTAGCCGTAGCCGTAGCCGTAGCCGTAGCCGTAGCCGTAGCCGTAGCCGTAGCCGTAGCCGTAGCCGTAGCCGTAGCCGTAGCCGTAGCCGTAGCCGTAGCCGTAGCCGTAGCCGTAGCCGTAGCCGTAGCCGTAGCCGTAGCCGTAGCCGTAGCCGTAGCCGTAGCCGTAGCCGTAGCCGTAGCGCCCGTTTCTGATTCAAATCAGACCCGAAGTGATTGCTATGAACGATATTATCGTGTGGGAATGATATTAGGAGCATGAAATCACAAGAGGCGCGGTCCTTAGCCGTAGCCGTAGCCGTAGCCGTAGCCGTAGCCGTAGCCGTAGCCGTAGCCGTAGCCGTAGCCGTAGCCGTAGCCGTAGCCGTAGCCGTAGCCGTAGCCGTAGCCGTAGCCGTAGCCGTAGCCGTAGCCGTAGCCGTAGCCGTAGCGCCCGTTTCTGATTCAAATCAGACCCGAAGTGCTTGCTATGAACGATATTATCGTGTGGGAATGATATTAGGAGCATAAAATAGCCGTAGCCGTAGCCGTAGCCGTAGCCGTAGCGCCCGTATCTGGTTCAAATCAGATCCGAAGTGCTTGCTATGAACGATATTATCGTGTGGGAATGATATTAGGAGCATAAAATAGCCGTAGCCGTAGCCGTAGCCGTAGCCGTAGCCGTAGCCGTAGCCGTAGCCGTAGCCGTAGCCGTAGCCGTAGCCGTAGCCGTAGCCGTAGCCGTAGCCGTAGCCGTACTTTAGGCACACCCTAAGATCTGGTACATTTGAAAAATACTAGTCGTGATGTTGGAGAAACGGCCAAACACAGTATAAAAAAATCATTTATCGCATTCTTTTCCTTTCACATCCTTATTCTTGGATATCGTAGATGGGCAATATCATCCAGAATCATCCAATAAAAAAGTGACCTCCGCTTCAGCGAATTGATGCGCAAGGCAGTGAAAACGCCAATCCTAGATGACAAGGAATATACGGGCTGTTTCCCTCACGCACTCAAATACGCATCACTCAGCTTTCACCAACATGTCTCTGGTAGTATAGTGGTTAGTATCCGCGCCTGTCACGTGCGAGACCCGGGTTCAATTCCCGGCCAGAGAGAAACTTTTGCCCTTCTTTGTTTCGAGCAATTTGCATAGGGTGATCTCGTTTTGCATTCGCCCGTCTCTCCGTTCCTCGCTCACTTCCACCCTTTACTCTCGCTTCAAACGGTCGGTTCGCTTTCTTGTCTCTGTTATTGATATTTTCGCTCTATTTTCGCATTTTTTCTCTTGTTTTCTACTAAATCAACTTGTTTTTCAGTGTTCTGCATGGAGCCCGCGACTGCTCCTGCAGCCGAGCAAGCTGCTGCAGCTGCAGCACCGCCCGAAGCTGCAGCGCCTTCAGCAGCGGCACCAAAGACGCCCTCTGCCCCGCCGCGGTTCGCCAGCCTCGCGCAGCGCCGGTGAGTTATTGTCCTCGATTGTCCTTTGATCTTTGATCTTTCGCAGCGCCCTCTTCAACCTCAAGCCGGTGGCCGTGGTCACGCCTCTCCGCGCGAGCACTACTGCTGCTGCAGCAGCTGCAGCTGCAGCTTCACCACGACCCGCCGCGAAGAGGTACGGTAGCTTCTGGAGCATGTGTACAGCGGTAGATCATTAAGTACTGTAATAGATGGATCGATATCGCAACTTGGCGTTTTTTGTGTTTACCTACGATGTGTTGAATTGAAAAGTGATTCTTGCAGACCCGAGCTGATCATCCCGAGCGGTCGGATGGCGGGCATGGCTGCTGCCGGTTCTGCGGCTGTCGCAGCTGCTGCACGAGCTGCAGTCAAGAGGTACGGTTGCTACGGTTGGGTTACGGCATGGCACCTCCGGGATATTGTAATACGTAAGAATAGGATTTCGAGCAATTGTACTAAAATTGTGTTCTGAAGTTCTGGGAACCGTTAGGTACGACAGGAACAGTGGGGTTACAGTAGGGTCACTGATACCCTAGAATAACTAAATATAGTGTGTGGTTACACTAGTAACATTATCTGAGGCTAGCAAGGGTGATGTTCTGGCTTATAATTGATGAATTTCCAATTGCAGACCAGAGTTGGTGGAGCCGCATCACGGTCTGGATGCGAGACGCCGCGGTGGACCCGCGGTGGCTGCTGCAGATGCTGCACATGTTGCAGATGTTTCAGATGAGAGGTACGGAAGCAATGGAATGGTTATGGTAGGGATACGTTAACAGTCGAGAGGGGCGTTAGCGCATTGAAGGGTTGCGGTAATGTTACTGTATGGTTTTGGTAGCATGACACTCATGGTCAAGTTATCTTTTCAGGGACCGACCGGTCGGGGCTGCAGATGCTGCAGCAGCCGAAGTGCAGCAGCAGGACGGTTCCACCTCCTCTGCATGGCTGTACCACTGTACCCAGTGCGCGCGCCGCTTCGACACCAACCAGGTACTATATGGTAGCTGTTGAATACGGTACCGTACGGTATCAGGATCCCTTCCTAAATTTAACATTGTGCAATGTGAATTTTGATCGAAAATCAACAGTAGCTGATTGTTCTGCAGCAACCTTCCGTAATCTAGACATACCATCGCATGCCGTAATCTAGGGGGTCCCTTCAGTAACCTACCGTAATCTATGATTACCGTAACCCTACTGTAACCCTACCGTAACCCTACCGTAACCCTACCGTAACCCTACCGTACCTCTCCTTCGCAGGGTCTGGTGACGCACGGGTTCCGGGCGCACGGCGTGCGCAAGACGCCGCAGGAGCGCGGCAAGCTAATGGCCATCGAAACGAACGACCAGAAATCGGTTAGTTACGGTAGATTAGGGTACGGTAGATCGGATTCTGTAGATTGGAAATTACGGTAGATCAGGAGTTCAGTAGATTGGCATAAGGTAGCTGTGGGTTCTGCAGATCCGGGTACGGCTAATTCGAGCAGCCTAACTTGCGGCTGATGATCTTTGATCTCTACCGTATCCCCAAGCTGCTCTAATTACAGTACTACCGTGTGCCGGCGTGCGGCGACGATGGCGAGAAGTGTCCGCTGTGCGCGGAGCGATTCGTCGGCCCGAGCTCACTCTCGAAGCACCTCCTCAAGGACCACAAGGTATACGGTGGCACCACGGTATCGATCGAGGATTGGCTAGGATGTTTTACTCTGGTCGTAGATCGATCGATATATCGATACCGTATCCATTAATCGATATTCCTCTCAAGAACACAAGGTCTACGGTATCCCTAGATTGATAATCGATATTTCGATACCGTATCTCCATCAATCGATATTCGCCTCAGGACGAGCGCACGTACCACTTCAAGTGTGACGAGTGTCCGCGCGCCTACCGCAGCTACGACGGCATGCAGAAGCACCAGCGAATTGTGAGTTACGATAGATCATTTAGAGATACTGTAGGTCAACGGTAGATTAGGGTAGGTTCCCGAGGCATGGTTACGCTAGATAAGGGAGCATGTTGAACCACGAGTACGACGTAAGATACAGTATCTCGATTGATCAATTAGCAATCAATATTACGCGCTTTCGTTGCAGGACCACAAGCGCGGCGAGATCGCGTCGGGGCTCACGGGCGACTGGGAAGGTGAGCGCGTCGACTACCGTACCTTAGATTATGGCTACAGTAACCATAAGTTATTGATGACTGACTTTTTTCTCGATTGCTCAAAAACACACCACTAGCAGTCGATACCTTTGACTACCGTATGAAGAATATCGACTACCGTATCTTTCTCGGATCGCTAACTGACTGCATTTCCAGCATCCGGCCCCAAGCAGGTGTGCCCGCTGTGCGCGGCGCCCTTCCGCACGCAGCACCGCCTCAGCATGCACCTGCTCTCGCTGCATCGGGTTTGAATATATGAATATTTGAATTTGGCACCGGAATTCCGACAGAAATCGCCGCTGTCGAAATTTCGACAAGGAAATGTAAGAAAAGTCGAAGATCAAAGATGAAAATTTCCTTGTTGAAATTTGGACAGGATCGCAATTTATGCAAGAATATTGGCGCCAAAAATCAAATATTCAAAACAATTGAAGGATACGCCAGTCCGCCACTTCTGCTGCGACGACTGCGGCGCCGGCTTCTACACGCTCGAGGTGCTGAGGAAGCACAAGAAGAAGGTACGGTAGCTACGATATGGTGGGTGGACAACGGTAGGATCCTTTAGCTGATTACGGTAACTGGAGTACGGTAGGGTGCACAGATACTAAAATATGCGCTAAAAATATGCTGACGCAATACGAGCACAGGAAACTTGCTGTTCATACCGAAGCAATAGATTCTGCAGCTGGATACTTTTTGCAGCACCAGATACTTACTGTGTTTAGCATAGTACTGGATTCTGCAGCACCTAATCACACATTTTGCAGCACCAGATGCGCGCCAATCTCCCCTTCCCGTGCGACGCGTGCTGCATGCGGTTCGGCACCTGGAACGGCGCCATCACGCACCAGGTTCAGGTAAGGTATCTTGGAGATCAAAGATCAAGTATCAAAGATCAGCGGTCAATGATTAAAGATCAAGGATCAAACTCTGTGGACAGGATGGGCAGATCAAAGATCAATAACCACCTATTAAAGATCAAAGATCACTCGTTCAGATTCACGGCAAGATCTCGGACAGTGTGCGTGCGCTCAAGCCGGAGAGGGAGAAGGTGAGACGGATTGGGCGATCGATAACTGATCGGATACGGTAACCTGAAGGGTGATTACGGTATTCGAGTGGATACGGTACTGCTAATATTATCGATTACGGCTGTACTACGTTAGATCGCACTCAGCGTTAGCATCACAGCTGTTATCCTCAGGTAAATTAGGCTATGGCTCTAAAACCCTAGGAACACCCCCTCCCCCCGCCCTGAAGATGGTACGGTAGGATCCGGTAGGGAGCGATCGAGAACTGATTTTATTCGCAGAAGGTCGCGTGCCCGGTGTGCGACGAGCTGTTCGACAGCGTACGCTCGCTGTCCGCCCACATCGTCACCGCGCCCGGCCACGAGCACGTCAAGCACTTTGAGGTGCGGCAATAATTAAAAAATTTGAATTTCGCGCCGGAATCTTGACGCTTTTGAAAGTCTATACACAAAAAGTCCATTTTTTTTCGAAAATCAAAAAAATCAAAGATCAAAGATGTTTAATTTTAGTGCGACATCTGCAAGGATCGCTTCCGCTCGTTCGTCACGATGAAGTGCCATCGTCGGATTACGGTAGGTTGGCGATCGATCGGGAAGGGGTACGGTAATCGACGGATTATTGATTTTATTACAGCAATTACCGTAACATTGGATACCGTAATCGAGGGGCCGATCGCGAACTGATTTTCTTTTCTTCCAGCACTTCCGTCGTCCGGAAGCCGAGTTTCGCTTCGACTGCGACGTGTGCGCCCGGCGCTTCCGCAAGTGGGAGGGCCTGAGAGCGCACCAGAAGATGGTACGGTAGGGTTACGGTAGGGTACGGTAGGATTACGCTAGGGTGCCGATCGAGAACTGATTCATTAGAAGTTGGGTAAAGATGGCACTCTGGAAATATGCTCACTTTTCGATCGCCCCAGATTACGGTATCCTGGCTACGGTGGTCGATGTTCCATTTCTCACAGATGTAGAAACAGATTCACGGATTTCTCACAGATGCACGGTAGAAAATGCTCAGTTATCGATCGACGACGATTACGGTATTCGATATTCCTCTTCCCAGATGCACGGCACGGTGACGGCGGCGACGCAGGCGCGCGCGCAGGACCGCGACTACGGCCAGCAGTGCCCGCTGTGCAAGATGTACTATCAGGTAGGAGTACGGTATTTCGGAGTACGGTAGCTAGAAAATCGATAATTGACTACATTACCCCGTAACTTGCTACGGCTCGCTGTGCAGCATGTACAATCAGGAAGCTTTGGTGGTTATGCGAAAGAGAAATAGGGGTATGGTATCGATTGATTGAGAGGAATACCGTAACCGACAACTATACAGTACATCCCTTCTCAGGGCGCGCACTCGCTGTCGGAGCACATCGTGACGGCGCACGCCGATTATGAGGGTGAGTAGATAGGGAACGGTAGGGGATACGGTAGTCAGGGATCGATCTGGCTGGAAAAAATCGATAAATCAATAAATGCTCTCAGTGGGGTACGCTAGGGGAAACGGTAGGCACGGATCGATAACTGATTGAGAAATCGATAAATCGATAAATGCTCTCCGTGGAGGTACGGTTGGGGATACGGTAGTCTGCGATAGAGGAATGATTGGAAAAATAAATATATCGATAAAATTTAGGCAAGCTGTTCGATTGCGATGAGTGCGACAAGAGCTACCGCCACTTTGCGCACCTGAGGGCGCACAAGCATACGGTAAGTCTTCGGTAGGGTTTGGTAAGGTACGGTAGGGTACGGTAGAATAGGGTTACTGTAGCATTACGCCCGTTGCAGTGACTGTGTAACGCATACGGTACAGTTTACGGTAGTATGGGGAATACTTCGGCAGAGAAAGGTAGCCCGCTTTCAGAAGCACAAGATGCCGATGAAGTTCAAGCGTCGCTCGACGGTCCCGGGCGGAAGGAGGCCGAGGAAGGTACCGTAATCTGGACCTATCGTACCTACCGTTATCTGTAGCTATCGTACATACCGTAATCTGGAGCTACAATACCAACCGTATTCTAGCCCTACAGAAAGCACACTTCAGCATCTCGCCGCGGTGTCCGAGCAGTCGGCTGAAGCGCAGCCAGCAGCCACAGTAGGAGATGGAGAGGACAAGGGCGAGGTTGGCTACCGTATCTAATATCCACTTTTTATCAGTTCCTGCCGTAGTATTTTGCCTACGGTTAACTATTCGCTATCGTAATCAGTTATCAATCGACTCTGTTGGCTAAAGGAATCAGTTGTCAATCGGCTTTAGTAATCTCCTACCGCAACCTTCTCAGGCTCCCGCTCAATCGATTGAGGACGAATGCCAGCCAGTCGATCAGCTGGAAGAGGGCGAGCTGGACAGTGAGGACGACGAGAGGTGCGGGGGGGGGATAAAATCATTTTCCGGTTCCGGCTACCGTATCCGTCGATCAGGTACCGTATAGTTTAGATATCGATTAGGGCTGCTGGGCTGAATAATTCTCATGATTCGTCATGTTTTACTGATCAGAGTAACTAGAGAGCACGCGAAATTCGAAGGCGAAATCTTCCTTCCGACAGCTATTGATTTACTACCACGAATTCGATTGATCTTTGATCTTTGCAGCCACTCGTACATTGAGGAGGATGCTATGATGAGCGATATTGAGACGGAGGATGAGGAAGGGGAGGAGATGGAGGAGGGAGAGTGCACGAGCGATGATGTGAGATGCTGATCTTTGATCTTTGGTCTACGATCTTTGATCTTTGATCTTTAAAATTCAGCCATTGGTCTCTGATCTTTGATCTTTCAGGACGAGCCGACCACTTCTGCCGCTAAACTATGAAGAATACGCCCCTATTTCTCTAGATTGATGTTGTTTCGCGTAATTATGTTTCGATGAATAAATTTATTAGTGATGCTTTTGTTGACATTTTCATTGCACATTTTTTTGTTTTTCGTCATTCTTTCTAGCTTCTATCATAAGTTAGCTGAAATGTTGTCGACACAATTCCTAACCGCCTTCAAAGGAGCTTCTCGGAATCGTTCAAAGTGGCTTCATTCTCAATCTTTCTCCAGACTGAAACACAAACTGCGATGGAAGGTTTCTTGCAGAGTTTGAAATGGGATAATCGTCCCTTCATTTGGTAAACTCTTTTAGTGGTGAGAGAGTGCGCAAAAAACAGAGAGGATTGTACTATTTCGAACTTTTTTCCCTGCACGAACTCAGCTGACCGAGATATTTCTTCAAGTGTTTTCGCGCTCCTTTCTTTTCATATCCTGCAAAATGAGGTTCCGCTCTCGCACGAGCACAACGTCTGCTGGCTCAGACAGATTTCAAATTTGTCTCAGGCCGCAATAACACCGGGCTCATTTGTTACAGCGTCGCTTGCTCTATGAGTCCGTGCCTTAAAAATGGCGAATATAATAGGAATTTAGAGTTTTACGCGTCCTTTTGATCCATAACGAAGCTTCCGATTTTGTTCCGATTTTTCCACTGACAGACTAGAGAGCACGCGAAACGCGGAGAGTCATCATTCTTTACGCCTCATGACTCTCATGCATATGACAGGCTAATCACTTTGGTTGACGAGGAGTGCCAATCCACCCCTCAGCTTTCCTTGTTCCCTATTCCCGGATGCTGAAGTGTGTTCTCTTCATTCGCTTGCTCGAATTACATTGGATATTTTATTGCTAATTATTATTTTATGTCAGTAAGAGATGATGAAAAAAAAGGATATTTTCCCCTGCAAATTCTTCCAAAGTAGCGATGGATTCGAAAATTCATCTTCCAATTTCTCGACGACTTCTTTTTTTGTCGTGCGACCTTCATCCACTCCTCCTTCCACTCACTCAATTCGATTAGTAGTCTGCTGCTCAATTTTACGGCCCCTCCCTACTCCCCTCCCATTTTGGGCCATTTCCGAAGGGTCATTTCGGCCTTTCCTGCACAATTTCGGCAGTTTCCCAGCCATTTCATCGAACAGAGGGCCAAAGAATCAGAGGGAATGCAATCCCGCTTGCTTCATTCAGAGGTCGTATCTCCTGGTGACACTTTTCGTCTACGATCCTCGGTCGGCCCCATTTCATCAAGCAGAATGAAATAATGAATCCGAGTGGCCAATGAATCAAATGGGATTCCCCGCGCGCCGCTCATTTAGAGGTCAGTGTTGACACTTTGCGTCTGAAGGCCCCGTCGGTCGGACCGGAATGGAGTCTAAAGTGGCGGAAGAAAGGAGGGGAGGAGAGACCAATAAAGGATGAAGAGGAGGGGGTAAAGGGAAGGGGGAGGGGAGCGGACAACGGAGAGCGAAATGAGCTTAGCTCTCCTCTGCTCGGTTCACGTTTTTTTGTCCGCTGCTAGGCTCGATTCTCGACTGCGCGCGCTAATTTCGAGCACACATGTTGGTCCAATTTTTATTAAATACTCGAGAGTCTCAAATACCTTTCTTCCAATTGTGTGATTTAGGATGACCAGAATCACAAAATTTCTCTGGCTGAAAATTGTATAGTCTCGAGGCCTTTACTGCACTTGTGATGAATTGAGTGCGTGCCTCGCGACAATTCGCCGGTCGCATTCAATTTCCGGCTGCGCCCACTCACTGTAGTGGTGGTGGTGTGGTCAGTGTGGGAAACAGCGTCCGGTCAAAAATGGACAGGAACTACTGCAGTGTGGTGTGTCGGGTGGGAATCGTCGGCTGCTATCGTCGAAGGAATTTCGGCGGTTCATTAGAGATGTTGATGTTCGATTTCACTGAACGCGAGCTGAGGATTTCTCGGAATTAATTATTCAGGGAGAATCTGCGTTTATCTGAAAATTGCTAGCTCGTTTACTATGCGCGAGCTCTTCTAGTAGGAGTTCGTGAATTAATTGCAGCTGATGGATTCCATAGATTTTTTCCATAGACGTGAGGAAAATTGTTTAATTATTTCCCCGTTCCTGCCATAAGCCAATCAAAAGTGCGCAACCGTTGTCTTCCTTTACGGAATGCTCAATGATGCTCGCATGATATCTCGCTATTTCCTGCGTGTGCCTCTAGGAAACGTCGCCTTGTCAAAAATCGACTTGAAGCATGTGTTGTGTGCACTTGCTATTCGTCGCCTCCGGTTCACCATTGAGATTCAAGAATAACGGATGCGTCGCATGAGCCGGGGATATTTTTCACTTGCTCTTTTCTCTGGTTAGACAGGGCGAGAGAGCGTGCGTAATGGAGAAAGTTGGACTATCGCTTCGTCTTCTCATTATTCAGTCACCATTGCGGATTGACACGATTCTCAAGCGCTGTCTGACTCTCCTCGTTTTCAATGCTCTCTCGTTCTGTCTGACCAGTGAGAGAGCATTCGTAATGAAAAGAGCTCTCTTCTCTCTCTTTTTTTTGTGATTTTTTTTTTGCTCTGCGAGCTCGCTAATGATGTGTATCTCTGCTAGTAATCACTATCACGCGCTTTTTGTTCTCGTGTTGTGATATCTTATATCACATATCCCATGAATTCAACCTCGTCCCACGCGTGATATGCGTCAGAACTCTCTATTTATCGGAACGATCTCTGCTCTCCCATGTCTCGTATCTTTTCATATAAAGTAAATTGCGGACCGTTCAGGCCAACCGTGAAAGGCACTGAATAGGTCTAACAACCCTTTCTACTGCGACGAACATCCATTCAAGCGTTCTGTCTGGCACAAATCGCTTCTTTCCCTAAGACGGAAAGTGCCAAAACATGACAGTAATCCGTCGGCTCAACTCGTCGTTCGTGTATCATTCTCTCAATTTCACACACTCTCTCGCTCTCTGAGACCATCTTGAGTCTCAACTCCTCGGTCATGGGAAGCCCATACACGGACATAATCGGTCGCTTGCGTTGTATGGCTTCCGGAACTCGACACTAGAGAAGGATTTTGAACAAATTCGGGGAAGAAACGCATACGTTTCTTCTTATGTTCAGGTATTGGAACCAATCCGTTATTTGACACATCTCTAGACGATATTGTTCCTATTATTGTGTATCTTTTCATTTTCCATTCCATGTCGGAAAAATCTCTTCTTTTTCTAGTGGCTGTTGCGAGGCTTATTGCTTTCACAAAAACACTGAACGCAAAGGACCGAAACTGTACTACTGAATCTTCTCTTGTTTTCCTCTCGAAAAGTGCCATGTTGTGGTAGGCAGAAAAGTCGTCCGTCGCGACCCATTCCCGTCACTCTTCATGGGAAGGAGTTCTTTTTTTAAGACTTAAAAGTTGCGTCCTCACTAGATATTTCCCACACTCCCTCGGCCTGTCAGGCCTACGAGGGAGTACATTGAGTGAAGAGAGTGTTCCTCCTTGAGAGTCCTACTCTACTGCAGCAGATGCTGCTGTTGTTGTTGCTGTCGCAGTGTCTCTTCTTACTACCCGATTCTGAGGGTGGGGGAAATCCTCCTGTTCTCGCATTCCACAATGATCTATCGTCGGTCAGAGAAGCGAGAGAGCATGGGAAAGGGAGAGGGTCAGACAACTTCTCTGAGCATAGCGGAACATCTTTTCTTTTCGTGTTGCGAGGCTCTCTTGCTTCCGCACGAATCGAGTTAGCGTGCCACTTTTCCGGGTCTTTTTCTGGCGTGTGAGAGATTCTCGGCAAGATCAGATGGGAATACCTATTTTAGTCGTTGCTTTTTATCTAGAGCCGCTAGACGCTGTTTTATTTCCTTGAAATATATGGAATTATCATAGCTAACAATTTTTGCTGCAAAATAGAACATATCATTCGACATATTTTCTCGAACTTTTCTTTCTCTTGACCACAGGCACATCATTAAAAGTCCTTCTTATTTCGAGTCAGGTTATACGCACACGCTAACCAAGTCCTACGCTACTACCACGTCCAATTAGCGCTCATTAGGAATGCATGGCGCTTGCACCACGCATCTCAAGTTTCCTTGTACCTCGAAGTATCAATTTCTCTCCTCTCCTTGATCATGTTTCCTTCAATCATCACGCGCTGCGCGGCCATTCACGTGATAGATTATGGAATCTTTCCTCTCTCTTTAAATCTGTTTCTATTGCACACTGATCACGCAAAATAGCATGAAATCGGACCTCTTTCCCTCATGTCTCTTCCATATCTAACTTCAGATAGTCCATTTATGCACTCATCTTTTCCCTCATTATCTCACACTATCTCACCGGAATCCGCACGCGAAAAATAATGAGCTCCGACCTGAATAATCAAGCAGAAACGAGAGTGAATATCAGATTTGCGAAGAATAATCTCGCCTCTCCCCTGCCGATTCCTCATTCCCTATGAATTGTGCGCGCGATACGCTTCACTGCTCCCGCGCTCCTGTCTTATTTTAGTGGTCGCCCCGCTTTTTAGCCGTCTTCCGTCTCTAACCCGTCCATCCGATCTCTCGTCGGCCACACGGAGCCGGCCACTGTGAAAAAATGCGAGAGCCGGGATATTGTTCACCTCCGGCCATTAGCCCGGCGACCGGAGAATAGTAGTTCCCCTCCTCCACCTATTACTTTTCCGCCCTGTCCGCATGAATTCTCATGCTTCCGGCGTATGAACACAATCCACCAAGGAAGTTTTGAGGTAGACACCCCTATCCATAGCCGAACATCGATGTTGTTCACTTTCATTTTCGTTCACTATCCGGAAAAGTCAGGAGTGTCTCATTATATATGAGGGACTAGTCTGTGTTCTCTGCGTAGACCTATTTTTTGTGACGCACAGCATTTGAGAAAACACATTTCTCGGAACACTTCTGAGAATTTAAATGCATAAATCCGAGTGGGAATGGTCTCCTTGCTCTCAGTATGTGATTCAAAGGGGGAGATAACGTGGCTTTGTTATTGCTCGCGGCGAGCTCCCTATAGAAAGGCGCGCCGTTTCTATGGCAAGCAACCGTGTTTTTCTAACCTTCATCTCGTGCTCACTTTAGTTCATTAAATTAACCAACCAGACACAGTAACTAGAGCTTAGGGCTGTCAGAGTGAAGAATCCGTATCTTCATTCCGCGCACTCTCTTACCGGTCAGAGTGACAAGAGAGTGCGAGGAATGAAAAGACGGATTCTTCACTCTGACAGCCCTACTAGAGCTGCTCAAGTAATATTTTTTGTCCAGGCCTTGATACCCATTTAATATCTACTTATCATCGCTACTCATTTCTCATTAATATTTAATATTTATTACGACTTGAGCGGTTTATAGAAAAGCTAAATGCACTGGTCGCAAAGATCGTTCTACTCATTTTTCATCACGCGCGTGCTCAAACATCTCTGATTGCGTGGAATCTCAAATCGTTTTCTTCTGACCTTTCAACGGACTTATGACGAAGGCAGCGTTATGGATATTGAATTCCTTCCTTGAATCCAAGATATTCGTTGCTTGACTCATTCGAAATGCTAAGGCTTCTTCCCAGAATCTTACATTCTTTTCATTCCGCGTGCTCTCTCGTCACTCTAACCGATGAGAGAGCATGCAGTATGAATAGACTTCCTAACAAGCCCACTCTTGATCCTATCAAGAGATTTTTACTAATGCTTGAGAACAAGCTTGCGCAACGCCTGCTTATTCAGATAATCTGTTAGTAGCTGACCATATATGTGAGAAAAAGGCGACTTCTGTATTCGTCTTCTTATAAGCCTGATCATTTTACGACATGTGTATATAATTTTTCTCTCTTTTCACTTAGTTATCCACCTGACAGCAATCCTTTTTTTATTTGAATCGATTATACAGCCAATACTGCAAAGAGCACTTCAACTCTCATTTATCTTCTAACTGAAACCTATGTCATCTCATTCCATGAAATTTGGAAAAAAATATCTACTAAAGATTAGCAGCCCAATTCGCACTAGTATCGGGAAAACAAATCATCCACTCTTCTGTCTGTTTCGCTTGGATCTCGATTTACTCGAATTTCTTTTTCACATTTCCTTCTTTGTTCATTAGCTCCTCGCACATCAAATTAAAAAAGCGTCTCATCTCAATCTCAAATCCATCCATCCAAATCTGTCGTCTGCCCCATTCCGCATTTCGTGACATCGTCTCTTTTCGCATTGTTCGTGCTTCTTCATTCCCATCTCTTTGCTTCGCCAGAAACTGTCTCTTCATTTCACACACTCTCTCATCGGTCAGAGAGTCTTTCCAACCATGTCTCTCTTTTTTTCTGCGCGTACCCAATTTGACTGTTCCTGACAGATTTCTTACGCATCTCTCCAAACCCCGAGATTCAGTGCCAGACAAATGCACCCAGATATCTCCTCCCACTAGATTCGCAATCTCCTGCCATTTCAGAAAACCCCGCTAATTATCATAGTTGGCGCTCGATTCACTTCATCTGAGTTATCAATTATTGATTTACCAGTGAACTATCATTTGTGAATGGAAATCCCTCTCAGTTTCTTAAATAATTCAGCGTGCCTTCTGCTTCATCGACGACCCCAAAAACAAGAAAAGAACAATGAAAAAAGACAATGGCCATGCAGCCTCGAAGATCTCTTCCCTTCCCCCTCTCTCTTTCTGACCCGACTACTATTTGCTGTTTGCTGTAACAATTTTCGAATTTGTGCTACCGTAACATCGCGTGTCGCTATCGTAATAGGTTTTCATGTTATCGTAATCGATTTTCCTCGATACCGTACTCGATTCTTAAACATACCGTAATCCCTCAGTTCGCGATGGCAGACGACGGTGACCTACCGTATCTCATAGATGAAGAGGACACGAGGGGCAGGAGAAAGGTGCGGGCCACCTTCTTCTTCAAAGAAATCAAAAACCCTATATTTCTCACCAAAATATTTCCGTGCCTTACCAGTGATTCGCTTGACGAGGATGTTCATTTACCTTTCACCTTTACTTTTGAGGGCGTAATAACATAGAGAACGCCCTCGGGCATTGAATGAAATCTCGATTTCTCTTAGTTGATGCGCGAATACGGTATCGTAATTACCATCATCCTTATCTAAATTAGAGATCTCTCAGGCATAATTAGATATCGTATCCAGTAATCAAGCTGCTATTGATGATAGAAGGCAAATAATCAGACAGATGAATCTGTAATCAATTTTTTTCTGATACCTGTTTGCGGGGTATGAGAACGCCGACGCTAATCATAAGTTTGTGCTGCTGAGTCACAGGCAGAAGTAGATTTTCTTCTTCATTTGAGAGAAACATAACAAATAAGGGACAATTTATGTGGAAAGCAACGTCTGGCTCTCTCGATGCGCAATGCTCTCTCGTCGGTCAGAGTAGCGTTCGTTAGAAATTGTAAGAGCCAGCCATTCAGCAGAAGAATACAGACCCATCCTCACGTTAACTCCTGACCTGAATAAATTATCATTATTATTATAAATTATTATTCAGAAGAAGCTTCGCTCCCGCTTCCTCCACTCGTGCGGTGTCTATTCCTTGTGTATCGCCATCTTCTACATGCTCTCTTTTCTCGCAATGATCGTTGGGAATCCGCCTGAAAGTGGAGTGGATGCGAGTCTGGATCGTGAGTGGCTTCGATCATTTATCGCTCAAAAATAGCAGTCGTTATTTCAGAAAAAATTGATTGATTAGGTTTTAATTTAAAAAGTACAGACTCTTCATTATTGCATTCTTAGTTTCCCCATACTCACGCAATGCATGCAACTAAGAGTACGTGAGGAGGGTATCATGATTTCGCACTGCTTCTCAGATTTCTTGAATGAATAACTAAGGTAACGCGGGAAATGCTAGGAAACGCTCCACGACGAATTATTAGATCACGAATGCGTGGGTTGTGTTTCACACTGTGCTTGAAAGGTACGCCACAGTCCTGGAATGATACGATCTCATTTCCTCTGGAAATAATAAAAAATTGAACCTTTTTTCGAGCTCCCAAAAAAGTGCTCATCATTTGAAACTCTTACGGAAGAATAAAAGTGTGAATTTCCATCGGCCGGAGGCACGGAGAACTTTGTACTGAACTTTGTAGTTTGCCTTATCAGCACATGATGGGCGCGACCAACTCGAGATAGACTCTAGTTTCGATCTTTGCAGTGGTCGAAGCATCGCTCGGCATCACGGGCGTCATCATCTCCGTCACGTTCCTGCAGGCGAAGAACCGGGTGAGTGAGGGAGAGATCAAAGATCAAAGATCAAAGATCAAACGACATGGGTATTGCGTTCGGCCTGTGTATGAAAGGAGAAAATTTTAATTGGAATACTGTCGTTCGCCATCAAAAATGTAATATCAAAGATTAACTACCGAAGATCAAAGATCAACGTCTATTCCAGCGTCATCTCCTCGCTATCGGGTGCTCGTGGCTGGTGTGGATGATCGCTAGCTTCTTGCTGAGTGTCTGCGCACTTCATCAGTTGATTGTTGAGGTTTGAGACTTTATCAATCATTAAATAACTTTAATCTGTGAGTTGCTATGTTGATATAATTGTGGATGAAAAGCGAGCAATGACTCCCCTTTTTTGATCCCAATCCTCTAAATAGATTAGTCGTGTCGCCCAATCTGCATGTAATAAGTCATTGTTAAGCCCAGAAGTGGGGTAGAACAAGACTGTGTCCAATCCCCGATGATGCATCTATTGCTGGTACAGTTAAGCTCCGTCGCACTCGACTAGAGGAGAAAACACGGCCGTAAAACTCTCGAATGAACGACTCTCCCGCATTCTCTTAATCCCTAGGCGGTCAGAGAAACGAGAGAGTGTGCGGAATAAGGAGAGCTCCGGCTCGTCTGGGAATCCTACGCCGCGACTGTTCAATAATGCAGAGGAATTTGAAGTAAAGAAGAAGCAGCAGTCAAAGTCATTCCCAGACTTCTTATGGCGGACAATTTGAAGCTGCAACACTTCCTCATTATGTTGTTGCATTATGGACTACCGACGCAATCAAGGAACTAATGAAGATTGTCCTCCTTTACCTTTGACACTGCGCTTTCTGAAATACTCGAATCTGATCCGTTCACATTCATTAGTTTTTAGTCAGATTTTAATTTGCCAATTGAGCTGAAATCGTATTTTAACGAATTTATGTTTGAAATGCGCCCTGCGAAACATATCCGAAATATCGAAGTAGAATCGGTTCAATTTTCACGATGACTATTCCGAAAGAAAACTCGCATGACCGACTACGCTTTGTTCCTCATTTTCCCATCTCCATCGCTCGCAATTCCAAGGGTCATTCCAACTCGTTCTAAATTACTACCCTCCTCTCCCAATTGCATGCACTCTTCTCTGTCTCCAATTGAAGCGGAATGTTGCCATCATTATTCCGAGCACAGAGAAAATGGGGAAGAAGGCTCTTTTCGCGCTGTTTTCGCTCATTTTAATTACATTTTTAATTAAATTAATTAAGCTTAATTAAGGTGGTATCGGGCAACGATCGGGAACTGATTCGCGTCGCCGTCGACACGGTGCTCACTGTCAATGCTCCAGTTACTGTGAGCTGATTTGGTCTTTGATCTTTGATCGTTCTCGTTCTGTTCTTGCTTATTCTCCCTCCTGTTCATTGCTCTTCTCATGTGCAATTTCTCTAGAAATGATTGAAAATTCAGATCCTACTGAAAAATGACGCGTTTTCAAGGGATATCGAGAAAAAAGAGTTCGAAACGCAAGTAGTATCTTCCTTGCATTCGCCAGTAGCGAGAGTGGGTAAAAGAAAGAGACCTTTCAATAAATAACTAAATAAATAAATATATTCCAGATTTACTTTATACTTCTCTTCGCCTCCTCCGGTGGACGCGCACGACGACGCCGAAAGGCGCGCAAGCAGCGACAGCGGTGAGCGGCAGTTGATCTTTGATCAATAATCTCTGGCCTTTGATCTCTGATCTGTGACCTTTCACTGTACAACCTTAAATTCATCTGCTAGTCTGCCTGAGCCCTTGTTCTTTATGGAGCAAATTGATACGGCAAAAATATTGAGCGAATGTGTTTCACCGTTATTTTATAGGCCGAAGTTCATTGTGTTTGATGATTTCTCTTCGGTTTCCTTCGGATAAAAACCATTTTTAAAATCGATTTATCTTTGATCTCCAGACGACAGCAGCTCGCGGAGGCGGCGGCCGCCAGCCATCCGGCAGGTCTGGTATACGGTAAGCTGATCTTTGATCTTTCCTGTATCACCCCCTTATGTCTAAGTGGAGACTACGCTTGTAGTCTGAGATTAACACTCGCACGGATATCAAATGAGGGTTGCAATGATGGCTTCAAAGACTCAGATTGTAATGTGATCTTTGATCTTTGATCTTTGATCTTTGATCTCTGATCTCTGATCTTTGATCTCTCCATCTCCAGATCAGTTCGGCGACGCTGTTTGGGCGGGGACGAACGAGGCGTGCGACGAGGTCGACGACGACGAGACCGTCGTCTACTACGTCTGAGTCAGTGTTTGATCTTTGAACTCTCATCTTTCTCAGACTGATCTTTGATCTTTCTTGCTATTCTATCGAGATTACGTGAGTATTAATTAGTATGGAATTGTAAAAAGTGAATTTTTACAGCAACAATCACTCCATTCCAGTCGCCCTCCTCCAACCTCTCGTCCCTCCCTTCCTCCGCTGTCCTCGGTCGCCTCCTATCACACTCTGCTCCACGATGTCTGCCTGCAGCGGATGCTGCAGTTCGAGAGGGAGTTGCAGCACACTGTGCAGCAGAGGAGGCTGCAGGTGGCGAGGGGAAGGGTGTAGCCTCAACCCGTATTATACTACTCATTTTGTTATCGCTATTTATGATTATTTGTCCCCTGTCTATTGTTGTTCGGACAGTCAACATTCTTCAGATCTCTAAACCACTATGGTTGATCTTTTCGTTTTCCCAGTTTGCCCTCGTTCGATTTCTGTGTCACACTCAACCGCCGAAACCATTCCATTTGAAAATGATCTCATCATGTATTCACATTTCTATCAATAGTTTCATTATTCCTGGCTTCGTACAATTTTTTTAAATATTCTAAATTTCCCAGAAACCGGTTTCCAGTTGAAGAATTCCGTATGGTTTGGCTAATAAATTTTATATCTGAGTTGTCTTTGAGAATGCGTAGATACGTACAGTGTACACAACAGGATCAAAAGATGTTTCTCAGATTTATTCTCTGGAACTCTTCTTATCTTCTCACTCCTTCTTATCAGCGATATTCTTCTCTCCCGTCAGTCCGACCAACTCGGGCAGCGACTTCGCGTAGTCGTTCAGCGACTGAAATTGGTTGTGTGCAAGCGTGGTGTGCACTAGGAAAAGTCGTCCCGTCGAAAATCGACAGGGCGACCTTTCCTAACGTGCAACAGTTCGAGTGCAACAAACCTGCTTTGCCGAGGGTCCGAGCGCGGAGCGAATGGCGGTGCGGTTGAGCCAGTGCACGCTGGAATGAAGTCAGTTTGTAATCGCCGCAGGATACGGTAATCATCGAGCTGTTACCGTAACGTAGATCTATCACACTACAGAATTACGGTACCCCTACCATCGATCGAACACCTACCGTAGCCCAGTTCTAAACAGTTACTACGCGATTAACCGGGATCGTTATCCTACCGTAGTACCTCGAGGTGAGCTTCTCGCACTCGGAGGGGATGCTGTTGATGGCGAAGAGCGTGTAGACGACGACGCCGACGATTGCCATGTTGAGGATGGCGACGACTCCTAAGCACACCACTCTTTTCCCGATTGCACTCAATTTTCGACAGTGCGACGGTTCCTATCAAGCACACAACGCTTTTGCCGATTGCAGTCAGTTTTCGACAGGACGACGTTTCTTACTCCCACGCCACTGCACTCACCCAATCCGAGCATGCTCCAGGAGGCGATCGCCTTGACGGAATTGTCGCAGAACTTGGTCTGCTCGTCTTGATCTTTGGCCTTTCCTGCATCATTGGCCTCCGCCGAGTGGGCGCCTGATGAGGTGAGCGGTAGGTGAATACGGTAGTTATTGGTGATGTGGTACTACGGTAGGTACGATATCCTATACTTGTTTGCACTTTAGCACTACGGTAGGTGTGGGATACTGTACAAAGTGAAGAAGCTCGCTCACTACAGTAGGCGAATATTACGGTAGATACTGTAGATCTACAAAAAGATATCTACCGTAATCCTGGAACATAAGCTACCTCCAGCCAGCAGAGAAACAAGGAGAACGTAGTGGACGAGCATCGTTGGTTGACCACTCGCGAGGAGTGCGAAGGGAGGGAATGAGGGGAGGCGGAGGGGGGAGGAGAAGGGAGAATGGAAAGTGAAATGCAAAATTGATGGCGAATTTGCAATGAAATTCAATTTGGAGTGCACACGTGATTTTGTGCAAATGTGAAACAATGATGACTTTGATCTTTGATCTTGAATAGGGCTGTCAGGATAAAGAATGTACATCACATTCCGCGGGATCTGTTCTCCCTATGAATAAGAAGGGGGGGGGGGGTACGAAGAATGAAGAGACGCATTCTTCATCCTCAATCGTATTCCGAAAAATTTGATATTTTGTTGCGTGTGCGATTTATATTCAGAATCTTTATCGTGTGGTTGCTACAGAAATCAATCAAACATTTAAAACAATGATAATGGAATCAGTGTCTGTGTATAAATTTGTACTTCACGACACTTGATAGAATCACCACGGATTGAAACTCATGCAGCCTGCTTCTGAAAGTGACATACGTTGTCCAATTCAATAAAGAGTTTGTACCTAGAACTTCATTAATCTTCCTCTGCAAGTTCGTCAGAGCCGTGAATATTTCGATGAGTTGAACACATCAATCTGTAATTGACTCGTGATCGCCTAGTCGATCTTGTAACGGAATTCAATGCTTTTTGTTGCATGTGAAACGGGTTATAATGCCTCGAGCAATTTGTCATGACTGCCAATTTTTAGCTTGATATTTTGCTCGCTTACCATTTATTCGATGCTCTTGGATTGACGAAAACATGTCCCCGACTATTTGCGGGTTGAAGAGAAGGTGTAGACCTCTGGAATTAGAGCTGAATATGAAAAGTAAAATGCATTGTTCAGAAAATAGCGCATAAAATTCAATAGATGCGAGAAAATGATTACTAAAAACAGAATCGAAAACACGCACAATGAATCATCTGCGTGCCTGTCATAGCGCGGCCACAGTATTTACAGTTCGGCTCACGGACGAATCGAAAACTGACTTTCTTTCATGTCTCGAGGAGATGATTTATGCTTTTTATTTCATGTTATTATGCTATCGATTTTTTCCTGACTTCTTCTTCATATTCAGCCATACGTGCTTTCATTATTTTTTCTTTAGTGTATCACTTTGCCTATGAATGTCGACATGCATATCGTGCGCTTCAATGATCATTTTTTTCACAGAAATAGTTTATACAAAAAACACAACCGGATGAAACTCTAAGGCAATTACTTGAGATGATTGCTCAGAAATCACTAATCAGCCACACCATTGGCAACAGTGTTTTGGGACATGCAATGCCTATAGGTATAACCCTATTTCCATGATAAGCTAGGCCTATTTTCACACATCAATTCTTACTCCTCGGATCAGCCACAGTACTGGCAGCATTCAGATTCAGACGGAAAATTGATCATGATCAAATGGACGTTTTTTAATATTAGACAAATCGGCACGAGCCACTTCTTCATTTCGCCCACTCTCTGTCTATCTAGCAGACGAGAGAGCATTCACAATGAGAATTGTCCTAGATCATTTCTGTTTATCTGTTTTTTTTTCGCGAATCGAGCAACATAGATAATAGAAGAGATATTTTTAAAAAAATCAACATGCAAACCATGCAAGGAGGAACTAAAAACGAGTATAAAGTGTACGACAACAATCACATTTGCAGTTCTACAGTGCAAACACTGGCTAGAGGTGAAGCGATTGAGAACTACCTTTATTTTAGGAACGATTGAACTATAGCTGCAGGTTCTGTTGAAAAATTTCAAGAGAAATAGCAGAACAGTATCGATGATGATTATGTGTAGCTCATTGTTTATGTCTGATTAATTGAACGGGGCAGAATCGATTCTTCTTGTCTTTTCCACGCTTCACCGGGATCCTGCAAATAAATTACTAAAAACAATTATTTTAATAATTTAATTTTAATTAATTAATTATTCTGACCTTCCTTTCCACTTCGGTCACTCTTCCTACTGCTCCTCGAGTCTCTTCGTCTGATGTATGAGGGATCAGCACGAGAATCGTCTCTGCAACGAATCAATTCAATGGAATAAACAATAAAGTTCGAAATACGCTCAACGGCCTCTCCATTTCACACACGCTCTCGCCCGCTCGAGTTGTGAAACGGTGTGTGAAACGAAGAGACTGCGGTTCATATTTCGTGCTCTACAAAACAAATTACGACCATTTTAAAAGCTTATTTCAACTTTTTCCAAAAGTGTGCTCATCGATTGCAAACATCAACTGTGATTTTGAAAAGGCACATATTTTCATAGTCTGACCTATTCTCCGGCCCGGTTCCACTGTCCTCCCTTTCGACCGTCGATCCTCTCGTCTCTTCTCCCGCACTGCACCCGTTCTTGTGAATCTTTCCGTGAATTCTGGGAAAATTTTTTACCGGAAATATCTCAGAGATCAGAATCAGAATTGAGAAAAAAATCAAAAATGGAAAACCTGCACTTTTCCTTCCGTCGGAAGCTCTTGTTCGATTTCCTGTCCTGTCCCTGATCCGTCGTGGTGTCATCCGTTTGCTTCTCGGAGCGAGTGCGGCTCTAGGATCAGTTTCAGAGATCAGAGATCAAAGATCAAAGATCACCTAGCTGTGACACCAAAGAGACCACTGATTAGGGCTTTGATTTAATTAATTACGCGAAAATACACTAACCGTTACTTTCATAATAGTCGATCTCTTGCAGTCGGACTTCTTATCCAATAGCTGGAAAATTTCATGCTTTTCCCCCTACAAAAGTAAAAATGTATCCGCGTCAAGCGATTTTACGTCGTAAGACAGACTAGGTGGGACCCACCCACCTAGCGTTCCCCCTACACAATTATATCAAAAGATGAGAAATAATGCGAAATGCAAGAACCTACTTCGTGCTATTTGAGAGTATTTAAGAAACACAGAATGGTTATAAAATCACATTGCTTATTTAGAATACCTCAACTCTAGGCCAGTGTGACTACTGATGACTCGGAATAGGAAATTTCAAACTCACGACCACCGTATCCGCTTTCTCCTCCTCCTCTTCAACCACTTTCCCTTGATCAATGAGTGCCAGGCGGCCTTTGTCTCCAATTTTCTGCAAAGTAATTGCCAATAAAAATACGGGCCACTCTGAAATTTGATTGCTCTCTTGTAAGTCTAACCGACGACTATAGCATTCGAAATAAGAGAGAACATGTGAAATGGGTCATCATAAGCAGAGCCCGAAATACGGACCGCCGTCTCTTCATTTAGCACACTCTCATGCCCGCTCTAATGACGAGAGAGTGGAAAAGGGAAGAGACGACGACTCATATTTCGAGCACAATTGCTTACCTCGAGGTACGCCTTGTATTGTTCCTCCCACCATCTGAATGAAAAGGAGTAATTGGATTGAGTGAACTGACTTTTTTGTTGTTGCTTAAAGACCCAAAAAAACACACGACTCAAAAAAAAACGTTTATGATCGTTTTCAAACTGACTCAAACAATTGCGAACATTTTTGAACGAATTCAACACCTACTCCACGTCTCTCTCGTAGCAGTATAGAGGGCATGTGTGGTCGTCAGCTATGTGTGATTCCTGAAAGAGAAGCCTGCATTCAGGATCGTACTCAATCTCGATGTTGGACCGATCCGGCGTACCTAAATGTTTTCGATACTTTGTGGGCATGTTGTCTAAAACGGTGGCCAAAACTGATGCCAACTTGATAATTTCACGATTTTCGGCCCATTCCCGAGATTCGCTCGATTCTCTCGTGACAGGCGTAATGTCGAGTTCAGTGCACGCCAAATATAGCTCGGCAATCAATTTGGCACTACTATTAGCGTAATTAATCTCGTACGATAGTAGGTTTCGGCCCCGGGTGTTGCCCTTCTTCATGCATCACTGGCTGTGCGAGCTGTGGCGGCGGGCGCCAGGGTTCGACCGGTAGAGGGGTGGGAGCCTGAATGCGCTTGATTCATGGTAGAAAGATGAACAAGCTTTGATAAGCTTTGATAAGACTTGTTATTCTCATTATTTTTGCGTCGGTTGCTCCTTACCTGTGGCTCCTTCGGTAGCTGCGGCTGCTGCGGCTGCTGCAGAGTCTGAGGTGACTGCTGCGTCGGCTGTTCCTGTCGCGATTGCTGCGTCGATTGAGTCGGCTGGACCGGCAGTTGCTGCTCTGGCTTCTGGCCCTGGGCCGGCTTGCGCTTGGCTGCAAAGTCCATTTGTTTGGACCGGAAGCGATTACTGTGCTAAGTTGTTGGCTATCATCATGTATTAGGTAATCCATGAATCGCCTACCCTTGCTGCACGCTGCAGCTGCTGCAGTTGCTGCTACGACGACGACGCTCACGACCAGCAGCAGTGGGAGTGAAGAGAAGTCTGAGATTGAGAACGTGGAGAGATCAGAGACCATGTGTGGCCAAAATGGGAGAAATTTTTAAAAATGTGACGTGCCTTGAGCAAATCAGTATTCTCATCATGCCTTTTCAGCCTGCTGCTAGTGTAACCTTCCCTACTCTACCGTAACCCCCTACCGTAATCTAGTAATTAAAAGAACTGGAACATTCACTAACCTCCGTCCATCATGCGGCAGTCGACCACTCGCGAGCTCGCGAAGGGGGAGAAGTGAGGAATGAAATTGGGAATGGAGGATTGGTTTTGAATATGGCAAGTAACTCGGGGTTCTAAATTTTAAAATAGAATTTTCCTTATTAATTCATATGACTGTTTCATGCTTGTATTTCATGCGATTAAGTTGAACGACTCTAACTCAGTTATAAGTTTATTTATCTAACAACAATTCAACAATAAATCACAACTGATGTAAGTAATTGAGCGTTTGAACGCGTATTTTCTCGTGTTGAACATTCCCATCACTTGATCTCACGTTTGTGATCTCCACCTCTCCGCTCACAGGAAGATATGTCATCGTTGAAGGCCAACTGAAAAAATAAAGGAATGGACAATGGTAATAGTCTGCTTTTGATCTCTTGAATACTTGTTTAGCTCACTTCAAATTGCTTTCGTGCTCATCAGCCTGGCCAAAAGTGTACGCGACACGAGGCGTCTTCATCAAAGAAGATGGACGAGAAGGTGTAGACTTCTGAAAATGAGAATTCGAAATGAAATGGAATGGAATAAAACCATATATAGATAATAGAAAAAACAGCAAATAATAAAAAAATAAGAGTAGCGTGGTGCGTTACACCGTCTCCCTGTGTGTTGGGCCCTATTCTACAGACCAGATGCCGGCTCGAATCGAGAACTGAACGCGGGAGGCGGGAAGATGTACTCTTGAATCTGCCCACAGAATGTTTCTTTCGCAATGATATTTTCAAACAGTAACGATGAAATGAAAGATGTTTGCACATTCCCCCCAGATGAGAGGGAGATTGAGCTAATAATATTCATTGTCCCCCCCCATCTCTTCATGTAGCCCCGAGAACGAAGGAGTCCAACTCGACTAGTGTGTACTTTGCTCCCCTTGGTGAAAGTATTACGTGCGAAAGAGGAAAGTGGTGGGCGAGTCATAAATCCCTCTTTTCTTTCGGACTCTTTTGAACTTTTGGACTGATCTTTTGGAAGGGATCTTTTGAACTGGACCCAAATTATGTGATTGAAACTCGATAGGCATTAGAAGGGATGAACCGATTGGACATAGTAAGGGAAGATCCGGAAAAGAAGAAGGAGGAGGGATGAAAAAACTATTCATTCACTCATCAATGCATCCTTCTCTACAACTTCATCTGGTAAGATCTATACACTTTCATCTGTAGCTTTGTCTGAAGATTTTCTGATGTGGTGAAAAACGACATTTATTGATTACAGGGCCTTCTTTCAGATTATGTATTCGTTGTCATCAGTTGTGTTCGGTTGTTTTCCAACCCATCCAACATCAACTCCAAGGCCTTCTGGTCGGTAACCTCTTGTATTCTACCATGCACGAACATATCTTCCGAATTTTACAGACACGACTACTACCGTAACCCCGAGTACGAACACTACCACAACACTCTAACGAAACCAACACCACACTAGTTCTTGGTATGACCACAACTACAGTAACCCGTCGACGGCCTCACCTTCGGAGGCTCCCACCACGGCAACTACGGTATCATCGGTGGTGAGATATTGAACAAACAGCAAACACACCAAATCTAATAATTGATGGAAAGGATTGTACAATAACTGAAAGATTAATCATAACCATTACTTACGGAATGCAATCTCTAACGGAGAGAAGTGTATCAGATTTCTCCCCTTAATCGATCTAAGTCCGTCACCTCATCTCTACTGTAAGGATGAAAAATATGACAAATCGCCACGAGCCTCTCCTAAATTTACATGCTCTCTCGCCGGTCATACAGGAAAGAGAGCATGCGAATCGAGGAGAGGCTCGTGCCGTTTTTTCATCACTAATCTCTTCCGTAATCTCTTCAGATTGTTGTCCTGACCTCATGCAGACGTGGACGTCCACTGATTTACCCGATGGAAGGATGACGTTCACTTACAATAACAGAGCCTGTCAATCCACTGTCTCTGTAACCTGCGCGTAAGTTAAAGGAATTGGAGGGGTGATTAGACCCAAACAGATCTGCTATCGGGGAGGGATAGGCCTCCCAGTCTCTTGCTCCACATACACTCGCTAATAACTGCAGTCAGCACGATCCGGCTTTCGATTTGGAGGCAGCAATCGTAGGAAATCGCGAGAATTTCCTCGCAGTCGCCCGTAGAAGCGTGACCTTCTCAGGGGCGTGCATTGGAGGGACGTGGTGAGTAGAGTTGTCAAAATGACGAAACCGTCTCTTCATTCCTCGTTGTCTCTCACCGATCAGGGTGGCGAGACAGCACGCGGTATGAAGAGACGGATTTTTCATTTTGACAACACTAGTGGTGAGAGAAGCGAAATGCTCTTCGTCTCATTCCACTCACATCCACTCGACGTAGTCTCTCTTCCAATGGGAAGGAGCAGGAAGTCATTCCATATATTCCAGGTTCATGGGAAGCCCTCCCTTGGCTATCGTCACTATCGAATGTCGGCTCGCAAATCCTCCTATCACTCCATGAAAATCTCCTCTCTAGCATCTGCAGTATCGGGTTCATTATTTCTCCTCCTACCTCCTTCTCACCGCAAGACTCCGCCCAAGAATATGATTTGCTTATATTTTGTGTTTTTTTAGTTGTTTTATGCTTGTCTCTGGTGCGGATGTGTTTAAAGAAGGCGTAAACTCCAAATGCGGGGAAGCACTTCCCTGTGCAATCAGGGGGAAGTACTGTAGGAGGGTGAGAGTGACAGACGCGAGAGTATTTCGCTCCTCTCCTGTCTCTTCCCATCTCCTCTGCGTCTTGACCTAGCTCCCTTCCCTTTGCACCGCGCATCTTGATTTTGCCTGTGCCCTGTAGAAACTTTGCGCGCGTGTAACTCAGTTCAAAGTTGAGTTAACGAGTTATAATTTTTGAATTCGGAATGTAGTTTACGGAAACTATCGACCTATGACGTTAGATATCCCCCGAAAATTTTGAGTTTACGCCTTCTTTAACGACTCTAATTCAATTAAATTAGAATATTTATCTACAATAAATTATATCTGATAATCGAACGAAGAAATACTTCCTTCACTTGATTGCTTTGCTTGATATTTCAATTTCGTGTAATGAAGAAGGTCTTCTCTGAAGTAGGTGAAGAATTCTGGAAAAAATAAGAATTGAAAAAAAAGAATTCTCCGACGTCAATAGCATCGCTAGTGAAAATATATATAGAAAGAGCATCGCTAGTGAAAAAATATATAGAAAATGTTAAAAAAATACCTTCATTCACCAGTAATTTGTACGTGTTATACTGCTCCATGTAATAGAACAATATTTGATCCATATCTGACCGCTTAACTGAACTGTTAACTGAAAACTGTTAACTGAAAAAAATTAATGGATCCCGGAACTACCTAATAGTTTATTTTAACATTTCGATTTTGAAAAAATATTCGTTTTTCACCCTTCCCTTCGACTCACTTCAAATACATTTTTCCACACCGAGCGAAAGATTGATGAGAAGGTATAGACTTCTGAAAATAAAAATTGGAAGTGAACTGTGAATCGATAAAAGAAAGCACTGATGAAGAGCGAATGAAAAAAAGTATCACGCGTAATTGCACCGTCTCGTTGTGCATTGGGCCCTATTCTACGGACCAGCTGCCGGCTCGAATCGACAACTGAAAGCGTGGCGGAAAGATGAAGTTTCAAATATTCTGTCCACGGCATTTTTCCCTTTCTCGACTAAATTTCCTTTGATAGTTACGCAATACGGGTTCTTCATTATTGTATTTGGAATCAAAATCAATCTTTGGTTCGTTTCCTGAGTCTAAGGGAAAGGAGAAGAAGGACGAAATATGTTCTTCGACTAGATCTGTTACGACAATGAAGTCGTCTCTTCACTCCGCATGCTCTCTCGCCAATATGCATGATCGATGAGAGAGCAGGTAAATTGAAGAGACCTATTCATCATCCTCTTCCTGTCACTACTACCCATGGCAACATGGACACATCGTCGTCTCTTCCATCCCATCTCTCTCCCACCACTCACTCTTCATCCCAACAATACTGCCCTCCATGTCCCGCACCAACTATACAGAGGACGAACTGGCCATTCGCGCTCTGCTCGGCACTTACAGAGATGCGGATGGGGCGAACTATCGATTCGTGAAGTGTCCCTTCCTTGAGATGCTGATAACTAAAGGTATGAGATTTGTGACCAGATCCACACACGCATAACCTGATTCTCAGACACGGGTCGAGGTGACCCACTCTTTTTTCCCCTTTTACGGGTTTCCAAAAGAAAGGTTCCCCAGTAACACATACCCAATTGTTGACGTCCTTCTTACGATTGCTCCATATTCAATTATTCGACTGCTTACAGGCGAACAAGCAATGATCTATCTATCGAAAGTGCGTGAGGAGCAATCTGAGCGACGAGAGGCCGCGAGAAAGGAGGAAATCAGCAAGAGGTACAATATCGATATCGGTGAGTGTAACACTTTCGAAATTCTCTCACAATAGCGCTTTTTGCAGAGGAATTGGACGAGTTTACAATGCGTTTAATACGTGAGGGAGAATCTGGAAGAAGTGAAGGTTTGCAGTAGAGTTCGAAATTTGGGATATCATCTCTTCATTTCGCACACTCTCTAACTGGCCAGGAAAGCGAGAGAGAGAGAGAGAGAGAGAGAGTGTGCAAGAGATGATAGCTAGTACCTCGAATTTCTAGAACTCTTCCAGAAAAGAGTGGGATAAAAGGAGAGACATGCCAGTGTAATATCGTGAATTAAGTGCTGCGTCAATTTGTGTTCCGGCCCATCGCATTCATTGCCTCAGTTGGAGTGATCGTCGCTGCAAGGAACATGTGTCTCTTAATGAAAATGTGACAAAAATATCAAGTCGTGCTGCTATCATCTTGCGGGATTATTTGAAAGTTGTGATAACATAATGATAACATAACATTTGGTTTATGATCATTTGAATTACAATTGATGACGATGAAAGAATTCATGAAATACGATTTTATCCATTGTCCTTGGAAAAACTGCTTCAGTGATCGGATGTTTCTCATTGAATGTATCCAAGTCAAAAAAAATGTTTTGCGAGCAACCTTCGGCTTTTTCCCGCTTTGAAAAAATCTCAACCCACTGCTGTCTTCCTCCTCTCACGTATGTTTTCTCTTCCTCCCTTCTCCTCTCCCATAACTAGCACCTTGGCTCGAAACGTAGCTGCATATAAACCTCACATAGGCGGCTCTTATGTGCCATACCCCGATATTGTGCGGTGATCGACGAGAGAGAACGAGACATGAAGAGAGACAGCCAATGCACGAATGCGATGAATGGGTATAATTTTTGGAAGAAACGTAACTGCATGTAAACCCTATATGTCATGGCCTCTCTTCATATCTGACTGGCAAAGAGGAGCCATTCCTCCCAGGTTGCTAAGCGGAATAATCCGAGATCCTCCTCTTCCAATGGATGATCTGCCTCTCTCACTTCGCCATACTCTCTTTCGGTCTCTAACTGACGAGAGATAAGGCTAGATGGAGAGACTTCCCCTCAATGATGATCACTCATTTGATGTGACGAGGTAGTGTCGAGATGGACGTAAGGTGGACGAGAAGCGGGGATATACAGACGCTTTCCTCCTTTCCGCGCTCTCTCCTCTGAGCACCGAGAGATCAGGCAAAAGTAAGAGGTCGGTCGTCATATCTCAGTTAGACGCGGATTGTAGCTTCCAATAGTCGGTATGGACTCTCATGCGCCTCGTACACGTTGCCTTCTCGAGCTTCTCTCGATATCTGTTCTTGCGTTGCTTTAGTCATTTGAGTGATGAACATTCGTGGACATCGATCACTTCATCATTTCTACTTCCTTTGGCGCTCTCTCATTTCTTCCTCCAACGAAATCGTTCAAAAAAGAGCGTTCCCCCAATAGTTCTTCAGGGACTCTCGCGCGCTCTCTGTCTCATGATTTACGAGCGAATCTGCAGTGTTACCCTGACAAACATACGTCCAACAAATTTACTCCATCTCTATTTTTTTCCTATTTATACAACTTTACCGATATTCATCGACATTATTCGACCTCTCAGCCAATGTCGAGCGGTCGTCGTCGTCTCATCATCGTGCCCGATCAGATACTCTCTGTGCATCGCAGCGGGCTCTGCATCGGAGCTCAGGCGGTATGCAAAATCATAACAACACCAATTTATCGTCACTAAACGCCAGTAGCGCTCCGAGGCACTTGACTAAAGTTTTGCCATCTAAATTAGAAGGAGCTTCGTAGTTCTAGTTCTAAATGTTAAGGTATATAAGGAACCCCTCCCGCCAAGTAAAAACACTAGTTTGTTCAGGCAGCTGTCGCGCGAAGTCAGCGTGAGCTTCTCGAACAAACCCGAGAGTTTGAGGAGCACCTCGAGATCGGGAAACGGGTGAAGGAGGAAAAAGAGGACGATGAGATGAAGAATCTGGAGGAGACGATCGAGGAGATTGAAGAACGGGAGATGGAAAGGGATGCGGATGAAGAGAAGCAAGTAGAGGATCACTGCTTCGCCGTTCCTGCTCTGCTCCCTTCGCGTATCGCTAAGTTGAAGGTATATGATATCAATTGATAGTCGGTTTCGGGCGAATCTCTTTTCTCTATGAGCTACACGAGAGAGGCTTGAGACATGTGACCAAGTTACTGCAGGAGCTCGAGCGACTTGAGAAGCGTCGGGAGAGGAGGAAGGAAGAGTCGGCAGTTGATGAAGATGACGTCATCTTTGAGTCCGCGACGCTGCCTGTCGACAAGAGTGACAAGGATGAGGGTGAGTACACGAGAGTTCGAAAAACAACCATTGAACGTTTCTGCCAATTTCCAAGTGATTATTTTAAAAAAAGTTAATTTCTGAAATAGTGTTCAAAATGTACATACGCTGTGCATTGAATTTGTAGTCTTTCCAAAGTACAAGACAAGAAAAAAATGTGAAAATGAAAGAAGAACAAGAATGCGGAGGACGCGTTATTTTTTCGGTTGTGACGGTTACCAATCCAATGCTTTGACTACCTTTGTCTGAATACGAATTCTCCCCCCCCCCCTCAATGATGAATCGGAAAATCAGTATTAACTGTTTGATTTCAGAACCTTCTGCTAAGAAAGCGAGAAGATGCGGAGCGAGCCTGCGAATCTTCCATTGAGAATTGTCTTCCTGCCACACATTGTTCATGTCAATCATCACCGTAATCAAGCTACTCCGAACGTAGCCCTCATTTCGAACTTTCCTTGCAATGAAGGGATTGAGACTCGTAGTTCGAACTCTTCCACTGATTCATCTTAATTTCGCTATGTTTCATTGAAACATCTCGAACTTTCTGACTCATCCTACTCAGATTCTCCTGTACTCTTGAAAATAATGAGCATAAAGTGGTGATTTTCGTTATTCGGGAAAGCGAGGAGGAGGATCTCTTCAGATTTCATCAACTCTCGATGGTGTTATCAGTCGTGGAATCTCATTACTGACCGTGCTCTCTAATTTCTCTGACCAGTAAGACAGTTCGGCAAAAGTTAATAGAATTCGTGAGAGCTCGACTTTTCATATTGAGTGCTCTCTTCGAAGTTTACTAGTGATCATTATCTGGCCAACCCTGAGCCGACAGTCAGCCCACACGAAGTAATGTACCCTAACGCTAGCGGTGCTTGCCTCTCCAACTGCTCCCTAGGGAAGGTTGTTCTCTGGGTGGTATTCGCCCTCTTACTCGCTGCATTCGTAGCCGGAATGGTGCTGCTCATCAATGCAAGGTTCGACATGTTTTTTAACTGCGTATTAACATGGTCTGTCAATGTCGTTCTTCAATCGCTTCGTTGCAGCGCAAAGGTACCTCCTGACTACTACAGCTTCAACAAGACTGGCCTTACTCAAGTGCAGATCGACTTTATTGGATAAACTTTGCCCACTCACAGCCATCATCCTTTCTTATTCAAATGCTCTTTTTTGTGTTAATCTTTTCGAATGTTTCCATTGCTTGTGTTTTGTCATTTGAAATGTGGATATTGTCTTTGTACTTCTACAACTTGAAAGGCCTCGATTGCATCGGGCTTGGCGTATCGTGACATCGCTATCGAATTGGTCCGGAAACCGATTTTATCATTTTTTTCATATTTGGCGTGTAGAGCCGAAAAAACAAACAAACACAAAGTTTCCCGTAAATTATTACACACACATACGAATGTACAATTACTGGTGGGAGTGAGCGCTACCGTGCAGTGCGAAAAAACCGTGAGGTGGATTGGGTTAGCCGTGCATGAATTAACCTGAAGTGATTGCATTTATATATCCGTGCTTGAGAGAGAATCATGAAGTGGGTGTTGAGAATGAAGAGTGCGAGAGTGCAACTATCTATCCGTCAACTGTCCGTCGTGCAAGTGAACTATTCGAGTGTGAGTGAATGTACATCAACGCGTGAAAACAACGAATGGGAACCGTGCATGAATGCTCAACTAGAGAGGACAAATGCCGAATAGAAAGAACCACTGAACCGGGGAATATTGATGCACAAAATACCGAGTAGGAATAGGCACTAGTCGGGGAATATCGGTATACAAAATATTGAATAGGAAGGGGGGAGGGGCTAGTTGGGGATATCGGAATAATAATACTGACTAGGGCGTGGGACTATTGGGGAAATATTGATATACGAAATTCTGATTACGAAGAGGGACTAGGGGGAATATTAATATACAAAATACTGTCTAGGAAGGAGGACTAGTGGGCGAATATTGAAATATGAAATGGTGATTAGAAAAAGACACTTGAGGGAATCAGTGTTGAGGGAATGATAGTTAAAAACTAATGAGGGAATTAGTGGTTGAGGGAAAGATGGTTAGGGAGTAGGGGCGAGAGAGATGTTATAGTCACGAACACTATAGAGGAACGTGGTTCCGTTCGGGTAGTGGGGGAAAGTGGGAGAGGGATTGGGCGAGAGATAGGATGAGAAGGGGGGCGGATCGATCCAGTAGTATGCCCACACATCGATGATCGGGACCATGATGATGGAGAGGAAGAGGACGACTCGGCGGGCGCTCGTGTACTTCTTAGTGCGGATGAAGATGAGCAGACGCTTGCAGCGGCCAACGAACGTTTTCTTCTCCTTCTCTTCTTTCTCTTCCTTCTCCTTCTTCTCCTTCTTATCCATCTCCTCCTGCACCTTCTTCTCCTTCTCCTTGTCAGACTCGAATCTTCGATTGAGTGTAGCGAGAGAGCCATCGGTCTTCATCCTCTGCAACAGACCACTAGATATCATTCACAACCATCGATGAAATTTTTGAGTCCTCTTAGTGTAGCCAGAGGGTTTATTTACCCACGTTTGAGGTATGAACCGACTGATGATGGGGGGGGGGGTATCCCCGAAACAGCTCAATGAATCTATCAACGTCCATCCCGTTCACACTCTGGCAACGCTTAGAAGACTCTACATCTACTATTCAACCACGTTTTTACTCATTTACTCAGCTACCACTTATTACAACGCAATTGCTCACCGAACTACGGAGAGACGTCGCCTTCCTGCTGCTTCTAGTGGGAAGTCGAGTACCTTCTCCTCTTCTTCCTGCTTCCTTCGGTTGCTTCAAACCCTGAATTGAGCTGGAGTTTAGCAAAAAAAAACAATGTGAGCCCTCCTCATTTCATTCGTTACAAGGGGCGATAATTTCCCCATTTTCTTGCCTGGGCTTGGGTAAAACACCGCGGTGAAGAGTCACAACGGCCAGTCTATAGAAGCTTTGTGTACATCAGCTTGCTAACATACTTAAAGGGCCGCGGAAATCCCGTTTTCAATAGAGCTCAAAATACAGGATAATCATTTCACGTACTCTCTTACCGGTCAGAGAGGCGAGAGAGTGTGCGCTATGAAGAGACGGCGACCCGTATTTCGAATTCTAGCGTTCTAGCGTTGGGCATTCCTAGCAGATCTCTCGAATCCCGTCATCTAACCTTCTCCAGGTCACTATCGTTCTTCTCCTTCTTCTTCTTCTTCTCGTTGGGATCGGCGTCCGGGTCATCCGTCAACACCCAGTAGATCACCAAGTAGAGGAACGCGGCGATCCCGCCCGTGATCCAATGCACTGCCAACGTCCACCCTGCAATGATTTTACTCTAGCGTTCAAAATACAGAGTAATAGTCCCTTCATTTCGCACACTCTCTCGCCTCTCGGGCCGGTGGGAGAGTACGAGCCTAATGTATTTGCACGCAATCAGCAACGATTCATGACAAAATCAGTTGATGGAACCTCCTATCGTCAGATTATTTCCCATTCCACGCGTAGATGACCTTTGACGAACTGAGTGGAGGCAGGAGGGAGGAAGAGGCCGGGAGGAGGCAAGTGATCTACCTGCTCTCCTCCTCCCTACCTCTTCCCTTCCTCTCTCTCTTCCAGACAATCAATACGCTAACCAGCACATTGAGTTTGATGAGCATTTGAAACGAACGATAAGAGACAATGATTATTCAGGGATAGAAGCCCTTGGAACTGCTGAGAACAAGATAACTATTTGAATGCTAGAAGGAGCCGTGACATACCGAGAGCAGGAGTGACTTTCTGCTGGGGGAACACTAGGGATCCCAGGAAGACGATGGTAGTGCAGAATACGCCTCCTCCCATGAACCAGGCGGCGAGCTGAACATTGGTGGATATCGTGCAGAGTTCGAAATACGGGACGCCGTCTCGTCATTTCGCACACTCTCTCGCCTCTCTGACCGGTGAGAGAGTGTGAGGAATGAAGAGACGATTACCCGTATTTCGAACTCTATTGCCGGCATTCCCGAACGTCGGTACTCCCGACCCCCTGACTCTCTCATTTTCATGGGCTATTTCTAGAGAGAGAGAGAGAGAGAGAGAGAGAGAGAGAGAGAGTCGAGAGTCCCGATTCCGAACCTGCAACCCGAATGCTTACATTAGGCTATCTCACCGCTTTCAGAGGCTCCTCCTGATAGGTGCACCACATGAAGTACCCTGCGGCCATGTTCACTGAGCAAACAAACTGCATACTGCCCTACGTGCTAGTATAGATCGAGAAATGATTCATTTTGCCCACTCTCTCGCATCTCTGACCGGTGAGAGAGTGTGTGAGATGAAGAGACGGCGGAATCATTTCTCGAGCTCTACGTGCTAGGAACGTACTTGGGACCATGACGTAGACGAGATATGTGGTAAAATACCGTGTGAGCCAGAATGCAACATTCACCTGAATACCGCATTTGTGTGCCGATCGATTGCAATACGCGTTTTCTTGTATTGCCAAAACAGGGGCAACTAAATATTAGTATTTTTAAAATGCTTACCATATCTATTTCAGCCTCCCCAAATGTGTCGTTGGAGTAGACAACCAGCACATCTTTTCCAATCGAATATTGTGTATCTGTCTGCAATTGGGATCATTTTATCACGCACGTGTGATCGTGTGAGGAGGGCAATGTGAAGGGGCACTCGTTTCCTTCAGGGTCAGTTGACTTTATTTGAGATAGTGAAATTAACAAAAATTGAAACACAATGGTCATACTCCTTCTTTGATACTAATGGATGGACTTATGCAAGGACGAAACGGTTGGGTTGATTTTAACGTATTCTTCAGGAGCTCGCGGTTTTACGCGGGGAAAATGAGGCTGCGGATGGAACCAAGCAAACTCCAATTTGAGACAGAAAAGGCATACGAGTGCGCCGTAGGATGGGGCGAACTGCAATCGCAACGTCGTTGTGTAATCCTTCGTCGTCACCACTCGAAAACACACGGCACAGTTGTGACGATCGAAGGGCATGTACCTATACTGCAAAAAACACACTTATATTGCTTGTACAATAAAGTTTACAGCTACGTGTTCTTCTCACTAACATTAAGCCGCAAATAAGAACTCACATCGAGCTCGCAGTTGATTGATGCCTGCAAGCTCACGCTGGTGAACACCAACCCAGTGTAGTGTACCTCAAGCAAGCAATCAACGCCGGACGAGGCATATAACTCTGATAGCTCGTTACTGCACAAGGACATTACGAAGAGTGTTAACTCGAAAACTATCTTATTCGGAGCATTAATGTTTGAATGAGAATGCTTACACGGAATTTGACCATGTCCTTCTCGACCTCTTCCGACTTCTGTCTGCAAAACGGAAAGAGCTTTCTCAGCGAGCAATGGTTTGACCAACGGGACACCAACATAGAACATAGAAGCTCCGACATACATGCTAGTGATGACAAATCGTGACGCAGCTCTCCTCGTGTTGCATACTCTCTCGTCTGTCCGATCGGCGAAAGAGTGCGCAAAATGAGGGGAGGCGCGTGCCGAATTGCCATCACTATCACATACGCATTGCAGTGAGTCAATCCCGGCGTCCATGGGTCCATGACGTACGCCCATTTCTTTCCATTGAAATCTGCCGGTTGCCATCTCATTCCCGGGTGATTGTATACCTCAAGAAGCGGCGTGATTAGCAAAAAAGGGGCCAACGAGAAACGTACATAAGTCACATAGTGGAGCCAATCGATGAAGAGTTTTTTCTCATCCTAAAAAAAACTGCGTCATGATATGCCCCCATTGGTCCAACTCCTTCGCTAGATAAGAAAGGGAAAGAGAATGTGTCTTCTTCTCGCACCAAAAAACCGTCAAACGCATTAGCAATTGAAAACACGCACGATCGAGATCAGCTTGGACATCACCACGGTCGCGTTCAAAAAGCTTGATTCGTCTGTAAATGAATTTCATTGTTCGTCCACTTCCCTCTCTGTTCCTTCCTTCTCCTAAACATTTCAAATTGACTTACTGCAGTCCTCATTTTCGAAAGGATTTGCCTTCTTCTTGCTTTCCAAGTACGCTCCCAGATCCGTTGGGTCCCGTTCCTCCTTCAGAAGCCGCACCTCGACTAGCTGGGCTTCTCCACTCGCAGCGATTGCCCATGTGGGAACGACGAATAGGATGAGGACAAAGAGGGGACGAAGGAGCATGACCTGCACGTTTGAAGGGATCGATACTGGAAGATAGAGTTCGAAATACGGGTAATCATCTCTTCATTTCTCGCACTCTCTCGTCACTCGACCGGGCGTGACAGTGCGTGAACTGAAGAGACGGCGGCCCATATTTTAAGCTCTACCAGCAAGTCAGAACAAATCGATACTGGAAGAAGAAGATTTGGGGGAGAAGTCATGAGGAAGCCTAGAGACCTAACGAGCAGGACTGCCCATTGGGAGCAAACAAACGGGCGGGCGGGCTTCGTTGCGACTTTTTGATGACTCCATTGGTATATTTTCGACTATCGAGGACACTCATTATGAGTGAGTAGCGGCGCTACACCTGATCCCAGAGAATCAGCCAAGAAAACGCTTGCTGATAAAGAAAACATCTGCAGGAGTTTTGTTCGCGTATGGGATGATGGATCTTATTAATCGAGAACGAACTAGGGTATTTTTCAAGTTGGCATGTTCTACAACTCGATAAGCGAATGTTGTACATATATAGATGAATTGAATTCATAATTAAAGTTCTGTTCTTAAAACTTAATACGATGATATTTCCATTGGAATTCAGCAGAGTTCGATTATCTCTTCATTACTCTCTTTTTTCAATCAGAGCTATTCATAAGCGATCTGTGCTATTCTTATAAGAATTTAGGAATAAATTCCATCAAGAGTACCCTATTCATAAGGGATGTCACGGTGAAGAATCGGACACTCCGCGCGCTCTCGCGCCAGTGAAAGTGACGAGTACAGTTCGAAATACGGGTAATCGTCTCTTCATCTCCCACTCTCTCTCACCGGTCAGAGTGACGAGAAAGTGTCCAAAATGAAGTGACTATTACCCGTACTTCGAAGTGACGAGAGACCACGCGAAATGAGCAGACGGATTTTTCATTCCAGGTATCGAGCACATACAATGAACCGTGTATCATAGACATGTTTTATTTTTATTTCTTTACTTTTCTTTGAAAAAAAATCTTTTCGTTACTGTTATTTGTTGCATCGATGAGCAAGGAGTGCGCTCTATGTATTTGAAGGCAAGGGGAATCTGTATAGAACTTTATCAAAAAAAGAAAAAAATGCGAAAGTAAGATGATCAGTCGTTATCGGAAGCGGGTGTGGCATCACGGATAGGTGGAGGTAGGCGGATCACTTTCTCTTGCCCTCAGTCTGCCCCAAGAAGCCAGCATTGGCGACAGCGATCATGGCAGCAGCAATGACGAGAATAACAGCGACAATCTTCATCTGCAAAAAGCAAAAGTACATTATTTGAAACGAGCCAGCATAACGCGGAAAATACCATTAGCTAAACTCATTCGTTAGTTAAGAAAGAGGAAGAGCATGTGTCTTCTTCTCGCACCAAAACCGTCTCGTTTTATAGCGACGATCACGGCCTCCTTTCACGGTGACTCCGCCCAACTATTCAAAGCAACCTGACAAATGAAGTTCGCAGAGGCAGAGAGCAAAAATCATCATTGAAGAGCATTGCAAGTGTTTGCTTACTTGCAGACAGCTAATTCAGATGCTCCAGCCCTATTCCACTCAAGTTATGCTTGCAACGTACTAAACCATATGGGTGTTGTTTGGTGTGGGGGGGGTGTATTCTGAGTATGTCATATGTCGGAAGAACCGATTCCTGTAGCAGACATGCGCGAACCGTTGATCGAATGCGCTGTGCAGTAACTCGCGTACCAGCAAAGAGCTGGCCTAATTGCTCACTCGATAAACACAAATCGATCCCGTATTTGTTCGGAGAACTCCGGAACAAAGACAATCGAATTTTCGAATCGTGATTCACATCCCGATGGTCCATGCCGACGCAGTTCCACGAATTTCAGCAAATCATCGTGAGGACAGCATTCCCGTATTTGTGTGCTGCTGTGTTTCAGCTCCCCTCGGTCACACTCGTTTGAATGAGGGAATACGCTGGTGATCATGCTGTCGTGTAACCAGTTCACATGCGCAGCTCCAATTTCGAATAATAGAGAGCGAGAACGAAGGACAGTGTGACCGTGAGTGGTGTGCAATAGAAGAATTCCTTCGAAAACTTCCCGATCTTGCACGAGTTTGGTCGCAAAGAGTGATTGGATCTCAATGATGGTTACACCAATTTTCCGTTTATTCTGAGCGCTTCCGCTTAGTCATAGACAGGTAAACGTTTGATCGGGCTTTGATGTCTTGTCTAATTAGCCCACCATTACGGAAGGAGGTGGCATTTAGCTGCCTGCACAAACATTGCAGTTTCTTACTTTACGCGAAAATTCTACGCGAAAAGAAGCAAGGAAAAGGGAGAAGAGCGGGGATGAAATTTTGTTGTATCTTCAAATTGTATCTGAATCTAAAGAATCATGATGTAGCGTTCGAAAATGGATCGACAATTCTGTTCCGCTGCAGCATTGGCTCCAATTCGGACTTCCGAACTACTGGATAAGTAGAACCCCCCGTCCTTGAATTTTGGCAATGCTTTCCTCAATGGGCTCAGAACATATTTTGCTGAATCTGTTTGATATTGATCGTGAGCAACTAGATCGTAATAGTATGGAATCTGAAGTGTAACCCTCGATTTGCGCAATAAAATTACAACTTCTATCACACAGAAGAAGAAGATCCTGTGCTCGATTCGGCTGATGCAGCTGAAGGAAGTGACCTCCTGCGTGCGTAGAAGAATGGAGGAAAGAAGACAAACAAACGTTTCGGCACAGAAGTGACACATTAGCCCACTCCATCCAGACCGGACAATTTTAAAGGAGAAGAAAATTACAGAAAAAATACAGAATAATTTTAAAAAAATGATAAAAAAAGAATAGTCTGTCCCATCTGGAGATATTAAAAGGCCTTGAAGAAGGAGAAGCATCAGAAGTTCTTGATTATTTGGTATTTACGAATCAAATGATCCTAACAAATGAGTAGCTGAATACAATCGTTGGTACTAGAGATAATGTGGACTGGAGTTCTCTTAATAGAAAATTTTCCGGATTTCCAATTAGACGAATAAAGAAATTGCCCAGCTCTGAATGCGAGAGAGCACGCAGAATGTAGAGTTCTCTCATTTTCCAATAATAGAACTCTACTACTGAACTACACGTTTCCACATTGAAAGTTAGAATTGTAAGCGTACTCGAGGAAGGTAGTCTGGCTGGAGTGTTCGGAGGAGCAGTGAGAGGAGGAACGGGGAGACTGAAAGAAGGTTTCCAGAAGGTACTGGTACCTACGTTGTTGCCACACGTTCCCAGTTCTTTTCACAGCAAACAGTCTCAATGTTTTTGCTCCCGAGGAAGCTCCGTTGCAATTGAGACGAAAGGAAATTTCGGAAGTTCTCATCTGTTCGCAAACATTCGGCGCACAAAGTGGTTGCGTCGAGGATGAACTTTCCCATAGAGTTCGAAATACGGGTCGCCGTCTCTTCATTTCACACACTCTCTCGCCTCTCTGACCGTTGAGAGAGCGCGTGAAATGAAGAGACGATTACCCGTTATCCAAACTCTACTTTCCCAGAGAATAGCACAGCGAAAGTTGAGAATTTGAGCACAGGCATTTGAATATTATCAAGATTGCGACATTAATGTGAATCGCTACTGGTGCATCCATTCATTTTTTTGTTCTCGTCTTTGTGATCAAATATTTAGTGGCCCTCCGGATCGATACTGCTTCCATTCAATACTTAAACGGCATAGCATGAACAGCAGATCGAATTATTTTTTTGTCAATATGCACAAGTAGGAGTCATTTTGTTTCCAAATCGACTACTGAAGTTGACAAAACATGTCAAGGCCAGCGCTTCTGTTTACTATCTCTCACAATCAGTTTAATCGGCAAACTCGATCGCATCAAACGCAGGTTTCACCGTGAAGTGTGACCACTTTCTCGCTGAGGAATGCGCATCGCTCTGACTTTTCTCTGTGCAGCTGAAAGCACGCAATCGCTCGGCTAATTGCTCAATCCGGTAAAAAGCAAAGAATATTCTATCCTGAATCTCTCGAAAACTGTAATACAAATTCTCAAATTCTGAATAACGCAACCTCGCTACAACAGCGAGTCCCCTCAGCATCAATCAATCAATTTATCTTTCAGGTAATAGCTAGATAGGGCGAAATTCATCATGGGGTGTATTCCGTTGCCAATAGCTAGGTCAAATTCATCCCTCCATGCGAACGGCCCATGTTGAACGGCATCCAGACTGTAGTCGTGCGGTTCCTCCACTTCTTCCACACCTTTCTTCCACAGGTTCCTCCACAGCTGGATCGATGAGAGGTATATCCGAATCGGCAAATAATGCGGGGAACGTTTTAGGAGTCTACTTTAGAATAATGGATTTTGACATATCGTTAAACCCCTCACCCACAAACTAGGGTTGCAAGTTCGGTATCGGTATTACCGACCCCTCTCGCGCCAGACGGTTAGAGACAAATAGCGCGCGAAATAGCACAAACGATAATTTTCGAAATTTCAAATATTCACATAATGACAAATATTCACAAAATGTAAAGCAAAACTGCAGAATTCATTTTTTTCACAGCGTTTTTTTCTCTCGCGCTCGATTCGGAATGACTCGAGATCCACGCAAAAAGAACATTCGTCCCTCATTTGATATGGTAAAAATGAAGGTGGGTTATAGTGCATGAGCTCTGGTCATTCTGATTGATAAGATTGATAAGAAAATAGAAGATAATGCTGCAAAAGTGAATTGGGGAAAAAAAGGGAATTGAACCCGGGTCTCGCACGTGACAGGCGCGGATACTTACCACTATACTACCAGGCACATGTTATACATAGAGAAGGAGGATGGCTAATCATGTAAGCGAGCAAATTTTTCTTCAAACACAGATGAGCATGCAATCGTGGAATTATTGTTGCCTGTTCTTCAGTGGATAAGTTCCAGTTTAGGGTGTAATTTATTACAATTACTCGAGGTTATTCATACAATAAGATTTATTCATCAAATGATCTCAATTCGCGTCGATTTCCGATCTCGAATCATCTCTACGCGTCGCTCTCCGAGTAATAGGAGGTCTGTAATTGCTATTTTTCATGCCAAGTCACTGAATTTCCTCTTTTCTATATGTCCCACACTCGTGGGTTCTGCTTTTCCAAGCTGGTTGCCAATGGATGAGTGAAAAAAGAGTTGTTCTAGTCGAGTTTCGACTGGTGATGTAGATTCCATGGGTTGAAATCACCCAGGTAATTACATCCGGAAACTCGAGCATCGCAATAGTGAACAAGAAAAATGAACCGTACCTACGAAGATAATATTCGATACTGTCTCTCGTCGGAAGACGGGGAAGTGGATGATCGGATGGGACTGTGAGCAATGCATTAGAGTGCGCATCACCGTCTCTCCAAGTCTCTCGACCGGTCGGTATGGTGAGAGAATACGTAAAGTGAAGAGATGGCGACTTGTATTGCGCACTCGACTTTATGTTTACTTTGTATCGAATAAAAAAAAATGCGTCGGGTGTAAACAGTTTAATCATTTTTACAAACTAACCGTATCCGACGAGCGTAAATTCTCCATCGAGCAGAATTCGCTTCGCGACTGCTCGGAATTTGTCGAGTGTGATGGCCTGAAGTGTTTTCGTGTGTTATTGGTATTCGGTGCATCGCGGATGGGAACATTCGAATGATGGTGTATGATGATGATAATGATGACAACTAATATTTAATGTGCTCTCATTTTTTTAAAGTAGGATTAAGTGGTTCCGAAGAATATCCACCTATGATTATACTATGACAAACAAAGTGCGAAACCTGAACGCGCGACCACATCTCATCGGGCGAGTCGTGACGACCAGTGTGGAACATGTGCAGATTCAACTGAAATTTGGCCGTTCCGAAAAAAAGGAAAAAAATTACAGCATCGAAAGCGTCTACACGAAGAGGTGAGCAATAATGTGTAAGGAAGAAACTGTTATCCGAATTACAAATTTTAATCGCCGCTCACCTTATACGAGACTGCTCCGACGCTTTGGCACCTTTCCTGATTGTATCTTTTGTAGTGTTCTTTGGTCTGTTCCAGATCGGCAGCCGTGAAGCCTGTACATGAAATCGTTTATTTTCTCGCAGTTTCTCGGAATTTAGACAGCTCAACGTTATCAAAAAAAATTATAGAAATTAGAGTGGACTAAAGGCTATCGTCAGAAATAGTGCCGCTTAGATTGATACCATAAGCGAAATATCGCCATCGACTGATGATCGCATGCAGGCCCACGCGAGTGAAGAAGCACTGGCTTACGCTCGTGAATTCCTGTAAAATTATAAATTCCTCTAAACAGGACAATTCTTTAAAATTAATTCAGTCATTTTTGTGGACATTTACACAGAGAAACAGCATGCAGTTTGCTAATTATAACATATTTTTACTTTCGAAAATATTTTTCCCAATCACCTTGTACGGAAGGAGAGACATCACATCATTCACGTGTCCTTTGTGCCGGGAAAATATTGGGGCTGCTTCGCACAGGATGGCCTGTGCGTTTTTATTTTAAAATTTCATATTATTTATGCCAAACCAATGCTTAAATTTGCCCACTTTTAGGCAAGACGCAAAAACAAACGTGATCACTGACATAGTTGAACAACTGCAGAATGAGTCCGTCTTCACTATACCAGAAATCGCTCGGACCTAAACAGTCACGACTTATTGACGACGTGTTCATAGGCGAAGCTCGTGATTTAGAGCTGGATGAAACCCCTCAAAATCTTGGTAACTTGGCCATTAATGCGCACCTTGCACAGCAAGCTCGCCGAAGAAGTGGTTGGTTTCCGGAGTCAAGCACAGACGCTGAAATTGTTAGCATTCGAGTGATAATCAATTTTTCTAAAAAAATAGTCAGTTTATGAATTATATATCTTCTATCACTCAAAAACTTGCGAATTCATGTTTCCATGTGGCCGTTGGCGCACTGCGCGCGTCGCCTTTTGCGTAGTCCTGAACATTTCTGGGTAATAGGCTGGCCTAAATTCAAGGCGCATCTAAAATGCGGAAAGACGACAGCAGAAAAACTTGGAAAGCTGATTTTCTTCTATGCTCAAAGCTTGTTGTTCCAGCCGCCAACCTTGAAGTGGTACTCGGCCCATCTCACGATCTCCTCATGGTCCACCTCGCCCACCGCCGTGATCATCGTGTTGTTCGACTGATTTTTAAATTAATATTATCTAATTTTAAAATTTTAAAAATACTTTGTAGTGCGCATCGTAGAAGCGGCAAATGTCCCGCGCGGTGATGGCCCTGAATGGGCATTATTTTCTAATTTAGAATTGTAATTGTGATGATAAGTCGTATCGATTGCTTTCTCGACGGTCAGAGATAGACGAGAGAGCATGCGAATCGAAGAGAGAGAGAGAGACTTGCAATGATTAGTCATCACACTATCGCTCACTCATTCGTGTGCAGCTGTCCACCAGTGAACAGTCCGAGCGGATTCGGATGATAGGCCACCTTGTGCAGGCACTCGAGAGCGAACACCTGAAATTGTGTGTTATTCACGACAATTCGCCCCGCGCCTCGTCGCATTTTGCATTTTTCTAACCTTCGATAAAGAATTCTACATGCGACTATGGGCATGAAAAATCCGCATCGTAATTCAACGTGTTGACGAAATGTTGTTGACCCTGAGAGTACAACTAACACGAATATCGCAGCCCGCCTGCATGCACTGCGTCTGAATGATCAGCCTCTCCCGGTCGACATTCTCATCGCGAAAGTGCGCATCGACAATCATCCTCGCCAGCAGAGCAATCGCTGAACGAACTCGATCATTGTCTTCGGTTATCGGTCACTCGATCCAGTAGGGCTACTCCAACCCATGCTTGGAATCTCTTCCAGTACGTAACCTATGCCGCACGTATCGGTTACACGCGGCAGCACAATTCTTTACTGCTCTTAAAACAGAGAAACCATCTGGAAACGCACCCGGCTCCGCATCCTCCGCCGTCGGGCAATACATGTGGAACTCCGTGCGCTCTGTGGTCGTCGATCCGCCCAATCTGTCGTCATGCGCGTACTCGAACGATTTCAGCTGCATCGCTGGGGTTGCACCCTGCAATTAAAAAAAATTCGTATTAAGAAATAAAAAAAAACCGAAATAAATAGCAGGACAATTTGGAATTAAACAGTAGCTAAAGCCCAAAAATGTCTGCATCGCTACATTACATGTATATGAGGCTGTCCGCCTAAGGTTCAACAAGCCTCCACAGGGGTCTGGAACAGGTCAAAAATTAAAAACTCTGAAAAGTTGGCCCTAGGGGTTATTTTTGACCCTCTACACACTGGTGCACTCGATTTCGCAATATGTCCCCTCCCCGCTCCAGGAGAGGGTACCCCCCATTTCGCCCAGAAAAGCGTTTTTCGTTGATTTTTCCTTGAAACTAAGTCAAAATGGCCCAAATTCTCACGTACCTTATCAGAATTTCATGCTCTATCTCGTGGTGCTATTGAAATGGTCAGATTATTTTTAGTTTTCGAGATATAGCCGTTTTTTGACTCCATGCCCATGCAGATCCAATATGTTCAAAAGTTGAACGAGTGTGTTCTCCTGATCATTTTAAGCTAATAATCTCGAAAGTTGTCCGTGAAAAATCAAAGTTGACGTCATCTTTGAGAAACTTCAAAAAATAAATGTTTCAGAATACTCCCGTGTTTGTGCTCATTTTGCAGAGCTCGTTAAACTGATCATTTTTTGTGTTGGACATTTTCATGAAAAACGTTTCCTTAAGAAGTTACAGCTATCGAAAAAGTGATTATCGGGCATCTCGCGAAAACAGCCAGTTTGAGCGATTGTAACTTCTCAAGGAAAAGTTTTTTATGAAAATGTCCAACACAAAAAATGATCAGTTTAACGAGCTCTGCAAAATGAGCACAAACATGGGGGTATTCTGAAACATTTATTTTTTGAAGTTTCTCAAAGATGACGTCAACTTTGATTTTTCACGGACAACTTTCGAGATTATTAGCTTAAAATGATCAGGAGAACACACTCGTTCAACTTTTGAACATATTGGATCTGCATGGGCATGGCGTCAAAAATCGGCTATATATCGAAAGCTACAAATAATCAGACCATTTCAATAGCACCACGAGATAGAGCATGAAATTCTGTTAGAACACGTGAGAATTTGGGCCATTTTGACTTAGTTTTAAGGAAAAATCAACGAAAAACGCGTTTCTGGGCGAAATGGGGGGGTGCCCCCTCCTGGAGCGGGGAGGGGACATATTGCGAAATCGAGTGCACCAGCGTGTAGGGGGTCAAAATAACCCCTAGGGCCAACTTTTCAGAGTTTTTAAATTTTGACCTGTTCCAGACCCTTGTTGAACCTAAGGCGAACGGCTTCATATTACACCTTTGCCGATCAGATAGAGTGAGAGAGCATGCAAAACTGAGTCGGGTCATTACCCTGAGTATCATATGCTCCGTGTAGTGGGCGATACCGTTGAGCTGCTCCGACTCGTGTCGCGAACCCGCACCGACAATGACTGTGATCTGTAATGCACACCATTCCTTTGTTCACTCCATGCAATGGTGAACAATTAGAATAATTATCGAATTTTCCCAAGAAACCGTAATTGAAATAATATCACAATATTAACTGTTTGAAATAATATTAAAAACATGGTTTAGAGAGAACCTTCAAGGTTGACGACGAGAGTGGATAGAATTGCTTGTTAGCACCATCTTGTGTCCATAGCTCACCACCGCCCGGTCTCCCTTCTCCACGCGGAACGCCTCCGTCGCCACGCGCATCCCATTTGAAAGTCGGGATTGGCGGAAGATGCGAGAGCCCGGCTCGGGACGGGGTCTGGGCAACGCGGCGAGGACCACGGCATCGGCGACGCGCGGTGGATTGAGGGCGGGCTACAACAAAATCGAACCTTATTCTTTTTTTGATCAAGACAGCAACTTGGTAACCAAAGGCTTCCCGGTATTACCGTAGACGGTAAATATTGTATTTGTGCATCCTAACTTACTACTTCATTCGTTTTCGCCGTTGCTCGCGAGCGTCTGCATTGAACGAGGACACAAGCGAGAAGGGCGAGAGCTGAGAGGGGTGATTAGAGATCGTATTGGCAACTCTCCGAAAGTGGCTCTACGAATTCGTTCACTTGAAAGTAACAAGCCTAGTAGCTTGGAACTAGGATTGGAACTTCGGGGGAGGGGGGGGTAAAGGACAGCTACAAGAGAGGGAGAGGGGATACCGTTTAGGCAACCCTACTTGGAACAAGTCGTCACTTTACTTTATCATTGCTAATAAATCAAATAATCAAAGAACCTTGTGCGAGAATGAGCAGCATCAACCGCTGCGCAAGAGCGAGAGGGGGAGAAGTGAGTGGGAATGACAATTGAAGTAAATAATTCATGTATAAAGACTTCATTTTCCTATTACTAATCTCTTTCTCATTCATTGCTAATGAAACTTCTTTATTTGTAATTCACTTTAAGAAATTTTTTAGGATCCTTAAACTTGTGATAGCTCGGAATACACATGTCTCGATATACAAATCCGATATCCATCGTTATTTTTAGTAGTGACTAACGTATTTGCACTTTCCCTGATATGCATACGCATCGCCCACTGTCTTATCAGTACATCGGATGCCTTGACAAGCGATTGATCTCCCTCTTTTGCGTGCTATCTCACCTCTCTGACCGACAAAAGTACTGTCGCAATGAAGAGAGTAATGAAGAGAGTGTGTGTAATCAGTACATCTACCCGATTCATCCGACTATTACGGCGCCCGATTTCTTCTCATTCAAGCGAAGTTGCCTGACAACGACGCCTCCTATCGCCAAGACTTTGTCACAAGTTTTTTTTTTGTATATTTTCTTAGTTCTCTTCATCGTCCCTCCTTATTTTCCGTTTTTTGACTCTCTGGTCTGTATTGCTGTTTTCTACGAACGATGTCACTCGCTTTCGTAATTTCGTAATTTCTCATCTTGCTAACTCGAATTTCATTTCAGAAGTCTACATCTTCTCTCCTTTCTACGATGTTGCAGATAATGATTAATTTATGTGAAATCATGTCAGTCATTTACGCTTTGCTGGAATGAATAAGTAAGAAAAAGGAAATGGTATATTTCAATTTAATATCTTGCATCAGATTATTAGTTACTTCTCCCTTCACCCTTTATGTATTATTTCTTTTTCATTGTACCACAGTATTAAGAAAAGGCAGGTCCCAATGCATTTCAAAAACAATGAGAAAGCTCCGCCCACTCATTCAAAAATCGTTCCCGCAATAGTTTAGCCTCCCACCGCGACTTTTCTCCAGCAACAATGTGATACGGTAAGGAATTTAATTTTACCTTTTCCCGGCTTTGCGCCCGGCTCCTGTTTCATTTCCGTTTCTCAAGCTTTAATCGATTCTTTTTATGATTGCACTGTCGTTTTTGTGTAAATTTATGTTTAATTGATTTGTGTCAAGGTCGGCGAAGATGTTGGACATCGATTGGAGCTGGGGCAGCGACGCCGTTAGGAGATACAGGTAAGACTACTTTCACAAACCAATTTATTCTTTGTTTTTATATCTAGCATGTTTGATTCGGGTTTATACGTGTTAAATGCTGCCTATTTCTGTCGGTAAAGGCAAGTACATAGGAAATTTTTGCCAGATTCTAGTCTGAACTTGACAAATCAGAATTTTTTTCGTATTGCTCATCATGTTCTTATTCAGAACAAAGTTATGATAAATCAATGTAATATTCAATTTGCAGCAGTCAGCGTCGACTACCGTGCCCCCCACTCACCATTTTTAAGGTACTGAGTTACTGAGTATTGTTTTAGCCTTGTTGTTTTAGCCATAGATATAACTTACATTAGATTAGTAAGTAGCTCACAATATATGTGTTCCTGTTCCTGTTTCAACCTCACTTGTTTTAACGATGTTTTCTTATAATACCTCGTAGTTGAATTGTTGATTATTGACTGATTTTGTTAGGATTAGTGTACGTATTACGCTTGTATCCAGTGACTCGTCCCTCTCCTAAGATTGTATCCTGGATTAGGAATTTCGCACTACTAGTGACTTTACGGCATTTTCCACTTTAGCTCCCTTAATTTCTGTCTTGTTTGATCTTTGAACTTTGGTCAAAGAACTTATTTGTGTAATTGAATATTGATGTAGATTTATATTTTCGTTCGTTAATGAGATTGTATTTATTGTTGCTTTTCTATATCGATAAATATTATGCAATAGACCCATGAATGAGCTGGCACAGTGTGGTACAGTATTAGGTAATTCATTCGATATTGAACTGCTGAATAAAGATATCTAAATAAGCTATTTTTACCAAATGTAATGGGGGATGTCTATGCGTCTTCTCGGCGGATTGGGAGGAGGGGAGAATATAGCTAGTCTCCCAGGCGCGTAGGGAGATATCACTGTTGGCGCAGTGGGTAAAGCGTTTGCCTATCGTTCCTCACCCAAAAATTCGGGCTAGGTTCGATTCCCCCCGCTCGTCTTTTCTATTGCCATTTTCTACCGAAATGCATGGCGCTTAATACTGTGGTACAGTCCTGGTTGTTTCCCCCGGGAAACGGACCGTCCCGGACGGTCCCTCGCGGTCCCTGGATAATTATGACTCGAGTAGTGCGAATTTTGATATATACTCTTCTGCGCTGAGAAGCTCTTATTCTGTGCTATCGATATGTACATTCAAAATTTTAAATAAATAATTAATTAAAGAGCAAATTGAACAAGAAGTGTTGCCATTTTTGCGAAAAAGCGAAAAATTTGAAAGCAGAAATTACGGTAAGTGCAATCTTTCAACCGAATTTTCAATTTCTTCGTTTTTCGCAAAAATGGCAACACTTCTTGTTCGATTTGCTCATAAATTGATTAATTATTTAAATTTTTGAATGCGCATATCGATTGCACAGAATAAGAGCTTCACAGAGCAGAAGAGTATATATCAAAATTCGCACTACTCGAGTCATAATTATCCAGGGACCGCGAGGGACCGTCCGGGACCGTCCGGGACGGTCCGTGTTCCCGGGGGAAACAACCAGGACTGTAGATGTACTTGGACTGGCTGACTGTCATATTCCTGGTAACCTTACTACAAGAAAAATCACTACATGAATATGCGATTTAGTTATAGTAGCTGCGGATACTATTCAAGACACCGTGAATGGGATATTAAATGATCGGCGTCGTCAGGTACGGTATTTTTCGATATTTCCACTGCTAAAGATGGGAATTTGAGTACAGTATAGCAATGAATGCATTTCAGGAACTACAAATGGAGGAGGAGGCTGAGAAAAGCCGAAATGGCCGTTCGGATCGGCGTCGTCAGGGCGCAGCCGGTGGTGTTTTTAAAAATGGGGTCAGCAATAAACTATATATTTTGCAGGTCTGGTGATCCTTTGCAGTATGGAGCAGACGTCTTGCGGAGATGCCCCGTCGTCGGGAGGCACCATCAAGGACGGACCGAACCATCAAAGAAGGCACAAGCTGACGGCACTCACAGAAAAATTGGGTTTGTATTTTTAAGCACCGTTTACTACTGGATATGGAAAAAAGACGAACATTAATGCGTGTTCTTGCAGGCATTGGATGGCAGTCGGGAGAGGCGAACCACGCCCAGACAAGCTCCGGTGGTCAGAGTGACGGCTGGAATGGTTTGTGATCTACTCACGATTATGAATTGATTGAAAAAGGTTAATGAAATGAACATTATTAATGGATATTTTTGCAGGGGCCAACACGCATGGAGGCGCATTCGGTGGGCAGAGAGGTGCATCTGGGGGAACAACAAATTACTCCACATGGCTTCAAGATCTAATTAGAAAGAAGGCTGATGGGGAAAAAAAAGAAAACATAACAATGAAATAAATTCATTCTCTCATCATTCTTATCTGAACAAAACAAAAAGCTCTCGAATATTTGCCCCATGTCCCTGCAAAAATTACTTCCAAAACTTTATCGAACTTACAAGACAAATAATATATATGCGATATATATGCGGACAATTACATTTCTCGTATACTGTGAACGGGGGTCAGTTGTATTGATTACAAATAGAGGATCAGAATGATTAGATAACGAAACACGAGTGCGAAAATAAGTACAATTTCAGATAATAATGCGACCATTGGCTTTTAGAGATTGAGTGATTGGACTACTTCAAATATGGATAAAAACTCGAACAGCACAGGTTTTACACAACGGGGTACAGTGATTATTGCTTGTATTTTGATCGCGATCAGAGATCAAAGATCAAACTACAAAGATGAAAGATCAAAGATCAAACTACAGTTTGAAGGTCTCCGTCAGTCCCGAGTGCGCGTCGTACACGAGCGTGTTCTCCACGGGAATGTACTGACGAGTGGCCAGTTTGATCACCTGGAAGAGATCAAAGATCAAACTATTGCTCGATCGATTCTGTCCTTCTACAACTATCCGAACTAATGAGTCGCTCTAAAAGTGCTAATATTCAGAGTGGAAGAACGGAAAATCAAAAAATCTGTTAAATTCGCCAAGTAATTGCTGGTTTCACATCTGCTATACACTACAGAGGCTTTCCAAATAAACCTCATCTGCAATGCTTCTGGACTACACAGTATTCTCCTATTGTCGTATCTCCAATTACCGTACTACAATCTACCGTACCCCCCCCTCTCTCCCCTCCTGCGCGACTACAGTACTCGATTACAGAACTCCTTGACTACCGTACCCCTACCCAATCTACCGTATCCCATCCCTCTCTCTCTCACCTCCTGCGCGGCGATGCCTCCGAGCAGCGAGGCGACCGCGTGCGGCTCCGCTGCCGCGTACCTGAAGGTGAATTATGGATTGTTTATTATTCATTTATCGATTGTATTGATTATTAGAAATATCGATTGCATCCACCTAGAAAGAACCTTGCTAGAAGTCTGGTCAAAACTGAAAAGTTTCAGAAACGCATCAAGGAAATCTCCCGTTTCACCAACTCCATAAACGCTGGAAGCGGGCTGCGCATTCAATACAGTTGCCATATACGCTGAAAAATTTTCAACAAAAATTATACCATTTCCCAATCCCCCTATCTACCGTAATCCCCCTCCCCCCATTACCGTACCTGCACATCTCGGAGCAGGCCGAGTACGGCACCTGCGCGAGCACCGCCTCCGCCGTCAGGTCGTCCTGCAACGATCGGCGGGTGATTATTGATTTTTTGTCAGAGCGATGGCTACCGTATCCTTTCCTACCGTAACCATCTTATACCGTACCACTACCGTAACTCCATTAATCGATAACTACTGTATCCCTATGATACCGTACCCCCCTCTACCGTACCTCCTCCATGCTCTCATCTCCGTTCTCCACCTCCCTCCTCGCCAGTCCCTCATCCACGATTCTCTTCACCCTCTCCCACAGATCCCTCGCGTCCATCTCGCACGGTATGCCGTTCGTGCCCGGGAACCTGCAAGGGCTGAAATAGGCGCTGATTAGTTGTATTAATTTAAGTAGTTTAGCAAGTATATTATCATTACTGTTTATTAGTTCAAGTATGTTCGCTAATTAGATAGTTGTGCTAATTTTTCATTATTAGTATGTTCATTATTAAAATAGCAAAACATTGAATTAATGTTAGCATTGAACTCTGACCACTCGGCACACTAATGTTTCGCCTATTCTATAACCCATTACATTTCAATGAAACTCCAATACCATTATCTTCGGCTTTTCTCACTCAAACTATAATCTCGCATAGTTTACGTTTGCGCTTCTCGTGCGATTAAATTGCCAAAAACGCACTACCCGATCCCTCTTGCAGTACTCTCCCAACTCTTTCTCGTCTCACCAATCCTACTACTTCTGGAGATACCGTATTCCTCAATCCGACGACTCTTCTCTATCACTCGCTATTTCAAACCTGATCATGCACTAGTGAATCAACTATAGAGAACTCAGAAACGATTCCCGTTTCACCAATCCTACTACTATCCAACTCCTCACCTCGACTTCTTCTCAACTACTCACTATTCTACTCTACAACTGTGCAACTATAACAAAATTACTACTTGGCACATTTCCGTTTCACCCACAATCTACTTCCTCACCTCGACTTCTCCTCGGCGAATCGATCCGCCGCGCGCTGCAGCAGCAGCCAAACAGCCGCGTGCGCCGCGCCCGCGTTCGCGTCCACGGGGACGGGCTGCAAACAGTTATGATGTCATCATAAAATGTAATCGGTAACTTGTTTACTCCGACGCTTCATGTTTTACGGTGGAAGGCTTGTGAATGCAAAAATATTACAAATACTAGGGACCACCATCGATTATGCAAATCATAGAATCATGGCCCATTTACTATTTCAGTTTACTAAACAGACGTATAGAATCATTTTTTGTGAAGGGAAGACCTACTTTAAGTCAACGGGTTTCAAGATAATTACAATTTAAGAAAAATCTGTTTTTCAAAAACGAGAGACAACAAACTTCAAAGCGCTCTAGATTGCAAACAAGGAGAGGGCCGCGACTTTTGACACTTTCCAATGATAGACTAAGGTTATAGGCATGACATATCCAAAAATTAGCCAATTCTGTAGGCGTCCACGTGTTTTATAAGAGGTCAAAGATCACTTCCATACTCAAACTTTGACACTATGCAAATTTCGTGGACGTCTACAGAATTGTCTAATTTTCGGATATGATATGCCCATAACCTTAGTCTATCACTGTAAAGTGTCAAAAGTCGCGGCCCTCTCCATTAAACGAAGTTAGAGAGCTTCAAACAGTGTATTTTCATTTCGTGACGTCATTTTTCAGATATTTTTGTTTATAAAAAGCGTGGACGCCTACAGAATTTGCTAATTTTTTCAGCAAAGTTAGGTCACATGGTGCACTAAACGCCTGTGAAATCAGAACCCGCGGCCTTTTCCTCCCCTTTGCATAAATTGGCATCGCGCGCGTGCACAATAAAAAAAAAGAGATGGTGGTCCCTATACAAATACACCGAAATGTCATGACCGACTGGCCACCATCATCGGCTGCAGTGGATTTAATATTATCAACATAAAATTACTTTTTTTTCTGCTGCGGGAAACAGATATCATTCCTATCCCATATGTTCCTAATACGTTTTCTTCCATCACCCGAAAACCACTTGCTAAAGAAGCTCTCCCAAAGTCTTGAATTTACTTTCCTACTCAACACGGATATTATTCCTATTTGGACGAGGGAAGCGTCATTAATCAAACTTTTCAAATGCACTTCTATTTCATACTAGCACGCAATCTCAAATCCGCCTGGTCTCACTTTACATTGAAATTTCATTGGAAAAGCGTCACAACTCTTGCTTATAAATAAAATGGGTCTCAATTATTTTTGTTGCGGACATGCACCCAGACTTCATCACGGCCTTCCATTCATTCACTAATGTTATCCAAACCAAAAGCATTATTCTTCCTGGTCTCATCACATAAAAAAACACATACAAACCCGCTGCAGTCACACATCCCAGCCGCGCTACATATTTTATTAATTAGTTAGTTATTTAATTAATTAATTAACTAATCAACTCACCGCTCCCGTCTCCTCGTCCAGCTGCGCCGTCGCTGCGATCGTCGCCAGCACCGACTGGAATTTATTCAATTAATAATAATATTTTTAAAAATAACCCCATTTTTTCGTGCACCAACCACAATCCCGCTGCAGCGAGTGTAGTTCACTAGGACCAAACACTCCATGCAATAATCCCTTGGAAAAGATTAAAAAATATAAAACTAACAAACTATGTTTTCCAAGAACAGTAAACGCCGAATTTCAGGAGTCTGGTTTTTTTTACCGCGTCCACGGGATACCGATTCTCCCGTTTGCAAGGGCTCACTCTTTCACCGATTAGGACATTTTCAAGACAGATCTACCGTATCCGCACCCTGAATCCCTCTCCCTTCCACGAGTCGACTCTCGTGCCTCTCTGGAGTGCAATCGAGGCGGCGTTCTTGCACAATCGCATGCACGTCTCGTGCGAGATGGACGAGGGAGCGTCGCCCGCGTAGGAATCTGCGAATTAAATTAATTTATTAATTAACTAATTGATAAAATAATCATGAGACACTACGAGGCGAGTACTGTTCGAGCGGATCTCACGCTCTTTATAGCTTACCGGTGTAACCGCAAATCACAGGAATACTTAGATTGTGTAAATGAGCGCCCGGGGTTCCATGAAATCAGAGAACCCACGACATACCACAACTACATCCCCACCTTGCAGCACGAACGTGCGCGGTCGACTTATCCAAGATTTTACTGGCTATTTCACAAATGTCCCTGTCCTGGGGAGAGAAAAAAGTTTAAAAAAATCAAAATCAAATTAAATTAAATACCAGAGGCGGAGGTGGTGGTGGGCGAGGGCGGCGAGGCCTTGAGGCGCTTCGACGATTCTGCAACTACATCGGGTTACTGTAGCAAACGGGGCATTTTATGAAATATAGTGTAGCCAGCGTACTATTTATTGAGTTACTGTTTCTAACTGACATTTAGAGCAATTTACTAGCTAGCAGAGCAGTTGCTAAGAGAATTAATTCCTGTTTTTTTTAACCGAATTGCAAGAAAACATTAGTAGCAAGAAGCAGAGTATGCACTTGAGCAGCCGGTGAAACCTAGATCATCCAACTGCCGAACTCTCATTTCCGCACACTTTTCCTTACCGTACCCTTCTCGACTACCGTAACCCTTCTCTACCGTACTCCCCTCACTCACCGCCGCTGCCGTCGTCGTTCTCGTCGTGCTCCTGCTGCTGCACCGCCGCGTCAGTCGCGGTCGCGGACGACGCGGTCGACCGCTTCTCGAGCGCACGCGCCTCCGCCAGCACCTCGTCCGCGTCCGCCATCGCGCGCTCGTGGTACACCGCGGCCAGTCGGGCGTAGCTGCAAGTGGAGTGGTGTGGAGTTGGTTGATAAAGGACAGGAACGGCACAACGCCGTAATAGCAAATTTGATTGTTAGATGTGTACAACGAGAAGTTGTGATCAAAAAATCACGAGTGCTGTCCATTCTTAGAGGCACAGTGAAACCCCAGTGTGACATGCACTGATTCAGTGATTTTTTAAAAGCAAAATACAGAACGCTGCTCACGCAACGCAAAAAGTGACTTGTCTTCTAATATGGTGTACCAGTAAAAGACAGAACGCTGCTTACGCAATGCAAAAGGTGTCTAAACTCGCAATTTCGTGAACTCGTAAAAGGCAGAACGGGGTTACGGTACCTGGCCGAGTCGGAGGCCATGTCGGGCAGCTGGCCGGCCAGCGGCAGCACGCCGTGCCGGTCCACGAAGCGTCTAAATAAAAATAAAATTAATTAATGATATATCAGACAATTTTTTTTCTATCAACGACACTCGATCGCAATGCTTATCGGAACACACTGCTCTAATGAGGTATCAGTGAAACCAGCGTGTGCCAGTGTGCTCACAGCGAACGCAAATTGTAAGACGAATGCTCAAATTTAGACACAATACTAGTATCATTCACGTTTTATCGCATCCCTATCGTCATACCCTACTGTACTACATTACATCCCGCTGAATCACCATTAGAGTACCCTACCGTACCGCATGGCGGTACAGACTATCCGGAAGGATTCTCTGCACCTTCCCCAGCCAACCGCACCGCGCGGCGCTCCACAACCTACCGTGCCCAAGCAACAGTATGCATCCTTGATTATCTAGTATAGGATCTCTACCGTATCATACACAAGCTACCGTTCTCCTACCGTACCTCATAGCCGTGCAGACTATCCAGAAGGGATCTCCTCTTCTCGCTGCTGCGGCCGCCTCGCCCTCGGCGCACTTCGCGTCCGCCAGTACCGCGCGCACTCCCGCGGGGATCTGCAAGGAGGGGGGGGGATTACGGTAATGGATAGGTTAATTGATCGATTTATTACAGCCTTAGAAGTGATACGGTAATTGGGAATGATATTGATTTGTAACAGTATTCGGCGATAGCCACTTAATTTCATTGAGCAAGCTAAAGTGTAATATTTAGAGTAGATTAAATGCCTGGTGATATTGTGTTTCCCAAAGCGGAGGTATTCAGAGAAGACTTATCGGTAATCTCGTAATAATGAACTTCCACCGAAAACAATAAATAAATCGACAAATAAGGTTTTCTATTTGTTACAAATGTGAAGTGTGTGTTTCGTCAATACTACAAATCCCCCTCAAAAACTCGTTTCTCTCGCGAACATCTTAGAGCTACAAAAAAAATTTAGAGTCAGAAAAGGCCCAACCATGCCACTCTAAGTTTCACTGCATCAACAAGTCGCAACAAAAAAAGTTGCTACCAATGATTTATTTTCTCCTACAGTCAATAAAATATGTTAAAACAACTTCGCTATTTTAGGTTACACATGGTTTAATTTTTACAACAAGTTTCAGAGAAAATTAGGAAATTGACAGGTCCCAAGCGAAAAAAAGATAATAAATCAATATCGCTACCGTACCTGCGTCTTGAGCAGACTTCGCGCGAGACTCGCCTTCGCCTGGTCAAAGTTCTCGTCCGTGCCTGCAAAGAATACGGTAAGCTACAGTAATCACCACGAACAACTCCCAATACTTTCCGTATCACCATGGTGAAGTCGGCACTTTTTCTGCAGAAATGCCAATATAATCCTTATCTACATCCGCTTACATTTCCCTATCAATAAACTATCCTTCTACCGTACTCCTACCGTACCTCCGCTCTCCCGCTCTCTCGCGAAGGCCATCACGTGCGGCAGGAGGGCCTTGCGCTGCGCGTGCGACGCCGGGAAGGCGGTCGGATCGCCGAGTGACTGGAATTAAATAATTATTAATTTTATTTTGTTTTTTTTTCTAAAAAAATAACAGATTTATAATTGAAACACATGAGTTGTCAATATTAGCCCCAAACCTCAGCAGGCGAAGCACAAGTAATCGTGAAGCACCAATATTCAGGTCTACGTTACTTTATTATTTTTATAAATAGCCTTCATCTTCCTTCTAGCAATTTTTTCATATAAGCGAATGCAAGCGAAGATCGTACTGGTGACGCATCATCAGTTCACCAAACATGGTACTCATGAAACAGAAACGATATAGCCTTGATCAAATGTTCCATTATACAGTCTCATTCCCGAAGTTCCCAAACTCTCATTAAGCACTGATCCAATCTACTCGAACGGACTTTGAAACAGAAGGTCACCACAACAAAATCGATTTCGTTTATGAAAAATATATTAAAATTCCACCTTTCTGTACTCCTTGAGCGCGAGCGCGTACAGGATGAGATAGGGCGTGTGGCGGACCTGCGACAGAAAGGTTAGACTACAGACTACAAAGATCATTGGCCAAACTACAGACTACAAAGATCAAAGATCAGCCTACAAACCTGCTCGTCCGTCATCTTGTCCATGTCGACGGCGTCGATGAGCGCCTGCAGCGAGGGGAAGGGCGCGTCCAGTCTGCGAAGAGAGGGATGGGAGATCAAAGATAAAACTACGATTACGAGAGATCAGATTGTATGAGAGAAGACACAGTTAGGCTGCTACATTTTTTGTAGTATGAGGGGAACTAGATAAATATATTACACCATCTGGATGACCTGCGAGGTTATAGTGTTCGTGAAGCGGGAATTGACCAAGGAAGATCTCGCGCATCCACGCAATCAACTCCAATCACTTTCAAATAATCCAACAGTATCCTTTACACACGCCATACCGTTAACACACGCACGTATATATCTAATAAACAGTGCTCCTACCGTACTTTACCGTACCCTACCCCTACCGTAATCCCTCCTACCGTACCTCAGATCGGGCGGGGCGTTCTCCACGTGCGTGTTCACGATGGGATGCTCGGCGACGGCGACCCGCAGCGTGCCCAGGAACCCGAACACTCTGGAAATTAGGGTATTCAACTGGCGAAATAGTGATTCAGTGATGTATGAAGTTCGGTTGATAGTAGTGTTAACAATGCTCGAACGGTAGCACGGGGAAACAATTATTATAAAGATGCATCTGCGCAAGAAATGGAACTGAATGTGTGATCGCAATGAAAGTGATAGAAAATCGATAATCGATCAATATTTTCAATCAATAAATCAATCAATGCTCACCTCGAGTAGATGAGCGGGATGCCGCGCTCGTAGAGGAAGGCGGAGATGGGCGACGCCGCGCTCTCCGCCATGTTCGTCGCCACGACGACCTGATGAGGAAACGGTAATTATTGATTGATTACGGTAACAAAGGATTACGGTAGTAATTTTCGTCGCCACGACGACCTGTGGGTACGGTAAGTTAGTGATTGATTACGGTCAGTTATTGATCGATATTACGGACTGTAATTTACGGTACTCAATGAGCCATGCTGCCAGGTAACAAGATCATGGGGAAGTATCACAATTCACGCTTGGATATGGGCTACGAAAACTATTGTAACCTAACATGTAATTGATAATATTGATTCAGTTTACGATAGCTAAGTAATAGTTACAGTAATCTCGCCGAGAAGTTCATGAGCTCATCACAAAATTGCTGCTATGATAACAGTGGCTTAAGGTTCGTATAAGAATTTGATCGATTCCGTTTGCGATAGCTGATTCTTGATACGGTAGCTACCGTAATCTCACCGAGAACGTCGTCAGCTCCTCCAGATGCGCGTCGGTCGTCGACGTGGGCGAGCGGGTAGAGCACGTGCCGCGCACCGACGAATTCAGCTCCTGAGTAGATTAATTAATTAATTTCAATGTATTCTTTATTACAAAATTGTATTTATAATTACACTCAATTGGCGAACATAATTGCAATTTATCAAGGAGCTGGGCCAGTGGGTGAACTGTTGCCATGCGCTGAGAAGTTTCAAAAAGGATAGAAATCGGCCGCAGGATATAATCGAGAGTGATTTTACTTTTTGCAACATTTGAGCAGTTTTTGGTGAACATTGTCCAATTTGCACGACTTACCTTGAGCAGTCTGAGCGCTGCTTCGGCGCGCGACTTGCCCAGGTCCGCGGCCTCCAGGAAGAAGTTGGTGCCGAGGTCGGGCTGGAACGAATATAAATATCCTTATTTTTAAAATAAATATAATTCACGTCCTTTTCAATAGAAAAAAATGACAAATAGAACACAGTGACATGCAAAAGAAGGACAGCATTGATAAACAACAAAGACAACAATGAGTCAACAAACCTGGGTGACGACAGCATCGTCAATGATACAGAAGGAATCGATGCCGGCGAGCACCAGACTCTTGAGGATTTCAGTTCCTCAAAATACATTATTATCAAATGGAATATAAAACAAGAAAACCCGGTCACCAGCAGCATTATTGGGACTAGGCGTTCATTAAACTTTGATTGTAAGACCTCATGTGAAACAAAGAAGAAACAAATAAAAGGCTAATGGTTATACTGATGAATAGGATGATATATAACTTCGCAATTAACTAATTAAATATAAATAATAAATACCGAGTGCGGAGGCGCCCAGCACACAGACGGACGTGCTGCCGATGGCGCTCTGTCCCTCGTCGCCCCACAGCCGCACCTGTCTGTCGTACCGGAGGCCCGTCATCGTCTTAAACTGGCTAATTAACGAAATATAATTAAAATACAATGAAAATAAGGAAACGCGAAATGAATGCACACAAACAACAAGAGCGATTTAGGGACATGCAAACCAGAAAATAAAAATTGAGAGCCGGGGAAAGGTATGTGCCATTAGTGATAAACGTCGATTGTGGGAATTCAAATTTGTGTGGAAAAAAATGTTTTTCAAGATGTCTCAAATATTAAAAGGTGCAGCACTCCAATTTTACGATTATAATAAAAAGACTATTGATTATAACTCGCAGTAAACAAAATAAAAAATATTCAAAATATCGGAAAGATATAATCGGGTCGTGAACATTTAAAAATCGGCAATTTTTTTAAATAAATTATCCAGCGAGCAATTTAAGAAGTGCAGCAGTCCAGTTTCGTGCTTAGCACATTGTTCCTTAGCAGAGCAAGGCTTCAAGAGAAAATTAGAAAAATTCAAAACATCGGAACTTCAATAATCGATGATGAAGTTTGCGAATGGCGGAGACTTTAACGAGTCAATGTGCAATAGTTGAAATTATTTTCTTTATTTTATATATATAACTCTATTCAAAGAGTCGGACAGTGTGTGTTAATCACAAATTAAAGCAATGATTTAATACTTTGAGTGCAAGTTCAGCGAAAAATTCGCAGTTACCGTATACCGTAAACTAATTTGAGCGTATTGTGAACGCCATCTATTAAAAACCACCATTTCGCTGGTCAATTACTGATATTCCGAAAATGCTCTACAAAATAGAATAAAAAAGAAAGAATGAAAGAGAATTTGAAAATTTCAATAGTTGACATGTCGAAAATATGTGACCAACCGAACCGCGCACTCGCTGGCACTACACCACGGTGGGCGGGGCTTAGCATGGGTGGTTGGTTCTCGCTTAATTTAAAATATTTTAAAATTCTGGAAGTGCTATCATAATTCTGCATGGCCGAGACCCCCACAAAAGAAAAATAGGAATTTTAAATAGAGTTTGAATTTTTACGTGAATGTCCCTAAGAGCGATTTTGAAATGCACGAGTCGACGCTATGAAACGACGCTAAAGTACCGTAGTCAAGGAGCAATCGTGAACTGTTTTGTTAATGTAGATTTTTTTATTTATTTATTTAATTTCAACTTAAGTATTTATTATCATGTGCAGGGTTGGTTCCGCGGTCGAATGGACCACAGACCCGTGAAATGGTTTAACAGTGGTTCCGCGGTCGAATGGACCACAGACTCGGGAAATGGTTTAACAGTGGTTCCGCGGTCGAATGGACCGCAGACCCGGGAAATGGTTTAACAGTGGTTCCGTCCGTCCACTCTCCGCTCCGCTTTCCCGTTTTCCCGGTTTCCAGGTTTCCCGGTTTCCCGGTTTCCCGTTTACCCGCTTTCCCGGATTCCCGCTTTTTGGCAAAGCGGCACTGCGGCAAACCGGCCAATCGGCCGATCGGCCAACCGACCAGCCAACCAGCCAACCAGCCAGCCAGCCAGCCAGCCAGCCAGCCAGTCAGCCAGCCAGCCAGCCATCCTCAGACCTCAGACCTCGAATCCTTCCTCTGTCGCAACATAGAATCCCAGGTCAGGACGGACGGACGGATGGACGACCCTTTCCCGTCCATCCGTCAGTCCGTCCAACTCAGACCCATGAGACCCATGAGATCCTCCGCAACGGGATTGCGGAAACCCATGAGATCCTCCGCAACGGGATTGCGGAAACCCATGAGATCCTCCGCAACGGGATTGCGGAAACCCATGAGATCCTCCGCAACGGGATTGCGGAAACCCATGAGATCTTCCGTAACGGGATTGCGGAAACCCATGAGATCCTCCGCAACGGGATTGCGGAAACCCATGAGATCCTCCGCAACGGGATTGCGGAAACCCATGAGATCCTCCGCAACGGGATTGCGGAAACCCATGAGATCCTCCGCAACGGGATTGCGGAAACCCATGAGATCTTCCGTAACGGGATTGCGGAAACCCATGAGATCCTCCGCAACGGGATTGCGGAAACCCATGAGATCCTCCGCAACGGGATTGCGGAAACCCATGAGATCCTCCGCAACGGGATTGCGGAAACCCATGAGATCTTCCGTAACGGGATTGCGGAAACCCATGAGATCCTCCGCAACGGGATTGCGGAAACCCATGAGATCCACCGCAACGGGATTGCGGAAACCCATGAGATCCTCCGCAACGGGATTGCGGAAACCCATGAGATCCTCCGCAACAGGATTGCGGAAACCCATGAGATCCTCCGCAACGGGATTGCGGAAACCCATGAGATCCACCGCAACAGGATTGCGGAAACCCATGAGATCCTCCGCAACGGGATTGCGGAAACCCATGAGATCCACCGCAACGGGATTGCGGAAACCCATGAGATCCACCGCAACGGGATTGCGGAAACCCATGAGATCCTCCGCAACGGGATTGCGGAAACCCATGAGATCCTCCGCACAGGATTGCGGAAACCCATGAGATCCACCGCAACGGGATTGCGGAAACCCATGAGATCCTCCGCAACGGGATTGCGGAAACCCATGAGATCCACCGCAACGGGATTGCGGAAACCCATGAGATCCACCGCAACGGGATTGCGGAAACCCATGAGATCCACCGCAACGGGATTGCGGAAACCCATGAGATCCTCCGCAACGGGATTGCGGAAACCCATGAGATCCTCCGCAACAGGATTGCGGAAACCCATGAGATCCTCCGCAACGGGATTGCGGAAACCCATGAGATCCTCCGCAACGGGATTGCGGAAACCCATGAGATCTTCCGTAACGGGATTGCGGAAACCCATGAGATCCTCCGCAACGGGATTGCGGAAACCCATGAGATCCACCGCAACGGGATTGCGGAAACCCATGAGATCCTCCGCAACGGGATTGCGGAAACCCATGAGATCCTCCGCAACAGGATTGCGGAAACCCATGAGATCCTCCGCAACGGGATTGCGGAAACCCATGAGATCCACCGCAACAGGATTGCGGAAACCCATGAGATCCTCCGCAACGGGATTGCGGAAACCCATGAGATCCACCGCAACGGGATTGCGGAAACCCATGAGATCCACCGCAACGGGATTGCGGAAACCCATGAGATCCTCCGCAACGGGATTGCGGAAACCCATGAGATCCTCCGCACAGGATTGCGGAAACCCATGAGATCCACCGCAACGGGATTGCGGAAACCCATGAGATCCTCCGCAACGGGATTGCGGAAACCCATGAGATCCACCGCAACGGGATTGCGGAAACCCATGAGATCCACCGCAACGGGATTGCGGAAACCCATGAGATCCTCCGCAACAGGATTGCGGAAACCCATGAGATCCACCGCAACGGGATTGCGGAAACCCATGAGATCCTCCGTAACTTCCTAGGATCCAGGTTCGGGGGATAGTGGACCTTGCTAGGTTTCTCCGAGTCGGAGAAGTCTTCCTAGGATCCAGGTTCGGGGGATAGTGGACCTTGCTAGGTTTCTCCGAGTCGGAGAAGATTTCCTAGGATCCAGGTTCGGGGGATAGTGGACCTTGCTAGGTTTCTCCGAGTCGGAGAAGTCTTCCTAGGATCCAGGTTCGGGGGATAGTGGACCTTGCTAAGTTTCTCCGAGTCGGAGAAGTCTTGCTAGGATCCAGGTTCGGGGATAGTGGCTAGGTTTCTCCGAGTCGGAGAAGTAATTCCAGGATCCAGGTTCGGGCAATAGTGGACCTTGCTAGGTTTCTCCGAGTCGGAGAAGTCTTGCTAGGATCCAGGTTCGGGGGATAGTGGCTAGGTTTCTCCGAGTCGGAGAAGTAATGCCAGGATCCAGGTTCGGGCGATAGTGGACCTTGCTAGGTTTCTCCGAGTAGGAGAAGTCTTCCTAGGATCCAGGTTCGGGGGATAGTGGATCTTGCTAGGTTTCTCCGAGCCGGAGAAGTAATGCCAGGATCCAGGTTCGGGCAATAGTGGACCTTGCTAGGTTTCTCCGAGTCGAAGAAGTCTTGCTAGGATCCAGGTTTGCTAGGTCTTCGGCCCAATCCTGCATCCATAATAATAATGATAATGCAGGATTGCGCCGTAGGCATAGCTTTACACTACTACTAGGTCTTCGGCCCAATCCTGCATCCATAATAATAATGATAATGCAGGATTGCGCCGTAGGCATAGCTTTACACTACTACTAGGTCTTCGGCCCAATCCTGCATCCATAATAATAATGATAATGCAGGTGCGCCGTAGGCATAGCTTTACACTACTACTAGGTCTTCGGCCCAATCCTGCATCCATAATAATAATGATAATGCAGGATTGCGCCGTAGGCATAGCTTTACACTACTACTAGGTCTTCGGCCCAATCCTGCATCCATAATAATAATGATAATGCAGGATTGCGCCGTAGGCATAGCTTTACACCACTACTAGGTCTTCGGCCCAATCCTGCATCCATAATAATAATGATAATGCAGGATTGCGCCGTAGGCATAGCTTTACACTACTACTAGGTCTTCGGCCCAATCCTGCATCCATAATAATAATGATAATGCAGGATTGCGCCGTAGGCATAGCTTTACACTACTACTAGGTCTTCGGCCCAATCCTGCATCCATAATAATAATGATAATGCAGGATTGCGCCGTAGGCATAGCTTTACACTACTACTAGGTCTTCGGCCCAATCCTGCATCCATAATAATAATGATAATGCAGGATTGCGCCGTAGGCATAGCTTTACACTACTACTAGGTCTTCGGCCCAATCCTGCATCCATAATAATAATGATAATGCAGGATTGCGCCGTAGGCATAGCTTTACACTACTACTAGGTCGTCGGCCCAATCCTGCATCCATAATAATAATGATAATGCAGGATTGCGCCGTAGGCATAGCTTTACACTACTACTAGGTCTTCTGCCCAATCCTGCATCCATAATAATAATGATAATGCAGGATTGCGCCGTAGGCATAGCTTTACTCTACTACTAGGTCTTCGGCCCAATCCTGCATCCATAATAATAATGATAATGCAGGATTGCGCCGTAGGCATAGCTTTACACTACTACTAAGTCTTCGGCCCAATCCTGCATCCATAATAAGGTTCGGGGGATAGTGGACCTTGCTAGGTTTCTCCGAGTCGGAGAAGTCTTCCTAGATCCATGTTCGGGGGATAGTGGACCTTGCTAGGTTTCTCCGAGTCGGAGAAGTCTTCCTAGGATCCAGGTTCGGGGAATAGTGGACCTTGTTAGGTTTCTCCGAGTCGGAGAAGTAATGCCAGGATCCAGGTTCGGGGGATTAGTGGACCTTGCTAGGTTTCTCCGAGTCGGAGAAGTCTTGCTAGGATCAAGGTTCGGGGAATAGTGGACCTTGTTAGGTTTCTCCGAGTCGGAGAAGTAATGCCAGGATCCAGGTTCGGGGGATTAGTGGACCTTGCTAGGTTTCTCCGAGTCGGAGAAGTCGAGTTCGTCTTGCCCTTACCCGAGGAGATTCGTCTTGCCATTCCCCGAGGAGATTCGTCTTGCCATTCCCCGAGGAGATTCGTCTTGCCATTCCCCGAGGAGATTCGTCTTGCCATTCCCCGAGGAGATTCGTCTTGCCATTCCCCGAGGAGATTCGTCTTGCCATTCCCCGAGGAGATTCGTCTTGCCATTCCCCGAGGAGATTCGTCTTGCCATTCCCCGAGGACAAGGAACTTAGTGCCACTATTCATTCACAAATTCAGAAGTATTATGTTTTTTCCCGCTTTCCATGAAATGAATCCGTTTATTCATTCATCGTAGGATTTATTGAACATTTATATTTTTCTTTTCTAGTACAGCTTAGGAATTAATAATGCAGTGAGTGACGTCAAAATAATTGTTAAACACGATCACATTGGTGAATGGCGAGCTGCAAACATGTACATACAATCACACAATGGAAATACTTGGCCGATCAGGAGGAGCTGTATTCTCAATATAAATACGATCACGGAGTTGGATAGCATTGTTCCGCTAAAAATAAGGAAACTGTGGGGCACAGAGAGATTTTTGTAACATCATGAGCATTTTATTTTATTACATAGTTAGATTATTCTCTCTGATCTCAGATCTTTGATCTTTGATCTCTACTCGGCGTTCCGCTTTACGCAGAGGGAAGTGACGGAGCAGAGGCAGGACACGAATTGGAGAATGAGAATGCCGATCAGGACGAAACCTGCGGACATTATTAATTTAAGACAGAATCAAATTATCGCTTCCTTTTTCTATGCGAATGATTCATAAATTCCTGTTCAACGAACAATTTTGCTGAGCCGTAAATATGTTTCACACAATCCTTTTGTTTTCGTATATTGTTTTGATCTGATTTTTTCAACTAATATTATTTAGATCAAAATATTTTCAAATTAAAAAAAAAATCATACCTGCGACCATCAACGTGAAGTCGAGCCGGTCCCAGACGGCGCCGGTGCACGTCGGCTGAAAAAGTGGAATTTGATCTTTGATCTCTGGCCGTTGGTTCTTGATCTCTGGTCTCTGGCTACGGGGAACCGGAGAGCATTCCCAATTCGTCTTGCATCCCACCGTCGCTCGTACTCGGGTAGCTTGGAAAAGTGACACCAACGATAATCGTTGAGTTTCATCCGTTCTTGAATATAGTCGGGAACGAAGGGCAGTGAGAGATCCCAGTGAATTTGTACAAAAAAAGTTCAATGTGTTCCCTCGATTCACACTGCGCTTCGAAATAACTACGATTCAAAATCAGCAAGAAAATAAAAAAATAGTTGCGTTTCAGCCCTTGTTGATTACAGTCGGGAATAATTGAAAGATAGTTACGATTAGGACAAAATAAAATAATAAACAACAACAACAACAATAGGAACAACGTGTCAAAATACAAACCTGTCCCGTGAGACAGGCGAGATCGGGCGTACCGTCCACACCGCAGCAGTCGTACTGTAATTATTTTGCTATTCAATTCAAACATTATTTAAAAAAAAGAGTGAATGAGGCGATTGTTTCAGTTATGTTTCATTTTTGCACATAAAAGAGAATTATCTCTCATCTTCTGATTGCTTGATATTCTGATAGTCGGTTGTGTAAATTAGCTATACAAAGTGGGAGAGTTATCGATAAATTGTTGTCAAAATAAGTTTTCTCATGCACAATTAAGAATATTGATCACTTTGCCAAATATCTAGATAATCCTCACCCTCATCCGTATGCTATCGTAGTCCAACGTGCGCGCGTTGTACGCGGAGATCACGTAGCCTTGCACCGTCTGACGGAGCTGAAATGAATTTTCAAAGTCATGAAAACTGTCAAATTTTCATTTACTTCTCGTTGTTTTAAAGCAGATTAGTTCTAGACTCCCTCTTACCGTATCCCTCGTCACAAGAATGTAGATGCCCACAGCGATCTCGAGCAAAGCCATGATGAGCAGCAGGCAGAAGTGGAAACCGATGAGGCAACTACAATCGTCAACATTATTTTTTCGGGGTAACCATTATGATTTTCAAATGTTCAACAATTATTCTACACACTACCGCAAGCGTTTTCTAGCTGCGAGAAAACCCGAAAAAGAAAAAAAGAAGAAAAAAATGTTACTTGATTCCAAACACGGCCGCGACCGCTCCAATCAGTCCGATCACCGCACCAGCGATGCCGAATCCAAGTAGCACCCAGAAGGAGACAGTGAGCTGAAAATTTATCATTGCAAATTTTCGATTTGAAATGATTTTGAAAAATTTTAATATGTGGTTTGTTGTTCTTTAGATCTTTTCCCCCGATAAATCATTCCGCGGCAGAAGAAAATAGTTGAGAAATTTCCCATTACAGAAGGTCGTTAAACTAGCGGGATCTCATGACTACGAAGGTGGAAATCAAAGGTATTTCATCATCCAGAAGCCCAGGTTACATCATCATGGACGATATTAGTCACGATGTCGTCAGGGAAGTGTCGTTGGGAAATATCCGCCGTTATGTTTGCTTACTGCTCTAACTTTGGCGAGATCTCGCGCCCTGCTCGTGATGTTGCGCGGATCAAATTACCACATGAATAATGAAATACACCCTTTGAAGATTCATGAAGGTTCAAACGGACTAGACATCGCGTAGTTAAATGTAATAGAGATTTTGTAGTCCGAAAAGTCTAGCGCGAGTGCAAGGATACAATCTGCATGTGTAGTTACTCTTAACCAGACACCTACTTCCGTAAAAAAAAAGAATTTCCATACAATGAAAGAACATGTTTTTTTCTCTAGAGTAAGTTGAAACTGAATCAAAAAGAAAGAAACACATACCCCAGTATTGATGAGTCCCTTGTAGGTGTCCAGCTGCTGGATGTTCTCAGTAATCTTGAGATCTTTCCTGAAATTCTCATTTTAATTCAAACATTAATTTCAGGCCCCCAACCTGATTTCCGATTCGAAATTGGGATCGAACCGAATCCACAGCAGGAGACCGATCATTACCAGACTGGCTATCTGCGAAATAGGAATAATTATTATGTTTCGTTATTGGCGCGCAGTTTCAATAATGACGGACATTTGTTGTGTTTGTTGTTAAAACAATATTCCTAAATACGTTCTCAAAATGTGCTGATTTTAACAAGAAGGAGCCTAGATTTTGTGGAATGGAGAGATGGAAATTTCGAATCTCACCAAAAGTGCGACATTCAGCAGCACAAGAAGGCCGCGCGAGCAGCCAGCTGCGACTTTGGACATCTGCAATTTCATTTTATTTTGTTCCTGAAGTATTTTGAACAGAGAAAAGACTGAAAAGAATCACAAGAGGGATGAGAAGAGAAAAATGCCAAGAAAATATAAATTCTAACACGAATACTACTAAAAGCGAGGAAAAGTGCGCGGAAAAGGACGGAAGTCTGGGTGGGTCTCCCCGTTATTACGAGCGCACGCAATGAACGGCTACTGGAAGGCGGAAGATAATAGTAGAGCTCGCTCACTCGAATGCGAGAGAATGAAGAAACGTTTCAGCCCGTATTTTGATCTTTATTACGTGTACGCAATGGGCACTTTTTTCCAATATTGAGCTGTTTTTCTATCCCCGAAAAAGCAAACAACGCGACAAAAAGGCTATCGACAAGCATTCATATTATCTGCGAAACCTATTGGAATCAGCAGGACCTCGAGAAAGGTTGGCGCTGAATAATTGTGAGAACAAATACTCGGACTCGTCACTCGACACACGCTCGTTGACGAAGGGTGAGAGGGAAAGACAGCAGGAAAGTGTGGAGTCTGGCTTCGCAAATTGGGCCCTAACACTCGATTTCTCGTTTCCAGAGCGCAATCATATTATTAAATCAAGAAACTGCAAATCTCTAACGAGTGCCAAGTGCAGTTCTACTATGACTAATGGGGCAGATTCAGTGGTATCGCTTCCCTCACCTCCTTCCAGTATCTCCCGGACAACCACCTTGCCTCGATCTCGCGGAGTTTATGACTAGACGAGGGATTAGTATCAAGGGAGGGAGGCGATGTGTCATGGGATTCAGGCGTGACAAGATAGTGCACTTTCTCGAAGTGTGAAAACACGCGGATACAATCAGAAAATCAGAAGTGTACTCTCTCAATTTCACAATTGCACACCTATTTTTCTGACTTTAGAAGCCTCACCTTTCTAATAAATCCAAGTCAATGAAAAATCAGTGAGAGACCAGGCTACAGGGAGCAAACAGGAGAATCTGAAGAGAGACTGAGCCGACGTCGGACATCTCTATACTATGGCGAACTCACTCTCACCTCTCCTATAATTGGTGGTTGCGCGGGGAGGGGAAGGCAATGGGATTGGCCCTCTTTCTTCTTTTTTTCTCTTGGTGGTCAGAGAAGCGAGAGAGTAGGGCGAAATGAGAGAGCGGAGGTATTACGGGCAGAGAAGGCGATAGAGCGAATGAAATGGAGAGAGTCAGACTAGGGACCACCATCGTGAGAGCCGGAAATTGAAAGCCATAAATTAGTGTGAGATTGAGAGCCGTAAGCCGTATTCGGTAAAATTCCGAGAGCCGGGATAAAGACTAAACCGTTTTAGACTTATCAATTTTCTTTATTGCTCGATATTTATACTTTAACTTGGTAGGCGGCGAGTTTTGACAATTCCTGAGCTAAATATGGACCTTGATGAGCTTGCAGGCCAAAAATGCCGCAAATCAATGGGCCCCCGCGCTTGCTATGGCCGATTTCTTGATTTCACACTTGCTCAGTTCGAACATTTTGCTCGATATTTATACTTTAACTTGGTAGGCCGCGAGTTTTGACAATTCCTGAGCTAAATATGGACCTTGATGAGCTTGCAGGCCAAAAATGCCGCAAATCAATGGGCCCCCGCGCTTGTTATCGTCGAAACTAGCCTGTGCACGTGTTGACCTCGACATGATTCGATCGATAATTATGTTTCAACCTAAAAGGCCGCGAGTTTTGACGTTATGTGTACTAGATAGGCCCCATGTGCTACCCCCATGCCAAAAATGCCGCAATTTCATAGTCTCCCGCGTCCGTTATCGTCGAAAATCTGTTTTGCACACGCTGACCTTTTCATTTATCGATCGATAATTGTGCTTTAATTTGAAAGGCCGCGAGTTGTGTTGATATGAGAGCTAAATAGGACCCATGGACTACCTCCACGCCAAAAATGCCGTGATTTCATGGTCGCCCACGTCAGATATTGTCGAAAATAGGTGTTACGAGCTCCTACTTCGGCAAGTTTCGAACGCTAACTTTTGTGCACTGCCTTTCTTTGGCGAGGGCCGCTTATTATCGCTGTTGATTGTTGACTACCAACCCCTGGGCGACCCCCTCCTCCATTTTGACGCCAATCGATAGGTGCCCGCGGATGGTGCAAGAGAAAGTATGTTGGAATTCACTTAATGTGCTGTATTGTTTCCATATTTTTCAATTGAGGGTGAGATCACACAACATCGAGGGAGAGCATGACACGTACTCGAGGGAAAGCAGGGCAAAGTGAAATTGAGCAACGAAAAGAGTGTTTACTGAAATAACATTTAAAAAATTTTAGCCGGAACCGGAAAATAGAAAGTCACAGCCAGAACCGTCATCACATCCGGGCCGGCACAAACGTCGCCTTGGCGTGGTGTGACTCTCGTTTTGAAGCGAGAGACTTTCTTTCTTTTCCAAATATCTTTTTTCTTTTTTAATTATTTTTAATTTTTATTTTTGGAAAGTCATTCCACACCCATGGACTAATGATTACGACGCTTCTTGACATCCGAAATACAAATTCGCAATTTTGATGGTGATCCCTAGAGTCAGACATGAAATGAGTAGTCTGAGGGAAACACCTCAAGAGAATGCACGAAAGGGCATGAGAGAAACAATGCATTCCTGGATGGTTTATGCAATAGTATGTGAAATGCAACGACATCACATTAAATATCAGATTTAAGAAAACAATTGAATAAATACAACGATCTTGACGATCGTTTCAATGTGATTCTCAATGGCGGATAATCGTTATGCGTGACTGGAGACGAAAGAACATCAACGACAAAGCATGTGATGAGTGATTCCGATGAGTATTGTCTCTCTCTCTGTTTCCCATGATTTCTCGTGGCGAGAGACACAATAAAAACATCCGGAGCAACGGAAGGTAACGGCGCAATCAGAAACCCAATTCGCATTGACTATTGCGAAATGGCAGCGAATAATTCACGAATGGTGTCGTGAATGGAGGAAATGTTACTCAAGTTTCCATGAGAACAAGTGAAGTTACGAAATGTGAAAGATCTTTCAGAGGAATGTTTTAGTGTAAGTAAGAACAGGCAGAATAACTAATAAATCCGTTCTTTCAGCGCACTCTCCTGTAGCTCCCAATGATGAGAAAGCACACGAAAAGAAGAGGATTTTCCATGCTCTATGCGCTGGAAGAACTAGAACTACCCATAAATCAAGAGAAATCCAACCTACTGGTCGATGCTAGCAAAACCAGTGAGTAATGGATACATCATAGCGGAGATATCTCAAACTTTCCCCGAAGATCTGGGGATATCACAGAATTCATCAACGATCTTATCAAATAAAGAGCAATTTAGAGGATCGAAATAGACTTCACTAATCCAAATAGATGAAACCAGAGTTCGGCGGATAAATCTTATCGACTTTATCACCGTTTTCTTATCGAAAAATGTTAGTGAAACCGAAGTAGAAATACCTCAGAGATGTCAAACACCGGAATGCTATGAAGATTTCCCGTTTTTAATGTTATTGGAACGGGTATTGGAACAACTTTATTGTTCGCAATGTCACGAGAAAGCAATCGCAAAAAAGCGCTAAACTGGAATTCAACTCTGTGAGAATTCAACGACGTTCTTATCAAATAATGGAAGAAGGAAGGAAGCCAATTCAATTCGACCCCTTTGTTTGCGCTTTTACTCAACTGAATCAAGTGCCCCAACCACTCCACAATTGTTGTTTTTGGGAAATATGACCTTTTCGTGAGCTTCAAATTACGAATACTCTGCGGGAAAATCAACGAAGATATTTTTGAGGAAACAAGGAAATGTTGACAGTCAATGGGAAGGCCCCAATAGGTGAGCAGAAGGTCAGTGGGAGACATTCCTTGCGAAATGCGACCTGTCTAGACACTTATACTATGCCGCTGTCTATCTATCTAGTCTATCACGCAGTCTATGCGGCACAAATGAATAAACCGAAGAGGAACAGAAAATAACTCAGCAAAAAGACTGGAATGGCGGTGGTTGAAGCCATAAGGAGTATAAAGGCAATAAAGTGGCTGCGGCATTCCATCTAGAATTCAACCGCATGGTTTGATCAGGTGGCATAGTGGGGAGGAGATGAAGGGAGGAAAGGACAAAGGACAAGGAGTCAAGGGGATATCGTCGAAATGGCTTTGGACTTTCGGTGGGAGATTTGGAAAGCGCTTGCGATGGATTTCTGCGATTATGAGATTTTTGAATGCTAAACTGGGTACGATCATTTCCGTGTGAGGTCAAGATCGGATGAACAACCGTTGAAACATACAAGGAAAATATGTTCAAAGTATTTTTTGAAGCATCCGAGAGACTGCTCTGAATATCGTACCTAGTTTCTATCAGGAGTAGTGCGAAACGAAAATGTTGTTACGATAGTTAATGTCTGGCGAGTATAGCTGATCCGTATTGTATCGTTGCAACCGATCCCTCTTCCTCCGCAACTTTTCACTACTGCGCGCGATAGGCGGACGTGAATGCCGAATCTGCACCCATGGCGCATGACAATGCATCTGATGCGAATAACATGAAGCTGAGCCCGCGAAATGTTTGCATGCGGCTGGTGACAGATACTTCGTCTAGTGGACATACATTGGTCTAACCCGAGTACATGCGACGGAGCGCGCTCTCCATTCGCCTCGCTCCCTCGTCAGTCAGAGAACATGAGAGAGTAGGCGAAAGGAGGAGGGATAAATATAGGGAAGAGATACAATGGTCTCTCTATTCCACACTCTCTCTCACCGGCTAGAGAAAACGAAATAGTGTGCGAAATTGAGAGAGCGCGAAGGTGGAGGAAGATGCGATACAGACAAAGGCATTGAGCACACACACAGAGCTATCGTTGACTCATTCAGCCGGCTCTCTCTAATCCGCACACTATCTCGCCGTCTCTAACCTCTCTGACGTCTCTCAAATCCGTGTTGTCTCTCATCGATGACTAGGATAACTTCTGTAATCCACTGTACTCAAGATTAGAGTTCAAAAAAAGGCAAGCGCCTCATCTGTTCACGTGGTCTTTCACCGGTCAAAGTCATCCGATTTCGAATTTTAGACAATATACACGCAATATTGATACACGCAAATGCAATATTTAATCTTTTTTTTTAAATCGAGATATTCCTCACGGAATCGAAAGTTCAGATCGCTGCGGATCTTGTGTTTGCGGTGAAACTCAACGAGAGATCAGCGGCATTTTCGAAATCACTGTCTGACTCTCTCCATCTCGCACGCTCTCTCGCTGTCTCTGATCGTCAAGGGATATTTAATGATGTTCAGAGGAAGCAATGTCTAATAAAGAAATTGCTCTCGCCATTTCTCGTTCTCTGTCAACAGTCAGAGTGGAGAGAGAGCGTGGCGAATGAGAAGAGTGCGGTTAGTGAGATCAATTCCGGGGATCAAGTGCGTAGGTGAAGTACGTCATTCGATGAAGATTCACCGCTTTGAATCTCGACTAGACTATACTGGTACCGGGACAACTTCTAAATGTTTTAGAATTGTTGGAGGTCAATACTGCTACATACTGCTAGTAGTCAAAGGCAAACAAATGCCTAATCTGAGGTAATAAAATACTTTCTCACCTTGTTGGAAGACTTCTTCATCAGAGTACGGGTGAAGCGATGACTGGTTGATCGAATGTGGTGAATTGACCGAAGAAAAGCGATTTGACCGGAGGGAAGGGAACGGAATTTGATCAAACAAGAGAGGGAGAATACCTCTAACAAGTACAAACAGAGAGAGAGGTAGCCAATGGGTTGTCGAACAGATTTGATTGAGTGTATGTGTGCTTTGGGCGATTTCCGCATTCTTAGATTGAATTCTCTCTCCCTTTTCAGAAATGTTTTGATGTTGTTAGGATGCCTCAGCTTTCGACACTGTTTTCAATGAAGGATATTTTGCTTCGGGAATTAAGCTTTTTATAGTTATATCTTCTATCGGAAAGGAGAGGACTATCGTTCATCTAAAGATGCGATGAATCTTGTATTTGCATTGAAACACAACGAGCGAACTCATCTTTCCTTTACCCCAATAATTTATCTGGAACATCGTAAATGCGTCATCACAGGAAAAAAAGTTTGGTTGTAAGTGAATTGAGTGTGGTGTATCGGGTGGTGTGCTCAGAGGGGTACGGTAGTTGCGTGTGCGGTCGAAGTTTACGACTGATACAGCGGTGACACGCGTCGCACGTTCCTGGAAGGGTGGGCGAACCGAGTTGGGGGTACGGTAGCTTGGGTTTGGATTCGATGTACGGTTTCGCGTTATCATTGATTGACGTAGGAGGTAGAAGGAGAAGGAAACATAGTTGGGTAGGAGTGGTGCGAAAGATAATAGGAAGGAGGCGATACAAGCGGAACGAAAAATTAGTGGGTGGTACAGTCTACGGAAAATATGTGTGCGGACAGAAATGAGGATAGTATAGAGTGGACTTGCGAGAGTGCTGAGCGATCTCTGATCTCCGATCTTTGATCTTTGATCTCGGGAAACTCGGACGAAGCGTGCTTCAAGACGACAGGAGAAGGCGACTGAATGGGGGCGATTTGAAAGATTTGAAATTTCAAAAACGGGAGCAAAGCGGGTTAGTGGAAAGACGGGTGTTGAAGACCATGCGAGGTAAGTGTGGTGATTAAAGTTGTCGAGATAAGTGTCAGTTTCATCATTCCGCGATCACGCATAATGAAACGGACTCTGCACTTCGAAACACACAATGATAAACATCGATACAATTTCATGCAATACAATCGACAACAATGTGAAATACCAGTATCATGCGAGTATCATGCAATTGAAAAATAACAACATTGTGATCTTTGATCTCTAGTCACAGAAAAAGTGTTGAGTGAAGCTGTTGAAAGCGGCCAGCAATCAGGAACTGGAATGGAGTGAGATAGAGCGCCGCCGTTTACTACCACTAATACACCATCACGACTACCGTATTCTGCACCATCCTTGCCTGTGTGTGCACATTTTCATTCTTCGTAGGAGGTCGCACGTCTACAGGGAATATCATCATCATCACACATCATTTCTCTACCAGTCGACGTTTCGGAAACATCAGACGCATGCGCGGTGTGCACGTGGCAGGGGAAAGGAGGAAAAGCGATAGAGGACAGTCGAAAGGATAGGATAGAGTCGAAAGAGGAGAGGGAGTACGGTAGGGTAACCGGGCTACGGTATTATCAGTGACGTGTTTTCCGAATCTTACGAGTTAGTGCGTTTTTGGTTGCACGGGCAATAGTTGATCGCTGATATGTGCGATTATTATGGGTTCTTTGGTAGAGATGGCTTCGCAAGAAACGGTTTTCTCATTTCGCACACTCTCTTACCGGTTATAGATGCGAGAGAGAACCTAGCGAAATAAGAATGGCCATTTCTTGCCAGGCCATCAATAATCTGAAGAGGGAAAAAGAAACTCACCCAAGAAAGACGAACCAATACCAGATATTGAAGAGGATAAACGTGGTTGGAAAGAGGACGGCCGAGGCCTAAAATTAATTTTTTAAATAGCAAAAAATAATAATGATACCTTGTCAAGCTTCGTAGCTGACCATTCTGGACATTTCGCACACAACCAAGAGCAGTTGCATCTGTAATCAAGTGAATGTGTAATACCGATTGTCCCCCACTGTTTTTGTTGCATTCATGTTAATTGATTTTGAAAGGATTGATCAGTGAAGCACGCACAACCTTTTCAAATTTCTACCTTTTCAAATTTCTATTCATTTTTTGTTTTGTCCTCATAATGAACGCACCATCATTCTCATTCATGCTTCACCGCTAATGAATGATTCATGAAACGTATTTCAAATTTGAACAATTATTTTAGCCATGAAAACACGATCTGCATTTGAAACAACTATTCTTCCGACTCTCCTCTGATTGCCATGTTTCATCATCGAGAGAGCAATGGTTGGAGTCAATTTCTTGCGAGATCTCAAGATCAAGCCTTACCTCGACGCTTCGGCCGATTGCCTGATCGTCTAGAGCAATCGCCATAAGAGATGCGAAGATTCTCGCACTAACTCTTACAAAGCACAATTTTCACGAACCCCAAATCTTGATTTCACGCGCCATTAGATTCAGACACAAATAGCATTTCTAGTCTAGAATACAAACCTCGACGCTTCGGCTGACTGTCTGCTGGTCAGATACCCCACTAGAGCCATTTCAATGAGCGAGAGGAAGATGAACGCCATCGAGGACAGAATCCACACGTCGATTGCTGAATTTCATTTATTTCATTATATATTTTTTTCACAATTCAGCAGCCCCTAACGTGAGACACACGTGAGATTTTAAATTTAAATTTTAAAATTGGATATGTTTCAGCTGAGAGATGAGAGAGCGAGCATCCGGGAAAGTTTGTTAGCAATCCTTGGTCACCTATATTAAAACCTTTAAAATGGCAAAAAAAAATCACCCTTGACATCGCTCGTCTTCGGCAGATTGCTCACGACCGAGCCGAATTGGAACCTGAAGTGGGGTAGTTGTTTTGAAATAATAATAACACCAAAACAATAACAATAATAACAACAACACCAACAATAACAACTCACGTCAGCGCCAGCAGCGAGTTCACTCCGACTGTCGTCCGTGATGGAATCTGCTTAGGCCCGAGGTAGAAGGAGATCTGAAACGTTTTTTTTTAATATTTTATTGTATTCCAACGGACCATCGAATAAATCGATTTTCTGTGAATGCCACAGAGAAAAGGAAATCGTGAAACTCACCCATGAAATGAAGACAGAGATGTATGCGGGGACGTACACCTGAAATAATCATTTATAAATAAATTTACAAATGTATTTAGCCGATGTTACAAGAACTTGAGATAAAAATGAACTGTCATTTTTACTGTTCAAGCTGTTTTAGCACCCAAAAGGAAATCTCTGTGTCATCGTAGATACCTATGTAGAGCATACAATAATAGTGAACATTTGGAGTAAATAAAGGTGAACAAGCCAAATTTTGACTGACTTAAGGCGTTTTTCCACCATTAGAGAGAGAGATTTATCGTGCTCTCGTCGTACCTGTAGAATGTAGAAGCCGTACAGTCGCTGGAAAGTGAACGTGGCGACGAGCTCGTTGAAGATGCCGGGAGGGTATAACTGGAAAATTGTCATGCTTATCTTTGTCTAAATATAGCACTCAGAAGTTGATTACTGAAAATATTGATTGCGCGAACCATTTCAATGTTTCGAGTGAGTTTCAGACTATTTACAAATATGGTTACAATGATTTTGAAATGTTGTTTCGCGTTTCGCGTTTTGATTGTCCAGAAAAAATAAAAAGAACAAAAGCGCGTTTTTCCAGGCTCCAATCCTCACCCTCTTCTCCGAGCTAGTTCAAACATACGCATTATTTTTTTATTCGTTTTTGGATAGATTAACGATGTATTTTCCAGTAATGAAAAGTCACCCACCCGCTTCTCCGAGCTCGCTTGGAAGTCGACCAGCACGTAATCAGGCAGGGAAATGTTCTCCTTGAGGATGAGAATGGGCGCCGTGTAGTCGATCCAGTTTAGTTGCACCTGAGTTGTATACAATTGATTTCTTCAACAAAATACTTTTTAATCTGTCAATAAACATCATCAAATGTTCCAAGACTTTTCCGGAAGCAAGGTAGTCCAAGGCAAGCTAGGACCGATACAACTATAAGCGTCTAAAATAACGGGCACCTGTGCATGATTGTGTGTGAAGCTCTCGTAGACGAGCATACACCTGGAATGAATAGTTTGAATGGAATTTTGAAGGGCTTCTTAGGTTGACCAGTGTTTTTTTCCCGGACACTGAAATTGAGCCTTTCAATTTCGAAATATGGATATTTATATTCGCTCACTTCTGCTGATCGATGGGAAACGTCCGCAGTGTGCTCGAACACGGCCCGGTCAGCTTGACCCTGAAACGATGTTTCAATTCGTTCCTGAATTTAAGTCTTTTTTCCGTGAGCGTTTCTCCTAAGAAACGGCATGAAAAAAGCCTGACTCCAGTATTAGGAGTATATTCCAGGTAGAATTATACCTGTAGTTGTGCCATACGGATCCGTTCGAGCATTCTCATCACAAAAATAAAGATCGGAATGGTCCCATTACCCTTCGAACATCGACTAAGCTAGTAAATACAGGATTTAAAATCACACCTGTAATTGTGCCATACGGAACCGTTCGAGTAGATCTGCAGGAAGATGTTCTTGAAGGGCGACTTGTGCACGGAGGCGTCCTTCAATTGTTCTTTTTAATTATGCATGCGTTTTATTTGCGCGATTGTTATCGGATTGAGTTTTCATGATGAAAACTCGGATAAGTTTCAAGCGTTGAGCAAAACTGTGCTCGGAATCGTTCATAGTTTTTTCTCTGGGCGCTTGCATTGAAAAACAAATCATGAAAGTCAGTTATCATCTGTAAATAAGAGACACATTTTAAGGTGAAAATCTTGCCGTTCACAAAACAGGCGTGCGATTCTTTTCTCACTCAGATTTAAATTTAACGATAAAATCAATTCTCACCTTGCTATTCACGAAACACGCGTGCGGATTCCAGATCTTGTTCAGCACCACGCCCCCGTCCACCGAGATGTTGCTGCAATTATTTTTTATGTATTATCTAAAACAAATTATTTTAGCCCATTCGATCTTTTCCAAAAGGAGCTCCTTCCAATGTGATAGTGCAACAAGCGGGCTCTCCGGGGAATGGTTGTGTCTCTAGTATCTACGACCAAGCGAAGTCTCATGTGTACGTCATCAGACAAAAGATATACCCTCCTCGATCGCAAGGCATAATCGCATCTTCCACATCTCTTCGATACTCCTCTGCAGGCCCCTCCCTCGCATCTTCCGTCACAAAGAGACCCTAGGGAACAGCCGAAGGCGTCTTTGAGGTCGGTTCAGTGCAGAAGGGAACCCAGATCTCGTAGCTTGGAAAATAACGTCAAATATTGGATCTATCAATATCTCACTCCCAGTTAGCCTCAATTTCGTAAACAAGCTATATTCCGGATTTCTCTAACCTCTTGCAGGGATTGAGATGACTAAAGGCGAGGGCGGGGTCCGTCCATCGCTCCGTTACGTAGATGTCCAGTTCGAATTCGGACGAGATTTCGATGATCTTCGACACTTCCTGCACCCAGATCTGAATGGAAACAATTGGCAAAAAAATCTTAATCGGGGGCGGTATTCTTTCTCGAAATTTGGGCGCCCCAATTTTTTGGCGCCCCAAATTTTTGCACACTCCGCCCAATTTTTTTTCTCATTCTGTGTCTCTTCGCTCGTCCAGAGCGGTCGATAGGAAATGATTCGTCAGCGGGCGCGGAGTTCAGATATTTCTGTTTATTTTCCATAGAGATATGACGATCCAACCAATTCGTTTGGGTGAAAATAGCAACAATGAAAAATAAAACGTGATAAGAAGGAAAATAAAGAAATCGAAAATAATTAATTTATGCCAAATCATCGTAATAAATATTCAAAACTCCGAAAATCACGTACCAATATTCGAGGTTACGGTAGACAAGTGTACGGTACTCGAGGTTACGGTAGACAAGTGTACGGTACTCGAGGTTACGGTAGGTGGGTGTACGGTAACCGAGGTTACGGTAGGTGGGTGTATGGTGCTCGAGGTTACGGTAGATGGATGTACGGTACTTGAGGTAACGGTAGACAAGTGTACGGTACTTGAGGTTACGGTAGACAAGTGTACGGTAGTAGAGGTTACGGTAGACAAGTGTACGGTACTTGAAGTTACGGTAGACAAGTGTACGATACTTGAGGTAACGGCAATTGAATGACTATCAAAGCCCAATATTTCAATTCGCCCAAATGATCCCCAATATCTGCCCAATTCTTCCCCAAATCGATCGAATTTCCTTTGTTCTCACCCCCAAAATATTTGCCACTCTCAATAGAGTGCCCAATTATTCTCACTGAAAACGACGCCCAATTCGGTCGATCCGCCCAAAATTTGGGCTTTGGGGGTCGCCCAATCATTTTGGGCGACCGCAACGTTCATTCGTCGCCTTGCGAAATGAAATTGGGCTCGCCCAATTTTTTTTGGGCGGCGCCCAAATTGAAGGAAGAATACCGCCCCGGAACGGAAACAATTGAAAAAACATATTAATTGCACGGTTGTCCACGACTTGAGCGACTAATAACTAGAATGCGAAGTGAAGAGCGAAGTTACGAATAAACTGTTTGAACAAACGGAAAAAAACAATGATCATTTTCAAAGGCCCTGTCGCCCTTTTGGTCATATTATGAAGCATATCCGCCTTGTGCTGCGAACTTTGAAGAACTAATCTAGCTTTTTTTTCAGAAATATTGCTCACCTCAACGGACACTTGCACTTGCTGATTCCCCGGTAAATTGTCCTTCTTGTATCCATGGAGGATCGTAGAGACGACTTGCGCGTCGTCACGGCACTTTCCATCTGAAATATAATTAATTGAATACAAACCCTAAAATAATCGTTGAATAAGAATAGAATTTTTTTTTGAATTTCTGTCCATATCTTTATTGTATTTGGGTTATGCTTCACAAACAATATGAATTGACGCCTGCGATAATTTTCTCAATGGACGACACTTGGCAATAAAAATTCTGCGCTCAATCATTAAAACGCATTCTCTGTAAGAGCGGGATGGACTTCCACAGAGGGTGGCACAAGGGTTCAAAATGCTCCGATGGAGCTGAAAATTTTTTTGGGGACTCCCTAGGAGTCAGGTACACTTCTGGCAAAATTTCATGTTGATCCATGCGTTTCATGCATGAAAAATAAATTTTGACTTTGACTCTCATGTGATATACCATTCGATAGAGCATCAAAAGATAAGTCTAAACCTCACTTTTGAGCCAGTTTGGACTAAATATGCTCGAGAAAAATTCGAAAAACCCCATTTTTTGACGGTTTTTCACTTCCCAAAAATCAAAGATCGAATTTAATCTTTTTGTCTTTGTGTTCATTGGATTCCTCGTTGAATTCTGCATATGTCAGAATTTTTGAACAGGTCAATATCAGGGTGCATTGATGTCATGCACGTCATTTAGTAGTGCGCAATCAGCCATTCTGGTTGGAGCGCTCGTCAATGAATGATTACTTTTCCGAACTCTCCCTCGCTGGTTCGAATCCGTCTCCCTGATTGAATGTTTTGCCGATTTTTCCCACCATTTCGCAACATGTTTTTGATTATTCTATGATGCTGATGATGTGAGAGCATTGTGAATAACTGTAATGCATGAAATACACTAGAATTTTGTATTGTGACCCATGCACTTTTCATTGCTTTAGTTTTAGTTTTGCTTCATTACACATAATAATAAATTCACAGGTTTCAGCAGAATATTCGAAATACTTCCGCTGTTCTCAAGATAAAATCGTATACGCCTTTCGCTTTCTAAATGGCGAATTGAACGTTCCACCATCTTTTTTTGCAGTGTTCTAACAAAAATCGGATCCATGTTGATATCGCAGTGCCCCTTAAACAGTTTTATTTTCGGTTTTGTACTGCTATTACTCCTATAAAAGAGAGATGATTTCTCCCCTGAATCACTTCCACATCATAACATGCTGTGGACGTATCTCCCCCTTCTTCTCGCCGTTCTTATCCTTCCGACTGATGAACGTCCGATGCCCGGAATGGGTGCATGGGCCACAATACAAAATTCTAGTGTATTTCATGCATTACAGTTATTCACAATGCTCTCAGCATCATAGAATAATCAAAAACATGTTGCGAAATGGTGGGAAAAATCGGCAAAACATTCAATCAGAGAGACGGATTCGAACCAGCGAGGGAGAGTTCGGAAAAGTAATCATTCATTGACGAGCGCTCCAACCAGAATGGCTGATTGCGCACTACTAAATGACGTGCATGACATCAATGCACCCTGATATTGGCCTGTTCAAAAATTCTGACATATGCAGAATTCAACGAGGAATCCAATGAACACAAAGACAAAAAGATTAAATTCGATCTTTGATTTTTGGGAAGTAAAAAACCGTCAAAAAATGGGGTTTTTCGAATTTTTCACGAGTATATTTAGTCCAAACTGGCTCAAAAGTGAGGTTTAGGCTTATCTTTTTGATGCTCTATCGAATGGTATATCACATGAGGGTCAAAGTCAAAATTTATTTTTCATGCATGAAATGCATGGATCAACATGAAATTTTGCCAGAATTAGACCTGACTCCTGGGGAGCTCCCAAAAAAAATTTCAGCTCGATCGGAGCATTTTGGACCCTTGTGCCACCACCCTCCCGTTCTTACAGAGAACGCGTTTTAAAAATGTACCGCCGTAATCCTACCGTAATCCGAAAGTACAGTACCATCAAGCAGGATCGGCGGGGGTTCCTCTTCCTCCGGCTCATCGTCCAACTGTGCGTCGCCGATGTGACGGACATTGCGACGAGAAGTGCCGAATCTGGAATTCGTAGCATGATTCCCCCCATGATATCATACGATACGTGATACATTTCATTAATATTTCCACCCCATCCTCATCATAAAATGATAAACGGATTGATTGATTGATGCTCTTCATCTTGTACGTGCTTGCTCTTTCCATTCTTTTACCATTGTGCTAATTTGCTCATGACAAAATTGACGATTGAGCAGTTTAATTGTCCATTTCATGACGTCATAGAGATATGTCATAGAGAAATGTCGAAGACGACTCACGATCCGTTCACGGGAATGCCGTACTTGGTGTAGCCGGCGGCGACGAATCCGAAAAAGCAGAACGCGGCAAGGATGGTGACTTTGCACACCATGTCAGGGAGAGTCGAAGGCTACCCTAGCGGCATGGTTTTCTTGCCTGAAATTTTTATAATTTCGACGAAATCTCGCGATTTTCACGAGAAGAAACGAGGAAAATCAGGCATCCGTAAACCGCATAGGGCGAAAAAAGAATGAAAGCAATGTGACTCCACTGGCAACAAAGCACCAGAGTCGGACGAGTGGAAAACATCCCATTCAGGCTAGAATAACTAAACCAGCTCAAGTCGGATGGATTTCGAGCCAGTCATGCGGAATGGATTCAGAGAAGTGAACTGAATAGCGAATAATCGAGATTTAAAAATTAATAAACATATGAATTATTGGAATAAAACGAGCCAGAGGCGGAAACACAAGGCCTTACTAACATAAGCGCGCGAATTTGCCCAACTCGACTCCCTGGGAAAATTTGCCTCGTTGTGCGTATTGAGTTACAGCAAGTACGAGAGGAGAAGAAATGTCCATGAAACCAAAGATCTGTGGAGAAGAGCGTCTATGAATTGGTGACGATGTTAATAAAAACCTGGTGCAAGAAACACAAAATCACATAATTTTACAGTTTCAGCGTCGCTGTAAGTAATTCTGTGGGCCCTCGGGCCAGTGGAAGCGACACTGATAAATATTGTATTACAGGCACGAGTTGGTCAATAAATTAAATTACAATATCCGCAACGAAGCGAACGAATCACGCGATGTACGAGTAAAGGCGAAATCCGAGCCTCAGAAAAATCCCGACTTAGCCCCGCGAACGACAATAATGCTCATAAGAGATCGAAATACGGGTCTCTTCATTTCACTCTCTCTCTCTCTCACGCTTCTCTGATCGGTGAGAGAGTGTGGGAAATGAAGAGACGATTACCCGTAGTTCGAACACTAATGCTCATGTGCGCGCAAGAGAAGAGAATAGATTCGGAATAAGGAAGGCGACTCTGGCGCGAGAGAAAAAGGAAGAGAGAAAAGGAGGAAAAAGCGCGAGTGAAATCCCCCAGGAGACAATCCATAGAGAGAGAGAAGGGGGAAGACCGGAAGGAGAGGGAAGAGTCTGTCTCTCTCCATTGTCCTTGGTCTCTCGATTATCTGACTGGCGAGAGAGAATTGCGAAATGAGAGGGTCGGGAGAGATGAGGGAAGGGAGAGATAAATTAGCCGGCCAGTGGTCAGAGCAGGCAGTTAGTATTGTTGACTTGTGCGCGAGATTTTGGACGGATCAGGAAAACGCTGAATAAAGAGGACGTTCATTCCGGAATTAAGAAAATAATCAAGCGTTGTGGAGATTTTCGTTGTGATTGACCTTTGCACCAACGATTTCAGCGAGTCTTCACCGGCGATGCATTACAGTTGGAGGAAACAGAGATCGGACTCGAACATCTCAAGAAGTGTGAGTATCAAGTATTGCGAGATAAAAAAGCAATCTGAAGAGGTTTATTCCGGGGATTCCTACCCAAATTCCGCTCCAACAAGACGCTAGTTCCGTCCAGCGCGCAACCGGATTCGGAAATGAGATGTGAATGCGAAATGGAGGCATGCTACGAAGAGGAACCACCTCGTTCAGAGAATCCGGAGAACCAGGAATTGCTCCAAGATACTTTTTCAGATGGCATTTTACTGGCTAAGCACATCGTAGCTTTCTGGTGTGCTCGGAAAACTGGCGTGCCGAAAAGGGAAAGCTTGTTCTGCCTTCTAATGAAGCTAACAAAGCTAACAAAGATCGAGCATAAGTGACAAACAAAAAAGATCAAAAATCGACTTTTCAGAACCTAAAATTCCAAAAAAAAAGCAAGAATTCGAGCCACAGCTTCTAGCAAAGTGTCAACTGCTTTGAGCGAGGAGTGAAAAGGGAGAACTGACGAGGAGTCTCTGACGAGGAGAGAAGACGACCACAATAGGATAAGCGAATCGTCTCCGAATCTCTGCGTCTCTCATTTCGCCACACTCTCTAGCGTCTCTGACTGACGAGAGATAAGGCAGTTATGAGAGACGAGAGCCTTCTCTGAGCGGAGAAAAGATAGCTAAAGAGATAGAACGGAAAACGAACTTTCGGCCGAGGGTCCCGAAGCATAATGAGCTCATGATGTTTCCGGGGTATGTGAGCTGTTTCAGAGCGCACTTATTAGGCAATGAGCCCGTCTTCTTGGAATTGTTGAACAACAGAAGTTGGTCTGCAATTCTATAGGAAGGAGAATACGATGCTTTGATAGAAATATCTCTCGAGTGAAATCTCTCCGAGATGCGAAGAAAATAACCGAGCTTCCTCGCTGGGATGATGACAGTCAATCTTTGCTCAAGTGTTTTTCGCTGTGCGCAAGAAGCGTCAGTGTCTGTGACTTACTCGAGGAGTCGAGGAGCCAAATTGGCGCGCCGGACAGATTGTAGCTTCCGTCCTCTCTGCCAGCGAAGTGAACATGCGAAGGATGGAAAAACATATTTGTATTCTGGTGTCTGCTCCTGATATGATGAAATCGAATGGAATATCTGCAGCAACAAAAATAGTGGAAAATTTTGAAAATTGCAAATTTATCAAAGAAACGAACAACCTTGTAAAACATATGACAATCACAAAAATGAATGGTGAAAAGGCATCATTCATCCTGCTCTGTTACAGGATAGCACGGACTCGCAGCGATGCCGTACTCTTCTCGTTTCTTTGCCATGTCGATCTTGGCAATCTTCCTGGCTTCAACGTAGTCGAACTTGAGGCCATCTTTGCAATCGGGAGACTGGAAAATAAGCGAGACAAATTTACGAAAGCGAAATTTTCATTGCCTTCTCCTTTGGAATTCACGGATGAGAAAATGAGCCCTATTTCTTTCTTTCATACAGAACAGATCCTCTAGTTGACAAAAATCTTTCACGTTTGACTTTTTAAGTAATTTATTTTGGAAATACTCACCTCATGCCAGTGCTGGAACATCTCATAACAACGGGCCGTCTTTCGCTTGCAGCCCTTCCTGGCACACTCAAAGATGGGGTTCTAGAAAACTAGTATATTGATTCTAAATTAGGAAAACGATAGATTTCATATTTACTTTTTTGTTAAGAGAAGAACAAACTGTCTATCCCAGGAATTGATGTGCTTAGGTTCAGGTAGAACAGTCAAAGAAACTGCTGAAACTCGTTTCTTATCTCAGTAGTATCAAAATCTTCAAATATACCTCATAGGAGCAGAATCGTCGATGCAACAGCTCCATGTGGCCGACAAAGTGCGTGAGACTCTTCAGTTGCTCGGGGCAGAACGGGCACTCCATACTCACTTAAATGTAATTTATTGTATTCAAATAACGAGGGAGCGTCCCTTCATTTCACGTGCTCCCTGACCGATCAGAGTGCTTCTCACTCGAGTCGAATTTGGAAATCGCATTTCAATTTTTCACTCGTTGCATTCGTTGTTCGAAAGTGTTCGAACTGATTCATTATTTTCTATCGCCAAGTGAATGAAGCCTTTTCTCCATGATTTCTTTTCTTGCTATATCATTGCCCATAATCAAGTCGGATAAGATCTTATCTTGACCCCCGCCTGTCCTTGATTTCCTTTTCTCGACTTGTTCATTATCGCATTGATTATATCCCTCTCGCACACGTTTAGCAGTGCATACCCTATCTCTTGGTCCTCTCGTTATATCGCTAGTACATTATTGCTTGATTTCATCAATTAATTTCCAGGAATCTACTCATCCTCTCTAATTAGTTTCGATCGGTGCCTTCCTGCACGAAAAGTCTTGCCTGACATCCTCAATCAGATAATTCCTAGTCCTGGAACAATTGACGAGATCCAGCGAGCTATCCAGCACGTTTCTACGGTATGATTTGTTTCCTCTTCTATTTATACGATTCCACCGTTCCTTTCTGATTTTTTTTCAAATTTCTAATAATTTGTAGGGTTGACGAAACGAAAACGAAATCAACAATTTTGAATCAGAAGAGAGATTTGACTAGGTTTTCGAAACGCCATACATGCAAATGAGTCGCGTTTCGAAACGAGAGTCGAACAAAGGCCGATTTCGTATCGATTTCGTATCGAATGCATTGTTCGATTCGAAAATTGAAAGACCGGCGAGCGAGGGATTCTACTGAGAATGATCTAATTGGAATATGTTTCACTAGTTTTGAGAGGTTTTGGGGGAAGAAAGGATCAATTTGCATACGTTTCGAAATGAGAGTCGAACAATGGTCGATTTCGAATCGATTTCGTATCGAAAATTGGATCGTTTCGAAATGAGACTCATTTTGAATGAATTTCGACAGCGATTTCGTAATTTCGAACTGTCAACCCTAATAATTTGCTCTCCAGGTTAGCACTCCTTCTGAATGCTTCGGATCAAGTGTCCCTTCCTCTTCTTCCATCCACCGTAGCTGAGAGAGCAGAGCGAGCCAGAGTGGAAACAGAGCGACAAAGAGTCGCCGTATGTTTTATTTTATTTTGCTTCGGTGACCTATATTTATCGTTTTGATTTTTAATTTTTTCATGATATACGAATTTCAGGCTGAGCGTGCGCTTGATCACCAAGCTGCTGCGCAAGAGCCAACTCGCCTTTCCTCCATAAAATGATTAAATATCAGAACTGATTGCCGCCAAGCTTTGTATAGATTTGTTCAAACTCATAAAGTGATCTCTCCCACTGTCTTTGTATTTTTTTTGGGAAATCTTACGGATTACAGTAATGTAGAGTTCAAAAATACGGGTCGCCTTCTCTTCATTTTCCACACTCTCTCAGTGGTCAGAGAGGCGAAAGAATGTGTGAAATGAAGAGACGGCGACCCGTATTGCACACTACAGTAATGCTTAGAGATTGCAACTTGTAAGCCATAATCAGTTCTTTTTATCTCTTTAATTTCCTAGGTAGAAACTCACATTTTATTACGCTATTTGCTTTCTTTGGAAACTTGAACCGACTAGTAAATCAAGAATTCTCGGAGATTGCCGCTGGTTAGCCATAATTAGTTTTTTTTAAATCACTATACTGTCGGCGAAGTAACTCACATTTCATTACACCATTTGCTTTCTTCTGCAGCTTAAACCGACTGCTGCACCCGTGAGCTTCCACAAGGTGTACTGCGCATTGTGGACTGCCTGGAATTGTAGTGTTTGATGATTATTAGAAACTTAAACTCGTAAAATAAATTATCGGTGTCAGTATCGCTTTCAGAGCACGATCAAGATGGAGAAGGTTGTTTTTCTAATCATTTCGAATAATGAACGTGATAATGATAAGTTTGATTTGAGAGTGAATGTGAACTATCAAAGTTGCCGATCTGTGCATACCTCACGATGGCGGTCAATATCCTCATCCTTGTGGGATCGAAAATCGCATTCCTTCTCCGGGCACTTCTTCACAAACCTGAAAGCAAGATCGCTAATACACAAATAATATTTTCGATAATAAAACTAAACAAAACGCGAATATACAAGAAAAATATGCAAAAAGTCGTACTTGAGCCAGTGATCCTTATGACTGCTCTTGACGTGGCTCTCCATCTTGTCGGGTAGACAATAGCTGCCGCAATACCGACAACTTCCTGGAACCTGTTGTTTAGAAACCAAAGTAGGAGCCTTGAGGATCAGAGGGGACGGAGGAGGAAGACGAACTGGGGCCTGAAAAACAGTAATAATTCTCAAAATATCGCAGATTTTCTGCAGTTCTCAATAAGAAAAAATGTCAACATAGCATAATGGTAGATGAAAACGAATTCAAATAGCGGCAAATAACTCGTCCTCACCTGTGTCTTAGTATTCTTCATCATGGCCGAGTAGTGGTGCTTGGCGAACGTGCTCAGGCGCATCTCGTGACGCTTCGCCATGTGCTTCTAAAAATAGGTGCACTAGTACGGCAAAATCTGCAGAATGTTGGCTAGGCCTGTCAAAAATCCGTCTCTTCATTCCCTCACCGACCAACGTGTCAAGGAAAGTCGGAATCTTCATTCTGACAAATCTAATGTTACCCCGACTATTATACCTTAGCGTTTGAGTGCTGCTTGGTAGCAGATCGCGTAGACTGCATCTCCATGAGCGTCTCTTCCTCCTCCTCGCGCGCGCTTTTGAAGGCACTGAAAACACACTTGTATTTTCTGAGCACGATCACGATGACATTCATTTGACTCACAATGTGTCAGCGATCGGCTCCTCAATCGGTTCCTCCTTGATTTCTTCCATGAGCTCGTTTTTGAACTGGAATTCATCAATGGGAAATAGAATCGAATCATCTCATGAACTTTCTCAGTTTTTATGTAAATAGCAGATAAAGAGGTGATGATAGAAAATGCCCAATACCAAGAGCAATACCTCCATCGGAACTTCTCCTTGTCCATCGCTTTCATGTGGATGATCGTATTCAAGTTCTTCCTCCTTGATCCAGGACGTATCCTCCTCTTCTCTGACGACGTTGCCTTGAGAGAAGGCAGGAGCATTTGAGGTGCTGCAAATGATTGACCATGAGTCTAATTCATTTTGTCTGTCAATCTCCAGAACAATTCTGTTGAATAGATGTAATAGCCGTACCTCGCAGCGCCTATTGCGATATGCGTGGTTGATGACGAGGACAGGTGAGCGTCGATCGACGGAGGCATGACAAGGGTGAATCGATCTACAACCATCAAATGTTGTCTCGTAATCATCAATGAAAGAAGTTAAAGGTGCATTCACGTCAAGCGACTTTTACGGTAGTAAGACAACGCTAGGTGAGACCGAAAAGGAAGGTCATCAATTGAAAAAAGATAGACTAACCGAGAGTAGTCCTCTTCGCAGGCGGAACCGTAGGAGCAGGCAGGTCGAGAGCCCGCTTGATTTGTGCTGAAATATATGTTATCAATTTTAAATAGCGTTCATTTTTTTATCGAAAACGGGGTAAAAATTGCGTAAACTTACACAGAACCGAGCTCGTTGCCTTCATACCCTTCACTGCTGTCAGACGGGGCGCATTCATTACGGGTTCTAATCTGGGATGAGTCTGCATCTGCTGTTGATTTTGCTGCGGCTTAGATTGTTCGACCACTACCTAGAAATTGTAGGGCATAACAGAAAAGATTATCATTGAATATTATTAGATTGCTAATCTATGCTAATATACTTTCTCTGACAGAGGAGAAGGAAGGGCGATTTCAGGTCCAGCATGGTAACCGTGAAGTTCCTCCATGAATGGAATGAAAACGCTGGCGAATTTGATGAGGAGCACCTGATGAAAAAGAGTATGTAATCGTAAACGTGAATGTTACAGATCAATAATCACAGGCTTAGCAAAGCTTCCGCGGGTCTTCGTGTGCCTTGAACAACTAGCTTTTTTATTGCAGCCGTACTGCAACTCTAACAGAGGTTTTACTTCACTATTTTTAAATCAACTCTCTAGATTACTTACTTCATGCGGCCTCTCCGCAGGCTGTTTCGTGATCGAATTCAGAATCTCATACGCTGCCTCTATCGCAGAGGAATTGTACGAAAAGTTGAAGGACTGCAATTTATTGATTTTGTTTTTGCGACAATTAACTACCGTACCTTTCTATCACGAACTGACTCGATTCCATTCGAGAGAAGCTCACTGATTGTGAACATTAGCTTGTTGAACTGATCGCACTAAATTTGTTTTATTTAATTATATTACTAGCAAAATAAAGTTTGTAAAACCCACTTTTGACCTGCACGCATGCATCGAGGAGTTGAGTTGGCTCTTGTATTCATTGAAGCGATTGACTCGAGCGAGTGGCTGCTCGATCAGACGCATTTCTTCGGAAATTCTGTATCAAGGATCAACCGAGTTTAATCCGATAAAACCATGAAAAGAAGAAATGAATTAACAAATGGATTCCTCATAACCCCCCCCCCACAGCATTCTTCTCCGACAGAGAAGGGGGAGATCTTTGCATATGTACTTGCGCACTTTGCATGAATCGTACTACAAGGCCTGGGCGGAGGGAGCGGTCGCTCTCCCCGCTCATTTCGAATTTTTGCAGTCCGATTACGGTGTGGCGGGAAAATTCAAAAGTTAATCCCCTTGTTCACCCTTTTCTGGAGAGAACAATGGGGGTCAGAATGCTGTGCCCCGTGGCAATGCTCACTTGTTTCCTGTTGGAGGCAGCCGACACTTTCCTTCTTGTGCATATAATTATAACATAATGAGAAGCGAGAATTACCATTGAATTATAATATTTATTTTTTGGAGTCGATCAAGAAGAGTAGTAGAAATTATTATTAACCGATTTGTATGGCAATACATACAATACAATAATCAAAAAAGAAACATTTGCAGCAGCATATATGTGATGGGAGCGTATTAGGGTTTCCCTTTTCAGGTGGCGCCTAGGCGACCTGAACTCATTATTTTCAAAATAACGTTGAATGAATAAAGCCTATTCGACCTGAATGAGAAAGAGAGAAAAGAGGATTAGGTGACCTAGGCGCCCATTCTTCTCATTTCTCGTCACTTCGACTGGTGGACTGGGCTCGCCCATCAAAAAATGAGAGGGATAGATCGAAATGAGATATGTTTCACGTTGCGCTGAGCCATTTCTCACTGTGAAAAACCGCGCAAGGGGTGTTTGTAGATTCAAAATGGCCTGGCAGGTCAGAATAGGCGGACAAAGGAGTCTGACCTGGTCAGGTCGAACAAATTTAAATACCTGATCAGGTCATTCGACCATTTCATTTTTACCTGAATAGGTCAAATGACCTGAAAAGGGAAACCCTAGAGCGTATTCTCGGCGGGAAAATTAACTTTCTCTGTAATTTTTTTTTACTTCGAAACAAATGCGACATTCGTAGTCAGTCCTTGTAGATGTGCTTTACAATGGTGGTTGCTTGCCATCCTTTTCCTGAAACGATGGCTCAGTGATTACAGTGACAAACTTTTTTTAATTTTCACTATAATGATATTTAGCCGATAAATAGCGTAGCTCACCTGCGACATCTGCTCATTGGTTCGCAATTTGGGAAACGACAATGGTTGACGAGTGTTGAACAGTGTTCTGTATCATTGCTGTAGTTACAGCAGGCGAAATGAGAGTGTGTAGACCTCTGAAGAGGTTAGCATAATATTTTATTTTTATTTAATAAAAAGCGAAAGTGAATTAATGAGCACAAATAGACCGGGATTCCTCACGAATTCGTGTTAGCTACTGGATTAATAAAGAAAGGAATTCACGCAATCTGATTGAATCTGAATCTCTGAATGTGCGGTGGGTATGGAATGAGGACAAGGATGGCAAACTCAGTTAGAAAAGGCTCGCCTTATGAACTACTGGAGAATTGCCGAAGCTGAATAAATTTACCATTTACATACAACTATCTCAGAACAGTGAATGGCAAACAAGACACATGTTTTGACACGGGGGATAAAATCAAGAGAAAAAATGTTGGGGTAGGGTCAGATGGAGTAAATTGGATGACGGGGTATGCTATTTGCCTCCCGGCCTCTGCCTCATTTCACAACATGACCGACGCGTATGTCTGGCTGATAATCACAACAGTTGTCTTCTTCAGCAATTCGGCAGTAGTGTCAGCAAAGAGAAAGAGAGAGAGGAAGGGGAGTGAATATTCCGTTCCTTCCTTCCGCACACTGTCTAGATGCTCTGATCTGTTTACATGTTTATACATGTTATTTATGTATTTTTTTATTAAAGTAAGCAAGAATAATGTGAAAGGAAGGGAAGAGGGAGAAGAAGTTTTGCATCGTGCATCATGGTCTTTCTTCATTATAGCTGAAAAGAGAATAAATTATCTTATGACTTAGAGATAAATCAGTACATTCGTAGAAGTAATACCTCTCTAAATACCACTTGCTAATAAATTTGACTCGCCTGTCCAATAATTCCACATGCCCATCTCGCTCCCGCATCTCCCGTTGTTCTCGATGCTTCCGTTCCTCCCAATCCCAGATCATCCGGTCTCTCGTGGACTACCAGAGCTCTGCAGATTGATCTTTGATCTTTGATCTCATTTATCGATCAAACCTTCCAAGGATGGACATGCGGCCATTGAGAGTGAGAAACGCGTCTCTCAACTGAATATTTGTTGCTCCAGAAATCTGGAAATCTATTCAGAATTTATCTCTTTCTCAATACTGATGAGAATAAATTGTGCAGATACGATAAATGAGAGGAAGAACAAAATTAAATCACTTACTGGAGACTCGATATTGCCTAGATCTCCGCGGTGTCTGATAGCGGCATTTTGTGCTCCGTGATTCCTATTGAAGGGATTGTAGTGACCACCCGAAGCGAGACAGCCATTGGAGAGATCTCCCTGAGGAGAATCGATTCGTTAGGGAAGAGGAGATTCGAGTGGTAAAGCTATTGACGTAAAAATGCAAAGGTAATCAAAAGAAGAAACACTTTCTTCATTCACATTCATCTATTGGCTCACCTTCTCATGGACGTGGAATCCGTGGAGACCAGCAGTGAGACCGTTGATGGTTCCATTCAACTGAAGAAAATTCAAAATTAGAATACGCTTGTTCAAATTTGTTTCAAGTTGAGCTAGTTAAAGACTGTGGTGAAGCAGTATGATAGATAAGGGAGGAGATAAGGGGAGATATGGGGTTTCTTCGGATAACTCACTCTCACTCCAGCATTCTCTTGGATGAAATCGACCACACCGACGACTTCCCCAGGTAGATCGCCTGCTCTCGATCTGAAGAGAATCGCACGACCAACTGAAAGATGAGTAGTTATAGACAATCGATGTTTTAAAAATATGAATAAATTTTAAAATTATAAAAAATAAACAGACACTGCACTCGTTGTGCTGCAGCAATCGAGATAAGAGCGCAGAGGAGGAGAGTCTTCATTCTGAAATGAACGACAATAGAAATGTATGGAATAACAGACGAAAACATCAGAGGGAAAATGGAGCCGAGATCGAAAGATGATGAGGAATGAAGTTTATTCGATTCATTTTATATGAGAGAAGGACACCGGGGAAGAGGCGGTACCGAGCGAGATGAGTGAGCTGCTCTGTCACGCGTGCTAAAAAATGTGGCGTGAGCTAGGAGCTCTGTCACGCGTGCTTTAGGATGTGGCGTGAGCTAGGAGCTCTGTCACGCGTGCTAAAAAATGTGGCGTGAGCTAGGAGCTCTGTCACGCGTGCTAAAAAATGTGGCGTGAGCTAGGAGCTCTGTCACGCGTGCTAAAAAAAATGTGGCGTGAGCTAGGAGCTCTCTCACGCGTGCTTTAGGATGTGGCGTGAGCTAGGAGCTCTGTCACGCGTGCTTTAGGATGTGGCGTGAGCTAGGAGCTCTGTCACGCGTGCTTTAGGATGTGGCGTGAGCTAGGAGCTCTGCCGCGCTGAAATAGTAACCAATATCTCTCTCACGAGAGGTATTGGTTACTATTTCAGAACCAGTTCAACTTCGGCGACTGGATGACTCAATCAGGACGACCTTCAATTGCGGACGACACGTGATGATTTCGTCGGTGAGTCAATGTTTTCGAAATCCTTTGTGAATAAAAAAATTCACTTTAAAGTTGAATGACTGGCCCCACTCGGACGCGTACCGTACTAAAGCGACTCCGCACTGCTTCAAGAGGTACGGTAGATTACGGTAGAGGTGATACAATCGTTATAGGGCAGGAAACCAGTAGACTAGTGCCTGACGCGCTTGAATGTAAATGAACATCCTTTCTCACCAAGAAAATAATTGAAATTATAACGGCGCCAAGGGTAAGATGGATTTAAGACACCTTTAGTTCCTTCAATGTTTCGTGCGTTTACTTTCCACAAGTGAAATATTGTCAAATTCAATGATTAATGGGAGAATCGCTCGTCAATTTTTAATCCACTACCTGCACAGCCTTATTGATAAATCCCCCACCCGAGTGAAATATTGAAAACTGCAATGATTAATGGGAGAATCGCTCGTCAATTTTTAATCCACTACCTGCACAGCCTTATTGATAAATCCCCCACTCGAGCACCAGGCCACTGACTGGGTTCGGGTGGCTGAAATAGTAACCAGTGCCTCTCTTACGAGAGGTATTGGTTACTATTTCAGAACCAGTTCAACTTCGGCGACTGGATGACTCAATCAGGACGATCTTCAATTGCGGGCGACACGTGATGATTTCGTCGGTGAGTCAATGTTTTCGAAATCCTTTGTGAATAAAAAAATCACTTTATAGTTGGATGACTGTCCTCTTTCAGACGCGTACTGTACCAAAGGGACTCCACACTGCGTCAAGAGGTACGGAAGACTACGATAGAGGTGGTACAATTATTATAGGGCGAGAAACCAGAAGAGTAGTTCCTGACGCGCTTGAAAGTAAATGATCATCCTCCTCATCAAGAAAATAATTGAAATTATAACGACGCCAAGGGTAAGATAGATTTAGGACACTTTTAGTTCTTTCAATGTTACGTGCGTTTACTTTCCAAAAGTGCAATATTGTCAATTTCAATGATTAATCGCTCGTCAATTTTTAATTCACTACTTGCACGGTCTTATTGAAAAAGACGCGAAAAAAAAGCATTGCCTACTTGACTACCTACCACACCAGAGTAGTGAGCGAAATCAATCGAATTCGCATTAAATTCTTTACTTGCGAGAAGCATTGGCTACTTTTTCAGAATCAGCACGACTTCGGCAGTTGGATGACTCAAAGCGTGGGAGCAGGGCGAGATTCTACTACTACAAATGGAACAAAACGATTTCATTTGTGAGTAAATGTTTTATTTTTCCTATATCAGGTTAAGGATTTCGCTTTACAGTTGATTCACTACAAGTACCATCTCGGGACGGTCGATGCGATGCTCAACGGCTGGAAATTGCGTATATCATTGTAGAAGCATCAACACTAAAATCGAGTTTGATTTGTTTTATTGATTATGTACCTTTGATATTGATCGATAGTTAGCCTGTAGAATAGTCGTTACTTCGCTCTTACAATATGTCGTGAATTCGATATTTCTCTATTCATAATTGTTTTCACATTATTATTCCGGCTTGGGAGTGAATAAAATCTTTTCGAAAGAGCCTCCTCATTTGCTTTATTTCGAAATCGTTTGTAACGATTGTCTATACTTTGCCTACGAGAGTTGCATTTTAACGAGTAGAATTTTATAATATTTAATCTGACTTAAGTATATTGGCCAATAAAAGCAGTTGCACATTTTACTAGTGTGCGGTATTGCCTAAGATAATTGAGGCCTCGTTATTAGTCAAAGTGATTCGAATTTGCTGTTCTTTATTCTTCTTTGTTTTAATGGCCCCAATGTTTCTCATGAATTTAATTGGTTCTGCTGTCCACGTTTGTTCATTTCTGCCTCAATTCATACATGCTGTCCTCTTGCGAGATTCCAAATGCACAACAAGCTAAGCCTCGATGAAAACTTGTTAGTTAATTTTTCACTATTTTCCGATATTCTCCTCTCTTCTGTTAGGGACCCGCATTTCTATTCTCATTTTATTTAGTTTCTTCCTTTAGAGACTTGTGAAGTGTGGCCTTCAAATAGTGTAGTCACAGCAATTACGTTAGGATTCTCATCTTTTATTTATCACCGTTTTGCTTAGCATTTTTCACGTTTCGGTGATTATCTATCTTCCCATCGCAATTACCTACTTTTCTACTTTACTTTTCTACTTTTCATCTTTGTCAACCCAGTATTGAATCATCACTCCCTCATATTCCCTTGTTCATCCTCCTATAAATATTTAAATGTAATCCTTGCTCTTATATCGCTGATTAATTAATCAATGTTATACTATCAATGTTTATAGTATCACGAATGGCCGCTCACTCCCGGACGATCTACCGTGGCCCCTCTGCGACCAGAATGAATAAGACGACTTCGACGAGCGAGAGGATTCGACATGAAGGAGGAAAACGACGACAACGTAAAGGTGACTTACCGATCGATAACTTACGATTACATGAGTGTGAACACTTCATTACTTTGTTTACCTTCTCAGAAATTTATTTCCTCATTTATTATATCCTCTCATTTCTTGTAACTCATTATTTAGTGTGAATTTTCTCACAAAGCCAATAAATTGCGAATTAAACTTGAAGTAAGTGCGACCTCAGTGTAAGTACATCGAATTTAGGCATATTTGCTTCACATTTCTGCTGCCGTTTTAATGGCATTCCTGCTAAATAATCCGCCCACTTTTGTCTTTTTAATCTCTTCCTTAAATTAGTTGGTATTGAATTCTACTGCTACGTTTGCGTACGTTTCATTTATGCATGATAGCGATATCAATTTTGGAGAATTACTATCATAATATCCACTGAATTTACGTTTCATGAGTAACGTTAGTAATGGCCCTATTCGATCTATATTATTTAATAAAATTAGATATTATTAAATTTTATTTTATTTGCAGATGCACGTGAACAAGGTGGCGATCACTCTCAACAAGGACGGAACTTCTCATGCCGACCAAGGAATTTTAAAGCTAAGTTTAGGATGTGGCGTGAGCTAGGAGCTCTGTCACGCGTGCTTTAGGATGTGGCGTGAGCTAGGAGCTCTGTCACGCGTGCTAAAAAATGTGGCGTGAGCTAGGAGCTCTGTCACGCGTGCTTTAGGATGTGGCGTGAGCTAGGAGTTCTGTCACGCGTGCTTTAGGATGTGGCGTGAGCTAGGAGCTCTGTCACGCGTGCTAAAAAATGTGGCGTGAGCTAGGAGCTCTGTCACGCGTGCTTTAGGATGTGGCGTGAGCTAGGAGCTCTGTCACGCGTGCTAAAAAATGTGGCGTGAGCTAGGAGCTCTGTCACGCGTGCTAAAAAAATGTGGCGTGAGCTAGGAGCTCTGTCACGCGTGCTTTAGGATGTGGCGTGAGCTAGGAGCTCTGTCACGCGTGCTAAAAAATGTGGCGTGAGCTAGGAGCTCTGTCACGCGTGCTAAAAAATGTGCTTTAGGATGTGGCGTGAGCTAGGAGCTCTGTCACGCGTGCTAAAAAAATGTGGCGTGAGCTAGGAGCTCTGTCACGCGTGCTAAAAAATGTGGCGTGAGCTAGGAGCTCTGTCACGCTTGCTAAAAAATGTGGCGTGAGCTAGGAGCTCTGTCACGCGTGCTAAAAAATGTGCTTTAGGATGTGGCGTGAGCTAGGAGCTCTGTCACGCGTGCTAAAAAAATGTGGCGTGAGCTAGGAGCTCTGTCACGCGTGCTAAAAAATGTGCTTTAGGATGTGGCGTGAGCTAGGAGCTCTGTCACGCGTGCTAAAAAATGTGGCGTGAGCTAGGAGCTCTGTCACGCGTGCTAAAAATGTGCTTTAGGATGTGGCGTGAGCTAGGAGCTCTGCCACGCGTGCTAAAAAAATGTGGCGTGAGCTAGGAGCTCTGTCACGCGTGCTAAAAAATGTGCTTTAGGATGTGGCGTGAGCTAGGAGCTCTGTCACGCGTGCTAAAAATGTGCTTTAGGATGTGGCGTGAGCTAGGAGCTCTGCCACGCGTGCTAAAAAAAATGTGGCGTGAGCTAGGAGCTCTGTCACGCGTGCTAAAAAATGTGCTTTAGGATGTGGCGTGAGCTAGGAGCTCTGTCACGCGTGCTAAAAAATGTGCTTTAGGATATGGCGTGAGCTAGGAGCTCTGTCACGCGTGCTAAAAAAATGTGGCGTGAGCTAGGAGCTCTGACACGCGTGCTAAAAAATGTGGCGTGAGCTAGGAGCTCTGTCACGCGTGCTAAAAAATGTGCTTTAGGATGTGGCGTGAGCTAGGAGCTCTGTCACGCGTGCTAAAAAAATGTGGCGTGAGCTAGGAGCTCTGTCACGCGTGCTAAAAAATGTGGCGTGAGCTAGGAGCTCTGTCACGCTTGCTAAAAAATGTGGCGTGAGCTAGGAGCTCTGTCACGCGTGCTAAAAAATGTGCTTTAGGATGTGGCGTGAGCTAGGAGCTCTGTCACGCGTGCTAAAAAATGTGCTTTAGGATGTGGCGTGAGCTAGGAGCTCTGTCACGCGTGCTAAAAAATGTGGCGTGAGCTAGGAGCTCTGTCACGCTTGCTAAAAAATGTGGCGTGAGCTAGGAGCTCTGTCACGCGTGCTAAAAAATGTGCTTTAGGATGTGGCGTGAGCTAGGAGCTCTGTCACGCGTGCTAAAAAATGTGGCGTGAGCTAGGAGCTCTGTCACGCGTGCTAAAATGTGCTTTAGGATGTGGCGTGAGCTAGGAGCTCTGCCACGCGTGCTAAAAAAATGTGGCGTGAGCTAGGAGCTCTGTCACGCGTGCTAAAAAATGTGCTTTAGGATGTGGCGTGAGCTAGGAGCTCTGTCACGCGTGCTAAAAATGTGCTTTAGGATGTGGCGTGAGCTAGGAGCTCTGCCACGCGTGCTAAAAAAATGTGGCGTGAGCTAGGAGCTCTGTCACGCGTGCTAAAAAATGTGCTTTAGGATGTGGCGTGAGCTAGGAGCTCTGTCACGCGTGCTAAAAATGTGCTTTAGGATGTGGCGTGAGCTAGGAGCTCTGCCACGCGTGCTAAAAAAATGTGGCGTGAGCTAGGAGCTCTGTCACGCGTGCTAAAAAATGTGCTTTAGGATGTGGCGTGAGCTAGGAGCTCTGTCACGCGTGCTAAAAAATGTGGCGTGAGCTAGGAGCTCTGTCACGCGTGCTAAAAATGTGCTTTAGGATGTGGCGTGAGCTAGGAGCTCTGTCACGCGTGCTAAAAAAATGTGGCGTGAGCTAGGAGCTCTGTCACGCGTGCTAAAAAATGTGCTTTAGGATGTGGCGTGAGCTAGGAGCTCTGTCACGCGTGCTAAAAAATGTGGCGTGAGCTAGGAGCTCTGTCACGCGTGCTAAAAAATGTGGCGTGAGCTAGGAGCTCTGTCACGCGTGCTTTAGGATGTGGCGTGAGCTAGGAGCTCTGTCACGCGTGCTAAAAAATGTGGCGTGAGCTAGGAGCTCTGTCACGCGTGCTAAAAAATGTGGCGTGAGCTAGGAGCTCTGTCACGCGTGCTAAAAAAATGTGGCGTGAGCTAGGAGCTCTGTCACGCGTGCTAAAAAATGTGGCGTGAGCTAGGAGCTCTGTCACGCGTGCTTTAGGATGTGGCGTGAGCTAGGAGCTCTGTCACGCGTGCTTTAGGATGTGGCGTGAGCTAGGAGCTCTGCCGCGCTGAAATAGTAACCAATATCTCTCTCACGAGAGGTATTGGTTACTATGTCAGAACCAGTTCAACTTCGGCGACTGGATGACTCAATCAGGACGACCTTCAATTGCGGACGACACGTGATGATTTCGTCGGTGAGTCAATGTTTTCGAAATCCTTTGTGAATAAAAAAATTCACTTTAAAGTTGAATGACTGGCCCCACTCGGACGCGTACCGTACTAAAGCGACTCCGCACTGCTTCAAGAGGTACGGTAGATTACGGTAGAGGTGATACAATCGTTATAGGGCAGGAAACCAGTAGACTAGTGCCTGACGCGCTTGAATGTAAATGAACATCCTTTCTCACCAAGAAAATAATTGAAATTATAACGGCGCCAAGGGTAAGATGGATTTAAGACACCTTTAGTTCCTTCAATGTTTCGTGCGTTTACTTTCCACAAGTGAAATATTGTCAAATTCAATGATTAATGGGAGAATCGCTCGTCAATTTTTAATCCACTACCTGCACAGCCTTATTGATAAATCCCCCACCCGAGTGAAATATTGAAAACTGCAATGATTAATGGGAGAATCGCTCGTCAATTTTTAATCCACTACCTGCACAGCCTTATTGATAAATCCCCCACTCGAGCACCAGGCCACTGACTGGGTTCGGGTGGCTGAAATAGTAACCAGTGCCTCTCTTACGAGAGGTATTGGTTACTATTTCAGAACCAGTTCAACTTCGGCGACTGGATGACTCAATCAGGACGATCTTCAATTGCGGGCGACACGTGATGATTTCGTCGGTGAGTTAATGTTTTCGAATTCTTTTGTGAATAAAAAAATCACTTTATAGTTGGATGACTGTCCTCTTTCGGACGCGTACTGTACCAAAGGGACTCCACACTGCGTCAAGAGGTACGGTAGACTACGATAGAGGTGGTACAATTATTATAGGGCGAGAAACCAGAAGAGTAGTTCCTGACGCGCTTGAAAGTAAATGATCATCCTCCTCATCAAGAAAATAATTGAAATTATAACGACGCCAAGGGTAAGATAGATTTAGGACACTTTTAGTTCTTTCAATGTTACGTGCGTTTACTTTCCAAAAGTGCAATATTGTCAATTTCAATGATTAATCGCTCGTCAATTTTTAATTCACTACTTGCACGGTCTTATTGAAAAAGACGCGAAAAAAAGCATTGCCTACTTGACTACCTACCACACCAGAGTAGTGAGCGAAATCAATCGAATTCGCCTTAAATTCTTTACTTGCGAGAAGCATTGGCTACTTTTTCAGAATCAGCACGACTTCGGCAGTTGGATGACTCAAAGCGTGGGAGCAGGGCGAGATTCTACTACTACAAATGGAACAAAACGATTTCATTTGTGAGTAAATGTTTTATTTTTCCTATATCAGGTTAAGGATTTCGCTTTACAGTTGATTCACTACAAGTACCATCTCGGGACGGTCGATGCGATGCTCAACGGCTGGAAATTGCTTATATCATTGTAGAAGCATCAACACTAAAATCGAGTTTGATTTGTTTTATTGATTATGTACCTTTGATATTGATCGATAGTTAGCCTGTAGAATAGTCGTTACTTCGCTCTTACAATATGTCGTGAATTCGATATTTCTCTATTCATAATTGTTTTCACATTATTATTCCGGCTTGGGAGTGAATAAAATCTTTTCGAGAGAGCCTCCTCATTTGCTTTATTTCGAAATCGTTTGTAACGATTGTCTATACTTTGCCTACGAGAGTTGCATTTTAACGAGTAGAATTTTATAATATTTAATCTGACTTAAGTATATTGGCCAATAAAAGCAGTTGCACATTTTACTAGTGTGCGGTATTGCCTAAGATAATTGAGGCCTCGTTATTAGTCAAAGTGATTCGAATTTGCTGTTCTTTATTCTTCGTTGTTTTAATGGCCCCAATGTTTCTCATGAATTTAATTGGTTCTGCTGTCCACGTTTGTTCATTTCTGCCTCAATTCATACATGCTGTCCTCTTGCGAGATTCCAAATGCACAACAAGCTAAGCCTCGATGAAAACTTGTTAGTTAATTTTTCACTATTTTCCGATATTCTCCTCTCTTCTGTTAGGGACCCGCATTTCTATTCTCATTTTATTTAGTTTCTTCCTTTAGAGACTTGTGAAGTGTGGCCTTCAAATAGTGTAGTCACAGCAATTACGTTAGGATTCTCATCTTTTATTTATCACCGTTTTGCTTAGCATTTTTCACGTTTCGGTGATTATCTATCTTCCCATCGCAATTACCTACTTTTCTACTTTACTTTTCTACTTTTCATCTTTGTCAACCCAGTATTGAATCATCACTCCCTCATATTCCCTTGTTCATCCTCCTATAAATATTTAAATGTAATCCTTGCTCTTATATCGCTGATTAATTAATCAATGTTATACTATCAATGTTTATAGTATCACGAATGGCCGCTCACTCCCGGACGATCTACCGTGGCCCCTCTGCGACCAGAATGAATAAGACGACTTCGACGAGCGAGAGGATTCGACATGAAGGAGGAAAACGACGACAACGTAAAGGTGACTTACCGATCGATAACTTACGATTACATGAGTGTGAACACTTCATTACTTTGTTTACCTTCTCAGAAATTTATTTCCTCATTTATTATATCCTCTCATTTCTTGTAACTCATTATTTAGTGTGAATTTTCTCACAAAGCCAATAAATTGCGAATTAAACTTGAAGTAAGTGCGACCTCAGTGTAAGTACATCGAATTTAGGCATATTTGCTTCACATTTCTGCTGCCGTTTTAATGGCATTCCTGCTAAATAATCCGCCCACTTTTGTCTTTTTAATCTCTTCCTTAAATTAGTTGGTATTGAATTCTACTGCTACGTTTGCGTACGTTTCATTTATGCATGATAGCGATATCAATTTTGGAGAATTACTATCATAATATCCACTGAATTTACGTTTCATGAGTAACGTTAGTAATGGCCCTATTCGATCTATATTATTTAATAAAATTAGATATTATTAAATTTTATTTTATTTGCAGATGCACGTGAACAAGGTGGCGATCACTCTCAACAAGGACGGAACTTCTCATGCCGACCAAGGAATTTTAAAGCTAAGTTTAGGATGTGGCGTGAGCTAGGAGCTCTGTCACGCGTGCTTTAGGATGTGGCGTGAGCTAGGAGCTCTGTCACGCGTGCTAAAAAATGTGGCGTGAGCTAGGAGCTCTGTCACGCGTGCTTTAGGATGTGGCGTGAGCTAGGAGTTCTGTCACGCGTGCTTTAGGATGTGGCGTGAGCTAGGAGCTCTGTCACGCGTGCTAAAAAATGTGGCGTGAGCTAGGAGCTCTGTCACGCGTGTTAAAAAATGTGGCGTGAGCTAGGAGCTCTGTCACGCGTGCTTTAGGATGTGGCGTGAGCTAGGAGCTCTGTCACGCGTGCTAAAAATGTGCTTTAGGATGTGGCGTGAGCTAGGAGCTCTGTCACGCGTGCTAAAAAATGTGGCGTGAGCTAGGAGCTCTGTCACGCGTGCTTTAGGATGTGGCGTGAGCTAGGAGCTCTGTCACGCGTGCTAAAAAATGTGGCGTGAGCTAGGAGCTCTGTCACGCGTGCTAAAAAAATGTGGCGTGAGCTAGGAGCTCTGTCACGCGTGCTTTAGGATGTGGCGTGAGCTAGGAGCTCTGTCACGCGTGCTAAAAAATGTGGCGTGAGCTAGGAGCTCTGTCACGCGTGCTAAAAAATGTGCTTTAGGATGTGGCGTGAGCTAGGAGCTCTGTCACGCGTGCTAAAAAAATGTGGCGTGAGCTAGGAGCTCTGTCACGCGTGCTAAAAAATGTGGCGTGAGCTAGGAGCTCTGTCACGCTTGCTAAAAAATGTGGCGTGAGCTAGGAGCTCTGTCACGCGTGCTAAAAATGTGCTTTAGGATGTGGCGTGAGCTAGGAGCTCTGTCACGCGTGCTAAAAAAATGTGGCGTGAGCTAGGAGCTCTGTCACGCGTGCTAAAAATGTGCTTTAGGATGTGGCGTGAGCTAGGAGCTCTGTCACGCGTGCTAAAAAATGTGGCGTGAGCTAGGAGCTCTGTCACGCGTGCTAAAAATGTGCTTTAGGATGTGGCGTGAGCTAGGAGCTCTGCCACGCGTGCTAAAAAAAATGTGGCGTGAGCTAGGAGCTCTGTCACGCGTGCTAAAAAATGTGCTTTAGGATGTGGCGTGAGCTAGGAGCTCTGTCACGCGTGCTAAAAATGTGCTTTAGGATGTGGCGTGAGCTAGGAGCTCTGCCACGCGTGCTAAAAAAAATGTGGCGTGAGCTAGGAGCTCTGTCACGCGTGCTAAAAAATGTGCTTTAGGATATGGCGTGAGCTAGGAGCTCTGTCACGCGTGCTAAAAAAATGTGGCGTGAGCTAGGAGCTCTGTCACGCGTGCTAAAAAATGTGGCGTGAGCTAGGAGCTCTGTCACGCGTGCTAAAAAATGTGCTTTAGGATGTGGCGTGAGCTAGGAGCTCTGTCACGCGTGCTAAAAAAATGTGGCGTGAGCTAGGAGCTCTGTCACGCGTGCTAAAAAATGTGGCGTGAGCTAGGAGCTCTGTCACGCTTGCTAAAAAATGTGGCGTGAGCTAGGAGCTCTGTCACGCGTGCTAAAAAATGTGCTTTAGGATGTGGCGTGAGCTAGGAGCTCTGTCACGCGTGCTAAAAAATGTGGCGTGAGCTAGGAGCTCTGTCACGCGTGCTAAAAATGTGCTTTAGGATGTGGCGTGAGCTAGGAGCTCTGCCACGCGTGCTAAAAAAATGTGGCGTGAGCTAGGAGCTCTGTCACGCGTGCTAAAAAATGTGCTTTAGGATGTGGCGTGAGCTAGGAGCTCTGTCACGCGTGCTAAAAATGTGCTTTAGGATGTGGCGTGAGCTAGGAGCTCTGCCACGCGTGCTAAAAAAAATGTGGCGTGAGCTAGGAGCTCTGTCACGCGTGCTAAAAAATGTGCTTTAGGATGTGGCGTGAGCTAGGAGCTCTGTCACGCGTGCTAAAAAATGTGCTTTAGGATATGGCGTGAGCTAGGAGCTCTGTCACGCGTGCTAAAAAAAATGTGGCGTGAGCTAGGAGCTCTGTCACGCGTGCTAAAAAATGTGGCGTGAGCTAGGAGCTCTGTCACGCGTGCTAAAAATGTGCTTTAGGATGTGGCGTGAGCTAGGAGCTCTGTCACGCGTGCTAAAAAATGTGGCGTGAGCTAGGAGCTCTGTCACGCGTGCTAAAAAATGTGGCGTGAGCTAGGAGCTCTGTCACGCTTGCTAAAAAATGTGGCGTGAGCTAGGAGCTCTGTCACGCGTGCTAAAAAATGTGCTTTAGGATGTGGCGTGAGCTAGGAGCTCTGTCACGCGTGCTAAAAAAATGTGGCGTGAGCTAGGAGCTCTGTCACGCGTGCTAAAAAATGTACTTTAGGATGTGGCGTGAGCTAGGAGCTCTGTCACGTGTGCTAAAAAATGTGGCGTGAGCTAGGAGCTCTGTCACGCGTGCTAAAAATGTGCTTTAGGATGTGGCGTGAGCTAGGAGCTCTGTCACGCGTGCTAAAAAAATGTGGCGTGAGCTAGGAGCTCTGTCACGCGTGCTAAAAAAATGTGCTTTAGGATGTGGCGTGAGCTAGGAGCTCTGTCACGCGTGCTAAAAAAAATGTGGCGTGAGCTAGGAGCTCTGTCACGCGTGCTAAAAAATGTGGCGTGAGCTAGGAGCTCTGTCACGCTTGCTAAAAAATGTGGCGTGAGCTAGGAGCTCTGTCACGCGTGCTAAAAATGTGCTTTAGGATGTGGCGTGAGCTAGGAGCTCTGTCACGCGTGCTAAAAAAATGTGGCGTGAGCTAGGAGCTCTGTCACGCGCGCTAAAAAATGTGCTTTAGGATGTGGCGTGAGCTAGGAGCTCTGTCACGCGTGCTAAAAAATGTGGCGTGAGCTAGGAGCTCTGTCACGCGTGCTAAAAATGTGCTTTAGGATGTGGCGTGAGCTAGGAGCTCTGTCACGCGTGCTAAAAAAATGTGGCGTGAGCTAGGAGCTCTGTCACGCGTGCTAAAAAATGTGCTTTAGGATGTGGCGTGAGCTAGGAGCTCTGTCACGCGTGCTAAAAAAAATGTGGCGTGAGCTAGGAGCTCTGTCACGCGTGCTAAAAAATGTGGCGTGAGCTAGGAGCTCTGTCACGCGTGCTAAAAAATGTGGCGTGAGCTAGGAGCTCTGTCACGCGTGCTAAAAATGTGCTTTAGGATGTGGCGTGAGCTAGGAGCTCTGTCACGCGTGCTAAAAAAAATGTGGCGTGAGCTAGGAGCTCTGTCACGCGTGCTAAAAAATGTGCTTTAGGATGTGGCGTGAGCTAGGAGCTCTGTCACGCGTGCTAAAAAATGTGGCGTGAGCTAGGAGCTCTGTCACGCGTGCTAAAAATGTGGCGTGAGCTAGGAGCTCTGTCACGCGTGCTTTAGGATGTGGCGTGAGCTAGGAGCTCTGTCACGCGTGCTAAAAAATGTGGCGTGAGCTAGGAGCTCTGTCACGCGTGCTAAAAAATGTGGCGTGAGCTAGGAGCTCTGTCACGCGTGCTAAAAAAATGTGGCGTGAGCTAGGAGCTCTGTCACGCGTGCTAAAAAATGTGGCGTGAGCTAGGAGCTCTGTCACGCGTGCTTTAGGATGTGGCGTGAGCTAGGAGCTCTGTCACGCGTGCTTTAGGATGTGGCGTGAGCTAGGAGCTCTGCCGCGCTGAAATAGTAACCAATATCTCTCTCACGAGAGGTATTGGTTACTATGTCAGAACCAGTTCAACTTCGGCGACTGGATGACTCAATCAGGACGACCTTCAATTGCGGACGACACGTGATGATTTCGTCGGTGAGTCAATGTTTTCGAAATCCTTTGTGAATAAAAAAATTCACTTTAAAGTTGAATGACTGGCCCCACTCGGACGCGTACCGTACTAAAGCGACTCCGCACTGCTTCAAGAGGTACGGTAGATTACGGTAGAGGTGATACAATCGTTATAGGGCAGGAAACCAGTAGACTAGTGCCTGACGCGCTTGAATGTAAATGAACATCCTTTCTCACCAAGAAAATAATTGAAATTATAACGGCGCCAAGGGTAAGATGCATTTAAGACACCTTTAGTTCCTTCAATGTTTCGTGCGTTTACTTTCCACAAGTGAAATATTGTCAAATTCAATGATTAATGGGAGAATCGCTCGTCAATTTTTAATCCACTACCTGCACAGCCTTATTGATAAATCCCCCACTCGAGCACCAGGCCACTGACTGGGTTCGGGTGGCTGAAATAGTAACCAGTGCCTCTCTTACGAGAGGTATTGGTTACTATTTCAGAACCAGTTCAACTTCGGCGACTGGATGACTCAATCAGGACGATCTTCAATTGCGGGCGACACGTGATGATTTCGTCGGTGAGTCAATGTTTTCGAAATCCTTTGTGAATAAAAAAATCACTTTATAGTTGGATGACTGTCCTCTTTCGGACGCGTACTGTACCAAAGGGACTCCACACTGCGTCAAGAGGTACGGTAGACTACGATAGAGGTGGTACAATTATTATAGGGCGAGAAACCAGAAGAGTAGTTCCTGACGCGCTTGAAAGTAAATGATCATCCTCCTCATCAAGAAATAATTGAAATTATAACGACGCCAAGGGTAAGATAGATTTAGGACACTTTTAGTTCTTTCAATGTTACGTGCGTTTACTTTCCAAAAGTGCAATATTGTCAATTTCAATGATTAATCGCTCGTCAATTTTTAATTCACTACTTGCACGGTCTTATTGAAAAAGACGCGAAAAAAAAGCATTGCCTACTTGACTACCTACCACACCAGAGTAGTGAGCGAAATCAATCGAATTCGCATTAAATTCTTTACTTGCGAGAAGCATTGGCTACTTTTTCAGAATCAGCACGACTTCGGCAGTTGGATGACTCAAAGCGTGGGAGCAGGGCGAGATTCTACTACTACAAATGGAACAAAACGATTTCATTTGTGAGTAAATGTTTTATTTTTCCTATATCAGGTTAAGGATTTCGCTTTACAGTTGATTGACTACAAGTACCATCTCGGGACGGTCGATGCGATGCTCAACGGCTGGAAATTGCTTATATCATTGTAGAAGCATCAACACTAAAATCGAGTTTGATTTGTTTTATTGATTATGTACCTTTGATATTGATCGATAGTTAGCCTGTAGAATAGTCGTTACTTCGCTCTTACAATATGTCGTGAATTCGATATTTCTCTATTCATAATTGTTTTCACATTATTATTCCGGCTTGGGAGTGAATAAAATCTTTTCGAAAGAGCCTCCTCATTTGCTTTATTTCGAAATCGTTTGTAACGATTGTCTATACTTTGCCTACGAGAGTTGCATTTTAACGAGTAGAATTTTATAATATTTAATCTGACTTAAGTATATTGGCCAATAAAAGCAGTTGCACATTTTACTAGTGTGCGGTATTGCCTAAGATAATTGAGGCCTCGTTATTAGTCAAAGTGATTCGAATTTGCTGTTCTTTATTCTTCTTTGTTTTAATGGCCCCAATGTTTCTCATGAATTTAATTGGTTCTGCTGTCCACGTTTGTTCATTTCTGCCTCAATTCATACATGCTGTCCTCTTGCGAGATTCCAAATGCACAACAAGCTAAGCCTCGATGAAAACTTGTTAGTTAATTTTTCACTATTTTCCGATATTCTCCTCTCTTCTGTTAGGGACCCGCATTTCTATTCTCATTTTATTTAGTTTCTTCCTTTAGAGACTTGTGAAGTGTGGCCTTCAAATAGTGTAGTCACAGCAATTACGTTAGGATTCTCATCTTTTATTTATCACCGTTTTGCTTAGCATTTTTCACGTTTCGGTGATTATCTATCTTCCCATCGCAATTACCTACTTTTCTACTTTACTTTTCTACTTTTCATCTTTGTCAACCCAGTATTGAATCATCACTCCCTCATATTCCCTTGTTCATCCTCCTATAAATATTTAAATGTAATCCTTGCTCTTATATCGCTGATTAATTAATCAATGTTATACTATCAATGTTTATAGTATCACGAATGGCCGCTCACTCCCGGACGATCTACCGTGGCCCCTCTGCGACCAGAATGAATAAGACGACTTCGACGAGCGAGAGGATTCGACATGAAGGAGGAAAACGACGACAACGTAAAGGTGACTTACCGATCGATAACTTACGATTACATGAGTGTGAACACTTCATTACTTTGTTTACCTTCTCAGAAATTTATTTCCTCATTTATTATATCCTCTCATTTCTTGTAACTCATTATTTAGTGTGAATTTTCTCACAAAGCCAATAAATTGCGAATTAAACTTGAAGTAAGTGCGACCTCAGTGTAAGTACATCGAATTTAGGCATATTTGCTTCACATTTCTGCTGCCGTTTTAATGGCATTCCTGCTAAATAATCCGCCCACTTTTGTCTTTTTAATCTCTTCCTTAAATTAGTTGGTATTGAATTCTACTGCTACGTTTGCGTACGTTTCATTTATGCATGATAGCGATATCAATTTTGGAGAATTACTATCATAATATCCACTGAATTTACGTTTCATGAGTAACGTTAGTAATGGCCCTATTCGATCTATATTATTTAATAAAATTAGATATTATTAAATTTTATTTATTTGCAGATGCACGTGAACAAGGTGGCGATCACTCTCAACAAGGACGGAACTTCTCATGCCGACCAAGGAATTTTAAAGCTAAGTTTAGGATGTGGCGTGAGCTAGGAGCTCTGTCACGCGTGCTTTAGGATGTGGCGTGAGCTAGGAGCTCTGTCACGCGTGCTAAAAAATGTGGCGTGAGCTAGGAGCTCTGTCACGCGTGCTTTAGGATGTGGCGTGAGCTAGGAGTTCTGTCACGCGTGCTTTAGGATGTGGCGTGAGCTAGGAGCTCTGTCACGCGTGCTAAAAAATGTGGCGTGAGCTAGGAGCTCTGTCACGCGTGTTAAAAAATGTGGCGTGAGCTAGGAGCTCTGTCACGCGTGCTTTAGGATGTGGCGTGAGCTAGGAGCTCTGTCACGCGTGCTAAAATGTGCTTTAGGATGTGGCGTGAGCTAGGAGCTCTGTCACGCGTGCTAAAAAATGTGGCGTGAGCTAGGAGCTCTGTCACGCGTGCTTTAGGATGTGGCGTGAGCTAGGAGCTCTGTCACGCGTGCTAAAAATGTGGCGTGAGCTAGGAGCTCTGTCACGCGTGCTAAAAAATGTGGCGTGAGCTAGGAGCTCTGTCACGCGTGCTTTAGGATGTGGCGTGAGCTAGGAGCTCTGTCACGCGTGCTAAAAAATGTGGCGTGAGCTAGGAGCTCTGTCACGCGTGCTAAAAAATGTGCTTTAGGATGTGGCGTGAGCTAGGAGCTCTGTCACGCGTGCTAAAAAAATGTGGCGTGAGCTAGGAGCTCTGTCACGCGTGCTAAAAAATGTGGCGTGAGCTAGGAGCTCTGTCACGCTTGCTAAAAAATGTGGCGTGAGCTAGGAGCTCTGTCACGCGTGCTAAAAAATGTGATTTAGGATGTGGCGTGAGCTAGGAGCTCTGTCACGCGTGCTAAAAAAATGTGGCGTGAGCTAGGAGCTCTGTCACGCGTGCTAAAAATGTGCTTTAGGATGTGGCGTGAGCTAGGAGCTCTGCCACGCGTGCTAAAAAAATGTGGCGTGAGCTAGGAGCTCTGTCACGCGTGCTAAAAAATGTGCTTTAGGATGTGGCGTGAGCTAGGAGCTCTGTCACGCGTGCTAAAAATGTGCTTTAGGATGTGGCGTGAGCTAGGAGCTCTGCCACGCGTGCTAAAAAAAATGTGGCGTGAGCTAGGAGCTCTGTCACGCGTGCTAAAAAATGTGCTTTAGGATGTGGCGTGAGCTAGGAGCTCTGTCACGCGTGCTAAAAATGTGCTTTAGGATATGGCGTGAGCTAGGAGCTCTGTCACGCGTGCTAAAAAAAATGTGGCGTGAGCTAGGAGCTCTGTCACGCGTGCTAAAAAATGTGGCGTGAGCTAGGAGCTCTGTCACGCGTGCTAAAAAATGTGCTTTAGGATGTGGCGTGAGCTAGGAGCTCTGTCACGCGTGCTAAAAAAATGTGGCGTAAGCTAGGAGCTCTGTCACGCTTGCTAAAAAATGTGGCGTGAGCTAGGAGCTCTGTCACGCGTGCTAAAAAATGTGCTTTAGGATGTGGCGTGAGCTAGGAGCTCTGTCACGCGTGCTAAAAAAATGTGGCGTGAGCTAGGAGCTCTGTCACGCGTGCTAAAAAATGTACTTTAGGATGTGGCGTGAGCTAGGAGCTCTGTCACGCGTGCTAAAAAATGTGGCGTGAGCTAGGAGCTCTGTCACGCGTGCTAAAAAATGTGGCGTGAGCTAGGAGCTCTGTCACGCGTGCTAAAAAATGTGGCGTGAGCTAGGAGCTCTGTCACGCTTGCTAAAAAATGTGGCGTGAGCTAGGAGCTCTGTCACGCGTGCTAAAAAATGTGCTTTAGGATGTGGCGTGAGCTAGGAGCTCTGTCACGCGTGCTAAAAAAATGTGGCGTGAGCTAGGAGCTCTGTCACGCGCGCTAAAAAATGTGCTTTAGGATGTGGCGTGAGCTAGGAGCTCTGTCACGCGTGCTAAAAAATGTGGCGTGAGCTAGGAGCTCTGTCACGCGTGCTAAAAATGTGCTTTAGGATGTGGCGTGAGCTAGGAGCTCTGTCACGCGTGCTAAAAAAAATGTGGCGTGAGCTAGGAGCTCTGTCACGCGTGCTAAAAAATGTGCTTTAGGATGTGGCGTGAGCTAGGAGCTCTGTCACGCGTGCTAAAAAAAATGTGGCGTGAGCTAGGAGCTCTGTCACGCGTGCAAAAAAATGTGGCGTGAGCTAGGAGCTCTGTCACGCGTGCTAAAAAATGTGGCGTGAGCTAGGAGCTCTGTCACGCGTGCTAAAAAATGTGCTTTAGGATGTGGCGTGAGCTAGGAGCTCTGTCACGCGTGCTAAAAAAAATGTGGCGTGAGCTAGGAGCTCTGTCACGCGTGCTAAAAAAATGTGGCGTGAGCTAGGAGCTCTGTCACGCGTGCTAAAAAATGTGGCGTGAGCTAGGAGCTCTGTCACGCGTGCTAAAAAATGTGGCGTGAGCTAGGAGCTCTGTCACGCGTGCTAAAAAATGTGGCGTGAGCTAGGAGCTCTGTCACGCGTGCTTTAGGATGTGGCGTGAGCTAGGAGCTCTGTCACGCGTGCTAAAAAATGTGGCGTGAGCTAGGAGCTCTGTCACGCGTGCTAAAAAATGTGGCGTGAGCTAGGAGCTCTGTCACGCGTGCTAAAAAAATGTGGCGTGAGCTAGGAGCTCTGTCACGCGTGCTAAAAAATGTGGCGTGAGCTAGGAGCTCTGTCACGCGTGCTTTAGGATGTGGCGTGAGCTAGGAGCTCTGTCACGCGTGCTTTAGGATGTGGCGTGAGCTAGGAGCTCTGCCGCGCTGAAATAGTAACCAATATCTCTCTCACGAGAGGTATTGGTTACTATGTCAGAACCAGTTCAACTTCGGCGACTGGATGACTCAATCAGGACGACCTTCAATTGCGGACGACACGTGATGATTTCGTCGGTGAGTCAATGTTTTCGAAATCCTTTGTGAATAAAAAAATTCACTTTAAAGTTGAATGACTGGCCCCACTCGGACGCGTACCGTACTAAAGCGACTCCGCACTGCTTCAAGAGGTACGGTAGATTACGGTAGAGGTGATACAATCGTTATAGGGCAGGAAACCAGTAGACTAGTGCCTGACGCGCTTGAATGTAAATGAACATCCTTTCTCACCAAGAAAATAATTGAAATTATAACGGCGCCAAGGGTAAGATGGATTTAAGACACCTTTAGTTCCTTCAATGTTTCGTGCGTTTACTTTCCACAAGTGAAATATTGTCAAATTCAATGATTAATGGGAGAATCGCTCGTCAATTTTTAATCCACTACCTGCACAGCCTTATTGATAAATCCCCACTCGAGCACCAGGCCACTGACTGGGTTCGGGTGGCTGAAATAGTAACCAGTGCCTCTCTTACGAGAGGTATTGGTTACTATTTCAGAACCAGTTCAACTTCGGCGACTGGATGACTCAATCAGGACGATCTTCAATTGCGGGCGACTCGTGATGATTTCGTCGGTGAGTCAATGTTTTCGAAATCCTTTGTGAATAAAAAAATCACTTTATAGTTGGATGACTGTCCTCTTTCGGACGCGTACTGTACCAAAGGGACTCCACACTGCGTCAAGAGGTACGGTAGACTACGATAGAGGTGGTACAATTATTATAGGGCGAGAAACCAGAAGAGTAGTTCCTGACGCGCTTGAAAGTAAATGATCATCCTCCTCATCAAGAAAATAATTGAAATTATAACGACGCCAAGGGTAAGATAGATTTAGGACACTTTTAGTTCTTTCAATGTTACGTGCGTTTACTTTCCAAAAGTGCAATATTGTCAATTTCAATGATTAATCGCTCGTCAATTTTTAATTCACTACTTGCACGGTCTTATTGAAAAAGACGCGAAAAAAAGCATTGCCTACTTGACTACCTACCACACCAGAGTAGTGAGCGAAATCAATCGAATTCGCCTTAAATTCTTTACTTGCGAGAAGCATTGGCTACTTTTTCAGAATCAGCACGACTTCGGCAGTTGGATGACTCAAAGCGTGGGAGCAGGCGAGATTCTACTACTACAAATGGAACAAAACGATTTCATTTGTGAGTAAATGTTTTATTTTTCCTATATCAGGTTAAGGATTCGCTTTACAGTTGATTGACTACAAGTACCATCTCGGGACGGTCGATGCGATGCTCAACGGCTGGAAATTGCTTATATCATTGTAGAAGCATCAACACTAAAATCGAGTTTGATTTGTTTTATTGATTATGTACCTTTGATATTGATCGATAGTTAGCCTGTAGAATAGTCGTTACTTCGCTCTTACAATATGTCGTGAATTCGATATTTCTCTATTCATAATTGTTTTCACATTATTATTCCGGCTTGGGAGTGAATAAAATCTTTTCGAAAGAGCCTCCTCATTTGCTTTATTTCGAAATCGTTTGTAACGATTGTCTATACTTTGCCTACGAGAGTTGCATTTTAACGAGTAGAATTTTATAATATTTAATCTGACTTAAGTATATTGGCCAATAAAAGCAGTTGCACATTTTACTAGTGTGCGGTATTGCCTAAGATAATTGAGGCCTCGTTATTAGTCAAAATGATTCGAATTTGCTGTTCTTTATTCTTCTTTGTTTTAATGGCCCCAATGTTTCTCATGAATTTAATTGGTTCTGCTGTCCACGTTTGTTCATTTCTGCCTCAATTCATACATGCTGTCCTCTTGCGAGATTCCAAATGCACAACAAGCTAAGCCTCGATGAAAACTTGTTAGTTAATTTTTCACTATTTTCCGATATTCTCCTCTCTTCTGTTAGGGACCCGCATTTCTATTCTCATTTTATTTAGTTTCTTCCTTTAGAGACTTGTGAAGTGTGGCCTTCAAATAGTGTAGTCACAGCAATTACGTTAGGATTCTCATCTTTTATTTATCACCGTTTTGCTTAGCATTTTCACGTTTCGGTGATTATCTATCTTCCCATCGCAATTACCTACTTTTCTACTTTACTTTTCTACTTTTCATCTTTGTCAACCCAGTATTGAATCATCACTCCCTCATATTCCCTTGTTCATCCTCCTATAAATATTTAAATGTAATCCTTGCTCTTATATCGCTGATTAATTAATCAATGTTATACTATCAATGTTTATAGTATCACGAATGGCCGCTCACTCCCGGACGATCTACCGTGGCCCCTCTGCGACCAGAATGAATAAGACGACTTCGACGAGCGAGAGGATTCGACATGAAGGAGGAAAACGACGACAACGTAAAGGTGACTTACCGATCGATAACTTACGATTACATGAGTGTGAACACTTCATTACTTTGTTTACCTTCTCAGAAATTTATTTCCTCATTTATTATATCCTCTCATTTCTTGTAACTCATTATTTAGTGTGAATTTTCTCACAAAGCCAATAAATTGCGAATTAAACTTGAAGTAAGTGCGACCTCAGTGTAAGTACATCGAATTTAGGCATATTTGCTTCACATTTCTGCTGCCGTTTTAATGGCATTCCTGCTAAATAATCCGCCCACTTTTGTCTTTTTAATCTCTTCCTTAAATTAGTTGGTATTGAATTCTACTGCTACGTTTGCGTACGTTTCATTTATGCATGATAGCGATATCAATTTTGGAGAATTACTATCATAATATCCACTGAATTTACGTTTCATGAGTAACGTTAGTAATGGCCCTATTCGATCTATATTATTTAATAAAATTAGATATTATTAAATTAAATTTTATTTGCAGATGCACGTGAACAAGGTGGCGATCACTCTCAACAAGGACGGAACTTCTCATGCCGACCAAGGAATTTTAAGCTAAGTTTAGGATGTGGCGTGAGCTAGGAGCTCTGTCACGCGTGCTTTAGGATGTGGCGTGAGCTAGGAGCTCTGTCACGCGTGCTAAAAAATGTGGCGTGAGCTAGGAGCTCTGTCACGCGTGCTTTAGGATGTGGCGTGAGCTAGGAGCTCTGTCACACGTGCTAAAAAATGTGGCGTGAGCTAGGAGCTCTGTCACGCGTGCTAAAAAAATGTGGCGTGAGCTAGGAGCTCTGTCACGCGTGCTTTAGGATGTGGCGTGAGCTAGGAGCTCTGTCACGCGTGCTAAAAAATGTGGCGTGAGCTAGGAGCTCTGTCACGCGTGCTAAAAAATGTGGCGTGAGCTAGGAGCTCTGTCACGCTTGCTAAAAAATGTGGCGTGAGCTAGGAGCTCTGTCACGCGTGCTAAAAAATGTGCTTTAGGATGTGGCGTGAGCTAGGAGCTCTGTCACGCGTGCTAAAAAAATGTGGCGTGAGCTAGGAGCTCTGTCACGCGTGCTAAAAAATGTGGCGTGAGCTAGGAGCTCTGTCACGCGTGCTAAAAATGTGCTTTAGGATGTGGCGTGAGCTAGGAGCTCTGCCACGCGTGCTAAAAAAAATGTGGCGTGAGCTAGGAGCTCTGTCACGCGTGCTAAAAAATGTGCTTTAGGATGTGGCGTGAGCTAGGAGCTCTGTCACGCGTGCTAAAAAATGTGCTTTAGGATGTGGCGTGAGCTAGGAGCTCTGTCACGCGTGCTAAAAAAAATGTGGCGTGAGCTAGGAGCTCTGTCACGCGTGCTAAAAAATGTGGCGTGAGCTAGGAGCTCTGTCACGCGTGCTAAAAAATGTGCTTTAGGATGTGGCGTGAGCTAGGAGCTCTGTCACGCGTTCTTTAGGATGTGGCGTGAGCTAGGAGCTCTGTCACGCGTGCTAAAAAATGTGGCGTGAGCTAGGAGCTCTGTCACGCGTGCTAAAAAATGTGCTTTAGGATGTGGCGTGAGCTAGGAGCTCTGTCACGCGTGCTAAAAAAATGTGGCGTGAGCTAGGAGCTCTGTCACGCGTGCTAAAAAATGTGGCGTGAGCTAGGAGCTCTGTCACGCTTGCTAAAAAATGTGGCGTGAGCTAGGAGCTCTGTCACGCGTGCTAAAAAATGTGCTTTAGGATGTGGCGTGAGCTAGGAGCTCTGTCACGCGTGCTAAAAAAATGTGGCGTGAGCTAGGAGCTCTGTCACGCGTGCTAAAAAATGTACTTTAGGATGTGGCGTGAGCTAGGAGCGCTGTCACGCGTGCTAAAAAATGTGGCGTGAGCTAGGAGCTCTGTCACGCGTGCTAAAAAAATGTGGCGTGAGCTAGGAGCTCTGTCACGCGTGCTAAAAAATGTGCTTTAGGATGTGGCGTGAGCTAGGAGCTCTGTCACGCGTGCTAAAAAAAATGTGGCGTGAGCTAGGAGCTCTGTCACGCGTGCTAAAAAATGTGGCGTGAGCTAGGAGCTCTGTGACGCGTGCTAAAAAATGTGGCGTGAGCTAGGAGCTCTGTCACGCGTGCTAAAAAAATGTGGCGTGAGCTAGGAGCTCTGTCACGCGTGCTAAAAAATGTGGCGTGAGCTAGGAGCTCTGTCACGCGTGCTAAAAAATGTGCTTTAGGATGTGGCGTGAGCTAGGAGCTCTGTCACGCGTGCTAAAAAAATGTGGCGTGAGCTAGGAGCTCTGTCACGCGTGCTAAAAAATGTGGCGTGAGCTAGGAGCTCTGTGACGCGTGCTAAAAAATGTGGCGTGAGCTAGGAGCTCTGTCACGCGTGCTAAAAAAATGTGGCGTGAGCTAGGAGCTCTGTCACGCGTGCTAAAAAATGTGGCGTGAGCTAGGAGCTCTGTCACGCTTGCTAAAAAATGTGGCGTGAGCTAGGAGCTCTGTCACGCGTGCTAAAAAATGTGCTTTAGGATGTGGCGTGAGCTAGGAGCTCTGTCACGCGTGCTAAAAAATGTGGCGTGAGCTAGGAGCTCTGTCACGCGTGCTAAAAATGTGCTTTAGGATGTGGCGTGAGCTAGGAGCTCTGTCACGCGTGCTAAAAAAATGTGGCGTGAGCTAGGAGCTCTGTCACGCGTGCTAAAAAATGTGCTTTAGGATGTGGCGTGAGCTAGGAGCTCTGTCACGCGTGCTAAAAAAAATGTGGCGTGAGCTAGGAGCTCTGTCACGCGTGCTAAAAATGTGGCGTGAGCTAGGAGCTCTGTCACGCGTGCTAAAAAATGTGGCGTGAGCTAGGAGCTCTGTCACGCGTGCTAAAAATGTGCTTTAGGATGTGGCGTGAGCTAGGAGCTCTGTCACGCGTGCTAAAAAATGTGGCGTGAGCTAGGAGCTCTGTCACGCGTGCTAAAAAATGTGGCGTGAGCTAGGAGCTCTGTCACGCGTGCTAAAAAATGTGGCGTGAGCTAGGAGCTCTGTCACGCGTGCTAAAAAATGTGGCGTGAGCTAGGAGCTCTGTCACGCGTGCTAAAAAATGTGGCGTGAGCTAGGAGCTCTGTCACGCGTGCTAAAAAATATGGCGTGAGCTAGGAGCTCTGTCACGCGTGCTTTAGGATGTGGCGTGAGCTAGGAGCTCTGTCACGCGTGCTAAAAAATGTGGCGTGAGCTAGGAGCTCTGTCACGCGTGCTAAAAAATGTGGCGTGAGCTAGGAGCTCTGTCACGCGTGCTAAAAAATGTGGCGTGAGCTAGGAGCTCTGTCACGCGTGCTAAAAAATGTGGCGTGAGCTAGGAGCTCTGTCACGCGTGCTTTAGGATGTGGCGTGAGCTAGGAGCTCTGTCACGCGTGCTTTAGGATGTGGCGTGAGCTAGGAGCTCTGCCGCGCTGAAATAGTAACCAATATCTCTCTCACGAGAGGTATTGGTTACTATGTCAGAACCAGTTCAACTTCGGCGACTGGATGACTCAATCAGGACGACCTTCAATTGCGGACGACACGTGATGATTTCGTCGGTGAGTCAATGTTTTCGAAATCCTTTGTGAATAAAAAAATCACTTTAAAGTTGAATGAATGGCCCCACTCGGACGCGTACCGTACTAAAGCGACTCCGCACTGCTTCAAGAGGTACGGTAGATTACGGTAGAGGTGATACAATCGTTATAGGGCAGGAAACCAGTAGACTAGTGCCTGACGAGCTTGAATGTAAATGAACATCCTTTCTCACCAAGAAAATAATTGAAATTATAACGGCGCCAAGGGTAAGATGGATTTAAGACACCTTTAGTTCCTTCAATGTTTCGTGCGTTTACTTTCCACAAGTGAAATATTGTCAAATTCAATGATTAATGGAGAATCGCTCGTCAATTTTTAATCCACTACCTGCACAGCCTTATTGATAAATCCCCCACCCGAGTGAAATATTGAAAACTGCAATGATTAATGGGAGAATCGCTCGTCAATTTTTAATCCACTACCTGCACAGCCTTATTGATAAATCCCCCACTCGAGCACCAGGCCACTGACTGGGTTCGGGTGGCTGAAATAGTAACCAGTGCCTCTCTTACGAGAGGTATTGGTTACTATTTCAGAACCAGTTCAACTTCGGCGACTGGATGACTCAATCAGGACGATCTTCAATTGCGGGCGACACGTGATGATTTCGTCGGTGAGTCAATGTTTTCGAAATCCTTTGTGAATAAAAAAATCACTTTATAGTTGGATGACTGTCCTCTTTCGGACGCGTACTGTACCAAAGGGACTCCACACTGCGTCAAGAGGTACGGTAGACTACGATAGAGGTGGTACAATTATTATAGGGCGAGAAACCAGAAGAGTAGTTCCTGACGCGCTTGAAAGTAAATGATCATCCTCCTCATCAAGAAAATAATTGAAATTATAACGACGCCAAGGGTAAGATAGATTTAGGACACTTTTAGTTCTTTCAATGTTACGTGCGTTTACTTTCCAAAAGTGCAATATTGTCAATTTCAATGATTAATCGCTCGTCAATTTTTAATTCACTACTTGCACGGTCTTATTGAAAAAGACGCGAAAAAAAGCATTGCCTACTTGACTACCTACCACACCAGAGTAGTGAGCGAAATCAATCGAATTCGCCTTAAATTCTTTACTTGCGAGAAGCATTGGCTACTTTTTCAGAATCAGCACGACTTCGGCAGTTGGATGACTCAAAGCGTGGGAGCAGGGCGAGATTCTACTACTACAAATGGAACAAAACGATTTCATTTGTGAGTAAATGTTTATTTTTCCTATATCAGGTTAAGGATTTCGCTTTACAGTTGATTGACTACAAGTACCATCTCGGGACGGTCGATGCGATGCTCAACGGCTGGAAATTGCTTATATCATTGTAGAAGCATCAACACTAAAATCGAGTTTGATTTGTTTTATTGATATGTACCTTTGATATTGATCGATAGTTAGCCTGTAGAATAGTCGTTACTTCGCTCTTACAATATGTCGTGAATTCGATATTTCTCTATTCATAATTGTTTTCACATTATTATTCCGGCTTGGGAGTGAATAAAATCTTTTCGAAAGAGCCTCCTCATTGCTTTATTCGAAATCGTTTGTAACGATTGTCTATACTTTGCCTACGAGAGTTGCATTTTAACGAGTAGAATTTTATAATATTTATCTGACTTAAGTATATTGGCCAATAAAAGCAGTTGCACATTTTACTAGTGTGCGGTATTGCCTAAGATAATTGAGGCCTCGTTATTAGTCAAAGTGATTCGAATTTGCTGTTCTTTATTCTTCTTTGTTTTAATGGCCCCAATGTTTCTCATGAATTTAATTGGTTCTGCTGTCCACGTTTGTTCATTTCTGCCTCAATTCATACATGCTGTCCTCTTGCGAGATTCCAAATGCACAACAAGCTAAGCCTCGATGAAAACTTGTTAGTTAATTTTTCACTATTTTCCGATATTCTCCTCTCTTCTGTTAGGGACCCGCATTTCTATTCTCATTTTATTTAGTTTCTTCCTTTAGAGACTTGTGAAGTGTGGCCTTCAAATAGTGTAGTCACAGCAATTACGTTAGGATTCTCATCTTTTATTTATCACCGTTTTGCTTAGCATTTTTCACGTTTCGGTGATTATCTATCTTCCCATCGCAATTACCTACTTTCTACTTTACTTTTCTACTTTTCATCTTTGTCAACCCAGTATTGAATCATCACTCCCTCATATTCCCTTGTTCATCCTCCTATAAATATTTAAATGTAATCCTTGCTCTTATATCGCTGATTAATTAATCATGTTATACTATCAATGTTTATAGTATCACGAATGGCCGCTCACTCCCGGACGATCTACCGTGGCCCCTCTGCGACCAGAATGAATAAGACGACTTCGACGAGCGAGAGGATTCGACATGAAGGAGGAAAACGACGACAACGTAAAGGTGACTTACCGATCGATAACTTACGATTACATGAGTGTGAACACTTCATTACTTTGTTTACCTTCTCAGAAATTTATTTCCTCATTTATTATATCCTCTCATTTCTTGTAACTCATTATTTAGTGTGAATTTTCTCACAAAGCCAATAAATTGCGAATTAAACTTGAAGTAAGTGCGACCTCAGTGTAAGTACATCGAATTTAGGCATATTTGCTTCACATTTCTGCTGCCGTTTTAATGGCATTCCTGCTAAATAATCCGCCCACTTTTGTCTTTTTAATCTCTTCCTTAAATTAGTTGGTATTGAATTCTACTGCTACGTTTGCGTACGTTTCATTTATGCATGATAGCGATATCAATTTTGGAGAATTACTATCATAATATCCACTGAATTTACGTTTCATGAGTAACGTTAGTAATGGCCCTATTCGATCTATATTATTTAATAAATTAGATATTATTAAATTAAATTTTATTTGCAGATGCACGTGAACAAGGTGGCGATCACTCTCAACAAGGACGGAACTTCTCATGCCGACCAAGGAATTTTAAAGCTAAGTTTAGGATGTGGCGTGAGCTAGGAGCTCTGTCACGCGTGCTTTAGGATGTGGCGTGAGCTAGGAGCTCTGTCACGCGTGCTAAAAAATGTGGCGTGAGCTAGGAGCTCTGTCACGCGTGCTTTAGGATGTGGCGTGAGCTAGGAGCTCTGTCACGCGTGCTAAAAAATGTGGCGTGAGCTAGGAGCTCTGTCACGCGTGCTAAAAAATGTGGCGTGAGCTAGGAGCTCTGTCACGCGTGCTTTAGGATGTGGCGTGAGCTAGGAGCTCTGTCACGCGTGCTAAAAAATGTGGCGTGAGCTAGGAGCTCTGTCACGCGTGCTAAAAAATGTGGCGTGAGCTAGGAGCTCTGTCACGCGTGCTTTAGGATGTGGCGTGAGCTAGGAGCTCTGTCACGCGTGCTAAAAAATGTGGCGTGAGCTAGGAGCTCTGTCACGCGTGCTAAAAAATGTGCTTTAGGATGTGGCGTGAGCTAGGAGCTCTGTCACGCGTGCTAAAAAAATGTGGCGTGAGCTAGGAGCTCTGTCACGCGTGCTAAAAATGTGGCGTGAGCTAGGAGCTCTGTCACGCGTGCTAAAAAATGTGGCGTGAGCTAGGAGCTCTGTCACGCGTGCTAAAAAATGTGCTTTAGGATGTGGCGTGAGCTAGGAGCTCTGTCACGCGTGCTAAAAAATGTGGCGTGAGCTAGGAGCTCTGTCACGCGTGCTAAAAATGTGCTTTAGGATGTGGCGTGAGCTAGGAGCTCTGCCACGCGTGCTAAAAAAATGTGGCGTGAGCTAGGAGCTCTGTCACGCGTGCTAAAAAATGTGCTTTAGGATGTGGCGTGAGCTAGGAGCTCTGTCACGCGTGCTAAAAAAATGTGGCGTGAGCTAGGAGCTCTGTCACGCGTGCTAAAAAATGTGGCGTGAGCTAGGAGCTCTGTCACGCGTGCTAAAAAATGTGCTTTAGGATGTGGCGTGAGCTAGGAGCTCTGTCACGCGTGCTAAAAAAATGTGGCGTGAGCTAGGAGCTCTGTCACGCGTGCTAAAAAATGTGGCGTGAGCTAGGAGCTCTGTCACGCTTGCTAAAAAATGTGGCGTGAGCTAGGAGCTCTGTCACGCGTGCTAAAAAATGTGCTTTAGGATGTGGCGTGAGCTAGGAGCTCTGTCACGCGTGCTAAAAAAAATGTGGCGTGAGCTAGGAGCTCTGTCACGCGTGCTAAAAAATGTGCTTTAGGATGTGGCGTGAGCTAGGAGCTCTGTCACGCGTGCTAAAAAAATGTGGCGTGAGCTAGGAGCTCTGTCACGCGTGCTAAAAAATGTGGCGTGAGCTAGGAGCTCTGTCACGCGTGCTAAAAAATGTGGCGTGAGCTAGGAGCTCTGTCACGCGTGCTAAAAAATGTGGCGTGAGCTAGGAGCTCTGTCACGCGTGCTAAAAAATGTGGCGTGAGCTAGGAGCTCTGTCACGCTTGCTAAAAAATGTGGCGTGAGCTAGGAGCTCTGTCACGCGTGCTAAAAAATGTGCTTTAGGATGTGGCGTGAGCTAGGAGCTCTGTCACGCGTGCTAAAAAAATGTGGCGTGAGCTAGGAGCTCTGTCACGCGTGCTAAAAAATGTGCTTTAGGATGTGGCGTGAGCTAGGAGCTCTGTCACGCGTGCTAAAAAATGTGGCGTGAGCTAGGAGCTCTGTCACGCGTGCTAAAAATGTGCTTTAGGATGTGGCGTGAGCTAGGAGCTCTGCACGCGTGCTAAAAAAATGTGGCGTGAGCTAGGAGCTCTGTCACGCGTGCTAAAAAATGTGCTTTAGGATGTGGCGTGAGCTAGGAGCTCTGTCACGCGTGCTAAAAAATGTGCTTTAGGATGTGGCGTGAGCTAGGAGCTCTGTCACGCGTGCTAAAAAAAATGTGGCGTGAGCTAGGAGCTCTGTCACGCGTGCTAAAAAATGTGGCGTGAGCTAGGAGCTCTGTCACGCGTGCTAAAAAATGTGCTTAGGATGTGGCGTGAGCTAGGAGCTCTGTCACGCGTGCTAAAAAATGTGGCGTGAGCTAGGAGCTCTGTCACGCGTGCTAAAAAATGTGGCGTGAGCTAGGAGCTCTGTCACGCTGCTAAAAAATGTGGCGTGAGCTAGGAGCTCTGTCACGCGTGCTAAAAAAAATGTGGCGTGAGCTAGGAGCTCTGTCACGCGTGCTAAAAAATGTGCTTTAGGATGTGGCGTGAGCTAGGAGCTCTGTCACGCGTGCTAAAAAATGTGGCGTGAGCTAGGAGCTCTGTCACGCGTGCTAAAAAATGTGGCGTGAGCTAGGAGCTCTGTCACGCGTGCTAAAAAATGTGGCGTGAGCTAGGAGCTCTGTCACGCGTGCTAAAAAATGTGCTTTAGGATGTGGCGTGAGCTAGGAGCTCTGTCACGCGTGCTAAAAAATGTGGCGTGAGCTAGGAGCTCTGTCACGCGTGCTAAAAAATGTACTTTAGGATGTGGCGTGAGCTAGGAGCTCTGTCACGCGTGCTAAAAAATGTGGCGTGAGCTAGGAGCTCTGTCACGCGTGCTAAAAATGTGCTTTAGGATGTGGCGTGAGCTAGGAGCTCTGTCACGCGTGCTAAAAAAAATGTGGCGTGAGCTAGGAGCTCTGTCACGCGTGCTAAAAAATGTGCTTTAGGATGTGGCGTGAGCTAGGAGCTCTGTCACGCGTGCTAAAAAAATGTGGCGTGAGCTAGGAGCTCTGTCACGCGTGCTAAAAAATGTGGCGTGAGCTAGGAGCTCTGTCACGCGTGCTAAAAAATGTGGCGTGAGCTAGGAGCTCTGTCACGCGTGCTAAAAAAATGTGGCGTGAGCTAGGAGCTCTGTCACGCGTGCTAAAAAATGTGGCGTGAGCTAGGAGCTCTGTCACGCTTGCTAAAAAATGTGGCGTGAGCTAGGAGCTCTGTCACGCGTGCTAAAAAATGTGCTTTAGGATGTGGCGTGAGCTAGGAGCTCTGTCACGCGTGCTAAAAAAATGTGGCGTGAGCTAGGAGCTCTGTCACGCGTGCTAAAAAATGTGCTTTAGGATGTGGCGTGAGCTAGGAGCTCTGTCACGCGTGCTAAAAAATGTGGCGTGAGCTAGGAGCTCTGTCACGCGTGCTAAAAATGTGCTTTAGGATGTGGCGTGAGCTAGGAGCTCTGTCACGCGTGCTAAAAAAATGTGGCGTGAGCTAGGAGCTCTGTCACGCGTGCTAAAAAATGTGCTTTAGGATGTGGCGTGAGCTAGGAGCTCTGTCACGCGTGCTAAAAAAAATGTGGCGTGAGCTAGGAGCTCTGTCACGCGTGCTAAAAAATGTGCTTTAGGATGTGGCGTGAGCTAGGAGCTCTGTCACGCGTGCTAAAAAATGTGCTTTAGGATGTGGCGTGAGCTAGGAGCTCTGTCACGCGTGCTAAAAAAATGTGGCGTGAGCTAGGAGCTCTGTCACGCGTGCTAAAAAATGTGGCGTGAGCTAGGAGCTCTGTCACGCGTGCTAAAAAATGTGCTTTAGGATGTGGCGTGAGCTAGGAGCTCTGTCACGCGTGCTAAAAAAATGTGGCGTGAGCTAGGAGCTCTGTCACGCGTGCTAAAAAATGTGGCGTGAGCTAGGAGCTCTGTCACGCTGCTAAAAAATGTGGCGTGAGCTAGGAGCTCTGTCACGCGTGCTAAAAAATGTGCTTTAGGATGTGGCGTGAGCTAGGAGCTCTGTCACGCGTGCTAAAAAATGTGGCGTGAGCTAGGAGCTCTGTCACGCGTGCTAAAAAATGTACTTTAGGATGTGGCGTGAGCTAGGAGCTCTGTCACGCGTGCTAAAAAATGTGGCGTGAGCTAGGAGCTCTGTCACGCGTGCTAAAAATGTGCTTTAGGATGTGGCGTGAGCTAGGAGCTCTGTCACGCGTGCTAAAAAAAATGTGGCGTGAGCTAGGAGCTCTGTCACGCGTGCTAAAAATGTGCTTTAGGATGTGGCGTGAGCTAGGAGCTCTGTCACGCGTGCTAAAAAAATGTGGCGTGAGCTAGGAGCTCTGTCACGCGTGCTAAAAAATGTGGCGTGAGCTAGGAGCTCTGTCACGCGTGCTAAAAAATGTGGCGTGAGCTAGGAGCTCTGTCACGCGTGCTAAAAAAATGTGGCGTGAGCTAGGAGCTCTGTCACGCGTGCTAAAAAATGTGGCGTGAGCTAGGAGCTCTGTCACGCTTGCTAAAAAATGTGGCGTGAGCTAGGAGCTCTGTCACGCGTGCTAAAAAATGTGCTTTAGGATGTGGCGTGAGCTAGGAGCTCTGTCACGCGTGCTAAAAAAATGTGGCGTGAGCTAGGAGCTCTGTCACGCGTGCTAAAAAATGTGCTTTAGGATGTGGCGTGAGCTAGGAGCTCTGTCACGCGTGCTAAAAAATGTGGCGTGAGCTAGGAGCTCTGTCACGCGTGCTAAAAATGTGCTTTAGGATGTGGCGTGAGTTAGGAGCTCTGTCACGCGTGCTAAAAAAAATGTGGCGTGAGCTAGGAGCTCTGTCACGCGTGCTAAAAATGTGCTTTAGGATGTGGCGTGAGCTAGGAGCTCTGTCACGCGTGCTAAAAAAAATGTGGCGTGAGCTAGGAGCTCTGTCACGCGTGCTAAAAAAAAATGTGGCGTGAGCTAGGAGCTCTGTCACGCGTGCTAAAAAATGTGCTTTAGGATGTGGCGTGAGCTAGGAGCTCTGTCACGCGTGCTAAAAAATGTGGCGTGAGCTAGGAGCTCTGTCACGCGTGCTAAAAAATGTGGCGTGAGCTAGGAGCTCTGTCACGCTGCTAAAAAATGTGGCGTGAGCTAGGAGCTCTATCACGCGTGCTAAAAAATGTGGCGTGAGCTAGGAGCTCTGTCACGCGTGCTAAAAAATGTGCTTTAGGATGTGGCGTGAGCTAGGAGCTCTGTCACGCGTGCTAAAAAAAATGTGGTCGTGAGCTAGGAGCTCTGTCACGCGTGCTAAAAAATGTGGCGTGAGCTAGGAGCTCTGTCACGCGTGCTAAAAAATGTGGCGTGAGCTAGGAGCTCTGTCACGCGTGCTAAAAAATGTGCTTTAGGATGTGGCGTGAGCTAGGAGCTCTGTCACGCGTGCTAAAAAAATGTGGCGTGAGCTAGGAGCTCTGTCACGCGTGCTAAAAAATGTACTTTAGGATGTGGCGTGAGCTAGGAGCTCTGTCACGCGTGCTAAAAAATGTGGCGTGAGCTAGGAGCTCTGTCACGCGTGCTAAAAATGTGCTTTAGGATGTGGCGTGAGCTAGGAGCTCTGTCACGCGTGCTAAAAAAATGTGGCGTGAGCTAGGAGCTCTGTCACGCGTGCTAAAAAATGTGCTTTAGGATGTGGCGTGAGCTAGGAGCTCTGTCACGCGTGCTAAAAAAATGTGGCGTGAGCTAGGAGCTCTGTCACGCGTGCTAAAAAATGTGGCGTGAGCTAGGAGCTCTGTCACGCGTGCTAAAAAATGTGGCGTGAGCTAGGAGCTCTGTCACGCGTGCTAAAAAAATGTGGCGTGAGCTAGGAGCTCTGTCACGCGTGCTAAAAAATGTGGCGTGAGCTAGGAGCTCTGTCACGCTTGCTAAAAAATGTGGCGTGAGCTAGGAGCTCTGTCACGCGTGCTAAAAAATGTGCTTTAGGATGTGGCGTGAGCTAGGAGCTCTGTCACGCGTGCTAAAAAATGTGGCGTGAGCTAGGAGCTCTGTCACGCGTGCTAAAAAATGTGCTTTAGGATGTGGCGTGAGCTAGGAGCTCTGTCACGCGTGCTAAAAAATGTGGCGTGAGCTAGGAGCTCTGTCACGCGTGCTAAAAATGTGCTTTAGGATGTGGCGTGAGCTAGGAGCTCTGTCACGCGTGCTAAAAAAAATGTGGCGTGAGCTAGGAGCTCTGTCACGCGTGCTAAAAAATGTGCTTTAGGATGTGGCGTGAGCTAGGAGCTCTGTCACGCGTGCTAAAAAAAATGTGGCGTGAGCTAGGAGCTCTGTCACGCGTGCTAAAAAATGTGCTTTAGGATGTGGCGTGAGCTAGGAGCTCTGTCACGCGTGCTAAAAAATGTGCTTTAGGATGTGGCGTGAGCTAGGAGCTCTGTCACGCGTGCTAAAAAAAATGTGGCGTGAGCTAGGAGCTCTGTCACGCGTGCTAAAAAATGTGGCGTGAGCTAGGAGCTCTGTCACGCGTGCTAAAAAATGTGCTTTAGGATGTGGCGTGAGCTAGGAGCTCTGTCACGCGTGCTAAAAAAATGTGGCGTGAGCTAGGAGCTCTGTCACGCGTGCTAAAAAATGTGGCGTGAGCTAGGAGCTCTGTCACGCTTGCTAAAAAATGTGGCGTGAGCTAGGAGCTCTGTCACGCGTGCTAAAAAATGTGCTTTAGGATGTGGCGTGAGCTAGGAGCTCTGTCACGCGTGCTAAAAAATGTGGCGTGAGCTAGGAGCTCTGTCACGCGTGCTAAAAAATGTACTTTAGGATGTGGCGTGAGCTAGGAGCTCTGTCACGCGTGCTAAAAAATGTGGCGTGAGCTAGGAGCTCTGTCACGCGTGCTAAAAATGTGCTTTAGGATGTGGCGTGAGCTAGGAGCTCTGTCACGCGTGCTAAAAAAAATGTGGCGTGAGCTAGGAGCTCTGTCACGCGTGCTAAAAATGTGCTTTAGGATGTGGCGTGAGCTAGGAGCTCTGTCACGCGTGCTAAAAAAAATGTGGCGTGAGCTAGGAGCTCTGTCACGCGTGCTAAAAAATGTGGCGTGAGCTAGGAGCTCTGTCACGCGTGCTAAAAAATGTGGCGTGAGCTAGGAGCTCTGTCACGCGTGCTAAAAAAATGTGGCGTGAGCTAGGAGCTCTGTCACGCGTGCTAAAAAAATGTGGCGTGAGCTAGGAGCTCTGTCACGCTTGCTAAAAATGTGGCGTGAGCTAGGAGCTCTGTCACGCGTGCTAAAAAATGTGCTTTAGGATGTGGCGTGAGCTAGGAGCTCTGTCACGCGTGCTAAAAAAATGTGGCGTGAGCTAGGAGCTCTGTCACGCGTGCTAAAAAATGTGCTTTAGGATGTGGCGTGAGCTAGGAGCTCTGTCACGCGTGCTAAAAAATGTGGCGTGAGCTAGGAGCTCTGTCACGCGTGCTAAAAATGTGCTTTAGGATGTGGCGTGAGTTAGGAGCTCTGTCACGCGTGCTAAAAAAATGTGGCGTGAGCTAGGAGCTCTGTCACGCGTGCTAAAAAATGTGCTTTAGGATGTGGCGTGAGCTAGGAGCTCTGTCACGCGTGCTAAAAAAAATGTGGCGTGAGCTAGGAGCTCTGTCACGCGTGCTAAAAAATGTGGCGTGAGCTAGGAGCTCTGTCACGCGTGCTAAAAAAATGTGGCGTGAGCTAGGAGCTCTGTCACGCATGCTAAAAAATGTACTTTAGGATGTGGCGTGAGCTAGGAGCTCTGTCACGCGTGCTAAAAAATGTGCTTTAGGATGTGGCGTGAGCTAGGAGCTCTGTCACGCGTGCTAAAAAAATGTGGCGTGAGCTAGGAGCTCTGTCACGCGTGCTAAAAAATGTGGCGTGAGCTAGGAGCTCTGTCACGCGTGCTAAAAAATGTGCTTTAGGATGTGGCGTGAGCTAGGAGCTCTGTCACGCGTGCTAAAAAAATGTGGCGTGAGCTAGGAGCTCTGTCACGCGTGCTAAAAAATGTGCTTTAGGATGTGGCGTGAGCTAGGAGCTCTGTCACGCGTGCTAAAAAATGTGGCGTGAGCTAGGAGCTCTGTCACGCGTGCTAAAAATGTGCTTTAGGATGTGGCGTGAGTTAGGAGCTCTGTCACGCGTGCTAAAAAAAAATGTGGCGTGAGCTAGGAGCTCTGTCACGCGTGCTAAAAAATGTGCTTTAGGATGTGGCGTGAGCTAGGAGCTCTGTCACGCGTGCTAAAAAAATGTGGCGTGAGCTAGGAGCTCTGTCACGCGTGCTAAAAAATGTGGCGTGAGCTAGGAGCTCTGTCACGCGTGCTAAAAAATGTGGCGTGAGCTAGGAGCTCTGTCACGCGTGCTAAAAAATGTACTTTAGGATGTGGCGTGAGCTAGGAGCTCTGTCACGCGTGCTAAAAAATGTGCTTTAGGATGTGGCGTGAGCTAGGAGCTCTGTCACGCGTGCTAAAAAAAATGTGGCGTGAGCTAGGAGCTCTGTCACGCGTGCTAAAAAATGTGGCGTGAGCTAGGAGCTCTGTCACGCGTGCTAAAAAATGTGGCGTGAGCTAGGAGCTCTGTCACGCGTGCTAAAAAATGTACTTTAGGATGTGGCGTGAGCTAGGAGCTCTGTCACGCGTGCTAAAAAATGTGCTTTAGGATGTGGCGTGAGCTAGGAGCTCTGTCACGCGTGCTAAAAAATGTGGCGTGAGCTAGGAGCTCTGTCACGCGTGCTAAAAAATGTGGCGTGAGTTAGGAGCTCTGTCACGCGTGCTTTAGGATGTGGCGTGAGCTAGGAGCTCTGTCACGCGTGCTAAAAAATGTGGCGTGAGCTAGGAGCTCTGTCACGCGTGCTAAAAAATGTGGCGTGAGCTAGGAGCTCTGTCACGCGTGCTAAAAAAATGTGGCGTGAGCTAGGAGCTCTGTCACGCGTGCTAAAAAATGTGGCGTGAGCTAGGAGCTCTGTCACGCGTGCTTTAGGATGTGGCGTGAGCTAGGAGCTCTGCCGCGCTGAAATAGTAACCAATATCTCTCTCACGAGAGGTATTGGTTACTATGTCAGAACCAGTTCAACTTCGGCGACTGGATGACTCAATCAGGACGACCTTCAATTGCGGACGACACGTGATGATTTCGTCGGTGAGTCAATGTTTTCGAAATCCTTTGTGAATAAAAAAATTCACTTTAGTTGAATGACTGGCCCCACTCGGACGCGTACCGTACTAAAGCGACTCCGCACTGCTTCAAGAGGTACGGTAGATTACGGTAGAGGTGATACAATCGTTATAGGGCAGGAAACCAGTAGACTAGTGCCTGACGCGCTTGAATGTAAATGAACATCCTTTCTCACCAAGAAAATAATTGAAATTATAACGGCGCCAAGGGTAAGATGCATTTAAGACACCTTTAGTTCCTTCAATGTTTCGTGCGTTTACTTTCCACAAGTGAAATATTGTCAAATTCAATGATTAATGGGAGAATCGCTCGTCAATTTTTAATCCACTACCTGCACAGCCTTATTGATAAATCCCCCACTCGAGCACCAGGCCACTGACTGGGTTCGGGTGGCTGAAATAGTAACCAGTGCCTCTCTTACGAGAGGTATTGGTTACTATTTCAGAACCAGTTCAACTTCGGCGACTGGATGACTCAATCAGGACGATCTTCAATTGCGGGCGACACGTGATGATTTCGTCGGTGAGTCAATGTTTTCGAAATCCTTTGTGAATAAAAAAATCACTTTATAGTTGGATGACTGTCCTCTTTCGGACGCGTACTGTACCAAAGGGACTCCACACTGCGTCAAGAGGTACGGTAGACTACGATAGAGGTGGTACAATTATTATAGGGCGAGAAACCAGAAGAGTAGTTCCTGACGCGCTTGAAAGTAAATGAGCAGCCTCCTCATCAAAAAATTATTGAAATTATAACGGCGCCAAGGGTAAGCTAGATTTAGGACACTTTTAGTTCTTTCAATGTTACGTGCGTTTACTTTCCAAAAGTGCAATATTGTCAATTTCAATGATTAATGGGAGAATCGCTCGTCAATTTTTAATTCACTACTTGTACGGTATAAATAGGTTGATTCGTTAGAATATTATAATCTACCGTATCTACACTGCTGGTGCTCAACTTGTGAGTGTGAGTCCAATCTGTTCCGGCAGAACTACTATCCAGCCGATCAAATTAAGAATTATGGTCATCTTAAAAAGAAGCGGAAAAGCATTGCCTTCTTGACTACCTGCCACACCAGACTAGTGAGCGAAAGCAATTTATCGAATTCGCCTTAAATTCTTTGCTTGCGAGAAGCATTGTCTACTTTTTTAGAATCAGCACGACTTCGGCAGTTGGATGACTCAATCAGGGCGAAGTTCTTCTACCACACCTGAAATAATACGATAATTATTGTGAAATAATTATTGTGTTCGTTTTCCTATATCACGCAAAAGATTCCACTGCAGTTTATTGACTGCAAGTACTATTTTGAGGACGGTCGACGTGATGCTCCAAGGCTGTAATTTGCTCGTATCTTTGTAGAAGTTTCACCACTAGTATTGAGTTATTTTTGTTTTATTAATTATGCACCACTGCAATTCTTTGATTGTTGGCCTTTAGAGAATGTGGTCTCTGTGGTCTGTGTGGTCTGTGGTGGTCTGTGGTGGTCTCAATGTGGTCTCCCACAGCATTCTGACCCCCATTGTTCTCTCCAGAAAAGGGTGAACAAGGGGATTAACTTTTGAATTTTCCCGCCACACCGTAATCGGACTGCAAAAATTCAAAATGAGCGGGGAGAGCGGCCGCTCCCTCCTTGTAGTGTTGTGGGAGAGCTAGTCAGCAAGTTACACAAGACAAGGCAGCGAAGAACATCGAGTACGGGTCAGTACTTAAACAGCGAGTACGCCCACTCGAGGACGGTGTTTGCCCCTTGCTGCCCCGGTAGATTATTGTCATGTGTCGTACTGTATATAAAGTGATGTCTCTGTCTTATGTTTGTTTCGGGACACATTATGGTAGACAGTAATATACAGTGAAAGCAAGCCGTCCGACTTCGTGTGATACTCACTATACTTTCCATTTCGTTTCTCTCTATGTTATTATCGTGTCGTGTCTCTCGTCTGGTATTTGTCGTCACGCGGGATCCCCGATAGAGTAGCTGCAGTACGTAAGTTGCTCGTATCGGTAAGCGGAACTGCCAGGCTTAGCCAGGAGTAAGAACTCTCGTAAAGTCTGTGTCCTTTCCCTTTATATTAGCCTTACTGATAGTGCGTGCAGGAATGAGTCTGAGATCACCTTCAAGTGGTGGCTAGGTAGGAATTAGGGTCAATCTGATTGAGGATGGCTACTCGGCTTCCTTGGAAAGGCACGGCTTGTAAAGTAGTTCGATTCATGCAAAGTGCGCAAGTAGATATGTAAAGATCTCCCCCTTCTCTGTCGGAGAAGAATGCTGTGCTCCCCTCTATCAATAACTGACTTTTCTCTTCTCTTTAGTTGAGTAAGAAACGCTCTGCAATCTTTTCTCTCCCTCTCAAGGGGGGTGAAGTGAACAACTGACGGCACATTTAGGTCCAACTGTTCCAAAGAGCTGCTACCTTTTCCTCTCGCTCTGGTCGTTGTGATTTAGCTCTGTGCCTTCCCATTGAGCGGATTTGTAGATCAGTTGAGCGAAGAATTGTCCAATAGGCATCATGATCACTCAATATTCTCGTCCCTTTTCACTTCTTTGCTAATTTTGATTGCTTGTGACGCGGTTTTTCTCAGAAAAAATAAATTCGCAATTGCAGAGGCCTACACACTCTCTTCCCGTACACTCTAATTAAGATCAAGCATGGGGCAAAGGATAAACAACAAAAAAAACAGAAAGGTTAGAGTGAGAATATTACAAAAGGAGAGACAAACGACGTGAATCGTCCATAACTTGAATCATTTAGGTACTGCACGCATCAACAACTTCACAGCTCCTTGCACTCTTGATCTGCCGTAAGAGCAGAGTCAATATTTCGAAATGATAGATGGACCAAAAAAAGTCCAGTCTTTCTCACCTTCATATTCTTTCTACCTCGCTTCCCATTCACATTTGTATATTTTGAATAAAATTGATCAATTGCAATTGTGTCGAGAAATTGAAAAATCTCACGCTTAGAAGAGAATTGGGATGAGAATTCGACAAAAAAAGCGGGAAAATGATAATGATCATTTTCTTACTCATAATACCAGTACCAATAATCGACGTTGACCATAGTTAGGTCAACATATCGACACAGCCTCCATGAAAATGTGCTCGGCAATTTTAAATATTTTCACTCTCGTGAGGTGTGACATAGATAGGAGAAGTGCATCTCTATCACTTTCTTTGACTCCTCTAGATTAATGATAACTGGGGACAGAATAAGACGAAAATACGAAATATTATCTCCCTCTGAAATATGTCTGATATTCGAGAAAGATGCCCTGCAGTGTGAGCGTTCTTCTCTCTTGAATGTGTCCCTTTATGAGATTTATAATTTTATCCCAATACGCGAAATATACAATAAAAAGGATCCTTTCACATGCTAGATACTAATAGTCGCCGTTCACTTATGGGGATAATGTCTTCGCGTAGGGTGAGGGAATACGAGTAAGCGAGTACAGTGATTTCAAACAATCATCAGAGGGACAATCCCTTTTCATTATCCCGTAGAGAATCTCTTACTGGCAGCCACAAACGCACTTCTTGTGCTCTACTCCATATGAGCGAACGATGAGCTGATCGGAAGGAACTCGAATGATTGATGGCCTGAACAACGCAAAAATATTCTCAACAAAACATGAAATTGTTCTATTATCTGTTCACTTAATTTTCTATAATCGCCTAAACCAAGAACTGCATTCGCTTTGACATTCGAAAAACCTCACTTTGTCTACGTGTAGAATTGCCTTCTTCCATCTTCCTTCCAAGAACTGTCTCGTTCTGTCATTCCATTCGTTATCAAAGTGGATCTTGGCAGAGGACTCTCGATAATGCCATTCCGAGAATCATTGTGATGTGGTCCATGAAGCTCATGGAGACGCTTATCTGAAGCAAAATTAGCAAAATAACTTTGTCTGATTAGAAAGTAGTCACCTCATCCACGTAGATCTAAGATACTTCCATGAGGATCGATTCGTTGATTGAAATCATAATTCCGTCCTTGGTTAACACCTCATTCATCGAATCGATCTTCTGATGGATATTCGAGCACGACTCCTTTCTATAATGGAACATTTTCTCCTTTTCATTATTCTTTCGCCCATATACAAAAAAAATTCAAACGCTACCTACTTTATTTATGAAATTGTCAGGATTACTCAAATTTTCCGCGTCACATGCTGAGTGAGTGTAGGTCACTGAAAGACATTTTTAATTTATTCAAATTGTAAAATAATAGCACTCAGCACTATCATAAGCAAGATGTGCATCGAAGTATGATAATATACAGACAATTAGAGTTCGAAATCCAGCACTACCCGAGTCCACGGGTACCCGTCAATGACGAATGATATGGAGAACTACCCGAGTCCATTCTTCAAAATCGCACAATTACCCGAGTCCAGGGATGCAAAAATGCTTGTTTTTGCTCGTTTAACGTTCTGTTTTCGAGCAATTAAGATTGTGAGACACATATTACTCATCATTTCTACCTCCCAGCCTTCTTGTGAGTGGTTGCTCCCACAATTCAAGTTTCACGTGTTGTTTTTTCGACTGTTGTTGAGGTTTGAACCACATTTCACTAACTTTTTTGACTTGAAATTACTACAGGAAGTCGAGCCTATTGAAATGGAACGTTCTCATCACAATAATCCGGCTCTAATGACCATTATCGAGTTTCCGATATCCAGCATCAAACTTTGCTTTTCAATGTTAATTTTAGCCCCAATCGAAAGAGCATTGAAAGTTATGTTGGCAGCCAAGTTTGTGTCTGATTTGATGTTGATTTGATGGTTTAATGGATGCTTTATTACTGAGAAATTCGCCCTGGACTCGGGTAATTGAGCGATTTGACGCAAAAGTCTCGGGTAATTCCATTTCTCATTTCTCGCGCGCGCGACCCGGTGCGAGGCCGAATTACCCGTCCCGTATTTCGAACTCTACAGACAATGCACCTAGCGCTCCAATGCAGAGAACGAATGATGAATTTTCTCAAAATGGGAAGAAACTTTTTGAAGAAACCATTATTTCAAAAATCCAATGATGTGCATAAGTTCAGCTCGATCGCGGGATTTCAGCGCCAATGGTGCACAAGAAACTTTTAAAGAAGCGCGAGCAATGAAAGCGGATGTGAGGAATAGTGGAGAATAGTTGCAATCGGGCCACAATGAGAGCAGGAAATTCACTGAGTCAACACAAGACGAGACAGGGAACCAAGGATATCTCTCCTCTCCCCTAATCTTCCGCGTCTCAAGATTAACTATATCTCCATTGTCCATCTCTCCTGGCATTGATGTCAACAGAGATGGACATTACAGATAAGAAAAAAAGGGGGGGGGGCGATTTTGGGAGATCGCTCAAGATCAATCCGAACAACACCGGAAGAAATGACAGAATCGAGGCGAGGAAGAGTGAGTGCGATTGTCCACTTTCACTGACAATCAGATTTCTGCTTTTTAATGTTTCCACCATCACGTAAGCCGCTTTCGGCAAATGATCATGATTACCCGTGGAAGGGCGTCGGTGAAAGAAATAATGATATATGGAAGATAAATTCGAAAAATTGTTCTCAAATCGCTTCTCAAATCGCCGTTTCACATAATTTGGGTAAATCTTTTGCGACTGACCATATTTTTTATCTTCGGTTTGGAAACACGCTTGCTTATGCTTCCATTTACTGTCAGGCGGAGAGCTGGTACGAACCATATCCCTTTCCTCTAAACGTAATTTCGTCTGCACACAATACGTTTAACGGCTCTCCTCGATTTACATACACTCTCGATTGTCGTAACGACGAAAAAGAGGGACTCGTAAAGAATTGTGATCACTAACACAACAACATTGATAAAAGTTTTATTGGTAATTATTAGACATTTATGAAAAACAAATTCTATGAATAGAAGAAATGTCCTCACAATGTGCACAATCTATTACCCGCCTGACAATGAGAGATGAGAAAGCACGCGAAGTGAAGAGGGATGTTTATTTCAGCTGCCCCTCTTTTTCTTTCACCGCCTCTCGCCTCTCCTTTTTTTGTTCTCTATCTCCCTTTTGGCCGAGCGGGCACACAACCTCCTTCCCCTCTCTTATCTACCCTTCGGCGAGGAGAGGAGAAAGAGTGAAAAAGAGAGAGAGAGATGACTAGCCATCTCTCCCTGTCCCGTTCGCTCGTTCCCCTCATTCAATGTACTATTGATTCCTCTCTCACTTCCTTACTCACTTCAGTCTCCCTTCCTATTTTTCTCTATTATTTGTTACTTGAAATTACTAACGAATACTTTTTCAGTAACCTACATTCACTCAACTGGTCGATGATACAATACAGCGGATATAAGAAGCCGTTTGGATTCAGTCAGATTTGTGAGATTTTCGAGTATTTTCGTTCCAACAATTGTATTGACATTATTGTCGTCTCAGAATCAGTGTCAACACTAAAAAGATCAATTCAGGTCTCAAAACAGGTTTCATCGGTCGCGTTGCCAAAAGGAATGGAAGGAAAGAGGTGGAAGACCAACAGAGATCCTCCATTTCCCTTCTGCGGCACTATGAGTAGAGCTCGCAATAAATGACGCGTTCAAGTCGCCCGCAAGAGAGAAAACAAGCAAGAAAATGAATATTGGTCTCACATTTTCACTGCTCAGCACATAGGGTCGAATTAGATAGCTATATCTGACGCCTTCATAATTGAATAAATTGTTATTGGTCGTCGCTGTTGATATCACGAGAATAAAACCACAAGAGACATAAGTACCGTCACTGGTAATTTTAAACCGAGTAACTGCCAGATCGATACCGAGCACACTTTTTTACCGGTCAGAGAGACGAGAGATCACGAAGAGTGAGGAGAGTAGTCAATCCTTTCCGTCTGACCCTCTCCTCCGTTCACCACCTACCCTTCTCTCGTTCTCGCTCTCAAGCTCCCATCTGGTCAATAGAGCAAACAACCTCCTTTACCCCGTTCCCTGTGGCGAGAAGAGAAGAGAGATGGAGAGATGACTTTCCGTCTCTCCCTTTCCCTTTCTCATTCTCGCTCAATGTACTATTGATTCCTCTCACACTTACTACCTCACTTCAGTCTCTCTTTCTATTTTTCTCTGTGTTATTATTTGTTGCTTGAAAGTGATGACAACTTTTTTACAGTGACCTACATTCACTCAGCATGACCCAAGAAAATGCATTGAAATAGAAGAAATCAATGAGGTTCAGTTAGATTTGTGAGTTTTCCGAATATTTTTGTCTCATCAATTTGAATGAATTTTTAAAATCATCTTCGTGTCATGTAGAAATTGTTCAATTGAGGTTGCAGTAACCATTTCCCTTCGGCGACACTATGAGTAAATCGGGCTATCTCCGACGCGTTCAAGTCGGACGGAGAGGACGAGCAAGAATAGGAATTATGGTCCCGCGCAGACACTGCTTTGCACACAAAATAGAGCTTGCGATCAAAAATATAATTTTTTTGGATGAATAAATCTTTATTTCAAGCTATCGTTGAGACACGAGTCCGCTACATGTATCATTCATCTTGGCTATTATTTTAACTGGAAATTCAAACTGAAATTTTTTTTTGAAGTCTAACTGTTCTTCATTGTGCTATTACCGGTCAGAAAGACGAGATAGCACTCGAAGTGAAGAGATCTGTAAATTTATTCCGGCTGACCCTCTTTTCCTTTCACTCCCTCTCCTCTCCTCTCTTCTCCTCTCTCTATCTCCCATCTGGTCAATAGAGCAAACAACCTCCTTCTTCCTTTCCCTGTGGCGTGGTGAGAGAGAACCCTCCTATTTTCTCGTTCTCTTCCTCATTCGATGTATTGATTCCTCACCCGCTTACTAACTCTCTTCAGTCTTCCTTTTTATTTTTCTCTATTATTTGTTATTATTATTTATTTCTTGAAATTAATAACAACTGCTTTTCTAGTGACCTACATTCACTCAACTGGTCGTCTGAGGCGAGGAAATGAATGGAAATAGAAGAAATCAATTGGATTCAGTCAAATTCATGAGTTTCCAATTATTTTCATCCAACCATCTCTGTATCACTCTCCTTGATTGTGGCTTGCATGTTCCCTTGTTTGGCTATCGACTTGAAAGCATTCAAAATGGGAGAGGCGCATGTCGAAATGCTATCACTTATGCCAATAAAATAATGTAATTGAGGTCTCGAGAAGAGGAATTCCGGTAACGATCCCTCAAGAATTTCCCGTTACCGCAACGCACATCGCATTGAATTGGCCATTTGGAAGGAATCTTTCACTACTAACACGAGAGCGTAAAAAAAACTACGAAAACTAGATGAGGAATGTCATTTCGCTACCTTCAAATGTCACCTTCAAATGTGCAGCACACAAGATCGAGCTCGCTATGAAGGGAAATTTCTGAACTTAGTAGGAATAGTGATCCCTCACGTATCTACATTGTGCAGCTCACAGAGTCGAACTAGGATTTAATGACGCATTCATATTGGAGAATAAATAATTATTGATCATCGATGTTGATCACACGAGAATATTACAACAACAGACACACCACTGGAAGAAATCAAATTCACTCAGATAAATAGTTGTTCGACTCGGAAAACTTCTGGTGTATCTATTTTCTTCTCATTGGTTCTTTGGTAAACTCCGTGTCTGCATATTCGATGTTTTTATTAGTAGAGCTCAAAATATGAGACGCTCTCGCTTCATTTTCAATACTCTCTCGTCGGCAAAAAAAAAACAAACGATAGAGTGCGCAAAATGAGAAGAGTAGCGTGCTGATATACCGTCAACTGGGAATAAAACGCTCCACAGACGATATTTTATCATATTTTATCATAAAACACAATAATGGCTCCCATTTCCGTCAGAGTTGATGAAATTGCACAATTTTTGGAATTTGGGCGTTTCAAGTGATGGTCTTTAAGACACAGATAAAAAGAAATAGTCAAAAACTCTTGAAAGTACAGTATCAAAAGCGTGGTGTGTGGTGTGATTTCGAGCCGCAGAGTGCGTGTGACGTGCACCGGTGCAATTCTCAATTCGCCATTTTTTGCACATATCGGTTGAAATACGAAATGGTGACGAAATGTATCAATTGAATGCCTCGAGTGCGAAAAATGGCAAATTGAGAATTGCACCGGTGCACGTCACACGCACTCCGCGGCTAGAAATCACACCACACACCACGCTTTTGATACTGTACTTTCTAGAGTTTTTGACTATTTCTTTTTATCTGTGTCTTAAAGACCATCACTTGAAACGCCCAAATTCCAAAAATTGTGCAATTTCATCAACTCTGACGGAAATGGGAGCCATTATTGTGTTTTATGATAAAATATGATAAAATATCGTCTGTGGAACGTTTTATTCCCAGTTGACGGTATCGCCATTTGTGCTATATACATATGTTCTATTCATCATTTGCAGACGAAGATCTTCCGTCTCAAAGAAAAGAGCTCTAAGACAGTTGGTTCGAGATACCACTCTTCGCCCACTGATCACGCGACCTCCACGCTCAGATCAAGACCATGGATCACCGGCTCATGAATAGAATTGATACACCGATCGCAGATCATCCATCACTTAGCGCGTACACTATTCATGTGATTCAATTAATCAATCCCCGAAAGGAATAGGAATCGTCGAACTATGTTGTCCTCGCATTGTCCTCACATTAGATATGTCAATCTCACATTGTTTTTTCCAAGGCTTGACCATAAAATTTACAAATGAAAATAAAGAGCAAGAGATATTGTTTCTTTCTGTCGGTGTGTTTGCGAAGAAGTTTTCTCTAAAATCTACAAGATCTATGCAGCGTCTCTGAGGAACGCGTGAGGCCGGTATTCAATTGTTTTATTTTTCAACCGTGAGAGAACGGCAGAATATTCTAGTGAGTAGAGTGCTTTTGGCAGTTCTCAAAAATATTAAGAATTTTAATTTTATCCGCATTCGCCCGCAGAGATTGGAACACTCCGAACGGGACGGCGTCGGGAGCCTTCCGTCTTCCGTGAAAGAACCTCGTACACAAACGCATCAGCCAGGGAGAAGAGAAATCTGAGTACAAAACATAAATTGGAAAGACATCACGTGCCTAATTTGAAAAAAAAAGTTGGTAAGTGTGATCTTTTGCATTTCCTCTCAGCACATTTCCCTAGTAAACATCTTGTTGTTGTTTACGAATTGGAGTCATCGATCCTCTCCTCACTTCGAACTTTTTCGCTCGTCTCACTTGGTCGAGCCCCTCTCCCTCTCCTCCCTTGGACCACCAACGAAGTCTCCTGCCGTATCAAGGTATCGATACCCCCAATACCCTCTCGCCCTCCCCCTAGCTGTATCCTACAGTATTCATTGTCTAGTTTGCATATTCGGCTTACAGTACCCAATCGTAAACCGACTCAACCGTACTTTTGCAGTGATGCATTCTCTTCCCGTTCTCCTCATCGCTCTCGCTCTCCTTCCGCTCTCTGCTGCTGTTACGTGCTATAAAGGTCAAAAAAGAAATGGAGACAAAATTACTAGTGAGGTTCGGTTCGGACTTTATGGCTTCATTTTTGTTTACTGCGGAAAGTAATGTACGACATGTTGCAGGTTAACTGCAATAGTGACTACTGCGGCAAATTTGGGGCTGATAACGGAGCGAACAGTGGAGCAGATTATGGATGCGGCACAAACACATTCTTCACCTGCATTACTGTAAGCACCAATCGAAATCATCCCATAACCAGCCGAACACAATCGTTTTTCTGCTGCGATAAAGTGTCCATTTCAGGAAGGTTGCCACGATGCTACGAGAGCAGACGGAGTCGCTGTCTCCGTCTGCTGCTGCTATGGCGATTTATGCAATCCCGCCCCCACCGTCCCTTCCCTCCTCCTTTCCTCTCTCGCTGCACTTGCAGCCGTGCTTGCTGCACACTTCTGATCAGATATTGACCATTCACGAATAAACTGCCTGAACGGCGATTATTTACGCTCAGTAAGCAGAATAAATCGTGCGCCTTGAGTGTTGTATCGTTTGAAACATTGCAAGGATTACGGTAGTTGAAGAATACTGTACAGTAGACTTTCAATCGTAACGAAACGACTAGTCGTTTAAAACGCGTTCTCCGTAAGCGCGCAGTGCTTCAGGAGGTGCAGTGCACAACTCTTGAAAATGTTCGCCAGAAGCTCAAACTTTGGCTATGAGACCCCTAGGGGCATGATATTTGATTTTTGAAAAAAAAATTCAAAAAAGTTGATCTTTGATCTTTGAAAAAAATTTTGGATTTCGGTATCGTGTGATAGCTCATTCGAAAGAGCATCAAAAATTATGTCTAAACCCCAAAGGAAACTTATTTTCATCAAGATTCAAAAAAGTTACACCTGAAAATGTCTACTTTTTTGGCCATTTTTCGAAATATCGATTTCGTCGACCATGTTCCAATTGCGGCCCCATCCCAGGAATCTCATGTAAAGTGCAGTTTGTATTGTAGAAAATGATAGAATAGTTTATTTTGAATTATTTTGGTGCGCGAGTACCGTAATCAGCGCCCGACTGAGGCATACTGTGGTGGTTGGTTCGATCCCGGCCGGTGCACTAATCTTTTGCCGGATTTTTATTTTGCACGAAAAGCAAAAGTAACTAATTTATCTTTGTCTATTGGGTGTTTAGCATCAAAATAGAGTGGTTAGAGCATTGGAAACGTTCCTACCTCGATTTCTCTCGTCCCACTTTTTTCACATAAGGGGGGACCCTTATGTGAAAAATGATGGTGGTGGTCATGTTGAAAAAAATAAAAATTTCTTACCATATTTCATCGGAAAAACTTGTCTTGTCATTGAAAAGAAATTTTTTTTTCAAAATATCGCATGACCACCACCATCATTTTTCACATAAGGGTCCCCCCTTATGTGAAAAAAGTGGGTCGAGAAAAATCAAGGTAGGAACGTTTCCCATGCTCAAACCACTCTGTTTTGATGCTAAACACCCAATAGACTAAGAAAAATTAGTTACTTTTGCTTTTCGTGCAAAATAAAAATCCGGCAAAAGATTAGTGCACCGGCCGGGATCGAACCAACCACCACAGTATGCCTCAGTCGGGCGCTGATTACGGTACTCGCGCACCAAAATAATTCAAAATAAACTATTCTATCATTTTCTACAATACAAACTGCACTTTACATGAGATTCCTGGGATGGGGCCGCAATTGGAACATGGTCGACGAAATCGATATTTCGAAAAATGGCCAAAAAAGTAGACATTTTCAGGTGTAACTTTTTTGAATCTTGATGAAAATAAGTTTCCTTTGGGGTTTAGACATAATTTTTGATGCTCTTTCGAATGAGCTATCACACGATACCGAAATCCAAAATTTTTTTCAAAGATCAAAGATCAACTTTTTTGAATTTTTTTTCAAAAATCAAATATCATGCCCCTAGGGGTCTCATAGCCAAAGTTTGAGCTTCTGGCGAACATTTTCAAGAGTTGGACAGCCCTTCCTGCATTCTTACAGAGAACGCGTTTTAATAGGGAAATTCACCGCCTTCTTCACGAGAGACAGCGCGGAATGAGGAGAGCGAAGGGTGATTTTAATTTGATTTTCACTGATTTCCCTATTAAACGACTAGTCGTTTCGTTACGATTGAAAGTCTACTGTACAGTGAACATCATTGAACTATTAGATACTGTAGAAGAAACGCTCTGTAGCAAAAGAACAAATGACAATTTGAAATTCAAATTTAAAAAAAAATCTTTCAAATAATGGGACGAATCATTATCTTCCTACAAATAAAATTTAATTTGACTAGAATGACAATGGAAATTTTGATTCTCCCCTCTCGCTTCCCCTCATTTCGATCTCTTTCGCTCGTCTCACTTGGTCGAGTCCTTCTCCTTCGCTTCCCTTGGACCACTAACGAAGTTTCCAGCCGTATCAAGGTATCTCCCAATAGCTCCAGTAACCTCTAGAAACCTTCTGATGCTCGGAAACATAGGGAAAATCCAGTACCATGGTTTCGGTACCCGGTATCAAACAGGCTACAGTACCCCCGCTTTGCTCAATTCTTCAATTCCGTTTTCTTCGATGCATTCTACAGTACCCCGTGATCGTTTTTGCATCTCGGCTACAGTAATAATCGCTTTCCCCTGCCTTCAGTACATACATACATGCATAAATACATACATTTATCCTGATCAGACCACAATTGTCCCATTTTGGAGAGAGCCATTTCATTTCGGAATCATTCTGTCTGAACGCGCATGAGTGGAGCTGTATTCTCAGACACAAATTGCCAACCCTAATGCTGACTCTACCGCACTTTTTCAGTGATGCATTCTCTTCCCATTCTCCTCATCGCTCTCGCTCTCCTCCCGCTCTCCGCTGCTCTCAAGTGCTATGCTGGTGATGTAAACGGTGGAAAGCGAAGTATGAAAGAGGTCCGGCATCGTTTTCTCAATACGGTTTTGAACGCTCGAGCGTATTCCACTACCAGCCGATTTCACCACCTGCTTTGGCGGCGTCTTATCGTCTGGAAGCCTCTTCAATATGAGTTCCTCTGCGTCTCTGCCCCCTCTCCCTTTCTCTGGTGCTCTCACCGCTAACAAACGTACACACACGCATTGGGACACATCTCTCCTTTTTTTTAAAGAGTATGATATGATGAGTCTTTGTTCAGCGCGAGTGTGAGGATTCGAGCAAGCAAAAGAAAGAGGAATATTGCGTGACAGTGAGCGGTACAGTACGGGGACAGACGGGAGCCGCCTATACCTGTGGTTTTGCTTGTGAAAAGGTCAAGGCCTTTTTTGTAGCAAAAAAAATCTTGCACGTTCGAATTGCTAAATAAATAGCACATTTAAGGAAGGATGCAAGGATAAGCAAATGATGGGAAGCATAGTACAGGAATGCTGCTGCAAGGGCGACCTCTGCAACGGAGTCTCTTCTGGTCCCAAGAGTTCAACTGGGGGAGTCGCCCCCTCCCTTCTCCTTCCCTCTCTCGCAGCACTTGCAGCCGTGCTTGCTGCACACTTCTGATCAGATATTGACCATTCACGAATTAACTGCCTGAACGGCGATTATTTACGCTAAGTAAGCAGAATAAAACGTGAACATTTGTGTTGTCTCGCATGGAATAATACGAAAGTTGAAGAAAACAGTTGAATGAACACTGTTGAACTCGCACATATACTCGAAGAATACAAAAAATCATTTATCTACGACAATACTTTGATATTTTCACTCTAATCTTGACAATGAGTGCAAATTCGCTATTCTCTTAGAAAGTGCAGAGTAAGGATATAGAGGGAGGGTGAGAGGGAGGATGTAGAGTGCGCAATTCGGGTCGAGAGAAGAGAAGAGAACAGCTGACATTGGACCATCCTCTCTCTCTCTTCTTCTCTCTCTCTTCTTTCCTCCATTGACCCCCAGTGGGATAGAGCTGACCTTTCTGGCCTCCTACTCCTCCCCTCTCCTATCGCCCATTCTTATCTCACTCCTACCCTTCCGTTACTATCCTATGCCTTTTCTTGTCCGCGATTTACTTTTCTTCGACTTTTTAAATCTTCTTGATACCCATCGCAATTTATTTTCGATTTTATTCTACTAGTTTCCTTCTTTTTTGTGTTTCATTGTTTCCAAGTCAGTTCAAAAATAATATTGTTCACAGAAATCTACACTTTCTCAACCCTGCTCAACAAGCAAAGTCATCAAGAGATGTTTCACTAATATTTGTAATGTAAGTTTCAAATATTTTCACACTAAATATTTTTTTTAGTTAGTATCGTACATCGCCCACATTACCGAACAAACGAACATTGTTTACTTTTTTTTACTTTTTTTTAAAGTCAGCGAATTCGCATCGAATATTCCTAATTTTTGTTTCATATTTTTTGTCCACTCATAATTCCGCGTGATTTTTAAAATTGAACGGTGAAATATTTATTTAAATGGGTGAAAAATTGGAGTCGCCCTTCCCCTTCCGTCATCACTTTTCGCTCTTGCGGCTCCAATTGTAGAGCCGGCGTTTAGGCTTTACTTGGAGCCAGCAGCACCACTATTCGCCACTTTCGACTCCAATTTTTCACCCATTTAAATAAATATTTCACCGTTCAATTTTAAAAATCACGCGGAATTGTGGGTGGACAAAAAATATGGAACACAAATTAGGAATATTCGATGCGAATTCGCAGACTTTAAAAAAAGTAAAAAAAGTAAGAAATGTTCGTTTGTTCGGTAATGTGGGCGATGTACGATAGGTCTTGCTAGACACGTTTTACCGAGAGATCGATTCGATTGATTTTAGACTTTTTTCGCTTATTGCTAGTTCTTTGATATCTGTCCTGCACTTTCCATGCGTTTTGATAAGCATCTTTCCAGACCACGTGATCAGGTGTGAGAATGGTCCCCGATCAATGATTTCGAACTGGAGAAATACGTGAAGAGATGGTCGAACGTGCCTACTCAGCGCTGTTCTACTGTTCTCTCTACAGTGTGATTTGAGTTTCTTACCAAGGATGTCCGTAGTGAAATGGAGGAAGCTATGATTGCTGGAGTTGATGACCACTTCGAGAAGGACGATCTGCAGCGCTTCGCTGCCTTCACCATCGAAGAGCTCCAGAACGATAATCCCACGCAAGAAACATTGGAAGCAAGGGAATCGGTCTCGAAATTATTCAACATGGATCCCGCCTCCATCGAGCACGACATAGTGCAATTTCGTGCTCGTTACGCATCCTATGTCAGTGTAGGCACGAGAAAGATGATTGAGGAATATCCGGAAGACCTACCCCTTTTCCACTATCTAATGAGCAAGGAGGGCTTCTATCCCGAGAACCTCAAGAAACTGATGTCTTCCATCATCGTTATTCCCATATCTTCCAGTGACGTGGAGAGAGAGGCTATTCGACGCTTTTTCACAACTACAATAAGCGCAGGCCCCGTCTCACAGTGAAGACACTCGAGCACATTCTCCGAACACATGAGAATGGTCCATCGTTCAATGACTTTGAACCAGAAAAGTACGTGAGAAGATAGGAATAGGAATCGGAATCCCGAAGGAATCGGAAAGGGACAAGTGACCATGCGAACCCCAAGAACGACCTACCAGCTGAAAGGGAGAAACTTGTCGGAAACGAGCCAGACGAGAGCATCGATCAGAATGTCGAGCACATCTCCCATCTTCTGCCCCCTCCACCTATTCTTCATAAAAGAATTCCTTTCTTCTGAGCGCTTTTCTTAACCTCCAATTTGTCTTCTCCACCACTCTGTAACTCATTTGTAAATCCGATAATAACAATGATTCTGTCACTTCTCTTTCAAAACAAGGAATATTGGTGATTCATTTATCGGTAACAAAAATGGAGGGAGGGGAGAGGATTGAGGCGAAGGGAGGGGAAGAGGAGAGACGACGAGGGGGGTCGCAGTGGGGCAGAGCATCCCATCATTGCACACGCCTCGAGTGACGATTTCTGAAAAAAAAAACACATTTTTTTCCATTTTTCACCAAAAAAAATTTTCGCAGCCTCATGCCCCCAAAAAAATGCAGGGTGATGCCGGTGGACCGCGCCCACGTATCACGCCATGATCCCATAACACAAAATGGTGAATGCTAGTTAGGATGTTCGGGAAAAATGCTGCAAAAAATGAGCTACAGCAACACCCGCTAAACAGTGGAAGTCCCGAAGGCTTTTACGCTTTTTCCTCTCTCATTCGCTGATCCGCTTTTGAATATTTGCTCTTCCTACCTTTGCAGCCCTACAATAATGTGAGTAATCGTTTAACACAAAAATTGTAAATTTAACAAGCGTATTCAAATACTAAATCCCTACTTGTTAATAAATGAGTACGCTGGGGCGCTATACAGCGAAATAGCGTTACATTTTGAGAGAGTTTTTTCTCTGACGACCGCAACGCGTAGGATTTTTGAATTTCGCGGCCCCGGTCTTGCGTTTTTTCGTGCCGCGCGTTTGAATCTTGAATTCTCCTCTGATCAGTCCGTGGTATGGTCCACACTCTATTTATTTTATCTGTTTCACCGATAAATATGAAGAGTCGGAGCAGTTCCGATGGTTTATTACATCACAAAGAATGGCATTCAAAATGCAAAGAAAAACAAGAAGAGTGAATATCCTGTTACTGGGTGATCCGAAGAGGACGAAAAGGAGACAAGCACGTATCTCCTCATCTCCCCTCTCTCTTTCTTCTACCCATTGCCCCCCCCCCCCCCGAGATCGCCCCACAGTGAATTCCGCGTACGTACTGATCCTCTCCTTTCTTACCCCGAGCCAATTTTCCCGTTTCTTCATTCTACCTTATCTCTCGTCGGTCAGAGAAAGTATTTGGTAATGAGAGTGCGAAATCAAGGAGCAATTTACGATTTGACCCTTATCAATAATCTAGGGGCGCTTCTTCATTCACTGTCAAGACACTTTCTCACAAACATCTCTTCTTCTCAACTTTATTACGGAAAAAGTGGATCGATAACACGTCGGCAACAACAACCAGTCCAAGTGAGGAAACCCGTAGGAATCGGGGATTAACGAGAGAAGAGCTAAACAGTTCATACAATATAGTAACCGTTACATTAGCAAATGAATCCCTAGAGAACAAAGCCGGTATTTGTCAATCGCACTCGATAGAAGATTTACACAAAACGAACGAGACTATGGGACAATAAGTAAGACTGGTGGGATTTTGACGGGGTAAGAATCGAAAAAATACATTTTATTGAATTCTGTGGTTCTTTCACAGGCGAAAGGCGAGAGTTTCCCATTCTTACCGCGTCTTATTAATTACAAGGAATGTAATTGCAAAAAAAAGAGATTATCTAATGCGAACTGCAGATCGTACAGTAATTTGTGAAGCTAGATCACATACTACAGGGTGTTCAAAAAGTATGGTGACAAAACTAATCTCTCAGTTGTTCACTCCTGGGTGAGTCAAATGACCCCTAATTTCCCTCACTTACAGTATGAACACCAAGAAGTTAGGGATATGAAAACCAGAGAATAGAACGAAATAGTTCGTAGGATATGAATTTTGAAAACATTTGATACGTGAAGGATGCCCAAATTTGCTCACACAGCGTGTTAGATTCCATGGCATGTAATAAATCCAATAACAAGCATTTAATAGTGGGCCTATTTTTAGCAGAATGATCATCAGTTAAACTATTGAACCTCGCAATCCATGGCATTTTAAAAGTCACTTCGGCTCCAAAACAATTTTTAGTTCAAAAATTTCCAAGCGGCACTCCAAAATTTCAGTCAAATTAAACGGACTCGTTTTAACCATTGAGGGAAACAGTCAAGTCTTCCATTTTTTTTCTGAACTACTAACATTACCTGTAATTTAATTGTTGATATTAATCCGATACATCAACAAATTCTGGTCCGTGATCATTCGAATATTGATCTAATGTGTATCATATGGTCAAACATTCAATCTTGGATTCAAGTTGCCAGCTTGCTTCGCTGGCCTAATAAACCCTTTTGAAAATCTTTATTCGTCATGATTCTTTGTTCTACGTGTTGATTTTCCACTTGCAAGGCTCAAAACGTCAAATTAAGAAGGTTGATTTTTTAAGAAAATGTGTTTAAAAATTATCAGTGCTTTAATAAAAAATTAATTATTCTCTATTGCAAAACGATATCACTGATTCATTTCATGAACAGTATAGAGGTATGGTTAGACTATTTAACCACCACTGAAAGTTTAGGATTGCTCGCTCCTACAGCTCACAATAAAATTTAATTACAGAAATTACGCGCGGCGCGGGACAACTTTTTTCGATTCCGAACTTTTGCTTTTCTACAAAGACCGTTTAAGCAGGAAGGGACCTGAAGCAAGTAGTCGAGAGCTACGATACTCAGAAATATTTGAGCTAAGTTAGAGTTCAACGGGGTCAGTAGTTTGGTAGATATGGCGGGCATCGTTTGTCACCATACTTTTTGAACACCCTGTACATTGGGGTCATACAACGCTAACTTCAGGTAAGCCGGATACGGTAAAATGGGAGCGGGGGTACGGTAGGGCGATATGGTAGGCGTACGGTTGCAGGGTTACGGTAGGTTTGAGATGGAGAAGAGGGCAGTCCTGAGGGCTGAAAAGGATTTTAATCAAACTCATTCACCTCGATTTCCATTCCAATTACTACTTGTGAAATCAAAAAGCACAGTTTTTCTTACCAACCAGGCTGGATATCAGATCAAGAATTAACTTTTAACATATTTTTTTGCCCCCTATTGGGAATGATAATGTATGGTAGATAATGATAGATTCAAGCGCTCGACATTCGTTACTTACCGTAATCCACTTCAAATACCGTAATCCGCGCTCACCGCTTAGGACGCGTCGTCCGCGGCGCGGCGCACGTCGCGTGCGGCCGCGCGAAGTTCGCGCGCGCTCGGCGCCACCGGCGGCGGCGTGGGCGTAGGCGTGGCGGCACGACGATCGCGAGTCGCGAGCTGCGCCCCGAACTGCAATCACAAAAATATCACACGTAATTACTACATTTCGAAACGAATTTCTTAAAAGAAATATTTAAGAAATTCTGTCTTTGCTTCTATTCTATAGTGAACTTACGATTTGATCTCTTCTTTCTGTAGCTAAAGTCGTTCTAACTATATTTTTTTTAATTCTTAAAAATGCTACCCTAATTCAAGAAACGGAAGAAAGCATTGTATTTAGTGTTTTATTTTTTAAATATATTTTTGCAATAAAATATGGCACTCACACGCTCTCGCAAGGCGACATACATGGGGTTGAGGGGCGGAAGCGCGAACGGATCCTGCAATCAGTGCTGCTCACGGCGTGTCAACACCACCCATATTGGCCAAGGGTTAGTAACCAGTAACTCCCGATTTCGGAAGCACAACCCGCGATTTTCAGCAGTTTTCTTGCCGAACCCCCAATTTTGTGCAATTGTCTGATGATACTTCCTGCACCACTGCCTGCAATTATCCGTTTTGCGGAGCCTACCTCTACCTCTTGTCCACCTCTTGTTCTCAAAACTACAGCACAGAGGTGTTCCTCTGGCCCCTTTCTTATCATCTTCTCACTCAAATCATGGGGAATATTTCACTATTTTTTTGTTGGAATTTCGGGCCCATAAAAAGGCTCATTAAATGGGATTTTTAGGGAGCTACCGTAACCCGGCAGTCGAGACCTACCGCAGGCGGCTGCGCGTCGCCTCCCATCGTGCGTGTTCGCAGCTCCCGCATGAGCTCGGTCAGCTCGTGGTCCAGATTCCACGGCGCATCGTAGATGAACGGCAGCTCGGAAGGCGGCGTGCGCATCTGTCAATTGGTTATCGTAAAATATATTAAACCATTCCGCGTACTATTCCTATAGTTCCTATAGTTCATTTAGAAAATTTGACTGTTGGATCTTTGGTCCTAGCTGCTGTTCCCAATCGTGTCCTAGAGGGACTAGTAGCACTTACAGAGAAAATGAAAATTAGAAATAATCAATAATGAGCTAGCGAATAAAACGTTCCGTATTCAGCGCTACACACCGTAGAGTTTCTGCTGAACATTCGAATGTTACGATTAATGGAAGAATTTCTACTTGGTTACATTCACTGGTGGGCTAGGAGCGGTGATAAGTCTAGCACAACGTCAACAAATTAAATTAAGCAATACATATTAATTAATTAATTAATTAATTAAGCGAACGCACCGCGCCCGCTCTCCACGCACGCTTCATTTCCTGGTAGATCTCCGCCCGCTGCTCCAGCTTCTCCACCTATACATTTATATTTTCGAATTTGTGCTCGTTTTTCTCCTGTGAACACGCATTCTTGTGAATACATGTATGTCTACACAACCGCAAATTACCTCACATGGCTACCGCCAAACTGACTTTTTTTGTTTTGACCAACGTATACGACGTCATACTATTTACCTCTTCGTCGACGTCCGCCATGTAGGTGGCGGAGACGGAGGCAGAGCGGCGCATGCGGGCCAAGTAGTCCGCGTAGTCCGGGCGCCACACGCGCAGCCGAGCGAGCGAGTGCCTGCGAGTAACGATGTCAATTAGAGATCGAGAAATGATACCGCCGCCTCTTCATTTTGCACTCTCTCTCTCGGCCGGTCGAGCGATGAGAGAGTATGTGAAATTAAGAGACGACGCGACCCGTATTGCGCACTCTAGTAGTTATGTCAATTCAATACCCAATAAAATCACTCACTTGACTTCCGCGTGTTGTGCGTTGAGGTAGGTCAGCGTGCCCTGGCCGTGATTGTACGCGCTCGCGAGTACTGTCCGCTTCGTGGGCTGAATGGGGGTACGGTATTTACGGTATGTCACGTAGAAAATCGGCACTTCTTCACTTTAGCGCCCAAAGGTCTCGCTCACTTGCTTTCTCTTTTCTCGTTACCCACAAGTGCGAGTGCGGTCTATGGGCACTAAAGTGAATGAAGTGCCGGGAAAATCGATAATTGAACCAGAAAAAAATCGATCGATAATCAGGGAGCCGAGACCGTACCTGGCCGGAATCGCCGAATACCCGGATGTACTCCTTGACGTGCTCTCTGCGCGATTCGCTCAGCGACGCGACGACCACGCGGCACAGCGGACACTGCTGCGCGCCCGTGCACTGCAATAAAAGTAAAGTTCCTTCCGCAATCAAGGCGATTTTACAGTTGTCATGAAACAATCATGCCTAATAGTGAACACAGGTAAGGCCAGGTGCACTTCAATACATGATGAGCCCGAGGAGAACTGCGTGAAAAATTACACAAACAAACCACATTTTGAATTCCATAGCGCATAGCGTAGCGCATCCATAGCGCATGTGTAACACGCTTGCAAGTCTTACCTACATGGCTTTTAACAAGTTTCCAAACACGCAGAGATTTGTTTTATTTTAAATAAATAACTTGGTCAACTCACGCATCTCGTCTCCAGCCACTGAAACGCGCACGTACGATGGAATTCGTGCTTGCACGGATCGAGCGAGACCGATCGCTACAATAATTAATAAATTGTATTTATTTAAATACTTTAAATGGCGAATTCACCGTGAAATCAATTGGTTTAGCGCAAACAAGGCCCTTTCGCCGACAAAAAACTGCAGCAGTGAAAACTGGGAGTTTTACTCACCTTGGTCGACAGGGCTTCCATGCACACCGCGCAGCGATGCTCGTTCTCGTCTTCCGGCGGCGCTGCAGCCGCGGCCGCGAGTGCTGCAGCGGTCGGAGGGAGCGCCGTGACGGGCTGCGACGACTGTCGCGCGGCTGCTGCGGCCGCAGCACGACGAGGCCGTGGAGTGTCAACGCGCGGGATCGGCGCCTCGGGCGCCGCCGAGCGACGTCCTCTGCGGGAAGCGGCTGGCATGCGACCTGAACGAGGGCGCGTTTTAGACGCCACATAATACAACGAGAAATAATTGCAAAGTCAGGTAATATCGAACGTGTGCAGCCTGTATTAGTCAAGACGTTCGAACGACGCTCGGAATGTGGAGGAACAACACTTTATTAGAAAAATATGTTTTGTGCGCTGATAAAAGGTGAAAACAAAGTGCAACACAGCCCGTTGCCCTTCAGTCAACAGTTCGGTCCTGTTGCCGCGACGCGACCACTTTTAGACGCGTCGCGAGTGCGCGAATGGTGGCGACGTTTCACGCATTTTTACGCGATCTTGTTAATTTGCCCTAATATTTTAATTTTGGCAACCAAAAGTTGTAGCGCCGGACATCAGAAATCGTTTGAGACCAAGAACGAAGAATTTGGTTCAGTATTCGGAGAGATCTTTCAGTTGCAGTTTACAACGTAAAATACTTTCTTTTGGTACTTATAGAGTTAAAGTACAATTAATTAAGAATTTGGCAACCAAAAGTTGTAGAGGACATTCCACTTGACTACATGAATCATGAAAGCAAGTAAATAGTTCAGTAATCACTGATATCTTTCATGTTTTTTGTGCCAACATGGTGACTTTTCGCCGGCTCCTGTCTTTGAAAAATAATATAAAATCAGCCATTAAATATTTATTAATTTGCTAAGTCTGATCATGTAAGTTGACCGCTTGCGCATCTCCTGAGAAGTTTACAAAGCCAAAAAAAGAGTAATAAGTCAGATAAAGGTGCTTTCTTAGTTTGAGCCGCGACGCGTGAGAGACGCGTCCGCGCGGTTCCGGCTCCCCGAACCCAGCAACGGGCTGTGTGCAAAAGGATCGAGCAAAAACTATAATAGGTAAACTATTAACTAAAAGGAAGGTTGACGAAAATTCGTACCGTAGTTGGGTAAACCAAAAGGACGTTCGTTCAAGGACTGATTTAATTTAAATTTTTTTTGTTTTTTTTTTAAATTTTATGCAGAACGATAAAAAAAACGCTTAGTGTTGAAACAATTTATCGCAAGACTCCCAAAAGAAAGCATTACTCGTAATCAAATCGATGTACAATGAGTAGATGAAGCCGGGAAATGCAAGGCCGGAAGTTGTCGGAACCAGGACCGCCTTTATCAATCTCTCTTCTCGCTGGTGGTTCGGCTTCGAAGTAGACTGGAGATGCTCAGCATTGAGGGGTACCTGAAAATTGATTTATTGAATTCCGACTTGGAACTACGGTAGGACTCTCTCAGTTCAGCATGTTCTCCCGCTCTCTGTGTGACCGGCGAGATACCATGGGAAATGAAGAGAGTACGGCATAGTTCTACTGACAAGAATCCAGTTCGTCAGTGGTTGATTCAACCCAAAGTTTAAAGAACAAAGATCAAAGACCAATATCTTCTACCCAAACCCACTTTGATCTGAGCGACTGCTTCCTCTCTGCGGGTGTTTCAGCGAGCTTCTGGAAAACGATGCCTGAAATTGTAAATGCTAAATTCGAATCTCTAAACAGTTTATACAGTCACATCAATTTAATTAAATGTTTGTTGTTTTTTTCTGAAAGCATTCACGGGCTTAGCGAGAAAGGCTTCGAGTAAACTCATCTGTGCCTGATGTGAAACTCAACATTTCGACAATGTTTCGAATACAGAAAAAAATCGCTATTCAATGGGCCATTGTTCTTCGGGGAGTTAATATCAAAGAGGGCCGGAGTTTAAAGATCAAAGATCAAAGATCAACCACGCACCAGTGACCATGATGAGATTGCCGATGCCTACGGTAGCGAGCAGCGCGCTGAGTCCGATCACCTGAATACGTAATGACTGGCTACAGTATCCCAAATCAGAGAAATTCAATCAAAAAGTGAACAGGCGAGATTTAGAAATGGTCGGCCATCGTATCCCCTCACCAACCTGCCACACGCACTTCTCCCGGCTCAGCCACATGTTGAGCAGCGTGTAGGAGTTGTACAGTTCGAACAGCTACAAGGATTGATCTTTGATCTTCGCAGCGCTTGGATATCCGAATTGATCTTTGATCTTCGATCTCTGAACTCACATAAGCGGTGAACAGGAACGGTAGCAGGAAGGTGAGTCCATGGAACATCCAGCTGGCGAAACCTTCTGCAAAAATTAGCTTAGCGATCATTGGCGGCTACCGTAACTTCTACTGCAAGGCTAGATTCTACATCATCCAATATATTTTTTCAAGCAACAAACAAATCGTTTTAGACAGCTCTAGATCGCTTTTCAGAGCAAGCGTGAAACATATTCCATTTCCGTACCCTTTGGAATTACTTTGGCATTGTCGATCTCACTCCTTAGCGAGGCCAGATCATGCAATCTTACCGTAACTTTCTAAACTCCTATCGTAACCTTCCACTCACCCAGTGTAACATCCATCTCGCTCTTGAGTGACCCCAGTGCGTGCAGCCTCCTCAGGCACCCAGACTGATACTGGTATTGTAGCTGCTGCACCACGCAAATGAACATTGAGAACAAGCCAAGTTGCGGTCGGAATTCCTGGAAATGGTACGATAGGGCGAGATTCGGTTATCGAGGACTGGTTTATTTACTCCATATTACGGTACCTGATACGCCTCGTCCTCCGGCCAGGTGATGGTGATGCCGGCGAGCGCGGCCGCCAGGTAGTGGTGTGCCACCCACCACCAGTGGATACTGTAGAGGCCGAGGTTTACGAATGGTCGCCTGGTCATAAAACGACACCTGGATCCGTTGAGGATGAGGATGCTCTCGCGGATGGTCAGCGTGCAGTAGTACCAGACGGCGAGGAAGATGCAGATCGCGTCGGCTGCCCTGGAATGAGGCGACGTTTCGGAAATAGCAAAATACCGTAACCTGGTAGGCACACCACCGTACAGGTTCTGATGCACCTGCTCGCATGTCATCACTGATTCTATTAGGAAAGTGGAATGGTTGAAAACGAGTTTTCACCCGTAGTTTGATTCGAAATCGAAGGATGTTGCTAGCAATTTTGCGAAAATGTAGAGCACAAGCTAAGCAAAGCTGAAATTTTCGCTGTGACTTTCATTCGGCACCCCCTTTTTATCGGAACGCCACTCCAGCTTCATTCATTTAGCACCCGCCTACCTTGACGGGAATATCGACTCATAGCGGACAGCAAGTCAACTTGGCGCCGTATCACATTACCTCCCCTGGATTGACCTACCTCGACGGGAAAAAAACGTGACCAACCTCGACGGGAAAATGGACGCGTAGCACAGGGCGGCGAACATCGTGGCCGTCACGCGCACTTTGAAGTTCTCGTAGTCCTTCTTGAAGTGGAATCTGCCAGAAAATTATCCATAAAAATAGCTCATGGAGCTCATAGTTTTGGCTAACAATGATTTCGTTTTTTTCTTAGAAAAACCCCGGATCTATCAAAAAAATGCCTCACTCCAGAATTAAGATTCTTCCCTGAAACATAACCCAATCACGATTCATTCCTTTGGAATATCGCGATATAAAAACCGGAGGATTGTCTGACCTCAGCTGACCTAGACCTAGGGGCCACAAGGCAGATATTCGAATTCAAGAGTTAGTGCCAAAAGTAGGTTCAAACGATCCCTCGTGGTCCCAATAACATCATACTTTTCGCCGTTTGTTGATATCTTGTCTCTGAGCCGCGCTAGAGCCCGAGAAGTACGCGCGTGACTGACTGGGGAAGAGGAGGGAAAGGCGAGACGAGAGGGAAGGGGGGCGGAGCCTCATTTGCGTGTGTCCCTCTCCCTCCCCCCGCCCTCTCGCTCGCCTCTCCCCGCGCTTCTTTAAACCAAATCCGCAAGCTTCTGACGCACGATAAAAATCTAATTTCTTCTCTAAAATTCCTAAAATATTCGTATTAGTCAGAAAATTTATGCCCAACCAAAGCTTTCACTCTGCAACCCGTCAAAACAGCCTCTTCCCATCGTTCAAGTTCAATTTTGACCTACTTAGTGAAGATGTGCACAATTTGGGCAGTGCTCAATCGATTTGGGACGCCAGTAGCTATCCAGCGCACTTTAGAATGAGCGATTTGGTTTAGAATGAAGCTTGCGGATTTGATTCTCGCTTTTAGGCGAAATCGTGTCTCACCAAAGTGGGCGGAGCTTGTGGCCCCTACCTAGACCTCTTCATTTGTTTGCATTGCGCACCTCGCCATGACCTAGATATAGCGAAACGATCTCATCATCTCAGGTCAAAAACACCTCTACATTGTCAGAATGAAGAATCTGTCTCTTCATTCCTCGCCCTTTCTCTCTGGTCAGAATGGCGAGATAGTATGCGGCATGGCGAAAGGGCGGTGCTTAATTGTCATTCCTAGTGGTACCTACTCCAAACCTAGTCTTCTCATATCTAACGTTTCCAATATCATTCAATCAAATAATTAACCTTTCCGAACTGGTCATTCGCAGGTCGATGTTGTTGCCCAGAATGATCGTGAGGTACCATCTGAATAAACTCAATTATCAATTTGATAACTGATATCAGCTGATTGATAAGCTACGGTACTCATCTATTATCGTACCCATTATTGATTCTCTTCTCCCTCTCCGGTTCCTTTCTTTCCTTGGCAGGGGAGGGATCACGAGGCGTGGTCACTCCCGAGGAGGAAGAGGGTGGTGCGCCTGTAATTGCGTCATTACTAGGCAATCGTCGAACGTCCTTTCGTTAGGCGTTTGGGGTATCTCGATGAATGAATCGATTTTTAACTAACTACGGTTGTGATAAGGGTAATCCTCTCACCGGTCCGAAAATCTGTGTGAAAAGAAGAAACGATTACACGTACTTTAACCCAACAAATTATCGAAATCAGTTACGTTTCAATGGGATTCTAAGATATTTTGTGCAACACGATAAGTAATATTTCACATCTTTACTGCCGGAAAAACTAACCACAATGTGCGCACTTGTCATTGCTCGAGGAGATGAAGAAGGTCGGTTTCGGCCTGAATTTTATTATTATTCCTGATTTTTTTTAAATCTCGGAAATAGCCAACAGACTCACGGTTCGCCCATTGTAGTCAGTCAAAAGTTGAGTGCAGGAGTAACTGAATTGAAGAATGAAAAAATAGAAAAGAGAAGGCTCCCGGAACAGAAAGGTGATCATTAATGGAGCGCGTAGTGACAAAAAAAGGCGAGTGAAAAGGGGAAGGATGAATGGGATTTTTTGCGCTACGTGGCATAGCGAAAGAGGAACAGAAAAGAGGGAAGAGAGCGCTCGCAAAAAATGGTCGGCTTTCATCCTCGAAGAAAGAAGAAAAAAGACGAATAGTCTCGAATGGTGACTCTCCTCATTTTACACGATCTCTCGACCATCTGAGCCTTGAATTCGAAATTCGGGTAATCGTCTCTTCATTTCGCACGCGTTCTCGCTTCTTGGACCGAAAGGGAGTGTGCGAAACAGAGATACAATTTGCCGTATTTCGAATAATAATCTCAGCATTGAAACCTAGTTTAGCCTAGAACAGAGAATCAATGGCGAGCGAACTCTGAAAATGTCAGAAGTAGAGGGGAAAGAAGGGAGAAGAGAAGGAGAGAAACAGGCGAAAAACAGATGTTCTGGACACTCATTCCTGCAAAAGTGGAAAGACAATCAACACTCTCTCGTGCTAGGCAAAACAGGAACAGAGTATGGAGTATGATAGGGGAAGTATTGGCATTTTCTCACTTTCTCTCATGAAAAAGCATTCAGCTTGCACGCAAAACACAGAGATTATGGCGTAAAGTCACGAATAGATAGCACGAATCCTATTTATATCGCCCCGGCAAGGGAGTAAACATACCGAAAGGGAGGGGAGAACGCTAACTATAGGAGAAAAAGGCCATTGACGACGCAATGTTTGTTCCTAGGGGAAAATCGTGTATGTTTCACGCACAGAATGATTGCCAAGGGGCAAGCGGGGAATAAATTAATGAATGGATTCTATCTAGGTGGCCTAATTTAGAGTTGTCCGAATGAAGAATCAGTCTCTTGATTCCTTGTACTCTCTCATCGTGACGACTGGGCACGCAGAATGAAGAGGCTCACGTCTAATTCTCCAACGGCAATAAGGCCGAGACGGTGCAATATTTGTACCCATATCGCGTCGATAAACACCCATATCACAGAGAACTCTGCAAGGATCTCTATCGGCTCAAAGACTAATCAAATCATGGAACCCGTGAGACACTTATACCCCAGACTAGGCGTCAACACCGGCGTAGTCTATTATGTGATGACATAAGAATGTAGCCAGGCCAGAGGCGATATGGACTTTGTACTATTGTGAAGAGTGCTCTCTTCATTTCATACACTCCTTCGCCGGTATGAAAGTTCACATGGCATAGTCTGTGCCTGTGCGTTCAGTTAAAGGGAAGAATGGTCTCTAGGCAGCATGTCAATGAGATAATGAGATACTGAAGCACAATCACTTCACCTAACAAGTACCTGACCTTTGGTTGCGCGTTCGGGAGAAGGGACTAGGTCTCTAGGCGATCTCAATGAGCCGTACCATCGCCGCTCCTCCGCCTTTCATACCCCTTGCGAGCGACGAAACAGTGTGATGGCTGCTGACACGAGCATTGATCATGATCACACTAAGATGGAACCGACTCTCTCCTGTCAACACTATCTCTTACCGATCAGAAAAGCGAGTGACTGTATGAGATGAGGAGATCACCTAGACTACGATACGCATGCTATGATGAGCGATTAGCGAAGAGTGATCCTACTACGACCAAAGAACGCTCGCATTTGATACGTCTTTGGAACATAATGGATCAGTTATATGACAGATCTGCGAGGAGGGCAAAGTGCACAATTTCCTCTCAACAGGGATGGAGCAAAGGCGATCCGTCTATCGCCCTCGAGGGCAAAGTGCAGTGGAGCAGAGAACGCTGACGGATTGTGTTTCACGGGGAGGTGAAGAGGAGAGGGACAATTTATCAATTGATCAAGCTCTCGCATGTGGGGAAATATGAAAAAAAAAACATTTCGTTCACTAAAAACGAACTGTCTAAGACAGTGTACAAAACTATTTCAAGAATCAGGAGAATATACATTATGAATGGAATTTTGCTCGCTGAAAGATTCAGGTCGAATCTTAGGTGAGATATCCTTAGATTGCAACTGCTGTGATTTGCAGCGTTTCTATTTTGAAACGGTCTAGTGTAACTGAAGGAAAGAGACGAATAGGAAAACGGGGCGCGTCTGCCCCACTCGCCATAATGAACCTTGCCTCCTCCCATCCCAAGCTGCCACAAAGGACGCGCTCAGGGGTCACGCGGGGCCGGCCCTACACCCGGGTGCCCGAAGCCACGTACCAGATCCAGAACCAGTTCCCGGGTCCCCAAAGTGTCGGTTCGGTTGCAGAATGCGGAGTTGTTGACGGCGTTGGCAGTAGTGGAGAAAGACGAGAAGAGAGGAGGGATGGAGAAAAGTGGGAAGGCAGAGGAAGGCGAGTCACGTGAATAACATGCGGCGGCGAAGGGGCACCACCGGCGGGGAGAGGGGGAGGGGTGGAGGGGAGCGTAGGCTGGGTGCACAACCGGAATTCTGAGGTTCGAGAGTTGACAAAAAAAGGCCCAACCATGGTCGCCTTGTAGAGGTTCATTGCCCGGAAAAATCAGCATTTCTGTTGCAGGTTGCTATGAGAAACGGTGCGGGCGAAGGAGAAACTAGAGAAGAGTGGAAGGGAGTGGAGGGGGAGAAGAGTGGACAGTTGCCATCCAAGTGAAGAGGTCGGAGAAACGAGAATGGATAGCGCTGAAACGTATCGTTCGGCCAAAATTGAATTCGGACATTCAACACGTGTGATTGAAGGTGCCTCCTTGCTGTCTGGGGAGAAGGAAGAAAGAAAGAAGGAGGCAGATGGTCCATTGACTGTCTGTTATGATCGGTGCTAAATAAACTGACGGAGAATAATTAGATCCAACAGTGACGCCGAAATAATGCTCGAATATCTCAACAACAACAACAGTAAGCTGCTGCTCGATATGTTTCAGCAATGGTTCAAGATCGGGTATGAATCGTTAGTAATTCTTTCATCATTCTCTATTTAGAAAATATAACAATCCCTCGATCTCCTTTCTCCAACTGTGATCGAATTCATTCTGTTTTATCAGCCCATGAAGAACGAAAATGCGACTGGATATGTTTCAGCAATGATTCAAGACCGGGAATCATTCATTCCAGTGATTGCGATCTCGGTTATATTCCAAAAAAAAAACAATCCCACGCTTTCTCGTGTCTTACACGCCACACACACGATCTCATTCGTTATTCCATTAACCGACAGGTGCAAATCTCTTTTTTTTCTCGATTACAGTAGCCACGTCACTTGGATTACGGTAGAAAGTCAGTTCTCGATACTATCACAAGTTCATGGCACTCAGAATACGGTAGGGAAGATAAAATCAGTTCTCGATAGGTGCGTCACGTGTACGTGGCGCTCCACGGGTTACTGTAGCCGATGCTTGCGGCCGCCGTCGAGAGAATGGACGCGAACTCGAGAGAGGGCGCGGTTGCGGAGGCCGAGGATACGGTACCGACGGCTCCACCTGAATACGGCGAATCCGAAGCAACCTAATCGACGGAAAAGGTAGTAGCGAGAAAACATCGGAACACAAAAGTAGGCTGTTCTTCTGAAAGAAGCTCATTGTCAGCAGTACAGCTCATTTTTTGTGTTCCTATGATTAGGGCGCCACGGCCTTCACGAATTACAGTATCGAGCTACGGTATCGATTATCGTTAATCGATTGGGAAATATCGCCTACCGTACCCAGAATGGAATTAGCCGCTCCTCCGATCACTCCCGACTGCGGCATGTACGGCGCGTAGTCAATGAAGCTCTTTATGTACGGCAGCGCCTGGTCCAGAGCCGTATCTGCGAATTAGCAAGATTCAGAGCCGGAACCGGGAAATGGAACCGAGACCGAAACCGGGAATTTGAATTGATTGCGAATCACAAGATTTGCAGCCGGAACCGGGAAATAGATTCCCTATTTTATCAATTATTTTTTAAAAAACGTGCACCCGGATAACATTGAATGAGCAACTCCTAGTCCTCTTGGTTCACGGATGAAACATATTTCGCAAGTCGGGAATGCATAGCCGTAGAGTAGCTTACTCTTGACCGGCTGCTGCAACACCGCTGCTGCAGCCGGTGCAGCAGCAGCGGATGCAGCAGATGACGACGTCAAGGGCGCGTCAGTCAGATGGAAGTCGCTGCTGTGCAGGAGGTGATGACGACTCGAGGATTCGCGGACCTGCGCAGCGGTTGCGATGAACAACCGTCATTTGCGACTTTTTTCTATGAATCGACAATTTTTTTTCATGGAAATGACTTAACAAGTCAGATCCGGTAATGCAGAATAGGAGCATTTTTTATTGTAGATGTAAATCCGTATCAAGAAAAATATAGGCTCACAGATCCGTGTTCGTAGGAGACAGAGCCGGACCGAGGAATAGATAGGATCATCGACTCACCGAACCCACTGTGTCCATCAGATTGTTGATGTAGACTATCGCAGCCTTGAGTATCCGCAGCTTGGAGACCCTCTTGGAGTGAATGCGAAGGGCGGGAAGGCGTTGCTTGAGAATGTGAAAGGCCTGACGGAAGAAGATTACGGTAGCATGAACAGGCAGTGCCCGATTGAAATCCCTTAATCTACTCATCTAACCGCACGCCCTATCGTTCGTTCGTTACTTGTTCAGATGAGCAACTGCGCTCCAAAGTTTGCTTGAATGCATGCCTTGAGCGCAAATACTGAAGCCTTCACCTCAATCATGCAATGTCATTCACCTTGTTCACGGTGTGCACTCTCGTGCGCTCCCGTGCGTTCCGCTTGGCGACGACATTGTGACCGCCCTGAAAATACTATTTATTTATGTGCACAATTATTTCAGTACGATTGAAGAAACCATTGAGGAACCTATGCGATTGCATACTAATGCGCGAAATGAAACTCATTTCAATTCTCACAATCAGAGATTTAATTATCACCAATCGTCCGTGCGCGCAAATCACCAATTTCAATACTTTTTACCATTGAATGCCCATCCGTCAATAACCATTGTCTCAAATTTACTCACCCCTCCCCGTTCCATCAGGTCCTTCCGCTGCCGCTGTGAGAGCTGCGAGCGATGAGCGGGTGCGTCCTCGGCTGAGACGCCTAAAGGAAATAAAGATTGAAATACGGGTAACCTTCTCTTTATTTTACACTTTAGTGCCTCTCGGTATGGTGAGATAGTTTGAAGAATCAAGAGACTATTAATTGCATTTCGAACTCCAAAAAGAACCTCGGAATTCATGGACTAATAGCCTCAGAAAGTGGGCTACATCAAGGAGAAGTTATGCCTTGATGCTAGAACTGAACTGCTTTAGATAGTTTCTTATAGTTACAGACATTCAGCCAGATTAATAACAATTTTTAAAATTAATTAGAATAAAATTCACCTCTAAACCGCGGGTTGATCGCTCTCGAGATGTTGACCAACCCTTCGTCAGTCGTCGAATGGGAGAAGAGAGACGGAGCGGAAACGAGGGAATGAGAGTAGCCTGCGTGCATCTAATAACGAATTGAACGTTAACAGTAATGAAAAAATCAAAATATGTTTCACCCTTATTTAAAAATTGCGTATTTGTTCGTTGTCATTGGTCATTGGTCTCATATGATAAAGTAGCAATATAAAACAGGTTAAACCAATTGCGCGATATCGACAACAAAGCACCGAGTGGATTACGGTGGCTGTCAGATTGGCTTTCCTTCTTCTTCTTCTTCTTACCTCAGTTGATGGAATAACTAATGATTGGGGCGGTGCCTCGACTCTCTCCTTTCCACCCGCTCCCTCGCCGGTCAGACTGAGCGAGAGAGCAGGTGGAATGGAGAGAGCTGAGCACCGACAGAGGAGACAACCACTAATCTGGTCGTGTGAGCAGTAATTACGCCGCGGATTGAGGGATGATTGCCGAGGGGTGTGCGGAAAATGAATTTTGGAAAAATAGATTAATAAAATTTTCAAAGAACACGAAAATTCAGTTGTATTATCGACACCCTGACATCTCTTCATGATCAATTCCATAATCAGAAACTACCATTCTGCCCGGTCGACGAGGGAAATTGACTGCATGAATAGCCTCATTGGATAGCCATCATTCACCTTTACTCGAATAATCGCACTGTGAGTTTCAGAGGAGCGCCATTTGTCCGATTGCTCTCAAACGGCCATTTCTCTTCACTGCCCACTCCGATTCTCATTGATCTGCCGGTGGCCAAAAAAGAAGAGCTGTGCAATAGGGTTGTCAGGGTGAAGAATACGTCTCTTCATTCCGCACACTCTCTCACCGGTCAGAGTGACGAGAGAGTGCGTGGAATGAAGAGACGGATTCTTCACCCTGACAGCCCTACTGTGCAAGCTCCTTTCCTAGAATCCTCCCCCCCCCAATTGGCTTCGTTTATACCGCAACATCCCCTCTTTTTCATCGCAGAGGCGCCTTTCCGTCGTCTTCGCTTGACTCCCCTTTTTTCCCATCCACACTCTCCTCTTTTCACCCGCTCTCTCGCCGGTCAGAGCAGCTTAGACATCGCGCGAACTGAAGAGAGCGTCCCTCCGAAGCTCCAACCTGCGCATTATCCCCTCCAGCGTCGCATGTCAACATTATTTACACCGCTGTTTCAGCCGAATTTCTGGCCCTGAGTTTCCAACTAAATTCGCTGCCGATCGATTTCCGTGGCAAATTTTCACCTGCCAAATTTTCAGCTGCTTTTGTTGGAAAGTAAAACAAGCAAAAAGGCCGATCTACTTCTCAAGTAATAGAAGAAGATTGGGGATTACCACGATAAACCTTCGTCTATGATTTTTTTCTGGAGAAACCTTTCGTGTGCACGCGATATTGGTCACCATTGAGGTGAAGCCCCGAATAGATAAATATTATTGATATTTAGAGGCGGGCTGGGTCTTCACCATGCAACTTCTCGATAGAACCGATACTTTTCTTCAGCTGAGTGTGAGCAATTAGGTTAATTGATTGATCGTTGCATTTCGATATTTCGCCACTCTCCGTTTGTCGTTCAGACAAACAGATGGAGAAAATCGCGATAATTATCAAGATGCGCTTTGCATGCTCATCTTTGCATATTTCTGCGGAAAAGGAACATCTTTCCACGCCTGACGACATCTATTTGAGCGTTTCGTCACAGAGACGTCTCTTTGTGGGTCACTAAGTAATTCACACACTTTCTTTTTCTTTTCTTCTCGCACACTTTCAGTCATCAAAGTGCATTGTTCGTTCCATTTTACTGAAAATACTATCTTTCCTCTGAAATTAACGTGCGAAAATAATGCCAATAGTGCATGTTCTCTTCATTTTTTGCACTTATTTGGTCTTATCCACAATCTCGAAGTGCCTCGGATACGTAGATTACGACAGGATTAGATTACGGTATTCCAATCGTCTCTGTTCTCCGATCCCGAGTAGATCAGTGGCACGATCATCGTCTCTCTCTCTCACCGCACTCTCCTCCCTTCCCCTCCGTCTGCCCTTATTTCCAACGTGTTTTTTGCTGATAATCTCGTTTCCGTTCTCCGTTTCCGCGTCCTTTCCGGGATTATTTGACACCCTCGCCGTTGAGTGCAAGTGGGTTCATTATATCTCCAATGTGCGCGATTTCCGGCTTATCTGACTGGCGAAACAGTGTGTGAATGAAGAGCGCGCCTCTTACGAAGGCAGTCTTATCTGTGGGTGCAATGGGATTCATGCTGGACAACCTTCTCATTATTTCGGGCCCAAAATGCACGCTGGAATATGACAGATAGTTGGTCTCTAAGCGGCTTTTCTGGCTTTACAGTAAGAGGCAATATTTGTGTGATTTCCGATACAATTTCTCGACAAATATTTCTGGCAAAAGAGAGATCTTGGGAAAGCGAGAGATTATTCAGAATATTGAATTATTCCTTGTTGTGCCTTCTCTAGTTTCGCAGTCTCATCACTCTCGTTATCACATCACACAATACTGTCTGGCTATTGACCCCGGCGAACTACCTAGTTGTAGTATTTGAAACATCTGTTGCGTCATCGACATTTCCGAGTATCTAGGATTGTCAGAATGAAGAGTCCGATTCTTCGTTTCATGTGTATTTCAAGTCAAATGTAGATATCTGTTGACAATTTGCAATTGCGCAACACACACTAGACAGGATAGATCATTCTTTTGTATTAGAGTTCGAAATACAGGTATCTCACTGGTCAGAGAGGCGAGAGAGAGAGTGTGTGTGAAATGAAGAGACAGCGACCCCGTATTTCGAACTCTTCTCTGTACCCCCAGGCAAGGATCGTCCATTGACCGCATGCGTCGGTCCTTTTGAATATTCCCCACTGACTACTAACTCAATTACTGTAATTTGCCCTTGTTTGTGCCAGTTTGGAAATTGTTCTTGATCTATGTACGCCTTCCAGTTAACTCCTTTTCCTTAGCCATCTTTGAACGCATTCTAATTTGAATATATTGAACCATTAGCATAGCCAGAACAGCATTCTAATTCCATTTTTCTCGTTCTCACGTTCTATTGCGCCTCTCTAATCGTCAATTTTCAACCGTTTTCGTGCTTTTTGGTTAATCTTGATATCTTACCCCTCTGGCATAGATCCGTCGTCACAGCCCCCCCCCACATAGCTCCATTTTGAACACACCAGTTCGGAAGCCTCCCGTCCCCTTTCCCTGTCCCCGAGCGTCTCTTTTGCGCCTTTCCATTCCTTCTTCTCCTCTCATTTTCATGTCGCTCCGTTTTTCTCCCCTTCGCGAATCACCTAGGTGACTGCCATTCAGCATGGCGCAAAGAAAGGCTCGTTTTTCAAGCCTTCTTTAGTCTGTTCTCCGCCTTTCCCCCGCTCTCTCGCCACCTCTCTTTCTCTGCCTGTTCTCCGCCCTCCCCTCTTCCCACACTCTCTCGCCCTCTCTACCCTCTGGTCTCCCTTCCCTGCTCTCTTGTTTTCGTCCACTCCCTCACTCCTCATTCTCCCCCTCACTGCGTCAATCCGCCTGTCGAGACTGTTCGCTTATCACCATTTCCTGTCGTATTGATGTCGGCGTCTCTCCATTCCATCCGCTCTCTCGCCGGTCAGAGCAGGCGAGAGAGCGGGTGGAATGGAGAGAGTGCAATGTGGGCGGAGCTTGACGTTTCCCCTCTTCTAGATGCACTTCTCCCCTGCCCCTCAACAGCAGCAGCAGCAGCACGGTCGGAGCGGCCCAAGCAGCAACAGCAGCAGGAGGGACGACAGCGAGTTGGTGAGTAGTACGGTAGGGGTACGGTATCCAGTTGGGCCCGCTGTTCTGGATATCATAGCCGAGGTAATATGATGCCACATTATCTAGAGCTGGTTAGATAGCGCATTGGTAGATTCTTCATCAGAGCAGATGCTAAAAATAATTATTTTGGATTGTTCTGGCAATGAAAGACATTTGTGATGCATCGAAACGTCCCATCATGTTTTGCATTTGCATCATTTCTGAAACTCATCTTAAACTTGTGTCAGACCAAATTGGCTAACACTAAGTGTAGCCGAATATAGTTGTTTTTGTTGTTGTTGTTGTGATGCGCTGAGATCACGCTCGAACTGCATTTCTCCCATGTTCATGAATCATTTTCGCGCGCGCTGCGATTCTTTTCCCTCTCCGTGGTCTCCCTTCCTCCTCCCCTTACCTTTAGAGTTCCGAAAACAAACGAGTACTCGTCGAGTTTTGTAAACGAGTACTCGTTTGCCGAGCCATTCGAGTACTCGTTTTCTCGGCGAGTGCTCGCGAGCATTTCACTCAAAATGGGTGAGAGCGGGCGGTCGATTTGAGGTTAGAATGAAGCGAATGCAGAGTTATGTTTCAAGGATGAAATAAATAGCGAATCAGAATTTCTTTTTCGGAACACATTAAAACCTTTTTGAAAAGAATCTCTTTTTAATTTCCTGATGAAACATATCTAATTGTGAGGGTTGAAATTCATTCATCGCCAATCATTCCTCGATCCACCAACCGCGCGAGTACTCGCGCGAGTACTCGAATGAGATGAACAAATGCTCGTCGAGAACGAGTATTCGTTTCCTTTTTCTAAACGAGTACTCGTTTTCGCGCGATCGCTCATTTTCGAAACTCTACTTACCTTCCCCCAATCATTGCTCAACATCGCGCTGCGTTGCGCTACATGGTTCCTGCACTACTCTGTTAGGCTGTTTAGTCCCAACTACTCTCTAGCTCTAGCTCTGGGTGCAGTAGCTGCTGGATACGGAAACATCCGAGGAGTATTGGTATTGTAGACAAATTACATTTTGTAGAGCAGCCAGTTGCGATTTATTGGATATTTTTCTCTGTGTACCTGAATTCCCACCAACTTTCGGTCTGATTCCCACAGTTTTTCGCACTGGGAGTCTGCGCGGCCTCTCACTTCGAAGATTACAAAGCTTTTCGAAGCTTGGCTGGAAGAAACGCGCGCTTCCCCTATGTCAAGTTCATATTTTCCTCAATTTATCGATGCGCATTCAGTGTTTGGTTGATGTTAGGTCCTTTTGCTCTTTGATTCTTCTCACTTCCTGCACTCCCTCGCATGTCTAGAGGGGGAGGGGGGGGGCGATAATAGAGAGGTAATGCACACCTCAGACGTATCGTGACGCGAAAGAGTGTGTGTCAATGGTCGGATGATTAGGCCGCATTTTTTTCGACTTTTTCGACTTCAGTCTAGAGTTGTCTATACGGAATGCGGAATTCCCCTCATCTCATTCCTCGATTTCATTCTTTCCGCAACGCGGTCTTTCCCTCTCAATTCGAATGCGGAACTCTTCGAAATTGCGGAATTTCCGCAATTCTCATTCTTCCGCAATCGCGAGACGCTGCTCGGTGGGGTCTTTGAAAGAAAAATGGGATGAGTTTCACAGATTGGACAAGCCCTAATCTCATTTTCCACTCTCAATCCGGATTGCGGAAATTCCGCAATTATTCGGAATTTCCGCAATAGAATGAACCGGTATGGCCGAGATGCGGAATCGAGAATGAGAATGAAAATATTGCGGAAATTGCGGAATGAATTCCGCATAGACAACTCTACTTCAGTCTATGAAAGGGATGAGTTTCGCCTGTGGTACTAGAGTAAACGTGCTTTTCTAAATATGATGCGGTCTCGTCTCCGATCGAAAACAACAATAAAAACAACCAGCGACTCGTTGCGCATAAATTACGGTATCAAAGATCAAAGATCAACTCTCCTCCTTTGCAGCACGATCAGCAGCAGCCCGACCCGATGTCGCTCTTCTACTACGCCAAGAGCTACCGAGATGTGAGTTGATTTTTGTTCTTTGATCTTTGGTCTTTAGTCTTTAGTTGTTGGCCTTATTTGTTGATCTTTGGTGTTCGACCTCTTCTTGGCGATTTCTGAGCTTTGATGTTGGAAAGAGAAAAAAGAGTGTGAATTGAAGAGCATACGTTGTACCTTTTCTCTCGTCTCTGATAGCTTATTTCGCTGACTACTCTCATTCCCACGAGTTGCACTCAAGTAGAGTTTGGTTGATGTATCGCGCCGCGCGTGAATTTGGTTAGCGCAGGTGGAAATGGAGGTGAAAAGGAAAAGTTTATTTATTGGGCCGAAATGAAAAATGGTATCACGTGGTAAAGTAGGTGATCTGTTCAGTACGCACGTACCTATAGATTAACAGGATGACTTTACTTTTTAAAATAGTAAAAAATACTTTTTCTTAAATAATCCTCATCAGCCCCTGATCGGGTTCGCCGTCCCGCCCACTCAAGCCGAACTGCGCGCGCAACTCGGATCGGACACGCACGTGAAGTGGGTTGATTGATTGAAGATCAGAGAAGATCAGAATTTTTTGCAAAAACGGTAGCAGTTGAGTATAGAATAGGTTGCCCGAAGTTGGTTATTTTTAAGATTAAACATCAGAGATCAAAGATCAAAATTGAAGTTGATATCTGAAAATGAAAATTTGCAGGTACGAGATCGCGATCCCTCTCACGCAGCTGCAGCCGCACCTCGAGCAGCAGCAGCTGCGACTGCACCGACCCCTTCTAGGAGGACAGTGGGGCGGACAGCAGCAAGACCACCCGGAGCACGGCGGTAGGTCTATTTCGACCCCTTTATGCCCCTCGCTCTCTCATTGGGAATCAAGTGAACAGCGGTAGGTCTCGCATTCTTGACACTCTCCTATCCTCCTCCCCGAAATTTGCATGGAAAAATTTCGAAACGAGAAACATTCATCATTTTATAATATTTTCCCATGCAGTCTCGTCAGAATTGTAATATTCCCCAGTTCTAGTGGAAGTACCCTCATTGAAACGTATCGGAATCGCTGCAACTGAAATCCGCGTTTGCATTTGTGCATCCGTCAGATTTACGTCTGTTAACATTCCCCTTCCCTAACCAGACCTAATTCCTACTGTAACCCCTACCGCTACCCTAACCGTGTCCTTACCGTAACCCTAACCGTAACCCTAACCGTAACCTTAACCGTAACAGCCCTGCCCATCCATTCCCTGCTCGCCTCCCTCTCCTCATCGCCCTCCTCCTCTCTCTTCTTTCGCACAATGCTCGCCTCGCCTCAGACGACGAATGAGGCCGCGAAGAAGCGTGAGTCTGACCCATCGAACTACCGTATCTCCAAGTTAAGACAAAATCCCGTGTACCGTGAATGAAGTTAGCGTGTTCGTCAAGTTACAGTATTGCCCGAAATAACCGCATCCTTAAGTTGCATTTTCATGCCCGTTACTGCATTAGAAGAACAGTAAGTAGATACGAAGAATAGCGTATTAATCAGTTCGATCAAATTTGGCTCTGTCCTGTTGACTCGCCGTAGTCTTGACCTACCGTAACCTGATCCAACTCGTTTCCAGAGAGGTCATCGGCAGGTGGTGTTGCACTGTTGAGAATCAAAACTATAAAAAAACCATAATAGTGAACATATTTTTGACATACCGTAGTCTTGACCTACAGTTCCCGTGACCTACCGTACCTTCCAGAGAGGCCGTCTGCCGGTGGTGGTCCGGCGAAGAAGCGCCGATACGGCACGCCGCTCGCCATGAACGCCGACCACGAGGCGGTCGACGAGTTCGGTTAGTGAGAACGCTACCGTAATCCTACCGTAACCACCACCGTGATCGATATACCGCACCCCTACCGTAGTCCTACCGTAACCATAGTCATTACCGTAGCTCCACCCCCCCCCCCTACCCTCCCATCCTTGCAGTGCTTCCTCCTCCCTCCTCGCGCACACCCGTCCCTCAGCCGCATCCGTCGGCCTTCCATCGACCGCCCCCGTCATTCCCCGCCCACCTCCACCCGGCCGATAACTACGGTATGGGGTATTACCGTATCCTATCGTTTCCGTACAAAAAACATACCGCACATTCGAAATGGGCAATCGTATCCCGTGAAAATTTCCCGCAAAATGTGTTTACTTTGGCAAGCGTTCATAATTACTAGACCACAAATGCCCACCCCCTCTTTTGCAAACCATAACTGCTCCATTTTTATTCTAAAGGACTCCTTTGGGCTTTTTCTACAGAATCCACGAATACAGTACAAAGTTATTAATATGCCATTCAAGCTAACCCAAAATCAATTTCAGCAGTGAAGCGCGAGTCTCTCGGTGGCAGTGGTTCGTCGCCGTTCCCCTCGCCTCCCGAGACGATCGGCGGAGACCACCCGGGCACTCCCCAGCAGCAGCAACAGCAGCAGTACGGAGGAGGAGGAGGAGGAGGACAGGGCAACTTCCAGGTATAGTGGGGTTACTGTAGGAGTACGGTAGGATCAGTTATGCACTTGAACAATCTGTTGCGTAGCACGGTTAGGTTTCGCCAATACTACTTGAGTAAGAAGGAGCGGGCTTGACAGTTGGGTTGAAATATCTGTAAATAACTAGATTCTCGCTTCAGATGTCGACGCCGTCGCCTGTGGGACTGCCGGTGGCCGTCGTGCCTCGACCCGCCCCCAGCTACGATCAGCGACTACTGCAGCGGCCGCAGCCGCAGCAGTTGCAGCAACAGCTGCAGCAGCGCCAGCGACCCTCGCCACCCCTGCAGCAGCAGCAGCAGAGGCTGCTGCAGCAGCGCCCAGCTGCTTCGCAGGCTGCAGCCGGCAGGCAGCCACTGCAGCAACAGCAGCCCAAGGCCGAGGCCTCCGGCTCCTCGGAAGCAGCAGAGTTGCGACAGCGCTGGGAGCACATCGACCGGATGCAGCAACAGCAGCAGCAGCGGCAGCTGCAGCAAGGACAGCTCCTGCAGCCGCAGCAGCAGCAGAGACCCCAGGTACGCCCTAGTGTCGAACTTGGGAATTGAACCGGATACGTTTACCCCCCGGATACCCCCCGCGCCTGCAGATCCACCCAACCAAGGGGGTTAAGAAATGTTGGTAGTGCCTAGTAAACACGATCCAAATTTCCCGCCAGCGTGCACACAACATGCCGGTTAGTCTTTAGCAACAGGCCACTGTTCTCACGGGTTAGGCCCCAGTTGCAGTTCAGACGTGGGGTAGTCGACGACGCGTTACGCGTTAGTAACCGACTCAGTACTTTACTTTTTTTTTACGTTTCACAAGTGCTTCTTAGTTTGAGAATGTGGACTATGGCAATTATCTTCGGTTGAACTGGCCTCAAATCAATAATACAGTATTCGATGATACAGTAATAACTAAGAAACCGTAACCAATCCATTCCAGAACTACCCAGTAATGCAACAGCAACAACAGCAACGTCCACTGCCCGTGCAGCAGCAACAGAGAACGCAGGCCAGACCCCAGGTGAGAATTCTACCATTCTCCTATTTTTCCTAGGCTGCAGTAGGTCAGGATACGGTACTCCCATTGCAATCGCCAAGTGAAATTCTGAGCGAGATTATTTGATCGTTACCGTGATCTCTTCATCGTACTCAATCAATAATCATATCGTTCCCTGACTATGAGTAGGCATTGCATACGATACACTGAAAAGACTATTGACGGTTAGGGTACCCAATCGATAACCTACCGTACCCGATTAGCGTACCCCAATTGCAGCCCTCCTCCTCCTCCTCGGGTCGTCCCTCTCTGCCGGCCAGCGCGATCACCTCCGACCATCGCAGCCAGATCATGCTGCAGCAGGGCAGCAACTACTTCCGATGAGCTACCGTACCCCCTACCGTATCCCAATCGGTAATCGATCGATACCCCACCGTACCCCACAATATTCCATCACTCATTGTGCCTAGCATTCCCTCCTACAGTACCCGACATACCGTACCCAATTGATACACTATCGATCATTGGCCACTAGGTTTGACCTGTCATATCTAATGTCGAACTTTTTTTTTCAATCGTATTTTCCCATTCAATCGTCCTTCGCCTAGTTCCCTTTCATACCATATCGATTGACTTACCGAACTCTGTATCTCAACCTACAGTATCCCGTAGTTGCATTGTGTCTTTGAGATACTGTACTGATGTGTGATGTGGTGTATTTTGAAATTTTAATCAATCTTTCAAATTGCAATAATTCGTTCGTAAGGCCAGTCCCCATATTCAAGCTAAACGCAATCGCATACGTCCCCGAAAAATCGGCCAATTTTTGTTCTTTTCGCATATCATTTGTACGTAGACTGTACAAAATGTTCGTATTTTGCATTTTCAACGTTTGTAATCATTTTGCATTCCTGTCAGGACAAATTTTGCAAGCGGTCCTAGATCAGATAAACACATTTCGAATGAAACCATTGAATTTACTGAGAAATTTGTCACGAGAAGAAACGCAAGAACAATGAAATTTGGATGAAAATTGCATGGATTGTGAATTGACGTCTAATCTGCACAATGTTCTTCTTTGATTTCTTTCTTGATCTTCTTCGTGTCGCCTTCGACTTGGCTATCGAAGGCCGTCGCAATCGCGGCCTGCGCTCGACCTATCGACGCCGCAACAGTGTCCGAAATCGATTTTTGGAATCTTTCTTCCCGATCTCGCTTTGTCTCAAGGCTCTGCAATTGAATATGTTGATTTCAGTGAGGGAGGAGGATAATTGAATGGGAATGAAAAAAGCGTGTAAAACAGAGAAGACGATATTCCAGTAGCAACAAAAAATCTAACCGACGGCTGGATAGAAGGTCTAATACGAGTTGTAGCTGGTCTGATCGCACCTTCAGATACCTGCAATTGTAATTATTGATTGCAGCCGTAAGAATAACAACAAAAACGCACCGGCGGCTGAATGCCATATCTTATAGGAGCTGGAGTTGTTGCAGCTTTTGCAGCAACTGCAGCCGGCCTTCTTGCAGCAACCATGTTGAGGACGATGAATCGCTGTGGGTTGAGCGGGTCTTGCGCGAGGCGGAGGTCACCTGAGGCACCGAAATTATGAATCAAAATCAGGCATCAGGAATTGGGATTAGTGTTCTCGTCTCTTCTCTTTGCGTTATCTCTCGTCAGGCACAGAAACAATCACGAGAGTTATGTTTCTCGCAAATTGTTAGGATTAAAGAAACAGCATAATTTACCCACCAAGTGCGATTCGAGCACCAACTGCGGAGCTTTGGGCAATCAGATTAGTGACGATCCACTGCTGCTGATCGAGAGGGTCTCGGGCAAAGTTGAGATCGCCTGAACATAGCCTTTCTTTTATCGTGCGTTTGAAATGCTCAGCAAATGAGATGTGCTGGTTAGCGAGCTATCGGGAGAGAGGCAGGGGGAAGGAAGAGGGGAGGAGGACACTTGATCTACCGCCTCCTCCCGGTCTCTTCCTGTCTCCGCCCCCTCGAACGTTCGTCAAAGGTCGGCTACGAGTGGAATGAAAAATATTCTTACGATAACCAAAGCAATCGACATCAGCATGGGATCAATAAGAGCAATCACTTACTGAGTGCAATGGGCGCAAAGTCCGAATTGTCAGTTGAAGAGAGCGAAAGGCACGCTGTGAAATGGCTGCTACTCGGGCCGTTTGAGCTGCAGTTGCAGCCTGATTGTTCGCCTTGGCAGGGCACTAACTGGACCTGAAATGATGGCTCAATTATTTATGGTTAAAAAAAAAACAAAGGTAAAATAATGTTCACTCGCCTGATTATCGCCGGTAACTTGCAGCGTGTAAACTTGTGATTGCGAAAAGGAGTTGCTCATTTCTGAGAGCTCTTCAATAGAAAGGACGACAAGGACATCAAAAGAAAATGAGAAATTGTAATATCATACTGAGGAAACAAACGAACTCACACTAGTAGCAGCGGCAAGTGAAAAACGACCAGCGTGCCCAACACTCCCTTCTAGCGTGGGGTGAGACTAGGCCGATACCGTACTGTAATCCTCTCCTCCCTCAGCCTTAGGCTCCGCCTCCCTGACCCGTCTCTCCTCTCTCTCTCTCTCTTGGCCACGCGCCGGGTGTCAGCAGCAAGAGAGTGAAGAGAATGGGAGAAAGGGGAGAGTCTCTCACTTTCAATGCCCATGAAGATTTTTCTAAATGAGAAATGAAGACAATCCTCAGCAATAACTATTATTTTCAAACTTCCACGAATGTTAGAGTTTACCGCAAAAATAATTTAGCCATGAATTTAGGGGCCACAAGCTCCGCCCACTTTGTGCGGACACGATTTCGCCAAAAAGCGAGAAAACAAAAGCACAAAGCTCATTCTAAACCAAATCACACGTTCTAAATTGATTTGGAAAGCTACTGCCAACCCCTTTCGATCGAGAACTGTTCAAAAGTTGAAAATTGTCACTAAGCGGGTCAAAATTGGGAATAAAAGTAGGGAATAGGTCGTTTTAGTCGCTTCGGGGATGAAATCTGAGTTCGAACAGGAATTTTCTGATTAATTCGTTTTTTTTAGGATTTTTAGAGAAAAAATTAGAATTTTAGCACTTTTCCCTGGCTTGTGTTTTTTGTTGGAAGACGCGCGGGGGGAGGCGAGCGAGAGCGCGGGGGGAGGGAGAGAGACACACGCAAATTAGGCTCCGCCCCTTTCCCTCTCGTCTCGCCTTTCCCTCCTCTTCCCCCAGTGCGTTCCGCGCGTACTTCTCGGGCTCTAGCGCGCCTCAGAGAAAAGATATCGACAAACGGTAAAAAGTATGATGATATTGGGACCACGAGGGACTGTTTGAACACAAATTTGACCCCATTGTGCAGAATCGGCTATCTGCGCTGTGGCCCCTACATGAATTGCAAAAACTCCTCAATCGTATTTTGAAATACCTAGTTCAGCTCGTGTTTTGCACACTTATTGTTACAAGCGCGAAAAAATCATCAAATTTTCATTCTAAAGAAAAGGTGATCGTGCACTTTGTTTGACCACATTTTATCCATGAATGGTGCCAGACAAATCCTGAAATAGTTGGAGCTTTCACTTTTCCAATTCGCAGAGTCTCCTCCTTGAATTATGCCTCCTCATTTGTAATGAAAAAAAGCTTGTGATTTTAGAAATTATTTGCATCGACTCTCCCTCGCCCCCGTCTCCTCTAATCTTGCGGGCTCGTTTTAGAGATGGGGCGAGGGGGGGGCAATCGAGGGAGAGAAGAGAAGGGAAGAGAAGGGAGAGAGGGGAGCGGGTGGTAGAAGGCGGAGCCTCGTTCTCCCTCTCGCCCTCTCACCCCACACTGGCCAGTGAAGAGTGGAAGGGAAGGGCGGAGCCTAGTTGAGAACGGTCAACGCGATGCACAGGCCAACTCGCAGCATTCAATAACTCTTCTCATTTTCGTTCATTTTCGTCATATTTTAACATTGAATGAACGTTGCACGTTTTTTTTTGCCACTTCGCTTAATTTATTAGTATTTTCATTCTGATCAGAATTATTGAGAACTCCGGGAAGGAATGTCCGAATCGACTTCGGCACAGCACGTTTACATGCTGCAGGCTGCTGACAATAATCAGGTGACAGATTATTGGAACGATTTCGAAAGATTTGCCTTTTTGGCGTTATCGATAAGTATGTCGGTACGGATCTCTACTCGATTCGCTTGTTCTCTCGCCTGTCTGAAAGACGATATGAGAAAGGCGTTTGCTGAATGGCCACTAATATTCCAAAATAAAATTTTCGTGCATATTTATCTTTCGTTAAACTCTTTGCGAGATTCCACGTGATCATTGCAGGCCCGATTGATCCCCATCGAATGGCGCCAGTTCGGCGCTCTTTGCTCATCCTGCAGTCACACAGTCGACCCTCGAGATTGCCCGTTCACCCATCTGACTCCTTCTTCAACAACCAGTGTTCCCACAAACGGCAATACAGCCTACGAGCCGATCGCGCTTCGTGAGTGAACAATAGTGTTGATATTTTGTTTCTTCCCCAAAATGATCGCGAATGAGATTCACTCGCGAGCGCACTCTTCATATTGATGCACTCTATCGCTTCAATGACTGCCGCAATATTAGGGAAATATTCTATCGAACAAATTTTTTTTGCAGAAGACATCCACTTTGCGCGCGATTCAGGCGACCCTTCCAAATATATTGTCATCAATCTTATCGCCCATGATGCGACTCCAATTGCACTCGGTGAGTTGTAGAGTTAGAAATACGGGTAGTCGTCTCTTCATTTCGCACACTCTCTCGCATCTCTGACCGGTGAGAGAGTGCGAGGAATGAAGAGACGACTACCCGGATTGCGCACACTAGTGAGTTGATCTGAAAATATTGAAACGGAAAGAATGCGTTGTCAGTTATAGAACCAATTACAGCGATTAATTTCTAATAAATAACAGATTTCTGATGTTCTTCATTTTTTTACTATTTGTTATTTCCGATTTTTCGTAAAATAGACCCATAACCGAATAGGTTTCACAATTGCAACTTGAGATAAACCGAACTGGGATCGATGGTAATCGTTCAAATAATAGGGTAATTCAATAAATAAACTAAAATTCATTTCCTTGCATCGCACACACATCCTGCTAGAGTGTGAATTCCAAATAAAATGACAAAAAACGGATTGGAACTATTTCTCTCAAAATCAGGAGACCTGCGTATCGCGCGCGACCCACGCGACCCGCAGCGATGGATCGTCATCAATATGGTTGCTGCAACTGCTGCAACAGCCGAAAGCTTGTCTGCTCCTGCAGCCACCGATGCTGCATGGTGGAATGATGTGTGGACAAGTACAAACAACGAGGTTAGCAAGGATTGTTGGTTGGAAAACAATTGTCCCTTGATTTCTCGCTCTTTCTAACCTGTCAGAGTGGTTAGCGAACACCAGAAATTGAGAGACGTCCGAATTTCGAATCTATCACAGGAACCTCTTTCTTATCACAGGTATTGGCGAACTCCGAAGCTGAAATAAGATTGGCAGCGTTTCGTTCCTTCATGCACCAACAGCGGCTGAACTCGAAATATTATGCAGCAGCTGAAGCAAACGGTAATTCTACCGCCAATGTTATCGCTATTCGAAAAATAGACAAGCAATAATTTTTAAATTATAAATGATTATAATAAAAAATTGTTTATAGATACAGTCACCCATAAGGACGACGATGATGGAGAGGCCACAAGGAAGGAGATCAAGAAAGAAGTGAAAGAAGAGATTGCTGAGTAGTGATGTATCTGGATTTTTGCATCTCAAATCAGGCATCTATTTTTTCCTTGACTCATTCGGCTCATTTTTATTGCTCGAAATTTATTTTCTGTTCGTTGATCTCTAAAGCAAATGATAAAACACAATGAAAATTGCGTCGTCTTCGAATATTTGCCGATGAAATTGTTCAAAAAGGTTGCAAAAAATGCAGCAAAAACGGAAGGTCCCGGGGAGATTTGAACTCCCGTCGCAGGATTCAGAGTCCTGAGTGCTAACCGCTACACCACGGGACCGCACGCTCTCTCGGGGTAAAGTGATAGAGAAAAGCATGCGTGTTCCCACGACGAAGGGATAATCACAAAATCACACTCTTCCCAAACTCCGATATCATATCATTGAGCCTTTACTCTACAGTAATAGTTCAAAAATGTTCACTGTACAACATTCTTCAACTACCATATTCCTTTTCATGTTCCAACGACTTTGCAAATGATTGCGAAGAGTCTTTTGCAATCACTCATTCTTCATTCCTCACTTTAGTAGAGCGGTCTCGCAAATGATTCTTTATTTACCTCGCAATCATTTGCGACGAGTAGGGTTAACCGTTCGGAAATCGGATAGGCCGAAACTCAGCTGGCAAAATCACTCTCTTTCCGGAATGAGAGTCGAACAATGGACAATGGAGTTTCGGACTGTACTGAATCTACTCCAACTTGTTATGGAGAGAGACAGTTGGGGGTGTTCGCGGTGTGAAAGTGCAAGAGTAATTAACAAATAATATTCATTAATCTGCAGCTTTACAAGGAATAACGGTGAATAACTATGACGAAATGCAGGGTGGGGAAGGAATGAGGAACGGTTAACTGACCGAGCGCAGTGGAAAGGAATGAGGAACGGTTAACTGACCGAGCGCAGTGGAAAGGGATGAGGAAATAATACTGACCGTGTATGATTGAGTATCTTCCCCTGATATAAGGAATAGGTTGAATGCTTGATGGTGAATGAAGAGTATCTTCCCCAGGCTGGGTCAGATATGATACGAGTCGATGAAGATAAGAAGTATCTGCCCCCCGACAACCACTTGATGTGGACGTAGGGTCTCGACTGACTTTTCTCCGAAGAGAAAGGCGAAGGGGGAGCGCGAAGACGCGAGGTACGGTAGTTCGTGGTGGGACCAGAATGGATTTGAATACTTGGCACGTTGCCAAAGGTGAAATGTGGACCAGTGTGATTTGGCGGTAAAGAATAGAAAGGGAAAAGACAGACGGGAATGTGCACGCACCTCACCACAAATAGTGACGTGGGACGACCACGACCACTTTGCAGTATGATGACGTGACATTGGGGGATATGGTTGAGAAGGCAGGTCTGCCCACTGTAGGCAGGGCTGCCTATGTGTAATAAACATTGAGGGAAATGATCCTGACACTGAGTTACCACTGAATAAGATGATGAAAGGTTTGAGGGCAGGATTGCCCATTGTAGGCAGGTCTGCCCTGATGTAGGCAGGTCTGCCCATGATGTGTATTTGGGTATCAAATTGATAGAATTTGGTACACGGACAAAGGAATAGTTTCGGAAGAGTTTCGGAAAGTTCATTGTTCGACTCTCATTCCGGAAAGAGAGTGATTTTTCCAGTTGAGTTTCGGCCTTTCCGATTTCCGAACGGTTAACCCTAGCGACGAGCAATGAATAAGACGGCTCATTCTTGCCGAAGGAGACAAGAATGAGTGAGACGCAAATGATTGCGAAAAATCTCGCAAATGATTGCTTCGTGGCAACAATTTGCGAAGCCGCTCTACGAAAGTGAGTGAACGCGGAATGAAGCAAATGATTATTCCGTTTTTTTCTACACTCTAGTTCCAACTAGACAACTCGATAGCGCACGATTTATTCCGCTTACTTAGCGCAAATTCTCGCCGTTCAGGCAGTTTATTCGTGAATGGTCAATATCTGATCAGAAGTGTGCAGCAAGCACGGCTGCAAGTGCTGCGAGAGAGGGAAGGAGGAGGGAGGAGGAGGCTCCTACTCCAAAGGCGTGATCGTTGCATAGGTCGCCCGAGCAGCAGCAGCTAGTCTTACCGTCCTTTACCTCACATCCATCCTGAAACGGTAAATGTAACATTTTTTTGTTAGCGGGTTCAATTTTTTTGGATAGTCTGATTGGCCTTAGCCATTTCACCTTAGTACAAACGTCTATCCCGCATGAATAGTCACCGGCTCCTTTATACGTCCTTTTGACACAAAATTTCTGACAGTCCCCCTATAAAGCGAAGAGTTTATGAACAATCTCTGAAAATTGACATGATTTCACCTTTATAGAAGGTGGTCCTCCATCCTCTTTACTGTCCATGTAGCACTTGAGAGCAGCGGAGAGCGGGAGGAGAGCGAGAGCGATGAGGAGAATGGGAAGAGAATGCATCACTGAAAAGTGCGACAGTCAGTTTGCGATCGGATTATATAGACATGACCGTTGGATGATGATGTTGATTCAGCGAATGCTGGGATCTTATAACTAGTCTGGAGGATCAGAATTCGTTGGACCTCAGGTATTGCAAACAGTGTAGCTGAGCGTGGGGAAGAGATAATGTGGGTACTCTAGAATCGATACGGTATTCTAACGAAACACAACGTGAGGTAAGATAGTGGGTTTGATATTGGAGGGTGTACTGAATCCTAGTGAGTGGATATCAAAAGGATATTAGGAGTATTGGGCGATACCTTGATACGGCAGGAGACTTCGTTGGTGGTCCAAGGGAAGAGAGGGAGAAGGACTCGACCAAGTGAGACGAACGAATGAGGTTGAAATGAGGAGAGAAGAGAGGGGAGAATCAAAATTGCAATTCTCACTTGATTCAAATCAAATTGGATTTTGAGGAAGAAGGGGATTAGTCTCTTATTCTGTTTATTGAAAAATAATACAAAATTGAAAATATTATTGAAACTGTGAGATTTGTTTTGTTCACTAATCATTAACAATTCGACAAAAACACACTTTATCAACAATTCATGGTATTAGCCAAGGCCTGCATTCGTCATTTCACTTAGTATTGTCGCCTGCAACTCCAAACCATGTTATGTCGTGGTCGTAGAGCAAATAACGAAGGTAGAAAAATGCCCCTAGAAAAATAGTTTCGAAACTAAAATCTACAATTAAATTACCAACCTGTCCAAACAAATACTTTTGTCGTGTATATTCCAAACAAGAGTGCTCCAAAATCGACCACGGTTAGGAAGTGTAGGTCCCTGTGAATGGATATATTAAATTTCAAAAGAAAAATGAGAATCGTACAGCAAAAAGAAGAAAAGTGCTAACAGAAAAGAGCGAGAAGGGATCGCAACACCCAAACGAATGAGTCAGAAAAGAAAAAAGAGAAGGGAAGGGAAGGATGGTTTAATGCAAAAATCGAGAAGCGAGCTAGAGAAGAAATAATCACGTGGAAGAAAAAATGAATGAAACGTGGAATCGTTTGCTTTTCTATTTATTATTCACTGTTACAATTAGGGATGAATAAAATGAGTGCTTTTCCGTGCAAAAATTGTGATGTTTAGCAATGAATTGCGATAACATAAACAACATAGAGGATTGAATTCATGTTTATCAGGTTTATTGCAATAGAATGGTACTCCACTGTCACCATGTACATTTCAGCCTGTTTCCACATTTCTCGAACACGGGTCGAGCGAGAGGGAGAGAGAGAGAATGTGCCGTATTGCGCATACCGAACTCGCATCCCTAGTCTGCGGGTGTTTCAATTGTTAAGGACCAGAAATTAATAGAAGAAAAAGTTTTTGTCAAGAATAGCTCAAAAACTGTCAGTCTTGGAGTATATACCACTTACATCTCTATATCGGGACATGTAGCGACGTCACCACCTTGGTATCTAAGCGATTGTTTAGTCTACGTCTCACGCTCCCTTTGTTTTCATTCGTTGAAGAGTTGATCTAAAAAAAGTCAATTTAATTAGTGGTAAGCATTAGTTCGTAACTTCCTTACTTTCGTTCGTCGAATATTAAATTGCGGCAAATAGTGAAGAGAAAATGTAGATTTCTGTAAAAAAAATCTATAATAGTCACATGAAAAGGTCAAGAAGAAACGGAGAACGAAAAAATAGACAGAATCTTGCTGGATATGAAAGAGGGACGGGATCGCAACATTCGAACAAATGCCGAGCGGGCAGAAGAGAAGGGAAAAAGGAAGAGTAAACGAGCAAACCCAGAATGATTGACAATTTGCATTGGAGAGATAAGAGAGAAGGGATAAGCGCCACTCTATTCAACAAAAATGTCAGTACAGGAAAGCGAAATCGAATTACTCAATATTTTATCGGCATCATAGTAAGGTAATAATTAGTGGCATGGCGCATGAAAACGGCAAATAAATAAAGGAAGGAAATAATAAATATATGCCATTTATCTGCTTCTTTTCGGCTGATGATCATTGTTTGTCTCCGCGCTTCGCTTGACTGCAGCTCGGGTGGTCGGACGGGCTGGTGCCGCTGCAGCTGCTTCTGCATTTCTCGCAGCAGCTACAGCAAGTTCTGCAGTGCACAGCTCCCTGAACTCCGCCCTAGCAGCAACTGCTACTTCTTCCATCTTCTCTTCGAAAGTTTCCTCGGCGTCGACCCTCTCTTGTTCTATAAAAATTAATAGTATTTTGTTGTGTTTTAGAGTCTTATAAATTGGAAAAAAATAGCTAGTCGAGAATATTGCTTATTTTAAAATTAATTTTGCACAATGGGGGAACTTAAAATTGGGTAAACTTGTGAAATATTTCAACAACCAATTTTTACTCACCCAGCGCGCGCTTCTGTGCTCTCGTCCTCACTGCTTCGAATGCACTGTCGATCACCCTCTGACGAAGTCGCCGTTCGGCAAAGATCTTCCTAACTTCATCACTCACCTAAATCAATTAATAATTTCAGAGCGGTTGCAGCTCGGGCCAAAAAAAAACAGAGAAGTTCTCTGTGTCTTTTACTTTTTCATAAATTATACTAGTAATTTGCAACTAACACTGAGCGTTTTCCTGACGAAGACCAACTCAGTCGATTTCTGCCTTTCTAGAAGTTTTGTTGTCTCGTCATCGATATCAGCAATGAATGCATCCACTTTGTTACCTAACTTCGCATTTTTCTTGTCCTCGTTCAACCTGTCGAGGGATCCGCTGCAATGTTTTCACATTAGGAATTTTGATTGAAAAATACTGAAAATTTAAAATGAAAATTTGGGCAAAAAGTAACCTGATTACTCTCCACAGTTTGACCAGGCTAATTTTGTTTCTAATGCGATCAACATCGATATCATCTCCCTAAAAAAAAGATATTACAAATTTATTATAGTATCGGATTGCAAGATGGTTGCCTCTTCATGTAACTTAAAATTTTAACAAATTATAATGACTAAAATTTGATCCTTGACTAAAAATAACCTACCTTTTCTTCCATAGGATAGGTTAGCATGACGAGTTCACCCTTCTCATCGCAAGGGCGCTTCAAGATGGTTCGGCATAGGCAGCAAGTGAATTCACTCTTTTCAAAGGTCTGGAATTTATTTATTATTTCATACAAATGTAATTTCGATATAAATTTCTTTGAGGATATCGAATTAACATTTCGCAAAAATAAGTGACTGACCGGTCTTGATTCGAACCAGAGCATGACGCATGTTTGATGGAACCGATGCATGCACGGGTGAAGGATGAGAATGCGCTGAAAATATACAATATTTATTTTATTTTAAAAACTTAAGTTTTATAAATTACTTATGGCATAAATGGTAAAATAAATACCTTAGTCGCCAGCGTATCAAAGCAGATCGGACAACTGTCCTCGATATTTGCAGAAAAGGGAGTATTGCAAGTAGCAGTCATGTCTAAAATTATCATTTGAAAGAAAGGGAAATGCAAGAAGATCCAGGAGATAATTGAAAATGTCAGCGATTATATTGTGAAGGAGTGAAGCTGTATGAATGAGTAGGAAGCGAATGAAAGAAAGGAGACTGATGGAAGTGATTGGAATGGTCAGACAGCCTCCTTATATAGTGTCAATGAATACAAGTTCATCATTTACAACCGTGCTTCCATCGGGGTCGAAAGGCAGCGCAATCAGTGCCAGAGGGTGAGTGAGTAGATCAAAGTTCACCCAGGTCGGATGCTTCGGCAGTCAGAGTGGACGAGAGAGTGTGTGAATAGAAGAGGGTAGGTGATCTTTTGACTATTTACAATGAGGAAACATATGCCTATGGGTACATTGGAAGCATCCAGGTAATTACGATCAAATCAAGGCACCATCCGTTATAAGGAGGCTGGATCAGGAACACTTTGTTCATTTCTTCCTGTGCTACCTATTTTATCCATTTACGTTCACCTATTCGTGCATATATTTGTTTCCGGCATTAATCTCGGTTTCTGAAAAAATAAAAATTGTTCCAGTGATCAAACATGATCGCTAATTGCCATTCTGTTGCTTCTTCCGGAAATCACGATGAATGTTCGATTTGCTTCGAGCCGTTGGCGACCAAGGTAAGATTCCGATTTGGATAACTTTTCCGTAGAAAATCCAGGTCGAAATGGAACAAACAGGACCGGCATTTGATAACAATTCCATTTTAAACGATCAATAATTCAATAATAATCAATATTTTCAGCGCATAATCACGCTCCATCCGTGCATGCACCGCTTTCACCACACCTGCATCGTAAGATGGCTCGAGTCCGCAGAGGTCAGACATTCTATTTCGATACTACTGAAAGATAACCTCATTGCAATCTCTATCTCGATGTTATACATGCATCCTAATTGAAAAAAAGGTCTTCGTTTGAAAAAAATATCAATTACTTTCAGAACTTTGTGACGGCCGAACCTCGTTGTTCTTACTGTCGCACGGTAGCCGATCGTCGTATTGATGAGAACGGGCGACGCGTTCAGCTTATCTTTCCCATGGAAGAGAAGGTAACAGAGACTGAGCTTAGCAGCGATAATAGATTTAAAAAATTGTTCATCAGCACGAAGAACTCGACATACATGAAGTTGTTCTCAAAGATATGGTGGACCTATGGACAAAAATAAGGTGAGCGTTACAAAAAGTTGTTGTCAAAAATTCGTTGTCTTACGACGTAAAATCGCTTGACGTGGATACACCTTTTACCTTTCACCTTTTACAAAATCACATTTACGCAATTGCTAACGTCTTATGTAAAAAATCAAACATTCATTTTTCCAGCGGCATCATTGACAGCCTGAATGAAGATAGGAAGAGAGCTGAGGAAAATGGAAAAAGTAAAGAGTACATAGCCGATATCAATCAGGAAATGGATAAACTGAGAAATCGGCAAGATGCGACTGAACTACTGTTTGTGACGATAATAATCAATGTAATTTTCTTATCAGTAATCTTTAATTGATGTTTAAAAATATGAGGAGAAAATGTTAATAATTGTATTTCAGAAGGACGAACTTATCAAGTCACTCCAAGCCGAAGTGGGTGATCGAAAGGAAGCACTTGGCAAGACGATCGGTGATGGAATTAGGACGAGAGCTGTGGCAAAACGAAGGCGGGTTGTGGGTAAGTTCGCCGTTGCCGTAAAAATGTAAAAAAATGTATTTATTGCTGAGATATTTCGTTTGTTCCATATTTTTTAAATGATTTACTATTTAAGAATTTTTTTTACAACAAATAAAGCTTTTTTTCCAGAAAAAGAACTGTCCGACGCAAAGAAGGAATTCAAAGATGAGGTGAACGCGACTATCAAAGATGCTCAAGATGCCTTCAAAAAGTTCTGTGTAGCCGAGCTGGCTGCAGTTGCTGCAGCTGCTGCAAAGAATGCAGCTGCAATTGTTGCAGCCGCCCCTCCCGGCCCTTCCACGACAGCCCCATCGAAGAGGAGAATGAGGGTGAACAATGCTGCAGAGGAAGGCACACAGTCGAAGAGGAGAAAATGAATCGCATTCCAATTATTCAATAACTAATATTTGTTTTTGTTTACCCTAGTTACTCATTCATATTTATTAGTATTATACTCTTATGAATTTCGATAAATATTGATTCCCTATTCACATTTCAAATGCCTAGTCTTCAAGTATCACAGTAATTATTTTTTAAAAATCATGCATTTATCGGTGGTATTAGTGTACGAACACATTAACAAATACGACGTCTACAAATTCCGATTGATAATATCGTCGAGGGCCGCTTCGAGGGCGTCGTTCGTTCCCTTGCAACCGGCGATCACCTGGAGAGGGGCGGAGATCAATGACCAAATTTCTCAGATTCTAAGAATCTGATCCAAGAAGCGTTGATCGTTTGATCTTTTCGTGCATTTTTGACAGAAAAGTACTGACGCTAGTAGTGAAGTATCAATATTTGGAAACAAGAACTGATAATTTGCTCACATCTCTGCTCCACTTGAAGTACTCCTTCACCCGTCGGCAGTCCCACCACACGGGCGGCGATCGCTCGATATCGCGTAGATTGTACAGTTTATCCGCGAGCTTCACGAGCTTTGCCTGACAATGAGCGGAGATCAACGATCATAAGTTCAGGAACGCATCAAATTCTTCTATAAATGTTGTACCTGTCTCGACTTGTGCGGTGTTTGCTCTACTTGTAGTGCCTTTCTCTTTTCCTTCGGAAGCGATTTATCGTCAGTCACTTCGGCTACGATGTTTCGAACCTGAGAAGCGAAAGAATCTCTTCTATTCCTTGTTTTTATCTATTACATCGTTAACTTCGTTAAAGTAACTACGTAACATTACTGTTGCAATTAAAAAAACTCAATTATCAGTTATCAACTCACATCTCTCCCAAACTCCTGCTCGATCTCCTCAATCGTCGTGTTCGTATCCTCCACTGTGTCATGTAGAAGAGCTGCGGCAAGGACGATCGGGTCGGTGATGCCGCCCTCGGCGGTGAGGATTCGGGCAACGCCTGGAAAAAAATGAGAGTATCGGTTATGCACGTTGTGCCGATAAAATACGAGCTACACCTGACAAAAAGTAATCAATTCAGGTGTTTTTGGTAACAATTTCCCTTCACCACAACCTTTGACTATGGGACGCTAAAGACGTTTGTCGAATTGCCATCACTAATGCCCACTCACCGACGGGATGGTTTATGTACGGCGTCTGCTGGGGGTCCTTCCTCTTCTGCTTGCGATGCTTACGGGCTGCAATGTTCGAGTATTAGCTCGTCGAGATCGAATGATTTTGATTTTCAAGATTTGCACCTACCAAATGTACCTACTAGCTGGTATTATAAGTTTTTCGAACTATTCTAAAGACAAACCTGCGAAATCTGTGGCCTTCACGATGAGCATGATGCCTGAGGCATCAGAGTAGGGAGGAGGGGCGGGAATCTAAAAAATATTAATTTTCGCCATTGATAGTAAGTAGTACAAACAATGCATTTTTCAAGATGATTTTTTCCTAATTATTATTTTTTTGGTTAAGACATTCAGCAAATACCTGCTCCTCGCAGAGATCAGGATACGCGGGAGGCGGGCCTTCCTTTTCCATTGAAGCTGATATTATGTAATCTAAATATTTTTCTGGGTTCAACCTGTATTAAGCGAGTAAGGAATGAAGAAAACAAAACGATTGCGAATAGATAAACAGAAAGGAGTAAAAGAAGGGAGAGGTTAACAAACAGGAAGTTAAAAAAATTGACTCAAGGGTCCCAAATGTAGTATAAGCGACCTCCGACATGGTAGGGAGCAGGTAGAAATTGCAGTAACCATCAGAATTGTCCGTGCAAGGATCGATACATTGCAAGTTGTAAGGAGGGAGGAACGATATGCAAGTGAGGGCAGTGGGACAAGAAAGGAAAGACGAGTCAGACAACCAATGAATAAATTTAGTATTGAGAAGGTGGAATATAATGGACGGAAACAGACATAGCTGGAATCGATAGAGCGCAATTGGTTAGTAAGGAGGAACGATATGCAAGTGAGTGAGGGTAGTGGGCCGAGAGAGACATTGAAGGATGAGGGAAGGAGGAACTTTCACTCTTATCCCAAACTGGCTCGTTGTGACTATCTTCGAAATCCGTACACTGGCTGGCTATGAGTAATTGCGAACGTCCCTCTTTTTCCCAGTGCAACAGTATCATCGCGACACCATAATTTCCTTGACAAACGTTAAACGTTTACCGAGCTATCTAGGAGATTGTAAATACTCCTCAGCTAGTAATAAGAGTCGGAGGGGCAGTGGGGCTTTCGCTCCCTTAGAGATTGGGGCCGCCTGGATGAGATCAAAGTTATTGTCTCCTCAATTTGCCTTGTGTCTCGTCGATCAGAGAGAGAGAGAGAACAATACGATGTGAGAGAGACAGAGTATCAAACCTCTCTCGTCTCTCTGCCCTGTGAGATAGTACGTTGAAGAAAGAAACGGATTAATCATCCTAATAGCCCTGTTCCCCTCGTCTACCAACGATCATACAATCAGCGAGAGGGTTGCGAATCCGTACACCTCTCCTTTCCCTCCCTAACCACTCTTCACATTCAACCTTCTCTCGCTTGCGCGCTATTGATTCATTGCGAGTGCCCACACCCCCCCCCTCCCTTCTCCCCTGTCCCTCCGTTCCCTAGTTATTTGTCGTTTCGAACCGTATGCTTGTCCCTTTTTTCTCGACTCTTGGCTATTGTTTTTATTTCTGTAATTTCTGTTGTTTTTTTTGCTGGAACATGTTTCTTCCGTTTCAGAAATCTACACTTTCTCATCACTGCATTCGCGCTGCTACAACAAATGTCGAAATTCTTCAAAACAACGTGAGTATCTACTAGGGATGTCTAAACGGAACTCGGAACTCCCTCCTTTTTATTCTTCTCTCTCATTCATTCCGAGATGCGGTCGATCTTTACAATTTCGAACTCGGAACTAGCTCGGAACTCGGAATTCCGCCATTCTCATTCTTCCGAGCTCGTTCCGTCTGGCGCGGTCCGCTTCAAATTTTCGCCGCGAATGAAAATGAACGAAGAGGGGGATGAGTTTTCGAATATGTTTCATTGCGCGGAACTCCATTTCATTCCGTCATTCCGAGGATAAAGTGAACCGGTTCACTCACTCCGCGGAACAGAGAATGAGAATGTAAATTCACTCGGATTCACTCGGAACAACGGAACTAATTCCGTTTAGACATCCCTAGTATCTACCATGAATTTTGGCCTTGTCGAACGATATTTAACGCGTATAAAGTTGGAATTCGAAAAATTAATTTTGTAAGGCACTATAAACTCAATTTGAGGAGCGTCGCGTCCCGATTCGCTCGCGCAAATGGACAAAAAAAACCAAAAAAACACACCAACAAATCACCTGAGCTGCAGCCGGAAGGACGCTTAGCATTTTCAACATCCAGTAAAGCGAGCGGAGATTTTCGGAGTGGCCCAGCAACCCGGTGGACGACGGGGTCGAAACTGATCATGTCATCGTGACAAGGTCCTGGATTGTTGTTGATTTGATGTGGATAAATAGTGTGATATATCTGGAAATGTCGGACAATACACAAGTGAACCAATATATCTCTTTGTTAATGTGTGTATGGCGGAATGGGATCTTCCACGAAAAATCTTCATACACTTCCGCACCTCTTTCTCTGAATTCGTCACCGCTCGTTCTCTCCCCTATTTCTCTAACATCTCTTTATCTGCCCTTGTCTCTCGCTCTCTCTTCTTCGCCTCACCCTCTTCACATTCATTCTTTCACGATTCTCTCGCTAACCGCTATTGATTCACCGTCCTTACCCGCTCTCGATCGTTTTTCGATTACAACCCTGATATTACAGTTCGAAATATGAGCCGCAGTGTACTCATTCTTTACACACTTTCGCAACTTGATCATGCAAGAGAGTGTAAAATGAAGAGATCACGACTCATATTTCGAACTCTGCCTTTCGAAAATTGCCACTCGACTGTTCGTGTGCGCGTTTCTTGACCATGTTTATGTTCCAGTCATATTTACTTGGAAATTTCTCGTCCATTTCAGAAACCTACATTTTCTCATCACTGCTTACGATCGGCTTAAATTAACGAAGAATTGAATATGCAAAAAAGGAGCTCCTCAAGACAGCAAGATTATCATTGGTCAGGGGGGGGGGGGAAGAGTAGGCTCAGCTAACTTACAATTTTTTGATTCAGATGGGCAGTCGGAATGATGTATTCGAGGACAACCAGTCACTAAGCCAAGCATGCGTAACTCCTCCACGCACGCGAAACGGACATATCAAGATAATACCTCGAGAATATCTAGTTCTGCTGATCGGATGGTTGCAGCTGGAACAGAGCTTCCATACAACTTCTCGGTGATAAATGTGATAACAACGAAACCTATATGATTGCTGCTTTGATTGAATGACGATAAACATTTATTTAACCCAGACTGACCAAGAATTGAGAACAATCGAACAAAGATTAGAATACAAAACCCAAGATTGTTGCGCATAACATGAATCGGAATTGTACCAGTTTGAAAGTTTTTCTCTGCGCTAGCAACTATAGTGGAACTAGAAATTCATAATTGCCTCCACTCTGCTCACCTCCTCAAAAGGCCTCTCACAGGAGAGTATTCAAATCCAGCTGGTAGTAATGGCCAGTACTAGGGATGTCTAAACGGAATTAGTTCCGTTGTTCCGAGTGAATCCGAGTGAATTTACATTCTCATTCTCTGTTCCGCGGAGTGAGTGAACCGGTTCACTTTATCCTCAGAATGACGGAATGAAATGGAGTTCCGCGCAATGAAACATATTCGAAAACTCATCCCCCTCTTCGTTCATTTTCATTCGCGGCGAAAATTTGAAGCGGACCGCGCCAGACGGAACGAGCTCGGAAGAATGAGAATGGCGGAATTCCGAGTTCCGAGCTAGTTCCGAGTTCGAAATTGTAAAGATCGACCGCATCTCGGAATGAATGAGAGAGAAGAATAAAAAGGAGGGAGTTCCGAGTTCCGTTTAGACATCCCTAGCCAGTACTTACGTGTGCCTCACTTGCCTTCGGTCGGTCACTCCCTTTCCCTCTCGATAATCCCTTCCCCACGCCATTGTCGCTGTAGGTCCCTGTTACTATTTGTCATTTCAATTGGTCCCGATAATCCGGTCACTATGTACTACAATTTCTGTACTTCACATTCTGATTTATTTAAAGGAGGCGTATCATGAACTTTTGAAATTCAAACATAGCGACTCTTACAACGATATGCCGAGTTTTGCAAGATTCTGGAAAATTGCCAAGAAACTTTTGGAAAATCGTCAAGGAGTAGATCAGTTTTTGTCGATGGGGAGAGCCTGCGGGAACAAAGAAAAATCCCTCCGTAGCCAATCAATAGTGGGCGAGACAACGATGACCTTTCCATCTATCTTCTTGATCTACCTTCCCTTCCTCCCCATTAGCGCCCCATAAAATATTTGAATTCTTCGCGGGCTTTTCCCTGGTTTTTCCTGATACTTTGAACGCGGATATCTCGGTCCAGAGTGGATGTACTACTTTCAAACTTCGGCTTTCTAACATCGTTATGGAGTCCAATCGGATCATGACCTCAACAACATGAACTAATTTTTCATGATACGCCTCCTTTAATGGTTGCTGATCCTTTTCAGAAATCTACACTTTCTCATCATCGTTTGCGCCAATAAATGAGGATTCACATTGGAACTCACAATATCATGTGAGTGTTTATCACTTTTAGTTTAACATTTTTCGAGCTCTTTTTTAAATCTTTCATACGTAGCTGTGTTATTGTCTCAACTATTTTATCGTATTCTGCATAATCTAGATGACCCGCCGATTCCGATGGACGCTTCGACCCTCCGGAGGTTGCATAAATGATGAAACAGGAAATAAGCGTAATACGTCATTCAATCAAACGATATTTGTCAATAATTGTATATTCTTTAAATTGTCTATCCTCAAAACTGTCTACGGGATTCACGATAAATGTATTTTTTTCAGCGATTTATTGTCTCTCTTCGATCAAGAGTCCCAGGGTCCTGAAGAGGGCTACACAAATCCCTCCTTATCTCCTCCTTATCGCACTGCGCGCTTTTGATTCGCAGCCAGGGGTCCCCTAATTCTTCTTTTTTTTCTTCACATTCTCCCCGTCTCCTCCTCTTCAGGGTCACTTTTTTCTTCTTCTCGCAGAGTGCAATTCAGTCGCAGTCTTCTTCCTCCTTCCTCCTCCTTCTCTCTCTCTCTCACCCTTACACTCTTCCACATGTGTCCATTCATTCCCCCGCTCGTTCTCATTTTCGTTCTATCTCTTTCACTTTTTCATTCCACACTCATTCACGGTATAACTTATTTTTTCCAATACCCTTCCTCAATTGATTCGCCACGAAATTTGTCGTTAATTCCCATTTTGACCTATTCGAATTTCAGAAATCTACACTTTCTCAGCACTTCCTGCGAAGGAAAAATATGATTCTCATAACACAGTGAGTTTTTCGCTGTCTCTCATTATTGTTTCCATTTCATTCTTGTCCTCTTATTGTAAAAAATAGCATTTAAGGAGCATCGACTCTAATCCCTCACAAGAGAGGAGGGCACAGAGAGCATCGCAAGGCAAAGAACATCACTGTGAGTATGATTGATCTTTGATCTTTACAAGGTCCTTTAGACTAAAGTTCGCATAACGTGTAATCGTTGATTCATCGCACGTACGCTTTGACCGGTTAAAAAATCGAAATGGCGTGTGAGAAGTGAGAAGATTCACTACCGTTCACTGTTTAACTGGCCCAAGAAGCTCTGTAGGGTCATTTGAGAGATTCATTCCTTGCAGAGCTCGTGCACGTGTGGCGATGCCATTGACCACGACTGCTCAAGTTCGAAAAAGGCAAACTATACGAGGAGAGAGGATAGGTGAGCGGGTGCATTGAACAAGATACCAAAACGTTGATTCCAATGAGAGATCAAGCACGAAATTTTGTGCTTACCTGGAAACGGTAACGTATTCACAGGGCTTTTAATGACCTCTTTACTCATCACTTTTATTTGTTTTCGAATGCTTGTGATCGGAAACATCTTTGCAGAATGACTGCGTCGAGGAAATGGCAGACAAGTATAAAAATAGGAAAAACTGTCATTCTCAAAATTGTAATTTTTACTGTTAATACCCTATTTCCTGTAGATAAATCTTGTTCTTTCTGCTGATGTGATTCTGGAATTTTGGTTAAAATGATCGTGATCGAACAAGAATAGTAATTGAATAGATTAATTGTGGAGCAAAGCGATTAGTAATGCGACGCGAATTTCAACGCAATCCGAAGCTGAATTAATCACATATATACGAGCGTGACCTGGTCATTAAAGTCGTCGATTCGGCATTCAACCTACCTCCTACTCTCTCGTAAGTCTGTCGACAGAAAGAGAGCAGTTGGAAAAAGAGTCGACATCTTAGTTGCGACAGCCCGCATGGAGGTATGATATTTTCCGTGGTTTTGTTGTTGATTTTTTTCTTGCGTATTCTTTTTAATTGTGAATTTTTTTTTCTCAGATGAGTGTTGAATCAGCCAATGTCAAGATCATACGGATTGTTGACCCTCCGTCTACTTGCTCTTCCTCTTCCTCCGCTTCGGCTGCTCGGCAACGCCGTCTGCAGTCGCCTCTACGGTGTCCCCATCGTCTACTTTGCCTCTGACCTAAGGGGGTCCCTCATTCAACAACTCAAGTCCCATCATCATTGCAACAAGACGCTGGAAGGAAGTCGTTATAGTCGTTCTATCTATACCGTATCATCACAATGATCCTTCAAACGCCGAGGACGTCGTCAGATCCGTCGAACACAGTGGGATGTCATGGGCCAGCGGCGAGGGAAGCGATCCGCTAAAGATAGGAGGAGCCTATCACTTATCCGCTCCGTATTTATAAAGATCTGAAAATTCTTGCAGATGTAATTCTTTCAATACCTACACTATATGTTCAATAAGAAAATACAAAACATGTTCGCAGAATGCTTGGAACATGATACATGTCGAAGATTTACTAGTGATTTCCAGAAAGAAAAGAAAACGAACAGGGAGGAATGAATGCGCACAAACGCGCGACTTTAATGAAGAGGGAAACCACTCGAGTGAGCTAGGATGTTGTTTAGGGAGGGGAGGGGGTGAGAACAGAAATTTGGGCAGAGCCTTCCATACGGTTGCCAATGGATTCTTTATTCACTGACCTCTCTTGAGTTCTCGCCGGTAAATATCTCACATTCCTTGTCAGTAGCTCACAAGAATGGCGCATTTTCGCAGAACAACTTCATTTATCAACAGCAAATCAATACAATCAAATGAACTCTCAGCTCGATCAGAAAGTGCACTATACTCCAAAAGTGCATTCTACATTCAACTCCATGTGTGCTCCAGCCGTAACTGCTTCAGCGGTTCACCCATGAGCGTCGTACTGACGTACCTGAAAAATTATCACAATTTTTTTCTAATTTCCAAAAAGAATTGTGACGATACATTTAGTCCAACTACCAGTATTGAAGCTGCGACAAGGTTCTGTGATAATACTCGCCAAGGTTTGACGAAATTCCAGCATTCAATGTAGTTTATTCTTCGCCAATTGCTGCAGTTCCTCATGTCAGAGTGAGAAAATGTAGAGTTCTGAAAAATACGCTCGATATCAGCGATTAGTTCATGAATAATCAGCGCGATGATATGAAAATGACGAATGTGACTTCTCGAGGATTTATCAGCGATCGGGTAAACTGTTTGAGTGAAAAAGTGATTGCGGGAGAATGAACGTGCACATGTGATCAGTAGACTTTGAAAAACAACATTCTGCCAACTTTGCAAATGATTGCGAAGAGTCTTTGCAATCACTCATTCTTCATTCCTCACTTTACTAGAGCGGTCTCGCAAATGATTGTTTATTTACCTCGCAATCATTTGCGACGAGCCATGAATAAGACCGGCTCATTCTTGCCAGAGGAGGCAAGAATGAGTGAGACGCAAATGATTGCAAAAAATCTCGAAAATGATTGCTTCGTGACAATCATTTGCGAAGCCGCTCTACGAAAATGAAGAATGCGGAATGAAGCAAATGATTATTCCGTTTTTCACACTCTAGTGATCAGCATTGTAAAGATTAAGAAGGAAGAAGCCGATTCGCTGGGATCAGTAGTATGCCTCGATAAAAACGTGACCGTGAAAAAAAAGAGAAGACAAGAGGAAATGGGAAGCCCACAAAAAACAGCTAATGGCTAACTTACTCTCTAGGTGTTTGGAAAGAGCTGAATCATGAAAACATTTTTACAATGGTCGTTGAGTTGCTTGCTAGAGGGGCTGGGAGCTATTAAGGACGACTGAGTGAAACAGGGAAATATGGAACAAACCCTCATTGAGAGTCAAGAACGGCGCATCTCATTTCTCTATAGTCTCTCGCCTCTTTGACTTACGACTGGCGAGAGATAAGACTGAATAAAGAGAGCATCAGACAAACATGAGCAAGAGCCGCAAAGCGGGCTGTTGACCATGCTAGAGGAGAGTGATGAAAACAGGAACGGGTAAATAAGAACCCTCACTGCGAATCAATCTCGCTCAGTGAAAAGGGAGAGCCGAGCATCTCTAACAATTCGAAATACTCTCTCGTTTCTCTGACTCGCGCAAAAAACGACTAAGTGAGCTTGAACAGACGAGAGTTTTGCGGGGAAGGATAGGCTAGAGTGAGAGAGCGGACAATGAGAGGAGGTGTTTGTGTATGTATGGAGGAGAAAGAAGTTTGCGGCGCATTGTCAAACGGCTCCGTTCCCATTCCTATATGGCCCCAAAACGCACATTCCTATTTTGCGCTTCGATCTATTTCATAGAATACGTGCATGATTCTTCTTTTAAAAAAGGCGCTCATCGGACGATTTCACAATCCACAATAGAGTGCGCAATACGGGTCACCGTCTCTTCATTCCACGTGCTCTCTCACCGGTCAGAGAGACGAGAGAGTGTGTGTAATGAAGAGACGGCGACCCGTATTGCGCACTCTAATCCACAACTTAGATAACTGGTCCCAGCGACTGCAATTCTGCTTCCACTCACAGTTTCTGACCCTCTACTGTTTACATCGCGCACGTCCGTTTGTCATGTCAGTCTCGGGTTCTCACAGGGGTGTGCAAAACCCTTCCCGCTTTCCACTCTTTACATGCTCTCTGATAGGCGAGAGAGCATTGCGAAATGGGCAGCGGGAACGTCTCGCCCAGTCATACTTCTCATCTTGTGTCCCGGAGCTGGGCAAAACCCGGCAGTTGCTCGACAAATTGTTCTACCGCCGTCTCTTCATTTCACACACTCTCTCTCGTCCACTCTGACTGTCGAGGCATCCGACCTAGGTGAACTTTGATCTACTCACTCACCCTCTGGCACTGATTGCATTACGACGAGAGTAGGCTTTCAATGGTAACGAAACAACTAGTTGTTTAATAGGGAAATGCACCGCCTTCTTCACGAGAGACAGCGCGGAATGAGGAGAGCGAAGAGTGATTTCCCTATTAGACAACTAGTTGTTTCGTTACAGAGAGATAATACTGCGGGGACGTACTGTTATGAGTCATCATAAGAAGGGGGTACAACAGCAAGGGGACGGATAATTGTGACTCATCGTCGGCACGGCTTTTATCTTTGACATGTCGCATGTCTAGTCGAATTTATCCTAAGTGATACATGATTTTGGCACATCCTGCTCTATCAAAGGATCTATTGAGGTCATTTTTATACATTTCACAACAGCAATTTCTTTTCCTTTTATGTTCCACCCGCCTCAGGGCGCATCATTTTCCTCTTTAATTCTTTACTTCTACAATCAAATAGTCCTTCCCAAGTTCACTAATTGGAACGACAACGTCATTGGAACTTTTATCTTCGAACTTTTATCATGTTAATAAACGGATATAATTCGGTTAGCACAATTTACCACTCACTATCTAATTAGAACTACCCGTTTTCATTATTTTGCACATCCTTAAGAATCATACAAAGGATGAACTGTTATGACTCATCATCAGAAGGCTTTTATCTACGATGTGCCTTATTTCTAATCAGATTTATCTCGATTATCACGTCTTCTTGACATATCCAACTCTCTCAGTAGATACCTCAAGAGCTTTTATCTCTGATAACATAACATCATAGTGATCGAATACTGATTCACTACAGATCCATCTCCATATTAAACCTCCACGCAAACGTCGAGACATTGGAGAGCAAACTTTTCTCCGCTCGTGGGAACCGTTACAAGAGGAGTGTTGTCACTACGTAGAGTCACGTTATGTTTCACATAGAGATAGTCCTGGAAATAAAAGGATATTAACTAGGGCCAATGTAATGGTCAGCTAACCTTGATACGAAGAGTAGCAATTACTCCAGGAACTGTACCCTCACCACTCCTCACATCCACTTTCACAGTTACTCTCGAGAGTCCACTCGAACCTTTCTCTATGCGTACACCACTCAGCTGCTTGTTGCATGCTCCCAAATGAGAAGTACGGACACGACGATGAGAGAAGGTAGTGTTGAGAAGATTAATTTGATGAGGGAGTAGGCGGGAATGGATATCAATCCCAAGTGTCAACAGTGCGAAGAACTCCAGAGGGACCCAGTGAAATCTTTTCGCAACGCGTTCATCATCCTTCCAACTGTCGCATGAAGAGGCATCCGTAGAGCACGGCATGCTAATGCAACAGAGAAGTAGCTGAATGAAACTGTCACTGATTAAAACGGCCGAGTATTTATACCAAAATCTAGCGAGGGCAAGCCCCGCCCCCATCTGTAAAAATAGCACCTCGAGATTGATCCGATATATTTCCCCAACCAACCAATTCATGGGAGATGATTAATGAAATCACAACAGTGCACAAAGAGATTGACCCGCTATCTTTTCCCAACCATTCAATCAATGGGAGATCAAAGAGATGAACGATTCGTACATCTCGCTAAGATTTCCCAACCCTACTACTCGAGATCATACACGATTCATGTACGCAGGAGAAGATTTCACGCATCTCAGCTCAATGAGATGAACGATTCGTACATCTCGCTAAGATCTCACTGCCCAACTACTCGAGATCATACACGATTCATGTACGCCCGAGAAGATTTCACGCATCTCAGCTCAATGAAATGAACGATTCGTACATCTCGCTAAGATTTCCCAACCCTACTACTCGAGATCATACACGATTCATGTATGCCAGAGCAGATTTCACACATCTCGACTCAATGAAATGAACGATTCGTACATCTCACTAAGATTTCCCAACCCTACTACTCGAGATCATACACGATTCGAGTATGCCAGAGAAGTTTTCACACATCTCAGCCCGACGAAATGAACGATCCCTACATCTCGCTAAGTTTTCCCTGTCCAACTACTCGAGATCATACACGATTCGTGTATGCCAGAGAAGATTTCACACATCTCAGCTTAATGAGATGAACGATTCGTGCATCTCGCTAAGATTTCACTGCCCAACTACTCGAGATCATACACGATTCATGTACACCCGAGAAGATTTCACGCATCTCAGCTCAATGAGATGAACGATTCGTACATCTCGCTAAGATTTCCCAACCCTACTACTCGAGATCATACACGATTCATGTACACCCGAGAAGATTTCACGCATCTCAGCTCAATGAGATGAACGATTCGTACATCTCGCTAAGATTTCCCAACCCTACTACTCGAGATCATACACGATTCATGTATGCCAGAGCAGATTTCACACATCTCGGCTCAATGAAATGAACGATTCGTACATCTCGCTAAGATTTCCCAACCCTACTACTCGAGATCATACACGATTCATGTATGCCAGAGCAGATTTCACACATCTCGGCTCAATGAAATAAACGATTCATACATCTCGCTAAGATTTCACTGCCCAACTACTCGAGATCATACACGATTCATGTACGCCCGAGAAGATTTCACGCATCTCAGCCCGATGAGATGAACGATTCGTACATCTCGCTAAGATTTCACTGTCCAACTACTCGAGATCATACACGATTCATGTATGCCAGAGCAGATTTCACACATCTCGGCTCAACTAAATGAACGATTCGTACATCTCGCTAAGATTTCACTGCCCAACTACTCGAGATCATACACGATTCGTGTATGCCAGAGAAGATTTCACACATCTCAGCTTAATGAGATGAACGATTCGTGCATCTCGCTAAGATTTCACTGCCCAACTACTCGAGATCATACACGATTCGAGTATGCCAGAGAAGGTTTAACACATCTCAGCTTAATGAGATGAACGATTCGTACATCTCGTTAAGATTTCCCTACCCAACTACTCGAGATTATACACGATTCGTGTATGCCAGAGAAGATTTCGCACATCTCAGCTTAATGAGATGAACGATTCGTACATCTCGTTAAGATTTCCCTACCCAACTACTCGAGATCATACACGATTCGTGTATGCCAGAGAAGATTTCACACATCTCAGCTTAATGAGATGAACGATTCGTACATCTCGTTAAGATTTCCCTACCCAACTACTCGAGATCATACACGATTCGTGTATGCCAGAGAAGATTTCACACATCTCAGCTCAATGAAATGAACGATTCGTACATCTCGCTAAGATTTCCCTACCCAACTACTTGAGATCATACACGATTCATCTATGCCAGTGAAGATTTCATACATCTCAGCTCAATGAGATGAACGATTCGTACATCTCGCTAAGATTTCACTGAACAAACTACTCGAGATCATACATGATGCATGTACGCCCGAGAATATTTCACACATCTCAGCTCAATGAAATGAACGATTCGTACATCTCGCTAAGATTTCCCTACCCAACTACTTGAGATCATACACGATTCATCTATGCCAGTGAAGATTTCATACATCTCAGCTCAATGAGATGAACGATTCGTACATCTCGCTAAGATTTCACTGAACAAACTACTCGAGATCATACATGATTCATGTACGCCCGAGAATATTTCACACATCTCAGCTCAATGAAATGAACGATTCGTACATCTCGCTAAGATTTCCCTACCCAACTACTTGAGATCATACACGATTCATCTATGCCAGTGAAGATTTCATACATCTCAGCTCAATGAGATGAACGATTCGTACATCTCGCTAAGATTTCACTGAACAAACTACTCGAGATCATACATGATTCATGTACGCCCGAGAATATTTCACACATCTCAGCTCAATGAAATGAACGATTCGTACATCTCGCTAAGATTTCCCTACCCAACTACTTGAGATCATACACGTTTCATCTATGCCAGTGAAGATTTCATACATCTCAGCTCAATGAGATGAACGATTCGTACATCTCGCTAAGATTTCACTGAACAAACTACTCGAGATCATACATGATTCATGTACGCCCGAGAATATTTCACACATCTCAGCTCAATGAAATGAACGATTCGTACATCTCGCTAAGAATTCCCAGCCCAACTACTCGAGATCATACACGATTCATCTATGCCAGTGAAGATTTCATACATCTCAGCTCAATGAGATGAACGATTCGTACATCTCGCTAAGACTTCCCTACCCAACTACTCGAGATCATACACGATTCATGTATACCAGAGACCATTTCACACATCTCAGCTCAATGAGATGAACGATTCGTACATCTCGCTAAGACTTCCCTACCCAACTACTCGAGATCATACACGATTCATGTATACCAGAGACCATTTCACACATCTCAGCTCAAAGAGATGAACGATTCGTACATCTCGCTAAGATTTCCCTACCCACCTACTCGAGATCATACACGATTCATGTATGCTAGAGAAGATTTCATACATCTCAGCTCAATGAGATGAACGATTCGTACATCTCGCTAAGATTTCCCTACCCAACTACTCGAGATCATGCACGATTTCACACATCTCAGCTCAATGAGATGAACGATTCGTACATCTCGCTAAGAATTCCCAGCCCAACTACTCGAGATCATACACGATTCATCTATGCCAGAGAAGATTTCATACATCTCAGCTCAATGAGATGAACGATTCGTACATCTCGCTAAGATTTCCCTACCCAACTACTCGAGATCATGCACGATTTCACACATCTCAGCTCAATGAGATGAACGATTCGTACATCTCGCTAAGATTTCCCTACCCAACTACTCGAGATCATGCACGATTTCACACATCTCAGCTCAATGAGATGAACGATTCGTACATCTCGCTAAGATTTCCCTACCCAACTACTCGAGATCATGCACGATTTCACACATCTCAGCTCAATGAGATGAACGTTTCGTACATCTCGCTAAGATTTCCCTGCCTAACTACTCGAGATCATACACGATTCGTGTATGCCAGATAGATTCCATACATCTCGGCTCAATGAGATGAACGATTCGTACATCTCGCTAAGATTTCCCTGACTAACTACTCGAGATCATACACGATTCGTGTATGCCAGATAGATTCCATACATCTCGGCTCAATGAAATGAACGATTCGTACATCTCGTTAAGATTTCCCTACCCAACTACTCGAGATCATACACGATTCGTGTATGCCAGAAAAGATTTCACACATCTCAGCCCGATGAGATGAACGATCCCCACATCTCGCTAAGTTTTACCCTACCCAACTACTCGAGATCATACACGATTCGTGTATGCCAGAGAAGATTTCACACATCTCAGCCCGATGAGATGAACGATCCCTACATCTCGCTAAGTTTTACCCTACCCAACTATTCGAGATCATACACGATTCGTGTATGCCAGAGAAGATTTCACACATCTCAGCCTGATGAGATGAACGATCCCCACATCTCGCTAAGTTTTTCCCTGCCTAACTACTCGAGATCATACATGATTCGTGTATGCCAAAGAAGATTTCACACATCTCAGCCCGATGAGATGAACGATCCCCACATCTCGCTAAGTTTTTCCCTGCCTAACTACTCGAGATCATACACGATTCGTGTATGCTAGAGAAGATTTCACACATCTCAGCCTGATGAGATGAACGATCCCCACATCTCGCTAAGTTTTTCCCTGCCTAACTACTCGAGATCATACATGATTCGTGTATGCCAGAGAAGATTTCACACATCTCAGCCTGATGAGATGAACGATCCCCACATCTCGCTAAGTTTTTCCCTGCCTAACTACTCGAGATCATACACGATTCGTGTATGCTAGAGAAGATTTCACACATCTCAACTTGATGAGATGAACGATCCCTACATCTCGCTAAGTTTTTCCCTGCCTAACTACTCGAGATCATACACGATTCGAGTATGCCAGAGAAGTTTTCACACATCTCAGCCCGATGAGATGAACGATCCCCACATCTCGCTAAGTTTTCCCTGCCTAACTACTCGAGATCATACACGTTTCGAGTATGCCTGAGAAGTTTTCACACATCTCAGCCCGATGAGATGAACGATCCCCACATCTCGCTAAGTTTTCCCTGCCTAACTATTCGAGATCATACACGATTCGAGTATGCCAGAGAAGTTTTCACACATCTCAGCCTGATGAGATGAACGATTTGTACATCTCGCTAAGATCTCTCTGCCCCAACTACCCGAAATCAAACATGATTCGTCTATGTTAGATAGATTCTTTTGACCCATATATTCCCAGCAAAATTTCCAGTCCGACTCGACACTTGACATCAAAATACCACCCATCACCTATGAACAGTATTGAGATTGAAATGAAATGTTATCTCCCACACCACTAATCACACTCCCACAACAGGGAGGAGAGGTGGTCAATGATATTAGAATTACCGTATTCAACTACCTGATATCATTCCTGAGCAGTGCCCACAAGAGATGACACGGTATCTCGCCATTCAATGAGATGGAGAGATCATTCCAGAAATTACAACTATTTATCTTACCCTCCATTCAATCAACATGAGAGATCTATCGACTACCAGCCCTCATCCATGAGCAGTACGGACTGAAATGATTCGATATCTCCTCCAACACCTCTCAGTTAATTGGAGAGATGATTAATGAAATTACAACTTCTCTATCGATAGATTTCATCTCTGAACAGTGCACATATCTCGCATCTCGTTGAGCTTGAGTCTGATCATATACACGATCCACCAGGCAAAAGGTGAATACCTTCATGTCATGCCGATTAAGAACTTACCTGAATCTGAAATTTTAAATTTTTCGCATTAGACTAACCGGACAGACGTTCGAGAGAAAACATAATATGTATTAGTCAAGCGCACTGATGATATATGGTGAAGTGGCGTGAGGATGAGAAAATAAGACATGGTTTATCGTGAATGAGGGTGTACATTACATGTCAAGGTTTACTGGAGATGTTGAAAGTCGTATTACTTCCTTTAGACATGTAGAAGTTAAAAACAGTTTTTTCGGAAGTCGTTGTTTTCAGGTTATTGATATCGGTAGCAGGCACGAGAAATTCGTCCAAGGGATTTGGCTGAAGGGTAAGACATGTGAAAATTAGACAGATACAAATTGGCATTACTCACCTGTGCATAGCTGCATCCGTCCGGAGAGATCTTCTTTTTCGCGATATGTCTCGATGGACCAGGTGGCAGACCGTAGTCTGTATGAGAAGCTTGAATTGAGGATGTGTCATGGGTCGAATACATCTTGACGAGTGAATAAAACCAGAGAGAGAGAGAGAGAGAGAGAGAGAGAGAGAGAGACATTACACTACCACTCTTTACACAAATTCTCTATTAATTTGAGTGTCGAAATCCGCATCGCTACGATCGATTTCGCTTAATCTCTGCACAGTACAGACGTATTTCGCAACCCTCACACTGGTAATCATGCTGTAATGTATGCAGTTATTATATTCGGCACATCAAACATTTGATTTTTGAGGTCCGACTCCTTCGCCCTTATCAAATTTACAATAATTATTTCTCAGGGCGAAGGAGTCGGACCTCAAAAATCAAATGTTTGATGTGCCGAATATAATAACTGCATACATTACAGCATGATTACCAGTGTGAGGGTTGCGAAATGCATCTGTACTGTGCAGAGATTAAGCGAAATCGATCGTAGCGATGCGGATTTCGACACTCAAATTAATAGAGAATTTGTGTAAAGAGTGGTAGTGTAATGTCTCTCTCTCTCTCTCTCTCTCTCTCTCTCTCTCTGGTTTTATTCACTCGTCAAGATGTATTCGACCCATGACACATCCTCAATTCAAGCTTCTCATACAGACTACGGTCTGCCACCTGGTCCATCGAGACATATCGCGAAAAAGAAGATCTCTCCGGACGGATGCAGCTATGCACAGGTGAGTAATGCCAATTTGTATCTGTCTAATTTTCACATGTCTTACCCTTCAGCCAAATCCCTTGGACGAATTTCTCGTGCCTGCTACCGATATCAATAACCTGAAAACAACGACTTCCGAAAAAACTGTTTTTAACTTCTACATGTCTAAAGGAAGTAATACGACTTTCAACATCTCCAGTAAACCTTGACATGTAATGTACACCCTCATTCACGATAAACCATGTCTTATTTTCTCATCCTCACGCCACTTCACCATATATCATCAGTGCGCTTGACTAATACATATTATGTTTTCTCTCGAACGTCTGTCCGGTTAGTCTAATGCGAAAAATTTAAAATTTCAGATTCAGGTAAGTTCTTAATCGGCATGACATGAAGGTATTCACCTTTTGCCTGGTGGATCGTGTATATGATCAGACTCAAGCTCAACGAGATGCGAGATATGTGCACTGTTCAGAGATGAAATCTATCGATAGAGAAGTTGTAATTTCATTAATCATCTCTCCAATTAACTGAGAGGTGTTGGAGGAGATATCGAATCATTTCAGTCCGTACTGCTCATGGATGAGGGCTGGTAGTCGATAGATCTCTCATGTTGATTGAATGGAGGGTAAGATAAATAGTTGTAATTTCTGGAATGATCTCTCCATCTCATTGAATGGCGAGATACCGTGTCATCTCTTGTGGGCACTGCTCAGGAATGATATCAGGTAGTTGAATACGGTAATTCTAATATCATTGACCACCTCTCCTCCCTGTTGTGGGAGTGTGATTAGTGGTGTGGGAGATAACATTTCATTTCAATCTCAATACTGTTCATAGGTGATGGGTGGTATTTTGATGTCAAGTGTCGAGTCGGACTGGAAATTTTGCTGGGAATATATGGGTCAAAAGAATCTATCTAACATAGACGAATCATGTTTGATTTCGGGTAGTTGGGGCAGAGAGATCTTAGCGAGATGTACAAATCGTTCATCTCATCAGGCTGAGATGTGTGAAAACTTCTCTGGCATACTCGAATCGTGTATGATCTCGAATAGTTAGGCAGGGAAAACTTAGCGAGATGTGGGGATCGTTCATCTCATCGGGCTGAGATGTGTGAAAACTTCTCAGGCATACTCGAAACGTGTATGATCTCGAGTAGTTAGGCAGGGAAAACTTAGCGAGATGTGGGGATCGTTCATCTCATCGGGCTGAGATGTGTGAAAACTTCTCTGGCATACTCGAATCGTGTATGATCTCGAGTAGTTAGGCAGGGAAAAACTTAGCGAGATGTAGGGATCGTTCATCTCATCAAGTTGAGATGTGTGAAATCTTCTCTAGCATACACGAATCGTGTATGATCTCGAGTAGTTAGGCAGGGAAAAACTTAGCGAGATGTGGGGATCGTTCATCTCATCAGGCTGAGATGTGTGAAATCTTCTCTGGCATACACGAATCATGTATGATCTCGAGTAGTTAGGCAGGGAAAAACTTAGCGAGATGTGGGGATCGTTCATCTCATCAGGCTGAGATGTGTGAAATCTTCTCTAGCATACACGAATCGTGTATGATCTCGAGTAGTTAGGCAGGGAAAAACTTAGCGAGATGTGGGGATCGTTCATCTCATCGGGCTGAGATGTGTGAAATCTTCTTTGGCATACACGAATCATGTATGATCTCGAGTAGTTAGGCAGGGAAAAACTTAGCGAGATGTGGGGATCGTTCATCTCATCAGGCTGAGATGTGTGAAATCTTCTCTGGCATACACGAATCGTGTATGATCTCGAATAGTTGGGTAGGGTAAAACTTAGCGAGATGTAGGGATCGTTCATCTCATCGGGCTGAGATGTGTGAAATCTTCTCTGGCATACACGAATCGTGTATGATCTCGAGTAGTTGGGTAGGGTAAAACTTAGCGAGATGTGGGGATCGTTCATCTCATCGGGCTGAGATGTGTGAAATCTTTTCTGGCATACACGAATCGTGTATGATCTCGAGTAGTTGGGTAGGGAAATCTTAACGAGATGTACGAATCGTTCATTTCATTGAGCCGAGATGTATGGAATCTATCTGGCATACACGAATCGTGTATGATCTCGAGTAGTTAGTCAGGGAAATCTTAGCGAGATGTACGAATCGTTCATCTCATTGAGCCGAGATGTATGGAATCTATCTGGCATACACGAATCGTGTATGATCTCGAGTAGTTAGGCAGGGAAATCTTAGCGAGATGTACGAAACGTTCATCTCATTGAGCTGAGATGTGTGAAATCGTGCATGATCTCGAGTAGTTGGGTAGGGAAATCTTAGCGAGATGTACGAATCGTTCATCTCATTGAGCTGAGATGTGTGAAATCGTGCATGATCTCGAGTAGTTGGGTAGGGAAATCTTAGCGAGATGTACGAATCGTTCATCTCATTGAGCTGAGATGTGTGAAATCGTGCATGATCTCGAGTAGTTGGGTAGGGAAATCTTAGCGAGATGTACGAATCGTTCATCTCATTGAGCTGAGATGTATGAAATCTTCTCTGGCATAGATGAATCGTGTATGATCTCGAGTAGTTGGGCTGGGAATTCTTAGCGAGATGTACGAATCGTTCATCTCATTGAGCTGAGATGTGTGAAATCGTGCATGATCTCGAGTAGTTGGGTAGGGAAATCTTAGCGAGATGTACGAATCGTTCATCTCATTGAGCTGAGATGTATGAAATCTTCTCTAGCATACATGAATCGTGTATGATCTCGAGTAGGTGGGTAGGGAAATCTTAGCGAGATGTACGAATCGTTCATCTCTTTGAGCTGAGATGTGTGAAATGGTCTCTGGTATACATGAATCGTGTATGATCTCGAGTAGTTGGGTAGGGAAGTCTTAGCGAGATGTACGAATCGTTCATCTCATTGAGCTGAGATGTGTGAAATGGTCTCTGGTATACATGAATCGTGTATGATCTCGAGTAGTTGGGTAGGGAAGTCTTAGCGAGATGTACGAATCGTTCATCTCATTGAGCTGAGATGTATGAAATCTTCACTGGCATAGATGAATCGTGTATGATCTCGAGTAGTTGGGCTGGGAATTCTTAGCGAGATGTACGAATCGTTCATTTCATTGAGCTGAGATGTGTGAAATATTCTCGGGCGTACATGAATCATGTATGATCTCGAGTAGTTTGTTCAGTGAAATCTTAGCGAGATGTACGAATCGTTCATCTCATTGAGCTGAGATGTATGAAATCTTCACTGGCATAGATGAAACGTGTATGATCTCAAGTAGTTGGGTAGGGAAATCTTAGCGAGATGTACGAATCGTTCATTTCATTGAGCTGAGATGTGTGAAATATTCTCGGGCGTACATGAATCATGTATGATCTCGAGTAGTTTGTTCAGTGAAATCTTAGCGAGATGTACGAATCGTTCATCTCATTGAGCTGAGATGTATGAAATCTTCACTGGCATAGATGAATCGTGTATGATCTCAAGTAGTTGGGTAGGGAAATCTTAGCGAGATGTACGAATCGTTCATTTCATTGAGCTGAGATGTGTGAAATATTCTCGGGCGTACATGAATCATGTATGATCTCGAGTAGTTTGTTCAGTGAAATCTTAGCGAGATGTACGAATCGTTCATCTCATTGAGCTGAGATGTATGAAATCTTCACTGGCATAGATGAATCGTGTATGATCTCAAGTAGTTGGGTAGGGAAATCTTAGCGAGATGTACGAATCGTTCATTTCATTGAGCTGAGATGTGTGAAATATTCTCGGGCGTACATGAATCATGTATGATCTCGAGTAGTTTGTTCAGTGAAATCTTAGCGAGATGTACGAATCGTTCATCTCATTGAGCTGAGATGTATGAAATCTTCACTGGCATAGATGAATCGTGTATGATCTCAAGTAGTTGGGTAGGGAAATCTTAGCGAGATGTACGAATCGTTCATTTCATTGAGCTGAGATGTGTGAAATCTTCTCTGGCATACACGAATCGTGTATGATCTCGAGTAGTTGGGTAGGGAAATCTTAACGAGATGTACGAATCGTTCATCTCATTAAGCTGAGATGTGTGAAATCTTCTCTGGCATACACGAATCGTGTATGATCTCGAGTAGTTGGGTAGGGAAATCTTAACGAGATGTACGAATCGTTCATCTCATTAAGCTGAGATGTGCGAAATCTTCTCTGGCATACACGAATCGTGTATAATCTCGAGTAGTTGGGTAGGGAAATCTTAACGAGATGTACGAATCGTTCATCTCATTAAGCTGAGATGTGTTAAACCTTCTCTGGCATACTCGAATCGTGTATGATCTCGAGTAGTTGGGCAGTGAAATCTTAGCGAGATGCACGAATCGTTCATCTCATTAAGCTGAGATGTGTGAAATCTTCTCTGGCATACACGAATCGTGTATGATCTCGAGTAGTTGGGCAGTGAAATCTTAGCGAGATGTACGAATCGTTCATTTAGTTGAGCCGAGATGTGTGAAATCTGCTCTGGCATACATGAATCGTGTATGATCTCGAGTAGTTGGACAGTGAAATCTTAGCGAGATGTACGAATCGTTCATCTCATCGGGCTGAGATGCGTGAAATCTTCTCGGGCGTACATGAATCGTGTATGATCTCGAGTAGTTGGGCAGTGAAATCTTAGCGAGATGTATGAATCGTTTATTTCATTGAGCCGAGATGTGTGAAATCTGCTCTGGCATACATGAATCGTGTATGATCTCGAGTAGTAGGGTTGGGAAATCTTAGCGAGATGTACGAATCGTTCATTTCATTGAGCCGAGATGTGTGAAATCTGCTCTGGCATACATGAATCGTGTATGATCTCGAGTAGTAGGGTTGGGAAATCTTAGCGAGATGTACGAATCGTTCATCTCATTGAGCTGAGATGCGTGAAATCTTCTCGGGTGTACATGAATCGTGTATGATCTCGAGTAGTAGGGTTGGGAAATCTTAGCGAGATGTACGAATCGTTCATCTCATTGAGCTGAGATGCGTGAAATCTTCTCGGGTGTACATGAATCGTGTATGATCTCGAGTAGTTGGGCAGTGAAATCTTAGCGAGATGCACGAATCGTTCATCTCATTAAGCTGAGATGTGTGAAATCTTCTCTGGCATACACGAATCGTGTATGATCTCGAGTAGTTGGACAGGGAAAACTTAGCGAGATGTAGGGATCGTTCATTTCGTCGGGCTGAGATGTGTGAAAACTTCTCTGGCATACTCGAATCGTGTATGATCTCGAGTAGTAGGGTTGGGAAATCTTAGTGAGATGTACGAATCGTTCATTTCATTGAGTCGAGATGTGTGAAATCTGCTCTGGCATACATGAATCGTGTATGATCTCGAGTAGTAGGGTTGGGAAATCTTAGCGAGATGTACGAATCGTTCATTTCATTGAGCTGAGATGCGTGAAATCTTCTCGGGCGTACATGAATCGTGTATGATCTCGAGTAGTTGGGCAGTGAGATCTTAGCGAGATGTACGAATCGTTCATCTCATTGAGCTGAGATGCGTGAAATCTTCTCCTGCGTACATGAATCGTGTATGATCTCGAGTAGTAGGGTTGGGAAATCTTAGCGAGATGTACGAATCGTTCATCTCTTTGATCTCCCATTGATTGAATGGTTGGGAAAAGATAGCGGGTCAATCTCTTTGTGCACTGTTGTGATTTCATTAATCATCTCCCATGAATTGGTTGGTTGGGGAAATATATCGGATCAATCTCGAGGTGCTATTTTTACAGATGGGGGCGGGGCTTGCCCTCGCTAGATTTTGGTATAAATACTCGGCCGTTTTAATCAGTGACAGTTTCATTCAGCTACTTCTCTGTTGCATTAGCATGCCGTGCTCTACGGATGCCTCTTCATGCGACAGTTGGAAGGATGATGAACGCGTTGCGAAAAGATTTCACTGGGTCCCTCTGGAGTTCTTCGCACTGTTGACACTTGGGATTGATATCCATTCCCGCCTACTCCCTCATCAAATTAATCTTCTCAACACTACCTTCTCTCATCGTCGTGTCCGTACTTCTCATTTGGGAGCATGCAACAAGCAGCTGAGTGGTGTACGCATAGAGAAAGGTTCGAGTGGACTCTCGAGAGTAACTGTGAAAGTGGATGTGAGGAGTGGTGAGGGTACAGTTCCTGGAGTAATTGCTACTCTTCGTATCAAGGTTAGCTGACCATTACATTGGCCCTAGTTAATATCCTTTTATTTCCAGGACTATCTCTATGTGAAACATAACGTGACTCTACGTAGTGACAACACTCCTCTTGTAACGGTTCCCACGAGCGGAGAAAAGTTTGCTCTCCAATGTCTCGACGTTTGCGTGGAGGTTTAATATGGAGATGGATCTGTAGTGAATCAGTATTCGATCACTATGATGTTATGTTATCAGAGATAAAAGCTCTTGAGGTATCTACTGAGAGAGTTGGATATGTCAAGAAGACGTGATAATCGAGATAAATCTGATTAGAAATAAGGCACATCGTAGATAAAAGCCTTCTGATGATGAGTCATAACAGTTCATCCTTTGTATGATTCTTAAGGATGTGCAAAATAATGAAAACGGGTAGTTCTAATTAGATAGTGAGTGGTAAATTGTGCTAACCGAATTATATCCGTTTATTAACATGATAAAAGTTCGAAGATAAAAGTTCCAATGACGTTGTCGTTCCAATTAGTGAACTTGGGAAGGACTATTTGATTGTAGAAGTAAAGAATTAAAGAGGAAAATGATGCGCCCTGAGGCGGGTGGAACATAAAAGGAAAAGAAATTGCTGTTGTGAAATGTATAAAAATGACCTCAATAGATCCTTTGATAGAGCAGGATGTGCCAAAATCATGTATCACTTAGGATAAATTCGACTAGACATGCGACATGTCAAAGATAAAAGCCGTGCCGACGATGAGTCACAATTATCCGTCCCCTTGCTGTTGTACCCCCTTCTTATGATGACTCATAACAGTACGTCCCCGCAGTATTATCTCTCTCGTTACGATTCAAAGTCTAGACGAGAGTGAGAGTGTAGAGTGTGCAAGATGAAGAGACGGCGGTATCATTCCTCGAGCTCTAGTGTTGTAAACGCCCTGCGTCAGCTCCGATCTGTAAGACCCGATTAGTTCGTGATATGTAGCGCCATACCACATCAGCGATGCTGAACACGCGTGCGTATTTGCATTTGACCATCACTATCACCGCTCTATATTCGCAGTTTCATAGCTTTATACGATATGTTGTGTCTATATTGATCCTATACAATTCCTCTCGGTCGCCTCGTCGCAGCGCCCTTCCACGCTTCCGTGTTTCGTTTTAGTCTTACACACCCTTGAGCGAGAGTTGAACACTCTACGTCTTCTCTCCGATACATTGTGGTCGATAGACAAAGAATTGATTGGCATTATCGCCTAATGAAAAAAAAAAGATTGACATTGTTGCCGATAGAGAAAAGAAGAAAAAAAAGATGCATCGAATTCTATTGTTCGCTTCTCAACTTTTCTTTCCGCGATAGTTTCTAGTTTCCATATTTTTTCTCAATCAAAATATTAGGACTTCATACAATTCGCGCTTTTCCGCTTTCATCTGATTTCGCAATGCTCTCTCGCCGGTCAGGAAGAACGGAAGAGTATGGCGAAATGATAGATCGAGAGATTTTTTGCACACCCCTGGTTTGTCTGTCCCTTTCTTTCTCTGTCAGGTGTTGCACTAACGCCCAGCGGTCATCCATTGATTGAATCCCATATCTCTTCTTTTCGTTCACGTTACGTGCGCCCCCGATAACTCCCGCTGTTATCGTTCCTCAAGTTGTAATCGGGAACAAAATTATCGCACACTCTTTCGTACTGTTCTCTTGCCAGTCGTGGGACTTATTTTTGAAAAAACCTGTGGTTGGATTCCTCCCGCTCATTTTCGCTCCCGCAAGATGTAGCCACGTGAGATGGAGCAACAGTCTTTCTATCTCTTTTGGCTGCTCAGTTCCATTCACTCTTCTCTGTTGATATGTCTTTCTTTCTCTTCCCCTTCCACCCTCCAGATGTTTATTACATTAACACCAGTGACTGTTTGTCTCACTCTTTGTCTCATTTGCACCCGATTCTCTTCTTTTCTTCACTCTTCTCAGAAGCCTTCTTTTCTATCCACCTTCCCGGATTACAATAACACCAGTGGTCCATTGATTCCAGCTTAAAAACCTCACCCTCTCTCTTCTTTTCTCCCTTGTACCCCCTCATTTTACCCGGTTGTCAATTTCTAGTTCCTTTTCCAACGTCGCCTTACCAGTGCGCACCACCTAGCGTTGTCTTACGAAATCGCTTGACGTGTAGCCTTTATTTCCAGCGTCGCCATTAGAATAGGAAATGCGGGTAATCGTCACTTCATTTCGCACACTCTCTCGCCTCTTGAGATAGTGTGAGAAATGAAGAGACGATTACCCGTATTTCGAACTCTAGTATCTAGTTCCTCGTTCTCGTTTCAGCGTCTCCATGTCTCACGAATCATCTCAATCTGGAATGGAGAAATCCCTTGCCTCGCTTAGCCTCGATTCATCGAAAGGATCCTCGGGAGCAAATCACCCGCCGGTCCGCAAGGCCGATCTGGCGGTTAGTCTCTACGCTACTAAACAAAATTTCGGCAAGATAATGTCAGCTCGTTGGGTTCAGCCACTTCGCGATCTCTTGTTGCTGCGTATGTCCAACTCTTTATTTCTGTCTGACTAGAGAGAGATAGAGGGGGGCTTTCCTTCATGTCCCGGTTCATGAGGAAGAGGAAAACGAGCTTAAATGAGAACAAGTAGAACGAGTGATCAACGAAAGTGACAGCCGAACGAAGAGTCCGCTGTTTATTGAGGAAAAAAAGAGGAAAACTCTGCAAAAAACTGATTACTTGATTAGGAATGCCAAAAGAAATGTGATTGCTGAACGTGTAGAAAACGTAGAAAACTCGATTATTTCAGTACAACCATGTACGATTCATCGCTAGGCCCGGGGAGGGGTGCAAAGTGTGGAAGAGAAAGATGGACGTGCTCTGCAATTACCTCAAGATTCACGCTCCTCCCAAGCTCCAGGTACGGTATCTAATCGATAAATGACGTTTTTCAACTTACTGTCTGCGATGAGGCAAAGAAACGAGAGAGCGTTGCGAATTGAGAGAGAGTCAGAGACCGAAAGAAAACCCTGATAACCTCAGGCTCACTGTTATCGAATCGAGATCAGCACAAAACAACGGAATGGCGGATACGAGCCGGTGATCAAAAGGTGATTTCCAATTTCGGCATACTTCATAAACTGCTCAATTCAGTTTTCGTGTCAGTTTCGTATCAATTTTCAAGTGATTTAATCTGGTTTTGAACGATGCGATTACAGGGAAAAGGCCGAACCACTCTTCTGGTCTTTCTACCAACAGAATCGATCACTCTTCCCACACGCTCTCAATAGAATTGTATTCGATGGAGTTGCGATTATCTACTCTCTCGATCCACTCAATATTCGCAATGGAAACATGGTAAGCAGTGAATCGATTTGAAAAAAGAGCCTGGTAAAATGGCACTGCAATCTGGTATGGCTCTCGCGCCGAGGCATGAAATGAGAGAGTCTAGAGAAACAAAGAATCGAATTGTAAATTACGAATTTGTCGGGAATTCGGGATTACCGATACCGAACGTGCAACTCTACATTCTAGTAGTCTTTCATAGCTCATCTTCCTCACTATACCAGTTTGTAATTGCTTCAACTCAGGAGATCAACTTCCCCGTTTCTTCAAATGCAAGAGAAGGAAGAGGAGGAAGAGCAGCGCCAATGGCCAAAGCAACAATCATGGCTCTTCCAATGGTCAAGGTATCGAAGTCACTAAACATACTTTATCTGAGTTTGGAAAATAAGGGGTATTTTTGGCTTTTCTTTGTTTATTGGCCCAGCTTTTCTCGCAGCGTTCCTCATCGAGCAACCATTAAAATTTATATTCTTTCACAGATAGACGATTACTTCTCTGTGGATGAATCTGAGCGAACAGCGTTAATCCAGTTGTTGGACCTGATCGTCTCTCAGGAAATGAGATGCCCGCTCGTGTCAGTTTGCCATTATTTTTCCAATCACAACTATGTTTTGAATATTTGGTGTTTTTAACTGGCCTAGCAAATTTGCCTTGATTGACTGGTTCCGTATAATTCTGAATTCGACTCCATTTAGCGCGAACGCATCACGCTTCGTTGTCGATGGTCGATCACTGTTCAAGGTGCCGACAACTGACAAGGAAAAGGTGCGAATATTTTTTTTTTAATTTTAATTCTCTAAATTATGCAGACAAAATCAAAAACATAGTGAACGATATTATTATTAGTAAAACAATTTATTTCAGGCACTGTGCGTTCAGAAGATTGGAATGGGCGAGGAGGTGTGGACCGGCCTGCACATGGCAGTCAAGGCTGACGCTCCAGACCATCTCTACCTGAACGTGAATAGTAAGCTATTTCTAATTGGTGAAATACAAACGAAGTTGTTACTGATACTAGTGCAAATAATCTCTTCTTATGCCCTAATCATCACCCAAATTCATTAAATATTTTAGCATCGACTTCGATTTTCTACACGGCGAAGCTCCGTCTGGTCGAATTCTACGCGCAAGTATGTTCACATTTTCCCCTTCAAAATGTACACTGTGAAACTTTCAGGTAGTTCACGGATACACTCTTCCCAAAGACATGAACTGTGACCGTCTCACAATTGCGCCTGATCACATCAGAAAGTTGGCGGGAATACTCAAAGGTATTCGTAATCGTGGCACCGAAATTCACTTCTTATCATCTTACAGGACTTAAAGTGCGCGTTCTTCTCTCAAACAATGAAAGCAAAGTCAAGAAGTTTGAGAGCATCACTGGCCATCCGGCAACGAACTTGTATTTCGATTATGTAATGGTTCCCATTGTTTCGTTGATTAGAAGTATTTTTGAGGAGGACAATCGGAACGGCGGAAGAAGAGTCCAAATGAGCGTCGCTGAATATTATGCGAAAATGAAGAACATTCGGCTGCAATTTCCGAATCTTCCGTGTTTGATGGTATGCCTCTATTGCGAATCGATGAATCTACTTTGAATGATTGCGATCCTTGAGATCTCAACAAACGATAGCCAGAAACGAACACAAATTGTGCAATGTTCTCGTTTCTTCATTTTTCCTTATCTCTCGTCGGTCAGATAAACGAGAGTGCATTGCAAAACGAGAGAGACAGACCTTCCATCAATCAATTGCAGTTTACTCGCAAGGCCACTCAAGACAGGCCAGCCGAGCCTTCCTACTTTCCTCTGGAAATGTGCTTCACGAGTGATGAGCCGAGAAAGTTCAAGGGAAAGCTCTCCGATACTCAACTGAATGCATTCATCAAGGTGAACGAAATATCAAGCTGTTAAAAAATCTCGTAATTTGTTGCTGTTCAGGCCGCCGGAATGGGCCCTCAACAGAAGCGTCGACTCATTGATACACTTGCTGCTACTAATGGATCATATTTGGGAGAAGGGAAGCTAATGGAGGAATGGGGCGTCGAGGTTAAATTCATCAATACAACATCAAACAATTGAAATGTATTTCAAGGTTGACCGCAACATGGTGGAAATCAAGGATGCAACTGTACTACCCTACCCCGACATTCATTGGGTGAATTTTTTGAGTTTTATGTATTTATGGCTATCTAAAAATATCTATAAAATAGCTTCTAATGCAAAATCGTACATTTCAGAAAGATTGCATCACTCGAGTGAACGAAATCACGGCTGAATATTCGATCACTGAAGACGGAAAAGAACCACGAAAGCTGATTGAGGTCAACTTATTTTTAGAAAGGTCTTGTCACCAAAAATCCTTTCAGACTGGACCCAAGCCTCTCGCTGTTGTTGTGGTGTTCGTTAATGGAAGTGGATGCAAGCAAATGCTCGAGTAAGTGAAAAAAGAGATTTCAATTCCTGTATTAAATATATTTTCGAAGCTTCCGAAATTAAATGTGACAAGGAATTAAGGGAAACAATATTTCTGGCGATGCTTAGGATATTAAATAAAACCGTTTCAGTCCCAGAAATCAGATGAGCAATGATCAATTTGATATCGAACAGAAGAGAATCTACGATAGGGAATACAGGTGTGCATCATAATTATACGTTTAATAAAATATTCTAAAAATAACAATTACTAGATTTCAAAATACGGATAAAACTCTCTTCATTTCCCGCACTCTCTCACAGGCCAGATAAGCGAGAGAGAGAGTAGGAAATGAAGAGACGATTACCCGAATTTCGAACTCTGACAATTACTTTCAGAGAGAACACGGAATTCTTTGTTTCCACTCTGCGAACGTACGGAATGGACGTATCGGGACCCGCTTGGACCTTCCAATATCTCGTTGATAATCATGGAAATATGGACATAAAGAGAACAAATGAGATGATTGAGCACTACCAGGAAAAGGTATTCATTATTTTTGAGAAAATAAAAGTGAAAAAAATTGCTTCGTTCAGATCAAAATTATGAGTGCTTCCAAGAAGAAAGAATTCATGCCACTCTTCGTGTTTGTTTTTCCGAGAAGAAACGAAAGGTTCTATGGTAAGTTGGAATCATGATCATTATTGGAATATTGAAATTAGAATGAGAACATTACAGGCTGCATCAAGTACAAATGCGACATAGAATACGGAGTGCTCTCGCAAGTTGTGCTCGCCAGAACTTTCCAGGTATTCACCGAGTAACATAGTTAGTCTTTATTTTAGAACAGATAATATGATGAAAAATTGCAGAAGCTAAAGGGCAATCCCGCATCCAATACTTCTGGGCAAAATCTACTGCTCAAAGTGCTCGCTAAAGTTGGAGGAGTCGCATGTCGAATCGATGGGGATCAGTTCAAGAAGTGAGATATCGGGCCAACTTCACCATTCTGTTTAAAAAAAATTCCCTTTGAAAAGTCAGTCAACATTCACTGAGATTCAATAACATTTTCAGTGTGGGAAAGATGACGTCTTCTTCTACTCTCGTGCTTGCAATTGACGTCTCGCATCCATCGAGAGAAGAGAGAATGCAAGCACTCGCGCGAGCTGGAGCGACTGCGGTGCAGGCGAAAGCGGCGAATAGGTATGTGCTACTATTTTACTTGCTCCCTAGAAACCTTGTCCGGCATTTCCGAATATTTGTGCCGGTGAAAGGCTGCAGAAACTAAACGTCAAAACCAAGTGGTCTTGAAACTCGAGCAACGACTTCTCATTCATCTTTCGACACCATGTTTCGTATCTTCATTCCCATATTCAACTCTGAATAATCAGAGGTCGCGGTCGTCACGAGCAGCTGCCCACTTCTCGCGTCGCCGCTTCCACCGCCTTCCGCGGATTCGCCGTCGGGGACGTGCCTCGCTCGGTCGTCGCCGTGGTCGGAAATGTCGACGTGAATCAGACCAAGTAGGATACAAAGCTTGCATTTTCCGTTGATTTGTACGAATTTCGCGTGCATTAGTGGGTGATTAGGAGAAATCCTAGCTTAATTAAGCACGCTACATTTGATGGTGTACGAGAACATTTCGAGTTTTGATAATATGCGAATTCTATTTTAGATGGGGTGTGAGCTCGCGCATTCAACGCCTCGGACAGGAGGAAACGGTCAACCTCACCGAACCATTCTTCAATAGAATCGACGAGTTTTGCAAGGTAAGAATCAAATTAGCATGTTTGTCCTGGAAATGTATGGTAGTCGAGGCTTGAAAGAGTCCGCGGATAAATTCTTTGCAGAAGACTGGTGCTCTGCCCGAGCACATAATCATCTACAGAGATGGAGTTTCCGCATCACAATTCAAGAAGACTCTCTATGAGGAGACTGAAGCTCTCCAATTGGCCTTAGAGAAGGTTTTTTTTTTAATTTCTAAAATCATGTGATGCTCAATTTCAGCTCGACCCTACCCATAAAGTAACAATCTCCTACATCGTTGCGCAGAAGCGTCATCACACGAGGTTCTTCGCATCTGATCCCGAGAAGGCCATTGAGTATGTTTTACGAATACATTTGAAGCATCATTAAAATAGTAGATAGTAATGATCCCTTCTTGATCCCGGGATCAAAATGGATCTTTAGTATTTATATATATATTTATATTTTTTGTTGGAATTCATCTCAAAAACAAAAATAGCATTTCGGAAATCATTGTGTCTACCTTTCAGTAATTCGGGCAAGCCGGGAGGCAATACTCCGCCTGGACTGCTCATCGAGAAGATGATTACGTCTCGCAATACCTTCGACTTCTTCATTCAGGTTTGATAAATAAAAATGCATTTTTGTGATAAGAATTGCCATTTTCAATCGCACTGTAGAAACATCAGCACAGTGAAATAAGCATTTGTGTAAATGGAACGATTGGTAAAAACAATATTTTCAGTCCCACTATGGAAACATCGGCACCGCCGTTCCCACTCATTACACGGTGCTCAGAGACGATTGGAGTCCGAGTGTCAGCTTCTGGCAGGTGAATACATTTTTGATTTTTGGAAATCATCAGTTGAAAAAGTGTGCAAATTTCTCCGGTTGATGTTACCATGTTCACGGCCCTACCCATCGTAGATTCGCTTCAGTAAAATCGTGGTATTTCTCTTTTCCAGACCGTCATCTTCTCTCACTGTTTCGGCAACGCTCGCTGCACTCGTCCCCTCTCCATTCCAATCCCGCTTCATTATGCTCATCACGCGGCCAAAAGGGCCAAGAACAACTTTGATCACTACAAGGAGTTCGAAGCGTCGGAGGATTACAGAAGAAGCACCGAGGAAGTGGTTAGAGAGGTAATGTAATACAATTATATTTAATGTAAGCTACGGTCTTTTCATTTTGAAAATATAAGCGCCGATCTTTTCTTTTTTTTAAAAGGGAAGCCGCGATCATTTTATTCCAAACACACTTTCACCACTAGAGCGGGCGAGCGAGAGAGTGCGTGAAATATAGACATCGCGACTGATATTAAGAATTGTAGTCATTTAGTGTCTGTTCTTTCAGGAAATGGAACAAACGGCGATCACTACACATGAGAATCTGACTTCGATCAACTCCATGTACTATGCTTGAGGAGATTAAATTCGAGCATGATTCAACATTGACCTATTCATATATGTGTGACCCCTTAATATATCGCTTGCGTTTAATCATGCTTACTCAGAATGTATTGTTTAGAAAGTATTGTGTGAACAACTTTTGATAACGATTTTTGCTGGGATAAAGCGCATTTTTATTTCCTTGGTGAATGCGACTTGACTGATTCGAAAAAATCACAGCGAGTTTGGCCAATTCGTTGTGTTTTTCTCTTGCTCGTCACTCGCCACTTGAGCGGACGATAGAGTATGTGAAATGAAGAGACGATTGCTCATACTTCGAAAAAAAATGTTGTTGCCCATTGACACTCGATAATTACCGTCCTCGTTGACTCTGGGATAATTGCACCGACCTACCTTCTCGCTCACTCTGCCCGCAATGGATGGTGATGTTGTTCTCTTCTCTCTTCACCTCACCCTGTCTCTTTTTTTATCGTAATCTCTGCGCATTTCGCGTTTGTCTTTTTTCGAAAATCAATATCGTGTTTTATATCCTTGTACTAAGCTTATTCAATACTATTGCATTCAGAATCCTACATTTTCTCAAGAATGCACATCACTACGCATTATTATCAAGGCTCTTGATCTCAGGTGAGCTCGCATCTTATAGAGCGCTCGAAAATTGCGCCACCGAGTTTGATACACCGGCCTCGTGCAGCTATAAAATGGACACATAGAAGAGTCTAGAGAGTTATTTTGACCTGGCAAAACGCTGAAATTAACCCAAATTCGAAATCTCCACATTTGCAATTCCTCAATCAAACTTTATTGATCCATTTTATAGCTCATATTCGGCACCAAGAAGATTTTCACTCTCATTGATGCAAGAGAACGACAGCGAACAAAGCATACATTATCTCTTGCAAACAGCACCTGAAAGCTGCCTCCAGTGTGTGTGTTTAATTTATTTTTATGATAAAGTAGCTTTTTTCTTCCTTTGGTTTCAAGTCACACGTCTGCTTACAATGCTTCAACGACATCCATAACTGAACTCTTTATCGAGATGGTATTGTAAATGAGACAAATATACGAGACATTAGGCAACCAAAGATCAAAGATCATCGACCGAAGACCAAAGATCATCTCTCGCCCCATCCGACGGCTCTCTGCTGCAGTCTGCCCAGGTCGCGCACGTACTTCACGCGGAATCGCTTGGCCATGTCCAGCGGGGCGGGATCGGAATCGTCGTCGAACTGGAAATATGGTAGAGATCTAGGGTTGGCCTGTCAAATAAGAATTTCAAGAACTTGAAAATAAATAATTCAATTATCTATTCTTGACAAGAATAGATAACTGATTTTAATTTCTTGATTTCTCTTGAAATTCATTTCAATTTTTTCACGACCAAAAATCGCCTAGTTTGTTTTGGAAATTTGAGGAGCTTGTTCATGAAGCACTATGGCACCCCTTAATTAAAAAAATATATGAAATTCCTTGCATATTTTTAATATTCTTGAAATTTCTCCGTTGAATTTCAAGAAAATTTCAAGAATTGGCACCTTGCCATTTCTTACCAATATCATTCTTCGCCAATTGATTCTTGAAAAGCGGTTTTTTCTTGACAAGCCAACTCTACCTATAGAGATCAAAGATCAAAAAGGCAAGAAAAAGGGGAGAGTCATCGAATTGATCGTTTATTACAGTATTTTATCTATGATCAATCTACGACTTCACCTATTTGAACTCAGCATTTTCCCATACAAAAAATAAAAAAATACGAGGCTATGAACACCACTCCCTCGCGAACTATGATTCGAGCATGCCACTATCGTCTGCTTCCTTGGCTTCATCTCATTGCTCATGGTACTGCGCCGAATTCGTATTGTCTGTGTCTTTCGAGGACAGCGGGAGAGCGCGCGAAGCGAAGAGAGTTTGACAATTCGGCCCTACACCTGAATGATTCTTGCGGCGACAAATGCGAACACTACATTGTATTGTATTAGTTTCCAATTCACTGCGATGCCTGAGATCCTTGCGCGACTATAATACGAATTCGTCTCTCGACAATTCAGTTGTCGGAATGAAGAACCAATCTCCTCATTCGGCATGTTCTCTCTCCTAACTGGTGAGAGAGTACGAGGAATGAAGAGGCGAACTCGTCATCTTGATCGGCCCAATTCGACATCTGACATGTTACCAGGCACTCTAGGGTGTAGTTGTTGTTGATGGAAACACTGCGCAGTAGTCATTCGAGTAACGAGTTGTCCATAACTATTGATGCATTGCACAGTGAAATATGAGAAATTGTTGCAGGGATCTCTGGTAGCCACTGAAGGAACGAGGGGCCTCGGTCTCGCCCGTCCCCCCCCCACCTCCCTTCGTCTACCTGGCTACAGTATGCTAATTAGTATATCCAGGCAAGCCAGACAGTGGTCGGCCATTTACCATTGCTCCCAAGTGAGAACCCAATCCGGTTTTGTTTCCTAATTGGGTAGCCATAAGGAATGACGAAGAATTTTTCTAGTTTTTTCCGTTGCGAAGGGGCCAAAAAGGACGCCAAATGGAGAGGAGCATCTCTGGTCACCGAGGAACAGTCAAAAATTGCGATAACAGAAGATATTTTCAAAATTGTGGTCAGTTTTCGGGCCATTGTTCATGCGTTTTACTTTGATCACAAGTCGATAATGGGCAAATGCCCTCTAAATATGGTATACTTCTCTCGGCACGAATTCACCTCCAACCCTCGCCCTCCCCCACCCCCTTCACTAGAATTCGAAATACGGGTCACAGTCTCGTCATTTCCCGTGCACCCTCACCGCTAAGATCAGGCCAGAGGTGAGCGAAAGTGCGAAATGAAGAGGCGGCTCTACCTCTCACATTGTTTAGTGGGCTCAGGAATAACATTTGCTTTACGTTTAGAAATGCACAAGAGCCGTGCACGAAATTCACTATTAGTCGGTCACTCGTCTCAATTTATAGACAAGGAGGCTAGGAGATTGTCCTCCCAACCACCATTCAACATACTTTTTATATTTGACTTTCAGAAACTTCTCAGATGAATGTAATTTCATCTGAGAAGTTTCTGAAAGTCATGTTCAGGAGCACCGCAAGGTTCCTGATGAGAAAATGAAGCGCCGGGAGCTCGTTCAATTTCCGGTTCCTCGAGCAGTTTTTGGTAGCGCAATTTCCCCTCTGGGCGCAATTTGAGTGCGCATAGCGGAGCATCACGAGATTCATTTTCATGAGATAGTTTTCGAATTGCCGAAACATGTGAGAATGGCGGCTGGTCTTCAGAGACGAATTTATAATTTTTTGATAATTTTATTTTTGATGAGTTTCGAAATTCCATGTGAGTTTCATCGCGCGCTCAAATGCGCTGGGAACAATCGGATTCAATAAATAGTGGAGTTTGGCGAAAACATAAAATAATTTAGCTTGATGTTGTTTTGATGTAACATCAAAACAACAATAAAAATAACAATGACACCAACAACTTCTCACCCGGTTAGGCGGCACGACCTCGGCGAAGCCCCACTTGTAGGCAGCAGAGAGCTGGCAGAGAGCGAGCAGGAGGAGGCAGATGAGACGGAGGGGAGACATATCTGGAAAGAGGACGAAGATCAGAGATCATTCTGAGTTCTAATTTATGAAAGGAGTGAATGAGAGGGGGGGGGCGTGGTAGAGGGATCTAGGAAAGACATCTCGATGCTTCTCAATAGAGCATGTCAATGGGGATACGGTAGGATTCAACAAACCATCCCATCGCGAGACGGAATGATCCCACAACGACCAAGTAGTATCACAACGCGCGCCCAAGTCAGCACTTGGAAATGCAACCTGATGTGGTTGTTGTGAAGAGGATAATCAAGAACTGTCTCTTCATTGCGCATACTTTTTCGCCGGTCAGAGAGACGAGAAAAAGAACAGTATGAAGAGAGCCCGGTTCTTTACCAGTCATGACTAGTTGTAAAGAAGGAATGAGGTCGTTATCGCGGCGTAAGAACCTGAGTTGATGAGAGAGAGAAATGTGAACGGTTTTCTGACGATAAGGAACTGTTTTTTTTGGAGTAGGAATGGGAACCAGTGGAGAAAACGGCCTAGAAAGCATCAAAGATCAGCCATTCCGAAGCTAAAATCAAGATGGATTAGGAAACGAACGGATGCTTGGTTGCGTCTAAAGCAGGAGCAGATGTGATGTGACAGATCGGAAGAATTGCCGGCAAAAAAGAGGGCGTCTTTCCTGATTTTTGGCCTAGCCTTTTGCCCCGGTGGATTCCCTTCCTAGCCTCATTCCCTATCCAGTATCCACCCGCCTGGCCGAAATCGAATAATTTCTACAGATCGAAAGGGGAAAAGTACCGAGGGGAAATCTGAGGACGGATGCACCAACGGATCTTCGTTGCCACTAGAATGTTCAAGAATGAGAAACCAATCTTGAAGATTATGCCTGAGAACCGCACGTAATCTGAGCCATTCGGAGTTCCTTGCGGATTTTATTTTTTGCTGCCTGGGAGACTACGTGACTCTTCCCCAAGACTCCGACAGCCCCCTGTAATATTTTGAACAGACACGACACCATTTGCGCGTAGTGCAATATGCAAATCGAGCTCGACGCCCTCCTTTTATCGCATCATTTCAGTCCGTCTGCGCTTCTCAAAACACAGGCTACCGCATCATGCGCTGCTAAATTCAGGTCCAGTCTCCCTCTTTCGCACGTTCACTAGATGGGCAGAATAAAGCAGATGCGTGGGGAATGAAGAACAGCCCTTCACTCCTTTTCTTGTCTAGCATCCGAATTTAGAGGAATGGTCTAGTGGTCTTTTCCACTCAAACTATCGCTGGGCAAGGAGCATGATGGTGAATTAACCACGAGTCCCACCTTTGCGTCAACTACCTATTCTAGTGCCCAAATAGTCTAGTCGGCCAATTTCCGGCGCGCCGCTTATTATCCGTTTTGTTGACTATTCACTGGCGCGGACGCTATTCAATCTCTTCGAAAGGCATGGTAAAAGGGGGGAATGGATCTCGTGGCAGTACGAATTTCGTGGAATGGTTGACGGAATCTGGAAGGAAGCAAAAGAAGAAGAAGGGGCGGAGCTAGCGAGGCCACGCCCCTTCTCAGGAGAAGTTGGGTGTACGCATAGAAAGGAGCAATGATGTCGTATCTTCATTTCGCCTAATCTGTGGCCAGTCAGGGAATCGATAGAGCATGCAGAAATGATAGGAACAGTCAAATGTTAACGGGAGTATCGCAAGAAGAGATGAGTTCAAAATGGGGTAGAAGAAGGATTAGAATGAAACATTGTGAGAAGGATTAGTTGGGTTCATGAGAAATGGCGTAACAGGAACAGTTGGGCTGTCGGGATGAAGAATGTGTCTCTTCATTCCTCATATTCTCCCACAAGGCAGAGTTGTGAGAAGTGAATTCGGAATGAAGAGGTGGACTCTTCATCATTATAACTCTACTTGGTAAGTCGGGCGAAGGACTAAGTCAGTGGATTCGTAATTGGACATGACAAGAGATGACGAGATGATTCCTCTTACTGAGAAAGTGTGCCGAATGAAGAGAGCGGGTCCAATACTCTAATTGTAAGATGAGAAAACTGAAAAGGTCACGAAAGCCCCCATATTGCTAGTAATTCTAGGGGCTAAACTGCAAAATGAAATGGGGAAAACGCGTCTTGCAATAGTCGTACCCAGCCGAAGTGGTTAGGAGAAGAGCACAATAATGAGGCATGCAAAAGCCAAAAAAAAAGAAAAAAACGGAAATAATGAGCAACGATCAGGGGAACAAAAGATGACGAACTTTGAAATATCCTCTTCACCGCACACATACTCTCACATAATTGGCTCGCTGAACACTTTTTCAATCACCCGATCACAGGTTCGACTCTTCCGATCTGTCCACTGGTTCCCACGTCTATTTCGATTTGCTGATCCACAGATCGGAAACGGAACCTTCCAGTCGTTCTCACCTCACATGTCGTAAACGGAATGGACAAGCCCAGAGGCATCGATATTGATCATCCGATCTTCGTATTGTGATCTACTAATCGCAAGATTGGAAGCCCTCTGGCGCCTCCTGCCTCATGATTCGAACGGAACCTTCGTCGTAAACCTGATATTTAAACTCTCAAAAACAATCTGAATCCAGTCAGTCAATCGACTAATACTCTCACCAACTCGTCAGCCATGGCACCCTTCTCCTATGCCCAGGCGTGCCTGTCCTCGCCTTCCTCTTCGACTTCCTCATCTCCCTCGTCGTCGAGGGCCTCCTCGCCGAGTAAGTCACTCATTCATTCATTCACTCAATCAGTTATTTCCACTGTTTTGCTTTTTTTATTATGTATTTTCGATTGTACACAAAAAGTGACGAGAAAAAAGTCAGCCAAAATTCACCAACTTTATCAGTGATCCAAGTTAATCGAAATAAATTATGGATGTTTTTCATTTCACTGCGTTTTTATAGCAACACACAATAAACTACATTGACGAGAGTGATTTTAAAAAAAGTGTTGATAAAAAAAATATTTTTAATTTCCAGGAACTTCCCCTGTCCGTTATTCGGTGCCTTCTAGAACGGCTAAGCGCACATCACTGGATCTGGATGAGATGATTAGAAAGAACGGCGGAAGACAGGTAATTTATTTTTATTAATTCTCAATCGATACCGAACAGATGCCAAAACCCAGCAAAAGTAGCAATAAACAAGAAAATTGTGATTAAAGATCGAATATCATTGTAGACTTTTGCCGAGTACTCTAAAGTGATGATGGAATTGTGCAAGAAATACTTGGCAATGAAGAGCCTCCAGGCATTCGAAGAGTGTGTTTTGCTGGAAGTAGAAATTCAAAATAGGCACGAAGAGTGAGTTATTTGAAAAAAATAGTTTCTTTCCTAATTGCTAGATAATATATTTTTGAGGAAAAAAGACTGTAAGTTTGAAGAATTTGTCTCTTCATTCAGCGCACTATTTGTCACTCTGGTCAATAAGTTGACTGAAAAGTCGGATTCTTCATCCCGACTTCCCTAATTTTTAGCCCTACTCTGATGATATTTCCTTATAAATTTATTTCAGGTTCAATCAATACCTCGACGCTGATTGTCTGGACGTCCACTATCTCCCTCGCTCCATGGCCGAGGAGAAGCTGCGAGCGTGGATCAATCACATTCACAGTGAGCTTTTTACTCGAAATTCGTATTTGAGCGTTCTGTAATCGTGGAACAGACAAAAATACAAATTTCCATTTTTTTTAAATATAAATTTGATCTTTTTTAGATGGCCGTCTCCCGAATGTGACCTACATTTGCACTGGTGAGTTATTTTTATAAAAATATAAATAATAGCAAACCCTTCTTTTTGACACTTCAACTGTAGTGATAACTGCTATTTTTGTTAAATATAGAAATTTAGGCAAAGGAAATCGCTCGAGCAATGGCGTCCCCGTACTCAAAAACATGCTGGTGGAGCGGGCAACATCCATCGGGTATAAGTGAGTTGCTCTATCATTCTTATCACCAAAAAAAAATCCAAGTAGGTACAGAATTACACAGAAAAACTGAGTGATTTTACACCGGGAGTCGAACCCGGTGCTTCCGTTTACCGGGCAGATCGATTTCAAGTGTACCTTCTAATGAATATCCATCGCAGATGCTCGGATATGGCGAACAACGACGGAGTGGTCGTCATCTGGAGGAAGTGAGGTGTCGTCAACTGTGAATTCGCCCTTAATTATACATTAATCCTCGATCTGACCTTGTAGCTGCTCCACTTTCATGCGCATAACTGTCTCCAATAACTGTCTCTCTCAGCGCTACCCTCTAGTGCGTTTCCCGCAAAATCAATGCGTTTCCCCTTTCTTGCATGGTCTTTGTCTCCGTTGAGATTGCCCACTGGTATCGCAGATCGGTTGTGCTTTCATAGACATCTCATTTCGTGTGTCACTCTGTCCCAGTGATTCTTCCACTGTACACATCTCTCCGAATCCCAACAACCCCCCCCCTTCCTCGTTGTCTCTAATTGTAACCCGTTAGTACTGCAAAGCAGGAGATCGAAAGATACCGTAGATGTCTCAGAGTATGTTTCAGTGTCCCAGTGATCGTTCTCAAGTGTGCATATCGGACCGTTTCTTGCCTACATTCAATGTCGTTAACGGTGCTCACTTTGATCTCATTGTCATTGGTCCATTCTGATCATATTTCCGGCATCTCACAATATTACCGCGTTTCTTTTCCTGTACCATGTTGCAATGCTGATTGTCCGATAAAACTATTTCTTCAAAAGAAACATCCGCTACAGAATCGTCTTTTTCCAAAGGATAAAAGATGGTGGGAAAGAGAAGGCAAAAAACCAACTATGCATATTTTGGAAAGAAATTAACTGATTGCCGGTTTCTTCTAGTGCGTCAAATAGTGCAGTTTCCAACATGGTGATTATCTTTAGTAGAGTTCGAGATATATAAAATTGTCTCTTCATTTCACACATTTCCTCTTCAGCTTTCTCTGGAAGGAACAATTCGAGTCCTTTCTTCATTTCATTTACTCTTTTGTGTCAACGACAAGATTACGCGCACAAAGGCTATAGTCTCAGATTGATAAGCACTATCAGCGATTTCAAGCTTGGGTACGCCGGAAGTGCTGGTTCAGTGCAAAGACTATTTAATTTTTAATTTTTCCGGATTTGCAAATCTCATCATATCGATTATCCTACAGATCTGATGGACTGTAGACAACACTCTTGTTTCACCATTATCATCTCTTTCTATAATTTTCGCACTTACGTGCCAAAAGACAGTCGGGGCAGATATTTTCAAGAAATAATACGTTTGTTTGGTTCGACCTCTCGAAAACTGGCCAATTATCGTAAACACGGGAGGTCATTCGATATTGCGGTCGCGCCGGAGTGCCACAGGCCAGTGTCGGAGATGGATGGTCTGTCTCTCTCGTTTCGCAACACACTCTCGTTTCTATGTCTGATGAGAGATCAGGCAAAACGAAGAGACGAGAGCATTGCTCGTGTCGGAATGCGCACTCTCACTGCTGATCACTCAAGTTCACCACCGGCCGCGATACGCTCTCGAGTTTCTCGTAAACAATACGGCGATCAGTGAAGATCCTTCGAGTATTCCTGCCCGTTCTCTCATCTCTTTATTTCGGCCACTCAGCCACGTCCAATCGCCGGCTAGACGATTCCTCATTTCGAACTCTAGACTCTAGTTTTAGCGATACGGCCGCATCATACGGTATTCCTCCAACCACATCACTCCTCTAATCGTCATGCATTTGCTCGATTCGCCATCCCTTGCTCCTTGTTATCCTCATCCTTCTCCTCATACATCAGCTTCCCTTGACTTCGCTCTGTTTAGCCACCATCTTCCTTTTAGTGTGGATACGGCGCCGAATCCGGTAGTCCATCTCCCCTCGTCGTCTCATCGAGAGATCTACTGGGATCTTCCTTGAAATCACTAACTAACTTGTCCAAAATATCTCCCATTTATCACTAACTCATCATGTCGATCTATCCGTTGTGTGGCAGTTCTCTTTTTTTCTGCTTCGTAACTGTGATACCCTTTTCCTTTCAGATCTGTAAAGATGCCGTGCATTCATTCAATTTTTGTGTTATATCCGATCTATAATCTGTTCCTGATCGAGACCAATCAGCTATGATTTGATGACAGGATATGATTCGGAGTACCACAAAGTCGAAATTACTACTGATTCACAGCGTTCACACCCTTCTCAATCGATATCCCTCCTGATCCACTCCTCATTTCCTCATCCTTCTCCCCTGTATCGCTACTCAAACACCGTTAGTCAATAGGTTTTTCGCGGGCGCGACATCGTGGAGAGATCTCTAAACATCTCCTGCGATCTCGTCTCTTCATTCCTCTCGATCTCTCTTCGGTCAGAGAAACGAGAGAGCACGCGGAATTGAGAGAGACAGATATGGTTGAGGGGATAGTAAGATGTTCACTTGAGGTGGGAGGCTCACTTACTTACTTCAGCATCAGGTTCCACTTCCTTGAGAAACGGCTGTGTAACAGTTTCGAACCACTGGAAAGATGACAAGTTGGCACGCGCCGCTCTGATCTCGAATGCTTTTTGATTCCAAAAGAGATCGTATTTTTACGGTGTTTGCTTGCACGAGGGGTCAACACCTTTTAGAATTCGTTGCATCACGTCATGTAGATACCTCAAGCCAATTCAGACAAACCTTGTACCTGTGATAGTTACGGAATTTTTCGACAACACTAGATTTTCTGCATAATAACATAATTCTCATGTGACCTAGTCGACCGCACAATGCGCTCTTGTCTCTTTTGCAGCCATTTTTGATGCTCTATCATTTGCTTTTTTTTCTGTACCCGATCACTTCCTGCTCTTTCCTCATGATCCAATCTTCTCACTTCCTATGAACCCTCGACGATCAGACAGCGCGAGAGAGCGGGCAGATTGGAGAGAGTCAGAGAAGATCTCTCGCTCATTTCCATTAGCATACACCCGCTGTGTTGACAGTTGACACTGAAGAGCAGGCCCTTTGACGTCAATAGCTAGATACTTTCCAGTGCTTTCGTTGATAGTATCATATGTTTCTCATCTCGTGGTTTATTGTTAGACTGAATTTCACTGAAAATCATCTCTTTATAGCGTTAAATAAACTCTAGTCGATTCCGATTTGCACCTTTTTATTTTTGAAGATTGGCCTCGTCATTTTTCATATCAGTCACACTGATCGGAGTGATCAGTGAACATTTCCATGTGTTGATCTTCCGGACTCAGTGGCTGCTTATCATTCGCCAAACACTTAGTCTCACTGAACCGTGCTTTCATGTGCTTATTTTTGAGTCTGAGTGGCATATCGTACATTGCCCACATTACCGAACAAACGAAATTTTTTTACTTTTTTTACTTTTATTAAAGTCTGCGTATTCGCATCGAATATTCCTAATTTTTGTTTCATATTTTTTGTCCACCCACAATTCCGCGTGATTTTTAAAATTGAACGGTGAAATATTTATTTAAATGGGTGAAAAATTGGAGTCGAAAGTGGCGAAAAGTGGGGCAGCTGGCTCCAAGCAAAGCCTAAACGCCGGCTATACAGTAATCACCCTTCCGACATCACTTTTCGCTCATGCGGCTCCAATTTTTCACCCATTTAAATAAATATTTCACAGTTCAATTTTAAAAATCACGCGGAATTGTGGGTGGACAAAAAATATGGAACACAAATTAGGAATATTCGATGCGAATTCGCAGACTTTAAAAAAAGTAAAAAAAGTAAGAAATGTTCGTTTGTTCGGTAATGTGGGCAATGTACGATAGTTCATGATCACTTTATCGCGCTTCCATGGCCTTTCCAAATCAGAAAGAAATCACAGTGACCATGCGCGGCGCATATGATTGTGCCTGATTTGAATTCGGTCGTCCGGGGCAATTCAGTATTTGTCCTTGAAATAATTCTGAAATAAAAGCCCATGCCCACTCTACAATTTCAACTCATTGTGTCTGATTTGAATCTGATCACTGAGTTTTTTTTCATTCTGGTCAGTGAGAGAACACGTGAAATCAATCAGTCTCTTGAACCGTGAATGTTGCTGATCTATTCGACCCCTGCTGACCCATGCCTTATCAAGCCAGTCTCAACCTGCTATTGTTTTGCCCGCGACATTTCGAAGTCTAGCGATCACACTCTATTGACTTAGGTACTCTGCACGGGAATTCCCCTGGAGAGGCCGAAATGCGGGTCACTCTCCTCGTTCTGTTTAGTCTTTCGAATGATAATCAATCAATCTTGATTACACGTCTCCTTATTAGTGATTTTTGAAACTCTAGTGATTTTTGAGGTTGTTGACTAACTTATAGATGCAAGTTCATCAATCATGCAGTTGATCATAATAGTGCCCTTCACAACGGGTCTAGTGACCGCTGAATTTGTTTATGATCTTCTTCAGTCATAAGTTGTTTGCCGCTGAACTATCATTGATACCTTCCGTAGTGGAGAAAATAGAGTGGCGAGAATATTTATTTTTTCGGCCCATGCTCTTTCGCCGCACTATCGTTGATACTCTGTTGATGAGTATGACGGTCAGGACTAAGAAGCTGTCACTTCATTCACTTTCCTTCATCCCATAGGCCAGCATGACAAGATATCATGCAAAATTAAGAGACGTGACTCAAGTCTGGAGTTGATATAATTGTTTTTACACATAAGAGACGCAATGCGATCATACGAACTATTCCCCTGAACCTTTCTAGGATATGTGAAACTCAATCGATTTCGATATTTAGCGTTTTCTTTTCTGAAACTCTCTATTCATATCCCGCCTATCAATTCAACAATGAAGTGCCAAATTCGGATTTGATCCTGACACTTTCGGATTATCGCACGCTCGAGATCGATCGATACTCAGTTGAATCTTCTCAGCTCTCATTTCCGCGTAGCATCTTCATCGGAGTACAGCCATTAGAAGCTGTCATGGAATTCCTGTTGACAGCTCAACGGGACTTATCTACAAATATGAGTGCCACTACAGCTGGACAAATTCCTTTCTTTTTTATCATTTTTTGAATCCTTGACGGACAATGAATTGACAGCTCAATGGAGATTGTTCTTAGCCATCCATCTGATTTGAATTCCGCACGTTACATCCCGTCCTTATCAAAGTACACCCGATGAAGAGGCCGAAAGAACATACTTTCTTCATTGCTGCACTCTGGAGGCTGCCTGTTTTTCCAAGAATGATTCGCTGACCGATAAATGATTGCTAACTGAGCGTTCTCACTGAAATAGAATGGTGATTCATCATTTCTTTTGTTTTAAAATAGTGATTTCGACAGTTTCCGTGAAGGAACACAGAATCGCGTCAGTTATCATCATCTTATTGTTCTTTTTGTTCCCTTTGTCCTATTCCCGTTGGCTATTTTCGTTCTTTCATTGTGACGGCGGTCGCTGGAATTCGAGTGATAGCCCTCGATGCCTCTCCATTTCGCATGTTCTCTAGTCGGTTAGAGTGAATTCTGCGAGTGAAGAATGGGCATCTTCAGATTCTCGATTATGTGTGGTTAAATCCCACCCCATCACCACCGATTGATTCTATCATTTCTAAAGAGAATTTTTTTAATCTACCAACGAAACCGTCGTAGCATCATTGCCATATCTTCTTTCGCACTAGCATTGAAGACGGCTTGAAACTCAACCATTCGTCGATTTCAGTTTCCGGTTGTGAGATATTTTTCAATCGTTTTGAAAGTTTCCCCAATCATCTGTCGCCGTGTTGTTTCTCATCTTGTCGAGAACTACTTGCCACTTGACTCGTCGAGAATCTGAGAACTTCTCCCACTTGAGTGATCTTGCGAAGAATTCCTCAGTGATATCACACTTTGACAACCAACATCATCTGATCACATTTTTCGTCACCTAGACAACTCGTAACAGCCTTTTTACATTGTTGTAGATGCTCTTGAGACTATTTTCGAAAAGATTTCCAATTGTGAATTACGGAACCATCTGATCTCGAGTGAAATTATCTCGTGCTGATGATTCCCGATCAATAGAGAATCTTTCCCTCAGAACTTGTCAGCTACAGAACATCTGATCACAGACTCGCTTCGCTTCTGTTTTAGCCCTTTCTCTCAGACAACTCCCACTTGAGAGCGAGTGCATCGCTCTTGGGCACGAGCTGATTGCCGTTTTCTCCCCGACAAAAGAGCCGCCGGTACGATGTTGTAGTATTTAGAAGCGATTTGTCCACTTCAGCTGTCCGATAGATTTGGAAGCCTTCTGTGATCAGCAAATTCTTCGAGCTTTGTTCTTCGAGCATTCGAAAATTAGCCTCTTCAATTTTCGTAACCTTTCGTTACTCTGACCGGTGAGAGAGTACGAGAAATACGACTTCTTCATCCAACAATAATATAATAATAACACGCGGAATGAAGAAACGAATTCCTCATCCGAACAGCCCTCCCCCTCCTCCATCATGTGAATCTCCACAAGGGGCTCGCCCATATCAATTGGATGGACTGTTTACGATCAAGATGACTCTCTATTCGCACTCATTCGGACGTGTGTTCGGTGTCAGATTTCTTGGTTTGATTTGATTTTTAAAATGATCTGAGTTTGATCTGTTTTTTTGCGAATCGCCACAAGGTGCTCATATCAATCGGACGGATTGTTTACAATCCACATCGCGATGTCTCTCCTCAGTACGTGAATGACCAATGTGAACTAGAGATTCAGATCAATTTATTGATCAATTTATTGATCCGAGTGCCCAGTTCACACTGTCCATTCACGTAAATATGATTTGATCTGTATACGCTCAATTTATCGGAGATATCTCGAACCCCAGGTTCTTATGTTTCCAAGCAATTTTGATCCCTGATCCGCGCTTCTGCTAAGAAATTAGCCTTTTAGCAGAATGGTTTTTGTTTTGATTCTGCATTGCCCATGGAGTTATTATTAGCTTAGACATGCATCACAGTACACGCTGTACCCATATTCCCGCACACTCTTTAGTCCCTTTTGAACCGTCGCCTCCCTCTCATCTTACCGCTTTTCCCTTCCTGCCTTTGTGATAGAATCCTTGAGACCCATGAATCTTTTCTAGTTAATAGGGCTCGAAATACGGCTAACGTTCAGTATATTTTATTTTGTTGTTCCTACTCTCAGTTCTGAGAAGTCGATTGTTCTAGATATTACGCTACGGCACGAAAGCACATCTCCCTTACGACTATAGCCAGTTCCCTCTATCTGATCGTTCACTGGTCTCGTTTTCAAAGAGGAAATGCATGCAAAACCATGTTGATCCATCTCTTTACGCGCCATTGAACACGCAATGCTCCCTGACTAAATGGAAGAGTTCGGAGGGATCGAAATTCAGATAATCTTGTATCTTCATTGTAGGCTGACAGATTAGGAAAATTAGTTTTTATGAAAAGAAGTTTTCCGAGCCAAAATTGTCGAATTTCGGAGTTCATTTTCTCATAGACTGTCAGAAACACATTTCATTCCTCACAGAGTTGTTAGAGTTGATCTGATTGCGGCATTGAGTGGGTTGACCATGACTCGTTTCGGGCCGGGCCGATCCACAAAGGGGCAAATCCGATCGAGATAGACTCCGGAAGGAGTGAATCAGCTTCACACCTGCGCAGGAAAACGCACCGCCCGAATATCTGACTCTCTTCATTTCACGTCCTCTCTCCTCACTCTAACTGCTGTCTGACTCTCTCCATTCTACGTATTCTCTCACTTTCTCTAACCCACTCTGTGCTGTCTAATCCTCTCCCTTTCCCACGCTCTCTTGCTGTCTCTAACTGATGAAAACAATCAGAGAATGGAAATCATCGAGATAGGAAGCACACGCAATCCGTCCGACCTATCAGTACCATTGTGACTGATACCGAGCGAGGGAGGCTTATCTCTGTCACAGGGGAGTGCCTGTTTTAGAGGGCGTGCTTCCACTCCATTGTACGCGTTTTAGTCGTTTATTTTTTTCCTCGTTTCCCCTACTTCAGTAGATCTTCCGATGAAATTATGGACACATAACATCTTTCAGAGGGCTTTCACTCTATTGTAGTCGTATATATTTTGCCTTCTTTTCCCGGAGCTTCGATTCCTATTTGCCTTCCCATTGTCAGTACAGTTCACGCAAACTGCCATCACAATGGTGTATTTTTATATTTTTCGCATTTTCTCCCTTTTCAAATTAGTTTTTTTCCTGATCTTGCCAATCCTCTTCTCGGCTGCTTCCTCTTGTGACGTCAACGTCCATCGGCTAACCCATCAATCTTTGTATCTGATCACTCTTCGCGAGAGAGTGAGATCCAGCTAATGGGAGACGGGAGTGGGAGAGACAGAGACAGAGCCGTCAGGCATCCGTCTCCTCATTTCCCACACTCACTCACGTCTCTCACCGGGAGAGTACGAGGAATGCAGAGACGGATTCTTCATCCTGTCTTCCCCCAATAAAATGCAATGACAGAGATGGTTAATCAACACTGCTTTCGTAGTGCGATTTAGTGCCGAATTCATTGCCCTCAATCTATTTTTATCCCGCTGTGGTCAATTCGCAACAGCTGTGCAACCATAGCCACAGATGGCGAAGAAAGAACACAGGGAACGAAATGACCGACGAAAAACATCTCTGATCGGCTCTATCTAGCACTCTATGCATCTCGTATTCAACCGTGAAATTAACTTATTCTAGTCACCTCAAAAGTCCCTCTCTTCGAGCCGTATTCGTTTTCCAGTCACCCCCCCCCCCAGACAAACACCATTCGTTTCTATACTTCGTTGTTACTCCTCCTTCGCTGACCTCTTCCGATGCCTTTCTTTCCTGCCTCTCTTACTGCAAGTTCTATCGTGGACCAGAGCAGTGAGAGATCATGGGAAAGTGAGAGAGACAGATCAGTCCTCCTTTTGCTTGTCTCTCTTTCACTGCCCGTAGTCTCCCCGCTGGACAACTGTTACGTTGTCACCAGCACACACTTCCTCCTTTTCTCTATCTCTTCAATCTTGATGGAAACACTGGAAAATAGGGAACCGTTTAGATCATGAACAAAACTTTGTGGGCCTTTTTTCAACTTGTAAGACTAACTCGATGAACTGAATAACTAGAGTTGTGCAATCAATCAGTCTAATCTTCTTTCGAATTCTTTGAGGAATCGCTGGAACGCATTTCTCTCCAAATCACGCAGTCGAAGTGAAGTAACCGAAACAATGCGGGCCCAAAAAGTGGTTATTTACTTTTATTGCTTGAAGGAGCAGCTTGTTCTATTCAGCATCCTGACTGAACTGATCTCTCGATTAATTGATTTTAAGATGCAATCGTGTCCTCGATCAGCCTGATCATCTCGTGAATCATTCTTGAACACGCTTTGAAACTCATTTCAACCCATATTTGGTCTGGATCTGATTCTGACCGATAACACGATCGCAAGTTCCTCTCCCCCCCCCATCCGTCTCCCTCTCCCTCCCCTCATCCCATTTGTCCGTCTTCTCATCCCACTTGCAACTCTCCTCACCTCTCCCTGGCCCATCACTCATTCCCCATCTCCGTCCTAAATGCCATGTACCCTTCTTCCCTCTTTCTTCTTCTTCCATCCCCTCTTTCTTTCTACCTTTGAACCTTTCGGAAAGATCAAGGATAGTGAAATCGTGATCTGTTTCCGTTCTTCCGTACCTCTCAATAAAATCTTCACTTATCCAAAACGTAATCATTGATACTGTTTTTCGTTCGAATCAATGAACTAATGAAATCACGTCAATTATCCGTAATCTTCGTCGATCTTCCCTACACAAACTCCTCCATCTTCCCGAATCACTTCTTTTTCACCTTCTTCCTAAGAACCACTTTGAGAACCCTGATTTATTGGTGGATCCAAGCTTCCGCGTCCCGAGATCACTCAGCATGCAACAAAGCAATGGCTGAAGCATCTTTTTATTCCGCCTGCTCTCTCGTCACTCTGACCGATGAGAGAGCAGGGGGAATGAAGAGGACATCCCTAGAGTGATATGGTCAGGCAGAACGAGAGCGCAAGGGAAATTGAGAAAATCGGATCTTTGATCATCCTTTGTCTGTTGATCTATTGCACTGTGTTTTCATCCGAACAGTAGGCACCGCCTGTTTTGGCCATTTTAGATGAGAAGAACACGTGTTTTGATCTTCCCATCCCTTCGAAATCCGCTCAAACTAACCCAGATCCTTATCTGAAGGACGTTCGCGTGGCGATTTGTTGGAAATTTGAATGGATCTATAAATATTGTCTTGAGCGCTCCGAATTGTCATCCCTAGTCAATATCTCCAACTATAGTCAACGGACAGCTTGCATCCCATTACAGTGCCCAGCGCACTTTTTATGAGATGTCTACAAACAAACGTCCCTTCAACGTCACCGGTGGCTCGAAATAGAAGTGCCAGCTCACAATCGTTCATCCATTCTCCCCACTTTCACATTCAAATTCAGCATCAAACGGAGTGTATTAGTGTGCGCCATCCTCCCGATTTATTGGTTTCCCAATTTCAATCACTCTAAACCCCGCGATTCTCTACCATTCACTCTTTTGTCCCTTATCGCACATTTCCATCCACCCTCACTTCCCTTTCGATTACGTTCCATTACTACGCCACTGTTCTGATCTGAACTAGGGCTGTCCTGCGAAGAAATCCTCATTTCGAGTTCCATCTCGCCTCTCAGACTGACGATACATGAGACTATCGCTTGGGTACTCATGCCCAACTTTGTTTAACGTCATATATTCCATTTGTTATGGTTCTGCCTCCTTATCTCACCTCCCCATCCCCACTCCACCCTCACTGCCTCGCGGAGATGGACAATACGTCTCATTTCCCACTGCTCTCTTCGTTTCTCTGACTGATGAGAGATAAGGCGAAGTGAAGAGACTGGGAAAGTGTTCCATAGTGTTCCACCACTCGAAATAGTCGGCGCTCGTGACTGGGGTTGCCCCATTCCTGATTTACTACTCTTTCAAATTTTGACTGGCGACAATGTATCGATGATTTTATGGGTAAATGAAGCAACTCTTTCGCAAAATCCCATCCTCAGGTTACACTTCCCACACGTTACAAACGTAGTAGTCTCAAATACGTCTTCGGATATTTTTTTAAAAGACAGTTATGAAATGTGTGAGAGTTATGTAATGTAGCCTGATCCCGATCAGCTCACTCAAACGTCGGAAACTTCTCCTCGTTTACTGAGAGGGATCGGGTTGCAACACTTCTCATTCACTCACTCGCACCTTCCCCCCCCCCCCGATGTTCCCCTCCCTCCCTATCCTATTCATCTACCGTCTTCCCTAGCAATTTCACTGGTACACTATTAAGAATTCGGTATTACGTTATATTACAGATTTCGAAGGCACCTTTCTTCTGATAAACTTGTCCCCCCCCCCTCATCTTCGCATCTTTCCTAGTTATACCATTTTTCTCCTGATCCGCCTAACGATTCGCACCCCTCCCTCGCTCTCAACCGATTTTCCCCCTCCCCTATCTCCCAATCTCCCCATTCATCTTCCCTTGTTATCCCGTTCAACTCCTTCCCTCTCTCTCTTCTTTCTCCCCGTTCCCTTGATCCGAGACGTGTGTGTGTGTGTTCCGTGGCGCTTTTTCGACCACTCGCTCATTATTAGAGAGTGCGATCGGAACGAGATTATGGCTCGCAAAAAAGGCGCATTGAACGAGATATTCCTGTACGTTTTGCACTCATTATGTGATCCATCGAGAATAACTCTCATTGATCTCACGCGGGGTCTTTAAAGAGTCATTTAACGATTATTGCTCGGAACAAAATTTGTTGGTGCAAAAATGGTGAACGATCAATTAGTTAGGCACCCTATCAAACTATCACGCAAATTTCGCAGTGTTCTATATCACAGGTTGCGACGAAAATGCACGAATTGCGCTGTCCAAACTAGGATAGTTCTCATGGATATCGTTGCGTTCCTCATCATCCTCTAGTAACATCAAAAACTGCGCAACGAGCGGTAACTTTCTCTGCCCATTCAACATTTGTCATAAATAACAGTCGATTGAACTCAGTTACGTTCCTCATTTTGATCCGACAACTGCGAAAACTGCGCAACGAATGGTAACTTTCTCTGTCCATTCATCCAACATGCGTGCTGAAATGGCAACACTAGGAACACAATGTCCTCTTCCGTGCATGTAGGCACGGTTAGAGTTATTTACTACACGATCACATCAAAATCAGTCAAAGGGCGCCTCTTCATTCCACTTATCCCTCACTGAACAGGGAGGAAAAATTCCCGGGCAATGAAGAAATAAGTATTTCCACAATTTTGTTTCGTTGACCTGATCAGACGTGACAAGTGATTAGTGAGGTTACTATAAAATGCGTTGGGGAGAAACTTTCTGAACACAAATACGATCTTCATCCATTTCTGCTAAAACGTATTGACTTTGCTCATATTCGCTTCTCCTCATCTATAATCTGTTTATTTTGCATTCGATCTCTGAAAAGAATCAACTGATCACTTGAGAACATCCTCAACTCTCCTCCTTACTCCCTTGCTCTTAAACGTATCGGGTTGCAGCTCCCTCGCGTTTCTCTGCCTCTCTTCGATTTGCCTGTTCTCTCGTGCTCTCTGACCGCTTCTCCGTTACGAATCGAGACTTTTGTGTGTCAACAACCGATCATCATCTTCAGGATTCGGCGACACCCTTCGTCATTTTTGACGCGCGGCGAGGAGAGAAGAAAACGAGCGATTGAGAGGAAGAAGAAGAGGAAGCTTCGGCTAGCTGTAGCAAGAGGTGCGATATTAGTACTGATTTTCAAAATTATATTTGTGAAAAGTGCTTTTACAAATATGTTTCACGATTTGATTATTTATTCTAGGCCGAGGATATTTGCAATATTTCCTACACTGTGACACTAGCTTGACGCCATTTTCTCAATAAACATTTTGGTGATTTTTCTACTAAATCGTAATGAAAAAAAATTTCTAAAGTATATTTGAACCTGACATTTAGTTGATCTTGTATCTAGCTTGCTACCTCTGATGTATGAGTTCGTACCGCATTCAAGTGTCTCATTAGCGAGGAGATGAGACGACGAACCTTCTTTCGTGTTTAGTGGGCATTTTGAAGTGTGCTACTTTAATCTTTCAACTGACAAGCTATCTCTGAAACCTCGAACCTAGAACACTTGTCCATTTACTAAATCAAAAGGCGCAGTATCCGGAACTCACTGTCACTATTTCCGAAACATTTGTCACCTAGCTACTTTCGTTCCACTTTCGTTGCACGTTCCATTTGAAACCTTGCTCCACGGAGGAGGAGGGAATCCGTCATTATCACTCACTGATAGGGCGCGTCATTGGGAAAGGGGCAGGGCTTTCCTGGCTGATAGCAGATAGCAATCTATTCTGATCAGTACTCCCATGTATTCTTGCTTTCGATGGATAACTCTCTCAATTTCCCATGCTCTCTCGCTTCTCTGCCATATGATTGGCTGTCGACACAATAAAAGTTGGCCTTTCCGTGTTCGCCCTCTGGGCCTCCTTCATCTACGTATTCCCTTGTTATCTGATCAATCATAGACCTTTCGTATAGACTTTGACCTAACGCCGCATCCGCTTTCGGTACCCCTTTCTCTTGCGAATGTTGACTTACCGAGGCAAAACATTCCCTGATTCATCTTTACCTCTTTGCTTTGTCGGATGCTTCCTTTTTAGTGCACCTGAATATGATCTTTTTTTTTAATTTTCTTGTATCCCAATATTAAATTTCAGGTCGCCATGCTCATGTTCACCAAGCTGAAGATGAAGAAGCGGCAAGTCACGCGGTCAGTTGAACTTTAATCTTTGATCTTTAGTTTCTGATTCTTGATCTTCCTTCACCACCTCTGCCTCCCTTGCATCTTTGTTAGCAATTTTGTGTTGCTATTGCATCTATCATTAGAGTTGGCATTGTTCGCATGATAATCGTTTGATCTTTTTCCAATTCCTTCGCTTATATCGGTGCAGCCTCACGTCATTTTGGTCTCTTTACGTTGCCAGTCTAACTAAGATTAGCATCCACCTTCTCTTTCCTTGTTTGAGCGCAGAGCGAGATAGTGCACAAAATCATGAGATTAGACCAGTCTCTCTAAATTTAAATTCTCTCATTACTCTAACTGGCGAGAGATTACGCGAAATGGAGAGAGCAAAGCCTCCCTTGAACAGTCGGCGGCAGCCGGTTCGCCTTTTTCTGCACATTTGCTAGATAGAAGATCACTGAAGATCCGCATCTCAGAGAGTGTTTGAAGGCCATCACGAGCACCATAGATCAGGGGAATCGCTAACCGACAAAACACGGGTCAGAAACTAGAAATTGTACTGGTGAGATCCGATGAAATCAACGACCAATCTTAGTTGATCATGTCACGATTAGCAGGGACCAGTTTCCATTACTAAAAGCGGATGCAGATTAGTTTGGCTAATCATATTAGCTAGATTCCTGTGCAAGATTTGGGGCTGAATCTATTTGATAAGCAATTAGCTTCAACTTTCCAGCTCGATCATTTTCAATCTTTTCCCTATTCTTGATCAAGGTGAGATCAGAAAATAACGAAAATCAGTGTGAGTAGGGTGACTGCTGCAAGATCCTACCATCTATTTGATAAGCACCCGAACCGCACCCGTATCTCTAATTTGACAGAGATTCCCTCTGACAATAAGATATCGCTTCTCTTTGATATCGATATCAATGGTATCTCAGGTTAGAGAGAGGGAGAGAGTGTGTGGAAGTGAGAGAGTCAGACAGAGATATGATCTTGGTTGATCATTTTGCATCACAATTAGCACAGCAGCGACCAGTTCCCTACGATGAACGACTAGAAATCATTTGTCCGAACAACGAGGAATTCCGCAGATAAATAGCCGAAATATGGCATTATTGGATTCCACTCCGCCTTTTCGCGGCCTTATCCTTGTCATTCATATCAAGTACTCTGTATGCATTGATCTAATTCGATTCTCACTTCGATCATCTTTCCTGCTTGGGATCGAGCAGATATCTATGGGGAGGTTAGAAGAGGCGACTATTTCGTGCTCCACTCGTCTTTCCTTACAACTTATTTGTCCGCAGATCAGAGTATGACATCAGGCAACGTGCGATCATTGAGAGTTGCTGTAGAGAGAGGGGATAGAAGTGATGTGAGAAGAGAGATACACCCTCTCCGCTTCTTACTAACTGTTTAGCTGGGCTTTCTTGTGAAAGGAGCATGTAAAACGAGGATGTTTCGAAAGATGTGAATACCTCTTCAACCAAAATGCTACCTTGCCCAAGCTACCTGCGAAAAGAGTGTGCTCGATGGAGATACGGTTAGGTGTATTTCGAAGAAGGGTGGGAGAAAAGAGAAAGAGAACAGTTCCGCAACAAAATCTCACGTTCATATCAAGATCGGGGGACTACTTTCGAAGGGAAGTGGGAGAGGCACATTTCGATCTCTATTTTAGTAAACAAGGATCAGTTTTATTTACTGAAAGAGCAACACTAGGAATCACTGAAAATGTCTCAAATGAACTGCGTAAAGCAAGCAAGTGAAACATATTCGAAGGTGGATTTCATTCCTTCCTCCCTTGGTTATTTTGGTGACTGACGCACTAGGCTCTGTCCGTGAAATGCCTACACGTCAAGCGCATCTGCTCATCATCGTTAATGGGGCCATCAAAAAGAGATTGTGTCTAGGGCTGTCAGAATGAAGAATCCGTCTCTTCATTCCTCGCACTCTCTCGTCACTCTGACCGGTAAGAGAGTGCGCGGAATGAAGAGACGGATTCTTCACTCTGACAGCCCTAATTGTGTCTCTTCATTCAGTACTTACCGTCATAGCTCTACCCGGTGATGGACCGTAAGGAGACTGACAGCCCCTAGTCTATCCATCAAGCCCTCTTCCACTAATCGTCATTCATTCTATTAGCACTGCACTGATATGCGAGAGGGACGTCTTCCGATCATCATAAATCCGTCAAGGGGCTGTCCCGGACACCGTTGTGCACCCATGAGAAGAGCTGCGCCCTTATCTCTGACGCACCAGCCCTAGCGTCATTAGGGGCAATATTCGACCTGATAAGGGATTCCTTGAGCAAACCTCTGCTGCTGTGCCTAGTTTGATATAGGTGCATCATCTTTTTTTTTGAGAAATCTTTTGATAAATCATAGGATAGAACCTCGGCTTCTCAAATCAGAGTTCAGTGACTCGTGCACCCATTAGCAGTGCTGTCGCGGAAATTGCTTATCTCTGACGCACGAGGCGCTGTCTCTATTGTAGCCCCCTATCGGAAGCAGCCGGGTGAATTCCCGGCATGATAGAAACTGAGCTGAAGCGTGCAGAATATCAGCAACGTTAGGCGAAACGTGACGCACGTGCCCTCCTATCAGTGCTACCACGGCTTGAAAACTGCAGAATTGGGAAACTTTGGGACCGTTGTGGTTTTATGATTTGCAGTTTATCGTAATTTGATCAGCTTGTGACGCAGATTGAGGTGTTGATGAGGTGATAAGCCACTAATTGGTGCTGACAATAAGTGAAGAAGAGGCTGAAATGTGCAGAATATCAATCTGCGATAGGAAAACGTGACGCGCGTAGCGGCCAGACTTCAAAATCCGTAAGGAATTGCCACCATCTGCTAATCAACAGTCCGATAGGTGCAATAATCAAGTGAGGAGCTGGTGTGCGTACTTTTCGGAAAGATTGACTCACGTAAGGGTCAAGCCGGGCGAGCATGAAATTGTTCAGTAAGGATCGTCGCACCTTCCAATATCAGACGATTGTGACTTACATGAAATATTTCAATGATCAGACCCCGTACGGGGAATTGAATACAGTGTGTAACCGCTCCTGTCTTGGAATGTGTTCACTTGCAGTTTCATTGTTATCGGACTGTTGTCACTGTTGATAAGGGTGTTGATTTGATTGGAGAACCCCATATCACCAACGCGATCACTGTCAAAGAAGGAGAAACAAGTAAGCTCCACACTATGAATGATTAGGTAGAAAACCCTCAAAGCCATTTCGAAAATATCAGAGGTCAGAGGTCAACAGACTAATCTCTAGTGGATCACTGAGGAATCCCCGAGAGCAATAATCGCACCTGATAACAATCAGTAAGCTCCTCTGACGCAAAAACACACTCACCTCGTGCGTAACAGCGCCTATTTTCATCCCGTTTGCTTTTGAAAGAATGCAGGGGTTGCAAAATTGTCAGACAACAAGATTGAACTGATAACTGGATCAGTTGCTTGCTGAAGCGCTGCTTGTGCCTGCATCTCTTGATTACTCGCGGAGTTTTCAATATTTTGAGCAAGTTACACCCAGATTCGACCTTGATTAGAGCCACGAGATATCAGAGTTGAATTGGCCAATTTTTGTTCGTCTATCTGTTCTGGCAGGTGAGAGAAAATGCGAAATTAAAGGTGGTGTCCCACGAATATCTGGCTAACTGAGTTCTCGATGTGAGATGGTTTGTCGTGGCAACACCATAACACTCTCAAAACTCCCATGTTTTCAATTTTCGTTTAAACTGAGATATGATCAATTGGCTGCGTGCCAAGTGACCCTGAAAAGCAGGCAACGAGCGAGAGAGTATGCAAAATGAGGAGACAGGCCCTCTCAGTCCTCACTTTGCATAATCGCTCGCGCGGTTCGTGGAACGCCTTCTTTAAGAGACAATTACACGTATTTTCCCGATTTTTGTTCGTCGACCCACATGCCGGTAGCACCATGTGACTTTCCATTCATTCCTTTCCTAATTGACTAAGATCCCTGTAGTCTGGATATCTGTTTGATTTGATTTGGGAGAAATGGGGAGTTCATTTAGACCGCACCCTTCGATTCGGTTTCCCTTAGCTGTTCAGTACTATCTAGAAATAATAATTGTCGCGAGAGTACATGTAAAAAGAGGAGTACGATATTTTTTGCAAACCCCTGGTCACGACTATGAACCGCTCCGAACAGTGAAGAAACGGGCACACTAAAGAAGCTAGACAGCCATATTTTTGCGAAATGGCAATTTCCGAGAAAAAGTCTAGGGAGGAGGAGACCATCGCGAATTTCGAAGCGTATTCCAGTTGGCATGACCCTCAATAATGGATGAATTGTTCGACTGCGCCAATGGGGCAGAAACAAAGAAACGCCCAGTTTCACCCCAGTTCTATGCTTTCTAGAGTTATGAATTCGAGTAGTCGTATCTTCATTTCGTTTATTCGCCTATCAGTTTTGCTGTTTTTTCCAGGATCATCTATGATGGCATTGCTCATCTTTATTCCTTTCGCTTATGAACGCATCGTGAAACTCAACCAAACCAGACAAAGGGACAGCTGATTTTTCCGAGGATGGACTATCTATTTTCACCGCCTTGCCCAATGTCAGCCCCATTCCACCCAAGTGCACGTTAATTCCGTCCCCGAAATTGCCAGACTGTTTTCTCTTTTTTTTCCCTCTCAAAAAGTCCATCGCAATCGCTCACTCGGAGCTAGAGTTCGAAATACGGGTAATCGTCTCTTCATTTCACGTGCTCTCACATCGGTCAGAGTGACGAGAGAGTGTGTGAAATGAAGAGACGGCGACTCGTATTTCGAACGCAATCGCTCACTCATAGCTCCTTCTTTTCGCACACAAAGATCGCCGGTTCCCGAACTCCCTCCCGAACCAACAAATACCCCCCCCCCACCCCGGAGGAATTTGCTCTGTTTTTGTTTTCGCGGAGAGGGAGGAAGGAGCAATCTTTACGCAGTCTCTCGATATTCCGTGGTCTCTGGCTGGTCGCAAACGCCAGCAGTTAGATGAAGGGTGAGGGAGTAAGACAGGAGGGGGAATTCGGACAAACTATTGGGTGCTCAACTGTTCAGAACTCAAGTAATGGTTGGTGAGGGTGGTAATGAGGGGCCTACGTGATTTTGGAATGGTTACTTGCAGCCATTATTCAGCGTTAGGTTGGCTAAGAGGTATAGTTCGAAACACGGGTCGCCGTCTCTTCATTTCACGTATCCTCTAACCGACCAGAGAGGCGAGAGAGTGTGTGGAATGAAGAGACGATTACCCGTATTTCGAACTCTACTGACCGGCTGCTTATGACTGCTCCTACGTGATTTAGTCAAGATGAACAATGGCTGTTGACCCACCTTTCACACTTGATGAAGGAAGTGAAGATGAAGGAAGCAATGACCCTACGTGTGATTCTAGCGAATCGATTCTAAAGATTTATCTCACTCATCTCTGACTCCTTGCTGACAGGTCATAAAGTTCCTTCAATCAAGGGGGTTCCCCGAGGTGTGATTAGGCCAGTACACGGCAACAAACGCATGAGATCACGAGACTCATTACTGTGATATCATTTCGCTAAATGTAAAGGATTTTACAGTCGTGCGACAAAGGTTGACCCGGTATGTCGTGCTGCTAGTTCGCTAAAATTGTAATCATTATGATTTCACGCCTTCAGTACACTTTCCATGTGATTTTTCAAAGATTAGCCTTCTCATGCCGCATTCTCTCACTTCAATCAGCGTAATGCATGTGAATGATGAATTAAAATGAAACAAGGTTTAGGAGATGTGTAATGTTTAGTACAACTACTGCATAGAAGTGAAAGAAGTGAAAGACTTCCTATAGAAATGCGGTTGGATGTTTCGGTCCATTGGGTCGTAGACACCCAACCGCCTCACGAAGGGTGGACCTCGTCAGTACGACGCCCTTCGCAAGTGGGGAAACAAGAGAGATAGGGAATGAAGAAGATGAAAGTAAACAACAAACAACTAACGCGAAAACGAGTCAATGAATAGCGCACATGAACTAACGGGAACTGTAAGTAATTCCTATCAATATAGGCTAAAAAAGGTGGGTGTGGAATAAACAAATTTGATATAGAGAGAAGAGTCATCCTATCGTTAGTTTAACTGATTGCAGATTGGGGGAATACGGGAAGCGATCGATAGATTGAGAGAGGAGAGATCGGATGGTTAAGAGATCAATGATCTACCCCCTGCCTATAGGAGAGAAGAGTGAGAAGTGAAGGGAAAGGAAGAGATCTCAATAGGGGGAAATCACAGTTTTTCGTTAATACGCATGCATATATCATTATTACAAACTGCATATTTTAGTGATATCGCTGGGGTTCTGTTCAATGTTGAATACAGCCTAGAGTATAGGATTTCTTTTGGGTATTTAATTTGTAGGAAATAATGAGCAAGTTGACGAGTTCTTTCCAAAAAATGTTCGAATAGAGAACAGTTTCGGAAGATACGAATTATTTCACCATGTAACGTGTTCAGACCCATACTAATTGGAATATTCGATTCGTAGTGAGGGTATCTAACGACCGAGAATGAGTAATCATCGGTCTTATTGTACAATGAGGTCCGAACAGTACCATTATTGGTTACTGCTACAGACATGTCAAGGAAAGCTGACTCCCCGGGCTTGTATTAGTCTGTTCTAGGGTGAGTGAATGGTGATACATATCGGTTGTTATTCTCATGAATTCGTCTGTCTTGTCGGATATATGAAAGAGATCATCTATATATCGAAAAGTCCGATTTAGCGAAAAGGATAGAGTATGCCCAATTCGAATGTTGTTGCGGATGTATTGGTATTCCATGACAGCAAGAGTAAGATCTGCTATTTGAGGAGATGCGTTATTACCTTGAGGAATTCCCTTTCGTTGTTGATATAGTTTTCCACCATAATAGGCGAATGAGTTTCGTAGGATGAAATCAACAATTCCTTTGAGGTCGTTTTTGTGATATGATCTACCACTGGTATTCGAGTTATTTCGATCATATCTGACATGTCCTCCTTGAACTACGATGTATTCAGAACCAGCATTTTTGAACATTAAGTCAAAGAGGTAGTACATCTTTTCTTTCACTACATCATGTGGAAGATTCGTAAACAGTGAAGAGAAGTCAGCACAGAAAATTTTGGACTCTTTGTTTTGAACTGTACTCAATTGCTGAACCACACGGAACGTATTTTGTATGGAAAAGAATCGATTAATTTTATCATGGCTGGTGATGTTATTGCAATATCTTCTGAAATGACCATGCAAAAATCTTAGAATTTTCTGTAGTTCAACAGAAAGTGGTTTTAAGGTACTGTCATGAGCACCAGTAATAAATCTGAACTTTATCGGATTCTTGTGCATTTTAGGAATTCCGTAAATTTTGGGTAGATTTCCTTCTGTTTGCGGAGAAATACCGAAGCTGCGTGTGAATTTCTCATGATTTAATTTGATGTTGACTGGATCAAGTTGATCTTTGATCTCGTAGGTTTTACCATCAGTGCTTTGCGTATTTAACTCTTTCTCCATAAATTGAAGATACAATTGCTTACATGTGATTGCGTAGTTTCCTGATGCTTTGTCAACCATGGTGACCACGAAATCTTTGTGCAATTCTGTCACTTTTCTGATAAGAGATTTTGTTTGAACATAATCATGTTGGTGTAGTTTTAGTTTAATGTTTATTTTATCGTAGATAAGTCCAGTGAATGCATCATAAATGGAGGGCAATTTATTTTTTGGAGGTTTATATTTTCGTATGAGATTAGCAAATAGATTTTGGCATGAGTCCCGCACAGTGTCCAATATTGTTTTTCGATCAGTGAATGTTCTTACTCGGAATTTGGTTCCCTTTTCAAAGAGATTTCTTAGTTCCGAATCACTAATTATATTTGTGTTGCCTGAGCAGACATGTTTATAGTGGGAATCCACGAAATTTGGATATTTGTGACAATTACATGTGGAACTCAGGATCTTTTGAATCTCTTGGGTGGTCAAGTCTCTCAGGAACTTTCCATAGTTGCACAGAAATTGTGAGGTCGAATTGTTTAGAGAGTAAGTGATTTGTACATGAGGAACCTTATTCACATCTCCAGTGATTTCTTTCAAAACATCACGAACTCTATCAGAGTTCAAAAGTTTGGTAAGTTTTAGTCTTTCCATGAACTTTCCGAAATACTGTAGTTTTAAAATTGTCTTTGGTCGGTCATCACTCTGCATTGTCTTTTTAGATTCCCAGTAATGGGGGCAAATAATTGAAAAAATCTTATATTTTAGCTCGTGATCTAAAGCATGGAAATCCGTAGAAGCGGTAAAATATTCCAATTTTCGAAGGTCGTGATGCCTGAGTGATCTACCATAGATGAAAAGCTCACGTGTATCTCTTATCTCAATTTCATATACAATATCCTGAGCAGTCTTAGTGCATTTGTATGCTGGTTTTCTTCGGTTTCGTTTTCTTTTTCCTCTGCTATTCCTTGGAAGATCAGAAATCGGTAGAGTCTGGTATGGATGAGATGATTTTTCGAGAGGATTTATTCCTTCAGAAATGTAACCAAAGTTTTTAATGGAATCATTCAAACCAAACGGAAATGCTGTGTTCAATGCTCTAATCCATAGAAGCTCCTTCTGCAATAGTTCTGTTTTGTCTTTTCCGTGATCGAGAATCTCCACAGTGAAAGAGTATCTGTCGTGTAGAGGTTCTTTAAAATGTTGACTGAGGAAAGTTTTCAGATGATTACTCTCGAAAGAATAACTATGCTGTGAGACTCTTGACTTTAATGTCTGTGTAGTCTCACCAACATACTGCATAGAGCACACAGTACATGTAATGAGATAAACCACATTTCTTGTCATACAATGATCTTCAGCTTCTTTGTTTGTAAGGAAAATGTCTTCTGTAATGTTGCTAGTAACTCCAATTTTGAAATTAGTTTTTGGACAGACTCGGCACCGCTTTTTTCCACAAGAACGACCTGTGTGCGAGGTATGATTTCCGAGAGTGACGAGATTTCTACCGTACTCTCTTCCAATAAATTTTGCGTTTGATAATAGTTTGTTAGCGTTTTTTGTGTTTTTAGCGGGCTAGTGTTAGGGGATGCCCATCCCTTACTATGATTTCGATCGACGGACATTCGGTGGGACTGCCACCGTGGCGTGACCCCTCTATGGTGGGAGAACCACATATTTCTGGCTCGACTACTCCGCCATCTCCTCTCCGCCGATCTATGGATCAGAAGAGACGACGATCACTGTAGTCTGGAATTATGAGATAGGTATTTGAAATGTGATCTTTGTGTTAAAGCCAGTTGAATCTTATTTGATTACGATTGGTATTTCTAAGAATGTGAGGGTGTAGTGTGATTGGAAAGCGGGAAGAAGGAAAGTTGGAAAAAGAAAATTTTGGGAATATGTTTTCGAAAGGCAAGAAAAGCCTATGCGCATGGAGTTTCAGCTATAGTTTGCAAAAGAAAAAGGTGTCGGGAACCTATAGTTCCCAATTGGGAATAGGAAGAGAGCACAAGATAAATGTGAATGTGTGACACCAAATTCTCTTCCGAAGAGAAGAATGTAGTGCAAAGCATGGCGAGACGCATGTCCGAGCTATGATCGGCCTAGTTCGCACACCAAATTTACGCCTTGTACTAGCCTTTCATGACCTACGATTATTCAATTTTTTCGAAAAATTGAAAGTGTTGCTCCGCAAATAACGCCACATGCATGGCCGTGCTTTGATCGCTACAGTTTGCTGACCGCTATTATGCGCTGGAAAACAGTCTGCGCTATTCCGAGCCAGACATGATTCCATAGTTTGATTTCATAGTAGCTCCATTATTAGTCTTGTCCCGGTTGAGTTTCAGCAGTGATTCGAAAGATCATTCCGCGCGATGGGTTGTAGGGTTGTTGGTTTCTTTTCTTCGCGAGAATAAAATAAAACATTGCTAGGTTCTGGCGCTGTCGTCGACCAAACGCTAATCTGGGCCTCAAATTCAATTGTGTTTCCGTTCGAAATTCAGTAAGCGGGGAGCCACCGGGGGGCGCACCCAAAACAACGCAGTGCGCATGATTTGGTTATTTTTATTTGATTTACGGCGAATTCCCTAAAATTATTAGACCCGCGCTCTGTGTAGGGTGCGACGCTGCGTCAAAACAACCCATTTCTTCTGTTCGCCGTCTCTTCATTTCACGCACTCTCTCGCTTCTCTGACTGACGAGAGATAAGGTGAAATGAGACGATGAGATGTTTGCTCGAACAAGCTTCTTATGTTCGATGTGTCTCGTTTAGGCCTGCGAAACGGGCGAAATCCCGTTAAGCGGGGGCCCGCTTTCCCGATCCTTGATTCTCGAAGATTTTCTAACGAGGGAATACCGTCTCTTCATTCTGCCTTATCTCTCGTCGGTCAGAGATACGAGAGAGTGTGTGAACTGAAGAGACGTCGACCCGGAATTCGAAGAAACGAGAAAAGTTTGAAGCGCCGAATCCATTCGACGGTCCATTTCCCCTCTTCTTCTCTTTGAGAGAGGGAGTTTTTGACGAAAGAGATTTGACGGCCCCCTATAAAAGATGTAAAGAAGGGGAAGAGGAGAAGAGGGTGCGCACCAATGCAGGAACTATTCCCTGACTCTCTCCAATCCCAATGCTCTCTCGCTCTGTCTGACCGGCGATAGAGTAGGCGGAATCGAGAGAGGCAAACTATTTTGTTGGATATAAAAGCTGAATTCTCGAGCACTATTCGTGCTGGATACATCAATGTACTGCAAGTTGAAGCGCTGGCCAATTTGGAATCGAGAAGGGGGGCGCACTGAAAGTAGTGACTAGAAGCAGGAACTGTGAGAGATAAACACTCAACGATTGTTGGAGAGGCACTAGCGCGCTCTAGCTCTCCTGTTGATAGACTACGTCAATCACCTTGAATTTTGCACTCATTTAGAGATTTCGAACCACAATGATTCACTGTTCCCTCTAGCTTTTCCCAATTGTCTCTCTCCTTCATAGTAATATCTCTATGCTATTGTGTCGTGACGTTCCCGGAAATATGTTTGAATCAACCTGGGAAAGCATTCTGTGCCACTGCTTTGCAGCCTTATTGCCACTATTTTTGGCAATCTTGTCTCCCTATATTATTTGCCCCCGCAATGCTCTTCTAAGGATCTCCGGTAGTGCTTGTTTAAGAAAACAACGCGGCAATAAATTATCACCTTGTTGCCATCGTATTAGCAATGTATTCCCTCCGTTCTATGACTCGTGCTTATTCCTGGAACGCCAGTCAGAGAAGCCGATTGTAGTCGGGCGATTGTTTTTGTTTGAGCCGCTCGTCATAATGTCCCATGATCAATGGGAAGGTGTTGCAAGCTCTTCTCGAGCAACTGCTAAGTCCAAGGCTATCACCCGGCTCTGGATTCCGGCTCTCCTTATTCTCACAGCTCCCTAGCCTTCCAGAGCCAACGCTTCTTGATTAGGACTGTTGAAATATGAATTCATCTTTGCATTATGGGTCTTGTCACTATAACCGTTGAGAGATCACGGAATCAGAAGAAACGGACACTTCATCCTGACAGCCCGCCTTCATTCTGCACAAGAGTTGTTATTGGCCCTTCAAACGGCTCTCCTTTCTTCTATCAACAATCCAAACGTGACTTTTTCCGCAGGCTTCAGTATGAGGCACCCCCAGAGACTATACTTCTCCCCTTCCCCGCAGCTCCTCCCCTGTTCTTCCCCTCCTCAAGTTTCAACTGTGATTCGAGCGAGTGAGGAAGAAGCGCTGAAGTTTTTACGCCCCTCCTTTCCACTAGGATGAAAAGGTCTCTTCCTTCCGCACACTACCTCAGCGGTTAGAGTGACGAGAGTGTGTGTGGAAATGAAGAGACACCGTACTTTTCTAGCTCCCCCTTTCACATCTGGCCACTATTTCTTCTATCCTTCCAACCAAACGACCGTCATTTTGTGCCGTTATTTTGAAGAGCATGAGGGATGTCGGTACGCATGACCTACGGGGTCTCCCGGCTCTATTTCTAGAGCTCCTGACATAGATAGTTCAAACCGAGTTGAATGATATTTTTTTCTCGCAGAGTTTGATGATAGCACTTTCCACCTAATCATTCTCCATTTCTTCATCCCGCGAAACTCATTCCATCCTCGACACTGTCAATTTTTGACAAGGAACCGTCCATTTGTTGGGCGGAAATTGCCTTTCCTCCTATTATATCCACTTTTCGCTAAAGCTTCTTGCAAAATCGCCACTTTCTGCAGAAAGCAAAAGTAGAGATAAATCGCGCTGGAAAAAAATGGAGGGAGGGGATTTGTTGCCTTTCTTCCTCCTCTTGACCGCTGCTCCTCCTGCGCTGGCCCATTGGGAATCGGGAGCCTCCTGACTTGGCATGACTCTCCTCATTCCGCGTTATCTCTCGTCACTCTAACCGGCGAGAGAGTGTGCAAAGCGGAGAGACCATTTGAGCGCTCCGTTGCCTCATTTGTCTTCTCACCCTTCACTCAAAGTCGGAGAACAATGTGCTCTGGTGGAAACTTTCGATGTTTAGCAAGGGCGAGAGAGTATGGGATATTGAGAGAGTGCGCCCAGTGTAGATCAAAGAACGCAAGATCTCGTCGGCATTTTATCGATAGTTGAGCAACTTCTGATCAAAATTGGTGCTGTTGAGCGAGTAGGTCTCACATCCTTTTCTCTCTTCACCTCCCCACTAGAGGAGATGATTGTTCTGTCCGTCTCTCTTGACGAGCGAAATTGCTCTGCACCTTCTCGAGAAATCTCAACGATTTTGCACTAGAACGCACTCGATTTCGTCTAATTCTCTCCATTTCGCACGCTCTCTCGCCTTCTCTTACCTCGAATAGGTCAAAGGGGGGGGCGGAGCTTGGAGAGGCGTCAGACCCTTCAGTTTTGCCGACGACGCGTCTCTCTAGAGAAAAGATTGCATTATCGCGCTCAAGAGACTTCCGTGTTGAAAACGCGCGGTTTTCAATGCAAAAATCATGCAGATACAAACGTTTCTTTATTTTTAGGGCATAATTTCACCCTATTTGAAACGTTATTTTGTTGAATCTATACATCGTCAGATGATTTAAGTTTGTCTTGAACGGTAACTGATCAATCCCGGTTTTGATCATGCGACTGCGTCAAAACTCGCGCACAAGACACCTAAAAATATCAGAGAGATCTGTTCGAAATCCAGAAATCCCTCCGACTCTGACGTGATTCCTCTCTTTGTTGACACTGTGATTGTATCGATCACTCAATAACGCGCCTCGGTTTTCTGCGGTAATTCCTCGTGAACCCAGTGGCAAATAACCTAGTGGCCTGCAGTATTGCAAATTCGCTATCTCTACTTCCGCAAATCGGCTGTTTTTTTCAAGATTTATCTTGACTAGCGCGTCGAATATCAGTTCCATCTCCACGCTTCCCTATCACTCGTACTCATCGTTCTGATTAACATCTTCTCGAATAACCGAAATTCCTTGCCGATCTCTGGCCCTACCACCCAATTTTCACACAACATTCGCTTTTGGCATTTCGAAAAGCCAATATCGCGAAAAGATGGGATTAATGCGGGGGCTGTGGGAGGGGGCAGGGCTGACTTTTTCATTCCCCATGAACTTATGGGGGCCAGAGAAGCGAGGGATCAGGCGCGATGAGGAGTGCAATAATGTGGGAGAGTTCCGCGAATTGGGCCGGCCCCCGAAAGTAAGGGGCCAGAAGTATAAGGCCGAAAGTCATTGTTGTCGGTTGGTGTTGCACACACACACACGCATATTTTCCGGTCGGCAGCGTCGACCGCTCGCTCTCATTTCCTATGGGCTCTAGGCTATGGCTTACCGCGATCTGAGCTCAAACGGGAGTTTTGAGAGGTTAAATTTTGGGCGCTACGTACGGAAGAATAGAAAGTACGGGTTCAGAAGCACCCAGAAAGCGAGAAAGTACGCGAAATTGAAAGAGACTGCATTTATCCCTGCCCTTCCATCCCGAAAATATCCGCAGGGATCATCCGTGTTTACCTTTGGGATATGTGAGCGAGGCACTTTGGGCACACTTTTTCATAACTCCGTACAATATTCTCCAATTTCCCATTCATTTTTCTAGACGCTATGTTCGCAAACTGCTTCCAACTACTTTCTAGCGTGGCAGGGGTTTGGAGAGGTGAGAGAAGGTGAGAGAGGGAGGGTTCCCCCCTCTCGCCAACTTGAGTCGGCGTCTTCACTTTTTTTTTGTTGATTTTTCAACACCCTGTCCACAATATCACAACAAGCCAGGTTCTTCCTCTGAAGCCTATCACGGCTCTGTGAAACTCAACCGAATCGCGCGAACTGGGCTTGAAGAATAAGGTGGGGAGGGGGGAGGTGGGTATCAAGATGTGAGAGAAGGGTGAGAGGAAGGGGTTCCCCCGTCACCTTTCAATTGTGTGAAGAAGATGGGAACTGCTGTGTGGCGTTAGGTTAGGTTAGGTTCGTTAGGTTCGTTCAGGACCTTCTTTTAGATTTACTTTTTTCGAACGGGTTCTCTACGATTACTAGTCAGGCTCTTCACCTGTAGCGTTTAACGGGTTTGCGAAACTTAGCCGAATCAAAGTCCCGATTTTCAATAATTACGCTCCCGGGGACATTTCTCATTGAAAAATCGTCATCTGGCGTGTCGTTTCACAACGGCAAAGGTCGAGCGGCAAAGGGGGGCTGACTCAGGATGGTTGTAAGGAAGGAGGGAGAAGGCTAGATAGTTGTTGATCTCACTTGCTGCCCTACCCTCGGAAAACATCTCGTAAGCCCTTGTGGATGCGTGATTTATAGTTGGCAGCTGTAGGACGTGACTACCTTTGCCTCTTCAGGGGGTTCGGGTGAATCGTGTTGATCTGATTGTTGATACTCCAGATTCACCATGTGTTTTCCACAGATTATGACCGGCAGTTACGACACCTCAGATGATTCATGGGCTGTCTCCAGATGTGCGGATATTTGTTGACCTCGAATCCTATTGACCTACCATGTGATTTCGTCTGTTTACGTCGGGATTCCCCTTTCACTAACGGTTTCTGTTGGTTTTCGCCGATCTTTACGAATCTCTGATATCTCAGAGCCGATTGATCAGGTTGGGAACAATCAAAGAGTAGTAGTTGGCGCAATTTCCTGTTGATTTTTTCCCGATTTTCCCGAAACGCTGCTCCCTCAGACGCCTCATCAGACTACTTTATCGCAATTTCTTGTTGATCTACATGCGTTGATCTCTGGGTTTTGTCATCTGTCAAGGATCCTCAAATCCCTCCCAGTGCGAAAAGATCACACCGCGCACGATTTCAAGTGAACGCGTTGAGAGGTGGGATGATGAGGGATGAGAGGAGGGATTTCATAGCCCTCCCTCCCCTCCCCCTGAGTCTGCGACTGGCTAGGGATATTAGGGGGAGAGACGTCTCCCCCCCCCCTCTACCCGAACTCCTCCCCTGGAGATAGATTACATCACACAGAGCCGCTGAGTGGTGTGCGGCTATAAACTATGGAAGTCATCTTCCTGCTCGCTCTTTCCTCCTCATATACTTCTTGCTAGTAGCGATCCTTGCTTGATACTGCAGCTCAACCATCTATCGAGATCCTTAACCCCAAAGCTGATCTCTTTCTGATTCTCTTATGCATCTCACGAGTTTCTAAAGTTACTTTGCGTTTTTCGAGATTGATCTTTGATCTTTCAACCGTCTTCTTAATCCTAAAATGCTCCCTTTCAGGATGATCAAACGCAAACTGCAAGACCTCACCGCGTGCTGCGCCTATCAGGTCAACTTTCTGCATGCGAAAGGTACGAATTTCTCCCTGTTTTTCTAATTTTATTCACTTTTCCGGCCTGAAATCGATCAAATACCTAAAAATTTTGATGAATGTTGAGCCATTTTCGTGCAAAAATCAAATTGGCTCAAGTCGCACGCAAACTCTGACCTTGAGCTTCTTATCCTCTCACGAGCAAGGCTCTTCTTCCTCTTTTCCTCTGTGAAACGCGATATCTGATAGTGCGGAAGGGAAGATGGTCTCTTCGTTTTGCGTACTCTCTCGCTGGTTAGAGTAGAGATAGTGCATGTAGAATTGAGAGAGTACGATCATAGGGTCGTCTCTTCGTTTCGCGTGATCTCTCGTCGGTTAGAGTGATGAGAGAGCATGCGAAACTAGGAGAGTGGGCCGATGATAGGGAAGCCGCAAGGCGATTCGGCGTACGCGTGAAATATGATGGGAAGTGAGAGGTCGAAGGGAGGGCGTTATTAGAGTTTAATTCCGATACCACTACTTCAGAAAGAAATGCGCACTTTACATTCGCTTTCTGAAACATATTTCAAGAGAATACAAGAGAATGTTGTTGAAATTTCGTATTTGGTTGAACTTGCATGCGAACAGAATTGGCACTGACGCACTTCACTGTAGGCGCATCAGCTTAGTTCATCCACATCTTGCGAGTTCACACTGGGAATTACTCGAACACCACATCTTTTGAAGTTGTAAACCGCTTAGAAGTTGAGGGAACGTCCTGCCAAAAGCACAGCGCAAACACTGCGTTAGGTACTCTGTGATCAGGGCACATGTGAATTAAGATAACTCAAAAAAATCGTCATTAAGAGGGCAATTTTTCATCCCTTAAAATATGCGCGGGAATCTGCAGCCGTAGGAGGTAGTAAAGCGGGGGGGGGGGAGCATGAAGAATGAATTTCTCGAGGTAGAACACACGTGAACGAGACGTGAGCAAGCGAACAGTGAGAGATCATGGGAAAGTGAGAGACCTCGCCGTCTCTCGACTCCATTGTGTCGAGGAAAACAATAGAATGTGGTGACAATGAAGTGAGGTGAACGGCTCCGAATGAGCGGGGGCAATGGCAGCTGAATTCCTTGTTTTGATTCACGTTCAGTGGGTCGAGCACGCCTATATTATAAAAAAACAATAATAAATTACGGTAAAAATAATACATTTTAGAACACGACTGGCGTGAGTTCCGGCGGCAGTATGAGGTTCTCGAGGAGATTGGACGGGGCGGCTTCGGCGTGGTCTATGCCGGTGAGTGATCTTTGATCTCTGATCTCTAATCATTGATCTCTGATCTCTAATCTTTGATCTCTGTAGGCACGCGGATCGCCGACGAGGCCACCGTCGCCATCAAGTTCATCGAGCACCGTCACGTGCGCGAGTGGACACTGGTGAGCATACTTACTGCGGTTAGCGACCACCCGAGAAGTTGGTCGTTTCGTGTGGAGACTTTGAAATGCGCGCTAACGAGCGTAAGTCTCGCAGGCGGGCTCGCATCTGATCCCCTCGGAAGTGTCCCATCTCGAGTGCTGCAGCGACGTGCCCGGCTGTATCAAGTTGTACGATTGGTTCGCAAAGTACGGTAGCCATTGGTCTTTGATCTTTCGCTTACATACAGTAACCACTATCTGATAGACTACGGTAGAATGGTACGGTGGCTTTGATTTATCGACGAAAGATTACGGTATTCCGGTTCCAGCTCCAAAGGCTTCGTGGTGATCATGGAACGGCCGAAGGACGCGTGCGATGTCTTCGACCTGGTGACGAGATACGGTAGATTGGACGAGGAAACGGCACGATCGATTTTCCTGCAGGTATGGTAGTTGGTGAAAATTGATTGCACAGAACACACTTCAATTAGATTCGATCTCTCTCGAAAGCCAATCTTTCGAATGAGTTTCAGCATTCATACTAGAAATGACCGATTTCCGTATTTTCAATGTGTATGAGGCATTGAATATTAATACTTTTCGATACAGTATAACCGTAATCCTCACTTATCGATCCTCCCCTTTTCTCAGGTGGTCGAAACTGTGTGTCAGATGTACGCGCGGCATGGCCTGATCCACAGGGACATCAAGGTATACGGTAGTTATCGATTTTTCGATTCCGTAATGGTTCTGTATAATTACGGTAGCCCTAATATACGGTAGTTATCGATTTTTTTAATGATATGGTACGATTACGGTATCTCAAGCATACGGTAATTATCGATCGCCTTCTCAGGACGAGAACATCATCGTCAGTATGGAAACGGGCGAAGTGCGGTTGGTGGATTTCGGAGCAACTGCGGCTGCAGAGAAAGCCGTGAAGAAGGAGTTCCAAGGTACGGTAGTTATCGATTATTGTTAGCTATCGATTGTAAGGGTACGGTAGATTGTGAGTACGGCAGTTATCGATCAGGCAGTACAGTGAGCAGGTACGGTAGCTAATAATTACGATACCTGGCCTTTAGAAGATAATGATGCAGAGTACCGTGATTCAGAATGCTGTGCTCAAAAGTCTCAGAAATCAGATGACTGTACTTATCTCTTTGTCAGGAACGCGCTCCTATTGCCCACCCGAGTGGTTCCGCATGCTACAGTACCTGCCGCTGGAGGCAACTTCCTGGTTTGTTTTTTTTCTTTTTTTCGTGAAATCTAAAAGCCTTGTGGTGAGAAGTGTTGCAAGTTTTTCCACAAAGAAAATTCGCGATCTATTAACAATAAAGAGTCCCGATACCTTTGGGCAACCTCTGAAACGCAATCAAAAAAAATTTGAAAGTGCGAAACTTGTGAATAGAAAGATATGTTTCAGCAATGTTTCAAAACATCCGATTTTTCATTTATTTTGATGTCAAACTCAGATACTTTCAACCAAATAGTTTTTTCAACAAAAAAACTCTTCGCAGGTCCCTGGGAGTACTCCTCTACATCCTTGTCACCGGCACGCTTCCCTTCAAGAACGAAGTCCAGGCCTGTCTGGGATCCATCGCCTTCCCCTCGTATCTGAGCAAGGGTGAGCTTTATTAGCATCTCCTTGATGACTTTCTTGCAATATAGCAGCAATCGGGAGATAATCCCACGGGGATGAAGAATCAAAGATCAAATTCCAGAGATCTGCCAGCTGATCAAGCGCTGTCTGTGCACGGTGCCCAGTCAGCGAGCAACGCTCGCCGAGATTAGTGGTAAGTTCAAAGATCAAAGATCAAACTACGCTCTGGTTTGATCAAACTACAATGATCCCGTTCAGGCCACTCCTGGCTCGCGCACCCTCTGCCGCTGTACGAGGAAACATTCGAGGAGTATCTGGACGCTAAGCTCAGGCCGAGTGAGCGAGCAAGAGATCAAAGATCAGAAATCAAAGATCAAACTGTAGTGATTTCAGAGATCAAAGATCAATCTAGAGTTCTGTCAGAGATCAAAGATCACCTCTTCCAGAAACGAAGAAGTCCCTCGCTCGCGATCTATCGATGGAGGAGAATCGACTACTGGAGGACCGAATCATCATGGGCGCTGACTCGAGGGAAGAACGGTGAGGAGGGATGATCTTTGATCTATGGTCTTTGGTTGGCATCTTCTGCAGAGTCTATTCGACTGATAAGTATTCGAATGTGGTTCACGTATTCTTCTTAACCGCGCGGCTGAGGCATTGCTAATTTCTCCTTTGTGCGCTTTTTTTAAATATTAATTGTATATCGCTCTCTCACTGCAGACAACGTTTTCTATAGGTAGACATCACATGTGTCGTTTCCCGATCAGGGTGGAATATATGCGACAAAATCAATAATAATAATAATCCGATCTCACTGCAGCGAGGCGACGCTCACGGACGACTGTCGAATGCGACGGGAGAGCACCGAGTACCTGGAGGCGTTCACGAGTCTGCCCCGATTGGACTGCAGTGAGTACTGTAGCTATTTCCTTTCTTGACCCAACGAACTGACTGGGTGCTCTATCTATCTTCACCCACCCGGGTATATGGCCATTCGAACAATGGGATGCCACTGAAGCATACTGTAAATTAGCTACGAATCCTTGAGATCAAAGACTGGTGTGTAAAAAAGGAGAGATAAAAACCACAATCCTCTCCATGTACAGGCACGGAAGCCCTGTCCCGACTCACCTCCAAGTACGACAATGTCTCCGCTTCTTCCTTGGCCGACTACTACTCCCTGTCGTCGTTTGCGACCGCTGCGGAGTCGTTCAGGTTTGTTGTTTTTGTTTTGATTTGTTAATGTTTTTTTTGTTTTCAAAACAATAACAAGTTTCCTTCCAGTAATCTCCACGAGGAAGAAGAGTCCGAACCAGCACTGGACGAGCTGAGCGATTCGAGGTTTGCTTTTTCAAATATTTTGTTATACCGTCGAATGGAAAAAAATTACTCAATAGCTCAACACACCGCTCAAATGATACTAGTGAAACATATCAGCACGCCTCTGACAATGCATTTATTTTCGATGTCGTTGCGATATTATTTCTGATCTTTGATCTTTCCAGCACTCGTCTGACCAAGGCCCGATCCCTGTCAGCCTATTCGCTCTCTCGACGACGACGATCCCTCCTTCCCCGATCGTCATTCGAGCGGGAGTTGGACACGGTGGAGGAGAGCGATCTGGTGAGCATTATTTCCTAATAAAAAAATGCAAAAGAATATGTTTCAGCACTTACCTTTGCTGTCTTGCGAGAATTGTTTTGCAATATTTTCTTGGGTTGTGCGCGAAAAATACTATAAAAATCGATAAAATAAAATATTGCTTATAGCAATAACAAACAATAACAAAACCAACAACCATAACAGCCCCTTCCTTGCAGTCGCAACACGACGACCTTCCCTTGCTCTCGTCGGCCTCCTTCATTCCGTCCATCTCCGAGTCATTCTCCCTCCCTCCCTCACTCCTTCAGGAGATGAGGGATCGGGAGCCATCGGTCGAGACCCCCGAGACACCCATGAATGTGAGTACGGTAGATATCGATTGTGTCAATAGGAGGGTGTGGGGTTAGGGATGGGTAACGGTAAATATCGATCGAACGTTGGGGTAGGGGTCGACCTGGCAGCAATAGGGGGACGGAAGGAGCGGAAATTAGCAATTGATTCCAGGGCTACGCCAACCATTCCTTCTACCGTGACTCTCCACCGCCGGCCGTCCTGCAGGCCGTGCACCCTCCCCATCATCCTCATCAGGAGCACCAGGAGCACCATCATCACGAGCAGCGGCATCTGCAGCAGCTGCAGCCTCCGCCCAGTCCGGCGCCTGCTGCAGCGCCCAAGCCGCAGCCCCTGTCGCCGGTCGCGATGACCTATCAAAGGTACGAGATCGATTTGTAAGTACATCGACATGGCGTGGTTACCGTTGATGAAGAACTTCCAATGATTTTGCGGTGGAGGCGAAACGTATTCGAAATAATCCTATAATTCTCCAGCGGTCCGGATAGAATTGCTGAGGGCGAAGAATGTGAATTGTTTGTTAGTTTTTAAAACGAAAGTCGCGAAGGAAACGTTTGTACGTCTCAGGCAAGGATTTTGAGATGCTGACGAAACATATTCGAAATCGGTCGGAGACTGTAAAATTATAGTGAAACAAAGTGTGGTATAGAGAATTACCAAAATACAGACAGGCCGACTGACGGACAGAAAAATATTTCATTATTACAATAAATAGTAATTCCACAGGCGTTTCTCTCGCGAGCATCAGCAGCCTCCCTCGCCCTCGCCCGTCCGTCCTCGATTCTCGCTTGAGATGGAGTCGGATAGTAGGAGATTCTCGACGGATATGGAAACGATCGCGCCTATTAGGGTTATATCGAGGTAAATTAGACGTTCGTTTGGTATGTAGCCTCTTGGACGCAGTTATAGTTGCTGGACGCTCAGACGAAAGATAACAATGAAGTGGAAGTCATGAATGAATTGCAGGATGCGACCACTGTTCGTGTCCGAGGCACCGCCCGCCCTGGCCGTTTTTGCCGCGCCCAACTGCTGAGGCTGCAGAAGCTGCATAGACTGTATCAGTTGCTGCAGCAGCTGCCACCTGCGATTCGCCTCCGTTATCTGTTAATTTCGATTCGTCAACATTTTTTTTCTCGTGCTAGTTTGTTAGTGGATCCTCATGTAGCACCCTATCACCCAATTTCATGCTATACCCTCTATCCATCCCAGTTCTGTCAATCCCACCATTTGTGTCACACAGAGTAGCGCTTTAGTAACATAGCTGCCCATTGCCCTGATTGAGATTTCCCGAACGGGTGAGCGGGACGCTCATTTTAGCGTTCCGCTCGCAACCAAATGCACCCCACCCCACCACGCAACGACTTCCTGTATTTAGCGACATATCGACCGACTTTCTCTTGTTTTGTGTGTGTAATACCCTTGTGAACGATGATACGGGACGCTTATTTCCGAAATGCATGTACATAAATACAACCATCCGATATTTGTTCGAGTCTGTAAAGTTTCGAGTGCTAATTATCATAAAGTGCTTATTTCATGCAGTTGTTCTAACAGAGTTTAAGGATGAAGGCATACAAATTGAAATTGTTATTATGTTTTACAACCATGAAAAAAACGGAAAGGAATTGGATGAATCAGCGTTGAAGAGTTTTTTTGTTTCGGAAGTGAAACATATTTGACAGAATTGAAGAGACATTCAAAATAAATTCATGAAATCTTTTTTATGCGAAAGAAGTTACGTAAAAATTGATTTCAACATAGATAAAAGTGGAACTAGATAGGTAGATCCCATTTCGGAGCCATCTATCCCGTTCCCATGCATTTCTCTATGCTTGCTCTTATTTTGTGTTCCTCTGCGCATTCTTTGCTCCTCCCCACAAGTTTCGTGGATCACAAATACATCGACGACGGTTCAAGCAGCAATCTGAAGAGACAAGCTGAAGAATAGAATCCTCCACATCTCACCGGCTTCGACGATTGCCTGTTCAGGTGCGTTCAGTCATGTGAAATGTTTATTATACATTTATCTAGAACAATACTAACGATTAAAGTTACTGTTTTACAGATGCCGAGAGCACTGGAGTTCCTTGATGAGCAAGCTCTGGATGGCTTGCGAAGATTACTGCAAAGGTAAAGGTAAAGGACGTCAAGCGATTTTACGTCGTAAGACAACGCTAGGTGGGGCGCTAGGGAGACCTAGTCCGGCTGAAGAATGCAAAAGGTTAGGCTCATTCATTCATTCATTTAGTTGACTTTGACTTCTGTGCCATTCCCTCAACTTGAGGTAGTCAACACACCACCGGAAACGGCAAGAGAACGATTGAAGGCAATGTGAGCAGTTGCATGATTCGCAATGTGCTGTTAAAATTACAAAAAAAAACACTTTTCAGAGCTGAGAAAGCATGAAGCGATAACGCGCACATGCAAGTTGACTATTTGTTGGGGTTGATGGTATTTATTTGTTTGACATTTGACAGATTTTTGATCCTTCCAGATGAATGAAGTTTGCCCATAAAGATACAAAATAAACTATCGGCATCTCGCAAACACAGAAATTCTTTGAAAAAAGTGGAGCTAAATAAAGGTAAGAGATAAGATCAAATTGTAATCCGGTGCAGCAGCTGCAACCCCAGCAATTGAACTTGTGCTGCTATTGCGGCTGCGGCTGCTGTAGATACTCCATCGGAGGAGGAACCGTAAAGCATTCACTGATATAATAATGCAAACATCTCACAATCACCAGGTTCAACTTTCATTCGAGGATATAATCACCTAACTATCTAAACAAACTACACAAACAAAAACGGAACCACAACATGAATAAGGATGTACTGAAAAATTAGGAAGCATGTGAGTTTGCGGGCGAATTCCCATTAGAGGAGGACGAGTCAGGCTCGGACTGGCTGTGCGGCGTGTACGGCGCCGGGAGGTACTGCTGCTGCTGCGGTTGTGGTTGCTGCAGCGGCTGCATGTGCTGCAGGTATTCCATCTGCGGCTGCGGTTGCGGCGCGAAGCCCATTCCCGGAAAGAACGGGTAGAAGGGCTGCATCATCATGTAGCGCGGGTCGAGGAAGCCCATCTGCGGGTAGTCCAAGGGATGCTGTTGAGCTTGATGATCAGGCCGGGTGGAGGGACTCTCGGGTGGCGGGGTGGGGTACTGTGGTTGGGATACGGTGGGAGGCACGGTGTAAGAGGGCGAGGGCTGCATTAGGTCCATCCGGGGGAAGGCGGGTGAGGCCAGTTTGGAGCAGGGCGCTCCGTCGGAAGAGCGATGTCCTTGGAGGCCGGAGGAGGACGCCTGAAAGTAGATCAATCGTCACTCAGCCTACAGGATCCTTGAATACGAAAATGTGATGCTTGAATAAGGAGCTAACCGGGGAGTAGGAGCGTTTCAGAGGCCTCTGCTGATGTAGGTTATCTGTAGGAGAGTGCTGCAGCGCCGGCTTGGCCGCTGCTCCACGACATCCCTTCGCGAAGGGATTGTGGGCGGTCTGAAAGGATGGGATATTAGGATTTGAAAAAATGTAGATACTAGAGTTCGAAATACAAGTGTTCGTCTCTTCACTCCACGCGCTCTCTCGTCACTCTGACCGGTGAGAGAGCACTCGAGTAGGTACTTTTCACGAATCCTCTTGCGATAGCAAGTGGAACACTTTACGGTATTTCTTGGAGTTCGAATAATGCGATACCATCGATCAGAGGTTACGGTAGGATGGTTACAGTAGTCTACCGTACCTTGAGTGTCTTTATGGCTTCGTTCTGGTAAGCAGTGACGGTGATGAATTCGGCGAGATGCAGCACTTCCTGAATGGACAAAATAAATCAGTGAATGGAATACTAGATAATTTCACTTATTGGAATGAAATGGCCCGTCTCATTATCGCAAGCTTGTGTGAGGAGTTATTAGATATTTGTGAAACATTTCCGAAATCCGTATAATTGTTTTTCGATTTTTCACAGATTTTCTTTTTGCAAACTTTTGGTTCGATAGGTGGATCTTTGGGTCTCGGGCATCTTCAGTAGCGTAACCTACCGTACACTTCAAAAGTACCGTATACTCACCTTGTGCACGAATGCGGGCTCGAGGTTGGAGTACGATGCTCCCGGCACCATCTCGTAGATGTAGATGACGGGCACGTATTTGTGTAGGGTCTGGACGAGAATCTGAAAGGATGGCCTTTGATCTTTGATCTTAGGAGCGCTTTCATATCGTCCATCTGTTGACCAAACTCGTGCTTCTACTAGATACAAACACATTGTCAAAAATGATAAGATGATACGTGATCTTTCATCTTTGGAGTTTGTAAAATACTGTTCCAATTTTAGTACGAATGCATTCTACGATTATGTCTACCGCTCCTTCTACCGTACTATTCATTACTACTACTGAGTACTACTAATGTAGGAAGTCCCCTTGGTGGATAAGAGATGGATCTGAAACCTACATCAATGGGAAGCACTATTGTCTTTCATAGAGTTATACGAAGACTCGGTATGCCTTTGCCTCTCTTGACAATTCACGATTCTATTGTGCAAATAGTTCGCACATTAGCTAGCCCTGCGCCTGCTGGCAGTTATTTTCCTGATAGATCAAAGAAGTTTTCGCCGGCTCTACTGCTAATTGGGTTTGTTCCCTGTGGGCCCGGTACAACCCACTGGCTCTTCCTTCGACCCATCACTGCTCTGACAGGGGCTGGTTCTTAGTAAGATTTGCAAAAATGGTCTCTCCATTCCACGTGCTCTCTCACCGATCAGAGAATCGAGAGAGCAGGCGGATTGAGGAGAGCCATTTAAACCACCCACGTTCTTAGCGGGTGGGTGCGAACAAGGCCCGGATGAAGTCTCCCTCTCGTAGCCTCACGTGTTTGCCCACAACAACAACGACCGAGTGCTAATTAACCAACAACTACTGTAATCGAGAAAGAGAAGACAGAAGCTGACAAATCCTTCATGCTCTGTGTTTTTATTATTCAGACAGTTCTCGATCGCAATCCCAATCGATCTACCGTACTCACCATTCCTCGGCCGCTTTCATCCTGGTTGTTGGTGATCTTGAAGTTGCTGAACTCGATCGCCCTCGCCGTCCAGAAATCGCCGAGCTGCACGAAGCCCTGAGATTACACGGTAGAATTACTGTAACCTTTCCGCGACGAAGGAACTCGTTAGCTAGTCATAATAAGGTCTTGAATATGTTAGAGTCAAATCCTTCATTCTGACAACCCTAGTCAGGATAACTCCTACCGTATTCCTACCGTACCTCATTGCTCTCGATCGGGGGCGGGAGCGGGAAGCAGGCGTCATCATCGTCATTTGACGCGGACCACTTTGAGCACGTGTACCGGTACCTGAAGAGTACGGTAGTAGGGAGGATTCGGGATCTAAGAATTCGGTAAGTGCTCAATACTCTCTCAAAGAGTAGGTGGTATTGTGAAGACGAAAACGAGGGTAAGAGCTATCTTCATGGTTTCATCTTGCACTAATCCCACATGATTCAGCACCCTCTGGCGCATTTCCCCCGGCCACTGTTCCAATGACAGAGTTTTTTTTTTAGGAATGCATTGATTTTCTGAGACCTAACGATGGTCTGGGAAATGCTGGTGCAATCGTGGCACAGGGATTCCGTAACCTGAACGGGTACGGTAGCGAGTAGGTACCGTAGGCCACTCACTTTTTCTCATCGGCTCGCTCCAGTCGCATGTGGACACCGTACGCTCTGCCCGGGAGCAGTCCCTGGATCGAAATCTCCAGTTTGGGGAAAAGTTTCCTGAATGGAATTCGATTGATTACGGTACTTTATTGGTACTGCAGGATTGCTGTAAGTCAAGGCACGGGGTGTTTTTGTTTTAGTAAAAGTGTTGATTTACTAGGATGTCATTCCCCGTGCTCTTCGGTAGGTCAGAAGGGTAACTCACCGGCCCGTTTTCGTCACGATCATCTCGGTCTGTGCGGAGTGGAACTGCGACCAGAGCGCGGACTGGACGAGGGAAACGCAAATGCCGGCCCCGGCTCCCGGTCCCGGCCCTCCTGGCTGCTGCATGACGTACATTCTGCAAAGAGCGACGATTGGTAAACGGCGGCTACTATGGCATGGTGCCGCACACGATGGGCTACGGTAACAACTTGACAGGTCACGTTATCACTGTATCAACTGACACTCGAGCGCGAATTGCTAACTGTGAATAGAGGTGACAAGAGCGCGTTCGAACCGTTAGAGGCCAGAGAGAGACTGGAACCAAGCCGGAGTGAGGGGCCCGATTGGTGCCGAGAGGGGGCGGAGCCAGGAACCAAAGGAGGATCAGAGTGCCCTCTGGCATGCCCCTTGTGAGCCCCGTAACCACTAACTTGGTTCGATAGATACAACAGGTGCGAAAAGAGGGGTGGGAGAGACGGGCACAATTAGTGGTGGGGCATGAATCGGTCTGATCGACGAGAGAGCACGCGGATTGAAGAGACACATCCTTTGTTCTTCATTCATAAATATAGAGTAAAGGAAAAATTAGCATCCTCATCACACTTCTCGTAATTTCTGAGTGCAAGAAAATCACATGAAAGCAGCAATTTTCATTCACCTTTCATTTCTTAATTTCTGGATCACTTACGTTTCACGGTTCTTTGAAGAGGGCATGGAGTTGTCAGAATACGATGCCCTTTCTTTTCGTCGACGATTTCCAAAAAAAAGTGCAGAAGCATGAACTTGTTTGATGTTTGTGTTGAATAAGATTCATTTGTTCCCTGATCCATCCTTTTTAGCTTGCAAATACATCGATCGTCTGGCGTAAATAAATAAATTCTCCCTTTTCCCTCAATGAGATTACAATGTGCGAAAAAGGAGTCAGTGGCAGTGCCCGACCTCACTGTATTTACACCCAATAAACGACAGGTTGTAATCAGTAATGTTGCAGAACAATCAGGGAGAGGGTTTAGGGCGGGCGCGAGAATAAAATCATTATCATTGGATCAGCGGGTTTATCGTTGATTATGAGAGGAAAATGACGAATCCGGATCTTCATTTCACATCATTTCTCTTCAACAGATTCGAGCGATGAGGCTGATTCTTCGTTTTTATTGAGCTTCACAGGATGCTTATTTTGCGATAAATTTAATCTATTTCTCTTGACTATTCAAAGACTCAAGGAGCCATCACTCGAAGCAAATTTGGACAGCAGGAATCGACTGAATGTGAAGAATTTCATACCATTGTAGACGCCATCTATGAGTCCCTGAATAATCGACTGGGCGAGACAGAAAATCGTCGCCGATCTCCCCCTTTATCGCTCGCTATCAAATCGCTGATAGTGCTTGTTCGAGAAGCGAGTAATGCCCTCTTCATTTCGCACACTATCTCGACGATTAGAGTTGAAGAGAGATCAGGAGAAATGGAGAGACGAAGCGAATCGCTGGAAAAAAAGTGGGGATGATAAGACGAAGAGGGCAGTGGAGAACCGCGGCGGAAATCTCGTCGGGTTGCAGGTGTGCTTTCGGATGATTACTCTGTATTTTCGCAATTTTTGATGACATACATAACGAACAGCGATTGCCTTCACCATTTATTGTCGTCCGTTGTAGGATTCGCGAAACATAATTGAACAGTCGTTTATTTATTTATTTCAAATGATCAATTTGCGAATGATATTTCCTCACTCTGCATGTGATAGGGAAATCATCGCAGACGGGTTGTCTGAGTGAAGAGTCCTACTCTGCTTTTTGTCGCTTTGATCGGTAAGAGAGAACACGAAATGAAGAGTCAGCTTCATCAACCTTGCATCTCACACCTCTGAACCTCTTATCGGTATGGTCTGTTAGGATTAATGCGATTGTCTTTATTGTCGCGCTTGACTCCACTTTTTATCACAGCTAGATCGCCGAAAGAAAGAGCTCATCGGACTTTCCCAGTCGCCCATTCACAGTGCGGAACCAGCCCCCGTTCCCAAGCACCCATTTCCGGCCTGGTACCTGCTCAGTACCGCGCCCGAAAGCCTGCGAACCACCGCAATCGCCCCTGGTGCATCCATCCAGGTCCTTTCCCTTCCGCTCTCTTCATTTCCCCTTATCTCTCGCCCTCTGCCCCTCCCTGTCTGCCGTCTCTCGCGCCTTCCGCTCTCTCGCTCGCTCACCGATTCCCATCCCTGCCCGCCGCTCCCAACGCCTCTTCGCACCTCTCGTAGAGCCACAACACTCAGTGGTCAGTGGGGCTCGCGGGGCCCGCCTCGGGGTCCGCTGGTACCTTTGGCTGGTTCCTGGCTCCGCCCCATCTTGGCACCACGCGCGCCTCCCTCGCCCCACTTGGTTTCAGTCTCTCTGGCTCGCGCGCGAACGCTATTGTTGTTGTCATTATCACCCTCGTTTTTATCAGTTTGCAATTCGCGAGCGTTACTTGATCTGGTGCCACCGTGACCGGTCAAGCTGCTTCCGTAGCCCACCGTGTTCTATCTTACTGTATCATCTCATTATGTTACCGTATCCTTACCGTACTCCATGGTGTACCAGATGATTTATATCGTCCATCTGCGCGTTATCGTGTCTCTACCGTAATCATTGCAGCATGTACGGCATGCAGCAGCTGCCGCAGCCGGCGGTCGGAGCCGGACCGACGATGTCCATGGCCGGGCCGAGACCGGGAGCCGGTGCCGGCATCTCGGTCGAGCTGGTGAACACGCAGCTCTGGGAGCAGTTTCACGCCGCGCGCACCGAGATGATCGTGACGAAGACGGGCAGGTGAGTTATCTAACACTAAGAACTGCAATCCTTGACCTACCGTACTCATAGGAAATGACTTATCGAACTGATTCCTGGCCTACGGTATTCCTACGATGTAGCCCTATCATACCAGCACTTTTCTAGATCCAGTTGCCTGAAGATGAGAATATTCTTTGGTCCTAGAGATGACCTACCGTACCACTCTTGTCGATACCGTACTCCTTGTATCTCAATATGTGATTGGGCAGGCGTTTGGGTGCATTACTACGTTTCGATGAGCATGATACGTGACATCCATTAGGAAATTGCTTTTCCCGCACTTCGCAACCAGGTAATTGGGGCTTGAGATACCCCCCCCCCTCTCTGAAATTACTATAGCTTATGCATGTGCCTTCCGCTACCGCACATATAATCAGCCAGAGTTGATCAGAGTGAACACCATCCTTCTGCATAACCTTACTTTTACGATTACCTGTTCTTTATCCAATACTTCTAAAAACAGTTGTAGGAAGCTTTCCCCAATCTTTTTCTTTCCATTATCGCTTACCGTATCCGTCCGTAATCAATTCGTTGCAGGAAGCTGTTCCCGAAGCTGGAAATCGCCGTGTGCGGGCTGGATCCGCGCCGGACCTACGGCATCCATCTGCGACTGCAGCGCGCGGACGAGAAGAAGTGAGCTACCGTATATTTTACAGTATACCTACCGTACCCCCCTGTTATCTGGATCCTCGTTTCTTCACTAGGGATGATGAAAATCTGTTCGAAGACCGCATCCTTTCGTACAAGGTCGTTTCAAGTTCCTTTCTGAGTTTTCATACGGGCTGTAGTTCCATGCATTCAGAAGCACTCTGCATACGATGCACAGTTATGATTGTGGTCTTATCTGATTGTGTATTATCCTTCTGTATCTGCGGTTCTTGACTGTTCCCGTAGCGGCTGTAACCTATAGAACCAATTCCGTCAGTGCAGTGATGTCATAAGGCTAGAGGGCTTCGCCCCCAGAGGGAACAAAAGCAAGACCGTAACAATTGGATGAGAAAACTCTAGTTGTCCAGTTTTTCTTCAATTCCATGATGTTACCGAACTCATCGTAACCTCCATTTTCGTTCACAGATAGCGCTTGATGCATCTAATCGTTGATCTTTCTCTACTTACCGTAACCTCGCTACCGTATCGTCCAGGTACCGCTACTCCTCGTCGACGTGGTCCGCGTCGAATGACGACGATGACGCCTGCTTCCCGAGAACGCCCCGATCGAGAGCAATGAGGTACGGTAGACATCCGGAATCTTGGCTGGTGTAACGTCGGATCGAAGAATTCGGCTCTTCATTATGACAGTCCTAATCCATGAATTCGGTAGCACTAGTGTTGAACAACGGCATCTTGATGAAGCTACTTTTGGGTATGAGTTACGGTAGCTAGATGGGCCATTACGAAAATAGTAGCGACGATCGAACGTTCTGGCAGGCACAGATCTGTCCTGTGCATAATTTATCGATAGGTAAACTACCGTAGTCCTACCGTAACCCACATCTACAGTACTCTCGCAGGGCTTCGCGCAGCTCGGCGAGGTGTGGATGGCGAAGTCGATCGAGTTCACCAACTTCAAGATCACTAACAACCTGGAGGAGAGCAGGAAAGGCATGGTGAGTACGGTAGATTGATCGATAACTGACTGATTACGATTTCTATTGATTGAAGGCTGACAGTTCTTCTGATTAGCAGTATTTGAACAATAACGATTAGGAAACAGGATAATGCACTCCATTCTCCGCCCCCCCCCCCGATTACTGTAGCTTATTGTCCATTGTCATTGTTGTTGTGGACAAACATGTGAGGCTACTAGAGACGAGATAGCATGGATAATTGAGAGAGTCCGCCCTCCTTCCGGGCTTTTCGCACCCACCCGCTAAGAACCGTTGATGTGATGGGTTGAAGCATTGCCAGTGGGGCATCGCCGGTCCCACAGGGAACAAAACCAAGTAGAGGTACTGTCGGTACGAAACCTCTAATCTTTTTTGGCAACATAAGTGTACTAGAGCTGTGCATTGGAAAAAAGACTCAGACTCCAAACTCTAAAGATCAAAAATCGTCCATTTCAGATTCTCGTCCAAACCCTTCACAAATACGTGCCCGTCATCTACATCTACGATCTAACCACGGGCATTACACACGCCAACTTCGTGTCGGGATTGGTCAAACAGGTAATTTTATGGTATCGTACGTACAATTTTAGACACAATCAATAATCAGTCTGCAAATTAAACGTTCTGTATTGGTACTAAATATCGTAATCTCAAGCCTGAGCAGAACAAAATCCTGTATAAAATTTTGATAATAAATATCAGGAAGTGCTCCATCTCGCCGAATTCATCACCGTCACTGCCTACCAGAGCGAAGCCATCAAATCACTCAAGGTACGGTAGACTACAGTAATCCTTATAGCGAAACTTCAGCTCAATCGTCTTTGTTACCGTACCCAATCAATTCCTTTCAGACCGAGCACAATCCGTTCGCCAAGGGCTGTCGCGGGGCCGCAGCCAAGCTGCAGCAGCAGAATGAGGAGATGCAGCAGCCGCAGCAGCAGCAGCGACGCAAGCGCTCCTACTCCCCGGTGAGTTATTGCTTTTATTTCTTCTTGTTGGGCGGAAATATCACGGCTTTTCCTACTCAATACAATTAGCTAGAAACGTATGGTGCCACCTAGTTTTTTCATTGCTTCCGGATATCTAGTTTAGTAAACACTTGCAATAAATGTCATAGATAAATAAATATAAATTGCAGACGACCAACCTCGGTCTGAACGGGCATCGCTCTTCCGACGGCGCGCCATCTTCCAAGTTGGCCTCGCCCGCCTTCCCCAACATGGCCTCCATGATGCCCTCGCCCTCCTACGCCCTGCCCACCGTACCCCAACAACAACAGCAACAGCAGCCGCCTTCAAACCCCTTTCCCTCGCCGCCGCAAGAGACGCGCGCTAGTCCCGCTACCGTACCCCAGCAGCACCACTTCCAGTTCCCTCCGCCCCCTTCCTTCCCCGGTTTGACCCGAATTTCGGCCCGATGATGATGCAGCCATTCCCGTTCGCCTACTTCCCGATGCCGAGTGGTCTCGCCGCAGCAGCGCCCCCGATGGAGTACAGTAGCATGCAGCAGATGGTGCAGCAGCAGCACCAGCAGCAGTACCTCCCGGCGCCCTACACACCGCTCAGTCAGCCACCCGAGCCGGATTCGAATGGCAACTCGCCCGCCAACTCGAGCTACGGCCAGTCACCCTACACGCCCATGAACTTCCAGGTAAGCGGATGCTATTATCTTTTCCTTTTTTCGTCCTTTACTTTTCCAAGAAAAATAACGCCGGTGGTTGGCAAGCGCAATGGAAATTGCTTGCATTGCGGCGTCGAAAGGGGATTCCAGAATCCTGACAAAATCGTCCTATCTACTTGCAGGCGATGGGTCAGATGACGTTCCAGACGCCCGACGTGTCAACGGAACTCCCCGAGGTACAGGACGACGATGACGCCGCCTCGGACAGTGATGATGATGACGACCAGCTAGCGAATCTCTAGCTAGACTATAGTGCTGATAACTAGGGTTGACTGCACGAAAAAAATCGGAATCTTTTCGGAAAAAAACGAAATTTTTGGTCAATTTCTGCCCAGTCAGTCCTACTAATAACCACGACTACCAACAAGCTAGCAGGTCTAATAATTCCCCACCCCACCCTGATTTCGTCCCGATGTTTTCGCTGCTTTTAAATTTGACTAATGATCTCGTAAGTTGACACGATTGCTCGAATTTCAGCCCCACAAGTGTCCTCGAGTGCGCACCGGATCTCTAACCACAAAAATAATCGCTTTACAAGTATTTTGACAGATTATATTACGCGTTTGTACAATTCCCCTTATCCCCCCCCCATATCGATTGTTCAATATGATTGTAAAATGAAGAGTTTGAGATGATCGAGATCGATTTACTACAGCTACAAAACAAACAAAACAAACGTGATGGATACTATTACAGTGTACAGTGGCTGGTTCACCAGAGCGTCTTGACGTTGTAGATTTCGCGGGTTTTGTGACGGGGGTGCTCGTTGCACTCGACGTGTAAGCGGCCGTCCACTCGCGTGAAGTAGCACGAGCGGCAGCGCAGCTTCAGCCGAGATTTCACCTGGAATGAGAAGCTTAATATCGAGACTATATCGTTGAATTAAATAATTTCTAATGAGATGTGAAGATAACTGCGGCTTCGGAACATATTAGCAACATGATGAGTAAGTTTTGATAACAATAAAAGCGGGACAACAGAGAAAGGAAGCCCGAAATACCTTGAATCCAGCGGCGGACTCTTTGATCGGCAACTGCGCAGTGCCCAGCAGTGATCGAGCGAGCTGCGAGCCGGTGCCCAACAGTCGGCCAACGATCCCGCTCATGAGTAAGAGTGCTTCTGAAATATTTGAAGTTATATTTATGGCAAAATCAATCGATAAACAATGAATACGGTGAAAATTTCACAAATTTCGATGGAGTTGGCAAAGTGCCAAAGACAGCAATGCTGCTTTGCGGACACGGTTATGACAACATCCGGAGAAATATTGCAAAGGGATTTTGAAGGTTGTCTAGCAACTGAACGTTCTCATGTAGTGAACATTCCCATTCGTTTCCGAATCACATAAGTGAAAATATATTATATCGCAATATTAAACGTTTTTTAGCAGTTAAGAGTTGTAACCAGAATTTTTTTGAAATATGAAACTTTTACCACGATCATTTTCAGGGTATACAGTATTTTGGTAAGTGGTTGCGTCCAACGGTAAGTTTTCGTTGACTCCGCCCACTTTTTCTTTATCGGTTAGTTTTGTCATGCGAAGTGGCCTCAACAGGACGCCAACAGTCGTTTCTCCCGTCACCTACCAGCCCAAGAGGCTTTTCACCACTCTGATCAACTCTGTGAGTTTGAAATTCGTTTTGAAATGAGGTTTTATCGTGCTCAATCGATTTATTTATTTTTCTGACGTGTTTTATCTAAAAATAGACGAATCTCGTGTTTGTTTTTCTTCCTGAAACAACTTGTTCACGTTCTACTTGTTATTATCAACGTCATACTTTCAGAACACCTAATTTCGGAGTAGAACTCCATATTTTCGTTGATCTGAAGAAACAAATCAATCAAAATGGCCGATCTGGATTCGTTCTTCGCTAAGAAGAAGGATAAGAAGAAGAAGGTTCGTTTTCATTATGATATTAGCCTAAATAATTGTTAGTTCAAACCCGTCTCAAACTGTTGGCTCTGATGAAACGCTTTAAATTCACCAGCCCGTGTTTCATCTTCAATAATCTTTGTTTAGAAGACGATGCGTATTAATGGTGAAACAAAGTAATTTGTAAACAACAATGGTTAACTCATTTATTTTTCAGACCGTTGTCAAGGTCGATGATGTAGGAAGTCTCTTGGAGCGCAAGGCGAAGAAGCAGGTTTGGCGTTTTTCTTTTACTTATTTTTTTTGTTATTATTCGAAAATATCTCTTGAGCAAAATATTGTGTTTAGGAAGAGCGTGAACGCGAGGAGCATGAGGATGGTCAGCCGAGGAACGGTGACGACGACAGATCTCAGGGAGAGGATAGCGAATGGCTCGACTATGAGACCAACACCAACAACAGGTTTGGTTGTCTGTTCGATCGCTGACTATTGATCGCTACTACGAATTCCTCTATCTGAAGCTCTTGATTTATTAACTAAAATTGATAAAAGCTGTAAAACTAAACTATGTTACAAACTAATGTTCTTGGTTAGTAAATGAAAAGAGTATTGTAGAGTTGATGGACTTCGCATAAAGGACATGGTCCTCGAAGAGGCGGAGGAAGAAGCCCCCGAAATTGTTGAGGGCGAGGAGAAAGAAGTTGTGAAGGAGGTCACGAAGACCTGGGGAACGATCGAGGTAAGCGAATTGATTTTGAATTTATATATTATATATTCCCATTTCTGATTACTGTTTTTGTTATCAACTGTACTAGTATCTTCTTTCAGACTGCACAGACTGCTCCGGAGCTCATTCCCACTGCAAATGAGTATGCGGCTGCGAAGTCGTCTCGCTACATTGCCCCGAGTCTCCGTGGAGGAGGCAGCACTGGAGGTGGAAAGATCGATCTGACGAACCAGGTACCTTTTAAAAAAAAAATTTCTTACAATTTTGAATTGAATGTTTGAAAATATTGTCTGACCTAGTTTGCATATCGCCACCATTTTTTTTCAGGAAATGTTCCCGACCTTCGCAGCTGCAGAGCAGATCGAGAAGCACAAGAAGGACGAGGTCAAGTCGACCGCATGGTCCACTGCCGGCGCACCCGCAGCCAGACCCGGAGCCTACGTTGCTCCCAGGGTTAGTTTTCTATTTAATAGTATGATATCTAGTTAAATGTCCTATTATCGATGTTATTATTAATTGCTTTTGCTTCAGACGGATGCGTGGAGCTCGGCTCGCCCTTCAGCCCGCGAGAAGGACGACGCACTGGCCGCAGTCAGGGCCATGTCTGCCACTGCCGCTCCCACTCCCGTCCGTGCCCCTCATCCCCCCGAGCCCGTGCTCAACAAGTGTACTAATGCGTACGTTCCTCCCATTTGAGAAACCAGTCCTAATTTAATCATATCATGTATTGTTCATTTAGTCGGTCACCTAGCTATTTGTTGATAATCTTACTCTTTTTTCTTGTTTTTGGTTGGTCCTTACTCCCCGTAGACAGTCGCTTCTCTATCGGTATACCACTTTCACCCGTATCACGAGCACTTCCGTTTACTCTGCATTGCCTTTACTCCGCTATCCCTATGTTCGATTCTATAAGACCTCTAGAGGGTTCCACTCTGTCTCCCGTCTTCAAACATTTCCATCTGTATCCTTGTCGTTTCCATCCAGGATAAATATTGTTGATAAGAAATCTTTATTCGGATCACATGTTACGGGGCATTTATTGATACCTACACGCGAGACATATTCACGGATGCCTGCCTACTCCAATTTCGCTCGATTCTTCGCGTGGATCGTATCCCATGATCTCTTGGAATAGACTTGTCTCCTCATCCTTCATGAGCTTCTCGCGGACATATCTAAATGAGGGGCGGGGCTTGACTGGTTTTGGGGGATAACATCAGTGATACCTATCCAAGTAGGGCCTTCCATGGACGCCATCCGTAGAATAGGTCGAGAGTCGATCACTGCAGGTGTCCAGGAAGTCCTCCTTCCACCTTGGAGGCCAGAGATTAAAAAAACATCGTGAAACACAAATCTCACTTGTGAATGATGTAGATCCAGGCCTCGGTGGTAACGCCAGACTCGTCCATGACGAACTAGAAACGTGCTATTATCAATCGATAATTGACTGGGTACCGTATACCTGCCAGAGATGAGCACGGTATCGGGCTATAAATCGGAAGTAATCCGCGATTTTCAACAGTTTACTTGCCGAACCCCCGATTTTACTTCGGTGCCCCGAGGATGATGCACATAACTGATACCTGCTCGAGCTTGCGCTCGTACAGTATCGGATGGGCCTCGAGCGCATCGAGAATCTCCAGTTTGCGATCGTCGACCTCGTAGAGTTCGCCGTGGACTTGCTGGAAATGATTGATTTTATGCAAATTGTGCACTCCAGTTTGAGAGTTACAAGGCCCAGTGAGAAAGATGTGTGGATTGGAGATGTCAATGAGATTTTTTTTTGTGCTGGAAGAAGAGATAGTGCCTCTATCACTAGCGGTTGCTTAGCCAGTATGGCGGAGTGTGATGAGGGAAACGAGGGATTCTGAGAGGCTGAGAAGGGATTGTGGAAAGATTCTGGAACCCCTTGTTATACTACGGAAGTAGGAAGGAAATGCTAGGTTTAGAACTGTTTGTGATTGAATTTTTTTCCAAATGGTGAACTGAGTAATATTGTACTTTTGCCGATTCATCTGGTTTTGCGGATCCTGTGAAACATAGATCTGTCAAGATCAAATTCACTCTTTTTTACTAATTCTTAGAGCTAATACTTTCCATAAGTTGGCGAGTACATTTTCTGGGATTTTTGGCTTTTGTTTGCTTCGGGATTCATGTTTCGTCTCATCATCTCGCATCAATTTGTTTTCAAAATGATGCGAAACGCACAGATGAAATGGGTGGGAATTTTTGATGGTTGGAACTCATACCATGTTCATTTTTGACCCAAAATGGCGTATACCATGGTCATTTTTGACCCAAACATGGCTCGTACCATTGGAATTTTTGCTTTTTGACCAAAATGGCTCATACCATTGGAATTTTTTATTTTTTTTCACCCAAAAATAGCTCATACCATGGGAATTTTTGGGGGCCAAAATTACCCTTTTCAACTGTGGCGAAACGTTCTCACCTCTCCCTCGCCCTTCCTCGCCAGGACGAAGGGAATGTTGAACTGGGTGCCGACCACGAGCGGGAAGGCGGAGACGGAGCGGGCGGTCCCGCGCGGACGGAACGAGCCCTGAATCAGGGGTATTGATTGGCGCGGGGGTACGGTAATCATGAAAGGAGATTCCGATTATTTGTGGGTATTGATTGCTGGATCAGGAAGGCATTCCAGGCAGTTTCGATAGCGCGTTTTGCTTTGCACCATTCCAGGTAGCAAATGTCCGCGCTAGATGCGTTTGTGTTTCATCGAGTAACCAAATTCATGGGTACTGTGTCCTTTTGATTTCATCGTGTGGCATTTTGCGAAAACTATCAATTGCGTCTGGTGATGGATAACTGGACTAGAAAGGTACACTTTAGTAGTCGGCAGGATTGCGGTGAAGATGAAGAATGTTAGGTGCATTTGTGGTTCATCGATTAGCTAAATGCAGCACTGCTTTTTCTTGAAGATTTTCGGAGGAATTCCTTTTCCATGAATTTCTAATTTGCTGAATTGAGGTTTCACTAGTGCTTGATCACTTATTGGAGCCCTGGCATTGTGATTGAACCTGCATACCTCGGTCTCTGACATTACAGAGTAGTTCGGCTGTCCCTTCTTGAGTGTACCGTACACGAATACGCGATGCATGTTGGGCATGCCTGAATGGGGGGGGGGGGGTACGGTAACTGGATTACTGTAGTGCCTGAATGGAGGGTATACAGTAACTGGATTACTGTAATGAGTGTGCAATTTTTTTAACGATGTTTGTGAGGCACTCTCCGTCATTGTGTAATCGTGTTAGCGTGCTCATGGTTAATCTTTATTCGGCAGGACCGTTGCAAGGGAGTGATCACAGATCGAGTTTGTTACGTGTTACAGTGAAGTGGCAGACTGAGAGCGGGAGTGTGTGAACATGGAAAGGCTTAAAGAGCGGTCACAATTGTCAGAAAGAGTGAAGGAGCATGGGAATCGGGAAAGCGATCATTTCGCATCATGAAATGCAGACAATGGGGAAGGTTAGACAAAGGAGTTTAGGGGGGGGGGGGCGGAGACGTGAGTATCAAGGAAGTGTACTGTCCGCACCTTCGGGCACGTGTCCCATCACGTCGATGTACATCTGCCGGCCCTCCTCGGGAGTGATGGACTCGCGTGCGCGTCTGAAGAGGGGAGGGGGATTGATTGGGTTACGGTAGCTGGATACGGTACTCATGCGTCGGTAGTGCCAGTATATGGCTAATCCAGACTAGCGAGCGTGTGTGGACTGTATCCAAAAATGATTGTTTTTTTTTGAAATTCGGCCGTAGTACAAGTGCCGAATGTGATTATATCGATATATCAGATCTGCGTGAAACACAGATGATTCTGTCGCGATTATGGTTGTCAACGGTATTCTGGTTTCACATATGAATTCGTATTATGGTACTCTTAGCGGTGATGCTATTGAATACTGCCTACAAGGTGCCTACAGTACCCCTACCGTACCCGTTGAGCAGCGGTCGGTTGTGGCCCTCTCCACTCTCTCGGTAGAAAGCAAGTGGAACGCTGCTCTTGGCCAGGAAATCATCCGTCCACCTGGAACCGGGAAATGGGTTAGACGAGAGTCGGAAATGAGGATGATGGAGAGCCGTGAAATGGTTTTTCTGAGCCGGATATTAGGATGACGGAGGGCCGGGAAATGGTTTGAATAGAGCCGGGAGATCAGGATGATGGAGAGTCGGAGATTAAGATGACGGAAAGCTAGGCAATAGTCCGCGCACACTCACTTGGGAATGAAGTAGACCCAGGCCTCGGTGGGCTCGTTGCAGTGCAGGATGTACACCTGCGAGGAGAGAGGGTATTGTTATTGGATTGTACACCCAGAGTAGGCGAAGGAATCAGCATTTAAAATGTGTATGACATATCTGAACTGCGTGAAGCGCAAATCTACCAGGCGAAAGGCTTGATTATATTGTAGGGAAGAATAGTCATTATTTATTGCTGGTTTCTATTAAAGCCGTATGTAGACAACTTATCACTTGTCAAATACATGTTGAGTATTAGATGTAAGCGTGAAACCCAGAAGCTGAATGATGTTTCTGCTCAGAGGAAGCAAGTGGTTTGATACTGTACCCACCGTCTCTTGTCTCCTACAATGCGCAGTGCTTTCTCTTTTCACCATATCGCCTTACCGTACTCTCTAATCGATCATTACCGTACCTTCTCCATCTTCCTCACGTAGAAGACGGGGTGCTTCTCGAGGGCGTCCAGACGGGCCAACTTGGCGTCGTCAACTTCGTACAGTTCGCCCTCGACTTTCTGGAAATAGTGGTGTGGGTAAAACCAGGAAGCCCTGGAATACAGCACCTGAGTCATTAGTGGATTGTTCTGGTTTTAGTTATATCCCTAGAGGGGCTGGAAGGATTGATACGGAAGATTGCAAGTGCTACTTGAGGAACCGGTGAAACGTGCTTGTTCCTGGGGGGTAGCTAAACATGCTAAACGCTATTCGCCCCCGACTTTCTGGAAATAGTATGCTGGACAAATTAAGGATGTTTCATAATTTTATTTTATTTTTATTTTTTTATAATTTTTTTCTTCCATACGGTGATTCGCCGTGATCATTGTGGCCTTTTTTCTTTCGGCTTAAGAAACCTCTGAAGCATAGATGTAGCGGATGGAACTTTTGTAATACTCGGGTAAATGCGACAGTGAATCCTGTTTTGATACGTGCAGGGACTACTGTGGGACTATCTCATTCTGATTTTATTGATACGTGATTACCGTAATCACTATCAGCACTCGCTAATTGTAAACGCAGTAACTCACGTGTCCTTGCCCCCTGTCGTAGAGGAGGAAGGGAACGTTGAGGGCGGTGCCGACAACGAGAGGGAACGGAGACATGGTCTCGGCCAGACCGAGTAGGCGATGCTTGCCCTGAGATTGATCTTTGATCTTTGGGATTGGTCTTTGATCTTTGATCTCTGTTTGATAAGAGTCTAGGAAGGGAGAGACCTCTTCGATTGATCTTTGATCTTCAATGGGCTCTATGTTTCTTATTCTCTAAAGTTCTGGCAAATATTGTAGATTTTCCCGGCAACAACTTGATTTTCGATCTCTAGGGGGCCGTGTTTGCTTAATTCTTAGTAAACAAGTTGTATTCTGAAGAGGTGTGATCGTTAACGTAAACCTTGCAAGCAAAATGTGAACATTCGACCCTTTGATCTTGCGTTTCATTGATCGGCCATAAGTGGAACGTATCTATGGGAAACGATGAGTCATAGCCCAATGGCTGACTCACCTCGGACTCGGTTAGCACGGAGTGGTTGGTGTGCCCGGACTTGAGGGTACCGTACACGAGCACACGATGAAGAGTCATACTGTAGGATACTGTAATCGGGTAAATATCGATTAAAATAGAAATATCTATCAATTCGAAGATTAAAAAAAAAACGGTGCGGCTGAGAAAAAGACATAACTTTGCGATGATTTAGATTTGGGTAAGGGAACCAAATGACTGAATGAGGAAGAGGCGAGCGCGGATTTTATAGAAAAGTGAGGTTGTTTCATCTTTGTGTGGCGTACCAGTGCACACACTAGACTCATACACACAAAATAGAGTTGAAGTGGTAGAGACTAGAGAGAGAGAGATTGGATTGGTGATAAGACCTGTTTGGGTGTTGTGGTTGACCGGACACTCAAAGAAGAACTTTTGAGGATAGGTGTTCGAGAAGCGGTTATGGGAACGTTGTGAAACTTTGATTCAACAGAGGCAAGGTACTCAAGAGAGATAATGAAGATTAATTTTGAATGAAAACAAAAAAAAATAATTTGAAGAAACAGATTGTGAAGTTGAAAAGTATAAGCTGCTATGTTAGGGGGAAACTGCTATGTTCCAAGTTAGCACAGAGAGTAGAGAACAGTGAAGACGAGGGGAGATTTCACGTTGCTCTTAGTGCCTTTCCACTCTTTTCCCTCTTTCCCCTCCCATCTCTCGCCTCCCGAACCTAAAGGTCCGGGGTTTAGTGGGGGTAGTGTGTGGTGTGCCAGGTGCAGATTCGGGCATACTGTAAGTATTCGTTTCCAACTTTTTGCTGTATTTACTGCTGTTTTGAACGTTTCTTGATATTGTTTTCGCGTGTTTTCAGTGCTATTCTCATTGATGATATTGTAGAAATGCTGCGTCGACTGGTGACGAGCGGTAGCAGGGCACTGCTGCAGGTGCCTACTGCAGCAGCAGCTGCACCGGCTGCGCGCGGCGTGCGGGCTGCGGCCGCAGCCCCAGCTGCCGCACCCGGCAAGCCCGTCCTACCCTCGCAGGTGAGCAATTGCGAGTTAGCGCTACTGATCAAATGGTAATGAATTCTTAAGTTTGAGAAGGATACATTACTGGTGAAGACGTTTTCACCTAGTATTATGAGAGTATTGAAACATTGAAGAGGCGAGATGGTTTTGATGTAGGCGTTATCAGTGATAACTTATAACTGATCATAATTGTTTTTTTTTAACCTTGCGTAACGATCAGTAATTGCTATGGGTGTTTCACACTGATTTTATGCAGTTGTCGAAGCGCAAGACTGCCGGGCGACATTTTTGGTTTTATTTTTCTCAAATAACAAATGCATATTTGCAGGCGCATCCGCTGCCCGACCAGCTGTTCCGCGCGATCGAGCTCGAGTACAGGGGACACGACCCGGCCGTGCTCAAGAGTTACACCCAGTTCCTCGAGGTGGGTGGTCCTGGAGATGGACGTTGTTGAAATGTCTGACAAAAGCCGGGTGACGGCGGTGGAATATTCAAGAAATGGTCAGTTTAATTGTAGCTAATTTTACAGTAGAATACGTAGTATACGTAATCCCTCGAAGTGTCTGGCCAAGTGGCTGGGTTGAAATTTTTGTGCCAAAACCTTTGGAAAAAATTTCGTGGAGTTTGTAGGATGGGCACAGTTGAAAAGGGTAATTTTGGCCCCCAAAAATTCCCATGGTATGAGCTATTTTTGGGTGAATAAATTAAAAATTTCAATGGTATGAGCCATTTTGGGTCAAAAAGCAAAAATTCCAATGGTACGAGCCATGTTTGGGTCAAAAATGACCATGGTATACGCCATTTTGGGTCAAAAATGACCACGGTATGAGTTCCATACCATCAAAAATTCCCACCCATTTCATCTGTGAGGATGGGCAGTAGGCTGCCAGTAAACGTGTAGCTAGAGTGGTACACGATTTGGGTTTATATTGTTAGTGTTGCAACGAGTCGCTCCGTCCTAATTACTCCGAGGGGCGAATCCAAACGGTTATCGAGAGGCGGAAACGTGAAATTAACGAGTACTTTTGCAGCAAGTCTGCACGAATCTCTCGGTCACGCGCGGCTCCGTCAAGGTATTTATTTATATTTATTTATTTATTATCCATCGTTATCACGCGATGATAATGTGAGCATTATCTATCGTGATAGTGGTACAAATTAGACACCACGATGCAGAGAAAGTAGGTGAAAATTGAGAGTGAATAGATTGATCTTGTCAGTTTTAATACTGGTAGATTTTGGGGTTCCCAGTTTGCTCTTATCGTGAAATTTTGGATCGATGCAATTATCTCTGCCAATTGGTTTATCCCCCTATAACTAGACGCATCCTGATATTTCTGGAAGACAGAATCGAGGGCGTTGATTGGATTAGGCGAGAGTGAAGGGGGAGGGAGGAGAGCAATAAAGAAATTTTACTAGTGAGAGTCGACGTGATTCAATTAGGGCGAATTGATTGAAATGTGAAGGGGGTTCATTGTGAGTGAGAGGGGAGAGGGAGAGTGGTCACCTCTCTTCATTCTAGGTGCGCGCACTGGCGAGGAGTGGTCGGGTGGAGTTTCTCTAGGTGTATGGGGGTGCCAGGGATGGAGATGGTGATCCTAGAGGGATGCAGAGGGGATCCCAGAGGGATGGAGATGGGGTTCCTAGGGAGATGGAGATGGGGATCCTAGGGAGATGGAGATGGGGATCCTAGGGAGATGGAGATGGGGGGGGGGGGTCCTAGAGGGATGGAGACGGGAAAACGATAGGGAACGGAGAGGGGAATACGGCAGGGAAGGGAGAGGTGCATATTGGGACAGTGTGATTGGTGTTTCTAGAGTGGTCTAAATATCTCCCAACTATGCGCACACGCTAGGCGAGCGTAGCGAGCCTCACTGCAGCCGAAGGCTGCATGCCACCCGCAGGGTCTAGCCTCCGAAGGAGGCTAGTCTTCCTATACCTATACGCATCCTGATATTTCTGGAAGACAGAATCGAGGGCGTTGATTGGATTAGGCGAGAGTGAAGGGGGAGGGAGGAGAGTAATAAAGAAATTTTACTAGTGAGAGTCGACGTGATTCAATTACGCTGAATTGATTGAAATGCAAAGGGAGTTCATTGTGAGCGAGAGGGGGGAGGGGAGTGGTCTCCTCTCTTCATTCGAGGTCCGCGCGGCGAGGCGGAGTGGAAGGGTGTGGCGCGGGGGGTACTGTAGAGGATAGTGAGGGGGTTACGATAGCAGGGGATGGGGATACGATAGGGGAGATAGATGGGGTACTGTAGAGGATGGAAGTAGGGTTACTGTACGGTAGGGTGAGTGAGATGGGGATACGGTAGGGATGGTGATGGGATTACTGTAGGGAAGGGAGATTGGGTTATTGTAAGGAATGGTGATGGGATTCCTGAATAGGGGATGGGTTACGGCTGAGCAGGTGCATTCGGACCTATGGGAAGGAGACGGTTGACTAGAGAGAAGGAGATGTGGATATTTGCAGTGGGATAAACAACACCCAAACTGTCCTAGCGAGCGGGTCGGCGCGCGCCCGCAGGGCGCAAGCCGACCCGCGAGCGCCACTGCAGCCGAAGGCTGCATGCCACCCGCAGGGTCTAGCGCCCGAAGGGCGCTAGTCTTCCTATACCTATACGCATCCTGATATTTCTGGAAGACAGAATCGAGGGCGTTGATTGGATTAGGCGAGAGTGAAGGGGGAGGGAGGAGAGTAATAAAGAAATTTTACTAGTGAGAGTCGACGTGATTCAATTACGCTGAATTGATTGAAATGCAAAGGGAGTTCATTGTGAGCGAGAGGGGGGAGGGGAGTGGTCTCCTCTCTTCATTCGAGGTCCGCGCGGCGAGGCGGAGTGGAAGGGTGTGGCGCGGGGGGTACTGTAGAGGATAGTGAGGGGGTTACGATAGCAGGGGATGGGGATACGATAGGGGAGATAGATGGGGGTACTGTAGAGGATGGAAGTAGGGTTACTGTACGGTAGGGTGAGTGAGATGGGGATACGGTAGGGATGGTGATGGGATTACTGTAGGGAAGGGAGATTGGGTTATTGTAAGGAATGGTGATGGGATTCCTGAATAGGGGATGGGTTACGGCTGAGCAGGTGCATTCGGACCTATGGGAAGGAGACGGTTGACTAGAGAGAAGGAGATGTGGATATTTGCAGTGGGATAAACAACACCCAAACTGTCCTAGCGAGCGGGTCGGCGCGCGCCCGCAGGGCGCAAGCCGACCCGCGAGCGCCACTGCAGCCGAAGGCTGCATGCCACCCGCAGGGTCTAGCGCCCGAAGGGCGCTAGTCTATTACAACTAGGGCAATTTCGATATTTTCTCGTGGACAGAATCGGGCGGAATAAATTGGATTAGCGAGAGAGGGGAGAAATGAGGAGAGTTATAAAGACATTTTATTATCGAGAGTCGAGTCGAGGGCGTGATTCAATTACGATGTCTCGAAATGAAATGCAAAGGCATTCATTATGAGTGAGAGGGGCGAGTGAGAGTGGTTTCTCTTTCCATTCGAGGTGCGCGCGGCGGAGAGGGGTGGTCGGGAGAAGCGGATTACGGGTGAGTGTGGGATACGGATCCTAGCTACGGAGATACGGGCACTAGAGAGGGAGATACGGATAATAGCGAGGAGGATACGGTAACAGGCGATGGAGATACGGTAGCTAGCGAGGGAGATTCGAATACTAGCGAGAGAGATATGGTAACAGGCGAGGGAGATTCGAATACTAGCGAGGGAGATACGGTAGCTAGCGAGGGAGATTCGAATACTAGCGAGGGAGATATGGTAACAGGCGAGGGAGATACGAATACCAGCGAGGGAGATTCGGATACTAGCGAAGGAGATATGGTAACAGGCGATGGAGATACAGTAACAGGCGAGGGAGACACGAATACTAGCGAGGGAGATTCGAATACTAGCGAGGGAGATTCGAATACTAGCGAGGGAGATACGGTAACAGGCGAGGGAGATACGAATAGTTGGATCGAGTGTAAGGCGAGAGAGAGAGAGCGATATATCACTGGTTTATCTCCAGGTGAGAGTGAGGAATGAGGGTGAGAGGCGGCCTTATATAGGCCGCGAATGGTAGGGAAATGAGGGGATCAGGAATCGTCTTCATTGTGGCTCGTCTGAGTGAATCTTGTTGGTCTCCTCGAGTAGCGATGAGGCAATCCATAGGCGAGCAAAGAGTGAATATCTGCAGACTGTTATCCCTAGGCAATAGGTAGTGCTCGCGTGTCTTTCTATCCCAACTCCTCCCCAAGTGGTCAATCCACTTCTACAGTATCTGTGCCCTTCCATGCAATGTGTACTGTACTTTGGAGACCATCATTTATCATGTCTCGGTCTCTACCGTTTGGGTCGACTACTTAGCCCCCCATGAACATATCAGCCTGGTTGTTGGCATTTGCGTTCGGGGTGACCGTGGGATCCGGTGCGGGGTGATTCTGGTACGGTTGGGGGTGGGCCGGGTTCAGAGGCTGGAGTACGGTAGGCTGGAGCGGAGGATAGACTTGTCTCGAGAGCGTGGCAATAGAGTTCTCAAGAGCCGTCAGACGCTGCTCAATGCGAAACTCGAAAGCTGCGATGGCCTCCAGGACGACATTGAAGTCCGGCTGGTTGTTTCCGAGGTTGAGGCTCTGTCAAGAGATACCATTAGATCTCCTTCTAAGTACTGGGATATCAAAGTTACCAACCACGGAGGGTGAAGTTGCCTGCTGGTGGTTACGGTATGCTGGCTGCGGGCGGAATCGATTTCTGCAGGGAACACATCTGCAGCCAGCAGGATGGAACGCCATCTCTCAGGAACACGGGATGGGAATGGACTTTGGTCGTTTTTTACGAGGTTTTATACTCCTCGAGAGGTCCATTTACATTTCAATTTACTATTTCAATTCAATTTACTTGATTGATTATCCTCTTATTGTAGACGGAATAACAAGGATTATCCTAATTTTACTTTTCTGGTACCTTTGTCATTTTAATTTGACTATGGAATAGGAAAAAAGAAAGAAGATCGATAGTTGGATACTGTATCCTCCTCCATTCTTATTGCGAATTGAGGTTTTTTACTCTTCCTTTTGCCATTTCTCGGTAATCTATTTTATCCTTCTCTTGTAATCTTGTCGACTGTCTGGTTACTGTAATCACGGGCTCCTTTTCCGGCATTCTTTGATCGAGTTTAGCCATCTTATCAGTTATTCCAGATTGGATAGGGTCAATATTCTGACGTTTTGTCACTTCCCGTCTACTTGCCGGTTCCGGTCTTTCTCTGGTCACTTTTTTCCTGGTGATCATAAATTCTTCATAGTTTTCCCATAGTACTATCTGGGGTCTCTTCTTGAGCTGATTTGCATGACACGCTCTTTGGCCATTTCCGAAATGCACTTCGAATTGGTTATTTCTTATTCGCTTCGTTATCACTCCGGGAATCCACCTATCTCCTTCCGGTTTCGGATTCAATATAAATATTTCTTCTCCTACTTCGAAGTTTCGGGATACAGCGCGTTTATCATGATCTCTTTTCATCTGTTCTCTGTACTTAGCGCTTTTCTCGCTTTCCTCCGGTTCTTTTTTCTCTATGGGAACAGGTAAGAGATTTGTTCTGATTTGCCGTCCCATCAGCATTTGGGCTGGTGACATTCCGGTTGCCGGGTGAGGAGTGGCTCTGTACTCTTGGAGCAATCCGTACAGAATATCTTCCACTTTCCGTCCTCCCCGGATGCCTTTCTCGACACCTCTTTTGAATGTCTGTACAAAACGTTCGGCTTCACCATTCGAATTTGGGTGATACAGGGGTGTCAGGATGTGCTCAATATTTTGCGCCTTGCAAAATTCTTTGAATTCTTTCGCAGTCAGTTGAGGACCATTGTCACTGACAATTTGCTCGGGGACACCATGCGTTGCGAATATGTTCTGCAGCGTCATGATCGTGGTCTTAGTGGTGATGTTATTCATCATTTTCACTTCTGGCCATTTTGTTTTGGCGTCTACCACCACTAGCCACATGCGATTTTGGAATGGTCCTGCGAAATCAATATGGACTCGTTGCCATTGACGTTCCGGTATTTCCCATGGGTGCAAGGGTGTCTTCGTTAGACCATTGCCCAGCACCGCACAAACGGGACATGTTTTCGCCATCTTTTCTATTGCTGCATCGATTTTTGGAAACCATACTTTCAATCTAGCTAAAGCCTTCATTCGTGCTACGCCATAATGATTTGCGTGCAAATTCCTCAGTACCGTAAGTCTCAATTTCGTTGGAATGATGATTCTTCCATCCATCATCAGATAACCATCTCCCTTGCTCAGGAACTCTTTCTTTTCTGCGTATATCCGAATGTCTGCGTCTTTCTCTTTCGGACGGAAACCAGATCTCATTTTAGTTTTCACTTCCATGAGAATGGAGTCTCTCTGTGTTTCTTCTACTAGTTCTTGCGCAGATATCGGAAGACATTGTAGGGAGTTTTTATCCCATTTGGTCACTTCATCATCTTCTTTAATGCTCTGTACAGATGGTAACTCATTTTCTCGTGGCAGTCGGGATAACCCATCGGCATTCCCGAACTCCTCAGTATTACGGTACTCTATATCGAATGAATACATTATCAATTTCAGAGCCCATCGATGCAGTCTTTTTGCTGCGATCACCGGTAACTCATGTTTGGGTCCATAAATCCTGACTAGCGGCTGATGGTCAGTCAATAGTGTGAATTTCCTTCCATACAGAAATTGTGAGAACTTTTCTACTCCGTAGATTATGCCTAAGGCTTCTTTCTCTATCTGGGCATAGTTCTTTTCACACTTCGTAAGTGAACGTGATGCGTATGCAATCACTTTTTCGTTTCCATCTGGATACTTATGGTAGATCACTGCTCCAATACCGTAATCTGATGCGTCTGTTGCTAGTATTACAGGAGTGTCAGGATCATAATGAGTCAGCACATCTGTTTCGGATAGTCTTTTCCGTATTTCCATAAATGCTCTCTGCTGCTCTTCTTTCCAGATGAATTCTGCATCCTTTTTACGGAGTGCATTCATGGGCGCTGCTAGTGTGGATAGGTCCTTTATGAATTTACCGTAGTAATTGATCATTCCCAGGAACGATTCCACCTGCTTAATATTTCGTGGTTCAGGCATTTCTAGCATAGCCTTGACCTTCTCCGGTGATGGTCTAATACCTTCCTTATCCACGATGTGCCCAAGGAATTCCATTTTCTCAACGAGAAATTCGCATTTTTCTCTACTTAATCGAAAACCTGCGTTTCTCATTCTGGTGAGGACTTGATTCAATCTTTCTAAGTGTTCCTCATCAGTGGGTGCCGTGATGGTAATGTCATCAAGGTATGCTAACACCCCTGGAATTCCAATCAGCGTTTGTTCCATTATTTTCTGGAAAATCGCTGGTGCTGACGCTACTCCAAATGGTAGTCTCTGGTATTGAAATAGGCCCTTCTGTGTATTCAATACCAAATACTTCTTGGACTCTTCGTCTAATTCCACTTGAGTATAAGCGTCTTTGAGATCAATTTTCGAGAATTTCTTGCCACCATTCAATTGATGAAACATGTCATCTGGCTTAGGTAACGGATATTGGTTGATGTCCAGTACTGGGTTTACCGTTACTTTGAAATCTCCACATAGTCTCACTTTTCCGCCTGGTTTCGGCACTACTACTAACGGTGTAGCCCATTCGGCGTGGTCCACAGGTTTCAGACTTCCTTGTGCAACCATATTGTCTAATGTTTCGTCTACTTTCGGCTTAACTGCGAATGGTACAGGCCGAGCACGGAAGAATTTAGGCTGAGGATTTTTCTCTTTGAACTTGAGGGTAGCTTTCGCTACAGTGCACTTCCCCAGTTCTTTTCCGAAAACCTCAGCATTCTCTTCCAGGATCTTCTTCACCTTACTAGCTAGTTCCATCTTATTCGTGGTTATTTGGTGAATTCCTTCTGTATAGACAGGGCCTAGATTCATGCTGAATCTGGTAATTGCATCTCGGCCCCATAGTGCGGGTGCCGGACGATCCAGAACTTGTATATCTAGTAGCAAACTCAGTTTCTTCCATTTGACCAATGACCTCAACGTTCCCTTGAACTGGAGAGGGGTGCCTGAGTAGGCTCTAGCGGAATGACTCGATTCTTCCAATTTAGGTTTACCCAATGCTTCCCATATCTGTGAACCTATTATAGTCAAGCTGGATCCTGTATCTAGTTCAAACTTCAATGTCTTTCCTTCCAACTCTGTCATAATCATACACTTTGGGTATTCAAACCCATTCACATTGTTCACTGCGTAGATGCCATACTGTACAATCACTTCATTATCAGACAGGTCAGGATCGGAATAGACTTGGTGGGTACGTTTGAACGGCTTCTTTTCCTTGTGCCAACAATTCTCGGCAGAATGACCTCGTTTGTGGCAAATGGTACAGCTCGTTCCTCGGATATGGGTATTAGTACCTTTGGTGTAATTACCTTTCTTATGGAAGCTTCGAGTATCCTTCTTATAGCCCTTGTGGTACGTCTTTGACTTCCCACTGTGGGCCTTGTTCTGGGATGCGAAGCGCACTTGGGATGGCTTCTTCGCGTTGTCCACTCCGTGGACTGACTCTCCGGTGTGGCGGATATCCACCGCACCTTTACCTGCTCTCTCATGAGCTTCGGCTAAAGATAGTAATTCCTGTGAGCACTTGTCATTTTGTTCTATCAGTTTCTTTCTAGTATCATCTGACTTGATGCCAGAGATGAATGCCAATGACACGAAAGCATCTCTGACATCCCTCACTGTTTCAAATTTACAGGATTTAGCCGCGCTCTGGAGTTCTGCTAGAAACTCCGGTAAGGTTTGAGTATGTTTCTGAGTCAGTTGCGTTAGTCTGAACCTTTCGGAAAGCACCAATACTTTGGGCTGGAATCTTTCTGTCATTGCATCCTTCAACTGCTCATATGAATACTCTTCAAGTTCTTTTCCAGGAAGAAGACCTTCCAGGATCGCATAATTCAGATCACCGATTTCGTCTAGGAACACATATCTCTTTTGGTCATCAGTGACCTTTCTGAGTTTCATGAAATTCTCTAAACGTTTCAACCAAATGCGCCAATCGCTGCCAGGTAGGTACGCTCCAGGCGGTTTTCCTTGGTAGGGTGCCAGTTCTACCGTAGTATGTACCGCTGCGGGGGTCCTTGCTGGCTGGGTAGCATCGACATTGAATACGTCTGACATTGATCCACTTCTCGAGGTAAGATCCTCAGTGATTGTACTGTGCCAAGTGAGAGTACTTTCTGGATTCCCGTAGGTACTGTAGCATGATTCTTCCCCGAAGGTACTGTATCATGATTCTTCCCCGAAGGTACTGTATCCTTGGTAATCCCTGAAGGTACTGTACTTGGCATCTTCCCCGAAGGTACTGTACTTTGCATCCTCCCCGAAGGTGATGTGCTTTGGATCTTCCCCGAAGGTACGGTAGCCGGTGTATTCCCCGTAGGTACTGTAACCGGTACACTGGTCGCTGTGGACACGTCAGATGTGCTTCTCGATGTCCGAGACCGAGGGCTCGACCGGAGAGTCGTTTCTTCCGGAAGAGCCGAAGACGTCGACGGAGCATCGGTGGGATGGTTATTGCGATGGTCGCTCATTCTTGGTTACGGTATCTGATATTTTAGGGGTTAGTTTCAAATACGGGATTGGTGGGAGATTGGATCTCCACCGGTCTACAGAGCTTGGGGTATCAAACAACCTCCGGTTACTGTAGAATCCTCCGCGAAATTCGAAGACTGAACGCCAGTTGGATCGAGTGTAAGGCGAGAGAGAGAGAGCGATATATCACTGGTTTATCTCCAGGTGAGAGTGAGGAATGAGGGTGAGAGGCGGCCTTATATAGGCCGCGAATGGTAGGGAAATGAGGGGATCAGGAATCGTCTTCATTGTGGCTCGTCTGAGTGAATCTTGTTGGTCTCCTCGAGTAGCGATGAGGCAATCCATAGACGAGCAAAGAGTGAATATCTGCAGACTGTTATCCCTAGGCAATAGGTAGTGCTCGCGTGTCTTTCTATCCCAACTCGAATACTAGCGATGGAGATACGGTAACAGGCGAGGGAGATTCGAATACTAGCGAGGGAGATTCGAATACTAGCGAGGGAGATACGGTAACAGGCGAGGGAGATTCGAATACTAGCGAGGGAGATACGGTAACAGGTGAGGGAGATACGAATACTAGCGAGGGAGATACGGTAACAGGCGAGGGAGATACGAATACTAGCGAGGGAGATTCGAATACTAGCGAGGGAGATATGGTAACAGGCGAGGGAGATACGAATACTAGCGAGGGAGATTCGAATACTAGCGAGGGAGATACGGTAACAGGCGAGGGAGATACGAATACTAGCGAGGGAGATACGGTAACAGGTGAGGGAGATACGGTAACAGGCGAGGGAGACACGAATACTAGCGAGGGAGATCCGAATACTAGCGAGGGAGATTCGGATAATAGCGAGGGAGATATGGTAACAGGCGAGGGAGATACGGTAACAGGCGAGGGAGACACGAATACTAGCGAGGGAGATTCGAAAACTAGCGAGGGAGATACGGTAACAGGCGAGGGAGATACGGTAGCTAGCGAGGGAGATACGGTAACAGGCGAGGGAGATACGGTAACAGGCGAGGGAGACACGAATACTAGCGAGGGAGATTCGAAAACTAGCGAGGGAGATACGGTAACAGGCGAGGGAGATACGGTAGCTAGCGAGGGAGATTCGAATACTAGCGAGGGAGATACGGTAACAGGCGAGGGAGATTCGAATACTAGCGAGGGAGATACGGTAACAGGCGAGGGAGATACGAATACTAGCGAGGGAGATTCGAATACTAGCGAGGGAGATACGGTAACAGGCGAGGGAGATACGAATACTAGCGAGGGAGATTCGAATACTAGCGAGGGAGAAACGAATACTAGCGAGGGAGATTCGAATACTAGAGAGGGAGATACGGTAACAGGCGAGGGAGATTCGAATACTAGCGAGGGAGATACGGTAACAGGCGAGGGAGATACGAATACTAGCGAGGGAGATACGGTAACAGGCGAGGGAGATACGGTAGCTAGCGAGGGAGATTCGATTACTAGCGAGGGAGATACGGTAACAGGCGAGGCTGATACGGTAGCTAGCGAGGGAGATTCGAATACTAGCGAGGGAGATACGGTAACAGGCGAGGGAGATACGGTGACAGGCGAGGGAGATACGGGCAATAGAGAGGGAGATACAGGGGGGAAAGAAGGAATGGCTAAGGCTTTAACTTGGCTAATTCGCATTGCCGCGTGGCAAACGTGTCGCGGAGCGACACTGCCTTCCGCAGGAACTAGCCCCCGAAGGGGGCTAGTCGGATACTTTTTCCTGATTCAATATTATAAATCTTCATAATGAATCATTTAAAGGTGCTCCCATACGTCCGTTGGGTGCAGCCGCTGCTCCGGTCCAAGTTCGTGCACAAGAAGTACAAGCTGCACTACGAGACGCGCACGCACATCACGAGATTCACGGTGAATAATTTTAATTATTTAATTTACTAATTATGCTAAAATAGCTTGAAAATGGATGTTAATGGGCAAAAATAGGTGAAAAAATAGGCAAAAATATAATTTGTTTCGTCGTTATTTCGGTGTCAAATTCCGTTGAGAGCATAATAGAGTAAATTTTTTCCAACTCACGATTCTCCTCGGATTGAATCGTGACCTATCTTTCTGAATAACATTAATTCCTGCAACAGCAGATTGCCGGGCTAATTTTGCTCAAAAGATGCTCAAAAGATTGCCCATTGTGAGAGAGCATGCATATTGGAGACAGACGGTCAATGTCACACTATTCAAGAACTATGTTCTCGTCTCTTCATTTCGTTTTGTCTCTCGTCGGTCAGAGACACGAGAGAGCACGCAAATAGAAGAGGGTCAGACAGTCAGAGCGATGATGTCCTCCCTTGTTCAGATCCACGACGTGACGGGCAGCACGGCGTTCACCTTCCTCGAGTATATCGAGAGGAACATCCCGGAGGGAGTTGCGATGAGGGTACGGTAATTCATTGACTATTGATTGGTTACGGTGTTCTGGCAGTTATTGATCAGTTTAGAATGACTCTTGTTAGCTGTGAGGGCGCGGTATCTATTAGGGTTGCTGGGTTATTGATTCGTTGATCGAACACCACTGCATAGTGAGAGTCGTTGCACAGTTCATCAGATTAAGGAGCCCGAATTCACCAGGAATTTGTAATCGCCTAATTAACACTCTACAAAATGAGTTGTTAATCTTAATGCAAAGCAAATCTTCAGGTTGAATACGAGGAGCTCCTTCCTCTCCCCGAGACGATCACCGGCTCGCCCTACTGGAAGAAGTAGAGATTACGGTAGAGATGGGGAAGATATCGATTGATTGGAGGGATTACGGTAGCTGAAGGATATTGATTGATATGGTAGCCTCCCTTTTTCTGCCCCTGAATTTATAAACTAGTAGAGTTCGTTGTGTTTTTTTTGTTGATTATCGATCGTTTCTCGCTCCTTGCAGACGGGTTGAATGTTGTATACTGTAATCGCGATGAAGTTTTTTTCATTATCGGTTTATTGCTCGTTCACGACTTCGGTTTGCCATCCGACCACACTTACTGCTAACATATCGAACATTCTGACATTCTTTGTTTTGTGACAATGACGAGGCTGACAGGCAATATTAAAAATTCGAAAAAAAAACAGTGTGAAACGTAGGGCGTGTTATGACTTTTCGTTGTATTTGGAGGCGGCTCCAAATTGTCCTTGGTATAGATCCACCAGGGAATCCGATTTTGTGTGCTCGTTTCTGGAAATATAGCGAGGATGGGTAGAGAAATCGGAGATATCCGGTTCTGTTTCTGATTCTAGATCGGACGCTCCCACCTAGAGTGGTGCTCAGTTCTTTCTCTGTCATTCCACATCCCCATCATATTCGAATGACTGTGAAACAATTCTTCACTGCACAACTGTACCTTGCTTAACGTCACCGTACCCTATTGGGCGTGCCTACCGTAACCTCACCCACCGTAATCCTCTCCCTCTTGCCAGGTAGAATGGCGACCGTGGAGGAGGATCATCAAGGGGAGCAGTACTCGGAGGAAGCGGCGAGCAAGACCCGGCTGCACGGGCTGGTCGTCGCGCCGGCTGGAGGTGAGGAGAGGGTGTGATGTGGGGGGGGGGGGCATGCTCTAGACACGCCGGGTTACAGGGAGGTGTTTGTAGTGAGAGCTTAAATGCACAAAGTTTTTATGTAGAATCCCCTCTCCCCCCCCACCGGGTGAGTTAGTGATGCAGAAGTGCCATATGTTCTGAGCAGCTGAAGCTATTGTAATTATTATAAAACTTGTTGGTGATAAAACATTTTATATTGCAAAAAAAGGCGGGAGATAGAGCCGCTTTCCCACTAATTAGAGTAGGCGGTTGGGATTTTTTTTGTTGTTGCGACGTTTGTTCAGCAGATCGAGTGCATCCGCCACGCTTATGTATTGATTGAGAAACGCAAGTGCACCTAGCCAATATTTCAGTGAGCATAGTGGGAGTTATACTCAAAAGCCTACAGTATCCCAATGCTACCGTAACCCTGATCTTCTCCCCATTCCAGACGGTCTGATGACGGTACTGTGCGGGTCGGTGCCAATGCAGGCGCGACTGCCCGATGCCGCCTCCGCCCCCGCCCCTATCCTGCCAGGGATGTGGGTCAACTTTGAGGTGAGGAGGTTTATTTATTAATTTTGCTTTTTTTTTAAAAACTTTTGGTCATAGGTGAGCCGATGAATTCTTTAAAGAATTCTTTAACATAAAGGAAATGAGATTGTGTGTAGATTTTTTAAATGTTTCTATCGCGAAATTGATCTCTGAACCGTTTGCCTGTCTTGAGGCTAGAGTGAAACTTAAAACGTGAAACTTCTTGAACAATGATCCGAATGTTTTTTCTCGCCTGAACCTTCCTTGTTTCACTGGTTTAATGAATGATGCGGAATCGTTCTCAACATGATTCGTCAGACATCTTGATTGGGCACTTTAAAAATATAATAAATAATTAGTGAATTGGCTTTCAGATGGACCTGTCGTCGGGCGTGAACCAGATCGTGTGCGAGTGCGCGCCGCGCTACAAGACCTACATCATGGACGATGGAACCTTCTTGGTGAGCGAGGGAATACGGTAGTTTGTGGGCGAGATTAGATGTGAATACGGTGGCTTGTGGTGCACATTAAGGTAGTGTTGGAGCGCATTGTTGATTCACGTTGATAGTGGTAATGGTTAGTTGACGAATGTCTCAAGATTGTCGTTTCCCAGAACCACTTGATTACCAAGTGAGAATGAAGCGAAATAATGAATGGTTGAATTGTGATAATTGTGAAATTATCAATTCCGATCCCGAATCAACGTTATACCTTTCCTCGATGAGATACGAGATGCGACTGTAACCCGATAGTGCGGGGTAAATTAAACCTACATTAGCGAGACTTTAGCAAACATTATCTTTACATTCTATCGTTAGGCAATATTCCAGTCGTGATGGTAATCAATGAATCCAATCTAACTAGCATGCGGTGCTGAGTCATGCAATGAATCAATTCGGCGGACCGAAATAAAAGAATAATCCGTTCCTCTCCCGCAGGTGCTGTCGCCCGCGACGTACTGCATCGACGCGACGATGGACGAGGAGTACGACCGCTGCGCGTACACGCCGTATTTCAGGTGAGGATTTATTGATTGACTGGTGGATACGGTAGCTCGGGGGGGGGGGTACGTTAGATGTAGACGACGTCCTTCTTGCGGTTAGAGATATTGATTGATTGTTTAGTGATTACGGTAGTTACGATTCCTGTTCGGTTGGTTAGGGTAGCTGCAGCACTAGAAGCCTACTGTAATTATTCGTTGATTGACTGACGTATAGGTTAGTGTTGACAGCTGTGGATGAGCCTCTGAGATCTTTGGGGACAATTTATGATAATATATGGCAAAATCCTATACTCCGGCTGTCCAGACAAAATCATTGTGAACCAAGCGCACATGGATTTGGTCAGTTGTTGGTGCGCGAAGTCACCGGGGCCTTTTTCGACTGGATTGAATTTTTGTGTTCTACAAGGCATCAAATACTAGCCAATGTGCACTAGGTGGAAGTTGTGTAGCTCAGATGAAACCTGCTCGTCACTAGTTCTTTCCAAGTGCTCAAACGTTCTGGAAATATAATTGGGAAGTGGCAAAGAGGATAATCATATACTTCCAAGATTGCTGCCTTATCTGATCTCGTTGAAACGCGGATGTTGCAGGTTCGTGGACGACCCAGACGGCCACCTGCAGGACATTGATTGGATGGAGTGGTACGAGGTACGGTGGGGAGGGGATACGGTACTTATACCGATATGTCGATATCGATTGATGGACAGTGTTTGGTACGGTAGGTTAGAATGAGGACGATTCCTGTTTGTATGAAATAGCGAAAGCCCCAAAATTTTACCCGTCATTTGCGCGCTGCAATCACGGACCATAAGTTGTTGGCAACGGTGTAGTTCGATATTAGATCGATTTGCATTCATAAAAGCAGTAAAGCAACAAACAGTAAATTGATTGATAGTTTCCTATAATAGCTTTATTCCTAGAAATAAAATAAACCAAATTTCCGAAATCCATGACAAGTTCACCTGTCAATTATGCGCTGCTGCAGTAGCAGACTATACGATGTTGGAAACGGATCATTTCCATAATTTGCAATTTCCTGTTTTATAAACTAAAAAATCAACAATCGATCTATATCTGATTACAATAGCTAATCAATAATCCTAACCTCTGATCTAATCGAAAATCGATGGATATACGCTTACGAACGTATATTTAACTCCGGTATCTAATGAATAATCTCTCCCTTCAGGTGCTGCTCACCGGCTCGGGCGGCGGCGCGTACCTGCTCAAGGTGGAGCGCATCGTGCGGGGAATGGCGGGGTGTGTGGAGGTGAGGAATCAGTATATATCGCTTGGCCTAGAACGCGCGCATTCTGAAAGATAGCTCGGAATCTACTCGTCTTCTTGGGATTCCATTAAAATGCAGCACAAAATGAAGCCTTACTAGGGTTTGTGGAGGTACGGAATCTCTGATTTGTTTAAATTTAAAAAAAATGTAATGTGTACTTGTTACAAAGAGATTGAAGTCCCATTGAAACGATTTGATTGACTGGGGACTTGATGGAAAGTTGATGCAAGGAAACACCGGGTTGGCGGGTTAGGGGAAATGTTGTTCAGAGTGGCAGGAAACGTTATTTGCCGAATTGGCGAAGTGGTGGCGCGGGAAATCAACAAGTTTCTTTCTTTTTCTTATTGGAATTTTTTATTGCCATGTCATCTGAATTATAGAGTACCTACGCGTATTCTGTTATATCATGCTTGGTGCCCAGAATCACCTTTTGACTGGAACTGAAAACGAACGATTGTTTTGAGTCTTATCTTTGTAAGATTTTAGACTTTGAGTCACCACAGCATATCAAGAGCTCAAATGTTTCTTTTCTTTTTTATATTTAATAATGATAATAATTAAAAAAATATTCCTCAGCCGGCCTTCCTGCAAGGAGCGAGCTAATAAATGCAGTGCTATCCACTGGTGAGCTAAGTCCCGCTAGTTGGTCGGGGGCTCCGCAATTTTCGATTTTTTTCTGTTAGGGGGCTCCGCGAAAAACTTTTTATACAACGAGGGGGGTCCGCAAAGTTTCGAAAAGTTGTTATAGGGAGCTCCGCATTCAGATAATCAAGCGGGAAGATAGCCCAGCACTGGTGCTATCATAATTTTAATATTAATAATTCCCAGCCTGGCTCCCTGCCGGGCAAGATGCCGACACGGGCGCAGATCGAAGCGGCAATCGAGACGAATAGAAAGGCCATGAGGGACGACTATCAGGGAGTGCAGGAGGTCAATTCGTGGTGAGTACGGTAGGATTCGGCGATCAATACGGTAGTAGGAACAGCTAGCGCAAGTGGAAAATTCGTGGTAAGTGAGGGATTATTACGGTAGGATTAGAGCAAGAAGTTGAATTAGCTGTAAAGATAGTAGGTAATGAGAGATGACTACCAGGGCGGGCAGGAGGTGGATTCGTGGTGAGTAGTACGGTAGGGGTTACGGTAGAAGCATTGGGGGGTACGGTATGGATAGGTAAAATTAGAAATGGATTACGAATGCATATCTTATTATTGGAATAAAAAAAATTGAAAACGAGACATGTTGAGTTCTTGCTGCATGGAGTAGTCATTACTAGGTCAATTCGATGTGAGCTAATCATCGGTTGTCGTAAGGTATACAAAATATTTGCCAATACCTGAGACTGTGCATTAGTGCTGCAAGGAATGCATGTTTGTCTTGTCGGATGGTGAATCTGATTTGATGGTTTCTTCCAATGTACCAAGCAATTATTCATAATTAATTCTCTCCAACCGACTTAGTCTGTGAATTGGTGTTGCATTGGGCGCATAACCATCTTGCTGACTTTCTTTTATGATAGTCGTTCATTTCCTTCGTTACCTAAATATCCAAATAATTAGATAGTCCATCTAATAATTAATTCTTTCTAGCCAACTCGGCTTGTGCATCGGGCACGCCAAGTACACGCGCGTGGAGAGCGTCGGAGGCGGGCACACGGCGTACGGCAGTGGACGGGTGAGTATCATGGGTTGGGGGTGAAGCAGGAAAGGGGCGGGCTGGGTCAGCTTGCTGTTGTCGGCGTACGGCAGTGGAAGAATGCGCATTACGAGGTTCCATGCATTGTCAAGAAGGGGTTTAGAAACGTCGTTTGAGAATGACAACGGTGGCGAAAACATTGCTTTTGATAGCTCGGTCGGTAGTAAAAATTTGTGGTGAAGCACGAAAGGGACTGGCTGGAGCAGTACTCTGTCAGAATCTGTATTCCTGTATTTGGTCATTCATAAATACCCAGAAATTTTGAATATCGACCATGCTATTTATTGATAATTATCATTGATCATGCAGGGCAGCCACTTCACGAACAACAGGGACAGAGGCCAAGGAGGACGGTTCTCGTACAACAATCAGGGATACGGTAAGTGGGCGGGGCTTATTGTTGGTACACGCTCATTTGGGAAAATCATTGTGACTGAAATATTACAAACTTTAAAAAAGTTGTGGGGCGAGAATTCACCTGGTATTCCGTTCCATTGATTTGAGTCGGGTTTTTTTTGTTGTAATGAATTGCCACCAATCACTGGCGCATGTGCCCTTGCTGATGATTATGTGACCACATGAAACCTGCTGGCCACTGGTTCTCGTACAACAATCAGGGATACGGTAAGTGGGCGTGGTCTATCGTGAGCAAAAGATGATCTGGCTTGTTAGAAAAAAGACAAACTTTCTATTACAATTATGATCCAGGTAGAGTATATGCATTGTCCATGAAAGTGTAAAAGTGCGGGTATAGTACTTTGTCGGAGGGCCTGGATTTGGTGATTTTTATTGAAGCCTAAAAATACTATGACAACATTGATGAATGCCCACTACAGGCACGAACTCGGGTGGCTGGCGATCGCAGAGGGGCAGGTAGGCAGATTTTTAAAATAATTAATTAGTTTTTAAACATTTTAACAATTTTAAACGATTAAATTCTATGTTCAAATATGTAACAGTAATATCCAGGGGCTTCGACAACAACGGCCCGGACGGAAACTGGCGCAGCGGCGGCAGCCGCAGTGAGCAGCCGAGTCAGCAGAGCACAAGGAGCGATAGTGAGTGCGCGGGGCCTGAAAGGGGCGGAGCCAAGGGGCGGGGCTTGAAACGTGAAATGTGCTGGTGTCAATGCATTGTGAGTGGGCGGGGCCTGCGGGACGGGGTCAGAAAGTGGGAGGAGCTTGTTACTGGGGGCAGGATGAAGAACCCGCCTCTTATGATTCTTCATCCTTACAGCCCAGTGTGTGGCATGATCCATGTGGGTGTCGATGCCCTTGTGAAACATGAAAACGACGGCTGAATATTCATTCATTCATTATTTATGCCGTTATTTATTTATTTATTTTATTTTAATTCGTTTTGTTCATTATTTGTTCAATGTTCAATGAATGTTCGTTTTGTTCAATGAATGAATGAATGAATATTGCAGACCCGACCGAGAAAGTAGTGCTGTCCGCGGTGATCTACACTCCTCGAGGTATTTTAATTAATTATTTAATCAGACAATTGTGTCAATTATTGATTAATCTCTGATGTAGGTCTGATGATTAATTATTAATATTTTAACTTATTATTGTAAAATTATTAATTATTATTGAAATTCTAATTTTTCTTAAGGTCTGGTGATGTCGAAGCTGGAGGAGCAGAAGTACTTCGAGGGCGATTGGGTGTCGTTTGATAAGGTGAGTAAAGGTGGATTAGTGATTAATACAGGAGGCAAACCCTCTGTTGGTAAATATCAACATTGAGTCTCGATATCTTATAAGCGATTGTGAAGTAAGCCTATTTTGAACAAAGGTACGTTATCGCTTCACACCGATGATCATAGGACAACCGTAATATGTAATAGATTGATGTAATCTCGGTATACATTCGATTGACGAGCTACGGTAGTTGTTTATCGGTCGAAAGATTACGGTAGTCTATCGCCTTTCTTTACAGACGATGAAAACGGAGTACACGTGCTCGCTCGAGAAAGCGGGCCGCGGCGCGTACCTCCCCTACATCCTGCAGCACCGCAAGATGCCCGACGGGTACGGTGGCCGGTGCAGAAAGCCGAACGGCAAGACGGGCGTGTGGGGCCTGCAGGTGAGGAGTATGGTAGGGTACTGTAGTAGTGTTGTATGAAAATTATGACTTAGTTCAAGAAAGTTTATGCGAGGTTTGGAGGCTGTAAGGAGAGGAGTACTATTGGAGAATTGAGCCTTATCGCACAACATTAGGATAGTTGCATGCCAGGATTCTGGACCAGGCAGTGGGTATGATTGGAAAGCGAGGAGATCAATGACCAAAGATCAAAGACCAAAGATCAACTCTCTTCAGGTGATGGTACAGGCGGAGTACGGGTGGCTGCGGGCGAAGCAGTGGTGCGAGCCGGCGTTCTTCGGAAAGATCACCTGCAGTGATATGATGTGAGTGAAACAGAGATCGGGCGGGTTCATAATTATTCAAACATTATTTATTCTTGCATTTGTCTGTCTAGCCAAGATATAGCACCTACAGTGATATGATGTGAGTGCGAAGCGGGGATCTAACTGGCCTACAAGGCCAAATCAAGATGCGCGGTGCAAAGGAAGGGGCCTAGGTCAAGACGCAGAGGAGATGGGAAGAGACGGGAGAGGAGCGAAAAAATCTCGCGTATGTTACTCTCACCCTCTTCCCTTCCCCACCGTACTTTCCCTAGATTGCACAGGGGAACAGCTTCCCAGAAATTGTAGTTTACGCCTTCTTTAACAGAGGAATATCGGTTCCCTTGCGCCTGATCATGTTCAGAGGTCAATTACTCATGTCATGAAACTTGAATTGTGGCGTGCTTTTACACATTTTGAAGGTTATTGGGCATGTTGTGGTTAGGTTTCGTATTATTCTCTCTGTTTTTGTGCAATGGTGGTATGATTTTCTCTAATTTTTGTTCAAATTTGGCTAAAAATGTGGCATGCATAGGTCCTTTTGAGGGTAGTATTTGATCTCTGATCATGTTACATGAACCATGTGGTGCATAAAACCCACGGGAAAAAATCATACCTAATGTGTTCGTCTTTTTTTCATAAAATATACTTCCTTTCAATACTTAAAACGCGTTCTCTGTAAGAATGCAGGAAGGGCTGTCCAACTCTTGAAAATGTTCGCCAGAAGCTCAAACTTTGGCTATGAGACCCCTAGGGGCATGATATTTGATTTTTGAAAAAAAAATTCAAAAAAGTTGATCTTTGATCTTTGAAAAAAATTTTGGATTTCGGTATCGTGTGATAGCTCATTCGAAAGAGCATCAAAAATTATGTCTAAACCCCAAAGGAAACTTATTTTCATCAAGATTCAAAAAAGTTACACCTGAAAATGTCTACTTTTTGGCCATTTTTCGAAATATCGATTTCGTCGACCATGTTCCAATTGCGGCCCCATCCCAGGAATCTCATGTAAAGTGCAGTTTGTATTGTAGAAAATGATAGAATAGTTTATTTTGAATTATTTTGGTGCGCGAGTACCGTAATCAGCGCCCGACTGAGGCATACTGTGGTGGTTGGTTCGATCCCGGCCGGTGCACTAATCTTTTGCCGGATTTTTATTTTGCACGAAAAGCAAAAGTAACTAATTTTTCTTAGTCTATTGGGTGTTTAGCATCAAAACAGAGTGGTTTGAGCATTGGAAACGTTCCTACCTTGATTTTTCTCGACCCACTTTTTTCACATAAGGGGGGACCCTTATGTGAAAAATGATGGTGGTGGTCATGCGATATTTTGAAAAAAAAATTTCTTTTCAATGACAAGACAAGTTTTTCCGAGGTACTGTAGATGAAATATGGTAAGAAATTTTTATTTTTTTCAACATGACCACCACCATCATTTTTCACATAAGGGTCCCCCCTTATGTGAAAAAAGTGGGACGAGAGAAATCGAGGTAGGAACGTTTCCAATGCTCTAACCACTCTATTTTGATGCTAAACACCCAATAGACAAAGATAAATTAGTTACTTTTGCTTTTCGTGCAAAATAAAAATCCGGCAAAAGATTAGTGCACCGGCCGGGATCGAACCAACCACCACAGTATGCCTCAGTCGGGCGCTGATTACGGTACTCGCGCACCAAAATAATTCAAAATAAACTATTCTATCATTTTCTACAATACAAACTGCACTTTACATGAGATTCCTGGGATGGGGCCGCAATTGGAACATGGTCGACGAAATCGATATTTCGAAAAATGGCCAAAAAAGTAGACATTTTCAGGTGTAACTTTTTTGAATCTTGATGAAAATAAGTTTCCTTTGGGGTTTAGACATAATTTTTGATGCTCTTTCGAATGAGCTATCACACGATACCGAAATCCAAAATTTTTTTCAAAGATCAAAGATCAACTTTTTTGAATTTTTTTTTCAAAAATCAAATATCATGCCCCTAGGGGTCTCATAGCCAAAGTTTGAGCTTCTGGCGAACATTTTCAAGAGTTGTGCACTGCACCTCCTGAAGCACTGCGCGCTTACGGAGAACGCGTTTTAATTCTTCCCCACTTCAGGCAGCGCAAGGCGGCGGCCACGCTGGCGGAGCAGAAGATGGGCTGGGCGGAGATGAGCGACGAGCAGAGGGTACGGTAAAGAAGGGGGAGGGGAGTACGGTAGATTGATCGGAGAAGTACGGTAGAGGAGAGAGATAGAGTAGTTAGAGTTGGGGAACGGTAGCATGGTTGAATATATATATATGTGTTTTGTCTTGATATAGGAATGGGAATTAGATCAGTTCTGTTATAATGTTTGCTTTAAAATTTAAAAATAAGAACCAGTACGATCCCGGGCGCACTATGACGTTAAGACATCTGGAATGTGAATCTAACCGATAGTTGCTGTGTATGTCAGACAATAATTCAAATTATGTAATTTTCACACATCACTCTGTCCGCTCCTTCTTTGGGACAGACATATCTGAGAGTATAGTCAAAAAAAAGAGTGTGTGATACCGTAATCAGTCAATTGCGTGCGAACTACCGTAGTCTCCTTGTTTTGTTGCAGCCATCGATACAATTATATAAAAAAGAGAGCGATAACTGAAAGAGCGTGAAAATAGAGAATCTGGTACCGTAATCTGGTCATTGATTAATTGTGCGATCTACCGTAATCTAATCCTCTTTTCGTTTCAGGACGCAGTGCTCGTGAACGTGTGGGTGGGCATGGACCTGCACGGCAACTTTACGCAGATGCCCGGCATGGAATTCCCGAGGGCATGCAAGTGGGAGGTACGATAAACGGGGTTACGGTAGGGGGATGTACGATAGTTTCTTACACTGTAAGTTTGATGCTCCGCTCAAATCGTTGTAGAACCAAATCATCCATTTTTATGATAATTTTGAAACGCGAAAGTCGTGGTGTGATGCGATTTGATTTTTCATGCAATTAGGCTCTCATTCACCTTTGTAACAAGCGATTTGTGGAACAATTGTTGAACGACTGTTATCGACAAATCATTATTTCTCCACGGAACTTTCTCGTTATCTAAACCCTGTGAAACATGAACATTGCGATTTTTTTCGGGGGTAAATTATTGGTTTCATGGACAGCCGCAACGGTATCATCTCCCCATGGCCCTTTCTTGTTATGTAAATCCCGTGAAACACAAATTGCCCAAGTTGCAAGTTATGAAAAAAATCAAACTAATTCAGGTGAAAGACCTGCCCACACACGAGTTCATCCACGACCTGCCACTGGACAAGGCGAGAGCGGCCGGAGCACTGCCAACGATTGTATTCTGATCTTTGATCTTTGATCTTTGGAGTTTTATCTTTGATCTCTAAATCAGATTGCTCCGTTGTATTGTAAAGATGAGTTAGAGAATAGTGGGATAGTAATTGGGTCAGTTTTACAGTCGTTTTAGTTTGTGCAAATAATTTGTCTCATAATGATCTCCCCGATTTGTAAGGTGTAATTTATCTGGTTCATTGTTTTCATTGTATCAAGCATGATTTTGAAATACGCTTGTATTGCACTGCGATAGTCTCGCTTGTAATTTGCGATAAAGAGTCATAATAAATACAAGGTGTTCGATGGAAAGTAATCTCGTTCATGTTATCGATTCTTACTTGGATGCTTGCTTGTTTATTATTTCGAAATTTAAATATTTTAAATTTAAAAAATAGTATTTAAAAAAATTGCAGTAGATGCACGACGGGCAGGAGGAGGATGAGGAAGCGATCGTACAGGTTTATCGATTTTTAAAATTATTTTGTAAATACGAAACTGTGGACACCATTGGAGGGAAATCAAGCACGCGAGTATTTTGCAATCGTGTGGATTTTGTTGAAGAATCGGAAAGTCGATTGGAAGTTTTTTTTGATTGATCTCAGTATGACTGAATTTCGCCGTTGCCCAATGAAATATGCTATTTGTGAAGCGTGAATGTTCCATTTTTCCAAAGACTTGCTTTGCTCATTAAATCCGTTCTAACAGTATTCTTGATAGACTCAGGAGCTTTATTTATTAATTATGTTATTAATTAATTACATTATTTTGTCAGGAAATGTGCGCATCGCTACTGGAGCGCCTGCTCGTCTCTTCACGCGACTTCGAGCGACACTGGACGACTACGGTAGCCGAGGCACTCGAGCGGAGCCAGCAGCAGAGGTACGGTAGGATGGGGCTGGATTACGGTAGTATCGGCTCATGGTAGACGAAGGGCTGAAGATGAATCAGCTGATGTATAGTAGTAGAGGATACGACGCATTATCGATTTTTTTGCATTAGAAATAAGGTGATTACGGTATTGTAGCACTTGTGTGGGATGAAGCGGTGTACAGTTAGTGTGTTTTCAAAAAGAATCAAGAAACGTAACAGCATTCTGACACACGGCCCTTTCTTTATGCAATCGCATTGGAACCTCAGAGTGGCGGGTGCGACGAAACTTGAATTCATAGTTTGAAAGTTGGAAAAAATAGTTCTTGCAGCCCGCCCGACGCCCACCGAGCGTGCTTCGATGGGCTGCAGCAGCTGCGGCTGTCGCAGCAGAGCGCTGCAGCCGATGCAGCAGGCGAGCTGGCTGCAGTGCTGGAGGAGACGATCGGAGTGTTCGAGCGAAGCGGTAAGAGAGTTGAAGGTTTAGGAGGGCGTGTTTGGAATGGATTATTGCTTCGAGGAGCGTATGGTCGTCGTATCGTAGTCATTTGCCCATGGCATGAGGTCTGCCCTCTCCTAACTCAGCGTTATTAGATCCTCCCTTGGGGCTCTAGTTTTAATGACATTAGTTTTAATGCGATTTTGCTTGATTTTCGATTTTTCTATAATAAAAATAGTTATAATTATATTTGAGTCTCGCTGGCGCAGCTGCACTGCGAGCCGGGCACGCCGAACCGCGACGCAACGACGATATTCGACTGCCGGAGGGTGGTGGGACGAGTGGTCGAGAGACAGGGAGGAGGAGAGGAGCAGCAGGTACGGTAAGGGTAAGGGACGGGGGTACGATAGGCTGCTGTCGAAGGTTTTTTTGTTGTTGGTGTGATCGGTGAAGTGATGTAGCACCAATTAGTTGTATGTTTCACCAGTGGTATGTCATGTTAGCGCGGTGTGGCGAAGATAGTGCATGCGTCCCACATAATCGTTACACTAAACAGTGCTATTGCGACTGCCGGAGGGTGGTGGGACGGGTGGTCGAGAGGGAGGGAGGAGGAGGAGGAGAGGAGCAAGTATGGTAAGGGGATTACGGTGGATTTGATGTGATCGATGAGTGGCGGAGATGTAGGAATGTTAATTGCTGGTATGGGCTCGGCTTGCTTAGCCTACATTTATTTGCTGTTTAAAAAATTGAACGGAAGTGAAGTGGAAAACTATCACCAACTAGTTGGATGTTCCACCAGCGTTATGTATGCACATACCTGTGTTGCTAAGATAATTTATCCACGATTGATGAGAGCTAGACAAAATAATATTTTGATGAATCGCGAACCAATTCCGAATCTGGTTATGAATCAGAAAGAATTACTTTTAACTAACTTCTTCTTGTTCAATTACTCGGGAATGAAACTACTGACTGAAATAACTCGTGATAAACATTATCTGATCAAGTATAGTAATCTTTACAGGTGGTGGTGGCGCTGCGGCGGCTGACGCAACTGGCGCGCACACTGGGCGGCCGACTGACGAGGTACCAATTGGTTACGGTAGTTTGATTATTGATTGGTTACGATAGCTTGATTATCGAGTCTCTTCGAGTGAGATTAGAGCGGTTACTGTAGTTTTAAGTTATATTATAGACAGGAAACTGTTGTTTACAGTAAGTTTGGCTATTGATTGGTTACGGTAAGTTGGAGCAGTTTTGACTGACAGTCCATCGTAGCAAAAGAGCTTAGTGATGAACGGTTACGGTTAAAGGTAAAGGTAAAGGTAAAGGTCATCCCGTTAATCAAGGCACTTGCGTCCTGTGGGAGATCACTGCAAGGCCAGGTTACGGTAGTTTAATGACTTATCGATTTCCTCTCTCCAGTCCGTACCACGTGGCGAACTCGAGCGTGCTGGCGGCCGCCGTGTGCGAGATGGGTGAGTGGGGGGGGGGTACGGTAGGAGGGGAATACGGTAGGGAAAGGAAGGATACAGCAGGATTTGAGTACGGTAGGGATGATAAGGATACGGTAGGGTATGGTGAAGATCGTATTCATTCATTCATTCATTTTTTATTCCGTCAGAATAATGTACATAAGAAGTGCGAGAGAGTTGACCAGAGACGGATGTCCGTCGACATTGATTGTATGTCTATGATGTACAATCTATGATGATGATATGATGATAATGTATGATGATATGATTGATATGATTGATGTACGGATGGTATTGATATGATCGTATTGAAATGGGGGGCAGGAAATGGGGGCAAATGGGGGTAAGTAAATGTGGCGCAACCCGAACTCACATAGTGTATTGTTAGCATGTTCCAGAGAGTATTTTTTTTAAAGATGACCACTTTCGCACTAACTGACTTCAACTCGCTGTCCCGGTCATTAAGTATTCGTGAAACAGAAATGTAACTGCAATTGAGCAGTTAAAATATTTGAATATTCCTTCAAATATAGGAACCTTGAATTAGTTGTTTTCACAATGGTTAACAAGCAAAAATTTGCGTATTTTATTGTTCCAGTCTCATTGCCGTTTCGTGGTTGAGTTAATGTGGCATCAGATTGGTAATTATAGTTCAGTTCTGGCATTGATCATAAACATCCACACTCTAATTACATGCTTTCGTGTACTTAAATTTGCAAGAAAAATGTATGCACTGCAGGATTCGAACTGGAGGAGCAGCTGAAGGGCAGTGAGGGAAGGCGGCTGAGGAGGGCACTCGAAGCAATGAATGAGAGAGTCGTGGGAGGAATGAGGGAGGTCGGTTGATGATCCATTATTGATATCAAGGTAAACGGTAAGACTGCTATGAATTCCGGCTTGTTGGATAAACGAATTTTTCTTCGATTCCGAGGATAAAGGGTTCTAGTCTAGTTTTAGGGCCGGTGTAGTTGTGGAGTCATGTTGAAATTTTCCTAAATTCTTAGTTGCTCGCCGCCACTCGACCTACCGCCGCGCCGGCGGCTACCGTACCCGCGTCGCCGTATCGATCGAGTTCGGTGCCCGGGCGAAAGCCGGTCCCGGCCAGAAGAACTACCGTATCGGGCAAGCAGCTGCAGGGAGGATACGGTAGTCGATCGCCCGGCTTCCTCATGCCCACGGAGCTGAGAGAGGTGAGTGAATATCGATTGACTGGTCGATTATAGATTGGCAAGTAACTATCCGTAATCCGCCTTTTTTGAGATCTAGAAAAAGAAGATGAAAGGTATTGCGTAAACCAACCTAGGGTGCAGTGTTCTGTTTTTATTTATATTTTTTTAAAAGTTGAATCGTACGCATGCATCGGGGAGTTAGCACCGCAACACGTATGAGGTATGGGTGAAACAGGAATAAAATTGGTTCTAGTAAAATCGAGATCAGTGAAGAACTAGTGAGGAACGGTTGCTGCGGGTATGGAGTAGGCGTGAAACGGGAAATTGTCAGTTGCTAGGAAAGAAGGGGAATGTTTGAGAGCCAATATCGGAAGATTTACTAATTGGTGCATGAAGATGTGAGTAAGACGAGGAAGGGAAGCACGAAATGACGAGATCATTTGTAGGACCACTAGGCGTGGTTCATCTGCGGTTGTACGATTCTTCCAGGGTGTATCAGAATTGTTGGACACTGCCTATAGATGTGGAATTGGCTGAAGGAGAGGCGTCGGCTGTTAAGGTGATGCTGCGATGTGGCGAGAGTTGAAATTAGTTGGAACTGTTGCGATTTGTTCTAGTATTTCTAGGTGCACAGGAGGATGAACAAGTGTTCTCAAATATAAGAGAGGTGATTAGTGGCTGCGGCCGCGATTCACCTTGCAAAATAGGATTAGAGAGTGTCTTATTTTGCGCGACCAGGATATCTACATATAGTATAATGAGCAATGGGTGTAACCAAAGATCTATGGGTCATCAAATGCCGTATTTTTGTACTGTGTTAGTGTATCATGTAGTGCATGACGTGTATTGAGGATCCATTGCTTTAGAAGAATTTTACAGTGTATCAATGAATGTTGAACCTGAGTTTTGACGGGTGATTTCTTTCTTACCAATTCCCGCTTGCAGGCGCGCGCCAAGCTGCCGTCCGTGCCTACAGCAGAGTCGCGCTATCGAGGAAGGGAGAGGGATCGGAGGGAGGGAGAGCGAGGAGAGGAGAGACGAGAAGATAGGAAAGATGGAAGGGACGGAGGAGCAGGAGGAAGGAATCGATTCGTGGTCAAGCCTGGTGAGTAATGAGTTTCATGGGTGGGTTGAAGGGAGGAGGGGAGGTGTTGTCTGATTGTTCCGCGATTTCGAATTCTTTAACAAACAATGATGAATTAAAAATTAGTTGGTGAATTCATGGCGCGCGTGATGGTTAGGATTTTTGGGATTGGAATGTGAATAAACAAATTTTAAGAGAATTCTGGAAAAAAGGAGACCCACATTGGTGAATCGGTGTTGCGGGTGTTATTGACATAGCCAGAGAATTGATTTGGTTGATCGTAACCTCGAGAGAAGATATCATCAAAAAATACTATATCGATTGTTATTTAGTACTCATTTTGGTTCACGATTCTAGTCCAGTCAAATTGGTGATGCATCGTTTCGTTAAGAAATTTGAGAAAGTTCAACAAGTGATGCGGATTGGAGGCATTGTTCTAAAATAAATTATCTTAATTGTTTAATTAATTAGTTATCTAAGTCGCAGACCCTCACAGTCACCGCTGATAAATATGCAGTGATAACACACTAATAAATCTTGATTATCAATTAGCAGAAATTATTTATAAAATTAATTAATAATCATTTACCTAATTGTCAGACCCTCACTGTCGCCGTGGTCGGGAGCTGGCTGCGATGGAGCAGAAGTGGGGAGGGATACTGCAGGGAGAGAGCGCCTTCCTGAGAAGTGCACTGAGGGATGAGAGGACAAGGGAGACGGCGGAGAGGTACGGTATCGATCGAGTGGCGGGGGTACGGTATCGATCGAGTTGTGGGGGTACGGTAGTTGGATTAGATCACCAATTCATTTACTCTAGAGAACAACGGTAGAACGATGCAGCAGCCGAATGTATAAACATAGTTTATAATTGATTTGACTACTGTCTGGAGGGTACGGTTGTTCCCTGGCTGTAATGTTGCCCATTGCAGACTGGCTCGGGACATCACGAAGGAGGTGCTCGATGAGCTCGCGAAGAAGAAGAAGGTACCGTAGTCAGCCGGTGGATACGGTAGTGCTCTCCTCCTTTTCCATGATCTCTCGCTTTTGCCTGACTTCTCTCTATTTCCCGTACTCCCTGCTGTTGTCAAACCGGTGAGAGAGACTGTACTAGTATTGATTTGAGACCGAAATACGGGTTATCGTCTCTCCATTTCGCACACTTTTTGGCCACTCTGGCCAGAGCACGTGAAATGATAAGATAATAGCTCGTGTTTTGAACTCAACAGAGTGCTGTTGATTGTTCGCTTAGGTTACTGTGTTATGCAATGTTGTATGTACGTCATTTATTTGTTATTATTATTATTATTTTATTATTTATTCAATTTATGAACTGAGTGATCTCGATTTTTGTTGCATATCTCAAATTTTGATTTCAAGCTGCCAAGTCTGTCGATGATTTGTGTGAATTACGTGATAAACCTGATTTCGGATTACGCTTTCGCGTGGCTTCTATTGTTGTGTCCATTCACACAGAAAGTTGAAGATACAAGTGATCGTCTCTTCATCTCACGTTATCTATCGCCGGTCAGAGCGACGAGATAGTGTGTGAACTGAAGAGACGATTCTAACTTTTCACTCATTCGTTCATTCGCTTCGTTTTCGCGAAAGGCTGAAAGTTTTCTGGTCTTCTCTTTTCTCTCTTTTTGCTCCGGGCTCAATTAGACAAATACTCTGAAATTCACAGCGCGGCGAGGGCGAGACTAAACCAATTGGGTTTCCGGGAAGGAATAGCTTCTCGTCTCGCGCGGCTCACTCGCCTCTCCGGCCGGTGAGAGAGTGTGCGGAATGGAGAGATCTTGTCAAGCCTAGGGGAGGGACGAAGGGGTCTCGCTAGCAAATCTTTTTGCTGTCTTGCTGAGCCTTGCTCTCTGTGCTCTATCTTGCTCCGATGTCGTTTGTATTGAATCTTTTATCTGCGAGTTTGCTCTTTTTATGTCCGAGGTGCAGAAATTGTCTCATTTCTACGAGCCTATCCTATTTCGCATGCATTTAAAATAGAGACAAGTCCGTTTGGGCATCACTAAAGTGCAATCTCATCTTTGTCGCGGTCTTTGCTTCCGTTTCGAGTCTAGCAAAGGACCTCTCGTTTTCGCTTGTTATCTCTACTGAAAGGAAGGTTTCCGTAGTGTCACAATCTCTTTTTCCTCTCCACATTTCCTATGCTTTCTCGCTCAAACTAACCGGCGAGAGAGCATCCAAAATGGAGAGATCTCACAGCTTTGGGCCGCGATTCGGCGGCTCTTAGAAGCGATAAGGCGGGTAGGGGTTTGACACTTTTCTCTCGTCGGAGAATCACGGGTCAAAGAGTCGCCCATTGTTCGCAATTTTTTTGATTATTTGTCCCGTTTGGAGATACTATTGCTGGAGATAATAGCTACACTGGTTTTGTAAATACCTGAAACTTACCCATTTTTGTTGAGATTTCGATGCATTTATCGATACTACTTCACTTGTCAGGATGAAGAATCTGCCTCTTCATGGAGATCCTCATCCTGCCTACTCTAACAATTGTGCTGTTCTCTGGCCGATAATGATTTTTCAAAACATCCTTCCTATTCAATAATTATTGTTGAAGCGATTCCAAATCAGGAAGAAGTGAAACATACAAAATTATTATTCTCCTTCACATTTCGCTAACGCGCATTTCATTGAATTTCTCCTCCATCGTTTGTTTTCTGTGGGTGACACAAAGCGGGATGACGAGAAATAAAAAAAAGAGATAGAGAGTGAGCCCCAAGGGAGGATCTAATAACGCTGAGTTAGGAGAGGGAGAGCCAGAGATGCTAGGGGACAGGGGACTGATTGCTTGCTGCGTTTTTTTGTAGGTTTCCTCTTCTTTGTTGATATTTGCAGTAATATAGTTTCTCTGAATGACGATTATGCATTTTGAATTCGTTTCTGCAATATCCACCGTGTTGTAGACGATGCTAGAACGTTGCGAAACCGCAATCACTAATCAGTTCAACAATTCCTCTCTGATCAGTCAGTTCACTAATCTCCTCCTCTGTTGTTAATCTGCTCGTTTCTTGTTCATCTCAGCTGTGGCGGTTTCACTTACTCGCTTCTTTTCTTCTCTATTCGTCTCTCATCTCTGCTTTCCACTCTCGATAACAGGGGTTGAAAGGTGGCTTGTTTCTCCCTCTTTCTCAGGTTGCAAGTGCCAGAAATGATCAAATTAGTCTCTAATGAAGACGGATCGCATTTTGATTGCCAGCTGGCGGATATTTACTTGTTTTCTCTAGTTCTCTATTTCTTCCTCTCTGCTCCCCACTCTCGACTCTCGTTTATCAGGGGTCGATAGGAGGTTGCTTCTCTTGCTTTCGTCACTCGAGAGTGGAGGGATGCGTTGGTTCATCAAATTCGCGTGTCGTTTCGCTGTTTAGAAACATGGGCATAAGCATAGGTACACTGCGTTTTCATCTGCCGCATCTCAGTTAGAAAGTTTTGAACAAATATGTTGATTTTTCTCCATCGCTAATATTTTCTTTAATGTCATCAAAAATTCCTCTCCGTTCTGTTCACATTAGTGACATGGTTAACTGTGAACATCTGGGCCTCTGACTCATGCCTCATTTTCCTCAGTCAGAGCAAGAGCTTGCATCGGGCCAACTGTTGTGTTCTCCCTTCACTTCTTGCGTCATTATCGCTTTGTTTTCTAACGAATACATCGTCTCTGAACCCTATCATGAGCAAGAGCAAGACGAGATAATGTGACGTGATTTTCCAATGTTTGTATATTTTATGTGATAATGTGACGTGATTTACCAATGTTTGTATATTTTTGAGTTTTTCTTGATCGATTTCCCAATACTAGAGGATCACAAACTTGAACATGGGGCCCTCCCCCTCCTCCTTCCCCTTCTCCCATCCTCCCATTCACTCCCTCTCACACGGCTTCTGTACACGCGAAGCTTCTCGTTGACAAACGGATGAGCTCGGGCACTCTCTCCATTTCGCACGCTCTCTCGCCGGCTAGAGCAGGCGAGAGAGCAGGGGAATGAAGAGTGTTAGAGAAGGGGGAGATGGTCTCTTCACATTCCCTGATCTCTCGCTAGCTTTGACAGGCGAGAGAGCATGCAGAAAGGAGAGAATGAAGAGAATACAGTTTGACGGATGAGAAGGGGAATGAAGAGGCAAAAAGCCACATGAGTAGGCCTGTTCAAATGGAGAGGTTTTCTCTTCAATTGAGAAGCTCTCATTGGCCGTTGAGAAAGTGCATAGAATGATTAGATGGGTTCCTCATTTCATTTCCCAACTTTTCTTACAAGGCATGGAATATTCATGAGTGCTTCTCGCTTCATTTACGCGTGCTCGTTTGTGTTTCATCCATTCATTATCTTCTCATTTGCTTGTGCATTTTTCACTGGTCGATAGCTTCCGGATGAAAAAAAAGTTCGCTCTTAGATCTTTGCCGTTTCTCTGACTTGATTTTACTGCTCCTCAACCATTTCATAGCCTCATTTCCCCTCACGATTTCCTTCGCATTTCCCTCCTTTAGAGTCCTTTTGGCCTTCTTCCATGAAAACTGAGAGGGGAAGCCCAAATGGCGCATGGGGATATCAAGTTTCCTGGATGTCGTCGATCGTTGATCTCCTCGTTTCGAATGTTCTCTTGCGGGTCAGAGCCAGCCAGAGAGCAGACGATATTGAGAGAGCGCAGAGAAGCGATGGAAGTAGTAAGGCGCGCTAGAGAGCAGGGGAAAGCGAGAGAGCGGCGAGTGCGTTAGAGCGCGTTAGAGATTGAGTAGAAGTGGAGGTGCAGAGAAGCAGGAGGTAGAATAGGTGGGTGCGTTTTGTCTTTCTATCTCTATCTTTCACTCTATCTCATGCGATGACATTTCTCGACTCGCTACTTCATTGATTGTGTGCCCGATTGATAAGTGATATTGACTGATCGCCTCCGTTTTGTAGTTTGTACCTTGATCTTTGATCCCTGATCTTTGTAGTTTGGCCGGCCGCCGAGAGCCTCGAGTGCCTCAAAAATGGGCAAGAACGACTACAACAGGTACTACTATGAGAACCAGAAGAATAACGCCGCCAGGTAGTGCATGTGTGATGGTGTGCGGTGTAATGGGGTACGGTAGGGGTACGGTAGCCCCTCGGGTATCGTCGATTGATGGTTGCCAGTACTGGGTCGGATGAGAACATTCGGATAACATGCTGGAGGAGAACCACAAGACCATCGTTTCCGTTTGGTTCTGACTTCTTGACTTCTTGACTGACTTGGTTCAGAACTACTGAGAGCATACAGGAAAAGGCGTAAACTTCGAATGTTCTCGTCCGACCCAGCGGTGCCGTAGAATGCGATCGATAAAAAGCCCTGGCGATAACGCTTGCGCACGCTCTGCACGGAACAAGGGCGGTGGTGGACTGATCGTCTGATCTATCTCGCCCTATCTCTCATTTTGCGCTGACCAGCGAGAGATCAGGCGAAATGAAGAGACGCATTTTCAAATATTTTGACTTTTTTCATGGTGGTGGTGAATCATTTTGAGCACGGCTTGGAGCTTGTAGAGACTAGGAAATAGGTCTCACAGAGAGAAGAGTCCGTTTCTTCATTTCTCTTACTCTCTCAACGGTTAGAGTGACGGGAGATTGTGAGAATTGAAGAGACGGGTACTTCACCCTACTTGTAAATAATTGCGATCTGTCACTTCCAGATATGGTTATGCGCCCGCGCCCTCAGCCCCCACGCTGGAGATCAATATAAATCAGGTAATCTACTTATTTTTTTCAATTAAAATGATTGTCGCTCGTTCATGACTTTTCTTCCGAAATTGACAATAAATAGCGAGGGATCAGGGGAAAGGAACTTCAAAGGGAGCGATAGCACTCTTTCTTCAGTCCGTTAGGGCGTGACAGTTTGTTCTATAGCAGACTCCTTTCTTGCTCGCTTAGAAGACGAAGAACATCTGTGATTCATCGGGTTCTTTCATTTTAAGCTAGTAGAGCTCATCATTTAGCTGATTGTCTAGCAGTATCAATCAATCGACAGTTCACTGCATGACATTACATTGCACCTACGCTGTTCGAGTGGTTTACATTTGGAGAAAAGAGTCGCTATGACAGCTGAAGAGCATTTTCAGTTATCTATTTAGCACGATCAATACACGCTAATCGCTATTTTTTTATATATATTTCACCGTCTAAAGACTGAACTGAATTGATTCTCTAGATTTACTTTACTTTTCTGAAATAAGTGAAACTCAACTAACACTCCGTTTTTGTAAGAAAATTGTCTTGACTGAGGGATTGCCCGTATTTCGATCTCTTCACTAGGGTGTGGTGACCGGGAACTGTGGCGATAAAAGTAACTGTGAAAGGAGAGAGAAAATAGGGAAAGAGAAGAAAGGAATTTGTGGGGAAAGAAAGAGAGAAGGAAAGATGTCAAAAGGTTAGGAGGAAGGAAGGAATGACGGCTCAGTTCTCTAATCAAATCAAATGGGAGCGCGAGAGGAGCACATTTATGATGAAACCCTGCCAATTTATGAGGTTTGACCTAATTTTGATTGATTGATGTAGGTAAGCTTGACAAGATTAAGTATGAGGCATTAGTGCGACTAATTGTATAAATAGGATTTAATTATTCAAAGGATTCAAGTGAAAATCGATACCTGTGATTCGCATTCCGTCTTCTAGAATACGTGAAACCCATTTGATTTGCATTCTACCCATTTCCGCTTTGTGAGAAGTTAGATACCGGGAATGATGCAATGCGGTTCTGATTGTGTTGTCAGTTCCATCTGAAGTAGGCCTAAAATAATGAAGTAGCCGCCTCCTCATTTCTCGGGCTCACTGTTAACGTGAAACGACGAGGAATGATGAGTCTTCACCCTGGCATCACTAATCTAAGAAAATAAACTTTGCATCATCAGTTTTTCGCTATTTGATCCGCCGAAGCTAGTTCTGTCGTGTAGTTGTAAGAAGAAAAAGAAGAAGCTCTAAGAAGATGTCCTCTAACCCTTACTTCGTGTATGTAAACAGAAACCCTTTGTACGCGAGGGTTTTGTCTTTCGCCGCACTTATCACATTCCGGTTTTTTGCTGTTCCGCTGAAATTCCTCCGGAAACCTACTTTTTTTCACGTTTCCGGATCGATTTTCGCTATTTTTAGGGTAGAACATTTGGGGGTGATTCACAATGTAAACATTGCGCGCGAGCGAGCTACCGTCTCATCTTTCCTTCTCTCTAACTCTCTTCGTTTCGCGTGCTCTCTCGCTTCGTCTAGTGGTCGAGAGAGCGCGTTCGAAGTGGAGAGAGCGAGAGCTTCAGTGTTCTCGAATCGCGCAGCTTCAGTCTGTTTTATCAGACGCTAGTGAATCATCAGTGATGGGAGAATGGGGGAAAGGACAAAAACGTGGGTACCTCACGGCACTTAAGGCAGAGTATTGAACAGGGATACGGTAAAGATACGGTAGATCAAGGATCAATCGATATTGGTTACTACGGCAGAGAATTGGACATGGGTTCGGAAGACGGAGCATACGGTAGATCCGAGATCAATCGATAATATCGTACTTCCAGAACAATCCCGGATCCTCCATTTCTCCGGCCAATGGCAATCGTCGAGCGCCCTCTGTGCCCCCGCCCCCACCGCCGCCCGCTTGTGGAGGAGATTATGCACAGGTACGGTAGAATACGGTAGTTGAGAGAACGTTTTGATTGAGGAATGGCTTGGCATACGGTAGGTACATTTGAGGGAGCGTAGGGTAGATAGATAGGAGAATGTTTCGTTAGGTTTTTTTTGTCTATTTTAGAACGGGAAGAGTTTGAATGATTGAAAATGAATGCTACAATTAATCTTATCGAATGAGTGAAACATATGTAGTTAGACGCGCTTGCCTATTCTCAGTTGGAATCCCAACGTTGTGACTCGCACCCAACATCGTGTCGTGAACATTTAGTTTGCCCGAGAGATCAAAGATCAGTTCCTCCTACAGTACCTCTCAGTTCGCGATCAGTTCGGTAGTACTACGGTAGAATACAGTAACCCTAAGGTGCCCATGAGCCCTGCCAAATCGCCGGACCGGCCTCCGCCGCCGCCAAAGCTAAAAAAGAAGCACATCCAGGTTACGGTGTGACGAAATGAGCACGGTAGCCTCCGCTCAGTTGTCGATCGTCGTTGTTGTGCATGGTGCGCTACCGTATCCTGCCGCTACCGTATCCGTGAACCTATTTCAGCTTGAGGACCGCCGGGACCAGCATGCGCGGCCCCCGTAAAGTCATCGTTGAACCTGCGAATACCGCTCGTAAATTATCGATTTTTGCACCCACCTACCGTACCTGAGCGGGTACGGTAGCCTGAAGAATCGATTACACTGCAATGTCGCCGTCCGTTCTTGCTCCGTTTGTTGTTGCTTGCATGCGCTGATTGAAAAAAAAATCAATAAATGTGCCTTCCTTCGTATATGGGGCTTGCGGTGCGCTACCGTTTCCTCGGTTAGGGTAATCAATATCGATTTGCAGCCCTCCTACAATCCGATGTGGTTCGATCGATTTCCGCGGAGGGAAAATCGAGGAATGTTCCGGCTGTGTCTAGTGGAGTTCATGCTCGGATGTGAGTGATTACGGTAGCAATGAAGAGGATTTTCACGGCTTCGCGGGTGGAGCATGGCGCTGCAGTAGAAATATACTAATTTGAAGAAAATCACTTATCGTTAGATTCCTAGCGTGCCCCTACCGTACCCTCCTCAATTTCAGTGGTGATCTTCGCTGGCGGCGTGTGGTGTCTGCGGGACACGGCCGACTATTGCCCCTTCCACTCGGCCATCTGGACCAGCAGTGTGTACCTGATCAACGCGATCGTGGGTTCGGTGGCGGCCAAGGTACGGTAAGCTTGATCACGATAGTATAATGTAGCTAAATGTAAGGGATCTGTAGATCAGATCTAGGGACCACCACGTGATATGCAAATCACATATTCATGCCCCATGAAGTAGCTCATGTTGTTAACCAGGAGTATAGAATCATTTTTTGTGAGCGGACCACCCACGAAAAGCTAATAGTTTTCGAGAAAATCGCGACTTCATGAAAACATGATTTTCAAAAACGAGAGACAAAAATCTTTGAAACCTGCTAACTTCTGTTTTTGGAAAGGGCCGCGACTTTTGAAAGTTTTCAGTGATAGACTAAGGTTATGGGCACAAAATATCCAAAAATTAGCCAATTCTATAGTCTCCCGCGTTTTTTATATGCGATCAAAGATCAAACTCAAACTCAAACTTTGACGGTATGCAAATTTCGCGGGAGACTATAGAATTGGCTAATTTTTGGATATGATATGGCTGTAACCTTAGTCTATCACTGGAAAGTGTCAAAAGTCGCGGCCCTCTCCTTTAAACGAAATTAGAGCGCTTAAAACAAATTATTTACATTTTGTGACGTCATTTTTGAGATTCTTTTGTTTATAACAAGCGCGGGAGACTATAGAATTTTTTTAATTCTCTCAGAAAAGTTTGCTAACATGATGTACTAAACACCTGTGAAATCAGAATCTGCGGCCTTTTCCTGCCCTTTGCATAAATTAACATCGCGCGTGCTCACAAATGTAAAAATGGATGGTGGGCCCTAGATCAGATCACAAAAAGTGAGAGGCTCTGAATTCATGATACGAAGAACACGGTTAGTTACGAAAAAAAGCAATGGGCAATAGATAATTTTGATGAATGATTCGTCAGAATTAAGAAACAGTCTCTTCAATCCTGCCGTGATCTTACCGCGCACGAAATGAAGAGTCGCGTTCTTCATTATCGCAGCACTGATTTAGCCTAAACGGAAACGAAAATCGATATCCGTCTCCTTACCGTATCCTTTTCAGAGCGGCAATCCGAACATGTACTTGGCGCACCTCGTGCTCTCGCTCATCTCCTGCATGATGTGCGCCGTCTCAGGCATCCTGTCCGCCAGGTATACGGTAGTTGAGAGATACGGTGGAATGTTATCGATTAATGACTTTTTAAAGATACAGTTTCTTTTATTGTAGACAGATAAGGTAGCAAGTAATCGAGAACTTATTGTTTTTTAAAGCTACCTTAATAGTTGACAGACACGGTAGTTCGAGATCGATTACTGACTTTTTCGGATACAGTATCCACGTATTTCGTTTCAGGAACTGGACGCTCGTTGGCACGTACCACCACCCGCAGGTGTCCCGAGACGAGGTATCGATATATCCCAGTAATCTACCGTAAAATCCTGCTAGGATCCTACGGTTAGACAACCGTATTGCGTGTTAGGCCTACCGAAATCCTACGAATACTGTAGCCTACCGTACCCCCATCAATCGATATTCAGGCATTCTGTCTGATGGGCGAGCACGACCCGAGCAGGATCAGCTACATCTTCTCGCACATGGACCGATACGACTTCAGCAAGTGCCTCTGGCAGCTAAAGGTACGGTAGAGAGGGCGGATCGAGAACTGAGTGGGATCTGGTTAAGGGACGGTAGCATGGACTGGTTAAGGGACGGTAGGACTGTGAGAAAGCTGGCTGATGGAAGAGACTACGGTATCTCAATTAGTTCATGGGACGGTAGATCCAAGCAGCAAACGTGATGTAGTGGTACAGTAGAGCGATCGATATTGACCTTGCGAATACGGTAACTACAGTACCGCTCTGTTCCAGGTCGGCGTGGCCGTCAATTCGATTCAGTTCGTGATTGCCGCATTGGAAAGTGAGTTTATTTTCCAACTCTTACTGTCGCCAGGAAGAATTGATTTATCGATCGCAATTACAGTTTTCCTCAACTTCCTCTCCGCGATTCTCTGTCTCAAGCGAACATGCGGCAATTTGTAGAACAATAATCGAGACGACCTACCGTAACCCAGGCAATACTACCGTATCTCGCAGCCGTTTAAAGAGAGCCATTATTTCCCCGAGCGAAATCCATTGTGACCTTCGCCCCTGATCAAAACAGTCCTCCCCTTCCAGACCGGTGACTTCCTCAGAGCAATCGATTGTTTCCCCTGTCGATCCACGCATATTGTGCATTTTGTAGAGCTTACGATAATATTATTCCGATGTACTTTGACCTACCGCATACCGTGTGTTTGGACCTACCGCAGATGCGAAATTTGTTGTCTAAATTGTGCTATCAGTGTTGTGATAGGAGCCCCATTCACTTGTGAGAGTAAAGATTCGAACAATATTGACTTTATTTTTGTTAGTAATGAAGCAAATTTATTCGAAATCTGATCGTAAAAATCTGATCGTGTAACAACAAATCGTTTTCAGAATTAGTTCATCATAACACGAGAACCTTCTAATTAGAGCTAATTTATTGATTTTCATAACTGCCGAAGTGAATATCGACGGATATAAGAAATATTCATTTCCATAATAATGCAATGAATATTCTTTCAATTTTATTGATTCCGTCTCTTCCCCATTCTCACCGCATGCCCTCTTACGATGCGGTCGCTGTCCATTTTCGTCTCATTTCTAGCCGGAATATCGGCTCTGCTCGATCCAGGTACGCTGCCGGGTTCTGATTAGGATTGGCTAAACGATACTCTTAACGTGGCAGGCTTAGCTCCCCTTCCCTAGCTCTTCCCTAGTTGCGAGCGTCAGAGCATGCGGAATGAAGAGAGTGTTTCCGATTTCATGGGCATAGAGCGTAGGGGGGAGCTAAACCTGCCACTTTTAGAGTATCGTTTAGCTAACCCTAGTCCTGATCTTCCAAGGACCAGATACTCCGTTTAGACTCCCTCAAATCGACTGCTACTCTATTCGACAATTTTCTGAACTCATCCCGGAGTCTACTGGCAGATATTGGTAAGGAAATGTAGTAGGAGATAAGATGAGATCACTCGAAGAAGAAAGAGTGCACTTCATTTATTGTTGTCACTAGAGTTCGAAATACGGGTAACCGTCTCTTCATTTCACGTGCTCTCTCGCCGGTCAGAGAGGTGAGACAGTGTGCGAAATGATGAGACGAAGACCCGAAAACTGAAGAAAATGGGGGAATTCATTCAGATGCTCAATCGTGTCTGACCGCGCTCAAGGGCGAATTCAAGGACTTTGAATCAGTAGCGCAAACTTTGCTCGAATGCGGGCTGAACGCGAGCTCCCCGGCCTGCGGGAGCATCGGAGGTTCGCGGAGGATCAGAGATCAAAGATCAAAGTTCAAAGATCATTTCCGCAGCGATTCTGAGTGACCGCGGTCTGCGATTGCTGGACGCCTGGCCGAAGCTGCAGCCGGGCTTCCTCACCAAGGTTACGGTAGTCTGTGCTCCGAGGGATTACGGTATCTCTCTGCTCAGGGTCCCTTCTTCCTGTTGGGCGACTATGACGAGTGCGCCGCGCTCGGATCGGATACGGTAGGCGGCATACGGTAGTCGATCAATCGATACCGTAATCTCTCAATCAGACGGCGCCCGTCACACCGCCGTACGACTACTGTCGCGCGCATCTATCGATCGACGTGGGCGGCCAGAGCGTGCCCGCGGTCGCAGGTGCGTCGACTTTTGACCAGGCGACCTTTGGTATATGTCGCCACCAACTACACCACCAAATCACACCGCAGGCGTCTGCTTGCCGCGCGAGTGCGGCGACTACCTGCGGCGGCACCCGCGGAGCTTCTCCGGAGTGCCGGTTTGAGGAGCCGGAAAGTATGTTTCTTGAAGCAGCCGGCATTTAGGCATGGCTGGACGCGGCCGGATGGGCGGCGCGCGCACACTGGGCGGGCGGTCCGGCGGGGGCGGCGGGGTGGCGGTGCGCGCGCGTGGGCGCGGAAGCGGACTCACGGACGGGTGGAGCCGCGGCAGGTGTAGTCGCGGTGTGCGCCGCACTCGCTACCGTAGTCCTGTGCGGGAGCGCGCTCGATCGATGGAGGAGACGGCAGGTAGTATACAGTAGCAGGCAATTATCGAATGATCGATCTTTTTGAGAAGCACGAAGACTACGCCAGGCTGAGTGGAGCGGGCAGTGGGAGGAGGTGAGGAGGAAATGACGGGCAGATGAGTAATTTTCGAAAAACTTGCCCGAATAGTCCGCGGCATTGGTGCGAATGATCAGCTCTTGGATGAAACCAATAAAGTCTTCGCCTCGCTGTATTTTCTCACATTTTCACGAGGGCGTACAAAAGACCACAAGGCTTAATACCAATAGTAGGGCACGGCGCTCACTTCTAACACTAAGCCCCGCCCCACTTCCAGTTGCTCCTCGCTCAGTGTGGCTACTACACGATCAACGCAGAGCGACGATTCGAGCCAGGCCCATCTGGTCAGCAGACCGGCGGCACTGAATTTAAATATCGCGTAATAATCTAAATATCGTGTCCAATTCGCAGCCCGCACCGTCGATCGCGTTGACCTACCGCGACGTGCCCGAGATCCGGAGGAAGCTGGCGAGGGTTGGCGTGCTCACCGAGGCGGTGCGTCGTTTGATCTTTGTTCTTTGATCTTTGGTCGCCAACCTAGACTCTAGTTTGAACTTTGAGATCAAAGATCAAAGATCAATCATCCTTGCAGCTCTGCTCGTTCTCCCTTCGCTCCTCACTCGCGCATCTCTTTCGAAATGCGGAGAAGGACATCAAGTGCCTACACGCGATGCGGATTCTCGCTGCTGTCTGGGTTCGTAGTTTGATCTTTGATCTTTATAGTTTGATCTTTGATCTCTACAGGTGGTTGTCGGCCACTCGTGCCTCTTCTCGCTATTCTACATGGACAACGCGCGCATGCTCAAGCAGTCTCTGTGAGTTGTAGTTTGATCTTTGATTTTTAATAGGATTCTCATGCCTCAAGGAAGCTATCTGCTTTGATTTTTCCCGATTACTGTAGTCTCAGAGATATTGAACCATAGAGAAAAGAATGGTCTTTGATCTCTCTGTTCCAGTTCCTCGCCCACCCTTTCTTCCTACTTTCTGCTCGCCTCACCCCTCGCCGTGGACACTTTTCTCTTCATTTCGGGAGCAGTGATGTCATTCACATACAGGAAACGGCTATTGTTCAGGTGAGATTTGCTGTTGAGATTTAGTCATTTATCATATACTGAATATGTTTCCAAGCAAAGGTCAATAATAACCTGCGCAAGTTCATTAAAAGTGAAGCCGATAATGTTGATCTACGATCGCTGCAGACAGGCTCTTCCCGAAGCAACGATCGTTCGTAGGGTCACTCGATGGATTCTTTTCATCGTTCACAGAATCTTCCGCGTCTACCCGACCATCGTTCGTTTTGATCTTTGTTCTTTGCTGATCTTTGATCTCTGCAGCTGCTCATCTCGTTCTTCACCCTCTTCGTGTTCAACTCGCTCGGCGACGGCCCGATGTGGGATCCGGAGATTGGTGCGTGGTGTGCTAGCGCTTGCCTTATGCTAAAGGTCGCCTAGTCGAAATTTGAACAGTCGACGTTTAGGAGTGTTCGGCACGAACTGCACCACGTTCGGCGACGTCGCACCACACCTGTTCTTCGTCGGCAACTTTGTGCCCTCCTTTTGCCTGCCCTGGCTGTGGCATCTCAGTCTGGACATGCAGATCCAGATTGTGAGTGGTTGATCTTTGATCTTTGTATTTTGATCGTTGATCTTTGATCTTTGATCTTCAGTTCTGCCCTCTGCTCCTCATCGGTCTCACGTACGTGCCGATCCGTGCACGCATCGTCGCCGGCAGCCTTACCGTACTCATCATCGTGTATCGTGCAGTGAGCGTGCACGCCTTCGGGTGAGGATTGCGAATCGTCGCCTGTCGCTTTTTCGACAGGATTAGGATGTGGAGAAGTGAGTGGGAAACGTCGCTCCCATTGCAGCCTCGGCGGTGACGTCATCAACGCGCTACTGGCCGAATCAGCCTTTCCTCAGGTTGCGGCAAGACGGGGAAGATCAAAGATCAAAGACCGATTCAGAGTGAGAAGCTGGCGGACATGTTCATCTGGTTCTACGGGAATCCACTGTCGCGCGCCGCTCCGTTCCTGATTGGTGCGTGATTATTTCGTTCCGCTCGTATCCATATCCGAGCGTATCCGAAACTTGCGCTCGTTAGCACCGATCTGATTTAGGCGCGCTGACCGGCTGGGAAGTGTGCGTGCGCAGCGAGAGGCAGCTGCCCGCCCCGCTGCTGGTCGGACTAAAAGCTGCATCGGCTGCTCTGCTGCTCGCCGCGCTCATCACGCCCGGCCACGACGTAGCATTTTTTCATTCCGCTAGTATCTCATGCCCAGACTTGTGCTGGTTAGCAACGAACAGCCATTGCTTGCCACGACGTAATCACTCTTTTTCGTTCCTCTAGTATCCTGTGTTCTCAGAGGGAAATGGGTCTACGACTTCATAAGTCTATCTGGAAAGATTCCGAAAAAAAGCGAAGGTTTCGAAAAATCCTCCCAGGTGATCCTGAAGTCTACGAGTATAGACGTATTTCCCTGTGAGATTAGACTTACGATGGTTAGCTCCGATACTCCTTTTGATTGCAGTCGTTCTACCATACGGCGCACCTGATCGGCGCGCCCACCTCGTGGGCCGGAGGACTCGCGCTGCTCGTCTGGCTATGCGAGAATGGTACGGTAGTTTGATCTTTGATCTTTGATCTCCCCTCCTCCTCTTCAGGCCACTGCCGCTCGCTGCAGGCGGTCCTCGGGTCGCACCGGCTGCTGCCACTGTCTCGGTTCTTCGATTTTTCTATTCCGCTTATAGCCGAAATTCCGGCTGCTTCCGGCGGTTAGCGACGATTTGCAGGCTGGCCTTCGGCGTGTACGTAACGCACGAGCAGCTGCTGCTGCTCATCATATTCACCGGCCGACGACCCGCCACGCCCACCTCCCTCGCGCACTTCCTTCTGCTCGCCATGACGTGAGCTGTGGTTCCTGATCTTTGATCTTTCGGTTTACCTATACATGATCAAGAATGGAGTGATTTGGCATTGGGCTTGATCTTTGATGTTTTTCGATAGCCTACCTTTCATTGTCAAGAAAGGTAAAAAAATTCAAATTGTATCATTTCCATTGGGCTCACACGTCTTTTGGGTCAGCATACGCACCATCGACTGAATCGATTATGTTTTTGAGCTTGAAGATTGGGAACAACATCTCTGTTTTTTTGGCCCATGCTTTTCTCGCAGAGTATTCCCCCCCTTCCATTCTCTTTCCCCCACCCCTCCACAGTCGGAGCGGATGTTGCCTGAGGTGCAAAAATCGAAGAAGTTGCGAGGATTGATCTTTGATCTCTACTACAGTACCTTCGTCCTCTCACTGTTCGTCTCCTTCTTCCTCGCGATGGCCATCGAAATCCCGCCGCAGACACTCGAAAAGCGGTGAGGTTGAGACAATACCATGCTTATGTCATCTGGCATTAGGGCTTTCAGGATGAAGAACCCGTTTCCTCATTTTACGTGCTCTCTCGGTGAGGAATGAGGAGTCGAATTCTTCATTCGGACAGCCCCACTTGGAATGCTACACCGAAAAATGCACTAGAAGACAGTATCTCGATTATTGTTGATAAAAACGAAAGAAAGGATGCAATAATAGAAAAGACAGCGAGAGATCAAAAATCAATTTGCAGTTTGCTGAAGAAGCGCAAGCGTCCGTGCGAGCGTCGCCCGAGAAGACCCATCGAGGAGTGAGCGATTGCTGATTTTTGATCATTGAACGTTGATCTTTGGCCTGTTCTTCAAACTTGTTTGCTTTCCATTGCAGATTCGCGCCCCTAGTCCCGGCTGTTTCCGCGCAGGTGTGATTGTTTTTATTTTTTAAATTAATTAATTAAATAATTAAAAAATTATTCAAATAATAATAAATATAATTTGAGGACAAGGCGGCGCTGTGGGTGTCGGCCGACCACGATCAGCACGCCAAGTGGGCCAAGTGCAAGGTATTTTAACCAAAATAAAATATATGTGCACCTTCGAAAATCAATTTCAGCCCAACTTCTCGTTTCTCGCACTACCGCAACAGGACTGCAAGAGCTAGTGAGATTATATATTCAATTTTCTACTATCTTGTTTTTATTTTTCGCTTCTTGAAGATAGTCAGCAAAAATAGTACAGTAAAGCGCTTACAAAGAGACGAGAGCTGCCCCCACCGTCAAAACAATTGAAATTTGCAATTTGGCATTAAAAAATGACGTCATTTGTCGCCATTATTTGATGATAGCTACCATTCCTATTTCGTTTACCTTTTTTAACCTTTATGTAATTGCAGTCGTCAAGCCATCAATGGTTCTGATGAGGTCAACGTCGACCCGGACGACGTCCTTGTTGAGGACGATTCCGTCCTAACGCAAGCTGACGTCCATCGACAGGAAGTCGACGACTCCAATTGCTGAGAGACGAAAAAGGGCAAGGGGACACAATTGAATAAAAACAATAACATTCGGAGCGAAATGCTTGTTTATCGAGAACCGTAAGCATGAAAGTAGTAGTATGTGGCAAATTGTGCTATCAGTGTTGTGATATGAGCCCCATTCAGTTGTGAGCGTGAGGATTCGAACAAGATTGACATTATTTGTTAATGATGAATCAAATTTATTCGCATTGATCGTAACAACGTGAATAACAACGTAATAACAACAACAATTCGTCTTCTAAATTAGTCTTAGAACAATAACACGAGAACCTTCTAACTAGCAAATAACAGAGAGTAAGGGAGTGTGAATATATTAGTTGAATAGTGAAGGGAAGGGATACGGTAGGTAAGGATACGGTAAGTGGCTCACTATGAAAGAAGGAATGGAGAGGGGAGAAGACGGAGCGAGTGGCCTTCACCAGAAACGAGCGACGCTTATAATGGCTCCCGCGATTCCTGAATAAATCATGTAAAAATTTAGAGACCACCCTCAAAATAGCATAAAAATTACCACTAAAAATTGAAAAAAATTACTAAAAACTACTTATTTATGTTATGCTGTTGCTTGGATAGAGCTAATTGAAGCTCAAAGGGGCTGCGCCCGGAATAGTGTAAAAGTGCCGAGGAAATAGAGGAACTAATGGGCAGATAAATGAATTACCTCCGACGGCGGCGCCGACCACAGTGCCTACGACCGGCACGACCGAACCAATTGCTGCGCCGGCTGCAGCGCCTGTATAAATAGTTTTTCATAGTTTCCGTTATGCAGATACATGAATCTGACCGACTATTTCATATCCCCCACCCTTGCTGCAAAGCAAACTCCCATACCGATTCGATTCCATCGACGGACCTATGTTTCTTGATCAACATAACCTATTTCTTGTAAAATTGCAAACCAACGGAAATGAATGAATGAATGAATAGTCACTAACATAAAGTTTTTTCCATGTAATCGCGTAAACATGAAATCAATTCTTTTGAGGAACTTATCATCGATCAAAGGTTGAGTAAGATTGAGAAGGAGGAGAATCAAACAAGAACTGAAGCCAACCGAACTGCTGGACCTACCTCCTCCCACCCCGATCGACCCCGATCTTATATTATTCAACCACGAAGCTGTTCTTCCTGTCCATTTTCGGTTATTTCACACACTTTGTTTTACTTTCCCACCATTTCCTCATGCTGGCACATTCGCCATATCAACGTTCGGAAATCAATGAAATACTACCGTACCTTATCAGCGGTGGCCGAATCGGACGCGTCCACACTGAGGAGATGCGCGTCTCTCCTTGAGTGAATATCCGAACAACCGAAGTCGTACTGAAATATAAATCAATACCTCTCGTATGAGAGGTACTAACAGGTACAAGGTAGGAACAGATAGAGGTACAAGCGGTGAGCCGACATGGTCTACACCGACCCTAAGCAAAACGCGGTGAGCCGACATGGTCTACACCAATCCTAAGCAAAACGCGGTGAGCCGACATGGTCTACACCAATCCTAAGCAAAAACGCGGTGAGCCGACATGGTCTACACCAATCCTAAGCAAAACGCGGTGAGCCGACATGGTCTACACCAGTGATGAGCACCATCCTCGGACGACCGGTCAAAATGGGGGGTTCGGGGATCAAAATCGGGGGTATGGTCCGATATCCGACCCCGTGCTCATCACTGATTCCCACACCTAATTTTTTCCCATCAAATCGACATTTTCGGATTTCTTCGTATCAAATAGCATCGCAGAAACGGTGCATCGCCAGGACTAATCCAAATCGATGACCATGACTGATACAAACTGTGTCATACAGTCTCTAGTTGCATGACTAGTCTACTAGAACCTAGAACTACCGTATTCTACGCCTACAGTATTCCTACCGTACCTTGCTGATATAATGGGCGATATGGGTGAGCAGACAGCCCCTCTCCGGTTCTCCGAAAGGCGCGAAAAAGAGCGATTCCAGTATGGCAAGAAGGGCGTCCGAATCGGCAGCGCGAATCGCACTAAAAACATTGTATTATTCGACAGGTAAGGTAGCAAAACATGTTTATTCGTCCCTTCAAGCTGCACACACCGAAAGTATTTGATTGTTTTCAAAAAAAAACAATCTGAAAGCAAATTTTAGCAATTTATACTCATGCGTTTCACGCTTCACGTAGATCACTTAGATAGCTCCAAACGTCCTTAAGTAATGCTCCGACCGCATGGGATAAATATAACACCAATTTGGTGTTATATATGTCACCAAAATATACCGTCTTATTTTCCAATTGTTCAAAGAGTATGTCTCGAAGCAATCCTTCTTCTTCTTTACAGCTTTCACAACATCAACAAATTTCAGCCTACAGTACCTCTTCCATACAGCTACAATATACCCTACTACCATATATTTCAACGGCTCCAGTATATACACGGTTGGGGAAGACAACAACAAACAAATCCAAGTAACCGAACCAATAAATGCTATGGCTAATTGAGAAATTCGGGCTGCACGGCTATCATTTGAGCGGGTAAATAACATTGTGGCAGTTCCTACACGATAGAGCTTCAAAAAAACACCAATCAATTTCACACCGTTCTGCAACTTTCAAATATCGAATATATCTCACCCAGCAGATGCCTGAATACTCCCCGATTGACGAAGCTGCCCTTGATCACGGATGAGAGGGCGGCGGGCAATTCCTCACGACGAGTCCACTCCAGAAGGGCTCTGATAATATGCCATTATTAAAACTTTAACATTGTGAATTTTGATAACATTGTTAGTCCAGTGAAAGTCGTGCTTCAGCGGTGGGGCCAGGAACAGCTTGATCGACACTATCGATGCCAGCATGAGACGTGTTCCAAAACCCCACAAATACAGTAAATAACCATGCAAATATTAGGCTCGTCTCTGTAGCTCTTCTTTCACGGACTGATATTTCATCCTTATCATTACAGTTCCCTAAACCTTACCTCAAAGTGTGGGCTAGCAATCATAGTAGAGCACGACAGCGACCAGACCGAGACCGAGACCGTCGAATGACATCTTCTTGATTTCAGCTGAAATGGGTTCGAGTTACGTAGATTTTAGCGAAGTTTAGTTGTTTTTTCATGTATATGCGGAATTTCGCCCAAAACGATCAAATTTTAGGGGTGCACCACGCTAATTTTCAGGCAAGACCAAGACCGAGACCGTCGAACGACATCTTCTTGATTTGGGCAGGAACAATAGTCTGCATGTTTTGCCAGTCAAGAAAAAAAGTCCAGATTCACGAAATCGACCAGTTTCGAAGTTACTAGTCACATCGATGTTTCACAAGCTACTAACCCGGGGTCAAAATCGGGGGTCCAATATCCAACCCCGTGGTCAACACCGCTCCAGCCAATTAAATTCCCTCACCTGCCAGGAGTACACTACTTGCTCCACTCGCCAGAAGACACGCGTTGAGAGAGGCGACGAAGGAGAGAATCGGCTCCATTTCCTGATAATAGAAAATTATATATTTTTGCCACCCATTCATTCAACAATGTACAGACAAGACATTCTAAATCGTATCACTTATCTTGTTGTGGCGGTTGCTGCGGCTCGTGCGCAAAGCGCGGGCCGGACCCACACGACGGTGTGGCGGCCAGGATCTTGGACGACTGCTACGGCTCGTGCGCAAAGCGCGGGCCGGACCCACACGACGGTGTGGCGGCCAGTTGCTAGGTTCTTGGACGACTGCTGCGGCTCGTGCGCAAAGCGCGGGCCGGACCCACACGACGGTGTGGCGGCCAGGATCTTGGACGACTGCTGCGGCTCGTGCGCAAAGCGCGGGCCGGACCCACACGACGGTGTGGCGGCCAGGATCTTGGACGACTGCTACGGCTCGTGCGCAAAGCGCGGGCCGGACCCACACGACGGTGTGGCGGCCAGTTGCTAGGTTCTTGGACGACTGCTGCGGCTCGTGCGCAAAGCGCGGGCCGGACCCACACGACGGTGTGGCGGCCAGGATCTTGGACGACTGCTGCGGCTCGTGCGCAAAGCGCGGGCCGGACCCACACGACGGTGTGGCGGCCAGGTTCTTGGACGACTGCTGCGGCTCGTGCGCAAAGCGTTATGACAAATAAGAAGAGGATTCGGCACTCCTGTGCTGCGTGATACCGCATGGATGCAGCAAATTAAAGATTTGATTGAGAGTAAAATGTGCAATGCCGAGGAAATGGAGAGGCTAATCATTGATAAGTAATCAATAAATCGATAAATGAAGTACCTCCGACAGCTGTGCCGACCGCAGTGCCTACGACCGGCGCGACCGATCCAATTGCTGCGCCGGCTGCAGCGCCTGTATAAATAGTTTTTATAGTTTCCGTTATGCAGATACATGAATCTGACCGTCTTTTTCATATCCCCCACCCTTGCTGCAAAGCAAACTCCCATACCGATTCGATTCCATCGACGGACCTATGTTTCTTGATCAACATGACCTATTTCTTGTAAAATTGCAAACCAACGGAAATGAATGAATGAATGAATGAATGAATAGTCACTATAGTTGTTTTCCATGTAATCGCGTAAACATTAAATCAATTCTTTTGAGGAACTTATCACCGATCAAAGGTTGAGTAAGATTGAGTAGGAGGAGAATCAAACAAGAACTGAACCCAACCGAACTGCTAGACCTACCCCCTCCTAGGGTTGCAAGTTCAATACCAATAGTATCGCACCCCCTTCCCTTCCTGACTCCGCCCCTGCAATACTCTCGCAAGGGAGAGGGAGAGATAGGAAGAGGGTGCAATACTCTCGCGCTCTTGCAATAGTATTGCAAAACTGCAATACTCTCGCACCCTCTCCCTCTCTTGGAGGCGAGAGGAGGGGAGATGGGAAGGGGGTGCAATACTATTGCAAGAGTGCGAGAGTATTGCACCCTCTTCCCATCTTTCCCTCTCCCTTGCGAGAGTATTGCAGGGGCGGAGTCAGGGAAGGAAGGGGGTGCAATACTATTGATCTCGGTATTGAATCGACAGCCCTACCCCCTCCCACTCCGATCGACCCCGATCTTATATTATTCAACCACGAAGCTGTTCTTCCTGTCCATTTTTGGTTATTTCACACACTATCAACGATCGGAAATCAATGAAATACTACCGTACCTTATCAGCGGTGGCCGAATCGGACGCGTCCACACTGAGGAGGAGAGACGTCGTATCCGTCGAATCCGTCGCACATGCAATTGAAATAGTTTCACATACATTATAAGGATTAAAAAGTCACTCAAAAGCCATCAATAAGAGAACCCAGGGCATACATTTTCATTGCCAATTGGGTATCAATCAATGATTTTTCTCATTTGTACTATAATTTCGATAATCGATTCTAATCTACTGTACTATTTCGCCCCTTACCGTACCTCGTATCCGTCGATTCCGTCGTCTTCTCGGAGGCCCTCCCACCCACCCGCCTCCGAGTCCGTCGATTCCGTCGATTCCGTCGTATCCGTCGATTCCGTCGTATCCGTCGAATCCGTCGTATCCGTCGAATCCGTCGTATCCGTCGTATCCGTCGATTCCGTCGTATCCGTCGAATCCGTCGTATCCGTCGATTCCGTCGTATCCGTCGATTCCGTCGTATCCGTCGATTCCGTCGATTCCGTCGTATCCGTCGAATCCGTCGTATCCGTCGTATCCGTCGATTCCGTCGTATCCGTCGATTCCGTCGTATCCGTCGATCCCGTCGAATCCGTCGATTCCGTCGTATCCGTCGAATCCGTCGTATCCGTCGATTCCGTCGTATCCGTCGATTCCGTCGTATCCGTCGTATCCGTCGAATCCGTCGTATCCGTCGTATCCGTCGATTCCGTCGATTCCGTCGTATCCGTCGATTCCGTCGTATCCGTCGATTCCGTCGATTCCGTCGTATCCGTCGTATCCGTCGAATCCGTCGTATCCGTCGATTCCGTCGTATCCGTCGATTCCGTCGATTCCGTCGTATCCGTCGATTCCGTCGATTCCGTCGTATCCGTCGATTCCGTCGTATCCGTCGTATCCGTCGTATCCGTCGTATCCGTCGATTCCGTCGTATCCGTCGTCTGTTCGGAGGCCCTCCCACCCACCCGCCTCCGAGTCCGTCGATTCCGTCGATTCCGTCGAATCCGTCGTATCCGTCGATTCCGTCGAATCCGTCGTATCCGTCGATTCCGTCGTATCCGTCGTATCCGTCGATTCCGTCGTATCCGTCGATTCCGTCGTATCCGTCGAATCCGTCGTATCCGTCGATTCCGTCGTATCCGTCGTATCCGTCGATTCCGTCGTATCCGTCGTATCCGTCGATTCCGTCGTATCCGTCGATTCCGTCGTATCCGTCGATTCCGTCGTATCCGTCGATTCCGTCGTATCCGTCGATTCCGTCGTATCCGTCGATTCCGTCGTATCCGTCGTCTTCTCGGAGGCCCTCCCACCCACCCGCCTCCGAGTCCGTCGAATCCGTCGTATCCGTCGATTCCGTCGTATCCGTCGATTCCGTCGTATCCGTCGTATCCGTCGTATCCGTCGTATCCGTCGTATCCGTCGATTCCGTCGTATCCGTCGTATCCGTCGATTCCGTCGTATCCGTCGTATCCGTCGTATCCGTCGATTCCGTCGTATCCGTCGAATCCGTCGTATCCGTCGAATCCGTCGATTCCGTCGTATCCGTCGAATCCGTCGTATCCGTCGATTCCGTCGTATCCGTCGTATCCGTCGTATCCGTCGTATCCGTCGTATCCGTCGTATCCGTCGATTCCGTCGTATCCGTCGTATCCGTCGATTCCGTCGTATCCGTCGATTCCGTCGTATCCGTCGTATCCGTCGATTCCGTCGTATCCGTCGTCTTCTCGGAGGCCCTCCCACCCACCCGCCTCCGAGTCCGTCGAATCCGTCGTATCCGTCGATTCCGTCGTATCCGTCGATTCCGTCGTATCCGTCGTATCCGTCGTATCCGTCGTATCCGTCGATTCCGTCGTATCCGTCGTATCCGTCGTATCCGTCGTATCCGTCGTATCCGTCGTATCCGTCGATTCCGTCGTATCCGTCGTATCCGTCGTATCCGTCGATTCCGTCGTATCCGTCGTATCCGTCGATTCCGTCGTATCCGTCGAATCCGTCGATTCCGTCGTATCCGTCGATTCCGTCGTATCCGTCGTATCCGTCGTATCCGTCGATTCCGTCGTATCCGTCGATTCCGTCGAATCCGTCGTACATGAAATTGAAATAGTTTCACATACAATATAAGTAAGCGGTGAGCCGACATGGTCTACACCGACCCTAAGCAAAACGCGGTGAGCCGACATGGTCTACACCGACCCTAAGCAAAACGCGGTGAGCCGACATGGTCTACACCAATCCTAAGGAAAACGCAGTGAGCCGGCATGGTCTACACCAATCCTAAGCAAAATTCGGTGAGCCGACAGGGTCTGCACCAATCCTAAGAAAAGCGCGGACTTAGCTTTTGGATTCCTTGGTCTGCATGAGAAGGTCCTTCCTTGTTGAGAGTGGTCGCCATCTTGTCTACGTGCATCTGCAAATAAAATTATATTTAACAATGTATTGATCGAACCACTAACCTTACTCAAGAAACTTAAATTCAGTTTGTACAAGGATAGTAATTCTCTAAAATTCATAATCGCACAAATTGCAATCAAATGTTTGTTCAATAAATATCAATAAGGTGATTTAAATATTTTACTATCCTGTTTGTTTAATCTGTCAATCGAATGTAAGGAATACTTTTCAAATCGACATGAAACAATCTGGGAATTTCATATGATGCTTTTCAATATGCATTTACGGTCCGCGAAATAGAGGTTCGAAATTGGCCAGTGAGGTACACTTTCATACATTATCTGGAGCCTGATAACGAGAAAAGAACGATAGAGAGAAAAATCGATAAAGCTAGCATAATCGTAAGCTATCGATCGGTAATGATTCACCTCTTCATTTTCGTCGTTTTCATTCTTTCGTGCAAATTCGAGTCGCACCTTGAGGTGATGTCGATCATTCTGGCCGTAGAAGGGCGACAGTCGATCGTCCGGGAGTGAGCAGCCATCCGGGATACTATAAACATTAATTAATTAATCTGCGATATCAGAGCAATGAATTAATTTAAACATTGTTTAGGGTGGACGCAAAACGAATAGGAAGGAGTCGTGAATCAAGAATGGGCTGGCGAAGATGAAAGAAAAGCTGGTGTTTGCGATGAGATATGCAAAAAATCGCCGAAACATTTCGGGCTGAATCTTGTTCAAGGCAATGCAAAAACAAGTGGCACACAGTGGCAAAAAGCCATGATGAATGAAAACTCAAACGTAATTGCGATGCTACACTATTTGGAAAAGCATTCGGACAATCTCTGAAGGAGGAAATGAAATGAATTAATAACACAGCTCCTCAATAGAAAAAGATTAGAAAATGCTGATTCAAACAAGTAACATAAGGGAGATTTGATTAGGAATTTTGCAAGAGGATAGCACATTCAAGAATAAAGTGAACAAACGTGATCAACAAAAATGATTAAATTCATGAGAAATAGTGAGGAAATCCTATCAAACAAACAAAATAGCAGAAAATGTAAATCACTCCCTATTATTTACAGCGAGGCAGCAATTAACTTGATCAATACCGTATACTAATAAGATCCTCAAACTGATTTTATTTGACCAGTAATTATTTGATATATTCTATTCATTTTGGCAAAATATAGGCAGTCGCTACGAACGATTTCGAAACAAACCAAATTAGGAGGCTCTTTCGAAAGCATTTATTCTTACTGAAACATAATTATGCGAGAATAATTAAAACCAATGAAACATTACTAATCGAGTATTGTAAGAGCGTAACTACTATTCTACAGGCTAGACATCGATTAATTATATTGGTACATAACTATATAATGAATGAAACAGCTATAACTCGACACTAGGTACTTTCACAACGAAAAAAAAGCGACTTCCAGCCTTCGAGCATCACATTGGCCGCCCAGTGATGGCACTTGTGGCACCAATCAGCTGCAAGGATAAATTCTTAGTCTGACATACGAAAGCGGACACATTGACTCACCGATGAAACCATTTTGTTTCAAGTGTAGCAGCAGAATCTCGCCCTGCTCCCACGCCTTGAGTCATCCAACTGCCGAAGTCGTACTGATTCTAAAAAAAATCAATATCTCTCGTAAGCAAAGCGGATTTGGCGATTTTTTTAGATTAATTCCTTCATTCCACTATTGTAATGAACAGTCAAGAAATCAGCCTGTTTGGCTGCTATTTCATATGCGCAATTTACCTTTGATATCGTTGATCGGCTTGACAGTATCCTTCTTCTGCCGGAGTGCACTCACGGGGTGGCCGCCTCTCCATGCTCGCCATCACTTCCATGCGCTACTGTAAATATTAAATAATCATGATAAATTAATATCAAAAATGATCCGACATGTCTGCACTAAAATAATCAATTAGATGATAGCTATTTAACCGATCCACACTACAAAGGAAATATAATTCTTTCCATTTATATTCGAACCTTTCTCGAATTAAAAACAATGAACACGGTCACAGGCAGAAAGGAACACTAATCATCGCAATGTCTCCTACTTTGACCACCTAATATGTATAGCCCATCCAGGTGCCCGGGCTCAGGGAATCCGCACCCACCCACTGGGTGGTGCACGGATTCCCTATTTTAGTGAGCCCGAACCCACCCACTGGGTGGTGCACTGAATTCCTTGACGTTGATATCGTTGACAGGCTTGACGATCCTCTGTCGGACCGCATCGAGGTTAGTTGCTTCGCACCATCTACGTCCTTCTGCGAATAAACAAATATCACCAAAAAATAATCCGACATGTATGCGTGCTTCGCATTGTCAGAGTCTTTCCTCCTTCCTCCTCATTTACTCTACACTGTAGAGTAAATGAGGAGGAAATTAATTTCTGGGAAAACAGATAAAGTAATAAAGTGTTCACGCTTCCGTATTGCTATCGAACGATAACTTATATTCACCTTTACAGTCCGTCGTTGTCCTCTTTCATATCGATTCCGCTCACTCGGTATAAGTAGTCATATTCATTCTGACCGTAGAGGGACAACGGTTGATCGTCCGGAAGTGAGCCGCAATTCGGGATACTATAAACATTGATCAATGAATATGAGAATAGGAAAGAGTGAGGATTCAGGACTGGGCTGGCAAAGATGAAAGATAGGCCAGACAATCAGGTAATTACGATGGGAAGATATAGGTAATCGCCGGAACGTGGTTGGGACTCACCTTTACATTCGTGTCGTGTTCATTTCGCAGTATATTCCCGTTTGCACGTTTACGTCTCCTATCGAATTCTTGCCGTAGACGAGCAACAGCTGATCGTCCGTGAGTGAACGGCCATTCGAGGCTCTAGAAAAATATTGTTTTTTTTCAAAATTAGGTAAGTCAGGTATTTATAATATGACTATTGAAGTCAAATCCTCAATTCGCCAGCATAACTTGTCACTTCTTTTCCTAATTTAGAATAAACGGTTAATTATTCGCTTTTTTTGGAGAGAGCTCACTCTGAATATTGGGTTGCAAGAAATGAGAGAGCAAATGCGGAGAAAATGAATTTATGGGACGGTAGATAAAGAAATGAGATGTTCACACCGTAATCACAAGCTATCGATCTGTAGTGATTCCAGTGTTGAGCACGGAGTCGGATATCGGACAATACCCCCGATTCGAGTTATGACAAATAAGAAGAGGATTCGGCACTCCTGTGCTGCGTGATACCGCATGGATGCAGCAAATTAAAGATTTGATTGAGAGTGAAATGTGCAATGCCGAGGAAATGGAGAGGCTAATCATTGATAAGTAATCAATAAATCGATAAATGAAGTACCTCCGACAGCTGTGCCGACCGCAGTGCCTACGACCGGCGCGACCGATCCAATTGCTGCGCCGGCTGCAGCGCCTGTATAAATAGTTTTTATAGTTTCCGTTATGCAGATACATGAATCTGACCGTCTATTTCATATCCCCCACCCTTGCTGCAAAGCAAACTCCCATACCGATTCGATTCCATCGACGGACCTATGTTTCTTGATCAACATAACCTATTTCTTGTAAAATTGCAAACCAACGGAAATGAATGAATGAATGAATGAATGAATAGTCACTATAGTTGTTTTCCCTGTAATCGCGTAAACATTAAATCAATTCTTTTAAGGAACTTATCACCGATCAAAGGTTGAGTAAGATTGAGTAGGAGGAGAATCAAACAAGAACTGAACCCAACCGAACTGCTGGACCTACCCCCTCCCACTCCGATCGACCCCGATCTTATATTATTCAACCACGAAGCTGTTCTTCCTGTCCATTTTTGGTTATTTCACACACTATCAACGATCGGAAATCAATGAAATACTACCGTACAGTGTTCGAAAAGTCATGTCAAAAGCATTTTGCCGTCGGGCACCTCGACCTGTTTTTCGGGCACCTCGACCTATTTTTTCGGGCACCTCGACCCTAAAAAATTGAAAATAATTTTGGCCGCCTATATACTTTACTAGCATTGTGTAATAATGAATACGTTCATCTAAAACCTATCGGATCATATCGGATCATATGCCACATTCGTTATATTGGCTTGTATCGATTTTGACATGTGATCTGACATGACCAATTTTTGTGAAACTTTGAATGTACGTAGTTAATTTATTTTTGAATTTTATACCATGCGGCAGATTGAATCGAACGTCTGGCAGTCTCTACTTTTTTTTGAAAAAAAAAATTAACCATATAGTCAAGAAATGGCTGAGAAAGGCACCTCGACTCACTTGACATGTGCAATTTTAGCGCCAACGAAAAATTAAAAGGTTTTGATTACGGTAGTTTTCGCAACGGAGAGATGCTAGAGCACTTGAAATTCAACTTTTCGGGTACTATTTCGGGCACCTCACCTAATTTTTCCCGACCTCGTCGGGCACCTCATGTCAGTTTTGACATACTTTTCGAACACTGCTACCGTACCTTATCAGCGGTGGCCGAATCGGACGCGTCCACACTGAGGAGGAGAGACGTCGTATCCGTCGAATCCGTCGTATCCGTCGAATCCGTCGCACATGCAATTGAAATAGTTTCACATACATTATAAGGATTAAAAAGTCACTCAAAAGCCATCAAGAAGAGAACCCAGGGCATACATTTTCATTGCCAATTGGGTATCAATCAATGATTTTTCTCATTTGTACTATAATTTCGATAATCGATTCTAATCTACTGTACTATTTCGCCCCTTACCGTACCTCGTATCCGTCGATTCCGTCGTCTTCTCGGAGGCCCTCCCACCCACCCGCCTCCGAGTCCGTCGATCCCGTCGTATCCGTCGATTCCGTCGTATCCGTCGATTCCGTCGATTCCGTCGTATCCGTCGATTCCGTCGTATCCGTCGATTCCGTCGTATCCGTCGATCCCGTCGAATCCGTCGATTCCGTCGAATCCGTCGATTCCGTCGTATCCGTCGAATCCGTCGATTCCGTCGTATCCGTCGATTCCGTCGTATCCGTCGATTCCGTCGTATCCGTCGTATCCGTCGTAACCGTCGATTCCGTCGTATCCGTCGAATCCGTCGAATCCGTCGTATCCGTCGAATCCGTCGTATCCGTCGATTCCGTCGTATCCGTCGTCTTCTCGGAGGCCCTCCCACCCACCCGCCTCCGAGTCCGTCGAATCCGTCGTATCCGTCGATTCCGTCGATTCCGTCGATTCCGTCGAATCCGTCGTATCCGTCGAATCCGTCGTATCCGTCGTATCCGTCGATTCCGTCGTATCCGTCGAATCCGTCGTATCCGTCGATTCCGTCGTATCCGTCGATTCCGTCGTATCCGTCGATTCCGTCGATTCCGTCGTATCCGTCGAATCCGTCGTATCCGTCGAATCCGTCGAATCCGTCGTATCCGTCGTATCCGTCGATTCCGTCGTATCCGTCGATTCCGTCGTATCCGTCGATTCCGTCGTATCCGTCGTCTTCTCGGAGGCCCTCCCACCCACCCGCCTCCGAGTCCGTCGATTGCGTCGATTCCGTCGAATCCGTCGTATCCGTCGATTCCGTCGAATCCGTCGTATCCGTCGATTCCGTCGTATCCGTCGTATCCGTCGATTCCGTCGTATCCGTCGATTCCGTCGTATCCGTCGAATCCGTCGTATCCGTCGATTCCGTCGAATCCGTCGTATCCGTCGTATCCGTCGTATCCGTCGATTCCGTCGTATCCGTCGATTCCGTCGTATCCGTCGATTCCGTCGTATCCGTCGTATCCGTCGATTCCGTCGTATCCGTCGATTCCGTCGTATCCGTCGATTCCGTCGTATCCGTCGATTCCGTCGTATCCGTCGATTCCGTCGTATCCGTCGTATCCGTCGATTCCGTCGTATCCGTCGATTCCGTCGTATCCGTCGTCTTCTCGGAGGCCCTCCCACCCACCCGCCTCCGAGTCCGTCGATTCCGTCGTATCCGTCGATTCCGTCGTATCCGTCGTATCCGTCGATTCCGTCGTATCCGTCGATTCCGTCGATTCCGTCGTATCCGTCGATTCCGTCGTATCCGTCGTCTTCTCGGAGGCCCTCCCACCCACCCGCCTCCGAGTCCGTCGATTCCGTCGAATCCGTCGTATCCGTCGATTCCGTCGATTCCGTCGAATCCGTCGTATCCGTCGTATCCGTCGATTCCGTCGTATCCGTCGAATCCGTCGTATCCGTCGATTCCGTCGAATCCGTCGTATCCGTCGTATCCGTCGATTCCGTCGTATCCGTCGTATCCGTCGATTCCGTCGTATCCGTCGATTCCGTCGTATCCGTCGATTCCGTCGTATCCGTCGTATCCGTCGATTCCGTCGTATCCGTCGTCTTCTCGGAGGCCCTCCCACCCACCCGCCTCCGAGTCCGTCGAATCCGTCGTATCCGTCGATTCCGTCGTATCCGTCGTATCCGTCGTATCCGTCGTATCCGTCGTATCCGTCGTATCCGTCGTATCCGTCGATTCCGTCGTATCCGTCGATTCCGTCGTATCCGTCGATTCCGTCGTATCCGTCGTATCCGTCGAATCCGTCGATTCCGTCGTATCCGTCGATTCCGTCGATTCCGTCGTATCCGTCGAATCCGTCGTATCCGTCGATTCCGTCGTATCCGTCGTATCCGTCGTATCCGTCGTATCCGTCGATTCCGTCGTATCCGTCGATTCCGTCGTATCCGTCGATCCCGTCGAATCCGTCGATTCCGTCGAATCCGTCGATTCCGTCGTATCCGTCGAATCCGTCGAATCCGTCGATTCCGTCGTATCCGTCGATTCCGTCGTATCCGTCGAATCCGTCGATTCCGTCGTATCCGTCGTATCCGTCGTATCCGTCGATTCCGTCGTATCCGTCGAATCCGTCGTATCCGTCGATTCCGTCGTATCCGTCGATTCCGTCGTATCCGTCGTCTTCTCGGAGGCCCTCCCACCCACCCGCCTCCGAGTCCGTCGAATCCGTCGTATCCGTCGAATCCGTCGTATCCGTCGATTCCGTCGTATCCGTCGATTCCGTCGTATCCGTCGATTCCGTCGTATCCGTCGATTCCGTCGTATCCGTCGATTCCGTCGTATCCGTCGTATCCGTCGATTCCGTCGTATCCGTCGTATCCGTCGAATCCGTCGTATCCGTCGAATCCGTCGATTCCGTCGTATCCGTCGAATCCGTCGTATCCGTCGATTCCGTCGTATCCGTCGTATCCGTCGTATCCGTCGATTCCGTCGTATCCGTCGTATCCGTCGTATCCGTCGTATCCGTCGTATCCGTCGTATCCGTCGTATCCGTCGTATCCGTCGATTCCGTCGTATCCGTCGATTCCGTCGTATCCGTCGATCCCGTCGAATCCGTCGATTCCGTCGAATCCGTCGATTCCGTCGTATCCGTCGAATCCGTCGAATCCGTCGTATCCGATTCCGTCGTATCCGTCGAATCCGTCGATTCCGTCGTATCCGTCGTATCCGTCGTATCCGTCGATTCCGTCGTATCCGTCGAATCCGTCGTATCCGTCGATTCCGTCGTATCCGTCGATTCCGTCGTATCCGTCGTCTTCTCGGAGGCCCTCCCACCCACCCGCCTCCGAGTCCGTCGAATCCGTCGTATCCGTCGAATCCGTCGTATCCGTCGATTCCGTCGTATCCGTCGATTCCGTCGTATCCGTCGATTCCGTCGTATCCGTCGTATCCGTCGTATCCGTCGTATCCGTCGTATCCGTCGATTCCGTCGTATCCGTCGATTCCGTCGTATCCGTCGATTCCGTCGTATCCGTCGATTCCGTCGTATCCGTCGATTCCGTCGTATCCGTCGATTCCGTCGTATCCGTCGATTCCGTCGTATCCGTCGTATCCGTCGAATCCGTCGATTCCGTCGTATCCGTCGAATCCGTCGATTCCGTCGTATCCGTCGAATCCGTCGTATCCGTCGATTCCGTCGTATCCGTCGTATCCGTCGTATCCGTCGTATCCGTCGTATCCGTCGTATCCGTCGATTCCGTCGTATCCGTCGATTCCGTCGTATCCGTCGATCCCGTCGAATCCGTCGATTCCGTCGAATCCGTCGATTCCGTCGTATCCGTCGTATCCGTCGAATCCGTCGATTCCGTCGTATCCGTCGATTCCGTCGTATCCGTCGAATCCGTCGATTCCGTCGTATCCGTCGTATCCGTCGATTCCGTCGTATCCGTCGAATCCGTCGTATCCGTCGATTCCGTCGTATCCGTCGATTCCGTCGTATCCGTCGTCTTCTCGGAGGCCCTCCCACCCACCCGCCTCCGAGTCCGTCGAATCCGTCGTATCCGTCGAATCCGTCGTATCCGTCGATTCCGTCGTATCCGTCGATTCCGTCGTATCCGTCGATTCCGTCGTATCCGTCGTATCCGTCGTATCCGTCGTATCCGTCGTATCCGTCGTATCCGTCGATTCCGTCGTATCCGTCGATTCCGTCGTATCCGTCGATTCCGTCGTATCCGTCGAATCCGTCGAATCCGTCGTATCCGTCGATTCCGTCGTATCCGTCGTATCCGTCGATTCCGTCGTATCCGTCGATTCCGTCGTATCCGTCGATTCCGTTGTATCCGTCGTATCCGTCGATTCCGTCGTATCCGTCGATTCCGTCGATTCCGTCGTATCCGTCGTATCCGTCGATTCCGTCGTATCCGTCGTATCCGTCGATTCCGTCGTATCCGTCGTATCCGTCGTATCCGTCGTATCCGTCGATTCCGTCGTATCCGTCGATTCCGTCGTATCCGTCGATTCCGTCGAATCCGTCGCACATGCAATTGAAATAGTTTCACATACAATATAAGTATTTAAAAGACAATCAAAAGTCATCAAGAAGAGAACCCAGGGCATACATTTTCATTGCCAATTGGGTATCAATCAATGATTTTTCTCATTTGTACTATAATTTCAGTAATCGATTGTACTATAATTTCAGTAATCGATTCTAATCTATTGTACTATTTCTCCCCTTACCGTACCTCGTATCCGTCGATTCCGTCGTCTTCTCGGAGGCCCTCCCACCCACCCGCCTCCGAGTCCGTCGATTCCGTCGTATCCGTCGATTCCGTCGTATCCGTCGATTCCGTCGTATCCGTCGATTCCGTCGTATCCGTCGATTCCGTCGTATCATCCGTCGTACATGAAATTGAAATAGTTTCACATACAATATAAGTAAGCGGTGAGCCGACATGGTCTACACCGACCCTAATCAAAACGCGGTGAGCCGACATGGTCTACACCAATCCTAAGCAAAATGCGGTGAGCCGACATGGTCTACACCAATCCTAAGCAAAACGCGGTGAGCCGACATGGTCTACACCAATCCTAAGCAAAATTCGGTGAGCCGACAGGGTCTACACCAATCCTAAGAAAAGCGCGGACTTAGCTTTTGGATTCCTTGGTCTGCATGAGAAGGTCCTTCCTTGTTGAGAGTGGTCGTCATCTTGTCTACGTGCATCTGCAAATAAAATTATATTTAACAATGTATTGATCGAATCACTAACCTTACTCAAGAAACTTAAATTCAGTTTGTATAAGGATAGTAATTCTCTAAAATTCATAATCGCACAAATTGCAATCAAATGTTTGTTCAATAAATATCAATAAGGTGATTTAAATATTTTACTATCCTGTTTGTTTAAGCTGTCAATCGAATGTAAGGAATACTTTTCAAATAGACATGAAACAATCTGGGAATTTCCTATGATGCTTTTCAATATGCATTTACGGTCCGCGAAATAGAGGTTCGAAATTGGCCAGTGAGGTACACTTTCATACATTATCTGGAGCCTGATAACGAGAAAAGAACGATAGAGATCCCATACCGATTCGATTCCATCGACGGACCTATGTTTCTTGATCAACATAACCTATTTCTTGTAAAATTGCAAACCAACGGAAATGAATGGATGAATGAATAGTCACTAACATAAAGTTTTTTTCCATGTAAACATGAAGTCAATTCTTTTGGGGAAATTATCACAGATCAAAGGTTGAGTAAGAGTGAGTAGGAGGAGAATCAAACAAGAACTGAACCCAACCGAACTGCTGAACCTACCTCCTCCCACTCCGATCGACGCCTCGCCCGCGTGGATGACCGCCTCGGTCTGAAAACTTATAGCTTTAAAACTTTCCTCAAAAGTAAAAGTATACTGTGAAAAATCATGAAAAGCAACGCAAAGTTTTTTCCAAGTTTAAATTCAAAATCTAGATAGGAACGACAACTCACGACGGGCTTATTCCAGTCCAGCTCCTGGTGGTGCTTCTCGGCGACATCGTCGGCAGCAGAGTGAGCTGCGGCCTCGACCGCGACGCTAGCGATAGCCTCGGCCATTGTTACTGCAACAAAAATCATACTCCTTAATAATGAAGAGAGGTCTACCGATGTATGCACGTTTGTCCTCTATTGTAAAATCACGTCACGAAACTGTAAACAAGATCAAACGGTCAAACGCGCTTTCTATATTGCGAAATGGATGGAGAGCGAACTGAACAGCGATGAATCCTGCCAGCCGATCAGACCCCGCCGAAGGCTGAGGCGAAATCGGCTGGTTATACGGTATAAGAAATGTGAAAACTGGAAAAAAATGTGATAGAAAACATGCAAAATGATTTTGCCGAAATCGTAAAAAAAATTAATCGATGTCGCAACAGTTTCGCAAGATACAGTACCTACACGACGAATCCTCACCACCAAAATACAGTATTTGTTCTAAAAAGTCTAAAATCTAAAAAAAAAAATCTAATCTAAAAAGAGCAACCTTGCAATGAGTCACCACGAAGAGATCGTGCTTCCAGAAAATAATGCGATGAAAATATCACACAGAGAACTTTCAACAAAGTCGGAATATTCAATATTTAGCACGGCAGATAATTTTAACGTGTGAAAAATGTGCTCAAACTGAACACCCTAACTCTAGCATACCGTAATTTATGATTACGCGGGAAAATTTCGCGGTGATTTTTGGCTTGTTTTTGTTTTCATTTTGCTCTTTGTTTGGCCCCTGTTCTACCGTTTTCTCTGTTCTATTATTTATCTAAATTCGCCTATTGCTTCCCCGAACCTCTCGCGCATGTTTATGTCGCCTAGCGCGCCTGCTAACCGCCCGCTTTCCAGTGCATTCTCTGCCGAGAGGGTTCGTCAACCCCCGCTAACACTCGGTAGAAGATGTCAGCTACAGCGACCGCAAACATCTTCGAGGCGCCCCAGGGCTCGTCCGACTTCCTCACCGACCTCCTCGGCAGCATCGGCGTGGGCAATGTGCGCCGCCATTTTCGATTTATCTTTAAATTACTCATTTAAATGCATTTTTACTGATTTTCCATTTTATTTTGCGTCAAAGAAGTGCTTTTCAGGCCCCCGAGAAGACCATCACCGACCTCAATCTCAAGATTCTCACCAAGGTCGTCTCGTTCGTTCCGCTCCGGTTCGTTTGTTATTTCGTCATTAATTACGAAAATTGTTTACATTATTTTAATACTGAAATAAATTACTTTAACAGTAGAATAATAATATAATTATAATTTCCAGCGAGCGCATGTCGCTGTCCGGCGTATCTCATCAGTTTCAAGGCGCTGTGAAGGCCTCGATCACATCGCTCAATTTCTACAGAGACTGCCTTGACTGCCTGCCCGACACGCAAGTCAAGTGAGTTGAGACGAAGCAATTGCTAAAAAAATGAGTGAATTATGCTTGATGTGGTCACGTAATTCGGTGCACCATCTAAATCCATTACATTGATATAGAAACGAATGCCAATTTCGGATAAATACAAATTTTCGTCCTTTGTAATCCGTATTTCTTGCCAGGGAGATGCTGCAGCAATACGGTCATCAAATCACCAGTCTCAACTTCGATCTGTTCAAGTCGACCTTCGCAGATGTGAGTTTCACGCTTTCTACATAGTCCTACCTTGATTGCCAACTTGATTCGGACAATGCACTTTGGCTACCATTCACTGACTATTGTAAACAATGCACAGACCCCCGGATGCACTTACGAATGGTCCTTTCTAGTTTTCTAAATAAGTATCAGTTTGCGATCCCCATCTACTGTAATCTCATCGTTGCAGGAGACGTCGCAGTGGGTGTGGCGGCAGACGGTGCTCGCATTCGCCGCCCTCTGCCCCAATCTGTCCGAACTGAGCATACTGATCTGCAATCGCCACCGACTGAGAGACAAGGACCTCGTTACGGTGAGATGATTAAACTTGGTGGATCGATCATTCAAGCATTAAATATTGCCAACAACTTGCCCTATTTCGGGTTTAAGTCCTCTTGTTGGTATAAAATGTTCTTGTTACTCATTGTCGGACTCGGTGAGCACAGGGACGAATATTCAATTTTTTTTCTGTTTCAGTTTTTCTTCCGATAAGGCTTGCCTGTTTCCAGTTTCAAATATTCTACTTGACATGCATTCTGAGAACTGTTCCAATTAACTTTGCAACGATTGTACAAAATATATCAATCTCCCCCTGCAGATCTTCGAGAAGTGCCCGCACCTCACCAAGCTGTGCGTCGACGCGCAATTCCTGAACGGACACTGCTTCAAGGTATACGGTAGTATCGGAGAATATCGATTTTATCGATCGCTATTTCCAGAAGGCCCCACTCTCGCTGTCGCATGTGGAGATGGAGATGTGCTACCGCATCTCGGACCAGTCCCTGCGCACCATCTTTGGCAGGTACGGTAGCCAGCGGGGGATACTGTAGGTTGGGGATATCGATTGACTTAGCTGTTTTTTATATGATGCCAATAGGATAAGGTTTTTTTTTTCTGTATATGACCTTTCAAAAATCAGACAGGGCAAAAAATCGGATCCTTTTGTTCACAGTGAAACTCAAGTTCACCGAGTTCAAGTTTGCGGGCACGGTATCAAGGGAATACGGTAATGATTATCGATTGCCTCTCTCTGCAGATTCCGCAAGATGCGCGTGCTGCACGTGTCGCAGCTGCTCGTGCTCACGGATGCCCATATCGCCGTGAGTGTTGTTATTGTTTTTTGTTATTGTTTTTGTTGCGCGACAATCAAGTGACTATTTGCGTTGAGTGACCGCAAGGCTTGATGTATCCGTGGTGAAACTGGTGATTAGCGAGAAGTTTGTTTTTCACCTTGATTTCAAAAATATCGAAGTTCAAGAAATCCGTAGGCTTTTGGAGGAGCTGTGAAACGCACAATCATCAAGCCGATTTTTTGTTATTCTTTTTTTTGACACCGCGAATGCACCGCCCATCAATGGCATCGAACTTTTACGGTTGTTGTATTTATGATGAAACTCGTAATCTCCGAAATGCCAACCATTCCCGATCGTGCCTTGTTTCATCAGGAACCTGTTTTACTTGGGAATTTAATCGCAGGGAGAATAGCGGGAAATTCAGGCCCACTTTCTCTTGAGGTCAAATAATTATAAAATATTTATGCAAAATAAATACAATTACAGCTGATGGTGCGGAGCTTCCGCAACCTGCGCGAGCTGTCGATCGTCTCCCACGTGGACACGAAATACGAGAGTATGTTTAATTGAATTGAATTAATTAGTGTAATTGAAATTGAAATGTTAACTGACTAGTCAGATCGGTGATATTTGAGTTGCACTACTGCTATGATCCGAATGTCGTGGATTGATGAGCAAAGTTTCCCAATGACCAATTTATTTCGGAAAAAAAATGCTCCAAGCAGATTTGTGTTTCTTGTTTGGTTCAAGTTGTCCGAATCCACTATGCGAAGATTGCTGTTCACTTTGTCTTTTCAATATACATAAATAATTAATTTGCAGACCTCTCGGGCTCCGGCCTCGCCGAGCTGGGCAAGCTGCAGAAGCTGCGCGTCCTCTGCCTCGAGGGACTCGGAGCGGTTACGGATAGGTACGGTACGGGGTGGGGGTTACGGTAGTTTGAATACGGTGATGTTGGGGCGGTGTGGTACTAACACTATCATGCACAAAATATGTTCTCTATGCATCGATAGACACTGCGGTCAGTGTTGAGGGGTTCCACCAATATTACCTCCGCAATTGAGCTCTGTAATTCAGAAAAAGTGTATTGGAATTTTGTTCCAATCTTGTACCTCCGCAGATGCTAAGGTTAGTGGGCGCCGCTCAACGCTAACTGCGATCGTACTATATTGTGATTCAACAGTAATCCCCCATCCTTTCAGGACGCTGACGGTGATCTCGGACCCGCAGAGCTCGCCCACGGCGGCGACGATCACCGCCCTCTCGCTTGCCTTCTGCTACAATGTCTCGCAGTGAGTTCACCGAAAACCCTCTTTGGATCAAAAAGTTTTCGCTCACCAAGTCTACGTAGTGGCAGTGAAACACTGCTTAACCTGTTTGAAATCCAATCGGAGGGGAGTGGGTGTCTCGTCGGAGAGACTCGTCAGTTGAAAAAAAAACACTTTAAACCCGGGAGTGCATTCTAACATCTCATTCAGCTCCCTAAATTGCAGGCACGGTCTGAAGCATCTCGGCCGGATGACATCTCTGGTCGACCTCAACATTGACGGCATCACGAAGCGAGACGTGTCCATGGGCGTGGAGAAGATCGCCGCCGAGGGCAGACTCGTCAGGGTACGGTATCTTTGAAGGGAGGGTGGGGGTACGGTAGGATAGGGATACTAGTTGCTTGCACCAAGGTGTTGTGCCGTAACGAGTGTTAGATCGCTTAGACTGTGTTATCATATGTTGTCCCGGAGAATGCGCGCTTCACGGTACTGTGAAAGGCGATTTCGATTTGGTGACTGCAGTCACAGCAACATACGTAGAACGAAAAATACCCATGCAGCTCACTTTTTTCAGATTTGTTTTGCTGAAACGTACTTGGGTTTCACAGCCTTCTCATATGAGGAGTGAGCATGTTTCCAACGATTACAGCAAGCAGCGTAGAGCAAATATCATTATTGAAACTTGCGAACGGAAAAACGTTGAAATGGGTTAGAAGAGCAGGCGGATGCGCGAGAAAGGGGGCGGAGGGGGGATCTCCCTCCCTCGTAGCGGTCCGTCACCCCCCGTTACCGTTTAGCCAACCCTATTTCACATGACACCTTTTTGCACCCGTAGCTCCCGCGTTTCACATAGATGCAATAGGCGGTGTGGTAAAAACAAATCAATTAATCTAGATTGGCATAACGGGGACTTTTTTACATCCGTGCTGGGCCCCGCCCCCTTGGCTCCACCCCCTCGGAAGAGGGCGGGAGGGGCGGGTCTTCCCCACCCCTTTGAGGAGGTGGGGAGGCCTTTCCAAAAATTTGCCAAGAGGTTTCCCACTCGGACAGAGCAGCAGCGAGGCGCTCTTGAGAGGGGTGGAGGGTAGGACCTTGATGAGAGAGTGCGCGCTAGTCGCGACGGGGTAGAAACAGTAGGGAGAGGCGGGGGGAATTGGCCACGCCCCTGCCTCTCCCTTTATCCCCCCTGGCTGCGATAAAGGGGCAGGGGGGAGGAGAGTGGTAGGGGGAGGGGCAAAGGGGTAGGGAAGGGGGCGGTGAGAGAGTGTGAGGGGGCGGGGCCAGCACGGATGTAAAAAAGTGCCGCATAACGAATTATAACAATTGATGTTGTTCGTGAGTTAAACTACAACGTTTCACCTAAAAACAATTAATTAGCCTAATCAACCCAATTATCTGCAGTTGTTCGTCGCCGAGCGGACGAATCTCTCGCCCGAGGCGCTCATCGCCGTCGTGCAGCACTGCCCGCAGCTGCGCCTGCTGGACATCTCGAACAACGAGGAGTGCTTCAACTGGGTCACGGCGGATAAGATGGTCAGTGCCTGAAACCCATGATTGCCGGTTAAGGAATATTGAGCGTATTGATGTTATTGGGTGAAGTGCGATGGCAAATACTATCGGCGGTTGGGCTGATTTGCATGTCATGATGACACGGTGAAGCGCGAAACAACGGTTATTCGTGAAATTCAAAGATAGCAAAAATTTTCAACCCGTAGCACACGTGCTTCACCCTGTCCACTTGAATGAATAGACGCATTCGTTGCTGATTTTATCGGTGCGATTATTTCATTAAAAATATAAGTAAACAATTTCTGATGCTTGGTGCTTTCATGCCACAGCTGGAAGCCATCAGCTACAATATTTCTTTACCGTCGTTGTACCTGTCACGCTTTTCAATCACCATTTACCGTTATATTGCATACTTCTCATATTGCAGATGTACCTGTGGTGCGGCGGTGCATCCGCCGGCTCCGGCCCTCGCCGCGCCCCGCTGACCATCCTCACGGACGAGCACCTGGCGTGGAACTGCGTCGGCGTGCCGGAATCGGATGGCCAGGGACGATGCCCCCTGCTGGTCGTGCACATCAACCGTGCCGCGGTGCCTGAGTGAGTTGGGGTTACGGCAGGGGTGGTGTGGTGGTGTGGGAAACGACAGAATCCCCCTGGTAGTGATGCACATCAACCGAGCGACAAGGCCAGAGTGAGTACGGTAGATTACAGTAGGTAGTAGGGTTGGCAAAACGAGTCCAAACGCGAGTCCGAGACTATTTCATTCCGAACTTTTCGGACTGACCGGAGTCTCGGACTATCGATAGTCCGAATGATGGGACTATCGATAGTCCGAGACTATGCGTAGTCCCAAACGTTGAAATATGTTTCAGTATGAGCGAGCGACTATTTCCTCCTCCCTCCCTCTCCCTTCCCTCCATTTCTTGCCTCTCCCCGCTGTTTTCATCCCGGCGCGACTAGAATGCGCGTACCATCCGCATGTGTGCGATTTTACTTTCTCGTTGTCTCTCACGACTGAGCGAAGCTATCGCCGTCGAATATTAGGATCTTGAAATAGGGTCTGAAATAGGTCTCCCTATTCGTTCATCCTTGTCCCAGCCTTTTATCTGTTGTGCTTCTGTTGTCAGACGCATTAGATATGCACAAACTGTCATAATTATCATCTAAATCAGACAAATAGCCATACGCGATGCACAAAACACGATATATTCGGTCAAGACTCATTCCCATTTGTTACTATTTTTCCACAACAAAAGCCAGTTAAAAGTTGGGACTATCAATAGTCCCAGCCATTCCACTCTCGGACTATTGATAGTCCCAAACGTGAGAGCTCATTTCTCTCTCGGACTCATTCCAGACTAATTCCGTGCGAAGGAATCGGTCGGTTCAGACTATTTCTGCCAACCCTACTAGGTAGGGGTACGGAAGGAGTTATGGGAAATGGTGTGTGAAGGTACGGTGAGAAGATGCTAGACGACTAGTTGGTTTTTTCCATCATGTCATAATGTTATTGTTATTGCACGCTGAATTTTCGAGATGCAATATCGATGAAACGCAATCCTTATCACCTGAATCGCAAAGTATGTGGGAGCGGAACTGTGTGTGTTGTTTGTAAAAGAGTGATAGTAGCTGTGATCGATAGGGATACGGTAGCTACCGTACCCCTCCTCATCTCCGCCTTCGTTGCAGGAACGAGCTGCTGCCGACGAACGCGCTGTCGAACGTGCGCCCCTCTGAGCTTCCCGCCGGACTGCTCGCCCCGCACATCAGGTATACTGTAGGCGGGTGGGAATTGATTGGCTATAAAAATTGTTATAGTTGTACCTTTCTATTGGCTGAATAGATAATGTCAAAATGATGGATAAATTAAGTACCATACTACGGCGGAGAGTTGCGCTAGAATGGTTTTCCGATTCAGTATGATTGCGGTTGCATCGATAGTAGTTATCTGGGCAGTGACGAATTTCATCAATGCGACGATGGCTACGGCTGGGAATATAATTCAAATTCACTCTAGTCTCATTCATGTTCCAGCTATGGCAATTATGATCGTGGTGATCTTTCAGAATGGTGCTCCTGTGAGATACAGTATAAAACATATTTATGATATTTTTCATCTAGGTTGCTTGATGTTACAGCGATGACATGTATATGGCTGTGAGGTGTTGAAACGATTCCATCTGGATTTCGAATTTTAAACAATTTTCATAATATTTAATAATAATACTTGTAATATAATTTTACAGGCGCGGCAATCGCTACCGCCTGCTGTGGGCGCCGCTCGGTCCGTCGAAGGAGATCAAGGTGGAGCTGTTCGATGAGGTACGATAATCTCATCAACAGGGTTGGCTCAGGTGATAGCGCGCCTTCTAGCCAAGGCGGGCTAGAGATAGTAGAGGGATAATGTGGGTGCCTCTCGATGTGGTTGGCTAATATAGTTAATCAATTGTTAATTTATTAGTTATTAATATATTTTTAATTAGTTGATTAAGTATCATTCGTGATTGATTAGGTGGTTGGTGAGCAATGAGTTTCGAATTTTACGCTACGTTTTGGGAAAATGAGGTTGACCACCAGTGAGTGTCGCGCTTCATGGTCATGACTTGAGTAGTATGTTCGACCAGTGATCAATGGTCCGGTGGGAGCCAGCTGTTACTAAGACACAATATTTGTAGCAAATATTGTCTTGCTTCACTTGAATTTCTTAAGCGAGATGGATGGGATGCCTTCGATTTATGCGCTGCTAACTATACGAAATAATATTTTACTATAGATCAATAATAATAATAATTAATTAATTATCTAATTAATTGCAGCAGGAGAACGGCGTATCTGTGGCCGATCTGGCGATGCGCGCAGCGCAGGAAGCAGAGGAGAACCCGCTCGAGAGGTACGGTAGGGGAGGGGTATACGGTAGGTGACGGGATTGGTACGATAGAGGTATGAACACTTATTTGCCCAGACTACCGATCGTGCATTGGTGGTGTGTGTACGCTCATAATATGAGGAGTAGGCATAGCGGGAACCACGCTGGTGCAATATAGGTCTTAAATTTTAGGGTTTTTTCTCAATTGTATCTTGTATTGATTGCTGCATACCGCTCGATGGTAGTAATAGAGTGGAGGTGTAACGACACTTTCCCTGGCGCGAAATTCATTTGAAAACTAAAAAAAAACATCTTCGAACCACCTCTACCGGCTTTCAAATCACCATCTTTTGGTCTCTGGATGACAATGATAATGTATGCCTCCTTTCTCCAGATCCACATCCTCTGTGGGCGGTCTAATACACCGTAGCCTACCGTAACCCCTCCTCAATCAACAATCCCCATCCATTCTCCAGATCCACCTCATCCCTGGACGACGCCGGCGACGACCTCTCCTCCTCCTACTCGATGGAGGGCGTGGAGTGCGTGGGCGGCAGTGGCATCTTTGGCAGCTCTGAAGTGTCCGGAGTGACGACGGGCGGACTGCCGTGGACCACGGGTGGAATGATGGGCAATGATGAGAATGTGAGTACGGAAGCGGGTACTGTAGAGGGGGCACGAAATTTGACATGAGCCCATAGGAAATGTGGGATTTGTGGTTGTTTGCTATTTTTTGGATAACAAGTATGTTCGGAGTTTCAGTGACCTGGCATGATAAGTGGCAGCAATTGTCTTCGATTCTAGCTTCACTCCCTTAGCCAACAATTAAAAATCTGATATGTTTTTAAACCAGATATTTTTGCGTTTCAACTTGGTCATGTAATCCCAGATAACGGCCATAGGCAGTATGTCTTTCATTTTTTTTTCAAAAAATATCGAAGTGATGCGCCGCTGCGTAATAATAATAATATTTATGCTATTTCGATGAAATAACGGCGAAAACAATTTAAAAATAGTATTAGAATGAAACAATGCTACAATACAAAGACGGGATCTCTATACGGTGAAACTGGTCTGATTCTCTGTTACTAAAAGCCTTGCCGCTCGCGGAAAGAAACTGTTATGTCTGTACCCATAACGGGAGCCAGGATTGTTGAAATTCATACCATTTCTGGTGTAGTAAATTTTGAAGTAGTGCGGGTTTCTGTAAGAAATACTATACTTGCCTCGGAGGAGATTTTTGGCTACTCTAATGTCAATTCCTTCTCTTCGCTTCTCTAGTGATTGCATGTGGTGGAATTGAGAACTTTTAATGGAACTTTCTAGTTTACCTAATGATGACGCAATCATAATCTCACTCCTCCATTTCAGATGCCGCCGTGCTCGGTGCCCGCCACGTCCTCTCGTCCGGCCGACTTCTCGTTCACGCCCATCTCGGCCGACGGCGATCCACACTCGAAGGATTGGTGTAAGTGGATGGCCAACCTCCTGATGACGTCATCGATGACGGATCCCTCGGCCTCATCGGCCCCCGCCCCCGCAGTCGATATTGACGCCCTTCTGGCCGCCGCCTACGCCTACCCACCCTACGTACCCTCCCAAGAAGAGGCTACCGTACCCCCGCCGGCTGGCCAGCTGCCCGCGCCGCCCGCAGACTTTCTGCTGCCGGCGTACGGTGCCGGCAACCCGCGTACCCCAAGTCCCGGCAGCTCGGACGCCAGTCTGTCGCCCACGACCATGTCGTATGCGCAGGCGCTGCACATGAAACGCTCGGACCCCCTCGCGACTCCGCGACCTACCGTACCCCAGCAGCAGCAGCAGCAGCAAGATGGTGGTGTGGCGGAGGGTGCGGCCGCGCAGCCGACGTTCACGCCCGTGCTCGCGACCAGCTCGCCCTGGGGCTGTGGCCAGGGCTGGACGCCCTGGTCGTTCTGAGAAACGTCGCCCACACCGCACACCACGCCAAGGGTTTCTATTTAGAGCCTACCCCTGTATCCCCTATTTGTTATCGTATCCGTTTATTGAGCACATTATTTGCACGATCTCACTTAACGATGCACGCTTTTGGTTCGAAACCACTATTTTATTAGGGTATCGTTTGGTATGGTAGACTACATTGGCAATGTGGTATCCACTGCATGCACTTTTTGCACCCTCGCAGACTCATACTTTTGGTATTTTCTGAATCGCTTACTACTTGTTAATTGATGTGCACGTATGGCAAAAACACGCACTTGCACCCCTCGTTATTTATTCGCCTATATTCGAATCTCTCATATCATTTTGATACCCTTGAGTTATGCTAATCATATCCTGCTCTTATTCCGACGTGTAGTATGCAATTCATTGCTCAATTCGATAAAAATGATAATTGAAGGAATTTGAGAAAGAAAATAAACACAGTGAAAAGAATCGAAAGTGTGCATCGTTATTAGGAAAGTTAGGAGGAGTTTAGGGCTTGTCTTTTCCTTGTTTTAGGGTATTGTGATATCGGTTTGTCGAATCATCGGTGGATCATGAACAAGGAGCAATTTCGATGAGCTTTTCACAAGAAATTTTCGGTCGATCCCAGAATCGGAATTTTCAAAACTCGTGTAGTCTTGGAAATTGCAGAGAAATCATTATGTAAAGATGGGATTCCAATCCGCAAATATGAACGAGTATTGGACGTAGGATTGAAGGACTACGTTGCCAGAAATCCATGTCCCTGCCGTCTTCTCACACCCGTCACTTTGGCGATTCATCGATGTTACGTAGACATGTACCGATTTGAAGATCTGATAAGATGCAGGGGTTTTTTTTGGAAAAGAACAAACAATTAAATGTTCCGATGTTTACGAGTAATTCCGGTCCGGTACTTACGCCGTTTAGCACCGATTTGCAGCGATGGACGTGATCTCGCTGCTGCTGAAGACGTACGCGTACGAGGACGGAGCGATGGTCGGCCCGATGACCGTGAAGGAGGGCATTATTATGAGGCCGGACGGATCGGTGAGTGGGGAAAATCGATAATCTACGGATATGGTATTTTAGAGTACGGTAGGCTTTGGAGCCGTAATTCTATCTGCCGTTATTCCCATCAGACTTTGCTTTTGAATATGAAATCTATATCGTCCAGACGTGCCTTATTACAGTAGATACCGGAGTTGGCTGTTTCTGGTTCCATCTGGTGGATTAGATCTTTAATATCCCTAGTACCATAATTTTCTACCGTTATCCATGAGAAAAATAATTCTATATCTTCCGGTCACTTACTATTACGGTCACTTACTATTACTATATTTCTGGTTACTGTAGCCATTTCAATTATCGATTCTCTCTCCTGCCGCAGGTCGAGGACATCTGCTCGTCCATCCTCAAGGTGGACGCGTCGCTGCGCGCCCGCTACCACATGACAGCCGCACTATCCGGGTGCGTGTGGTGCAGTGTATTGGGCGAGATTTGGGATACCTCGCCCCACACCACACTACGGTGAAATAAATGATTGCAGAAATTCCAGTGCGCGCCGCTTCGGACCGCACTCGTACAACGCCCGCGAGCCGGTGAGAGTGCAGCCGCCGCCGATTGAGACATGTACGGTAATGGGGGAGGCCAGTGACTATTTTATAAGGCCAATTCAGACCGTAGGGCCCAATCTATTCTAAATTCGGTAGGAATATTGATTGATTAGCCTGCGATATGTACGTAATGGGGGATTACAGTAGGAATATTGATTAATAGGTCAAAAATATTGTCGATGAAGATTGCGATTCCGCCAGAGTACTGTAACAATATGAGTATTTTGTTGGTAGCTTGGGATACGGTAGGAGATTACGGTAGCCAATTATCGATTATTGATAATTATTGATTTTCCAGCCCCGGCCGACATCGTCTCTGCGATCGACGACTTCCTGGGCGGATACGTGCCCGACGGTGAGGAATTTTTATGCTGTTCTGCCGTTCTGTCCCGATTGGGGTTGCTAGCACGCAGTTGGACTATGGGATAACTGCGAAGCGGGAATGTAACAAGTACAAATTTCGTAACGGTTTTTTTCATAACGAATTGGAAAGTGTTGGTTAATACTTACATATCAGTGATGAATTGGGTTGTCTAGTACGAGTGGGACTATGAGGCAACGGTGAAGCGGGAATGTGACAAATTGAACTCGAATTAGTATTGGATAATGTTTGTTGTTATTCAGTGAACAATTGGTTTTTGGTTTGTCTAGTCCAAGTGGGGCTCTGAGGGTGTAGCGGGGACGTGACCAGTTGCTAGCCCATTTGACGAATTATAATTGGATATTGTTCGTTGCAACCTGGTCAGCGGAGAATTAGACGAACTCGTCCCACTTTGACTATGAGGAAACGGTGTAGGGATGTGACAAGTTTTGATAAATTTTTAAAATCACCGAGGAAGTGAAAATTGATTGTGTTCAATGTTTCTGCCTTTGGGAGCACGTGGTGACATAATTCTTCCTGGTCCCGAAATACAATTTCATTGCAGACTCTCAATCTACCAACTTCGAGCCGCCCATGAAGAGCTTCCGTCCGCGCCAGAGAGAGGTACGGTAGGACGAAGGGGTTACGGTGTCACCCGAGTAGGAGTGTAGATCCTACAGTATGACGAGGTTACTGTAGTTGATGTGTGTCGTCGGCGACCTTCGGTAGAACTAGGCGTCCTGGATGCTCCTCCTTTTATCTTTCTCTCTCTTCTCCAGCCGATCATTAGCCATTTCTATCAAACGAGTGATGAACCCACTGATTTAGTTTATTGCGGTAATTCAAATAGTTTTCAGCAGCATCACTACCCGTCGCTGCACGATTCCTTCCCGTTCGAGCGCGAGATGGCGGCGCAGCAGCAGCAGCAGCAGCAGCAGCAGCAGCAGCAGCAGCCGATGAGGGGACTGGTGAGTGAATGAGGAAGGGAGGAGGCTTCTCTGTTTTCGGGCCCAGTCTTTTGCTCGCAATGTATTACCTGGGCGATCTGTGAATCAGTGAATCATGCAATGCATTACTCGGATTCACAGAGGAATGATTCACAGATCGATGAACATGGGCAATCGGAATCGTAAATAGGCCACAAAACACGAAAGTGTCGCGGTGATTGAATTTCTTAAAGAATTTTTGTTTGCGAACGGGTCCCCTTCTAAAATTGCTTCCATGCGATCTTCACGTAAGATGAGGCGAAGGTGCAACCAAGATCTCGAGGGTGGAAAATGATCATGATTCATGAGATTAATTTTTTTCGGTAGTGATCTCTCACATTTGCGATAGTATAATTGGTTGTGCCCTTTTCCTGATTTCACATTGCGACCGAGTGGGCACCGGGTAATATGAGGCGTACGTGCAACCAAGAGCACGTACGCCTCATATTATCGAGGGCTTAAATTAATCATCCGAACCATAATATCTCTGATTCGGAATAAACTTTGTAATCGATAGTGATCGCAGACAAAGAAAAGAAAGGCGAATGGTCCCAGCATTCCTGATCAGTGATAAATTGATAACTGACAATTTGATAACTGATTCTGTGATCGTGTCAGGACCCGCTGACCGCGCCCTTCTCCCCGTTCAGTCCGCTGTTCTCCGATGTGGGCGGAGGCGGTGATGAAGAGTGGAGAGTGCAGGTGGGTGGACCACCCAGGGCGGTTTATTTGGCAATAATAGACTTGAAAATAGACCTGAAAATCGCTTATTGTTAGTCTGCTAAGAACCGCTCACTTAACCGCTCAGTGCCATTTTGATCTTCTTTGTTGTAGAAGGCAATGATAGATGGAATCATCTGCAACAGTCCTTTCTGTAATAATGATGGTGATGAAACTCTAAGTATTCGGGTTCTGACATAGTTTTCCAACAATTCCATCCGCATATTCGCAGCCCTTCGACGACCTCGACGGCGTTGGCTGCGTCAGCCCTCCTCCGGCCGGTCACTTCTACGGCGGAGGCGGCTGCGAGAACGAAGCCCCGCCCACTCTCTACGTGCCCGGCGGCAGAGTGGAGGGCGCTGGTGAGCTATTACGTGATAATAATAATCAACAATAATAATAATAATAATAATAAATCTTTGCCCGGCGAGAAAAAAGAGACCGAAAAGTAACTTTAATAAGATGTAGTAGCAAGAAGGGTGGACTCTAATTATTAATTTCATTCAACGATGAATTTAATTGTCAAAACCTAGCCCGCGAGTGGCTTGTACTCTTGGTGAAACCTTAGACGCGAGGGTACATTTCAAATAAAGTCACCTTGCAGGTCCGAAGGTGGCGCCGGTGCGCTACGGTAGCCTCCAGGAGCGCCCGCAGGAGTACGGTAGTCTGTTCCGTCACGATCATCATCAGCAGCAGCAGCGGCACCAGGAGCAGCACGGCTTCAGAAGGGAGGAGGAGCAGATGCCGTGGAGTGCACAGGAGAGCGGAAAGGTGAGGAAGGGCGATTGGCACTTCAAGGGGATGTGAAACGGGAGATGGGCTTCTTCTGGGAAATTTTTAAAAAATCGATTTTTGTTGTTGTTGCTAGATGAGGTGGGGGGGGGGGGTGAGTCGTGCTTCAATGAGGATATTAATCAGAGAAAATTTGGCTTACTTGTCGTTACTTCGAAAAAAATTGAGAATTTTTCGTTGTGCTTGGGCAAGTTGAGGAGGGGGGGGGGAGTTGATTCGTGTTTCAGTGGTAATATGAAGGTAGAAGTGCCTGTGGTAGGACGGTATTACGGCTATTCATTCGAGATAAAAACAAATGTTTGTTTGGGCAATCTGGTTGTTCCCTGCGTCTCCAGAGTACAATTCTAAAATTGCAGAGCAAGTCGAGGTTGACTTTTGATTTTCTTTGAACAGCTACTCGTAGTCTCATTGATTCCGCCACTAATTTCTAACGTTTGAGTTAATACTGACACATGAATTCACAGGGCAAAGTGATTTCGATGATTACTCTTGCCGCTGTCCCAAGTATATTTTTACCACACTAGTCGCGTACGTCAAACAATGACTGGATTCGTAATTTACCATGAACGATTCGTGTTTCATGGATACTATTTATGGCTGCCATTTCAGTACCGTATTCCGGGCAGCGGCCGTCGCACGCCCTTCTCTCCGGCCTCCGCGCCCTTCGTGCCCATGCATCTCAGAGGTGCGATCTTTGGTCTTTGATCTTTGGTCTTTGATCTTCGATCTTTGGAGTCTATAGTTTGGCATCACATATGGTTTAATCGGAAATTTGATATAGAAGGCAACAGTATGAAAAATTTACTATGATTTGCGAAAATTGGCGATGACGTGGTGAACTTGTGTCGCACGAGTGCATGAACTGCTGAGAATTTTTGAAGTTTCCAATATTGCTTTGGCCAAAATGAAAATAAAAATGTAAAAAGATGGTCTCATTGTCAGAGTAGGAGTAAATTTTCTTTTCTCGATTAAAATATTCCAACAGGTCCGCTTTGCAGGTAGCGGCCTCTCGTCTGCGCCCGCCACCGATCATCATCCAGTCTCCAGCTCGTCCTTCCCCTTCCCTCCGCCGGCCTATCTTCTGTCGAGCGACGCGGTCGGTGGCGCGACCGCGACGCGTCCGTTCGGCCGTGCACGCGTCGGCGGCGGCGCCGCGGGCGCCCCGCCCGCCTGGTTGGCCGAATCGGCCGCCAAGCTGGCCGCCACCCATCCCTATCAAGACGCTGCGTATCGCGCGCGTGCCGCAGCGAACAGACCCTCCGTACTGAGACCCAGAAACAACTGATTACGGTTGCGAGACCCCCTATCTTATCCTTCTAACTTTGTTTAATCTGCCCCGGTCACCCTAAACACTTCTCATTATTCTGTTGTATTCGTTATTGACGTTTCCATGTTGTTAATTTTAACCTAATTCCCGATTCTGTTTCACGTTTACTCACTTTTGTCCCGCTAATAGTTGTCTGTTTCATGCCCTCGTTACTCATCTGTACTCGTTACGACTAGCGCTTTTGCTAGTCGACCTCAGACAATTATTTTTTTTGTTAGTTTCAGTGTGTTTTAGTAGATTGAATGGAAGAAGGTCTTAGAATTTTCACTTTTCTCATCCTTTCAGGTTGCTCAATCTTATTTTCTTACCGTAGCAACTTTCAATTCTAATGCCTAAGCTAGATAGGCAACCTCTTCCTTCCAACCCTGTTCCATCTCCACCATACCCAATATTTGCCCGCCCTCCTCCCGATTCATTTGTCCCATCGTGGTATTCCATAGAAGTGGTATGACCACGGTATTTTCCACCGTTGCCTTGCTTAGCAATATTCAAGCCGTTTTTGCTCATCCTTTCTTTCTCACAAATTCAGACTTGTTCGTTTAATTTAAGATGTTTTATCACACCCTTCCCCCTTCTTTTGAAAGAAATGCTAAATGAAGTTTCCCCCAACTCACCCCTGTTTTATCCTCGTTTGATTCCCTGGCAAAGGCGGCGCAAAGTTTTCAGGGAAACCATCCCCTCATTTCGTTATCCAATAGCGTACTTGAAACTGAGCACCGCCTAGCGAGGGTTCACTCGAACCGCCTTGTTGTCTTTGTTATATTCGAGTAGCAGTCTGTGCTTTTCGGTGTAGTTTCGAATAAAAATGTGGAAGAAAAGTTGATTAGATGGTTGTTGTGAGGGGCACGAAGTAATGATCGCTCGCAGAAGCTAGGGCTTTACGACTTTCGTTTAGATAGCATTTTATCGGATGTGGGCAGCCAGGAACAAATATTGGCAAAATAATGATAAAAAGTGGAATAGTTGAAAATGGATTTAATATTGGTGAACAGTGAGACATCTATCGAACCTCCTCCTCTGATCCAGATTCAGAATCCGAATCTGTATCGTCGTTGCTCGATTGTGTTGCAGTATGATGACCGTCTTCCTCCTCCGATGCGAGATCCGAATTCGATCTGTTGAGCGCTTCCAATTCATGTGAAATCGCGCACGCAACGGTAGCCGCGTCACCTTGTGCCTGAAGATAATAAGATAATCGTTAGAGCTGAAGAATCCGCCTCTTCATTTTTTGTACTATCTCGTCATTCTAAACTGCTTTTCCACCGTGACAGCCCCATGATGTGATACCCATTCAAAAGAGCCTACTTACCGTAATCCGGGCGCCATATTCGAGCAAATTATCGATTGCGTGCTTGCGCTTCTCCAATTTTGCTTGCTCCTCGTCAATGTCGAGAACGTAATCATCCGGTTTTCTCTGTTTCTGCGCAATAGCCCTCTCGATTTCAAATTCTTTGAGCATTTTTCTGAATAATTATTTGAGGAAGGGAAAGGCTGAATACTAGTTCCTATATGGGCAAGAGGAAACACACCTTATCTGGTCTCTGGTGTTCTTCAATGAAAGCAGGAAACCATCGCCCTCATTGAGCAATCCCTCCAGCACGTGCCTCTTCATATCGAGCTCCTAAAATTTATTGTTTCAGTTTGTTTTTATTTCGAAATTTCTTTAAAAAAATAATTAAATGTTACCTCTTCTTCAAATGGATAAGAACGGATAACTCTTCGACCGTTTCTTCCAACCATTTCCTTCACAACAGTGCGGCAAAGGCAGCAAGGGCGATTGATGTCGGGCTGCAATTCGTCAACTAAGATCTTCATTTATCGACTACTTCCGAAGGGTCGAGACAACTTCCACAACAACTTCCGTCGTGACAATGACCATGATCATCCCCTCCAATTTATGTTCCCTCCCACATGCACATCGTATGATATCAGGATGCCTGATTGAAATGGGGGGAGGAGGGGGAGCAATCTCTTCTTACCTAACAGTTGGCCTTACCAGTGGGTCCCATCTAGCGTTGTTCAACAACTGTAAATCGCTTGACGTGGATACACCTTTTTCTAATTGTAAAGTGAGGAACGTACCCTAGCCGACTCAGTCCATCGCAGGGCGCACGTGCGATGGAATTCGTGGTCGCACGGCTTGAGGGTCACGGAGCGCTGGAAGAATAATTGATTTTTTTTTGTTAAAAAAAAATTATACATTATTTTACTGAATGCGGTGAAAAATGAAGTAAAATGAGAAAGATTGCGAAATTACCTTGCAATCCAGTGCGTCCAGACAGATGCCGCAGACGAGGTCATCGTTGGCCTCGACGACGACGATAACGTTGTTCGCGTCGGAAGTCATGACTTAAAGGGGCGAGAATTATTTATTATCAACTATTTGGGTGAGCAAGAAACGATGCGAAAACTCAGTTGTAAATGAACAATATTTAAGTATTGCTGGATTGAAGACATGTCTGAGGACGATGGTTGGAGCTAAGTGAGAAACATGAGCGAATGGGCTTGCAAGCGCTTCCCTTCCACTCATGTATCCAGGGGGATCGGTTGCTGGAAGCGTCCGGCTAGGACTGTTACGCTTTTCTCTCTGATCGGTGAGATAGTGTGCGAAATGAAGAGATTTATTGCGCAGCCATCCGACTTCGATACATTGGAGCTAATAAACCTGGATTGAGATCGTCAATATTATCGCACACCCCGTGGCACTGATTTTGTGATCCATTTCAAAATCCCACTGTAGTGAGATCGGATGGACGATGTTGAAGCAAAAATTTCGAAATTGCTAATAAAAATTAATACTTTTTCAGTTGCCAAATGCCTTATTTTCTAAGTTGCGAAAGACGTGTCGATGCTTTTTCGAATTTTTCCTAATTTTTATATATTTTTTCCAGCAATGTTCGTTGCCGATAACGCTTCTTCATCGTCTGCAATGGAGAATAGTGACGCCCCCGTATGTGTCATTTGTCTCGATGCATTGGACAGAAAGGTTCTACATTTACAGTAATGCTTTTACATTTACATTTTAAAATATGGCAAATGTAAAATCTAATTAATTAAGCGCATTGTCATTCTAACACCGTGCAAACATCAATTTCACCGCACTTGCGCTTTGGAATGGCTCGAACCGATTAAAGTCAGTTGCTGTTTTTATGCTGATTGCACGAAAATTTTCGACTTGTAACCCAGTCAAACCTTTGTTTTTCAGGATCCCTCTACCCACGCGTGTTGTTTGTGCCGCGCTACTGTTACCACAATCGTCAGTGAAAACGGCTCACGGGTCTGTCGGATGTTTCCATTTGAAGAAGAGGTAGGAGCTAGGGATTCAATTCAAAGCAATCTTTATGCTGTTACTGTCATACCCACCCGCCTCGCGCCAGACGATGAGAGCGAAGAAATTGAGGAAAAAGTGGTCGGCATTCTTCACACTTTTTCTTTTGTCGGCATTACCGACATCCCCGGGAATTATTACGATCCCGAACTTGCAACTCTAGTAGAGTTATATGAACCACGAATTTGGCCAATAGATGTGATCATTTAAGATGAGCTATATGAAGAGCATATTGCTTCAAAGCGCATATGATGCGGACGACAACAATATTGAAATAATGAAAGGAGGCCGAGGACACCTTTTGTGAGTGCTTTTGCCGGTTCTTACTCGCCTTTTGAACAATTATCATCTTCAAGTCACTAAATATTCAGAGAACTTCTCAAGAAGCTCGAAACTGAAAAGGAATTGGCGAAGAAGGAAGGAAAATGTGAAGAGTACATTGTTGATATTGATGAGGAGCGTGCGAAACTGGAGAAACGCAAGAATGCCATTGAAATGTTGATTGTTTACTACGATGGAATAAGGACAGCGATTAGTAGCGGTTGCGTGGAACTACTCAATGAAGCTGTGAGATTGTAATAATAAACAAACTTATGGCAAAAATAAATTGGTATAATTTCTTTCGATTTGCTTTTGTTTATGCATGAATGAGATCCAAAAAATGGTTCACAATTCAACAGCAGTAACCATTACAGATTTTAGCGAGCATTACAAAATGTTTAATGTAGAGTTAAACTTCATGCTCGTTCACATCTCTTCTTCATCATTATCCTCATCATCTTCCCCCTCCTCTTGATCAGTCTCCTCCTCATCAGCGCAATCCTCATCCGACAAGGCGCTTCTCTCATCCTCTTCCTTTATATGCATTGACTAAACAAAATATATATTTTGATTGTCAATAATTTTCCTAGGTTTCTCTTGAGAAGTATCGAATAATATGTCAAAAACCTTACCTCAGCAGCAGCCACTTGTTCATCGCTGTCCTTCTTTCCGCCATTTTCCGTCTTATGATCACTAACGTGGTTCACAAGCGCTATCCTTCTGTTAAATCCACGCTTGCAAATGTTGCAGTTGTGCGGGAATTTGCCTGTAAAAAAGTACGGAATCGATCGATGGCGATGGTCATTGAGCATTATCTCACTAGTGCTCTATAGAGATGGTACCATCGCATCTTCATTTTGCACGATATCTCGTCCGCTCGGTCGACGAGAGATAGTGTGAAATGAACAGACGGTCTTGTCATTTCTCGAGCTCCACTACTCACTAGGGTTAACCGTTCGGAAATCGGATAGGCCGAAACTCAACTGGCAAAATCACTCTCTTTCCGGAATGAGAGTCGAACAATGGACAATGGAGTTTCGGACAAAGGAATAGTTTCGGAAGAGTTTCGGAAAGTTCATTGTTCGACTCTCATTCCGGAAAGAGAGTGATTTTGCCAGTTGAGTTTCGGCCTTTCCGATTTCCGAACGGTTAACCCTACTACTCACCGGTGTGAAGGTTCATGTGCCGCTTCAGACTATCAGCCGTTTGCACTCTATTTCCGCATTCTTCACACTTGTATGGACGCGTACGCGCATACTCCTCCTCGTCTGACATGATTATTAAAAAAATATAAAAATACAATATGAAAAATAAAACCGAATGAATATGAGAGGCCTCTGAAGTCTATGCACTACGTCGAACAATATTATAAAAAAAAAGGTTTTAAAATTTTATTGTAAAACGCTCATAAATATAAAATGCAAAATAAACACTCACTTTCATGATTCTGCATATGTTTTCTGAGATTGCGATTGGATTGCAATCCTTTGCCACACAGGTCACATTTGAATGGCCATCTGCGCTCAGCTTCGTCTAAAAAGCAACAAATTCGGGGGGGGGGGGTTAGAAAAGGACAAAATCAATCACTTTGTAAATAAACAAAGACAAGCTCGCTTCTGTTGAAACGACAGAAGTAGAACGACAAAACAATATAAATTATAATTCATTCAACCAAATACCCACCCAAATGTGTCTGTTTGTGCACAGAGAGTCCTGACCTTCCGGCGAGAAATTTGCCACACACGTCGCATTTGAACTCCTGCCTTCGTGGATCATTTTCAGCTGCAAAAATCGATTCTCTACACCTTATTCCCTTATGATTCCAGTATAAAAATGCAAAAGAGATATTACCGAGATGTGAAAGGGCGTGTATTTCGAGTCCAACTCTCAATTTGCATCTCTTCCCGCAAACGCTGCATTCGAATTTCGCCTTGCGAGGGTCGGCATCATCTGTAATTAATTTCCACTTTGAAATGCGGCCCGCTCAACAGTTTTTCGAGTACCATATTCCAAAGAGAGGGCAGCCTCTATAGAAAGGAAAGCTAGGATGGAATCTAAATTCTAAAAAAAATCAGACCTAAGTGCCTGTTCATGTGTCCTTTTAGTGAATGCGCCTTCGAGAAACGAGCACTGCAAACATCGCACTTGTGGGGCTTCCTTGATTCTTCATCTGAAATTGGGCAGTTATTTTTTGAAATTTTTATTGTAAAAATTTCTTACGCCACATTTTATGTTCAAACTACAGGGAAATGCTATTCGAACTTATCGCAAATTAATATTTTCTTACCAAGGTCTGTTTTGTGTCGGTTTATGTGCGACATTAGGTTTGCCTTATTGCGAAATGAATTTCCGCATTCATCACATTTAAAAGGCCGCTTCTTTTCTGCTTGTTCCGGATCGTTGTCATCTTAAAATGTATTAAGAATTTATTTTTTATTTATTAACAATATTTATTTAAATAATGGCCAGAAAATTTGCAACAGACCGAGATGTGTGAGCTTGTGGCTTTCGAACGACGATGCACTCGACAGCCATTTGCCGCAAATATCGCACTCAAATTTTTGCTTGCGAGGGTCGTATCCAGCTGGTATAGTAGATAATAAAGTTATCACTGTCAAAAAAGGTACGTACGCAAATGAATTTTCTTGTGCTTAGCAAGGTTCGATGTCGAGTGAAATCTTTTGCCGCATTCATCACATTTGTATGGTTTCCTCGATTCTTCATCGACTGTAATTTTTGTTTGTAATTTTTACTGAATTTCGCCCATTTTTCAGATTTTAGTTTTGCTCACCCAAGTGGTTCTTTTCATGAAATCGCAGGCCACTCTTTGATGATAATAGCTTGCCGCACTCCTTGCACTCGTATCCCCATTTCCGAGGGTCGTCGTCAGCTAAAATACATGTCACCGAAAACACCACAAAAAAAACACCGAAAACATGAAAAATATAAGCATGTAAAACACTGACGCAAGTGGCTTCTGCTGTGTTTGACGAGTTTTTCTTTGTAGGAAAATCGTTCGCCACAAATTTCGCATTTGAAATCTAATCGCGAATCTTCAGCTGAAATATAATCTTATATTTAAAAAATGTCACAAAGGAATCACTGTTCAGAACTCACTATTGAGATGAAATTTATATTGCTTTCGCAATTTTTTTATTTTTTCAATTTATAGAACACAATTTCGGAAATTCAGACGCATTGTTCGCGTTTTGAACTCACGTAAATGCGTTTTTATATGATTTTTGAAATTTCCAGGCTGCGTGAATTTCTTGCCACACTGATCGCATTTGTATGGATACTTCACATCGTCGATATCTGTCAAGAATGTGCTTCTTCCTCTACTTCAGACAAAATGGAATCGAATTCACTCACTTGAATGAGTGCGCCTGTGGGTGCGAAGGTTTTGGCTGGAGGATAAAATTTTCCCGCAAATGTCGCATTGAGCTTTTGGACGAATACGCTTAGGCGATGCTTCAAAAATGATCTTTTTAGTTATTGAAAATATGTGAATAATTTCGCATTCGTAATGAGGAACATACGATTTTTTTAGTATCGATTAAAACAACGTCTTACCTCGCCTGACCAATTTTCTCATGTTCCCACTATCATCGTCAAAGTCGGCTTCCGTACTTGCATCAGAAGCTGAACCTGCCGTTTCCTCTTCGGACTTCACAGTGGGTCGCTGCTCTTTCGAATCATATTAAAGATTTAGTCAAATTACTGAATTTCAGATTTATTACAAAATTGATGAAGAATTGAATAAAAGATCAAATCAATTGACAAAGTCCCGGCTAGTTTTTGTCAACGAAAAGCTGAAGCGCAACGAAGTGAGTCCGCTACGTAACCTCTTTCCCATAACGGCCCGCTACTCCAGATATGCCATCCCTACTGTGAACACTACCTGGTGACTTTCCGAAAAAATTTCAATTCTTTTCGCTTCTCGTTGCGCCACCCATTCCAGCGTGCTTTCAACCGTGTTTGAGAGGTTGTAGACAAAATTACGAAGTGGAATGTCACTGAAATCGGTAAAAAAAAGCTTTATATAAAAATTCTTGAAAATCACCTTTCCTTGTCGGACACCTCAACGAGGCTTCTTTCCTTTAGAAGCAACATAGTGAGATGGTCCAACTTCTGAAGCTCAGTTTATTTACTAGTCAAGTACTCCCTTGTGCCTGACAACCTTGTGTTTGGTATCCTTGTCAATCAAGACCGTCAATAATTCGACGGACTTTTGAAAGACGCTTCCGATGGAGTCGCCAGCGGATAAGTTGAATGCCTTAAAAATACACGGATTTATAAATAAAATACAAAACAAAAAAATTTATAAATACTACCTTCCAACGAAACTCTGCGATCCTTTCCTCATTTCCAATAAATTCCATAATTTAATTGTATGAAATTTTGAGAGGAGGAGTGTGCAAAATTTTCGAAGTTTGGCGTGTTTTTGTCACTAAAAACCGATGAGAAAGCGAGCAAAGAGAAATGCCAGAGGGTTTCCCTCTCGTTGATCCTCTCGTTGTTTCATTCAAAATGAAAGGACTTCATGATAATCGATTTCGTTCACGTCACCTAACGAAAAATGGTGAAAGTTGGGGTGATCCTGATGCCAATAGTAATCTGCAAAAAAACAATACAGTTCTTTATACTTGCTTATCAGTGCACGATTAATTTATTATCTCAAGATAAGAAACGCTTGAAACTGCGTTGTGCTATCAATTGTAAAAACACAACAATTTTTTTAGAACAATCGATTCACATTGTAGTTAGATTGCGTTCGTGATTCATGTCAAATCATCATTAATTTATTATCTTTATTATTATTATCTCAAGCTCTCGTTCTTCCCATTAAAATGGATCGGCCTTTTCTCTCTTCTTGCACCCGTTCAAGACGATCGAACACTGTCCTGTGAATATTAAAACTTAGAAATCCTGACAATGGAAAACTAAGAAAAAAGATGGCTTGAAGAGTTCGAGAAAGGCGAAGAATTTCCGTACCCGCAAGTCTTCTTGCAGTGATCTTCGTCAAAGGCACTCGGTGTCCGCCCGCCCATGCAATTGCTGAAGCATCTGGAAGCATAAAATAACCTTCGAAATAATGGGTGTGGTTATGTTTGAGCATAATGGTTAAAGATAAAAACGTACGGGTTAGCTGATTCTTTGTTCGCTGCGATCGGATTTGCCAATCCTGGTGCTCGTCCTCCTCCTCCGGCCAGGGAATCAAAGTAGCTTTGCTTGGGCCTCTGGTCGTCGAAGTATCTGCCCCCGACCATGACGTTCTTTCCCATGGCTCGAGGGGACCCGAACGACACACTGTGAATTTAATTTGAATTCAACAAATAAATGCTTTGTCCATAATCCTTACATCCTTATGCACTATGACACCAAAAAAAAAGAATAGACCAAATCAGTTGTTTACCCTTCATTGCTCTTTCTGCCTCCAAAATTGCCGAGAGTATCAGAAACGCTGGCGAGTCCTCCACTCATCAATCCTCCTTTGCCGCTACTTTCTTCGAATCCAGAGGTGCCTCCCAACCGGCCTCTGCCGGACCATTTTCTTTCTCCACCCGAACCGCTTCCGCCGAATCCAGAAGAGCCGGGGCCGTCAATTGCGGGTCCGAATCCGCCGGATCCGGAGATTCCGGTTCTTCCACCAGAGCCGGACGATCCGCCAGCACTGTCATATGCAGCTCGGAAGACGTTATCGTCTCCCTTTCCAGATTTGTCAGATTTCTTGTTTCCTGAATCAAAAGGTTGACAAAATGCAGAAAACATTCAATGATTGATTTCAAAGTATTGAGGACCTGAGAACAGATTAGACGACGTTCCAACATCTGTGAAAATGAAGAACACGAGAAGAAGAAGAAGTGAGATGCGCATCGTTCTCGACATATTTTACATGGGATCTTCTCGGCTTTTTATACCGAAGAAGAAAATAAATCAGCGAATTCATTTCGTGAAAATTGTGTTTTTGAGTATGATTGGATGTTACGTAGTTGATAAAATAGATTTATTATGAATTGAATTCAACAGGTGGCACAAATATATTTCTTTGGCAATAGGAACAATATGCAAATTACGAAGGAATACGATTATAATTTTTTGGAATTTCATTGTTTACGAGAAAGTAGAAGAGAACACAGAGGAAATACTTAGAGAAAACAATAACACAAAGGAAAGAACAAACGGAAGGGTTTAGTTAAAAGTATTTCAAGGACAGCGGTGCAGAGTCTAAGTATCCTCGAGACGTCATTCTGCCCATGCAAATGACAATGCGATCGTCGTCCTCCTCGCGGTCAGTGAATGTAGTGAATGGGAGAAAGAGCATCATCGATTTACAATCGCTGTGCACAATAGTACTGTGATCTCTAGGATCCAATTCTAATTGCACATTCAATTTGACCAAAGGTTCAATTTCACTGCATGCTGATTTTCTTGAACTAAACCACATCGCTTTCGTGGAAGATTTAGACCGGCAGACCATCTGAAATGTTATCTTTATGAGTACATTTGCTGTGTTAGTTTATGACTTAAAAGGCGGTTTTAACAGGCGCATCACTTCACAAAGAAAGAAATTAAGGTTCTGCATGCAGTCGAACCAACCCACCTCAAATGCATCGAGAATGCCTTGGGGGCTATACTGTCCTTCGTCCTCAACAAATGCGATGTTGACATTAGCAGTTATGTGATGAAGAATAACATCATTTATTGCACAGCCCGATAGCTTGAGACAGTGCATTTTTGGTAGTTGGAGCAACATTTCAAGTGGCACCGAACTATTGCATTCAATTTTAATCCTTGCATTTCCTCTGTTTTGCTGTCCAATCACAGCTAGAAACAGGCTAGAAATGAGAAAGAAACCGTAAATTACAGTTGAAGTCCGTAAAAATCTATCGACGATGCTCGAAAATTTATCAAAAATGCTTGTTCGAATTATTAAAAAATCTTACGAATCGGCGCAATTTTGTTCGCCATCAATGATCACAATCAAATCTATAAAGTTAATTGCCTTGATTATTTGCTCAATTGTCTTCAGAACGGAACTGCAGCATTCTGTCTTGTAACACTGAAAAAATGTAATATAAAAATTCGATCAAAATGCAATAACTCTTAATATCAGGCGATCAGTTCTAGCTCTTCTAAACATCCTCGTAACATGATTAGTTATCGGGATCGGAGTGGCTCTGGTACCGTTGATTGAGTAGAAATGAGTTAGGGCAAGTCCAGTAACAGATTGATACTGTTCGGTCTAGAATATTTTTGGATTAACGTATACGAAGGTCTTAGGGAAACAGTCATACCCATTGAAAATCTATCGCTTTTAAGGGTTTTTCTGCCGATTTCGAAATCCATTGCTCGGAATCTTTTGCATGAAGTGCTTAGAGGAATTCGATCTCTGTCAGCCAAATTATCAAAGATGAGAAACAACAAATCGTCAGGAAGAACAGGGACCTTCATCTGAACAATTTTAATAATATAAACACTTTAAATTCAGTTCCTGCAATCAGGCCCTGCAATGCTTTAACTTGAGACAGAATCAAAATCAAATGAAAAGAAATCAAACGTAATTTGATTCGAATCAAATTTTGAAAAAAATATGAGTGCAAAAGATGCGATCACCTTTTGGCGGGAGAAGTGTTGACAATTCAATTTTTCCCCTCACCTGTTCCCACAACTATGAGGACATTTAACCCTAGAAGTCTGACGCGGCGATGCTAGGAGGCATAATTCTCACTTTGTGTACAGTAATAGGAGAATGTTCCAAAAACTTCATCGCTTCCTTGTTCAGTTCAATGAAACATGGCTCTTCCTTTGAATTATTACGCGTTAGATAAGAAAGATCGCATCAAACAACTGCGTGCTGTGGATACTCAATCGTGAGTCATTTTGCGACTTCTTTATGGAGTTTTTGAATTAGTGCAAATTCTCAATAGATTTACGAGACATTTGGGGGCATTCTGACCGGTTTGACACGTGAAATGAAGAAGAGAAACACACAAACATTTCAAACTCTAAATTTCAGCGATACGCTCTCCCTCCGCTACTCTCGCTCGTGCACTATCTGCGCGGCGGAGAATCCTCGAAGCCGCGCGATTTTCACCACCTGCGGCCACATAACGTGTACAGGGTGTGCGCTGCGGTTGTCATGTGTAACAAATGTAAGCGCCCGATAAACACAAAAAAATGAATAGTACTGCATACTGGAGCAGACGTTTTCGCGATTCTTAAGTCGATTCATTACGAATATTTCGACCATATCGGCTAAACATTCACTTTCGACTATTAGAAAGGAAATTCAGCGCACGCTAACCTGCCCATTCTGCCAGCGGCACACCACCTTCACTGAGCTCATCGAGGATCCACTCGAACGATGCCCATTCGAGTTCTCCAGAGTGATCCAATTCCTGCGGCTCAGATGGGAATATTGGCGGCTGCCCGCTCCTACAACGAAAAACGAGCGACTAATTCAAAAGAAAGTCCTTCGCCTAGTGGAATTGCGAGCGGATGATTTACGATGGTATGCTATCACAATTTTTGGAAAATATCTATTAGGTTGATGCAAAAGTTTCTGTACAACACTAATGTGCATATTACAGAGTATTGTTTGATCAGTTTCAAAATACCTTTTGGCATTTTTTAGGGTGATCCCCAGACATTACAATTACGTTGCAGGACTGAGTTAAAATTACTTGAGGCATGAGAAAATAAAATCGTTTGTAATGGATAGTGAAATAAGCGATTTTGAAGGGTTTTTCCGAGGACCTAGCATTTTCAAAAGAGGTGAATTCGCACAAAATCGAAGTTCAGATATTATTGGGAAAGGATTGTTGATTTATACTACCAAATTGGATTATTTTTTATACGCTCAGGATTACAGAAATTCAAGATAAATACCATTTTCGACCATTGAAAGTAAATTCCAAAGTTTAAAAAAGTCTAGCCCTTGAATGCAAAGCCAAACATTCCGCAAAATAATATGGTAAACTCATCAATGCAGGTACTATATATTCCTGTATTGCTAATACATCTATACCTTTCGTCTTGATTTTAGCACGTCTGAAACTGAAATGAGGTGTTATTCACCGCTCTCGATTTCGAATTCGGTAACTGCTGCTAGATGGGTTTTCGTGCTAATCTTATGACACTATTTTTAAAAGTATACTCAGTGAATGTACTTCACACAGGAGGCTCAAAATTGAGCCTATCACTCGTTGAAAATAAATGGCATCTTAAATAAAAGTGTGCGTTTTTATCGCGCTATATATCTTTGCCGAATCGCTGTGCCCGCCTTCCTGTTCTGACACCTTCGATGTGAAGTGCGCCCGATAGAGTACCCAACCCTATTTCAAATCTTGAAAACTTGGGGTTTGTATCTTGACTGGGTAGAACAAGAGAGCCTTGATTCGTAGACCAAAATTTTGTACAGAAACTTTTGCATCAACCTGATATATTCGTTTATCGTAGAGAATAGGCTGGTCCAAAAAAGTTGTTGTACACATTTTAACCGATTTCTATCATCGTGTTGCTCGATAAAGAAATTTTAAGTGAGGATCCTTTGATTTCCAGGTCGACGATCGCCCTTCGATACCCTCGACGGTGCAGACACTGCAATACGGCCAATCCGGCACGCCGCGCCGGCCTCGCTGCGTGTGGGCATATCTTTTGTGAGATATATATTTTTTAAGACTTTAATCCTGACATCAAAGAATAAGTAATAGGATTTTCTTACACGTCGATCTTCTTCACAACAGACAGTTGCACTTATGTGAGATATTCGCCTGAATGAGAACTTTATTGTGTTATCTAAACATCGCTTTTTCATGTCTCGCGTGCACAGTGGAACTATCCGGTAGACGCCGGGCGATAACGTGTCCTAGATGTGGACAGCAAACAAAGTAATTTGTTGATTTTTTAAATTGAAAGAAATGGTTCAAAATCGTCTCCACTTTCAGTAGTACAATCGATGTAGTGATTCGAAACATAATTTTTCCAGCTTTTTCATTTTCGAAAAAAATGCTCGTGTTCACTTTTTTTCCGACATAAATGCTCCATTCAAGATATCGCGCACTCTTCGAGGAGGAGATGGACGATCATAATGAGGATGATTCGTCGGACGGGCAGAATGGACTTCTCGGACAGTTGATCGAGGATGTCGTAAACGATGAGGAAACGGACGATAATGATGGCCTGAACGAAACCTCAAGACAGAATGAAACGACGATTTCGTGGCTATGCCACATACTCTTCGCTTTATTTGTTACTTCATATTTTGTAATTATTTTTTATTTGTGTTCAACCATTGCATTTTACATTGATTTTAAATAGCGAAAATAAAGTGAATGAAGAAGGCAAAATGTATTTACAATTTCTGTGATAGAGCGATGCCAGTAGGCGCTTCTTCATTCTAGCTTTGCATTCAGGAAGCTAAGGAACACTCTTTTTTTAAAATTTTGCCTAACTTTTAGTTAGGTTCTTAGTTCTATTCATCATGTCACAATGTTTGAATGATTATGCGATTGACAAGAAAGTTCGCGTCAAGCAACTACGTGCTATGGATGCTCAACCGTGAGTTTTTGAATAAGCGTAAAAAATCTCTCTCCTTTCACTTACCTTAGATACTTATTGAAAAAGCGAAGAGAAAGTGATCAATAGATTCACGAGCAATCGTTTCGACATTTCACACAACCTCTTGTGGCATTCTGATCAATACGGCGCTTACTTTTTTTGTTAAAGCTCTCAATTTCAGCGACACACTCTGCCTCTCCTATTCTCGTGAATGTCTCATCTGCGTGACGGAAAATCCGCGTTTTCGCGTATTTTTCTCTGCCTGCGGCCACATCACGTGCAAAGCTTGCGCCTTGCAGCTGTCTACCGCAAAGGTCAGGGTTGTAATCACGTCTCTTCATTCCACTTGCATTGGTTACATTCCACGTGTTGGAATCAAGCACGATTTTGGCGCCCTGCTTCCAAGCTTGATTCCAACATTATGAAGATAAGAGTTCTATTCACTCTTCTCTAATTCAGAGCACTCTACTCTGTCCGTTTTGCCAGCAGCAGACTGACTTCGTCACGCTCTTCGAAGATGTTTCGGTTAGTAGTAGTATAGAAAGGAATAATGTAATCATCTCATAATTTCAAAATTGATAAAATTAAGCATTTCAGACTCCACCCGAATCGCTCCCGAATTTCTCCCGATTTATCGATCGGCTGGCATTTATATTAGCCGCCATTTTGCCGGTAACAGAAGAAGTGAAACAATTGGTAGAGAAAGAACGACATATTGCGGTTTTGCGCGCACACGATCTGAAACGGTACGCATTAATCGAAATTATTAAACTATAATATATACCCTTGCCTGGAAACGGAATGCTAGCTCAATAGCTTACGTATAAGTAAAACAACCCAATAATTCTTTATAATAGTTTTTTTTGCAATCGAATAATCGAGCATTGAATTTGATTAGACACTATTGATGCGATAAATTGGTCGAAACATTTTTTTAGGAAATCGACAACTTTCAGAACGACTAGCGCACTTCGCTACACTCGAACGTGCAATCGTTGCCACTCCATCAATGCCGCTCGTCGCGTCGCTCTCAACACGTGCGGTCACATTCTTTGTGAGAATAATATAATTATTTAGATTTGTCATGTCATGTCTGCAAGCTATAATTGTGATGTATTATGTTATTTTGAGTTATTTTAATTATGAAATTTCTATTATATTATTAATATCAAATTCGATGATGACATATCATGACGAATTTCTCATTTTCATGTCTTTCATCATGTATATATTTCAGGCATACCTCATACTTCAGGCATATCTACCATAAGCTTAAATTATGACGAAGTGCCAATATTTAGATAATAATCGATTGTAATCATCCTTTTCATGTCTCGCATGCGCCGTGGAGCTCTCTGGAAGGCGCCGCGCGCTGAGATGCCCCTTCTGCCAACTGCAAACTAGGTATTTTTATATTTTGTTCTATTGTTAGATTTATTTTGCAACTAGCCAATGCTGTCGTCGCCTTTGGCGCGGTCCTCCGGGGGGTCACGAAAGATGACCTACCCTAGAAAACATTGGACCGCAGGGTATTGTAGTCCATCTAACAGTCGGCGTCATCAGCCACCTAGCGTCGTCTAACTACTGTAAAATCGCTTGACGTCGATGCATCTTTACCTTTACCTTCGGCGCGTTCTTATCGGCTAGTAGGCAACTGGACAAAACACGCGAGTGGCATGTGTGCCGGGGCATCAATTTTCGTGGAACGCATTCCTCTGCGTCTCTGCCCTAGAGAGAGAGAGAGAGAGAGAGAGAGAGAGAGAGAGAGAGAGAGAGAGAGAGAGAGAGAGAGAGAGAGAGAGAGAGAGAGAGAGAGAGAGTGTTTATCCTTTTCAGATACAGATCACTGTTCGAGGAAGAGGGCTGTGAGGAGGAGTCGGCAGCGGCATTAGAAGATTCCTCCGTTGAACAGAAGATGTGCTCGAAGACCTCCTGGTCATGGGAAATATTCTGTGTTGTCTTTGCCTTTACATTTTGCGTTTGCCCGTACTTCCTTGTTCTTTACCTAGTTTAGCTAGTTTAGTTCTTTATCTATCATTATCAAAATGACGATAATATTTGTTTATCAATATTGAAATAAACAATGTTTCGTATTTATTATTTATTGCATGGATCACGGTGTGTGACGCAAAGTTCGACTAGGGGAATCGGAACATATATCGGAAATCTGAAGACGCGCAGATCGTTGGGCGAATGAATCCAGACGCAGCTTCGGATTCAACGTCAACGTATTTTAGAATTATTTGAATTCCCGCCAACGTTTCTACGAACATGGGGGCGTAGTGTAAAAACTCAAAAACTCGAACTTTTTAAAAGTTGCCAACCGCAGTAAGTGTCGTCACATGGAGGCGCGGACCAGAATTATTCCGTGATTGTGAGCAGGATCGCAGCAGGCAGCAGCGCCGACAAGTGCTATCCGCGACTGAACGAGGGCGATCAGGTGTGTGTGGAAGGGATGGCGACATTTACTAATATCAATTCGGTTCATGTTTTGTCTAGACGACGATTCCTAGTCGTGGTTAGAGAAGCTGAAGGAAGAGGGAAGAGGTGAGGCGAGAAATGAGAGGGAGAGGAAGAGGAGGGATAAAAGGCCGACCTCTTGCGCAAGAGTTTGGAGAATGAGAAAACTCTTGCGCAAGAGTTTGGAAAATGAGAAAACTCTTGCGCAAGAGGTGAGGCAGGAATGGGCCGTTTTAGATCGTTTATGCTCGTTCTTTCAATTCTTATGTGTTCTGATAGCTTAGTACGTGCATAGGAGGATATCAGAACACATTTTCAAGATTTACATAGAGTCTCAAGTGAGGTGACGCTCTATAGACTCCCTTTTCGTCTTTCCCTCCTCTCCCACTGTGCGTTGCTCGCGTACTTCTCGAGCTCTATCGCGGCTCAGAGGTGACATATCGACAAACTTCGAAAAGTATGATCACTATGGCTCCACTAGAGACTGTTTTAATATACTTCTGACTTCTTTGTGTGACAAATTACCTTTAACGGCGCGCTATCTTCAAAGAAACAAGAATCCCGTCCAACATGAACAACCTCTTGTACAAACTTCAAGAAATCATTGTAAATATGCTCTGATATCCAAATTACTTAATCATCCTACAAAACTTTAGAAAGATCGACCATAAACGGCCTAAAACAGCTCATTCCTACCTCACCTCTTGCGCAAGAGTTTTCTCATTCTCCAAACTCTTGCGCAAGAGTTTTCTCATTCTCCAAACTCTTGCGCAAGAGGTCGGCCTTTTATCCCTCCTCTTCCTTCATTCTCATTCCTCGCTGCAAGAGAGCGGCAAACTCTTCCCTCACCTCTTCCTTCAGCCACTCTAGTCGTGGTGCAAGATTTTTTATAGAACGAATCTACCAAACATTGTGATTTTCATAAAAAGCCCAGTCTTGAATGATTCGTGAAACTCAACCGTTTTTGTGCAGACTTTTTGGGCATACTAGGGCTGCACATCCGGGATCGGTATTACCTAAAAAATTTCAATTAATTTGTTTAAAAGTGACTAATAATGAGGTACTACCATATTCGTTTGTTATGCTGCTCATAGTCAAAATTAATCATTTATCATGGAATGTCTCGTGTACCCATGGTGATCGCAATGAAAGGTCTACGGGCTACCCGTTTTCGATTTTGGGAGCAAAGATTTTGGGAGATTTTGGGAATAACGGTATCGTTTATCGCACTCTACTATCGTGCGTTTCAAATGCTCAGCAAACTCAATGTGCTGGTTAGTGTATTGATTGTCTGGGAGAGAGAGGAAGGGAAGAGGTAGATCACTAGCCTCCTCCCGGCCTCTTCCTCCCTCCTCCCTCCACTCAGTTCGTCAAAGGTCAACTACGCTTGGAATGGAAAATTATCTTACGATATCGAGCACATTGAGTTTGCTGAACATGTAAAACGCACGATACTGAACCCTAGAAGAAGTGCGGTATAAAGGCCGGTGAACGTATCCTGTCAACAGCAATGCCAGAGGTAAAAAAAGTATTTCTTGAATTCAAAAAGAGACGCCGTTCCCGATAACCTGATTTGTGAATTTGTGATAGCTATTTATCTGGTAGTATAGTTTTTTTCGTGGACACTGTTTAATAACAATGTTGATTGCAGATCGGCACATTCGGAACAGTTATGAGCCAAGTTGCAATTGTTGACCGTGCACAGACAAAGCAAATTGATTCGATTCGCATAATACAGGTCAATTTCCCTTTCCATTTTATATATTTCCAGTTATATGTATTCATCGAATTTAAATTCTAGAATTATCTCTATTTCAGAATAAGATGAGTCCAGGATCCGTCGAATTTTATATTAAAAAACAAAGCGATTTTGAACTTTGGAAACCGATAATTCAGGACATATCAATCAAAATAGAAGCGTTCTCATATACTAGCGGAAATGTAATATTCAAAATATTATTTCTAAAATTATAGAAACTGTGATATTTATAATTCTGTAATTATTTATAATTCAGGTTATAAGAATAATGGTGGAATCAGAAAAATTAAGAAACCTTCTATGCCTTCTGAAACCACAGATTCAACAAACTAACATCCACAAACTAACTATAAATAATAATAAAGCAGCAATAATTGATAAATCTCTAGATTGTTTCAATGAAAATATATTGAAAATTCTGGAAATTGCTAATCATGATTCGGTGCCAATGAACTTGTGAGTAAAATTATAACAAATTTTCATTGGTATAGCTCAATTCAAGCGTTTCGGCTATATGTTGCATCGACTCGATGAAACCAATAAAAATTAAATATATAAGTACATATCTTACCAGAGGTATGTGTGCTATCAAATTGTGTTGTAGTTTGCATTATTCCTAACGACTCTTACCATAACGGAGACTTTTCATAATATCCATAATTTTCAGATTCTGTTGAATTTTTAATGCAATTGGCTGATCGAGTAAAGTCAATCGAAGTGCACGTTGATAAACATGAGTCAGCCCAAATTATCATATCGATTGCCAGCGAAATGCTCGATCGAACTTGCAAAAAGTTGCATATCTTTGACGCTTGTAACACATTTACTAGTGAGGACGTTGAAAAACTAGTGGAGGTACACAGTAAAAATATGAATCAGATTTGATAGTGAATATTATTTAAAAAAATATTCTATTCAGATATTTCATCACAAAGAGAAAAAAGCATTGTTTGATGCATGGATGGATACGGATCCGATCGACACTCAAATAGGAGTCTACACAGTGGAATTAGACCATGGTGTCGTGATTAAACACATGGAGTTTGTCGAGTAAGATTATCTGTGTACACACTTCTTCGACAATCTCATTTTGTTTGATAAATTGTTTTTATCTGCTCTGACTACGTAGTGTGGCTATAGACAATATAATTGCGATAGTTAAGTTAAACGGTAGAAGAGTGCTGGCGCCAGCTGATCCAGTAGGTGCGAAGTGGTTCCTTTATATAGTAGTTGCGTCGTGCGTCGTTATGAAATCCTCGCTTCGTCATCTCCGCACGACCGCGTCGTAATCAGCTCATCCGATCCGCGAGGAGCGCGCCAGGCGGCGGCGAGCTCATGCTCACCATACACCCCAATGGTGAGGTCGACGTTTACTAATTGGAGCTCGCAATGCAAATTTTTATTGAGCGATGTTTCCTAATCGCGGTGTGCTTACAGTATATCGGCTGGGCGGAGAGGACGACGAGACGTCCTCCTCCACGGCTGTTCTGCCAGAACCAAATCATTGCTTAGCAATTTTACAATTGCTAAGCAGTTAACAAGTTACAAATGAGCAAGGGCATCCGCACAAATTTCAAAAATACTAATAAAGTTTAAAATGTTTAAAAGTAACTAATGAAGAGAAAATACCATATTCGTTTGTAATGCTTTTCACAGTCAGCATTAATCATTTATCATGGAATGTCTCGTGTACCCATGGTGATCGCAATGAAAGGTCTACGGGCTACCCGTTTTCGATTTTGGGAGCAAATAACGAATAGGGGCTAACAGAGAAACGCATGGCAAAGAACAAAGTTCAAAGATCAAAGATCAATCGCAGCCAACTCCCAGCGAGTGCTGTCTGATAATCGTAACCGCTCTTCGAAGATTCTCGGCCTCAACGCCCGGATTCGGATTGCCTTTCTCGTGTGCTTGCACGAATTCAGCGACGCGACCGCGAGGAATGCCCGCTGGGAGGGAGGCCTGGAATGGAAGCATAAATTATGCTGAATAAATATTTAGCAGAAAGATAGCGTACAAGAATAACGTATTGAAGCAAATCGATCTGATCTGTATGTATTATCTTTCTCATTTCGAGAGTAATCAATAACAATCATAATTACCTTTCGCTTCAATGCAGCCTTCCTCGTGCTGTCATCGACGAACAGGAGGTGATCATCACAAGAAGAAGGGGAGGAGGAACGGGCGCGCTCCTGGAATTGATTAAATGATTTTCGAAATTAATTTCAGGATTAGAAACTCAGGTTGGGATTGTGAAGCTGGTGTGTGAGGCAATTAGCGATTAGTCTAGCGCTATATTATTGAGCTAGAACTGAAAAAAACGGTTGAAATACGGACTATCTCTTCATTGCACAAACAATTGTGTGAAATGAAGAAACGATCACCCTCAATCTAACTCTAGAAGGAAAACTGAAGCCGAACTGAGGAGGAGACTGTTAGTAAAGGCACGCCGTCAAACTTGCCGAAATGAGATCACAATCGAAAATGCAAAGGAATGTGCAGAAGAGAATGTGTGTGAAGGCCAATCATTTTCTACGCTGGAAGGAAGAAGAGCATCGAATGAGATAAAAAATAAATAATAATACAAATGAGCTTACAACTTCGCCGTTCAGCTCGGCAGCGAGCCTGTCAGGGTCCATTGATGTTTGCGCGGATGCGTGATTCCTGAATAATTTTTCTTTTTTTTCTGCAATTCTTCATCATAGTTGAGGATTACTTATTGCATTGTGATAATTCTATCACTTTTGCTCATAGTTGATGTGAGGAGTCAAGTACCCGCCGTCTAATAAGCTTGAAATCCCCGAACTAACCACGCCTCTTTCTTCTTTCGGAACGAGAAGGCCCGACTGCTACGGCGACGCGAGCTAGGATCCACGTAGAAGTTGCGCCTGGAATTATTTCTTGAGTAAAAAAAAAGCTCGGATTCACAAGACCTTGCAGGCATAAGCTAAATCAAAGAAAACAAAACAGAGAGAAATGGCTGACTGTGATCTCTCGGCGGAGCTGCTAGCAGCGGCAGCTGCTGAATTTGGTGATAACGGCTCTGCGGCACACACGGGAAGGAACTGCGTCTTGTTGCTTCTGAACGGTTTATTGAGTGCAAACACATGATTGTGAAGGCAAAGTGCAATACAGCACCATGCTATTGTTCGAAAAAAAATCTCAATGAATATGTTGAGAAATAGTGTTCTTCCTTCCTATCCGGAAATAGTTTCATGTACGAACCTGTACTGGTCCAGCCTCCTGGCTATCTTCAGGTACGAATCGTCCGTTTGCACGACGACTTCCTGAAATTCGAACAATTATGATTGGTCACTTAAATGCTTGTTGAAATCTGCTTCGAGCGCATACTAGATACCGGAGGAGTCCATGCATTGGTTGCTTCATTTTATACACACAATCAGATGCCCATGATGTGTGGTCAGACAGGCAATAGAGTGGCGCCGAACACAGAGAAGAGCACTAAAGCGTTGGTGAAAAATACCTGGCACTCGACCATCGGCTGTCCGATGCTGCCGCACAGCGACTGCAGTGAGTCGGAGCGACCGAGTGGCGGACTGAAACTTCTATTTTTATTGTTTCGAGATTATTATGTCAGTGTGATCGAAAATGTATCACTTGTAGCAAACATATGTGCAGCGTGAAACTTATTCGATTGATGGCCGCCGAAACTGACCTGAAGTTGTGCGTGTGGCTCCGGCGCGGAGAGGGCGGCGTCATTTGTGTACTAAAAACATTATGAAATCTAGTATATTCTCTCGGTAGGTGAAATATTATCCAGGTCATAGTGTGCACAGGAAGGTACGAAACCAAAATAAAGCGATTGAATATGAGAAAAACTTTTTTCTGCACCTCTCATCAACTCCGCTCGTCATCGCATCCGCAATGTGAGTGGAGACTTCGGCCTCACATACGATCGTCGGCTTGCGTTTAGGAGGCGAGGGCTCGACCTGAGCATTTCAGTTCGAAATAACGATAATTATCTCATCTTTTTTGCCTCTTCGAAGGAAAAATGATAACGAAGTGGCTAATCATGCTTCGAGTTCATGATGCTAAAACTCGCCATCAATAGGGGATACTCGATAATTCTTGTCATAATGGATAAGTACTGTAGTCTTCTTAGTGTAGCATAGAGAGGACAAGAGGGAAAGAGGGGTAGATGACAAATGGCACTCGCTATTCACCTCAGCCTGGTCCAACGAGGTCTGCGTGGCGATCATCGTTCGCTCTGGCGGGGGAGTCGTTCCAATGGCGCGAGAGGCCGAGACGGTCCGGCAGATGGGAGACGAGGCCACGTCCTGCAATTCATTTTTCGATAATTATCATAATTTATTTGTCCTGATTCACACGGGGTACTGGTGGAAAACGGTTATGTTTCCTGGAAATGCGAAAGAAATACGGAATAGACATACCCTGCTCTCAATGTAGCTTTGTGTGATGGCTTCGTGTTTGATGATGGGTAAGTCGTCCTGAGAAAGCATCATATTGCATCATCCGAGGACTCATGAGTACACTTGCAATCAATGTTTTTGAATGCAAAAGAATGAAATGGAATGACTTACACGATCGGGCGAGTCTGTCGTCGTGTCAGATGCATACATCGTCATCACTTCCGTTCCGATATTCTGGAAATAATGGCTCTTCGAGGCCGCTCCCACAGAGTTTCTTTTAATACGATTTTTTAACGTTTCGTCGTGAATATATTACCAAAATCAAGTTATTGAGACAATCGATGGTGCTTGTGTTTTACAAAAAAAAAACGACCCAGTCACTCTCCCACATCTTACTTCATCCATGCCCTCCAAATATCAAAAAATAGATGAATAATCTTGATCTGAGTGATTACTCTAGTGATGGCCGAGTAGAGACAAATTACATTCAAACATTATTTGAGATAAAATAGATGAGAGTCCAATATTCTCAAAATTCCCTGACTCACCCTCCTCTCGCTGCCCGCCGCTCCGCACTGCACGGCAGCTGTCGCCTTGAGCACTTGCAGCACGTCCGTGAGCACCGATTGGTCCTGAATTGTGAAATTTTTAAAAATCGAAATCGCGCAACACATTGGATACAAAGATCTCGAAGACGACTTGAGTCGAAGGTGAAACATAGCCCGACCGTAATTTGCTCGATCATTATTCAAAACATTCATATGTTTCATCGTCGGTATCGTGAGATTATTTTCCGTTCCACTCGTACTTGACCTTTCACGAACTGAGTGGAGGGAGGAGGGAGGAAGAGGCCGGGAGGAGGCTAGTGATCTACCTGCTCTCCTCCGCCCTACCTCTTCCCTTTCTCTCTCTGCCAGACAATCAATGCGCTAACCAGCACATTGAGTTTGCTGAGCATTTGAAACGCACGATACATAATCATATTCATCTTCAACAAGATATAGTGTGCTCGCGTATTCCAAAAAATATATAAACAAATTATCCCAGCAAAGAAAATACGTTATCGACATCTACAAGCGGATTTCGTGCAGGTGTACTACAGCAATTGGGAAGCGTTTGCTTAGTCATCTCTCTCTCTCTCTCTCTGGCTTTAATTGACTATCCGATGGTTACGAGAGACAGCGATCGAAAGAAGCAGCAAAGTACTACAACCCACCATGAGCGCCGTCTCCGCTGCTCTATCGTACTGTGTGCCCGCGTCGTTCTTCTCACCGATCATCATCTCCAGAATGGAAGCAGTGGTTTCCACCTGTAAGTTTGAAAATTAAATTTATCGTTGATTTCAGATCACAAATAAGCGAAAATAGGCACAGATCACACACAAACAGAAACCCAAAAAATGTTGAAGTTACCGATCGCTCCATCACAGAAGTCGCTCGCTTGTCGGCTGCTGCAGCAGCCGGCTTTGAGGCTTGCTGAATATATTTACATTATACATATTTTCCTAAAAATAATTGAATAGAATAATTTGGGCATTCTCAATGAAATTCACCTGTATCGAGTGCAATCGGAGCAGGATCTCGTCGATTTGGAACTGCGCAATGTCCGTTTGCGCGCACTTCAAATAGATTATTATTTTTCAATTGTGAAAAATTCAATGGCGTTAATTCAGTGCAGTATTGCGGTGCTCCCTGGCTATAATGCAACAGTGAAACACACCTGGTCACCCATTCTCGATCGCTTCTTGGCGGCCAAACTCGCGCTTGTCATGAGTGACAAGCTGCCTTCAGTGCCGAAGGCTTTCTCAATCTGGAAATTACTTATTGAAAGTGTTCCGGATCGACAGTAATACAGATAAAATCGAGAATCTTGATGATTTTCAATAGAAATTATAATTCGTTCTGTGCGATTAAATATCCAATGTTAATTTAGCCACGAACCTTCTTCGGCGATTCCCTCCTACTCGTCTGAGCGTCTTGCTCGATCAGTTGGGCCACGCGCGATTTCCTAGAATCGTTGTTGTTATTGTTGTTGCTATTATTATTTTTCTTATTGTTATCACCTCGTGTTGTTGTTTGCCTCCTCAAATGACGACGCTAGCGACATGAATCCTTCCAGGCCGGAGGATCGTCGGCGCTCACGATTGAGCGGGCTGAAAAGTTATTGCAATTATTACACACATCTTGTTATTTTTTTCATTTTTTTTTCAATAAAAACGGATTGTTCTTTGAATTTTAATTATTACAATCAAAACATCGAATGAGTTTCAGAAGATGCTCATAGAAAGTGCAACGTTACTACAGGGATTGTTCTCTTCAATTCAATTTAAAAAACTAATGAGAAAATTTACAATCCGGAATTATGATCTTTTGACGAAAGTAGAGCTGTTTTTGCTTGTTTTTTTTCATGTTTTGAGGACGCAAAACTGGTAAGCACTAATTAGGTAAGCACCTCTCCGAATCATACGGCAACGATGGCGCATCCGAGATGGAATCATCATCGTCGTCCCTCGTGACGAGCGGAGGAGCGGGCACGATGAGGGAGGGAGGAGAGATTGATTGTCTGAATTATATGGTTCGGAATTGAACATTAAAAAAACCAAAGGTGTGCATGTCAGTGTTAGACACGGAAAAGATATCAAGTCATCAGTTTCGTAAATTGTGAAAATTTTAAGCGTTCACTATGAGACATGGGAACTCTACTTTCGTCAAAGATGATGGCTCTCATATTGCTGTTTCGAGTATACCGCGTGTTTTATGAATAGTATGAAACTCAACTGGTGCCAGCGTTCATTTGGTACCTGTTAAGATCAATCGACTCACTCGCTCCACTGCGTCGGCATCTCGACTCCTCTTCTAACAGACTTGATCGAGGCAGAGATCGGGTCGCAGGCGACTGACTGAAAAAGGACAAAAATTGGACAAGAGCATAGCATTTTCAGTCCATCTTTTCTTGCCATTTATCTACCGCTAATTTGTGCCACCACTACCAGACCTAGCAAAAAAGGGAAAATCGTGTAAGATTGCTCACAACGGCTTGCTCGCACGCTTGCGCGCCCGCGTTGGTTGTTTCGAACGTAGGGCCGAAGTCGCACTGAAATTGTTCACATTATGAACAGATTTGTGCATGAAATGAACAATCAAAATACACAAAAAAAGTGAAAAAGGTTTTTAACAGTCACCTGAACAGTCTTGTTATTCCACTCGCGCGAGACGCGCTCGTACGTTTCTGCCTGTAAATTTTATTCTTTTAAAAGTAGTAAAAATAGTAAAGCCGTCATCGTAATTTCTGACCCGCTTCTCCGACAAATATGCTTCACTAATGCTTTGTAAAATCAGTGATGAAGGAAACATTAGTGCGCCGTCGAAATTCGCGGGAAGAATAAAACAATAAATTAGATGTAAACCTGCTGCTCAATCTTTTGTTGTTTCAACGTTCTCTACGACTCACTAATATCCCGTTCAGTCAAGCATTCAGTCAGTCAAAAAACACACCTGTTGCTCAATCTTCTGCTGTTGCTTCTCATTCAGCAGCATCGGCGCGAGATTGCGCATGAACCAGGGCTGCTCGTCGAGCACGTGGTGGAGCAGGTTGTCGGCTGGAAATTGGTTATTTTTTTAGAAAAAGTCGTTTATAGAATTCAGAAAAGAATTGGCAGTGGGACTATCATCGAAATAGGTAAACTAGAAAATATGAAAAAAATGCTCGTCGGCTGGAAATTTTGCTTGTTAATTTTGCATCATGATTTAACTTGGTGGATTCTGGCAGATACTAGAAATGAAGTCGTAATAGCGAATCGCAAGTATACTGCAGAATTCAGTCAAGATCAGTTATCGAGATAAATTTAAAAAATTAAAAAAAAACCTCACCAGTCTCGCATCGTCCATCCTCCAGTGCCTCTTTGTACTTCTTCTGCATGCGAATCATGAAGTTGTAGAGGTACTCCTCCATTTTGATCTGAAATTATGAATAGTTAATTTTTAAAATTTATTTTAAAACTATTAGCGCTTTTTCTGACGCTCACATCTCAATTTACTTGAATAGTCCACTGACTGAAAGGACCATGGAAAGGCGCGTGAATCATACGCAAACACATCCTTTTTTTATCAGAGAACAACATGAAAATTTCCCGGGATCATGCCTAGGGACAACCTACAAATTTGCCAGCTCGATCGGAGCGTTTTCTCGAAATATCATCTTGCCGCCCATCGCTATCCTGCACAAAAGCTCTCAAGATCAGCGATGAAAGAACTAAATGAGATCACTAGGCCGTAATCGGATCCAATCATCTACTCAAAATAGCATCGCATATCTGGGTGCGAATTCGTCATCCTACCACGATATAAGACCGTATCTCTGCGAGCTTTTTTCTTAATTGTCTCATTGTCAGTGTTCTATTACTTCCAGTTTCTACATATATCTTCAAAATGCCCAAGCAACAGCTCGACTTGATCGACTATGCAAGCCCAGCAAGTGAGTGATTCGCTATCGAGATATGGCACGGAGATATTAGTGTAGCGTATGAATCATATCCCGCTTCAGAATTTGTGACGATACTCTTCTCGTTTTTTTTGGCCGAGCCGTAATTGATTTATATTTTTCGCGAATTGTTCTCAGCCGTTTAACCAAATTATTATTTTAAAGTTTTTTCACCGAAAAATTAGGTGACCTTTATTTATGAGAATTATAATTCGTGATCAACCGGCGGACCCTTTCGTTCGCCTTTCCCCTGCCTTCCCATACACCATCCATCTCTCTTATCCTTCAGCCGCCCTAGTCCTATTCTTCATCGCTAACGCATTGTTCTACCTCCTCATCAAGTACTCATGTTGCAAGAGGAATGATTATTACGCTAAATTAAAGACGGTATGGATGTGTAATTAATTGATTAATTAATCCACGCGCGAGGCGCGAAGATCACTCATTAGATAACCTAGCTCAATATCTTTTTTAATAGTCATGAACATTTTATTTCAGCCACAATGGCGTATTCGCGTCGTTCCTCAGAGTCTGGCTTCAAATGCAATTCCATTGCGTTATCCGGAAGTTGTATGATAGAGAAGGCACGACCTCGAGGACGCTAGCAGCAAATGGCAAAACGAAGTGCCTCACAGTATATTTATTTACAGTTGTCGAACAAGTGGAGGGAAAAGAATTGCAAACAATTGCTCATAAAGTCTCTCCGGTCACATCTTATTTCTTTGTAATCTTAATTTCGACAAAAATATTGCTAAAATGAAAATTCCACGAGATCGCTCAAATGCTCTATCGATGCTCAGCCGACAATATTGTGTGCACCCATCGGGCAGCCGAAATAGCACCTTATCACTATCACCTCGCGAGCGGATGCTGATAAACAGAAGATCAGAGGATGCATCGTCCGAAAAGGGAAAGGATCATGCTTAAGAGCAATTCATGTGACGAAGAGACTAAAAGTTGATATTGATGATGGCTCCGAAACATAGTCTTGTTATTCCTTTGAACAGGGGAGGGGGACTGCGGTAGTATGATGGGGCAGATTTGTGATCGGTATTATCGGAGGATCGGAGTTACTGTCCTACTTGCTAACGAATTACCGAGATTGGCATAAGAAAATGTGAATGCATTTGATGAACGGAGTTACTGTTTTCGAAAATGAGTTGCACTCAAATCATTCTTGCACACATAGAGGCTCAGTGGAGATGTGGCGTAAGTGTTGACTAGAGAAGTTTTTATAAAAATAATTACATGCTTGTTCGTCATTTGAATATAACCTCTTAAAAACTAAACGAATCAACTATAAATCATTGTAACACGCCGTTTCCCTCTTCGATCCACTCACTCGTTGACCGACATAATATTTGCACGTCCATTCCATTCCCCCAAAACCATTTCTTATCTCTAGTCCAACGATGAAATGACTAGATGAGATCACTACTCTTCCTAATCGTAGACTCCCCCCTCCCTCAGAATAGCGCTAACGTACTGGCATCTGGGTGCAAATGAGTCAACCTGCCAGGATATAAGGCCCGTCTCGCGCCGTTTCTGTCGACCGATGTAAAGATCCCGTCTCAAGAAGTGAAACAACACTTCAACTACTCCTCCTCCACAGATCACTCGCCCTCCGAAATGAGACTGCAGATCGATATTACGGACGCTTCGGGCATTGCAAGTAAGCGATTAGCTCACGAGTTACGACAACTCTAATGAGAAGTTCCTTCAGTTATCTTGCTTCTCTTCATCATTGCTCTCTTGCTGAACTACATCATCATCAACTACTCGTGCATTCGCGGCAATAAGGAGGATAATAAATTGAAGAAGGTGCGGATACGCAGAGATGATCAACGTACACAATTCTAGAATATTTGTTGCGGTTCTATAATCCTTATTGTTTTTAATTCAGGGTTGGCGCTACCTCTTCCACATCGCCCCCAGTTCGAATTCGAAGCTCCTAGTTCCAAGTGATTGCCCGGAGCAAATTGTATGATGCCAAGAATAAGCATAATTTCGATGACGCGGGTTCCAAATTGGAGAGGCACGCTCAGTTGTTGACTGATCGACGTCTACCCACTGTATGTACATTGTAAATATGGTCTTTGTGACGATAAACGGCATTTGCTTGATTCTCCTCTGCGTTCACAATTGAGAGGTAGAAAGAAAGCTCGAAAAAATCCATACCTAGGGACAGTCCACAAAATAATCATCTCGATTAGATTATGCTGACGTTTTGCATTTTTGCATTCACATCATTCTTAGTTACACTTAGATCGTTTGCATAAAGTAAACAAATAAACAATTGCGTTGAGATTGCAACGCACCTGAATGACAGACAACAGCATGGATACGATACACAACCCGATGATCACGAGCCTGAAACATTCTCAATATATTATTTTTTTACATCAGTCGATAATCCTATCCATTGACCTCCGGTCATTGAATACGAAGATCATACTATATCACATGGTATTCCCCGACCTGATGTCAGGATAACATCACAAAAAATCTAGCGTAATCTGTTGACACCGGAGTGTTGAGCCGGAGATCTCATTCAGTTCACACTCAGAGCACGTGAAAGAAAAGACGAGAGTATTTGACATTTTTTTCTTTTTTGTACAATCAGATAAGTTTCACATCGATCTCATTAGATCGTGGGTAACGAACAATTCCGTTGGAGTGGGAGTGGCAGTGCTACAAAAAATAAGAAATAATTACCAGAACATGATGATGAGCATGTGCGGCTCGCGTGGGACGACGTCGCCTGAATCAAAATGCAGTAATATCAAAGTAAGAAGCAAAGCTCGTGATTTACTACACTCCAACATGTCCTTGATCTTTTAGCATAAGAAACAAGCAGAACAATTTAAGCACATTTCGACAGTGCACCATCACTTTCTATCCTTCCTGAGATTGGAATCACTTCGTGGGTAAACTTACCGAGTCCAATTGTCGAAAGTGAAATGCAGAAGAAGTAGAGTGAGTCGAAATAGGACCATCTACAAATAATCATTATTTCTTGAGATATCATTGCATGCTCTGATTTTCATGTGAATATAAATATAAACGACAATCTAATGAGGTTGATATACTCACTCATACTCCCAGATCAGGAACAGTCCCGCGCATCCCGATACCCACACGAGACAGAGACCGAGCGCGAGCCAGACCGGAATCGTTCTGGAAATTTATTTATATATTTTTTCAGTTGAGTTTCACAACATCTTTATACGATGGTGATGTAAAGCAGCATCGATATCTCTGCAGTTCCACCAAAATTCGAATTATAAATTTTCCAGTTTTGAAGTGTGCCTCATCTCTTCATTTTCTCACCTGCTCTCAATCTCCTCCAGTTCCTGCTCGTCCCTCCCTGCTCCGCCCGCCTCCGGGTCCGCACTGCAATAATAATAACATTGCTGAGTCTGACTCTCCTCGATTCCCATGCTCTCTCGCTGTTTCTTACAGCCGAGAAAGTGTGAGATGACCCGAATATCGAACTCTAACAATAATACTTCCAAGTTTCCTGTGAAATCTCTCAACAGCCATCACCGACAGCCCCTATGATTGCGATAATAACAACAACACTGAGGGGGCAGTGTCTGATTCTCTTCATTCAGCGTGCTCTCAAGTTTCTCTGATCGTCAAGAGATAAAGGGGAACGAAGACAAAAAAACACAGTGGATGTGATGGGCGAGGTGTCAAAACGATCGGATTTCCACCTCCCGATTTTCTCTAGCAAAAGTGCTTTTCTGAAGAATAACAAATAATAATGCGTCATTGCCGTTGTTGCGTGCCGATGAGAATTTGCGTAACTAGCGTTGCTGATAAAGATACAAAGAGATGCTTGATAATATTTTAGAACCATTTTGAAATCCTTTTCAGATCGACGTATAAACTCTTAACGCAACAAAAAAACTAAGTATTGCCAAGGAATACTCACATCTTATTCTTCTTCTGCTGCTCTATCGCTAGCATTTTTTTTAATTTTGGAGATGATTTTGCTTTCCGTTTCATTTTTTGAGGTGTATAAATATAAAAAAATAAATAATAACCCACATCTTATTCTTCTTCTGTAGCTCCGCCTGCCGCTTCGTCCACCAGTCCGTCAGCTTGTTCGTCATCGCGCGACCGCACTGGAATTATCAAGATTTTTTTAAAAATTAGACTTTAGCAAACGATATGCCGACACACAAAATCAGACATCGCTTCGATAATTTGATAAGATAATAGGACAGCATGGTTGCTTTATTATTTTATCGCCAGGAACGTGAAGTTGCACTGATTTGCTATGCATTTGTGCCCTAATAACTGAGACATGAAACATATTTGTCTTGTGAAAGTTCAGAAGAGAAACCGCAGCACCTAGAATCCTCTCATTTAACCTAAGTTCTCCCTTCAGAGTTGCAAGAGTGTGTGTGAAATGAAGAGACAATCAACATGCTCTTTTTGTAATCCTTACCTGACTCAGAATCGCGAGCACCAGAGGGATGCCCACGATCGCGTACACAACCGACATTGCCTTGCCCAGGGCGGTGCGCGGGAAGATGTTGCCGTAGCCTGAAATTAAATAGAAATTAACTATGGGGTGTTCCAGCTACAAATTTTTGCGCTCATTGTGCCAAGAAAATTGTTAATTTTCAAAATGCAAATAAATATGTTTCTCGAATGTAATAATATCTTCATTGACTATTGATAACACTTCTGGTTGCATTCAACCAAAAAATATTATACGCAAGAGGTTTGATTTACCAGGCTATTCTTACAGTCAAAGTAATCGGCAAATCGACCTGAACCTTTCATTTTGACAAGATAATTCTCCCCATTATGCCAAGTAACGTTTGTCATCTTTCTGTGGATGAAATACCCTATCGCTCACTACTGATGTCAGGATTAAAATTTAAAAAAAACTCGCCAATGGTAGTGTACAGCGTGCCGACGAAGAACAGCGCACCCCAGAAGTCCCACGGCAGTCCGGGCATCATCCTTTCCTTGTCGAAACGACGCTCGTGATCGGCGAGCACGTCCCTGTAAGCATCCGATATACGGGTCATCACCCGTTGCTTTCTCCTCTCGGTCCGGTTGGGAGTTCGAAGTACGGATCGCCGTCTCTTCATTTCACGCACACTCACGACACTCTGACGGGTGAGAGAGTGTGCGAAATGAGGAGACGCTTTCCCGTATTTCGAACTCTTTCAAGCAGTTTTTTCCGTAAAGAGAAGATAAATGTTGACTCGTACCGCATGTCTTTGAGTGATCGCAGAGCTTTGATCCTCATTACGGTTTCGTTCCTGAACCCTTCCTGCTTGATGCGTTCCTTCCTGCAAGAAAATAGTCTTTTTTTTGCAACTGGAAAATGCCAATGAACACTTGAAATTGGAAAAAAATGTGTTTCAAAGGTACGAGAAAGGAGCGGACATCGATTAGAAGTAGTTTCTGATTATCAGAGCTTTTTTAAAAAAAAACTTAACAAAAAACAACTCACTCCAACTCGATCTGCTCATTGTCGTGCTCGATGTAGAAGAACATCGCGGCGCCTGAATTTTGTCTTATGAGAAATCAGATAAGTGAGGCTTCTTGCAAGTGTTACTAACTGTAAGGCTAATAAATGTAAATCGGACAAAGTAATTCACCCGCAAACGAGTAGATAATAAGGAGTAGCACGGGCACAAACTTGCGGCAGCCCCATCGATCGTAGTAGTACTTCGCCTGAGAAAGAAGGAGATGAAGTGAAAAACAAATATTTTTTATCGAAAAATGCAACCCAGCAGCATGAGAACGTTCTACTGAAGAAGATTGTCGGAATACGTTTTGAAAATTGTACCTTTGCTAGTTTGCCCTCCGGTGCTCGACTTGCTATCGACCCGGTGAGTCGCGAGGCGATACTCGCGCAACTGTCGCGATGCCGCGACCCCGCCGCAAACATCTATAATAATAATTATTATTATTTATTAAATTATGCCATTTAAATATGGTAAGATCAGCCTTCTAAATACGGCGTTTAGGGTACAACACGAAACGGCTACTAGAAATAATACTGAAAAATTTCGAAAATCTTTGTTTATTGGCTCAACGAAATTATTTAGTGAATAATTTATCAAAAATATATTAGAGATATTGCAAAAATGATTATAAAGAGAAGATCAAAAGGAGAAGGTGGAAAGAAACGCGCTCACGATCTAAAGATGCAATCAAGAATGTTGAAAGAGGTGAAAAAGTGAGGAAAACAACGTCGTAGAATGTGCAAAGAACCAAAGCGACAGAGACGAGTTAAGTGTCCCCACCCACACGCCACCTTTGCACTAAACTTTGGATGACACTAACGAGTGTCATTAGGGTTGCTGGTTCGTTTATTTAGGTATTACCGACGTGTGTTAGAGCACGCGAAAATCAGAAGCAGTGTGACAAAAAGTTTGGGAATGTCAATTTTCAGGGCAATCCCGTACTTCGCAAACGAATACTAAAGTTTGGATGGATGACACTAATGAGAGTCATTCACGAGTGAAAATCTTGGATCTTCATTGCACATACTCTCACCAGTCAGAGTGGCGAAAGAAGGTGTGAAGTAAATTTCCGGTAGTTCAAGCTCTATAGCTGTCACACTCGTCAGACAGAAAGGTTCAAACGTCTTCTAAACTTCGGAGATCTAATCATAGCTAAGTCAGGAGGATAAAGGGGTGATCGTATTTCTCAAGAAAAAAAGAAAGAGAACTGAGTCCGATGCGGCCGATCGAATTTCAAGAGGCGGCGGTCGAGGCAAAAATAAGAGGATCGACTGAATTTTCATAGTTGCGTTCGAATTTCGGTGCGTTTGCGTCATAACAGCAAAAGTTGGGGGGAGGGGAATGGGATAAGCAACTGATCGGCACTTCCTCTATGAGTCAGGCGCGGAAGCTGAAGAAAGAAGCGGATCAAAGTATTCACATTCATTATTTCACGCGTTTTCTCACAAGCATACAGTTTCCACAGATGCACCGTCCTAAATTTAGCTGATCATGTAAGCATCGAGTGAATGCAAAAGTATCATTACCAATGACCTATCTGGGACTGAGAAACTGGCCATTCGTTGGAATTAGGGACAGGAAAGACTATTGACGGCTCAAAATAAAAAAAAGAACGCTCGAACTCAGTAGCCGCTAAATCCTGAGAGGTGCTGGACTGATCTATTATCTACTTTCTTCTCTCTTCTTCCTTCTCTTTGCCTCTCATGACACCTGACGACATGTCTCAAGCGCATTCTCCACTGTTATTTTTGATGCGATAAAGCCTCCCGGCAAGTGATAAAAAGCGGCAGATTGAAAGGATGGGAGGAATCCGCCTCTTCATTCCTCGTTGTCTCTCGTATGCCAGAGCGACGAGAGAGGACTCCAGATGAAGAGACAGATTCTCCCAATGCCTTAGGAGCTGCTAACAGCTGGTGGGTTAGATCTCTTTTTGATCAGAAATAGCGAGGTAGAGTGGAAAAATGAGAGAGTCAGACGTGTGATCTGGAAGTTGGTGAGGCCTGGGACAATGTGAGTTGCACTCATTGACGCACTACTTCTCGCGGCGGGCTAGAATTGAGTTCCGAGGATCATGATGAAGAATTTGTCTCTTCATTCACCGCACTGGCTACAGTGATCAGAGTGACGGGAGGGAATGGCGAATGGAGTGACCGATTCTGCATCCTAACATCGTGAGGTGGACCCGTTTGTCACGATAATGATGCGATCGAGGAGGCGGGTGTGGACAGAAATGACCAGTGCAAAATGGACTTGCACTCTGAGTTTTGATTTGAACCTAATGATTAGAAATGATACGATTTCTGAACCGGAAGCAATACCCGAACAAATACTAGAGAACATAGTTAAACGGAACTGAAAAATGAGATGCTGATCACCGATCAGATGCCTCTTCTCTTTTTCACATGCATTCGTCGAAGTAATCAGTTACAGAGATCATGGAAAATGAAGAGGGAGAGCGCGCTAATGACCAACAGCATCAACAGCGTATAGCGAGAGGAGGGAGGAGGAGGTAGCTGCGAAAAACACTGACAAATTACTTCTCGCGATACTGGCCGAGATCGATTTCCCATGCATTCCGATACTGAACGAATTGGTCTCAATGTCAGGTTGAAAAAAGTCCAGTTCGAGAAAAAAATAACTCATGCTCGATGTTTGCCTGATCCTACTAACATCAACACGCAAAATAAGACAAAAAAAACAAAAACAGAAAAGCAAGACGAAAGCGCGAAAAAATCAAGGATTGAAAACGGCTCAAGTCGCTCTTCTATAATCGCTTGTGGTAAAGAGGTTCGGACTTAGTGTCAAAGTGTGATGGGCAGCTGACAATTATGAGTGAGTGTCTGAGAAGTAGAGTTCGAAATACGGGTCGCCGTCTCTTCATTTCACGTGCTCTCTCACCGGTCAGAGTGACGAGAGAGTGTGTGAAATGAAGAGACGATTACCCGTATTTCGAACTCTACTGAGAAGGCGCCTCGGGCATTCACTCATTATTGAACGCCTTCTGTTCGGAGAATTGATTATTTGAGACACAAGAATTCAATACGAAAAAATGGTAGATTGTCAGATTCATCGATTAAGATGAGTGTGTGGATTATATACGGCAACTAGAGACGGGTTCATAGAGCTGCTTATTTGCTCATAAAATAAAAGTGCTCTGAGTTGCGTTTCAGATCTTCGTTATAAATCTCCAGAGACTTCTTCGTGAATCAGTGATTCATGATTTTTCATTTAACTAAAATCTCAAAACAATGCAGTAAGAGCAGGAATTTCGGTTGATGGACTAATGAATTACAACTCACGACACTCTTCCTGCTCGGAGCCTCTTCCACTGTTTGTATTGCACTTATTGACGCGGTTGATCTGTCTAGCGCTCTCGAGTAGGTGGAGAAGGAGAGGGCCGAGAGGGGCCTGGAAGAAGAGAGAAATTTAGGACGATCGATGGTAACGATGGCATGTTGTCATGGTAGAAAAATGATGCATTCATAATCGTATCATTACATTTTTAAAGCAGTCCAGACTCTAGGTGATGGGCCTGTACATACGAGGAAAACTATGAACCAAATTATGATAAAAATGGATGTACGCTCGTCTCGTAACTTGTTGACCAAACAGTGGCGAGACATGAGTGCAATTCTGAGGGCAAAACTGGTGAAAAATGATCATCTTTCACAATCGCAGATCATCGAAAAGGCGGCTGACAGATATTGATGAATGCGTGTTATTCGAGGGGAGAGGGCGAAGGTTGAACAATGGGAAACCGCACAACAACCATCCCCTCGGACGAATGGCTGAACTCTCTCAATATCTCATGCTCTATCGCATCTCTGACCGGATTCCATGATCTACTCTCGTCCTACTACTGACCCATCGGAAAATGTAATCACTCGAGTCATGGGTCATCTGGATCAGACTTGGTATAAATAGAACCAGACCTTGGAAAATACCCCCCCCCCATAAAATTGTCAATCAACCAGGGGCTGTTTTTTATTCGTTTTTAGTAGAGTGTCGTCAATGATCTGCGTTTTGAGGTGTTTTCGACATGCAAGAAGATTGCAAAGGGGTTGAGTTGAAATCTCTGCAGAATAATGACGAAGGATCATAGGGGAACCCTTCACAATAATGTGTCAAAGAAAATATTCACAAAAAGGATCAGAAATTGAGTTTTGGTTCCGGAACTGGGAAGTGAACTCTTTGCAAGAATGACGATAGGAAGGATTTTCATGCAATTTTTCCAAATTTGATTCAGGTTGAAGAGAGTGATTTATTAGGTTGGTGCAAAAGTTTCGCTACAACGCTTTTTTGGATATTACTGAGTCGTGATCGATTGATTTCAAAATCCCTCTCGGTAGTTTTTAGGGTGGTACTCAAGCAATATAATCATAAATTGGAATCGAGTTGAACGTGCTTGAAACATTAGAAAAATATTTATTTATAAATTGTTGCTAATTCAAGCGATTTTGATTGGTTTTCTTTAGATCAGCACCCTATCAAAACAGATAATTTGTAAATCCAGCCAAGCTGTGGTATGATAGGGAAGGGGTTTATGATTAATTCTAGCTAATATGATTATTTTTCAAAACAGCCATGAAAGCAGGAAATCGCGATAAACACCATTTTCGACGGCAGCATTTCAATTCCAAAGTTTCGAAAATTCTAACACCGGAATGCAAGGCCAAATGTTCTTCAAAATAATATCGTAAACTCATTAGGAGTAGTACTTTATATTTCACCATCATTAAGGTCTCTAACTCTATCGGCTTATTTTTGCCATGACTGAATGATATTGTTGCTATTTTTCTTATCTCAGGATTTGGAATCAGAGGGTTGCTACGGCTCCGGATTTCACGTTTTTTTTAAAGCTCAAATTCTCAAAAGCATGCTTAGTGAATACCCTTCACACAGGGGCTTCAGATTTTGTCCTATCGTATCGGCACAGTAAATGACAACTCGAAGACAATTGTCTATTTTTTACGCACAATGCAACTTTGACAGGTCGCCATTTCTGTTATACTGATCTGAAATTTTTGACCTGAAGTGCGTTGGAGAGAGTATCACATTTTTAAAATGATACGATTGTAATTGCACACCTATTAAACTATTCCGTGCGGCAAACGCGTTAGCTCCGCCCACTTTCACTTCGTTTTACGCGTTTTCCGCCTATTTTCACTATTTTTTCTTAGTTTATAATGATAAAACACGATTTCTGGTATGGTTTCGCGTTCATTAAGCACCAATTATATAATTAAAGCTTAATTTTAAACGCGATCATTGTTTAATAGCAATTTCGTTACGCGCGGAACAAGAAATAACTTTGCGTCAAAATGTGATATCCAACACCCTTTTGATTGGTGAAAAACAGGGGTTCTTAAATTAACTGGAAAGAGCAGGAGAGGTAAAAATCGTAGGACATAATTTTGTAGCGAAACTTTTGCACCAATCTGATAGTATTCCGAAACAGGGATTTGAAATTATAAATTTCTTTGCAAGTAAGAACGACGGTAGGAAGTAGAGATCCGGATAAAAGCGCGTCAATGAATGTTCACTTTCGCATTTCCTCCCCTCGTTTCACCACATGTCGAAGTCAGAGAGAGGATCGGTGTTTAAATGTCGTCAAGGGGTTGAAATGAGCGCTATCTCCTCATTCCTCAGTATCTATCAAGTTAGAGGAACATGAACGCATTGGGACCGGGGAGAATACTCGAGAGTGATCGGAGCAGCGAGATAGCATGGGAAAGCGAGAGAGAGTCAGACCATTTGGAATCTACTTCGTGGCTCCAGTAACGAGAATACGCAGCAGTGATCAGTGAAGCGGGGGGAGGAGAGATGGGTAGTTGTTTTTCTGCGGGGAGCAGGGGCCTCTGACAGCTCACCGCACGCGTAAAAATATAGATTAATCACGGAGGACAGCGAACTTTTGCTATTATTTGTGAGAAAAACAGTCATCAATGCACTCGGAAGTTTGAGTGGGTCCGAGTGCACTGATGACTACGCTGTGCAAATATCGCCATTGAGATCGAATTTGCAAAATGAGTACTTCTAGGCATGGAGGATAAACCCGTGAAGGAGGAGCAATATCAAATAAATTGTTGAAAACGCTCACCTCCAGTTGTCATACTTGGTGGGGTCGAGCGGGTCGCGGCTAGCTCGCTCTGAGATTGCATAATTGCATATTTTTAAATAAGATCCCATGTTGACATCATTAAATCACACACTCATGTCTTCTTGAAATCGCAGTGAAGCATAATCAATATTTTGAACAAAAAACAACTAAATTGAAAGAAAACGAACCTTTCAACGGCGTTGGACTGGGGCATTTGTGCGGGAAGAACATGCAACTCGGCTTCCAGACTGATTTCAACTTGAGATAGACTAACAGCACGAATCGGAGAAGTTGCCCGGTCGCCCTGATTGGAAAGGAATGTGTGCCCGAGTCTCGAGGACTGTGTAATGCCTTCTCTCTCCCTCCCGTCTCTGCCGCCTAAGGGAAGAAGCTGTCACTAAGAACCCCGTTGTCCTACCTCAAGACGAGACGAGAGACAAGGCGAATCGAGGAGGGCACAGGCAGGTTAGAGGGGCGAGAGACCGTGCGAAAAGAGGAGAGTCTGGCCTTCGAACCTGCAGGTCTCGTCATATCGAGAGATCGCACATCGTAAAGTGTGCCGGCGCAGTTGTTCGATTCGGTTGACCGAATGGGGAAGACGGGGCGATTTGTTCGCTGACAACAATACGATCGATCAGAAGGAAAGGTTCTAGAGAGAGAGGGGCAGTGAAACAAGTGTTCAATGGATTTTTTGCCGCTCTATTGCTCCTCATGTAGTACATCGCATAGCAGGTCCATAAACAACTTTATAGTGATTAATGATAAACATAATTAGAGATATCAATTGTGTTGTTGGTTACGATGATGTCTTCATAAACTCCGTCAGATCCACACTTCCACTCGCATTCACAAGCATATTCGTGTGTGGGGGTGACGAAAGGGTCTGGTTGATGATGGACACGTAGAGCTCCGGCGATCTGCAACGGAAGAAATGATACAATCTCTACTTTAAAGATATTATTGTTTTTTTTTAATTTTGAGGAGCAAGATCTCTTCACACTACATAGTCTAAATGTTTGAAGCGATTGATGCACCCTTGAAACATAACCGATTGGCTAATGGAAACGAATACTGTCAATATACTAAATAATTCACTTTTCAGTGATTGTGACGCCACTGTGACGATAAATCACGTGGGTCTAGAGACCAAATTCTTTCTGATAATCAAAAAACACACCTCATGTATGCAACGGCCATGATCACGTTGACCACCTGGAAGATGAGGAGGAAGAGCAGGTCGAGAGTGTCGAACACCCGCGCCCAAGTGGAACTGCGCAAAAAGTACACAAACGATCATGATTCGAGCCCCACCCCCCCCCCTCAACCGAAGAGAGTTATGCTCTAGACCATTGATTAAAACGGGCAAATGTTTGACCGACATTTAGGAAAGCAAAAAACTCCCAAAAAAAATGAAAGTTGCCATTTCACAATTATGTTTCACAATTGTCATTAAAGGATGAAGAATTTTATAAAATTCGATTCCAACGGTGGTAGCGGTTCCCAAAAAAATCAATCAATGCAAACGTACTGCGCGACGGACGCGAATTCCATCTTCGCCATCGTTTGGGAGAGCAGGGAGACGGTCTGGAAATGGGATTGCCGCCGAACAAAAGATGATCTTAACTATATTTTCTCAAGCACTCTCGCCGGAATGAGCAACTAGAGAGAATATGAAATGAGGAGACGCTCTCACAGCCTTTTTTGCTCACCTTGGCAATGGTTACGCGCAACCGCATCAGCTGTTGTAGCGCAGCGGACGTGTCCGTCTCGAGCACAAGAGGGCGGCCTGCAGAATTTGTACCATCCTCTAGGTTACAATGATCAGATCTAAACTTTCAATCGTAACGAAACAACTAGTCATTTATTATGGAAATCATTCATCGCTCTTCTCATTCCGCACTGTCTCTCGTGAAGAAGGCTGTTCATTTCTCTATTAAACGACTAGTTGTTTCGTTACGATTGAAAGCCTAGTCACATCTCGCTACGTGCCTCCCTTGATGGTTTGCCCGGCGAGAGAACATTCACAAGGTGGAGATGCCGAAATGCCATTCACTATTGTGGCATACCATGAACGCACCCGACAACGTGGTCGTCCTGCTATCCGGCAAGAGCTCCTTCATCGATCGCGGCTTGTGTAGGCAACCGCACGAGGAGATGTGCAAGAGTCTGAGCACCCTGGAAGCAATGAGTTGCGAAGGTATACATTCTAGAGCTTCTTGAGCCCAATTGACAAAAAGATTACAAGACAGTGTTTTAACGTCTACAATAACCGATTGGAGTATCGCGAATTTTTATGAGAGGAATCGCGAGAGAATCGACCACTGGGGGGAAGTAGGAAAACAAAAATTCCAAAAAATCTGAAAAAAATACCGTAGGTACTATTTTTTCCGCTCTTTTTAACTGCGTCGATCGCATATTTTTAAAATTTTTATTTTTCGAGTACTATTGTGTTGAAGTGGACGCACTATGGTAAAAAATAGAAAATGCGCTATCGGAAAACTGCCATAACTTTCTTCAAAAAATAGATAGAAACATTTCCAAGACAGAAAAATGACCGCACGACATCCCTCTAAAACTTTGTTAACGGCGTCATCATTCCCCGTCGTCATCCTGATGCGGGGCGGTCGCTTGAGTGAATACGAGGCGTAACTCTAGAAATAGGAATTTGTCGGTAAATCGCCGCGGTCATTTTGTAGATACTATCCATAGGTAGTTGTAAAAAAAAATTCAGCTTTTTTGACAGAAGTTTAGAAAAACGGCACCTGATCTTGTGAAAATAGTCAGAAATCGCTTCTCGAATTTTCTAGTTATTAAGAACCTATCATGTTAATATGAACACTTTTTGCTTAAAAACATTTATTTTGGTTGTTTTAACTCGTTTACAGTCTTAATTGAAGCTTCCAATTGTTTTCATTCACTTTTTTCTGCAATTTTTGCTCACTAACAAATTTGACCTTTAAAAGTGGCTTAAGAGTGAACAATTGCACCCAATTATGATATACGGTTAGTATTTCACCTCTGAAAAGGTATTTGCTCATATGCGAGCCAGAACTTTCACAGAAATATTTTTTTCGTTGATTTTGATCAATAAGTTCTTTGCAAATTACACTTGTTATTACAAGGCCATTCTCACACAAATTGTTGCTGTATTTCGAATGTGCTTACACTATAACGTTAATTTCATGTTTTCTTAAAGTTGTCTTGACCATTTCACTCAATTGCATCAGCATAATTAGAAGTATTTGTTAGAAAATTCGATATACAGATGGTTGAGTACATTGACAAGCTGTTATCGCCTTCATTGCGATCCTGCTCAGTTCGGATCCCGGGCAATGTGCATTTCTTTTGCAGGTTTTTATTTAGTATTTTATAAAAACAACTTTATTATATCGTATAAGACAAAAAACATAAAACTAACAGAAAATTTGAATTGTTGTTTGGAAAGAGCACACTTGAAACCACGTCAACTATTCTTATTTTGTTCTTCTATGTTTAGAGAGAGGTTCCTCATCCGAATCAATTGTCATCTCCATATCTTCACCATTCTCTCCATTCTTCTTGTATGCATCTCTGATTGAAGGTCCCAAGGTTTGAAATAACAAATGGAGCATATTTGAAATTAAGGGTCTGCCAGCGTAAAGCGCAAAACAAGAGATTTCGTTACTACTACTCGAGGAAAGGTGGACACTAAAGAATCATTCTTTCACGCTCTAACGAATGGCAAATTGCTCAACGGAACAAGTATTCACTTGTGCAGCATCTCTGAGTAGAAGTGTCCAGACACAAGCGGATTCCTCCGCCTACGCTGTGTAATAATCGATATGCTGATGGAAAATCGATAAATCGATAATCAATCAACATTATCGATTACAACACAGCGTAGGCCGGAAATCCGCTTGTGTCTGGCGTAACCAGCGTTTTTTCCATACTCTCTTCATTTCGCACACTCTCTCGTCGGTCAGAGAAAGCGAGAGAGTGTGGGAAATGGAGAGAGTGCAGACATGCACGTTAAAAGAGGCACGCGTGAAACAGAAAAAGCGAATGTGCGCGAAAAGAAGCAGTGGGGTGGGGAAAGGAGGAGGAGGAGGAGGAGGAGGAGGAGGGAAAAACAGCTGATGCGCAAGAGAGCAAGTGAGGGAGGGAGAGGGGAGAGGGGAGGAGAGGGGAGGGAGAATAAATAATGGAGGGGTGCACAATCGAGGGACCAACCGCGTAAAATGAATAGATTTAATGAGATCAAAGATCGAAACGGGCCGGAGAGCGAGAGAGGGCACGACCACGCATGGCGAGCGCACGGGAGCAAATGAGCGGCTCGTCGTGACTCCGCCCCTTCCTCCCTCCTCCCATTAGGCTCCGCCCCCCTTTTGAAAAGTGCGGGAAATTTGAATCGGAATGGATCCGTCCGGAAATCGATTTTCCACCCATCTAGTGACTTCCTCGAATTCTTCCCCCTTACACACTGGTCCTCACCCTTCACCTTCCTTCTTCATCCTGCAAAGTGTAACACACTGGAATGTTGTTCGAATTCATCCGACTTTATCGAACAAAGTATAAACAGAAAGAAACGGTAATGGCGATGATCATGCGCGGTTGCTGTTTTCCCTTCTTCTTCTTCTTACTAATTAGGTGTGTAGTATTTCTTCAGTTGGCGCATGATTCGTCCGCATACATTGAGCCCTGGCCATTCTTTATTATTGTAAATTCTTGAATCTTGAGAGTGAATGACATCAGGTTTGATGCATCCGGTTGACCAGCTGAAAAGAGAAAAATGAACATTTTTCACATAATCAGTCAAATCACTCACATTCTACTCATCGAAGTGTAGTCCACGAAGACGGCGTCTTCTACAGTCTCCGTTAGGTACGGGATGAGGTGGGGGTTCTGATGGAACTGTAAAAAAGGGGAATTGTTATGAACTGGCAGAGGGTAGGCGGTGAGAAACGTACCTTTCCATACATCGCCGCCGTCATGTACTTGATGCAGTGCTTGTCCCATTTCCTCGTGTTGAATCCTTTAATCTTCTTCGCGATATCGGCAGCAGTTTTCGGACTGTTCGAGCTGTGGATCTCATCCAAAGCGTCCTCGTCATCAAAGTGCCCTGTAAGATGTATAAGTGATAATCATGTTTTCTCACAAAAGTAAAAAGAGTGACTTACATGCTTTCATTGCCTGCACGAGAGTTACCACGTCGGGGTACGTCCGCCCTTCCCAAAAGATGGGTGCTTGGAAGGTGTTTGAGAGAGGGCAGTACAGCTTCCTGTAGAGGTAGAGCATGCCTCCACACAGGGACGACACGTGACGCTCAGGTGCGTCACACCGACGATTGGGTCGGGGAGCGTGAACTGTGGTGTAGAAGTGATGATCACTGAGAGAAACGAGATCACATGTTCCTTGGTGGATTCCTTCCAGTACGTCACCAATTACACCATCGATATCGCGAATGAGCGGGAGGTCTGTCGTGTATGGGGCGTAATCCTCACGCCTCTGAGCGCGAACCTTGGCTAGTCGGCGATGAATGTCCTCGAAAGGGGTCTGCTCCACAGGGCAGTTTGCCGCTACATCGAGCTGAGGCTCAAACGCGGGGTAGATCGGTTGCTGCTGCTGCTGCTGTTGAACGACGGGGATCACGGGAGCTGCCATTGCTGTTGCTTGCTGCTTGTTGCTGTTGTTAGAGCGAACGATCAAGAATGAGGACTGACGACCTGAAGAGAATAGGAGATCAGTGTGAAAAAACTGAGGGGGAGCGAGATAAAAACAATTCAAAATAATGAAAGGCAGAGAAGGGAGAAGAAGAAGAAGAAGAAGAGCAGCCTTCCTGCTCTAGAGAAAGGAATGGCGAGTGAACTGAGAGGAGCGGAGCCACGACTTCTAGCAATTCAAAGTTGGGCGTGTCCAATCAGCTGTTTGTTTAGAGAGAACAGTAAACAATCGGTCGGTTGATTACGATTGTCTTCGATACTAATCCAAACCGCCGGGTAAATACAACCCTGTCGTATAATTGTTATTACTGAAGCCGCTGTCGCATCCGAGCCACAGGGTAAAAAAATGTTTCATCTGTCTTGTGCAAACATTTTTTAAAATCAATTTCTTTATCAGACAAAATAACAACTACAATTAAAAACAGTTTTGTTTACGCATGTATTTATCTACGTACTTTAAACCATAACAATGCATTCACACTGAAATATTTTCCCATCTTTTCCGTCGGTTCGTAATATCTCTCTCTGTCACCGTAATGTTCTGTTGTTCATCATAACAATGACCGTGAATGATAGCAGTTGTCTTGTAACAACTGTCTAATCTCTCGCTAGTCTTCTGTACCACTATTTCCATTTTCAAGTCATCGACGATTCTTGATCTTATTCCAACGAAGTCGAGGAATTGAGCGTCTACCATTCTGATTGCTTTCATCGTTACTGTCGGTACCACCCACCTGCAAGGAAAAAATCAACATCATTTTAAGGAAGGATGTGGAATTAAGCGGTACTATGTCTCGTTACACAATCACTAGCGCATACGGATGTTTCTTTTACTCACATTAATTCATCGGAGATTTCTTCTTATTTTTTTCGGTGCATGCTGAAGAGCCGTGTAGAGGCCCCTTCGTCGAAACAGTGTAGATGTCTGGAAAGTGAGGAAAAATGAAATAAAGAAGTAGCACATAAATTCGAAAAATGCGAGAAAAATGAAAGGGGAAAAGGAGAGGGGGGGGGGGGTTCCATCTACATATCTATTATTACACAGCGTAGGCGGAGGTAAACGGACGGGAAGGAGAGAGGGGAGGACTGGAGTGGGGGGGTTGATCGGGAGGAGTGAAGAGAGATGCGAGTGATGATGCTGAGCGAATCGCATCAGCTTTATACGCATTCTAGGCGTGGCTTGTTGCGTCAGCGAAGATACGGTAAAACCGCTGGCTGTGATTTCTTCTTCTAATCGAAAAAAATCGAACGATTTTACGACCGTCATCTCTACCCCTCCACCCACAGGGAGAGCCTCTTGTGTTTTGTCGTGTAAAGAGAAAAAAGTGAAACAGCCAGCTTTCGCACAGACATATTCTTTATCGATATAGTGCAGCAAAAAAAGGACAATGACGATAGAAGCACAATAGCTGTGCAGCAAGAAACAATTGATGACTAGAAAAAATGATGACAATAGGCAAGAGTAAAAATAGGCACACACACGCAAGAATAATAGGCATTGGGAAGGGGGGGGAAGAATAACTAGAGAAGGGGAAAAAGATGCAGCACACAATCAATAATGAATGGGGTATCTACTCGGAGCTATCTACTTCATCATCATCATCATCATCTCCCTCACAAGCATCATCATCATCATCTACCTCATCACATTCAGCTTCACCTTCCTTATGGGGAGACTTATCTTCATTCTGGATACGATCATGAATGTTCTTAGCTACTGTATTAAAATAAATGTTCTGGCCGATACGACGGTTAGTGTAAATACAGCAACGGCATAGGGGTAGCAGGAGGCATGGCTTCTTATTCTTGTACCTCACTTCTCCGTCGCTCCAGTCGAGTGCTTGTTGATTACATCGATCACATTGGTAGATGATGACGGCACGGTAGCTCTTGGAGAGGAAGTACTGGCTGAATTCAGCGTTTGTGTCTCCCTTCTTGGGAGCCTTGTACGGGTACTTGACGAGAGTCTGAAAAGGTTGGGTGTCTTTTCAGTTGCTGCAGCGTGACATTTTTTCACCACCTACACCTACTGGTAAAAAAAAGAGACACTACCCTAGTATAAAAGTAAGAAGCAACTACAGAAAAAAGGGGAAAATAAGCGCACCAACCTTGTCATTACTGTCCTCTGCAGCAGAAGCAGCAGCGCCAGACTCATGATGCGATGATGATGATGGAAACGATGACTTGATCCTCTTCCCTCCAGCAAATCCTCTCCACGCAGGTTCGGTGTTGGACCGCTTCACAGGCTTCTTCTTCTGGATGACCATTGACGGAAGGGACGTTGTAGTAGGGACAGCAGCAGCAGCAGTATTCGGGGCAGTAGTAGCAGCAACAACAGCAGCAGCAGCAGCAGACTGAAGATTGGTTTGGAGTAGGCAGCAGGCAGGCAGGCAGGCAGGCAGGTGTGGTGGTGAGTTCGAATGTGATGCCGTTAGTGGCCGCAGCGGCGCTTATATACCCTCCAAATGGGCGGGACTACGGCGAGGGCGGGGCCTCGGTGGGAGCGGGCGGAGACTGGGCGGGAGCGGGCGGAGCGTTGTAAGGGGCGGAGATTTCGCATATCTGCTTCTCTGTTCCTCTTCATTTCGCATGCACTCTACCAATGTCGCACTGACCCCCCTCACTTCTCCCATTTTTGCGTTATGTTTCACCATTGTTGTAAGGGGGCGGGGATTTCACAAATCTGCTTCTCTATTCCTCTTCATTTCGCATGCACTCTACCAATGTCGCACTGGCCCCCCTCACTTCTCCTATTTTTGCGTTATGTTTCATCGTCGACCCTCTCACCAACCTGCACTCTCCTAATCTCTCACTCGAATCCAGATGCAGCCCACAGCTCTGGTCACTAGTCTCATCTGTATGAACGAGGAAGAGACGTGCTGCAGTTTTTTGTCGCCTGTTACACGCAAGAAACGACACGCTCCCCCTCCTACTACTACTACTACTACAGCTCTTCAACCAACCGACTTCTCATCATTCACTGATTTTGTCATGAACGCTTCGACCGTTTTCGACACATTCACCCCTCCTCCGCCACCTCCTCCTCCTCCTCCCTCTCCTGATGCTACTGCTGCACTCCATTCATCATCATCATCGACTGCTGCTACTGATGCGTTCGAGGTGACCAAGATGCTACGTGACTGTGAAGGTGTGGGCAAGAAGACATGCTTCAAGCTCGAACCTCGATACAGTAAGCTGTCGGGCATGACGCGTCGCCAGTGGACTGTCGGGCTGCGAGGAATAACGGTGCTGGCGTGTCTTGGCTGCTGGAAGCGCTTCCGTGAGGATCCCAGCCGTCTGGTGTCTTCAAACGAGGGTCAACAGCTTCTGCTGGATCTGTGCTCCAAGTGCGTTGTGCTAAACCGGATCCACCGCTTTGATTGATTGATTGATCACCTTTCTCTTGCCACCACTCTATATATTTTTTATTAATATCCTTTTCTGTCATTTCACTCATCATTTGTACTTTTTTTTCCAAGACACATAAACCACTTATTTGTGCTCTCATCCCCCCCCACGATCACGCATCATGAATACACGAGAAATTGATGGGATTTTGCGAAGAGACGCGTACACTTGTCGCTATTACGTGGGCACTTTTGCCTGCAATCTTTTGCCCTCGCCCTCATCACTTCCGCACACTTTTGCGCTCGTTGTGAACACGGACCGAAGCGACTCGCCGTTGGGCGGCAAACACTGGCAATCGGTGTTCGTGCGCAGGGGCAAGTGTCATTTCTTTGATTCATTCGGCAAGCCACCGCGTGGGCCGATCAGGCGCTTCTGCGCCGCCTACCCCATCGTCCGATTCAATCGCATCGCACATCAACGACCCAGTGCCGCTTCGTGTGGAGCTTTCGCAATTTTTCACATTCATCATCAGAGCCGCGGCAAGTCTTTTGCGTCCATCGCCCGCTACTTTGCGCACATTCGGAACGATGATGCGCGCGTGATTTCATGGTTGGCCCGCACGCATAATTTCCGCATTTAGTCAATGCGTGCGCTCGCTGCACACCGGTCGTTTCTCAAACGTCTCTCTAAAAATCCCAATATTATCACTAAAGCCAGTCTAGCCGAGCTAAAGTGCGTGGTTGAACTGCTCGCCAATCTCGGTCATATTCCCTTCACCCGATCGGAGAAACGGGTTGTCGCGCGGCACCTGCCCGCCATTCGAACCATCTCCAAGTGCTCACGAGAGCGCAAAGCTCGAGCACAAATTCAGCAGCACGGCGCCGGATTCCTCGGTGCCGTGGTGCCTGCCGCACTCGCACTCGCCAGTTTCGCGCTTGATCAAGTGCGACAACGATGAACAAGTACAAGTTGGTACCGTACCTAGTCCTCTCGAAGGATGATGCCAAACTCGAGGCGATGCAGGATGATCTCGTGAAGCTGCTACAGGATCCATCGATTGACGTTACCCTGAAGCGCGCGCTCTACGAGGACCTCATCCAGCGAATTAATCGCTTCAAAGAGGATATTAAGAAGCCGACGGGCACCATCACAACAGCCGCCGCCGCTGCTCCTCCCGTGCCGATCCAACAGCTGCCTCAATTTTCTGAACAACCCGCTGCTCACCGGACACCGTCACCGTCGCCCCAGTCTGTTGATTCGTCAGCGATGGACATTGCCACCACTCCCGTCATCGCCTCTCATAGTAAGAAGAAGAGCAAGAAGAGCAAGAAGAGCAAGAAGAAGCAGCCGAGTAGCGATAGCGTCGGCGCCGACGACGATGATGACAACGACGGATTTGTGAGCCCGCGATTTGCTGTAAAAAAGGCACAGCGCCGCCGGAAGGGCGTCACAGACGTCACGCCGAAAAGTGACGTTTCCGCTTCGCGCACACGAACTGGCGCCGATTTCGGTGGGCCGGATTCTAATCGCCGGCTAGGCCGAGTGTCCGACTGGGGCCCGGTCACATCCCGCGCTACCGCCACCGCCGCCGCCGCCGCTCCGACCCGTCGAACAATGTCCCCGCGCGGTGGTCAGCCCCGTCGGCCAAGCATCGTTCAGCACTCGACACGATGGAAGTAATTTTTCTCTTCACACACACCCCCCTTCGTGTTGTTCTGTTTTTTTTGTGTCATTTTCTTGCCCATTACTCATCATGACTTCTCGTCGCAACAAGAAGCGGCAAATTCATAAACTTTATTTTGATTTGAAGCAACCCTCTGCGTTCACTTCAGCACAAGCGGTCGCTCGCAAAAGCGGCACCCGGGTGGGCGAGGTGCGCGAGTATCTCGCCGAGTTTCCCGCGCATACACTATTCAAAAAATATGCTCATCGTTACGCGCGCCGCCGCACCATCGGACTCGCGCCGGGACAGACTATCCAGGCTGATTTGGCAGTTTTTCACTCTCTTCGTTCCGCAAACGATAATATAGGCTACGCGCTTCTTGCCGTTGACGTTTATACGCGCTTTTTCTTTATGGTACCGGTTCGCACCAAGTCTGCACCCGATATGCTCGTAGCAATCAAGCAACTGCTCGAGATGGTGCGCGCACGATTCGGCCATTATTGCAGCCGTTTTGTTAGCGACCAGGGTCGTGAGTTTTTTAATCGGGAATGCAGCGCGCTGTTCAAGCAGCACAACATTACCCACTTTTTCCCGCGATCAGAGATCAAGGCTGCAATCGCTGAACGAGGAGTGCAAAGTTTTAAGCGGCGCCTGTACAAGTACATGAACCATGCGAACACGGAGCGCTGGATCGACGCAGCTGCGCCCATTATCAAAGCGATCAATCGGACGGTTAATCGAACGACGGGACTAGCGCCGGAGCAGGTGCGCACCGGTGACATTGACGAGTTTCCCCAGGAGGTGGAGGAGGAGGAGCGGCGCGTGAGAACCACATTTGCAGTGGGCGATACGGTTCGCATTAGCAAATCTCGTGCCGTTTTCGACAAGGGCTACATGCCCTCGTGGAGTGAAGAAATTTTCATTGTGGAGAGGGTTCACGATACGCAGCGCCCGCCGTACGTTCGACTACGTGATCAAACCGGCGAGCCGATCGAGGGTATCTTCTACTATCCGGAAATTCAAAAGGTTCGCGCGCCCGCTGTGCTCAAGGTCGAGCGGATCCTGCAACGGAAGCGGATTCGCGGCAAGGAGCAGCTACTCGTAAAGTGGGCCGGACGTGGCGCCGAGCACAATTCGTGGATTCCCGCATCAGATATTGTAAATTTGTAAATAAAAAATATTTTTATCACAATAACTAGTACACATGCGGATTTCGATCACTATCAATGATCATGTTCGTGATCATCTCCCCGAGTACAATTCCATAGAGCCCGGAGACTGGTGTGTCCTTTGCAAACGTTAGTCTGATCGTTGTTTCACCGATGCGCTGGAGGGCAAATTGATCGCCCTCGGCGCCGCTCGTGTCAAAAGAGTACACGCAGAAGTGTGAGGCGAATGCGGCGGGTGTGATGCCGTTAGAGGCGCCCGTATTTGCAATTGATAGGGATTCTTGCAGCGCGAGGTAGGCACGTGCGTACAGGTTCTTTGAGTAATCAAGCGCGTAGTCGTGGAAGGGGATGACCTCGCCGCCCGCTTCCACGCGCACGCTCGCAAGCGAGTAATTCTTGAAAACGAAGGGATTACTGTAATTTCCGTTGTACGCAGCAGCGTCTACGAGTGTGAAGAAGATGCGACGAGGGATGTTGTTCGCAAAGAGTTTAAAAGTGGGGAATTCCTGCAAAATTAATTGTTTTCGGAAAAATCGGGGGATTTGTTTTTTTTCGGGATTACCTTGATGCCTCCGGGAATGTGGAAGGTGCGCACATTTGTGCCCAGCGAAGAGTAGGTGATGGAGCCGCGCTGCTTGAGCATGCTATCAAACGCGACCAGGGTAGCGTCATGCACGTGCAACTCGTGTAGCATCAGGCTCATGCCCAGAATCTTGACCTTGTACACTGCAGTGCCCTTTCGACGATCGACCATGAACTCATCACTGCTCGGGAAGCAGGTGATGCGCAGATCGACGTATGGCAAGATACTTTTGCTTTGTGTGGCTGGTTCAAAGAACAGCGGTGTGATGGCTTCCAGGTGTCGTGATTTTGCGCACGCTTTCACCCTTTTCACGTATTCCGCGTCGTTCTCGGAAGTGGGCGAGCTCTCGGGCGACCAGCCCGCCAGGCGCAGGAACGTGTCCTTGTACTCGGCGCTGTACGACAGCAGCGAGCTCAGGAAGCAGCGGTAGGGGAAGTTGTCGTTGTCGTAGACCAAGACCCCGTTGATTGCGACCTGAATTTCTCTGAATTGCGCGCAGCCGAACAGGTTCACCGGCGCGAACACATCCTTGGTCTGGTCGTCCGTTGCGATGTCATTGCCGTTCTCGTCCACAATCTTGTATTTTGTGATAATGTAGCTCCTCTGAAGGTCCAGGAATGCCTTCGAGTTCTGGACTCGGAAATCGTACGGTTTCACGTCGGGCGCAGAGCTCAGGGAAACTTCAGTGAAGCGCGAAGTTTGCACACCACAAATGGTAGAGTTGGTGTTGAATAGGTCCAGAGAAGGATGCAGCGACGATGCGCTGCTCTCAACCTCGCTCTTGAACGCCATGCGTGCTGGTGATGATGATGATGAGTAATCGTACTAGCGTACTAGTAAGAAGACACGACCGCTCGGGTCGAGAACAAAATGAATAAATGAGTGATCATCGAATGGAGGGGGCACACTCTCTCTTTATCAAGTCATTGTCTACTAAAGCGCGCGGCAATGAGGGCTGATGCCCTGAAGGGTAAAACGAGCCATCACCCATAAAGAAAAGAGACATGAGAGATTTTAAAAAAGAAAAAAATTTATCGGCAATTAGAGAACAACCAAACTTTCAACAACATGCAGCGAGTTGCCACGACTGACCACCAGAGGGAGCTCGAGGTCCGGCGCGTAGCCCAGACGATTGTACGCATGACGGTAGACGGAAGTGCGGCCGGCGCGCGTGCGTATGCAAGTGAAGTGGCTGTCCAGCGAGACGTGTACGTCGAGCAGTGCCGGAGGCACTGCCGAGTTCGCACCACCGCGCAGCTTGTACGATGCAGTGCGCACGCCGATGTTGATGGTGGGCAGGATGGCGTGCAGCGCCTGCATGCGCTCTAGTCTGCTCAGCGAGCTCCAGTACGGATGATGCAGAAGAATAAAGTCGAGTAGAGGTGTAGGAGGCATGGCGAGGGGGAGTACGGTAGGTGCGTGAGGGGAGGGGCAGCAGCAGCTCAGCGCGCAGGTTCGTTAGCGAATGAATGCTCGCCGAATGGGCGCACTCACGCTCCGCCCCGGCACTCCGCCCACAGCTCGGCGCCGCGCCGCTTTCTTCGTGCCGCCAGCGTCACTGCGCAAGAAGCCGATCACGCGCGCCGACCCGCCCCGTTGCGTCGACCCTCTGCCCCGCAGCGTCACCGCCGGCGCCGTTGCACGTCGCCGCTGCCGCCGCCGCTGTCCTACGCCGGTCAGATTTCGCACTGTGGAACGAGCGTGCGTCTTGAGCGCATCGCGGACCGATGCGCCTTCGCGAACGTCGCTCGCGACGTTTGCGCCCGCGCTCACCAGACTCTTGCCGATCGGACTGCTCAGGAACGACGGGATCGCGCTGAGGATGCGCCTAAGGATTCCGCCGATTCCCGGCCGTACTGCGGCCGCCCGCCGGTAAAATAGGAGATTTTTCCCGATCCTTCCTGCGTAGTGCCGCCGCCGCCGCTCGTCCTGCCAAACAGCCCGGACCAATTTTCCCGATTCGAATCATAAAGTTGCCGAGTCATGGTGCGAAAAATGCGCTGTTGTTGTTGTTGTGACACGCTAATAAGTGGTAGTAAGTGGTAGTAGTAGTAGTAGTGGTAGTAGTGGTAATAATAATAATTACACACAGAACGCAACCGACCGACCGGTTACTACTGATGATAAATGAATGAATGAATGAGACAAGCGCAGCCGTTTAAGGAACAAGAAATGTGTAATAGTGCATAGCGTAGTGGATAAGCGCACAGATTTTTTACGCTTTTACGCATACTCGCTCATTCTGCACTTGCTGCTGTCATCCGAGCATGACGGATTTCTTTATCACTCTCCCCTCGAACGTGCTCACCGAGGTCGGCGTGCACAATACACCCTCCGATTTCAAGACACGACTTCCCGAACAGCTCATTTTTCGGAACAAATGGTCCGTCGCACTGCATGAAATTCTGATCGCCGGCGAGGTGCTTACCGTACCCCGTCCGCTCAACTTCTCTGCCACCCTGAACACAGGCGCTATCCTCCGATTCACCCTACCGAAGGGCACTTACAATACGCCTACGGCCCTGATTCATGCGCTCAATCGTGCCGTCGCGCCTCTCGAGACCGAGCGGAACAAGAGAGCTCGACGTAGTGGACCGCCCGCCGCCGCCGCTGCTTCCTCCTCCTCTTCTTCTTCTTCTACAATTCCGAGAGTTTCAGCGTCCGCGCTAGCCGGCGTGGAGACCCGGCCGCCGCTTGCCACTGCCGCCGCCGCCGCCGCTCCGGCTACCCCGCAATCACCGGCTCCGGCCCCGGCGACACCTCTGGGCATCCCGGTCGTTCCAGCGTCCGCGCTAGCCGGCGTGGAGACTCGCCCGCCTATCGTCGGTAGTACGGCGGCTCAACCCGCCCAACCCGCCCAACCGCCGGCTCCGACGGGCATCCCGACCGTCCCGGCGACCGCGCTAGCCGGCGTGGAGACTCGCCCTCCTATTGTCGGTAGCGCACCCGCTCCTCCTCCAACGACCGTCGCTCCCCCGACCCAACCGCCGGCTCCGGCTCAACCCGCCCAACCGCCTGCTCCGACGGGTATCCCGACCGTCCCGGCGACCGCGCTAGCCGGCGTGGAGACTCGCCCTCCTATTGCCGGTAGTACACCCGCTCCTCCTCCTCCTCCTCCTCCTCCTCCTCCTCCTCCTCCTCCTCCTCCTCCTCCTCCTCCTCCTCCTCCTCCTCCAACGACCGCCGCTCCCCCGACCCAACCGCCGGCTCAACCCGCCCAACCGCCGGCTCCGACGGGTATCCCGACCGTTCCGGCGACCGCGCTAGCCGGCGTGCAGACTCGTCCGCCTCTTGATACCGGAACCTCAACTGCAGCGGTAGCCGCAGCGGGCGATGAAGTGCCCGGCAGGAAACCGTACGTTCGAGTACGGGCCGGAGATTTGCCGAGCACGGCAGTTGCTTCCCGAACTCGCACACTCGGTCAACCACTTCTTTTTATTTACGATGATCACGCGGGTCGTGTGATCATCAATTTCGATGTTGGCGTGGTAAAAGCAGAGCTTGCGCCCGATATCGCGTACATGTGCGGTCTGGCCAGCGGCGTGCTCGACGATAGTGTAATGGCGCCAAACGTGCCGGACTGCACAAACGGCAAGAGTCTGCTCTACGTGTACTCGGACCTATGCGGCTACAGTGTCTGCGGCAATCAGAAGACGAACCTGCTCCGTGTGATCCCATTTCCCACCCTACAAAACAGCTCAATCTCACAGAGTTTCCAGCAGATTCGCTCAGTGCCCGTTCGATCAGAGTACGTGGACTCGATTCGCATTCAGATTCTCGATGCTCTAGGAAACAATGTGCACATTGTAGGATATGTGTGTGTTATTTTGCAATTGCGCAAAGAAGAATAAAGTGTTGTTTTTGCCCGCATTTCACCCATTTTGCACTCACGATGACCGCACCTACCGAGAGCGCTCCGTACAGATTCCGAACACCTCTGAATTCCATCGTGGTCGGCACATCCCAAAGTGGGAAGAGCAGCTTCATGCTACAGCTGCTGCAGCATCCCAACCTCTTTGATCAACCCATTGACATCATTCACTGGCACCACGGCATAGAGACTCGTGATCTCCCTGTCAATGACGCGCGTATCACCACCTATACCGGACTCCCTGACGTCGAAACGCTGAAGCACGTGTGTGAACGAGACGGATTCAGGCATCGACTGATCATCATCGATGATCTGCTTACCGAATCGATCGTAAACAAGGAACTACTGACGCAATTGTGGACCCGTGTCAGTCATCACTGCAATGCCTCATTTTTCCTCCTTTCACAGGGGTTGTTCGAGATTCCGCGCATCATTCGAAATAATTGTCACTACATGATCCTGTTCAAGGCACTCGCTGATCGGCTAAACATTGTGAATCTAGGCAGGCAGCTATTTCCCGGTCAACTGGACTATTTCATGAAGAGTTTCAATGACGCAACCGACCAAAATTACGGTCATCTCATAATTTCCGCTCATCCCCGTGAGGATCAAGCTCACTTTCGCCTGTGCTCCGACATTTTCGGTGTCCCAAAGTTGTACTTGCCAAAGAATAAATAACAGTATTTATGTATAGTAGTAGTAAAAGTAAACAGAATAGTATGAAGAATATGTGTGAGAGAGGGGCGGGAAGAGTGATGAGGGGCAATCGGGAAAATGAGTAAGGAAAGTGATGGGGGAAAGTGGTGGGAAAAGGGGGTTACATGTTGAAGAAACCAAGATCATTCAGTTGGATCTGTTCCTTAACATATTCAAGATTCTCTTTGGCTGCGTTGTGCGCGTGGGCGGCGTCCTTGAGACGCTCTTCAGCCGCACGGACCATTGCCTGCGCCTTCTGGATCAACTCCTTGTTCTGCTCGAAGGCCTAAAGGATGGTAAAAATTACACGGGTCACGCAAAAGAATATATGTAAAAATAGTTTAAAAATATACTCACAAGCATCTGGTCGATGACCTGCTCGACAGCAGTCTGACTGGAGTGGCCGGTGCGCAGACGAGCCACGGTGCTCGGCGAGATTATCTCGAGCAACTCGTACGCCTGGTCTCTCGTCATCGGCATTGTGATTGTTACTGCAAAAGCCAAGAGCGATCAGAAGGGGCCGAACGAAACGTGAAATGAGTGAGCGGGGGTGAGGCGAGCAACAGCAAGAGCACCGATCAATACAAGTGGGCAGGGAAGGAAGTGAGGGGGAGGGAAGGAGGAGGGAGGAGGAGGCCCGCCTCCGCACCGCCCCAAGCAGCGCGTACATTACAACGAGAGCTAGCATAGCGAGCAGGGTGTACTGGTAGGAAAACGAGTCCTGTTTCCGCCGAGGAATGGCTTCGATTCGAGAATGAGTGCCGGATTGGCGCGCGCCATCAACATAAAGCACGCCTTCACGTGTGAGAAGCACGGAAACTCCGTTAGTTACTTCTAGCGCAGCGCATCTTGACTCGAAAAAGTCTGCCGGTTGACAGCCGGTAAAGGAACACACGCGCTCATCATCAATCCACCACAAATTTTGAGTGAAAGAATCGAAAGAAATACAGTCAATCTGTCCACCACCACCCAACATTAGGGTGGATGTGTTGGAGAGACGATGAAACAGCGTGCCATTACTCGTAAAATAGTACTCGCTCGTCGAAAACACATCCAATTGGTCTGCGCGCACATCTAGCCTATCGATTGTCTCATTGTTGAGCAGAACAGTTCCATCGGGCGCCTGATGGAAGTGAGCTAGCGTGTAATCGGGCGCGAGAGCACGAGTGAACGAGGAAGGAGAAGATGATTCTTTATCGATAAAATCATACACTCCACACATGAAGACGAAATAGATGCAGGCAGTCATGATCACTGCACATGAAGAAAATGACCAGTATCTATCTACTCCGCCTCGCCGGAATCCTCCTCCTCCTCCTCCTCATCAATGTCCGGCACGTATCCGTAGGGCACGTGGATCTCGAACACTCCCTCTCCTCTGAGCGCTCTCTTCTTCGAAACGGGACGGTAGATTTTCTTCTCATCCTTGGTCACGATGAGGCCGAACTTTCTCTTCAAGTTGGGCCGAACGATCTCGATCGAGGCCGGCTCGTGCTCAAGGACCATCTGACGAATCACATCATGATTCAGCTTCTCGAGAGTTGCAGCATCTTTACAGAATCCGCGATTCGCATTTTTGAACGCTTCTTCTCCAGTCTCCAGATTCACCAGGCGCATTGTGTAGTTCTTGCAGCCCGCAAACACGACCTGAAAAATGTGACGGATGTTTTTTGTACCCTCACTTTTCTGCTATCTGTAAATGAGCGAAAAAAGTGCTAGAATACGAACATTATCGATCTCCCAGCCTTCTGCTATCTCGTCGCTGAGCTCGCCCAACTCATTCGTCAACAGATGTTCGAGAGGGTTGGCACCGCGAGGATGATCGAAGATGACGCTGTCCTACAATTGTTCATGTTTGCACAAAAATATTCGCTATCTAGATTTTTGTGCGGTGTGATCACTAACCGTATCACAGTATGCAACCGATCCAGCGATCTGTTTGATAATGTCGTAGAGCATGATTCTGGCGTACGAGGTGCAGAAGGCGGCGTGATGGACTGCCGAGTATCTGATGACGTCATCGTTGAGGTTGATGACGAGGGGAAAAAAAAGAAGAAAAAATTCCTACAGCTCACCTGTTCGCTCGAACGCTCGCTGCCACTGGTCGATGGTTGACTATGATGTGCGTATCACTCTGAATCTCGAATCCCGTGATCTCCTCCGATCCATCCTTGCACAACTTGATGTAGTCTTCGAAGGTCATACACGATGTCTTGATTTGCACCGGTTTCTCCGCATTCTTGCCCTGTAAATAGTGGTCCTGAATTATTGTTCACGCACACCCCTCCCCCTGAACACTTACCCAGCCGCTGTTATTGCAAAGTTTGGCGATAGTACGAAGGGAGCCGATTCTTCAACTTCCTCAGGAGTCAGATTGAAGTCTAATTTCTTGCTGACCTTGGCACAGTAAGCGAGCTTATCCTCGTACCGGGTAACTCCCGCCGGGAAAGGGGATGCTGCGTACTGAGAAAACAATATATTTTTTCAAATTTTTCGAAAAATGAATATTTGTTTTTGAAAAAAATAATTATTTTTTCATAATCACCTTCATCTTCATAAATTTTTTGAAGAATCCTTTGTACACCTGATCACTCCACCGCTCCCAATGCCAAATCTCATGGATCCTGAAGGCATGTTTCGGATATTATTTTCACGACTATGACTACGGTGATGCGAGAGAAGCACTCACTTCAGAACCCGATATCCTTCCTGGAGAGCTCGTTCCACTTCTATGGTCGTGAAAGTGCCAATCCATGAACGACCAGCTTCAGCAGCGTGAGGGCACTTGGGAATTCTGAAGAATAGTGTAGGAGGATTACGACGATGACGACGACGGTTCCGGCGTACCTTCCATCAACGCAGCCTTTACAATTCGTGAAGAATAGCGACTTTTCCGCACGATAAGCGAGTACAGGAACAAGCAGGTTGCGGGGTGCCAGCACCGTACATCTAATCAGGCCTCTGAATCCACCAAGAGTCACGCCGGTGACGTCGGCGAACTTGAAATCAGCTGTTTCCATCAATACCTGAGGCTGACCGAGCGGATATTCTCTGCAAAGCGGGGTAACTGCTGTGAGCTATGCAATCATTCATTTTTTGTTGTTTATTGATTTTCCAGATTTGACTACTTACCGGCTCCCGGTCCCGGCCGCCCCCTTCCTCACTCTGTCTCTCTCTCTCTCTCTGTCACTCTCGCTCTATCTCTCCCGGCGGCTGTAAATAGAGGGAGAGGGGAGCGCGATGTCTCTCTTTCTCTACCCTGCACGCTAAAATCTCTCGCCTACCCCGCGCGCGCTGGTTAGGAGAGAGATGGCGGCTGTAAATAGAGGGAGAGGGAGAAAGGGGCGCGCGATGTCTCTCTTTCTCTACCCTGCACGCTAAAATCTCTCGCCTACCCCGCGCGCGCTGGTTAGGAGAGAGAGATGGCGAGAGCACACTTTCCGTAGTCCTCCCCTTCCGAATGATATGAATAACTAACCTCAGGGCAAGGCAGGCTGGATACATACTTACTACATCCAGGTACCGAATGATAGTAGTAGACGATCTCCTAAGCACTGATCGCATGACTTCCACTCTCCCCCAATCAGGGCATCTCTTGGGACGAGCCTTGAAACTATCTGAAATGCGAAATCACCATTCCTCTTCTCCTTCTGGCACCCGGGTTGTAAATCACACCTCCCTCTCCCCTTCCATCTCTCGCGCGGGTTTATTACCCCCCCCCCCCCCCTCTCTGACCGTCTGTCACTCTCTCACCTCTCACCCCCCCCCCCCCCTGGCTATCTCTATCTCTCCCTCCCCATTCATCATTATGCAAGCGACGAACCTCAGTGATTCTGAAGAAGTCGATCATACTTCCATTCTTCTCCTTGTTAGCCAATTTTTTCTTGATGTCACATTCCCAAAGAAAATGGACAGTTTTCACTTGGGTTTTGATTAGTCGAAGTCTCTCCATAGTTCGAGCATGCAGCGATCGAGCTTCTTCTCCTCCAACAAGTGCTGCATCAGGCGCAAAACAAGCGAGGCACCCATGGAACCAATCTCCCAGGATCTCCCAGACGATGTCCTCGTCGGGATCATAGAGATCCACGGAAAATCGGCGGCCAGCGATTTCGAAGACCTGAGTAGCTAGTTTACAAGTGTGCGCGCGCGCCCCGCTCCACATACCTTTTCCCCAAACGGCGAGTGAGCATGTTGAAGAACAGTTGTCTTTCCATTATCAGCGTAGTATTTCTCCATCCATTTGATGTATAATAGTCCAAGTTTTGATTGCCGGACACTGCCATAACCTGCTGTAAAACAGGGAAAATGTGATGGTCATAAAAGGAAGAGAGAGTTCATGCCTTCTGGCAAGTAAGCGAAGTCTTCAGCATTCAGAAAGTCGGCTCTCATGACGAATTGGACATATCCAGCGATTGTAGCACTTACTGTAAACCGAATACTAGGTAATGAGAGATATTTGTTGGGTGAGAATCAGACAAAATGAGCAGATTTTTTCATCCGAAATTCGCATACCTGTGAATGGGCACCATCCAACTTTATCCATCATTTTTTCTCGATACTTGAGACAGCCATTCATTAGAATAATTACATCTTGAACTGAAAAGCGAGCGAATTTGTGAGGGAAAAGAGGGAGCGACATACGACAGTATTTTTTAATCTCATAGTCCTGATCCCACGGATTGCCCTCCATTGACTTATGCCATTCGAGAAAATCTTTCTGCGCTTCAGGTTTCATATGGGAGAAACCGAAATCCTCAATTGGGGGCACTGACGGCCAGATTCGATTCCAATTGCATCGCATATTGGAATAATGGGGGAACATTCCTGAGAGGTGAATATTTTCACACCATACCCCATAAAAACTACCTTTTGAGGAGTCTTGAAGTGAAAAAGCCTTTGCGAATGCACTGAGAGCCATAGGAATCACGGTAAAAGAATCCTAGGCATGTTAGTATTAATTAATCCCCCACCCCTCTCCTCTTGGCTGAGACGAGCGAGAGATTTTACAACCGGTTAGAGAAAAGAGACACACGCTGTCTCCATACCTTGAATATGACGCGCTTTCGGCCACGAATCTTGAACTCTACGATGATGAGTGTCGAACCCTTGTTGATGATTTGACACGGGTAGAGCTTTGCGTTGAGGAAACTACGCAGCACAAGATGTGTGTCGAAACGGCCTCCATTATGACTAAGCAGTACCTACCATAGCAAGTGAATGGTTACAATAAAATGAGAGAACAAACCCTTCCCGACATTGTTGAATCCTTGATGATGTAATCACGGAAAGCGTCGATCACCTAAACGAGCACTTTTCTCTTCCCCTTCTTCTCCCCTCTCTCTCTCGTTTTACGGCCGTCTGTCAGGTTCCCTTCCTCCCTTCTCCCTTCTACCGTACTCACCCGGAAATTATCCTCCGTTGGCGGCTGTCCTCCGTTCTCTTCTCTACTCTTGTAGTTGAAAGTAACAGTTCGAATTCCACACTTTGTACACGGAACATGTATCGGCTTGCCAGCACACAGTGAGCAGACCTGAGCATGAGAGAGTTGTTAATCTTCAAAAAGTGGAGAACGAGCCTTTATGAGAACCACATTTGTAACATAGTGCTCCGGAAGCCATTTGCGCTCCCCGTTGTCATCCAGATAGCATTGTGTAGTCTCCAGATCAAAAAAACCCCACGAAAAATCAGATTGCTTCTGTCTATAGTTCTCTTTTTGCTTATCAGTCATGGGGGCCCAATGGCAGTTATGGGCAATTGGTTGATAGGTTTGGCACATTGAGCAGTAAGCCGCATCTTTCACACACGAATGAGGTCCCGCAGCGGGTCGATAGACACATCGGCACCTGTTATAGTGAAGAAATGAAATAAGGAAGGAAGGGAACAGTTTACGCCTCGCATAGGTGAAGTGTATTGCAACGACTAGCTCTTCTTCCCCGGCCCGCCTGACGAACGTGTCTATGAGCATTGTAGCACTTCTTAAGAAATTAATAGTACAAAAAAAGTGTGCACAAAATCTCACGTGAGTTTGAAAGAAAAAATTGCAGTCGAGACATTTCAAGTTGAGATTACCATTACAATTTCCGATCATTTTTTGAGACGCACATCCTTTGCAAACACTATTACATCTATAATAATCATTTTGAATGAAAAACAAACAGCCCCAGATTACCTGTGTCTAGTACCATTACCCGTTACTTCCAAACAACCAGTACAGAAATGACAAGTTTCAAACACTCCGGAAAGCTTGTTCACAACATCCCAGTATTGACCATCAGTGATTAGGTAAATCGTGCGTGCTCTTTCCTCTTCACCTTTCCACTGAACAGAACACAATCCCGAGAGAGTATGCTGTAAAGAGCCGAAGAGAAGGATAGAACGTGTGAAATGAAGTGAGGAGTGAGTAGATAGTACGGAAAACTAACATAACTGAAGACGACGATCCGGTAGATATCCGCCAAGGCTCCCTGAATCTTCTCCAGATCCTCGAACTTGGTCCATTCCATTTCTATTCCGTGTTGACGAGCGAACATGGCGACATGATACCGTGCACGAGGCCCTGTTGACTGAAAGCAACACATTTTTTCCCGCATGAGATACGCTTCATCCAACCCTTTTAATTGTTAATTCCCTTTCCAAGTACTCAGCCTTTACTGCCTCATCGTCGATCAACTCTCTTCCATTAGTGGAAGTTAGACCGGGAATACCAGCGCGGACAAAATCACGCTCAGCCACGAGAGAGCCGACGAATATGCACTGTAACAGCGCCCACGCTGGATCCTGAGCACACATTACTGTGGAAAAGAAACGGGAAAAAGAGTGTACCTGAAGAATTCCAGGGAATCCACTGATTCCCTTGAATCGGTTACGGAGAACCATATGCGCTGATCGATACTGATAATCAAGAATATGAGAGAAGTGAATGAAGAGTAAAAATAGATGAAGAATGAAGTGATCTGCCTAATGAAAGGAGGCCCCCCCCTCCCCTCCTCTCCCTATCCCCGCCCCCTCATCCACCTCCCTCCTCCTCCTCTGAACAAGGGGGAAAATCACTGTTCACGATGACAAAGAACACAATCAATTTATACAACATCAAGGAAAGCCTCGTTAACGAAAGAGGTATAGGGAATCCCTTTAGCCGAGTGGGACAGCTCGAAACTGTTGTTGCCACGAGACTCCAGTGCTCGGCGCTTCCATCGACGAACGCCCCAGAGTGTGCAGAAAAACAGGCCGGCGGCGATGCAAACGATGATGAGCGCGATCACCCAGCCGGGAACACCTGAAACCATACGTAATCATAGGAGATACTGTAGTTTATTGATCTTTGATCTTTGATCTTCCCCCACTCAGCTGCGAGAGAGTAGGTGAAATTGAGAGAGCACATTCACTGACTGAACTCTAACCGTTAGAGGAGATGAAGAGGCCTACCGTATTCTTCGCTTGACGCGGCCGGCAATTCATAGACAGTCGCCGTGATCGGAGAATGCGAACCAGCGACGAGCAAACGGTAGTCGGAGTCTAAACGAATAGTAACATGATCACACACGATGCAGTGGTAGTAGTGATAGTGGAAGGAAGGGTAACAGAAGAAGAAGAAGATATACCGAGCACACAGGTAAGAATGTCCGCCTTTCCATCTGACGACAGAACACATGAGAATCCCGGGTCACATAGACATTCAGCCATCGTAGACCGAGAGTGGAGAGAGCGAGCGTGTGGAATGAAGTCTCTTTCCCTCTACCCTCCCTTCTCACCCCACCATTTACATGTAATTAATCTCAGATTACAAGAGAGACTACAGAGAGAGAGAGAGAGAGGTGACGGAAACAATACGCCTTTATCAACAGGTTACAATATTAAAATGTGAGGGAGGCGAGAATAGAGTGATGGATTAAGATTGATTCGAGAAGATTAAGAAGGCCGACGGTGTGATTAATTAATTGATAGTGTGATAGATCACTTAGGCTAAGTGGGGAGGGAGGATAATGGAGGTGAGCATTACTACGGTATTGGTGAGAGGAGGCAAGGGAGAAGAAGAGGAGGCAAGGGGCGAGAGGCGAGAGGAGAGGAAGAGGAAGGAGGAGGAGGGGTGACCTACTACGGTAGCTATAGGATCGAAAGAAGGGAGGAGAAGAGAGAAGGGTAGTTGAGCGATATTACGATAGAAAATATGGAAAGAAACATTCCGGTCGGGGAAAATCAAATCGAAAGGACGTGAACAGCACAGGTCGGTCATGATTTACGGCATTCAGTGAATGAGGGGCAAAGAGAACATCCCACCTAGTATGGAGGCGGGATGTTCTCTTTGTTATCATCATCAAACATGATATCATCATCATCTTCCTCACGGTCTACCGTGTTATCGTTACCACGATCTCCGTCGTCCTCTCCATTAGCCTCTGCGGCGAAGCGGCACTCGAGGTCGCTGAGATTATGGCCCTTGTTCTCCTCCATGCTCTTGGTGATCTTCTCTCTCAATTCCTCTCTATGCGCATCTTGTAGTCTGATCAGTCGTTTCGACGAGGGACGAAGGTAGACGACCACATTCACCTGCTGAAAGCATCACGATATTACTATGTACTAATTGAACGTGTGTATCGTTCTTTACTCCTCCCTCCCCAGCTCATAGCATTACGATGAATACAATAAACGTACGCGAGTGATCTCGGGGATACTGCGGAGGACGAGAGCACGTTGCAGCTTCTTCCCGCATTTACTGAAAACAAACAGTATGATACAGTGTAAATGAGGGAGGGGGGGCTCCTAATGAAAACAAGAAGAATAAAAGAAAAAAAACAACTAACCCTCGCCCGCGGGTGCGGTTCACGTTCAAGTCCATCTGACGACCTTGGAAGTAGTGAGCCAACGTTCGGCAATCATCATCATCCTCCTCCTTCCACGTGCATCTTGCAGAACAACACATGACCTCCTCCTCCTTCTTCGTCACAGACATTGTTGTAGTTGGTGGACACCTGAAGAGGTGAGAGGATGAGAGGTGTGGGCAAACGGCACGAAAGGTCAAAAGGTGAATGAGAGGAAGTTCGGCTCCACCCTCCTACTTGGCTCCGCCTAGGGTGATAGGCTCCGCCCATCCTATGCTTCTAGCTCGAGGCGAGAGATAACGGAAAAAGAGAGAAAGGCATACCTCATATATCCCTTGGATACAGCTGACTGCATATCTCTAACTTCTTTCCCGCTATTTCCCGTGATCATGGAGGAGAATGTTGAGAGAGAGGAAGAACGCTTCAAGACCCTACCTGTTCACTTCGAGAACGGTACGTTCGTTTTTGACTGCTACAAAACCGCCCAAAAGGCAGAACAGACAAAATAACTGAAAACACGCAGATTCGTTCTCAATGCGTGATGCGAAACACCGACGTCTCGCCAGCGGCATGCAAGCTGTTTCATGCAGCTTCAAGATCAACAACGATGACCCGGAGAGAGGCGATTTCTCAGGAAGCGTTAACTCTACAGTCACACGTCTCCTTGAACTGGTAGAAGGACAGTCGTCCCGTTATGATCTTATGATCGAACACCCCTTCTTCGCTATCAAAACAGCTCTTTCTATCTAAAGTTCAATTCTCGTCAGGCCGACGTTGGCTATACCCTGTTCTCGTATCTTTTCAACATTCAGCAGAGCACTAGAGAAGTGATCATGAATAAGGCCATGCGTCTGACCGTACTTGTAACCCCCATGAACTGAATACCATTATGAATACTGTTATTAATATAATGTATGGATAAATAATCACAACTGTTTTGGAGAGGGAGGAGGGAGGAGGGAGGAGGGAGGAGGGAGAAGGGAGGAGGGAGGAGGGAGGAGGGAGGAGGGAGAAGGGAGGAGGGAGGAGGGGAGATGTGTAAGGTGAGAAGAGAACCTCGATGAACTTCTATTTCCTCGATGGATGGAAAATCGATTTCCGGACGGATCCATTCCGATTCAAATTTCCCGCACTTTTCAAAGGGGGGCGGAGCCTAATGGGAGGAGGGAGGAAGGGGGCGGAGTCACGACGAGCCGCTCATTTGCTCCCGTGCGCTCGCCATGCGTGGTCGTGCCCTCTCTCGCTCTCCGGCCCGTTTCGATCTTTGATCTCATTAAATCTATTCATTTTACGCGGTTGGTCCCTCGATTGTGCACCCCTCCATTATTTATTCTCCCTCCCCTCTCCTCCCCTCTCCCCTCTCCCTCCCTCACTTGCTCTCTTGCGCATCAGCTGTTTTTCCCTCCTCCTCCTCCTCCTCCTCCTCCTCCTTTCCCCACCCCACTGCTTCTTTTCGCGCACATTCGCTTTTTCTGTTTCACGCGTGCCTCTTTTAACGTGCATGTCTGCACTCTCTCCATTTCCCACACTCTCTCGCTTTCTCTGACCGACGAGAGAGTGTGCGAAATGAAGAGAGTACGGAAAAAAACACTGGTTACGCCAGACACAAGCGGATTTCCGGCCTACGCTGTGTTGTAATCGATAATGTTGATTGATTATCGATTTATCGATTTTCCATCAGCATATCGATTATTACACAGCGTAGGCGGAGGAATCCGCTTGTGTCTGGACACTTCTACTTCTCTGGAGTTACGAATATTCGCTCTACGATCACCAATATTACCACCTTTTCTAGCTTCACCTTCGAGGTAACAAGCCTCAATTAAAAAAAATTTCGTGAATGATTCAGTCCTCTTCAATCCGACTTCGTCGACACCGTTCAATCGGTGAAGGAATTCTCTTCGATATCAAGAAGCTACAGCCTTGCGAAGGAACGATGACTATTTCGAAAAGTGGAGGATACACAGTGGATTCTGGAGATAAGTTCTGGAGTACTCGTGAGATTTCTGAAGAGAAGGAGATAGATGCATCGAATGAACAGACATCAATTATCCCAACTCAATCAGTCTCTCGTATGCTACCATGTCCAAATGAGACCTGTATTGATGAGTTCATCTCCTTCCGAGAACTCGATAAGCATCTCCTCCGTGATCTGCATAATCCGGAGCTGGAGCGAAATACTCTTCATGACTACTGTTCAAAGACCATCGCTAACTCTATGGACACTCATTTCTCCATAGCAACGGCTCAGCTCAAGATTGCGATTCAGAACTCAGTTCATAATGGACTGACTGATCTGGATGAAGGCACTTCGGACCACTAAGAAGCCCAATAAGGATGATGAGCCAGCAAGAGAACTCATTCGACAGTATTTCAAGAAGAAGAGAAATGATAAAAAGAAATGTAACCCATACGAGGCTGAGTTACACATGAAGACTATGAGACAGCCGGGAAGTGGATCTCTTCTTATCTCTCCCAAGAATAGACTCAGCATCTCACAGATCAAGTCTCTTATTAATGGACTGCTGAAGAAGGAGCACGAAGAAGAGAATAAAATTATGAGTTCGAAGAAGGAGAAGGAGAACGAAAACGAGAGTGATGAAGAAGAAGACGAAGATGGTAGTGACGATGAAGCTGAACTGAGTGAACTAATCAGAGATGCATACAAGAAGAATGGAGAGAATGGTGAAGATATGGAGATGACAATTGATTCGGATGAGGAACCTCTCTCTAAACATAGAAGAACAAAATAAGAATAGTTGACGTGGTTTCAAGTGTGCTCTTTCCAAACAACAATTCAAATTTTCTGTTAGTTTTATGTTTTTTGTCTTATACGATATAATAAAGTTGTTTTTATAAAATACTAAATAAAAACCTGCAAAAGAAATGCACATTGCCCGGGATCCGAACTGAGCAGGATCGCAATGAAGGCGATAACAGCTTGTCAATGTACTCAACCATCTGTATATCGAATTTTCTAACAAATACTTCTAATTATGCTGATGCAATTGAGTGAAATGGTCAAGACAACTTTAAGAAAACATGAAATTAACGTTATAGTGTAAGCACATTCGAAATACAGCAACAATTTGTGTGAGAATGGCCTTGTAATAACAAGTGTAATTTGCAAAGAACTTATTGATCAAAATCAACGAAAAAAATATTTCTGTGAAAGTTCTGGCTCGCATATGAGCAAATACCTTTTCAGAGGTGAAATACTAACCGTATATCATAATTGGGTGCAATTGTTCACTCTTAAGCCACTTTTAAAGGTCAACTTTGTTAGTGAGCAAAAATTGCAGAAAAAAGTGAATGAAAACAATTGGAAGCTTCAATTAAGACTGTAAACGAGTTAAAACAACCAAAATAAATGTTTTTAAGCAAAAAGTGTCCATATTAACATGATAGGTTCTTAATAACTAGAAAATTCGAGAAGCGATTTCTGACTATTTTCACAAGATCAGGTGCCGTTTTTCTAAACTTCTGTCAAAAAAGCTGAATTTTTTTTTACAACTACCTATGGATAGTATCTACAAAATGACCGCGGCGATTTACCGACAAATTCCTATTTCTAGAGTTACGCCTCGTATTCACTCAAGCGACGGCCCCGCATCAGGATGACGACGGGGAATGATGACGCCGTAAACAAAGTTTTAGAGGGATGTCGTGCGGTCATTTTTCTGTCTTGGAAATGTTTCTATCTATTTTTTGAAGAAAGTTATGGCAGTTTTCCGATAGCGCATTTTCTATTTTTTACCATAGTGCGTCCACTTCAACACAATAGTACTCGAAAAATAAAAATTTTAAAAATATGCGATCGACGCAGTTAAAAAGAGCGGAAAAAATAGTACCTACGGTAATTTTTTCAGATTTTTTGGAATTTTTGTTTTCCAACTTCCCCTGACCCCCTCCCTGTGGTCGATTCTCTCGCGATCCCTCTCTTATATAAGGAAGATTTGTCGAACGCCCTCTGTGGTGCAGATAGAGGAGAACTCTAACAATATCAGACTGCTTTTTCAAGAACGACAAGCAAAATTGTAAGGCATGCAGCGCGTTCACTATATCTTAAAAATAGTAATACTCACCACTTCGGAGGCTTGACGATTCTTGTGTGCACTCTGTGATGCAGATACAGGAGGACGATGGAGATGAGTACGGCGATGGCACACATGAAGATCTCGATGAGGATGTAGTTGCCTCAATGCAAAGAATAGTTCGGAATACGAGAGAGTGTGTGAGGGAGAGACGGCAACCAGTACTTCGATTCTCTTTTTTTGTTGTATTTTTTCAAACGCATACGGGCGAAAAAGCACAGCTGCAAATTTCCCTGAGAGGATAAATGAATACTGACTGCTCACCCACCAATAGCAATCTCGACACCTTGTGCATAATCACCATCAAATTAACCTTTTTCGAGCGGAACCATGAGCAAGACTCTGCCCATGATCAGCGCAAACCCCGCGACTACTGATAAATTCTAGTCTATTATACTTTATTCATGAGCGAGATCATTACCATAGACCACTTTAGTAGATATCCAAGTATTGAAACACACTTCTCTAACCAATTTTTCACCCTGCCCTCTCCCCGCCCTCCTCTACTCTAGAGTTCGAAATACGGGTAATCGTCTCTTCATTTCCCACACTCTCTCACCGGTCAGAGAAGCGAGAGAGTGTGCGAAATGAAGAGACGGCGACCCGTATTGCGCACTCTACTCTACTCACCCAACAACGGCAACCGCGACGCCTTGGGCATCATCTCCGACACGAGATTGAACATCATAGAGATGGACAGGAGCATCGTGAGACCGAGAGTGACCTGCAAGTATATATGGGGGTGTGATTACAATGGCTCTAGTACAACAACTAGTTGAGCGATTTTCGTAGATTGAACTAGTTCAATTATAAGAAATCTTACGTTAAATGCAAAAGTTGAAACGGTTTTCAACTTTTGCATCGCTCAACTAGTTTTTTGACTTGAGCCATTGTATTCACGCTGTCTTATATCCACCTCATCATTCTCGCAAATCATCACTATTGAAACGCTAGGAGTGTGAGCATTCATTGTGCGCTTGGTTTAGAGCTCAAAATATGGGGCTCATTCTTCCTTCATTCTTGTGAAATGACGGAAGAATGTGTTTCACAACATACTGGTTCAAGGTGTCAACAATTCTCTCTTCACTGCCGAGTATACAAAATTAAAACACTCGCAAATACAATTATGCATTGCGTCGGGCAGTGTCACTCAGCTGATGGCAAAAAAAACCTGTATGATGTAGACCAGGTCGGCAAGCCAATCCGCGCACATAAACGCACCCGTTCCTTCCTCTCTCCGTGTATCGAAAATGGCGTGAAGATACCGAACAGTGTCATCGTGCCAATTATGAAGGTCGGCGCCTGGGAATTTTTCGAAATTGTAACCCAAACAGTCTGGGAAGTGATCAATCACGTTATTTTCAATAATGGCATGGTTCATCAAGAAAGTTCAGGAATTTCAACAATGCACCAAATATGTTTCACAGCTGCCACAAAAGTGAAACTACGCGACTTGGAACTGCAATTCTTAATAGATGTTTTCCATAAAAACAACTCACTTGAATAACGAGTACATAGTACACGGGTTTCCTCTTCAGTTGGAGTGTGTACTCTACGAGGGAATAGGAGCGATCGTCGTCCATCGATTCGACTGATTTGGCCAGCATCGAGAGGAACTCCCACTCGTTGTTGCCCTGAGGGGAGGTTGTTGTTGTTATTGTTGTTCTATCTAATAACACTCATGTCAAGGCATCACAGAATTGAGATGGAAAGTGATCGACGATGTTGGTGTTGTTGCTGTTGTTGTTATTCTTATTGTTATTATTGTTTTGACCTACCTGAAACTTGTCGCCGGGCGAGATGTGATTGTAGAAGGAGCGGACGACGACTTCGCTCGAGTCGAAGATCCACGAGCCGATGGAGATCGCGCACTCCTGAAAATTTATCATTGTACTTTTCGTAAATGGGTTATATTTTGAAAGAAAAAATCGAAAGTTGATCATGGACTATCTAAACTTTCAGCGTTTCACTAATCCATGAAACCCATTTGAACTCGAATTCGAATACGATGCAATGGGGGTTCTTCACTCTGACCGGTGAGGAGGAACACAGAGACAGAGTCACTGTTCGGACGACTAGATGTGATACCTGATCATCGTAGGGGAAGCTCAGGATGTCCAGATGGCAAGTGGTCACGATCACGACAGGGGAGGAGCGTCTGAATTGCATCTTAGCTACGCTCAAACATGGAATTATCCGTCTTCGTGTCACATGTCCTATCGCAATTCAAGAAAGCGATGTTTCTACTCAATATGGTCGTTTTTTTATTGCAAAGACATTCATGCAATAGTACCTTTAGACTCACCTCACTGTTCCATCGTACTTTACATCCACCATTCTGTTCGATTTGGCGATGAGATCGGAGTGGGAGAGCCTGAGCGTTTTTGTTCTCATTTGGTGTTAAGATTGAGATCTTCAATCTTCGGGTTCTAAAATGTTGAGGGAGAAAGAACGCGTACGCTCGATCGAACACAATGTCCGGCACCCAGATGCGATCCTCGGGAATCTGCAGAGAGTTGTATGTATTGAGGAGAACTTATTTCCAAACCTTTAGCTCTTCGCAGACTCTCTAGCTTTGTCTGGTCGGCGAGAGAATGTTGAGAGCGATTTTTGAAAAATAAACCAAACCTTGATCCACTCCTCGCTGTAGTCGGTCTCGTCGCGGAACCAGGACAGCTGCGGGTCCACCCAACTCTGAGAAGGCGTCATTATCATCTTATTATTGACTTCCCTCCCATTCCGTTCTACCTGGTCACCGTCTCCGCCCCACCATGGCACCCGAAAGGGGAATTGGAAGTGAGTAGACTTCGAGTAGCTATGGACAAAATCTCACGATCACTCGTTTACAATTGTTATCAGCCCTAAATATTTCTCACCGGCTAGGGGTAATTTGAATTCGAAAATGCCTTGCACATCACATGAACTCACCATCATGAACTCGCAAAAGTACTCGATCGTCTCCTGTTGCTGATCCTGGAAATAATATTTCTAATATTTCAAACGAAAGGTTAAAGGAGGCGTAACAGGAATGAATGTCAGAAACTCCCACAACGAAATCCCGGGACTTGCAAGTACAGTAGTTATCCGTTGGCTCTTTGCCAAAGTACCTATTCCCTTCTCCCGTTCCCCGATTGAGAGAGAGATTAGTGCGATCGATGGGAAGAGACATGGGGAGACAATGGTAGATCAAGGCGCACCCTCTTCCCAGTCAAATCCTCTGTTCAAAATCCCCGCCGTTTCCTGGATTCAGGGGAATTCTGGCACTAGGCCAACTCGCTATAACTCGGTTCATCGATGTCGTAGAAACATGGGAGTTTCGGAAATCTGATATGGTTATGGATTGCTACAATGTGACGTTGACAGACTAGTCACCAAAATATTCATGTTACTCCTCCTTTAATACGATCGATAAATCCGTAACCCGGTCATCTTTAGTCACGTTATGAAATATATCCCTTTCACCATTCTTCTTCACCTTTCCAACTATCAATATTTCGGGTTCATATCGTCGTTAGACACTCTGACCGATGAGAGAACGAAAAATGAAGTCAAATACAGAGACGAATTCTAGTTTTCGCTCCTACCGACTGTCGTTTCGCCTTATCGAAATAGAATCAGATATGCTTCACGACTACCTCAATAGAGCGCAGGCAGAGAACAGTCAGTCTTGCCATATCATTCCCCCAAAACATAATAATAATATTTTATGATTTCTCAACAAAATACCATCGTTAGGAGCAGGAACTGATTCGGGATGATGGTGACGACCAGCGGTCCGCCGGACTCGTTCGAGGGCCGGATGTCCTTCTCCTAGAGTTTAGTTGAAAGTGATCTTTGATCCCTGATCCCTGATCTTTTTGAAACGGAACTCACATAATTACTGTCGTTCAGCAGAGCCTTGAGTAGCTTCTGATTGGCTGTCTCGACAAATTCTGAAAAAGTGGATTTGCTATCCTATTTCTAGTAATTGCAACAATCAAACTGTCGTCCTGTCGTCCACGCTTGGTGGGTGCACCGAAAAAGACGTGGAGGTAAGGCCCTTTAGAGGAGTCTTTCAGAATTGGGCAATGATTACGGTAGAATCGGAAATATGAACGTTCATGCGTGATCCATGACTCACCCGGACTGACAAAGTACAGTACCCAGACGAGGAGTAGCATCGTTCCTGCAAAACGTCGCATCGCGGTGAGCAAACTATCTCTAGCTTGAATCGCATGGCGAAAGACGGGGGCCCAGCTAGTCACGCGCTTTCAAAAGAGTAGAAAGTAGTCTTCGAAAGGTACATAGGCGTTGTTTGCGTCGCGATGTGATCGGCATCAAAACGTATGCAGGGGGAGCGGATCGGGGGATCAGTGAGAGGCAAGGACAGAGGTGGAAGGGCTTCGAAAGTAAAAGTCTCTTCATTTTGCATGCCATCTCACCTGCCAGAAAGGTGAGATGCTATTTGAAGTGAAGATACGGATGCTTCACCTTGCCAGGAGATGGGGAAGGGGGGGGGCGGGTGCGCGGTCTCCAGGTGCGCGGTCTCCTTAGTCGACCTCGTCTATGACGTTGTCTGGCTTTCGGTGGTAATACTCCACAGAAGAGAAGCGGGAGATCTCATTTTCACAGTTTCTCATTATCTCAGTTTCGCATTATCTCTCGCTTCCTCTAACGTTTCTCCTCCTCAGAAGAAGAAGAGATCTTCCAGCGGAAAGTGTGTCTGTGGCGGGATAATACTCGGGTGGAAGAGAGCACCAAGGATCTCAAAGTTTTGCATGCTCTCTTACTCCGTCTGACTTGCGATACCACTGATCCACCTCAGAAAAAGAGGAGATCTTCCAACGAAAGGTGTCTGGAAAGGTAATCGGATCCCGGTATTTGTCCCACGAGAAGTGACAGTAATGAATGTGCGAGATGGTGATGAGGATCTCACTTCAGTTACGTGGGCTTGTGACAAATTGTGTTTGGAGAGACCGAGAAAGTGCGAGGATTACACTACGTGAACATTTGTTTGGAGCTCTTTTGTGATGGCGAAATACACTGCTGAACATTCGTAACACAGTTCCAAATATCACTCTTGAGGCTTTCACAGGATTCAAATTTCACATGTGTTTCATTAGCTTCAGAAATTCCAAAGAACAGATCGTATTCGATTCGTTATCGCAGTTGTCTCTATAAAATTAAAGATACATTTAAAGTGAATTACTCCAACTACACATTTACCCCTGTACGCACGTTGTTCGAACCTTACACAAACGGGCTCATAATATTCTTAAAATAATTTCTTTATTTATTGCCAGTCACGTAATTGTCAGTGTGAGAATGACATTGGCCACTTGGAACAGTACAACGAGATAGACGTCGATTCGATCGAAGATGATCGACCACGCGTCGGAGCGCTCCCGCTCCAGTTCCTCGTCCTGAAAATAATTTGTATTCAATTAATTTGACAATCTTCTCGACGCTACTGAATGGCATTTCACCGTGTGTTACACATGTCGACAAATATTGGAGCTTTTGCGAATGTGAAAATTTAAGTTTTTATTTTAAAATAAGTTAATTAATTAGTGAATCACCTCAAGCCACTGGTCCACGCGCAGCATCATGTCCTCGAGCTCGGAAACGAGCGCGCTCCTGGGAATGTCGAAAAACATATTTAAAGAATCAGATTGTACACACATTCAACGTTACTTTATCGCTTGAACGAATGAACGAATCTAACCAGCGTTCTGAGTAATTGCTAATGCCCTCGAAAACGTAAATTAATAAAACGTAATGAGAAGTAACAAACTTCTTCTCATCCGTGTACGTCGATCCGAGCGAGGAAGTGGACGTCTTCTTCTGGTCCATCCACTTGAACTTGCGCTTTCTAAAGGCACAGATTTTAAAACGGTCATGAATTGTTTCATCAATGGCAGTGCTAACGGAAATCTCGTCGTGCCAGGATCTTTGAGCTGACAGATTGCTTGTAGGTCGGACTGGATAAGAACCCAAATAGTATCGTTTTCTTGACCAAATAAAAAAAAATTAGTTCTCATGCAGTAAGATATCATCCGACTGTTCTCATCCGGCCTAGTGCCGACAGATTGAATCAAAACAAGAATAAGAAGTGCCCACCTGAACGGGAACTCGCACGCACGCACCATCCACATTGGCGGGTACCAGCTCCGTGTGATCGCTCTGCAAAGCATCGGATATTCTGTTTATAGAGCAATCAGTCATTCGTGGCTATACCCGACGACACGGGTTAGTCTACAGAACAAGTCCATTTTTAATAAGAAGCTGATAACAAAGGATTCGGCCTTTTTGTCGAGCATCTCGAGCTCTACTTTCTCACCTGTGATGGAAGATGAGCACCGCGACCGAGCACAGCACGCCAATAGCCGTAATGAAGATTTCGGCGAGGATGAAGTTGCCTGTTATAGAAAGATTATTATTTTATTACTTTCCTACTAGAAGCTTTTTCCTACCTATAGCAATATGTACTATTCCTACGAAACTCGTACCATCCGTGAAACACATCAGGTTCGTGACCATTCAGAGTCAATGAGGTAGTTTTAAGATACAGTCATGCCTTTTGTTTCGAACTCTACAACCAGCCAAGCAAGCAGCATTGATTTTTTGATATTTTTTGATTCTATGAATGCTTTTTAGGCAACGTTGTGGAGGTTGAAATCAATGTTCCCTCACCCAGCAGCGGCAGTGCGGACGCTTTCGGCATCGTCGAAGCGACAATCTCCAGAATGACAGCGGTGGAGAGGAGGGTGGTCAGACCGAGGGTGACCTGAGGTCATATGAATGAGAAAAAAGGAATCGATTTGTACGTAAAACGTGATTGCATTAGTGCACGGCGTTGCTGAGACTCTACGCTAATGACGTCTTGTAGGGGAAATCGTTTGTCGTCGTTCATTTCCATTAAACCCGTAAACTAGTTATCTCAAGGTCCAGAAATAAAGTTTGCATGGAAACGATCTACTTCGATGTACTGCGTCACTTGTATGAGTCGGCAATAAAGCGAAAAGCACACCTTCTCCTCCCTATCCCCGAGATGGTTGGTCGGGATGAATATTCCGAACAGCGAGACGGTAGTGATGATGAACGAGGGCACGAGCAGCACCCAAACGTAGAACTCCGGCTTCCGCTTGAGCATCGTCTGACAAGATAGAATGTGGACAGTGAAAGGACGGATATTGAAGCCCGGGAAAATAAAGCGCAAACATTCATATGTTTCAAAGATTCCTTTTCACTGTTCGTGGGATCCTCTTTCAATGGTGGATCGGCAATTTTCGCAAAAAAAAAATCAAAAATTTCACAAAAGAGCACTAGAGAACTTTCGCAGACTTGAGATACGTCTGATACCAGTGAAGTAGATTTCATTCGACCTAGATTCAAAGAGAAGCCTACCTGCCACCTCACAGCCGTGTAATTGAAGCCCACGTCCTTGTCCGTTTCCTCGTACACTTCGGGGATCATGTAGATGAACTCCCACTCGGAATTGCCCTGAATGATGGAGTACAGCAAATATGCAAGGCGGTAATGATAGTGCCACTCATATTGAAATGGCACTGATAGTTCGTGACAATGGGGCTCATATAATTGATTTAAAGGAGCTCCCACTCCGAGTTGCCCTGAGAAAACGACCTACAGTAATCTCACCATACATTTATGCCACTCAAATTGACGGATATATCATAATTTTCTGAAATGGGGCTCAAATAGTTTATGTAGTCGAACTCCCACATGGGACTGACCCCTCAGAATGGAAATAAAAAAAAGCCGAGTTATGTTTCAAGGAGTACGTTTCAGTTAGGAGGAGAGTTGATTTTAGTGGATGTCCCCTCTCCGTTTTACGAAAAAAACACAATTTCATCGAAGGAAGAGTACACGAAGTAGTTTGATTTTTGAAATACCTTGAATCCATCTCTCGGTTCGGTGATCGAGTTGCCCGCGTCCGAGAGCACTTGCGCGTTCTGAAATGGACTCGAGGATGGATCAAGAATAGATCAAAGATCAAAGATCAAATTAAAGATCAAAGATCAAAAATCAAGCCCTACCGTATAGCTCCACGGTCCGATCTCCACCGCGCACTCTTGCGCATCGTACGGGAAGCAGTTTACCTGAAGGATAGAACTTGATGAATTTGTTCGGTTTCGACAGCTCGAGATCTCGATATGTTTCAAGAAAGACATATGTGTGTTGTTCATTGAACTGTTTAATTTGAGCTTGTTACATGGTTGCTAAAAATTAAAACAGATTTAATGCTAATTTTTACTCATTTGCGAACGCGGAGCCGGCGATTTCGGGTTTCAGTGAGCAAATCAATATTTTTTTCACCGTTTGACGTTCTTGAGAGGCCCAATTGCTTGCGATATGTTTCACGCAAGATATGTCAATGTTGTGAATTGATATTTTCAATTCGCGAGAAGCGTCCAAAACACAAAAAAAAGAGTGAATATAAAATAAACGCGCCTTCATCTTGCACTGATTGAAGAACACTCCGTAGTAGGACTGACGGACGTATCCGTCGTGTCGGATGTCTACGTACCGCTCGTCTGCGTCGAGCAGGAAGTCCGTTTCAATACTTAAATAATTAATTAATTTATAATTAAAAAAGTTCAAAAAGTTGATCTAACCTCGTAGACACGATGATGTCCGGCTTCCACACGTACATTTCCTGAGAATGTTATTGTTATTAATGTTGTTGTTGTTGTTATAGTTGTTGTTGTTGTTATAGTTGTTGTTGTTGTTGTTGTTATAGTTGTTGTTGTTGTTGTTGTTCAAAACCTTCATCTTGATCCAGGTGACGTTGAACATGTTTCTGTCCCACGACATGAACGGGTCGTACCAGGTCTGGAAATTTAAAGATCAAAGATCAAAATCGAAATTTCGGGAACACTCACCAACAGGAATTCTGCGGAGAACTCTACGATCTCCTTGGCTTGGTCCTGAACAACATTATTTTACTTAAATTCAATACACTATAGTTGTGGTTTTCTGGGCACTGATCGGGTAAAGCAGCTGACGGGCAAAGTTGTCATTGAATGTATCCGTATCTAAGAGGGAGGAACTGTCAACCTACCATTTGGTACAGACTGAACGAGTTCACGGAGATGTTCAGCAGGGTCGTATCTGTCTCCACGAAGGCCGGTCGGGAGGACTTGTCGTAGCCCCTCAGAATGAAAAGATTTAAGTGCACCGTAGTCAAATGATTTGCCAGTGATCTATACATGGACAATTAGCGAAATCTCACCGCGACAGAAGGTACTTCACCACGGTAGCCTCTTGCGAGGCGGGTCTCTGCGCTTCCAGTATCGCAACCAACAGGAAAATCCGCAGCAGCACCCGCATACTGTAAATCTGATCATGGAATTCAACAAAAGAAAGAAACCGATATTCACGAAAAGTAACTTTGCTCGAAACGTCTTCTCTCCGAAAGTTTGCCTGCCGATGAGCGTCAAAGCGCTCAAATTACAGCCACTTTCCCACCTCAGAGGCGCGAGTTGGCAAACAATTTCTTGAGGTAAGGGATGTGCCAGATCCTCTCGGATATTCTACCGCATCGAACAAGTGAGATCAAAATGTTGACAGAAACTCCTTCTCTCTTTCAAACCACTTCTTACAACGATTTTGAGAGCACAATACGGTAGTGCTGCTTTGTGTCATTACGTACTGTAGTCTTCCGTCTCATGGTTTATCTATCGTCTCTCGTCGAGGGTTTTTTTCAGAAAATCTTGGGATAAACCACGTTCCCACGATAGTTTGAGTGCGTGTGAACGAAAAAAAGAAAAAAAAGAGAGATTTGTTCACTTTTTTTCTGCTTATCACAATAGTTAATGCTACTGCGTTTCGATTCGAGAGTGAGTTCGTCAACGAATAATACAGAATTTATCGCATAACCGGGGCAAACGTCGAGGCGTCATGAAGTGTAAGTGAATGTAATAAATAATTTGCAAAACAATATAATACTATATAATAATAATAAGGGATGTGTACTAGAAATCAACAGTGAGGCGAGGGAGAAATTGAAACAATACCTATTATGATGGACCGGAAAATCTTTATGTTTTTTTAAATCTCAGAAATCGGCAATCATCTTACGATTAGATAAACCGTGAAATCACGATATTTGCTAATGTCAGTGTTTTTAAAATGACGAGTGAAAAGATGGAATCTACATTTGCAAGGTAACCAAAACAACCAGTTCTCCCGGGGAATGTGATCACAATTCGCAACCAGTTGTTTGGTCATCGCAATCCAGAATGACGATCGAAAAATGGTCTTTTACTTTCACGATCTATGTCAGCAAGCCGAGTGGCTAGGGATAAAACGGGGAGAAGACGTCATCATCATCACCGTTTGCTCAAGTTAACAAAAACAACCAGTTGACACCGCGGCAAATGATCACAATTCGCAACGAATCAAGGTCGCAACCAGGGTAAGATGACGTCATCGTCGTCACTGTCGGTCAGCGTTTGCTCATCTTCGGTTCGATTAGATAACTCATCTCCAACAGACGTCGCTGGTCGTCGATCACACGCAGATTCCGAATGTGTAGTTGACTGTCCGGTTTCTCGTCCCGGTGGAGAATTCCTGAAAATAGTTCTTTTTCCGGATCGGAATTTAGAAAAGCTGTTGAAAAGCTTTTCTTTATAGAAAAGGCCGTGAAATTGATATAGACCATAGAACATAGCAACTGTTTCAGACACGTTTCACCCTGCGCATATCGCCCTAGATGGTTTAGAGAGGGCACTGGAGGGCAAGTGCAGTATTTAAAAAAAAATATTAAAAAAATAAAAATTAATTTTTTTTTCAATTCTCTCACTAGCTTACGGCCACCGCGCTTGCATGCTAGTTCTGGTTGATAATCGAACCTTATGTTCCTAGCTAAGATAGGAAAACCCAGTTGCTGGTGAACTCGTTGTCGGAATAGATAATCAAGGATGAGTTTCACCGTCAGCTTATATTTCTAGACGGCATGGTGATGGCGATTAGTGTCAGATGCAATCTTTAAAAAATCACAGCCTCACCAGTAGACTTTGAATCGTAACGAAACAACTAGTTGTCTAATAGGGAAATCACCCTTCACTCTCCTCATTCCGCGCTGTCTCTCGTGAAGAAAGCGGTGCATTTCCCTATTAAACAACTAGTTGTTTCGTTACGATTGAAAGCCTACTCACCAGTGACGCCGCTCGCGGACGCCTTGCACTCCTTGAAATACCAAGAAGAATAAGTCCCAGAAGAAAAAGAGCGTAAAAAATAGAGAGTAAAATAGAGTTCAACCAGCCTAAACCAGCCCTAGAATACATCGACAGTTTCAGATACGTTTCACCCGTTGCACATCGTCCTAGACAGCCGAGTGATGACGGTTGATGACTATCGTCTCGCTATAACCAGTGACGCCGCTCGCGGACGCCTTGTACTCCTCCGAACCTACCCCCAGAAGAAAGAAAGCGCGAAAATGAGGGAATAAAATCAAGCATAAACCTGCCCTAGACTACAGAAAATGTTTCAGATGCGTTTCACTCTCAGCATATCTACAAAGGTGCACGTGTTATATCGATTTCCAACAATCGCTTTGTTCAAAAATATAAATTTTAATATCTCACCAGTAACTCCGCTCGCGGACGCCTTGCACTCCTTCGAACCTACCCCCAGAAGAAAGACAGCGCGAAAATGAGAGAATAAAATCAAGCATAAACCTGCCCTAGACTACAGAAAATGTTTCAGATGCGTTTCACTCTCAGCATATCTACAAAGGTGCACGTGTTATATCGATTTCCAACAATCGCTTTGTTCAAAAATATAAATTTTAATATCTCACCAGTAACTCCGCTCGCGGACGCCTTGCACTCCTTCGAACCTACCCCCAGAAGAAAGACAGGGCGAAAATGAGAGAATAAAATCAAGCATAAACCTGCCCTAGACTACAGAAAATGTTTCAGATGCGTTTCACTCTCAGCATATCTACAAAGGTGCACGTGTTATATCGATTTCCAACAATCGCTTTGTTCAAAAATATAAATTTTAATATCTCACCAGTAACTCCGCTCGCGGACGCCTTGCACTCCTTCGAACCTACCCCCAGAAGAAAGACAGGGCGAAAATGAGAGAATAAAATCAAGCATAAACCTGCCCTAGACTACAGAAAATGTTTCAGATGCGTTTCACTCTCAGCATATCTACAAAGGAGCACGTGTTATATCGATTTCCGACAATCGTTCTTTGTTCAAAAATATAAATTATAATATCTCACCAGTAACTCCGCTCGCGGACACCTTGGACTCCATGAATCTGTTCCCAGAAAAAAAGAGCGCGAAAATGAGAGAGTAAAATTGAGTTCATCTAGCATGATCCTGTCCATCTATCATACGCCATAACCCACAGCTAATGTTCCCGATATGTTTCACTCTCAGCATATTTACAAAGGCGCACTTGCGATAATGATAGTCCCCTGGGTTTCATTGACAATAATAAAAACAAATAAAAATGAAAAAAAATAATATCTCACCAGTGACACCACTCGCGGACGCCTTGCACTCTTTGAACGTGCGGATCACGTTTGCGATCATGTGCTGAAATTATACATAATTAGCAAAAAATACGTTTATTCTTTGCTCCTTCACTATAATTTAGATCCGCACCACTCAAGTGGGCAAACTTATTGTTCATCTTCAGAAACTAGTTCGAGATCTTTGAACCACACACGTCATTGTTCTTCATAGGGTCATTGTTCTTCTTCATTGTTTACACGTCATTGTTCTTCTTCTTTTCTTACTCAGAGACCGCACAAGGACTGAGGAAGAGTGAGTTTCTCTCATAGACTGCGTTCTCTATCGTCCCTTTCACCGCTTAGAGAGCACGCAGAATGAAGAGCGCACAGTCTCACGCCTCTCACATTACCATTTTCTCGGTTTCTTCGCCGTCTCTTAATTTCGCACTCTCTCTCACCCTCTCTGACCGGCGAGAGAGCGCGCGAAATGGAGAGACGATACTTACCATTTTCTCGAAGTTGACGAGCCCATTGAAGAAGGTCTTGTTGCCCTCGTGGATGAAAGTGAGATCCTTGAGCAGGAGAGGAATGAAGGGCACGAAAGGGGGTTGCATCTAAAGTAAAAGATCAAAGATCAGTTCGAGACTTGGAAGAAAGATCAAAGATCAATTCGAGATTTTCAGGAAAGATCAAAGATCAATTCAGTTCCATCGGTTAACTGTACAGAGGCTAGGCATTGATAAAGGCTACAACTGGTGATCCGCAGGTCGGAAAAGAGATCAAAGATCAAACCTTGGCGATGAGTGATCGATAGGCGCGATGGTTCCTCGTCGGGTCGAGAAGGGACTCCAGCTCGGAGAACATCCTGAAATAATCGTATTTTGAAGATTGCATAAACATTCTAAACATGCTGATTGACAACATAGATACCTTCATCCAACAAATAAACCAAGGCATAACAAAAAATGCCAGATATCACTTGTACAATTATTTTACCTATTGAGGTAAGCATTTTCATAGTGGCTACAGAAGTATTATACCTCTTGACCCTCGAGGGCAGCTTCTCCCATGTCATGGACAGCCTCGAGACGGCTACGTTGGAGAGACCGAGAACGATGGCGAAGAGGGAGAGGAGATCGCCTTGCTGCTTGGAACTGAAGAATGATCTTTGATCTTTCGTCTTTTAGCGCTTGCCTTGCTGTTTTGAGCTATGGATGCTGAGACTTGAGATGAGGCAGGATTTGATGCTCTATCTCTCGATCTCTCGATCGTTTCGAAAAAGTCTGCTATGAATTATGCGAACTGTGAAACTCAACTAGAATAATACGGATGACTGCCTAAAAAATGTGTAACTCACTAATGCGCGATCTTGATCAGTTTCCTCAACGACTGCACTCGTTTCGGGGCGGGAGAGACGAGCACCTCGGTGGTGGCCCAGTATTGCACCTGCAGTGGAAGCAAAGATAAAAAAATTGGAGATGAGATAGAGGAAAATTTATAGAAGTTGAGGCTTGATGAGCAGATCTGTTTCACGCTCAATCCTTATCCTCTCACCACAGCGTTCTGACCCCCATTGTTCTCTCCAGATAAGGGTGAACAATGGATGCAAATTTCGCGCCAAAATCCCGACACGAAAGAACTGCAATTTCCCGCTCGATTCAAACAACAGAGCGGGGAGAGCGGTCGCTCCTCCCGCCTAGGCCTTGTAGTTCGATTCATGCAAAGTGAGCGAGTAGATATGCAAAGGTCTCCCCCTTATCTGTCGGAGGCGAATGCTGTGGTACAATCCTTATTCTCTCACGTTGATATGGGAACGATTCGATTCTCATTCTTACCTTAAAAATAGTAATTACCTCATTGAATCTCCTCAACAGCAGGTCCAAATTCGACGGAATGTGCCCGGGGAAGGCGTCACGGCCGAACACCTGAATGTTATCTTTAGATTTGCAGAATGTCTTATTTTCTCATTGGTCGCGTGGAACAATTCCAGGTGGAAAACAACAGCTAAAAACTCTTCTTATCCGACTAACATTCAACTGTAGCCAGTTACAAAGTATACAAGCTACTGTGCGTGTATTTTAAATTTTACTTAAAGGGGGGAAGACTATTCTCACCTGCGCAATGGTCTCCAGCTCATTGGTCGCGTGGAACAACTCCATGTGGAAGAAGCCCAACTGCGTCGCCAACTCGGCCGATCCATACAGGTCGAGGACGGACGTCCCGGAGGGAATCGGACCGTTCTCGCCGTCGTGGACCATCTCGAAAGGAAGGATCAGAGATTAAGGCTCGGCGTGCAACGCATTATTGAAAATGAGAAAAAAATTGCGATTTCGTATTTCGTTGTGAGCGGCGCCAGTAAAAATAACATTTTAATCCACAGTTCAAGTGTGTTTCAAGCACAGTTCATACTCGACAAAAGAGGTGAGAAAGCGATTAGTGTCACGTTTTTTCTCTTATAAAATTTATTCACTAAGCATTGCTCACCAGATGGTCCACCTCCTCCCTCGCCGACACGAACAACTTCCCGTTCAGCGTGAGCATCGTGGGCAGGGAGATGTCGTTGGGAGCGAGGACTAGGCGTTCTGCGAAGTGAATGGATCATGAACTGACTCTCGCCAGTTGTGTGATTATTTGTCCGGCATGAGAGTACACAAAATGAAGAACAAATGATATGGGGACTTCTGATAGGATATGCTAGGCCAATACTTATGGGTTCATAACAAAATCAATTAATACGTACCGCCATTGCTCTTGACTTCAGTGAGCACGAGCATCTCCTGGCTGGCTGAGGAGCGAATGTGGGGCCTAGAAGAAAAAAAGAAACTGATCTATTCCAGTTCGGGATTCCCACCGAAATTGAAACTCTTATGATTATCTGTCAGTTTAGTCACTATTTGGAAGTTGATGATCTATAATTTGGTGGGCGCTATAAAAAAAACTAGAATGTAATCATGCGGGTAAATTGTGAGGGAAAAGGAGTCTGCCCTCACCTGCACATCTCGATCACATCGGCCACCCGCTTGTCCATTCGAACTGCTAGGACGAAGGTCGAGGCGTCCGGGTGACGGAAGACTTGACGGCCTGCGAATTGGAATGTTGGAAATGGTGAATATCTGATCTTTACGGCTCTTCCGTCATTGAAAAGGGTTCTGTCAAAGAGATGCTGGAACTCTTTCATAGTAATAATTATATTTACAAGAACTATGTCTCTAGCTTGTAAGGCATAATTTTGCCAAAATCATTTAAGTACTTGATTAAGTTTCACAGTTTCCTTCTTCGTGAAACATTAATCGCATCAATATGTCTTTCTTCTGCTATTACAATCATTGCAAAACATCAAAACAACAATATCACAAACAACAACATCAAAACACAAACTCACAGGTATCAATGGGCAGACAGTGCGGGGCGGTGCTCGTGGGCGCGTACACTCCACAGTCGAGGACGATTTGAGAGTGACGAGAGAGGGACAGCATCACTCGCTGAAGTGGACTTATTATCAGACAGATTTTTGTAGGAACTGCGTCATTGTTCCAACGTTTGTTCAACAAAAAGAACCACCCTTTTGCACCTTTTTGTGCCCTTTGTGCCTTTTTGTTTCCATTTCGTCGAATAATGAATAAGTGAGTAATGATGAACACTCACATCCCTCGCCTCCCGGCAGCTCTTCATCCGCGACAGCACGGGCGACATGCCCGGAAGGGTCTGAGCGTCCTCGAGCACACAGCAGTAGAGCTCCTGAATAAACTGTCGTCATACCGACGTGGCAAAACAGGCAAGTCCGTGCGACGGAGAATATATGACGATTTTTTTGTACATTGGCTCTGCTTCCGAAGACTCATTGTCACCAACGACGGGTTCCTTCTTAGAAGTGCGGATGAAACATACCAAAGATCAAATGTCTCAACACGCTATACTTTTTGGAGAGGTTCTGCTCTTGATATCTACAAGTGTCGCATCTTATTCAAAAGTGATTGCGAAAACTTTTTTTTTGCATATTAAAACGCAGTCTCTGTAAGAACGCAGGTGGGAGTGCACAACTCCGTCAGAATGATCGCCCCGCACTCAAACTTCACCAACATGACCCTTAGGGACGATATTTACGATTTTTGAACTTTGATCCCAAAAATGTTGATCTTTGATCTTTGAAAAAAATTTCAAGTAGCCCTATCATGATATAGCTCATTCGAAAGAGCATGAAAAGTTATGTTATTTCCTGAAATTTCGTCCATTTTTGATAATCCATATTCGAGAAACACGAAGAAACGACGAATTTTAAGGGTTTTTCGTTAAACTTTGTGGTAGCAGCCCTACTCAAAGTCATTTGCTGCCTCTGGATTCGACATATATTTTGTATGTCTGTATGTGTAACAACTTTTTGTGGTCGACAGGAGGATCATTCAGTGCCGAAGAATCGAAAAGATGGTTTGCATGTGGCACACTTGCTCAATTTTAGTGATTCTGCCTGTCATGATTCTCATCGGAAACGTTAATAGGCCGTCGTTTAAACCTCAAATAATGTTTTTTCGTCATTTTCAACCATTTGAAGATTTTTCGTCAACATTTTGACCATATCTACGGACTTGACTTAGCTCGACTTTTTTCACATAAGGGTCCCCCCTTATGTGAAAAATCTGTTGTGGGCACATGTCAGAATCGACCACAATAACCTGTAGGATTACATTTAAACTATCATAAAATTAATTTCTGGTCACGCGAAAGAACTTTTTATCATGTTCGAGGTCTCATTTTGACATGTGCCCAAAACCATTTTTTCACATAAGGGGGGACCCTTATGTGAAAAAAGTCAAGGTAAGTCAAGTTCGCAGATATGGTCAAAATGTTTACCAAAAATCTGCAAATGGTTGAAAATGACAAAAAAACATTATTTGAGGTTTAAACGACTGCCTATTATCGTTTCCGACAAGAATCATGACAGGCAGAATCACTAAAATTGAGCAAGTGTGCCACATGCAAACCATCTTTTCGATTCTTCGGCACTGAATGATCCTCCTGTCGACCACAAAAAGTTGTTACACATACAGACATACAAAATATATGTCGAATCCAGAGGCAGCAAATGACTTTGAGTAGGGCTGCTACCACAAAGTTTAACGAAAAACCCTTAAAATTCGTCGTTTCTTCGTGTTTCTCGAATATGGATTATCAAAAATGGACGAAATTTCAGGAAATAACATAACTTTTCATGCTCTTTCGAATGAGCTATATCATGATAGGGCTACTTGAAATTTTTTTCAAAGATCAAAGATCAACATTTTTTGATCAAAGATCAAAAATCGTAAATATCGTCCCTAAGGGTCATGTTGGTGAAGTATGGGCGCGGGGCGATTATTTTGACGGAGTTGTACCACTATCAGCCCCTTTCCCTGCGTTCTTACAGAGACTGCGTTTTAAATGATCAAAAATGTCACCTCAATGAACGAATTCGCCGACGGATCGAGGAAGTAGTGCAGGCCGAGCGTCTTCACCCAGAGAGCGACGAAGGTGACCACCCTGAGATAGAATTATAGCTCGAGAAATGGTACCGCCGTCTCTTCATTATACACACTCTCTCGCCCTATTGGTCGACGAGAGAATGTGTGAAATGAAGAGACGGCGGCATCATTTCTCAAGCTCTGGAATTAATTATTCACTATGATTCTATCCTCTTCGATAGCTTCCAATTATAGAACTATGTTTCATCATTGCTTCATCTTCGACTGAAGTCAATATAAATTGATGGGTGCACAATGTATTATATGAGGAAAAATACAAATCGAAATATTGTTGGAATAAGGCAGACAACTGATTATTGCGATCAAAGTGCCATTTATTTAAAAAAAATTAAATTAAAATAAATTATTCACCTCCTTTTCGCAGTCAGAATCTGCTCGGTGTCCTCCTGGATGACGACATCGGTCGAGGGGAAGATCGTCGTCACCTTAGATGACATAGTCCACTCACTGTGGGGCTGAACGGGTGTCTACGACCTAAGGACCGAAACACCCGTCGTCCACTTATCTAGGAAGTAGTACTATTTCGTTTCATTTTCGCAGTGCTTCAGTTATAGAAAATAGATTCCGAGTCTCTTTTGTAATAGCTTCAGATCTTAGAAGTATTAGATCCGGGCGTATTAGATTATTGACCCATTTATTGAAGACAAGGGGCATCACTTTCGAGAACAGAATCACAACACTCGTTAACACTCGTCACTCCATACGCTATTTCTCTTTCTGGGTATGACCGAACATCTCTACTTTGGCTACTGGTTTTTGTTAACTATTTTTCTTGCTGTCACAATGCTTGGAGGCCAGTGGCCACTGGCAAATTCGGGGCTATCCTCTGAATGTCGGATTTTGTAGCAGTAGCTCACCATTGTCATGACTCATGACATGAATAAATTATTATTATTATTATTATTATAACTCACCATCGGATGCCTCGTGTAGTACTTCTTCAGGCTATTGCACAGAATGTTCGTGGGCATGTAAATGGGATGGGTGAGCAGGAAATCTTGCAGGGTGGCATTCACGCTCGTCACGTCCTGCAATTTTATGTGACTCATTTTTGTATCAGTTTTAAAAAGACAATGTTATATTTCAGCACCGCTTCTTCATCGAAACAATTCTTATTAATTGATTAGTGCGTACATTCCGTTTCAAAAGCAAAATAAAAATCGACATAGACTTTAAAAATCAATATATTTTTTGAGAAGGAAAGCTATATCTAATCTCTGACCTCCTCCTGCGCATCGATCCTCGTCTCCAGCAGGTACTCGAGCATCTTCTCCGCCAGTCCCGCCATCACGGAATAGGTGCAGTGCGATTCTGAAAATGCTTCAGGTCACAAGATCCGTTTACAAAACATTTTCAATTAAGCGAATGACACATTAATACTATTGATGCCTACAGGCTTGTGATAGGCAAATTTGGGATAAGATCAAAGGACAACCTTTCCGCCCTTGAACCACTGCGCCCCTCGGAGTGAAGACCTTCTCCAGTACGAGAACGTCCTGGCCGTGCTCCTTCAGACGGACCGTGTTGGCCTCGACGTCACGGAGGATTCTGAAAACCGACGTTGAGTTGTCGTTGAGAGGTTTAAAGGTGCAAAACAACGTTTATTGCACTTATTTTTTGCTGCAGAAATATATAGATTGTCACTCCGGAATTTTCATCGTATCAAAATGTTCAATACCCTCACTTTTCTCACCTTCGCAAGCTATTGATCATCTTGAGTGATGGGATGGGAACAACTCTCACCGATTGAAGTGGTTCTTCTCCACCCGCAGGAACTGCGCTTCGTCATCTCTCAGAATGATCGTCGCTGCACGCTTTGATTCGTTGACCAGCGCCAGTTTGCCAAAGTCGTCTCCCTCTCGGAGAGTGCAGACGACGCCCTGTGAGAGAAAGATTCAATATGAACCTGCATTGGAGCTATAGGTTCTGATATCTTTGACGTATTTGGGATAATTCAAGACATTTTGATGTTAGACAACAGGGCTCAGTCCTGTTCTTTTATAGGGCTCCCTAGAAGGCCTAGAAGGGAGGTCATAGATCACCCTTCCCCCGGTCAATGGGCGCAACACCTAGAAGACAATTCAGGATCACGAGTTTCGTAGTTTCCGAACGAGCTTAGTAAGGTAGGAATTCGACTCACCTTCCCGCGTATGCTCACATCCACCGCTCCTCGCAAGATGATGTACCAGCACGCGCCCGGGTCCCCCTGCAACATTGCATATTTGTAATAAACGAGGTTCTCCATTTTCTTTCACCGTTCCACATTTGCATAATATTGTGGAACTACCTCTAGGTGCGCTCGCACTCAAGCATTGCATTTTTGATGAATTCTTGAGCGCGTCGGATTTGATAAATTGACGTTTGCGGACGTGAGGCGGGATTCAGTTTGACAATAACAGCTTTGCAAGAGAGCTGTGATACAGAAGGCGAAATGAAGCAACGATTTCCCGAATTTGGAGCTCAAAAAAGTCGTCGCTACCTGATGAAAGATGACGGTGCCCGCGTTGTTGTGCGTCTCGATGCCGATCACTGCGGCCAGCTCCCGTTTCACCTGCAATCGAAAAAGATATTGCTATTCTTCATCACTTACATGGTAGAATTTCGAATATGTTTCAGATAGTGAACTTCAAATCGCCAGACGGAGATGTGGTGATAGTCTTTACTTGCCTTTGTAAAACAGAATAATAATTCCCTACCATAGTGGGCGAGTGCCTTGACGTGCAGCACTCTCCACCAACTACATATCTTTATGCCATTTCGAATATGCTTTAGTTAATGAACTTCACATCGAAGGATGGATATGAGGTGATGAAAAGTCCCTGTTCTTGTGATAATAATAACAATTCTATACCATGGTGCGGAGATGGGCGAACGCCTTGACGTGCCGCACTCTTCCCCAAATATTTTTACCATTTTTAAAATATGTTTCAGGAGATTAATTTGAAAACTAGTATTCGAGACGTGACAATGTGATGTTCAATGACATTTCAAAAGAATACCATGGTGCTGAGATGGGCGAGTGCTTTGACGTGCAGCAGTTCCTCGTACACGAGCTCGAGTTCCTCCGGAGTGCGATCGGAGGGACTGAAATGAGTTATTTCAGAGTGTCATCTTCATCTGATCTTTCATTGTTCTCACCATGGCACTTCACAAAAATTTAAATCGTGTCAGTGCTTTTGCAGAAGAGCTTGAAAAGACAAATTAGCGAGCGTTCAATGGTTTGAAGTTGTAGGGGGCAACTCACGATTTCGCCAGGATCATTCTAAACAGCGAATCGGGGCCGATGGTTGAGAGCAGGAAGATGGCCGACGTCAGTTCGTCCGTTGAGTCTTCGACGGGATCTGAAATATCAAGTCTGATTTGCATTCCATCGTGTGATCGTTCACAGCCAACTCTATTCTGTTTTTCAAGATGCAAACACCATTTGATACGAGTTATGTGCCCTAACTTTCTAAAGTTACTACAATGAAGTAGTTGATACCTCTCATCGGTCTATCGAATCTACAAGATCGAAAATAATAAAAACGTACCCCTCATCGGTCTCGTCTGATGTGTCCACTTGTAGAAGATCTGCTTGTCCGCAAAGTACTGCTCGTTCGAGACTGAAAGCTCTAAAGTAAGACAACCAAATCCAACGAACTGTACCGAAGACTTTAATTTACGTTCCTCCTACTCATCCTGACGGCTTAATACTCGAATTTGAAAATCTACACTTCGGAACGTCCGAGTAAGAGCATTCCTATATCAACCTACCGGATAATCATAAAATACAACCAAGGAAAAATGAGATAGAATAGCGCACCATGAGCAATGACATCGTACTCCAGCAATGCCTGCCACATGCCGGACACTTGGAAGCGAGAGAGGGCCGCGCCTATAATGCACACAGAATTAGTTATAACGGTATAACCGTCTCTTCATTTCACACACTCTCTCGCCCACTCTGACAGGCGAGAGAGTGGGCGAAATGGAGAGACGGCGAGATTGATGCAACTGAATCTCAACGAGTGATGCGCTCGCTTCATCGCATATTCCATCTCGGCGAATCTGCGGAATGTTTCGATGACGTACAATGTTATTTTGCCCAATCTAGATAGAAATTCGGGAAGTGCCTCTCTCATCCGAATCTGACTGGTCAAGGATGCGAGAAACCGTACGGATGAAGTGACATTCTGACAGGGTTACTGACTAAAGGTCCCTTTTTGAGAGAGCTGAAATAGGAGTTAGTCATCAGAGTGGCTAAACTAACCCGTCGTTGACGTCTTCAGCGTCGCGTTCAGCAGCCAATCGACCATCTCCGCCCCGATCATTGACGACATGTAGTGCTGAAATATTGACATGATATTGATACAGGCCTGATATCGGTATCACCGCCCCTCCTCCTGCAAGCTGCTCGCAAATTGCTTCGAGCTAATTGATTAGAAATTGCTTCGAGCTAAAGTAACAGAGACATCGAGAGAATAGGATCAGTAATACCGATTGGAGCTATAGTAACAGCAACACTAATAGCAACGTGACTGCATAATCAGAATGATTGGAGTAATGCTGCTGAGTTCATTGCGTACCCGTCCCTGTATCGTTCTGTCCGCGATCATCTTCGGATCCGTCGTGGCCATTTCCCGTTGCAGGATGCGACCGACCTCTTGCAGGCGGGAGTAGAGGCCCTGCAAAATGCATTTTTATGAAACGACACCTAATGCTTCTAAACTAAACAATCAATATTTCTTCCTAGCTTCTATATGAGGAGAAGCACAGACTTCCTAAGGGGGGGGGGACGAATCATAGAATTGGTGAATTGCATAATGGAAAAGGCATATCAATATTTCTCATAAGAACAAGTCGTAAGCCAGCTTTCTAGAAAGCAGAAGAAAACACGAACCATTGAATTGGTAAACTCCACAATCGACTGGGTCTCGTGCTGCGGCAGAGAGGCCACCCGATCGCACGCTGTGAATTCCATCTGCAAAGGGGCTCTGTCAGTTTCGAAATGACAATGAATGTTTGATCTCCGCACGAAACACGAGATTTCATATTCAATTGAGAGAATATTGTGAAACAATTTGCACTGATGTTCTGCACGTACTCTTTTTTTGTGTAAATGATTAGCACATATTCTTGTAACGAATGTGTTTGAATGTGTTTCATGATTGCGATAAAGAAGTTTCGAAACGTTTTTGCTCCAATGAATACGCAATTGACGCGTCTACGAATCCAATAACTCACATTAGGGATTTGCAATATAAACCGCACAGACCCTTCAAGAATGATATCTATCTAAAGCTCGTGAGTTATTTTTCGTGAATATTTTAGTGCTTCTAAAAGGTCATAAGGTCATTCACACTTTGGGACAGTCGACTGTCCGAAAAGCGAGAGATCTTTCTCTCTCTCTCTCTCTCTGACTCATTCCTGTCTCTCAACTCGCGAGCGGAGACAATTTAGGCCATTGCTAACTCACATCATTCCCGAAGTGATTCACATGCACGCCTCGCTCGTAGCCATTGTCTGTGAAGGGCAGCTCATTGAGATTGTGAGGCCGGATGTCACCGGCGAAACCTGAAATTGGTCGTTTGAAATCATTATTTCGTTAAAAAACATTTTCTGAAGTATGTTTTCGGAAGCAAAACCGCACAAATTGTGTAACATGTTGTAGCGATTCTCAGTTGTAAAATATGGGAGAATTTTTAAATAAAATAAACATAAAAAATAAAAATAAAATAAAAAAATAATAAACGAACCCTGTCTGCTCATCATACCGTACTCGCCGTCGAGAGGCGGCGTCGGAACTGCAAATTTCATTTCACAACCTCGAGTCGAACTAGCTTCTTTGAAAAGTTACTCTACCACGTTACTTTAGGAGAAAAATATCAAAAACATGATAATCAGTGTTTTGGACAGAGTAGACAGAGGTAATAACAATAATCGCACCTTTCTCCTCCGATATCATGTCCTGCATCACGAGCACGATCGAGTGCAGGATGTCCGCGTTTTTCTGGAAATATTCGAACTTCGACAATAATTTCACAAGACATGATTGCAGCCGATTTAGCTATTGCGACAGCAAATGGCGGATGAAATGTGCGAAAGTGATGAAATTCTAAAAGTGAGAAAAAAGTGTGAAAGAGGCCGCATTGCAATCTCTTCTCGCCGAATCAAAGGCGCGCCCCGAAGGATTCGCTCTCTTTCCCGAATTCCCTCCCATCTCATTGCCAAAGCATCGAGAGGGCACCCATTAACTAGTACTTCTCCCCTTCTCGATTTCTACTTCTGTCCTCTCCCGAGCGAGCGTCGGAAAGAGGGGCGAAAAATCGAATTACGCGCGGCGCCGCGCCGCCTCCTCCTCGGATAATTGAGTGTTGTACGGCTGTGAGAAAAAGAACGAGATGGGAGGAAAAAGAATCCGTCTCTCACTTTCCCACGCTCTCTCTCTTCAGTCAGAGATTCGATATAGTGGAGGATTGAAGAGGCGGATTCCTGACAGCAGGAGCGCAGCGGTGAGAAAAAAGAAGGAGGAGGAGGCATGGAATGGAATGGGAAGGATAGGAAAATAGAAGACGAAGCAAGAAATGAGATGGCCACACAGAAGCGCAGATCAGAGACCGTAAGGAATGGGCTGAGGAAGGCTTGTTTTCGGGCGCTGGGGAGCTTGATAGATTTGATCAGCGCTGTTGTTATACGGACATGGGACACAAGGGCGATTGATGGGGCTATGAATAACCAATGCATGTTGTCGATTGAATTCTAGGAAAAAATCATGAGAATGAGTAAAACAAAAAATAAAAATTGACCCACATTGTACAGATTCACAAAGGCCGACTGGGCAATTCGTACAAATTCGGATGGCTTTCTTGTTCGAGCGGAGCAAGTGTGAACGGGTACCTGTAATTAATTTCACCTATTTGTTATTGTTATTGACTATGAATTTCTATGAAATTCTCGTGTGAAAGGAGAAAAGGACTCGGATCTTTCTGCATCTGCCTAAATTTGGGAGTTGTTTGACTTCTGAGTCGAACTCACAACGTGGAGTTATTTCTTTACTTGGAATACTCTAATCAGCTGGAGAGGCGAGAGAGTGTGCGAAATGGAGAGGCTGTTGCTCTCTGTCTACTCTCTGTCTATCTCTTGTTTTACTCTCATGAGAAATTGAAGATCGTGAGAACGGCTCGCCCGAGGAATCAACAGAGGAATTAGGTCTATTTCGAAATGCGCGGGTAATCATCGTCTCTCTTCCTTTCACACACTCTCTCACCAGCTCGAACGCCAACTGTGTACAAACGTCTTTTGATTTTTTGAAACGCATTGCTCGTGACCATTATCGTTGCACAAGTATTCACGTTCTTATCGCTTTCATGAAACATATGTGAAATTGAAAATATAGGCGTGCAATTGCAAAAATGGAAAATTCGCAAAGTCTCTCTCGCAACTCTGAGCACCGAGAGTACACGCGGAATGAAAAAGTGACCCGTATTTCGAGCTCTTGTATATATCACGCCTGTCACGAGAGAATCGAGCTAATGATGGGAATTGGGCGAATATCGTAAAATGAGTTAACCTCAGTTTTGGTCATCTCTAGGCATGTCCTACCATCCCCCAAAGTCCCAGTTCGCAGAGATCATTTTGGAGCTCCCTACACCGGGTCGGTACCTTGGAGCCCCAACTTTAACCTGTAATATCTCGGTTATGGTGCATATTAGAGAAAAAATTGCCTAGGATTGACCCCAGCTACTTTTGCGAGCTCTATCGATCAGCACAAACTAGAAGTCATAAAATTGCTTCTGAACGGTGCTACTCTCGATGATGAATTTCTCAAAAGTGTAGGATTCGGCGCGGCTATTTTTCGGATATGACATGCACCGTTTCACGCTCTTTCGAATGAGTATCTTGCGCCAAATATAAATTAATCCATAGGTACCTTCCACCCCCTTGTAAAATTTTTAATCATTTGAAGTTATTTTTCAACAACAAATTCCATTCGACACCGCTCACTTCGTCTCGGTTAGTGAAGAATGAACAATGATTCTTCTATTTCTTGTTGAAAAATAACTTCAAATGATTTGAAAATTTCCGAGGTTGTCGAAGGTACCTCATGATTAATTTAAATTTTGCGCAAGATACTCATTCGAAAGAGCGTGAAACGGTGCATGCCATATCCGAAAATTAGCCGCGCCGAATCCTACACTTTTGAGAAATTCATCATCGAGTGTAGCACCGTTCAGAAGCAATTTTATGACTTCTAGTTTGTGCTGATCGATAGAGCTCGCAAAAGTAGCTGGGGTCAATCCTAGGCAATTTTTTCTCTAATATGCACCATAACCGAGATATTACAGGTTAAAGTTGGGGCTCCAAGGTACCGACCCGGTGTAGGGAGCTCCAAAATGATTTCTGCGAACTGGGACTTTGGGGGATGGTAGGACATGCCTAGAGATGACCAAAACTGAGGTTAACTCATTTTACGATATTCGCCCAATTCCCAAGAATTGCAATTCTAGCTCGATTCTCTCGTGACAAGCGTGATATTTTTCCACCGCTTCCTTCCTCACTATTATCGTTGCACACTTACTAACGTTTATAGAACTTCGTTGAAACATATGCGAAATGGAACGAAAATTAAACAAGGACTAGAGCAAGAACAAATATGATAAGAGTGACGAAAACCATATTTGGAACTCCAACGACTTACCTCTAATTCGCCGAAGAGTGAGCCAGCAGAGAGCACGTTCAGTGGGATTGTTGCGTCGAGACCCTTAAAAAGTGAACAATTGAATAATTTTTTTTAAATGTTGAGTGGAGTTAACACCCTTAAAAATAGGGATTCAGTTGGGATTTTCAGTCATTGATCTGCGCGAATGTGATGCTAGTAGCAAAATATGGTCAAAATGTTTATTGTACAATGATTCCTTGGTTCTCCGAGGATACTAGACTCTTTCCACTATTTTCTGTCATTGTTGACAAGTGAAACCGGCTCCGAGCGATATTCCGAAATCCCCGAACGACAATGTCTACACAATTCATAACACGAAATAATGCGTTGCGCACGTTTTGATGCTAAATATGTATAAATCGTCTCACACAGACTATTTCACTATTTTACACTAGTGAGTGCCTGTCGTTTCGAAAATAAGTAAAAAATTAACTTACATGAGTTCTTGATGGCAGATAGACCTCGACTTGTCCGGATAGAAGAAGGTACCAGAATCCAGTACGCTCGCCTTGCTCGAATACTAAATTATTGATATAATTAAACGATTCACAAAAAAAATATTTAAAGACCAAAGATACTGAGACAACTATCCTAAAAATAGCCAATGTAGTATCTATTTTATTGCAGGAATAAAGTGACGGGAGGGAACAGGGGGGACTGCCAGTAACAAGGGGGATGGAAAGAGAATGAAGAAGGAATAGGCAGATAGAGGGAGGAAGGGGATGAATGCATATGAATATAAGAGAGAGCGCATAAGCATCACATAACAATGGGCGGCTGTCGGGGATCGCAATACTACTCTCTTCATTCGACACGCTATCTCGTCAGTCGAGCCTGCGAGAGACTAGGACTGTCAGGGTGAAGAATCCGCATCTTCATTTCACGTAATATCTCACCGGCCTGAGTGACAAGATAGAACGCGCAATGAAGAGACGTATTGTATTCTTCATTCTGATGGCCCTGTGTTTCGAGCTAGAGAAGAGGAATGATCTGTTGAATTCCCGCGCAAGCAACGAAACCCCACTTGCAAAATTCACTTACTAACCGGACCCGCTAACCGTCAAACATAAATGAGTTTTGACGGCGGGAAACAACACGACCAAAACAACCGCCCAGGATTCTTCCCCTTTGTGTAGGGGAGGAACGCGAGTCGAATGCGCCGAATGGATGGAAATCAATTTTGAAGGCAGCTCGAAATTGGGGAGAAAAAGGAAGAATGGGAAAAAGGAATCGAACCATGCATACACTTTCCCACATGACGGAGTGCCTTTTTTCGCTATCGCTGCATTGGAAAGAGCAAATTGGTGTAGGGAGGGGGCTAGGCGGGAACTCACTCTCTTCATTTCGCACGATCTCTCACCGTCATAGAGGTGATAGATCACGTGAAATGGAGAGACGATCACACATATTTCTAACGCGAGAGCGAAGATTGGTGTCTGGAGGAGATGGATAGAGGAGGAAAAAATAAGAGGAAAAACAGAGTAGTGGGTAAGGGACTTCCGGCAGCGCTGACCACGCAGATACGTAAATGGAAGAAAAAATAAAGTAGATGACTCTCTCACTTTCCCATGCTCTCTCGCTTCTCTGACTCGCGGGAGATAAGGCGGACTGACGAGACGTAAATGGAAGACTCTCTAGATCCGCCGTGCCCTCTCGTCGGTCAGAGTGGGCAAGAGAGCAGGGTAAAGGGAGAGAATCAGACGAAAAGCTATAACTCAAGCGCTTCCGTTGTTTTAGCTCTATTCCTGCGCACTTCCTCATAGGGTGGAACCAATTTTAGAATAATGGATGTAATAAATAAGAAGTTCTCCTGTTAGTCCAGGAACATGCGCCCAACGGGAGAACAGTGTCAGTATTCATAGTGCCTGTTCGCAACAGACGCATAAAACAGGGGGACTGGGATAAAATATGGTTGTTCCTCTCTTTTTTTTGACGCGGCAGTAGCAGTGATGGGCTTTCCGGATGCGGGCGGAGTTTCTTACTTTTAGCAGCAAATTATTCACATTTTAGTCTAGTCAATTTTATAAAAAATCATGTAAAACATACGCGTGACGCCCTCCTGTAACTTGTCCGCGGAGCCGTTCGAGCCAGCTAGAAGACCGAACAACAGCGGTTCCGGAATGCTGAAACACTTAATTATATTTATCGGAGTAAGCTGTCACTCTAACCACACTCTCTCTCGCAACGTTTCAGTCACAAAAAAACGCAATAAGTGATTTAGAGCTGAAAACGTTTCATTGTTGGTTCAAAGCTGAAGCCTACCTTGAAAAACTAATGGAGACGAGATGTCGATATTGAAAAAATCGTACTTATCTAACCTGGACAGTTACCTCATTCGCCAGAATAGCTAAATTAAAGTGGAATACGTTTCATGGTGGGATCAAAACCTGTCTCTGCGATTTCAAACTAATCGTGGAGTGGTAAAACAACTGACTCTTTAAACGCGGCCAGTCGCCTCGTTTGACGCATTAACTAATTTGGAGCGAATGTGTTTCTTTCTGATTCAAAGTCTACAGTGAAAACTAATCGACGACATGCAGATCGACCAAAAAGTAAATGAAATCCTCGAAGCCGGGCTGTCACCTCATTAGACTTTCAATCGTAACGAAACAACTAGTCGTTTAATAGGGAAATCACCCATCGCTCTCCTCATTCCGCGCTGTCTCTCGTGAAGAAGGCGGTGCATTTCCCTATTAAACGACTAGTTGTTTCGTTACGATTGAAAGACTACACTAGGGATGGCAAAAATTGTCTGAGGAGACCGCACCGCGCGCGCGCCGCGAGACAAGAATGAGTCCGAGAATGGAATGATCGAGCGTTCTCGGACAACAAATTGTCTTTGAGAAAAATCGTTGAGACAACAAATTGTCTCAAACATTTTATCACTTTTTTCGAGTGGAAATCAGGTGCAAAAATAAGACAATTGCATAATATTACTTTAATATCGTTCTGAACATAGGAGTGGTTCCAGTACATTGGTCGTTTTCTTAAGTTTGAGACATGATAGAATGGAAAGAAACGAGAAGAGTATGCAAACTAGCAGTCCACGATACTCAATTGACCTCTGAGTCAATGAGCAGGGAGCAGCTTAGAGTGCTTGTGAGGTGTTGTGAATACCAGTGTGGTAAGGTGTGATAGGACGAGGGTACACAGCCTGTCAGAGTGGATCGAAAACGGCGGATGGTCATTCTCCCCCTTTCTTTTCCCTCCCTGTCATTTTGCCAGTTATTCTGCTTCTGGGTGGGTTGGCGGATAACAATGTGAAATGAGGAAGAGAAAAAATATTATACCACCAATGAAACATAGCTCGAATATCAATTTCATAAATTTTTGCATCAATTTTTCTGTTGATCAATTTATAAAACGAGTGAAACATAGCAGCAACCCCAAAATCGACTCTTTTTCGCTATAAATGGTCTATTAACTCCACGGAGAAAAATGACAAAAATATGGCACCTACGCAGAACATTGCCCAAACCCTTCCCACAGAGGGTGACGTTGAGTTTGCATTATATTTTTGCCTCATTCGCTTGCAGCATGCGAGAATGCATGCTAAACTAAGCGAAAAGTGCGAAAAACGGCTGTTTTGGCTATAAATGGTCTATTAACTCCACGGAGAAAAATGCCAAAAATATGGCACCTACGCAGAACATTGCCCAAACCCTTCCCACAGAGGGTGACGTTGAGTTTGCATTATATTTTTGCCTCATTCGCTTGTAGCATGCGAGAATGCATGCTAAACTAAGCGAAAAGTGCGAAAAACGGCTGTTTTGGCTATAAATGGTCTATTAACTCCACGGAGAAAAATGCCAAAAATATGGCACCTACGCAGAACATTGCCCAAACCCTTCCCACAGAGGGTGACGTTGAGTTTGCTATTTATTTTTGCCCCATTTGCTTGCAGCATGAACAAACGTTCGAAAAACACCGTCATTTTCCATCATTTCACGCCGCTTTTCTCTCTCGCGCGGGGTAAAATGAGGCGATCTCGCTCTCCCCTCATTAGAATACGTCCGCCGCGACGAACAAAGGAATTCATCCACTCTGACAGGCTGTGGGGTATGAATTATTACAAGTTTATTACGACAATAATGAATGAGGGGAAAGGGGGGAAGGGGAATGGAGGGATGGATGAGGGTGTTCCTCTAGGATGGATGGGAATGGACTGCACGTCGTCCTTGGATGAGATCCTGGGGATCTATGGATGGAAAGGGACTTGGCCCTTGATGATAGTGACTCGCTCTTGGGCGAGGGGCGTCTCAGTGGATGATTCCGTGGTGGAATGAGGTGGTATGAGAGCGCGAGGCGAGGGGAGGGAAAATCCCAAAATTAGAGCGCGCACATGGTGTACGGTAGGAGTCGTGGTGAGAGTGCACAGACCCTGATGGTGTTTGAATTCTGGCATGATGCCAAGTGTAAATATTGGACATGTGTGATTTTGGTAGAAATCATTATTTAAATGATTATTTGGTGTATTGATTGATGGTTGGGTTTCGAATTATGATGTAATTCGGTATTTGGGACAGGGGAAAAGGTAGCAATTTGTGAAAGTTGCTACACTCCCGCCTGAGGGATGAAATTAAATGATGATGAAAATGAGTGGACGTGAAATTCACAGTGGTGAAGTATGGATGGGTACTGTTGATTTTGGATGATGATGGTGAAGAGGAGAATTTGACGGACGACTATGGAGGAGACAATAGAAATGGGGAGGCAATAATTACAATAGTGCGATTGCAGTCTCGGCTACAGAAAAATTGTAGTAGAGCGATCTTCGAAATAATGAAATCGAGTGTGATCGATTGATTGACGATGAAATTGATGGATAGATTGAATGAACTAATTGAAATTTCATTGTAAAATCACAATGGAATCCTCCGGGGAGAGGAGACAGAAAGTGAGTGGTAAGATGAATTGATGAGGAAATGCCTGTGATTGGCAACCACTGAGTGGATGGATGGTACGGTGTCGTTAAACTCTACTAGAATGGTATGGAGAGAAACTTGCTGTTTCTGCCATGGATGGGGATGATTGATAAGCTATCGCCGCCACATGATTTACCACCGCTCTAGGGGAGTACAGTAAATCATGAGGGAAACGTGTGAACCAGTGATTGGCAACTACTAAATGGATTGCGCGGTGTCGGTAGGCCAAATGAGGCATCTACCAGTGCTTGGCAACCACTAGCTTGTAGTGCACGGTGTCGGTACACAATGAAGGGTGGAATGATGGAAATGGACAGCACGTCGTCCAGGGATGAGATCATGGAGATCTATGAATGGGTACTACAGTGGTAGTAGGGTCGGAGAGAACGACACGTTTTCCATGAAAGGTAGAATGACTCAGTGGTTGGGAATGATGAAATGACGTGTTTATGACACGTTTGAAGGATTGATGAAATTGCATGAAATGGTGATGGTACTGCTACGATTGGATATGTAATGAATTGATCATTTCTTGGGGTGATGAAATTACGTGAAATAGCGTGTTTATGACACGATTGGAGTGAAGAATCGGGAGGAAATCCGAGTGATTTGCCTCGATTTTGGATGAATTGGATGGTTGTGGACGGCACGTTGTCCTTGGATGGTTGAATATCTCAGGGGCGGGGAATGATGAAATGATGGGAAATTACGTGTTTATGACACGATTGGAGTGAAGAAATGGGCGGAAAACCGAATGTTTTGCCTCGATTCTGGATGAATTGGATGGATCACTGCTGGGAGTGATGAAACGAAGTGAAATGGCGTGTTTATGACACGATTGGAGTGACGAAACGGGAGGAAAATCGAGTGATTTGCCTCGATTCTGGATGACTTGGGTGGTTCACTGCTCGGAGTGATGAAATGAAGTGAAATGGGTTGCTGCCACGCGGGACTGGATGAGTTCTTGAGTTGGAAGATGCACCATATGCAAACTAGCAGTCCACGATACTCAATTGACCTCTGAGTCAATGAGCAGGGAGCAGCTTAGAGTGCTTGTGAGGTGTTGTGAATACCAGTGTGGTAAGGTGTGATAGGACGAGGGTATGAATTATTACAAGTTTATTACGACAATAATGAATGAGGGGAAAGGGGGGAAGGGGAATGGAGGGATGGATGAGGGTGTTCCTCTAGGATGGATGGGAATGGACTGCACGTCGTCCTTGGATGAGATCCTGGGGATCTATGGATGGAAAGGGACTTGGCCCTTGATGATAGTGACTCGCTCTTGGGCGAGGGGCGTCTCAGTGGATGATTCCGTGGTGGAATGAGGTGGTATGAGAGCGCGAGGCGAGGGGAGGGAAAATCCCAAAATTAGAGCGCGCACATGGTGTACGGTAGGAGTCGTGGTGAGAGTGCACAGACCCTGATGGTGTTTGAATTCTGGCATGATGCCAAGTGTAAATATTGGACATGTGTGATTTTGGTAGAAATCATTATTTAAATGATTATTTGGTGTATTGATTGATGGTTGGGTTTCGAATTATGATGTAATTCGGTATTTGGGACAGGGGAAAAGGTAGCAATTTGTGAAAGTTGCTACAAAGAGACAGGGTTAGATAGTGGTCTCAAACGTGAACTACTATTCAGAATGAATCTAAAAAGATATATATTAGTTTTTATAAACTCTATGCGAGTAAGCCAATCAACAAATCGCATAAAAAATGCAAAACGACACTCAATGAAAGTCAAAAGGTATTCATTTCAAACGGCATCACCTTATTATTCATAATATAATACAATTTTTTGCAAAAATATATTTTTAACCACCTTTTTATCTCCATTTTGAAGTTGGGACAACAAATTGTCTCAGACAATTTGTTGTCCGAACTTTGAGACAATTCATTGTCTGAGACAACGACCGGTCCGAAAAGTTCGGAATGAAATTGTCTGAGACAACGCAATGGACAATTTTTGCCATCACCTCATTCGACACCTCATTCGCCACAATAACATCTTTAGAGTGGAATATGTTTCATGGTGGGGTCAAAGCTCCATTATACGCGGTAAAATTAATAGGAGTAGAACTTATCGCGCAAATAAAAAAACTGACTCTTTGAACCCGGGCAGTCGCCTCATTCGTCGCATTAGGACGTCGGTAGCGGGGCTTATTGAGGGTCGAAGAGCCTGATATGTGTACCGGACTCGTTTCATGTTGCCCAAACTCTGGACAACTATGACCATTGGGTTCTGAAACAAACGCGTCCCCTGCTGGGATGATTGCCGCTTCAAAACCGATTATTATCTCATTTCTCTGACTTACGAGAGATCAGGGGAAATGAAGAGACTTGAAAATGCTCTTTTAGCCAGACGTCAACGATCAGTGGTGAAACATCATGATTTGCCCGTCGAAAACTACACTCGATTTTCCAGACAATAAAGAGAGAAACGTACCATTCCAACAGCGGCGTACAATTGTTACAGATTCAAACGGCAAATGGTCGCTAACCCTAGCTTGCTCGTCTTGCAAAACAGTGTGATGTCCCGAACTAATATAATCAATTCCTAGAGGAAAGTCAGCAGCTGTGGATATTTGCCAAGACTATTACTCGACATTTGCTGATGAATTTGGCATGTTGGAATTGGTTAAGTATCCGTGCTAATCATAATTAGTTTTTGGTCATACTCTAACATTATCAAGTAGACTCAAGTTACAATTTCAAGTCACTCGAACTCACTCCCGCCTGCGGCACGCCTCTCTGCTGCTGCTGAAGTTGTTGCTGCTGGCTCCAGAAGGCGTCGCTGTTTGCTGTGGGGTGCTGCAGCTGCTGCAGGTGATGTTTCTTTTATCTTGAAACCAGTAATTCCGGATCCCAATACCATTCCCGAACCAGAACCAGAACCAAGTATGGAACCAGGAAAACCTGTAGGCGCTGCTGCTGCTGATAGTGCTGCTGGTGAATCTGCTGCTGCAGCTGCTGTTGCTGTTGCTGCAGAAGTTGCTGCTCCGATGGTTGCTGCTGCAGCAACAGCTGTGGATCGAAGCGGACGCCTGAGCGAAACGTAAAGTTACGCCGAACGATTTTACTGCCGTCGTCGATTCACGAATGTGACTTTTGCAAATCGAATTGGACATTGGACGCTAAGAGGTCTCTAATTGTCACTAATTATGGACAAAGTATTGGACAATAGAGTTGTTGTCAGGATCAAATTGGGATATGTTTCACTGAAACAACAAGAGCATTCTGCTACTAGAAAACGCAATGGTGCTTCATTGGTGTTTGAACAAATAAAAAACCAGATAAATTGAGGAAACAACCGTACTCCGATCGGGGTTGTGCAGTGCGCAGTGCGGTTGTTGCTGTTGCTGCTGGAAGGCCGCGGTGCGGTGTTGCGGCTGCTGCTGTTGGTGAGGGTTGTGGTGATCTGCAAGTTGGATCATTCTCTTCAGGTAAAACGAATAGAATCCACCAGGACATTTGACGATCAGCCGAAAAAATCTTCGCCAAGTATGAGCCTAGATATTGTAAAAGCGGTACCACTACCCGAACACCAGCCAGAATCGAACCCTACCACCCTCCCTTCACCTACGGATCCATTCGATCGATGGGGGATGGTGGTCGATCTCACTATGATTTTGTACTAGGCCCAGACCTTGACCCAGACTCCGACCCATACTAGAACCTAATTTCGTACCTGCGAATCCATTCGCTCGATGGTGATGGTGGTCGGGCGGGTCGGCGAACCGCACGAACGGCTCGCTCATGTGGCCGTTGCCCTGAAGTATTCGATTTATTTAGCAAAAAAAAATTGAAAAAATAATGACATTGAGTCAGAATGCGGTATGTTTCAGCGAATCTATAATTGGTTGTACAAGAACTGTAAGTGATTTTTGCTGCTCTTAGGTTGGAAAAAAATATCATGAAATTCGAATCGCTTGCGACGAAGTTTGCGAGCGGCGGAAAGCACCGAAGGAATCAAAGGCCTATGATTTACTGGCTGTATTTATCTCCCCCTCTCTCGTCATACTCACTCACTCTGAGAGCTATATACATGTCAGTAAGCAATAACGGCGGCTTGTGAGCGAGAAATTAGCCATGTCAGCATGAGAGGAGGGAACGCCGGCATGTTTTCATGCTGGAAAGAGCTCGCTTTAACCCTCTCTTTTCACTTCGCTATTGTGCTCTTCTCTGAAGAGAACCGAAGAGCAAAAATGAGTCAAAACGCGAAAATACAAAGAGGAGAAATTTTACCTGCTGGAAGGATCGCTCCATGGCAATTCACTGCTCTCCCCTGCAAAATTTAAGATTTGTGAATTCAACATTTTTGGAAAGGAACTCTTGGTTTTGGGACAGGTCAAAAGCGTGGAAGGAAACTCATGTAAGAAAGATAATTGGCGGTGTGAAGATTGAATGAAAAGATGATTGTAGCTGATTCAGCGAGATAGTGTGCGATATGGAGTGAGCCCGACTATCGGTTCCGGGCGGCCTCTAGTAAACGCTCAATTCGGGGAGCACTACTGACGCGTCCTTCCGCCAGATTAACTCTTCACAATGATGGGAAAGAGGAGAGGGTAATGTATTCTGTTGCAAGCCCACTCTTCGGAACAATTGTTTGACTCCAACGAGCAAAGTCTCGATTGTTTCGTATGCTTTTTTGAGATAGATATACCAAGTCACTAGAGTTTCGGCGATAACTAAGAGAAGAGGTTTAAAGTAAGTGGGTAAATAAATGAATTATTTTTAATTGCATTAGAAACAAACACTTACTCATTCTCTGATGCGTGCTTACAATTACTCATGTTGTTGATGTTTCTTCTCCCCTCTTTTTCCCAAGTCTCGGCGATGCTGAAATAGCCCATTGTTGCGTGTGCCACTCTCTTTCTCGACGAGTGTAGCGATAAATCTCTCGCGAGTAAAACAGCCGCCGCAAACGCGGCGCATGAATCGCGAATTAGCCTGCTGTCAAAAAACGAATGTGCGAATGTGTTTTCACGCGCGCGCGAAATGGCGTTGTTTTCTGCTGCGAAAATCGCGCAAGAGCTGCTCGTAAAATTAGACATCCCGAAGAGAGTCAAACATCGATTATAGACGAAAAAAAGAAGGAAAGAAGAAGGAAGAGGAGGAGGAGGAAGGGTGAAGGAGGGAGAAGGGTTGGCAGAGAGAAGAGGGTAGGAGAGGGAGAAGAGAAGGGTTTCCAATGCTGCTGGCGGGAAAGAGGTCTCATGAGAGATTCATAAGAAAAATGGGGGAAGAGGAGGGAAAGCAAAGGCGAAATTGGAAAGGGAAGAGAAAGAGAAGCGCAGAATGAGAGACGTTTTTGCGCCGGGGAGGCAGGCAGGGGCATTTCCCGCATAATTAGTTTCCCCTTTCGATTTCGTGTGAAATTGCGCTTGGAGTCGTGCCATTCTTGGTAGACACTCATTTCTAATTCAGAGAATACATCTGACCAAACATGAAAAAGAAGGGTGATTACTCAGACCGAGCCTTCCATTCATCTTCCCTGACAAAGATAGGAGGTTTCCTTTTCCGGGATATAAGAGTCGAGAAAAAAACGTGTATGATCTGCACATGTTTCCCAACCCGGATAATTAGCCTACTAGTGGAATGCCGGGTCGGGGTTCTGTGGAAATAGGAAAGCCAATATTCGTGATGTCAGCATGACATTGATTGCGCGACTCATTTGTGTACCTAACCGTTCCGGTGTAGCCTTCCCGAAATTCCCCCAAGTCTCTCGCCTATCTTACCTACGGGGGAGCGCGCAAAGCAAGGAGATCATCAAGCCTCTCGATAGTCAGAAAAGCGAGAGAGCATGGGAAAGTGAGAGAGACAGACATCTCTAAGGAGGCAACATCGCTCATCTTCCTGACCTTTCGTCTGCAGAAAGAGCCTGTCCTTTCCCTCCCGAGATTTCCCACGCCATCTCCGGAAATCTCCTCCTTCTTCTGCAGTCTAAAACGATTTTCTGACGTCTCTCCAGGGGGAAAACATCAAGCAATAGCATGACAAAAGTTGGCACAGGATCCTCGAGTGCTCGAATATTTTTGGCAAGTCGATGAAATATTTTTTTTGCTAAGATTTTGCAGCTTGTGGTTTAGGTTGTGCATATATTTTTAGCCTTCATCTCCCCTCACAATGGAGATGAAGGCTAAAAAGTACTGAAGAGTACTGAACCGAAGAGTGCTTCATCTCAAAACACATGTAGGCCTCGAGTTTCCGACCACGAATTACTCGCGTGAAAGACGAATTTTCAGCATTTCAGCATTTTTATCTTGATAATTCGGTCTGTAGAGTTCTGTAATGTCCGGTTTTAAGTCGATACACCCCTGTAAAACATCTCCGGATTACAGTTCTCCCAGTTTCCTTTCAGCTTCTTTTCACGTCAGGAAACACCGCCCCGGGGCGCGTTTCCCGACGTTCCCCTTTTGTTTTGCGAAAGGATTACTCAGCACCTCAGCTCGTGTGGAAAGCACAGAGGAGACGGGAACAGAAACCGCCACTAATCTCTTCGCTTCCCATACCATTTCGTCGGTCAGAGTGCTTCAACAGAAACCGTGACTTCTTCGAGAGGAGCTGCTTCGGGACTGTTTGAGCTTAGGGACTGTTGCTTCAGAAGTGGACGTCGACTGAATACTACGAAGACCAACGTAAGGCCGAATCACCCTAGGACAACAAAGATGAACGGGATCCGATGAGAACTATTTCTGGAGCACAGTGCAAATAGTTGGATTTGGCTAACACCTGAAGGTTGTCTGCATAATGACTCCGCAATACCCTTGGCGGCCTTTACAACGAAAATTTGGAGTAATTTTCACTTTTTTTCATTTTTTAGGAAAACAATGATTGGCGGAATCCGACGACGACTATTTCTGGAACTGGCCAAATAGGAGGGGATAACATTGTCTGCAGAATGACTCGTCGTTCATCTCGAGTGGTCTGAGTTTACAGCTTCAGAAGAAATACTGCGCCGCTGAATTGAATTTTGAACACTTCAGAATATTTATTGGGAAATATGACTAGAGAAGCCACCGAGACATAGACACAATTTTTGTGCATGCATCATATATTATAAATGGCAAATATATTATAGAAACTCCGGGTCTGATGAAGACATACAGAGGTACACAGGCTTTTTATGACACACTATCTGGTAGCAATATCATGGTAGTAATTCCGCAGGCCAGACATGGTTATGATGCTGTTCATACAGGGAAACGAGCATATCGCAAGAATGAATGGGTCAGGGAGAGAATGACTTTTTTGCGCCAATAGCGTGCCGAACAGTCACCTACCTCTCTCACTATACCATTTTCTCTTGTCGGCCATAGTGGCGAGAGAGGCCTGCCGGTCTACAGTCTCTCTCTCTAGCATGAAATCGAAAGAGTGGGCCGAGGGCAGTTTTGCGCGAGTGAACACTAGAGACAGCTTGTAATCGAGAGACGGTAGGGCGCCTCTGCACAAGAGTACTCGAGCAAGGGGGCAAACGCTCAAGGGGGATGATGCCATATATTGCTTGGCCACTAGGCAGACCCGAAGGTAAGCAGTAAGTTGCGCGCGCTTTATTCTCAATTATTCTTCTTTGAAAAACAGAATGACATTCGCCTTTGAAACTCACATAATTTCTCACTTTATCGCTTGCTCAATTTTCGCCGTGAATATTGGATGTCATGAATTATGAAGCGAAGCGTTTTTCACAGCACCATTTGTTGCATCGAGCATTTTCTGTCTGAAATGCACGTTTCCAAAGTCACGAATCTACGTTTAGTTGCGCACCGTTAACTCCACGAGTGATTCACTGTGACAGCCAGTCGACTGTTCCAAAGTATTCTCAGCGATGGTCCATTGTTCTCTCCGTCTCTCCATTTCCCGCACTATCTCACCGGTCAGAGTGACTAGAGAGCATGCGAAATGAAGTGACCCTGTTCTCGTGAAGTTTTCTCACACTCCGGGATAAACCACCTCTTGGTTACCGTTCGGATCCTCTCTGAATGACCACCACCTTGACGTTCTTTGTCTTTGTAGAGGAGGGTGCTGATCCCCCTCTCCCTCTTCCCCGTCTCTCTCTCTCCCTTCCTCACTCGTCGATCGCTAGACGAGAAGCTCAAATAGGGAGAGGGTGCCCTATAAAAGTGCGGTCACTCCCCAGCAGCGAACATGTTGTCTGAAAGTGCAGTGGATTACTCACGTTTTCCAGATTTTGCTGCTTTTTTGCATACTATTCATCCTGCCCCATTGTATATATTTTTAGATCTTCTGTTTTGCGTAATCTGAAGAATATTTCAGATGAGGTCGGCACTGACATTGTTAGCTGTTTTTACATGCACAGTCGCCGTGAACATAATTACGCCCAGAGATGTGAGTGTTTTATTTTAAATTCTGAAATTGGTTTTAAAAAATCGCATTCAGGTCGTCGACAAAAGCGCCGCCGAAGCTGAGGTTACTCTATCAGATACAGACTTTGCATCATCATCCCTAGTCAGCGAAATCGATCTGAATCGGATAGGTGAGCATTATTCATTATTTTTTGTTGTGAGATTTCTCTTGGCTCTCATTCAGATGAGAAATATTAGATAATTAGATCTGAGCCTGTTTACGATGCTAAGAATCTGATTGAGGTATCAAAGTGAAGGACGACCCGACGCTCGGCAACTTGCAAGAGGGCGATATCGCCATGCCCTCAGTGAAGGTTAGTCATGATCTTTCGTACGTTAATTGTCCAAATGGATTAGTGAAACGGCCCCAGAGAAGCACATTTTCTATTCAGGATTTCGTGGACGCCAACAATAAGCTTGGAAGGAACGCGATCAGGCAACCGTACAGGTAAAATTATAGTTGATTCTTCAAATTTCCGTATTTCATTTATTCAGTTTTCCGATGTTTAATGTCAGAAATGTGAACAGTTAATTTATGTTACGACAAAAGAGAAGCAAAGACCAACTAAACATGAAAATAATGTAAGAAGAATATTCAGACGCTGGCCGAACGGTGAGATTCCGTACACGATGTCATCGCAGTACGGATCGTACGCGCGCAGTGTCATCGCTAAGGCAATGAAGGTCAGACCTCGTAATACATTCGAAAAAATAGAATAAACGGTGAAGGCGTATCAAAGTCAAGCGATTTCACAGTCGGAAGACGACACTAGGTGGGACCCACTGGTAAGGCCAGCTGTTAGCACACTCGAAACTGTCATTCTATTTCTAGTACGTGCCTCTCGGAAAATAGAACAATTCATTTGATTGAATTTTTGGTTATTGTTTAGCCAGATATCACAAAATATCTCAAAAGGCATTCGTCTCCTGTCATAAACTATCTCTGAAACATAGCCGTTCGAAATTCGGAAAATCAACATTTTTCACACACTGTTAAAGATCACTCGAATTTCTTGCCGGGTATGTTTCAGCTAGGGCTTATACATGGATAATAGTTGGATATTCGATATCGGTAAATTCTTTTTTTTTGCACTAATAAATATAAATAATCGCAGGAATACCACGACAAGACGTGCATTCGCTTCGTCGCAAGGGATCCTTCGAGACATCCGGTGAGCGTTTCTTTTTTCATATCTACTCATATCTCATACTCCTGATGAGCAGCTATTATTACACTGCAAGGCATGGTTCAGAGAATAAAATAATGTATTAATTTGGAAAATAATGTAGGACTACGTCTACATCCACCCGGATGATGGGTGCTACTCGCTTGTTGGAAAGACTGGAGGAAGGCAGCCGCTGTCGCTCGACTCGGGCTGCATCCAGGTTGCTCTTTGATCCCTGATCTTTGATCTCTGACTCTGATTCTGGAATAAGGACATAGATCTCCGCACATCGAGAGCCTGCGCACCACGCTCTTGTTTCGCTGAAACTCTCGTTTCCCCCGCGCGCGCTTGCGATGTTTGAAACGAGCGCAAAAACAGGAAATATCATGATGGCACATATCTCCCGAAGAAGGAGATCGCGAGTTTCTCGATTTCTTGCGCTCCCGAAGTGAGAGAGTGAGTAGATGGAGGAGATCGCGTCCATGGCAGGCAATCCCACCCCGTGTTCTATTTGCTCTGCTGGCTCAATGTGCTTTGTCTGCAGGAAAGGAGGCAAAGAAGCGCGCCTATGGGAGTAAATAAATACGGGGCTCATTGCACTGACCCATCGAGCCTATTGATAGGACGAAAACTTGATTGGAGGGGAGGGTCAGTTCAGGCGGGGAGGTGAATCACAAAGATGATTGTCGAATGATTCAACCAATTGCTGATGAAAAAAAACACCTGCGAAAAAGATGAAAAATCTCGACCACATTTCGAAACAACAAAGATAAATAAATGAATAGATAATAGCGCTAAATGAAGAAACGATATTATTTCCTTTTAGGTCGGCACAATCGTGCACGAATTGATGCACGCCGTCGGGTTCTTCCACGAACAGAGCAGGTAAATTCAATTCTACTTTATTATTCATTCTTTTCCACTTTGATCAGAGCATCATTTTTTCAATTATTCATTTGTGTTTCACAGCGGGTACATCTGCTTGTGCGTTGAGCTTTTTACAGTGCGTTGAGGTGTTTAAAACAAATCAAATCATATAATTGCAGATCCGACCGGGACGAGTTCATCGACATTGAATGGAGGAATGTGATGAACGGGGCGGATGATCAATTTGAGAAGTACAATCTGAATGTGATCGAGCATTTGAATGTCAGTTTTTTTCTTTTTCTCTCCGTTGGGGCCGAATAATAGAAGCAGTTCCCGTAATGTATGAAAAGAATGCGTTTTTGTGCTTCTCTTAGGTTTCATGGACGGTTCTTGAATGCTGCGAACGCTCGGGTTCAGTTGTCCGTTCATTGCCTACTCAAACAAAATCAATAATCTATCTCACATTCGATATTTGCAGTGTAATGATGAAAATTAGATAAAAAGAATATATGTTCTCTTTCGCCACTCTAACCTTTTTATGAACACATGAAAAAGACGCGTCTTTCGAAGCCACACTAGCCTCACTGGAAAAAACAGTTATTCCCAAAAGCGCCTTAATTATAGGGATACCTTCAGCTTTACCGAATACCTTCAGGAGCCCTACGACTACTCGTCCATCATGCACTACGGTCCCTATGCATTCTCGGGATCGGGCAAGAAAACGATATCGGCGAAGAGATCAGGATCGGAGAGGATGGGACAGCGGTGAGTGGGTTCGATATATCGCCTCTTCATTTTTCACAGTCTCTCTCTCTGCTCTGATGAAAATGATGGTAATGATTATCCGTGTTTCGTATTGAATGGACACTGCTAGAAACTGGCTTCGGTTGATTGGTTTTCTCGTATCCTACAGCACTCTATAATAACAAGAAGATTTAGTGTTTTGTTTATCAAGTATTTGACAATGCTCAACGCCTTCGATTTCAGAGTTGCCTTTTTGCGCACATTGAATTTCCGTCCGAATAGCGCTAAAAATGCAAAAGTAAATAAAGAAATGATTTCAGCGTTGCCTTCTCGCAAATCGACCTTCGCAAGATCAACAAGCTCTACAACTGCGGCGCTTCCACGGGCGGCGCAGGCACGAGCAACGTCGTAACGGGCAATTCGATCGAACAGAATCAGCGACAAGTAAGGAACCCGGCACCGCCTCCAGTTCAGCAGCCCCTACCGCCCGTCACTTACGCCCCCACGGTCTACAATAACAATAACAACAACAACAATTATGGCTATGTCAAGCCCGCGCACGCCAACGCAAATGTGTATCAGATCGGAAGCCAGTACGGCCAAAATAATAATAATAACAATAACTACGGATACGGTCAGAGACGCATGATCATTTATGGTTAAGTGATTAGGATTTGAATAATTAGTAATAATTAATGATGTTATGAGGTGCTTGTGTGCTTTCACTCTTATGTTCTTGCGGGTTGCTCAGTATATGTGACGATGAATAAACTCATGGTTTTTTTACGACGGCTTTGCACTCTTTGGTTCACATTGAATACGCACAAAGAGTGAGACTCTGCATGTTCATTGATCTCGCTTCGTCCAGAGTTCTGATCGCCACCACACAAAATATTTCAAAAACTCTTGTTATTGTTTGCTTTTGTGCAAAACAAATTCAACTCCTATTTGTGCTAAATTTTCACACAATGCTTCATCTATTTAGCACGTCACTTCCGCACACTGTTTTTATTTGAGATTCGGAGGAGATATTTGCTAATTGAACGAAATCTCGCTTAAAGAGTTGAGAAAGGATACTTAATACAATTCAAAAGAATATCAGTAAGAAAATAAACAAACTAAGGTAATTCAAACGCCACTCCCCCTCCATCAGGTCTCCCTTTCCTCCCTCAAGTGCAGGGACGATAACTGGCGTTGTCCCTTCTGGGCCATGTTCGGCAATTGTGAGAGCTACGAGGAGATCCGGAACGAGGCGTGTCGGTATGTCTTGATTAGAAATGACAATTGGACATACACCATTCTCCTCATTTTGCATACTCACTGGTGTGTCTGACCTGCGCGTTTCGAAATGAGAGACTAATATTGAGCAGCATCGAATAGTTTCTAATCGGTCAATGGAGCTATGTAGTGTGTAAACTGAAGTGACGGCGACTTCGTTAGAATGCGAAATCCTGATAGTATTCGTCTCAGACCAACGCTTAGTGTATGAGTGTCCAATTATGTTTTTTATACTACCGTGGAGTCAATTATTGTCCAAATACATTCCATCGTGCTCATATCGATCACTTGAAACGTATTCCATCAATTGCAGGTTATCCTGCAGGAACTGCGATGGCCATTCGGTATCCGCTACTAGCACTCACGAAAGAGGAGGAGAGATCGACAACGACATCTTAGAAAGAATGAGAAGGGTGCGAGAGCAACCAGCAATAGGGCTGCGCATCGCTTAGGATACGAAATAGAGGATGAAATGAAGGAGTTTCCTGTATTTGGAACTCTAGACTCGCAAACACCTTGTCATCATTGCCAGGCTCAACTTCCTATTACGTCGTAACTTGTTTATTGTTGCACAGTTAATAAATCAGACCATGTAGCTTCACTAAGAATCAATGAAGCCGACTTGATTGCAGCCGAATCAATATTTACAAAGCAAATGATTTTTTAAAAGCGAGAGTCGTCTCTTCGTCTCACACTCTCTCTCTAATCGGTCAGAGAGACGAGAGAGTGCGTGAAATGAAGAGACGGTGGGATGGTTAGAACCCGCAAGTGGCCAATTCCTTGATCGATTCTCGCTTCGCTTCCTCCATCTGTTCGCACTCGGTTTCGACCAATGAGGAGGGACGGGCGAGCACCTGGCATTATTATAATTTATAAACAGATAGCAAAGTGTTAATACGTTTTTTCGCAATCAGTAAGTACTTCAGCTTATTTAGACCTTGAAGATTGTTAACGTTAGATTTTTTCGTTAGATTAAACGTTAGATTAACGTTAGATTTTTTCGCAATTTGATACCTTTTTTTAAGTAAGGAAAGGAATAGAATGCGATGGTATTCATATCTCATTAACTACAGCAGAAACGTAAGCGACATACCTCTACGGACGATCGCAGCTCAGCCACCGAAGGGTCGCGCGACATGCCGGACTCGATGCGCTCTGCAATAATGCTGTGAAGGTGTTAAGGACCAAAGATCAAAGATCACTGACCATCGACGGTCGTGATCGTGTTGTTGAACTGGCTCATCATCACGCTGCCCCTCCTGCTGGAGCACGCGGACGGTGCCTCGGCGTCGTTTATGGTGAAGGTGGGCTGCGAAAAAAAAAGAAGTAATACATTATTCAATACTAATTATGGCCGAATTGCGTCACTTGAAAAGTTTTAGGTATCGATATGTTTCATGAGTGGTACGAAACAGATGTTCAAGCATCACAAATAATTATTCTTATACATTTTTTATTACTAAAAAACTCTCACATTCTGCATAGCAGAGCATCGCAAAGCGTCATCAGAAAGCGTGAAAGCGTCAAATACAATATCTTCTTTGGGGTTTATCAAAATAATTCACTCACATTCTGCATAACAGAGCCCCTCCTCGACGTCCACACCTTAATGACGTCCAGGGTGGACATTCGACGGGTTTCCTCTCTGAAAATTTGAAAATATCTCCATCCGAGAAATACAAATCTGCACTTGAGAATATTGAGTTCATGGTCTCATTACGTGTGTTAGCGAACATGCTTTTTAGAGTAACAACATAAACATACGGTTTCACCGGCACCAGCTTGCTCCTGCTCTCGACTCTAGTCAAATATGCCGAACTGGCCTGCGGAACCATGCGAACCATCGAGACGGATGAGGAGAGTCTGACGTAAGAACTGCTCATCGCTAGAACAATCAATGGAGCCTCATTATGCCAAGTAATCGGGATAGTTTGACTGTGAGCACAAAAGTGAGAGATAATTGCTGCTGCCACAATCGAAAGATAACGGCAGACGACGGGAACAGCAATAAAAGATAATGAGTACTTGACATCCTTCAACGTCGATCCCTCCGGCGCCACATCCATGTGGGCCATGGACGCCGTCGGTTCCCACTCAGAATCCCAGAATTGATCCCGCTTGAGCTCGGGAGTACGACCGTAGCCTTCGTCGACGATTTTGAGGCCCATCTCAAAGATAAGCATGAGTAGGACGGAGTAATACCGCTTCTGTTATTTTCTCATCAGGACTGAGTGCAGTGGGTCCACGATTTTTAGACCCATCGAAACATGATTATCGATTTTCAGCGCATTCAGAGCCGAGAAAAAGTGAGTTTCACTGAATTGATTTAGTTTGCACTGATCTTTGCTTTCAATTCCGATTCCGAATCGTTGTCAGCAAAAACGCAAGTTGCACAAAGTTCAACGAAATACGAAAAAGGCTTCTATTAATTTCTATCTGCCAATGAGAACGTTGAGAGAGAGTGAACGAGATGAAGAGACGGTCATCTCCATTTCTATCTCACCGCCAGATTCCTGTCCACAAGCATGTTCGTCTCAAAGTCGTCGTCATCCTCGCCCCACGGATTGAGCAGCTGCTCGCCGACCTGAAATTAATTCAATAACATTTATTGGTCAATATGGAATTAATTTGCCATGTTTATGAGAGGCTTACTTTAAAAAATAATAATTGAAAGTGCTCACTTTGAGCCAGCCCATGTAGAGGATGAACTGGATCGACGTCATGAAGGGGAAGACGAGATCGATCTGGAAAAAAGAGTTGAAGAGTAAATTACAGTTGTTGTCGCTAGCTCTCAGACTTGTAACTTTTGCAATAAAATCATCATAAACGATTCAAATGGCTCTTATTGAGTCTCTTAGGCCATTTGCCCAAGTGAGAGTATACGATTCAGAAGCGCTGATCAATGCACACGATGTCCAGTCATCGAAGAGTGTCACCTTCTCTCCGGTGAACTGTCTCGCAAAGACACACACGAAGAAGTACGCGTGCACGAGCAGACAGACGATGGTGGGGTAAATGAGAGGGAGAGGGACCTGAGCAAAGAATAGTGCTATCAAATGCCATGAGGTGATGCTAAGAAATGCAATGCAAACGAAATAATATGTTCTCTTGAATTGAATTGGCATAGAAATGAAATAAAATATTTAAAATAACTGAGCTGACCCAATCATAATTACACAGCCACGCAATGTCCGTGCGGAACTGTTTGATCTCCTGGAATTTATCATTTAGAAGATTCCTGTGAGTTTCAGCCTACTATAGTGAAAACTAAATACCCTGTCAATCAGCCCATCTGTGAATCTTTAGAATACGATGATTGGAACAAACCTGGGACAGGAACTCCGTATAGTAGTCGCTCTCGATGTATCCCTCCCTTCTCGCATTGTACGCTGTGGCTAGTGCCCACTGGATCGGCAGCCAGTATTTACTGTAGTGTAAATTATCATTTATATTTTATTTGAAATCGGCCGAATTTCTGCACGATGTGAGTGTCGAGGAACCATCTCATATTTATTTAGTTGTTTAAATTGCAAGTGTACACAATTTAAGAGAACTTAAAGCCACAGTGAAGCATACCTGAACCGGTACTGAATCTCATCGAAGCGCTCCTTTTCATGCTCCGTCATGAATCCTGGAATCAAATTCAGGATATTCATTTCCTTTTGTTCAAATAATATGGCGCATCAGTCGAGACGACTACAGAAAACAACGGGAATGATCTTGAACTGACACTTTCTCACGAATTTTCGGATTATAGCAAAAACTGGCAAAAATGTGTCAAGAAAGGATACTAAAAAAGCTTGCCCACCCGCAGCCACGACCGTATCCAGCGTTGGGAAGCGCTTCCTTGCACGCATGCTCAAATCACGGAACACGAGCACCTGAATTTATCTATAGTTTTTGCCACCCAACCCCCCCTCCACCAAGATGTAACAATAAAAGGCTGAAAAGGAGTTGGAAAGAGATCATTTCAAGAAAAGTAACCTGATTAATCTGCACGAATCGGATGATTCCTCGTCGGAAGTAGATCGCCCTGGGCGTGGTGCCTCGAACGTACACGGAAGTGAGGAGGGCGATGCTGAATTGGATGTGACCCGAACTTCGTTTCTAATTTCCTTCGTTGCTGATTCTGATTTTGGAATAGTAAACATTCCGGTTGATTGGAAATTTTCGAAAGAATATTTCGCATTCGTGCACTGAATGGACTGACTTGTCCATGAATCCGATAATCCGGTAGATTGTGTAGAATCGATTGAGGATCGCAGTGACGAAGAATCCTGAATATTTTAGTATCCGAAATTAGTTTTTCGGTCCTCTCGGAGTCGGAAATACTGGCAGCGAAACGAGAGAATTGCTAACGAACGGAGAGAGACAGACCATCAATCAGGAAAAATAACCTAAAATCAGGTCCATCGGAATGTAGGAGAGCCGCGAGTTGAAGTATTTCGAGACCGCAGTGAAGATTCTGAAACAACTTTCTGTTCGACATTATGAGTGCTACGGTTGAATTTCTCTGTCATAACATAGTCAACGCTGTGTCTTCTTTATTAATGTCTCTTCTTTATGCGACTAAAAATATGTGTCCCAGACTTGATCAAAAGATCCTACCACAAGAAGGGAACAAAGGCTACGTTTTGTTCTGCTTATTTTGAGTGAAGTTCGCCAAACCAACTTGAAAGACAGACTCGGTTTAGATATTCAGTTGAGTTTCATTGTCAACTCAAATTCATGGAATATGTATTATTTTCAATAGCATTCACTTGGCTATTTCAAAAAGAAAAACCAACTCTTTCTGTCCATCCGTTAGCAGCAATCGATAGATGGTCGACATTATGCAGTACAGCAACAACCAGACGCCGTATTGGATGTAGACCGCATGAAAAGAAGATTATAAATAGGGATGCAGATCAGGAAAAGGTTGGCTTGTCGCAGCCAGAATTCTCAGCGCAGCGTCCCCCCCCCCTAGAAAATGAACCCATCAAAAATGCGGTTGTGTAACGGACGAACTTCAACATTTTCTGCTATACAACAATGTTTCCTACTCGAGGAAACTTTAGTGATGAAGCTGCCTGGGCTCAACTTCGAACTCACTTTCCATATCGATCCCTTCCACCGGCACAGCATCCTGATGAGTGTCCATGGATGCGAAGTTGACACTTCGAGGTTGTACGAGATCGTCATCGCTCGAGTGACTAAGGCTACGGGCTGAGAGATCGATCTCGGGTGGCCAGAATCGATTGATAGTGGCACTGGAAGGAGAAGTTCGTCGCAACTCTCACGAAAATAGAACACATGTGATGTTCTCTAAAATTGCGTGTAATATCGTTCAACCGATCGACTAATGGCAATCGGTTCGATCTCAGTTTCGATTGAGATACACTAGAAAAATAGTTTCGCTAAATACCGTGCAGAAAACTGAGAAAGACAAATAATTTGTTGACTGTCAATGGCGTCGCCAACTAGTTAACTCGGAAAACTAAATGGGAACCAGAAAATACGAACATCGGAAGAACCAGCGGCGAACTCTACCAGTGAGTGAATCAGCGCTTTATTACGTTTGATCTCGCACACTCAATAAATTATGCGTAGGCAGGCGACATTGAGCCGGATTACAATGGGGGAGAAGAGCAGGAGAGGAAAGGCAGAGAAGAAAGACAGAGAACCGATAGGCTTCCTTCTTGGTCAAATTGGTGAATACGTTGCTGAAAGTGAAGAATGGACATCCGGAAAGTCCCGAAATACGGTAAAAAATAGATGACCTGTAAGTATAAACGTTTAAAAATAACGAATAATGGGGGAAGAGCGGGAGAGGAAAGGCAGGAAACCGAAATTGTTATCGGAAGAGGCGGCTTCCTGGTCGATTATCAAAAAAATAAAAATGGATAGTATAACAAAAATGTATTGTCTTTGTTGTCCCTGAAAGGAGTCTCTATTTATGTACTGTGAATTCAATAATTTCAAGCAGATTTATACGCGATTCAATCAACGTCACAACAAAATGGTCAAAGAAAACACGATACGCTAGGCGACTGAGAGTGAGGATTCCCCATTTTCGAAAAGGCGACACCCGTGTGTGGCGACTCGTCACTGTGGAATAAATCAAGAATTACAAGCAACCGTCTCTTCCCTTCGCAAAAATGAGGAGACGATAACCCTTATTTTTTATATACTGTGGAATAGGAGCATACAATGGCATGCGGAACTAGCCCGATACAATATAATATTTAAGGTAAGGAGAAGAAAGATCTCTCCGATTCCCAAAAATAAAGAGGAATAATCCTAGCGAGATAACCGGTGTGTTCCAGCAGTGATGATAATCGATTTCGTAAGTAGAGAATGCAGTGTTGGAGAGATCACGGGGATAAAGCTCGATTGCGAATTTCTGATTTTGATGCTGCAGCTCAAAACATGTCTTCCTCCTCTTCCGTTTGGATGAAGTATGTTGTCATTTGTCCTGGAATGAACGGTTTGGCAAAAGAAAAGGCCAGAATCTCTTCATCCATCATCCCTAGTATGGTTTTCAAATGAGGACGGGGCCAGCGCGATGCTTACCTTTGCCCTTCACTTTGATCTCTCCTCGGCACTCCAACTTGAACCCCTCCGATTCCAGAATCTTCGCCGTCTCCTCGGTTACCTTACAATGATAGAGTATTATTGTCTTTCTGCCTTTATCTCCGTTCCATCGATTTCATTGCTCTATCTGATTTACAATGACTCGGTGAAGCATATTCAAACAAGATGAAATTCACAGCTCGCGCTGGCTTCATTATTTGATATTTTTCCGGACCAGCGGGACCAAGTGGCCCTAATGTCAGGAGCCCAATACCCACCAGAGTCTTGCCCGGCACTCTTCCTCTATCCATTCGCGACTTTTCTACCCCAGAAACCCCAGGCTCACATGAATCTTGCCCGGCACTCCTACACTGTCCATTCCCAACTTTCCGACCCCTTATGCAACAAACGTTTGAAAGTTGAAAAAAATCCAAAAATCCCTCACCTGTATCTTCCCAGGCACTCCCCCGCTGTCCATCCGCGACGCGACGTTCACCGAGTTGCCCCAGATGTCGTAGTGCGGCTTCTGAGCGCCGATCACGCCCGCGACGACGGGGCCCACGTTGATGCCTGAAATATTGATTTTTTTTTAGTAAATTGTATGTTCTCGTGTTAGAGTTTTGTAAGATTTGTAATTTTCAACGACAAGCACACAAGCAACAACTGCTGCGTTCGATAATATATATGGCGTGGTTGAAACATATTTTCTTTCTAATTTACTCCTGAGCAGGATACAAGTCGTTCAATATACTCCACTAACTTTTGAAATTCGTAAATAATTTGGAAGATTCTTTAATAATTTTCTCGCTTACAATTAGAAACGTAAAGAGGAACCATACCGATTATCAGGTTGAAATTATTGAAAGAGTGTTCGTCGCAACTCGAGCTAACCACCTATTTTCATTGCGATAGCGTTTCTTGCATGGTAGATGCAGGCCTTTTTGAGAGCCTTCAGTGATCTTAAATCGCACCTATTCTCAGATTGAAGTTGTTGAAGGAGTGCTCGTTGATCTCCTTGATCTTCCTCAGCAATCGCATCGAGAACCGCGCGATTTCGGTGACGTGCTTCACTCCTGAAAATGTATTTCGTCAAGATTGGCAAAACATCGTATTTCTGGATCTATCATCATGGTATATTCGTAGAATGAATGACAGCTAGAAAACGTAAATTAAATTATTTCGAGTAGAGAAAGGACGAATGGAACTTCTGAGTGTTGCAATTGTGCGCTAATATTCCAATTATAAAACGTATCCGATGCAATAGAATCTTTCATTTCCGTATTCCGATCCGTATTTCAGAGCGGATAATAAACGAGAAAAAAGAAAGAGTTCCACGAACGATTCTCACCTTCAACCTTTTCCCTCAATCCACTCGCTGCCATGTACGTCGTCGAGATGGTCTTGATCTTCTCGATTGTCGAGAACTCCGGATCGTCCAGGATCTGAAATTTTCGCCGTTTTGAAATGCGCTTTATCCCCATCTCATTTTCGGTAACCTTACAACGTCCAGCCTTCAGATACTTAGATTGACAGAAGGAGGGCTGGCGCGTGAGTCATGTAATGCCGTTCTCACAGCACCTATCATTGCAAGCCTGAAATGTATACCTGATCAAAGTCCGAAATGATCTCATTCAGCAGCCGCAAGCACTCGACACCCTCGTTGTTTCCGTCCAATTCAATGTAGAACTTGGAGAACTCGGTGATGGTGATAAAAGCGATGCAGGCATCCGGGCAGGCCTGGAAATCATTATCAATACGCACAAATATTTTTCAAATTTTTAGATTGGAAAAGGCGCCAAACAGCAGATTGTATACGCACAAATATTTTTCAAATTTTTAGATTGGAAAAGGCGCCAAACAGCAGATTGTTATGTTTCAGAGCGACATGTTATGCAGCAGTTGGCGAGACTTCACAATTTTACGGAGTGTTTTGAAGCAAAAAGAAGTGAGAGTAATGCAGTCTAGCCCACCTCGTTATAAAGGTCGTTCTTCACTCTATCTTCCATTATAGTCGTCGCTACATGCGAAGGTTCTCGAAACTAATTCTCCTAATTCTACACTGCGCTAGTTCTTCACGCGATTTGATGGAATCTTCTTCACATGGATCGCTTTTTTCACCCTTTTTTAAAGTCTCACCTCGTTATAAAGGTCGTTCTTCACTCTATCTTCCATGATCGTCGTCGCTACATGTGAAGGGAGTACGTTCTCGAGGACGGTTCGATTCTGCGCGTGCCTCCGCTGCATCTCTTGCTGCTCGTCGAGTGCCTAACAATATTCCACAGTTTCAATAAATGTTTAATGCATTTTATGGGAATTTCTGCGCATTTGATATATCTAGGTTAGGGCTGTCAAGGCCGTCAAGATGAGAAATACTATTTTCCTTTCTAGTGCATTCTCATCGGCGAAATGGTGATGAGCAAGTGACCGAAATGGATAGGTCCTATTTTTTAACTCTAATCGGATGAGTTTCAGAAAGCGCTTATGAGAGCAGTAAAATCCTCTGTTTTATTGCACTGTACTTTAATCTCACACATAAAATAGCAATGTTATACAATGGCATTCCCACCTGCAGTTTCCAGATGAAATCATATCGACAGATCAACTCGCTCCTCCTGCTCTGCATCACGGACAGAATCAGCGCGATGAGGAAGAAGATGGTGAAGTGCACCCGAAGATCGTCGATCAGGGACGTTTCTCTGAATTAATGGAAAGTTTGATATTTTTGTTCAAAACGAGAGTGTGGGAAAAATATCGTTCTCTGAATTGCCCCTTAGGCCTTCACTGCCCTTTGAAACATAACCAGTTGAAAGGTTTATTTCAGATCCGCGTTTATTCGAAAATACTCACTCGCAGAACATATTCAGTTGCGATGCTATGGCAATGGCCGATGTGTTTCTCGCCAGGTCCTCGGGTAGATTGCCCAGCCAGATGTGGAACTGCCTGCGAATAAGGCAAGTGTATTCCAGAGCTCAAGCGCTTCGTTGAAAAGAGTGGTAGATGTAAGGCAATCGGACCGTTGTCCATTGGAAAATATTGTCACCATTTTCAACCAACTAAAGACCAATTTCGAACCTGTGATTGAGTTGCGGATTGCGTGAGAACCAGAGCAGAGCAATCGCCACGGTAGACATCAACGACATGATGACCATCTAGAATGAATCATGATCTTCGAACCACCGCCGCCCCCGAATCATACAATAATACTATTAGTTCAGTAATTCATCATGCCGTCTGAGATAAGACATTGTGCGCTTTATGCATGGAATAATGAGGTGATATGCGTACCTTGGATATCGCCAGCAGCGATAGGAAGACGCATACAGCAATGAACAGGAGGAGGACGGCTTCGAAGAAGAGCTGGAATTAGTTTTATTATTATTATTATTATTATTATTATTATTATTATTATTATTATTATTATTATTATTATTATTATTTTAGGAGGAGCATTAGATGAATGGGTGAAACATATCCACAACATTTCTAACGATTGGAATGCACCAAACTAGGTGTGCACGTTTTTCGAACTCTAGTGTTTCAATAGATTCAAACCTCGATCTGGAAGTCGTCGACTGTCTGGCAGCTCGCCGGGAACAGCTCGGCTATTGCTCCGTTCGTCTTGAGAGTAGCGCACTCGAAGGAGCATGCGCCGAGTTCGAGTCGCTGCAATGAATGAAGCAATACTTTGAAACAGCACAACTTCATATTACTTTACCATTCTCATGGAACGATTGCGAGCTAATAGGGTTCTTGATAGAGTAATACCGACGTCTCTTCATTTTGCACACTCACTCCCCGCTCGGTCTACGTGAGAGAGAGAGAGAGAGTGTGTGTGAAATGAAGAGTCGGCGGTATCGAGCTCTAGTTCTTGTAACACTTTTGCAAATGAAATAAAAATTCACTCGCACGCCTCCAATGAGGAACGCGTTGAACAGACAGATGATGGACGACACGAGCAACAGTCGGAGAGGGCGGGAGAGACGGACGGTGGGGAAGGCATCGCGTTTGCGGGAGCGACGAGTCCGACGCGTTTCCTGAAATACATAATTATTTACCTTTTTCAAGATGCCACATTTGCTATCTAGCATGTTCATCATTTTTCAACCTCGGAAGCCGTATCGATAAACAAGCCGAATATCTCAATAATAACGGCTGTGGAACATAACAAAATAGTTATCTGGTTCTGATTTGTTTCTAGTTTCCTGTTTCGGTTTGGCGAGAGAGAGCGTGTGAAACGAAGAGACGGTTCATAGCTCTGAAAATAGGCAACCATCTCACCATCAGCGATCGAATCATCATCAACGCGAAGCATCCGAGCAGCGCCGAGGAGCCGACGAGCATGAAAGCGTAGAGGACGCGGGAGCTGAAAGGTGGGGTGACGGTTACTCAAAATATGGGAGCATGAATGAATTATTAAAAATATTTTCGTTTCCGACTCAAGATAACATTGAAGTTCAAGCCTACGACCGTAGTTGTAACAGCTGTGAAACACAACTTGTGACTTGTGAAAATTGTGAAAGTGTGAAAACTCCACCAAAAAAAGAACACAAATTAAACTTTTAGAAAGGAACTTTGAATTCCTGACGAAATCCAAGTAACACAAATTACAGCATCGTGCTCTTGACTGTCAACTGTCGAAGAGCGTGGGTGAAAAGTGGCTTACTGCATGCTCCCCAGCACCACAACTGCCGATGTGAGGATGAATAGGAGGATGTAGGTGGATACACTCTCTCGTAGGGACTCTTTCTTTATAACTAGCAGGGAAAAGTGCAAAATACTACTGTGAAATATTGTAAAAATAAAAAATCGAGATCTAACCGACTAATTATCCCTTCCTCCCGCTAATAGCAGCTGTGAAACACAACTGATATGAGAAGTTCAAAATCAATAATGGACAAGGTTCAAAAAGACTCACTGCATGCTGCCCAGCACCACCACGGCAGAGGTGAGGATGAAGAGGAGGATGTAGGTGGAGATTTGATGGAGCAGCGAGATCTCCTTCGTCTCGCGGAACTGTAATGGAAAAAATTGTTCCCACGTCAAGTGATTTTACAGTCGTAAGAGTACGCTAGGTGGGACCCACTGGTAAGGCCAGCTGTTATCTGCAATGTTATGATTAATAGTTGTGTATGTTTAACGCGGCACAGCCTGTCAGAGTGGATGAAAAGTCAATTTGCATGGCGGATGGCGATTCTCCCCTCTCCCCTCTCGCTAATCCCCTCTCTCATTCGCACTCTCATTTTCACTGTCCGCGCACTCAAACCGGTGCGAAAAATGCGAAATTGCACGTGAAACATATTCAGTTTGGCGAAAAATGAGGGAGGAATGACGAGGATTTCGTCCGAAACTAGCTTGATTTCTCCCTGACGTGACGTAATTATTCCGATCTGAGATCATGAATACGTTAACCTCATGTCACTAAATCTCCATAGTGTTTTTTCAGCCATTTGCATAACTCAAAAACACGCCAGACTCAATTATTGAATTGTAGTGGAATTTTAAAGGTTGCGCGAAGGGAGTTTACTACCTTTCATCATCGAGGAAACCCCAACACCATTATTATTTTTGAAAAGCTGAGACCATTTCCTATCATCTGATGAAAGCGATTAATGATACAAGTTATTATATTTGAATAATGCGAAAAAAACGCTTAAAAAATGCATAATCTCAAATTTTTTTTTACCAGGGGCAGGTATTAAAAATCGCCTTCATCAGATGATAGGAAATGGTCTCAGCTTTTCAAAAATAATAATGGTGCTGGGGTTTCCTCGATGATGAAAGGTAGTAAACTCTCTCCGCGCAACCTTTAAAATTCCACTACAATTCAATAATTGAGTCTGGCGTGTTTTTGAGTTATGCAAATGGCTGAAAAAACACTATGGAGATTTAGTGACATGAGGTTAACGTATTCATGATCTCAGATCGGAATAATTACGTCACGTCAGGGAGAAATCAAGCTAGTTTCGGACGAAGTCCACATCATTCCTCCCTCATTTCTCGCCGCTCATTTCACAATTGAGAGACGAAAATGACCCAGCGCATTAGAATATGTACGCCGTGTTGAACAAAGGAGTTCATCCATTCTGACAGGCTGTGCGCGGGGATGCGCCCAAAATATCAACTATGTATTCCGCCATCGTAATTGTATTAGCAGTGAAACGTAACTGATCGTGGCGATTTAAATTTTCATCTCTTGTTAATCATTCTAAAGTAAAGACCAAGTCTCAAGGAACAATTGCAGTAATTTAGAGTTGCGTGTTAAATTTTTCTTCAGAGCAATCGGGCGAGCAATCGTAGTTCCAATACTATTCGACTTCCTCACCATCAGAAACAAATAATTGACCGTATATTCCATACCTTCTCCTCCACTTTCGTTTGCCTGAATGCGAGGGTGAGCTTGTCACAGTACTGCTTACGCCACGTCTCCTTGTTGATTGCCTGCCAATTCTCTGATTTTTTTTGTAATTTAATTATAATCAAGATGCGGCTAATTCGTGGCAATATTTAGTAAGTTCACCACTATACTGAAAAGACGACCACGTGAGGGTTAATCCGATACCGATCCCGCAACCGTACTAACCTGAATGCCCTGTATGAGATAGCTCTCGACCTCCTCCTGCACCGGCTTCTCGATCTTCTTGTTCATTACTTGCCTATAAATGTAGTGATTGATATTTGTCAACTTTGAAAATGCAAGTTACTCCTCCTTTGAAAATGCAAGTCACCCCGCTCTAAATATATTAATCCACAGTAAGCTGTTGCGCCGTCGTATATCTGCGCAAGTACGCAAGTGCTGACTTACTGATACCGTATTTGTGATTCGAAAACCATTTTTCGATCAACACAGCCCTACCGTACCTACTGCAACCCACCGTATGCTATTCCCCCGTCGAATGCCCGATTCGTAGCCGATCGTGCGAAGTTCCTTGCCCATCTGCCGTGGTTGTCGGTGCGGAATTATCTGAAGGAGCAATATGGAATATAATTATAATAAATTCAACCCCGTAGGAATGAAATCGTCGATTGACAACAGAGGCTGCAGTCGATGTGCTAAAGTCGATTGAGCGACTTTTGATAATTAAAAAAAAAGATTCATGTATGTTTCAGGTATGATCTAAAATGTGTTTTCGAGGCTTGTATTAATTTTATCAGGCAAAAGAATTCACCAAAAGAAATATACTGACTACTTAACGCAAATTTCTCGCCGCGAGAGTTCTAGAAAATAAATGTTCAGAGTGTGATTCAGATTCGGCACCAATCACCCACCTCTCTGCTCTCGTCCTCCACGACCAGATACGTCTTGATCTTGTGGTCCCTCAGGTAGGAGGATCTGGAAGAATATTTTTGAAAAAAATAATCAACTATCAAAAACTACCACTGAAACTAGATACTATGTCAGCTGCAAGGGTGATAATCTGCCCATGTGAAATTATATCGATATTCAATCACTCACCGATCCTCTCCGAATCCCGGCTCGACCTCAAAGGCGCCGCCCAGTGCGTTCAACGTCGCTTCCGTGATGTGGACGCGACTGAAAAAATTATGTTTTTAATCAAAGATGCGTACGAATCATCGCTGCGGGATTCTTATTCTCATTTAGCAGTCTTTGTGAAGCATATAATATGCTGCATATTCGACTGTTGTACTTCATGCACATATACATAACCATGAAAAATAATTCGAATGTACTTATTTTTCTTCACTTCTCTCACCCCGGCAGTCCGCCCTGTTCCATGTGATTCGCGATCGTCACATCGTCCGACCACACGTCGAACTGCCACTTCTTGAGACCGAGCACGCCGCCGTGCGCTCTGCAAGAATCCGATAATTTTCAAATTACTTACTTCAACGTTCGGCAAAAGATAAGAAAACGCGGGACAAGTCCTCGATGAGAACAATCGGATTGCTCTGACCTCCCCGAGTGAATGCCGACACGCATGTCCACGTTGACTCCTGTGACGTCTCGGACAAGTCTGAAATAATAAAAAATTTGTTACTTTTTTTGAAAGGTTGCTTCACTTCATGGCGATTTATCAGCGCACGCCACGGAGAAACTATCTAAGATATGAGAAGAATAAAAGCTGACTTGATGGCCTCGATCATCTCGATGCCCATCTGCACTGCCCAACTCGCGTGATCGTGCAAGTAGTCGGGCACTCCAGACACGCAGTAGTAGCAGTCGCCCAGAATCTGTGATGCAGCAACGACTTGATAATTGTTTTAATTGTTAAAATATTATACTCATGGTTATGTTTCAGCTTTTCATTAATAGCCTTGAAAAGGGATAAAATAGTTGATAGTGATCGTACTGGTACAAAAACAAACCTAAAAAAAAACTTACCTTGATCCTCATGCAGTGGTTCCTCTGCGCCAGTCGATCAAATCGCAGGAACAGCTCATTCAATAAGTGCACGAGTTCGTCCGCAGTGCACTCGGAGGCGAGGTTGGTGAAGCCGCAGATGTCAGCGAAGAGGATACTGCAAATCACAGTTTATCAGGATAATTGTAAAAGGTAAAGCTAATCAGGGCACTTGACTCCCTGGAAGACCAGTGCTCATTTTATTATCTTCTTCAGACCTACTAGCGACGAAAATGAATGGAATTTTCAATTCAGAAAGCTTCGATTTGGCGTTTGGCATCTACGACACCGTATCATCGAGCTTTCATACCCTGATTCGCACCTGATATGATCATGCTTGCGGATGTATATCTTGTGGAACATCCGCTCCTCTTGCCTGTTTGTCGGGTCCTCCATGTCCTTGCGCATCTGTGAAATGGTCCAATCATTTCTGTATGTCATACACCACCAATTCGCAGGTTCAAAGGCAAGATTATTGAATGTCTTTCTCAAGAGATAAACATCAATTGGGGAAGCCATTGACGAGGAGCTGAACAATTATTACTCCCGTAATATGTAAATCCTCGCCTCATGAGCAATATGCTTCGGCAGCACACTCAACAGCACCTGCTCCTGCTTGGTCGTCTCGCGCGAGAGCATGATACGCGTTTCGACACTTCTCCTGATAATGAGAAAGCGAATCAGAATACTTGTCCGTCCCGTCGAATCGGACACCGAAACAGTGATACAACAATGATGCTGCCTATTCAAAATATTTATAGTCGTTTTGGTTTACGAAGACATCGGCATATAGACAAAAGACATATAGACAAGAGAATAAAGTGCCCACCTCGTCTCCCGGAACGTCTTCCGCTGCACCAACTCCGTCGGATAGTACACGGCAAAGCCGATGATGTTCACGCCGAGGAAGAGCAGGAAGTCGGTGAGGACCTGAGGAAGAGTGATCTTTGATCTTTAACCTTTGGCGCGTTCCTTCCACCTAGGCGCCCTGGTCCATTCGAATATGTTTCATCGTGTTCATTTTAGACGTCATATAGATTATGTTTAATGACTGTTGGGTCCTTAACTCAATAAAAATCCACGGCAAACTTTGTCCGGAAGATGATTTCAATCTCTCCTCTATTACTTGTTGACGCGTTTCTGTAGTCGTAAATTAGGCATGGTCATCTAACTTTCAATTGCAAAAAAAATTGAATGTGGAATTCTAATACGTTTCAGAGTGCGCATCTAAGACGGCTGTTTCATTGCTGGCAATGACATCTTAGCTCCCAATGAAACAAAATCAATCTACACCTCGCCCTCAAATCCGATCTACTACCTTAGTAAGATCACTTTCCCACCCTGGGAATAAAACAATTACGAACCTGATTCGGCCCATTGTAGATGAACTGCACGAGCAGACCGACGACGGAGATCAGCGAGGCGGCGATCATCTGAAATGAACTTGTTGTTGTTGTTCTTTGATGTTATTAATTTTTGTTGTTGTTTTGAGGCTATTGTAGCGCTGTCGGACGGTTTGGTTCTCTAATCCAACCTTTTTTTATAACTGTTGCACATTTTCTTCTGAACTGATAGTGACTGGAGATCAAACTCAATAATATTGGTGTCATCACTACCGACGATGGCATGTTCATTACACTCAAAGATCAAAGATCAAAGATCAAACCCTCATACCGTTGGCACGCAGGGCAGCGGCAGGAGGGTGTAGCACATGAAGATGATGAGAAGGGTGAGGGCGGAGTGGAGGACGGCCGGCGCACAGGCAACGACGATCTGAGGAGCAATTATTTTACATTATTGAACGTTTCTTTTATTACAAGAAACAAAAAAAAACAAAATGCGATAGAATAAGTCGTATTCTGTGATTCGTATCAAGATACTGGGTACCGCGCAATGGAAAAACACTATTTTCATTTTTTCAACCCGAACTAATGCCATGCTTGAAGCATATTCGACTCAACTGAGACTCAACACAAGCTATACATTCAAAAAATATTAATAAAATGCAACACATTATTTTAGAACACTCACCAACGAGTACGCCACCAGTATCCACGATATGATTTGATCATTACCCTCCCGTGGGGGAATGCATCGAGTGTAGCCTCGATAGATGAGAACGAGTACTGCCACCACACAGCAGGAGAAGCACAGGGTGCCTGGAATTACGCAAATTATGTATGCTCAAGGCTTGTTGAGATAGCTTGACAGCCTTTTTGGATACAAAAAAACGAATCGAATTAAATTGATTCTATGTGCAGAGAATCGAACGTATAAGAATTAAGAATGAATTTAGAGAAACGCTCACCAGCCTGCAGCCATTTATTGTCCAATATGCTCAGCAGCACTTGGTAGGCGGAGAGGGCGAGGAGGAAAAGTAAGACGAACTGAAAGAGTGATGAACAATGAATATGCTCATGAAACGGATTTTATTCACGACTAGTGATCATTTCTAATTCTGGTGGATTTTTGGGTTGACCCTTCGGAATGACGGAATTGAATCGGAAATCATGTAGATTCACTCTTTTTTCCGGAATATCGTGATTTTGCATACGGAAACGATAGGAATGATTAACCCCTAGTGGATACATTGCAGTAAAAGAAGAAAATAACGAGATTACCTGCATTCGATCTGCATTTATATGCCGGAAATACCGCGGGTATAACCGATCTTCCCGGCAGACATCGCTGAAATAGTATTGATCTTACACCACTCTGTACAACTGTCGCTCTCGTTCATTTCATGTGCTTATGTTTTTCAATCATTCGCCATTGTTTTGGTGAACAGAGCTACAGATAGCGGAAGTGAAAAATTAGAGAGTTTGGTGAGAGAAATTGAACGATGTGTAATATACGTAAAGGTCAATGCAAGTTCAGCGATTTTATAACGCTTTAGGACTGTAAAATGAAAGAATTCGAGAAAAATTCGATGTCCCACCGTAGAAAAGAGGTAATGCCATTGAGTGTGCCCCGTCGCATCGACAAGTCTGCCGGCCCGGACGGAGAGTCGGCCGTGTCTGAAAGTATCGAAATGTTCAATCGAATATGGTAATTGTTTTTTTGATTAGAATCATGCCAATCATTACTCCAATTACTGCGGGAGTGATATTGTAACAGCTGTGAAACGCAACTGAGAATTCATTGTTTTTTTCAATAAAATAGTATCATCCGTCACTCCCTACCCGCAAGACGATACAGATACGAACCCTGATTCAGCCGGTCCAGGAGCTCCTCGGAGAACTGTGGTGGGCCGCTCCATGGACCGGACGCGCCGGAGAGCGGCTCCAGCGAGAGCGCCTCGCGCCCGATCGCCATCTCGGCTGACTGGAATACAATATTTTGTTGGAGATATCAGAAGGGATAGGAGAAATAAAGAATGTAAAACAAAAGGTGCGCAATTTTCTTGATCCAGTATTGCTCGAATATGCGATCGCAGTTGATTGCAACAGTAGAAACAAAGCAGGACAATGCATTAGGACAATGTCTTTACAATGACGCGTTGTGCTAATCTCAAAGATGAACGACCGACCTGTCAAGCGCCACTTTGCTTTTGCACAATCAAATAATTAGGGAATTAGCTAACTCGACTTGAGACAACAACACGATTAGACTGGAAGAGTTCTGCTGAACGTTTTCATAGCGTCTAGAAGACAATCTCACCGGCCTGAGAAATGAATGTGACGCGTACCACTCTCCGCTGCCCATTCCACGTATACTGCCCCCGTCGAAATTCACATGTGAAATCACAAAGCCGGATTATTTCGCTCCCCCGAATTTATGTATTTTTTCAGTATCACCGCCACGCGTCGATCTCCAAGCATCAAGGGCCTAGTATGCACCTACATGCGTTGTTATTGTTCAGTTTAGTGGAGATCGAGAGGATGCGCGGACGGTGGCCTATTCTGATATTCGTCCCACAACACGTAAGACGAACTGCCTGGGAAGTTATGACGGGGGGCGGTCTCCTCATCCAATGGGCTTTCTCGGCACTCTAATTGAGAGATAGCGGAACAAAGATGGAGACGCATCAACCATTGCTGAGCCGTGGGAACTGGACCAAGGGATGCGCGGCGCAAGGGAAATGGAGAAGGACCCTATCATGAATCGCGCCATTTAGGAGCAGAGAAAGCGAGAGAGCACGCGAAATTGAGAGAACGAGAAGACTACTGGGAGAATCCCTCTCTAGATCAACTCGTCAAGGAAACCGAAGAGAATCGGCGACAATGCCGCTCAAAAAGTAGAGAATAATGATGTCAGCGCAAATGTTGCGATGAGAATGAGTTGAGGATGATGATATAGATAGGTGCTCGATGATTCGTAAGATTTGTGCATCAAGATAGATAGCGATAGATTTGCCGACATTGCCGGTTCATAAAAATAAACTGCGCTTTCGGCTACAGTAATTCGATGATCGATGGTGGCAGACAGCTTAGAAACGCCCAGACATCGACATTACCGTCAACATTCCACAGATGGTTGTGGGATATTTCAGAAGAAAAAACTACTCTAACCACATAACTGATAAATTTCAAGGCACAAAACGCGAGTGCATAAATAACACGTCCGATTTGCGGTGCGTTCACAGTAAGCCAATCAGGAAATACAACGCGTCGGTCGGTTTTCGCGACGCCGTGAAAACATCTAAGGGACCGGAAGAATGGGATGGCTTCGTCTCTTCATTCTGGATGCTCTCTCATATCTCTGTCGGCCGGGAGATAAGGCAAAATGAAGAGACGGAAACTTTGTTTGGAGGAATAAAGACAACGACTGTTTTCCGAGCGCTCTCTCATCAGTCTGACCGGCAAGAGAGTGCGAGAAATAGAGAGAGAGATGAATTCTTTGGCAGCCCCTACATGGAGGAAGCGGAAGAGGACAGTGAAGATTAGTGGAAGGGAAAAACACGGTATAGGGCTAATCTTTTTGCGGACAAAAACATCCTCATTTCTCTAGCCAGCTCGAAGACAATCCGTTGCTCTAACGCTCTTGGCTAGAGTTTGAAATAGTGGTAATCGTTTCTTCATTTCACGCGCGTTTTCGCCACTCTGATCTGCGAGAGAGCACTTCCAATGAAGAAACTACCCATACTTCGAACTTAACTCTTGGATCAGTAAAAAAGCTAGATCACAAGAAACCGAGAGAATCCCGTCTTTTGGCTGGTCTCTGGCCGCCGCTGATTTGGGACGCTTTCTTCAAGAGAAGAAGGACAAAGGGATTAGGGATAGCGGAGGGATAGAGGGTCTGGATTAGAATTAGATGAGGGGGCTCTGTGGCAGCACTTCCGGAGTAGGGATATCTAGCTTGACAGGAAAAGGCTCTCCTCATTTCGCACACTCTCTCGCCACTTTGACCGGTGAGAGAGTGTGCTGAATGAAGAGACCATCACTATTTCGGAGTTGGCAGAGGCAGAATACGAAGAAGAAAAAGAAGAATAGACAACAACAGAGAACTAGAAGAGATTTGTGGTAGAGATGAGTTAGGAGAGGCTGCAGTCATTGTTGATGATTTACTACAGAAGGATCCATCGGAAAGCGGCCCATTTAAGATTTAACGATGATGGGACTCAGATGGCGCCAAACTGAAGTTGAGATGCATTGCGCAAGCGTTACTTAAGGTTCAAATAGCAATAACTACAGTAGAGAGAATGGAAATGATGAGTAATAGAAATCACAGGGCTTAAAATCATCAATGTGCCTAAATCGCACCCTACCAGTTTCTCGTCCTATCAGATTCCCCGCACAGTTAACGCGCCGCCGTGTCGTTTGGACGCGGATGGAAGCGAAAAAGGGAGAAAAGCAAAGAGAATAAGCTCGTAAAAATTGGTGAATGCAATGCTCGATTGGGAAGAGACAGCGAGGGATAGAGAAATAGAGGAAATGATCTGGCAAAGTGGCTAAAAACGGAATGCTTCTTCTGATCAGATTTATCTTCATCCAGAGATCGTTGAAAATACTTCCCTTCTAAACTGATGAATAAAACAATCAAATTAAACTCGATATCCACTCGAGTTAGCAAGATAGTGTATGGAAGCCGCGACAGCGTCCCGTATCTTAGGTAGGCTCTAACGATCATAGTTGTAGAAAAACATCTCAAAGGTGAGAAAACTCAACATTTCGCCTCTCTGTCTCGTTTGTTCCAATTACGCGACGCACTCTTTCGCCTTTGTTTTTGCTCGCGTGCTTTCTCTGATGTTCATAATTTGTTTTCACGCACGGGCGAGTCGCAAAAAGCCTGAAGAGACATTGCCAATATCGGCCCGATCCACCGCGTGATCAATTCGGGTAAGAGGCTGAAGACCAATGACAATCATCTCTTAATTCGTGATGATCTCTACGGTCAGAGAGGGGAGAGAATGAGGGACAGTGGGAGAGTGAGACTATCAAGAGACAGTCTCTTCATGTCGCACACTCTCCCACTGATCAGAGAGACGAGAGAGAGCGGGGGAAAATAGGAGAGTCAGACACCATTCCTGAAGGCATCTAACACACTGTGAGCTCAACGACCCTGTCGAGGCAAGAAGACGAGACACGACGGGATGGATGGTCTCTGTCTCTCTCATTTCACCATACTCTCTCTCATTCCCTGACTGGCTAGAGATGAGGCGAAATGGAGAGCCGGAGACACAACGGCCGCCAGAATAACAAAGCAGACAACGGATGGACGAATGCCGAAAGAGCGAGTGAGATGGGATGGCTTCACAAGAAATGATCTCTTCGTTTTGAACACTATCTTAGCTGTCAGAACGGTGGTGAGCGAACGAGAAGGCATCCAAATTAACAATAGCAGACACGAAAGAGCATTGGTCAATCCGAATCTGTCAGAATGTATAGTAGATTAACGCTCACTGCTTTTACGCAGAATGCTGATGCTGTGGAAAAAGTCAAAGAGGAAAGCACAGATTTGAATTCCCGCAATTTTATATCTCAGCTCCCAGTGGTGCTAGGCACTTGAAATTTTGATTCTGGGCTGGTTTTTAGATTTCCACCCCAGAATTCAAATTTTGAAGTTGCTACCTATACGGGGTCATCCAGAACATCCTCTGCTTCGGGGGGCATCGAAATCGTACGAGACAATTGACGATTGATCATTGACCTGCATCCTATTTATGGATATTCTAGGAAGGGGCAGTTTCTCATCTTGAGAATGGAGAATGAGCAAAGTGCAAGAGCCGAAAGGAGAATAGGGGAAGGAAAGATGACTGACGGGTTCGTAATTTAGCAAATTTCGGAATTGAGAACCACGCTGAGCGGCGGCACGCATAATAGCTGTGGAGATGCAAAAAGTGTAAGGGTAGCACGAAATTTACGTTCATAAGAGCGAATGCTGATAGATGAAAGATATAGACGAGACAAAAATGAAGTGGATGTGTGAGGGTTACAAACGACGCATGAAGATTAGTGATCGCCACTCTCCACAAAGAGGGCTTGACATGACAGCTAAGCTAATGCATGATGCATTGAGAATCTATACTATGTGTGCTAGCCCTGTCGGATTCAGAGTGGACAATACAACCGCTGTTGCATTATGCATTTTACACTGAAGGATCACGCGTGCAATATATCGATATGAATGGGAGCTCAATCGCAACAATATTTAGCTAGAGCAGTGACTGCATGATTGGAATATGAAGCAGGTGGGTGTTTTTTTGAATAACGGAAGTTGCGATCGGATAAAGATTGAAAAAACAGAAACGATCGAGCATTAACAATTAACAATAAAGTCCCGAGTTCATCTCTCACAAGACCACATCGGCGCTAGTGCACCATAAAACACCCAAGTGTATCATAAGGACTCCCTCCCTTACCCGAAACAACCGAAAGTGGCAAGGGGGTACACTACACGAGCTATCTTCCCACCCTTTTCCGGGGGCTCTTTGGGAGGTCAGAGTGAGTGAGATAGTATGGGTAATGGAGATACTAGTGCATTGTTAGGATAATGCTCTCCCCATTTCGCATACTCTCTCGCAGATCGGAGAAGCGAGAGAGCACGCGCAATGAAGAGCGTCTCCTGTCTCGCGAAGCCACCCCTAGTGCACATTGCTAGGGGCTACCCGCGAAGCGACGACTTCCCCCTTCATTGTCTCTATTTCCCTCTCGTGTCTTCCCCTTCCTCTACCCCATCCCCTGCGAAAGACGGGCTCGAATTTCCGGAAAGTTTTCGGGAAAATCTCAACAGATTGGCCGCTTTCTTCCGTTTTCTTTTCGCTTTAGAAGTTTCAAACTCTCAAAGTCTCAAAAGTCGCGGGCACAATGTGGGCTATTAGTCGAAACTTTGGACGCGGCGAGAAAGAAGAGAATAGAGGGGAAACAAAAACGCTCAAACAATAGGACAGATGCACAATCTCGAGTGCGCTGAACATGGGGAGGGTCCGCATTTTTGCTTCTTTCGTCGCTTTATAGAGTGTCTGACTCTCTCAATTCGCCATGCTCTCTCGCTTGCTCTGATCGGCGAGAGATCAGGCGGAAAGGAGAGAGCTTCAAGTTCAGATTCTGGGGCATTCGGGTCTTGAGCCATTCTTACGTCTCTTCGTTTGGCCTTATCTCTCATCAGTCAGAGAAGCGAGAGAGCACGCGGAATGGAGAGAGTTTCTCCCAGATTTTCAGGAGCATTCGGGGGCGTGCGCTCATCCGTAAAGAGAGACGCGTATGAGAATCGGACGGATTTTGCGGCATTTAGGAAGAAATTCAGGAAGTTTGCTGCTCAATTCTCAATGCACAATTAGGCAGCAGCTATGGTTATGCAGGAAGAAGATCGGGAGTGCGGACTCAAGTATAGGTATGGAAAGAGTTCGAAACAGGGGTAATCGTCTGATCACGTTATTTCTCGCTTATTTAATTCGAAAAGATCGCATGAAATACGAGACTTTTACCCTTTTTCGAGGTAACAGAACAAACAAAGAAAATGGCTTCAGGAAAGGATCACATGTCGTTGAGAATCTCAAAAGATCAAATCTACGAAATAGTCATGTGAAGTCGGAGAAAACGTGAACAAGTAAGCGTAAAATCATCGATGAGGCCGGAAACTTCGCGAAACGACGGAAAAGCTACTCAAATCGCGATCAACTTCTCAAAAGAGCAGCTCGAACTGGCGAGATACTGTGTGAAATGAAGAGAGCGCGGCTCAACATCTCAAAAGAGATCGAAACACGGTCAAAAATGCGAGATAGTGTGTGAAATGAAGAGACCGATGAGAAATGAAGAGATTAACATCTCAAGAACACGGCTCAATCAGGAACGAGCTCTTCACAAAAAAGTGACAGGAGTGATGAGCGCACGCTTCTCACTGACGCAAATGTTATATATCATCTTTTCCCGTCGCTGACTCTCTCAATTTTGCATGCTCTCTCGTCGGTAAGAGAAAGATAGAGGCAGGGAGGAATGGATAGTATTAGAGACTCTGAGTTACACACCCGCTTTCTCGCAGCCCGCCCTAGGGCGAAGAAGAGTGAGAGGTTCCGATTTCAGAGTCAGTCCCGGTTGCTGCACAAATGAGCGTACAACATTCATGAGAGAGCGCTTTTTTGGGTGAGGAATCTCAGATTACGGGAGGACGATGGATCAGGATAACAATTTACACTAGCTCTACTTCCCTGTTCTACTAATGAATGTGCGCTGAGGAATAATTGAGCGATTTTTTAAATAGTTCAGCTAACTGTGCAGCCCTTCACCCATTCTATTCGACTGCACTAAGCGTAGCCTTGAATATTTCTGCGCAATCTTTAGAAGAGGTTGGAGACTAACAGAACAATGGGAACGATGTGAGGTTCGTTGTTAACGCTCGAATGAAGACAAAGAAAACATGCAACGTCAACAGGTAATCAAGGACAGAATTGAGCAGATAAATCGAGAACTCGAATAGCTCGTTGACAGAATCAACTCAAAAAATTTAACGAACGCCCGGCGCTGTTAACTGCGTCGTTTGAGATAACGAGGACAGAGTGATTTCTTGACGAAAGCCGCTACAACTGCGTAAACTCATGACAGATCAGATAAAATGTGGGATATGAAGAGATGGATCTCTAACTCTGAACAATATTCTCGTCAGTCGAAGAAAAGAGAGAGAGTATAGCGAGATGAGAGAGACAAACCATCCATCCTAACACAATATGATGATGAAAGGTGATACGGGACAAAGCCCCTGACGCAGGCACAGAATCATAACTATTTCTCGCTTTTTGCGTGCGGTGTTCCGAAAATAATGCCGAAGAAAACATCAGGGGTAACTAAGAATAACTAACGACTCGAGAGGATGATAAACTATCGTAGGTGAGAGGAAAATGACTCGAAAAACTGTACTTTTTCCACGAATCTATGAATCTTTCGTGGGTCTCTGAAGGAACATGAGATTATTAATTATATTTGAGGGCGGATATCGAAGCAAACATGTGAGAACCCTGATGAAATGTCGCATATTCGATCGTGAGAGAGCGATGGTGTCTCTCATAGCCATTGCCCATACTCTCTCGCGTTCTCTGACCGAGGAGAGACAAGGCGGAATGGAGAGACACAAAAAACATTGGGAGACATGTAACACCACGCAAAAACTGCACCAATCAAGACGAGAGGAGATGATCGATTGGCTATTGAGAAGATGGGAGAAAGAAAAGCAAAAGTGAAGAAGAATGGGATGCGACTGAAAAGCATCAGATTTCTCTCTTATCTCATTCTTTCAATTCATTCTTCTTTAACGCAACTCGCTCTTCTCAGTAACGCTCTAGACTGAAGAGTCCGTCTCTTCACTCCTCGTTTTCTTTTGTTACTCTACTCTTTGAGGGAACAGGCAGAATGAAGAGATAGTTCAGTTCCCCTTTCTCCTTATGCTCTTTAGCATCTAATGAATTATTTCCAGCGCAACGACCAAGGACATCGAATTTTTCTTTGCAGGATAATTTGCTGTGTCGTTTTTTTTGTCTTCTTGCGTCTTTTCTCATTTTTTCCGCTTCCGACTTCAGATTCGGGAGAAAATATCACAAATCATGCCAGATTATTGCTTGGTTGCTTTCGAGCGCCAGTTTCTGATCAAACATGACTTGTTATTTGCCATTTTTTTGTACGATTTTGCAAGGAAGGCGAGAGATCACCGTAAAATTGGGTGCTTTTCGAAAAGCTATTTCTAGGTGACAATACGCGTTCTATGGTCTCCAATCAAGGAGAAACAGGACGAGATAGCGTGTGAAAGTAAGAGAGCGAGAGACCGAAAAGGAAAAGCGCTCCTCCTTCTGACAGGGATCCCACGGTTATCACGGTCAGTCGGTGAGATGATAAGGCCGTGATAGGCAGTTATTTCTCGCTCTCTCACTTTCGCACGATCTCTCGGCGGTCAGAGCGGCGAGAGATCAAGGGAAACGGAGAGAGTTCGAGCGAGCTTTTGAAGCAAAGCTGATCACCGGCCGAAAGGGCGACGCCTATAAATCAGATTGCTCAAAGAAGGAGGAGAAAATCGATGCGATCAACGGCTTTTCAGCTTAAAATCGGGTAAAAGAGCAGAAAACAAGCAAAAACAATCACAAAAATGCGTCTCTAGAGAGGTAAGAGTCCATAAAATCGGCGCACTTTGCGGGGTTCAGAATGGGATAGTGAACGTCAACGCGAAGCTCGTGTTAGTTTTTTTTCCGATGTCAAGGCTACACGACAGCGAAATGAAAAATAACAGAAGTAAAAATGGGAATTCACAATAACATGTTTCGTTAATCAAAAATAATGAATGCCGTTAATGAGGAAAGAAAGCGCCAAAAACTCACGGCTTTTTACGACATCGAAATACATTCAAAATTGCTTAAAAAACGACGACCAACTCACAATCATCGCCACATTCTCCGTTGCATTGTACGCGGCGCCGATCCATGAGACCTTCTTCGCTATCCTTTTTCGCTCGCTGCGCATGTCATGGAGCGGAATTGCAGCGGCCGGTTTGTGATGCCGCACCACCGCCGGCGCGATCTCCGTCAACGGCTGAATCTTGTTCTGCAGAGCAAGGATGGAGGATGGTGGCACAGATCCCGTCTCTTCATTTCGCCTTGTCTCTCTCTCAATAAGCAAGGCGAAATGAGAGGGAGGGGTCAGCAAAACGGATTGAGAGCACGACACAACAATAATTGCGTTACTTTACACAGGACTGGGCTAGAGAGAGAGAGGGTGGAACAGGATCAACGTTGAGACAAGGAAGGATGACAGGATTTCAGGCAAATCGGGAGGTGCACAGTTTCAAAATGATAGTCTTAGGCTGTATTATGGTAAGAAGTGCGCTATCAGTTCAGATGAGCATGACCAAAACGTTTTTCATCATTTGCCGCGTTTGCGCTTCGTTCGAACAACTTGTGAGAACAATGGCGTGCGCATGTAATGAGTGTTTCGAGAAGGAAAGATGAGCAGAATAAAGCTGTCATCTTTTCATATCGCGTGCTTTCTCAGCGATCAGAATTACTAAAGAACACGCAAAATGCATATATGGATTCTTCATCATTCCTTAGAAAGATGTGCAAACGTGCCCGGAAACGAAGGCAATTATCAGCTCAGAATCAGAATGGAAAAGTGTACGGAAAGCGCAAAAGCGGAACGATGGAATCATTCCCCCATTCCCCTTCTTTCAGAAATGTGGATGCTTTGGAGGGATGGCTTTCGACAGAGTTGGTCTCTTCATTGCGCATTGTCTCTCACCGGTCATAGAGACGAGAGAGTACGTCAAATGAGGAGAGTCATGACAAGCCATCCCTGGAAAGAGAAGGAAGAGGTGACACAGGCAGAGCTGTTGGTAAGGAGGGAGGCAGAGGGAATTGATAAGCGGCGGAGAGCGAAGAGAAAGAAAGGAAAACAGACCAACGAGAGAAGAAACATATCCGTGCTTAGTCAGGATTGGAGCGGGGTTTTTTTTGGATAGTCATCCCATCCTTATGTAGCTTGAACTAATCAACAATGCATCAGGTGAATGTGGTCATCGCACTACTATCTAATGAGATTGAATAATAAAATCAATGAATAGTGTCGATATCTTAGTCAGGATCGAAGCGGTTTTGACGGTGATCGAGGGTCATTGGATACACTCAGCTGTGAGTTGTATAATTCCATCAAGATGGAATGAAGTGGATCTAGGAATCTTACGCGCTATCAATGTGATGCGAAATTCCATTGACATCATTTAATTAGTGGTGGTAGATAAGGAGCTAGAGTCGATGATACTGTTTCAGGAGCTACGGGATAAGTCGTAGTAAAGAATATCTGGAGGAAACGAATATACTAGAACAAACACTGGCCATGTGTTCATGTGCTAAAACCTCGAAATCACTAATTTAGTGGCAGGGATGGATGGAGAGTTTATGCTAGATAAAGATTGCTAGGCGGAATTGCGGTAGTAGCCGTAGGAAATGGCTAGAGCGGAAGAAGAAACACGGGCCCATGTGTCTCCAAGCGCGCAGATCACATTTGATTGATGGTTAGAATGGGACAGGAGTGTGTGGGAACACCCGTTGAGTCATCGCACGTAACAAGTCCGTCTCTTCATTTCGCATACTCTCTCGCCGATCAGACACACGAGAGAACAGGAGGAATGATCAGACGAATTGGTCATCCCGACTAGTAGCATGCCTCATGTTGTTTGTGTTTGCGAAATTAGAAACATGAGGCACATGGGCTGAATGAATGGAAGACGTAAGAAAAAATGGGAGCAAAGTAACACAGCATAGTTCACTAAAATGAAAGAACTGGATGTGCAAAAATTGGCTTTCAAAATGGATACCGAAAGCCAGACAATTTCGAGGAATACCAAATAGTTGAATCGGGGCAGAAGTCTGGTAAGCGATTCGGGATAAACAAGAAGAGTAGACAACAAGGAGACAAAGAGTGTACATATGTGGCAAAACAAGGCAACTACCGGGACTTGACTCATCCCGTGAAAGAATTGCAGAAAATCTCGTCCATTCACCCATTATTTGTGAGGAAGTATCAGAAATGGTGGATGTGTGAAAGAAAAGGTGGTCTCGGCATGGTCTGATTAATTCGACATTTAACGAATGGGGAATACTAACTACTAGATTGAATCATCCTGCGCGAGAGTAGTAGGAAGATCCAGAAAATGACTGAATGGAAATGTGGTCTCCGCCTGGTCTAATAATTTCGAAATGAATGATTTAGGTACACTGACTACTAGATTGACTCATTCTATGTAAGAGTAGTAGGAAGTTTGACACAGAGAGACCGCGCAAGTGTCAAGTGGGTGTACTGTCAAAAAACATCACTTTTTGTACCTACTCCAAATCCCACAATCAATTAAAATCGCAAATGACAACTGATAGAGAGGAGGCATTCAGCATACGGATCCAATGTCTCAAAAAGGGAAAAAAACAAGGCGTATTACTCCAAACACCGGAAAGTTGACACGGACAAATTGATTCGCGAGGAAGTTTCACACATAGTGAAAAGTGTCAAGTGGGCACCACACTGTCGAGAGGACGGGGCCATTGCTCTCTTGCCCGCGAATAATGGAATTGCTATCCCCTTTACCCACAGTCTATCGACGGTCAGAGAGCAGGAGGAAACGGGGAGGACTATTCCAGAGCACACGATGGGTAGCGTGATTTCGAGAGAGTCTGCGTCTGATTGATTTACATGCTATGTATCTGTCGCTGGTCTGCATTTAAAGTGATGGACCATGAAACGGCGGAGCACTTGACTTGACGTATTTTGCAATAAATAAGGCACAGATTGGCTAAAAGCAGGAACAAGCAAACACAAAATATTCTATATTAGTCAAATCTTGGCTTCATTTCGATCGGCGTCAATGAAAATAACGATAATGGAAAATGAATAAATTTGTTGAATCAATGCCGTTAGCTCTATGGGATTCATTAGAAATAGTGCGAAGTCAATAATTGAAAAAAATGTGCCAGAACAGTGCTGAAACGTGGGTATTCTGATAGTGAGCGAGAGAGCGCGAGCGTACGATTTGGGGCGAGGCTCAGCTGAGCTAACAGATATTGATATTTGGCACGTCGACACCGATATTCTTCTTCCGGTTTTCTGCGTTCAGGTTCGGTTTTTTTTGAATGGATTGCTGTTTCCTGATCATCTAGGTAAGATACTCTTTCATTACCCTCGTGTGTAGTTGAGGAGGGGAACGTTCCCCCCTTTTTTGAATCAGTAGCGTAGAATAGTTCCAACGCTCGCCCAGTGTTTCACTTGCCCCATTACACTTCCGTGATTCATAGTGGTCCCTCGGGGGCTATTGCAGCGGCATCCCTCCATCATTCGCTCTCAATGATGCGTTGCTGCGGCCTCGGGCCCTTCCTCATGTGGTATGGCTAGTCATTCGAGAGGGCTCTCCCCATTCCTCCCCACGCCCCTCTATCGTCAGAGAAAGGAAAGAGCATGAAGGCTGAGGAGAGAGCATCCTCTTTATCACTTCCTGAGAGGAAATGCCTCTGGACAGTCGAAGAGAGGAGAGACCTCAAGAAGAATCAAGAAGCCCATCTTCAGCTATTTTATCGCTGACTGAATAATGAGTCCATCGAAAAGCAGAGCAACGAGAGACCTTGGGAAATGAAGAGATTTTTTTATAAACTTCCTGTGGGAAGATTTCTCTTTTTTTTGAGACCAGAGATTCAAGATAACAGTTGAATTGATGAGTCTCTTCATCTTCTTGATTGAGAAATCAAACCTTCTGATGGATGTATGTCTCGTCAACTATATGCAACAACGGGTAAGATATTATTCGTGAAGAGAGATTAGACCATTCCCAGTGTTAGTCTCCGCGACCCCATCAGTAATGTTCGCTAGAGAAGATGGGTTGTCTCTCTTCATTTCTCGAGCTCTTTCAATCCTTTGATCGACAAGAGAACAGCCTCAATGAAGATCTCCAGTCACGACATCCTTTGCCTTTCCCTTCTGCCTGTTTAGTCTCATTTCGTGCTCATCTTGTTTTTTCGCGCTGTCACGTTGCAAGAAGTTTCAACAAGATTCAAATCTCTCTCATTTACGCTCGTCTGCAGGCACCTCATTGTCTCTACTATCCCATGAAGCCAGAGTGCGAGGAGAAAAGGGAGACTCCTCTTTTCCCGCTCATTTCCTGCGCCTTCTTTTTGTGGCATTGCCACTAGTTGTTAGTGTAAGTGATAGATCACAATGAATGAAGAGAGTTCTCAATCGTCCTCATTTCTCGCCGTCTCTCATCTTTACGTTATCTCTCGCAATCAGAGAAGCGAGAGATCAGGTGAAAAGAGGAGAGCATCGCGCGTTCTACAACATGTCCCCAGGGAGCAACACAATTGCAGACGGGAGAGCTGAAGAAGAAGAATATCAGCCCCCCTCTCTTCTCCCCCGAACTATCGTCTCTCTCATTTTGCCGTGGTTTCTCGTCGGCTAAAGAATCGTCATAGCGTAAGGATATGAGAGACAGACCAATCTCCTTGTTCCTCCCTAAAAAACAGGGTCTAATGTGGTTAGCAATCAAGAGCTGCTACGCTCATTTGGGATGTAGTAGATTCGTTGTGGCGTTTGATGTCTTGATTGAGCTTGGGGAGGAACGCAATTCCCCACTATGCCGAACACAAACGTAATTATTCGATTTGCGGCTCAATTGATGGGATGGGATGGAAGGGGCATTACAATAGGGATTCTTTGATGATTATTCCTTGGAATTGCACTACACGACCGTCCGTATTCGGCTAGCAAGAATAATTGAAAACAGAGCGAGATTTCGAAAAACGAGAACTGTCCGTGAATGTTTTTCTGGCCTGAGAACGGCATCGAATATCTTAGAAGAAGCGCAGAGAAGAGGAGCTATGAATATCGGATTGCGGTGCACACGCAAATATGTTGTGAAAACAGCGATTGCCGTTTTGTGAGCATAACTGTCGAATAAGGAAACTCATTCAGCTTCGGAATCAAAGGAATGCATCTTGCGGACATGGAAAAAGTTTGCGTTAGGTGTTATAAAGGCGGTATGAAATGAAAAAGAGGTGAAAAGTTGCCGAATCGTACGAACGGATTTTGTAAAGTTGTCGAGCACAATACGAAAGATGTCTCTTGTACAAGGCGATATTGCATGAGCTTTGCGAACTGTAGAGCAATAAATTGTATTCATCATGTAGATATTGCGGAAATTCAACACGCTGGAGTTGAGCTATGATGTTTTTCTGCAGTAGCGCAGGATTTTAAGCTTGAAAAGTGGATTGGAGCGGATTTCTCAAGTCTATAGAGCAAAGAAAGCTGTACGAACGATGACTTTAGACAGTGAAATCGGCGCAAAAGAAGGGTTTTCTCTAGCCTGAATGGGGCTAGATTCTGCACAGTAGCTGTCAGTTCCACTCCAGCTCAACGGCAGAGTCGGCACATAAGTCAATCACATTTAGTCCTCCTCGCCTCCTTTTTTTCGCTCCAGCACGTTCGGTCTACTGAATCTGACGAAGCCATGCCTCATGAGAAAACTCAGTTGCGAGGGTGTTTCATGTTGTATCTTTTTGTAAACGATAAATGCACGATTTTACAGTAGAAATTTGTCGACATAACCAATCAGTCTCGTTCGGTCAATGCGAGCCTGTCACACGAGACAATTCACGTGCGAGGGTTATGAATTGACTTTGAACACACCAGCTTTCTAGAACAGCCAGACTATTCCCTTGTGCGGGAGGTCCTCTGACTTTCTGCTTCACTTGCCTTACACCCCAGTTTCCAGCCCGATACACAGATAAATTCTGAATCCTGTCGACGTCCGCAGCTCCGGATCTCCGTTTTCTACCATGTTGTGTGTTCTCACTTTTCAATTCCACAGGCAGACGGAGGGTGAGAGATCGCGCCAATTCGAGAGCGTCAGACGCTATGGAGCTCGCGAGATTCTATTAGATTGTTACTCGCTGCCTGTCTCCTGATTTCACTATACCACTACTACCAGTCGACATCGAAAAGGCGAAAGAAGAGAAGTGGTGGAAGCAAAGGCGGCGGAGATAGGAAGTCCCTAGGAAGGAGGCGCACAACACAACAAAGTTTGAGGAATCGCGAGAACGCCAAGAAGAAGGAGGTTCGATTACAAGGATGAGAGAATCACCATATTTTCTCGGAAATTGTTCATCGCTCCCCGGAGAATGGTATAGAAAATGATGCGTCACGCGGCGGCAGTTATCAGCTAATTACGCGCGTATTTACGGCGCACAGTCGAATCCCACATTTCGAATAACATTTGATGATGATAATCTCGAAAAATAGTCAAAATACTCACTTTCTTGTCCCTCAACGTGACCCGGGACGACTTCTTGGAGGATTTCTTGGACCGCAGCGACATGATATCTGCAAATTTTGCTATATTTTTGATATTTTTGGGTTCTAAAATTATGAAAAAGTGGGAAAACTCGCGTGAAAATGAGTGATTGATGTGTGTGAGAGCTCCTGTTGTGGTGACCTCGTCGAAAAAGAATAAGAATGAAGAGGAAGGGCGAGAGGGAGGGATGAGGATGAGACGGATAGACTCTATCTCTTCAACTCAACCCGCCCAGCTGCTGCCGTCCCCGCCCCTTCAAGAGGTTCGCAAAAAATAGATGGGAGTGCAAGAGAGAATCGGGAGCGTCCTGAAAGGAAGAGTCTCTTCATACATCGTACTCTCTCGCAGGTTAGAGTGAAGAGAGAGCGGGCGGAATGAAGAGACGATAGCACATGTTTCGAACTCTTCAGGAAGGAAGTTGGCAGGAGGTTTATAACGCGCGAGAAAGGTGCTATAAGCCTCTTCGATAAGAAAAAGCGATGCTGATAAGATGAGAATCGAGTCGGAAATATCAGGAAACTGTGTGAAATCAAGCGAACATCGAAGAAAGAAGAAAAGGCGCACGCGGTAAACGATAAATACGAGAAATAATTCCGTTATTACTAATGCGACTACTACTACTAATACGTGTTCGCCGCCTTGCTAAATCCCCAGGGTGACAGCAAATGCGCAGGCTGACTGTCATTGGGCTTGTCGGTACAAGGAGGACGCAAAGAACAATGCGAATTAGGGTAACGGTCAAGATGGGTAAGAAATGAAGAAATGGACTTTCGGTTGTCCACAAAACCCGTCATCATTCAAGGGAAGAAATGTGGATGTGTTTTCTCGGTCTTTAGTCGACCAGAGAAGGGAGGATCCCATCGGCAACGGATCTCCATGTGAAAATCGTGAGGATTACGCGGAGGAGAAACGCCCGTCTTTCGCGCGCTCTATTCATTTCACGTACTCTCTCGACGGCCTGAGGTGCGAGATAGTGTGCGAAATGAAGAGACGATATTCGATACATGTGCGAAAGAGAGCGCGGTTCGTGCAGCAAAAGAGGCAGGATGCTGTTCATTAGACTCTTTCTCTGCCTCTCGCGCGTCCTCTTGAATCGAGTTTGTGCTCCGAGTTTGCGCCTCTGCTGCACAAACAGTTTTCTCAGTTTTCAAAGCGTTGATGAGGTAATCGTAATATGGATACTATTGCAGATTCGGTTAGCGCGCGTCTTTAATCGAGAGCAGCATTGAACCTTACGATCTTCCCTGGTGGTTTTCCTTGGTTTTCTTTGATTGGGCTATGCTTTTCAAGAAAAGTACATGATCTCCTAACAGAAATAAAGAGGAAACAGAGAAGGAAGTAAACGCGAAAAAAGTATCTACGACTCTGTACGGCTTTTGCGAAGGACAGTGATTCTCTAATGGTGCCTACTGGTTATGACCGGTAGCTAATCTCACCTACCTCAAGGAACCAAACACGGAAAGAAACGCGCGAAAAATATTTGCAGCTGCCTATGAAGTTTGCAAGCGAAAGCAACATTTCAACGTAACGCATGCATGAATCAGAGACGGTGACAAGCGTGTGAAAGTTAAGAGTTGGATGCAGAAATGAAAGAAATTTCATTTCAATTGATCAATTCTTCTTCTTCTTCCATGATGCTCCAACTGGCCGTTCTTGCTCTCATCTTTGGCTCCGCTCAAGGACTTCTGGAGCGAGATGAGATGGACATTGTGAGATGCTTGAGAACGATCGGATGAGAACTAACTGATAACCTACTGATCATTTTGTTTTTTTTGGCTATTTTTTCACTCAAAACAAGTGGCATAATCATACAATCCGAAAAAATGTTTGTTCTAATGTTAATTCTGATCTAATTTTATAATTCCTTCTCTTTTTAGACATCCCTGAACAAAGACTAGGAAATACTCGTGTTTTCGATTTTCTCGAGTCGTTCCGAAAACCGCCAAATTTTTCCAAAATTCAGTTAAAATCGTACTACCTCGAGAAGCGCATCGAGAAGAAGGAAGGCAAAGAGGAAGTGAAGGCGGTGGGTGACAGATTTCGAAACGGTCTCTTCATTTCACGCACTCTCTCGCTGTGGCTGCTTAGAGCTACAATGAGAAGTTGATTTGCAACACCGGGTATATCGGATCTTGGAATAGGCGTAGGCGTTGCAGCAGGTTCCATTAATAAATTTGTATCTTAGGTTGTGTTTGCTTGAACACTACAAATTTGCATGTTGTACGTTACTGTATGGGAATTGGGAAGAGTGTGTGGATTTGAAATGCTGAGTCAGAAATAACCCAGGAAATGCGGCACTTATGCTGCACATAAGTTATGCAAGCGTCCGGACAGTTCCGGAACACGCCTTTCGTCGAGCAAAATTGTGTTTCTCCGGTCTCTAGTCGCCTAAATAAGCGGATGGTCTCGTAGAGAGGCCATGTTGGTTCGAAGATGTACAAACAACTTACATACATATTGCATTTTTGTCGATTCGATGCTGAAGTATTCAGGTTTTTGATTATGTTGAAAAGAACGGACAAGCAACCTAGCCACACTACAGGGTACCATTCCTAACGTCAAATACGCCCGCTTCAAGCTCTCCCACATCTCGAAGAAGAATCAGGAACGAATCGGAGAAGACACACTTGCTGAATTTGCCGATAGACCGTGAGTTATTTACCGGTTACGAATTTTCCGGCTCGCACTTCTCTTTCCGGTTCTCAAGGCGCAAGAGACCTGTAAAAAACAACACTTAGCTTTTGGCGGAAAACTGGACACAGCGAACTGTGATCATTGTCGCTTTTCACAGTAGCATCAAGCATTCATAGGGTTGTTCAGTACTTTCACTCCAATAAAAAATCACAGATGTGACGGGTGCAATATTGCTATGATACTTGCCGCACTTCTTGAATTGGATTTTTAGGAATGCTCGAAAAAAGAATTACTGAAACTGAATCTGCCTTGAGTAGTCACTGGCACTGATCACCCGCGGGACGCAAGTGCTTTAATAAACGGGAACTCTTTATTATTTTTTAACGCATTGTCCAGCACAACGGCTAACAGCTGGCCTTACCATGGGGCACATCTAGCGCTGTCTTATGACTGTAAAATCGCTTGACGTGGATACACCTTTACCACTACAGTGTGAACATTCGCTTCCTCGCCAACTGTCATCACGCCCTCGATATCGTCTTCACTCCGAGTGATCTGCTGGGACAGAGCACGCTCAAGTACTACTGGAAGGAGGTACTGTATCGATTAATATGCCCTTTATAGCCATTGTTTTTCTATCGTGGAGCATTCCCTCCCTATCAGATCTAGCCATTCTCTAGCCACATTGAGTACTGTCGTTATCTGAACCAAAAGCAACAGAGAAGGTCGCTTGGTCATTTTGATTCAATCACTTCATCAATGAAAAAAAATATGTAAATTCAAACATTTATATTTTGAAATATTTCTCTCAACAGCCCAACCCTATTACTAATTCCTGAACAACCCACCTCATACGATGTGGTTGAAACATATTCGAACAGTAACATTTCGTTTAATCAATTCCGAAACAAGGAGGATCCGTCTCATCAGATATCACGCACTCTTTTGTTGCTTGAGCGGGGAGCAAATGTGCGGAATTTTCCAGGAGAATGGCCCTTTCCAACCGGTGTCGTCCAAGACCATCATTGACGTGATGGGCACGGTGAACAGCACCAAGATCCAGATTGATGTTTGGTAAATAAATAAATAACTATTTAATTTCGAAAACACTATCCTTCAGGTTCATCATAAACAACGAGCAGAGCATGCAGTTTCTCATAAACGTTAACGGCCACAGCCATGCGTGGGTGAAGGTAAGTTCCTTTTAAGGATTTTTTTTACAAATTATGTTTTTGTAATTTACAATACCGACTTATTGTCAAGATTTGCTGTAGTACCGTGCACAAAAACCAATTGTATTCTCACAGGCGCCGATACAGTTCTTCCACATCAATACGATCCGCGTTGACACGGAAAATATGGTGAGCAATATTTTTCTTGCCATACTCGAGAGAAATTAACAACAAAAAAATCGTAAATCTAATTTAGAAATATGAACTCTTTTTTTTTAGAAATATTACTTGGAGCACTTTTCGAGTCCGGATGAGAACGTCGACAAATGCTGTGGAATGGACGCAGAACCGTTCTCCGTTGGATTTTTGTTTACATACATTTTTAAATTATTTGTTATTTATTTTTCAAATTTTTTGTTGCAGGAATCCCCTCAATGTCCGTGCGGGAATGACGTGTCGAGACCTTTGCCCCAGGACTGAGCACGACACGATTTTTGAGTTTTTTTTAACACACGGGCAATCGTCTTTTCAATTTACACACACTTTTTCACAACTCTGACTGGTGAGAGCAAAGATGAGGAGACGATTGCCCGAGTGTGTCTCTCTAGTTGCTCGTCGTGTCCACTGATAAAGTGTTTACACCCGATGCCGACTCGTTATTTGCATGTTGCGAAATCGCCGTTTCTATTGCGCAATTGAGAACGCTTTTCTTTTTTCACAATTGCTTTGAATTTGAAATTAGAGTCCCATTCCTAGCTCCCAAGTCACCATATTTCGTTTGAACTGAGATATGATCATTTGTGTGCCATGTGTGCCAGCTGTCCTTGAAACGAGTGAGCTAGAGAGAAAGAGAAAGTGAGAAACAGAGAGAGAGAGAGAGATAGAGAGAGAGAGAGAGACTGAGAGAGAAGTAGAGAGAAGTAGAGAGAAAGAGCGCGCGCGCGTAGCGCGCCCTTTTTCCGCATCTAAAATCGCGCGATTTCTTGCGAGTTTCGTGGAATGCTTTCGTTAACCGTCTAATGTTCAGTTAGGAATGCTTTCTCAGAAGCGTAAAAAGAAAGTAGGCAACGAGTGCGTGCGCGAAACGAGCAGAGCGCGCGTTTTTTCACATAACGCGCGATTACTCGCGAAATTTGTGGAACTCCTTCATTAACCGTTTAATTTTAAGTTAGGAATGCTTTCTCAGAAGCGTAAAAAGAAAGTAGGCAACGAGTGCGTGCGCGAAATGAGCAGAGCGCGCCCTTTTTTCCCTTTTGTTCGCGAGAGGCTGCTTCAATAACTTCAGTAAATTTCAATAACTTCACAAGTAGTGTCAGTAAGTTCTCTTGGTCACGTGACCCTTCTTGTCAATGGCTACCCTCTGGCAAGGCTTCTCTTCAAAGTCTATCACGTGAAGGTAGCACTTTGCCCTCTGGCTAGCATCGCGAATCAGTACGCTTGTGGTTGGATGGTGCCACTCTTGATCGGTTCTCATTTCTCCTTTGAGCAGGACCAATTCATATCGCGATACTATTATTTGTCGTCCTGGGCGTTTCACCTCGTTTTCTGGTCTTTTTCAGCGAGTCTTTTTCATTGATGCACGCATAACCATTGTAAAATCGCGGTTATTGTGGAAGAAATAGTACATTTCAATTTATAGGATGAGTACTGAAGAGGAAAAGGTTTCAACCGAGCCAGCGCCTGAAAAGGAGGAATCCTCTGAAGTTCCGGTGGAGAAGAAGGAAGAAGTAACACCTCCAAAAGAAGAAGCTGCAGAAAAAACGGAATCCAATACGGTTGCGGCTGAAAAGAAGGTGAGTGATAGGTATACAAGATAAGAGACATTTGAAAATATGAGCAAGAATTCATCGAATGAGGCAGGGGATCGTACGGGTTATTTCCCTCATATTGTCATATTGTGGGAAACAATTATTTATTTTTACATCTTAGGAAGACAAGGAACCCGCAGAAGCAGTCGAACCGGGAGACGAAGAAGAAGAGCGATTCGGCACGCCAGAGGAGGGAGAAGGAGGAGGAGGAGAGGCAGAGGAAGGCGAGAAAGGAGGAGAAGAGGAAGGAGAAGAGGAAGGAGAAGAAGAAGGCGAGGCGGGAGATTTGGAGGGTGCCGTCGATCAGCTGACCCTCGATGAGGATCAGGACATCGAGAGCCCGGCATACATACCGAAGACTGGCAAGTACGTGGTTTCTGTTTTTTTGGTCTTATTCACTGTTCAAACGAGAGCAAACAACAATATAAGTAATCTTCTTTTGCACTAAGAGAATATCTATCTGAAAGTGGACCACAATGTCAATGAAATGTTTGATTTTCGACAGGTCTCAGTAGAGAGCAATATGAGAGAAAGAAGGAAGGCTCACAAGCCTATCCCGCATTTTCTGATCTGACAACAATCACCAAGTGATCAATATCTCATCAGGTTCTACATGCACGACTCCCGGGAGGACACCGGCGCCTCTGAAGCTCCACTGGAGGAGAGGCGAACGCGCGCCGACGGACAGTGGAGCAGGGATCGATATGATGAGAGGTATTGACGAAAATTTAGTCGAATGTAAAGATAAACATCGGTATGAGTGGCTTTTTTTACTGTAGTTCATTATCACGATTCAATATAGCACAACAGCATTGTGATTCATGATTATCTTTAATTTCTCAGATATCAGCAACCGCGTCGGCGACAGGATCTGATACAGAAGTACGGATTCGATATCCGACTAGGAGAGACGAAGGAAATGGTAAAAATTGATTTTTTTTCAAGCGAACACGGTTCATTTACCAAAATCTATCGAATATTTCCGAACTTCATCGATTTTTGAAACTTATCTGAATTCGAGATCGAATAATGACCGATTTATTACATGAACTCGGCGAGAGAGATTTTTTTGGGGAATCAATCAAGGTTTAAAAAATGAATAAAGAATGACACGTCTTACCAGTGTATCCAACCAAATACCTTTTGCTAGAGGGATCATGGTGAATGATTTTTTCAATATAATAATACAATAAATTTCAGGCCGAAGAGAAGGAGAAGGAACTGCGTGAGGCGGGTGTCGACGTAGAGACGGAGGAAGGAGAGGAGCCGACAAGAGGAGGCCATAGGAGAGGAACGAGTGCGAACAGGGGAAGGGCACAGTGGAGACCGGTGAGTAGTAGATATATTCGGTGATTTTGGACTTGTGGGAATTAGGTTAGTGAGATATTAGTGATATTGATACGGATTAGCCACAAGTAGAGACGAGAGGAGGCCATAGGAGAGGAACGAGTGCGAATAGGGGAGACCGGTTAGTGTTATTATTTTATTCCACTCGTTGACGAACGAGCGAGGATGCGAACGAAGTCCCACTACTTGAATTCGAGTTCAAATGAGTTTCAAAAGTCAATGAAACTCGGAAAATTTCAATCGGCAGTGATTTCGTCAATTATGCCTTTTAAAAAAACCAATTCTGCTCCAAATATGGCCAAATATGGAAAATAAGTGAATTTCCTCATTGCAGCCCGGTCGTCACGACGGTCCCCATGGGCGACAGAGTGCATTCAATCGAGGAGGTGATCAGGAAGAATTTCCACCTCTACAATCAACTGGAGGGACTGAGGTACAAAATATGATCCCTTCCTCATACGTTATTTCTTTTAAAAATATTTAAATATCATACGATTATTAGGCACCGACGGACGATCACTGCGGAAATAACTATATTAGAATGGAACTAATATCGTTGTTAATTAAAGATAATGCTATTAATGAATGAATGAATGACTATTTCTAGGCGACCGATGACGATTACGTCGCGCCTGCTGCGAGGAGAGACGCAAGACAGGATAGGGGTTCATCTCATAGAGGGGGCGAAGGAGCAGGAGGCCACTGGCGGCCGGGCGATGGCGCGAGAAGGCACCGTAGTGGAGGTACAGAATAGATAAACATGCATGTGGGAATTATACAATGAAGTGGGACGGATGGCAGAGGAAGCTGCGATTTTCATTTTGTATCTTCATGAAATCTGGGTAAGAAGCAGGAAAATTCGCATTCTGTAGAATTGACTTTAGAATTTTCGAGATTCTTAGTGCGAAGCTATTTTCACGTAATGTTTTTGTTTTCGGTACATCAACAAGAAAAGTTACAATTCTGTTCCATTGAGTTCGAAATACGGGTAATCGTCTCTTCATTTCACACACTCTCTCGTCACTCTGACCGGTGAGAGAGCACGTGAAATGAAGAGACGGCGACCCGTATTTCGAACTCTACTGTTCCAGGTCCGAGATGGAGGGGAGATGGAGGAAGAGGACAGATGGGTGCATACTCGGGAGGTGAAGGAGGCTATGGGAGACAAGATGCAAGAAGCGAGAGGGGGCAGGGCGGACGAGGATATGGAAGACAGGGTGAAGGTAGGATCCTGCTTTCACAATTTTGAATCTTCAGTTAATAATTTTACATAATTAGTACACTCTTTCATTGCATTTTCAACATTCTTCTTCTTCTTGTAACTTACATTCTTATCTAACTGATGCTTCACATTTTGGTGATTTTAACAAGAACACAATTATATAATCATTTCAGGTCCATTCAATCGTGGAGCCGAGCAAGGTCGGGCAGGAGCTCCTGCGCAGCGCTCGTACAATCGCACCTTCCACAATACGAATCGAGGTCGAGTCGGCACAAGAGCCGCCGCACAGGAGGACAGGGAGGGCGATGGACCGAAGAGGTAAATTTTGATTTCAATCTGTCGCGAAACGTGATAAAAAAGGGTGGAATGAAGTATACAAACCCCGGATATGTTTCATCCAGGGATTTAAAGGGAAGCCTACTTATTGGGGTATTAAGAGGTGTATGAATAATGACATAAATTAAGATACTCCACTCAACGCGGTCCAAGAACCGAGCCTGCACCCACCAGCAGCAGTCCCACCGACATTGTCTACTTCGATCCCTCCCAGCAAACAGCCAGAGGAGGAACTCGTGCTCCTCCCGTCAGAGAGAGGAAGCCCCTGGATATTGTCCCTCCCTCGGAGTAGATCGCATTGATCAGTTCAAACTACATGACACACTATATTCAATATTCTGTCATAAATTTGGAATGTTTTTAATTGATCTGTGGCTGTTATATTTGTGCTTTCTACGCTCAATCATTTTATTCAACTGCATTTTCAACATCTCTGTAGAAATTTAATAAACCACCTGGTTAATGATTAATTTATGTATTTGTGCTTTCCACGTTCAATCATCATATTAATTTGTTTTTTTTCTACATCTTTGTCGATCATCAGTCAATAAATGAAAATTTTCAAATGGAGAGAGGTCATGAACATTCTATGGAGCAGTTTTAACAGATCAGACAGTGGGAAAGTTATTTACACTGACCATCTCTGGTTTAGGCACAGGAAACAATTGCTATTATAGTGATGCGAGGTCATGGAAAGGGTATCACCGTCATAGTGTCGATGAAAAGCGTAATGAAGAGAGACTTCTTTATTCCTACAGCCCTGATCATATCATATCTTAATGAAATTAATGTCACTTTCGGTGTCGGGCGTAGATACAGTCCAGCTTGATTCCCCCCCTGAAAACAATCGATTACCGTTGACAGAATCTCAAATAATTTATTCGTTAATTTGTACGTTAAAAGAGAAGTGTCAGCAGTATTTAAGATTTTGCGAAAAAGTTGAAAAAAAGTTTGACGATTTTCGTTACCGTATACTTAGCGCTTCGTTTTTTCTCAAAACTGCCGATACTTCTCTTTTAATTTACAAATTAACGAATGAATTATTTTAGATTCTGCCAACGGTAATCGATTGCATATTACACGAGCTTTACAAAGCTGCCGAGAATGGCCCAAATTTTTTATAATTGAGCCACAAATTGGCCATGGACCGTCAGGGACCGTCCCGGCCCGGCCGAGGCGGATTGTTTTCAGGGGGGAATCAAGCTGGACTGTAAATAGCTATAGGAAGGTGGAAAAGGCTCTTTCTTCATTCCGATGCATTCCTCCTGGCATCGCTGCCCTTCTCAAAGCTAAGTTCTTCCAGTTATTCGTTCTTCTTTCGAATGTGCCTGCTGGCAACGTTCCAATCTTCTGATATTATCCGTCCCCTCATTTTTCACAAAGACTACGTAACATCACAGTCGCGCAGTGTGCTAACTTCGTTGGAGTAGAGCTTTCGTGAAACTCTGGTCATATTTCATATTTTTCTCATATTTCATATTTTTTCAAAAAAAAAAATTTTTCCACGATTACTGAATCTAAATTGATATTGTAACTAAATTATCTAGGTCATGGTGCATCCCCTGATCACGACGCCCTTGCTGTTGGTCAGTGCCACCCTAACCGGCGCTCTTCTCCAATACTCCTGGTGGACCGGCACTCCAGCTCTGTTCGTGTTGATCGCTGTCGCTGTGTGGCACTCGAAAGACTCCATGCTCTCGTACCAACAGCTCAGAGTGAGTATTATTATGATTATCTTTTTTTGCGCTTTTCCTTTTACTCCTTACAACTCACAACTTCTGTTAGCATTGCCACGGGATAGAGGGTTCTGGCATGAGGGTTCGGTTGCGCCAATAATGACGGCTCATGAAACTATTGAAGATAATTACCTTCCAGATCCGTCATCGATACTGCATCTTCTTCATCATGGTTGCAAGTGGAATCGCGAGCGCTATCTCCGCCTACTTCTTTCCGATGGCCGTGAAAACGCTAACCGTGATCCACTTGTCGATGTTAATTACACATGACCGCCTACTCCATTATGATTTCGGAAACGATCAGAGGGAGGTGAGACATCGAGATTTTAAACAAACGTTTTTTTTTAATTATTCATTTCATTTTATTATATTATGTGCTATTCCTTTCAGAAATGTGCAAAACGCTTGCTGGCGGTTTTCGCACCTCTGTCCCTACTCGCAACTGTATCCGTTGGCCTTGTGTGCAACCTTAGCGGGTGGGCTGCGGTTCCCTGTTGCATACTGCTAGAGTACTGTCTACACTTGACGGATGCTGGCATGCGATACACAAAAATCGTGGTGAGTTCAATGTTGGCGTGGTTAAAAATGCTATATTGAAGAAACCCATTATAAAACCCACAATCGTGCCATCAGTTTAATATCTATTTTTTCAGAAGCATCCTCGCGTCTTTTCCGTAGTCATGTTCGCTTTGCTACTCGCTCTATTAGTGGCCTTTTTCTACGCATACATCATCGCTCCCTTCTATTGGCCTCTAACTGCCGCCGCTGTGTACCATGTCTACCGTCTAATTGATAGCAATGAAACGATTGAGCATGGGGTAAGAACAGCATTTTTTAAACATACAAAAAAAACTCAACAATACTTGTTCCTTCTTTGCAGTTTAACACCATTCTCATTTAATTGTACTTCTATATTGTTCTCATTGTCAGGTCAACGCCGGTCTCATTCGAGTTTTCACCTGGCTACAACCCATGATTGCAACTTGCATCGGAGTCGCGATCGCATTCAATCTGGAAGTCACCCTAATCGTGCTGCTATTTGCGCTGCTGGCATTTATCACTGTAATGCAGCTGCTGATAGTTGAAGATCGACATGTTGAGGTATGTATACTGCAATGCTTATGTAAATCCGGTGAAATGAAGTGAAATCCTTGTGTCGAAATTGTAGCGATTTTTAAATGAATCATTTCATATGATCACTTACAGAATTTTATGAAGAACCTTCCCACTCCTACTGCCAATCGACCCTGCCTTTTCATCGGAGTGCTAATTGTTATTTTCGTGCTACAGGTATAGCTTCTGTTTGTAATTTTAATTATTTTTCTTAAACGAAGCTGTTACTTTAAAAAATGCATTTCAGATTCTCTGTTCCGTTTCGTTCCACTTCGTCCTTGCGTCGCTTCGCTACGCCGTTCCTGCCATATTCTTCGCGCAGTCTCTCGGCTTCGTTTCTACAATGCACATGCTCGGTCGTTTGATGCACAACCTGGTGAGTGTAACTCAGACCAAACTTTACCATTCAACTCGCTAGTATAGGACTTCATCATATTTAATATGTACAAATCACAATAATAAACGCGAAAATTATGGGTCGCAGTTCAATCGCATTAATTTACTGCGTTTTCGACACAATAACTTACAGTGATTTTCAGACTGAAAGTCGGTGTAATATTCTCTCCTATTCGCTGCTCGTACTTGGCTCTGTTCTTCTAACCGTTGCTACGTGGCTCTACGCTGATAAAATGGGCGAATGGAAAGCTGTCGCTAATAGCGCCTGCATTCTCATATCGTGGTCTTTTCAATTTTTGCCGATTTCCAATGCGGTGAGATCTCAGTACCTCTTTTGTTCAAGTCTCTTCTAGCAGAGGATACGACTGGGCACTAGGAGCAGTGGAACTTCATCATATCTTTGCAGCTGCGTAGAATCCAGCAGCTGAAAGCCGCTGCGGTCGCAGCTCAAGCACAGCCTGCAGCACCTGCAGCAGCTGCTGCAGCACGGCCGGCAGTCACGTACGATAGCGATTACGAGTCGGGCGGAAGCCAGTTGTCGTCGTCGGATGATGATGATGATAATAATTGAATTTAATTATTGTAAATCTATACTCGAATAAAGAATTTAAGTGCGTACATCAACACTCAGAGTTCCAAACAAAAGTCAACTCTGATCCTTTTCAAATGGGTTTTCGATGGCATTTTTGTTCGAGTCGGTATGTCTCTTGAAGTGTTTGACTGGGGATAAGGAAAAGAAAAACATGTCTATGAACCATAGGAGAGTTTTATTAGTCGTCCTCGTCTCTAACCGAAAGACGAAGGTAACGTCAAGGATGATGCTCAATCAGTGCCTTTCATTTCTGATATTGCGCAATGGACGCGCGCCTCCACGTTAGCACTCGGCGTTGTTGCCGTGTCGACACTGGTTCAATTTCAGCTTCTTTAGCTATTTTTAATGTAACAATCACCGCAGTGTATACAGCTTAGTTACTGTTTATCACGAGTTCGCAAGGGAGAGGGAACGGCTTCTTCGATCGTTCACTTTTCCTCCTTCTTCTCCTCTTTCATCATCGTTGAGAGGGCCGGAGTCATCGCCGACGATGCATCAGACGGCGTCATCGTCGACACTTGCGAGGGAATGCACGGCGTCCTGAAAGGAAGGGTTGGGGTACGGTAGGGTTACGGTATAAGGAATTCCACTCATCTCTCGCGTCCAGTCATGCGGTTAAAAATAGGAAATAGTGCGCGAAACGACTTCCGTACTTTGCAGGTTACGATAGGTCAAGATTACGGTAGGAAATGATTACGGTACTTGGTGCTATCGAGTGCTCGGCGCGCGCGCTCCTCCGCTTCGCGCCGCATCGCCCGCTCGTACTCGCCACCGTAGATGTGGCGATAGAACTGCATGAGACTTACACGGTAGAGTTCGAAATGCGGGTAATTGTCTCTTCATTTCATGTGCTCTCTCACCGGTCAGCGTGACGAGAGAGAGAGTGTGTGTGAAATGAAGAGACGGCGACCCGTACTTCGAACTTTAGTAATCACCTCTTCCATCTTGTAGGCACGATCGTCGAAGAAGAGGGCCTCCCAGAGCGTGCGCGGCTTGGGAATCTCGATCTTCACCTGAGACGGGGGTGTTTCATCATCTGCGGTGTGGGGAGGGCGCGGTCGGTTTAGGAAACAGTTATTGGAGGCCAGGATGGTGTGTAGTTCGAGGTACGGTAAGCATCCGTTATAGATTGCGAAATATTGAATACTACAATGTAATACTACGATAGGTTACTGTACGATAGGTTACTGTAGGTGAATACTACGATAGGTTACTGTAGGGTGCAGTTAGCTAGTTGGTTCCAAAAGGAAGGTAGGATTGCGGTATTTCGTTTGTCTAAGAACGTTCTCTATTTAGCTTTTCATAGCATGTTCTCTATTTTTTCCGCAATCAAGACTTTTTTGTTATTGTTAATTACATCAACGCCGGCCGCGGGCGTCACACAGTCGTCGATGAATCCGAGCTCGTACTCGAAATTCTTCGTGAGGTTGAGCAGATTCGCCTCGTCGAAGACCAGATTCTGCAAAATAAAATGGGTGTATTTTATTTAAATCGGCGGTTAAAACGACACTGTAGTTCAGACAAAACATACGCATTTCTTGCTCAGCTTGTACGAGTGCACCGCGAGCCAGTGGTAGCAGAAGATGGCTGAGAAAGATCAAAGATCAAAGTCCAAAGATCAAAGATCAAAGACCTCCGAGCGGCGCGATCGTTCCCACGATGGCATCGCCCAGCAGCCGCGGCAGCGCGTGCAGCAGCAGCATGGCGCTGCACACGAGAAGGAGCGAGCAGGTAGTCTCGGCGAAGGTGCGACCTGAGGAGAAATACGGTAGGGTAGGTACGATTGAGAGATACGGTATAGTTAGTGACACGATTACGGTAGGCCATCGGGGAATATGGCAGTATACAGTAGTCTGAGTGGAAGAAGGTAAGAAAACTTTTGGGTTACGGTTACCTGAGGGTACTGTATCTTTGGGGGGTGTGCGGTTACTGTGGGGAGTATGATATCCTCACCAGGAATGAGCGTCTGCGCCGCATGTTCGGCCGAGTGCGAGGGCATCTGTAATGAGAGATCACAGATCAAAGATCGTAGAAAAGAGATCGAAGAATGAACATCATTGCGCAGACTACAGTACCCCGGGGAGCGGCGCCTAGACGAGTGATCCACCACGCGACATCAACCGTATTCACCTTCTCACTTGGCGGGTCGCGATCCTCACTGTCCTGCGTGGGCTCGGGCTGCAGGTCACTGCAAGAGATCAGAGATCAGAAATCGGAAACCAGAGATCAAAGATCAAAGATCAAAGTCCAAAGATCATCCTCACCGTCGACGACGAGACGAGGGATTGGGAGAGGGAATCATCGGCCGACCGAGTGGAGCGAGAGAGAAGGGTGGAAATGAGGCGGAGGGCGAGGGGTGGGGAGGGGGTGTTTGTGCGAGATGCAAATGTGATTGGGTTAGAATGTTGTTTTTGTTGCATTTCTATGAAGAATAAGCAATCTGTGGTTGGCTATACGTTGTCGCCGGGCCATCTATTTAGTAGTTATTTTTTTATCTTCTGATCCCCTTGCTCTCAGGTTCGTGTGAGGCATCGAGCGATAGGAAAAAAAACAAAGCGATGAAACACTTTGCGCTTTTTTTCGATACTTTTGTCGGATTCTTTTTCGCCAGAACATCGCTGGTTAGGCTATCAAACGCCGGGTATTGCAGTTATTTAGTATTTCTCGGAACGATGTGCCAAAAGAAGCAATACCACAGGGCTTCTCGCACGCTAATACATTTCCTATGGGCATTGTATTACCTCAAAGATTCTGAAAATATACGATTTGAGACTAGCTCGATTGTAGTAAGCATCGGAGCAATACCAGAGGGAATATAGGGGGGAGTGCAGGATAGCGTCATTCGACGCCAAGCATCACTAACTACTCTGTAGACTCCACTTCATTCATCTTCGGTCTGTCTGTCTGTCTTCCGTCACGCTCTTTTTTGCCCATCGTTCAACTTAACTAAGCTCATCGAACAACTCTATGTCAGGTACCAATGGACTCCTCCTGGAGACACAAAACTTTCGGAGAAATAATGTTCGCACTATTACGTCGTATTGCATCATCACTATGCTATATCCCGTTTTCTGAGCATAACTCGCCGCAAACTCAACCCATACGAACGCCCATACGCTCAAACGAGCCGGCCACTGTCATGCCTCGCGAGCCTATCGTAAGAGACTACTCGGTATGCTTTGAATATACTTGTATTTTTTCAATTTTTTAAAATTTTTAATTGAAATGCTAAACCCCACAATGCTTTATCCATAAAGTACAGTCCACGGCGTTGATTAGCCAAGTCCGCGCGAAGGGTTCTCGAGAGTCCGCGAGTGATCCGTCAAGAAATTGTTAGCTCCATCGCATTTTTTTTCCTGATCGCTCGAGGCCGCACGAGCCTTTCGCAATGGGGAAATGCCAATATGCATCGTCGGAATACGTCTAGTTTTGCATGTTATCGGTGTGAATTCAGGTTCCTCAACTCCCTGATGATATAATGTTGATGATATTCGGTGAATTGACGATGATTGATAAATTTCCACTGAGCACCGCATGCAAGATATTTCGAAAACTGGACTTCGAAATAGGCAGAAAGAATTTCGAATATATTTCTATTTCTTGGGTATGCAGTTTCCCGGTATTTTCACTAAACACCCATTGTCATTCCAGACTGATTCGAAGCAATGCATTGAAGCCTTTCACGGATCAACTCTATTCAATTATTACATCGAGAATACTAATCTAATTCAATCCAACTACCACAATAGAAAATTATTCAAACAAGCATGTGCTCTGAGAGTATTCGTTGATGTGAGGAAAAGAAAGTTTACTTTAGCATTAAATTTCATTTGTTGCAGTATGCAAAGAGTGAATTCGATGAAAATGACTTTTCCACTATTGCATGGATGGTAAAACCTTTGAGATATACCAACTTAGAAGTGAAGTTTCGCAGCAAACAAGATTGTTCAGAGAGGTGAGCAAATATCATCTCAATGTTGTTTTCTACTTATATCTCTTATAAATGAATATTTACAGTTTCCTTCATGCTTTTATCCGAAATCGCAACCTGAAAAATGCTCGAATTAAGCTGTCATGGATCGGGAGATTTAATCACGATTTGAGAAAGATCAGAGAATTATTAATGCAGCTACCGAGGATGAATACGTTGCAGCTGAGCTGGCAGAATATATCAAAAGAATCGAGAAAGTGCTTAGTGAACGACGCAACGTTTCTCCACATTTGTTCTATGGCAAACGTCGTCGAGCCATTGTGGGCTGACTGTTCTTTACAAGGCATTCTAAACGCTTTCCAGGTACCTGAGAATTTTATAATAATGTAATCTTTGTTTTTTCACAGATCGTTGCGCAATCGTCCGAATACAAATACGTAGGATTTTATGTGACGGAATCGGCAGTCAATCAGCTTTTGTCTGCGCCGGAACTCAATTTAGCTTGGAATCGGTTCTCGTATTATTTTACCGCTAATAATCGTCAAACATACGTACGTGTCATTCGAAATCAAGTCATGAAGCACGGATTCATACAAATGGAGAAATGTGTTGGAAATGAGAGGGACTACAAAATAGGGAGATAATTATCTATTTCTAATGCACTGCTCGTGTCAATTGGTCAAATATGTCCCTCCTCCCTCCTCCGGTTCCCTCTTTCTTTGCGAAATGTGCACAATGATTTATTTCAATACGTTTTGTGAAAACATTATCTTATTTATCGTCCAATAAAACTGAACATCGCGTGAGATCATATTCGTTCATAAAAGTATAAATAAATAAAACTGTAGATAAATACCAAGTTTTGCATATCTCTGGAATTGTGACCATAAATGACACTGGAAGACTACTATGATTGCTACTTATACAGGCTATAATGATCACTGGAAAAGGTGTACAATTATATTATTTCTCTGAATTCACAATGCTCTTTCGCCGGTCAGACAAGCGAGAGAGTGTGCAAATCGGGGAGAGTGGCTCGCTAATTATCATTTGTCTTCACTAATGTGAGTGATACATTGTCTCAGCGAACGGGGTGCTGTTCTTGAAGAGTCCCAGCGCCAACATGGCCATGCATTGATTCTGAAATTGACGGGATAAAAGCCTTTCCAAACTCAGGTCAAACTCTATTCATTTTACACACTCTCACTTTCAAATCACACCATTTGGATTTTTCTTGAATTGAAAATATTTGGCTGGAATAAAGTAGCAATATAAATTGGTGCTGATTTCCAGGCTCACTATTATTACCTTCTGCCACGTTGTTAAATTGTACGTGAGATCAACAATCGATAAGAGTTTCGCAAACGCTGCAGGACCCTGGAAATATTTTTATAAGCACCACAATTTGAAGTATAATAAATGCGCACCTTAGCGACACCGCGCCGGGCTAGAACGTAGGACAGAAGGGTGTTGGTGCATCTGCAATGTTGTACTGAACACGGAACAAATCGTCGTTTTAATGAAACTCGGTTTATGTGGTAAAATTGTCGATCAGTAAAAGAAGAGAACTAACCGCTCCTTCTCATTTTGTAGCTGAGTGGAGTCGATAGGATGCAAGCCGTCCAGAACTGTAAAACATTCTTTTAGATTTGTATTTTTTTTGTAAAAATAATAAACATGCAATAGTATTGTGCTGAATAACAAAGGCACATACGCGGATTGCAGATGAGGATGCTCTTGAGGAGAGCGTACTCGCGAGAATCGAGTTCGGCCTGGAAATACATTGTTAATAGATAATTCTCAAAAAAATGCGCAAAAAAATGCGCAAAAAACACCTCTTTCATCGCAGCTATGATTGCCGTGTACAGCCGTGTAGACCCGGGCGATTCCTTGTGTCTGAACCATTTTTTTTTAAATAGTTTTTACAGTAAAAATGCAAGAAACTGTATCTCACACATCACTGCTCATCACACTTCCATCCTTTTTTGTGTTTGTCGCATATTACGAAACTTAAGCCTAGTCATGGGCGAAAATGAGCTCACCGGGCATGCATGCAGACGGACCGAGACACTTTTTTTACAATTATAATTCCATGAGAATCGACTCACACTTCACTGCTCCACGTCATCACACTTCCATCCGGATAGCACGTTCGATCCGAGTGATGCGTGTACGAGTAGTATGCAGCAGTGAAGTTGGCACACGTGATCCCAGATGCCATAAGAACCATCTGCAATAAATTTATGTGTTGGCAAGAAAATGAATCTCCTCAGTTCGCATACTCTATCGCCTCTCTGACAGGTGAGAGTAATGAAGAGACGAGTTCATGCCAAGCCAAGTATGCACATTATCTCTGTTCAAAATCGCAATGACAAGAAACTCGGTAATCACTAGATTACTAATTTTGAACACAATCAATCACTTTGTCAATGCAAATCAAGAAACACTTTCCACAATCGTTTTCACTCACTCTTGAGCTTTTGTCGAGCATTTTGAAGATGGGAAGCGCCTTGATGTATTCAACCGAGTAGATTTTGTCCTAAAAACACAATTTTGGTTGTTAATTTTGTAATTTTTTGGATTTAAGAAGCGCTCTGATTACTCGTGATCTCTCTTCCGCTAGAATGACCCAAGTTGAAGAGCTTTAAGCAGGCGATTTATTACCTGATATAACCACAGCTTCTTTAGCTCGTAGTCGAAATTGGACACGTCCACCGATATTCTATGCCGTACTATTAACTGCAAACACCGTATTTAAAAGATAATAATTATTTGAACGAAAATAAATATTAAAATGAAAACATACTTCGATGGGCACGATTTTCACGGAGCTGAGCATGTACGGTTGCGACTGCATCGGCTGCAAAACTTATTATAAGAGACTCTTTGAGCAAGATTCGCGCAAATATGGATTGTGTCCGGACTGGTAAAAATGTATTCCGATGTAAGTGCATTTTTTGTACAATTTTGAAGTATTTTATAAAGCTATTGTAGCTAGCTTGGTTACTCAGTGGCAAGAACCCAATTCCCTTCCTAATGATGTTTCCTCCTGCAGGGTGCATCAAACTTGTATAAACGTCAGAAAAAATAGCTCACTCCAAAGTCGAGGCCAAGCTTAGAAGGACCGGGCTCAAAATCGTCAATGCGCAATCCGGGCACCATTTTGGGCGTGTATTTTGATATTCTGGAAATATGTATGTAAAAAAATGTATGTAAAAGAAACAAATACACTTCCGACTTACCGTAGTCTCTGATGCGCGTCTTCTAGAGTGAGCAGATGCTGCATCATTCTCTCCAACTTGCATTCGAAAGTGTACGGGTTGTGCACAAGCTGCATCTCCTTTTAAAAAAAAGATAAAAATGGGAGGATTTATGAACGTTTATTTTGCTCATGCTCAGGAATGTACTCATTCTTCAACCGTAGAAAACATAAACCCAGAGGCTTCTGGAAATAAATGCTGCAAGTATATAAGACAGCGTGAATACAATGGCTCAAACCCAAAAACTAGTTGAGCGATGCAAAAGTTGAAAACCGTTTCAACTTTTGCATTTAACGTTAGATTTCTTATAATTGAACTAGTTCAATCTACAAAAAGCGCTCAACTAGTTGTTGGATACGAGCCATTGTATTTACACCCCCATATATCTTACTTGACCATAGCCGCCGTCTTGCGATGACGTTCCCGGGTCGCATGGCACGATGTCAGGCGTTTCTCTTAATTTATCCGATAGAACAATCAATGGATCCTATCAAACAATCTGCTTACTCATCGCTGGCTCTGCTGTCCGTTTGACACTCAACCGATGCCTGCAAAATTATATTTTCGTCCAAAATGCACAGATAAATTTACGTTCTTGCTTCGCTTCCGTCTTGGCCTTGGCTTGAAAGTCGATGGCTGAACAATGCAAATATTGTGTGAATGCAACTATAATGTGGTCTGCTGGGATAAAGAATACCGGCCACCACAAGCTTCTGCTTGACAGATCCATTCAAGAGGCGGAATATCTCACCAGTTCATCTTCGTTCGAATCCGTCCTGGTCAGGTCCGGATTCGAATCCGCCAACTCCCCTCCACTGCCGGACCCTGAAACGTTAGGGTAAAGGTGTCAGGTATTTCCCTCGCTAAATCCCAATCCAGTTCATGAATTGTCCCGAGTAATTCGGCCTATGAGTGAGACAATGTCGAACCTGCTCCACCGTACTCCGCAACGTCCACGCCACTCACGAGCAGCGGGTTCATACCGCCTTTGATGCAGCGGTCGTAGCGGCAGGAGCGACACAGACGAACGATGCCTGAAGTGTATTTTCCTGGCTCATTTATCATCAGGAAATTGACATGATTTAACGCGTAATGCTGTTCTTGCGGACTTATGGGATATGCAAGCAAACGCGCCGAATAATTTATCTGGAAAGTATGGACGGGCCTCTCACACGCGCCTCTCTTCACGCGCCCATCGTCACTACATGTCTAATAAGTGAGCCAAGAATAAAGCGCCAAATAGGATTATTCACCTCCCCGTTCGCACGCTCCATTCTTGATGCATCCCGTGTACACCCGCTTCTCGATGACGGCCCGTCGGAAGAAGGTCTTGCAGCGGGCGCATGAGGGACACTGCAACTAGGGCTGTCAGAGTGAAGAATCCGTCTCTTCATTCCGCGCACTCTCTTACCGGTCAGAGTGACGAGAGAGTGCGAGGAATGAAGAGACGGATTCTTCACTCTGACAGCCCAAACTGCAACTTTTGTATTTATGTCTCGACATTTATAATCTCAGCCGTGCAATTCCTAGCAGTTTTACTGCTAAAAGCGGGTAACCGTAGTTTTACTGCTAAAAGCGGGTAACCGTAGTTTTACTGCTAAAAGCGGGTAACCGAATGAATCGTTCCTGAGTCTTTCCGAGGATATAATGTTCGTTTTCTTACCCCATAATTGTAGCCCGCAGCCGCCTCTCCGCACACGATACAGAACGTCGGCCGATTTTGGGGCTGGAATATCGTAGCTTAGAGTTCACATTTCTTTTCTTCGTTATTTCCGTAAAAAAACGTTTTGGAGTGAAGAAGCTCATTTCTAAATTTAGCAAATTGGTTCATACTCCAATGCACAGATTTCTGATTGCAGGGAAGCAATTTGGGGAGCTCGACACATGACTAATCGTCTCTCCATTGAGCCACTCTCTTATCGATCAGAGAGGCGAGAGATTATACTAAAGGACAAGACGAGTCCCCGTAGTTTGAGCTATACTAGGAAGCAATCTTCGAAGTAGTCTCTAATGCAAGCACGCAGGAGACATACTTGGGCACAAGACTAGAGAAAAGTACCAGGGAATCGTGTCGAAACATAGCTGTTTACCTCAGCTGTCTGTGTTCGAACCAAAATTCAAGTTTCATCTATTGAACGAGGAGTATCATTGATCGTCGCTTCGCACTAGAGTGCGAAATGCGGGTAATCGTCTCTTAATTTCGCACACTCTCTCGCCTCTTTGACCGGTGAGATAGTGTGAAGAATGAAGAGACGATTACCCGTATTTCGAACTCTACTTCGCACTGTGCTAATATAGTCCACACTGTTACTAACATTTATCTCTACGTAAGCCAGAGGGTGTGCAAATAATGGTATCTTCATGAAAATGGCGTTTAGAAGCCCTCGATGAAAATGGCGTTTAGAGATAAAATGGGCGGGGGGTAGAGATAAACCCAGACCCCTCCCCCGCTTCGCTTGTTTCCGTCAATGTTCACTTTCCTGATAGAGGTGCCCCTAAAAGTCCAATCCCATTCGGCGCACTCTTTCACATCTCAGATAAGCAAATGATCACTGATCATTTTGGCCAATCAAAAAGTACCGATTTATCTATGTACGTCAGAGGGGGCTCATGCGTGTGCAAATAATGATCTCTCCATCAAAATGTCGTTTAGCTAACAATGTGCTTCTTTTTTAAACCCTCAACTTTTCGATCGGAAATAGTGCTTCTAAGCGTCCTATCACCCTCATCTTCGCTGCTCAAATAAGCAATTGATCACTGATCACTTAAAAAGTGCCCTTTTCGCACGGAGCTGATCATACAGCCGAAGTAGCAGGATGAAGAATGCGTCTCTTAATTCGCCATGATCTCTAGCCGGACAGAACCAGAAGAGAGCAGGCGAAACGAAGAGACGGCCCTACACTACAGTCGACCAACAAATCACCACCCACCTCCTTCTTCACCCTCCGACGCGGCATTGTTGGCCAGCTGTCGTCCTGGAATAGAACATTGAGATCGTCAGAATGAAGCATTCGTCTCTTCATTTCTCATGCTCTATCGCCATCTCTGACCGGCAAGAGAGCACGAATAATCGAAGAGACGCATTATTCATCCTGACAACGCTAAAGAATGGTGATGAAAGGTAAAAACAAGGAAGGCCAGGAAGGCCAGCGGAACTTTCGAGCAGAAAACACTCGTGGAAATGCACGTAACTTCGAGCGGGCCCTTGCCCTAATACTTCACGCTCAACAACAATCATCAAACATCTGCAGAGAGAATAGTCTCAAATATGTAACAGCTCGGCACGAAAGGGGGCGTGCTTGCACTAAAAACTAGAAGAGCCACAAAATGACGAGGGAAATGGAGATATCACAGTAAGAACAGACTCAAAATTAGACATGATCAAAGATGAGCGTAGTCTCAAATATGGAACATGATGGCACGAAAATGGTCACGGTTCCAGGAAAACCACAAAATTTTATGAAAACGACAGATGATGACACAAACAGAATAGGACTCGAAACACGGTGCATCGTTTGATTCTGAACGGTTTCACGCGCAACTCAAACGGCCGATTAATTGTGTAGAAGGAAGCCCGCGGTTCGCATGAAACGCTAATGCATGCGAAACGGCAAATGCGTCGCTGCGCTACTCCGAACTCTTTCTACAAAAGATAAATTCGAGAGAAACAATAACGACGCTTCATTTCATGATACACTCAATCTCACAAGTCAGAGGCAAACGAGTGTGTGAAAAGAGAAGCCCGTGTTTCGTGCATTGATGTATGCGAGGAAAGGCGCTCTTTCGATCTCTTTCTCTCCTGCTACATACGACGACAATTTGATCCGGGAAGAGGGCGAGTTGTTGACAAGAATTCGAGTGCTCTCTACACGCGTCAGAGAGGCGAGAGAGTGTGAGAATTGGCTTATTTCGAGACCTAGAGTTCAGGATGCGAAACGTAATCCGATTTCGGCGCTTGAGAAGAGGCTTTCAAAAATGGAACTGTTTGCTTCCGCGCCCCTGTCACTTTTCGATTTCCTCTTCAGCAATTCCTAGCCATCTACAAGTGCTGTCAAGAGTTGCCCCGTCATCCAAATATATTTTTTCCAACGTTGGCGCAAAACAGAACAGCAACTGCGGATTGCTCACGACTGTCGAAACCCCCAAAATGTCAAACGATCAGCTTCCACTTGCTCGACTCTTTCACACATGCTTACGTTCAAAGAACAACAGAGGTCAAGGAAAGCCTATCGATCAACGACAGCTTTGCAACTCCCACTCATTTTTTTCCTTCTCAGCAAATGAGGTCAGATGACGCGAAACGCGACATTGTTTGTCAACGCGCAAAAAAATTGTCGCGAAAATTGTGATCAATCGCATTTCGCAAGTGCTCATTCGCATTTTGAACCTTTGAACATTAATAAAGCAACAGATTAAATTGCAATTTCGCGAGAGTCGATCAACAATTATACGTCAGCGCCAAAAGATGCAGAGGAAAGCGAGACTGCATTAGGGAAGAAGAGGGTAGTGGAGAGTTGCTCTTTAGCTCTCTCTCTCTCTCCCTTTCTGCCAACACACTCAAACGTCTTTGATTCTCAGCCCTCTCCCCTCGCCTCCTTATCCCTTCCCCCATGCTCCGAGTCCGTGAGTAGTCTCATACTCTAACCCTCTCACGCCGCCCCACTCTCTAGCCCTGTCTGACCGCTTAGAGAAAAGTAGAGACGCGAGAACACTATCTCTGTTTGACCGGTGAGAGAGCAGGCGAAAGGTTAGAGGGCGTGAACTCTCTCTCTCCATTCGCAACGCTCTCTCGCCCTGTCTGATCGGCGAGAGAGTATGCAGAATTGAGAGAGCGAGAAACTCTGCCGGAGAGTGAAAGTAGGGGAGTGGACTCGATCTTTCGGTCTTCTCACGACCTTGTTGTCAAGGAACTTAGGGAATCCCTAGTATGCCCCACATCAGGGCACATGCGAGGGGCACGTGCATGAGAGAGAAGGATCTGGAAAAGGCCGCGTCGTTCGGAATACCTCATTATAATGAGGGTTCACAAAGTCTAAGAATTCCCAGCTTACATTACATTTTGAGGATTCTCTATTATGTGTCAGAGCACATTAGAGGCGCATAAGAGTGTAAATAAGGATAATCCCTGTTAGTGAAATAACATGATCTCGTGATAAGCTAATTACAGGGATTTTAAAGACATTGATATTTTCATTCCTCAAACAGAAATGTGTAATATGCACAAACATCATTTGTACAAATAATAAGTTTATCGTGAATGGAAAGATTTATATTTACTTGATATGGGAAGAATTACTTGAGAAAGGAGCGAGATCGTTTGCGGTTAGCATATCTCATCTATATTTGAAAATTTTCAAAAATTATTGCTCACTAATTACTGTACCTGAGAATGCAACGAAAATACGTATGTACAAACGATATCATAGTGTCATAACGATAAATACATTCTCTCGGCAAACGGCGTTCTGTTCTTGAAGAGGTCCAGCGAGAAAAGAAGAAGGCATTGACTCTGAAAGTACCGAACTACGGTAGAAATTAATGATCCTGAATTTCAACAATATGTTAAAATATACGTACCTTCTGCCAATTAGTAAGTCTCGTAACCACGTCAACAATCGACAGTATTTTGGCGTAGTAAGCAGGACCCTGAAATGCAGATTTGTGTGAACCGCAGGGCAGTGGAATTTCACCTCCTCTGCTCCGCGACGTGTGAGCACGTACGAAAGGAGGGCTTTGGCGCATCTGAGATGATATTTTTGAGTAGGTCACTTTGTATTGCGCCCTTCATGGCAACCATAAAAACTGGGCTCTATTTTCAATCGAGGAGAGTATCTTCGAGAAAATGCGGATAGGTTTCGACCAACCTTTCCTTCTCGTCCTGAAGAAGTTTAATGTCGCAAGGATGAAGGCCTTCGAGCACTGAATAACATGATATTAAAATAATAACAAGGAATAATAGGTCATTTGATATTATTGATATCGTTACATGCAAAATCTCACGCGGATTGCAAATGATAATAGACTTGAGAAGAGTGTACTCGCGTGTGTCGAGTTCTGCCTGCAAAATACCCTTTTTTAAACTTTTTTGCATCACGACGGTCACGCAAATAGGAGGAGGCTTGATATATTGAACCATGCAACCCTCTGAATATCGCAAATTATAATACCTCCCTAATCGCAGATATAATTCCAGTGTAAAGTCGAGTGGAGCCCGGCGATTGTTTGTGTCTAAAAGTTTAATTTTTTTCAAAACATAATATTTTCATTGTATTTTTTTTTTACAAATAAACCAAGATACTCACATTTCGCTGTCCCATGTCATGACGCTCCCGTCCGGGTAGGCTACACGATCGGAATGATGGGTGTAGGAGTAGAATGAAGCTGTCAGATTAGTGCACACAAGGGCAGACGCAAGGAGGACCTTCTAAATTAGCGATATCATTTCGACATGCGCCCCTAATACGTAGATTTGCATGCTCTCTCGTCTGTCTGATCGACTTTCCAAATTGCCCATTTTTTCCTGATGATTTGGTTTTTTCCCTTAGCATCTCTACAACATGAATTAGGGAATCCAAACAAAACACGGAAGTAAATTTGTCGAACTTCTGCACAATGCTTCTCTCATTGCAAAGGTCGGAGAGAAAAGGAAATTAGTCTATCTGATCTTTCGCTCCGTAATTGCTTGGAGGTGCTTACTTTCGAAGAATCATCCAGCTGGCTGTAGATGGGCAGTGCCTTGATATATTCGAGCGCGTAGACTTTGTCCTCAAATGAATATGCATATCTTACTGCCACTATCTCGATATATACCTGAAACATCCAAAGCTTCTTCATTTCATAGTCGAAATCCGTCAAATCCACGAAGACTCGCTTGCGGATTAGCAACTGCAATGAGCACGATGAATAAAAAAACATATCTGCGCAAACTCAGGTCCGGGCAGTTCGGGTATCAATTTCCAAAACCACAATACTACAATGACAAATTGAAAGTAGGGCTGTCAGAGTGAAGAATACGTCTCTTCATTCCTCGCACTCTCTCGTCACTCTGACCGGTAAGAGAGTGCGCGGAATGAAGAGACGGATTCTTCGCTCTGACAACCCTAATTGAAAGTATACCTCGATCGGGACGAGATTGTATGCGATGAGTTCGTACGGCTGCGAGTGCATTGGCTGCAAATCGTCCTATACGACAACAGAAATAAACAAAAATACAATTTAAAACGTGAATTCATGCCTGAAAAGGTCCCACCCCGAATTCGTGGCCGAGCTTGGACGGACCAGGCGTGAAATCGTCGAGACTCAAACCGGGCCGGAGTTGGGGAGTGTATTTGGAAATTCTAAATTGAAAATTTTTAGAAAATTATGGAATGGAAACCGGACCTCAATTTTTGATGGGCTTCCTCTAGGGTAAGCAGGTTCTGCATGATTTTCTCCAGTGTACATTCGACAGAAACAGGATTTCGCATGATCCTTAGGCTATCGTCTTGTTTTTCATCGCGTTGCGAAGTGCCGGGATCGGAAGGGACGTCCTCAGAGTCTTGGGGTGTGGATGCACTGAGAATTCATTAATATTTGCTGAGATACGCTCTCCGGCAATTCTGATCGATGAGAGCGCACTCATATTTTTTATACATATTTTCCCTTCTTTCCGCCTATCCAAGGAAAAAAAAGGTAAAGGTGTATCCACGTCAAGCGATTTTACGTCGTAAGACAACGCTATGTGGGACCCACTGGTACGGCTAGCTGTTAGCTGAAACACTAACCAACAATGACGACATCCCCTTTTGACACATTCGCTGCAATCGGGTTCGCATTCCACCTCCTGAAAAATGGTTTTGATTTTTTGCCCGACAGCTGGTTCAAACTGACGTTTTTACACAACAACATCTTCTTTCGTCCCGGAACGGCCTTTGATCTCGACGTGGACGGCTGAAAATACTGAATAAATTACCATTTGTTTTAAATTTTTGATCATGATGTGTTGTACGCTCGTATGCAAACGCTATCATGGTCACATCAAAAGCCGAACCTTATCAGATCCAGAATAATCCGATCCCGCTCCGCTGTACTCCGCCACGTCAACGCCAGCTACGAGCAGTGGATTCATTCCTCCCCGAAGACATCGGTCGTAGCGACACGAGCGACACAGTTTCACGTTTTCTGGAGAAGAAAAAGAAGATTACCGACAGAGCCTCAGTCTCCCACGTCAGCCCCCCCCCTCTGAAGAACGCCAACTGTTTTCGGGGTTGACCCGACCGGCAGAAAGATAACTATAACTCACCATCCCTATCGCACGCGCCGCTCCTCAGGCATCCATTGTACACTCGCTTCTCAATGATAGCCCGTCGGAAGAAGGTCTTGCAGCGGGCGCACGAGGCTCCCTGAAATATGATTCATTTTAGACCGGAACTGGATTAAATTTCACTTCAGAAAAATAGATGATTTTATATAAAAGTAAACAATGAATTAATTGCGGAATGTTATGGTATGTTGAATGGTATGGTCATTTTAGTTACCCAATAATCAGATCTTCAGATCACTCACTCCATAATTGTATCCGGCCGCCGCCGCACCGCACACAATGCATTGCGTCGGTCGCGCTTGTGGCTGAAAATAATTATTTAGATGTAGATCTTGTGAATGCCCATTTATCGTCTCTAATACACTGAGAATTCTCAGAAATGTAGTATGTGGCTTCACCTTATGACTCAGACGCTGGGGCTTTCTCAGAATTTCTGTGGAAGCCCAAAGCAGCTGTTAGCACGCATCAAGCATACTTTATCACATCTAGACACTAGACAACATGAGTGCGATTGTACCTAGCAACGAAGGTAGATTTATTTGTAGACGTGACCAACTATTCAAGAAAGTCACATATCGGGAATATCTTCAACGAAATCTGTTCAAACTTCGTGGAAACTCGACTTCACTGTGCCAGATATGCGCCGCGCTACAGACTAGAGATGGCTTCTCAAAAAATGGTCTCTTCATTTCGCCTTCTCTCCTGCTTATCGGAGAGATAAGAGAGCACGCACAAAGAGGAGAGCCACTTCTTGTCAATCCATAAATACTACAGGCGCACTGTTTCCTCCACTTATCTACGTCAGAGGGGGGCTCATGTGCGTGAGCAAACACGAGCGAATCACAACTAGAATGGGCCAAAGCAGCCATTAGTCTCTTGATATTCTGTGCCCCTCGCGAGGTCAGATAAGCAAATGATCACTGATCTCCTGATGCTGATTGCTACAGTGGACCAGCGAATCACTGAGTGGAGATCGAAATATCGCCGTCTCTTGTTTTCACACACTCTCTCGATCGCTCCAGTTGAAATCGAGAGATGATGACCGGAATTTGGAGCTCTAATGATCACTGATCAGCATTTCTGTGTGCTGTGCATCAGAGAATCACCGCGATTTCTCCCTATTTTTGGTCCAGCGACCAAAAAGATTTTCATGAGAAATGTCGTAATGGTCCAAGGAGTACGATTCGTGTATACTTGGCTGAATGAATTAGGCCCCACATTGAATTCATTGTGGAATATGAGATTAATCAGATATCATCGACTTGTGTTTATTTTAGATAAGGTCGGGCGAAGAATAAACAAGTTAGAAATCGCTCACCTCTTTTTTGATTCTCCGTCGCGGCATTTTTCTGCCGTCCTGTGCCTTTAAAGAGAGATAGTTGGTTCCTGGAAATATGAGCCGATTGACGCGGAAGTCGAAAAGGGCATAGAGCAAAGGAACAACTCGAGAGTTCCTGTTTAGGTCACTTCTCTACAACTCGCGATTATCGTAGACAGAGATTAACGAGATCATAATAGAGAAAAGGTTAGGTAATTGATGAATTAGGGGATCTTTGAAATTGGGTGAAAACGAGTGACCTTCAAAGGAAAAGACACAGGAGCAAAGGAGCAGGGAAAGTCCGCAATCCGTTAAGCGATCTGCACGTCATTTTGTGTTGTGCTTGTGATCTAACAGTGCACGCCGGGAATGGTTGCAACAGAAAAAGTTTAAAAGAACGGATGATCAATCGATTAGATGACTGATTACAGATAATGGGTCAATACATGACAATACGTCATAAACTACAATCAATCGTCCTCAATCGCACGCTCGAGACGGGGAAGTACTGCTCTTTCGCTCTATCTGTGCCAACATTAGAGAAAGGGTTCCCCTGCTCTCTCTCTTTCTCTGCGCTCTCTTCTTTTTTCATGCTCTATCAACCTGTGCGGACACAGTGTGCACCTTTGAAGGGATCGAATGAACATTCGTCATCCACTAATCTAGTTACGCTGGAAAATCATACGCTCAAGCGATGAAATACAAAAGAAGGAGCAGCCAAATCTTCCTTTCCAGGCAGATATTCAAGGTGACTAGACAGGAAATGATAGCCAATTCTCTAATAGTCAAAGTCTCCATCCCTGGTCTTTTCCTGAACTCGATTCGCTAAAGCTTCGAGAAAAACGGCTAAACTCTGAGAGAGTGCGCGGCGAACTACAATCAGACATCGACACACACGGAGATAAGAGGCACATACGCAGGAAACAGGAAAACGATGTTGCGCTCTTCCGATCTCTGGCTATAAACGTCAAATATGACGCGAAAAGCACAATTTTCAGCGACACAAACTGTAATTTGCGCAAACAAAGCGCTTGCAATGATGTAGGTTACGTGGTAAAGTAGGCGCTCTTTCGACCTCTAACTACAACTTCGAAACGGACAGATGCAAAAGTCACGAGCCATGAACGATTTTTTGCGTACGCACGGAGTGAAGGCGATGCAGTAAATAGGAAAGAAGGGGCGCACTTTCGATCTCTGCGGATAAAGATCACGAAAGATATGCGGATTTCCCCTTGAAATGATCATCAACAATGCATAAAACGTGATTGAGAAGGCGCTCTTGCGATCTTTTTACGCGAGAGCGGAAGCCCATTAGAGAACTGCACGAATTTAAGAGACTTCGAGCTATTTTTGTAGGGAAATGTCAAGTCTCTTCCTTATCCTGCTCTACTTCGCTTGTTCAAGGATGACAAAACACGATCACGAAGTAAAATCTAATCAATCAAGCATGTGAGCCATTTTTTTGCATCACAGGCTGTTAAAAAAGCGAAAGGGTGAAAAGTGAGGAATGTCTAGTCTTTTATTGCGATGCCCCGATCAAATTGTCATCGATCAATGACCAAAATCGGGGCGGACTAGAGTTGCTCTTTCATTCTTTGCCCTCCCACTCTCCCAATCTTTGCACAGTCTCCAGTGATAAACACAATCCATCCAGGACATTGCAAATTGACGCCAACGATCAAAATCACACGAGCGTCAGCGCCTGGTGAGACTATAGTTCGAAATACAGATTGCCTTGTGAGCAGGTGTAATAGCGAGTGAGATGAGGACTGCCCGTATTTAGGAGCAATCTCCAGGTCTCTTCACCTTGACTTATCTCTCGTCAGCAATATGAATGAAAGAACACGTGAAATGAAGAGATAGGGACAGCAATAGTGGAGAGGAGGGGGTAGAATAGTCGAGGGCTGCTCTTTCGCTCTCTATTCCAACACTCAAACACGCGGCTCTCCCTCACTCTTCCTCCTTCCCCCTTCACTCTCCTATGCACCTCGGTCGTACGGACTTCGTGAGCGGGTGACATAGTCTCGGGGTCTGACGGGGCGAGGGACCGAGTGGAATGGGGATAGCGCTAAACTCTAGCGACAGCGAAAGTAGGCAAGGGGCGGACTTTTGATCTAAGACGAGATCTTTGGAATGTATTCAAGCACATACGAGACACAAGAAAGAGGAAATAGGATATTGCGAGGTTTCCCCCGTTTTGACTTCCTCATTCTAGGGAGGGTAAGTAATTTTGAGAAATCACGGCCCAGGTACTTAATTTGTCTCCTTCTCTTGTACCAATAGAATTGGATGGAGCAAGAACAACATCATTCAACAGGAAAGATTAGCACGATTTTAGTCTGAGCCCAGGTGAAATTTACGTGAGAAATACTGAGTATGGTATATGTGCATCAAGGAGGCCATAAATAAGAAATACCAATGGATTACCCTACACCATCGAAGTGATTATCCTTGTCGCCTTCAATTATGCAAAGTGGGCCGACAGGGCAACACTCTGTGAGCGTGAATAATGCAATGGAAAAGTACTTCCGCGATAGTGCAGTGTTGAAGGGATTCTCACATGCGCATAAAACAAGAACAAACAAGAAACTCGGAACACACTGCGGAAGTACCATTATAATTCAACCATAAAGAAATAGGGCTGATCATTTATCTATAGCAAAAAATCCAAAATTTTCTTTGATTGTCCATTTCATCGAGCATATTTAAGCTGCTTCCTCCACTTTTGTCCTCGGAAATAAAGGGCAAATAATCGGAATATTGCAAACATTGGCCTCGTTGCTCTTTGGCGATCGGCGATCAACCGAGCATCAGAGGAATGCTCGAACTCTCTCACTTTTCCATGATCTCTCGCTTCTCTGATGACGAGATAGCATGGAGAGTTGAGAGAGTCCGACGCGCAACTGAGCATCAGAACACTAAAAGTGCAAGATCTTTTCCTCATGTGCACGTAGAGACGACGGCAGGAAATCTTCGAGATTCTTCAGTGCAAAAAAATCAAAATAAAATTTCAAGGAAATATCTTCAACAATGGAAAAGAATCCGCCAAAAAATAAATAATTCGGTTCCAGATTGAGTTGGTATTGACAATTCTGCGATCACTGTCCCATAATGTAGAGACGCGCAATATATCATATTGCGAAGGAGAGGGAAAGAGGAAACGGGCTTACTGCAACTTGATATCAAAATCGTGAATGCATACCTAGTTTCGGTTCGCTAAAATGAAAAGAAAATACCTAGCTCATGACATCATATCTTCACGGTTGTATGTTTTTTTCTTCTTCTTCAGTATCTGTTTTTTTCTTCTTGTTTTTGCACGCCCTCCGTAAGCGTGAATCACGCGTGAGCTGCGGTGCTCGGAAACGAACAAAACCGTTTCTTCAGCGGTTGTTTCTCAGTTCCCCTTTTATCCTTGAAAAACATAGAAAGCAGTCGTTGCCTTTGATCCTTCGCCTTCTTCGAGCATATTTTAGATGCTTCGTGAATGCATGTTCGTCTTTCTTCTATTGTCCACCTCGTTCTCGCTAAAGTGCTACAAGGGCGTGCATAGGAGGGACGCGGAAGGTAATCTACATATTTTTTTTTTGCGAAAACATAATCGTAAATAAAAGTTTCAAGGCGGCAAGGATCTCGCAACGGTTGCGTGCCCGGAGCACAAGGGCGAGGAGCTCTGCTGCACGAAGCATTGGTATTCGATTTTTGCGCTGTTTTTAAATATCTACCAACACAACAAAATGGAAAATGAACGACAATTCGTTTGATTTATTTGATAAAAGAAGTGTTTTCGATGCAATTATAATCTCACCATGAAAGTAACGCTATAATCGGAATGATCGCAGGACCTCCTCCATTCCGGGCGTCTACGGCTGCAGAAGACGATGTCCGACGTTCAAGGGCAAAGAGTGGTGCACGAGTGTGAGACTTTTACTTATATTTAACCGAAATATGCGTTGCAAATCTTTTATGAGACGAATCGCGAGAGAATCGACCATTTGAGGGCAATAGCGGCGGTAGAAATTTAGATCTTGAATCTGGCTGAAAAAATTAACAGAGGTACTTTGAATGATGCTCTATCGAACTGCGTCGGCCGTTTTTGCATAAGTCGTTTCATTTTCGGATGGCGGCTGATCGGAGCGGTCGCACTATGTGATTTCGCGCGTACTGCGCGTCACTAAAATGATCATAACTTACTTCAAAATGAAGATATCAACAATTTTTAAAAAGTGATCGATCGGGGAGATCAAGGGTAAGATTTCTCTGACAAAAACGTCATTCCGAGAACAAGTTCTGATGCGGAGCGGTCGGTTTTATGAAAAAGTAGTGCAAACTTGCAAATCGGAAAAATTCCAAGTTTTAACTATGTACGTTTTGTAGTACCTATATGTGTCTAATAATCCCCAGAAAATCAGCCAAATCGGTAGATGGATAAAAAAAAGCGTTGACTTTTGTGTGGCGGCCGGGGGTCAGCCATGGTGAATCGTCAATTTTGACCCATCCAATCGCGTCCCCTAGAGCTCAAATGTGATGAAAATAACTTCAAATAGTTATTGGAAAGTGGTATTGCATAACTGACTTCCCTATTTCGAGGAATATTGTTGTTCCAACTCGTAATGGCCCGCATCCTCTGATAGAATGCAAATGACATATGACACATGCAAAATGGATTAAATAAGTGTCAAAATGCTTCATATTACGTAAAATTATCCCCTGTTTACGTTCGCTAAAAATGCGCTGTTATAAATATGCCACATAGACCTAGCAAGACGATGAAGCATAACTCAATGTTTTGTAAGTTGCGCACGGTTCTAACGGTCTCCATCACGCATATTGAGATTCCAGAAATCAGCAGTATGTTTCACACCTTTTCTATCTCACTGTATCTTTTATCAGCTCATCTGAATGCATAAACACGGGCGGAAAACAGTTGGAAGCGCGCGCACTGTCATGCTTGCGACCTCACCATTTGGCACACTCTCTCGCCTTTTCATGTCTCACTGCGCGCTCTTCTGATTGTTTTCCTCCTCTCGCTCACTCGAGATTGAACAAATGAAGTTTCGAAAGGAAACAAAAAATCTCGGTCGAGAGTTATACTCTCACTCTCGGTGAGACGGTCGGTGCAAAATGACAGCGGATTTCCAGAGAGGCGAGTCTCTCATTCTCCCCACTCACCGCACGCATCGCAAGGCAAAAGAGAGGTGTGAACGAATAAGAGAACTTTCGTGAGAGCTCTCGAGATCTCTCAGTTGAGAGGTGACACAATCACTTGAGTTAAAAAGAGACGAATGAAATCTCTCGCTGAACGCTCATTTGGTGAACCCTAATCAACACGATTCAATGAACTGCATAAGGTTTATTGGCAATAGAATAGAAGTTCGATAAAAAACATAGTTGGGTAAATCAGATAAGGAAGCGGTGTGAAAGAGATGATATTCTCTTTCACACCGAGATTCAGGAGGGCATACTGTCGACTGTGATGATCTTTTCTGGCTTTCAAAGACATCGCATCAGCCTCGATCGTCAAATTCAACAACTACGGAATCGATATCCATTCCATCATCAGGAATGCTTCCTTGTCCCGAAGAGAACTGCGCTTCTGAATTCCGTTCATTCCACATGCTCCAACGCCATATCTTCAATGAGAAGCACAACTACGAACTCGAGACGAAGACACTACACGACCATTGCACAGAGATTGCATCCCGTTCTCTTGGATTGTCAGTTATCTACTCGTCACCATTTGGAAATGCTATTTCAAGTTCAGTGCATAGTGGAACTACTAGTCTCAAGAAAGGATGGGCGCTTCGTAAGGTGAAGGAGAGAAATACCAATGACAAGCCAGCTCGGGCATTGGTTCGTCAGTTCTTCGAAGAAAAAAGGAAGAATGGATTGAAAGCAAACCCCCATGAAGAGGAAAGATTCATGAAGAATGCTAGAGGAAATGGGGGATCACTACTGATTTCACCGAGGAATAGACTGACAATCACTCAGATCAAGTCGCTTTTCCATGGACTTCTAAAGGAGAAAGAATCGACAAGTAAGAAGGTAACGAAAGCAGTGCCCTCCGCTAAGCCTGCTGACTCCTCGGAGGAATCGAGTGAGAATGATGAAGACGATGAAGAAGAGAGCGACGACGAAGAGGCTCTACGTTCTCTCATTAACACGCACAAAGATGCACTCTTCAAGTACAGCAAGAAGATGAAGACGAGCCGAAACTCAAGATCGGAAGTAATCAATAATTGTTTTCCGACTCTCAATTGTTTAATGTTACCCTAGTTTTCTATCTTCTCTTTGATGTATACCGCAATGAATTAAGAATTAACTAAAAAGGTTAAAATCTCTAGAGAATAATCCCGTTCTAATCGCAAAATCAAAAACTCAAGAGTGAAACACTATTTGAAAGTGAGACATGAAAAAGCGAGAGAGTGTGCCAAATGGTGAGGTCGCAAGCATGACAGTGCGCGCGCTTCCAACTGTTTTCCGCCCGTGTTTATGCATTCAGATGAGCTGGTAAAAGATACAGTGAGATAGAAAAGGTGTGAAACATACTGCTGATTTCTTGAATCTCAATATGCGTGATGGAGACCGTTAGAACCGTGCGCAACTTACCAAACATTGAGTTATGCTTCATCGTCTTGCTAGGTCTACGTGGCATATTTATAACAGCGCATTTTTAGCGAACGGAAACAGGGAATAATTTTACGTAATATGAAACATTTTGACACTTATTTAATCCATTTTGCATGTGTCATATGTCATTTGCATTCTATCAGAGGATGCGGGCCATTACGCGTTGGAACCACAATATTCCTTGAAATAGGGAAGTCAGTTATGCAATACCACTTTCCAATAACTATTTGAAGTTATTTTCATCACATTTGAGCTCTAGGGGACGCGATTGGATGGGTCAAAATTGACGATTCACCATGGCTGACCCCCGGCCGCCACACAAAAGTCAACGCTTTTTTTTTATCCATCTACCGATTTGGCTGATTTTCTGGGGTTTATTAGACACATATAGGTACTACAAAACGTACATAGTTAAAACTTGGAATTTTTCCGATTTGCAAGTTTGCACTACTTTTTCATAAAACCGACCGCTCCGCATCAGAACTTGTTCTCGGAATGACGTTTTTGTCAGAGAAATCTTACCCTTGATCTCCCCGATCGATCACTTTTTAAAAATTGTTGATATCTTCATTTTGAAGTAAGTTATGATCATTTTAGTGACGCGCAGTACGCGCAAAATCACATAGTGCGACCGCTCCGATCAGCCGCCATCCGAAAATGAAACGACTTATGCAAAAACGGCCGACGCAGTTCGATAGAGCATCATTCAAAGTACCTTTGTTCATTTTTTCAGCCAGATTCAAGACCCTAAAATTCTACCGCCGCAGCGTGGTCGATTCTCTCGCGATTCGTCTCTTATGAATCTCTCGCACTTCTTATGTACATTATTATGGCGGAATAAATAATGAGATCAATTCAAGACGGTGCATCGACAGTAAAGTTGATCGGTGAAGCGTATCTGAAATCATATATCTTTGAGTTGCCACTTCATTTTATGCACGCTTTCACTATACCGGGCGATAATTGTGTATCATGAAAAAAACGGTCTGTGATTCGAGAACAAAATCATTTGGTGACTGTTTTGGTATTATTTGCATGAAATATCAAATTTTTACTCGTATTTTCATCAAACTGACTTCATTCCTCTACAATCAATCTGGGAGTAAACAAACACACAGTGAAACTAAACTGTTACGAATATTCCTAGACCCTCCCTTGGCTGCAATCTGTGCAATCATTTTGATCGTTCTAGAAGCTCTCCCGAATCACTCGATCTTTTACTCGTTAGAGCAAACGAGAGAACGCACGAATTTGAGAGAGTCTCGAGAGTTTAAGGGAATAAGTGATATAGTGCGGGGAAATTGAGAGAGTCAGAACTTCGAAAATACACAAAACAACTTTTTCTAGAACACCTGCTACTGCAAGGATGGAAGCGGGAAATGCGATCCACATCTTCACTGAATTTTCTCTTATCGATTCTACTTTTGTCTTTGACGATAAATATTTATGTCTGCAAATCGTTGTGATTTCCTTGGATAAGTCATCTCAAAGCTCGCCGTGATTTTTTGACAACTGTAATGAAAAAAATGCACACTTCAATCGCTTTCCCCATACGAAATCGCTCCACTTCCAAACAAACGTCAACACATTCTCGCTGCTCGATCGCTGTCACCCATGTTTGCGCATCATAAAACGCGCCTCAGATGCGTGCTGTCACAATTCAATTCAATTCACACAGTTATCAGCTATCTTCGCATCGGGTGAATAGGAAAGAAAGGTCGGCTGTTCTCTTCTTTTTTCTCGGCCCTTTCTCGACGATTCGGAATAATGATGCACAGACATTCGACCGAGTTGTGTCAGTTTTTTTATTTTTTTATTTTACAGTTTGAAAACTTTTGCGCATTCCCTTCTTTGCGTATACAAAGGACGAAGATTTGATGCAGAAGCAAAGAGTATTTGACAACGCACTTAAAATATTAATGGTCTTCTCAATTGCCAGCAGCAATGTTTTTGAAATGCTTTTTAAGGCTTAGGAAGGCGGAAAGCAAAGGACAGATCCATTGCAGTTACTCCAAATACTCCCTTCGGTGAGCAGAAGAAGTTCGACGTCTGGGGTTCGACGTACAATAAGTTGTTCGAGTTATTCAGGTATGTATTTATTAGTGTTTTCTTTTCTCCTATATAAAAAAGGTGATTTTGGCATTATCCTCGCTAAGGGCGGGCTAGCCACCCCAACGCCGATTAGCAACTTCCTATATATTCACACGAAAACCGATTATACCCAAACTAATCAAGTAATAGAAAAATATCATACCACAATGTTCAGAGAGGACGAACTACCGAGGGGTCTGCAAGGACGGAGAAGGACGACGGGGGAGACTACGGATGGTTTGATTTATTATTTTTTTCAGAGTGATATCACGGGATCATTGAAGCTTATGAAAATCTTTGTTTATTGACTGAATACTGAAACTCACCTGAACGTGCAAGTATTTCAGTGAACGAGAATCGACAGCGAGTCGTGTCCGAAATGCAACAGAGAAACGCGTCAGTTTAATCTTTTTTTAATTACTGACAATTGTGATTGTTTACCACAGTGATTGTTTAGCAATTTCTGTATTTCGATTATTTCAGCCGTCTCTCCTCGCAAGAAGATCGCCGCTCCATTACCCTGTCCCCGTCTCCTAACGGCGGCAATCTAATCGATCGCCACCCTGAGGGATACCGTGCCCAGCTCGGCTACCGTACTCACAGACACGAGGAGCCCGTGTACGGAACCATCTGGAAGGGCCACCCTAGGGCGGCGCCCCGTAGATTTGACCTGCCGACGATAGATCTGGAGGAAATACATGAGGCTCCTGGGCAGAGAACGAACTCGAACGGAAAGCAAGCGACTGGGAAGCACCCTGAGAGCAACTATCGTACACTGGACAATCATGATGGTACCGGGCAGGATCATCGATCGAATCGAGCAGTCAATGAGCTCTCCTACAGAAATGGGCCGAATGAGAACAATGCGAACTATCGTTCGCTGAGAAACGCGCAGCCAGAACACAATTACCGGCCAATCGCTTCCGAACCAGCAAACAACTACCGCTCGAGTGTTACGGTGAACAACTACCCCGAGGTAGGACAACTTTAAATTCAACGCGTTCTTACCGAGTTCTGAAACCAGAAATATGAAACGAGTAGATTTCTCCAATATTTATATTTATTTTTTTCTATATTTATTTTTTATTTATTTTTATATATTTATTTTATTTATTTTTTTCTCCAATATCCAATAGTGTCGTCACGTTAGCATTAAACTTAACTTCCAGGCTCAAGAGGACAAGCAACGCGATTACTATCGCGCGCTCAATGCCGTGAAATCAGCGGAGGTACGGGGATCACCGACCGAACAAGTCCAGCGATTTGAGAGGAAGGAGGTATGCCTGCTTATTTTATTTGCTACTTTATGATGATATGGAACTTCAGTTTTCGATCCAGAATATGAAACGAGGTTTGGTTTCCCGTTCATACACGTACGGCATAAACGTGAAAGTCCAGTTATCGATCAATATTGCATCTTACAGTACCCTCCAATCGATGACGCTCGCGAGACGCCACTCATGGCACAGTCACCATCACTGCAAGGTAGCTTTCGCTGTTTCACTGTCCTTATTCATTATAATTCCAAGCACGTGATGCTAAACTAAGAAAAAATGAGGTAAAGTTTAATTTTTTATGCGAAAGGTTAACGGGATCATTATTTGTTTCCCATGATATAATCAGAAATTGAAGACGAGGTCTTCACGAACGGTAGTCCGGTTCCGCTCGGGAAGAAGAAGAAGCTCGTCTACCGTATCCCGGGCGAGCTGGTCACGGTATCCGCACTGCCGCCCAATGAATATGATGTGAGCGGGATCGTAATGAGAAGGGATTCCGTTCTTTCCTCAATCATACAATTAACACAGATTGAGATTAAAATTCAAAAATCGTAAGCTCAACGGAGCAATGCACAGGCACCGGACGAATCATATATATAATATGTTTAATTATTGGAGACGAACCCAGCAGATAATCAAACCCCTAGGGAATTTTCAAAGTTTACTTCAACTTTGAAACATATTCGAATTCGGGAGCAGTCGAGGCTGTTTCAATTTTTGATTGTGATTCTCGTGATTTTAAAATGTTCCGCTTTCTTGGTACTGGGCTCACCGTCAATTATTGAACGTTTCAATAGCAAGCTCTTGGAGTTTCAATTCATAATATCGCTTACAGTACCCGCCCACCGAACCACGCGGAGGCGCTCGTCTCATCGATCGATCGAACCTCCTTCGTACCGTATCCACGAGCTCGTCTGTGTCTTCCCTGCAGGACTCACCGATCAAGAAGCTACTGTCGACGCATATGGAAGGGGTAAATTTAAAAATTTCACGAACGATTCTTCTACATTTAAGAGCTAGAACCTACGAACTTGGTTCCAGCGAAAATATCCCCAACTGAACCCCATATTCCTTCCAGGATCCAAACGAGTAGCTTATAGTATCCCCGACTACCGTAATCCGATCAATTTTCCTTGCAGGACCCAAAACGAGTGCAGCGCATTTCATCATCCTCAGGAATGCCGGCGCCGGTCGTGAAAACGACCATATTGAGGTGTTCGAATGGCAGGAAGGTTGGTTTTCGAAAATGGAAAAAAAATTCTCGAAAATAATTCAGGCTGCAATCATTCAAGTCGACGAGATTGCGCGGATCATTCGATGGATTGGTGATATTATTGTTATTTTAATACTTTTTAAACCAATTTATTGGTCGAAATTTAAAAAAAAATAATTGCAGACCCCTCCGAGGAGAACGGCTCCTTCAGCGACCACCTTGACGTCAAGAGAGGCACGTCGGTGACGTCGCCGGGGATGGCCGTAATTGATTCGAGTCTGTGATTCTCTCTCTTTTTTTGTTTTGTTTTTTTAGAAAGCGGTAACCATAAAGAAATTGACGATTTATACATTTCCGGGCAGAAATGGTCCTAGCGAAACATATCTACTTTTTATTTTTGCCAACTACTTCCCTTCTTAGTTGGGAACTCTACTTCATATTCTCGGTCGCTAATATGAATATTGATATGTAAAAATCTTCATGTTACAGCCTCCATCGCTCCCTACGAGCTTCAATTGATCGACATTGTGGAGGAGAAGATCGACAGGAGAATACCGCTAGGCATGTTTCTTGTTTGAGAGATCACGTTAAAGGGCTCAACCGAAACAGAGAAACTTTGGAATTTTGATTGTCATGAAAATTGATAAAAAATGAATAAATACAATTGTCCAGATTGGCCCGAGCTGTTCGTGCTGAAGAATGCGCACTGCCGAAGGGTGATTCCACTGGAGGATCGACTAATGATGATCAGGAAACTGAGGTTGGTTGACACATTATTCACTAGGACAATTCATTTAGGCGTTACCGACTCATATTTGTGTGTCTAACCAGGGATTGCGGTAATGCCGTTGCCTAACGCGCTATCTTATCAGATTAAGTAGTATACTTCGCTATTGGATAACATATTTGTTTAAAAAAATGTTTTTTGCTCATCAAAACTGTATAATCTCAGAAACGGCGAATCGCACGACGCCGATCGACTGGAGCGGCAGATTCTAGACGAGTACACGAGATATGAGGTTATATTTTATTCTCAGACAATTTGTTGTCCCAACTCAAAATCGCGATTCTAACAAAGTAGAAAAATGATGAAAATTATTTCATGATTAATTAGCATCACAAATCACACAACCATTGCGTCGTGATAGATTATTTTATTGAATTTCAATGGGGGAATTTTGCAATTACTTCCCTAAAAGTGCAAAACGATTTGGTGACCTGTTCAAAATCCAAAAACTTTGAGTTTTGAGAGATCATTTCTCTCTTCCACTCAATTCGGGAAGGGATTTGTCGGTTCAGACAATTTTTGCCATCCCTAGTGACTAATCGTTTGTGGTGGTTTTCTGCGGTTAGTTTTTCGATGATTTGGTTACGCTTCGCGGCATTCATATTTCAGGAGGATTCATGAATCGTCGATATCGTTCGCGACTGTAGGTGTAAATGCGAAAAATATATTATATTCTCAGCACCTGATCGGCCGCGTGGTACTCTGCGGTTCGCCCTACACTCGACTTGCCCATGCGATAATGAGAGCGGACGCGCACTGGTTCCATGCGAGGACCATAAGAGGTGAATTGCAGTTCCATAGGGGCGGAAAAGCATATTGGGGTCCCGAAATGGATTCATTCAGCAGAAATTAATGAAAGATTCTTCAATGTTTATTTCCAGATCCCTCGGAACGCTCTGACATGTACCGAAAGGCCATCGACTGCTACTCGGAGCTGCTCGAGCGCGCGGAGAGTGAGCTTATTATTAATTTTGGCAACAACTATTCGACTGCACGATCAGCGATTTATGAATCATCAAGAAATAAGTAAGATGTGAAACGTAATCGAAAGCCGGCACACTCATCCACACTTTGAACTCTAGTCGATTTTCAGGAAACATCTAATTTGCATACCAATTTTTCAATATATTCAAATTTAACAGATTCAATGGAGGCCGACGACGTGGCGCTTCTGACGCTCGTACAGAAAGTTACGAGAATCCTGGCGGAATCGGCCAATTTCGACCCCCAGCTGGTCGTCAAAGCTGCACTGATCGTGGATAGGGCGGAGAAGAGTTGGGTTGTCTCCTTATTTATGTTTTATGATTTTCCCCTTGATATAGTCGATAAGTGAAGAAAAAAGCTGTACAGGCACCTCATATTTGCTCGATACTCTGAATTTATTAGTCTTACAATTGGACATCGTTCCGAAAAAGTTACATCTGTCCGTTCAAAGAGAAATTAATATTTTCCAAACCGAGAAGCGAAGTACAATTGGATAATTCTGCATTGAGCATCTTACAGTTCTGACGTGAAACTTATTTGGCAACATTTTCCGCACCGTCTCCTCTATTTCGATACTCTCTCGCAGGACAGACAGACGAGAGAACATGCAAAGTGAGGAGAGGCAGTTTAATTCACAGACATTCCTTTGCAGGACTCGATCAGAAGGCGGACGGTGAGGCTGCTCGTCGAATCAAGACGATCCGATACAACCTTGATTGCGTGAATGAAGCGGCGAGAAAGCATCTTGTTTGAATTGAGTTGTTCACTTGTTTACTCATCGTTTATAGAGTGCTTTTCTTTTACATTTCTCATCGGTCGAGCGAATATTTCAACTTGTCGGAATTATATATCCTTGATTCTCTTCCTCAAAAGGAACATAGTGATGAATGAAAAAATAGAACATGCTATCGAAAAGATCCGGCAGTCCACAAAGAACGTGCATGTTAGCCCAGCGTTCTCTCCACTACCTTTGTCAAGGACATAAATAATGCAAAGGCGTAATAGAAGACCAAAGAGGAGTGTTTCCGTTTCTGACGGAGCCATGGCGATTTGGGGGGCACACAAGATGGGAGCGGCCTTCAGGCTTCATCAGCTCCGGCACTATTCCATCTATCGTGTTGGTTGGTAAATATAATTTTGCTTGAATATTCAAAATATTCAACAAAAAAATGTCTTTTCCACGCGAATGGAGCACATCACCTAATCAACTTCTTTTTCGCATCTTACGTGACAGAGCACGAGTTTCAAACTATATTTAGCTCCAGCTGTTACACCTGTTTCTATTTGGATTTGCCATGTTCACCTCGATATAAAATGCGTTTCGAATACATATAATTCACCTAAATGATCATTTACAAATAGTTGAAAAAGTATTCCCTTTTCTCACGGAGCCAGGTCGATTGGGGTACACAAGAGTGGAAAGAGGAGGAATGGAGCACGTTTAAGTGTTGTTGGCACAGAGAAAGCTAAAGCGCAACCCTCCGCCTCCCCAATCTCTCGACCCCTTCTTCTCCATTATTCCCTCTCCAACAACTTATCCGGAATCAATGAAAGTGAGATCGGGATTGCGCGTGCAAATATCGTATTGAGGAGGAGCACAGACAAACCAAGAGGTCAGCAAGAGAGCTAAAGCGCAGTCTCCTCCTCTCACCTTATCCTTCATTATTACCTCGCGTTTGCTCGTATGGAAATGTTTTATGATTGTTTGCTCGCATCACTAAAGGTGGCGCAGCATACACCAAAAATCCTTGCAATATCGTTATGGTAGAGCGGTGAAAGTGGTTTGTTGGGTTGAAAAGGCCAGCTGGTCATGTTGAACACAGTGCTTGCGCTATACCCTTGGGTGAAGGATGAATAACTCTTATCTTCATTCAGCTCTTTTTATCTTCATCCATTCAATCAATCATTCATTCGATCATTCATTTCCGTTTGCATTTTTAAACGAAATGATGAAGAAACGCTATATTCGGTGAGAGTATACGATGAATGAAGAGACGGGCGACACGTTCTTAGAACTGTCCTTGTTTGCACTGCACTATCAATGTTAGTTGGGACAGTTTGGACTTCGGCCCCATATCTGATCTCTTACTCTTCTCATCTTTGAGCTTTTCCTTCTCTGAGTGTTAGGAACAGTTCCCTAACAATATGCGCCGGTCGCCATTTCTCGCAGCTTTGGTTTATTAAAGAGCACGCGTAAAAAGGAAACGCTGCGTATTTCAAATTCAATATCAAATGCACTAGTATCGTGTTGTCTGAAGAAAAACCTATTTACCTAACTTTCGTGCTCCCGGATTCAAATTGGTGATTGTGGAGCGAATGACTGGTTAACAACGGCCCACCATCACACTTCGAGAACTGGGTTAACCGGCTATTCGGTGGATCTCTGTCCAAAAAATTGTTATTTATTTTCTGTTTCTTGACCACTTGCATACCGTACACGTGTGTGCACGATTTCTGAGCTGTTTTGCATCATATGAGAGATAAAGATAAGGAGGCCCCTTCGTCACAATAGAGTAGAGGGCCACTTTTGATCTGGAATCGGAGAGATAAGGACGAGCAATCTTTAATCATAGTTGATCATTTTTAAGTGCGTTTTTTTCAGGCTGATCTTGTGGTCAGGAAAAGGGAACGTCGTAGGATATATCATACAACGTGCTCACTGGTTCGTTGCTTTTCGATTGCAATCGCAAAAAACTGCCCTTGCTAGCAGTGAAGGGCGTACAAAATAGATCGCTAAATATTCTCTTCCGATAGCAGGATGATGAATCCGTTTCTTGCATTGTCGTACTTATTCGAAAATCTGAGTGACCTGAGAGAGCGTAGAATGAGGAGATACATTATTCATCCTGACAGGCCTATTATCGAGTGTGCGCAGGCTTTCAAGCTTTATTGTTCCATTGACCTTTCTTGTTTGTGCAACGTTTCTTCTTTTCCATTCTCTCCCTCACGTCCTCTCTCAATTCCAGGAGCGACGCCAGCTGGTCAACAACAATGCCTCGGCGGCGAATCCGGAAAGAGGTGAGTTGGTGATTCGATGATGCGTCCTCGTTCTCCGAAATTGCTGGAAACACTAGGATGTTCGGGATCGGCTATCCCTATTGTTCTCTCTCTGTCGCTCGCTATTTCTCGATTATGAACTTCTGCTGGTTGATAATTCTGATACCGAACACAATGCCCGACAGAATGATTAGTTCAAGGGAGCGAGAGAATGTGTCAAATGATTTGATTCGAGGAACTCTCTAGCCTTTGCATACACTATTTTGGGCACAAGCTCGCCGGGCTTAGAAACTGAGCGAAATGTTGATGCGATTATAGCTTTTCGACTGATTCAACGATCGGGCGCCAGTACAGCGTTCTTTGGCGCATTCCACTTTCGGCGACTAGAATCTCTAGCGATTCGATGATTCTTGGCGCAGCTCTACTTTCCAAGAATTTCCGGCGAGACTCTGTCGCTGAAATACCCCCTCTCACTTTCTGTCTTGCGTCGAGAGAGTGAGATGAATGAGGAAACCGTGGCGAATATAGTAGAGTGCGCAATACGGGTTGCCGACTCTTCATTTCACACAGCCTCTCGCATATTTGACCGATGAGAGAATACGCGAAAAGAAGAGACCGTGACGTCTATAGTTCGAGCTCATGCGTGGTCCGATGGCCACGGTTGTAGTGATGGCAAACTCCCTTTCTTCCCGGTTAGAGAAAGCATGATAACGTCTCTTCGTTTTGCCCTATTTTTCATCATTCAGAGGAACGAAAGAGTAGGAAAAAAGGAAGAGAATCGGACTGTCAGAAAGAGGTTAGAGAATGCGAGAGAGCGCGTGGAATGGAGAGGATCAGACGGCCACAGCGATGAGAGAGTACGGGAAAGGAGGAGTGTTAGAGCATGGTGCCGATCTCTTGCTCCTTATTATTTGCCTACCTTCCTCATCGACTGTAGTGATCGCCTGCGTGAGAAAGGCGACTCTTTTGCGCGAGAGCGATGATCAGTGATCCCTTATATTTCGAGGAGTGGAGAGGAAGATTTGTGCGCGGGATCATTGAATCAATCGTTCCCGAAGTACAATAGCGTGAGATGGGGAGCAATCAACACATTAGAGGGACTCTGGTATCATTGTACAAGTGTCATACCAATACATGAAAAATATCGATTTTTGGAGACCATTTTCCGTCCCAGTCCTTCCTTCCGGAAGGGTTTGTGCAACCGCAACGATCAGTGGTCCTTTATATTTTGATGAAGAGTGGTGCGAGGGATCATTGAACCAATAGTTGATCTTGCCACACGATGGCCACTCCTTTTAGGGATTTGATCGAGGTAGGCTAGAATGAGTAGTGGTGTCAGTTCAAGTTCGCGTGTGAAGTAAAGGAATACATTTGATATTGATAATCTCGAAGATTACTTTCGAAGATCCAATCTATCCAACCTAGGCCATTTCAGACCCATCCCCGGCCGACACTGTGCATTGTGTGCGGCGCTGCGGCTGCCGGATACAATTATGGGGTAAGACAGAGTTTAAAAAAATTTAAAACTTTCTGAAACACTCAAAATTGGGCAAATTCTGCGCAATGAACTGCTGCGTAATCAGAACTACTAATCGAAACTGCAAAATACTAACGTTGCACACAATACAAATGGCAGGCTCCTTCATGCACTCCCTGCAAGACCTTCTTCCGTCGGGCGGTCGTCGAGAAGCGAGTGTACACGGGATGTCTGCGGAGTGGGTTCTGTGAGAGGAGTGGTGAGTAGGATAGTCACGATGAAGAATTCGTCTTTGCATTCTCGTCTTCTTATTCATTTTTTCCATTGGTCTCCCACCTCTACCCAGTGGGAAAATATGAAAGATGACGATGGGAAACCAGTGGCAAATGAACGTCCTCATTTAGGGTGTTCGCGATGCTCTTTAACCGATGATGAAGTAAGCGCATCGAAGAAACGTGTATCTTCGCAGGTTCCATCTTCCTCTGTCGCTCGTGTCGCTACGATCGATGTCTCGAGGGCGGCATGAATCCGCTGCTTGTGAGTGGTGCGGATCTTGCGGAATTCAAAGGATCGCATGCTTCTGTCGAGGTTGGTCAATATGAGTATGGGTGCGAGATCCTTTCACTCTTGGTCAGAATGAACTGATCACGATCAAATCGACTCATTACTTCAAATTTATCATTACACCAACGAACCATGGCCTGCGTTCATTCAAGCATGTTAAGTTTGTACAAAACATCATTAGATGTGCGCCCATCTTTTCAATTTAGTAAGTGATCTGTTTCAGTCATCGACAGCGCGGGCCAAACCAAAACGGCGGAGAACGTCCAGCGAAAATGTAAGTCGCTCGCTGATTTTTTGAAAAACATCAATTATTGCAGGTATCTCTTGAGCGCCAAACGAACAGAGTCAGCGAAGAGTGAGTTGACGACTTGGTTGATGTTTTTAACCCATCCAATTTCTCAGCACATCGCCTGAATCTGTTGCTCCCTGCGACCCGGAAAATGCATCACAATGCGATGTTGCACAAGTAAGTCATACTTTTCTTACATTTTCAGGGAAAAATTTACGAGATAATGATCAGGAATCGCGGATCGTTCCGAATCCTTGCACAATCGAAAGCTTGCTGGAGAAACACATGCAATACCTGCTCACTATGGAGGAAGCGCATCAGAAATTGCGGTTCGTTGGGCATTGCCAATCCTCAATTTGCACTCTCTCTCGCCTTCTCTGACCGCCGAGAGAGCATTGCGAATTGAGTAAGACAATGTTCCAGGATATCAAAGTACGCGCCCAAAATCGTGTCCGGGCTGCGCATAGACGATTTCAAGCCCGGTCCTTCCAAGCTTGGGCATGACTTTGGGGTGAGCCGTGCGAAGCAATTTCCATTTACGATATTATCCTTTTTTTTTATTAATTATCGAAATTTATTTTTCGAAAATGTGCTTTGTAGCCGATGCAATCGCAACCGTACGAGCCGAGTGCGGTCAAAATTGTTCCCGTTGAGGTTAGCAAATTTTGCGAGAGTTCTTTATCCATGCTTAGAATTGGATCAAAACGTTAAAAAAAAAGTAATGCAATAATTGTGGTTAATGCAACAGGTGCTGATCCGGGACAGAGTGACAGTGGATTTGTCCAATTTCGACTACTCCGTGAAGAAGCTGTGGTTGTTCCAGGTATTTTTTTTATTTTGAGTATTCCTAACTTGTGAATATCCCAGGACAAAATCTACTCTATCGAATACATCAAGGCGCTGCCCGTTTACAATTTGCTAGAGGAGTGCTCGAAGGTGAGCTAAACAATTACAATTTTTGGATGACCACCACGAATAGATGAAAATTGTAATAATCAATTTGAAACTTGGTGCAGTAATAGCTAGGCAAGGAACAAATCTATGTGTGCGACTGTCCACGGTGTCATTGACCAGTAGGGTTGCAAGTTCAATACCAATAGTATTGCATCCCCTTCCCTCCCTGACTCCGCCTCTGCAATACTCTCGCAAGGGAGAGGGAGAGATGGGAAGAGGGTGCAATACTCTCGCACTGTTGCAATAGTATTGCAAAATTGCAATACTCTCGCACCCTCTCCCTCTCTTGGAGGCGAGAGGAGGGGAGATGGGAAGGGGGTGCAATACTATTGCAAGTGTGCGAGAGTATTGCACCCTCTTCCCATCTCTCCCTCTCCCTTGCGAGAGTATTGCAGCGGCGGAGTCAGGGAGGGAAGGGGATGCAATACTATTGATCTCGGTATTGAATCGACAACCCTATTGACCAGTCATAGAAGCAAAAGAGCAGGATGAAATAAGAGAGTCAGTCGATTGGTCTCCGAATAATTCTATTCGCATTGACAGAAAGCGCTGATCTCATCTGGCATTGCGTGCGCTAACTTCACGGATGCATACTACTCGTACACCCATCACTCTGATCGAACGTGCTATCCGGATGGAAGTGTGATGACATGGAACAATGAAATGTATGTTTGTATGTTTTTATTTTGGAATTTTTCTGCTATTTGAATCCACAATATTACCAAATCAGTTTAGCTTGAAAAAATCGTTGAATTCTTTCTATTCCAGGCGCAAGGAATCACCAGGCTCTACTCGGCTGTACACTGGAATAATAGCCGCAATGAAAGAGGTATTTCACTAATTTGCGTTCTTGATTATAAATTATTTATTTACAGGCTGAACTCGACTCTCGCGAATACGCTCTACTCAAGAGTATCTTGATCTGTAATCCCCGTAAGTGAATTCATCGATCAATTAACCGTAAAATAAGAAAACGTAGTGAGGTTGCAACTTTAGTTTAGCAAGTCGGCATTGGTGACTCTCATCACCAGCTCCCAATTTTACGCAAATTTAGTATCTCCTCTAATTTCGCGCGCGGAAATTCGAGAATAGCGATACCCAACCTGCAAGCAAAGAGTGTTCATCCCATACTTTCCAGTTCTCGACGGTCTGCATCCCTACGACGTTACTTTCCTTCAGAATGAGAAGGAGCGGTACGTCTTAATATTAGTGATCGATGAGCGAATGATTTTCAGCCACTAATCGAATTTTTATATTTTACAGTGCAATTGTTTAGTATTTCAGATGCACAAAAACGCTTCTTTCCTACGTGTTAGCACGACGTGGAGCGGCTAAGGTGAGTAATACTTAACAATTGTCGTGAACAAAGTCAATTAGGCATGTTATCAGAAAAATCTACGCCAATCAATCTAATCGCCGTATCTATCTAGAGAATGCAATTGAACAATGGCACTGCTCATAGCTGACGTGGAATATTTGGATTGAACATCTCATTTCCAGGGCCCAGCCTACTTTTCGAAATGCCTATCGCTCGTGGATGTAACGAACACGCTCACTTCCTGGCAGAAGGTAAAATGTAGTGATTAAACAAGTGGGTCTTGGAAGTCGGATAGGTTCTAGGATTTCCTCTGCCAATTACCTTTTGCTATTACGAAATCTATGTGAAAATATTTCGTAATATGTTCTCACAACAGTTGATTTTTTTTCGATTTTAGCAATCTATTTTGTAGAATCAATGCATTGTGATGCTGGCGATGGGACTCTTCAAGAACAGCATGCCATTCGCCGAGACAATGTATCACTCGCATTGAGCACCTATGTTGTTATTGCTTCTTAGTACACTATAAAGATTATTATTTGTTTTGCACTTGTTTATTGGTATTCATTGCACAGATAAATAATGAATCAAAAAAAGGTAAATTGAGCGTAATCAGCAAATCATTCCAGCTCATCCTCAATATCCACGTGTTTTATTGATACCCATAGTTTGTTTCACTCTATAGGACTGCACTCGACACCACTTAGCTCGATACAAGAAAAATGACACGTAAGAAAGAGAAGGATAGCGACGATGTTGCGGATGTGAATCATCGAAGAGAGTATCGGAAAGAACGGTGGGTCGGAAAAGAGCATTGTCATCTATGATGTAAACTCCCGCGCGCGCATTGCATTCTTTTTTTTTGTTTGATTGTTTGGGTTTCTAAATAATGCGAAGTTTCTACATTTCACGTGCTCTCTATTCTGTCGATTTCTGAATATTCTGTAGAGTGTGTGAAATGAAGAATTGACGACCCCTACTCCGAAATCTAGTTATGACAGAACGAGAGCGAGTGTGTGCGAAATGACGTCTCGAACACTCGTATTTCAAGATCCTTTTCGCGCTCCGTCTCTCCAATCAGAGAGGCTTCATATCACGCAAAATGAAGAAGAAACTCACATCCGTTAACCCTTCTTCAAAAAGGCAATCCCTTAGTCTCAAAAAAATGCGAGAGTCGTTGACACAGATGGATGCTCTTTTTTCTCAATTTTACATTTTCTCTCGCTTCTCTGATCGATAAAAAAAAAGAAAGCGAAAAAGAAAGCACCAGACGGTGGTTGCTTAGTTCCAGTATGAGAAGGGAAAGCGAACAACTCAAAAGATCAAACGGACCCTCTGCTGAGTCATCCATTTCCATGACGAATGGAGTTCCCCAAGAAAGAGAGAAGGGCGCACTCTCAGGGGAAGGCTTGGTGAAAGCGCGCGCGCAATTTTCTACTTCCCCATCACACTCTCTCGCAGGTCGGAGTACAATGAGATAGTGTACGAAATGATGAGACATAGTCTCCGGCGTCTAAATTAATTCCATTCGGATTGAGAGCTTCTACATTACTCGGAAAGGGCAAAGTAGAGGCTCTCAGACTTTTTTCTTTGTTGATGTTCCGGGATTCCTCGATTTCTCCCATCGTAAAGTCAGATATTAACGTGAATTTCGTTTGAATGCGTTATTGAAACACGCGTGCCCCTATAATATGGTCAGGATCTCAACGGAAAAAGAAAAGGCAGACGAGATCTTTAGGACGTTTGGAGATAATTTAAGAAGTTGTAGGCTTGGGAATTAGCGTAAAGAACGCGCGTTTCTTCATTCCGCGTGCTCTCTCATTATTCTGGCCAATAGGAGTAACGGGGATGAAGAGAAACGCGTTCTTGATCTTAGCGTTTCTTGGAAATTCATCTGCTCAAATACGTGCGTATACTTGAGAGCAGTCGTTTTCGAGATTAGTGCTGCGCTAACTAAGAATTAGGGCTCTCTTCTTGGAATTGAATTGGAGTCAAATTTTAGTGAAACCAATAGAGATCTTATATTTCTCAATCTTCTCGAAGTCTATCACAAGGAGAGTAATCAAAACGCGCTGCTTTTCTTATTGAAATTCCGAAACCAATTTAATAGAGAGAACCCTACTAAGAATGCGCCTGTTCATTACGTTTGCCGTTTGCTCCCTTGTTGATGTGACCCCTGACTTCATCTGCTCAAAGCAAGCATGATTTGAGATCAATCATCTTTCATGTGTTGCATGATTCATTCGCTTTCTCAATTCTTTGCATCACTCATTTATCTCGCTGATCTCATATCTTTCCATTAGATTGTTCACTCGATAAATGTCACGCTTTGAAAGCTCATCTCTCGATGATTTTTCATTTCATTCCTCTTGCTCTGATCTCTCATAAATTCAGCTGAAATTTAGTACATTTAGGTTCGACACTTTTTTTGCATTTCCTTGCAGCAATGATATCGGACTCCTTTACTTCGCTTACGGGCAAAAACGATTCGATTTCGCGAAAGCTTTCACGCAATATTAAGCGATTTTTCAAGTGAGATGATTTTCCAATTTCAGCTCACACTTAAACATATATTTCACGTTTTTAAACATGCAAACAAAATTAAGAATCCTTCTTCCGTGCATTCAAATCGTCTTGTTCGTTTGTCTCTTCGGCTGGATCGTCAGTTTCCTGCTGCCGAAAGATGAGGGTGAGTGTATACTAGAGTTCATGACACGATGGTCGTCTCTTCTTATCACACAAAATGCTGTAGTGTCTTAATTCAGTTTAACAGTGTTACTGCAGGCACCTCCAAAATCCCAGATAGAAACTCAACATTACTCCGGACAATCGAAGGCAATAATCTGACGTTCACGTGGGCCGTTGTTTAGAATTTTTTATTTATAATGTGATTTTATGGAGGAGGACGTGGGATAACTGATCTGATCTTGAAAAATTGCAGAATGCGACCTGAAGTCGCACACGTTGACTGCGCACGCCTATTTCGAGGCGACAAGGAATACGCGAAAGTGAGTTCTGGAGATTTATTTCTTAATTCATCCGGCCCGTTTTAAATTTGCCTGCCAAGGACAAGGAACCAAAGGAACTATGCGGAATCAAAGCAATATTAAATTAAATTATGTCTAGGAAATCGCCAACTATCGACCGTCGCTTCGCATTGGATCTTCGGTAGTGCCGCTCTGCGATGCGATTCAGGTGCATTTTTTTTCTCATTTATTTCATTTACTTCTTTCTCTTTCTCTTCAGTTTTTAAACGAAAAACTTAATTAAAGAAAAATACAGGAATTTCAGAGCAAACTGTATCCTCCTCGCAATCCGAACACTGGTTTTCCACTTATGTATGCGCGGCTCGTTTACAAGGTGAATTGGCAAACAAGTAGAGGCTATCGTCTCTTCAACGCACGTGTTCTCACTGCCGCGAGAAAGCATTTGAAATGAAGAGACAATTTTTTTCGCGTATTCAAATAATATTACAGGACTATGAATTTATCGAGGAACAGTTAATGGCCAATTACGCCAAGGAAAATGTTTATTGCTATTTCATCGATAAGAAGGTATTTATTTAATCATTTTATATTAATTGAAAATGACTTTTCAAGGCTCACCCAAACTTCCAAGATCGCATTCGAAAACTGGCGAAATGTCTTCCAAATGTGATTATTCCCGAGTGAGTTTTATAAAAAATATTTCACTGAAAATTGCAATTCTTCTCTAAAGGTACGACCTGGAAATGGATAGTGCTGGGCACAATCAAAATGAGGTTGGCCAAAATTGATTTTTGATTTCAATTGTTATTATGAAAACGTTGTATCAATTCAGGCCCATCTTCGCTGCATGAATGCAACGAGGGATCGCAAGTGGAAGTATGCGATACTGATGCAGGTAACAGTAGTAATTTTCTGTAATTTTCACCGTTTCCGATTTTATTCAAATGATAATGAACCTGCAGAATCACGACATGCTCATCAAAACACACGACGAGATTACGGAAATCCTCAAAATCTACGGAGGTATTGACTTTTTGATCTTTGATTTTATCAAGTGCAAAAAAAATTAAAATACAAAGTTACACGACATTTCATGCGCCAACGACATAGATGCGGGCCCGTGCGCTGACATTCGCTGCATCGCCTCTCTAGAGAAGAACCTGGGCAAACTGGGGCTGTGCCCGAGGAATATGACAGTGGAGGAGCGTGAGTGCTTTCGAGGGGTTTCGGCTCATTATGACGGATTTTTTTGTTGGATAGTGCTATTTTTTTTACGTAAAATCGAATGCTCCCCCAAATTTCAGGAGCCAAGTGCGCAGCGAGCAACATCCACTGGGGCAAGGGCGATATGCAGGTTGGAGTATCATTTGTATCCGGAACAAGCAGTTTCCCTCTTATCGGTTCAAAAATCAACACAATTTCTTCAGGCAATGATCTCGCGAGCAGCCGTGGAGTTTATCTTCACGCAAATCAACGTCTTCCCGCTGATGAAACAGATGAATGATATGGTGGGAGATGATAATTGGAATCATATCCCTCAGAAAGAAAAAAATAGTAGTTTGGAAATAGATTGGAAATTTTTTATTGTGCTCCTTACAAATAGAGCAATCTAATACGAATCGTCTTGGATCAACTGAAGCCGATTATTTGAGATGTGATCCAAATTATCGTAATCGCATAGTTGTGGTTTTCGACGCTTGACTAATATCAGAGAAGCATTGATTTTTTTAAAAGGTACACTCAAAATTCAGGAATACGGCGTGGACGAGCAGCTCTGGAGCTCACTGCAGGTCACCCCAGAGATCGGCTTTCCAGGTGCCTGATTTCATCATTTATTCAGGCTCTAGGTCTCAGAACTATCGGAAGCGCCAGCTACCTGCTATTTCAGAGAACATATTACGAAATAGTTCTCATCCGACAAATATTCAGATCTTGATGTCAGTGAACAATGCAACACAGTTTCAGGTGGCTTCCACTCAAAGTGTGAGCGCTCGCAATCCATTACCAGGCACGTTTTTCTTGATAGGATATGTTTTCTCTTCGAAATCCTTGAAAATTTCATCGAAAGGGAAAGAAAAGAACAAATTATGAAACTTTCCAGACAATGTGCTTGGCACGGGTATCTTGAAGGCGCGGCGGCAACGTGGGATCGATTGTTAGTTTTGATTATATAAGAAATAATTAAATCATAAATTTAAAACTAAATAATTCAAGATAAATGAAAAATTGCAGCACCCGTTTTATCACAAACGCAAACGATAATGACTGCCCGTCGGGAAAGCTTAGGTTGGATATTGTTTTTGTATTTTTTTGTGTTTTTGTTTTTGAAAAAAATGATGTGCTAGAAAACTCTGAAAAAATATGGAGCTTTTACCGTATTGCAAACTTACTTTAGCCACTCAGACACAGCATCTGCATACTCGGAGTTGAAGATTTACCAATGCTTGCCGGTTCAAAGAAGATATTGGCGAACAAGGTATTTTTTCTGAAGCATTATTTTTTAAATAGAGTTTCCCTAAAAAGATTATATTTTGGCTTCAAAAATGATAGCGGATAACGAAACCATAGGTCCTCCCTGACTTCGATTACGCCGTTGTCTCCTGTGTTTCCGAAATGCTGTTCAACCGAACGAGAGACGGATCGAGCGTGGACAGGGATTACTACGAGAACATCAACTTGGTGAGTACATTTCTATTGATAGCCATCGCGTTACTGGTTCTCGTTGCTCTTCAGCAGAGAAAAGACAATCAATCCATCATCCAGGTCCGTTATCATCGCCAGCGACAGCTACCAGGATTCAACATTGACAATTTCGAGTGTGAAAAGTGATGACATTTCTCGCCTCCATTCCTTCTACAATACAGATTCAATCGCATATTTCATCTCTTTAATCTCTTTAATAATTGACTCGGGTACATCAATAGATGGAGATTGGAATAGATCGGGAAAGAATCTTACTTGTCTTGTCGCTAATTCGCTGCTGGTTTATATTTGTTGTCCATGTGATAATAAACCAACAAACTCTCATAACGATTTGACAATGTGACGAAGTTGGAAATGTCTCATTTTATCTGATTGTTAAAATAAATTATATCTCTCACTTTTGCAAATCACTGGTTTCACAATTGAATTGCTTTCTAGAACACTATTGCGTAAGAATTGCAAGAAAATTTTCACGCATGACAAGACCAATGAATCACACAAAAAGCCCCCTTTACTATAAATTGGCCGAGGTTAACACCACTGAATCCCACAATGAAGCTCTTCCTTCCGCTCGCGGCCGTCGTGGCGTTTGTCACTGCTTCGCGTTCGTTCATAATATCTCATTTCCGTCGTACTTGAATTATTCAGGTGACGATATGATGGACGAATTACTGAAAAACGGCGGAAAGCGGCTGCTGAGAACGTACAATGGAAAGTGTGTTTTATTTTTAAGATTCAAAGCTATCGATAAAAAACAGACCGGGGAGGAACGGAGAGCGATAACTGTATATACGTTGACAAGAAAATCAAATTGAATCGTATAAATTATCAAGTTACCAATATTACTCGAAGGTACATCGCCGGGCATAAGGATAAGGGTTGCTGGGCGCTTTGCTGGGATAAGTCGGTCACGAAGTACGGCAGAGCGGTGGGAAACGAACAGATTTGGACGATTGAACGAAAAACCGACGATAAAGTCTGTTTTTTTCTTTCGTTATTCAGTATGTTAAATATTAATGAATTGTGGTTATATCATACCTTCAACTTTCAATGGTCCTATGAAAGGCATGGAAGACGTTGAAATTAAATATTGTTCAGATCGTCTTTAAAGCGAGTAATGGACAGTACATGTGCGATGACACCGGCGACATCTCTGGAGTAGTGAAACTTGTGGACGACGTGAATGCACAGTGCGTGTTTTCACATCATTTTAATTCAATACTAATTCCGTAAAGGGGATGGGTTCACGAAAAACGGATACAATGAAGATTTCGAAAGTTTCAATTATGAGGAAGATATCCTTCATTATATGCTTTCTCTTGGACGAATTATGATGCAGCGCCGAATTAAACATTTTGACAGCCCTATTCCAGTTGCGTACTGTGGACACCGGTGTTGAATGACGATGGAACCTGGTCGTTCAAGTGAGGACATTTCCTTATTTTCCATGTCTACTTCTACCAAAGGCACCTCAAACCGTCCGGGATTGGATTTTCTTCTAATCGAACTATTTTATACCAAAAGTATCATTACATTCCGTCTCTCATCTAAGAATCTATATCATGGGATTTCGAATGACTCGAGGACTACTAGAATCCCTGTGAACGGATTAGTATTGTTAAATTTCATATACATACATTGTCAAGAAAGTTTCACAGTGGAATACATACATTGTCAAGAAAGTTTCACATTCAGGCACGATAAGCTTTATCGTGACCGCCATAATTCGCCTACGACGATGGCACGATGGCTGAGCGCCTATCGATCCGACGAATGGGTGGAGACAATGAAGGAAAAGTTGGGATGCGAGAAGTTCAAGCTGGAATTGTGGTAGTTTCGGAGAGAAACGAATTATTTCCAAGATAAACGTCAAATATTTTGCTATAAACAAATTCGAAATTGCAACGATTCTTGCCTCTGTTACATCTCAAATAGTAGTAGCGACCGTTGAGAACACTGAAATCTGGTGAATTTATTTTACGAACGTCAGTTTATAATGGGCGGGTGTGAAAATCAAATGACTACTGATTCAATTATGAAGAAAAATGGGTTACACTTTTTTTGGAAATCGATCGTTTCACAAATCAATCGCTTTTGAACCGCTCGAATCTAAAACAAAAAAGTTGCAGAACAATTTCACAGATGACAACACGAATGAATCGCATGAAAATGCTATAAATTTGAAGAACTTTAATCCTTCTGAACGCCACAATGAAGCACTTCGTTCTGCTTTTGGCTGTTGCCACAAGCGTTCTGGCACAAAGTGAGTTCAATTATTACTTTTTTTCAGTTGTTCACGTTATATTTAGATGGTTTTGATGATTTTCCGTTCGTTACGATTGGCGAGCATTGCAAAAAATATTCAAAGGATGAATTGGAAATGGTCATTGACTCCCATTCTTATTATCGTATTTATTCAGAATGACAAACTCATTTCCGAGTTGGTAGACAACGGAGGCAAGTGGATGCTCAGAACATACAGCGGGAGGTATCGTGAGATTATTTACATTCCACTCGTAGCAGCCCTGTCAAAAAAGGACGAAGGAAAGATGCCGGATGGAGGCAAGCCATCAACAAAACACAATTTTTAAAGGGTCAGCGACCACAATTTTTAAAGGGTCAGCGACCACAATTTTTAAAGGGTCAGCGACCACAATTTTTAAAGGGTCAGCGACCACAATTTTTAAAGGGTCAGCGACCACAATTTTTAAAGGGTCAGCGACCACAATTTTTAAAGGGTCAGCGACCACAATTTTTAAAGGGTCAGCGACCACAATTTTTAAAGGGTCAGCGACCACAATTTTTAAAGGGTCAGCGACCACAATTTTTAAAGGGTCAGCGACCACAATTTTTAAAGGGTCAGCGACCACAATTTTTAAAGGGTCAGCGACCACAATTTTTAAAGGGTCAGCGACCACAATTTTTAAAGGGTCAGCGACCACAATTTTTAAAGGGTCAGCGACCACAATTTTTAAAGGGTCAGCGACCACAATTTTTAAAGGGTCAGCGACCACAATTTTTAAAGGGTCAGCGACCACAATTTTTAAAGGGTCAGCGACCACAAATAGAAACGGGTCAGCGACCACAAATAGAAACGGGTCAGCGACCACAAATAGAAACGGGTCAGCGACCACAAATAGAAACGGGTCAGCGACCACATATAGAAACGGGTCAGCGACCACAAATAGAAACGGGCTCGAGATCTCCAAGCGCTGACTCCACTCTGATGTGAGACGACTGTCTGAAATTGTATTAGGTTATTTGTGAATACAGAATATTCCAGAATATAGCACACGTCGAATAAAACAAGAATCACCTCATTTTCCTTCTTCAATCAATTTTCAGGTCGATGTCGCCAATTCGGCGGTTGGGAGAATTCGGCATTCTGCAATAAAATGATGCTCTACCAGTTTAATTCGAAAAATGGTAAAACGTCTCTAAATGCAACATCAGTAATGCTAAATAGATTGACTCTTGGTTACCGTCCAATGCATATGGTATGCCCACTAATACTCCAGTACCCACCCCCACTGAATAAGGTGTGACGCCTTGGATACGATAGTTATAACCACTTCAATTTGATACGGTATGCCCTTGGATACGGTGGTGCTTCACTCTATTACACGGAAGGAGTTGAGATACTGTAGTCCACCCCGATCCACTCAGTAGGGTAAGTACTCTTCTGGAATACGGTTTGCATACGAGATATTCATGTTCTTCATCTGCTGTTAATTTAATGCGGTAGGCCCAGGGATAGGATAGCTTCATCCACTCTGGAGGATACGTTTAGCATCTAGAATACTGTAGTTCTCTTCCCCTGGGGTACTGTAGTGTTGGAGCCGCATAAGGTACGGTAGGTTCCTCACCGGAGAGGCTGAATGATCTGAATGAATGATGGTCCCTCCGTGACACGCGAAAGGCAGCGAAGAATCCTGAAAAACGATGGTGTACGGTGGAAAAAGGGGGAGGGGTACCTCTGTGGAGGAGGAGGAGCGCTTCTCGGAGAGACCATTCAGTGCAAGAGAAGAAGTGACGAATGAGAGGAGGAGGAGGAATGGAGGAGGGAGGGAGAGACTAAGAATAGGATAATTGAAGTCGTTGATTGAATTAGTATTGACAAATAGATAGATAAATGGGGAATAAGCCATTCAAATACGCGGAAATGTTGAAATTGAATCTTTTGATTCATAAATTCACGGTAGGGTTGGCAGAATGAATCCCTCCCTCTCAGCACGCGCTGAGAGGGAGTGGAATGAATCTAAGAATGAGAGGGAGGGGGGGGGAATAGAGGGATTAGATTGAATCCCTCTTCTTTCTGATGAGATTCATTTGAATCCCTAGGCTGATCTGTGTTTGCAAAGGCTAAATTTCCCTAGAAAGTAGGTTATTTGACCCAATTCAGATAAGGGCATATACTGAGGTGTTCCCTCTACCTCTCTCCACAGTTAAAGTCCATATAGTTCGCCGTGATATTTGGACACCAGTTTGTAGTATACTACGCAATTTACCTTGGTCTTTCATTCGAAATAGCCTCAAGCGGATAGCAACATGCATTACTGATGATCGTAGCAGTTCGAAATTAACATCTCTTTCCGAAATCGGAAGTTTTATGAGATCGTTGATGATGATGTATTTGAGATCGGGAGAAAAAAGTTAGAATTTTGATGTGAGATGGTCATTTTCGAATTCGCAAGGGTCGAAAACCTATATTCCGCTAAAAACACGGCATTCCATGAACTTTTCAGCAAGTTCTGAAGTGGGATTCAAATGAATCCCAGTTTTTGGGATTCAATTGAATCGATTCATTTGAATCCCACGACCGCGCGATTCGGCCAGGAATGATTCGAAATTCATTGAAGGATTCATTTTGCCAACCCTAATTCACGGTAACATTTTAGAACAAGTGTCAGTCTTTCCGTTCTAGTATTCTGAGTATTTTGAAAAATTAAACTACGAATAAACTGAGTAGTAAAGAATACTATATTTCATCGAGTATCGAACCGACTATTCCGTGGTGACTATGGAAGATAAATTAGCGTGCGAGAAGTTCTGGCTAGAATCATGGTGAAAATTGTGTTGATTTATGATAAAGAATGAATGAGTGAAAGTGTTTTGATGTGAGTGTTCGGGCATATTTGGCAATTCAAAAATAAATCATTTATCGGATATCATTAATCACCACGATTCGAGCCAGAACTTCTCACACGCCTGATTCTTGTCCACGGTCACCACAAGGAAATCGGTGCGATGCGCGCTCAGCCATCCCTCTCTGTAGCCTCGATCGTACCTGATCAAATGCTACTCGACCCAGAGTTCAAAAATACATTGACTGTGAGAGATATAGCTAAATAGAAAAATATCGGAATCAAGTGAAATTATGATCTAACATGAACGACCAAGTGCCGTCGTCGTTCTTCACCGGCGTCCACAATAGCCCATAATCTTTGGCGTCATCAGTGAGGTCAACAACTCCCAATAAATTATTCGTATTGTCGCGAAGAAATTTGCCATTGCTTGACTTGAACACGACCTAAAGCAAACCATCCATTCACGAAATTGGATACTAGGTTAACAAAATTGTCGAATTCAATGATAAAAAAGCCTAAACAGACCCTTGTTTCGGTTTTGCGCTCAATCGTCCAACGCGGTTCTTTTCCAATCTTTCCGCCGTTCTTGGTCACAGAATTTGCTGGGCAAATGAAACAAGCGGTGCTATCTTGGCCCGAAATATATCTGAAGTGTACATTCAACCGGAAAAGGGCACAAAAAGGGAGTAAGGTACATCCTGTTCGTACTAAGCTATAGGTTACCTTACGTGGCCGAGTCTCAGGGAAAGGAGGCTTATTTCTTTCAGACTTTTAAGGGTAGACAAAGCCCAATAGGTGAACTTCCTGATCTGTTTCTCTCTTTTGTTACTAGTAGTTTCTTTGTCTAACAATGCCCAATCTGAAACAATCTGTTTCCCACACCTTCCCTACCTTCCTTTGTACGTCCGGAGCAAATGCTTGCCACTGTTCTCCAGTAGTTCCTTCATCATTTTTTCATTCTGAAAAATGACTTGATTTATTTTATCATAATTTGTTTTCCAAAACCTTTTCGGATTCCTCCTGAGTAAGATATTTGTCATAAATACGACCTGAATTCGATAAAATATAAATAATTTCATTATCAGGCGCAAGAAATTGCAAGAAAACGGATGAAATTGATCCGTCAATGAGGTCGCTTCCAGTGATAAGAAGGTGAACCAACCAGAATCGGGGTATAAACCAGCAATAATTGGCACAGCGGTCAAGAGTAGAACGAAAATCCTCATTTTCGTGTACAGTAGCGTTGAAATTCAACTATTTTATAGTATTTTTTGTGTTTTTTCACGTGGGAACATTGTTCTTGCATAATATTTTTCTAGAAAGTGATTGAAATTGTGAAACAAATAACTATTTTTTTAAAATTTAAACCACACTCACATGCGGAAATTCAATAATAAATAATTGTTCATCCATCAATGATCTCTTTGATTTAAGCCAGAACTCATGTACTTCAAGAACTTCTGTTTACCTTCATAAAAGGTAAAGGTCACCCCACAGCATTCTTCTCCGACAGAGAAGGGGGAGATCTTTACATATGTACTAGCGCACTTTGCATGAATCGAACTACAAGGCCTGGGCGGAGGGAGCGGCCGCTCTCCCCGCTCATTTTTAATTTTTGCAGTCCAATTACGGTGTGGTGGGAAAATTCAAAAGTAAATCCCCTTGTTCACCCTTTTCTGGAGAGAACAATGGGGGTCAGAATGCTGTGCCCCGTACTCTAGGCACACGAAGTCCTGCGGGAGCCCACTGCTAGGCCAGTGACTATTTTATAAGGCTAATTCAGTCCGTAGGGCCCAATCTATTCTTCGGACCTACTTTACCGCGTGATCTTGTCACTCCCAATTCCCCTTACGGGCGCCTTGGTGGGGCGGAGAGCGGTGTCACGGCCGGAAATCGAACCCGAATATTCTTATTTATTATACATTTATCATGACAATTAAACTACCACGATTCGAGCCAGAACTTCTCACAGGCCAGGTTCTTATTCATTGTCACCACAAGTTCGTCGGTCCGATGAGCGCTCAGCCATTGCTCAAAAGTGAGCCACTCTCCATCGGCATTTCTTTCGTGTCTGAACTAATTTGATTGTGGCACTCCGTGCCTGGATGCATTGAGTATTGATTTTCGAAATACCTCTTTATTTTACATACTATTTTTATCATCTTGGTTTCATATAATATTTGACCATTTTATATATGCACTTTTTTTTTGAGAAAATAAGGATGACTTGTTAAAAAGCGTAAAAGAGCTCACTTGAACGACCAGCTGTCATCGTCGTTTTTCACTGGAGTCCATAGTACGCATCTGAAGGTGAACTGTCAGGATGACGGAAATGGCCTCTTCATATATTCTCTTCGTCACTGTATTCTATTCTAGTTCGAGTTAAACCAAGAAGCGAATTGATCATCTAGAGTTTGCAGTACTGTACTCAAGCGGTAAGAGGAAACGGAAATGATGACAGTACACGTACTTGGAGGATGCTGCGTCCACTAGTTTGACCACACCCGTGAACGGCCCTGTGTCGTCGCACATGTACTTGCCATTGCTCGCTTTGAAAACGATCTGAAGCACTTTGGAAATCATGGACCCCTCCGGAATCCGCCCCCCTGAATTCCATCGGAATCTTGGAGGTATACAAAAGATGTTTACCTTCGTATCAGTTTTCCGCTCAATCGTCCAGTGCGGTTCGTTTCCAACAGGTCCTCCATTCTTCGTAACCGAATTTGAAGAACAAATCAAGCAACTCGTGTCCTTCTGTCCAGAGGTGTACCTGAAAAGATCAACAGGAAGTATCTAGTAATATTCCGCCTCAGAGATCAGTGATGTTTTAGCCACGCCTTTAAAGAAGGAGAGGCACGAATAACTAGCTAACTGCGTTCTCGATGTCAGACGGTATGGCATGAGCACCCCATAACGCTTTCGAAACTCCCATGTTTTCAATATTCGTATAAACCGAGATATACTCGATTGGCTGATTGCCAAGTCACCCTGAAGCGCAGGCAACGGGCTAGAGAGCATGCAAAATGAGGAGAGTGCTCCGCCTCACTTTGGATATCGGCGCGATTCGTGCCTCTCCTTCTTTAATAAGTATTTTGGTTGCTATTTATACTACAATTTACAGAATTATGGTTTTTTTTGTTTTTATAATGATTTCCCGCGATATTGTATGGTTGCGAATGTTGGGATCTGACCAATGCACAAATGAATCTATTATCAGTGGCATAGAAAGATGGATGGTAGGTTGTATCTACTGTGCTCGATCATGTCTCTAATGAGCGCCTGCGAGATTCAACTCGAATTCAGGACTTTGTTCGGAATGCGCAGAAAAGGAAATGGTTTTGGTTGCACAAGATCGCGAATGACGACAACTGGAAGTGGAGCCGATCTGTGATCGAATGATTCCCGACAAGGAAAAGAAGAAGAGGTCGACCAATGACTAGATGGAGCGATATCTTCCGCAAGACTATTGGCCCGAACTTTCTCAACGAAGCAAGAAAAGCCAGTTGGAATGCCATGCACATCAGAGCTCTCACCTAACCCGACCTCTTGATAATTGTATAATAATCGTAAAAAATCGCAATGATTTATAAATAAGATGTTTCACAAATTGTGCATCTCACTTCCGGACGAGCTCGAATTCATGTTAATCAATTTTCAATATTGACAAAATCGCACCTTCCATTGTAGAGTCTTCTTAGTGGAGCAAGTGTGGGCACGAGAGGATGGCGAAAGTTGATGAAGTTGAATTTATCATCGGTGAGACGTTTCGTGCAAACAGCACATCATCAGTCAGGAATAACACATGAAAAGAGTGAATGTTAGGACGTGAATGGTAATGACAATCAGACAATAGCGAGCGACAATAGGATGAAAACAGTGAAGAAAACAGTGAAGAGAGCAGGGAGTGAGAGGGGGAAGGATAGAGGTGAGAGAGTACGGAAGAGGGAGAGGGCAGAGAGTGAAAGGGTGATAGAGTGTGTGAAGAGGGGAGGCGACAGACAGTGAAAGGATGATAGAGTGTGTGAAAAGGAGAGAGTGGTGTGAGAGTGAAGAGGTCAGATGTTCAAAGTTTGAAGGATAATAGGAGCACTTTCCTTAGTCAACTCAACTCTGTTGTTTAGTGCGGGATTCAATTGAGCAATAAACAAGGCTTCAGCGATCTTCCGACGACATGTGTTACTCTCACGATGAATAATGGAACCTATTAGTGGGATTGGGGCACAGGCATGGTCACTCTTAGAATGGATAGAGAAAGCGTTGTGTTTATAACTGGCACAGGTGGGGTTACGAGAGGACTTATAGTGATCGTAAGCACGAAGATGGAGTGATCTCCCAGTCTCACCTACGTAAGAACATAGGGAACATTTGATGAGGTAAACAACACCAACGGTTTGACAACAGCCAAGACCACCTGTGGGGCAGAAGAAACAACGATCACGTAATGGGCAAGTGAGAGGGTCCAGGTATCTATTGCGAGATAACAAATTGAGAAGGTTTGGGCCGGGCTTCTCAACAACTCTAACTTCGAGATCAACCTTAGTCAAAGCAGCTCGAACGTCGCGAGTAAAGTCATCACTGATAAAGGGGATGGAAATAACAGGAAGAGACTTATCAACACGATGTGAACTACGAGAAGAAGAAGGGATACGGGAAGGGCGAGGAGGAGGGCAATGACCGTTACTACTTACAATTTGATGAGCAAGAAGACTTCCATTGTATGTTCTGATCATCCATTTGCCTCCGTTTTGCAACAATTCGACAATCAGCTTCTCATTCTGAATCAATAAATTAAGTTGGTCTGGAAAAACAACAAGGACCTTTTCTGCTTCCTCCTTTGTGTATTCAGCAATTTTAACCTGCTTCCCAATTGGTTTCCCATCATCTGAAATTATTTAACATAAAATTATCAATAAAATTACAAATCCAGTTGATCCACTTCTCTGCCTAAAAAATGATCCAACCCAAATAGTCATAGTCCATTGGAATTTGGGAGATACAAATCGGTAGAACAGCCATAATCAAAATGAGAAGCCGCATTTTAGTGTGAAAAGGCTATGGCGTGCTTCGATTTTATGGTTTTCTTGGAGTTACTCATTGTTTGTAATTTTCACGTGGGAATTATTTTTGCAACTCTTGAGCAATAGTATTATGTAAAGCTGTGGCAAAAAAAACGGGAGTTGCGAAAATTCTATTTTCGTTTACAGATACATTTCAACAATTTTTGATGCTTCCGGATTTAAAGAAGAGAACCTGGATAGCTGAAGACCTGACGACCTGAAGACCTGAAGACCTGGAGACCTGGAGACCTGAAGACCTGGAGACCTGAAGACCTGAAGACCTGAAGACCTGGAGACCTGGAGACCTGGAGACCTGGAGACCTGAAGACCTGAAGACCTGAAGACCTGGAGACCTGAAGACCTGAAGACCTGAAGACCTGAAGACCTGAAGACCTGAAGACCTGAAGACCTGGAGACCTGAAGACCTGAAGACCTGAAGACCTGAGACCTGGAGACCTGGAGACCTGGAGACCTGAAAACTTGATGAAGTGCAGTCCGCATTTCTAAAGATGCAGTTTTTTCTTTAATTCGCACTAAAATACGTATTCTTTCAAACAACTTTCTTCATGGCAAAGGGCAACACGCTCTATTCAAATTTGAATTCAAAAAAACGCGCGGTACTCAGAACAAGCGACGCTTCTTCAGCGTCGCTTGCCAGAATGTCCATGTTCACTTCACTATAACCGATCAGAATGCTCTCTTCGTCTCCCTCCATCGTCATCTCCCCATTTCTTTTATTATTCTTTGATTTAAACAATTCCCCTCCCTTAGCTCTTCCTTCGCTCATACATATCCATTTTTCCTCATTCTTTCGGTCATTAATGAACTTTAAATTTATGGAGAGTTGTTATCATAACAATCAATTCAGGGACCTACACTCTCTCTCTGGACGCGTGTGCTGCGGCTTGCGGACACTTGCGATATAGCCAATTGTACAGATTCAGACGCCAAATAAGCAAGAGGGGAGCAAAGAAGAGCGTGCAAGAACCCTAAAATCCCGAATTCGACAGGATGAGATATCCAATGTACGTCCGGAATCAACTGTTGACTCCGCACATGATACTATTGCGACACAGATAGCGTCATATTCTGTACGCTTTACGCTCCGAAGCTAAGCGATAATTTAATTGCTCGACATTATTCCAGAAGGATAGGACCGGATGTACCGACTCATGGATTATGTATTAATTGTCAGATAAACTATGTTTTTTTCCATTGACAAAGCCAATCAGTTCAAAAATACGAGGATTATATTTCGAAATATGGTTCCGATCACTTAAAATCTATTGGTATTTCCTGACAATATTGTGAGGATGTAGCGAAGGCTTTACATTAGAAGACGCATCTTTGAGAGACAAATTTCAATGAAAACAATCGCTCTGTTTTATTCCTTCTTCAATGGATCGTGTGAGTATCTGTGAACTTTCCTATAGCAGCAACGACAGCTCAGGAAACAGGCAAGTCCGATCGAACTGAGTACGATAATGGTGATTATGAGGACAAATAGAGCGACGTCGATCAGATAATATTGGACGAAATTGAGATTTCGTCCTTCATGTTCGAGCATGCGAAGGGGGCCGTGAGCTGCGAGAAATTCCATATTGCGCACCAGCTTCTGAAAAGATTACTACGACATTTTTGTTAGAAATACTGTGTCAAAAGAATTGACAGTCAATGTTTGGGACTATTAGAGCACCTCTTTTGCGGAGAATGGTCTGTCCCTGAGCATGGCGGCCATTTTGCGGGCGTTCGAGGCATAGCTGAAAAAAAACATGAAATTTGGGTTAGAAAAACGAAAACAACAACAACAAAACGAACTCCTCATTGTCGAGCAGATCGCGGATCGCATTCTCGAAGCGACCAGCGTCCTCAAGTTCGCTCAATTGCACGATGTCTCCTGCAAATAGTTTCGATCATGCGCTGGCTGGAGGTATTTGGGAGTATTCACTGAAGGTAAGGAAAAACGAATTTAGACGAGACACTGATGACGGCAATGATACACAGATGGCGCTTGCTCACCCAATCCGGCCCTCTTGATCATGGCGGCATTGCGAAATTGATCGCCCTGTGTCGGCACCATCAGCATTGGAGTGCCTTAAGCGAAATTATTATAATTATTTTACATTTTCCACATCCTCTTTATTCCAAAGCCTGGATTCGTTCGTTGTGCAAAAATTCTGAGAAACGTTCACGGTCGTAGGACAAACGCTAACGTGGGAATGTGGAGTTAGAAAAGTGGTACTATTTCGAGGATAATAATAACCTGCATACGCGGCCTCCAGTGTGCTGCCCTGTCCGCCGTGCGTGATGAAGGCGGTGAGCCGAGGATCGTCTAGAAACAATCATAGCACGCTAGAGTTGGGAAACGGTATAATCTAGCCAACTCTACTGCATTGACAATAAGTGGAAAATATCCATGTTCAGTCTGAGAATGAAACACATACTCAACAGCGCGACTTGCGGCATCCAGGTCGTCTCCACAATGTTGGGTATGCCTTGAGACACGTTGTGATCCGGAATCTGTGAGTGTAAGTTTATGAAGATGTTACGACGAATGCAGCTAACCTCATACTTCCAAATAAACGTGACTTCGGGAAATTGCGCCAGCGCCTTCCGAATCGTTTCCTTGTATATCTCGGGCATCACACTCGCTCGGATGTACGAGCCGAACGATAGGATAACGGAGCGATTGCGGAGGGATAGGACTCCGGACCAGTACTGGAACAGTAGCAATAGAGTGCGTAATTCGGATTGCCGTCTCTTCATTTTGCACGCTCTCTCGCCGACTCGGTCGACGAGAGATAGTGTGAAATGAAGAGACGGCGATATCATTTCTCAAGCTCTAGTCAGGATCGATTGAGGGCATCCGCTCATTCTTAACCACTTATCCCAGCCATTCTCAGTTTGCGACAAATAAATCGGTTTACGATAGCCGCTCTCGAAAGGTATACAATAGTTGATTTTTTACCAAATGATTCGCTAATGGGTTCCCGTAGAGAGCTACGGGTAAATCTGCTCACCTCGCTAAGCGGTTCAACATCGGTTGCAGTGGTTATTCCGCCAATCTCAACCACTCGATGAATGGAAGGACGTGGATAGTCGAGCAGCGGCTCCGAGTTGAGGAGCACCAGTGAATTCGCCGAGGTCATTTCCTTCAATTTCGCAGATCAGCGGAATATTTTTTTTAATTGTGAAAAAATATACACGCGCCTATCGCACAGCACTGACTGGAATTCCGGGGGTTAGATGTTCGAAAAGCGGAAAAGCAATTAGAGGTCGAAATACGTGTAATCGTCTCTTCATTTCGCACACTCTCTCGCCTCCCTGACCGGTGAGATAGTGTGTATTTCGAACTCTAGGTTCCATTTATCGCAGATATGTTACTGTATCTTATGATATATGCAATAGCATTCGCTAATAGTTCAGACAGGAAGAGTATCAAAATCGAACCAATAGTGTTACTCCCGGCGTCAATTGCTCGAAGAGGGGCTGCATCAAACGCAGATTGCTCGTCATCATCAGTCCGAATCCCATTGACATAGCAGTGTTCTTGACGCGCTCCCAGAAGGACATTCGATCGCCGTAGGAAGAGAAGAGGGCTGTAACTTGTGTTGCAATTCAACTCAATTATCGTGCGTTTCAAATGCTCAGCAAACTCAATGTGCTGGTTAGCGTATTGATTGTCTGGGAAAGAGAGGAAGGGAAGAGGTAGGGAGGAGGAGAGCAGGTAGATCACTAGCCTCCTCCCGGCCTCTTCCTCCCTCCTCCCTCCACTCAGTTCGTCAACGGTCAACTGGAATGGGAAATAATCTCACGATAAATGTTTATGCCTCAATGTTTATGCATTTACGGAAATAAAATCATGAGAAAATCGACATGTTTCATGTTGGTCCTATGGTTGGCTTGTCGAGCAATCATTCTCTCTCGCTCTCTCGCTTCACGGATAGATTAGAGAGCATGCAAAATGAAGAGACCATTTCTCGACAAGCCAACCCTAATTAGTACATGATACAGTGATCGCCAACTAACTAGAGGGCAGCACTCAACAATTAAATGGATCAAGGCGTTGAGTGTCGGGCTCACATTTTTTTACTAGAAGATAGAGTTCGAAATACGGGTCTCCGTCTCTTCATTTCGCACACTCTCTCGCCTCCCTGACCGGTGGACAATGAAGAGACGATTACCCCGAATTCGACTAGGAAACTCACACGGGACGTAAGCGGGATTTGACGGCGTCTGTGTCAATGTGTAGGCGCACTCAAAATTAGTGAACGAAACGGCTAAAGCAGTCTTTTCGATACCCGCCAAGTGGAAGATTCCTAAATTGAATATTTAAAAAAATTAAAATGGAAAACCCAAACCGAATCCTAATGGGTTCTCCGTGAACGCAGCATCGAATTTCTCCGCGCGCAACTGCTCGATCAGGCCGGGATAATGCAGCGTGCCTGCAGCGTGATGCGTTGGCTCAATCCGACACTAAGGTGTGTTATTGGGACCATGAGAGATAGTTTGAACACACGTTTGGCCCCATTACTTTAAATCGGATATCTACTTTGTGGCTCCTAACTAAGGGGACCCCAACGCCCCTCCCACTCTCTCTCCTTTCTATATAATAAATAATAGAGAATCCTTGCACACGCTGTGGTCATTTGAAGGTGACAAACTCGATTTCTTTAGTGTGAAATAAGCAATCGTTATAATGTATTGAAAATACTCACTATTGGCTGCCCGGAGAATGTCCTGCATTACTTCGTTGAAATCCTGAAATATTCATTTTAGTGATGGTATGAGCATTTCCTCTATTCAATCTGACGAGAGACGCGTGCCGATTGTAGATATCGTTTGAGATTCTCAAAATAGCGAGCCCCGTCTTCCCCTGGAGGGATGAAGAGAGGTGGAGGCCAAGTAGAGACAGCCTCCTCCCTCCATCGCATCTAACGGCTTTAGCAACACAATGCAGCCTTCTGATCTCATTCCTGGATTCTTGGTAGTTGATAGTCATCTATCTTCAAATAGCCCCCGTCATCACAATAAACAGAAATGATACCATCGCAAGCGAGATCATGCTCGTGTTCCAGTACAGATCCATCAACTTTTCTTCACCTGCACTCCATCGTTTAGTGAACTCGTTCTCGGGCAACTTAATGATTGAATTTTGATTAGTCTCTCATATTCCATCAGATGATCTTATGATACGTTGTGCTATAGATCTACTTTGTTTGTTGAAGTATAATATTTATTGTGGGGGGATGGGGGAGTACTTGAAGAAATTGTTTCGGCTCGTAGATCCGACTATCTCATGAAATAATTTTTTTCAATCGGAACTGACCTCGATCACCCTCGCTTTCTTCGCTAGTGCTCCCTTGATGGAGGGCTTGACTCTCGGTGCGAGAATTACCTGATACACAGTATTGCTCATCTAATAGGCAACGAATTAGTGTAAAGTTTGGTGACTTATTAGGTGGCCTATCATGTGAACAGTTTCTGATACATCGAAAAATTGACAGGTAAATTGAATCACTGACACTGAAGTTGAACAAACTGCTCTTGAAATAAACGTTGCCTAAAATGGTCAACGTAAAAAAATCGAACCACTTCATGGCCCGCATTCACGAGTGTGTCCGAGATCTTGGCGATATAATTCGCGTGCGAGACGGCGAATTGCGGAGAGAACGCGAGGAATTTGAATGCGATCGCCAGCTCTGTAATCGTTTTCTTATCGTGCTCTGTTAGTGAGAACCTCAACTCTTGACCGTCTACACGCTCAAGAAATGATTACCTGGTGATATCAACAGTAAGCAGAGCGCGGCGCGCATGGCTCTAGAAGCGGCAAGAAATTTTCGACTGAGCCGCGTCCTTTTCTTTATTTCCGCTCGCAAGACGCTGTCTCTGTGCCGGATGAGTGAGAGAGCAAGCGAGAGATAACACTTGGCGACGAGAAGACTACGCTAAGGAGAGAATGCGCACAATAAAGCACACGAAGGAGAAATTGAGCACAGTTATCAGGGATGCCCCCCCAACGTTAGGCTTTAAATGAGCCAATAAACTACATGTAAGGAGAAAAATGAAACGTATCCGCAATGGAAGCACCTCACCTAATGCGCACTACAAATAAGGACTAAAAAATACAAGGAGAAAAGTGCTCTCACGATGACTGCTAATTCGTGTTGTTCATGTACGATTTTTAAGAAAAAATACCTTAAAGCTATTTTTTATTTCAATTGATTTCAATAAATGAATAATAACGAAAAAATTCCAACACTCTTATAAAAGAACACAATTAGTCGTTTTTACGGAACTTTCTAAACTTGATCAAGATTACAAATGTTTTGAACTTTTTGATAAGGTAAATTGAAATCATTATAACGGTAGTAATCGATCCTAGGACAATCAAGACAAGATCAATCCCCAGGAATTGAACAGTTGACAGCTCAAGATTGAGTGGTCGAAGTGCCTTCGAAGGGCCGAATCTCGCTGCGAATTCCACGTGCTTCACTAGTTTCTGCACGGGTGAAGTGGGCCGAGCGGCGAGTTGGTCGCGAATTGTTAGAGCTCGCTTCTTGTATCTGAAAAAAAAACATTTTTGTTCCGCTGTCTCGAGTATCCACAGGAATATCTCAATAATGAGGTTTAGTTCCAACTCGAGTTCAAGATCTCACTTATCATTCGAGAGCATTTCTTCAATCGCTCGTCTCAATTCCTTCTGATTCATCAAATCCGACTTGCTGTACACTTGCGCGATGCCCGCATGCGCCAGTGCGGCTGCGTTCGGAATCTGATCGCCTGAATTACGTTTACAATCATGTTTTTCCGTGCATTGAAGAAGCTTGACTGACCCGTTCAACCATGCACGACAAAAATGAGCAAAAAGACGAAATTGAAATAACGAAAACGGAATTTTTTTACCAAAAATCGGAATGAGGAGCGACGGCACTCCCCGGTGCGAGATCTCCTGACACGAAGCCATGCCTGCGTGGGAAATGAAGAGTGATAGACGGGGATCCGCTGAGCAATTAAACTGATAATACTCAAAACATATTATTATTCGGCAAACCCAGTATCTGCGATTGCGGCATCCAATCTGTGAGAACGACGTTGTACATTTTGGAAGCGTTGAACTTTGCGAAATCGTCCGACAGATCTTCGTACTTCCAGATGAACGTTGTGTTAGGGAAGGAGGCAAATACCTAAACGCATAAATCGTCAAATGAAGTTTGACGACTGATAAAATTCGTACCTTGAGAAACAGGTCCTTCCTCTCTGGCTTCAAGTAGGCACTCTTGGCGATTGATCCGAATGAAACGAGCACCGTTTGCGGGCGGAGTGACAAGATTGAATTCCAGTGCTGAAATCTCGAAGCATGATTTAATACAGTAGTTTCAAGGGAGTATGTGTATCAGATGGTGCAGAGAATACAATAAGAATCTAACTCACATCATCAAGCGGCTCTGGCTCAGGTACCGTAATGCCTCCGATAGGAACGATCTTGGACAGAGTCGGACGGGCGAAGTCCGTGAGAGGATCGGTGTTGGAGAAAACCACAGCGGCGTGCGATAGGAGATGCTTAAATTGAATCACATTTTTTATGGATTATGAGGCACGGAGTCACCTCAAAAATTGGCGTCCCGGGGAAGAGTTCCTCGAAGACTTCTTGTAGCGGACCATTCATAGTGGACCAAAACTGCTGTCCAGCAAACTGCAAAAAAATATGGAACTACTCGGGCGTGGCAAAATAAATAATGCTCACATGAAGATAGATCGTGTTCAGACGCGTCCAGATGCTATCGTAGAATTGACCGTCACCCATTGCGGCTGTAATGTTTTTTTTGCCTTAAGTTTGAGCCCGCCTAACACAAGCGCTATTTATACATTCATCAAAAAAAGGCTGACCGTGCTCCGAGATCAGCGATGGGTGCAGACCGAATACGGCAGTAGCGTAGAGCAGCGTGGAGGATACGGGGATCAGAGCGCGGGCGGTGATGAGATGGGAGAGGCCTGAAAATATACACGTTCATTTGGCGCGATCGCCGACCATAGCGGAGAAGGGGTGTGAAATGAACAAACGTTTTCGTATTTCCATGACAAAATAATGGAAAAAGCAATATTCAAGGTGTGCGGTACACATACCAACTCCGCAGTTGTCCAAGGATTCCGCGATGAGCGCGTCATACTTTTCATCTTTCAGTTTATTCACCAATCCAGGAGTAGTCAGTAGCTTTCTGCATTGACGGGAGAAGGATAGCGAGTTGCTGCGGGCATTCTGAACAAGAGTGATCTCAGTACCGAACACGTAATAAAAGTGACGCAAGCGTGATACAAGTGCATAGTCTCACTCATTACGGATGCTCACGATATTTTATTCGGACCTTCTTCAGTTATGAATTCAAGAATAAATAAACCAACTTCGATCATCTCCGAGTAGGAACCAAAATCCCTATCGAAGATATCGCCTTTTGTGTTGGCGAAATGATTGTTCTGAAATGTTTTATTGCCGAATGATCGACCGAAAAAATGACCTGCATTTCACACTATGCAAGTCGTCAATGAACGAAACAAGAAAAATCAATTTGATAAAAAAATAACCATTTCATTCGCCTTTTCCGCTGGCGATATTCGCACAATCTTCGCTTTGCTAGTACCGTCAGGCAGGCTCGCATCCATTTCAGAGATTAGGGCCGTCTGAACATGAGAAATTATATAAATACAGCTGCGCATTTATTTATTTTTATTAATCGTCAACATTAGAGAAATTAACTTGCCACATCATGTCCAGACTCCACGAGCGTGTCCGCTATTTTTCCCATGAAATTGATGTGCGAAACGGCGAATTTCGGAATGTATACGAGGATTTTGTAGGAGTACGCGCAGCTGATAAGAAGAGCGAGGAGGAAAGAAAGTCGCATCTCACAAAAGTACCGGACACCTGATTCAAAAGAACTCAGCGGCCAAAAAGTGCCGACCTACTCTGCGAACTGCTCCAATAAATACAGTGAACGAGCAAACATTAGCGTTGCTCTCACTCGGCTATGATTCTCTCACTTCTCCACACTCCCCCGCTTCTCTGATCTAAAAGAGATCATTCTAAATGCGAGATGTGATTGGTCATCCAGCCACCTACAAGTCCGGCACACAAATTAGCTCGCTGCGTTGCGATTTCAAAAATGGAAAGATCCTTCGACCCCGACCCCAACCCTTTCGAAATTCGAATGCAAGATGTGCTGAGGCAGGTCCTTTTGTGTATTTTCAACGCAATCTTCCCAGATCAAGTGGGAGAATGCAGTGCCTAATTTCTGCGCGGGATTAGTCAACTAAGAACTAACGGGTTCAACAAGACAGCAGCGAGTCAGTAATTTTCGGGGAAACCACTGATTCATCGATCAAGTACTAGGAAAAGCTCTGTTGTTTTAGGGAAACTTTCGATTTTTAGGAGTATTCGTTTGCGAAAGAAGCTGTTTATGTATGGTAATTTTATACTTATTTGCATTCTATCACGAAAATCGCTCTGTGCCTGACTTTAGCTCTATTGGTCTGTCTCCGAGGATCTCTTTCAAAGAAGGAGAAGACATGCCGAGAATTGATTCCCTCTGCATTGATCCATTCATCAACACATCTCTGACAACTACAAATGGTTCATTTCAAAGGAAATTTTTTAACAAGAAAAAAATTAAAAAATTCCCCTCAATTCATGAAGTGAGCTTGAAATTTGGAGCTCCCTCTCTTCATTCGACGTCCTCTGTGAGAGTTCTAGCGAAGCCATCTCTGTCGTAGAATGGCTTCGGTAGTGCGTGGAGTGAGTCACTCGTCGAGCAGTCCTGACGTCACTTTGAACCACACACATGTCGCCTGCGTCGCCTTCCGATCCGTATTTCTCACAGACTCTCTCAGTTTCGCTCACTCTCTCGTCATTCAGAGAAAAGATAGCGAGCATGAAATGGAGAGAGAGAGCGCAAACTCTCTTCATTGTGCCTTATCCCTCGTTAGTCAGAGCGGGCGAGAGAGCATTCGAATTGGAGAGAGAGAACCTTCCTCTCGAGGTGTAATCGATGTGCAAGAGAGCGCGCGCGCCGCTCTGTCCCCCAGGCCCCATTGCCCCCCCTCTCTTCTCACCACAACACTGAGGAGCGGAGAGAGCAGGAGGGGATCTCTCTCCAGTCTGCATGCTATTTAATCTGTCCGAGTGTGCGAGATTGCAATACTAATGGCGAGTATTCGGTAGATGAGAGACGAGGCGGAGGAAAGAGATGGAGGGAGGCTGTGCTCTCTCCCTTCCGCTCGCTCTCTCACCCCGCCTGACCGAGGAGAGAGTGGGCGAGAATGCGAGCGTCCCTGCAGGGACGATTACTCTCGAATTTACCCCCATTGCTCTGTAGCCAGACAGCACTAGAGACTGGGGCAAAGCATGAGATGAGAGGAAGAGCGGGACTCTCTTACTTTACGCCTTGCCTCGCCCGGCTAGACGGCCTGAGGCAGTGTGCGAGAGTTAAAGAGATGCCGAGAGAAAGAAAGAGAGAGAAGGAGAGACGGAGTGAGAAAGAGAGAGAGATGTGGGGAAGAGGCGACAGAGCCACAACAGAGCATGCACGCGCTCTTAGTTATTCCGCTCTTTAGCCATTCCGCCGGGTATTTTGAGGTGTTATAACCGGTGTTTTCTGGTCGTTTCTTTACTATACGTATTCGATGTGGCTCTGGGTAGGCTCATATCAGTAGAGAATCGCTCCTTATCACTTCGTTGACTATTTCGCCGGCTATTTCTGATTTGAACTAGGAAGATGCTCTTTTATTCACCATTCTATTGATTTTTCAAGTGTTGTTACTTATGTACGTTTTTATTTTCACCACGAGCTCCATTGATTATGAACATTGCTTCGTTAATTTTCGTTTGAGCGTAGTTTCAAGCACGCTTTTTCCTATTCCGCGGCTAATTTCAGTTGTTCCTTTGGTTTCTATTATTGAGCGTTGCTGACTGCCCCAAGGTACACTTACGTTTCTCACACAAATGCTCACTGGTGCTTGTACACGTGCAAAAACGATACTTCGCACTTGCTCTAAGGCAAATATTTTCAGCTCCTATTTTCCTTTCCCCACTTTTCCGCTCTCCTATTAATCATTCCGAGATACGAGTCCTATGGGAGTAGTTTGATGGAACCTGTTAGCTATTCCGTTGCTATTTTCACTATTATCGTTTGCATATTCCGTTCTTGCTCGCCGAGTTGTCCGCTTTATCGCATCCGTCATAGCCACAGCAATTACAGTTGTGATTCTTTGCTCGTTGCTCCAGCAGTAGCTTGTTGCTTGGACGCATGAAAGCACGTAGCCCTTTGAGGCGTATCGCAGTAATTTTTCTCAGTTATTATTGCATAGTTTCCTAAAGCGTCCATGGATGGATGGTCTGCCTCTCTCATTTTGCATTGCTCTCTCGTTTCTCTGACTGACAACAGCTCATCGGCCCTTTTACTGGCAGAATCGTTCCCAATTCTATGGCCATTGTCCCGTTAATCCTCTTACTTTTTGAAACGTGCGAGCGCGCAAAATTTTTCTTCGTTCGACCTCGTGTTTTCATTTTATTCGCTTCTTAGTCGCTTATTTTTCTTGCAGCTCCCACGCTCTTCAATACTTGAGTGGATCACACCTTTGTATAACAACAACAAGGGTTGCAGGTTCCGGATCGGGAATCGATTCTCTCACTCTTGTGCTAGACAGACAAGAAATAGCACTCGAAAGAGAGAGAGAGAGGCGACGTCGAACCTGCAACCCTAGTAGCGCACATTGAGCTTTTTTATGACATTAACCAAAGCGGATTTCAGTGCAGTTTAGGAGCATCTCATTCCCGATTGAAATATTAATAAATAAATATTCCAGATGGCACAACCGACAGCGATGATGGCCGGACGAGGCGGTACGAATGGGACGGCGGACTGTTTGCCGTGCGCGGTATGTTTCTTCACAATCATATGATTTGATAAATCCAAATTGTTCAATGAGAAAGAAACTAGTAGTATCGCAGTGAAAATTAATACCCCTATTGTACTAATCACCAAAATATTCAGGAGCAGTCGACCACAGCGCAGATTCTCCTCTTGATAGCAACCGCTGGCTGGGCGGCGACGCTGGGCGTGTACTTCTGGGAGTGGTCGGAGGTACTGCGAAGCATTTTAATAAATGATGTACAGTAACTAAATTTAAACAATGGTTATGCTATATTAAGCAATTATTAGTCATTATCACCATTATTCGCATAATTGCAACTGAGCATGTACTTCTGGGACAACAACTCAACAAATATACCGGAAAGACATGATTGGAACGAAATGCGGTATCCGGGATAAATGTGTTCCGTTGAATACGGCGTTTTGTTCCCGCACTAATCTCCGAGCGAGAAGAGAAGGTCAACAATGTTATTTTTAGGGCGTCCGTGCGTTCGCGATTCTTCTCCTTCTATGCTTGGTCATGCTTACGACGAAAATAATTGGCGAGGTAAGCGAAATTTCAAGTTAGTTTCTCATTGCAACATTTAACAGAGAAAAACAACCGCATTGCAGGAGCACCACTCCACCTCCTTCGACTACGACCACAAGTACAGTCTGCCCGAGTGCGAGAGTTGCTTGCAACTTCCGACCTATCTGCTCCTCATTTTCAACACCATTATGATCATAACAACCGCTGTTTTGATCTATCTTGACCCGGTTCCCGCCTTGCTCCTGCCCTGTAAGATGGTTGCCGGCTCGCTGATGCTACCGTACCTCGGTGCGCTCCGTTCGCAAATTTGCTTACGCGCGCGGCATAGGCGCAAGTGAATCGTTCGTTTAGCGTGGACTAACATTTCTCTGACCGGTGAAATGAAGATGCATCAGTTTCCCCTAGTTTGTTGAGACATCATCCCTTGTCAACAAATCAGAACACTCCGTGACATTTCATCTTTTCTTGGCTCCATTTTAGCTGTACATATTTGTCGTTGTTGTGAGTACTGTAAATATTTGTTAAATATTAGTTCTACAATATCTGTACATTTTCAACCTGTATAAAGAATTCGCATTGTAGTTGTGATATATTGCAAACATCCGTATGTTACGGTGCGATACTTGTGAATTGGGCATATCCAAGGTGATTTATTCACATATTCTTGCCTTTCAGAATGATTTTGTCTGCACATGATGACGACGGCGTTTTTCTCCATTCCCAAGCACCCACCCTCTCGGCGCTCTGGGTCACGGACAGGGTTGGTGATGGACGGTCTCTCTCTCTTATTTGGCAATGCTCTCTCGCTTTCTTTGACTTGGATTTCTCTGACCCGCGAGAAAAAATGTAAAATGGAGAGACGAGAGCAGTGCTCGGGTTGGTATCGAATAGTGATTTCCTATAGGCCCGTTTCATTTCTATAATTCATGATTTTCTGGCATGTCAAAAAAATTCAATAATATCCTATAAACATCATAGAATTCATGAATGGTTTTATAAGCATGCATTTGAATTCACTTCTTCTTCTTTCATTCACTGAAGAATAGCCTTCACAGGTGGAAACGTTTCCCCGACAACTCTGTCTCGCATTCGCACTATTCGCATGCCCATTTCCTCAACTGTTGCGCTTGAAATTGGAGGTGAGATGTACAAAACAATAACATCAAAACAACGATGTCGTTATTCACAGATGGCTTTTCCCGTTGCTTGGCATGCTCAAAGCCTGGTGATAAGCGTGTGCTTGTTCATGGTCATCGCAATCTTCGATATTATAATTGCCGACGTTATCCGGCCACTTGCAATAGCAATAATCACTCTATTTCTAATGGTACTTATCAGCAGCCTTGCTATGGAGGAAAAAGTGAGCATTTTATCATATTTTTTTATAAATTAAAAATTATATTATTTCATTATTTAATAATATTTCAGATGCACGTTACAATCATTCCACTGATCGTGGTGCTTCCAACGGCAATCTCTACGGTTGCCAATGAAGGCGAGGTTAGATTTACGCATAAAATTTTTTTAATCACAAAACCACGTGCTCACATGACGAGCGGATTAGTCACTGGTAGTCCCAGGGTTACGTTACTATCTACTCCAGCCTTGCTAGTAAAACGCTAAAATTGCGTTTACCATTTGTATCATTGTATATGAAAAGTACGCTACCGTATTTCTTTGTGCCTAAATATGATCGTCAAAACATAATAACATTAATTAAATAACTAATTATAAAAAATAGACTGAGCTGCGCGTCATCCTTCTTCTTCCCGCGCTCGTATTCGTTGTCTACAAGTCGACAGCTATTGTTTGCTGCGAATGCATGCAGGAACTTCGTGATGGAGTAAGTAAGAACGAAAATGGAACAATGCAAACAAGTAGCGCTCGAAATACGGGGCTCCATTTCGCGCGCCCTCTCACCGGGCAGAGTGACGAAAGAGTGTGCGAAATGAAGAGACGATTCACAGCGTGTCAGCTAGAGAAAATCCATTGTTCTCCGCGGCGGATCATTTCACTTGATCGCGCGGGGACAAAGAATAAGTAATTTATGTGAAACATATTTCATAATTTGCTCATAATGATAAGATAAGAACAGATTGAAAAAGATTGTTTTCGAGTAGTCTACTTATAGTCATTCCCCAAGATTCTGAAATTTTTAATTAAATTTGAAAGCTGTAAGAAACGATTTCAATCCTCCAATGCTTGGAGGCTTCTCAATCAACGGTCGTTCATAGAAACCCCTTCACCTGCATTATTTTTGGAATGCTGCGGAACTCAACTACTCAGTGTTTAGAACCGATTTTGGAAAAATTTTTCTCGTATTCGAGAAATTCGAGATACAAGACTTCAAATGTAAAATTCTCGAATATGAGAATATTTTTCGAAAATCGGCTCTAAACACTGAATAGGGGAGTTCCTCAGCATTCCAAAAATAATGCAGGTGCTGGGGTTTCTATGAACGATCGTTGATTGAGAAGCCGTCGAAATAAGCATCGTTTAAATGATTTTGCCGAAGACAATGAGAGGGCTCATCACAAGAATGAATTATGTTTCATAGAAACCATATCTTATTTCGCGCTACAAACCCTCTTTTGACCGCTCGGATCATTCTCGATGATCGAGAATGAAAGGGACGAGGAAAAGGACACGCGACCCTCTCCGCCGCGATAATTGGATTATCTCCTCTCTCTGACACGCTGTGCGATTACTCTTATTTCCCTGCAAACAAGTGATTTTTTCAGATTCTATCCAATTTTCCAGCTGATTGTCTCGCGGCTTCGGCATTGCTGTGCTGCCCTCGTCATTGTTTCCGCAACTGCAGCAGCAGCGGCCTTGCATCTCCAGAAGCACATCACGTCTTGCGCAATATTAATACTCACAGTCACTGGCGTCGCACTATACAACGCGTGCCTAGTGGTCAGACGATGGGAGGTGAGCGTTTGATTTTGTGAATCCTGGAAATCTTTAAGTTATCCTTTTAGATTATTGGGCCAGCTAGGGGAGCAATTGTCCAGTTGGCATAATACGAAGGCCATTGCAGAATCTGATTCCCACGTTGAGCGGAAGAAAAACAATGGCAATATTCTGGGCGATTGCAGCGTTTCTGTTCAAGGTATGCTCGAGCCAGCGAGATTTATCATCCGTTTCTATTTTTTCCTTCTTTCGGAAGGAAACCAGTTTATCCCAATTAACTCCGGTTTGACAGTTTGAATTTCATGAATGCAATTTTTGCAGGTCGCAGATATGCTTGTTGTATATCGATGCGTCGAGTTCAATCGAATACCCATCATTCCATCGGCAGTAATTACAATCTGTTTCTACCTGACCTTCACTTATCTGGCCGATCCGATTCGCGGCATAGTATGTGTTCTTCAGTAATTTCTTCATTTTTAAAAGTCATATTCGAGAACTAGCACAAAATCCCTCGAATTGTCTCTTGAAAAGCATTGCCTAGAGAGAAGATGATGGAGAAAACAGATCCATTTTAATTTTATTTCTAATTACAGATGCCCAATTTCATTTACTGCCTTCTCACCATCGTCTCGTTTGTTTCAGCAATCTACGTTATCGCTAAGAATCTCGACGTGATTCCTTCAAAGACTGCTTGGGTATATCCTTATTTTTGCTATCAGCATCAATTGCTTGATGAACATCGAGATGTCTCTTCGTTTCATGCACACTCTTGTTCGGGTAACGAGAGAGCAAGTCAAATGAAGAGATGGCGACCCAAATGGCGCGCTATGCATTTCACCTCGACAGGCGCTTCATCAACTCAGTGAAGAGGAGCGAATCCGCTTGGAGGCTGCATGGTTGACCACTCTGGATTGCATGTTGATGTTCATCTACTTTATGATGAATTTGCTCGTGAAGGTCAGCGAAAACACATCAAATAACAGTCTTACTATTAATTATTGAATTTTAATTATAAAAATAATTACAGACCGACCGACACGCTCAGCTTGCAACGATCAAGGCAGAGATCGCGAGAGTCTGAATAGAATTACATTCGGAATTGTAAATGAAAGTAACTTAATTAGTGATTAGTTTGATTCATAGATATTGATTTTTGTAGTTTTTTTTAGTGTACTGAAATGTCGGGTATCAAACAAATTTTACGGGTTCACTTTTTCATTGACTCTTGATCGATTAATTATGTGTCATGTTCTTGGTATGAAACAATTTCACAACACTATCGGCATTCGATCTTGTTAAAAATCCGTTTGCAACGGTGGAATACTTACTTTACTGATTTCTTCAATACTACTTTTCAAGTAAAAATCAGGTCCTTTCTACGCTGATGCATAGCAACCCAAACTCGGACGGCACACAACGGAAACTACCCCAGACTCCACAATGGCTGAAGAGAGTAGTATGTTTGACAATTTATAATAATTTATCGAGCCACGTTATGTAACCTGGTAAAAATTTTTTTTGAAAATATCAATCACTTTTTTCAGTTGAATTTCTGCCCGGCGCAATTCGTCTTGCTGATGGCTGTGATTGGCTGGGGAGCCACGATTGGCACGTTTTCTAAGGAATGGTTTTGGGTGAGTAGTACGTGCAATCGTCTCCGTGTAGATACTCGGCCTGCCCTGTTCGACCGACGAGAGATCATTCAAAAACTTTCATCACAACTATGCAATTGCAGGAGCAGATAGGGAAACAAATTCTAAATTCAGGGTATATCCGCGTTGGCTTATCTACTACAGTTCATTCTGGTCGTTCTGCTAACCGCTGCGCCATGTGGAGTGGTAATTATTTAAGAATCAACTATACAAATATGTTATAAAACACAACACTGATTAATTTCGCTACACTAAAACAGCGCGTTACACTTGTTTAAGTTTTCGTATTTTTTGAAAATGTAAAAACGCACAGGCACCTCTGTTATTTATATTATGATAATTACCGATTCTTCATTTCAGTTGCTCAGCGTCCTCTTCTTCATCGTATTTGCCATCGCTGTCGCGGTCACGCTCATTCCCGACATTTGCACTTCCCCTCTCTCCTATCCCGCCAGCATCGTCGGTCTCTCCGTTTTTCTGCCGTGCATGGCCGTCTTTCTGCGCTATCCGCCGGCCCATGTTCGCAGCCATCTGCGCAGCCTTGCTGCAGTCGTTGCGGCAGCAGCCGCAGAGGCTGCAGCAGCGAAGCAATCACCATCTCTAGATACCGATTGTGAACCCGGGGACGCGCCGAGAGTTGTAGCAAAATCGACATCACTCTCGAATTCTCTAGAAAGAGAGAAGGCATCTCATGTGGCTCTACTCCAACCTGACTAGCTAACATTGTATTTGTTCATTGCTCAGGTTGTTCTTTTTCCTTGTCTGGTGCTCGAATGAAGTTGTTTTTACAATTGTTCTGGTTTCAAAATTATTAAATGCCGTTTGTTACGGTGAAATATATGGTCGTCTTTTTCAGCCTTAATTTCTCCACGTCTGTCTTTCTCTTTTTGTCTACGTTTTCGATTTATCACGATACTGAATATGTCTTTTTACAGAACCTTCAGTTCCTTGACCAAATGACAACGAAAAATGGCAGCGATGCAAATTTTGATCAACAATTCACACAGGTAGTTCGAACAATGTTCTCGTCTCTCCATTTTGCCTTATCTCACGTAAATGAGAGGCAAGAGAGATAGTGAGCACTGGGTTCGAATCCCGGTCTGTGCATTATCCTTCGTTATCTCTAATGTTTCACAGTAACTCGCTAACGAGGAGCGATGCCGATGCGTATCTGTCCTCACTGTCATCGCAGTATCCTGTGTCGAAAACGTCGTCGGATGAAGGATGCGCGTGGATGGTAAGTAAAGGAAATTATCTCGATGGGAGCCGACATGGACTCTGAAATAGGGCTGTCAGAGTGAAGAATCCGTCTCTTCATTCCGCGCACTCTCTTACCGGTCAGAGTGACGAGAGAGTGCGCGGAATGAAGAGACGGATTCTTCACTCTGACAGCCCTACTCTGAAAGACCCGTGCTTCTACGACGTCAATGAAACGAACCGTCTAGAAGCCTCAACACCACCCTAGCCGTACTTTCAGAAAGAATATTTAGACGCTAAATTGGAATTCCAGGTGTCAACATTTCCTCGACAGGTCGCGTTGCTGTTTGCGATTATAGCAATCGCCGGATGTTTATGGTTTCTATTTCTCTGACCAAGTATTTGTAAATATTTGTTAGCTTCATTATCGGTCAACATTTACCCAATATCTTGCCATTGCTCATGTGTTTTTTTTGATAAAATGATCATGAAACCCTGCTTCAACCTGACTAGACGTTGTTCTCTTTATGAATAATGAGAATTGTCTTGTGAGATAATGCGATTATAAAAAATATTTTTGGAACAATTGTGTAATGATGATGAATAGTTAACCCGCGCGGCTGGAACCAATTACGGTCCCGCCTCGACGTTCCTACACTGAGCGCGCCTTGCTCGTCCAATTCGACTAGTCCTAGTGAATTAAGTAGAGAAGAAGAAGATTAGGGATGTCAAATCAAGAGCTGGAAAAACCGATTTATCGATTGTAGTATGCTAATGAGCTGTAAACGTATAGTGAAGAGTGGTTCTAAAAGTGCCATAAACTTGTTTAGAAAGTTTTGGCTGTGTTTGAGAGTCAATAAATATAAAGCTTCATTTACTTTTGCTGAAAAAATCGAATAAAAAATAATTAACATCTTTTTAATGAAAAGTATAGTCATCTTGCAGTGAAAAAAACAATTTATTCGATATTAAAGAATCATTTCGCAAAAAAGCTTGAATCCGGTGACAAATCAGCAAGAAATTTTCTCGTTTTTTCTCAGATCCATTTTTCCATTTGTATCAGACCGTACTTCGATGTGGGATGAATACGGAAAACTGTTTGCCGACCATTATCGATAACATCATGAAACATTCCGAACGAGTTCCATGTGAAATTTAGGTCAGGAGCTGACAGAAGTTCATCAACTACAGATCTCTTTGCATAATATTTCATGTATTTGCTTTCGCTCGCTTGAGCTACTATCTGCACAAATAATTCATTATGTAATATACCGTATTCGCTATTTAAATAAAATTTACCTGGTAAGCGCAAAGCATTCCTTTAACAGTGCAGTCAGTCCAGCACAAATTGGCGTATTTTGCCATTAAGCAAATGTGAAGAAGCGTTGCGTCATCCACAATGCATTTTCGCCAATCACCCAACTCACTCTGAAATTGTTTTTGTAGATCTTTTCATAGAAGGTAAAGATACCGTTGGGTAGTGCCATTGTAGATCCAATTTATCAATATAGGGCAATCCCATTAATAATTCTCTAATCTTGCTCAGATCGAGGTTAGATGGATAAACTCTTTCCCAAGAAAGTATAATTCGAGCATTTTGTAGATTGCGATTCCGGATCAAAGTGTGAATAAAACTAGAAATATCGACTTACGCGAAAAAATAAGAAATAACTCACTTTTCCGAAAATTGTCGTTCACCATCGAATTTCACTTTCAGACATTTATATCTCAAAGATTTCAGAATGCTTGATAAGATTACACATTCGTTTTGATCAAATTCATGTCGCGTGGACTGCAACAAATCGAGTTTTGTAGGAATAACGTTAGTTGTGATTTCTCACATCAATGACAAGTTGGTCTGTATACGATTGCCTGAATATTCTTCTGTAATGATAGTTCGAGTGAAGTGGGTTAGCATTGCTGTATGCGATTGAGTGATTCAAGTTCCAAATGAAGGATCCATCGACGATGGAAGCATCGGTAGAATGGTGCGGTTTATTATTCTTTTAAAAAAGTAGGTATATGTATATATGTACGTTTGGAAATAGCACATGAAACAACATACCCAGGAAAGAAAAACATCCCGAAAATTCATTCTGCCTATTTCGAAATTCAGCTCCCTGAATCTTTTACATGCAGTGCCCAGGGAAATTCTCTCACACGTCTTCAGTTCCCCGAATATCATCATCATTAGGTCATTCGGAAATCGAGGGACCTGAAATGGATCTTGAAATAAGATTATTTTCAAGATCTAGCGCTTACCTCGACAGCGTCCAAAGTTTCCATTGCTGTCGAGCAGTGAAGGATGTTACCCGATGAAATGAAGTTTAAAATGCTGTTGCCGTTTAGCCCCTCTAAATCTCCCGCTGGCAGTGCTGACCTTCGACACATCACGCGTCTTGAAGTTCGACCACTGGGCATAAAGTAATCATCAAAAAAATTTATGTGTTACGCAACAGATGATCACAAACATATCTTGCGGTCGACTCTTGCAAAGCGAGTCAAAAATGTATCTGTTATCAGAGATAAATTATAATCAAAGTGATACGTTCGATAAGCGTGACAATTAAAAGCATTCTAATAAGGCGAGAAAAGTGTAGTTTTGTTTTTCGAAGACTATCATTATCGGACTATCATTACCGAAAATTACGGTATGAGATCAAATACAACAAGAGTTCAATAAATAAGAATTCATCTGATGTGAAACTGGAAATATGACAGTTTGTAGTACATACAACTTAGGGCCTACTTCAACTACTTCAGCTTCAACGAACATACTTCAACTAGTCAGGTAACAACAGTGTTGAGTGTTTCGGATGAGCACTAATATGGCGAGGCATTTCAATCACCACACATGGTTTTGGGTATTGATGGACAGGCATTGTTATCGGTTTCGACTCAGCTGCTGGAGCTGTTGACGTTGGTGCTGCAGGTGCTGCTACTACGCTGTTCCCCTCTCTCGACCTCTGCGCCCCAGCCGTAGCTTGTTTGGTATGCTTTTCAGTCTGCAATAATTGATAGGCTCTTTCTTAATTGATAGGCTCTTGTCAGGCTCATGTGTGATCTCTGAACGCTGAGCTGGTTTGGAATGGCACATCACTCCTACCGTAACAATTGTGTTAAAAATCGTGAAACTCACTTGAGACAGAGCGGTCATCGTAAAGTAGATAAAGAGCAGACACAAGTGCATCAGTGCGATAAAAGCCATGCATTTCTCCTTTCTCCTGTTCTTGTTGTCAGGATAGAACTCAATGGCATCCAGCGCATTTCTTCCAAATAAAGGGAGACTGTTATGTGTTGCATAGATAGTTACAGCGAAGATTGCGAGTAGAATTAGAAACATAGAGACGTGTGAGGTGTAAAAAGGAATGTATTAGGGAAGGATCACAGCGAGCGAAATGGAAAGATGAGTAAAAATGATCAGAAATGACTTAAAGAAGGTGTCCCACAAATATCTGGCTAATTGAGTTCTCGATGTGAGATGGCGGGTCGTGGCTACACGATAACACTTTCGAAACTCCCATGTTTTCAATTTTCGTTTGAGCTGAGATATGAGCATTTGGCTGCGTGCCAAATGACCCTGAAAAGCAGGCAACGAGCGAGAGAGTATGCAAAATGAGGAGAGCTCGCTCTGTCTGACCTCACTTTGCATAATCTCTCGCGCGGTTCGTGGGACACCTTCTTTAAGAATTAACCAACAGTCACTCTACGACTCTTCAAATGTTGCTCAATGAAGATCATATACTCACCGATGAACGAATCTTCTCATGGAGATAAACGAAAGCGAAGTAAAGAGAAACCAGGAAAATAATTGGGATCCACTCAGCTCCTCCGTGGTCAAGCATAAGTCCGAGTAGCCATACACTTGCGCCCTGAAACAATCTACCTACATATTCTAATCAATAGAATAAAATCAAACCATTAGCGTAATTACAGTGATCATCAGCATAATTGCATTCTGCTTGAGTTGCTTATCAACGATCTTGGCGGCGGGTCTCTGATATACAAATTAGGTTTCTAAAAATATTGAGTACTTTACCTCCCAATTCTTCTCTACTAGATACGCATTGAAGAAGATTCCGCCAGCTATTGCCGATGCGAAACCGCCAATCATTTCGAGAGAATCAGATCGCCATCTCAAAATCATCGGCATACTTGCGAGTAGCACGCTTGCTCCAATTACCGCAGCTAAGCAGCACAAAATTTGCATTAAGATTGACTGAAAATGATGGCATGAGAATATCACAGCTCTGGAAGGACTCGCCCTGTCGCTATCACGTTCTTTCTTGCTACTGCTCAGATATGCAGTCGCATCATAGAATTGAACAATCAATGTTGGTAAGAGGAGAATGGCTCGCAATTCTTGAGGAAGGCTCCGTAATGTAATTGAGACGATAATAGGGAGTAGAATGAAAATTAACACGATTGAAATGCGCGCCTGGAAGCGAAGATATCAGATCAACAACTGTGCAAAAAAAATAGCGATGGGAAGAAATGACATCTTCGTATCGCGATCTTGTTGGTTAGAGAGTTGACAATGGGAAAGCGCTCAAAATATGTCATTTCTTGCCAAGCCATCAATATTCAAATATGCAAACCTTTGATCCTGAGGTCTTAGCAATCGAAAAATACGGAACCGCTAGTGCAATTGCAATGACTGGGCAAATTCGCGTTGGCACCCGATGTTCGGGCGGTACGAAAATGGCGAGAATCGCGGTTGCGAGTAGAAGTGAGGTTGCTACAGTGATGAGCCGTCTCTGAACGATTCAGGATGAAGGAAATTAGTAAAATTTCCAACAAGAAAAATGAGGAAAAATGCGAGCCGATTTGACATCACATTAAAAGAACAAAAAAACAACTCACATCGAAAGAGTTGCGCTCGAAAAAAGCCAATGTCATCACAGTGACTAGGGCACTTAGAACGGGTACCAAGCAAATGCTGATGAGAAATCTCTGAAAAGGTTACTACATTTGCTATATTTTACCTACGGAGTGCCGAAATAATAATGAAAAAATGGTGAATAAACCGACCCTGTCCCACTCATTGCCAATACCCGCAGCGAGGAAAGCGATAAGCCATAGAAGAATAAGGTCGATGGTTCTCTGATTCACCTGCAAGTTAATAAATGATTACTTTACTTTCTAAGGCTGCAAAATATGCTTGGAATAGCGACTGATTTGCTCCCTCGAGGAACAGAGAAGCGAGAGTGTGTGAGTAATTCAGAGAGTCTTGATAGGTTTTTGTAAATGTGTTTTGCAAATATATATGGAAAAAAGAATCAGATCACAAAAATGCTCACCTTTATCAATTGTTTACTGTTTGATGGTTCTTGATTGTACGAATTCCGTGTATCCGTATAATTCGGAACATACGAGCTCCGGTATCCCCCGCCACGATTATTGAATGCCATAAACATCGCTAACGTCGCCATCTCTGAGAAGTAAATTTATTTGAAACATAATTAAATTATAATTCAGAACAGTCGGTAATGGTTTAGATCTTGAAGAATATATTAGCGATACTCAGTGAATTCGATGAAAACAATTATTTGGGCATCGTGCGAACGTAAAGCTATGAAATTCACAAACGTGCTTCTTTGTTTCTGTCTCTCTCTCTTCGCTATTCCTCTGGCCCTTCCGCTTCTCTCCTCATTTCCTTTACTAAAATCATCGACCAGAATGCTCAAACATTGTTTCAGAATATCCACCATTTTGGGGGCCAAGAGTCGGGAAAAAAAAGAAATAGGCGAATTGCAACTAACGAGACGAATTTCTCGTGCATCTGTTTGTCCTAGCTCTATCTTTTCTCTATTCCTCTCGCTTGCTGTGAAAAGTCAGGACCGGTAAACTGTGAATTCACGAACAATTTCAATTAATTCAGGCAAAATTCAGGCATTCAGCGAACGCAAAAGAGGCAGAGTCGCAAACGTGCATCTTGTTTGTCTCTAGCTCCCTCTCGTTTCCTCTCCTCCCTCTCGCTTGTTGTGTGGAGAGAGGAGGCCTGGGAGCCAGGCTTCTCTCCGCGAGGAGAGAGCCTCTCTTCCCCTTACTTTATCCCTCGTCGGTCAGAGAAACGAGAGAGCATGGCGAAAAGAGAGATGCAGAGTAGCTGGGGGCCAGTCCAGGCGCGCGCTGCAGCGAATCGATTACACACCGCGGTCTACTCTGACCCTCTCCATTTCACGTGCTATCTCGCTTTCTCTGACCTACGAGAGAGTCCAGTGCTCTCTCCATTTCACACACTCTCTCGTTTTCTCTGGCCGACGAGAGGAAGGCTTCTTCCCTGAGGGAGAGAAGTGATGGAGAAGTGATGGGAGAGAAGTGATGAGGGAGCCGAGTGACGTCAATGTAGGAACGAATGACGTCATCGCCGCAGGGGAGAAATAGCTTTCAATCTGCAGACGGGGCTAAAAATAGCCCCCGGTAGTGCAAGAATAGATTGCGTTTCACAAGAAGCTATTACGGGCTCAGCTACGAATGATTATCAGTGTTGGACACGTAAGAGCTGGAATAGAACAAGAAAAACGAATATGATATTTTATCGGAAGATACACAGGCAGTTATAGCATTTTAGGGCAGTGGTGATCATGTCGAACGTTTTCGAGGAGGTATTGTAGAAAGGTGAGGTAGGCAAACTCTCATGCAAATACTACAACAATATTGAACGCGGAGCCTGCCGCCGGTGCAACATACGGCATTGGGCCCAGCTGTTCGCGACGAATTCGCGCTGCCTCGGCGCCCTCCTTGGTTTGATTGTCGACCTGGAATCGTTATGAATTCACTAGCTCTGTCATTTAGATTCGAGCTTCTCGGAGGCTGGCCTACCCCCTTAAAACTCCTCAAAAGTCTTCCCTTTCAGTCGGAAAGTCATCTCATGCGAGCATGGTGGGACGTTCTCCCTCTCTCATTTCGCAATACTATCTCATTTCTGCGACGACTGAAGAGAAATATCTCAGGACCAAGAGTTCGACTCTCCAATGCCCATCCTCTAGCTGGCCAGAGTTTCGAGAGAGAATGGGGAGTGAAGAGACGGATCCATCATTTCGGCCCAATTCCTCACCTTCAGCATTCCAGTCATCATGGAGTAGAATAGCAGCAGCAACGACGCCATGAACGCAAACCACGCCGTTTCCTTCATCGGAGTCGTCTCTTTTAGTGTAGGTGCACTGCTAACTTCCGAGCGAGTGCTATTCGACTCAGGAAGAGTGTTATTAGTGATAGCGTCGGCATCAGTGATGGTTCCCTCCAGATCGACGGCCTGAAATCTCTAAATACAAAAAACTGTAAATTACGAAAATACCATTTCGTCAGACTCGAGTAGGGGCACTTGCAGGAACACCGAGTAGAATGTAGCAGCGAAGAATGCCAGGATTAGGAAGAAATAGGCAAAGTTGGACGTCTGGAATGAATCGGCGCTATTGATATTGGCAAAATGTGGCTTCTTACTTGGTCTCGGATAGGATTGTGAACGTGTACGAGGGCCAGAAAGATGAAGAAGAGAAGAACTACGAGAAGAGGTGCGAGCGGTCTGAGCATTGCAAAGCATGCGTAAATTCCCACAAAATCGACGGCCTGAAAACGTCGAGTCTTTCCTTCAAAATTGGTCTTTCCTTTTCACACGCGAGTATAGGAACTGAAATGACAGCTACCAGAAAGCGCCAATTTGCCGAAATGGAGGTTACCATAAGAAAAATGAAGACCACCGATCCAATCATTCTCAGAACTCGATGAATTGCAGTTTTCTCGTCGATTTCGCCCGGCTGAAAGTACGAATTCTCTTTTGTAAAGACCTCGAATGGAGGCCAACCATCAATCGGAGTTCCATCAATCCCGTGAAGAATATGATTGCACCGACGAGGAAGATCAGAAAGCCCGACATGCGCGGTAACCATCTGCAGTAAGTGACAATTTATTGGAATTTTTTCGAACTCGTTAAGTGTATGCACTCTCTCATTTTCAGACACACACACACACATTTTGGCTGTTTTTAGATAAAAATAACATTACCTGACAGGCACCGACTCTGGCAGAACCATAGCTAGAGCCGATAGTGATGCGCCGATAATCAGTGCCACGATCGAAATGCGAATCCACTTCGTCAAGTATGCCTGAGATTATATATTCATTTAAAAAAATAAATAATTAAGCCTCACTTTATTGGCCGTTCCAAATCGCGCCAATCGCCAGGCCGAGCATTTGTAGAACCTTAACTATGTGGATTTTTTTCGATTTCTATTTTTTTTAAACAAAATGTAAAAAAGTGAATGACTGGGAAAAGGAATCCTACCAAAACACGGCAGCGGGAAGATACAATGCGTATCGAATGCCAATTCCAAGACCATATGCCAGATTCGACGCGAGAAGGGAGGGAAAGACGATGACCGTTGCGATAGCGATGTGCATCTGACACCACAAGATACTATATACAGTCCTGGTTGTTTCCCCCGGGAACTTCTTGTTCAATTTGCTCTTTAATCAATTATTCATTTAAAATTTTGAATGTACACATCGATAGCGCAGAATAAGAGCTTCACAGAGCAGAAGAGTATATATCAAAATTCGCACTACTCGAGTCATAATTATCCAGGGACCGCGAGGGACCGTCCGGGACCGTCCGGGACGGTCCGTGTTCCCGGGGGAAACAACCAGGACTGTACTGCATAGTATCACAAAAGAAGCAATATTTTCTGAATCGCACCTTTTCCGGTTGGTTCAGACACAGTATTAGGAAGGGCGCAACAAGCGAGCACGCGACAACGCGGCAGGGCTGTATGTGGAAGCGGAAGATGCCCTGGAAATAGTGCGTATTCCATATCGGATCTGCCAAGATGACGAATCCAATTCATCGATTTTACAGGTGAAAAACGACTAATTAGCTCGACAATCTCACCGAGAAGTATACCGAAAGGGCGGCCGGAGAGAGGAGAGCGAGTGTTACGAAGATTGTGAGAACGTACTGAAAAAAGCGGGCTTTCTGAGTGGATCAGACCGGTAGGAAGTACCCAAAATTTGTCTTTTCATTTCTTACTCAGTCCTACTACTTGAATTTTTTAAGCCAAATAACGTTACGTACATTGTCATCATTTCTGCTGTAGACTACCGCAGCGAAGAATGCTCCGAGCGCGAGAAGCGCGATCGAGGACAAGATGATCAGAGGGAGAATCTGCATCAATTTAAATAATAAGCGCAATATTTTGAATAATTCGATTCGCGTTGCTTTCCCACACGAACTACCACTACTCTTGCTGCCGCAAGAACCTGATCGACATCGTCGACGTCTCTAGTCAACTCTCTCGCAATAGTCGCTTTTCGGTCGCTTTTAATTATTATAATAATTAATGAATGAACTGACAAGATCCCATTCCGATTTGTTAATACTGTTTTACCTTGCTATCAATGGCCACCCCGGTAGCCGCGGCCCACATCATCAGCAGTAGAAGCACAAGTAGCGTTCGAGGCGTCGAGCTCACCTAATAAAACCGTGTTGGACGTTTTATGACCCTAAGCATTTGCTTCGTACATTGTGAGAAATTGACGGACAGGCAAGTATCATACCGTATCGTGGAAGAATCTTAGCAGTCTCGGTTTGACGCTGTGCACATCTTCACTTTCGCCGCTGGCAGGCCGCTCGAAGGCATCCTTCTTATCACGAAAGGGCGCGATCTTCATTACCTACTATGACTATACTACTATGACTTGCTAACTTACCGTAGTTACGCAGTGTTACCCGCGGAACACATACTATTTAGTCTGCTTACTAAATAGTGTAATTACATTAATTACTTATTCTGTGTATGCCATTCATATGGAATATATGACTATACAACACCTACGATTATTTGAGTACGCTACTCATGCCAGAATTTCACTAGAAAGAGAACATACGAAAGAGAAGGAGAGCAAAACGGCGTGAAAGAGTGGAAAGGCAGCCGAAAAATCAACACTCCCTCTAGTGGCATTCACTCGTAAGCAAAAATGCAGTAGCATTTCGTGCCCATGACAACAACACAGCCCCTTCTCCCGACGGCTTCTCCCTTCCTCTAAATATGTTGCTTTCTGCTTTGCTTACGTAGGTCCGACGGGGAGGGGGGGGGGTTCGCCCAAGGGCTAACAATAGAACTATCGAAGCAAAAATATAAGCAAATCCGCAAAGATCGATGGAAGGTGAAAGATAGAACAACAATTGCCTCTTGGAATGGTTTTCAACCCATGGAACGCAGCCCGGCTCTCCCTCCCTCGTCGCCAACATTTCTCTGTCTGCTTGGTAATTGAATAAGGCGGTGCGTACTAGATTGCCTCCACGAAATTAAAAATGGAAATAATTCATGACCCCTTGTTGCATGAAGCTCTCGCAACGGCCGGCCAAAAAATGAGAAAGCATTTCGAACATTGAGATTTTATTGAACATTTAATGCACAATTACGCTCAAGGTGATCTACTGTTAAAAAAAGATTGTGATAATGATAATGAAATAATAAGGCAAACATGATATTTACTTGAACAATTGTTTGGAATCAGAGATGTTTTCTTATCGATTGTTTACGTCTATACCGGTAGTATTTTTCAAGAAAACGTTCGCGTGTGAGTTAGTGCAAATGTAATAATGTAATTCACGAATTCACGTCACGAAGATACTTCACTCACGAAGTTCACGAAGTTCACGAATAATTCACGAAGTTACGTTTTTATGGTGCGTGCACCCAGGGAATTCTAACGTTCGTAGTTCTCTGTTATTCAGTAGTTGACGCCCCCCTTTACCGACGTCCTATCATGACCAGGGCTCTCAACATGAAGTATTCGTCTCTTCATTTCACACGCTCTCTCATCGGTCAAAGAGGCGAGAGAGCACGCAAAATGAGGAGAGTGTCCAATGTCCTATCATGACTCCCCGCCCCCCCCCTTCATCCTCCTACCTCCTCTTCATATTGCTCCTCGCTCTCATCCAAGCGGCACGCAATCTCACTTTTTTTCTTGGTCTCACTCCTCAAGGAACCCTGCGTTAAATGATCAAAGATGGCGAGTTATTGTTATTAAAAATATAATCTTCTAGAAAAAAACAGTAGATCTTCTTATTTTCACGGTCATATTGAGATCGTGAAGAGACTTAGTACCTTTCTAAAATGGTCATTTGCAGATTGGAATCATCGGTTCAGTTCTGCTCAAGTTCATTGAGAATCGATTCGGAAACGACACGCTCGCTATCGTACTGTGAGTTTTTTTCTTCATTATTTTACATCTGAGCTCTTGAGACAAATCTGTAACACAATCAGCACAATAATGTGTATTTTTTCAAATTCCTTTATAAATGCATCTGCTTGCATTTCACGGGGGTGAATGGAAGCTCTTTTTTGTCTTGGAGAATGATCCCAATGTTCCTCAACCAGCCTAGATCCTACCCTTACAGGAGCAAAGCCAGTCTCTCCTCCATCGACGACGTCGACCCTCTGAAGGTGTACGATGATAAGGACACTTTCGCACTGATTGGCATCTGTGTGGAAGTAACTGGTAAGTTTATTACTTACACGCCTTGAAAAAATAGGGTTTTTGAAACGTATCCCGAATCTCATTGAAAAAGTGTCTGAACGGTTGAAATCGGATACGTTTCAGCGACAATTTATGTTCAGATGTTGATTTTCGGTTACGGTGTGGCGCGTAAATTCAAATTTTAATCTAATTGTTCACTCTTTTCTGAATGGGGTCAGAATGATGTGTTTTCAGAGCGCTCCCAGCACGATTTTATGGAGGCATTCGGCGATTTCTTCATTGTCTGGGCGGTGGAGGCGGGCTATGAAAAGATGCTGCGAGGGATGGCCAACAATCTGCATGTAAGCGACAATGAAAAAAACGCTCAAAATACAATGAAGTTTTCAGGAGTTTCTGAACAGCCTCAACTTCATGCACTACTTCATCAACCAGTGCTCCTTCCGCAGTAAGATGCACTGTCCCTACTTCACGTGCACACAGATTGTTAGTTTTAAGCTTAAGCGTTTGCTGTCTGCAAAATCGATTATCCTTCACTGTTTTAGGACGATTCAACCCTACAGCTCAATTACATTTCACGAAGACGCGGACTAAATGCTCTCGTGCTCGGTCTTGTTCGTAGAGCAGCAAGAGTTTTGTACGACATCGAAATATCGGTAAATAATTTGCCATGCGAGTGTTCAGGAGAGGTTAGGTTGTAAAAAAATTGAAATAATGCTGATGTGAAGGTTCATTCAGTCGTTCATTCAATTGTTCTTTAATCGGTGCAAACACAGATCGAAATCGAGACTGTATCTGAGCACAGCCGAGGCGAGGCTACGGACGTCCACACCATATTCGAGATCAAACTCAATAAATCCCAGCCTCATCCCTGCCAAGTGTGTTCTATTCAGTTACTGTTGTTCTATGTATATACGATGTTACTGTTACTAAACTACATCGTGAAAAATAAGCACTCGTGGAAACTCCTGAGGACTGCAAATCAGAAAGATTCAATCACTCGACATGTTTTGTCCGTGCCAGACCTATTCAGAAATGCTCGATTCTTTCGCAAACTGCCATAATTGAAATAGATATTTCATGTCATGCGTCTCACAAAGACAAGCTGACATTTTTATAAGATATTGACTTTATCCGTTTCAGATCAATCAGTTCGTAGCTCAGAAGAAGCGCGAATCGCTAATTGATGTGAGTAATTTCCGATGTCTATCACAATTGCTTTGGCGGTGTCCCAGTAAACGCCTTCTAACAAACAAGCTGCAAAAATATTTTGTTAGATACCGTAAACAGCCATTTATTTTCGGTGTTCTCACATATTTAAATATGTGAATGAATAATTCCCAGAAAAGAGAACAGAGAATATTTTTCGTGTGGCCAATTCCACCTAATCGTCGGTATCCACAACACAAGCTCCGTGTGGTCAATATGTCACGCAAGGGTATTTTCACCTGTTTTGGGCTGAAAGAACGACGAATCTGTCTCTTCGTTTCGCTTGCTCGCTCCCCACTCTGATCGCTCTGTGTATGTGCGTGAGATAGAGAGGGGGTGGAATGAAGAGACGGATACTTCACCCATCAGCCCCCTCCCAACACAGCACGTTCCCTCATTGCGTGCATATGCCTCATCCCAACCTCATCCACCACTTTCATCTGTCATTCCGCACCTTCGCTCTCCCGAATCAGGAAGTGGCGGAAGAAGGAAGCATGCGAGACTTCTGCTTCCACAAAACATGGCAACTAAAAAGGATGGCCCACTATTTGAAATGCAGTGTCAAACGAATATCAACCAATGAATATAAAAATTATTTTTTACTAAAATATGCGTATTTTTCAGGCCTCGATTTCGCCCATTATCTTGCGCGACTTCAATAAGATCTTTCCCTGCCACATCTGCTTCGATAAAAACCTCGTGGTACAGCACGTCGGTGAGAATATTCTAACTTTGCACTGTATTTGTGTGTTCATAACACATCCCGAAAAAAATTCGTATTCGCGGGTTGTTTTCGAATCTAGAGACGGAGTGAACTTTCACCACAGCGTATAGGGGATTAAATTAAAGTGGGTATTATACGCAGCATAATTCATAGTTGAATGGTAAAAGGTAAAGGTAATGGTAATTGAATGAGTAAATTGTAAAAGTAAACAAGTTCAGGTAACTTCCTGTTAACCGAATACAATCTCGCTAACCGGAAGGGGCTCTACCTTCAGGATCTTGTTGAGCTGATCGATCCAACGTGTGCTCAGGTACCACTTCATTTCATATTTTCCTGACCATACGCAAGATCAAGACCATCTTCAATCGTTTTTAAGATCATTTTATATTTTACCAGCCGATTTTGTCGGCGGGGTCTCATCGGCTAGAAGTGTTCACCGCTACGCCGGTCACTCGCCATTTCACAATTTCGACAGCGCGCACGACAAGTTTTGACTTGTTTACAGTTTCGTAACCTGCCTACGTGACTATTGCAAAAGTGAACAGACACACAGACTCTCTCCTTTATTCAGGAGTAATGATAAATGTGACCAGCGCAGCGGAAAGCGCCACTGATAAATATTCTGTAATTCTATTCTGTAATGATAAATGTCATTTTAAAATTTCAATGAATCTATATTTTCAGATGAATTTTGCGAGTTTCCTTGAACACGCAAATACTCGCTTCGTCGTTCGCATGAAAATTCCGGGAACTCGGAAGAAGAACGCACTAGTTCTCTCAGGTACAGAGATAATCGATGTACCCTTCAGAATTGTACATTTTTTTCATTTTTTTTTCGCAAAAAAATTCAGCACGTAATGAAATCAATTTCAAGGCCAAATGCAACTGCTGGAATCAGGCAACTCCATCGCATTCCTCTGCTCGCCATACGCAAACACAGGTATCCATTGAGCATGAGGCCTTCGCCCGAACTACTTTTTTTGAAACAGGTTCATAGGGAGGAATGAATTCCGCATAATATTTCTTTTTCTAGTTCACCAACTGCTCGACATGGGTCACTACTTCTCCGATATGCCGATCAGAGACGCAACTCGGGTGTACATCATCCTCAATCAGTCAAGAATGTGGGAGCAGGATCGGAAGTGAGCCCCATAATTACCATCAGCACAAACAACTGAAAACAATGAGATTATCTAAAAAATCAATTATATGAAATCCGAATAGCTGAGCAGTTGAATATAACTATCATGCTCACAAAATTAATTGCAGTATGCACCTCATAAACTCATGTCGTGCGCACTATGGAACTGAAGCCAAACTTCGCGAAAGACAGGAGAGAAATCGTCAATTATTGTACATGAATGTGCCATCGCAAGTCGGCGAGAGCTTGAATCTGGGAAAGGCGTTCGAACCTCGTAAGTTCAACTTTCACAGCTTATCTACTAACGGTTATTTTAAGAAGTGACATTTGCTAACCGTTTCCGATTTCTTAACATACAAAATCTTTGCTTAATTTCCAGAAACGTACTCGGAAGCTACAGTGCTCGCCTGCTCTCTGCCCGATTTCCCCGCGATAACTGCCTACTGCTCACCGAGGGAAGTGATCGACATGCTCGCTAATCTAAGCACTCGTATAGATCGGCTGATTGAGATGCACAAGGTGACCTACACTATACTATTCTCACCTAAATTCCTCATAATATCACATCCTATTCACAACCGAAATCTGAACGCCCGGGCCTGAGATATAGGCATGTTGGTCTAAATTTAGGCCAACAATAGCACGCGTTTAATGGATTCTTTGACTGCCAGGTTCAAGCGCAATTTCGAAACATTACTCACCCGAGATATCACCACTCGAGTGTTCACACCGACACCGCGCCTCATTCAGCTCTTCCTCGTTCACTCCTTCGCGGACGCGTGGCTGGTGGTGGGAGGGGTCGTCGACTCGTCCGCTCATCACACCAACAACCATCATCACTCTAATCACCACCATCACGGCCAAACGCCCGCCTGCCTCGATCTGGCAATTGGCATGATCGCGGAAGCGAGACAGGTCATGGTGGACTACTTCCGACTGCCGCTCAGGGTGCCATTTTTTTCGTAATTACAGTATTAAGAATTTTAATTAACACCGTTGTTGTGCTCCTGCCAAAAAAAAAGAGCTCACGGCTGCTGGGCAAGGACAACAATATGAAATTTCAGCTGTGTGTCGGCATCGCGCTCGGAGAAGTCACCTCTATCGTCATCGGTGAAAGGAGACCAAAGTAAGCATTTTTTTTTAATTGGGTGGAATCAACTCTCTTCATTCCCCCTATCACTTTTACTCGCTATGTGTCATCTTCAGTCGTCTGGCGCGAGAGACAATCGGGATTGCCGAAACCGAATCTGCAACCAAAATAAATTCATTAAACAATATTACGACAGGTTCGTCGTCTACGGCGATCCTATCCAAGTGGCCGGATCCCTCTGCAACCTAACCGAACCGGGAAGATGTCTCGTCTCAAACTCTGTGCGAACGTACGTACTAGTGATAACGATTCGACTTGCGCCTTTCCTAATTTTGAATGTTCTCTCATATGTTTCACCGGCGATACAATATTCGAAAAGGCAATCCGTCCCGATTTGTGCTCACTATACCGGCTGTTCAGATCTGTCACAAAATCTCTGAGCTCCGTCTACGTATTCTCGGCAAAGGGCTTTATCCAATCAGGTATGTAGCCGTTGAAAAATTTCAGATATACTACTTGTCTTCAGGCGAGCGAAAGTTGATGACTCACTATCTGGAACGAAACGCGAATCTGTCTCCCGCGCAGCTGGTAGACAGAAATGATGGTAAATGGGCTCCAAATAGGATTTTCGGTCTCATCATTTCACGCCCTCAAAGAGTTTGAGCGATGAACAGGCGCAGCCTATATTACGAGGGATGGCTTCTCAGAACTAATCATTATCTTGCAGACAACACCTTCTTCCGAGATCCCATAAACGAAAAGGAGATGGAAAGTTGGGACCGACACACGGAATTCGCGAAGAAAGCTGAGGTTGTTGGGCGGAATCTTGCATGCTAACCGAGGTTGTTGTAGGAGAATCGCGAGAATCAATCGGAATCGACCTCATTCGCTCCACGACAATTCTCCAAATCATGGAGGTGTGTCGCAAACCCTGAAATACCCCGGTAGAAAATTAGGCTAGCACCAATTTTTCCTCATGATTGTACCTAAAACTCGAACTAGGAGATTATTATTTCGACATTATGAACTGGATTAGAACTGGACTTGCAAGTACTTTAAGTACTTGACTTCTTGAAAAGTACTTGAAAAGTACTTGCAAGTACTTGAAAAGTTGAATGCTTTCTCCCTGCGAATGCGAATGAATGAATGCGATTGATAATGCAGAGACGAATGAGAAAATGAATGAGACTAGATACTTACAGATTTCTCTCCAATCGATCGAATGTCTCGAGCGACTCGGGCATTTCGGAGGGTGGCAGATCCGTGAAAAGTCTGCCCAGTCAATGGGAGAGCAGAAGCTGCGTCATCTCATAAGTAAAACAACACTGGTTTCCTGTCAGAGTTTGAAGAAAAATAGATATTTGTGGCTAGTTTTAATAAAAAAAAACCGCACAAGAATATTTTTTTTAACGCACAAGAATATTTGTCTGTCCGTTATTTGTTCATTCAGAGAATAAATTATCATTTGTATGTTTGGATTTTATCGTTAGAACAGCAATACATATGATAGCGGAAAGTAGAGTTGCAAATCGGAGCTGATAATACTCGGGTTCGGGCAGTGGTCATCTCTCACAACGTAATGAAATGAAATGGTTGATCGGAGATGGAACACTTTTGACTATCAGGATGAAGAATCCGACTATACACTCAGTGTACTCTGTCACTCTTTTCTTTTCAGCCCTTATGGCGCTCTTGACATCTTGATCTTGAATGAAAATGACATCTTGAAAGAAGAAAGGGCCTTCTGACACCTCATCTTGATCAGCGCCCAGAAAGCGACACTGATAAATATTCTGTATTCTGTATTCTTATGGCGCTCCGACGGGGGAACTCTGGGCATACGGGTGTAACTATTCAATATTGCGCCGGATCGGTCGGTGGCACCGCGGGAATAGTCGGGCAATGCTTCAGACTGGGCATTACATCACGTTGTTGTCGATATTGTCGATATCTGGCTATTGCTGCAGCCAGTCTTGCTGCCGCAGCTGCTGCAGCTTCTTTTGTTCGCTGGTCAACCTGTAATTGTGTTTTTTTTTCATGAAGGCTCCTTCGTAATTTCCGACTCGCGAAACTTCGTCACTTTATTCTTTTATTTTGTTGAAATCTATTTTGTATACTTTTTATCGGTTTCATGAGATTGTCATGGAAAAGCCAATATTTCGACATTCCTTACCTTCAGGAGTGCCGTCATCATGAAATAGTAGAGCAGCAACATAAATGCGGGAAAAGCGAACCACGCCGTTTCTTCGAGCGCCTTTCCCTTCTGCTCAGGCAGGAAAGCTGCCTAAATTGTAGTTTTTTCATAGGTTACTATATCGGTTTCAATTATTGCTATAATCGTATTCCTCTTGTCTAGTAAAGTGACCTCCGGGAACGTCGCATTGAGGAGATTATTCGTTTCGAACAGCGGAACTTGCAGGAACATTGAATAGAATGAAGCCACGAAAAAAGCGATAATCATGATGAAATATGCGCTGTTCGACGTCTGAAATATGCTTGTAATCTGTAAAAGTATAAAGAAATAAACATTGAAAAATGCTCACCACATCTCGGAGTGGATTGTGAAGGTACGCGAAGATTAGGAAGAAGCAGTAGAGAATAGTGATCAGCACTGGGGCGAGAGGCCTCAGCATCTCGAAGCTGAGATAGATTGCCGCTAGATCCAAGGCCTGAAGATAATCTCTTGAATAGAAGTTCAGAGTTCTTGAAAGAAACGGTCACCATGAAGAGTAGTGCAGCAATTGACCCGAATGCTCTTGATTTGATTGCAATTTTATCATCGCTTTCTCCCTGAATGAGAATATTTTTTCCAAGAACCAGAATGCTAACCGGTTATAGTAGTTCTAATCCAAACGTCCTGATCTGTATGACAGGCTAGAGAACAGGTAAATCGAAGAGAGGTAAAATCCGGTTGTAAACGCACCGCCAATCTCCAATCCATCAAGAACATGTTGAAGAAGACCATTCCCGTAAAGAACACCAGCATGCCGCCCCTTCCGATCTCCCACTGTAACGCCATCGAAACGGACGTGATTATTATGCCAATGATGATGAGCGAGCCGAAGATGATGACGAGACCGAGAGCGACGCCCTGAAAGCATGCCATGCTCTCCCGCTTCTGTGGTTTTTTTTCTCGCCGGCTTGAGAATGTGACAAATAAATCGCGGAATCTTATACAATAACAACAAGGTGATCTCACCCTGGGCAGCGGCAGTTTTCTCCCAGCCACGAGCGCTAGCCACTTGTAGAGGAAGAAGATGACTCCGGGTAGGTACAGCGTGTATCGAATGCTGATGCCCAGACAGGAAGCTAGGTTCGACGCCATTAGCGTCGGGAATACGACTACTGTTGCGATTAAGACATGCATCTGAAGATTGCGAAATTTTTGTTAGTTTTTTCGAACTTTTCGAATTTTATGAAGGAAATCAGAAACCAGCAGCAGTACCTTTTCCGCCTGGTTCAGGCACAGCACGAGGTAGGGCACGGCGAGGGATAGGGCGAGGAGGCGGGACGGTTGGAGGAGGAACTGAAAAGCTCCCGAGAAGAAGATGGAAATGAATGCGGACAGAACGAGCACCATTGTGGTCAGGAAGGTGAAGCCGACCTGGAATACGATATGTCATGGCACCGAAATTCTTTTGATAAAAAGAAAATGAACAGCTCTATCCGAGACGGCGCCCTTTCAACCTGTCCAAAACGTAACTAGATTGTTGATTTATTATTTGAAAGCACTCGAGTTCGTAACATTGATGCATTATCGTAAGTAAGTTTGATTAATTATTGACGCCCGGGAAATGGTGCATGAGACCAAAAAAAAGTTTCACCAACATTATCGTCCTTCATGCAGTAGAAAACGCTGGCCAAAACCGCTGCCATGCCGACGAAAATTATGGTGGAGCCGATTATCAGATGGAGAATCTCAATTTTTTTTCGATTATTTTCGATTCAATTTTAATAGTATACAGTCAATATGACACAATATGAACCGTTTGCCGCAACTTGCCGGAAGTTGCTGCAAGATCATGCAAAACTGTGATTACGGAGCGGAGTCTACTTCAATCACTCTGAAACTTTGGGTGGAAACATATTTCGTGACCCCCGTTAAAATGACATTTTCGAAAAATCGATATCTCGCACGCGTCGCGGTCACGCGTTGCGGTCGCGCGCGCGTCGAGTTGGCGGAGCTTACGTCAATTTGTTTATTTTCGCGTATTATTTGCAAAAAAATATGTTTTATCGATATTTAAACATTCTGAACTCTCGAAATGCACAATTCCCAATTTTACTACTAAGCTCCGCCCACTCGACGCGCGCGCGACCGCAACGCGTGACCGCGACGCTTGCGAGATATCGATTTTTCGAAAATGTCATTTTAACGGGGGTCACGAAATATGCTTCCACCCAAAGTTTCAGAGTGATTGAAGTAGGCTCCGCTCCGTAATCACAGTTTTGCATGATCTTGCAGCAACTTCCGGCAAGTTGCTGCAAACGGTTCATATTGTGTCATATTGACTGTAATTCAGCTATTACCTTGCTGTCCGCAAGAACTCCAGTTGCTGCAGCCCACAGGACTAGCAGAAGCAACAGAAGGAAAGATTTCGGAGTAGACCTTGCCTGTAATGGACATTTTCAGAATCAATTACATTTTCAAAATACAGGATTAAAAACAAAAAAAGGAGCATACCGTATTCTGGAAGAATCGGAAACATTCCGATTTGGCTTCCAAGCTCTCGATCTTGCCACTCGACGCAAGCGAGAACGCATCCTCCTTCGACGGGAGGGGAGCGACTTTCATTACCTGACATTTAAAAATAACGTCTGTAAATTGTGCCGCGAATTGCAAGATTTTTGTGATCTTCAGTGGTGGACAAGCGCCGTCGTACAGGCGAGAAAGTGTTGCGAAATGAGAGAGGCTTGTCAATACTGACGCATAAGGAACGAAGATGGAAAAGAAGAGTAGGCAACGCTGCAAAGTTTGTTGTTGCTATGGCAACCCCCCCCCTCTCCCAGGGCTTCGACTCTCTTCATTCCTCTCTTCACCTCGCACATTCTCTCGTCGGTCAGAGAAGCGAGAGAACATGCTAAATGAGGTGCGACATTCCTTTCCCACTCTCTCTGAGTTCTTCTCGACCCCTCGAATATCTCTCGTCGTTGCGTCCCAACTTGTTTATAGCTGGGGGAGGGTGTCAACGTATTGATTTGTGCACATATGAAGAGAACATTGCTAACGAGCAGGTTTATCGAAACCAGTGTATTTGTATCAATATATTTGAACACTAATCAGGCATGAACAGCGCCGATTTCCTCATGTATATCACATTCCCGGCAGTATTGGGTCTCTCGTCAGTAGCATATTTTGCGATGATTTTTTCGGTTTCGAAAGAGGGAAGGGGTTTTGGGTCGATAGTGGCAGCCGATGGAACTACTGATGCAACTGCCGCAGATGTGGACGCAGCAGTCGCAGTAACTGGGGATGCCACTTCATAGGTTGCCGCTTTTGAAGCAGCTGCGGGAGCTGCTGCAGGTGCTGCAGTTTCGGTTGTATTTGCACTCGATTGCTTGGTACTATTGGCTTCAGCAACGGCGCGGATGGCTAGTCTGTCGGTCTGGAAATGATACTTCAGGAAAGATGCACGTCATATTACTACCTTCAGCAGCGCGGTCATCATTGCGTATACGAATAGCAGCATGAAGGCCAAATACATGAACTCAATCGTAGCTTCGCTCTCCGGGCCCAAGATCGTGGGAGCTGCCTGTAAAGTAGGCGAGATGAAGAAATATATCTTCTTGATTGAATTAACAACGCTTTTGACGCTGTTCTAGCATAACTTGCTTGTGCGTTTACGTTGTCCATTTTTCCTTTTGTTTTCACCTCTTCGAACTCCAGCGCGAACATCGTGCTGCTATTATCAAGTGCGCGAAACGTGATATTCTGGTTCCCTGCGAGATGTATTTCGAACAGCGGTCCTCGCAGGAACATCGAGTACAGAGTGGCAGCGAATAGACCAAAAATCGCGAAGAAATAGGCACAGTTGGGCATCTGATTTTTTTAAATTGATAAATAACCGTTAAAAAATGTTACCGATTTGTGCATCAGGTCGTGAAATTTGATGAGGCAGAGCACTTGAGCGAACAGTATGCATATGAATATGATGCGAACATATCGGGCGCTAACGTGGATGAGAACGGCGTTGAAGGACTGTAAATGAGCGCAAGGGGTCGAGAAATGATACCGCCGTCTCTTCATTTTGCACACCCTTTCGCCCGCTCGGTCGACGAGAAAGAGTGTGAAATGAAGAGATGGTGGTATCATTTCTCGAGATCTAATGAGCACTATTTCGAGGCACTTTAATAGAATAAGAGCTTACCAGGCCCGATATTATGGCCAAACATGTCAACGATCTCCGTATAATGTGACATTCCTGACGGTCCAAGTTCTGAATAAATGTGCATTAGCGTAATTCGGATCGCGTCTCTCTCTCTCTCTCTCTCTCTCTCTCTCTCTCTCTCTCTCTCTCTCTCTCTCTCTCTCTCTCTCTCTCTCGCATCGATAGCCCTCTCGCCGGCAAGAAGCGAAATAGCCGGCATTTCGAGGAGAGAACTATACTTACCTGGCATCTGTAGACCATCAAGCTCGTATGAAAAAGCGCGAATCCTATGAAGAATAGGACACTCGCTCCAGCGCCGAAGGGACCCGATTCGCGGTCCAGAGCATACGTTGCAGCCAAGAGGGTCGCGCCGAGGATGATTGCAGCGCTCGAGAAGCGAATTGACCACAGCATCTGAATGGAGTGAGAAAGTCTCCTACTTTTGGAACCCCGATCGTCCATGACATCTTAAGTATTTTTTTTGGCAAGTAGCCACTTTCCTAATTCACGTGCTCTATCGCAGATCAGTGGGACGATATATCACGTAAACAAAGGTAGGCTGCGTCTCGGTTTATCATCACTACCTTCGCTTTAATGACGAATATCATCCACGCCGTAGACTTATACAGGAACAACACGGTCGCGGGGAGGTACAGGGTGTATCTGATTCCCCCACTGAATCCCTCGGCCAGATTCGAAGTGAGAATGGTAGGGAAGACGAGCAGGGCGGAGATGAGAATGTGCATCTGAAAAGAAAAAATTGTCCGTTTTTGCCCTGATCATTACTGTTTTTTTCTGAGGTATCTGGCTGCGCAGCGGAAAATTCGGCGAAAAAAAGATAAACCAGTGGGACATTTATCATAATGACTGCCTATCGAAATCTTGATTTTTTCCCAATACAAAGTGAGGTGTGATTCCATTAGGCTCGAAAATGTGTCAAGAGTATAGAGATAGAGGCTAGAGAAACATGAGGCATGACGAGAGAATTCTTACCCCACTCGCCATCTTCAGACACATAACCAGATACGGTAGGGCCAGAGTGAGAGCTACGATGCGACAGGGTTGAAGCAGGAATGGGCAATGTTCGGAGATCACTATGGATATGATGGCCGTTGCGATTAGGAGAAGCGTGAACAGGAAGGTGATGACAATCTAGAAAAAAAATTGGATTTTCAGATTCAACCGCTGGTCGGGCATGAGAAAGAATGGGTGAAATAAAGTGACAGCGAGCCGTATTTCACGCTATAAACAGTATCCGACTTTCAAACGTACGCTCTCCTCCCTTCGGCAGTAGATAGCGCCAATCATCAGAGCAAACAACGCAAGAAGAGCGATCAGAGTGATAATTGCAAGTGGAAAGATCTGAAATCTTTTCAAACAATGAAATACTCATTTGACATGAGAAAACATGCCTCAATGTCAACGAATATTCCGGTCAGAGCCGATAGGAATACCAGAGTGAGAAGAAGAGCAACAGATCGGGTGGTGGAACATGCCTTCAAAAAAGAACGACCGAGTGTTAATCTCTTGATTAAACCTCAATTAACAATAAGATAATAATAATAAAAACGTTTACCGTGGTGTGTATCACTCTGACAAACGTGGATTTGCATTCGAAGCCTCCGGCCTTCCCAAGATACGGGCGAGTAAAATCCATATCTCCCAAGGAGGGCGGCGTTATTTTCATGCCGACCTTAACAATAATTGATAACATAATCGGGAACTGAGCTAACGACAAGTAATCGAACAGTGCATTATCGATTCTATATGGGTGCTAAACGAAAGTTGTTTCAATGAAAGCCAAATGTAAGGGCTTGAAACACGAGAGCTGAGAGATAACAAGCAGGTGGAATGTTCCTTTATCTCCATGGATACGCATCCCTCAAGGCTCAATTTCCCTTCCCCCGAATATCTCTTCTCCTACTAGTCAGATTGCCGATAGAGTGTTCCAAATTTAGAGACGATATGTAGGGGCCACAAGCTCCGCCCCCTTTGTGCGGACATGATCCCCCACTAACGGCGAGACAGGAGTAGCACAAAGCTCATTCTAAACGAAATCACTAGTTCAAAGGCGCGTTGGATAGCTATTACTATCCCCTATCGTTTGAGGACATTGCAAACTGTGTCTGTAATGGTTGAGTATGTCAAAATCGAAATAATCGAAGAGGACATAGGTGAATTTCGCATTTATAAAGAGAGGACACTGTTTGCAACCTGAAAATACGATTCCTACTTTTTATCCAAGCAACTCAGTCAAGAAAAAGCAAAGAAAAATCATCACTCTGAATTGTGCTCCATTTTTAAAGGTTTCAGTACGCGCGTATTTCCTCGCTTCCTACTCTCGCTAAACACAGTGTGAACGCCAGAGGGGATAGTCAAATGAGAGGAGAGGAGCGAGAGACACACCACACTCCCTCTCCCTCCGCCTCGCTCTCCCCGCTGTCCTTACCCAGCGTGAGTAGCGCACGCGCTCGCCTACACCTTCCTTCATTTTCGTCTCCGATTGTCGCAAAGCGCAAGCTCGACTTGGTGAAACTATGGCCGGCTGAGGTGCGGGAATTAAGCGGAATAAGCTCCGCCCCTTTCCCTCTCGTCTCGCCTTTTCCTCCTCTCCAACAGTGCGTTGCGCGCGTACTTATCAGGCTGTAGCGCAGCTCAGGGACAAGATATCAACAAACGGTAAAAAAGGTGATGTTATTGGGTCCATGAGGGACAGTTTGGACACCTATTTGACCGGATTGTGACCATTCGGCAATCTACGTTGTGGCCCCTAACGATATGTCAGGCTCCTTTTCCTCTCAATCTCTCTCTCCGTTGTTTGGAATCGAGCGGGCAGAGTAACAAGTTTTTCGGGGTCTCGTTTCGCGAAACAAGCGAAAGAAAAATTACACGGGTCAGTTTTCGAGAAATGTAATGTGTATAAACTCGTTATCCAATATGCGTTGTGAACGAGATTGGGAGGTTAGAAAACAAAGTTTATCGATTATGTAAGAATACGAATACATCATCGGGAATAAAGAACAATACATGTTTCAAGCAAATATTTCCGTAGACAAATAAGAATAGTCAGTTCGTGCCCAGAATACAGGGCTAGGGAATCAAGTTTTTGAATACATGATTCTCTTAATCAGGAAGCTCGAGTGTTTCATGAGCGGGTGAGGGCTGTTTCTCCTCATCATAATCCTGCTCAGAGAAGAAACATTTGCCTTCTTCGCCCGATGGAAGCAGCTCATTCGGGAATCTCAAATAATAATAGTTTGTGATTTATACAAAACATAAATTTAAAAATCTCACGGAATATGTTCATCCAACGTCGATTTCCATCTCGTTAGATCAGCAACAGGCAGCATATCTTGTCCCTCTTCAGTAGAGAATCGCGAAGTGTGTTGCTGGTCTTCCTGAACTTTTGCTAATAACTGCCAATTTTTTTTCAAGAGTTTTCACAATTTTTTTCCTGGAGTTTTTAATACCCTAACTCGCATCTTCATACCTTCTGCAAGGCCGTCATCATCAAGTAGACAAAGAATAGACAACATTCCAGCGCTGCAATGTACGTAGCTGTTCGCCAATTCTGGAAGAGATTTGAAGATTTTCATAATTTTGTTTTTGCAGGACTTTTTCCGATTGATTTTCTAGGCTTTTAGCATACGAGTGAAGTGTTGAATTGTTCGCCAATTCTGAATTACATCAACGTGTTATGATACTATACAGATACTTTGCTTCATTCGACTTTTTCTAATGTTTATACCAAGTGAAATTCAATTTTTTTGAAAACCTCATATGTAATAATAAACAATGTATGTAATAGTAAACAATAATATTGCCAACTCACTTCTTCACTAATCGTCAACGCCGGCGAAAGGGGCTGGAGCACGCCATTGCTGTATGTTTTGCGCAGGGGGATCGGCATCGCATAAACGGACGCAACGTATGACCCGAGAACAAACACGAAGTACAGCCAGTTTGGAATCTGAAAAAATAACGAATTTACACTTTCGAAATTATATGCCCTGAAAATCAGAACGTGAATTACGGTGTCTTCATTTCACATACTTTCACATACGTCCTGTATTTTAAACTCTACTGAAAATCAACTTTAGCATGTCTCACCATTCCGCGGATCGGATAATTTAGAAAGACCACAATTAAGTGCAGGGACGTGGTCATCGCGACAGCAACAATAGTCACAATCGTCCTGTAAATGTCATTTCATTTCTCCGTTTAGATCTTTGTACTTCTGTATCCTTTTTGACCATCTCTCCGTTAAACGATGCCACTGACGATAGCTGACTTTCACACCGAGACACTCGATGAATATGAACTAATTAGGGCTTTGACATTAGTAAATACTCGGCTTTAAAAAAAGATGTTACTCTAAATGAACTTAATTGTGATTAGTCAAACCCACCTTTGAGAATGAAATAAATATAGTCCGCGATCGATCAAGAACACGTCCAGGTACTTAATTCATGCTTTATTGAATTGTGATTCAGTGGCGACTTACAATCTTCAAGCCAGTCGCTATGAGCAAAATAAATCTCGATAGAAACAGTTTCGTGCTTCCACTTCCATTGCACGAACTTGTAGGAGTAGGCATCTACAAAAGCGAAATCTATCTTTATTTTTTTACTTGGAATATTGTTGCACGCGGAACAATTACTATATATTGCCCGTACCATGCATCTCCGGACCGCCAGGCAAGCATTGAATGCGATTGCAATAACAAGAGTGAGAACGAGTACGGCAGTAAGTTTATCTTCCCTAGCAAATTCACCTGTAATGTTTTTTTTCGTGGTAGTACTGTAAATAAACTAATTCGAGTAATATTAGGGAAAACTGTCTAATAACTCATATTACAGTGATAGAAAAAAACCGCACCAGTGCCGGACGCAAGTGCAACACACGCGACAACGATTGTTGCTGCCGCCGAACATCCGAGTAGTATGTTTACGATGTACTGCAAATTAGTTACTGTAATTTCTCCGTCTGTCTGTCACGTTCATAATCATAAAATGCGTCTTACTTTGGTCCGCGATGATCGGAAACTGGAGTTGCTTGAGATGCATCTGCAAGTCAGCGCAGTCACTTTGTATGCGAGCAGCGTAACTGCAGGCATCCATAGTACGATGTGGAAGGCGTGCATTCGCCAGAAATTGTTGAACCAAGTTTCGAAATTGTCCAGCAGAAGCGGAACAATAACGAGCAGAGACAGCAGTTTGTGCATCTAAAATTAATTTGTCATTTTCACTGTTAAATTGAAGACATCTTTTTAACGTCCATTGCAATTATGGATAAAAATTCAAGGAACTACTTCGTTTTTTCTCGAGCTTCAACCGCTCTGAATGTGGAACTGCTGGATAAAAATGTGCGAGGAAAAAACTAGGCAAAAAAACAGAGAAGTGCCAAATTTTAATAATATGATGATGTCGTACCCATCCCGCCTGCCGGAAGCTCATCGCAATGTATGGCAATACGAGTGCAAGAACGACGGCGCTGCTATACTGGCTGTAGGCGAGGCCAACGCCCGCAGCGAGTATGCACGTCAAAGTGAGAATGAAGACCGGCGCCTGTAATGCATTTTTAATTACAAAGTTAGTAATTTTTTAAAAAAAAATAGTAAATTCAAAATTGTAGCATTTTATAAATGTCAAATATTTATGATATACATTATGTTTGTTATCGCCCACCTCAACGTTTCTTCTGCAAGCAAAAACAATCGTTGCATAGATTTCGAAGGCGAATAAAGCCAAGGAAGAAATAATTGACAAATAGCCCATTCCCTGAAGTAATTTTTGTTCTGTTCGGATATCTTCTGCAGCATCGAGAGCTGTATCCTTTGCAGCAGCCGTTGTAGCTGCTGCAGGTATACGGTTATACTCACGTTTAGAACAAAAGCTGTGACTGCAGTCCATGCCACCAATACTGCGATGATTACTGCCTGGCAGCGAGTAGACTTGACCTGCAAATGAACTTGATTCGCTGCAAACTCGATTTAACAAAAGGAGTTCCGTGAAGCCAATAATAATAATATAAAATATAATACAAAATATCGGATACCGCAAAAGAAAGGCAAGATGGCATGCTTGCCACAATTCCTCCACTGTTCGAAGCCATGATCTAAAATGAAACACAGATTATATAGAAAAATCAGAAAATGAGATATTATTCACCGAATCAAACGGTTTGAATTCAATAAATACAGTAGTCAAACAAATGATTTATTCGAATGAGAGTGAGGTAGATTCAGCAACAGCGAAATGTGAAAGACGTGGATTTATAGCCTCAAATAACGGAAGAGATCAAATAAAATGGTAAATGCTACGTGCAAAAAGAATGGGATATTAATCCGGCTCTTCCAGCGTTTTGTGCCTCGGCGCTTCATATTCCTCATCTTCGCTGTACGGCTCGGACGCGCAGCACGGTTCGGCTGCAGCATCGAGAGCTGCAGCACCTGCAGCAGCTGCAGCTACACCTGGCAGCATTGCTGCTGCCTCGCCGGCCGTCTCAGTCTCCGCAGCAGGGAGTTGCCCGTCGGCCTTAAACATGACCACCCATTCACATCAAATTAGCTACACAAAAGTAAGATGAAGTGAGCATTTTCCATGCGTTATGTTCGAACTCTGAAGCAACCCTAGCACTCTAAATTGGCATGCCTTGTGAATCGTCGCCATCATCAGATAAATCAAGATCAGGCAACACTCGAGGGCTGTAATTCTCATCGATCCCGCGCTCTCATCATCGAATGGAAAACCGTCAATGGCCGGGAATCCGAGAGACTCTGAAATTTGTAAATTTGTAGATTTCTATGGTACGCTCAGGGACTCAAATTTCTAATTGACGGTAAGAGGCTTAATTGTATTACAAATTGGTCGTCGCATACCGACTTCTTTGTGTACAGGTACATAAGGAGAGAAGGGATACGCTACACTAAACAAGAGTTACCGTTGTAGTATTGCATATGACGATAGTGTGAGTAATCCGCGCGGACGGCTAGGTATGGTGGTATCGTATCTGTTACGTCGCGGGAGAATCGCAGGGACACCGCTGCGAAGCTCAGGGCGAACGTTACGCAGAGCAGAGCGAGGAAGTTCAGCCAGTTTGGGGCCTGGGACACGGTATCTTACAGTCCAAAATACGTAACTCGTCTCCACAATTTCCATGGACTCTAACCGATTATGAATACCTTTTTTTCGAAATCAAGGGTTTCTTTTCCTTAATGACTACTTTCAACGCACCTGATTTCTGATGAATCTGTGCAAGTATGCGAGCCAGTAAAAGTGAATGGTGATGCCGGCGACTAGCACAAAGACGAACTGTCTCGACCACTTTTGCCAGCTGTAGGTGCCGGATAATGCTATGGTCTGAATCAATACATTCACATATACTATGTGTTTGTTGCTAGGTCGATATCAGCATCAGTGCGCCCCTCTCACTATATTTGGCTTGAGTAATCAGGGCGATGCTGAAGCTTGCAACCCAAGAACATCATCAACTTACTATAAATAGCAATGACATAGTGATGCCGAAAATTGATACAATCAGTCTCGTGATAGCTTTCATTTGCGTAGTCTCCTGCAAGAATATGTTTTATTAATCGATTATAAAAAAGACGTAGACAATTGGGGAATGTTATGGTTTGCCCCTACTATAGCGATAACGAACTTCCTTCTCGTTCACAAAAACAATACTGAACGCGATTCCGCCAGCAATCGCAAGGATGAATCCTCCGAGCAAGACTATCTGTAAGGATGTGTGTGTGGGGGTGCAAGAGAACGATGGAATTGAACACACTATTGTCCTTCCCTGAGGCTACGCCTCTTACCATTGATATAACAGCCAATACTGAATAAAACGATGACGTTGATCCAACTATCGAGCTGTGCACCCTCAACATACCAGCGGCAAGTGGTAGACGAGTCCGGCAGTGTTAATCAGTACGCCCGCGAATATTACCATGCCCGAGAGATACTTGAGCAACTTGGTCTGTCCATCCTGTAAAAATATAGTTCAACATTCGATCCTATTCATCATAATTTCAATTTTTGCACTAGTGGCTCGAAAACAGAGATCTATTGGCCTATTTTAACACGCCAACAATCATTGGACTGCTCTATAGTCTCTGTTGAACACGAATAAGTACAATCTCACCTTCTGACGGCACAACAGCTTGGCACAATCGTTTCGCGTCACTGTTTTGTAGGTTACAAACGCCAGCGCGGGCGATACTAGTGCTGCTTTGGTGAGGGCATCAATATCTTGTCGGCTAGTATGTGATCGAAGTAGTGTTGGAAACACTACGAGACAAGCGATCACACTGCGCATCTGGAAGGCGGATGTTTTTTTTGAGTTCAAAATGCTGTTAATCGTCTCTTGATTTCACGTACTCTGTCTCGAGATAGATAGTCTAAAATATAAAAAAATTAACTAACTTTGCTCTCTTGCCGAATGCACATCGCCAGGTACGGTGGTGCGATCAGCCACGTTGTGAAGAACATGAAGCGGATGGGGTCGCGTGGTGACAAATCGGTCGTTGACAAAATACCAAAGCAGGCAATCATTAGCGTGGTGACGGTGAATACACGGGACTGAAAAGAATTATTATTGCGACTAACTCTTCGAAAAATACCAGGGTTCTGCATCTCTGGACCGCTTTTGAAAAAATAACAAAAAAAAATAAATGAGTAAAGTGCCACTGAGAATAGTTTCGCAGAAAAAGTAACTTACATCCACCACTCTCCTCCACGCAATCACGACGATTGCGTATGCCTCGAGCAGGATCAAAGTGACCACCATGAGAAAGGGAATGCGCAAATCATCATCATCATCATCATCATTTTATCCAGGTCGAAAGAAAACAATAGGGGTCATACAAGAAAAAGAACAAAGAAACGAAAAGGGGATCAATAATCTTCTTAGTGTAGTCGTCTTATCGTAGTCGCTTCTCTCCACGCTAAGGGGCGGGGTCTGGATGTGCAGTACGCTGACTCCACAGTTCTCGATTAAGTGTGTGCCGTTCGGTCAATCTTTTGGTTGCAAAATCTTGCCGTATACATTTCATCCAGGTCATCTTTGGCCTTCCCACTGGCCTCCTTCCGATTGGTTCATACGTTAGAACCCTTCTGCACGGATGATCACGGTCCCTCCTCTTTATATGGCCATACCATCGTAATCTCTTCTCCCGTACTTTCTCCACAATCGGGGCAATACCGAGCATTTCTCTCACACGTTCATTCCGCAATCTATCTCTCATCCGCACACGGCAAATCCAACGGGCCATTTTCATCTCAGCCACACTCAATCGATCTTCCAATGCAACAGTCATTGCCCAGTTTTCACTTCCGTATATCATGGCTGGACGAACTATCGATCTGTATGCCTTTGCTTTCAAGCGCATTCTTACTCTTTTATCTTGCAGTATTCCCGCGCACGCTTGAAACTTCGCCCATCCACATCTTATTCTACTATTCACGTCTCTTTCCGAACCACCGTTTTCATCAATCAGAGATCCGAGATACCGAAACTGAGTTACTTGCTCAATCTTATCACCATTCACATCATTCATGGCTCCATTTCCACCTCCAATCATTAAGAACTCAGTCTTTCGAGTGTTCAACGTGAGCCCTCCTGCCTGCAACTGCCTTTGTATTTCATGCACTTTTCTCTCGAGTGTGGCTACATCTGTGTCTATGAGACAAATATCGTCAGCGTAAGCCAAGCACTTCGGTGCAGTCTCCATACAATCACCAAGCACGGACTCGAGTACAACAATGAACAACAAGGGGCTCAGAGCACTGCCTTGATGTACGCCGACTCTTATAGTAATATCGTCCGTCGGGCCGAAAGGTGTTCTGACAAAGGCGGTTGCCCCCTCATACATCTCCTGTATCAGCTCTACATATAATTCCGGTATCCCTTTCTCCCTCAAGCTTCTCCAAATCTGCCTTCTCGGGGTTCTATCATAGGCCTTTTCCAAATCTAGGAACACCGCCGCCAGACCCTGATTGAACTCTGTATGTCTCTCTACTAATTGGCTCAACAGAAACATTGGCTCTGAGGTAGAAGATCCACTGACGAATCCGAATTGGGAAGGGTTGAGATGCAGTAGACCTCTCAACCTTCTATCGATGCATCTCTCAAGGATCTTCATTGTATGGGAGATCAACTTGATACCACGGTAATTCCCACAGTCTCTGATGTCACCTTTCCCTTTGTACAGTGTGACTATCTCACTTCTTCGCCATTCCTCAGGCATTTTCATTTCTCTCAGTATTCTATTGAACAATCTCGTTAACCACCAAACTCCAGCCTCTCCCGCGGCTTTCCAAGCATCGACCGGAATCTTGTCGGGTCCATACGCTTTTCTCCATGGACATTTTGCAATGGCCCAACGTACTTCTTCTAATGACCATTCAAGTATCGGTTCATCTATCCGATCACCTTCATCTAGCCGAGTCTGGGGCTTTTCGACATTCAGAAGTTCGTCAAAGTAGTCCTTCCATCTTTCCCTCACTTCTGGCTCTGTCCGTAGCACCGAACCGTCTCGTGAATACACCATCTTCACTTCTTTCAAATCCTTTTTTAGTCTATCTCTCATTTTTGCTAGACGGTAGATGGCTGTCTCTCCTTCTGGTCTATCCAGCAAATCATACAATTCTTTGTATGCATTCGTCTTTGCTTCGTGGATCGCCCGTCTGCAAGCCAACTTCTTCATCACATACATATTTCTACTGTCCACACTCTTCCTCCTGAACCAATTCCGAAATGCTTCTCGCTTTTCCTTGGTCGCTATTCGCACCTTCTCATCTTTCCAGAACCAAGTGTCCATATCACTTCTGACTCTTCCTGTTGTGCGTCCAAGGATTTTTTCCGCGCATTTCAGCATCCCTTCTTTCATTTCCAACCAAACTTCATCAATGCCCATCTCATTATTCAGAGGATCTAATCCGAGCACTCCTTTCTCAATGATCTCTCTTTCGAGTTGATCTTTGATCTCTCCATCCTTCAACCTCCACCATTTCATCTTTCTTTCCCTCTCAATCATTTCAGGCTTGACTTTCTCTGCCTTCCCTTTCAGTTTGACATCACAAACTACTGGTTTGTGCTGGGGGGCTGTGTCTTCAGAGGGAATCACTTTTACATCTCTAATTCTCCATCTGTCCTCTTTCCTCATCAGGATATAGTCAATCTGCGTTTTCACAGCGCCTGAATAATAGGTCGCCAGATGACTTTCCCGTTTCTCGAACATGGTATTCAGCACAGCGAGATGGTGTTGCTGTGCGAAATCCAACAATCTCACTCCATCGACATTTTGCCGTCCAAATCCCTTTCCTCCATGCACAGTGCAGTCTCCGAAAATCTCGGGACTTTTTCCCACGTGCCCGTTCCAGTCTCCACCCAGGAGTACGGTGTCACCTTCCTTCAATTCTTCCAACAGGTCGCTTGCCTTTGAATAGAACTCCTCTTTCATTCTTTTATCTAATCCTGTCTGGGGCGCGTACGCAGAGATTATGCAAATAGTGTTTCCTTCGACATCCAATTTCACCTTCAGCAATCTCTCATTAATTCGCTCGACTTCGATCAGATACTTGGAATATCGAGGGGAGAGCACTACCGCTACTCCATTCCTCAATCCATCTCCTTCTCCACACACAATCTGATAGCCGTTAACCCATCTGCTCTCATCGCCTTTCCAGCGGATCTCTTGGAGACAGAGGATTTCAATTCTCCTTCTCATCATCATGTCTATCACTTCCATCATTCGTCCAGAAAGGGTTCCAATATTCAATGTCCCAATTCGAGTACATTCATCTCGCAATAATCTCATTGTGGGAGATCTCTCATTCAAATTGCAAAGTGCAGACTAGACTCGTCTCAAACTGATCGCTGATCACTCTTGCCAATTTAATTAACTCGGACAATGGCCAATTTGCCTGCCTAGTTCGTGTCTCTCTATCGACTGACTTATGCAAATTATTCCGTATCCGAGAGATTCGAGCAATCGGTTTGATCTTTGATCTCAGGAACTTGGCTGAGCAACGCAGAACCGTATGATCTCGCACAATCGGTCTGATCGTTTGATCTCTGGCGCTCGGACTCGCTCAGTCTACCGTTCACCTTCTCTCGTCCTGGTACGGTATCGAGGTGGTTACTGTAGCTATCCTGGCCACGCAGAACCGTGTGGGTCGCACACTATTGGTCTGGTCTTTGCTCTTTGGCACTCGGACTCACTCAGACTACCTTTCGCCTTGTCTCGTCCGGGTATGGAACCGAGGTGGTTACTGTAGCTGGCTCGGCCACGCAGAACCGTGTGGGTCGCACACTATTGGTCTGATCTTTGCTCTTTGGCACTCGGACTCACTCAGACTACCTTTCGCCTTGTCTCGTCCGGGTATGGAACCGAGGTGGTTACTGTAGCTGGCTCGGCCACGCAGAACCGTGTGGGTCGCACACTATTGGTCTGATCTTTGCTCTTTGGCACTCGGACTCACTCAGACTACCTTTCACCTTGTCTCGTCCGGGTACGGAACCGAGGTGGTTACTGTAGCTGGCTGGCCTCGTCCTGTCCCTTCAGCACCGAGTCTCGCTCTGGTGTGGGATCTCCACACTCCGTCCCTCCGTCCGTCTCGAACTGCAATCGAAATCGGAAACCAATGGGAAAGTGGTTGAATCCCTAGAGTCACTCTACAGTAAGACTCAACAACGAGAGAAACACCACAACACAACCTTGACCGAGAACGAGTCGTCCGAGTACTGCACACGAGTAGTAGCAACAGATGGTAGAGTAGAAGGGCCGTCCCGTTGCGTGGACTGTCGCCCCGTCGCTCCCTCACTTCACTCCGCGAGAGCGACGACCGAGCCAACCGCTCAGGACGGGCGAAGATGAGAAAAAAAAAAAACCCTGAAAATGATTCATTCATTTCGATTTTGTTAATGTTGGGCGTTTCACTCCGCAAGCGAGAATAAACGAATCCGAAACTATTTACCGCCTCGATGCACCCATTCGAACTTTTGGTCGTTTACAACTTAGGGCAGCTTCCAGATATCGATTCTACACATCGAAACTATCAACTTAAATTCACTCACAATCGCTATATGCCCGAACATCAAAGCGACTTTGGCATTGCACCAGTGGGAAAACGCCACGACGTATAATGGAAGAGCGATCAGCAAGGCAGCTTGAATTAGGCAAGACTGGGACTGCAATTTACACTATTCAGAGAGTGAAGAATAAATATATTTTAAAAATATCCGACAAAATGTTTAGTTTGTGAAATAAAGAGAAATGTTTGATGTTAATCAGATCAGCCCGGTAAAATGCGGTTTATTATGAACTATAACCTGATACGCGAAGAACCTCCTCAACAATCCTCCACTGATCGAGTCCATGCTGAAGACGTATTTTATTTTACAAACATAAAAACCAACAAAAATTATATAAAATAAATAAAAAAATTATATCCATACAGTAGTGTTATACGTGCTTCTCGAACAAGAGAAAGAATTGCGGATGTTTGATTTTCAATTAACACAACATAAAAAAATCTTCCCAGGAAGTCACGCACTAACGATATGAATATGAAAAAAAGAATGTATTCTTATCATTTTTAAAGATGATAAAGTGTGACCAAAAGCGCGGAGATTCACTCGTGACACCCAGCTATTGCAAAGAAATGTTCTCGTCTCTTCATTTAGCCTCATCTCTCCTCAGTCAGAGAAACGAGTGAGTATTGTGAAATGAGAGAGTCAGGCCATCCCCTCAAAAGCGGCAAATAAACAGAAGCTCTCTGGTTTCGCTGCAATCGCAAATACGTTAGTCATCCCACTCTATGCGCAAGTACGTGCGGAACACGTATCGAATAGAAAGCAAAAGAGGGAAAAACGCGTGTTTTTAGCTATTGAAGGCGTTAGCGGCAACAAGTAGCGGCAAAAAATTTGTGCAGAAATAGCTGCAAAATGGGAAAAAACACTAAAATTTGCAATGATTGTACTGAAAGTAAGTGATAATAAGCGAAAATAGCCTCGAATTCGTTTGAAACGTGCGCGCGCGATTTTGTTTGTGAGTGTGTGCCCCTTTCTCTTATTTCTCTTTCTCTCCTTCAACATCCTTCCAGTTTCTCACATTCTCTAACCGATGAGATAGTGATGAAATGGGGGAGAGTGTCCCTCTCCCACCCTCCATCCTCTTCCTCGTCCCTTCACTCCCTCGTGGTTGGGCTGAGAAAATCTATCTCTCATTTCGCAATGCGCACTCGTTTCTCTGACAGGTGATAAGGCGAAACGAAGAGTAAGAAGCATCGCACCCCAAAGAGCTTTAGCATCTGATTACACTTGTCTCTGTTGTCTCTCGAATGCGCACGCTATCTCGCTAAATCGAGGTTTAGGAGGTGGCCTGCGGATGTAGTATTTCATCGTGCAACGTCAGATGGACGACGACTCATCGAAAACTTCTTTCTCCATCTCCGTTCGGGTCGTCAATCATCGTGGCGACCAACAAAACTACATTATCAAGAAATCATCCCATTTGAATTGTAACTTGCCAGCTCTAAACTGCTGGCTGTATGTTTCGCGCATTTACTTGTTGCGATAAATATATATATATATATATATATATATAATATATAAACCGAACAATCTTGCTTTAAGCAATCTTACCAAAATCCGTTTCCTTTTTTCTTTACGACATAACACTAGCTTCTGAGATATCTCGAAATTTTTCATGCCACATGATGGTTTGATCCGAATCCACGACTTAATTCAAGAATACATACTCAAACAAAGAGTTTTATTCGAATGAAAGTGAGATCGATTCAACATCAAGGATATATACGAAGGACATGGATTGATAGAGGAACTGTCTAATTGTTAGCGACAACAGCAAGTTGATTGAGGTAGATTATGAGATTCAATTAATCAGGCTTATCGATCAATATAATTGTTCAAAAATTAGTGAATAACTTCTCTCGACCCCCCTCGAGACTCATTGCTCATCATTTGGAACTTGGTTGTTGCAATCGAGTTGGGCAACTTATCGTGAAATTATATTCCGTTCCACTCGTAGTTGACCTTTGACTACCGTTCGATGGGCGGAGTTAGGAAGAGGCCGGGAGGAGGCTAGTGATCTACCTGCTCTCCTCCGCCCTACCTCTTCCCTTCTTCTCTTTCCCAGGCAATCGATGCGCTAACCAGCACATTGAGTTTGCTGAGCATTTGAAACGCACGATAAATAAGACGACCACGGTCGAGCGTCGCGCAAGACAGCACGTAATCACTATCAATTAAATCACCATCATGTAATAGCTGGCCTTACCAGTGGGTCCCACCTAGCGTTGCCTTATGACGTAAAATTGCTTGACGTGGATACACCTTTCACCATTATTTATTATGCGAACCATCTCTGCGTGTTGTGATTGCTTTCTAACACAATAAATAATTGGTAATTACTATACTGTCTTTGCCTCATGGAATATATTGCAGATTATGTTCAAATAGTTCTATTTAGTCATAAAAGGAAATCTTGAACACCTAAACTTGGAAATATTTATACGTCGAGTTCATTGCTTCGCTATTTACTTTCACTAACTTTCGCTGAGAATTTAGATAGTATAGTGCAAGATACAGAACAGTGTAGAACACTCATTGCGAAATCACGAAATTTATCAAGTAATGCTGTCAAGATCAATAAGACGACATAAAGTCAGACTGACTTCAATCATCCAGACTGTATTCATTCACTAGCGATTGAAGTTCACATGAGTATGCGCGTTCATACACAATATATTGCTGCATTTCGTTCTGAAATTGTATACTACACGAAAGAAATGGTTTCATTCCTTACATTAGATTCGCAAATGTTGGTATTGTTCAAAGCGGCCATGTATTTTTCAAAAATGATTTTTTCTGACTCGACATGACGCGGAAGTACTTCACGAATAGTGCTCTATAAAAAATAAGGAGTTAACTGGAAATTCCTTTTAACTGCATTTTATATGAAAATCTAGATTTAGAAAAGGCAATTCGAATGTTTGTTTTCCAATAATTTGAAGAAAAAAAGTTGATTGACCTGATCCTCCACGCTTATCACCCTCATCATCAGTGGAAGAAAGTCCAATCGGAAATAGACCATGCCGTCCAACTGGAATCTGGAATGCGTTCATAGAATTATTCTTAAACATATGAGCGCAGGAGTATACAGTATAAATAGTGAATACATTTTGCGTACAATAAAACCGTAAAACAATTACAATGTTAATTCTTCAGGGATTTCATCATCTTCGATGTTATAGCAAAGGTAGCGCGTAAAGTCGGCAGCAGCGGATTTAAGGACCTGATCAGTTATAATAAAAAATAGTTTCATTGTTTATTTGCACGGCTACAATGCTCCAAAAATAAACGATTAAGAAATGCGAATCAGAATTGATCTCGAAATACCCTGAAATCATCGGAAACCTACCCATAATTCATCTTCCGTCAAGTCGTCTTCAGTACGCGGAAAATGGTCCGGGGCGTGAACGTAAAGAATGTCTATCGCCGTGAAAAATAGCTCTCTCTGAACGTTGCTTTTTTGTTGTTTTCAATAAGGAAAATTGGAAAATTGATTACCAAATACGACGAAAATATTTAAACGTCAGCACTTACCAAATGGCTGATTGTGTCCGCCGTGGAAAGAGGAAAGAGATCGAGGCCTCTGATAGCGAGTGCATTTATCATATTGAATATCATTCTCCTGAGGCCGGACGGTGTCATTCTTCCTAGTGGGTTCCTTTCGCAGTCAATTTCTTCGTGATTTGCTAAGTCGATGTCCATTGCTGCCTGGAAGGCGTTTAAAAAGTGGAGTTAAAAATTCAATAATGATCTCTTCATCTCACGCACTCTCTCGTCTCCCAGAGCAGTGAGATCACGTGCACTGAACAGATTTTTTTAAATTTAAGACAACTAAATTATGAACATCCGCGAGACAAAATCGTTGAAAACCGCACGACAAAGCTACATTGTTAGGGATAGACGATAATGCGAAATAGACGATGAGCACTATAGAAATGAGCACTACAGCATGAGGCATAATTAATAGGGTTGACGAAACGGAACGAATTCCGGAAAATCCGAACTTTTAACTCAATTATTGTCTCATTCCGGAACGGATTAAAAATAGAACAATGGCCATTCCGGAACGAGAGACGACTCGAACAAAGAAAATTCCTTTGTTCGACTCTCGTTCCGGAAAAGTGGAGATAATTGAATTTATTTTTCGGCCGTTCCGAAAGCCGAACGATCAACCCTAATAATTAATGCGATACTTATTATCTGCTGGATCTCATCAAGGGATTTTAGCAATGAACCGTGGCTTCTGCCAAATATTCTTGAGTGCTCAAACAATAAAAATCTTATTTATTGGTCATCGCTTTTTCTAAATCTAAGTCAAAGTCAAACTTGAAAAAAATAGTGACGTTGGGCCGCTAACGATCCGAGCAAATTGCAATGATTATTAGCCGAATTGTGAAGCATTCAATTTTTTGTTCAATATTTGGTAAAGAACTCAAACGATTACAGCAATATTAGCGAAACTCAAACGAATTGACCAAGTGGACTTGGGAATACGTAATCACTTGTAGCGTCCTCAAGAGGCGTTTCCAGAGGGCACGTAAATTTGGACAGTCGGGTATGTAGTCCGTCTAACAGCTGGCCTTACCAGTGGATCCCACCTAGCGTTGTCTTACGACGTGAAATCGCTTGACGTGGATACCCCTTTATTTTTTTTACTGGTCCATTCGATGAATGGTCAATAAAGCTCGAATTATGAGCCACGGTTTCGTTACTCTCATTCTTTCTCCTTGTTTTGTTTGTCATTTCACAGCGGCACATAGGTTTATCATTTCATCTGAACATAATTCGAGAAGGTGTCTTGCGTTAATCTTCCAAAGTGTATGCAGACTCTACGGAGTCAAATTCACATGAATATGCGCGAACATACGAAATATATTTCTTCATTTCCTCCTAAAACGTTTAATGTTATTTCACTTTTAGAAAAAAGTAATAGTCCTCACATAAGATTCGCTAATTTTCGTATGATCCAAGTCGTTTCTGTATTTCTCGAACGCAAATCTCTCTGATTCGATATGTTTTGGCATCAATTCGCGGATCGCAATCTGATGCGAAAAATGAAAATAAGAAAGACGGTTCTATCTAGAAAACAAATCAATTTACCTGATCATCGTCGCTCACAACCCTCATAACTAAGGGAAGAAATTCTAGTCGGAAACGCACTATTCCGTCGAGTACGTCCCTGAAACAGTTTATGATGATCTATGTATATTTCTTTCGTATCGGCTTTATGATCACAAGTAAGCGTGACCAATTCAAACAAAGCTAACCTATCCACTGATGTGATAAAGTCGTTTTCGATATCAGAGCAGATATCGTTCATGAAAGCAGCTGCGCAGGTTTGCAGGATCTGGGATATCCAATGGTGATTTTTTTATAATTTAAATTTAGTAGTTGAAAATCCATGTTGAAAATTGCGAGGTGAACGTCGCAATCGTATTGATTCACTACCTTACCATTAGTTCTGTTGAAGTAAGATCCTCCTTATTGCGTGGAAATTGTTCTGGCCCGAATCGGTAAACTGTATCGATGAAGGAGAAAAAATTAAGTCTCTGAAAGAAAAAAACTCATTGTCGGTGAAAATATTACTTGTATTACTTACGAGATCACTGATAGAGTTTATATGGCCCGGAAACATTTGGAATCCACTATGGATGAGGTCTCGGATGATATTGAATATCAAACACCTGGGCCTTTTTAAGATAATCTTCTCAGTGACAACAAGTCTCGACGTTGCATCACGGATGATACTCTGGTAAACTTTTTTTTTCGAAAAATATGATTTGAAGAAGGAAAGAAATTTTTTGAAAATGAATATTTTCCATAATATTCGTCTATTTGAGGGTAACTTATGAAACTGACCTGATCATTCTCGCTTACCACCCTTATAATCAACGGAAGAAGTTGCATTCGGAAATGCACCATACCGTCAAGAACAATTCTGAAATGCTTCTATTATTTTGGCATCGACTGCGCCGAATGTGCAGAAGCAAGGAAAATAATAATGATAGAGAGAAGTGGACCAAAACAGATAACATAAATAAATGAAATTGTTATGGTTCACGTAATACTCATCTGACGTCTTGTGAAACGTCGCTATTTGTGTGATCAGAGCTGAGCGTGATCATAAAATCAGCAGCACAAAGTTTGAAGAGCTGAAAAAAAGTAAAAATGTAAGATTGCAGAATACTTAATAATAATTTATAATAATTTATCTACGCCCGAGGCGCAACGAGACCGAAACGTAAGATTGATAAGGTAGAAGAACAGGAATAAATGCATCGTCCCCACCGTAATCACTGGCCTAGCAGTGATCTCCCGCAGGGCGCAAGTGCCTTGATTAACGGGTTGACCTTTACCTTTACCCCCACCGTAAGCGTAACTATCATCATAAATACCTCCAATTCGAATAAAGTGAAATCGTGTTCACTGCGAGGCAAATGATCCGAGCCACGACTCGTAAGTGCTCCGATAGAGTAGAAAAATAGTGTCCTCTAAACACGATATAAGAGGTATTATATTATTTCTTTCTGAAGAAGACGGAAGTTCTCTCTTACCACTCTGCTGACTGAAAAACCGATAGGGACGACATTGCCCATAGCAAACATGTTGAATATGTTCAGCCTGACTTCCGATGGAGTAAAGCCTTCCAGTAGGTCGCCCATAGTGCTGCAAATACGAATCTGACAATTATTGACTGAATACTTGGCAAGCGCATTACACCAAATTCAAATAAAAATGCTTTTCGATTTTTGGCGTCACTTTTCTGTGTCACAAAACTCTTCAATGCATAGGTAAGTCCAAGCCAAGCGAAACCAGAGGGCATCACTGGTCCAGTATGTTCACTGAATGAGCAAACAGCAGTAGAAGGAGCGCTGAGATGGAACAATGACAAGGTAGAGCCCGTATGGGACAATGACGTCTGGTGAAAAGGCATTATTGATGAGAGTACATCAATTTATTTTAAAATAACAACAGAAATATTTATCAATTCATGCTGTCCAGGAGGTCAAGACGAAATACAATTATCGCTTCAATCGTCTAGGGTGTATTCAGAAGGTAAGGATTGAAATTGGCATGAATAGGCGCGAGAATGCGTTAGATTTTCCTGCATTTCTTCCTGAAATTGAATAAAATTCTTCACTAAATATATTATCATAATGCTCACTTGAGATTCGCAATTATTGCTATTGTCCAACTCGGAGCGGTATTTCTCAAATGCAATTTTCTCTGATTCGATATGTTTTGACATCAATCGACGGATTGTAATCTGCCAAGAAAATAATACAGTTATTTTGTGAAATCGAGTTTGAAGGGAAAACGGAGGAACATACCTGATCCTCCTCGCTCACAACTCTCATAATCAACGATAGAAGCTCCAAACGGAAATGAATCATGCCGTCAAGAACAATTCTGTAATAGAATTTTCTCGGCTTCTCAGACCTGTTTTGTACTACCCAGAGACTGTGTAAGTAAAAAATTCTAAAAAAAAATTTATTAAAAAACGTTGTTGATGCACAACTCACCCGACGGCTGCAGAAAACTCGTTATTTGTGTGATCAGAGCAGAGTGTTGTCATGGTATCAGCAGCATGAAGTTTAAAGCGCTGAAGATGTGAGATAATGCAAGGGTTTGCTCTTTAGAAGAATGCATGCAAGCCTAGTACCTCCAACTCTTCAGCAGTAAATTCCTCCTCGCTTCGAGGCAAATGCTCTAATCCTTGACGCGCAAGAACTCCGATAGAGTAGAATAATAGTGATCTCTAAAGAAAAAAAATTGACACATTTCCTGACGGATATTCTCTCTTACAACTTCGCTGGCTGAATAGCCGTCAATAAAATCTCGACCGATAGTTAACGCTTTGAAAATGTTGGTCCTGAAAACGTAAAGTCTTCCCGTGTATCAAGGTGCATATCTCGGGAGACCACTACTCAAGCCAATGATTTTAGAAGTCCGGAAGGTTTAATCTGTTTTGCGCTCCTACTTTTAGAACAACAAGAAAAAAGGCGGAGTTAAAATGCGCACGGAATGGTTTAATAAGTGTGCAATTATTATACAATCATATCATTTTTTGAGTGATACCTGACTTCCGCTGGGTTATGACCATCCAGCAGATCTTGCATCTCGCTGTATTCGATTCCGAACAGCAATATTTCTGAGAAAAAATAATTTGGCTCGCGCGCGTGTAATTCTTTTTTTAATCGCCATAATCTCGCGCACAAGCGCGAACTAGGCGAAGCATTTCCAGAGGGAACTGTCAATGAAACGTCAAAGTACATTCACTGAACAGGACATGAGTATCCAGAGTATTGTAAAGCTACCACCTCAGGGACAGAGCAGGTTCAGTTTTAGATAACGAGATGAAGCCTTTCCTGAAGTAATGGCCAGTGAAACGAATTTTCAGTGAAAAAAGTACATTCACTGAACAAGAAATAAGCCAGCGTATTGTGACACATCATGCATCCATGCAAACTCGTTTATCCACACTATTAATTGCATCAAATTCTTTGCCCGCTCTCAATTTATAACACAAAGAAGGAAATTACAAATGTACAATTTATGCTGGCAGGTTGATGGTAGCCAGGGAGAACTACATATCACGGGCGGAGTGGCCGAGCGGTCTAAGGCGCTGGTTTTAGGCACCAGTCATTCGTGGCGTGGGTTCGAATCCCACCTCCGTCAAATCTTTTTGCTCTTTTTTTTCTCCATTCTAAAGTCATCCCAGAACTGATAGTTGCCTTCATAGGTCCTATCAATTTTGGCAGTACATTTCCTCTTCCTCCTAGTGTAGTCGTCCCCGCTTATTTATGAGAATTGTATGAATAGTGTACTCCCCCGCCCCTTTCTTTCTTTTCCCTGAACTCTCCTTTTCAGTCAGTCGAGCATTCTCATTACCTCACCTGCATGTCACTAAGAGGTGAGACCAATATGATGCGTGTGAAATAGCGATTCTCTCATATCGAATGATGTTCGCCATTCAAAAAGAGGAATGAGTATGCAAAGTGAAGAGAGCACATGTCAAGTTGTCAAAGGCCGCATAATTCACCGAACCATCGGAGTTCCAGTGCCTCTTTATGTCTGACTGGCAAGAGAACATTTCTCATTGAGATAGTCCATTCCTCGCCTCTCTTCCCCTCAGCAAACCCGATCGCCCCCGTATCACTCACTTCCCCTTTCTTCTCACTCATTTCGCTCTAATCATCGTCTCACCTGACCTTTCGCGCGCTGTCGATCGATTTAATTTCGAAGTTCTTTATGAATTCGGCATCAATATTCCTAATTTTGAATAAAATTGCGCCTGAGCTTTGTTTCTAACTTCAATCTTGCTCTATTTAACAAATTACGTAAATTATTAGTATTCAACATTTTTTCTATTACAAGCCGCTGACGATTAAAAGTGATAATACATTTTGAAATTTGAATCACTGCTGAAACATATTCTGCGCAACTTTCTTTTTCATCTTTCATCTTTTTTAAAAATCATCTTTTTTCTCTTACATAGCGTTCTCAATTATCGAAGATTATAATTTTTTCAATTTTTATGAAACCGCTTGAGTTTAAAAAAATCATTTTCATTCATCGCAGACCATGCTCAGAGTCGTGCTCCTCCTCTCCGTCGTCATATTGACAGAATCGATCAAGAACTTCCGCTATGACTGCCCGAATCCATTTGGAACCGGCACAGTTACGCAGTCGGATCGTGAGTTGTTTACTCATCTGCAGAATAGGTTAACAACATTAGTAGCGTTTCAACACTGTAACGCTATTCTATAGCACCATACTCCTTTGTAGTACACTTCATCATCAGTTTCTAACGCGGAAGTTATTTTTTTTAAATAATGGGAAAATTAATTAAATTTTTAAAAATAAGTAATGATTTGCAGCCTGCGACCGCGTCCTTGGATGTACTGAGTGTCAGACGTCCGATTTCTGCAGAAAGATAAACGGGCCGGATCAGGTTCGCACTCTCTTTTCAGCGAAACCATAAAAAAACAACAAATCCAATTCGGTATTTATAAAAACAGTCCCATTTAAAGTCAGAATCACAAGTTGAAAGAGAATATTCTAATAATTATCTGGACTTCTTTAAGATGTGCTCCGTGAATGGGTGCTGCGTGGACGACCCGCAGAAGGGATCCAGCAATTGCACCGTGAGTTGTATTTTATTTTTAAATTCCAAGTTCCGAATCGTGAGAGGGGTATTGTTTTCGGAGGTAGACAGTTGTGTTTCATTGCTTTATCAAGATTTTATGTGAGCTCCATTGATCAATGGTCCCAAGATCTCAGTTCCAAAAAAATAAAAACCTACTCTCACATTTTCCACTACGTTAGGAGGGGCATTTATTACGATCATTATTTATTGCGCCACATATATTATTATTTGTATAGCGCGAATGCCACTCGCACGCCCATTGTGAGCAGGAGGAGAAGGAGAGCGAGTGCAACGAGGGATGCTGCAGGTGAGTTAATATATTTATGTATTAATTCTTAATTTTGACTTTAGCTATTTACAACATTAAAATATACGTAAACGGTGACAGGGTAATAAGGAATGCCACGAGGGATGTTGCACGTTTTTGATTTGATAATGACAGGAATTCCCCTATACATTCAGTCTAAAGAGTATGCATTTGAAAACACAGCGCACAAACCAAACATCGTCGAACCCACAGCATCTTTTGAGGTCCGCGGTATTATTTCGCTAGACACTTCCTTCTGGCATTTAGCATGTTATTGCGCGAGATGGTTGATTCGTGACTCATCTCATTCATTCTGAACTAATACGAATGCACCTTAGCCATGCACCCAAGCTCCTAATATGGCAAGATATTGCGCAGAATTCGCAATCATTTCCAACTGTGATAGAATAAATTTTGCAGAAAGAAGCCGAATCGAGGCGCTAGCAACGGCGCAAAATGGAGTGGAGTCGGTAATTACTTCTTTTTTAAAATTTTTTTATTAATTAATAATTTATTTAATTCCAGCCACCTCTCCCTCCGTCGACGGGGAGCACTTGATCATTGCTTGAAGGCCACTTATTCAGCTTTCACTTTCTTTGAATTGTTTTCTTTAATCAATGTCAATAAACACTGAGAAATGATCAGATTCTACACTGCTAGAGAACGACATTTATTCATAAAAATATAATTAAATATCAGTTTTATCTCCCATTCCTCGCCGTTGACGACGTTCCCGTCCCTGCCCAGACTTGAATCTTGTTCAGGAACAACACTCTGAAATTTGAAAGTCACGAGGTCAATTGAAACATGTTTTTGTACTTTCACGATCGTAATGCTCATCAAAGCGGAAACATAAGATATTCGAGGTTCACTATGAGGGTTCAAAAAAAAATTCATTCGACTTTATGCGAATCTCGATGATCATTCGGACTTGATTTTTTACCGCATTGCACTCTTGGTCTAGGAAGAGCTAGTGTGTGCTTTCTGGCATACAATATTGAGTAGTGTTCAAAATACGGGGAATCGTCTCTTCATTTCACGCACTAAGTTGTTTGAACGGACATTCCATAAAGGTCAACAGGCAGCTCTCCCGAAACCTACCTCCATCTCAGATTCTTATCCGTAATGAACAGCATCCAGGGGTTAATGAAGGTGAGAATAAGGGCGAAGTGGATGTTGAAGGTGCGAGTGATCACTAGAGCTGCTTCCTGTAAAAATTTATTAAATTTTAACTATAATTTAAATAAAAATAATATAAAAAAATAGATGGTACCCCGAGAAGTATTACCGAGGAATTTCAATATAGCTTATACTGGACATTTTTGCAAAAGGGTTGTTCCATCTCAGAGGCCATAATGTTCATCGGAGGCGGCTTTTCGCTATTGGAATGCACGTCGATAACCGGTGATCGACGTGTCCGCAAGCTTCGCCCTCCCCACTCGCAGAGCAAGGATGATCGATTTCTTCATCGATGGATCTTTTGCCGGGATTGAACCCGGGGGCCTGTTTGCCAGCGCCTTGTACCACTCGGCCATCGGGTAGTTATTTGGGAAGGGGAACGCGGCCGTAATGAGTATGCAAATGTTTGGGCCAGAAGGTATTTTTCAACAACTGTTGAATTTTTCCAAAATTTTTACTTACATTTTCAGACGCCGAAAAGATGTTCAGCGCCGCGAAGAATCCAGTCATCAAACAGAGGGCGATAAACACAGAAAACCCGACGATCGAGATAGTGAATTCTCGCCTCTGAGAGTCCCTCGTCATCCTGAAATTGCGGACTGACGTGATTTTTTTCTAGTCGAAATACGGATCGCCGTCTATTCATTTCTCACACTCTCCCGCCCCTCTGACCAGTGAGATAGTGTGAGGTATGAAGAATATGTCGAACTTTAATTTCGAATTTTAACTTCTACCCTTTCATTCTCAATCCCTATCTCACACAGCATCAGATAACATGTCTGAAGATTAAATTCCGCTATAAAGTGCGTCTCATCCGGTGCAAAAGCACCAAGATAGCACTCAAGTGTTATTACATTCCGTACACTACGAGTAGGCTTATCGTGATATTATTTTCCATTCCACTCGTAGCTGACCTTTGACGAACGTTCGAGGGGGCGGAGAAAGGAAGAGACCGGGAGGAGGCGGTAGACCAAGTGTCCTCCTCTCCTCTTCCTTCCCCCTGCCTCTCTTCCAGACAATCGATAACTCGCTAACCAGCACATCTCATTTGCTGAGCATTTCAAACGCACGATAACGCCCGATTAGTGGTATGTGAATACCACTGGATGAGTAATATTTACTCCATACATAGAAGCAAACCAAACTATTGAATGCAACAAATAAGTTACTTCTTTCTGAACAGTAGCCTTCTGATTATCAGAACATAGCAGATCGCACAGATGAGACACGCACTGGTAGAGAGGACGAGTGACTGTATTGAGTTGGACTGAAATCAATCAATTTATCACAGTGGACTTGTTTTCATATTTTTCAGTCGAAAACATTTTGCATCTCCTTTACATAGCCAATCATCACCACACTGCCATTTTATCAGTGCATTTTGACTATCAAAAAAAAACAGAGCATATTGACTATCTATGTTGTTTAACTACCACACTGTAACTATTCACATCATTATCAATGACATAGAGCAGAATCAAGAGATTATCACACACATTCACCGCGCCGAAATACTATAGTGCATCTGCTTGACTGATACAGTTGTTATGATTTCAAACTGTTCCATAAATACACCACATGATTAGGGATGGCGAATGAAGAAGTGAAATGAAGAGTTCATTTCCCTTCTCCCCGCGCGCGCTCATCGGTGTCATTCTTCAATGAAGAAGGGGGCGACGCGGTGAGCTCTTCAATGAAGAGGGGGCGAATGGGCTAACTATTCTACCATAAGAAAAACGGCCTAAAACCTGGATTTTTGAACTGATCTTTTTCCATATTCAACTAGGGACATCCTAACATTATTTTGCTGATAAAAATAGCTAATTAACCTGCATGAATACCAGGAAACAGGGTGATAATCCATTTCATTCGCCTCTTCATTGAAGAGCTCGCACGACCGCGCCGTCTTCAATGAAGAGGGAGAATGAGGAGATGGAAAATGCCTCTTCATTCGTCCTCATTCTCTTCATTTAGACAACCCTACACATGATGCAAGCGGGCTTGGGCATTTCAGCAACACTTCTAATTGCAATTTTATTCAATTAGTTGACTCACATTCACGGCGCCGAAATCCGAGTACAGTTGCACCAGCCCCGCGGTGCTTCTGTAGTAGTACATGAGCGGTTGGAAGAAGAGTCGAGTGCAGAGGAGAAACGGGACAATGACGTTGATGAGGGCGAGAGAGCGGGTGGAAAGTTTCTGGTACAACTGCAACAAATTATGCTTGAATATTTTCCCGATTTACCCCATCCTCCTCTATTGGTTTTAAGTGCAGAAAGTAAAGGGAGAAAGGTAACGATAATGTTGATAAAGACCAACGAGTGAGAGTTTTTAATAGATCTGAAACGAACACTTTCTGAATCAGAAATTGGTTATGTTTCAGGCTCACTATGTTTTGATCCCAGATTAGAAAGATTGATATCTTGCAGATGTTTGCTATCTAAATAACAAAGTAACTGGTGTTGCTGTTACAGCAATACCCATTCCAGACAACGGTATCCTGACAATTCCGAGAACATGCTTTCTAACTATGTCAACTAGAGTTGTCTATACGGAATGCGGAATTCCCCTCCTCTCATTCCTCGATTTCATTCTTTCCGCAACGCGGTCGCCCCTCTTTAATTTTGAATGCGGAACTCTTCAAAATTGCGGAATTTCCGCAATTCTCATTCTTCCGCAATCGCGAGACGCTGCTCGGTGGGGACTTTGGGTAAAAAATGAAATGAGTTTCACAGATGGGACAAAGCGCTAATCTCATTTTCACTCTCAATACAGATTGCGGAAATTCCGCAATTATTCGGAATTTCCGCAATAGAATGAACCGATATGGCCGAGATGCGGAATAGAGAATGAGAACGAAAATATTGCGGAAATTGCGGAATTAATTCCGCATAGACAACTCTAATGTCAACTCAACGCGCACCTCTCTCTTTTGGATATTTTCATGCTGGTCAGACTGACGAATGTCCTCAAAAATGAAAATACCTTATCCATCGACGACATTGGCCGACACACGACCACGTATCGGTTTACTGAGATCATTACAGCGCTCCAGATCTGGAAAAGGCCTGTCAGGACTAATTGGGCCGTCCCTTCATGCTTTCTAGGCCGTCAGAGATGCGAGTGTGTGCGTAGAATAAAGAGAAGAAAATGTGAAAGTCACTCAAAGGCTAGCAAATTCAATTGGAATCTAATTTTCATCTTTGGAATCGATTGTGTTTCAGGCACACTATTTGTTCATGAAAGACGGGGAACTTTGGTTTGGTTCTGGCTGGCAGTGCAAAAAAAAAGTAAAACAATTTAACCAAAAAAATAAGAATCTTTTGACGATTTGTTTCCAATATTCAGTATTAAATATTCAGAGCACCTGCGAGTAGACAAAGTAGTGGAACGTCCAGAAGTAGAGAATGTGAGGAAGGATGGTGACGTCGAGCACGAATTGATCGCCTGAAGGGACGATTCTCATCGGGAATTAGGGTTCGAACTGTGGGTGTCGCCGATTATTCATTTCAGTTACTTATATTCGGTTTGCTCGAGCTCTATCGCCGAGAGGTTGAAACGATGTTTCATGAATTTGTTTGCTTACCAAAGATAAAATCTCTTGTGACCATTTGTACGAGGACGTAGAGATGAATGAAGAATACCTCGAGCAGACTCTGTAATTATTTAATTATTAAAAAAATAATACGATTCCTGGCTTTTCTCAAATATGTGCCGTTGATGCACATCTTTTACGTGTTTTGGGTAGTTTAACATGTGTCATAAGAGCGCTGGCAATACGTCATAGTATATCTGTACGAATATGAAGAAACGAATAGGTCATTGCAAACTACAACCCCTACGCAGTTTGGTTCGCTGATGCCTACTCTGCTAACAACAAGGCAGTAACATCAACACGGATTATGTGATATTGTGCTCTAACACGTCTTGAAAAATCGTGGTCAGATCGGGAGCACAATTTATCAGACCAAACGCTTTGATTTGCACTTTACAGGAAGTTTGGTAGTGTTTTCTTAGTACTCGCTTCAAGGTGATAGTGCATTGATCTCTCGCCTACGATCCTAACGATACTATGATGGGTCAACTGGACCAAGTCTCTGCGAGGAAAATTAAATATAAATAATACGGTTATGAAGGAAAATCACGAGCCTGAGTGAGAAACATTTTGAAGAAGAAGGTTCCATACTGCGGCTGCTTCCTCTTGTGAAGGATGATGTAGTAGAGGCGAAAGAAGAGCAACTAAATTGCCATATTCTCAGCATTATTTGTAGAATTTTCGTGCAAGACGAAGTTCTATTAGCCGAATGAAAAAGCATTCGAAATGCTGACTCACCGTCGATGTCACTTGAAAGACGAGAATCGGAGCCCAGAACGAGGAACGAAAAGCCATTCAAGAAAAGCCTAGTGTTAAAAATTTTTGATTTTACGAGCAGGAGATATTTTTTGGGTTGAGATGGGACTTCAGATCAGAGGAAGGAATGTGATTAGAAAAATGTATCGTGATGTGTAATCTGACAGCGAATCCAAAGCAGAGGCAGTGCTCAGGCTATGTAGTAGTCGTATGTAGTAGTCGAGGCCTGATGATAATAAGCGTGATGTTAGATGCCTCTCAATGAGAATCCATGTATGTCGAATAGCCCCTCCTCCCCCTTTCTAGAGTTCAAAATACATGTAATCAACTGTTGATTTCGCACACTCTCTCGCCTCACTGTCCGGTGAGAGAGTGTGCGAAATTAAGATTCCTTTGCTTTCATAGCTCCTCCCTTTCTGCGACATGTGACTAACATACGATGAATTCACAATGTCAGTTGCACTAACTAAAGGGGAATTCTCACTCTAGCAGAACTTGACGTGGATTGCAAGCGGTCCGAACGGATGCAACAAATGAATCTACAACGACGTCCCTGAGCACGCTAGCTATTCCTGAGCTCATGATAAAGGAGTGGCCTGCATCGGGAAGAAATAGATCTTCAATGACATCTCGAAAAACATCCTCAATATGCCGATTACCAATGTAGTATACATTGCCTGATTGTATAACACGGGTTTCCTGTAAGAGTGTAGGAATGCCGTCCACTAGGAAAAACTTTGGGTCTCCGATTTCCATGAAAGTTGGTTGGTGGGTACCTATGGGGGTCAGGACAAGGTCCATCTACTTGGTTTGGTCAATTATCGATTTTATCGATTTTTCGGCTTCAGACCTTTAAATGACCATAACTAGCTTCATTTTCATCGCACAGCGAGCTAATTTAGCGCGATGAATTCGTCTCGGAATTCTCTACAAAAAGTTCAAAAAGGGACATATGAAAAAATTCAGTCTTCCACCTGAAAAATCGATAAAACCCATTTTCTGACCATAAAAGTGGCTATTTCTCGAAAAATTTCTCTAAAGGCAAAAGATTTTTTTTTACTAAATTCTTCTCTAGACCTGTCCTAAACTCACTGCATATGTCATTTTTCATATCTCTGGCCTTTCAATGCCGTTTACTACGTGAGCTCGGACATAGCCGATTATTTGGAGAAAACATGTTTTCCATCATAACCCGCTTCCAAGGCATGCAATCAAAAAGTCATCGAACTAAAAGATGTAGCTCTTGTCAAGATGAAAAAGAAAGGTCTTATGCAAAAAGTTCGTAGGAGTGACCGTTTTTTGCCTACGTTCGAATAAACAGCTTTGCATTCGAATATTCGCTGCTTTGATGGCTGAAATATTGCACTATGTGAAAAATAAACTAAATAAGCACAAAAAATAAATATTTTGTTATGCGGTACGAGAGAGGACCACAAATGCAATATTTCAGCCATCAAAGCAGCGAATATTCGAATGCAAAGCTGTTTATTCGAACGTAGGCAAAAAACGGTCACTCCTACGAACTTTTTGCATAAGACCTTTCTTTTTCATCTTGACAAGAGCTACATCTTTTAGTTCGATGACTTTTTGATTGCATGCCTTGGAAGCGGGTTATGAAGGAAAACACGTTTTCTCCAAATAATCGGCTATGTCCGAGCTCACGTAGTAAACGGCATTGAAAGGCCAGAGATATGAAAAATGACATATGCAGTGAGTTTAGGACAGGTCTAGAGAAGAATTTAGTAAAAAAAATCTTTTGCCTTTAGAGAAATTTTTCGAGAAATAGCCACTTTTATGGTCAGAAAATGGGTTTTATCGATTTTTCAGGTGGAAGACTGAATTTTTTCATATGTCCCTTTTTGAACTTTTTGTAGAGAATTCCGAGACGAATTCATCGCGCTAAATTAGCTCGCTGTGCGATGAAAATGAAGCTAGTTATGGTCATTTAAAGGTCTGAAGCCGAAAAATCGATAAAATCGATAATTGACCAAACCAAGTAGATGGACCTTGTCCTGACCCCCATAGGTACCCACCAACCAACTTTCATGGAAATCGGAGACCCAAAGTTTTTCCTAGTGGAAAAGAGAGCTCTTTTTACTACACTCTTACAGGAAACCCGTGATAAAAGTTAATTATTATCTCATTTTTTGTGCTCTTGCAAGCCTCAGATACTCTGTCCAACAATCGTTCGTTAATCCGATGAAAGGTAAATGGTCGGCGGATCTTCATCTCCTTTTTTCACATTCCATTCATTTTAGTTGAAGAGATTCATCAAAAAAATAGTTTATTGCGAATTAATGGCATGGCTGCAAAAGGATTGCATCGGCCGGGAATCGAACCCGGGCCGCCCGCGTGGCAGGCGAGCATTCTACCACTGAACCACCGATGCTATGAAGGTTTGATACAACGCTCCGTATGTGAAGACAGAGTGTGTTCGCTAACGAATGCGAACGTTTTGCTATTTCGAAAAAAAGAGTTCATTATCTCTTATATCTTTTTGATTCGAATTGTGAAGTTTTGATGCTCACTAATTGACCACTGACCCCATTCCTATTTCGTTGTTGCTCGAAAATGCATGCAATTAATAATTATTTATTAAATTTGGAATCGCACAATGCAATGCATTACAGAAAGACTTGAGACATTGACAGGACATTGGCATACATTGCAAGAAAAATCTCGACATGTGAAAAAGAGTGGCAATGAACTCGTGGGCCAGGGAGATATCACCGGAAGGAATACAGCATGCAGTAAGAAATGTACAGATCGGCTATCGTAGTCCGGGCAAGATAGCTGCTGTTGAATGAAGCTGAGAACTACTTCCGAATCTTGGTGCAGTTGATGATCAGAACGCCCGCATTGCCAGCCATCTCCTCGCATCTGAATCAAATATTCACATTATTGGGTTGAACAAAAAAGTGACTGGAAAGATCACAGATTGACAAGTGGTTTGAAATAAGTGCATTGTGATAAGATTAAACTCACTTGAACTTCATTGTGTCCACAATTCCCCTTACGCATCTCTTGATAACGGGATTTTTGTCCTGCGAGTGGACTCCGCGACCTAAAAATACACAAATAAATATTTACAAAATAAAAAAATCTTGTAAAAACTGTAAAAAATAAGAAAAATAATTAAGATTACTCACCGGTAACCACGTAAATCTCATTCGGGCGCTTTCCCGCTGAAATTAATAATAATAAACTTGTTTGAATTGTAAAAATGTACCTTTAATTTCAGTCAGTCTCTCGGAGAACGCTTCCTTTGCCAAAGTGCACGGGAGATAGTGAAGGTCCATCACGTCTTTGTCCAAAAAGCGATTGTATCTGCAATGGAAAGGGTACACTCCGGAGATGATTATTCAGAAAATATTCCAGTACTTGAAATTATTTCTCAATATTTTGTTCATTATTTTCGAAAACTTACTGTTCGTGAAGGGCCAGCATTTTCTCGACTTCAGACCGCCTCCTGCTGTTGAACTTCTGCATTTTGGCGCTGTATTCACAATGCATCTGCAATTTCGAAATGATTATTTCCTTTTTTTATTTCTAAGAAATTACCAGTTTTCCTCCGTTCTTCTTCGTCATTCTATCGAGGTCGATTTCCTCACGCTTCTTGCTCGCCTTCGATGCAACTGAAAATAGCCAATTTCGGTCAGATTTATTTTCTTTTCGGTTACCTTTTGCAGTTTCCGTGACGTTGCGCTTGATGGCAGTGGCGGGGCTGGTAGGTGACCTTGGCGGAGGCGACTTGGCAGCTACCGCAGAGTAACTGATTGGGCCTTTCGGGGACGGTTCAAGGGGCTCAGGAACGGGCAATGGTCGGGTTGGAGTGGGCGAATGTACAGGAGAAGTCGGGGTGAGGGATTGGGGTACGTGGAGTGTCTGGGAAGGAGCGACAGCGATAGAATTATTTGATCGGGGCAGATACTGGGAATTCGGGAACGACTGGGGAGGCAAATTGGGATGAGATGGAGGAGAACGGGAATGCACGGGGTAATGAGGCAAGTTCGAATGCTGCGACAGATAAAACGAATTGGGAGAAGACGAGTACGCATAATAATAATTATTATAGACGTTATTAGGATGAACGGGGGCGGTGTAGTTGATAGGATTCACAGGAAACTGGCCAATCGACTGAATATTCTCGAGTGAATTAGAGGGAGAGACGGGAGGGGAGCAGGAGGAATGCTGGGGATGACCATGGAATGGAGGTGAGGAAGAGCCGGCAGATTGATAGGGATAGGGAGGGAATGGATAATGCGAATCTACAGGAGTGCTAGGCAGATAGTACATGGTACAGCGCACAGTTATACGTAGGTAGAGCAAAGATATTATTATTAGAATACAAAAATATTATCTAATATGGAAAGAATGCTATGAGTGCAATGAGCAGTGTAAGATTAGATGAGAGCGGGACTAGAGTGAAGCTGTGAACTGAGCTTGATGGTTCCTTATAAACCATCGAATTTACGACCATTCCGAACTAGGCAGCCAGAGGGTTGAACTCGTGAACTCTGTGTCTCGGAAGCCAGATCGGAAGCCAGACGGGAGAGTAGCGACGCCAGGGGGTTCGTACTGGTGTCGGGTGATTGTAAAGGAGCACCGATCAGAGTTCAGATGGGCAGAAACAATGTAATTTTTAGCTGGTTATTAATGATGAAATAATGCTTATGCGACTGAGAGTAGGAATTGTTTTTAAGTCTTTGTGGTAGACAAAATTGGGGCAAATAAGTTAAAATGCTTTATTATATGTACAATAGGCGGCTCCGGTTTTAAATATCAATCTTCTTTATTACGTAAACTATGGAAATAGACTGGTGAGTGATTAGGCATGTACACAACAAAATAGATAATCAATGAGATCTGGTAGTTTAGGAGAAATAATAAGAGGGAGATTTTCGAAATCACAGAATAACGTTTGGATGCGAAGGGGCATGTGAATAGTAAAGAGTGAAATAAGGAACAATTGGGATGAATATTAACAATCTGAGATCCGATTGGGATGGAGATGCGAGGAGATGGAAACTGATGTCACGAGATGGGGAGAATGCAATCAAAGACTCGAGGAGGATAAATGGAACCTAAAATATCAGTTTCATGCTTTATATAGAGAAAAAAGTGATGACGAGATCAGTGAGGATAATTAAATTGAAGTAAGATGCTAAGAGGTGGAAATGGATGTCACGAGGAGGAGGAAGTGCTATCAAAAACTCGAAGAGGGCAGATAGAAGCGATTAAAAAGAATGAAGCTCTAACAATAAAATAAATACAAAAATGACTAAATCAGTGAGTAGGGTGAATGTGGAGGAAGATGCAAGGAAATGCTTGGAGATTAGAATGAGATAGAACACGGGCATATCGATACTCGATTAGGGTCAGTGAATACGGTAAGGACAGCACTAAGGATCGCGAAGAATATCTAATAAGTAGGGCATCTATATTTGATGCTCATAATTAATCCTAAAATATACATGGTAGGACAACAATTCGTTAAAAATATAAACAAAATAGAACAAGTGAGTAACGAAAGGAGTCGAAACTCATCTCGAAATGGACGCATGAACTCTACTCTAGAAACAGTAAGGTAAATAATAAATACTGAATACTGTCCATAGAGAGTAGGAAACGAATAAAATAAAATTAACGAGTAAGATAATTCCAGGAATCATTTGATCGAACGGGAGTCGCCCAGAAATTTCTCAAATCCAGTACTGTGAGGTAGTAATTCCAACGTGACAGCAAACCTCAGCTTTAAACAGATTAAAAAAGATACAGAATGAGGGGAACAGGGTGAATAGTAGAGTCAATTTTGATGGGTCAATGAAGAGCAGCTAAGGAGAATAGAAGCTAATGTAACGGATCACTACGCTCTTATTCTTATTTCCTGTTCAATCTCGGGTCCTGCCTACGTCTCTTCTGGGATCTCGGCCCCGTGGTATCCGTGTACAACTGCTTGAGAGGAATGCTCCCAGTGTGGCATATCGAGTGCGGTACCGAGGTAGAGGAAGACGAAGTTGATTTCTTGGGAGCGGCGGAAGCATCGTCGGGCTTCCGATTGAGCGCCCGCTCAAGTGTGGCCTCGAACCGTGCCAGTGGCCAGCGGTCGGCCACGGATGGAGGCGGGAGCGGGATGCTGAAACGGTAATCGTGAAGAAGTGTATGTACGTGGGCCGATTTTGCTGTCATGTAGCGCCACTGTGAATTGAGCTATTTAGTGGGACCTGGAGGAAGCTAACTCTTTTTGGAAGGGAAAATGTTGGGTGAGAGTCTCATACTCACGATTAGGGTTGTCTAAATGAAGAGAATGAGGACGAATGAAGAGGCATTTTCCATCTCCTCATTCTCCCTCTTCATTGAAGACGGCGCGGTCGTGCGAGCTCTTCAATGAAGAGGCGAATGAAATGGATTATCACCCTGTTTCCTGGTATTCATGCAGGTTAATTAGCTATTTTTATCAGCAAAATAATGTTAGGATGTCCCTAGTTGAATATGGAAAAAGATCAGTTCAAAAATCCAGGTTTTAGGCCGTTTTTCTTATGGTAGAATAGTTAGCCCATTCGCCCCCTCTTCATTGAAGAGCTCACCGCGTCGCCCCCTTCTTCATTGAAGAATGACACCGATGAGCGCGCGCGGGGAGAAGGGAAATGAACTCTTCATTTCACTTCTTCATTCGCCATCCCTACTCACGATGCCCAAATCGAAAGAGGTGAGTGTGTAGCATTCCGCGCAGGGCTAATTTATTACCTCGTGACGTCGATCTCATCATCGTCGTCTACTGTATACACGACTTGTTCGACCGTACCGGGAGGGTCGATGGCAGACTCGGGGACACTGAATGAGTAGTAAAAAGTTGCCGTGCTCGAAAACTTAAAAGATTTTTGCTCATGCGATAATGTGAATAGTTCAAAAGAGAGTTCGTGAAGGAATAGTGGTGTTGCAAACAGGATCACATTCCATGCGAACTCACCCCTCTGATTGATCACAATTCATCTTTGCGTGCCTGATAGAAACAGAATAAAAATGATATTTTCTTCTTTCCCGAAAGCGCCAATGGATTTATAGTTTCCTTCACTCACCTCATCAATGCTTCTTTAATCTCCTCTGAATCCATATTCACGATGTCATGTAAGACGAGACGGCTGAGCGATTAATTACAAGCTATTTACTATTAAAACGATCCATAAATTTGTCCAAATCAAAATAGAACACTGGCTCAATTGAACATCACACAATAATCACTCACTTATCGTAAATTCCTCGATTTATATCTTCATCCTCCAATTGCCAATGTTGTTCATCTTCATCATCACATTTTTGGTCCTGAGATGATTACATGATATATCAGATATATCATGTTGATTACAAATCATAGCCACTCATGGTTGCTGTCATCTTGCTCTATTTATAAAATGTAGTCTAACCTCAGCTAAGGATGGTCTCAGGAACGAAATGGTTGTGCAGGGACTGACGTCTTTCTTCTCCCCGTTTTCGTCGGACGAAAAAGGAATAGTGTAGGAGGTCTCCACAACTTCTTCCATTACATCTTCCTCCGACCATTCGACAAGCGAAGGATCTTCATCGGAGACTCCGGCAGGTGGAGCCTCGCCTTCTTCCTCCTCTCCTTCAGCTGGAGAATCCTGTCGATTGGGGGCTCCGAGCGATAGCTCCTCGATGTACTCATCCATCGCCTTCGCTGGCAGAATGTCTTTGGGAATGGGCACTCCAAGGGAGGGGAACATTGCATAGACAGAGAAATCCGAGGGAGCCTCCGCTTCTTCTTCCATAGCATCTTGTTGGACAAAGAAAGGAGCGAGAAGGAGCGCGGCCCTGATATCTGCATCCTTCCTTTCATCGGTCTCATCACCCAAGGCATCAGCTGGAGAAGCGCCTTCGTTTCCTCTCCTTTTCTTTCTCTCCTCTTCAGGTTTAGGAGGTCCATCGTAAGTGATCATGCAGTCCTCGTCCACAGCCTCCTTCTTCACGAGCGATGGGTCGAAGTTGTTACTAAAATGATTTTTTTGCAACTTGCGCTTTTGAGATTTATTACATCCTATCCCTTTGACGTACCCTCAATTTGTATGCTCTAGTCTCTTGGACATCAATATACTCTCTACAGCACAAATCTCGAATTGCTTTGCTCTTTTGATCGCTGATCGCTCCAACTATCAAACAATCTTAATTTTCAAGAATCTTAATTCATTTCGTTTCATTGTTTCTTTTTGTATGACCCCCATTGTAACTACGTTCGACCTGGATAAATGATGATGATGATGATGATGATGATGATGATGATCAAATCTTAAGTTCACCCTGCACGTCTCACCTCTGCGTGTTCTTCTCATCATCATCCTCTTCGTAGTCGGCATCTTGGCCGACAGCGACGATTGCATTCTCCCTCTGCTCCCTGTCCCTCGCCGCTTTCTCTCTTCTCTCCTCTTCCAGCGTTTTCTGTAATCACATGTATGGACGCAAGTGCACCGGAAATGATAATCCGTATACTTATAAATGCAGCTTTGAGAGATATCAATGCTACTGTAAACTCACTTCGATGCGCGCTCTGATTTTCTCAAGGCAGTTCTTCGATACGGTTCCCAGGAGCTCGTCCTTGTAGAGCCTTAGCGTTTCGAATAGGTTAGGGTATCGAGAGAAAGAGTAACTCACTCTGGAAGGATGAGCAACCTGTATTCCATTTCTCTGAGATCGGCTAGACTTGCTTCCTCTCCCTCGTCATCCATCTTCTTCATGATGTCCACACACAATTTTTCGTTGCTGAAACGAGAAGTTTATTGCACAACGCAGGGCAAAGATGATAGAAATGAGGGGAGATGGAGAACAAACCCCCGGATATGTTTCAACCATGGTTCAAGAATGATCCATAATAGTAGTGGTGATGAACGGAGGTAATTCTCGAAACATCAAACCTTTTCTTCTGCTCGGCATCATAGAGAGCGTTGATGATCTTCACCTGCGACTCGGGAAGGGTTCTGAATGCTACGTCACTACATCTCCAACTCTCATGTCCTTACTTGATCGCAACAGGTTGAGGAGCTTCCAAGCGCATTCGATTTTCGTCCATCTCTGCAACTCTCGATATCTCTGCAAAAACACTAACCTTCTTGATAGCCTTTATTAATTACTTATCCTGACCATGACTCTCAATGCGTGGAGGATTCCAGTCAAGGCAGAATACCGGTGGACTAGCTGCTCGGTTGGGGCGGAACTGTTGAATGGGAGGAATGGTGGATATTCTGGAAAGAATATTGTAGGATCATTCTCGAATCACAGCGTGCCATTGAGGATCGCCTCATTTGTTCGCCGCGGCGATCGTATTCTAATGAGGGGAGAGGGGTGGGCGAATCATTTCGACCCATTCGAGCGAGTTTTGCGGCGCGAAATCAAGAGAATTTTCGGTGCAAAATGCTTTATCAACGATCGGCCAGATCGAATGTTGGCATTCAATCGGCAACAGATTATAGGCCACTAAATCTGCCACTGATCCATATAATTTTTGTACATTAACTATCGCTCTAAGCAAATTTGAGCTTGAATTACTAAATTTTAGTGATTACGCGAGTTCCATATCTCGAAACCCACCGAAGGAAACCCCATACCCTGCATTGTTTTTGGAATCCTGACGATATTTCTGAAACTTTGATGGAGCTCGATTTTTGATAATTATTCTTACATTTTAGAAAAACACGAAAAACTGCAAAAATAAGTACATTTATCCGATTTTTTCGAGCATGTGATCTTTTATCAAAAATCGAGCTCCATCAAAGTTTTAGAAATCTCGTCAGGATTCCAAAAATAATGCAGGGTATGGGGTCCTTCGGTGGGTTTCGAGATATGGAAATCTCCTAATCATTGAAAATGAAATATGAGTTTCAGAAAAACCAGTTATGTTTCAATGCAATTTTAAAATTAAAAAATGTCCTGAAACACGAATTCTCATTTCTTTTTTATGTTTCACGGGACAGTCAATATCGTTTCTCCCGTCTACCCCTAACTCATCCTTGAGATTTGAGACACCGCTCTGTGGAGACAGAAATGAGACGACGAAAATGAGTGGGAATAGGATTAATGAGAGAGAGCGAAAAGTGGGCTCTGCCATGTAAATGAACTTTTTCATCCTCGATGGCACGCTGTGCGAATGGTCCAGAATAGTCACTAATCTGCAGCGTACCTGATCGAGGGCTCTTGCATCCACGCTGAAGATTTGTGGCCTCGCGGCCATGTGAGGTTACATCTACCGGTTGAGTAACTGTAATTCGAAATTTTGTTACAATTGTCTACAGAAGCGGGGCAAGAAAAGGAGAGACATGCCTTGTCGATGGCATATCCGTCGACGAAGCATAGTTAGAGGTCCCAAGAGGAAGTGCCGGATCCAGAGGCTTGTTCGGGGCGAATTGATTAATCATTGAACTGCAATGAGAAAAACATTGTTTTGATATGTTATTTATAACATTAGAAGATCATTATTCCCCAGTTAGCGAAGTGTGATATGAGAGAGTCAGAGTGTTGTTCAACATTAGATACCTTGTTGGAGGAGCCAACATCAGAAGTGATGAGGCGGAGTTATCAGAATGATCGGTCCGGTTCGTTGACGTAACAATGCTGATTGGTGCCATCGGATTGGTTGGCGAGCTGAAACAATTGTCGCACAAAACCATGAAACACGATTGAATCAACGTTCAGTAAACAACATAAATATGATAGCTCACTTAAAAGACGGAGTGCCTTGAGCACTCGATAGAGTGGAACTTGAGTTCGTCACGGAGTTGTCATCATCATTTCTGAACAGAATTAAATTTCGCCTTTCAGTCAATAATTCTGGCATCAAACCTCTTTTGCAGAGCTTCTTCTTGTGCTTTCTGGGCAATGTCTATCATCAGTTCCTTCAACAACTGCACTTGGTCCGGATGGAAATGCCCTTGTTCGAGCATCTTTCGAAGAGTGTCCGCACTGTAGCACTAATGTTTGAGTCGAAAAAAAAGAAATACAAGTACCTGCCATCCGGAAGAATTGATTCCTCTACTGGATTCAAGGCGACGGATGATAAGCTGAATTAATTGTGATAATGAAGGTCATAATAGTCCTCGTGCGCTCTCTGACCAGAGTGCACAAACAAGATGGACAGCTGTTCAAGAACTCACTCGAACTGTCTAGGCTGTGGTGTGTCGGATCTTCTTCGCTTCACCTCCCCCGTTCCTCCTCCATCTTCTCTCCTTGCCTCGTGACTGACCCTCCTCTTGACGATGTTGTACGTCTTTCCATCCGCTAGTATCATGAGGGAAATGGGCCGGACGTACCTGAAAATTTCTTTTGTACTTTCAAAGATCGAATTACTTGGTCACGAAATGCTTCTTTTCCTTCCACGTGCTCTCTCATCTGATCGAAAATGTGTCTCAGATGCTCCACTCACTCTTTATCCCGCTCGATTGCATCTCCCTCCTCTGGCGGCGATTGACAGTTTCGTCTTGAGCGAGTTGAAGTTATTAGTGAGATGGATCTCTCGATGGCTCGTGGAATTGCAGTGTTTCTGAATTGCTTCTTATTATGCAACCACTCTTACCATCAGTGCAATAATGATTCTAAAAACTGTTTGTGAATTTCCTCACCTCTCCATCTCCCTCGGAGGCGTTCTCTCCGGCGTAAGGGCGCTCCTTCTCGGTCTGCTGAACGGTCCGACTGCCTTCCGTGGAGATTCATCAAACGTGGAGGACAAGGAGGACTCGGAGGAAGCACTACTGAAAACGAAGTTCGAATCATGTTTCCTGGCTTTGTCCCCTAATCAGGTAGGGGATGTGAGAGGAGGATGATACTCACCTTTCGGGCGGGGGCGCCAGAACCTTCTGAATGTCATCATCATTGACGATCGCTGCCACATGTTCGATCGGGATTCTGCAATAAGTCAGTTGATTCTCTAAATGAGACTAACCGTTGTATCATAGAATGACGTAGTGAGCAAGAAACAAACTAACAAGAAGCCATCATTATCATTTTATCCAGGTCGAATGAAAACAATAGGGGTCATACAGCCACTCTACTCGCTTTACCACACGTTGCACGCTTGACATCTCGTCGTCGTAGGTAATCTACATCTAGGCTAGCAAAAGGAGAAACTCGCCTCTCCTCCTCAGCAGGTGATGTCATCACTGGAGGCGATGCGGATGGAGCAATCGAATGATCAGGAGGCTTCTTCGAATGCTAAGAACAATCATGCATCTTCTTGCAGATGGCAATTACAACAAACCTCTCTGTGAAGTGGATCTTCAAGGTAGTACAGGTCCAGCACATACGGCATCTCTGCAGGATCCTATAATGTTATTTTTATACATTTTTTCCGATGCAATAAAAATCACCTGATGTTTGCCCCAGTGCGCCAGATGGTCTGCTCTCCTTCCGACACCATTTGCCTCCCTCTTCTTCCACTTGTTGAAGTCATAGTCACTGTAATGTGCGATTTAAATCTCACACTAAGTAATGTCCAGTACTTCCAGCGTCTGCACGTCGTGTATACTAGACGTCCGCAAATTATCCAACGAATAGATGGTTGTTTTTCTTTGAAAATTTGCCAACACACCATGACATCTCTTCACACAGCATTCTGCCCCGACAGAAAAGGGGGAGACCTTTGCATATCTACTCGCTCACTTTGCATGAACCGAACTGCAAGGCCAAGGCGGGAGGAGCGACCGCTCTCCCCGCCCTGTTGTTTGAATCGAGCGGGAAATTGCAGTTCTTTCGTGTCAGGATTTTGGCGCGAAATTTGCATCCACTGTTCACCCTTATCTGGAGAGAACAATGGGGGTCAGAATGCTGTGTTCATAAACTATCGTGCGCAGATAAGGACGCGATACTCACTTTAGACCAGCCGCAATGACCTGAATGCAGATCTTGGCTTTCTTCACAATCGACGATGGCCAGTGCTCATCGAAGTGCCAGGCTAGTAGGGCCAACTGCCGATCAAAGTATTCTTCCTGAAAACCTCTAGTTTTCTGCAATCATCTTCGTATTCATTGCAAAAATTCGAAGGGTGAATTCGGTTTCTATAAGTTTAGATTTTAAAGTTTTTCAGGACAGTTTAAAGCCTCACATTGACAGCGATTGCAGCTGGGTCCGTGACTAAACGGCTGATCTGGGACCTTTCCTGTAAATATATTTGTAAAGATGATTATTTGTCATGGTGGACCGTGTGATCTGCCGTTGCTCTGACCAGAAAATGAAACAGCGGATTTTTCATCCAATGAATCTCATCACACATAGGAGGTCAAGGATGTCCACACAAAAAATGTCATTACCCAAGCTGCTCTCTTGAAGTGTTTCTCGAAGAACCAGAGTTTGGCTCGAAGTAGGCGCTGAAATAGTTCGTATGTAGATACCAATCAGCCGTTCAGTATAGGCTTATCAGAATGAAGAATTCGCTTCTGAGAGAGTATGAGGAATGAGAAGACCGATGCTTCATCCTGACGCCCTAATTGCATTTAACAGGTATACATTTTCCCATAATTTCTTTGATTAACCACCCCCAAAGCCCACTATACAACGGTACTCGGACGTAAGCTATCGGTAATTGTAAATGATTGTAATAGTAATTGTGTAACTAACCATCCGGACGAGCTTCGGGTTCAGGGGTCCATAGAACGGTCCGACTCCGGGCACGGGCGCCGGCGAATAAAACACCTCGAGTACGTTCAGCTCATCCGCCTCCATTGGCACCATTCGAGCGTCGGTCTGCGTGTAGTTCTGTGGAAGAAAGAACGGTTGAACCCGATTAACAGTTTCGCTATCAAGATGCCTGACCCTCTCTGACTGTTAGAATTCAGCAATAGCGTGCAAGACTGAGAAAAAAAAGAGGATTGAAAATCCCGACTTCCCTTCTGCCAGAATTCTATCAAATTTTTAATACTAATTTTATAAATGATGTCAAAAAAAAGAAGCCTCACCTCCTCCCACAGTGCCTCGAGCAGCTCATCATAATGTCGCTTCAGTTCCTCGTGAAAGTGCACGCAACTTATGTCGAGAATGTCATTATCAGCCTTTGCCATCCACTCCTGGACTCTGTTCTGGTTGTGGTCCCGGTCATCCATTCGCCCACCAACGTCTTCATCCGCTCGATCGGCCATTTCTGAATCGAGTCTAGATGAGATAATTGTCAGATGCACATTCAATTAATAATACGATAATTCAGTGACTAATATGATGGTGCACCGATGATACCAAGAGGACTTGTTCCCACATCGTTTTTGCTCGCTCCTGTTCTTTTACGCAGAAAAATCATAGGGAATGGGCCCAAGTCGGCTTTATGTTTATCTGACTCTACAATTTCGAATCTAAATGGAAGGAGAACATACTGTCATAAGAGAAGGAGATAGCGCTTAGTATTATGAGATATGTAGAGGGAGAGAAAAAAGGACCAGAGGGCGTTCGACGAGAATAGTCATCTCGAATTGGATTGCGGTAGTTCTCTTATTAGCAGTGAAACATGTAGAGGCACAAAGGTAATTCGAGAGTATCATGGGAGGCGCAAAAAGGAGGCTACTCAACACTTTTTCCTAGAAGCAGCAGGCTTTCTCCCAATTAGAATTCGCCAAACAGGCACGTTTCAGATTCTGTTCCTTAAAAACGGACGAAGCATAGCGAAAGCTCATATTTCTTGAGAAGATTAGTCGAAGAGAAAACATATCTGATAAAGCACCATTTTTCTCAGAAAAAAAAAGAAAAGGAGCTAGCGAATTCGAGGAAAAGTGCACTACTACTCATTTCTTGCATAACTTCTCTTGAGAGGCTGGAGTGGAACAAAAAAGGAAAAGGAGAGGAAGTCGTTTCATAGCGCCCGATCTCAACCGAATCTGACAGGCCAGCGGATTGGAGCGACTTGAATTGTTATTCGATATTATTAGCATTGTCCCCGATCATGCGTACCTCTTTCTGACATACCGTACCCAGGAACCCGATGACTAACTTGACTCACGTATATGCATAAACGACTTCATAAACGACATGACACACATAAGTGTTAATAAAAGGAGATGGTCCCTATCGCAAAATGAGAAGAGCAAGACCAACAAAAGGGAAGGGGTAGTGAGCAAAGCTGTTTTAATTTACACGCAATCCCTGATAGTGCAAACACAGGGATTCTATCCGGCATGTCGAAAGAAGAAAGTCCATCCTTTGTTCGCTTAGGCAGATGCAAGGCCTGACTCATCATTCTCTCCATATCCCCTTGGCTCTCGTTCTGCCTAATCGGCAAGAGACCATGTGGGGAAAGGAGAAACAAATCATTGGACGAGCCAATCGTTTGTTGGCAAACCGGCAGGGAGAAGGCAATCGAGCAGAATACAGCCGTGCTGCATTTCTACGTCAAAGGAAAGATCTAACGAACGAATTAAGGCTCGGACGCTCCTTTGTAGGGTTGACTTGTCGAGAAATGACTCTTTTCATTCTACGCGCTCTCTCACTTCTCGGATCAGCGAGAGAGTATGCGAAATGAAGAGACCATTCTCGATAATTTCTCGATAAGCCAACCCTACTCCTTTGTTCGATTCCATCCTAGAGCCTGCCCCCCCCCCTTCTCTCACGTCGCATGACTGGTGAGAGGCCATGCCGAATTACCGACCATCAATCTCCCATGAGTCCACATGTTATTGCCGTGAGAGCAAGGAATCGCCTGACTCTCTCAATTTCACACGCTTTCTCTTTTCTCTGATCGAAGAGAGGATTGCGGAAAGAGAGGCTCAGACGACAGTTCGTGGGAGCCGTGCCTCTCTGTTCCCTGTTCTTCTCACGCCCGGTAATCTACTGGCAGGCGGGCAGGAGTGTCTCTTCATTTCACGCACTCTTTTGTACCACTGACTCGAGAAAGCGAGTAAACTAGCGGTGCTCACATTGCGAAATGGATGCGCAGGAAATTATGAGAGTTAACGAAAATAAATGAGCGTCAAGAAACGGAGATATATGAATCCCGTTGTTCAAGACTCCATAGTATGCTGAGGATGTGCCCTGATACCCGAAAATTCCCATCCGGAGGTTGATTACGCACAAATTCCCCCGGTCGAACCCCGTGACCCCTTACGGCCGGCCTAGATGCCGAAATGGGATGAAGAAGGAGATGGAACGGGTGGATGGAAATGGGGTTACGGCGAGAAGGAAAAAGGACTGGAATAAGAAGGGTAATAGGGATAAGAAAAGCCGTATTATACGCCATTAGATGATGAGATTTCCCTCAGACAGCGAGGATTCGAGGAAATGGGGGAGGAAGGGCGCAGGGACTCTCATCATTTCACATGATATCTCACGTTGTCTGGCCTACGAAAGAGCATGAGAAGTTGAGAGAGTCTGTCTCAAAAACAAGAAGGATGTAGAGAAGATGAAAGAAAGTTGACTACTGATAGTGGGCATAGCTACGAATGAAGAGATCTCTTCCGCATCTCAAGTGAGATTTCAACTACAAATCGCGTAATGAGATGTCGCTTGCAGCTTTTTGAGGATCATGGATTAGGTATCAAAAGACCAGCATTTTATCGACAAGAATAATTTGGAGGAAGTGATCCAATGCGACCACGAGAAGAGACTGAATAACAAATGATAATATCCAACTACCTTCCGGGAATGAAGATCAAAGATCAAGTACAGAAGCGAAGAAAGCGATCCATCAAGTCCAAGTGAGAAGAAGAGTAGTGAACACGGGAGATGGGGAAGAGGGGTGGGGGAGGTGAGAAGATGATCAAGGAGATGAGGAGGAGGAAGGAACCATAAAATAAAAGAGCCATCTGCGGGAGCACAACACTGTCAATGGTCACTCGATCCCTATTCTACCTTGTCGGACAGACGAAACCTCAGAGCAAAGGGCGGAGGGTAGCCATCCCATATGGAGCGAGTGGAACGAGCGAAAACGAAAGGTAAGAAGCAATGACCCCGTCAACTCGTTTCGGAAACAATAACAAGCCATCGACTGTCGGAGGGAAATTATAAACACCCCTGCTGTGTAGTTAGATGCGCTTCGGATAGAGGATACCAGGTGGTCTAAGTGGGTCTTTGTCCTTCGGAACCAAAAACAATCCAACTTCTGAAAAGCATCCGATCTCACTGACGATGTTGCGTAGTCGCTGTAAACCTCAATACATGTCAGGGCATAAATACCCCCTTAGTGCTGGAACTCGGGCGAGACTGATGATTTAGTGGAAAATCGTATAAAACACCAAAAAGGAAGCTGACTTCGTACTTGCAGGATTTCGGTTGCTGAATCCAGGCCAAATGTTCAGAGATTAAAGAATGGAACGCGCGATTAAAATGAGATGGTTGACTCACAGATGGGATTATCTCTAGGGCATCACTCGCAACAGGTTGCTAAATCGGCTAATGACAGTCTCCTCTAATCCTGGCAGATAGGGTTATTTGTTCATTTGATTCACATTTGATCTGATTTCAGTGCTTTTCGAGATCTAGGATCAGACATAGGGCTGTCAGGATGAAGAATCCGTTTCTTCATTTGATTGGCCAGAATGATGAGAAAACAGACTGATCCTTCATCGTGACATCCCTAATCAGAGTCCGACTCGCGTGAAAGGTCACCGAAAGGAGGGAAACGTGTGCCCTAAGTTCAGATCTAGCAACAGGTATGGATAGCGCTCGAAACATAAACAATCGTAGAGGCGCCTCTGTCAGAGAAGTCTGACAAAAGGATGCTCTAAACTATACGAGAGATGGGAGAAATTGTGACGTGGAAAGATGAGTAAGGCTCTCATCTTCCTATGTTTTTGTTCAATAGAACATGAGAATAGATTCTCTACACAATGTCGGCAAGCTGCTGATGATAATCTACCGGTGAAGGGTATCATGGAGATACATGGAGATGTTGTGCACACTGCACAAGGCCTCAGATAGAACAAATGGGGTCGATATATTTTTAGGGGAATCAGAATTCGGGCTCGCTTATCGCTCTACTCCACGACTAGCAGCTGAGGCTGAGAGGACTGCAGAATGGAACGATAGTCTGTGATGATTTATCTTTGCTTGAATGAAAACCGTTATTCCTGATATTTTAGACTCATCTGTATCGTGAACCGGTGAAACTCACCTCACTGTTCGATGGAATAACACGCTATTGTTGTTGTTGGAATTGAAGAACAGCAAGGTATTTCTGAAAAATGATAGAAAATATACCATTGTGATATCGCTATCCAGCAACACTCGGGTCTATTGACCATAAAATTCGCCTTGCGGTGGCCCATGAATAGAAATCAATATGCGCGCACTTTTCATGTGAAAGCGAATAACTGCAGAGGTGTCGCTAGATCAATTGAATCATCGCTTTCCTCTAAAGGGGGAATCAAATCACGGTCTTAAAAGGCAGCAAACACCAAATGTAAAGTGAAAGAGAGACAAAATGAGATGTGGTAGAAAACAACAAAGATTAGCTCGAATCTCAAACTGAAAGCTATTCACTCCCCCCCCCCATCTCACGAATCTCAGAAGAGGGCTCGAACATGAAATGGATGGGGATAGGGATGGGCCCGGAAATGAGATGTGGTGGTGCTACGCGCAAAAAGCGGCTGGCAGAAGAGGGGTGAGGATAATACTATTGACTCTACCCCTTTCAGACTATGAAGTTGGAGTTCCTATTCATCTCAATCTCCGAAATATTCCATCCCCTCATAAATCATACGAAGGTTATTGAAATCAACGCTGGTAGAAAGATGAAGTCGTGAGGGTGGAGGGAAATGAGATGATTACGAAAACTAGGACGGATATTAGTTTCCGTTGGGGGCAAATATCAAGTGAATAAATTGGAGGAGGAGATTAAAGGAAACTGTGAAGGAGTGAATCAGAAGACCAATCTCGCAATAGGTGTTCGCTCATATTTTTCATCATCTATGCACTGAGGGGCGAGGAGATAACGAATAGGCCGGATAGAAGAAAGGAGAAGGGAGGCGGGGCAATGTCAGGATGCGCAACGGGAGGTGGTAATGAGAAGAAGAGGGTCTGGCATCAAAAAAGGGGGCGGAGTCCGGGAGGGGTAGGGCATTAGAGGGTGAGGGGCGGGCGACGATACGTCAGCAGAGCAGTTGGGAATGATTTTTAAAAGGGATTGCATGGAGTAAATGCGGTCCAGTTTTGAATGTCATTTCAAAGAAAAGAGTGGGATTTCGTAATGAGTTGGTGTAGGCGAGCAAACGGTAGCTCTAAAGAATAACCGAGACAACTGTCAGCACACACACAGTCTTTCCGTTGAGTATGAGTGATTATCGGTGATCAGAATGCAATACCTTCGGAAAATAAGACTGTGGTCAAACCGCAGAGAAGTCAGAAATTGTTCGTTTACAATACTCCAAAGGAAATTACTTGTATGAAGGAAGTTGGAGTTCAAGTGTACGGTAGGTTAGAAATAGTGACTAATGTGTGTTTGTTCTATTCAACTCCGAGCTCTCTGATTATGATGCGTGATATTCGCACCTATTCATCTCTGTTTCATATCTAAATGTCAGGGAATTATCCCGCTTGAATAGCGTCATGAAAAACGATGCACCGTTGAAACTCAAGGGATTCATAGAACAGACAGGGATGACGGTATCTACTTTTCAATCGACTACTTCTTAGTTTTCCACTGACAGAATGAGACGGAATGCCACTATTGGCAATGAGTCATTAATTCTTTTCCACAAGTTTTGAGCTGTTGTTCACGGATCAGTGAATATTCTTTGTCCCTGTACGTATTTTGTATGTTCTGAACAACGGCTAGACATCTGTTGTTGATAATGAATATATTCTTCTACACTGTTTCACAGTCACTTCATTCACAACGGTAGTCTTCAGAAGAGATACTCGCTTTGCTCAACGAATGCTCTCAATGCTGACCAGATAAAACGCGTAAATTGATGGCAAATATGAACCGATTTTGTCAACAAGTCTCCAAGGAGGAGTTGCGAATTATACGAGAATTATAAGTACACCATCCTCTCCTCATTTTCCACTCCTCATCCTCTCATCTACCCCTATCTTCCTCCTCTTTTCTCCCAGCAGATGGAAAGTGCAAGGAAGAAATCTATGGAAGAAAAGAGATGGGAGACTGAAGAAGGGAAAGGAAGAACGCAGGACTTTCGCGCTGCTCTTCTTTCGTTTTATTGTTGTACGCGGGATTAGGGGTCAACAAAAGGATGAAAAATTAGCACAATAAAATAATATTCATCTTCTTGCAAACTATGGCGTCGAAGAGCTGGTTTTGCATCAAGGAGGAATAAAATAAAAAAAATATAAAAAGTTGGATAAAAAATGAAGAATTTTCTGATTTTTTTTCTGAAAGATCCCATGATTCATTTTTTTCAGGTGATTTTTCGATTTCTCCACTTGAGCTATTATTTATTGTGGAAATTGGTCTACGTTTTCCTTTCTCCTTGCTACCTCATCTGAATTCGTAAAGCAAATGGGCAAAATAATGCAACTATCATATGAATCCTGCAGAAAATATGGATGTTATTGATGAGATCTTCAGTCATATATTTAGATGTTTACGCCTCATTTTCAAGTAATCATGAGTTGCGATATCAAGAAGTACTTGAGATTGTTTGCCTCCCTACGTCGTATCACTAATGATCTGCTACTCTCCATTTTGCACACGCTCGGTCAGAGAGGAGGTGAGAGTGCACATGAAACGAAGAGAGTCATCTCTTGATAAGCCATCACTGGTCATCAGCCACTCTCCACCTCGCAAGCTCTCTATTATGACTGGCAAGATGAGGATTTCGTCTCTTTGTTTCGCTTGTTCTCTCTACGGCATGACACATAGGAAGCGTCTCTCGTAGCATCGGTGGTTCAGTGGTAGAATGCTCGCCTGCCACGCGGGCGGCCCGGGTTCGATTCCCGGCCGATGCAATCCTTTTGCAATTCTCATTTCTTCCCGGTCTTTAATCTCTAGCCTACTAATTCAACTCACATACTATTCAAAATACACATATTGTCATATTTTGCTTTTCCAAACATGTTCTATCCCTCGAATATCCCTCGATCCCTCGACCTCGAATGTTCATTTTTCATGTCAATAACATCTTCAAATAATAAATATTCACAGAATTTATCCACAGAATCCAATACAATATTACCGAGTAAGCGTATGTTAGCAGTTAGGAGATTGGTAAACGTGCAGATGAACTGGGAGATCAAAGTTCAAAGATAAGCTGGGACGAGAGATCCACATTCAAAGAACAACTAATGCGAAAGATCAACGATTAGCGCTCGAACGTCTCACATCAGAAAACAATTCAAAGTTAGCTATACGATTACACCTTACAATGAACAGCTACATAGTCATGAATAACACTGAAGGGGAACGAATGCAAGAAACGAAAATACAACGCGGAACTACCGTAATCTCAGGAGGTGGTAGCAAGAAAACGTAATACAATTTACAGATTGGGCAACTTCTGAGGGGTACGGTTGCTCGGGTCTACCGTAACCTCACGACTTGTACGTTCTGATAACATCTTTGATCGGTTCGCGACAAAGGGGGCAGATGCCAGTCTGGACCTGCAATCGATTGGATAATACAGTAACCAATAACCAACGCATCTGTAACAAGGACGGCATTCAGTAGTTTAATCCTACCCACATGGCAACTGTGAAAATTGTTTCATAAAGCAGATATCAGCTTGTGATCACTAATCACCGTTTCCTGTGGAGCTTGAACTAACCCTGTTGCACGAGATCACCTACTCCACAAACTGCCTTTAATCCTCCAATTTCCAATATTACCCACGATACAAAACTTCCACACTGCAATAACCAGCTACCGTATCATTATCATACCGTATCCCGCCATCCTACTGCAACATCATGCTCAGGCTACCGTACTCCCCCCTACCGTACCTTAATCTTGAGTGCGCACTCGTAGCACATGCACATGTGGCCGCACGTGTAGATCACCGCGTTCACGCCCGCCTGAAATAATTGATAAATCGATAATCAATTAATCAATAATAAATTGATAAATCAATAGCTATCGATCCACAAAGATAATTATTTTTGAAAGCATTTGACTGTCCTCTATTTGCAAATAAATAAAATCTCTAGTATCTCAATTGCACCTGATGCTCAAATCCCTCATGACCTGATACTTTAGAATCACAATAAACGAGAGATCGATCGACCTAAGCTACTGTAACCCCCCCCCCTCCCACCTCCAATCTATAAACCCACTCACCTCCATGCAGATGGAGCAGTCGCCCGCGTAGTCGTCCTTGCGCGGCCGCGCCGCGATCGACGACGGCGACGGCTTCTGCTTCTGCAAGGGACATCAATGAGATCAATGTTGAATTACCTCCGTCATATTGGGCTCAATCATGAATTGAAGATTGCCGCAGCAGGTAAGTATTTACTTTTTATAGAGCAACAACCCCGACGCTCATCGTCTATTCACATGGGAATGGTCTGAACTCACATTCTCCGATCCTAACCAAATTTTCAGGGCAGACTAATTCAGGGATGCTTATTTCAAATCTGTTTTCAAAAACTGCTTCAAAAAATTCTGAAACCCGGTTACGATTGGTCAAAGTTTTACACACAAAATCTGCTGCGCCATTCGCATGAGCTATCACCCACATCTTGAGAGAATAGAACATGAGCAGTGGTGGTGTAGTGGGGTAAGGCGCTTGGTAGGGGCGACTGTGGTTCGACTCCCTGCTGGTGCTACTTTTTTGCTCATTTTTTGCAATGTCCGGACAAAGTTTTTTTTTGAATCGGAAATGTCATCATATGCTTTTCAGCTAATTGAAATTGACAAGAACTCAAGAAAACCAAATTTTGAAAAAATTGGAAAAAAATTAACATGGGCAAGTAGATAGTCAAAGCATGAAAAAATCTGTAATAAAAAACAGTCAAATTCGCGAAGAGAACGTTGATTATCACTCATCAATGCCTATTATGACATTTACTATTGAAAAAACACTGTCCGGACTTTGCAAAAAAAAGTAGCACCAGCAGGGAGTCGAACCACAGTCACCCCTACCAAGCGCCTTACCCCACTACACCACCGCTGCTCATGTTCTCTTCTCTCAAGATGTGGGTGATAGCTCATGCGAATGGCGCAGCAGATTTTGTGTGTAAAACTTTAAACAATCGTAACCGGGTTTCAGAATTTTTTGAAGCAGTTTTTGAAAACAGATTTGAAATCAGCATCCCTGAATTAGTCTACCCTGAAAATTTGGTTAGGATCGGAGAATGTGAGTTCAGACCATTCCCATGTCAGTCCAATGCTACGTTTGATCTAGCACTGTAGCACGTGTTTACCTAGTCGTCCAAATTCGCCAATTCTACGATTCAGGAGCAACCGTTTAAAATAAATATAATATACACCAAAGATCAAAGATCACTACACCTACCTTCACGGCGTCCCTCGTCGCTGACGACGTCTTGTTCTGCAATGCAATGGCTTCAATCGCAACTATACATCACCATTAGAACTATTATTTACATTTTGGCTGAAAAAGAGCTGCAGATCACCGAATTCTACTTCTCGAATTCTTGAACTTGAAAAAAGAATACTTCTTGAATTCGATGTTGAGGAAACATTGCTACCCACGATCACTTGGTCATAATTTAAATTGCAGTGCCTCAATTTTGCCAATATCTCTCTAGAGTTGATTCTCTCACCAGTCATAGCATGCATCAAGAAAAGAGGTGTGCAATGGAGAATGCATTATCTCTTGCCTTATTGCTAGCCCTGTATTCGGTGAGTAAAAGAATTGTTCGTAGAATAATTTCTTACCTGCACACTCATGGCGGCGAGCGGACTGCGACGACGCTGCGCCGCGTCGTCGCTCCTTCTCGAAGATGACGACGACGGCGCCTGCGATACGGAAATCATCATCCATGTCTCAGTACTTTATGTACTTTCGCACTCGCCGTCTGATCACCCAGTGAACTTATTAGTAGATGAGAAAATAACAATAACGAAAATAAAAAGCATATTTAATAATAGTTATTATTTCAATAGCCGATGGAAGAACATGCAATTATTAAAGCGAATTCCCCACTTTATTTGACCAACCCCTGTTGCCCAAGATCACCAGGCATCCATTTCAGCTCTACATTACTTTTTCCATTTTCTTTGCATTTTTGAATTAATTGTACCCCGAACGTTCCTATTATTGACACATCCCATTCTCCACTACCCTTAACGAATCCCCGCTACACAAGATCACCAAGATAGTACCTATTTCTGTTTTACGGTAACTCCACTGTTTCTACGATTTTTGGTAGTCTACGATTCAGAGATCAAAGATCAATTTCAGCCATACCTGAGCAGCGGGCGAGACGCGCGGGCCGCGCACGCTCGACGTTGACGGCGGCGTCCGATTCTGAAATCATTGACCATTCCCAATACCTTAGATCAAAACTAATGAGGAGAAAGGAGAGTATTTTTATAAGAAAAACCAGGCTGCCGAATCATCGAGCTAGTATCTCAATAGTATCTCAAAGAATGATACACGAGACCACCCGGCAATCAATTTCGTTATTTTTTTCAATTTCCCCAAAGAAAAAGAGAATAGTAACTATAACATCATTAACATTAACTAAAAAAATATTTCTCTGCCAAAGCCGTAGCTGATAAAGACCATTGTCAGGGGTTTATGGATCATCGACCAAAGATCATCTGTCTACCTACCTGAGCCGTGGCTGCAGCTGCTCGCTGGCTGCGCGCAGCCGACGATGACGTCATCTGCAGGCGCTGCAAACGGTCCTTGAATATTTATTTGTAGTTGAAACGCAGTATAAGCATTCATTAACCAAAAGCGCATTCGCATATCCTATAACAACACCCCGAAGCACTAATCAAACGGGTTCTGAAATCTCGATTTTTGTGCACAATGATCAACAATATTAAAATCGCATACACTTGAAACCTCTATTAACTAAAAAATGTCCTCTCCTCATATAATGGCCCTGAAATATCAATGCAATTTTTAATTTTAATAACTTCTCTACTTTCAGTTTTTCGATATTATTTTAAATGGTGTTTGCGATCTTCCCATTAGTCAATGGGTTACTGGCGAACCTATAGCTTCACTATGAAACTCTTCTATCCCACGTATGCCACGGCTACTCCCTCATCTTTTTATACACACTATCAGCGTTGACGGCGGTGTCACACTTTTGAAACCGGCTTCCAAGCGTTACGCCCCCCCCCCTTCACCAGGTATCCATCAGACGGCGTGGCCGTCGTCGTTCCTCCTCGACGCACCGACGTCGACGACGTTGGGAAGGAGACGGCCGTCGGAGGGCTGCGACGGGCAGTGGAAGGCGACGGCGGCTGCAATTTATTCGATAATGTTTGATTTTTAATTAGGAAACGGACCAAATCTCCGACTTCATCGTCAGTAACGTGTTTCACGAATTTATAAATGCATTGATTGCACGCAGTTTCTCCAGTACGTACCACTGCCACTAGTTAACGAATAATGTTGTAATTACTCATTGCTATCACTCAATGCAGTCATCGTGACATCAGCTGGTAGACCTGCAGGACCTTCGTTATGGAAGGATAGTGAAATAACAATAGTGACTATTTGGCCCTCGTGAAAGAAAATTTACTACCTGCCACACTCGTCTTTCATGTTTTCCAGATAGCTGGATTGCCAACATCTTCACTAATACATCTGCCACCGCTACGAAAACCCATACCTCACTTAGATAATCAGCTAGGATACGCTTTCTAGAATTTCCAACTAATAAAATAATTAATTAATTAATCTAATTATCCAACCTGAATCTCCATCGGAGTGGGCGCGACGCGTCGGGGCGAGAGCGGCGCGACAGCAGACTGCAAGTAAGCTGATTATCGATCGATTCTATCAATTGTCCGATTTTCCAAATCATCATGCTTATTGCACTTCGTCGAAGAACTTTTTCCTTTTTTTACCTTTTACCCACTGTCTCGTATCGGGGGTGGTATCGGGTTGCAACGCTACCTCAATATCTCATACGAAAACTGTGACTGATCGCTGTGCAATTTCGAGCTCTGCCGTAACAGCTGCTCACTCGCCCCATCACCTCGCCTGCCGTGCCCCCTTCTCCTACCGTACCCATCCTTCTACCGTACCCCCTCTCTCCTTCCCTTTCACCGTACCTCCATCCAATCCCTCGCAAGTCGCATAGTCGTCTCGCTGAACTGTCCGATCCTCCGGTAGATGTCGTCCGGTTCGCCCGCTCTCGACGTGGACGACGACGGAGGGACGCGCGCCTTCAATGAGAATGGTAATCATTCCTGACATCCACCCCTTCCTCTCCCTCTCCCTCTCCCTCCGCTTCCTATAACCCGGCGCGTCTAGAACATCCCCTCTAAAGGACGACCACGGAGGCTTTATTATCATGAATATTTTACTCGCCGCATGCCATTGATCGCCTCTGCGTTTCTACATGCGTTGTTGTAATATCCGTGCAGATCAAAAGGAACTGGTTAATCGGGCAGCGAACAAATCAGAGCAAACATTTTCGTAACAACCGGGCCGGTAATCAGACCACTATATATTTATTGGAATCAGTCGTCAGACCACAATATATCCACTAGAAAATCGGGTTTTATGCCATTAGACCTGTAATATTCGTGTCTGATCACTATATATATTTCGGTTTCGGATAGTAATGAAAATGTATGAATCAGAGTGTCCCCCCTTGAAAATATCGAATACTATCGTAAACTCGCATGACGGATCATCGGTTTATATTTTATGAATGAGCCATTACGCAAACGAAACCACAATGCCACTCATCTTATGTGGTAATCGTGGAACATACGTTTCGCTATGCCGAATATTATTTGTTTATGTTCTTTTCAAATTCTAAGTAGTTTTCCACTAGCTTTTTGATGTATGCCGCAGAGCTATTACCCAAATGAGAGTCGCGGAACAATTAATCACGCATTGATGCTCAAAATCGCCGAGTAAAAAAATCCGAAACAATTTAGAATTTGGAAAGTCTAGAAAGGGTGGAATATTGACAGCACACGAACGAAGAAAAAAAAGAAATTGAGGCGAAGTCTTCCCAGTCTTCCCAGTCGGAGTTACAATTGTAAATTTTCGTCGATCAGCCTCCCGAAACCATTGCGAGAAAGACTGATCAATGCTATTGACATTGCGCTGATGCACGAAATCACAATGCGTTTTTCGCACACTTTCTTTCCCATTCCACCCATTCACTGCCCCCTATCACCATACCTGTCTCTCCCCTGCTCCTCTCATCGCCGTCGTCGTCGTGGGCGAGGGCGGCGTCGGGGGCACGAGGGAGGTCGTGCGGACGGGCGGACGGACGTCGTCACTGCTGCGACCGTCGCGATCGACGACGTCGTTGTGGGAGATGCCCCTGTCGATTCTGAATGCGCAATCAGAATCGTCATCAGAACCATGCATAGTACCAACTATATTTTGAGCCCAGATACAGTGGTGTTTCAGCGATATTTCAATAGCTATCAGCATTTAAAAAAAAGTAATAAACCATGGGCAAGAGTTGTAGGGCAGCAGTTTCAATATGAAAACGTATTGGACAGCCCTCACATCCAAGGAAAAGGTTCAACACATTGAAATTGTGTAGACCACGCACCTACCTTGTGAGATCGTTATGCGAATTTCTGGACAAATTTCGAGGTTCTAAGGTCTAAGTTTTTTTTTCTAAGGTCTAAGGTCTAAGGTCTAAGGTCGGTGCTACCTAACATGCTATGTGAAAAAAATCTATTTTTACTGACAACGAGATTCAATTCAGAAGCCAACATACTTACAATGATTCAACTAAGAATCAATTATCAAAGCAACTACCGTATTAACAATACCACTGAATTAACGTAATCTCACCTCGCAGACGCGCGGTCCTGACGCTGCGGCGGCGACATCACGAGCACACGAGGCCGCGCCACGGGCGTCTCGGGGGCGGGCACGCGTCTGGAATACGGTAGTCAGCAGTTACGGTACAACTTCTACCGGGCAAATTGCCACCCTTCCTATGGCAACAGTGACCATTTTTACCACAGTATTCTGTAAGCGGGAACTGTTTTCTAAGTAATTGAAACGGTTGTACAAACATCGTACCAGCGATTAAAAGGGAGCAAATGGGAACGGTGTTGTATTGATGGTGAAACCTAAGTTTCCCAAGTGTTTAAAAAAAACCGCAGAATGTGAATTAATATCTCAAGCACTATCACATCAATTGAGCATCACCAGTAGACTGCAGCGCTTCAAAACGATCAATTTATAAATCTTGGATACCGTAACTTCTGGTTACCGTAATCCCCTCGACTCACGGAGGCGGCGGCAGTGTCGTATCTCCTCTGCCCCTTCCCGTCGTGGCAGGAGCCGCGCGTCGGTCTGCCAATTATTGATTATTGATTTTTTTCCTTACATCATAATGAAGCACGCCCTGCTATATTAATGATTCAGCACAAATAAAATGGTTGGTCAATGACTGGCACCCACTGACAGTGGGCCACTGTCTCCTCTTGATGATGGCGCTCAGTGCGCCGCTGTCGTCGAGACAGCTCCTCTTGACGATGGCGCTCAGTGCGACGCTGTCGTCGAGACAGCTCCTCTTGATGATGGCGCACCAAACCCTACCGTATCCCCTCACTCACCCTCTCCTCCTCCCATGAGCGAGAAGCCAAAGATGGTGAGACCCCCACGACGGGAGGGAGGCTGGCGGGTGGGAAGGGAGAGTGGAGGCGGCGGAGAGTTCACTGAAGACAACGATTACGATTATTTTCAAGATTTTTATAGAGAATTTTTTTTTGCTGTATCGTTTGCGAAAATTCACAAGGACGGCTGCTGTTTCACCCCGTTCACATAAGTCAGGCTCACACACTTTTCTTAATTCCGAACGTCGTAATCGTAATCGAATAAGCGCATATCGAAAAGTCAACCTTTTTTTTGTGTCAAGGTCACTGAAGGAGCAATTAGCATTACTTCCTTGGAAATGAAAATTCGAGAAATGACAATACAATCCTTTTACGGTTTCACCCGGATCGCATAAGTGAGTCTCACACACTTTTCTTAACCCTGCTCAATTGAGTTTGCGAAACAAAAATAAATAAATAATTGAAATAAATAATTAAAATAATTGAATTACCCCACCTCTGACTCTACTCTCGAACTGGCGCTCGATCGATTCCTCTCGAGGGGAGCGCATCATCGATTCTGGAATACTCGGACTTCGAGAGATACTAGTGGTTCATTAGATGTCCATATTTAACCCACTTCATTCGAGCTTCAACCATCAAATATCCATCAAGGTATGTAAACCGTATCAATAGTTGGTTCTGATCGTCATCGAGCATCTTATCATCAATTTCGTACATCAGTTTGTATTAATCTTCGAAATTCAGGTGGGTATTTCTGTTAACAAAAACGGTACCACGTATGGAATACAGCCAACCGATATTCTCAATCTACCGTACCCCGGACTCATCCTACCAATCGATATTCTCAATCTACCGTACCCCTACCTCATTCAAACAATCGATGATCTCAATCTACCGTATCCCTCAGACTCACCAAACTCCACCGCCGTCGCCGTACCGTACACGTCGACGATCACCCACAGCGGACGGGTCGTGTCGATACCGCGAATGAAGATTCCCTGCGAGGATACGGTATGGATAAGAAGCACGGTAAGCATGGTAATGATTGACTACAATATTGATTTGTTGACACGATGGGCCGCGTCGAGATCGATTAATGAGGATTTTATACGATGAGGAGAGAACCCAATAAATCAACTAATAGAATGGCACACTGGTTTAGAACAACAAACGAAACAGTAATTCACCTGGGTCAGAAAACAAACATTTCAAGCAACGACATAGATCAAGAAACTCTGGTAATCAATACAACATCAGCTACCGTACCTTGGCGGCTCCGTCGATACCGTACATCAGATCGCCGGCTCTCGAGACGAAAAAGTGCACGAGCGCGCCCTGCATGGCGTACCTGCGATATTGATCGATTATCGATTGACTATGGAGTACCGTATCCTTAAAGTCACTGGTGAGCTAGGAAAGGTGGCAATTTGAAATTGCGAATGTCTGCACAGGCACTTTTGGACTGTCACCTTTTCTAATAGGCTACATATCTCTATTTGCGGATAAACGAAGGAATCACCAGAGCCATTTTGCGGATTTTGCGGGTCCTTGCTTCGATCTCACCAGTGCCAAAAGGACCATAGTGCAGGCAAACGTACCGATCGGGCAGGGCTCGGATCCAGTAGCCGGGCAGCTCGGAGAGAGTGGGGCATGCGAATCTATACAATGGGCTTTAGGAATGTAAAATGTGGTCTAATTTCTTGACAATGCAATCAGCTCTGGCCATACCAGGACAATCAAATACATTCTGGTCAGACTTGAAAAAGTTAGGTGATTAATTATGCGAAAACAGGGTATGTTTGAAACATAATGTTTCTGAATCTGAGTGACACGTTTCATGTGAACAAGCTTGAGAAATGGGGTGTTTTAGGTAATTCTGAGGCACATTTTTGTACGCTGTCTCTGGATTACTGTGGTTCGATCTGTAGGACATACCTGGGCAGCTCGAGGCTCCTGTGCAGGGCCGGATCCACGGTCGTCAGTCCGAACCGGAGAACACCTGACCATGCGTGATGTGAATTCAGCACTACCTCCCCCCTGAGTCATGTTTCAGGCACTACTCTACAATCAGGAACCAGCCAAAGAAGAGGTGTTGTTCGGTCAGCCTGAGCCCATAATCATTTTCTCTATAAAAAGGCGAAGAAAAGTAAACAAGGATGGGATATTGGTAAAAAAAATGATCAAACCTCCTTACCTGACCATTTCGTCGTGATTGTCGTCTGACGGATGCCCACGCGTTCGTCGATGCCGATTGGACTGTAATTATTTGGTAAATGATTAATATTAATAAAATAAAAAGGTAATGTTGAGCGGAACATGTGGAGTATAGTTGTATCGGAGTACATGTGTTTGGCGATTATTTAAACAATAACCAGTGAATCATCGTTTGTATAGCGCAAAGTTATTGTGATGAATAGCGCAAACGCAAACGGAAGCACGTGAATACACAGTACTTTCCCAAGAGACAGCAGGTTCACGATGGAAGGTTGGTCACGGAAAAAAGCATATGGAAATATATAAAGCGCAAAACGATGATTTTTGCTAAGAAAAAGCGAGAACTACGCCACGTAGTGGAGCAACGTAATGGAGCGTTGCAAAATCTGTTCTAACAACCAGGGAAGCTCACCGATTGGAGAAGACTATTCCATTGCAGAATGAGCCTTTTCTGACGACCCGGCAACCGCCCTCCTCGCGCTTGATGTGCAGTCCGTGAATAGAGTGAAATTTCTGCAAATATTGAGGGTTATATGCCCGGAAATATGCAATCTCAAGTAAAAAATCGAAAAAAATAGGGGGAAATCAGCTCACGAGTGGAGGCCGAGATTCCGTGCCAGAGACGCGAGCGAACCCGTTGCGAGGCATTCCTGGAATGCAGTTTAAGCGTACAAAGAAAAAAATCAAGAAACGCGCGCTAAAACATCACAAATTCATGGAAAATTCAAAGAAAGGAAAAGTCGATACTAATTTTAACGTTACAGTAAGATTTTGGAATGGATATACCGTATTTTACCTTGCACCCAGTCACACAGATGATTTATAAATACGAATTTTTTACTTTTGATTATCAACGTTTTAATTCAGTTTTTTGGATGTTTAGCAAAACAGATATATAAAGCGAACAAACGTAGTCATCATAAATTATTAAATACAAGAGAAAAAAGTGAAAGAGTGTCATTAGAAGAAATCTGAAAAACAACAGCAAATTTTACTGATTTTTTTATGTACAATTATTTACAGCAAGGCCACAATTAAATTGATCAATATCGCATGAAGATACGCAACTGATTATATTTGACTAATTGTTCTCAAATTCAATTTAAATTAAATTGTATTAATTACGGCTCATGTCGGCAAATATAGGTAATCGTTAGAAAAAATTCGGTGGTCACTTGTTTAAATGAAAAACAAATCGACAGCACTTTTATTCGGTTTCTTATTTCAAGATATTGTGCATTAAACGACTGACAATGAGTAAGTAATTAATTTGAGTTAGAAGATGAACGAAGGTTAATTCTGGGAATACGATTGCATCATACAGAAATTATTTGAATGGGAGACTTAAAACGGTAGTTCTAACAGTTGATGAAACAGCAAGAAAATAGCGATAGAAAATAGGGGATCGGAGATTAACAAAACAGAGAACACTTCAAATAACAAAACTCAGGAGCTAACAGAGGTCACGGTGACGAGGAAATACGGTAGATTTGGCGGTCATTTGTTGTTTACCGTATTCTCCTTCCCTCTCATGATCTGTAAATCGTGATGAAATGGTCGATCTTCGCACGGCAACACGGACAGATGCCGTTATCTTTCTGAAAATGAAGAAAACATTACATAATGAAAAAACATTAAAATGCTAACTTTTAATAGAAGATGTGTGTTAAAGATATCGTACCTTGACTTTATCAGCACACTTCACGCACATACACATGTGCTTGCACGGGAAGATCACCGTGGCTGCAGTGTCGTCCAGACAGACGGAGCAGTCGTCGCCGTCCCTCGTCGATGACTTCTTCACCTTCTGATTGTGAGATGGAAACGTTTTGTCGAATTCAATGCATTTCCAACTGATAGAAGATGTTCAAATGAAAAAGCAAGATCGTTGTTCAATCTACAATAGTTTCCTGCGAGCAGTAAAGCTAACTAACACCAAATTTACTTTCCACTACCAATCAAAGCTCACAAAATTTAGAATTTTAAAAGCGAAAAAAGTAAGACATCTGTCCCATATTTCACCTTGTTTCCATCAGACGACGCCGTCGTTGAGCGACCACCGGTCGACAATGAAGACATCTGAATATTTGGCATGTGAAATCAACAATTTAAAAAAGTAGTCAGCAGTCAGCACTAAAAGGATATAATTTATTTGCATTGGTCTATTGACTTCTAATCGCATGGTATTCATCAAATTATGTTTTTGTAGGCATCACAAGGTAGAGTGGCTATGAAAATATTCGAACAGCTAGTGTGAATTAAAAATTGCAATTTCATTAAACCGCAATTGAAAAATTAGATTAAAAATATAGTCCCTAAATACTTCATAAATGCCTACCTGTGTCGCCGAATCTCTCAGCAATGCCGTCTTCAAATCATCCAGAGAAGGCGTCTGCGATTAATTTCGAATTGTAGGTGGGATATTTACGCCTTTCGACAATAGCAAATAAAAAGAGGGAGAATATCCATGGAATAATGATTCTAATTTTTTCACCGTGAATTAACGATTAAAACGTATCCAAACTCTAGACATTTTCTATGTCTGACCTGGACGGGAGCAGAGGAGGGACGAGGCAGCGATCGGAATGCATCGAATGACATTGAATCCTTCATCTCAGGCAACGTCAACGGCGGAGGCGTCTAAAGTAGGAAATACGTCTAAGAAAAATCGCATTTATTAGAAAAAACGGGAGTTTCTCCATTTGCGATAAAAGAATATTCGTTCATTATTGTATCGAAATCTATGTTCATTCTACAGTTTACTTTTATAGCATGACAAGCATTTGTAAACGCATAACCCACGCTAGATTTGGTGGACCCAGTATTTGACCGAAGAAAGTGAGCAAGAATCTCCCGCACAGTCACCAACCATATAAGAAAAAAGCTAGTCGAAAACACGTCTTTAATAGAATTAGTCGGTTTCCAAGATCTTTTTCCATAAACATATCCTGTTTTGAAGGATTTTCACGCCTAACTTTTTCATGTATGTCACCAACCTGAAGGGAAGCAGAAGTACGAGTCGGCGCCAGACCGTACTGGGCTGAAGATGAGAACGGCTCGCCCACCGAAGTTGTCTGACGCACGCGAGACTTCGCGCGGTTGCGCCTTCGACGACTACTTCTCGAAGCGAGCGGCCTTCCCATCGACTCCTAAATGGCATCTCAAATTGAATTCCAAAGAAATTCACTGAGACATGAAAAAGGCCCATTTAGGAATTTAGGTATTAATTCGTGATCTGGAACTCGTACTCGAAATGATCTCCAAACATTTATTAATAATTGCTAATTTGTATCAAGTAACTATTTTTTTTAAATTGTAAATTTTGACACGTGTATATAACTTAAATAAAAATAAGAAAAATGCATATACCTGCTGCGAACAGTCTCCCGCATTTCTTCTGAAGGTGTCCCACATTGCGATATCCAATTGATTATGCTCAAACAGCAGTCGAGAGAAGTCATTAGTCGATACTGGGAAAGAGATTTTCATCATTTGTGATGCCAGTCAATTGAATAAAAACAACAACAACAAAAAAATAGATTATTTCGCATCTTAACCATATTCTAAAAATTCCGACTGATATTAGAAAAAGATTTACGACATCCGAGTAATTTTGGAAACAAATATTTTAAACAGATATTTCAAACCCGCACTCACCCAATTCTATGAATTTCGTCGGTCCATAAAATCCAAACACCGCCCACAGTTGAAAGTTGGTATTGACACCGCTCAAAAGCGGGCTCTGAATTGCATGCATGAAAATACACTCCATATATATAATAATAAATAACGATAATGAATTTCAGAATCAGAGAAAAACCTCCGTCCTAACTTGGTGAGCGTAACAGTGTAAATTTTTTTCTTTCAGAATATCGATAAAATTTGATTCACTTATGCACTACTGCTACTTAAACAATTGATCTCTGAATTAGAAAGTATTTTTTCAAAATGCGAAGGGTGGTCCAAATGATTTAAAAATTGTAGTTAAACTTTAATCCTTGTGTCCTACTCAAACAGAAATTAAGGGCGGAATTGTCTGATTTTGCCTGCACTATTGACTTAAAATTATGTTCCTTGATATTGTAATACCTATAAATCAAACCTTCGGTCCACGGTTGATTGAATAGAAAACTTCTCCCGTCTTTGAGACTGAGAACTGTACCAGAACACGTTCGGAAAAGAGTCTGTAAACAAAAACAACAATAATTCACATAAATAGAAAGATTCATTGACGTTTTCGCTAAATGTAAAAGAAATTTGCTTCACTAGCGAATACCTGTTTAATCTGAAACGCTATTATTTTTATCGTTACCTCTTTGGCCAAGCATTAATCCAGAAGCGTTCATTCTCTCTGAGTAATTCGTAGGAATCACTGCAAAAATATTTTATAACACAAAATATTTTTTAAAAAGTTTAAACGGCAATAAACTAAACATAAAATTGGCGGATTCTAAGAAATATTACCATTCGAGCACGGGTTTTTAGAAACGTGCTTACTACATTCATTCATTTATTCATAAAACAGATAGGGGAAAAAATGAAATCAACAATGACTCACTGTCTGATAAACTTCGTTCCGTCAAGCTTGGAGGGATTGAAAGTTGTAAACCCAAAATGGATATCCGATCCATCGGAGCTCATGCTTGAGAATTGAAGGAAATTCACCGTCTCACCGATCGAAATGGGTCTGGAAACTATAAATAAAAATAAATATATATTTTTTTTAAATTAAAATATTAAGTATTCTTATTCTTCGGCAATCTATGTAAAATTGAGCGGATGAGTAAAAGGATATTATCATTCATCAATAATTAATTTTACCTATGGCTGAAAGCGACTCCATCAGCGTGCGATATTTCCCTGACAGCACGACGTCCGTTTAGCTTTAGCGTTACGTTCCCGCAAACCGAATGGAATACCTATAAATCAGGGGTCAACTAGTACGTTAATTTGAACTTACCGCACCCGCCTTTTCTGATTTTAGACATAAAACGTACCCGCCGGAGGCGGGCCGACTCGGAAAAATAGGGGTTCCATTGGTAAATATTTGAGATTTTGTCAAAACATGCCAGTCTTTTCACCTATGGACTGAAAAACGTACTTACCTTAAACAATTGTTTTCACCTAGATCCCTGCTATAAATATTCAGGTTACATATGGCAAAAAATAGTGTAATTATGTCTAGAAAAACACGTATAACGACACCAATGAATATAAGATAAATTCGTGTTCAAATAGTCGAAACTCACTAGAGGATTCGTCTCTGCTTCTCGATTGAATCCGACGTGAGTCATTGCAGGAATATCTAGATAAGTTTTATAGAGCATTTTGTGAATTGTTTAATTATAACAAAATTAGGAATTCCGTAACTACAAAACGGGATAATACGCGAAGTATCTGTTTTTTTCATCACTAACCGGAGACTCTACCGAAGAAGTTGCTGTGAGATCGCGGGTGGCGGGACAATGAGCGCTGACCGGCAACCTGGATCAATAGATTTAAAAAAAAACATTCATTGAAATAATATAAATAAGAATTATTGTGGTGCGACGAATGCACAAGAGCCAGAATTTATTTTTTTTAAATCGCCCGCCTACCTGCAGCGAACCGTCTCTCGTACGGCGCCGATTGACTTGTCTATCGACCCTCCCTTCCCTTCCGAATTCCGATTGCAGTTGCTCCGCAACGAGTCGAGAGATGTCATTAGCGGGCACTGAGAAAGAATATTTGAGTTGTCAATCAATCAAATCCTATTTTTTTCACAACTTTTTCATTATTATTTCGCACGAGTTGACGTACATCAGTAGATCAATGGAGATAATCGATATACTGAAACCGCTGCTATCTCACCCAAATCAACGGCCCTCGCTGAAGCATACAAACCGACGACCACCCACAATCGCGTGCTTGTATCAACGCCGCGCAGCAACGTGCTCTGAATGTGATGTACGGTAATAATATTCATTTGATTTAAGAATACCAATCAAGAGAGAACGATTATGAGAGTCAGTGAAAAATGATTCCGTCCTAAATAATTTGTTTGCCAATTGATACGTGAGCAGAAAATGTGAACTATCATTCGCACCCAATTGAATTTTTTTTATTAAAGAATTACTATAAATCGAACCTCAGGGCCTCCGTTGATACTGTAGACAATTACGCCCTCTCGGGATACCGAGAACTGCACCAGCGCACCTTCCGAAACGTCTCTGAAAGTAATTCATTAATTCATCCATTAGATGAAACTATTTATTTGCATATTTGTTAACATGCTTTGCATTACAATATGAATACTAAACCGGTACGAGCCGAATCGTTGAAACTGTTACCCCTTTGGAAGAGTGCCGACCCAGAAGTGTGAATGCTCGACGAGCGAATCAAATGTATCACTGCAATCAAAATATATCCTTTCAAGAATAAATAGCGAAGAGAATCAAATTCAGATTTCTTAGTTTTCACACACTACTCGGCATCACTAAATGCTCTTTTGGTAAATGCTGCACTTTCGTTACTCTTATCCTGCTATCTACGAAGAAACCGAGTAATTACTAATTAGAAATCAAAGTATAATATTATTAAGATCGCTCTACACTGTAATTCATCTCTCTCGAATTTTGCTCCTCCATTCCCAATAATTGGTAAATCGATTCTTTCAGCAAAAAGCGAGATATTTCATACAGAAAAATAAACTACCAGGTCGAATAAAACAGAACAGAAACAACCCACAATTTGAGCATCTTCGATCCAGCGTGCCAGGCAGGGTCCAAAGAGGAGAAACCGAAGCTCATATCCGATCCGTCGCGGTAGTTTGTTGATGTCTGTCGAATGCACACCATCTCACCAATCGAGACATGACTGGAAATTGAAACTTTTTTCTTCTGCTACAATCTGCGCAATGAATAAGCTACTGCGTATGAAAGGTATAGAACTTACAAATCTAGACTCCAGCTAATTTCACGGCTCAATGCCATAAAGCAAAATCATTTCTAAAAAATATCCGACCGATTGGAGAAGACGATTCCATCGGCGTGCGGTGACTTTCTTACGGCGCGAGATCCACTCTGTTCGAGGCGGACGTTCTCTCCACAAACCAAGTGAAAGGTCTGTAAATATTACTTCAGGTTATAAAAAAAATTAAAAGATATTGTCTCAATAATAGATGTCTGAAAAAGTAGGAACAAAGGGAAGGCCACGTCATATGAATTAATGAAGTATTAATTGATTTATGGAGAACCATTAATAAAACAACAAGCGAAAAAAGAGTGGTGCATTATAGAGGAAACCTACGAGATCAGTCCGCGTCTCCGTTTCTCGAACGAGCTCGTTGCCAATCGTCTCTGGAACAAGAAGAACAATCGATAATCCATATTCTATCGTATGCTACACTCACGAGTCTAATAACCAAACTCCTCCCATCTCATATTGGATATTGGATCGACTGCGAACATTTTAGATCCTAGAATCGAGTGCGTTCTCAGTGAAGCTAATTAATTTTTCGATCTTATCAAAATTTTGAGAATACATTATGGGCCCTGAGCCTGTCAGTTATTGGCCTTCATTACAAGATAAGGGCATTTTGACTGACAGCATTAATACCAATATTGAATCTAGAAAAACATCGATTTTATTATACAGGAACCTACCGCAGTACCATCACTCACCGAAATCGATCGACGTTACCGCACCGCCAAAAGAAAAGATCGCCCACAGCAGACCTCCCGTACAAACTCCGTTCATGATGACGCCCTGAGGTACGTATGGCAATGTCTGTTTCCAGAATATTTAATTTTAAACACTTTACTCGTGTACTTAAATAATGATTCATATTTGATCGGAATATTGGTTGGATTTGGTACAGTAAACAATAAGTGGTTTAAAACTATTTGGGTATTGCGACTAATACAAATTATGCCGATTTAAGAATTACTAGCTCACCTTGTCTATTCCGTCGATGCTGTACTTTACATCTCCGTATGTAGTGACAGAATATTTCACGATGCCTCCCTGGCGAATGGACCTGAACATTTATTGATAGATCATATGAGAACAGCATATCACCATAAAACGCTAAACCCATATTGTGTAACACTATACTCCACGTGTTTAGCAGTGTTGCTCAATTACGAAATTCTCTAGGTATTCTACAGTTCCATCCGACAATGCAGGAAAAATCGATAAAATCCATAATACTCACTCCTGAGGCAGATCCGCTAACCAATGGTTCCTGCAAACATATAATCATCACTTCGGCAACATTCAACAGAGCAAAATCATGCGGATAGTTCATCACTGTACTCGTTCACTATACACAGAAGGTGAATAGCTCACCCGTCGCAATTCGCAGCATTAAAATTCACAGGGTCAACTGCAAGAAATCCGAAGGAAAGAGTGCCCTCGTGGCCAAGCTTGACGGCGGTTTGTTGGATGATCACTCGCTCATTGATCGAGATTGGACTGCAAACAAATAGGCCAATATATTTTCAACGTTTTCTGATTAAAAGGAGTAAAGGAATATGGAGTAAAAGGAGTTTGTTACTAAGTTACTAAGTAATATAAAAAGTTAATGTCTGTCTGTCCGTCTGTCTGTCTGTGTCTGTGTCTGTCTGTCTGTCTGTCTGTCTGTCTGTATGTACCAGCCGGGACCGCGCGCCTACGGCGCGCTCCCCGGCTGGATGACGCCGGGTTATGTATGTATTTAGCTGGGTTGTGTAAACCTTTGACCTGGTATGATCGTCATCCTCAATCTTCTGGAATCTTCTGGACCTGTCCTCGCCATTTCGAACATTCTAGAAGCCGCTGGACCCGTCCCCGTCATTTCGAACATTCTAGAAGCCGCTGGACCCGTCCCCGTCATTTCGAACATTCTAGAAGCCTCTGGACCTGTCCCCGTCATTTCGAACATTCTAGAAGCCGCTGTACCCGTCCCCGTCATTTCGAACATTCTAGAAGCCGCTGGACCCGTCCCCGTCATTTCGAACATTCTAGAAGCCGCTGGACCCGTCCCCGTTATTTCGAACATTCTAGAAGCCTCTGGACCTGTCCCCGTCATTTCGAACATTCTAGAACCCGCTGTACCCGTCCCCGTTATTTCGAACATTCTAGAAGCCGCTGGACCTGCTCCCGTCATTTCGAACATTCTAGAAGCCTCTGAACCTGTCCCCGTCATTTTCGAACATTCCAGAAAGTTCTGGAAGTTTCCGCTCAATTTCGAACATTCTAGAAGGTTCTGGCACGTTTCCCGGTAGTTTGGTTACTGTAGAGTTACGGTAGGAATACGGTAGTCAGGGTTACGGTACTTGAGGTGGGGGGGGGCGCCCGACTTGTTTATACTTGTTTCCTCTGCGTCTCTGCCCCTGACATACCCCCTGGCACTCTCGCCTAAGTGGACAAACGTACATACATACATACATACACAGGGAGACATCTCTCCTTTATTAAGGAGTAATGATAGGGAGGGCAGCGCATGTTCCCGATGCGAAACGCGATACAGTATGCTAGCAACTTTTTTCGAGCGAATCGAATATTGATTTTATTTTTTAGTCGTCTCTAAATTATCGATTTATTGGCTACTTTTGAGTTTAATTACTATTGTTTCGCTTTCAAATAACTTATACGACTCACACATATCATATAAATCACTTACCTGGCACTTATTTCGTTATAATCAGTAAATATGGACACCTTCCACTTTTTGCCTTTCGTAAATGTCTCGATTTCACCTTCTCGTCGCTATATTAGGTCTTCCCACCTAACCAAACCACTTCTATTTTATCGGCCAAGTCTTTCTCACTCCCCTGGTAACACAGGATCCCCGAATTTCGCGTGCGGAAGTACTGAAAACTTTACTTGAACGTCGTGATTCTGGCCAAATTTTGCATTTTTTCCAGTTTTCATCTTCCCGTGACTATACTAGGGCTTCCCACCTAACCAAACCGCTTCTAGTTTATCGCCTATACCTTCCTCACTTACCCGGTGACTCTCAATCCCGGAAACTCTCGTGCGGAAGTACCGAAAACTTTACTTGTATGTCGCGATTTTGCCGTACAGCTCACTTTCCCGAGATTTTCACCCTCCCATCGCTGTACCAGATCTTCCCACCGAACTAAACCGTCTCTAATTTATCGCCCATGTCTATTACCTTCCCTGGAAATCCTCTATCCCCGATATTCTCGTGCGGAAGTACCGAAACCTTGACTGGAATGATGTCACTCTGAACGACTGATCGGTTTTGTCCCCGTATCTGCCCTCTCGTGGCTATACTTGACCTTCCCACCGAAACAAACCACTCTGGAATTGTCGCACACACCCTATCCCTTTTTCTTATCGGAAATTTTTTCAAAAATTCTCGTTCGGAGATGCCGAAACTGTGGGTTGTTTGCCGCGTACCCCTTTTTTGACCACGTACAAACTCGATTTTCCCTAGTAGTGAATGATTCAAAAGCAATCGGATGTACTTTGTAGGTGCTCAGAATGTATTTACGTTCATGAAAATATATTTTATAAGGTAATACAAAAAAAATTTAAATTAAAAAATGCGAGATCATAATTCTGACCTAGCGCAAACTCGAGGAGAGTACGGTAGGTGAGCATTTTTGGTGTTTGTTTTTGTAACTGCAATTATTATTGTTTTCGATCATTTTTTCAAATTTTAATTTTTATGATATGATCCGGCACTATCGAATGCGTAGGTCGAGCATAACTGATTATTTATTTCTTGTCTTTAAAAATTAGCCGCTGCCCTCCCTAAGTAATGATGTTTGTCTGTCACACTCAACTTTTTTTGCTCATATCTCGGCTCATACCTCGGACCTTTACCAAACAACTTATCATGAAAAAATTTTTCGAAAAAAAATCGATAATTGATTTCGTCATCATTTCGTCATAATCCGTTTTTTCCACCGTATTCACTGGAAACTCAACCAAATCGCTCGTGCTTGGCACCAAACAACCCGTAATCGAAATTTTCAAAAAATCTATAACCAATTTCGTCATCACTATGTAATTTGCGTAATGATGATGCAATAACCTATTTTTAGAGCCATTTTCAGCTGAAACTCAACCGAATCGATCTATTCTAATGTTCAGAATCGATGTTAACTGGTAATGTTTAGATATTTCGCAATAGGGAAACGTGTTTTGATGCGTTTTTAAGTGCGTACTCGCGTTTTTTTTGAGTACAGTAAGCTCAGAGTCGATGCCAATCGATGTTTACTGATAATGTTTCAATATTTCGCAATAGGGAAACGTGTTTAACGCGTTTTTAAGTGCGAACTCGCGTTTTTGAGTACAGTAAGCTCAGATTCGATGCCAATCGATGTTTACTGATAATGTTTCAATATTTCGCAATAGGGAAACGTGTTTAACGCGCTTTTAAGTGCGCGTTTTTAACCCGGCGTCATCTGGCGAGCGAGCGTAGCGAGCGCAGCCTGCGAGTCCCTGGCGGAAGGCTCGTGGGGCCGAGGGCGAGCCGAAAAAAGATGGGATGGGGCCACGCAGCCAGCGGAGCGAGCGAAGCGAGCGTAGCTGGCTAGTGTAATATCAGGAAATTATGGGAAGCGACACCCACTAACCGATCACCAAAGGCGAGTCCCTTATGAGTGGAAGAACTCGTGACGGCACGGAATCCGTCGCTCTCGAAGGTGACATACGCTTGAAGCCAGTGGAATTTCTGCAAAAAAAACAACTCAGATATTTCATAAGAAATTTCGAAAACAGTGAAGATTATCGCATAGGGAATGGTTTCCAAAGTAAGAGTGATATGGATAAGCAATGTTGAACCACAAGAATATAGAATATAATTAGCTTACTCTTTCAATTTTATTGTGTAGAATGCAATTGCAACTTACGAGAGGCTGGCTGTCCGCTTCTCGATCGTACTCGTTTCGATTCATTCCTGAGATAGAAAAGATTTCAAAAAATCTCAAAACAATTAGGAAAATCATAATTTCAAACCAAAGAAAACAACGAGAAACATTTAGAAGTTTGACTGTTGCCAACGAGAAAAACAGGTTATTTCACGAAACAATAGTCGATACATTTGAAGATACCGTAAAATTTTGATCTACCGCCGGTCTACCGTAAGAATATAGAGTTTTGTCACAGACATTATTTATCCTGTAATGGATTTTCTTCCTATTTTCGTGTATTTGACCGTTTTATATTAAATTGTGGTTACTGTTGTTGTCTGTCTGTTACTTTTCTGTTATCATTCTAACTTTTGTTACCGTTTTATCACATTGTCTGATGTTAATGAGCTGTATAGAGATTAACGAGTTATCGGACTCCCAAGTCTTATCTGCCATAATAGTCCATACATCAGGATCCTTTATCTTAATTAGAATTCGTATTTTTTATACAAAAGAGAGATAATAATTAAATGAATTTCATCACAGGAAGAATGATTCGCAACGGGTTCAATCGAGAAGCGGAGACGAAACCTCTAGTGAGAACATCACTTTATTCTTTCTCATTTTTAGGAATGAGTCAAAGTGAGGACTGAATATCAAAATGTTGACCTAAATAGTATTATTATTTTCTCTTTTTTTTACTAATCATCTTTTTTCCAGTCATTCCACTTGCATTGTAAGGGGGTTAGCCTCGAGATGGGCAATTGCCGCGCTGTCAGGGATTTCCCGACCGACCCCGGATTCGTCATGAGCAATCGGTAAGTTAAAAATGGTTCCGCGTGCGTGCGCTCTGTCAGTTAAATTTGTTCACAAATACCGACCATGAAAATGCAAAAAATGATAGATGCTGTCGAATATTTTGATACTATTTGGTTCCAGTCCAATCTCGATCAATGAGCAAGTGATCATCCGACAAACTGCCGTCACTCTTGGCTACGAGGGTACTCTTTTCTTCGGAGTTACGTCCGTCGATCCGACGACGTCGGAAATTGACCATAAAATATCGATGAATGCGTGTGTTCTTCCTCTTCTTTGTTTTACTCAATTTGAGACAATATTTGTAAGTAACACTGACTCTGTTTTTTGTTGACGTGACTATGATTACAGTATGTGAAAAAGTTATACAAAAATGAACTTCGAAATTGATTTTATTTTGCAATTGATTTTTTTCAGTGACGAGAACGCATGGGGCGACTTTTTGCCGACACGGTATGTTACATGTGAAGGATTTTTACATTATTTCGATTGAAAATATACTTTCTAATATACATAAACGTGTTAGAGTATGTATTCTCTGAATTAAGAATAAACGATAGATAAACGTTTTAAATCGATTGACGAATAAATTGATGCTGCAGATTCGTATACCAGGGAGGTCTGGTGCAATTCTCCATCACACATGACGGCAATATGATCTGCAGCATTAACGAAGTAGACAAGGTAATCGATATTTTTCACCCTTCAAAATTATTTGTCGAAAAAGAATAACATTTTCTGATGACCGTGATTCAGGGAACATGGCTAAGCGGCGTCCCCACTAGAGGTCCGCTGTGGGCGTTATTTGGTTTGAACGGTACGGCACAGTCGATCGAATTCGGTGAGTATAGATATACTGGTAATCCATTCGCACATTTAACACACATGCAAGGAGTGCTCGAGTGAAGTCGAGAGGTCTAGGATCCTTGGCGTGTATTGATTATGGGTTTAAAAATATGCACATTTCCAGTAAACCCGGTGCATCTAACACGCGCCATTGTCGCGCCGTCTGTTTGGTGAGTAGTAAGATCACATGATTAACTCAGACTTAAAGTATGCCAGAGCCCAGCGAATAAATTACGGTAGCATAGCAGGTTACGGTAGGATGAAGTTATTTCAGTCTCGACGCTGACCCTACCGCGAATCCCGATGCGACCCATCCCGCCGTTGTGTCTAGGTTCGATGCATACGGTAACAATTAGCGGTATTCTCAAACCACAAAATCAATGAATATCAAAACTATTGATTCGTGAAAAATAAGAAAAATATTGCAGCCGAGTGGCGCCCGTTCCCAAGCCGCGCACTACTCTGCCATCTCGCGGGCTGGAGTCCGCTACCCCGGCACTCGCGTCGACTCGTTGGTATGTCAAGGGATTGAAATGTCGAATAACTAAATTCGAAAAAATAGGATTTCTTTCAACCAAAATGGCTTCTCTCACGTCATTCTCGATAATTCTGTAATGGGTTTAATTAGTCCATATTTTCTTCCATTTTTAAATTTAAGGAAATGGTGTTTGCAGCCTGGAAGCGCCTTCGCCGGCGCGAGCGCTGCCTCGCCAGTCGCTCTTGGAGCGAAGCGGTTCCGTCCAGGTATCTTATTTTCCAAAAATTTTTCTGGAATTTCTAATTAAAGTCAGATGTACATTAAAAATACTGCGTTTACCTCTCGACTCATTTTATTCTTCAGATTTTCCAAAATCCATGCAATGATTTCAGTCGCTGGCTGCAGCCTTCGAAGGTGCGAGGTTGAGAGACGGTCAGCAATCAATTCAATATTACGTATTACACTTTTTGACGTTTTCGATCTTACATTTTCTGTAATTACTGTTTTGTCGAAAAATTAAAGTGCGCAATACGGGTCGCTGCATTTCACACACTCTTTCACCGGTCAGCGAGACGAGAGAGTGTGTGAAATGAAGAGACGGCGACCCGTATTGCGCACTCAAAAAATCCATTCCAGAGAGCCCTCGTCCTGTTCTGCGTTCCTCCGCTGGAAATGGAGTCGGCACGCCTTCGCAGTCTCGGTGAGTGAACTACGAAAACTATTGAAGATGGGATACTATAGAGTCGACGTGATCGATTATTGTCATTATAAATGCAACATTATCTATATACTCAGCCACATCGTGCCCCTATCTCCGACACCCGTGTCTTCCCGTCCGTCCCTCGCTGACCGCTGCGCGGCTTCTCCTGCGAGGGTCGCGCCGAGCAGAATAGCCGGTCTGTATTTATATATTTAAATAAAACCAGGAAATTAATAATTGATTTACTCCAGACGGAAGATATCATCCCTTGACCCTTTGATACTGAGTACGAAGATCCCAATCCCCTACCAATTAATGTTTCCTCCTGCAGCCCCATTGCCTGATGTCAGGATAAATCTATCTATCTATCTATCTTATCCCCAGAAAGCCCTGCTCCAACTCCTGCCTATCTCCGCCCGTCCCTCGTTGTTTCCAGCGTCTTTGATGCTGCGACAGTCACGCAGAGCAGAAGAGCCGGTCAGAATTCTATAATTATTCTATTTTTAAATTGAAAAATCGTTTAAATATTTAATTCTCATGAACATTTGGTATTGATTTCTGAAGTATTGCGCAATTCGATCTCTAAAATTAAATTCTCGATTCTCCAGCAGTGTTCGAAAAGTATGTCAAAACTGACATGAGGTGCCCGACGAGGTCGGGAAAAAATTAGGTGAGGTGCCCGAAATAGTACCCGAAAAGTTGAATTTCAAGTGCTCTAGCATCTCTCCGTTGCGAAAACTACCGTAATCAAAACCTTTTAATTTTTCGTTGGCGCTAAAATTGCACATGTCAAGTGAGTCGAGGTGCCTTTCTCAGCCATTTCTTGACTATATGGTTAATTCTTTTTTTCAAAAAAAAGTAGAGACTGCCAGACGTTCGATTCAATCTGCCGCATGGTATAAAATTCAAAAATAAATAAACTACGTACATTCAAAGTTTCACAAAAATTGGTCATGTCAGATCACATGTCAAAATCGATACAAGCCAATATAACGAATGTGGCATATGATCCGATATTATCCGATAGGTTTTAGATGAATGTATTCATTATTACACAATGCTAGTAAAGTATATAGGCGGCCAAAATTATTTTCAATTTTTTTAGGGTCGAGGTGCCCGAAAAAATAGGTCGAGGTGCCCGAAAAACAGGTCGAGGTGCCCGACGGCAAAATGCTTTTGACATGACTTTTCGAACACTGTTCTCCAGAGAGCCCTGCTCCGACTCCCGCGTCTCCCCGCCCGTCCCTCGTTGATCGCAGCAGTGCATTTGGAGCGGCGAGTGCGCTGAGGAGAAGAGCTGGTCAGAATTTTTGAATTATTTTACTTACTATTAATTTATAAATAAATGGGCATTTATTTCATTGATGAGTCGGGTTTCTGTTATATTGGTTGGACAGCTAACTTGCTATATTTTCATATTTCTAAAATATAAACATACTTTCCAGAGAGCCCTGCTCCGACACCCGCGTCTCCCCGTCCGTCCCTCGCTGACCGCAGCACGGCCTTCGAAACCGCGAGAATGGCTGTGAGCAGAAGAGCCGGTCAATTTTTTTCAATTATTTTAGTAAAACAATTTTTAAAAGTACGAATAATTTATCTAAATACATTATTCCAGAGAGTCCTGCCTCAACGCTCAGGTCTCCCCTGCCGCCCCTCGCTGCCTCACCTGCAAGGCCGACAGTGAAGAGATCAGGTTTATTAATCGAAATAATTATATTTATTTTTTGAAGGGCTATAAAATGTGTTCCAATCAATCTGACCAGGTGTTAGTTGAATTTTAATTGCGATCTTTTTACAAAGGATAATTTATGCCATCTTTGACACTTGTCAAGACCAAGAATATTCATATTTTGTGTGTTTTCATCATTTATCCTTTGCAGAGAGCCATCGTTCCCTACTTCCGCCCACTCCCACCCGTCCCTCGTCCCGTCCCTCGCTCACGGTGTCTGCGCGCAGCGTCGAGTTCCGAGCGGCCGCGTCGAGGATCGGCGCGACCCTGAAGATGGGCGCCCTCTCGCCCGGCGGTTAGTTCCAACCACATACTTGTTGAAGTGGGTGTGAAATCAGCCAGAATAATCACGGAACATAGAAATTGTAACCTTTTGCGATAGAAGTGTTTGGTAAACCACAGATCGATAATACTCCCTCATGGGGTTCCGCAATCCCACAGACTGGCGGAGGTAGTGCCCAGCAATGATACTTATTCGGCTCATCAGGGGTATTCTCATTGAATGTACTTGCCAATCTCAGGAAGAGCACCGCTTCCACGTGCCTGGACGACTGCGGTTGCAGGAGAAGAACCGGAATCGACCCCGCTGATTCAGTGAGGGAATATTTAAACTATTAATTAGCATAAATTATTTAATATTTCATTGAATCCCATGATATCGGCCAATACGACCTATTTATTTCACAGGCTCTCGCCCGGTGGTGCGGTAGGTCCCTCGCCTCCACCCGCTCCGTTGACTGACTACCCGGTTCCGGCGAATTCGTGAGTTATACATTTGATTTGATAATGAGTTTTGCATTCGAAATATATAAATATTTTGATAAAATAGTATCATAGAATACCGTAGTTCGCATTGATAATGTCTGTTACAGTCTCGCGTTTGATTCCGACATGAGCGAGCCCTCCGTGCAGCGTCTCTATCCATGGTAAGTCTCGGTAACTCTTGATTATTGGACCAAAGGATACGATAGCTCGAATGGATTTGCAGTCTAGCCTTTGCTGCTGAGGAGGAGTCGCAGCTTGCGCAGCCCTTCGGTGTGCTTCCGTCTGCACCGTGAGTGAATTTAATTTATTTTTCGTCTTTATTAGTTTCCGATTTGGTGTTAAATGCTATTGTAAATCTAATATTGAAAAATTTTATTGGATCGTCTGAAAGCTTGTTTCGAACGGACGATGATTAAGAGCGCAATATTCTCGCCTCTTCATTTCGCCTCATATCTCGTCAGTCAGATAAATTAGCGAGTGTTACGAAATGAGAGAGAGATGATTGCAGGCTCGAGTCGCCGCCCGCGTCGCCTGAGGCGCGCGCTCGCTCGATTCCGACGCGTCCCGCGCCTGCTCGCCCTTCCGCGGCGCCATGTGCGCGCCAGGAGCGATTTCAGGTTAGTGTTTTGAAATGGCTTTCCAATATTAGAAAATGCTGCGTTTACTTTTACTTTATCTTTCCTTGAAATGACATAAACATAACAACGAAAGCTTACTGCATTTTTCCATGACTGTAGTCTTTATTCCAAAAAAACAATTATAGATGTTTCTTAGAACATGAGAAATAGGAAAAATAAATAAAGACATATAAATAAGTGCATCTTCCGTAACATTTTCTTTAAATATTTCCAGTGCAAGCCGGTCGTCGAGCACATCTACGACGTGCCCTTTGCTGTGCCGGATCGCAACGGGAATTACGCGGCCGGCGAACAGGTATTCTTGTAATCATTATTCGATGAAATTATTTTTATACATTTTAGTGAATGCTCAAAGATTCCTCATTGATTGACAAGTCTGTCGGGACGGATTAATTTTGAATTTAAAATTATTTCATTCTGTTGTCTCTCATGTAGAATGAATTTAATTTCTCTAGTAGGGCTGGGACCATGAAAATTGTCATCGAGACCTGTAATTAAATTGAGTACGAGTCCCAGAAAGAGTGCGTGATCTGCCTCGGCGCGGTGCCCAATGGAGTGATGTACGATTGCGGGCATCTCTACGCATGCTACGAGTGCGCTGTGAAGATCAAGGTACGAATGGATGGATTGTTCGTATCATACGGTAGTGCTGTGTACGGTAGTATTGATTCGTTCGAGCACACGGAAGATGTGTAAATAAGTTGACCAATGGGTTCGATAAATTTGTGGCTCCGAGTATCGGTTAATGGCACAGAAACCACTCATTCTGGGCTAATATTAAGTCGAACTGCTGAAAGTATCTGAATAGGCTGCTATTATGGAATAAAATACATTCAGGAAGAGAAGGGCGTCTGCTCCATCTGCCGCAAGTCGATCAAGGAGGTCATCAAGACCTTCTGTTGTTAGGAACAGTAGTCTGACTCTCTCAATTTCAAATGCTCTCTTGCCCTGTCTGACAGACGAGAGAGTCAAACCATTGCCCGTTATTAGGATGAGAACAGTTACCACATGTTAATTTCTGTTCTTCTTTCAATTCATTGTTGTTTCTGTCTGTTATTCTTCCATTAATATCACATCGTTACTTTTTTGCCTCCTTTCACACTCATAATCAGCGTTCCATTTCTGTTGTCAGATGTAATCGTGTCCTCTCAACTTCTTTCAGCTCTCATTCATTGTTGATATTACATTGTTAGAACTGCCCAAAAAAAAATGTGCGCTCATTTCTCGTTTCTGTTGTTAATGTTGTGATTTTATGATTTCTATGTTAAGTTTGTTTAACGTTGTTTTGTTGGAAAAAATACCGGGTAAAGTATTCTGGTAATTTGAATTTATTATTTTTTCTTCCGAGTTTTTATACTCACTAGCGTACTTGGAGCATTTATTTTTTGGTTAATTGCTTTATTGAAAAATAATATTGTTAAAAGTGGGTTAGCTTTCGAAAGCCTTGCACGGTTAAAAAACGTTTAGAATTTTTTCAAATATGTTTTTGTGTGATGTTATTTAAAACTTTTTTCCTATTTAACTTATTAATAAATAATGATTCCTCACAGATTATTATCCCCTGGAATTCAGTAATTTATGGGTTATTATTACTATCGTGACCTCGAATTGTTTCAGGGATGGCCTTCCACCTTCCCACACCTTCCCTCTCTGCCATTCCGCGTATGAGGAATCCGGACAAGAAAGAAGTATTTTATGATGCTGATCGAGGAGTTCAAAAGCTAAGTTTTCTGGTAATAGGCGATAGTCAGTACCACTTCGCTGCCCCCCTCCCCTCTCCCCCCTAGGCGATGGTGCTGACTATTTCGCTGCCCCATAGGCGATAGGTAGTACCACTTCGCTGTGCCCCCTAGGCGATGGTGCTATCTATTTCGCTGCCCCTTAGGCGATGGTCAGTACCACTTCGCTGCCCCCCCCTCCCCCCTAGGCGATGGTGCTGACTATTTCGCTGCCCCATAGGCGATAGGTAGTACCACTTCGCTGTGCCCCCTAGGCGATGGTGCTATCTATTTCGCTGCCCCTTAGGCGATGGTCAGTACCACTTCGCTGCCCCCCCTCCCCCTAGGCGATGGTGCTGACTATTTCGCTGCCCCATAGGCGATAGGTAGTACCACTTCGCTGTGCCCCCTAGGCGATGGTGCTATCTATTTCGCTGCCCCTTAGGCGATGGTCAGTACCACTTCGCTGCCCCCCCTCCCCCTAGGCGATGGTGCTGACTATTTCGCTGCCCCATAGGCGATAGGTAGTACCACTTCGCTGTGCCCCCTAGGCGATGGTGCTATCTATTTCGCTGCCCCTTAGGCGATGGTCAGTACCACTTCGCTGCCCCCCCCCCTCCCCCCTAGGCGATGGTGCTGACTATTTCGCTGCCCCCACCTCTTAGAACCGGAAAACTAGTGCCTCTCGTTCGAGAGGTATTGACTGTTTTTTCAGAAACCGTACCACTTCGGCTCATGGATGGCTCGGGTAGTGGCAGCAGATCGAGGTTCTACTGCGACCAATTGGTGACGATTTTGTCGGTGAGTCAATGCATATACAACAGCTCCTATATGAATAAGATTACGGAACTGGTGCTACAACAGGCAAATTAGAGACAGCTTAGAAAAGTAAAAACAATGGAATCAGTGGCCATGTTTTGTACTCCCTTACAATTAATTCATGCTTCGATATCAAGTAATAATCTACAAATGCATCTCATTTTCGGTCCCATCTAAATCATTTTCTCTTTGTAGTCATAAGTTACACTATTAATAGCGATTTTTTGCACCTTTTCAATAGGTGTTTCGCCATCACGTATTAAAGAAGGTGTCCCACGAATATCTGGCTAATTGAGTTCTCGATGTGAGATGGCGGGTCGTGGCTACACGATAACACTTTCGAAACTCCCATGTTTTCAATTTTCGTTTGAGCTGAGATATGAGCATTTGGCTGCGTGCCAAATGACCATGAAAAGCAGGCAACGAGCGAGAGAGTATGCAAAATGAGGAGAGCTCGCTCTGTCTGACCTCACTTTGCATAATCTCTCGCGCGGTTCGTGGGACGCCTTCTTTAATACTTTTGAGTATCCCCAATTGGAGCCCACTGAATTTACGCTTCCAGAGTTATGTTTGTATTGACATTCAGTGGATATCATCTGTAAATTAGTTCACATGAATATTGTAATTATTAAATTTTTCTCACAGATTATAATCCCCTGGAATTCAGTAATTTATGGGTTATTATTACTATCGTGACCTCGAATTGTTTCAGGGATGGCCTTCCACCTTCCCACACCTTCCCTCTCTGCCATTCCGCGTATGAGGAATCCGGACAAGAAAGAAGTATTTTATGATGCTGATCGAGGAGTTCAAAAGCTAAGTTTTCTGGTAATAGGCGATAGTCAGTACCACTTCGCTGCCCCCCCCCCTCCCCCTAGGCGATGGTGCTGACTATTTCGCTGCCCCATAGGCGATAGGTAGTACCACTTCGCTGTGCCCCCTAGGCGATGGTGCTATCTATTTCGCTGCCCCTTAGGCGATGGTCAGTACCACTTCGCTGCCCCCCCCTCCCCCCTAGGCGATGGTGCTGACTATTTCGCTGCCCCATAGGCGATAGGTAGTACCACTTCGCTGTGCCCCCTAGGCGATGGTGCTATCTATTTCGCTGCCCCTTAGGCGATGGTCAGTACCACTTCGCTGCCCCCCCCCTCCCCCCTAGGCGATGGTGCTGACTATTTCGCTGCCCCTTAGGCGATGGTCAGTACCACTTCGCTGCCCCCCCCCCCTCCCCCCTAGGCGATGGTGCTGACTATTTCGCTGCCCCATAGGCGATAGGTAGTACCACTTCGCTGTGCCCCCTAGGCGATGGTGCTATCTATTTCGCTGCCCCTTAGGCGATGGTCAGTACCACTTCGCTGCCCCCCCCCCTCCCCCCTAGGCGATGGTGCTGACTATTTCGCTGCCCCATAGGCGATAGGTAGTACCACTTCGCTGTGCCCCCTAGGCGATGGTGCTATCTATTTCGCTGCCCCTTAGGCGATGGTCAGTACCACTTCGCTGCCCCCCCCCCCCTAGGCGATGGTGCTGACTATTTCGCTGCCCCATAGGCGATAGGTAGTACCACTTCGCTGTGCCCCCTAGGCGATGGTGCTATCTATTTCGCTGCCCCTTAGGCGATGGTCAGTACCACTTCGCTGCCCCCCCCTCCCCCCTAGGCGATGGTGCTGACTATTTCGCTGCCCCCACCCCTTAGAACCGGAAAACTAGTGCCTCTCGTTCGAGAGGTATTGACTGTTTTTTCAGAAACCGTACCACTTCGGCTCATGGATGGCTCGGGTAGTGGCAGCAGATCGAGGTTCTACTGCGACCAATTGGTGACGATTTTGTCGGTGAGTCAATGCATATACAACAGCTCCTATATGAATAAGATTACGGAACTGGTGCTACAACAGGCAAATTAGAGACAGCTTAGAAAAGTAAAAACAATGGAATCAGTGGCCATGTTTTGTACTCCCTTACAATTAATTCATGCTTCGATATCAAGTAATAATCTACAAATGCATCTCATTTTCGGTCCCATCTAAATCATTTTCTCTTTGTAGTCATAAGTTACACTATTCATAGCGATTTTTTGCACCTTTTCAATAGGTGTTTCGCCATCACGTATTAAAACTTTTGAGTATCCCCAATTGGAGCCCACTGAATTTACGCTTCCAGAGTTATGTTTGTATTGACATTCAGTGGATATCATCTGTAAATTAGTTCACATGAATATTGTAATTATTAAATTTTTCTCACAGATTATAATCCCCTGGAATTCAGTAATTTATGGGTTATTATTACTATCGTGACCTCGAATTGTTTCAGGGATGGCCTTCCACCTTCCCACACCTTCCCTCTCTGCCATTCCGCGTATGAGGAATCCGGACAAGAAAGAAGTATTTTATGATGTTGATCGAGGAGTTCAAAAGCTAAGTTTTCTGGTAATAGGCGATAGTCAGTACCACTTCGCTGCCCCCCCCCCCCTCCCCCTAGGCGATGGTGCTGACTATTTCGCTGCCCCATAGGCGATAGGTAGTACCACTTCGCTGTGCCCCCTAGGCGATGGTGCTATCTATTTCGCTGCCCCTTAGGCGATGGTCAGTACCACTTCGCTGCCCCCCCCCTCCCCCCTAGGCGATGGTGCTGACTATTTCGCTACCCCATAGGCGATAGGTAGTACCACTTCGCTGTGCCCCCTAGGCGATGGTGCTATCTATTTCGCTGCCCCTTAGGCGATGGTCAGTACCACTTCGCTGCCCCCCCCCCCTCCCCCCTAGGCGATGGTGCTGACTATTTCGCTGACCCATAGGCGATAGGTAGTACCACTTCGCTGTGCCCCCTAGGCGATGGTGCTATCTATTTCGCTGCCCCTTAGGCGATGGTCAGTACCACTTCGCTGCCCCCCCCTCCCCCCTAGGCGATGGTGCTGACTATTTCGCTGCCCCATAGGCGATAGGTAGTACCACTTCGCTGTGCCCCCTAGGCGATGGTGCTATCTATTTCGCTGCCCCTTAGGCGATGGTCAGTACCACTTCGCTGCCCCCCCTCCCCCCTAGGCGATGGTGCTGACTATTTCGCTGCCCCCAACCCCTTAGAACCGGAAAACTAGTGCCTCTCGTTCGAGAGGTATTGACTGTTTTTTCAGAAACCGTACCACTTCGGCTCATGGATGGCTCGGGTAGTGGCAGCAGATCGAGGTTCTACTGCGACCAATTGGTGACGATTTTGTCGGTGAGTCAATGCATATACAACAGCTCCTATATGAATAAGATTACGGAACTGGTGCTACAACAGGCAAATTAGAGACAGCTTAGAAAAGTAAAAACAATGGAATCAGTGGCCATGTTTTGTACTCCCTTACAATTAATTCATGCTTCGATATCAAGTAATAATCTACAAATGCATCTCATTTTCGGTCCCATCTAAATCATTTTCTCTTTGTAGTCATAAGTTACACTATTAATAGCGATTTTTTGCACCTTTTCAATAGGTGTTTCGCCATCACGTATTAAAGAAGGTGTCCCACGAATATCTGGCTAATTGAGTTCTCGATGTGAGATGGCGGGTCGTGGCTACACGATAACACTTTCGAAACTCCCATGTTTTCAATTTTCGTTTGAGCTGAGATATGAGCATTTGGCTGCGTGCCAAATGACCATGAAAAGCAGGCAACGAGCGAGAGAGTATGCAAAATGAGGAGAGCTCGCTCTGTCTGACCTCACTTTGCATAATCTCTCGCGCGGTTCGTGGGACGCCTTCTTTAATACTTTTGAGTATCCCCAATTGGAGCCCACTGAATTTACGCTTCCAGAGTTATGTTTGTATTGACATTCAGTGGATATCATCTGTAAATTAGTTCACATGAATATTGTAATTATTAAATTTTTCTCACAGATTATAATCCCCTGGAATTCAGTAATTTATGGGTTATTATTACTATCGTGACCTCGAATTGTTTCAGGGATGGCCTTCCACCTTCCCACACCTTCCCTCTCTGCCATTCCGCGTATGAGGAATCCGGACAAGAAAGAAGTATTTTATGATGCTGATCGAGGAGTTCTAAAGCTAAGTTTTCTGGTAATAGGCGATAGTCAGTACCACTTCGCTGCCCCCCCCCTTCCCCCCTAGGCGATGGTGCTGACTATTTCGCTGCCCCATAGGCGATAGGTAGTACCACTTCGCTGTGCCCCCTAGGCGATGGTGCTATCTATTTCGCTGCCCCTTAGGCGATGGTCAGTACCACTTCGCTGCCCCCCCCCCTCCCCCCTAGGCGATGGTGCTGACTATTTCGCTGCCCCATAGGCGATAGGTAGTACCACTTCGCTGTGCCCCCTAGGCGATGGTGCTATCTATTTCGCTGCCCCTTAGGCGATGGTCAGTACCACTTCGCTGCCCCCCCCCCTCCCCCCTAGGCGATGGTGCTGACTATTTCGCTGCCCCATAGGCGATAGGTAGTACCACTTCGCTGTGCCCCCTAGGCGATGGTGCTATCTATTTCGCTGCCCCTTAGGCGATGGTCAGTACCACTTCGCTGCCCCCCCCCTCCCCCCTAGGCGATGGTGCTGACTATTTCGCTGCCCCCACCCCTTAGAACCGGAAAACTAGTGCCTCTCGTTCGAGAGGTATTGACTGTTTTTTCAGAAACCGTACCACTTCGGCTCATGGATGGCTCGGGTAGTGGCAGCAGATCGAGGTTCTACTGCGACCAATTGGTGACGATTTTGTCGGTGAGTCAATGCATATACAACAGCTCCTATATGAATAAGATTACGGAACTGGTGCTACAACAGGCAAATTAGAGACAGCTTAGAAAAGTAAAAACAATGGAATCAGTGGCCATGTTTTGTACTCCCTTACAATTAATTCATGCTTCGATATCAAGTAATAATCTACAAATGCATCTCATTTTCGGTCCCATCTAAATCATTTTCTCTTTGTAGTCATAAGTTACACTATTAATAGCGATTTTTTGCACCTTTTCAATAGGTGTTTCGCCATCACGTATTAATACTTTTGAGTATCCCCAATTGGAGCCCACTGAATTTACGCTTCCAGAGTTATGTTTGTATTGACATTCAGTGGATATCATCTGTAAATTAGTTCACATGAATATTGTAATTATTAAATTTTTCTCACAGATTATAATCCCCTGGAATTCAGTAATTTATGGGTTATTATTACTATCGTGACCTCGAATTGTTTCAGGGATGGCCTTCCACCTTCCCACACCTTCCCTCTCTGCCGTTCCGCGTATGAGGAATCCGGACAAGAAAGAAGTATTTTATGATGCTGATCGAGGAGTTCAAAAGCTAAGTTTTCTGGTAATAGGCGATAGTCAGTACCACTTCGCTGCCCCCCCCCTAGGCGATGGTGCTGACTATTTCGCTGCCCCATAGGCGATAGGTAGTACCACTTCGCTGTGCCCCCTAGGCGATGGTGCTATCTATTTCGCTGCCCCTTAGGCGATGGTCAGTACCACTTCGCTGCCCCCCCCCTCCCCCCTAGGCGATGGTGCTGACTATTTCGCTGCCCCCACCCCTTAGAACCGGAAAACTAGTGCCTCTCGTTCGAGAGGTATTGACTGTTTTTTCAGAAACCGTACCACTTCGGCTCATGGATGGCTCGGGTAGTGGCAGCAGATCGAGGTTCTACTGCGACCAATTGGTGACGATTTTGTCGGTGAGTCAATGCATATACAACAGCTCCTATATGAATAAGATTACGGAACTGGTGCTACAACAGGCAAATTAGAGACAGCTTAGAAAAGTAAAAACAATGGAATCAGTGGCCATGTTTTGTACTCCCTTACAATTAATTCATGCTTCGATATCAAGTAATAATCTACAAATGCATCTCATTTTCGGTCCCATCTAAATCATTTTCTCTTTGTAGTCATAAGTTACACTATTAATAGCGATTTTTTGCACCTTTTCAATAGGTGTTTCGCCATCACGTATTAATACTTTTGAGTATCCCCAATTGGAGCCCACTGAATTTACGCTTCCAGAGTTATGTTTGTATTGACATTCAGTGGATATCATCTGTAAATTAGTTCACATGAATATTGTAATTATTAAATTTTTCTCACAGATTATAATCCCCTGGAATTCAGTAATTTATGGGTTATTATTACTATCGTGACCTCGAATTGTTTCAGGGATGGCCTTCCACCTTCCCTCTCTGCCATTCCGCGTATGAGGAATCCGGACAAGAAAGAAGTATTTTATGATGCTGATCGAGGAGTTCAAAAGCTAAGTTTTCTGGTAATAGGCGATAGTCAGTACCACTTCGCTGCCCCCCCTCCCCCCTAGGCGATGGTGCTGACTATTTCGCTGCCCCATAGGCGATAGGTAGTACCACTTCGCTGTGCCCCCTAGGCGATGGTGCTATCTATTTCGCTGCCCCTTAGGCGATGGTCAGTACCACTTCGCTGCCCCCCCTCCCCCCTAGGCGATGGTGCTGACTATTTCGCTGCCCCATAGGCGATAGGTAGTACCACTTCGCTGTGCCCCCTAGGCGATGGTGCTATCTATTTCGCTGCCCCTTAGGCGATGGTCAGTACCACTTCGCTGCCCCCCCCCCTAGGCGATGGTGCTGACTATTTCGCTGCCCCATAGGCGATAGGTAGTACCACTTCGCTGTGCCCCCTAGGCGATGGTGCTATCTATTTCGCTGCCCCTTAGGCGATGGTCAGTACCACTTCGCTGCCCCCCCCTAGGCGATGGTGCTGACTATTTCGCTGCCCCATAGGCGATAGGTAGTACCACTTCGCTGTGCCCCCTAGGCGATGGTGCTATCTATTTCGCTGCCCCTTAGGCGATGGTCAGTACCACTTCGCTGCCCCCCCCTCCCCCCTAGGCGATGGTGCTGACTATTTCGCTGCCCCCACCCCTTAGAACCGGAAAACTAGTGCCTCTCGTTCGAGAGGTATTGACTGTTTTTTCAGAAACCGTACCACTTCGGCTCATGGATGGCTCGGGTAGTGGCAGCAGATCGAGGTTCTACTGCGACCAATTGGTGACGATTTTGTCGGTGAGTCAATGCATATACAACAGCTCCTATATGAATAAGATTACGGAACTGGTGCTACAACAGGCAAATTAGAGACAGCTTAGAAAAGTAAAAACAATGGAATCAGTGGCCATGTTTTGTACTCCCTTACAATTAATTCATGCTTCGATATCAAGTAATAATCTACAAATGCATCTCATTTTCGGTCCCATCTAAATCATTTTCTCTTTGTAGTCATAAGTTACACTATTAATAGCGATTTTTTGCACCTTTTCAATAGGTGTTTCGCCATCACGTATTAATACTTTTGAGTATCCCCAATTGGAGCCCACTGAATTTACGCTTCCAGAGTTATGTTTGTATTGACATTCAGTGGATATCATCTGTAAATTAGTTCACATGAATATTGTAATTATTAAATTTTTCTCACAGATTATAATCCCCTGGAATTCAGTAATTTATGGGTTATTATTACTATCGTGACCTCGAATTGTTTCAGGGATGGCCTTCCACCTTCCCACACCTTCCCTCTCTGCCATTCCGCGTATGAGGAATCCGGACAAGAAAGAAGTATTTTATGATGCTGATCGAGGAGTTCAAAAGCTAAGTTTTCTGGTAATAGGCGATAGTCAGTACCACTTCGCTGCCCCCCCCCTCCCCCCTAGGCGATGGTGCTGACTATTTCGCTGCCCCATAGGCGATAGGTAGTACCACTTCGCTGTGCCCCCTAGGCGATGGTGCTATCTATTTCGCTGCCCCTTAGGCGATGGTCAGTACCACTTCGCTGCCCCCCCCTCCCCCCTAGGCGATGGTGCTGACTATTTCGCTGCCCCATAGGCGATAGGTAGTACCACTTCGCTGTGCCCCCTAGGCGATGGTGCTATCTATTTCGCTGCCCCTTAGGCGATGGTCAGTACCACTTCGCTGCCCCCCCCCCTCCCCCCTAGGCGATGGTGCTGACTATTTCGCTGCCCCCACCCCTTAGAACCGGAAAACTAGTGCCTCTCGTTCGAGAGGTATTGACTGTTTTTTCAGAAACCGTACCACTTCGGCTCATGGATGGCTCGGGTAGTGGCAGCAGATCGAGGTTCTACTGCGACCAATTGGTGACGATTTTGTCGGTGAGTCAATGCATATACAACAGCTCCTATATGAATAAGATTACGGAACTGGTGCTACAACAGGCAAATTAGAGACAGCTTAGAAAAGTAAAAACAATGGAATCAGTGGCCATGTTTTGTACTCCCTTACAATTAATTCATGCTTCGATATCAAGTAATAATCTACAAATGCATCTCATTTTCGGTCCCATCTAAATCATTTTCTCTTTGTAGTCATAAGTTACACTATTAATAGCGATTTTTTGCACCTTTTCAATAGGTGTTTCGCCATCACGTATTAATACTTTTGAGTATCCCCAATTGGAGCCCACTGAATTTACGCTTCCAGAGTTATGTTTGTATTGACATTCAGTGGATATCATCTGTAAATTAGTTCACATGAATATTGTAATTATTAAATTTTTCTCACAGATTATAATCCCCTGGAATTCAGTAATTTATGGGTTATTATTACTATCGTGACCTCGAATTGTTTCAGGGATGGCCTTCCACCTTCCCACACCTTCCCTCTCTGCCATTCCGCGTATGAGGAATCCGGACAAGAAAGAAGTATTTTATGATGCTGATCGAGGAGTTCAAAAGCTAAGTTTTCTGGTAATAGGCGATAGTCAGTACCACTTCGCTGCCCCCCCCCCTCCCCCCTAGGCGATGGTGCTGACTATTTCGCTGCCCCATAGGCGATAGGTAGTACCACTTCGCTGTGCCCCCTAGGCGATGGTGCTATCTATTTCGCTGCCCCTTAGGCGATGGTCAGTACCACTTCGCTGCCCCCCCCTCCCCCCTAGGCGATGGTGCTGACTATTTCGCTGCCCCATAGGCGATAGGTAGTACCACTTCGCTGTGCCCCCTAGGCGATGGTGCTATCTATTTCGCTGCCCCTTAGGCGATGGTCAGTACCACTTCGCTGCCCCCCCTCCCCCCCTAGGCGATGGTGCTGACTATTTCGCTGCCCCATAGGCGATAGGTAGTACCACTTCGCTGTGCCCCCTAGGCGATGGTGCTATCTATTTCGCTGCCCCTTAGGCGATGGTCAGTACCACTTCGCTGCCCCCCCCCTCCCCCCTAGGCGATGGTGCTGACTATTTCGCTGCCCCACCCCTTAGAACCGGAAAACTAGTGCCTCTCGTTCGAGAGGTATTGACTGTTTTTTCAGAAACCGTACCACTTCGGCTCATGGATGGCTCGGGTAGTGGCAGCAGATCGAGGTTCTACTGCGACCAATTGGTGACGATTTTGTCGGTGAGTCAATGCATATACAACAGCTCCTATATGAATAAGATTACGGAACTGGTGCTACAACAGGCAAATTAGAGACAGCTTAGAAAAGTAAAAACAATGGAATCAGTGGCCATGTTTTGTACTCCCTTACAATTAATTCATGCTTCGATATCAAGTAATAATCTACAAATGCATCTCATTTTCGGTCCCATCTAAATCATTTTCTCTTTGTAGTCATAAGTTACACTATTAATAGCGATTTTTTGCACCTTTTCAATAGGTGTTTCGCCATCACGTATTAATACTTTTGAGTATCCCCAATTGGAGCCCACTGAATTTACGCTTCCAGAGTTATGTTTGTATTGACATTCAGTGGATATCATCTGTAAATTAGTTCACATGAATATTGTAATTATTAAATTTTTCTCACAGATTATAATCCCCTGGAATTCAGTAATTTATGGGTTATTATTACTATCGTGACCTCGAATTGTTTCAGGGATGGCCTTCCACCTTCCCACACCTTCCCTCTCTGCCATTCCGCGTATGAGGAATCCGGACAAGAAAGAAGTATTTTATGATGCTGATCGAGGAGTTCAAAAGCTAAGTTTTCTGGTAATAGGCGATAGTCAGTACCACTTCGCTGCCCCCCCCCCTCCCCCCTAGGCGATGGTGCTGACTATTTCGCTGCCCCATAGGCGATAGGTAGTACCACTTCGCTGTGCCCCCTAGGCGATGGTGCTATCTATTTCGCTGCCCCTTAGGCGATGGTCAGTACCACTTCGCTGCCCCCCCCTCCCCCCTAGGCGATGGTGCTGACTATTTCGCTGCCCCATAGGCGATAGGTAGTACCACTTCGCTGTGCCCCCTAGGCGATGGTGCTATCTATTTCGCTGCCCCTTAGGCGATGGTCAGTACCACTTCGCTGCCCCCCTCCCCCCCTAGGCGATGGTGCTGACTATTTCGCTGCCCCATAGGCGATAGGTAGTACCACTTCGCTGTGCCCCCTAGGCGATGGTGCTATCTATTTCGCTGCCCCTTAGGCGATGGTCAGTACCACTTCGCTGCCCCCCCCCTCCCCCCTAGGCGATGGTGCTGACTATTTCGCTGCCCCACCCCTTAGAACCGGAAAACTAGTGCCTCTCGTTCGAGAGGTATTGACTGTTTTTTCAGAAACCGTACCACTTCGGCTCATGGATGGCTCGGGTAGTGGCAGCAGATCGAGGTTCTACTGCGACCAATTGGTGACGATTTTGTCGGTGAGTCAATGCATATACAACAGCTCCTATATGAATAAGATTACGGAACTGGTGCTACAACAGGCAAATTAGAGACAGCTTAGAAAAGTAAAAACAATGGAATCAGTGGCCATGTTTTGTACTCCCTTACAATTAATTCATGCTTCGATATCAAGTAATAATCTACAAATGCATCTCATTTTCGGTCCCATCTAAATCATTTTCTCTTTGTAGTCATAAGTTACACTATTAATAGCGATTTTTTGCACCTTTTCAATAGGTGTTTCGCCATCACGTATTAATACTTTTGAGTATCCCCAATTGGAGCCCACTGAATTTACGCTTCCAGAGTTATGTTTGTATTGACATTCAGTGGATATCATCTGTAAATTAGTTCACATGAATATTGTAATTATTAAATTTTTCTCACAGATTATAATCCCCTGGAATTCAGTAATTTATGGGTTATTATTACTATCGTGACCTCGAATTGTTTCAGGGATGGCCTTCCACCTTCCCACACCTTCCCTCTCTGCCATTCCGCGTATGAGGAATCCGGACAAGAAAGAAGTATTTTATGATGCTGATCGAGGAGTTCAAAAGCTAAGTTTTCTGGTAATAGGCGATAGTCAGTACCACTTCGCTGCCCCCCCCCCTCCCCCCTAGGCGATGGTGCTGACTATTTCGCTGCCCCATAGGCGATAGGTAGTACCACTTCGCTGTGCCCCCTAGGCGATGGTGCTATCTATTTCGCTGCCCCTTAGGCGATGGTCAGTACCACTTCGCTGCCCCCCCCCTCCCCCCTAGGCGATGGTGCTGACTATTTCGCTGCCCCATAGGCGATAGGTAGTACCACTTCGCTGTGCCCCCTAGGCGATGGTGCTATCTATTTCGCTGCCCCTTAGGCGATGGTCAGTACCACTTCGCTGCCCCCCCTCCCCCCCTAGGCGATGGTGCTGACTATTTCGCTGCCCCATAGGCGATAGGTAGTACCACTTCGCTGTGCCCCCTAGGCGATGGTGCTATCTATTTCGCTGCCCCTTAGGCGATGGTCAGTACCACTTCGCTGCCCCCCCCCCTCCCCCCTAGGCGATGGTGCTGACTATTTCGCTGCCCCCACCCCTTAGAACCGGAAAACTAGTGCCTCTCGTTCGAGAGGTATTGACTGTTTTTTCAGAAACCGTACCACTTCGGCTCATGGATGGCTCGGGTAGTGGCAGCAGATCGAGGTTCAACTGCGACCAATTGGTGACGATTTTGTCGGTGAGTCAATGCATATACAACAGCTCCTATATGAATAAGATTACGGAACTGGTGCTACAACAGGCAAATTAGAGACAGCTTAGAAAAGTAAAAACAATGGAATCAGTGGCCATGTTTTGTACTCCCTTACAATTAATTCATGCTTCGATATCAAGTAATAATCTACAAATGCATCTCATTTTCGGTCCCATCTAAATCATTTTCTCTTTGTAGTCATAAGTTACACTATTCATAGCGATTTTTTGCACCTTTTCAATAGGTGTTTCGCCATCACGTATTAAAACTTTTGAGTATCCCCAATTGGAGCCCACTGAATTTACGCTTCCAGAGCTATGTTTGTATTGACATTCAGTGGATATCATCTGTAAATTAGTTCACATGAATATTGTAATTATTAAATTTTTCTCACAGATTATTATCCCCTGGAATTCAGTAATTTATGGGTTATTATTACTATCGTGACCTCGAATTGTTTCAGGGATGGCCTTCCACCTTCCCACACCTTCCCTCTCTGCCATTCCGCGTATGAGGAATCCGGACAAGAAAGAAGTATTTTATGATGCTGATCGAGGAGTTCAAAAGCTAAGTTTTCTGGTAATAGGCGATAGTCAGTACCACTTCGCTGCCCCCCCCCTCCCCCCTAGGCGATGGTGCTGACTATTTCGCTGCCCCATAGGCGATAGGTAGTACCACTTCGCTGTGCCCCCTAGGCGATGGTGCTATCTATTTCGCTGCCCCTTAGGCGATGGTCAGTACCACTTCGCTGCCCCCTCCCCCTCCCCCCTAGGCGATGGTGCTGACTATTTCGCTGCCCCATAGGCGATAGGTAGTACCACTTCGCTGTGCCCCCTAGGCGATGGTGCTATCTATTTCGCTGCCCCTTAGGCGATGGTCAGTACCACTTCGCTGCCCCCCCCCTCCCCCCCTAGGCGATGGTGCTGACTATTTCGCTGCCCCATAGGCGATAGGTAGTACCACTTCGCTGTGCCCCCTAGGCGATGGTGCTATCTATTTCGCTGCCCCTTAGGCGATGGTCAGTACCACTTCGCTGCCCCCCCCCTCCCCCCTAGGCGATGGTGCTGACTATTTCGCTGCCCCCACCCCTTAGAACCGGAAAACTAGTGCCTCTCGTTCGAGAGGTATTGACTGTTTTTTCAGAAACCGTACCACTTCGGCTCATGGATGGCTCGGGTAGTGGCAGCAGATCGAGGTTCTACTGCGACCAATTGGTGACGATTTTGTCGGTGAGTCAATGCATATACAACAGCTCCTATATGAATAAGATTACGGAACTGGTGCTACAACAGGCAAATTAGAGACAGCTTAGAAAAGTAAAAACAATGGAATCAGTGGCCATGTTTTGTACTCCCTTACAATTAATTCATGCTTCGATATCAAGTAATAATCTACAAATGCATCTCATTTTCGGTCCCATCTAAATCATTTTCTCTTTGTAGTCATAAGTTACACTATTAATAGCGATTTTTTGCACCTTTTCAATAGGTGTTTCGCCATCACGTATTAATACTTTTGAGTATCCCCAATTGGAGCCCACTGAATTTACGCTTCCAGAGTTATGTTTGTATTGACATTCAGTGGATATCATCTGTAAATTAGTTCACATGAATATTGTAATTATTAAATTTTTCTCACAGATTATAATCCCCTGGAATTCAGTAATTTATGGGTTATTATTACTATCGTGACCTCGAATTGTTTCAGGGATGGCCTTCCACCTTCCCACACCTTCCCTCTCTGCCATTCCGCGTATGAGGAATCCGGACAAGAAAGAAGTATTTTATGATGCTGATCGAGGAGTTCAAAAGCTAAGTTTTCTGGTAATAGGCGATAGTCAGTACCACTTCGCTGCCCCCCCCCCCTCCCCCCTAGGCGATGGTGCTGACTATTTCGCTGCCCCATAGGCGATAGGTAGTACCACTTCGCTGTGCCCCCTAGGCGATGGTGCTATCTATTTCGCTGCCCCTTAGGCGATGGTCAGTACCACTTCGCTGCCCCCCCCCCTCCCCCCTAGGCGATGGTGCTGACTATTTCGCTGCCCCATAGGCGATAGGTAGTACCACTTCGCTGTGCCCCCTAGGCGATGGTGCTATCTATTTCGCTGCCCCTTAGGCGATGGTCAGTACCACTTCGCTGCCCCCCCTCCCCCCCTAGGCGATGGTGCTGACTATTTCGCTGCCCCATAGGCGATAGGTAGTACCACTTCGCTGTGCCCCCTAGGCGATGGTGCTATCTATTTCGCTGCCCCTTAGGCGATGGTCAGTACCACTTCGCTGCCCCCCCCCCTCCCCCCTAGGCGATGGTGCTGACTATTTCGCTGCCCCCACCCCTTAGAACCGGAAAACTAGTGCCTCTCGTTCGAGAGGTATTGACTGTTTTTTCAGAAACCGTACCACTTCGGCTCATGGATGGCTCGGGTAGTGGCAGCAGATCGAGGTTCAACTGCGACCAATTGGTGACGATTTTGTCGGTGAGTCAATGCATATACAACAGCTCCTATATGAATAAGATTACGGAACTGGTGCTACAACAGGCAAATTAGAGACAGCTTAGAAAAGTAAAAACAATGGAATCAGTGGCCATGTTTTGTACTCCCTTACAATTAATTCATGCTTCGATATCAAGTAATAATCTACAAATGCATCTCATTTTCGGTCCCATCTAAATCATTTTCTCTTTGTAGTCATAAGTTACACTATTCATAGCGATTTTTTGCACCTTTTCAATAGGTGTTTCGCCATCACGTATTAAAACTTTTGAGTATCCCCAATTGGAGCCCACTGAATTTACGCTTCCAGAGCTATGTTTGTATTGACATTCAGTGGATATCATCTGTAAATTAGTTCACATGAATATTGTAATTATTAAATTTTTCTCACAGATTATTATCCCCTGGAATTCAGTAATTTATGGGTTATTATTACTATCGTGACCTCGAATTGTTTCAGGGATGGCCTTCCACCTTCCCACACCTTCCCTCTCTGCCATTCCGCGTATGAGGAATCCGGACAAGAAAGAAGTATTTTATGATGCTGATCGAGGAGTTCAAAAGCTAAGTTTTCTGGTAATAGGCGATAGTCAGTACCACTTCGCTGCCCCCCCCTCCCCCCTAGGCGATGGTGCTGACTATTTCGCTGCCCCATAGGCGATAGGTAGTACCACTTCGCTGTGCCCCCTAGGCGATGGTGCTATCTATTTCGCTGCCCCTTAGGCGATGGTCAGTACCACTTCGCTGCCCCCTCCCCCTCCCCCCTAGGCGATGGTGCTGACTATTTCGCTGCCCCATAGGCGATAGGTAGTACCACTTCGCTGTGCCCCCTAGGCGATGGTGCTATCTATTTCGCTGCCCCTTAGGCGATGGTCAGTACCACTTCGCTGCCCCACCCCCTCCCCCCCTAGGCGATGGTGCTGACTATTTCGCTGCCCCATAGGCGATAGGTAGTACCACTTCGCTGTGCCCCCTAGGCGATGGTGCTATCTATTTCGCTGCCCCTTAGGCGATGGTCAGTACCACTTCGCTGCCCCCCCCCTCCCCCCTAGGCGATGGTGCTGACTATTTCGCTGCCCCCACCCCTTAGAACCGGAAAACTAGTGCCTCTCGTTCGAGAGGTATTGACTGTTTTTTCAGAAACCGTACCACTTCGGCTCATGGATGGCTCGGGTAGTGGCAGCAGATCGAGGTTCTACTGCGACCAATTGGTGACGATTTTGTCGGTGAGTCAATGCATATACAACAGCTCCTATATGAATAAGATTACGGAACTGGTGCTACAACAGGCAAATTAGAGACAGCTTAGAAAAGTAAAAACAATGGAATCAGTGGCCATGTTTTGTACTCCCTTACAATTAATTCATGCTTCGATATCAAGTAATAATCTACAAATGCATCTCATTTTCGGTCCCATCTAAATCATTTTCTCTTTGTAGTCATAAGTTACACTATTCATAGCGATTTTTTGCACCTTTTCAATAGGTGTTTCGCCATCACGTATTAAAACTTTTGAGTATCCCCAATTGGAGCCCACTGAATTTACGCTTCCAGAGCTATGTTTGTATTGACATTCAGTGGATATCATCTGTAAATTAGTTCACATGAATATTGTAATTATTAAATTTTTCTCACAGATTATTATCCCCTGGAATTCAGTAATTTATGGGTTATTATTACTATCGTGACCTCGAATTGTTTCAGGGATGGCCTTCCACCTTCCCACACCTTCCCTCTCTGCCATTCCGCGTATGAGGAATCCGGACAAGAAAGAAGTATTTTATGATGCTGATCGAGGAGTTCAAAAGCTAAGTTTTCTGGTAATAGGCGATAGTCAGTACCACTTCGCTGCCCCCCCTCCCCCCTAGGCGATGGTGCTGACTATTTCGCTGCCCCATAGGCGATAGGTAGTACCACTTCGCTGTGCCCCCTAGGCGATGGTGCTATCTATTTCGCTGCCCCTTAGGCGATGGTCAGTACCACTTCGCTGCCCCCCCCCTCCCCCCTAGGCGATGGTGCTGACTATTTCGCTGCCCCATAGGCGATAGGTAGTACCACTTCGCTGTGCCCCCTAGGCGATGGTGCTATCTATTTCGCTGCCCCTTAGGCGATGGTCAGTACCACTTCGCTGCCCCCCCTCCCCCCCTAGGCGATGGTGCTGACTATTTCGCTGCCCCATAGGCGATAGGTAGTACCACTTCGCTGTGCCCCCTAGGCGATGGTGCTATCTATTTCGCTGCCCCTTAGGCGATGGTCAGTACCACTTCGCTGCCCCCCCCCCTCCCCCCTAGGCGATGGTGCTGACTATTTCGCTGCCCCCACCCCTTAGAACCGGAAAACTAGTGCCTCTCGTTCGAGAGGTATTGACTGTTTTTTCAGAAACCGTACCACTTCGGCTCATGGATGGCTCGGGTAGTGGCAGCAGATCGAGGTTCTACTGCGACCAATTGGTGACGATTTTGTCGGTGAGTCAATGCATATACAACAGCTCCTATATGAATAAGATTACGGAACTGGTGCTACAACAGGCAAATTAGAGACAGCTTAGAAAAGTAAAAACAATGGAATCAGTGGCCATGTTTTGTACTCCCTTACAATTAATTCATGCTTCGATATCAAGTAATAATCTACAAATGCATCTCATTTTCGGTCCCATCTAAATCATTTTCTCTTTGTAGTCATAAGTTACACTATTCATAGCGATTTTTTGCACCTTTTCAATAGGTGTTTCGCCATCACGTATTAAAACTTTTGAGTATCCCCAATTGGAGCCCACTGAATTTACGCTTCCAGAGCTATGTTTGTATTGACATTCAGTGGATATCATCTGTAAATTAGTTCACATGAATATTGTAATTATTAAATTTTTCTCACAGATTATTATCCCCTGGAATTCAGTAATTTATGGGTTATTATTACTATCGTGACCTCGAATTGTTTCAGGGATGGCCTTCCACCTTCCCACACCTTCCCTCTCTGCCATTCCGCGTATGAGGAATCCGGACAAGAAAGAAGTATTTTATGATGCTGATCGAGGAGTTCAAAAGCTAAGTTTTCTGGTAATAGGCGATAGTCAGTACCACTTCGCTGCCCCCCCCCTCTCCCCCCTAGGCGATGGTGCTGACTATTTCGCTGCCCCATAGGCGATAGGTAGTACCACTTCGCTGTGCCCCCTAGGCGATGGTGCTATCTATTTCGCTGCCCCTTAGGCGATGGTCAGTACCACTTCGCTGCCCCCCCCCCCTCCCCCCTAGGCGATGGTGCTGACTATTTCGCTGCCCCATAGGCGATAGGTAGTACCACTTCGCTGTGCCCCCTAGGCGATGGTGCTATCTATTTCGCTGCCCCTTAGGCGATGGTCAGTACCACTTCGCTGCCCCCCCCCCCCTCCCCCCTAGGCGATGGTGCTGACTATTTCGCTGCCCCATAGGCGATAGGTAGTACCACTTCGCTGTGCCCCCTAGGCGATGGTGCTATCTATTTCGCTGCCCCTTAGGCGATGGTCAGTACCACTTCGCTGCCCCCCCCCCCCTAGGCGATGGTGCTGACTATTTCGCTGCCCCCACCCCTTAGAACCGGAAAACTAGTGCCTCTCGTTCGAGAGGTATTGACTGTTTTTTTCAGAAACCGTACCACTTCGGCTCATGGATGGCTCGGGTAGTGGCAGCAGATCGAGGTTCTACTGCGACCAATTGGTGACGATTTTGTCGGTGAGTCAATGCATATACAACAGCTCCTATATGAATAAGATTACGGAACTGGTGCTACAACAGGCAAATTAGAGACAGCTTAGAAAAGTAAAAACAATGGAATCAGTGGCCATGTTTTGTACTCCCTTACAATTAATTCATGCTTCGATATCAAGTAATAATCTACAAATGCATCTCATTTTCGGTCCCATCTAAATCATTTTCTCTTTGTAGTCATAAGTTACACTATTCATAGCGATTTTTTGCACCTTTTCAATAGGTGTTTCGCCATCACGTATTAAAACTTTTGAGTATTCCCAATTGGAGCCCACTGAATTTACGCTTCCAGAGCTATGTTTGTATTGACATTCAGTGGATATCATCTGTAAATTAGTTCACATGAATATTGTAATTATTAAATTTTTCTCACAGATTATTATCCCCTGGAATTCAGTAATTTATGGGTTATTATTACTATCGTGACCTCGAATTGTTTCAGGGATGGCCTTCCACCTTCCCACACCTTCCCTCTCTGCCATTCCGCGTATGAGGAATCCGGACAAGAAAGAAGTATTTTATGATGCTGATCGAGGAGTTCAAAAGCTAAGTTTTCTGGTAATAGGCGATAGTCAGTACCACTTCGCTGCCCCCCCCCTCTCCCCCCTAGGCGATGGTGCTGACTATTTCGCTGCCCCATAGGCGATAGGTAGTACCACTTCGCTGTGCCCCCTAGGCGATGGTGCTATCTATTTCGCTGCCCCTTAGGCGATGGTCAGTACCACTTCGCTGCCCCCCCCCCTCCCCCCTAGGCGATGGTGCTGACTATTTCGCTGCCCCATAGGCGATAGGTAGTACCACTTCGCTGTGCCCCTAGGCGATGGTGCTATCTATTTCGCTGCCCCTTAGGCGATGGTCAGTACCACTTCGCTGCCCCCCCCTCCCCCCTAGGCGATGGTGCTGACTATTTCGCTGCCCCATAGGCGATAGGTAGTACCACTTCGCTGTGCCCCCTAGGCGATGGTGCTATCTATTTCGCTGCCCCTTAGGCGATGGTCAGTACCACTTCGCTGCCCCCCCCCTAGGCGATGGTGCTGACTATTTCGCTGCCCCCACCCCTTAGAACCGGAAAACTAGTGCCTCTCGTTCGAGAGGTATTGACTGTTTTTTTCAGAAACCGTACCACTTCGGCTCATGGATGGCTCGGGTAGTGGCAGCAGATCGAGGTTCTACTGCGACCAATTGGTGACGATTTTGTCGGTGAGTCAATGCATATACAACAGCTCCTATATGAATAAGATTACGGAACTGGTGCTACAACAGGCAAATTAGAGACAGCTTAGAAAAGTAAAAACAATGGAATCAGTGGCCATGTTTTGTACTCCCTTACAATTAATTCATGCTTCGATATCAAGTAATAATCTACAAATGCATCTCATTTTCGGTCCCATCTAAATCATTTTCTCTTTGTAGTCATAAGTTACACTATTCATAGCGATTTTTTGCACCTTTTCAATAGGTGTTTCGCCATCACGTATTAAAACTTTTGAGTATTCCCAATTGGAGCCCACTGAATTTACGCTTCCAGAGCTATGTTTGTATTGACATTCAGTGGATATCATCTGTAAATTAGTTCACATGAATATTGTAATTATTAAATTTTTCTCACAGATTATTATCCCCTGGAATTCAGTAATTTATGGGTTATTATTACTATCGTGACCTCGAATTGTTTCAGGGATGGCCTTCCACCTTCCCACACCTTCCCTCTCTGCCATTCCGCGTATGAGGAATCCGGACAAGAAAGAAGTATTTTATGATGCTGATCGAGGAGTTCAAAAGCTAAGTTTTCTGGTAATAGGCGATAGTCAGTACCACTTCGCTGCCCCCCCCCTCTCCCCCCTAGGCGATGGTGCTGACTATTTCGCTGCCCCATAGGCGATAGGTAGTACCACTTCGCTGCCCCCCCCTCCCCCCTAGGCGATGGTGCTGACTATTTCGCTGCCCCATAGGCGATGGTCAGTACCACTTCGCTGCCCCCCTCCCCCCTAGGCGATGGTGCTGACTATTTCGCTGCCCCATAGGCGATAGGTAGTACCACTTCGCTGTGCCCCCTAGGCGATGGTGCTATCTACTTCGCTGCCCCTTAGGCGATGGTCAGTACCACTTCGCTGCCCCCCCCCCCTCCCCCCTAGGCGATGGTGCTGACTATTTCGCTGCCCCCACCCCTTAGAACCGGAAAACTAGTGCCTCTCGTTCGAGAGGTATTGACTGTTTTTTCAGAAACCGTACCACTTCGGCTCATGGATGGCTCGGGTAGTGGCAGCAGATCGAGGTTCTACTGCGACCAATTGGTGACGATTTTGTCGGTGAGTCAATGCATATACAACAGCTCCTATATGAATAAGATTACGGAACTGGTGCTACAACAGGCAAATTAGAGACAGCTTAGAAAAGTAAAAACAATGGAATCAGTGGCCATGTTTTGTACTCCCTTACAATTAATTCATGCTTCGATATCAAGTAATAATCTACAAATGCATCTCATTTTCGGTCCCATCTAAATCATTTTCTCTTTGTAGTCATAAGTTACACTATTCATAGCGATTTTTTGCACCTTTTCAATAGGTGTTTCGCCATCACGTATTAAAACTTTTGAGTATCCCCAATTGGAGCCCACTGAATTTACGCTTCCAGAGTTATGTTTGTATTGACATTCAGTGGATATCATCTGTAAATTAGTTCACATGAATATTGTAATTATTAAATTTTTCTCACAGATTATTATCCCCTGGAATTCAGTAATTTATGGGTTTTTATTACTATCGTGACCTCGAATTGTTTCAGGGATGGCCTTCCACCTTCCCACACCTTCCCTCTCTGCCATTCCGCGTATGAGGAATCCGGACAAGAAAGAAGTATTTTATGATGCTGATCGAGGAGTTCAAAAGCTAAGTTTTCTGGTAATAGGCGATAGTCAGTACCACTTCGCTGCCCCCCCCCCACTCCCCCCTAGGCGATGGTGCTGACTATTTCGCTGCCCCATAGGCGATAGGTAGTACCACTTCGCTGTGCCCCCTAGGCGATGGTGCTATCTATTTCGCTGCCCCTTTGGCGATGGTCAGTACCACTTCGCTGCCCCCCCCCCACTCCCCCCTAGGCGATGGTGCTGACTATTTCGCTGCCCCATAGGCGATAGATAGTACCACTTCGCTGTGCCCCCTAGGCGATGGTGCTATCTATTTCGCTGCCCCTTAGGCGATGGTCAGTACCACTTCGCTGCCCCCCCCTCCCCCCTAGGCGATGGTGCTGACTATTTCGCTGCCCCATAGGCGATAGGTAGTACCACTTCGCTGTGCCCCCTAGGCGATGGTGCTATCTATTTCGCTGCCCCTTAGGCGATGGTCAGTACCACTTCGCTGCCCCCCCCTCCCCCCTAGGCGATGGTGCTGACTATTTCGCTGCCCCCACCCCTTAGAACCGGAAAACTAGTGCCTCTCGTTCGAGAGGTATTGACTGTTTTTTTCAGAAACCGTACCACTTCGGCTCATGGATGGCTCGGGTAGTGGCAGCAGATCGAGGTTCTACTGCGACCAATTGGAGACGATTTTGTCGGTGAGTCAATGCATATACAACAGCTCCTATATGAATAAGATTACGGAACTGGTGCTACAACAGGCAAATTAGAGACATCTTAGAAAAGTAAAAACAATGGAATCAGTGGCCATGTTTTGTACTCCCTTAATTCATGCTTCGATATCAAGTAATAATCTACAAATGCATCTCATTTTCGGTCCCATCTAAATCTTTTTCTCTTTGTAGTCATAAGTTACACTATTCATAGCGATTTTTTGCACCTTTTCAATAGGTGTTTCGCCATCACGTATTAATACTTTTGAGTATCACCAATTGGAGCCCACTGAATTTACGCTTCCAGAGCTATGTTTGTATTGACATTCAGTGGATATCATCTGTAAATTAGTTTACATGAATATTGTAATTATTAAATTTTCCTCACAGATTATTATCCCTGGAATTCAGTAATTTATGGGTTATTATTACTATCGTGACCTCGAATTGTTTCAGGGATGGCCTTCCACCTTCCCACACCTTCCCTCTCTGCCATTCCGCGTATGAGGAATCCGGACAAGAAAGAAGTATTTTATGATGCTGATCGAGGAGTTCAAAAGCTAAGTTTTCTGGTAATAGGCGATAGTCAGTACCACTTCGCTGCCCCCCCCCACTCCCCCCTAGGCGATGGTGCTGACTATTTCGCTGCCCCATAGGCGATAGATAGTACCACTTCGCTGTGCCCCCTAGGCGATGGTGCTATCTATTTCGCTGCCCCTTAGGCGATGGTCAGTACCACTTCGCTGCCCCCCCCCTCCCCCCTAGGCGATGGTGCTTACTATTTCGCTGCCCCATAGGCGATAGGTAGTACCACTTCGCTGTGCCCCCTAGGCGATGGTGCTATCTATTTCGCTGCCCCTTAGGCGATAGTCAGTACCACTTCGCTGCCCCCCCCCCTCTCCCCCCTAGGCGATGGTGCTGACTATTTCGCTGCCCCATAGGCGATAGGTAGTACCACTTCGCTGTGCCCCCTAGGCGATGGTGCTATCTATTTCGCTGCCCCTTAGGCGATGGTCAGTACCACTTCGCTGCCCCCCCCCTCCCCCCTAGGCGATGGTGCTGACTATTTCGCTGCCCCATAGGCGATAGTCAGTACCACTTCGCTGCCCCCCCCTCTCCCCCCTAGGCGATGGTGCTGACTATTTCGCTGCCCCATAGGCGATAGGTAGTACCACTTCGCTGTGCCCCCTAGGCGATGGTGCTATCTATTTCGCTGCCCCTTAGGCGATGGTCAGTACCACTTCGCTGCCCCCCCCCTCCCCCCTAGGCGATGGTGCTGACTATTTCGCTGCCCCATAGGCGATAGGTAGTACCACTTCGCTGTGCCCCCTAGGCGATGGTGCTATCTATTTCGCTGCCCCTTAGGCGATAGTCAGTACCACTTCGCTGCCCCCCCCCCTCTCCCCCCTAGGCGATGGTGCTGACTATTTCGCTGCCCCATAGGCGATAGGTAGTACCACTTCGCTGTGCCCCCTAGGCGATGGTGCTATCTATTTCGCTGCCCCTTAGGCGATGGTCAGTACCACTTCGCTGCCCCCCCCCTCCCCCCTAGGCGATGGTGCTGACTATTTCGCTGCCCCATAGGCGATGGTCAGTACCACTTCGCTGCCCCCCCTCCCCCCTAGGCGATGGTGCTGACTATTTCGCTGCCCCATAGGCGATAGGTAGTACCACTTCGCTGTGCCCCCTAGGCGATGGTGCTATCTATTTCGCTGCCCCTTAGGCGATGGTCAGTACCACTTCGCTGCCCCCCCCCCCTCCCCCCTAGGCGATGGTGCTGACTATTTCGCTGCCCCCACCCCTTAGAACCGGAAAACTAGTGCCTCTCGTTCGAGAGGTATTGACTGTTTTTTCAGAAACCGTACCACTTCGGCTCATGGATGGCTCGGGTAGCGGCAGCAGATCGAGGTTCTACTGCGACCAATTGGTGACGATTTTGTCGGTGAGTATACAACATTGATTGGCGTTATGATAAGAAAAAGTTTTTCTGTATTTGCCGTATCTGGTGAGGTTATCAATCGATTTATTGCAGGGATCAGGAGCTGACTGTCCGATTTGCCGCAAGCCGATCAAGGATATCATCAAGATTTTCAAGTCGTGAGATCACGGTATCACCGGAATGCCGAGAATCTACCGTAATCTGTACATACTCGCTCTTACTCGTTTTATAACTTTGATCACATCTTCCTGTTAATTTTAAAGTCGTAATTTGAGATATCTTCCACAGAACATTTACCGTAAACCTGTACATACTCGTTGTTAGATACTCGTCTTCCTAACTTTGATCGTTTTCGATCTCTTCTGTTTATTTTCAACGTTGCTATTTTTCGTCTTGTTTTGGTACTTTTCAGTTGCCATTGAAATTTAGCGAAAGAATAAATATTTTGTTGGAATTTAATCATTCTTCTGTACCTATCGAGTTAGTAGACTCACAAAAATATCTCCATCATTGATCTGTGAATAAATTTTTTTATTTTGAAAAAAAATTGTTGCTTTCAAAAGCATTAGTATAATACATAATTAAACTTTACTAGGAATGATTCGCAACGGAGAAGCGGCCAGGCAGCCTCTCGTGAGTTGGACTTCTAATTAAAAATAATTTTAAATTTTTTTGGACGATTAATTTGTAATTGAAAACAATTGCAGTCGGTGTCGAGCAATACTCGCTGTGAAGACATGAACGTGGTAAGTTTTTCAATAATTGTTTTATTATTTTCAGTGTTTATTTTTGTTGTGTATCCTTCCTTGTGTGTTGTCCACTGTCGATTATTGTGGCATAAACTATCAGTTTATCCACAATAAATAAGACAACAAATCTAAACGAGAGCACAGACGGGAACCTAAACGTGAACTAACTAGGGCACGGCCCCCGGTAAGCCGACATAGGGCTGAGAAAAACGTCCTGAGCTGCGAAAGTTGAGCTGCGCTTTGTTTCTGCGTTTAGCGGGAAAATGTTATACTTTTTACCGGTTACAGATATGGAAAAATGCAGTTGCAACTGTGGTCCGATCCTCACCTTGACAATCAGGGTTGGAAGATTGCCAACTTTTTGAATTCGCGCAACTGTCCCTGCGGATCACGCAAAAATTTTCGGACGTTTTCACTGTGTGATATGTCGGCTCCTAGGGGGCCGTGCTAGGGGAGCTCAGGAAACGAGCTCCTTGCGAATGACGCGTAGAATGACGCAAAATGTGTTACAAAATGTGTGAGGAAATGCACGTATGCATTAGGGAATAGGTCCTAGGCAAGTCGCACTCGGCGCACTACGAATACGGTAGTCTCACACAATAAATATGTCAATCGACAATTGACTATATTAGTACTAGCATTTCTTGTGTATACAACAATTTTACTACATTCTATCGTTCAGATTGCAATCAGACTGCGCGAGGAGTACGGCAGCGTGGCGTTTAGGAAGTGAGTGAACGGACGGGCTCATCTAATGTACTTGCTCACTTTTTGAAACATCATTTTGTCTGTAGTAAATTCGCTCATTCAGGCACTTTCCCTGCCGGAATACAAGGAGCGTAGAGAATGAGGTATGTCCAGGACGTTTCGGACGATTGTTTAGAGGCCGTCTTTAAATATGCCGCCGTCTCTTCATTTCGCCCACTCTCTCGCACGCTCAGCCGACGAGAGAGTGTGTGAAATGAAGAGACGGCGGTATCTTTTCTCCAGCTCTTGTGTTATTGCAGCGGCAGTTCTACGTGGACAAGCTGAGATCGATCGAAAATCGGTGCGTATGGCCCAAATTGTTAGGAACGTTTCTCCCGCCGTTTTTTTCGGTTTCATCATACTTTATTTTACAGCTGGAACGCGAGCTGCTCGCGCGCCAACCTGCCGCCCATCTACGTTGCGGATTGGACAGACGAACCGGCGGACGAGACACTCGAACTGGTCGAGGTTAGGGCAGAAAAAAGGTGGTAGGAAACTACGTGAAAACCGAAATCATACCAAGTGTGTGCGGTTTTCTTACCACTTTTCGTGTAGCTACGATTCAGAAGCATATTCGGGTTTCCAAAACCGGTTCTAAATGGTTTTTTGCAGCTCGATTTTTCGTATATGGTTCAGTTTTGAGCACACCTTACGGACAGATCTCTAAATATTGAGTAATATCATAAAAGCAGATGAAAGTCGGTAATGTTTATACCGAGTTTGCGTGATTTCTTTGTCTGTTTCTAGGGGGTTGTGTTCCAAGATAGCAAATTGACGTTCCAGTTCATCACGTCACTCGCCAACTCGACCGTCGTTGCGGGCTTTCTGCCGCAGTTTCGGCAGCTGGAGAACATGAAGTGGGCATTTGTTGTTGATATTTAAATTAATTTATTAATATTTAGATATTTGAGGTGCAAATCGTCGTGCGGCTCGTGCATTAAAGGGAAAAAGGGCAGGCCGCGCTGCTGTGGCAAGGTGGGGAATCAGTTTCACAAGTGATGGGTGGCATGAGGAGGCTAGTTCACTTGCGGTGGTTAGGATTCAGGTCATTTCCTCCATTTTTGCCGATCTTTTCTATAAATTCTTTTCTATAAATTTTGTTCAAATTTGCCTAAAAATGTGGTATGCATCAGCCTGTTCGGGAGGGATATTTGATCTCCTCTGATTCCTTCTTTCCTTGCAGCGAGCCTCGATCAACATCGACGAGCGCACGCAGCAGTTCGCCTGGTGCGAGGAGGGAGAGCGCGGCGCCCGTCCGATCGCCCTGCACTTTGAGTGCACGCCCGACTGCGGCTGCGGCAACGAGTGCGAGAACCGCGATGTGCAGGTAGGCATTTGATGGCTCTGACTCAGCTCCTTTTGCACCCACGATTAGACTAAAAGTAACAAAATAACTATTGTAGTTATATAATAGGGAAGTCGCTCTTCGCTCTCCTCATTCCATGTTATCTCTAGATTAGAACGCGGTTGATTTCCCTATTATATAACTAGTTATCTTGCTACTTTTCAAAGTCTACTCACGATCCACGGTATCCTTTGGACAAGCACCCCCCCCCCCACCCAGGTTGAATTACCGCCTGCGGGATCTGTGTTTCAAGTAAATATAATATATTTACAGAAGGGCCGCAAGGTGCCGCTGTGCGTTTTCCGCGAGCCTTCGGGCGCCGGCTGGGGCGTGCGCACGGTCCGGACGATGGAGGCCAACGACTTTGTGACGGAGTACTGCGGGGAGGTGCGCTCTTGTTTTTACTACTTTATTTTAACTTGTTTTTGTCCTGTTTTTTTTCGATGGCTTCACGTGGGGTGAATATAATTGAACATATCGTCATTTTTTTCGATAATGTCGTTGAATTTATCCTTTAAAAAACCCTTCAAAATAGGAAGAACATAAATCCCGTGATCGGTTTTCGAATCGTGGCTTCCAGGATTCGTTGACTCAAACCCCAGAAACGTTACAAATTTTCGAAGTTCCAGACGGCTCTTCTGCTCCGCGTAAGGTAGTGATTTGCTCATTGTTCATATTCAGGTGCAAGTGGGCGGAGTCGAGGCCGGCATGTCGCGCTACTATTTTGACATGGGGAATCACGTGCGCAACCCGGATACGGGCGACGTTCTCTACGAGCCGCTCGTCATTTCGGCTGCTGATAAGGTGGGCAGGAGGAGGGGGAGGGTGAAGCTCCGCCCGCCCACCTTTTCCTTGGCCCACGATACTAGCGAAAGGGCGTTAAAATTTTGCTCAAAATACCGTAACCCTCACAAACAACAATTCCGATGTGGACAACAATTCCTATTAGGGATGGCATTTTGTGTCCAACGGACTGTCCCAGACACATGTGTGTCCCATTCGTTCTCTCCTCCTCATTCGACGCGGTCGATTTGCACTGAATGAGAGGGAGAGAAAAGTTTGGGACACAATTGTGTCCCAAATGTGAGAGGTCATTTTTCATTCGGATCATTCCTGTCCGTACACTCAAAAGGAGGGCGGTGATTTGGGATACAAAGAAGAGGAACGGAAATTGATTCTGGGAATAAGATTGCGTCAGAGAACAGAAATGACAGAGAACAGAAAATGTGATTTGGGATGCGTCTTTCAGGGCAATGAGGCGCGTTTCTTCAACCACTCGTGTGCGCCCAACATGTATGCGGACTGCACTGTGATCGAGAGGTGATTAAGTATATTTGTGCTATTTTTATTTTTATTTATTTTCATTGTTATTGTATTACAAAAAGGTAAATGCATATGTAATGTTATCCCGTTAATCAAGGCACTCCACCTCCCCCGTCTTCCTTCAATATAATAGCAATATTTTATTCATGTTAATTCAATTATTCCAGGTACGGCATCTTCTACCATCACATCTCGTTCTTCACTCACAGGGAGATCCTCGCGGGTATTAACGCTTATTCATGCCCAGAACCCACCGGGTTCGCTCGTTATCGGTTATCGCAATCTCACACGTTTTTGATTTTTTTTTGACGTTTTTGATTTTTTAGAAGATTTTTGAAAAGTAGAAGTCACTGCTTTTCCAGAAACAGTACAAAAAAAGAAAATGAGAAATTCGATGGCACCGATACCGATCCCGAAATCGGATTTTTATGGGTTCATTGATTATATGAATAATTGCAGGCGAGGAGCTCAAATTCGACTACTTCAAGCACAGAAAGAGGGCCAGCAGTGAGACGAGGAGAATGTTCGAATCGTGCAGGTGAGATGAGTCAGCTTTTCGGAACTTCTATTCTTGACAGTGATGAGCTCTAACTTTAGTTAGATCCCGTACCCCTCCCCCCCCCCTGGAAAATATGATTTTTTCACTTTTGTATTCCCGGAAAACACCCTCTTGTACCCCGAAAAACCAAGCGTTGGAGGGTCACGCTCATCACTGATTCTAGGAGCTTGTTTCAAATAGTTTAGTATGATGAGGAACGAGCTGCAGCCGCCTCTACGTCGGTCCTCAAGTATAGCGATTCACGGCTATGCTTGCGTCCTGACAACTTGCTGCTGAAACGATGCGAACTTTAGAGTATTCATTAGAGTTCGAAATACGGGTAATCGTTTCTTCATTTCACGTACTCTCTCACTGGTCAGATAGACGTGAGAGTGTGGGAAATGAAGAGACGGCGACCCGTATTTCGAAGAAATTCATTGCAGATGCGGCGCCGTGAACTGCCGTTTTCGCGCCTCGAGATGAATGAAATGGGGGATGAATACGGTAGCCAACAAGTGACTGCTAAAACTACCGTATCCCATGCATCGTTGTTCCAATTCTTTGCGTAATGCTCTCGCTTTCTCTCTGTTTTTTTCTCTGATTTACATCGAATTGTCTTTAATTACTTGTTGTCTCTTGCAAAGAAGGTCTATTGATTTTTTTAACCTAATCATTTCTGTTGTCTGATGCAATCCTATTCCCAGAATCAATTTCCGTTCCTCTTCTAACTCAAATCAATTTCTCATATTGTTGTTTCTACTGAAATTTAATGGAATGATCATTATCCCATTCAATAATGGACTGAATAAAAAACATTTACGAAATTGTATTCTTTATATTGCATGTGATTACTGAGTTAGTAGACTCGCAAGATATCTGAACGATATTCTACCAGTAAAACATTTCTAGTACTTTACTTTAATTTTTAATCTGTTTTTATTTATCTCATATTTCAAATGATAATTGAATTTTACTAGGAATGATTCGCAACGAAGAAGCGGCCAGTCAGCCTCTAGTAAGTTTCGCTTGAAATATATTTAGTTATTAGTTATTCATTCTTCTTGTAAAATATTGCGCCCTTGACCGAGAAAACATTCATATTACCTTTAAAAAATTCTCTGGTGTAAGCATACCAATAGTCTCGAGGAGATTTAAATTTGAGAGAAACAATGCGCACAATTTCGAAATGCGATTCAGTAAAAATAATCACCACTTTGATTGCCTATATTCCGAATAAACTAGCAATAGTTCATTTGCATGCTGTGTCCTTATTAGTACTGCAGACGAACGACGGACAAATAATATTAATCATGTTTTTTTAAAAAAAATATTGTAATAAATTTTCTCAGGTGGTTGCGCTGATCGCCTCTCAGACGGATCTGCTCAATCAGCTGATGAGAGCCGAGGTGAGGAAATTGTTTATTTGTTTGTTAAACAGTAAATACTGTTGGAAAGTTGCTCAACCCCTGAGTAGCAGCTCGTGAAAAAATGACGATATTTTATATATATTATTATTCCATTCCAAAGGCGTAGCCTCTACAATTGACAATCCGGTGCGTCCATGGTGAAGTATTCGCTATGAAACGTTATTTTGACATTCGATTTTTTTCGTTCGTTGTGAAGGCGAGATTAGAAATTCCCGCAAACTCGGAACAAATGAAACTGGTGAAAGACGGCTGTTGCATGGAGATTGGTTGCGTTGCCCATAGATAACTCGTCATCTCTTGCAGGTTGACTGCGACGTGCTCTCCACGTGCGCCACTCTCATCAACTTTATCTACCAACATGGTAAGTATTATCGATTGAATGCTACCGTATCCTCACTGTTGATTGACGGTATTGATTTCTCCTATTATTAGACGGGAAGATGAATTGAGAAAATATAGATGCGTCCTATAGAAGGATGCAGTATTGATCTACCTATTCTTCCGTATCAACTCAATAATCGATTTTCTTCTCAGACGACATGGTGCGCGGTCCGATTGACGCGTCGCGTATGCTCTCGACGCTTCGGACGCGTGCGGAAAGGGTGACGAAACCGGACGCGTCCGGACTCAAAGCGGACACGAAACCGTCATTTGCCGCGCCCTCCCGTCTGTTTGCGACTCTCAACGCGCTCTGAGAGCATACGGTACGGTATCGATCGATACTATCGTAATCCCCTCCTCACCCCCTTATTGATTTCGTTTCAATGTAGTTGTATCACCGAATGGGTATCGTCACTTTTATTGTCATTTCAGTTTTACTCTTGTATGTTGCGTTGTTACTTTTAAAATTCATTCATTTGGTTATTTTATTTTTACTGCTAAATTCCAGTTATGCAAACCCGCTGAAAACTAAGTGATCTTCAAATTGTAATGTTCTCATTGATGAATAATTATTGCGACTCTCAGGCCTGTAATTGATGGAAGTAAATTAATTATGATTATAAATTGTGTGTAATCGACTGAATTTTGGCTTCGGATTCCATCTACGAATATCTCACATTTCGTTATAATGTATTTTCTAGGTAACCTCATTACTCTTTATTATCATTATCATTACTTTTTAACAAAGCAGAGAGGCCTCCGAGTGTGTTTGCTTGTTTGTTCACCTAGGCCAGAGCGTCTTGCTAATACGCAAAGGAAGCCATACAACGAAACCGTAGCGAATTGCAAACATGTCGCGCGCATTTTCTTTATATTTAAATATGTAGTGACTGATCTCTCGTCCGTGAATCCGACGATACCAACGCTTTTTCATACATTTAGAGTGGCTAAATTGTATGGGGGAAAATGCCCTCATTTTGCGCACTCTTTCGACGTATCCTGCATAATCCCGGACCACTGTATCTTCCCCCGTGTCTATCGATTTTCCATGTGCCTACCATATTTTTTCTCCATTCTGGGTTACTGTATTCCTCCCTGCGTATTTCGATTTTCTGCTCCCGAAATCCCGGGATTCTGCATTTGCCCTTGTCTATCGATTATCATGGTGAACTGTACATAGTACACTTTATCGCCCCAGACTACTGCACCTTCCCCCACTCAGTTTCGATTATTCCCAGGTCTGATGTATCCCTTCCCATTCCCGGGTTATTGTACCTTTCAGGTCTGATGTATCCCTTCCCATTCCCGGGTTATTGTACCTTTCAGGTCTGATGTATCCCTTCCCATTCCAGGGTTATTGTACTTTTCAGGTCTGATGTATCCCTTCCCATTCTCGGGTTATTGCACCTTTCCTTTTTTCTGATGTATCCCTTCCTATTCCCGGGATACTGTACCTTTCCTTGTCTGTATCGATTTTTGCTCTGGCCTGTGGCAGCCATCTCTCTGGGTGACGCTGCCCCTCGCCTAGTTTAAAGTTTGGTCGAACGAGACGGTGTTGATCCTTTGAACTGTACGCACGTGACACTCTCTCACTTTCGCGTGCTCTCTCGCCTCGCTTTCCCCTCTTGACCAGAGACAGTCCCTTCTCCCGTCCCGTCCATGATCTACCCTATCCTCTCCTCTCCACCCTCTTCCCTTCTCACAATCGATCGATCTTCCTTCATGGTCGGTCGTGTGCTTTGTTCTGTGTTTTTGTTCTTTCTGTTTTCCCGTGTTATCTTTGTGTTTCAAAGTGGCCTTCTCTTCGATATGCGTTCCATTGCTTCTTGTGGCTCCTATAGGATCCCAATGCCTCCAATTAGGCACGCTTGCCACCGCTCAAGCAAGACGTTTTGCGGATCGAGCGTTGCTTTTAGACGTTTCATCGTTTCGTGTCTCCCGGAGGGCTGATTGCAATTAGCGCTTGTTCTTTACTATCGTCTTATTGTTTGGCTTTCTACTACTTACTGTTACTCTACTCGGTCCTCTCTTTTTTCGAATAGTTTCTTCCATATCTTTGTTCGTTTTCCTTGGCTCGTGGTCGTGCTGCAACATAACGACGACTCTCCTCATTCCGCCGTTCCCTCTCACCGGTCACACAAATGAGAGAGCACGCGAAATGAGGAGTGCCTTTCTTATTGTCAAGTTATGGTTTCATTGTAGATGACGTCGTCGTCGATCGCCCTCCCCTTCCGTCCGCCCGCTCGACACTCCCGAGCTGTGAGCTGATGGACCCCAGGTATGGACCCCAGGGATCAAATACTTAGGCCATGAAACTCTAGATGTGGTATGCTATTGCAAAATTTGTCAGCCGTTTTCACTTGGAGTGGTTAGGTTTCGGATAATTTCCACCTCTTTTGCCGATCGGTGGTGTGTGATTTTCTCTAATTTTGCTTCAAATTAGCCTAAAAATGTGTGGAATGCATAGGTCCTTTCGGGTATTTGACCTCTGGGTATGGTAAAAAAAAAGATGGAAAAATGCGAGCTAAACTTGCGCTAATACTTGGAAAGCACTAATGTTTGATTGAACATTTTGCCCTTCCTTACTTTACCTGCACGCCCAGCACAATCATTTTCCAACCTCGCTTGCTCGCCCTCTATCATTTCTAGATGTCCAAAGCTTCGACGCCGCGCATTTTCCTCCTCCTTCGGGTAGTAGTCCAATCCTAATGCAATCAAACCCATATGCTTCTTTCGTCATGGCTAGAGTAGACAGATGAAGAGCTAAAGGCAGAGTCTGCCGCTCGGCGCAACGAGGAATGAGAATGAGGGGAAGAGGAGAGTGAAAGAGATTAACTCTTGCGCAAGAGTTCGAACTCTTGCGCAAGAGTAGAATTCAGAATGAACTCTTGCGCAAGAGTAGATGTCGGATTGGAACGTTTTCGATCGTTTGACTTCGCGATTTCTTGTCAAATCGGCATGCCATTTGCATAATCACTACTAATTAATCTTTTAGAACGGTTTGCATAGGATAGACCTGCCATTGGCCATTTTGAGAAGAAAGAAGATTCATAGCAGTTTAGAAGCCAATAATCATGATCAAATTGACGAAATTGGACTAAGAAGTCACCACAGACCTATAAAACATCGAAAATGTTCATAGAGCCATGTTTTGGTGAAAAAATAACAGCGAAATATCACTAACTGAGATTGATTTTGGGTCAAAACTATGAACAACTGGAATATCACGCCGTTTAGTGGTTATTATGCAAATATCATTTCGGTAGACATTTTATCTCGGCGTCAATCGATCGAAATTTAAAGTTTGATTTCTACTCTTGCGCAAGAGTTCATTCTGCAATCTACTCTTGCGCAAGAGTTTGAACTCTTGCGCAAGAGTTAATCCCTCTCCCTCTCTTCTTCCTCTCATTCCACTCCACACCGCGCACTCTGCCCTCTTCATTTGTCCACTCTAGTCATGGCCATTGATTTGTTATCTTTGTGTATTTCCATGTTCTCTTTAGGGTATTTCACTTTTCCCTCAATTTACCCTTTTCAAATGTTATTTTACAGGAGCGTTTAAGAACCTGGCCGCCACACCGTCGTGTGGGTCCGGCCCGCGCTTTGCGCACGAGCCGTAGCAGTCGTCCAAGAACCTATCCAGCCAACTGAGAAGACGACGGAATCGACGGACTCGACGGATACGAGGTACGGTAAGGGGTGAAGGGGCACGGTAGATTAGAATCGATTACTGAAATAGTAGTACAAATGATTGGTACCTGGTTGAGAATGAAAATCTATGGCCTGGTTCCTACTTTTGATGATTACTTTTAATTGACTTTTAAATACTTAAATTGTATTTGAAACTAATTCAATTGCATGTGCGACGGAATCGACGGATACGACGGAATCGACGGATACGACGGATACGAGGTACGGTAAGGGGTGAAGGGGCACGGTAGATTAGAATCGATTACTGAAATTTTAGTAAAAATGATTGGTACCTGGTTGAAAATGAAAATCTATGGCGTGGTTCCTACTTTTGATGATTACTTTTAATTGACTTTTAAATACTTAAATTGTATTTGAAACTAATTCAATTGCATGTGCGACGGATTCGACGGATACGACGGAATCGACGGAATCGACGGAATCGACGGATTCTTCTCAGAGGCGGGTGGGCGGGTGGGCCTCTGAGAAGACGGCGGAATCGGCGGATACGAGGTACGGTAAGGGGCGAAGGAGTACGGTAGATTCGAATCGATTACTGGAATTTTAGTACAAATGAGAAAAATAATTGATGCCAAATCATTGATCTATATCCGGTTGGCAATGAAAATGTAGTCCTCTTCGTGACGATCGCTTTTAATTGACTTTAAATACTTATTTTTGAAACTATTTCTATTGCAGATGCGATGGAATCGACGGAATCGACGGATGCACAACAAACATTGCAAAAGTTAAGTCCCACTATCATTTTCCTAACCCTCGAACCTAGGAAAAAGAACCTGCGGACCCTAGTTCCAAACACCAGCTGGTGGCTTTTCCCTCTATTTACTCGTAGTGTAGATCGATTAGATATAAAACGTATTCATTCAGATACGACGGAATCGACGGATTCTTCTCAGAGGCGGGTGGGCGGGTGGGCCTCTGAGAAGACGACGGAATCGACGGAATCGACGAATACGACGGAATCGACGGATACGACGGAATCGACGGATACGACGGAATCGACGGATACGACGGATACGACGGAATCGACGGATACGACGGAATCGACGGAATCGACGGATACGACGGAATCGACGGAATCGACGGATACGACGGAGTCGACGGAATCGACGGATACGACGGAATCGACGGATACGACGGAATCGACGGAATCGACGGATACGACGGAATCGACGGATACGACGGAATCGACGGAATCGACGGATTCTTCTCAGAGGCGGGTGGGCGGGTGGGCCTCTGAGAAGACGACGGAATCGACGGATACGACGGAATCGACGGATACGACGGAATCGACGGATACGACGGAATCGACGGATACGACGGAATCGACGGATACGACGGAATCGACGGATACGACGGAATCGACGGAATCGACGGATACGACGGAATCGACGGATACGACGGAATCGACGGATACGACGGAATCGACGGATACGACGGAATCGACGGATACGACTGAATCGACGGATACGACGGAATCGACGGATACGACGGAATCGACGGATACGACGGAGTCGACGGAGTCGACGGAATCGACGGAATCGACGGATTCTTCTCAGAGGCGGGTGGGCGGGTGGGCCTCTGAGAAGACGGCGGAATCGACGGATACGACGGAATCGACGGAATCGACGGATACGACGGAATCGACGGATACGACGGAATCGACGGATACGACGGAATCGACGGATACGACGGAATCGACGGAATCGACGGATACGACGGAATCGACGGATACGACGGAATCGACGGATACGACGGATACGACGGAGTCGACGGAATCGACGGATACGACGGAATCGACGGATACGACGGAATCGACGGATACGACGGATTCTTCTCAGAGGCGGGTGGGCGGGTGGGCCTCTGAGAAGACGGCGGAATCGACGGATACGACGGAATCGACGGATACGACGGAATCGACGGATACGACGGATACGACGGAATCGACGGATACGACGGAATCGACGGATACGACGGAGTCGACGGATACGACGGAATCGACGGATACGACGGAATCGACGGATACGACGGAATCGACGGATACGACGGAATCGACGGATACGACGGATTCTTCTCAGAGGCGGGTGGGCGGGTGGGCCTCTGAGAAGACGACGGAATCGACGGATACGACGGAATCGACGGATACGACGGATTCTTCTCAGAGGCGGGTGGGCGGGTGGGCCTCTGAGAAGACGACGGAATCGACGGATACGACGGAATCGACGGATACGACGGAATCGACGGATACGACGGAATCGACGGAATCGACGGATACGACGGATACGACGGAATCGACGGATACGACGGAATCGACGGATACGACGGAATCGACGGATACGACGGAATCGACGGATACGACGGATTCTTCTCAGAGGCGGGTGGGCGGGTGGGCCTCTGAGAAGACGACGGAATCGACGGAATCGACGGATACGACGGAATCGACGGATACGACGGAATCGACGGATACGACGGAATCGACGGATACGACGGAATCGACGGAATCGACGGATACGAGGGATACGACGGAATCGACGGATACGACGGAATCGACGGATACGACGGAATCGACGGATACGACGGAATCGACGGAATCGACGGAATCGACGGAATCGACGGATACGACGGAATCGACGGATACGACGGAATCGACGGATTCTTCTCAGAGGCGGGTGGGCGGGTGGGCCTCTGAGAAGACGGCGGAATCGACGGATACGAGGTACGGTAAGGGGCGAAGGAGTACGGTAGATTCGAATCGATTACTGGAATTTTAGTACAAATGAGAAAAATAATTGATGCCAAATCATTGATCGGTATCCGGTTGGCAATGAAAATGTAGTCCTCTTCGTGACGATCGCTTTTAATTGACTTTAAATACTTATTTTTGAAACTATTTCCATTGCAGATGCGATGGAATCGACGGAATCGACTGATACACAACAAACATTGCAAAAGTTAAGTCCCACTATCCTTTTCCTAACCCCCGAACCTAGGAAAAAGAACCTGCGGACCCTAGTTCCAAACACCAGCTGGTGGCTTTTCCCTCTATTTACTCGTAGTGTAGATCGATTAGATATAAAACGTATTCATTCAGATACGACGGAATCGACGGATTCTTCTCAGAGGCGGGTGGGCGGGTGGGCCTCTGAGAAGACGACGGAATCGACGGAATCGACGGAATCGACGGAATCGACGGATACGACGGAATCGACGGATACGACGGAATCGACGGATACAACGGAATCGACGGAATCGACGGATTCTTCTCAGAGGCGGGTGGGCCTCTGAGAAGACGACGGAATCGACGGAATCGACGGATACGACGGAATCGACGGATACGACGGAATCGACGGATACGACGGAATCGACGGATACGACGGAATCGACGGATACGACGGAATCGACGGATACGACGGAATCGACGGAATCGACGGAATCGACGGATTCTTCTCAGAGGCGGGTGGGCGGGTGGGCCTCTGAGAAGACGGCGGAATCGACGGATACGAGGTACGGTAAGGGGCGAAGGAGTACGGTAGATTCGAATCGATTACTGGAATTTTAGTACAAATGAGAAAAATAATTGATGCCAAATCATTGATCGGTATCCGGTTGGCAATGAAAATGTTGTCCTCTTCGTGACGATCGCTTTTAATTGACTTTAAATACTTATTTTTGAAACTATTTCCATTGCAGATGCGATGGAATCGACGGAATCGACGGAATCGACGGATGCACAACAAACATTGCAAAAGTTAAGTCCCACTATCCTTTTCCTAACCCTCGAACCTAGGAAAAAGAACCTGCGGACCCTAGTTCCAAACACCAGCTGGTGGCTTTTCCCTCTATTTACTCGTAGTGTAGATCGATTAGATATAAAACGTATTCATTCAGATACGACGGAATCGATGGATTCTTCTCAGAGGCGGGTGGGCGGGTGGGCCTCTGAGAAGACGACGGAATCGACGGAATCGACGGATACGACGGAATCGACGGATACGACGGAATCGACGGATACGACGGAATCGACGGAATCGACGGATTCTTCTCAGAGGCGGGTGGGCGGGTGGGCCTCTGAGAAGACGACGGAATCGACGGAATCGACGGATACGACGGAATCGACGGATACGACGGAATCGACGGAATCGACGGATACGACGGAATCGACGGATACGACGGAATCGACGGATACGACGGAATCGACGGAATCGACGGATACGACGGATACGACGGAATCGACGGAATCGACGGAATCGACGGAATCGACGGATACGACGGAATCGACGGATACGACGGAATCGACGGATACGACGGAATCGACGGAATCGACGGATACGACGGAATCGACGGAATCGACGGAATCGACGGATTCTTCTCAGAGGCGGGTGGGCGGGTGGGCCTCTGAGAAGACGACGGAATCGACGGAATCGACGGATACGACGGAATCGACGGATACGACGGAATCGACGGAATCGACGGATACGACGGAATCGACGGATACGACGGAATCGACGGATACGACGGAATCGACGGAATCGACGGATACGACGGAATCGACGGATACGACGGATACGACGGATACGACGGAATCGACGGAATCGACGGATACGACGGAATCGACGGATACGACGGAATCGACGGATACGACGGAATCGACGGATTCTTCTCAGAGGCGGGTGGGCGGGTGGGCCTCTGAGAAGACGGCGGAATCGACGGATACGAGGTACGGTAAGGGGCGAAGGAGTACGGTAGATTCGAATCGATTACTGGAATTTTAGTACAAATGAGAAAAATAATTGATGCCAAATCATTGATCGGTATCCGGTTGGCAATGAAAATGTAGTCCTCTTCGTGACGATCGCTTTTAATTGACTTTAAATACTTATTTTTGAAACTATTTCCATTGCAGATGCGATGGAATCGACGGAATCGACGGATTCTTCTCAGAGGCGGGTGGGCGGGTGGGCCTCTGAGAAGATGACGGAATCGACGGAATCGACGGAATCGACGGATACGACGGATACGACGGAATCGACGGATACGACGGAATCGACGGAATCGACGGATTCTTCTCAGAGGCGGGTGGGCGGGTGGGCCTCTGAGAAGACGACGGAATCGACGGAATCGACGGATACGACGGATACGACGGATACGACGGAATCGACGGATACGACGGATACGACGGATACGACGGAATCGACGGATACGACGGAATCGACGGATACGACGGAATCGACGGATACGACGGAATCGACGGATACGACGGAATCGACGGAATCGACGGATACGACGGAATCGACGGATACGACGGAATCGACGGATACGACGGAATCGACGGATACGACGGAATCGACGGATACGACGGAATCGACGGAATCGACGGATACGACGGAATCGACGGATACGACGGAATCGACGGATTCTTCTCAGAGGCGGGTGGGCGGGTGGGCCTCTGAGAAGACGGCGGAATCGACGGATACGGGGTACGGTAAGGGGCGAAGGAGTACGGTAGATTCGAATCGATTACTGGAATTTTAGTACAAATGAGAAAAATAATTGATGCCAAATCATTGATCGGTATCCGGTTGGCAATGAAAATGTAGTCCTCTTCGTGACGATCGCTTTTAATTGACTTTAAATACTTATTTTTGAAACTATTTCCATTGCAGATGCGATGGAATCGACGGAATCGACTGATACACAACAAACATTGCAAAAGTTAAGTCCCACTATCCTTTTCCTAACCCCCGAACCTAGGAAAAAGTACCTGCGGACCCTAGTTCCAAACACCAGCTGGTGGCTTTTCCCTCTATTTACTCGTAGTGTAGATCGATTAGATATAAAACGTATTCATTCAGATACGACGGAATCGACGGATTCTTCTCAGAGGCGGGTGGGCGGGTGGGCCTCTGAGAAGACGACGGAATCGACGGAATCGACGGAATCGACGGAATCGACGGATACGACGGAATCGACGGATACGACGGAATCGACGGATACAACGGAATCGACGGAATCGACGGATTCTTCTCAGAGGCGGGTGGGCCTCTGAGAAGACGACGGAATCGACGGAATCGACGGAATCGACGGATACGACGGAATCGACGGAATCGACGGATACGACGGATACGACGGAATCGACGGATACGACGGAATCGACGGATACGACGGAATCGACGGATACGACGGAATCGACGGATACGACGGAATCGACGGAATCGACGGAATCGACGGATTCTTCTCAGAGGCGGGTGGGCGGGTGGGCCTCTGAGAAGACGGCGGAATCGACGGATACGAGGTACGGTAAGGGGCGAAGGAGTACGGTAGATTCGAATCGATTACTGGAATTTTAGTACAAATGAGAAAAATAATTGATGCCAAATCATTGATCGGTATCCGGTTGGCAATGAAAATGTTGTCCTCTTCGTGACGATCGCTTTTAATTGACTTTAAATACTTATTTTTGAAACTATTTCCATTGCAGATGCGATGGAATCGACGGAATCGACGGATTCTTCTCAGAGGCGGGTGGGCGGGTGGGCCTCTGAGAAGACGACGGAATCGACGGAATCGACGGAATCGACGGATACGACGGAATCGACGGATTCTTCTCAGAGGCGGGTGGGCGGGTGGGCCTCTGAGAAGACGGCGGAATCGACGGATACGAGGTACGGTAAGGAGCGAAGGAGTACGGTAGATTCGAATCGATTACTGGAATTTTAGTACAAATGAGAAAAATAATTGATGCCAAATCATTGATCGGTATCCGGTTGGCAATGAAAATGTAGTCCTCTTCGTGACGATCGCTTTTAATTGACTTTAAATACTTATTTTTGAAACTATTTCCATTGCAGATGCGATGGAATCGACGGAATCGACTGATACACAACAAACATTGCAAAAGTTAAGTCCCACTATCCTTTTCCTAACCCCCGAACCTAGGAAAAAGTACCTGCGGACCCTAGTTCCAAACACCAGCTGGTGGCTTTTCCCTCTATTTACTCGTAGTGTAGATCGATTAGATATAAAACGTATTCATTCAGATACGACGGAATCGACGGATTCTTCTCAGAGGCGGGTGGGCGGGTGGGCCTCTGAGAAGACGACGGAATCGACGGAATCGACGGAATCGACGGAATCGACGGATACGACGGAATCGACGGATACGACGGAATCGACGGATACAACGGAATCGACGGAATCGACGGATTCTTCTCAGAGGCGGGTGGGCCTCTGAGAAGACGACGGAATCGACGGAATCGACGGAATCGACGGATACGACGGAATCGACGGAATCGACGGATACGACGGATACGACGGATACGACGGAATCGACGGATACGACGGAATCGACGGATACGACGGAATCGACGGATACGACGGAATCGACGGATACGACGGAATCGACGGAATCGACGGAATCGACGGATTCTTCTCAGAGGCGGGTGGGCGGGTGGGCCTCTGAGAAGACGGCGGAATCGACGGATACGAGGTACGGTAAGGGGCGAAGGAGTACGGTAGATTCGAATCGATTACTGGAATTTTAGTACAAATGAGAAAAATAATTGATGCCAAATCATTGATCGGTATCCGGTTGGCAATGAAAATGTTGTCCTCTTCGTGACGATCGCTTTTAATTGACTTTAAATACTTATTTTTGAAACTATTTCCATTGCAGATGCGATGGAATCGACGGAATCGACGGATTCTTCTCAGAGGCGGGTGGGCGGGTGGGCCTCTGAGAAGACGACGGAATCGACGGAATCGACGGAATCGACGGATACGACGGAATCGACGGATTCTTCTCAGAGGCGGGTGGGCGGGTGGGCCTCTGAGAAGACGGCGGAATCGACGGATACGAGGTACGGTAAGGAGCGAAGGAGTACGGTAGATTCGAATCGATTACTGGAATTTTAGTACAAATGAGAAAAATAATTGATGCCAAATCATTGATCGGTATCCGGTTGGCAATGAAAATGTAGTCCTCTTCGTGACGATCGCTTTTAATTGACTTTAAATACTTATTTTTGAAACTATTTCCATTGCAGATGCGATGGAATCGACGGAATCGACTGATACACAACAAACATTGCAAAAGTTAAGTCCCACTATCCTTTTCCTAACCCCCGAACCTAGGAAAAAGTACCTGCGGACCCTAGTTCCAAACACCAGCTGGTGGCTTTTCCCTATATTTACTCGTAGTGTAGATCGATTAGATATAAAACGTATTCATTCAGATACGACGGAATCGACGGATTCTTCTCACAATCAGAGGCGGGTGGGCGGGTGGGCCTCTGAGAAGACGACGGAATCGACGGAATCGACGGAATCGACGGAATCGACGGATACGACGGAATCGACGGATACAACGGAATCGACGGAATCGACGGATTCTTCTCAGAGGCGGGTGGGCGGGTGGGCCTCTGAGAAGACGACGGAATCGACGGAATCGACGGAATCGACGGATACGACGGAATCGACGGAATCGACGGATACGACGGAATCGACGGATACGACGGAATCGACGGAATCGACGGAATCGACGGATTCTTCTCAGAGGCGAGTGGGCGGCCTAATTTTGATCGCTCACTTTGTTAATGTTACTCGTTAATTCACGTTTTATCCACGTATTCAATTTGCAAGAATTCCTGTTGTTCAGAATAACACATTCCAGAAGTTCTGAGAATGTGGCATCTCAGAATTGACAGTAGCATCTACCGTAATTATTAGCTGCATCGTTGTTATTCGTTTTCCCAACTTTAATCACTACAAACCTCTTCTGTTTCTGTTACTTTTTTCACTTTGATTCTTTCCTTCGTATTTCGTCTCAATTGATCTTCTGTTGTCCTGGAAATTTAATGAACGAATAAATTCGATTTGTTAAATTTAATTATTCTCGTGAGGCTACCGAGTTGAGTGGCTCGCCCAAAGTATCCGTAATATATACATAGATGTTGAATTACTATTAGAAGTTATTTATTTTGTAATTTTTTCTTGGTCTAATTTCGAAAAAACATTTTGTTAACATTTTGTTAATTCCTATCGCAGAAATGATTCGCAACGGGTTTGATCGAGAAGCGGGTAGCCAGTCTGATCTCGTAAGTTGCATACGCAATTAAATTCGTTGCAAGTTGCATTTATAATCAAATTATTAAAATCATCCTAATTTATTTTGTGTATTTTGTCGCCTTGATCAAGACTGTCAAGATGTGATCGTTTGTTGGCACAGGGACACTTTCAGATGAGAAAAGATTTGGGAAATTCTAAAAAAATAGATGACGACTGATAATTTAATGAGTTTACAGAAATTCCACGCTGTTCATGGAAGTAGCATCACCCTCACGCATGGCGGATTCCGCTCCGTCAGGGAATGTCCATTCTCTGATGGACTCGTATTTAGCCATCGGTCAGTTAACTACGCTTCGCTATGTTTTCTTCCCGAACAAATAATTGGTAAAAAATAGATGAATTTATACATTTTTCTCAGACACTCTCAAGCAAAACCAAGAGTGTGCAGAAATTTTCGCAGTGGTGAATATCACGGAAAAAATCCCTACCGTGTGCATCAGACTGAACGCCGAATTCGATTTGAACTGCTCACCTGAAAGACCGCCATCCTACCATATATTTTGATTTCCAGTCCGATCGCGATCAATGAGCTTGTGTGCATCCGGCACTCGGAGATCCAGCAAGGGCGCTTCGGCCCTCTTCCTGCCCTTCATTTCGGCGTGACTTCCATCAATCCTTCCTCGCATCTACAGAGCTCGGGAGCACTAGGAAAGTACGTTGCTATTTCTTTAAGTAGATGCATGTGAACTGTTTTATACACCGAAAAAAAAGTTGCTGATGTAACCACAACAGTTCCAATTATTAATAAATTGATCTCGGTTGTTTGCAGTGAGGCCTTGGACTATTTTGAACATAATCCATGCTACTGGATCGCGAATCTGCCGAATCGGTACATTTTTTATGCCTAAACATCATTAGATTTCTGGAATTTTATTCCGCGTTAACCTATTGCAGGTACGTTTCGCAGGGAGGTCTAGTGCAATTCTCCGTTTCCCAAAGAGGCGAGATAAACTACAAGATCGACGGAGTGGACAAGGTGCGATAAAAGTTTTAAAAAAAATAGTTGAATTTTTCATCCACCTCGAGCGGTTTTACAATCGTACGACAGCGTTTGTTGGACTGCATTACTCTGCTGCTACTTCCGTGATCGGGACTACTACCAATTTAGCTACCCCGGGGGAAATCCGCCCTTGTTTTTATCATTTCCATTTTCCATGTCAATCAACCCATTCGCGCGGATATCTACAGTATCTACAGTTTGCGCTCAGGGCATCATCATTCGAGGAATCGATACGGAGTTCCCGCTGTGGGTGGTCATCGACGTGTATGGAAATGCGGAGTCCGTCGAGTTCGGTGAGTGACTTACGGCGGCGATGCGAGTACGGTATCTTTGTTTATCCCCCGGAAGGGCGGCAAGTTTTGGCTTGGGGAATCATGATTTTACGAATGTCATAGAACAGTAAGAACGCGATTGTTTTCCGGATGTCCCCACATCGTCTCCTTTCGATTATCATTATTTGCAGTAACCTCTCGAGATGTTCGTGCACACAACGCTGACATTCGCCATCCCCACACAGGGTACACCTTGAAATATTTTTTAATGATTTGAAAAAAATGGACGAAATATAGCCTACTCGAAAAAAATTATGAATCTAATAATTCTTTGTTCTTAATGTACATCTACATTTTAAAAAAAATGAGAGAGTTCCTAGTATGATTGATTGTGAGGTATTTGTAGAATTGTTGCTGCTGCAGAGCATCCGCCGCATGAGATTCAGCAGCAGTCGACTCCGTAAGTATTTGGAACCTATTTGTACAGTATTGAGCGGAACTCAGTTATTGTTTGGACAGATATAATAATAAAAGTGTGGAAAGGAAGAGAAAAAACACACTACTCGAAGTGATACTGATATTATAATTCTACACTGAATGCATAGATCAGAAAATAATCACGACGGAGTTTCGAGGATGATATGAATATTTTTAGAATTGTTGCTGCTGCAGAGCATCCGCCGCATGAGATTCAGCAGCAGTCGACTCCGTAAGTATTTGGAACCTATTTGTACAGTATTGAGCGGAACTCAGTTATTGTTTGGACAGATATAATAATAAAAGTGTGGAAAGGAAGAGAAAAAACACACTACTCGAAGTGATACTGATATTATAATTCTACACTGAATGCATAGATCAGAAAATAATCACGACGGAGTTTCGAGGATGATATGAATATTTTTAGAATTGTTGCTGCTGCAGAGCATCCTCCTGGGATTCTGCAGCGACTAACTCCGTGAGTTATTTGCGTCATATTGGCATCGATTACAGCACTCAAGCTTTCTTTAGTTTTTCCAATTGTTGTTGTTTTCTGCTCTCAACTCTTCCCTTCTGATATCTTATACTTGCCAATTCACTAACATCATCCACACATTCCTCGTGTAGTGCGGTAGAAGAGGCATGAATTATCAATTGCACTACTCTTGCAGCTGGGTCGATTGGATTTTCGCTGCCGCGGCCTACTGCTGCACGTGGGCTCAAGCGGCACCCGAATCTGTAGCACCCGCAGATGACTGGATCGATTGGCTCCTTCCCGCGATGATCTTCTGTTGGGCATGGTGCCGCGCGAGCCCCATGAGGGGAGCGGAAACACCACAGCCTGGTGAGCTGCCACGCCCCGTGCCCACTCCGGTTAGTAATCTACAGTTATTTTGAACGCTAGTTACGAATGCAACCTACACTTAGCCAGTTCATATTTCGAGAAAGCTATCATGCCAGTGATATTTCTCTGTATTTCAGGCCCATCAGCCGCGCCGTGTTCCTGCTGCCGATACGTGCTCAATTTGTATGGCGGCGTCCGTGGACACTGCGGTCTACTCGTGTGGCCACATGTGCATGTGCAACGAATGCGCCGTGATTATCAAGGTACGATATCGGATGGTATGCTAAAATCCTATTAAAATACAATGAGTACTTATTCGGTATAACAAAGGCGATACGGCTTGTGGTTACGGTTACTGATAAATGTGTAAAAAAACAACAAAAAATAAACAAAATTTGAAGCAGAATACTGAAGTTTCCGTATCTGTATTAATCAATTCTTGCAGAGATCGGGAGCGGGCTGTCCGATTTGCCGCAAGCCGATCAAGGATATCCTCAAGATTTTCAAGTCACGCTGTTCACGGAGAAGACATCATCCTCGAGAGAGATGGAAGCCGTGCTGTATATTCTCGCCGCTCCGAATATTATTACGTCTTCAGCAATCGGTTAGTTCGGTTTTCTTACCCATATTCCATCTGTGAAAGATTAGATGCTTATGATTCAATTTCTTTGTTTTGTATTTTTCTTAATAGTGAGTGCTTTTAGAAAACCACTTCTGCAATAATTTTCCAGTCCAATTTTGATCGATGAATGGGTGTGCATCCGGCAGACGGATGCGCGTAGACACCGCGACCGATCCGAAAGCGCATTTATGTTGTTTGGCGTGACTAACGTCGATCCCGCTTCGAAGTCGACCATGGTCTTTCAGTAAGTTAGGTTCATTGTGTATTTGTGTTGACAAAAATATACTTTTATTATATATTTTTGTAATTTTCAATATTTGTTAAATACCTAAAAAAAATTGGTTCAGGTATCCCGTATCAGCCTGTGACGATAACTCCTGGATCCATATACTTAACGAGCAGTAGGTTTTCCTCCAATTTCATGTCTGTTTTTTGACCGTAAATAATATTATATTCGCAAAGTAACTGTACCATCCGGGCCACTAATCATTAAACCCTCCAGGAGATTTGGCGCTGAGCGTGTGGTGCGATTCTCCGTGACTCAGCGCGGTGAGATTGAGTACCGTATTGAAGCGGCCGACATGCCTACAATTAACGTGAGAATGCTGTTCGAATAAATCCAATCTTTTTTTTCCAATCATATCTTCAGGAATCCTTCGGATGCCGAGTTAACACGAACTTTCCGCTGTGGGCCGTATTTAACGTGTACGGTTTTAATCAATCTATCGAATTCGGTCAGTGTTTTGGTTTGGTAGGTAACTTTGTAAAGATTACCTTAGTTGATTGGGTTTTGAGAGTTCTGTAAATGAAAACAGTGCTTTCTTCAGATTATGCTTTTAGATTAATTCGCTTTGTAAATTGAATTAATTATTCTATATTTTTCCGAGTATCCGCGCGTTGCCCCATCGGCCGACGGAGTGGCCAACGGCCCGAGTGACTGCTCGGTCTGCCTGGTCACTGTGGCGGATACTGCTGTCTACACATGTGGTCACATGTGCATGTGCAACGAGTGTGCCGTGAAAATCAAGGTAGGGTAACTAGACAAATAGATACAAATAGGTAGACAAAGTGAGGACCATCTACATCAATATACAGCGGTGTTCTGCTAGCGTGTTTCGGTACTGGAATTATCCATTGTACAGTGTGGAATAAAAATATACATGTGATATGTGATGATTAATCGATTTTTCAGAGATCGGGTGATGGCTGTCCGATTTGCCGCCAGCCGATCAAGGATATCCTCAAGATTTTCTTCTCGTGAGATTACGGTATCTCCGAAATAATCTACCGTAATCCCTCGCTACACTAGTTCCTTGTTATTCGTTTTCCCAACTTTGATCACTGTTGGCCTCTTCTGTTCTCATTAATTTTCAACGTTGACTATGTTTCCTGGTGTTTTGTTGCTCTTCTGTTGTGCCGGAAATTTAGTGAACGATAAAATTCGATTTCTTTCTCACAAGATCTCCATTTCTCTCAATAAGAATATTTTATCGCTACTTTACATACAAGTACAATGAATGTGGGCGGGGCTTCCCAACTACATTTCGAAATTACACATATTTATAATTTATTCGCATCATACACTCCCTCGTACGGCTTGTCAATCGTCTTCATGAGCGGCGCCACCTGCGCCACCACGTCACTCGCCGTCATTCCTGCAAATGAGATGATTTCGAATAGCTGGCTCCGCCCACTTTCTATCCCGAAAACGCTAGTCCCCGCCCACTTTCTTTATATCATTGACCCTTTCTCGTTCCACAATCCCTCATTACAACGCATCATTCTTCGAAATATCCCTTTGCGCTAATAAATAAAATAAAACATAAAATATTGCTAGGCTCCGCCCCTTCCACCCTCCAGCCCGCTCACCTCTGCCAATGTGCTCGTGCGCGCGGCGGGCCGCCTCGCGCACGAAGTAGGACGCCGCCTCGGCCACCGTATCAAGCGGCGCGCCGCTTCTGCAATGAAATAATCGGCTTCCGGATAGGTCGCTAATAAATGGTATCGATAATAAAAAAAATAATTGTTATTATCGGCATCGATGGTATCGATAATAAAAAAAAGATCGGCGCTGGGTTAGGCCTCTGATATCAAGCTCCGCCCACTTCGACATCAATCCTTATCACCCAAAATAATTAAATAACGGTACAAATGATCTTTTTTTAAATTAAAAAAATCAGTTCGTGATATCACATGATCAGACGGTAAGAAACTGTAGACGATATTGATTATGGTGCTCATTATCGATCTAATATACGAAAACAGCCTCCTCGCGCGCTGAATGGCCGATCCCATCTAGGCTCCGCCCACTCCGATAGGTCCTCTCTCACCTCGTCGACCACAGCAGGAAGACGGCGATGACGCCGGACAGAATGTCCCCGATGCCGCCCGGACGACGCGCGGAGCCCTCGGCGTCGTACAGACGAACTGGAAAGTAGGTTACTGTAGGTTACTGTAGCCTACCGTCATCTGATGGACTGAAACAGAAGACAGTATCGATTACCGTGCCCTATAAGCAACCGTAATCCGATGTAATCCTTCGAGGGCAAAATCTTGATAGGCGAAATACTACTTTCTCGTGCCTAAACTCCTCCTACCCTACCGAACCTCTGTTTGCCCAACAGTATTCTATTTCTACCATACCCTTTCCATCGGTGGTCGCGAACATGTCCGTCGGTCCCTTGAGGAAGATGTTCATCTTCAGTCGGGCCGCCAGCTTCGAGGCCGCCGCGCGAACCTGAAAAAAAACCCAACTTTAAATACCGAGGTTATAGTTGAACACATGTTTTGTTAATACTCCGCCAGGCGGATCAGCGCAACGGCTCATGACAAATATAGTCAATAATTTCTTTGTATATTGCATGTAGGAAACATTGTTGCTTAAACATTATCCAATCAGTAGCTAATAGATACAGTGATCATGCTGTACCGTGCCCCCAAGCGAATCGCAAACTGATCGCTCACCTCCTCCCACGGTTTGCCGAGCGTGGACACTTGCAGCACCTGGAATATTGATTGATTAGGCGGGCGGAGATCAAAGATCAGAGAGCGCACCACAAACTACAAAGGCCAGCTTCCACACGTGCAATTGCTCATTCACGTTTCAGGATTACTCAACTTTCTCAAAAAAAATTAACCCGGAAACTTGATGCTACAGTGTTTCACAATATTCAAACTGTCATCGGATCGTTAGTTCGGTTCACAGTCACATTAGAATTACAAATGAATACAACAGATGACGCCTAGCATTCTGCGCCAGCCATCAAACTGCAAACTACAACCCCAAAGATCAAAGATCACTTTCCCCACCTTCATCGCCAGTCGATCCATCTCCACTGCGTTGGGCGTGAGGATGATGGGCAGGTCGGCCTTGTGGGCGGGCGCCGCGCTCAGGGCCTCCCAGCGCTCCGTCAGGATGAAGAGACCGTCCTGCGAAGATTAAAAGATCAAAGATCAGATAACAAACGACAAAGAGGCCTAAAACTACAAGCACTACCAGTGAGTGCTCCGTCAGGATGAAGAGGTTTATAATAGAGCGAGCAATTTCTTCGCCTTACTTCGTTTACGCAATTCGTGAAGATTGGAACTAAACTACAAACTACACAGACTAATAATTAAAGATAAGAGGCCAAAGATCAAAGACCACTCACCGCATCGACGACGAGGGGCTGCGCGCGCCGCTGCGCCTCCACGATCACGTCGTGCGCCACCTGCAGCGATTTCTGAAACGGCGGAGAGCACGGTGGATAAGAGGCACGGTATCGATTTTTTTGTGATGAAGTAATGCGCGAGCCGCCCGGGAGCGATGTTGAGAACTCAAATATCATGGACTAGCTCTTCTCGAGATGCACTGCCGCTGATTCAGTGGAGAAAAAGCTAATTGACAATCAGTGGATTCCCGTTTCACTGATCGATCTAGTGAGACATTATTTCCAAACCCACGATTTCGTGCATTCTCCACGTCTCATAACAAAATATTTATCTCACTCCAAAATAACGTATTTCTAAACTGCACCACTGCTGCACGTTAAATTACACAACCGTTTGACTACCGTACTCCCGAACTACCGTAACCCCTGCTACCGTACCTCCTCCCGTCCGAGTCCCGGCCCGACGAGCATCGCGTCCATGCGCTGCTGCCAGTGGCCCGGCTGCAAAGGTCAGGGTACAATCTACAAAACCGTGCATCGTGCTTTTGAAAGGAATCAAAGATGAATTCATGTATGTGAATGTGTGCTTCATTCAGTCGACATTAGCGGTAATTTATATTCGTAGTAATGTGATTGGGACACAGATATCAAAAATTAGAATGCATTAATCGTAGATACAGGCTGTATCATACAGCTACAAATAACGAACTCCAAGGATCAAACTTCACCCACATTCATTTCGGGGTGCATGATGAGCTCGAGCCCTTAGAACCCCCACCCTCTAGAAGCCTAGCCCAGCTCGAGAAACGAACTACGATGTAGTCTGATCTTTGATCTATCTAATTTGTAGTTTGTACTCACATCCAGTTCGGGGTGGACGATGAGCTCGGGCGCGTAGCCCTTGACGACGGGCGCCGCGTCGTCAGGCGTGAAGACGTGCGCGAGATCGGCGCCCTGAGAGATCAAAGATCAATGAAAGGATCGGACATCAAAGATCAGCCATCATAGGGATAACTTCGAAGGAAGTGCAGATGTTTCCAAATGAAAAAAATACAATCGAACTTTCACCCTATCGATCATGTGCTTCACAATCTCGATATGGGCGCAATTGTACGCGCTGAACTCGATATTCCATTGAAGTCGAATGGTTTCAAACAAAATATCACATCATTTTGAGCAGGAGTGAGCACGCCTAATAGAATAATCGTTACAGTACGTCTACCGTACTCAAAATCGGAACAAAATAGGAGATACCGTACCACTTTGAGCATGGAAATGGCGGCATAGTAGGGTGCGCCCGTGTACTCCACTGATCCACCGACCACACCGAGACGGCCGCAGTTGCCCTGAGAAGATTACGGTCGCGTATGTATCAGAAAGGATAAAGGTATACGGTACTGCTAATAAGTATTATGAAAAAGTGTGAAAATATGGGCTACGGTAGCCATACGGGAACTCACTCTTCCATGCTAAGGTAGGCAAGATAGCAATCAAACGCTCACTCTATGAATATCGTGTTTCGCACTATCGATATGGGGCTAAATTGTAAGTTCTCAACGATCGTTGGTTACCTGGTTATCAGCTTACCAAACATAATGTTTCGGCAGCGATATACGGTAGGCATAGTGATAAATACGGTACTTCTACGTAGTATATTACTAGACTCCACTCAATATACTTTGAGTGCATCCATGACAAAACTATCAGTTCGTGATTCTTTACAACAGCTTTTAGGATACGGTAACTGTCCGAGTATTGATTACCTTCCTGAGGGCGGTGGTCAACTCGGGCAGCAGGCGTCGCACCGCTTCCATTGTGTACGGTAGGTCACTGAGAATATCGATTAGGTACGGTTAATGAACGGACACGGTAGATTGAACAGCTAAAAAACTAGACCGCCTGCTCAACAGTTAGTAGAGAGGAGAAAGTGAGCGGTGAACGGGGAACAGGTGAGCAATGAGATATTGTTTTTTTAAAGAAATTGTCGAAAGCATGGCGAATCACAAACTTCGATCAAGAACTGAAGGAGACGTGAAACACGAAATCTTTCGCTGTTCTTTATTTGCTTACATTATTCTCTGATAAAACCAAACCAAACAGATAAGCCAGGAAGTGAATATCACAAGAAGCACAACTTCAACACCGTTTTTCACATAACTATTTTGAAGGTCAAAGTATCCCAAATGATGGAACGTTATTACTTGCACACTCGCCACATTATTTACAAAATATTTATCAGATTCTTGGGCATTAAATGACCCGGAGTATCGCAGATTCGGAGGTAATTCAATCGATATATTGACAACGCAATGTGTGTACAGTATAAGGCAAAGTATTGAATGGACTAGCATCGGTATGAAATGTGAATCAACTAGGAATTGTCTAGTTAGCGAATCTACACATGGCTTGTAAATCTGAGCAATTAATATGTACATTAAGAGTTTTGAGCAACTAACGGAAGGAAAAACTAACGACAATGCAATGAAAATCGTGAAACCCAAGCTCATTCTTACGTCGGACACTTAGCGATAGACCAATCTACCTCAATCTCCTTCTAGCTACAATATTGTGACGGTTTCTGAGCAATTACTATGTACAGTATCCATGATAAGTCAGGCATCGATAGACTATCGTAATCATACCTGTCCAGCACTGGCGGCGTGCGCTGTGCCCAACCGGTTTTTTGGTTGGGCACAGCGCAGCCATGACCCGGGGGTCATGGTCCAAATGGGTTGGTAGGTCATGGTGGAACTTGTATCTGAAACATATCCCAATGTGTTCTACAGTATATTTTTGGTTACAGTAACCCTACCGTACCCGGTTCGGTGGGTCAACCAGTTTACCCTTGGGTCACACTTTTGCCAAAGTGTCTCAAATCGATCGGAAAATCATTCTACCGTAATCTACCGTATCCCTACCGTACTCCGGTTCGGTGGGTCAACCATTTTAGCCTTGGGTCACACTTTTGCCAAAGTGTCTCAAATCGATCGGAAAATCATTCTACCGTAATCTACCGTATCCCTACCGTACTCCGGTTCGGTGGGTCAACCATTTTAGCCTTGGGTCACACTTTTGCCAAAGTGTCTCAAATCGATCGGAAAATCATTCTACCGTAATCTACAGTATCCCTACCGTACTCCGGTTCGGTGGGTCATCCATTTTAGCCTTGGGTCACACTTTTGCCAAAGTGTCTCAAATCGATCGGAAAATCATTCTACCGTAATCTACAGTATCCCTACCGTATCCCTGACTACGGTATCGCGGTTGGGCATCGCGAACTTATTTTTGTTGTTGTTGTTCGTTCTAAAATTTCGTTCTTTTGTGCCTGTAGGCATAGTTGATCGTGGAATTTTTTTTGGGTACAATACCGTTAACCACGTAATCTAACCGTATCCCGGTTCGGTGTGTCAACCTTTTTAGCCTTGTGTCAAACTTTTGCCAAAGTGTCTCAAATCGATCGGAAAAAATATTGCGCCCATGTCTCATTCTTGTTTTTTTCTTTCCAATTAATGTACGACGTTTAAACATTTATTGAAGCTTCATTTATAGTTTATAGTTCTTTTACCATTCTTCATGATTTAGAACTAGACCAGTATTGTGAAATAAGCATCGATGATTGAAGCCTTGCAGAATATCAAAGGCAGCAGTTAAATTCTTTTTTGATCTGTCATCATATTGATAATGTGTGCACATGACACTTAGAAGAGGATTTCCTTCTGTGCCGCAGTAGGTTGTTTTAGTCTGTAATTTTCATTATTTCTTTAATTACGGGTGTCACTAACGAAGGAGATGGCTATAACTTTTTCCATAGAAATGAGAAGCACTTGCTGATCCGGAACGAACAACAACAACAAAAATAAGTTCGCGATGCCCAACCGCGATACCGTAGTCAGGGATACGGTAGGGATACTGTAGATTACGGTAGAATGATTTTCCGATCGATTTGAGACACTTTGGCAAAAGTGTGACCCAAGGCTAAAATGGATGATCCACCGAACCGGAGTACGGTAGGGATACTGTAGATTACGGTAGAATGATTTTCCGATCGATTTGAGACACTTTGGCAAAAGTGTGACCCAAGGCTAAAATGGTTGACCCACCGAACCGGAGTACGGTAGGGATACGGTAGATTACGGTAGAATGATTTTCCGATCGATTTGAGACACTTTGGCAAAAGTGTGACCCAAGGGTAAACTGGTTGACCCACCGAACCGGGTACGGTAGGGTTACTGTAACCAAAAATATACTGTAGAACACATTGAGATATGTTTCAGATACAAGTTCCACCATGACCTACCAACCCATTTGGACCATGACCCCCGGGTCATGGCTGCGCTGTGCCCAACCAAAAAACCGGTTGGGCACAGCGCAATGACGTCATCACGCCGCCGGCGTGGACACCTATGATCGTAATCTACCATTGTGGAAAACTACGATACAACAGAAAAAATCAATCAGCGATAGCAATCTACCGCAGTCTATCATTTTCAAAATGTGAGTGGGAAACTACGATAAAATCACATAAAGTCAATCATCGATACCATTCCGCCGTGCACTACCGTACTCCTAGTGGAATCCGGATCTCGCGGGTGTTATCGTGTCCATGTCGTCGCTCGTCAGTGTCTGATTGCAGTTGATCACCGTCGGCTGGTGTACTGGTCGCGGCGATACGCCGTTTGCGGCGGACTGAATAAACATAATAAGAATACTATTATAATAATTTAATTAAATTAGTCAAAAAATCACATGAATTTTGTGTAAACTTTAGAGCCATGTAACATAATTGATCATCACTACGAAGACCTTGTACTAGTGCTCATGAAGGGAATCCATCACTCAAGTAAAGTTCGCGCAACCCAAAGCCGCCAGGTTATTCTCTACTTTAGATTGCAGCTGATTTTCTAAATGGTAAACAGAGATCCCTAATCCGATTTCTATACTGTTCTCAATTTCTGCCATGAAACCATTACTAACCCCATTCACTTCATTCTGCTTCCGCTCCACCACCTGCCTCGCCTTGAGCGTCGCGCAGTCGACGCCCTGCGCGCGGAAGTGCACGCGCAGCTCCTGCGAAGAGGAAACAGTTTAATCAATAAATAGATGGAATCACTAAAATAGGAACGCCTATACGCAAATAATTATGCACATGAAGGATATCACATCAATTCCATAAAGGCGAAAAGTTAGGATTTTTCTCCCATGTGGATATGGACATGTGGACATGTGGATTTTTCTCCCTGTTCATCGGATAGCAAATCAAGTTCGCTAGAAGTACTACCTGTGAAACACGAGACCAGCAATCTAGCTTCAAAAGTATATCTGCAAAGCGGCGGAGAATGTATGCGATCGTTATTCTACGTCAAAATGATGGAGGAATTGTCAATCGTTGAAATTCATGGTACAAGGCAAACCGCGGTAACCCAAACTCGGCAGGTAAGTTACAAAAGCAAAATCAATGCAGCAATAACCCCTGTTGTTTCATGTCTCCTAGCTTCTGTATAGTAACATAACATTGCCAATCACAGCTCAATTTTTCTCAATCGCCTCATTTAGAAAAAAATATATAACTTCAACACGTTTCGCCGTCTTCTTTTCAGTTTCTTCCTTGGAATAAATCAATTTAATCTATTTTTTGACACATTACGAGTCAGCATCGTAACGCGTGGACATCCATCGCACACATCAAACCGTCAAAACCTAAACCCGGTAGGTAGGGAACAATCATCTTATCTGCCACCTTCCCACGCCTAGGCCTATTACAACTATTCAAGACTAGGGCAAACAATAACAATAACAACAACAGCACCAAAACAACAACAACAACAACAACCCCTCGCTCACCTCCATCTTCCTCGCCAGCTCCGCCTGCTTCTCCACGTTCGCGCGCAGCATCGAGACCGCGGAGACGGAGTTCGTCAGATTCCTGCCGAATAAAGTCAGTTAGCGATTCGAACTACCGTAACCAGGACAATAAAAGCTGCAACTCAACTATAGAGAAAGTTACTATACTAATACCGTCATATTGTTGCGTTATCTCAGGAAGTATCAGATAATTTTTGTTCGCAGGGCGAGCGTTCATTGTTCAGCACATCCACGTCCCCATCATCACTAATTGCTGCAACTTGAATCCATCTAGGACTTGCCCAGTAAAAAAATACTCACAAGCTTATTGTTAGCTTATTGTTAGAATAGAATTTTTTTTCAAAGGGGTGATACCGCGATCGGCAAGGCAGTTCACACCGCGACTTGATAGGATGGTGAAACCCACGATTCGCGAGTGAAATTCCACTTCTCTTCTATTATTGTTATTGTTCCCATCAGATAAGAAGCTTCCACCACTGGGCACATCGACCTCACAATAATAACCTGCTAGTGCAGCCTCAATCTGCCCAGAATCAATACGGTTACGGTTTTACGGTTTTTATTTTCATTTTCGGCGCCTAATTCTCAATAAGCGAAACGCAAGACCACACAACAGCATGAGGCTCAAATTTTCCTGAAAAACGAAATAGTCATACGACTGTCTCTCTCCATTCACCCTGCTATCTCGCCGATCAGAGTAAGCGAGAGAGCACGCCAAACCGAGAGAGTGGGACTCACTTCCTGATCTGCGCCTCGTCCAGGCCCGCCGTGTTCTGCATGTACGCCGAGATGCTGTCCTGCAAAGACCGGATAATTTGAGGAGATACCGTAATCGCCAAGTTATCGATGGATACCGTAATCCTTCAATTATCAAAATCGAATATTCCTACAAATGCAGCGCTATCTTTTTTGTGTTGTTTTTAAAACGCCAATACGACTACAACCATTCAACTTGGCCTACACTTTGTAGTCACTTCCTACTGCAACCTCAACCAACCGTGTGCGAATAAGAAATATGCTTGCTGAAATTCGAAGAGAGATTGACAATGTACGGAGTTTTTGCCATATTTTTCTCGTCAAACGTAACGGAAGGTTGCTACCGTACCCTTGCCTGATCCGCTACGGTGCTGCTCCACTTAATTTTAATACCGTATCCACAAGCTACCGTACTCCCAATCACTCAACGCTCGATAAACCAATCAATAAATCTACCGTACCCTCGCCTGATCGGCCACCGCACTCACGACGCCGGCCGTCTCTCTCATCTTGCGCACGCACTCGTGCAGCGTCGTCTCGAGTGCGATGATGCCCCTGAATGAAATTCAATTCAGTCGATTATTTGGGCTACCGTAATCCCGTTTTTATCGATCGATAATGTATGCTACAGTAATTTTGTGATCCTACCGCATTACGATCCATTCAAAGTGGAATTGACAATATCAATATAAAATTTGGCAGATTTGACACTCCGATCATCCCGCAACTATCGCGTTTCACCTCTACTTCACCTCCTTGCATAAAGTACGTTGCTCAATTTATGTATCAAACAGAAAACAAACACACAATCTACGATACTCTGCGACTCTCATACCCGTGCAAGTTATCGTAATCAAAACTACCATGACAATTTCAAATACCGTACCCCTCTGGCTACCGTAACCCTCCCCCCCCCAACTACCGTACCTGATCACGTGCCCGATGCCGTCCTCCTTCTTCACGCGGCACTCGGCGTCCGTCTGATATTTGCATTTCATTATTAAAATTTACAATAAAGCAATTCAAAGGATTGTTGATTGCTAATGTTAAGATAACCCACACAAATTTTGTGTTGCACACCACTTGAAAAGTTTGAGTTTCACACATTGGAGATAAACATTAACACGATCACATTATGATTGCAACGTAGGTGCCCCTAATTAAAATGTAAGTATTCAACTACTAGATGCTACTAGCTTCAACAACTACCGTGTCCAATCGATAATCGACTACCGTACCTTGAGCTCCGCGAGTCTATCCCGGACCCTCTTGAGCATGGTAGCGGCCCACTTCTGGTCCATCTCCAGCGCGGATCGAGTGTCGGACGACTTCGATTGAGAGGAGAGCCGACGAAGGGAGTCTGGAGAGGGTGGAAATCGATAATTAGGAGGGGGAAACAATTTCACAATAATTAGCCGATAATTGGTGTCGACTCCTTGCGCCGTATGAATCGAATACGGAAAATCGCGTTGGATCCTAATGAAACTGTGAAGCGGGAACACGCGAGGTTTCGAAAGTGAATACTTCAAGTTTTTTTAAAATCTTTTAAATAGCTCGAAGGCTGTCTGGAGTGGGGGAAATCGATAATCACGGAGGAATGATAAATAATCAAGGAATCAATCAATCGATCGATATTCAAGAGTACTGGAGTTGGAAAGAGAGGTGGCAGTGCGGATTGAGAATATTTTGTGTTTTACAGTATATTGCGCATCGTATCAAATTAGGAAATTCGCGTTGGCTCCTAATGAAACTGTGAAGCGGGAACAACCGAAGTTTTTTTTCTGCCCCTTTTCACTATTATTTTAAACAAGCGAATTCATGCTTCCCCACTTCCCCTAAACACTCACCCTGCCAGTTCGCGATGTGCCGCTCGTCCATGGCCGTCCAGGCGGCGGCGGCCTGCGCGAGGCGTGCCGCTTCCGCCGCGCACCGCTCCACCTCTCCTGCAATTATTTAAATTAGAGATAATTAACGAATTATCAACTTTCGATTAGAGCAGTGTAACAATTTTTTCGAGACTTGAGCGACCTTCGACTGACCCCCTGCACAATTTCGCAAATGTATGTTCCAGCTGAAACACTGGTGTGATAGGTGGAGGGAGATTTTTGAAGAAAAGAGAGCTTCTATCGTCTGCTATCATAAATGCTCCTTCTTTTCAGTTAATTTTGGCCACCGTACACCCCTTAAACTACCGTATTACAGTGTCCACTGACACCTCCCCATGGCTGCTCTGCAGTCTCCCTACCGCAACTCTAGTTAACCGATACGCACTCCCATCTACAGTATCCCTCAATCTACCGTATCCACTCACTTCTTCTCATTGCCGTCTCCCCCGGGCTGCTCTGCAGTCGATCCAGCATGTCCTGGTTGCGCGACTGCATCAGGGCCGCCACTGCTGCAGTAGAAGCGGCGTGCTGCAACAAATCGATTAATGTCATGACTCTCTCCGTTGTGTACACTCTCTCGTCATGCCTGATCTGTAAGTGTGTGCAGAATGAATGACAAACAGTAACCAATATTTCGTTATAGTAGTTTTTTTCAATTTTATATTTGAACACAGCTTCGCACAATCTAATACCTTGTCCGATAGGCGCTCGTGGTCAAGATACCACATTGGATTCGATTCGTCCTGTGCATGCTAAGCCACTAGCGCGCTTCCCGTTTCATCAAGCAGGGAAAAGCGAGAAAGAAACGACGTAATTAATCGTAGGATGCAATCCGCTTTATAAAAGCAATCAAATGAAAGCCATTGATCCTCAGGAAAAAGTGTCCTCTACCGCATCACATACTTGGTTAGTTTCAGTTTCATAAGCAACGCAAATTCTAAAAGAAGCAAAGCTTTTCCAGTCTCTACACAACCTATTCTATTATATCGCAGCCCTATTTCCCACAGCCACAGCCTCTCAGAAGATCAAAGATCATTTCTCACCTTCTCATTCCGCTCGATCGAGTGCAGCCACTGGCGCAGCTCGTGCGTACGCGCGATCACCTGCAAAGGACTTTTTTTATTTGTATTATATTTATTCTCTAAATTACATATTTTATTTTGTTAAATTTGGACTACCATCGAACCATGAAGTGAGTTATACAGGGCATGTTAATAGGCACAGTGAGCTACTCGAAACTTGATGGTTCACCATTAGTGACATTTTAAACTCTCTATCGTCGCAACATTGACCACCACGCTTAACGCATGAACAAGAAGAATTATGATGGTCATAAAGATGGAATTAATCAGAGCCCTGCAGTCTCAAGCATGAATTGACGTTGCAGCACGAAGTTCGCGTGTAATATATTGTTTGTCCTGGTCTGTTTGTACTTCATATCGACAAATAGCCAACAATTATTTATTAGAAGAAAGCTGCAGCACAAACTTCGCCAGTTCATTATCAGATGTTTATTTATGGGGCCACTGAAATCATCGACTTTCTTCCTTCTCAAGTACAGGTCAAGGATTGCAGCAGCCTGAATCTCACAGGTGACTCAAAACAATTCGTAATGCCTCTAATTCCGTGGCTACCGTACTCAATCAATCGCTCAAGCCTATCATACCCTAATACCGTAAAACACTAATATTGAAGTCTATTGTACCCTGTCCTTTATAATCCATCCTTTCCTGATTACCGTAACCAATTAACAACTCCACCCTACCGTACCCTGCCCATTATAATCAACAATCCCCCGACTACCGTACTCAATCAATCTCTCCCCTACCGTACCCTGTCCCTTCAAATCAATATTTCCCTAACTACCGTAATCAATCAATAACTCCGCCCTACCGTACCCTGTCCGCGTTCCGCTTCGTGATGCTCGCTGCCAGGCGGTGCGCGTCGATCACCTCGTCGCATCTGGGGAAAATCGATATTTTCCATCTACCGTACTCTACCGTATTTTCGTCAAATGACTACTGTACCCCTCCACTCAACACCCCCTCTACCTACCGTAATCTACCGTAATACTCACTGTCGGTCCGCTCAATCAATACCCGTTTCATCTACCGTGATCCACCGTACTCACTGTCTGTCCAGGTCGAAGCACAGCAGCACGTCCCGCTGTAGCAGCTCCTCCCGGGAGCAGGGAGTGGGCGGCGGAGGGTATACTGTAAGGGAGAGGTATCGATTAGGGAATACGGTAGGCGGGCTATTCAGGTAATACTGTAATGCAGTGCGCATTGGCTATGATGAGAATATTTATTGATTACTGTGGCAATGTCTTTAATTATCATTTTAAAAACCTGTTTCACACAATTCATCACCATGCCCATCTCCATTCCAAATCCACGCATCTGTTTCACATAAGACTATTTTCAAGCCACTAATGTCGCGTTTCAGAGGAACCATACTTTCAATCAGAACCTACGACCGCAATAGACCGACCGTACTGTTCCATTGAGCTAGCAAATCAACAATTAATAATCCACAGTCCTTCACTCCGAATCCGTGGTCCGTCTAACCAAATTCCGCTAATTTCAAGTCACCGTGTTCGAGTTTCAAATGTCCCTTACTTACAATGAGGTCCTATGCCCACAATAGACCACAAAGGGTTTCCTTGCTAAAAGTCAATAAATTACAATAATCCACCGTACCCGTGCCCTTCTCCGGTCCGAATCCGGCCGATTGATCGTTCCACACGAGCGCCGTCGTGTCCGCAAAGCTGTCCAGAGCGATCGGCTGACCCTGCAAGGCTTGCTACTTAATTTAAATAAATTATATTCCGCAGTCTATTGATTGAACTATTTTTTTTTAAATCTTGTGTTTATGCATCATCCATTCCTCCCAAATCAATTGTGATTGGTTGAAAGTTAGATCATGTACATCCGAAGCGTGTAATCACAAGGTGAATGATAATACAGAAAATAATGTCTGCCGTTACCCCCACGACACTTCAAAAAAAAACCTTGCCCCACAGCATGCGATTCAGTGATGAGCACCATCCTCGGACGATTGTACAAAATCGGGGGTTCGGCAAGAAAATTGTTGAAAATCGCAGGTTTTGCTTCCGAAATCGGGGGGTGTAGTCCGATATCCGACCCCGTGCTCAACACTGATGCGATTGTTTGCTGCGGATTGCCCGTTTCACGGTCGACACATCTCATGACAACCGGGAAGCTTGCAATAACACTTCGATTGAATTTCCCATCCGCATCAAACAATCTTTAGGCATTCCGTGAGAGAAATCGCAATCTACTGGACGAACCATACACCGAAACTCCTATATCCGAACAAAAAATCACTTCTCGATCCCAATTATGCGCTACCGTAATCATTTACCGGCCCATACGCCGTAATCCCACCTTTCTGGACATACCATATCCCCAAAATTCGAATAAAATCACTTCCCAATCGCACTCACCGGTCCGTACACCGTAATCCCGTCGGCCGTGATAATCGCCGTGCGCGTCGTCAGCGGCAGCCCGTACAGCGCGTGCAGCTGGATCGACGCGCCACTGCAAGAATAAATAATAATATTTTTAAATAACACGTAAAATCACCAAAAAGCAGCGGATCGTGTGTTTCACAGTCCCCATAAGATATTCATCTGAGAACACGTAATGCTCATGGTGAGAGAAAGCAGTAACAATAATTTTTAGACCAATCAGTGCTTTCGAATTTCAAAATAATTAGCAATGGAACAACTCTTTCTAATATGACAACGTTAGATACGTCGTTAGATATAAAAAAAAAACGATTTCGACCCCCACGTGAGCGTTCATTAACTAAGAGGTAAGACTACACAAAGGTTTATTTATCAACCAGAGTAGAGCTACAGTAGGACTACGGTATGATTACAGTACTCACGGGAACACCCGCTCATCGACCTCCGCGTGCATGGACGGCGTGAGCGAGGGCAGCAGCACCAGCCGCTTCTGGGTTCCTGGAATGATTAATAGTTAATGTCTGTCTCAATTACCGATAGCAAACTGGGATCGCCTGGATTTCATTCAATAAAGATGTTTTCGTTTCAAGAAGTGGGATAAAACTCTTTGCTTCGATGTTTCAGCAAATGGTTAACAAGAGCAATGTACTTGACAATCGTATCGAGACTCCCAATACCAAAAAAACCTACATGAATCAAATCAATCAATAACTTCCGTATTTATCCTGCCCACGTTTCGGAAGGAATTTTCCAGGCTCCGCACAATTTCTAATCAATCAACACCCGCTCATCGACATCATATTATATTATATTTACTTTACTACCGTACCTCTCCTTCCCGCGGGCATCTCCTTGGCTCCGCCGACTCCGGCAATGTAGGCTGCCTGGGCGAGGAAGGTAGCGTAGGAGGCATTCGTGAACTGGGACCGGATCAGCGAAGAGAGCGCGTGACGGAGCCATCTGTGTAGGAATTAATTATTATATTTGCATTATTTTAACATAATTAAAACGGTGTTGATCGCCCTGGTGAAAGCAGACGCCTAGTGGGTTTCGCGCTTCAGCTACTACTCAAACGCCTATACTTCCGATTCAGACCGATTTTGTCTCCTGTAACGTGCACTGCACATACAAAACAATATCGACAAATATTACAAACATCGCAAAAAAAATCGGCTAATTTTATCGGCCACTAATCAAGTGACAAGCCCCCGTACAAATATTGAAATAAAAATCAATCCCTGATCTCGGATAGCTATTGGCCCTTATCGTGTCGTAGTTCTACCTAGTGACGGCTCCCCCGCACCCGCTTCTCCCTACGCTTTCTAACCCGGTGCGTCTAGCTACCGCTCACTCCATAACAAAGCGCCCTGCTCACCTCGGATAGCTATCGGCCCTTATCGTGTCGTAGTACTTGTAGCCGGGCCCGTGGGCCAGGGGCAGGGCAGCGATCGCTCCTGTAATCACATAATTGATTCAAACACATAAACATCATTATCCCAGTCATTTCCAAATTTTTCAACACCTGGGAATTCGCTGTTCAATCAACTCTACAACTAGTCAATGATCCAAACACAACAATTTCAGCTCGTCGTTTTCAACCATTCCTAATACTTCAAATACAAATCTTATTTCAAATATTAACGCAACACATCACGCACGTTCTCCGCTTCACCTCTCCTATTACACTACAATATCCTCCCGAAAGCAATCTGTAGGATGCATCAATCGTCAAAAACATATTCCCAACGCCCTCGTCACCATCTATCTTCATTGCCTTCTACCCGATACTGTAATCATTCGAAACTACCGTACCTCGTCTATTCTCGTGCAGTGCCCTCACATCGTCCGGATGCGCGCCTGTGCCCGGCCACGGCAGTCGGGCCGTGGCCGCATTGTAGATCGTCACGCCCAGAGACCTGGAACGATAAATGTGCCATTACCGTATCACCGTGCCCATCCATACATTTAGGCATGAACAAAGGTGCATGACAGTGGAATATTGATTTGTATTTGTACCGGTCGTGAGAAAGGGATTAAATGCGAGTGCAAGAATCTACCCAAATGAACAACGTGGAACACCAGCCCGACTGCCAGGGTAATTTCATTTTTTTAAATTAATTTTCATTCACATTTGAGTTCCGATCATTACTCCAGACTCCTGGATCAACGAAATGAGATCTACCGTACCGCCCACTCGGTAACTATCGTACTACGGTAATCGACCGTAATCACTCACCACAGGTCGCACTTCTCCGCGCGGTACGGCAGGTTCGTGCGGTACTGCTGCGGGTGCTCGCGCAGCTCGAGAAGGATCTCCGGGTTCTGCAATAATATTTTAAATTATACTTTTAATTAAAATTTCCATAAGAGGCCGTTTGTGTATCGTAGGAAACCAGATTGTTGGTCTCTCCCCACCAATGCTCGATGCTTACGCGAACTGCCTCACGGGTATATTCAAATCAAAGCGGAAAATTGATATATTTTTCTAATGCCAGTTCGACACCGAATCATCCCTTTTTCAAGACTAATCATAATAATAATGTCGTGCAGCATGGGTTTGGCTGGTTGAAAGCAATGGCATCTATCACAAATCAAACTTCTCATCTACGCTCGAAAGTAATCCATCAACGCATCACTGCCCTAGTCTAGGTGGGGTAATGCGTAGGTTTATCGATTATCAATTACCGCACCCCCACACCATACCCTACCGTAATCCACACCACTCACCAGGAACGGCACGGTGCCCACGATCGTGTGGCACTCGCTCTCCTCGCCGATCGTCTCGCGCGCCGCGCCGAAATCGCATCTGCAAATTATATATTTAATAGTTTGGAAATTTTAAAAAAAAATTCGATTGTCTCCCATCACATTCGTGATGCGCAAACATTGTGAATACAAGTTAAGTATAAAATAAGTGATTACCCTAGCAAGTCTCCAAAATAACCCCAAATATGCCAAAATGTTAGAAAGTCGGCACATTCGCGCTGCGCAGGTGTATCAACATAACGGGAATTTCAAAGATCATTGGCCAACTATTCATATATACATCCACTGTAATTTGCACTCTTTTTTCTCTCTTTGAAATCCTTGTTTCAAGTATACTATATACAAACAATTACTCACAGTTTGAACATGAACTGGCTCTTGACCGGGTCGTTCGCCCCACTGAAGACGAAGATGTTCGCCTATCCCGCAACTACATTTCAAATGAGCACGCTTTTTTCATGTTTCGCATTTTTATTATGAGGCAGCGCGAATGCGTTAGGCAATGTACTTGACGGTACGAGTGTACAAAACATAGTGTAAACCAATATTTAACTAATCTGGTTAAATCACCCGACTCACAGTTTGAACATGAACTGGCTCTTGGCCGGATCGTTCGCCCCACTGAAGACGAGGATGTTCTGCGGCTTGATGTCGCGATGAGCGACCTGGAATTACATAATAACAATAACAATATAGATTCATTTATTTCAGGGTTCTTTTAATCTTAGGAAACATGATTATATTGCAGTACTGATTCAATAACCGTCTGCAATTCTAGGGTGGAACAATCACTACAAGACTTCGCTAAGACTTCGACCTGGATAAAATGAGGCAAAATAATGTGAAAATGAATAATAATAACAATTATTTAAATAATTAATTCTAAAATAAAGGAAACGCACCTGCTTCTCGAGGAGGAAAGCGAGCACGATGCCTGCAACAAAAATCATTTATTTTTTTAAGTTCGTCAGTTTGAACGTTGTTCAACCAGCGTGATTAGCGCTACACCGATTCAATAACCGTCTGCGAATCTACGGTGCAACAATAGATTCGACTTTGCTATTGCACAGTTATTTCCACAGTCGCGAGTAAATCAACAGGCGTGATTTGAGATACGCCGACTAAATAACCAAGTGACGTTACATGTTGAAGCAATGAATTCACCTTCGTGGACTGTTCAACTATCTACCACTAAATCATCAAGATCATTTCCACGCGCATACCGTAATCTCCACCACAGTTGCTACCGTACTCACCCAGATCCGCGACCAGCTGGATGATGTCGACGGCCGGGAGTCCCGCGCAGAAGGACGCCTGTAAACAGTACGGTAGATAGGCATACTGTAGTCGCACAGATTGAATACATCGGTGTCTTCTTGACGTCAATTTTACAGAAGCTATTTTCAACCATCTATTAACAGAAGAAATGAGATCACCGTACCGCCACCGCACCGAATTGCCGGACTAGCTAATACCATGATATAATTGATAACGTCAAAATACTCCAAAAGAACTTACTCAACAATCAATGAAATCAGTTATCAATAACAGTGGACTACCGTACTTACCCCCTGCAGAAGTATGTCCAGACTGCACTGTGCGCGCTCCATGATGATGTTGAAGTCGCCATGATTGAGGTGCGGCGAGGAATCCGTGTACCCGAATACCTGAGGATACGGTAGGTTACTGTGATCGATACGGTAGATTCGAGTTATCGATTGACTCAATCTCAGCTTAACCCTTGCACAGTTTGTTCACGGCCACGCCCATATTACTAAATTAAGATACAAGATAATTACAATTGCTTGGAAAATATGATCACGGATTCTCAATGTCATGGTGGATTGAGGATGCAGAAAGTCTACGTTATCAGATTGGTTGGGTTTCTTAGATATTGACTTATTCGTCTGTTCCTAAAAGAACCCCAATTTCATCGTATCAATGATGATTCAATCTCTGCCATTGGGGTTTCATGATTCACCATGCAAAGTTGGCAAAGGCTCTTCAGAAGGCGCACTAAAGATCAGAACTTTGGTGATCACCGTTTACTCTACACCGCGTAAACAATACATAACAAGTTCTATGAAAAAAGTTTGGTGGAAGGCATGCAGGAATTCCGGGCATCGGGCAACTAGGAGATCCTAGGTTTCACTCCATCTACTAGAACTACAGTACTCACCCTGACGACGTGCGTCCTGCCAACTCCCGTCGACGATAGTTGCTTGAGCAGCTCGTATTCGCCCTTAAATGCCTTAATTTAACTAAAATTAACGAAAATTCATGTTTACAAATCTACATTATCCACCTTCTGGCAAGGCCTCTACGAATTTACAATATTTTTCCGTTATGAGAGCAACGAAAAGAGATCACTGGGATTCCTTGTGAAAGACTAACCAGACAAACGGAAACTATGAAAATGGCAAGAAATGAAACCTTCAGATCCTTCTTCTTTCCCTTCTTGATGACAACGGCTTCGCCCGTGCTGTAGAGATACCCGTGGTGCACCTGGAATACGGTAGGCGACGATTACGATTATCGATTGCTTATCCGCAGAGAAGCTGCTCAGGCCTCAGGAGCTCAGGTGATATCCCAATGAAGAAGCTACTATCCAAACAAATGTCATCACGATAACCTAACAAAGTGGGCATGACTACCTGGTATTTCGATATAACACAGTGTAACTATATCTCTAGTGTGTTAAAATAGATTATTATAGGAAGGTAAGTGACAGTTTTAAGGGTATATGACCAAAAACCCCAGAAAATAAACAAACCTTGCCGAAAGCACCCGAAGAAAACGACCGGAGACACTCATAGTCCAGATTTTCCCGCAGCTGGTCGCTCATTCTTGCCAACTGGAACGGAAAAAAGTAGCCAATCAAAGCAAGTGGGCACGAATCGATCACGTAAACAATCCAGTGTAAGGCGAAAAGGTTGAATCACTCGCACAGGGCACATTCTCGTTTCACAATTTTGAACAAAAGAATGGACCGCGTCAAGACGCGTCCCCTGGCGCGCTTGATTCTTGGTTGGTAATCAAGTGCGCCAGCGGCATTTCTCCAATTCGCAGGCTTTGCGACCCCAATGCGCCTGGCCGGAAAGCCTTTTCTTTCATTGACTCATCCGTTTCTTGCGCATTTCGCCCGCGTGGATCGATACGTTATCAGTTTGTCATCGAATTGCTCGTCCTTTTCGAAACCTCTTTCAAAAATGCGCACTGTGTTTGTTCCTCTCACGGACATCTCGTCGTAAATCCTCGGTTTTTGGCTTATTCATCGTGTTTTTGGTGCTTTGAGCAATTTTCCTCAAACTACGACCGAGGATTGTCGATAAGGTAGTACAACGAGGTCATTTTATCGTTTGAACCACCGAGCACGCGCTTTTCCGCATGCGCATGTACTCGTTTCACATTTTCTCCTTTTCTGAACAATATTTCCCTGTCAAGCGCTCGTTTCCAAGTAAGAATATGAACATTTATCAAAATTTCCAATTAGGGAGATGACAAAACAGGACAATATATCGAGCAGGGGGTTATTATTCGCCATTCTATGGGGCTACTGAATATTTATAGCTTGCTGGAAGGCGCGTCGATAATGTTGTTGTTGGCGAATATGTTCTTGGGATCGAGCTCGTTCTGGAAAATCGATAAGTTGATCGATAAATCAGGACTACCGTAATCCAGGCTGTTCCTACCGTACCTTGATGGCTCCCATCACGCTGATTGCGATCGGGCCTACGGTAGTATCGACCCAGGCCTTGCGCAGCTTGCCGATACCGTGATGATGCGAGATCGATCCGCCGCAAGCGATGATCTCGTCACGAGCGGCGCTCTAGATTACGGTATCTTTGGGGGTACGCTAACTTTGGTAGGAATTGATAAATTTCTGAGTGGTAGAGGCTTTTCTGCTTTTCACTTCGTTGCGCCATCATATGGCTATGTTCGGATTCGCCATCTTATGATCCCCTCTGTAAACTGACCTCGATCGCCTCATAAACATGCATGGGGTCCTTCAGCCCGCGCGAGTTGAAGCCAAAGTAGAAGTAGACGGCAGCGCCCGAGTCGTACACTTGCGTCACTCTGAATCGAGATTGATCTTTGATCTACCGTATTGCCCGAATTGATTGAAACCGATCGATTTGATCGACCATATCCCAGTGTCGATCTATCCTTAGATTGTGGAGATTACCAGTGGCTGTTTTTCTATCGTATTAGAATAGATCGATAGGATCTGCCGTATCCTTGTATTGATCTACCCTTCGATCAACGAGTCCCGTAGAATATCGCAATTACCTGCAGCTGTTGAGCATGCCGAACTGCACGCCGTGCTTGGCGCCCTCCTTCGCGATTAGGTTCTTCACGTTTCTGCAATTATCCATTTTTTCTGGAGATATTCTGGTTCTGCTGCCAGTTGCTTGTTTCCGGTACTCTACCGTACCTGCACAGGTTGAGCACCTTGTCCCATGGGACGGACGTTTCAAAGGACTCGCCGAGCACGCCAAAGTCCATTGCGAGGTCCTGGATTTATTGATGTTTTTTCACCGCGCAATGTTTGACGATCGTACGTATCGTGGGGGTTGCTTCTTTGAAGCGCCTTTGAAACAGGGATGTGCGCAGCATATCGAAATCAGACTAATGAGGAGCACTCGTCCTTTGTTGATCGGAGATCTCCTTACTGGTATTGACAACGATCATTGACTCACCCTGAGATACGCAATGGCGAACGTGAGACGGTATCCATAACGGCCGTTGGCCTCGCCTCCGACGATACCCTGGACAGGGGGGGGGGGGGGTTAAATCATTGGTTTAGACGATAATGAAGACATATTACGATTCTAGGGTTAAAATGACTAAATAATAGCAGTGAAACTCGGAAGTCGCTGGTTTTTTCCAATGGACTATTTGTACCTTGTGTCTGCCGGCGATCTCGTACAGCGTGCGTTCCTGCAAGTGGAATAATGGGATGAGAAAGAAAGATTGTGTCTCTTCGTTTCGCACGCTCTCTTGTCACTCTGACCTCCTAGAGAGCGCTCAGAATAGAGAGATTCCCCACCTGGAAGTCGACCTCATCCGCTGCTCCCTCGAACACGCACGTGACAGCGACCATCTCGTCGATCTGCGAATTGTTATCAATTTAATTACTTTAAAATACTTATTGTGCTTATTTGCCCCCTTTGAGATTTGTTTTGTGAACCAGGTTGATTTGTGCTGCACGGTCGCTATAGGTTTGAGGCTATTTGGAATTACCAGTGGACATGGCAGGTGTGTTGTAGAATTACAAATTTCTCAGATTTCTGTCCCGCTACCGTACCATTGAGTCCCCATTCAGTTGGGAATACAGTAGTCCCGTATACCGTCCCCTTACCGTACCTTGAATCCCTTCCACGAGGTGAGGTACACCTTGGAGAGCGAAGACTTGAACTTCTCCCAGATCGACTGGTCGTCCAGCTTCATTGATTGACCTGGAAAATTCTTACCAGATTCATTTTGGCTTTTTGAAGATTCAATCGGAGTAATAGGTGATTTTGAGCTCCACTGTTTGAATTAATGTAGAAGTGAGCTCGTCAATTGATAACTGTAGAATTTCCAATCGCAGAATAATGATTACTTTTCTCGGTGATTTATGTGAAATCCGTCTTCGTGATTGCATGCTCCAGCTCTACTATAGGGTCCAATATTTTCATAAACCATGATAATCGTGGCGATCTTGTTCCTAGACAAAACATAGCATTTCACTAGTTGACTTGACGTTTCAGCTCTAGCATATTTTGGTTAGGTGATCTGCTTGGAATAATGTTGCCAAGCGTGACGAACATTCTAAAAAATTCCCAGTCTTAGGTTGGTATAGTATTCCATTTAATTCCATTTCACATGATACATTCTCGGTTAGACGTAGGTTGAAAAATTCGCCCTTTCATTTCTCTTTATCGTCACTCTAACAGGTGAGACAGAAAGCCGGATTTTATTATCTTTATTGTCGTAATCAAGACAGTTCCTCACCCATGACGAACTGCTGATTGTCGACGAGACGCAGCGAGGCCGGCTGGCATCTCTGCAATGTGGTTTATTGATTGTATTGCTTATTTTGGTTTCCTTGATCCCTGTTCAGGTTGCGCAGTTGACTAGCGAGATTTGTGCAGCTAGGGTGATGAATACATTTGGTAGTGAGTGCTTGCTACTTGAACTTCCTGCATCAGTCTTAGAACAACAAATATTTTTTGGAAAAGAGCGAATTTCGTGCTGCATGTATGGTATCTAGATTACTCTGCGTTTGATATTTATTAACTGCATCTGTGACTTTTCCAAAAATCAACTTATTCATTTCGCCAGTTAGTTTACCGTTTCGATGATACTATTTAGTGCATTAGTCGTTCGTCAGTTAATCTTCGCCAGTCCAGGTTTTTTAAAAATTTGATTCAAACATTTCGTAACGTTCTTTCGCTGTTGACCGTCAAGTGATTATGACAATGAGATGCTATATCACTGGAGAGAGAACGTGTGAAGTGTAGGAGTTTTTTGTCTGCCGGTGAGAAAACACGGAAAAGTTTGGGGGTGGCTTACCTTGGCGGCGACTTCTCTGAAGAAGCTCACTCCATGGTCGATGTCGGGGAAGACCAGCGAGCCATATCGCTTGACCTCGGGCAGGGGGAAGATCTTGATCGTGACCTGCAAGGTTACGATACTCTTTCGGATGTCATAGTCTGTGGTTATTGAGTTTCTGATGCTCTCAGGGTTACTGTAGGCGAAGAGATATTGATCAATTCTACAGTATCAATTCTACAGTACCTCAGTGATCACTCCCATGGTGCCTTCGGATCCGAGGATGACCTGGTGGAGATCGGGACCGCACGAGATGCGAGGCACCTGCGGGTTACGCTATTGGGGTACTGTACCGGAATACGGTATCCGGTGTACTGTAGGTTACTGTAGCCCGGGTAACGGTACCTGGCACTGCTTCTGGATGAGGCCGCGCGAGGTGACGAAGTTGACGTGCACGAGTAGGTCCTCGATGTTACCGTACCTGCAGGGGGGAGTACAGTATGAGAGTGGCATGGGTACGGTAGGAGATAGACTGCGTTGGGTATTATTGGCAACGTGATTGAATTTGTGATACTGTTTTGTCCAGTTTTGTCAATTGCTGTAGATTTTTTGGTTGCTCAAGTCACCAGTGTGATAATTGTTTCAACGTCGCCCGAATGCGTAAGATTGCCAATAATTTCGACAATCGAGGTGTAAATTATTGGATCAGCTCTTCGGTCCCATAACCCACTTGTTCTTCTTCATTCCACTCGCTCTGGTGGACACCCATCCTCCCAGAGTGGAGAACTCGATCGAATCGGGCTCGTGACCGCACGTGTAGCCCTCATCGTTGAGCGCCTTCTCGAGCACGGAGCCGACGATTCCGGCCTTAAGGTTATGGTTAAGGTTGGGGCTAGGGTTCTGCTAGGGGCAAACCTGGTTAAGGATGTGGTTGCTTTACTTTGTTTTTTTTTTTAATCAGATGTCTTTCGAACTAATCGAATTGTTCATTCTGAACTGTAGATAGAGAATGCGTGAAACATGGAATTCCGGAGTGAATTTAATTTTGCCTGATTCGATTTTCATGGTTTCTTAACTAGATTAGAACTACAAATCATCGTTAGGAATCATCGGCTACCGTATCCACCCCTCACCTCCGCCCTGCACAACAAGTTGGCGCGATCGATCCACACGATCTTGTCCATCAAAGCCATGTCCAGCGAGCAGATGACGCGAGGCTCGTCTACAGTATGCTCGGGTTAACCACCGGTTAGCAACCGACTGATTTTATCCCTGGCTACATTAGGAGTGCACATAGTCGGTGAATATCTTCTATAGTATGCTCGGGTTAACCACCGGTTGCTATCGTCGACTGATTTTCTCCCTGGCTACAGTAGGAATGCAAACAGTCTGTGAATATCTTCTATAGCATGCTTGGTTAACCACCAATTACTATCGAATACTGATACTCGCTACAGTAGGGCAGTACAGTAACCTGCGGGGCACTCGACTCCGTGCGAGACCGAAGTCCCGCCGCCGATCGGGATGATCACAACGTCGTGCGCGTTGGCGAGGTCGACGATCTGGAGAGAAGTATTGATTGATTACGGTAGCTATCGATTGGTATTGCAATCTATTATTGATCGACTATCGTACCCTGATACCAGTTATCAGTCGGCTATGATGCACAGCGATCAGTTATCGTTTGATTACCTATCGTACGATCAATAATCGTTCGACTACCATACTCATCCATCAGTTTTCGATCGACTACCGTGCTCATTCATCAGTCATCAATTGATTACCGTACCCTGGTGACATCATGTTCGCTGCGGGGCCAGACGACGAGGTCAGGCACGCGCTTGAAGCTACCGTATCGCAGCATCATCATGTCGTGCATCTAGGAAATGGCGGTTACCGTAATTAGAGGAAAACAAATACAGTAGAATGCTACATTGATAAGTTTTCTATTTTGATTATTTTGTTTGTTCCGTTCTCAAACGTCCTGCAGCGTTATTGCACAAGAGCATTCTCTCAACAATGCATCATCTCGCTGAAACGCGCTAGTTATTGGCTTGGAAAAATGTGCTTCAACAATGTGACACTTTGTGTTAATTCGGAACTATGTCTCCAGGATTCATACACTACAGTAACCCACCGTCTGCCCGATCCCTTGCTAGTTTGCAGTAGTACGGTGCAGTGTGCTACAGTATCCTACAGTAACGCACCGTCTGACCGTGGGCGCGAACCAGTCGGTGGTCGGGCGCGTTCGAGTATGAGAGACCGGCCGCACGAAGGGCGTCGATGAACGGCTGATTAACGAGCGCTGTGGGGACCTGAAGGAGTATTGATTTATCGATTTATCGATTTTCTTGTCCTTTAAATCTGGTTTGTTTGGTGTACGAAGGCAAAGTGTATATTGGAGCAGAGCTGATTGTATAGACTTTATAAATCTAATAAAACATGAACGGTTCTGGTTTTGAAACTGAATCGAGGTTTCCGAACGATGGACTGCGCCGCTTGCAAGTGGTGTGATGTGGCTGAGGTATCGTACTGATCGCTGTGTGGTTCTACCAATGGTATTGGTAGTCCGGGTGAAACTACAATTTCGCGGGTTTCCAGTGTTCTGAGGACTTTGCCCTTGTCAACCCTCTTTGATATGAGACCGGCCTGTGACTAGCAACTCGATAGAGAGAAAGGAGAGGCGTTATCAGCAAGCGTGTTAAGAGTATGAAGACTACGCAAGGGTTGGGGATGAGGAGGTTGAAGGGTGACAGGGTGAAGAATCTTCATTCCTCGTACTCTCTTACCGGCTAATTGTAAAGTATGCAGAGAATTCACGAAGTGAAGAATAGGATTCTTCACACTGACAACTCTAATTGGGATCGAATGGAAGTCATGCTAAGAAGAGGTTTAGGGGGGATTTTTGCGCCTTTCCATCACCTTCTCACTTCTTAGAATCTAATGCAGAAAATTAGAGCTCACTGGTGGAATAACAGTTCTAGATCCAGTTATTATATTCCAGGGAAGATCTGGCGTGTCATCAAATAAAGTGATTGAAGTCAGGTTTCATAGATTAGCTATTGACAAAGTGTTCTCCATGTTCAGTAATGAAATGAGTTCGTCGAGGTCACCAAAGGAAACAAACTGAACATTGAACAATTTGTTGGGGATATAGTAGGACTGCAACAAATAGATCGCTAAAGATCAAAGAGCAATATGCTAGAGATCAAGTTTACCTTGCAATCAGCTCTGTTCTGACCGGGCACCTTCCAGTTCACATCTCCGCCCAGGTTCTTCTCCAGCCACGGTCGGATATGGCTCATGGTAGAACCGCAGATCTCGTATCTGCAAAAATGCGAAGGATATTTCCCGGATCTGGCTCTTCATTTTTCACTGAACGAATAATGTTGTTTGTTTTGTTACATACGAATCCTCAGACGAATTGACTTTGTGATATTTCTGAGACTATGTTGAGGATGTGAAACTCAGATTGTGCTAGTTTCAAAAATGCTCGAAAATTACTTGTCTCCGGCGAACTTGACATTGTTGTTCTTGGTCAGCTCGAAGTAGGAGTCCTTGTAGCCCCAACCGTTCCACTTGAGCTTGCTGTCCCTGAATTATCGATTGATAGATCTCTTGGGTTTTTTGTAGGTTACGGTATCGATTGAGAGGTATTTTGCGTACGGTAGGTTACGGTATCGATTTGAAGGTTACAGGTACGGTAGATACTCGGTACGGTACCTGTAAGAGGTGGGCACGTTGTGCTGCTGGATTGGGTTCGCCATCCTGCGTCCTGAAGCGAGCAAGGGGTTACGGTATTTACGGTAGCGAGCAAGAATCGATCGAATCAATGAAAATCAGAGACAATGGGCAGATTTCTAGAGCGATCTGCCACTATTCCCGAGGAGTCGCCTCGTTGATAAGGGGTAGGGGGTGTCTATCATTTGTCAGGGCCCGCCCTCTCGTTTTCGCGTGCTATCTCGTCTTGTGCAGGTTGTCTGCGCCCTCTCAGGACTATATGCTATCTAGGACAGGTCGTATCGGACCATTTTTTTCGGTGTGCTAGCGTGTGGTCACTGTTTTGGCACGTCGCCAGGTTAATCTTCTCGCGTTAGGCCACTTCTCTGACCGGCGAGAGAGCATGCTGGATGAAGAGTGCAATTCTTCATTCTGAATTAGTGCTCGGAATAGGGGTCGCCCTCTCTTCATTATGCACACTCTTGCCACTCGCGCCGACGAGATGTGTGAAATGAAGAGACGTCAACCCGAATTCTGAGCTCAATTCTGGAGCTATTTTGAGACTTCTCCTTCCTTCTTTCCATCCGCAATTGACGTCTCCCTATGCCTTCTTCTTTTGAATTGTATTTTTCCATCCATTCTCTATTCGCATCCCCTCGAATTCGCTTCTTGAGAACCAATCTGTGTTTAGTATTTTACTTGCTTTTCTATTCTCCGGTTTTCGAAACTCCGGATCTCGCAGATTTTCTGGTCCTTAAATGAATTTATTGCAGGCCCTAGTGCCGGGTACGCCAAGGTGGAGTACGGTAGGAGCAGACGGAAGGAGTACGGTAGCCGAGGGAGCCGGGATATCGATCGGGACCGGAAAGGGGGCGGAGCCGCGTCGAGCGCCATGCGCTACGAGAACATCCTCACGCCGAGGGTGAGTCTATCGATTATTTATTTTTTTGGGGACGAAACTACCGTATTCCTCAGGAGTATTTTCGAAAATAAACGGTGGGAAATGTGGTGGGTCGGAAAAATAGGAGTGGTACTTTGGTCTAGTTAGGGACTAAATTAGGCGGCACAAAGGAGTGCCGGCCGGCCCTTTTTTCCCCTGCAAGACAACGGTCTCCAGGGAGCCGTAGTGCTGGGAGTAGGTAGGGGAGTGGAGGAAGCGGCTTCGGCTGACTCATGCTGCCCGCTGTGCTTCCGTTTACAAGTACCTTTACGGCGTTTTTTTACTGTTTCCTGCATGTCTTTTTTGCTTTGTTTTTTTTTGTTTGAAAATATGACACTCGATTAGTTCACGATAGACTCCAATCGTATTAGCGAACCTTCGAAGCCGAAAACTGACATGAGTCGTTCAAAAGCGCAGCGATTACTCATTTCACAAATGATTCGTCTAGAATAGGATAGTTCTAAAGACAAGATGGACAGAACATTGGTTCTCGTAGGTTCCCAGCCTTAATAATGAAGCGGCGAGACCGAAATGTGACGTGAGCACTACTGTCCGAACGGTAGATGAATTTTCTTACTGCTGCTAGTATGTGATTGTTGTTGGGACTAGAGTCTCGAAAACAAATGTTTTCCAAATTTCAATTAGTTGAAATTGAATTGTTTTCGACTAGTTGAAATGAATCAACTAGTTGAAATAACATGTTTTCAACTAGTTGAAATGAACTCATTCTGACTCATCGATTGGCCTACAAGCGGTGAGAAGTGGTTGAGTGAGAGTGAGATCTACCACTCTTCCGATCAGCAATGGCCAGGAATGAGGGATTCGAATAGTCCATTCCCTCATTTCAACTAGTTGATTTCCATTTCAACTAGTTGAAATGAACTTGTTTTCAACTAGTTGAAATTGATTTGACTGTTTCAATTCAACTAGTTGATTCGGACTATTTCAACTAGTTGTTTGTTTTCAACACTCTAGTTGGGACGACAAAGAGGCTTTCGATTATTGCGTGCAGCTATTCTTGTCCTCTTGATGATGATGTGAAGCCGAAAGATGGCGAGGGTCGTTAGCAACCGGAGCGGGCCGACGATTGTTCTTACTGCCTCCGGAATAAGTTTTTTTTCCTTGAGGATAGAAGGAATAATATTGTTGCTACGAGATGTCCCAATCCTTTTGACGCATCTATGTAACCTAAAAGTACCGTGAGTCGTTTGCAAGTTTCCTTTTATGCTCGCTAGGAAACTGAGGATATTATAATTTTGGAGCATTTCGAATCGCGAAATCGTTCGTAGTTCGATACATAAGTGTTACGGAGGTGGTGCAACCTAAAGCTGCCGTAAGTCCTTTGTGGCCGGAATCGCTCCTGTTTCCGTGTATCTTGCGTAAAAGATGTGTGTTATGTGGCCTCCTTCTTCAGAATTGTTCGCCATATTTTTCATTCCTTTTAGCGATGTAGTGAAACCTACAACTGGCATGCGTCTGTTCGAGTATTTATTGTTCCCGTTATTCTCGCGCTGGAAAATAGGAGGTCTTGGAGAGGAGAGGCGACTGTTATGAGTGACGAGATGTCGTGGCAGCGATAGTCTGTCGGTGGGAAAGATGGGGTGTGAATGGAGAGGGCAAATAGTGTGCGGAATCAGGAGATTCGTATCAGAATTGCCTATCTTCATGGGTGACTGAGGCTTGTGAATGAGCAAATATAGGAGACAAATTAATCTTCCAATCATCTTCTTGTGTGATAGAAAGGATTGATGAGAAATGAGGAGAGTGGTGGTAGGAATGGCGATGTTCCATGGAATCGTGCCTGGAGAAGAGAAGGAAAGCTAAAGAGCGTCTTCCTTTGATCTTATTGTGTGGTTCGACTAGCTCAGATACTCGGATTGCTGAGAGATTGTGCGTGATGACAAGAGCCGAACCTGAAACGGCGATGTTCCAGTGGAAAATGCCTGGAAAAGAGAAGGAAAGAGAGAAATGATGTGATGGCCCTCCAGTGAGAGGAAAGGACTACGAGAGAAAGGGGAGGAGAGACTAGGCTACTCCCCCAAAGGGGAGAGGGAGTGGAAGCGGAGGGTGATGCATCGGTAGTGGTTGGCTAATGAGCCCCAACGGCGACGCCCGGGAGCTGCGGTCTCTCTTCGTTTTACGCTGCCTCTAGATACTTAGGGAAGGTGAGAGAGCAGGCGAAAGCAAGAGAGGCTCCTTCTCTAGCTGAAAGCCAGTCGGGATGTGTAGTAGCCTGCCCATGCATTGTGGCAATTTGTCTCCATTCCACAGCCGCGATTTCGCGGATGAATGTGTTCGGGCTCACACTCAGCACTCATGCTTTACTGTCTTTTTGTCTCCTCACCATACTTTACGGATTGTGAGAGAGATTGGATCAGTTAGAGCAGTGTTTGGGTCGTTCTCAGAACGAAGTTTCGTGCCTCCTTCATGTTAATGTAGTGCACGCACTATATTGCAACACGATTCGTCCCAACATTTGTGGCTATCCGTTCAGCAGCAATACAAAATTGTGTGCATTCGGGTTCGGTCGGGGGGGGGAATTGTGGAAATTGAGTCGACAGCTCTGTGCCCATTTGTTCGTATTACTCGCGAGCGCGACACTCCCATTGCGAAATATGCCATGCTACGGGCTTACGGGCAATGTTCGGCATTAAGTTGTACCAGAACTACTTCGCAATGCTATAACAAGTTCTATAGCAATTTAAGGCCGTAAATTAGTATCTAGTGCCCAATGTTCTTTGCCCATTCTCCATTCCGTTTCTGATTGGCCGAAACTAGCACACAAGTGCTCATTATTTTGCTGCGGACTCGATACTCCCTCGGGGTATCGCATTTCCCAAGGACTTATTGAAACAAGCGGGGGGGGGGGGGGGTTAGGTTTCAGCAGCGCGCTGCGATTTTTGAGTCCTTCAAGGGGTTAGGCCCCGGGAAGGAACTCAGGCTGACGTGCGGGAGTCCAGAAGAAGCGAGCACGAGATAGAGAAGCGAGCACGAGATAGAGCGAGAGAGCAGGCGGGATGGAGAGAGTCCGACGAAAAAAAGGAAAAAAAAGAGAATAGAGAGGAAAAGAAAAGAAACTCGCGCAATGTCTCTTCCTGCCCCTGCTTTTTTTCCTCTTCCCACTACTTATCCTTCCTTTTTTCGCCTATTCTCGCGTTTTATTCTCTATGATCATGGTTAAATACTTACGCTACGGTAAAAGAAATTGCGCAAAATTTGCAGTGCGCTCTGTCTAGCGGCCAATAGCTCGCCAGTACTCCCCTATTACTCCCCTATTATCGCGCGTGTTTTTTTAATCGATTCCCGAGCCTCAATGACCATTCGAGGGTGTAGAGCTAGTCCATGTTTACCACTTTCTCTTCTCCGCCATCTGATGGCTCTCCTCTTTTACGCACTCTCTCGTCTTTCAGACGGTCCCAATTTGCGGGTTTTAGTGCAAAAGAAAGCTTTTAGAAGCGAAAATGGTGTTTACTTCTCGGTTTCGAGTCCCAGAAGAGATAGTGCAAGATGCGTTTTCAATGGAAAAACAGGGCATCACGTGCGTACAGCGCTTTTCAATTTAGTGAATTGGAATTTCTCGGAGCTTTTTTTTTGTTTATTGGCAGATTTTGAGATGGTATGTGCATTTTCTTCTGCTTTTCTCTATGAAAACATCGTTTTTTTCGGATGAGAAATGCCTCATTTTGTGATGGTATCGCATGGATTTTCTTCTGCTTTCCTCAAAGACAACGTCGTCCCATTCGCGAGAACGAGCCCCGACAGTAATTGTCCGTTGCTGTTGTAGGCAGAGAGACGGATGGCGAGATATTCCTGAAATGCGAGATTCTGGTTTCATAGTGGCATGTTATGCGTAAACAAGCTGTTTCGCATCAATCTGTTGTTGTTTGTAGGCAGATAGACGGCTTGCAAGATTCTAGAAAGATCAAGCGCGATTCTGGTTTCACATTGATAATTTTGACCGCCCTTTGTCGGATTATTCAATTTTATCCCTAGAGGCATTTCTAAAAAAATTGTCCTTAGTAAATAGTCATGAATCATCCGTGTCATTCAATCTCCAAACAATCTAGCCCCTTTATCGCTTTATGGCTCTGTGGCCGACGAGATAGCATGGGCTAAGGAGAGATCCAGCCTATGGCTCCTCCCCTGCCGAGTAACCCAATATGGTGCGGCCGGGAGCCGCCTACTCACTGGGCCCGAGAAATGCGCTCTCTCACTCGCCCAAGTTATTGCCAATCTGGATGTAGCATCCCGTCGTAATTTGGCAAGTACGATTAGTTCAATGAAAATCGGCCTAGATATTGATTATAATGAGTACTACGTCGTTTGGGTGAAATTCGCGGAAAGTAGTTGGAGTTGGGTTTCACTGAAATCTCATAAGACTCGTTATAAGACCTGTTACGATTTTTCGTCATTTGTTGATTATGGACTAACACTACTCAATCTTGTACTAGTTCTTTCGGAAAGTAATCACTGGCCTAGCAGTGATCTCCCGCAGGACGCAAGTGCCTTGATTAACGGGATGACATTTACCTTTTTTTTACTATCGAAGTCTGTTACACATCCAGTCAATCTGTTTCACCCCGATGTCGTTACATTGCGGCCTAACGTGTCTTTTTGTGAGTAACGATTGTCTTCTGGCGAGTGAGACTTACTGCCATTTCACACACTCGCCAGCAAGAGAGCGCGCAGAATGAAGAGACCGCAATTCGGGATCTACTAGAACCCGACAGATTCCCGCATCCATGGTTGTAGATGTTCTCCTGCTTCTATCTCTTTCGATTGTCCCCTCCATCTCGTGTTCCTTAAATATTTTATCTGGACCTGGCAGTTTGCAGGTGCCATGAATCATCATATCATGCCCGCGATTGTCTCGTTCGATATTCCTCAGTTCCACGATGAATTCCGTCCTCTATCTATGCGTCCGAATATCTCAAGGCCCTTTTGGCCATCTTGTAATTCATCCCGTCGGTTCGCGACCGCGCATTCTTTCCTTATTCCCGCGTAATTCGTTTTGCTCAATGCCGGCCTGGTCGATCTACTGCTGATTACCACCACAGTACCCACTGAACAGGGTGTCCGGCCATGTCGCTGCGGCGACGCTCCTCAGGCGCGTCCGCCTCGGACGCGTCACGCGACGCGCCCGCTCCGGCGGGCGGCGCGCCGCCCGCGTATACCGAGGACGTACGCGTCGCGGGCGCGCTGATCGCGGACAAGCTCCTGACGCTGTACGAGGGAGTGATGGGCGAGGAGAAGGTGTTCAGCGATCCCCGAATTGTGGATGTTGTAAGTATTGAGGAGGATTTTTGGGGGAAATTGTGACTTAGTTGATGGTGAGCAAAATAATGGGTAAAAGCGAGAGAAATAGGGGACCAGCCGATAAGAGGGCGGTGGATGCTGTGAGTGGGAAAACGAGGGTTCTGGGCTGGCTGGAAAAGATGTATAAATCGGGCTAAATGCGCTGAAATGGTGAAGATGTTGAGGAATTTGTTTTTTCACAGGTTTTCCAAGAACGCATTGAAAATTTCGAAATCATTGCGAGCTATAGCTGTGCTGAAACATGAATTGAAATGGGCATGTGTGGGATGGATTCTTGGTAAAAGCAAACTTTTATTGGAGAAAATACGGATAGTAAAATATCGATCGATAAATATTCTTAGGTTACGGTAGCCATCGATCAATAATCGAGATTACGGTAGTTGTCGATCAATCAATAACTGCTCCCATTGCAGGTGGACAAGGTGCAGCTGGTGGACGGACGGGGCGCGGACGCCAATGTCGTCGGTACGTCTCTCTCTCTCGTTTTTGCGTGCTCTCTCGCGCCGTCTGACCGGCGAGAGAGCAGGGGGAGATAGGAGAGCAACTAAATTCTTTCTCAGAGTTTGTTTTTTTCCACGCTACTTTGTTTATTATATCTATGAAAGTCTGATGATTAAGATGGTAGCGCTTTTCAGTATTTGTTATGCGAAAATATCTGCTCAATAAAGATGTCAAATAGTCATGTCATGAAACTCAAATTGTGGCGTGATTTTACACATTTTGAAGGTTATTGGGCATGTGGTGGTTAGGTATCGTATTATTTTCTCTGTTTTTGTGCAATGGTGGTATGCTTTTCTCTATTTTTTGTTCAAATTAGGCTCAAACTGTGGCATGCATAGGTCCTTTTGAGGGTAGTGTTTGAACTCTGGCTCAATAAATCAATGGCGAACGCAAGCTCGGACTGGTATAGCTGAGGTGAAACTTAGGTGTAATAGGGGAAATGTAATGGAAAAAGCTCGAGTTACTCATGGGACTTATGGGGAATAATTGTTTTGAGACATTGGGCTCGAATGAAAGTAGTCAGGCTAGCACATTTGTGGATAGCACAGCTGAATCATCTCTCTCAAAAATTTTCTACAACGCCGAAAGCTCGAATTACTAAATTAGTGGTGGATCATGGGACTTTGTGGTCTCGTTGAAACCACAATGGAGCAAGCGCTCAGATTTTTTAGAGATTGCAGATTAAGGATAGTTTTTATTTTTTATTTTTGAATCTGGAATCAAATCGCTGCCTGGCTCAAGCTCGGGTTAGTATAGGAAGGCTGAAACGGGGATGTGATAGGTGGAAATGTTCTCTTTGTAGCGGACATACACTTTCAACTGAATTAGTGATTAATCAGGAAATTTTGTAGATTTGTTGAAACCGCAATTCAGCTGTCGGTGCAGAATATAAATTTTTATTTTAAAATTGTTTAACGAATTAATTAATATTTATTAATTTTAATTCGCAGGCACGATCCACCTGACGACGTCGCACCTCATCTTCAAGGGAGAGAGCGAGCAGAAGGAGATATGGGTACGGTATTCGTGATACGTTAATCAAATCGGAAAGTGTTTGATCGAACTAGTCGTGATTCTTTCTTACTATATTTTCTTGTGAATCTCGATTTGCTCAATATATGAACCTCCTGATTTATGTTTAATATCTAAATATATTTTAATTAATCACTTCCCAGGTGGCGAACAACCTGATCCACTCGGTGGAGCGCGGGCCGCTGTCGGTTGCAGGCTGCCCGTTGACGATCAAGTGCAAGCACTTTCAGGTGAGAAAACAGTGCTAGATGAGACGGGTTCATAGGTGCCCACGGCGGTCCGCAGGGGGGAGGGCTCCCCCCCCCCCCCCCCTTCAACGTACCCGGGTTCATGGTCCAAAATGGGTGGGTAGGTCATGGTGGAACTTGTATCTGAAACATATCCCAATGACTTCTACAGTATACCACTATCGATTTTTGGTTTGTTTATTAGTAAAGTGCGCACTCTACAATCACCTGGTTTGAAAAAAGCAAGCGAAATCGACATTTTATCCAACCCGGCGATTCTAGGATGCGCTTTTTACTAGTAAACAACCTCCGTAATCAAAGTTTTCTCCAACCCGGTGGTACTAGGATGCGCTCTATACTAATAAACAACCTCCGTAATCGAAGTTATTTTTTTTAGTATTACCGGGTTAAATAAAACTTCGATTACGGAAGTTGTTTATTAGTAAAGAGCGAATACTAGAATCACCGGGTTAAATATAACTTCGATTACGGAGGTTGTTTACTAGTAAAAAGCGCATCCTAGAATCGCCGGGTTGGATAAAAATGTCGATTTCGCTTGCTTTTTTCAAACCAGGTGATTGTAGGATGCGCTCTTTACTAGTAAACAACATGCGTAACCGAAGTTTTCTCCAACCCGGTGATACTAGGATGCGCACTTTACTAATAAACAAACCAAAAATCGATAGTGGTATACTGTAGAAGTCATTGGGATATGTTTCAGATACAAGTTCCACCATGACCTACCCACCCATTTTGGACCATGAACCCGGGTACGTTGAAGGGGGGGGGGGGGAGTCCCTCCCGGGTGGGCTCCCCCCAGCGGTCCGCTTGGGCACCTATGGACGGGTTAGAAACTTTGGATGGATGGGAGTGTGGAAGTAAGGGAGTCCTAAAATCAAGTGCAAGCACTTCCAGGTGAGATATTGCTAGGAAAGACGTGCTAGAAATAGTAAGCGGAAGGGAGAGAAGGCGATCAGAGCATTGAGAGTTTGTGTGAGAACACGATGCATTCGCGCCGAATTAGCATTAGGGGGGAATTAGCATTTTTTTCCGACGGCACAGGAGACAAAAAAATCGTATTTTCGAGCATGTAGGGTCTAATGTAGCTAGCTCGAAACATCAGTGATGCTTGGAACTTGAGATTTTAATTTCCTCAAGCAGAGATTCACCGTACGACTCGTGGTGCCGATGGCGCTATTATTGCGATAGCTCAAAATGTTAAATGGTATTGCTTCGGTTCCCGCAAACAGCTCTGGATGTGAGAGAGCGGAAAGGATATAAGATAAGTTATTAATTAACTTAATTTTATCACTTAGGTGCTGCACCTGCTCATCCGCCGCGACAAGGAGTGCGGGGATCTGTTCGAGAGCATACGGAGGTGAGGGATACTAAACTGGATTTTAATATTTTCGAAATTAGGTCTGCAGCGATTGCTCAATTGTTTCAAATCGTCAGTTCCAACGGTGTATTGGGGTCTTTTGGTAGTGACTCTCATACACGATATTTGTGAAGCCCAAATGTCGGGACATTCAAGCTGTTTATAAAATATTGGTTTTATCTGACGCGTATGGTGATACCGATACCAGTTAGTAGTCTTTTCCTACAAAGCAGATGTGAAACACGAACCGAGAGTAGGATAAAGGCCTTCATTTGAAAATATTTATTCAATTAATTGTAAGGTGCTCGCAGCCGCTCAACATCGAGGAGCTGCTCGCGTTCGACCACCGCGACGGAGGAGAGGACGCCAAGGTTGGTCGTTTCGTCGTTGATCTTTGATCTTTGATCTTCGATATTCGGTCTATGATCTTTGATCTCTGATAGTTGGCCTGTGATCTTTGATCTTTAATAGTTGAGCAGTGATCTTTAAAACCCAAGAAACTGAGCAAGGATTGAAAAACAAGTTGAAAATATGAAAATATCTGCCCACAGTTCACAAGGCACAAGCGTGTTTCGCAGAGGTGTTATATCCCAAGTGTTTAGCAATCAACGATTCATCCCTTCTCTGGTTGCCTTGTAAATTACATTACAATAATTAATTTTCGACAACAGCTACAGTAGTCAATCAATACTTGATGATTGCTGTAGTTCAGTAAACCTACCGTACCTCCAATCAATAATCCCCCCCCCTTCTCAGGGCTGGTCGCGTCTCGAGTGGAGCATCGAGTTCCAGCGGCAGGGCGTCGACGACGGGTGGGCGGAGAGCGACGTGAACGGGGATTACGCGGTTAGTTGGTGATTCGAAGGGTTAAGGTATTAATGGATTGTCGATTGAGTTACGGTAGAATGAGGTTATCAATTAGGTTACGGTAATTTGGATAGCTTTTTGGTGGGTGCGCACGAATTTAGCCAAAATGATGTGAACGGGGATTACGCGGTCAGTTTGTGATTCGAAGGGTTACGGTAGTAATGAGCTATGAATGGAATCCGATCCTCATATATTTGATTTCGTATTTGACTTGACACGACAGCAACAAACAAGTTTTAAACTCAGTCGGCATTTCTGTGTTCCACTCACGTATCATTATCCCGGAACTTGTTCCTCATTTAGTAGTGCTTTGGCGTGCACAATTATTCAAAAAGTACCGAAACTGCAGCGAAGAATGTGGCTTGTTTAGCAATTATCGATTACTTTCTCCAGGTGTGCGACACATACCCGGAGCGGCTGTGGGTGCCGGCCGCCGCGTCCAAGCAGATCCTGCTGGGATCCGCCGCATTCAGGTATACGATAGCCGAGTATTGATTGGTGGGATTACGGTAGTAGCCATTTATTGGAGGAATATTAGTCTGTAGTGGTAGACGATCAAAAGATGTTATAGTTGGCAATGTAAATAAATTACGTTATGCCGGAGGTAGGTATACTTCAATACTGATCGATATTTGTTGCAGATCTAAAGGCCGCCTGCCCGCGCTCACCTACCACCACCGGCTGTCGAAGGCCAGTCTCTGCAGGTACTGTAGTGGACAGTAGACTATCGATAGAATGACGATATTACGAGGGTGGAATGACATTCCTTTTGACAAGACTTTCTTGTGCTTCAAAAAGCCCTTGAAAATACTAGTGGGTATGAGAATTTGATCTCTCGTACGTGCGCATTTTCCAAAAATACTCATAATAATAATTTATCACTTTGATCTATCGTGATTGGCGTTTCATTAGTAAACCAAAACAGATTCGAATGGGCGTTCATCAATGCTGATCTTGCTGATCACTTTGTAAAAATTCCAATCTGATTGTGAATATTTTTTCGAGTCCAGTAGATTTCTCGTTTCGTTGATCTCGTAATAGCGGTTTGGGATTGAGTTGATGCTTAGTTTTACACTGATCGTACGAAAACAAATACAATACCCGCCGTTGATTATTGATCTCTACTAGTCCTCCCTTTTCAGATGCGCGCAACCGCTGTCCGGCTTCTCCGCGCGCTGTCTCGAGGTAATTTTATTATTATTGATCTTTGATCTCTGATTATCATTCTGATCTTTGATCCCTAGTATTCAGTTGCGATCTGTAAGTAGGCACCGTTAGGCACGAAAGAACATTTTCCAGACGGGGAAACTTCGTACTTATGTGTTTCAACTGCATCCTGAAAGTAAGAACTGCTATGAGCGTTGGTTATTTGTGAAATCGTTTTCCTAAAACAATCTTTTATTACAATCTTTTCGGAATTTTCGTTGTCGATCTTTGATCTTTGATCTATGACCTCTCCCAGGACGAGCGTCTGATGGAGCTGATCGCGAAGACGAACGAGGCGGGCGACCAGCTGCTGCTCGTCGACACCCGGCCCATGGTGAGTGAAGGGGTGCGACTTTTTTTTTTTTTTTTTTTTTTTTTTTAACGTTTTCTAAACGTCGCCCCTCTTTGTGCACTGACTGCACCACGCAGCACACCATTGTAGGGTTGTCGGTTCGGGATCGGGATCGTGATTAGACGAACATTTTCCCTTTTCTCCAATCCCTCTCATTCAATCCCGCACGAGCGAGACGATATGTAAAGAGGGTGCGGGATCCCGCAAAATTGCGGGATTCTGGCGGGATTCCCTTCTCTCATTTCCCTTCCCTCCCTCTATTTCTCGGCGCCTTTGTTTCTTTGAGTGCAAATTTTCGATTTTCGATTTCAAAGTATTCGAGATCGAGTGATCAGAGCGAAATGAAATGAGAGGGTAAAATCCCGCAAGAATCCCGCAATGATGCGGAATCCCGCACCCTCTTTACATCGTGCGGGATTGAATGCGAGGGAAGGGAAAAGAACAAGAGAAGCGCGTGATTCCCGATCCCGAAGCGGCAACCCTCACCATTGTGTTTGATGGTGTGTAAATAGCGCTAAAACGAAGTTTCATTGCGGCAGCGGAGTTTGAGTTTCGCGGATGCTAGAAGGGCATTGAGCGGCTGTTCTAAACGATTATTGCGCGGTGAACTCGGAAAAATATAGTACTTGACACTGAAGTGGCAACACCACCTTGGTGTGCCACGGTAAACGGACATTTTCAAAACGTCGCCAGTCGAAAGTATTGCAGGTGAACGCGATGGTGAACAAGGTGCAGGGCAAGGGCTTCGAGGACGAGCGGAACTACTCGGGCATGCGGTTCCAGGTGAGAGATACGGTAGTTAGATACGGTAGAAGATTGGGAATGGTATACGGTAGTTAGTAGCAGACCAATGAAGAGATGTGGTAGTCGGTATTGTAGGGTAAGATATTTGAGAGGAGATAGGACACGGTACCATTTAGAAAGAACGTGACAGTTCCAGGTGATGATGGGTTTTAATTGCGCATGAAGAATGGTTCGAATCGTTCGCACTAGTATCTTGTTGATGATCATTCGAAAAAATCTAAATACCAGCTTGATTCGAGCATCAGCTTGTACTGAACGCATAGGAAATTTGTGCATGAACAGTGTCGCTGCGGATTCCATCCAGAAAGAAACCAACTCTGGGGTGTTGCGTAATATTTTTATTTAATAGAAACAATTAGATAATTAAACTTTGTAAATACAATTCTTGCAGTTCTTCGACATCGAGAACATCCACGTGATGCGCACGAGTCAGGCCAAGCTAGTCGAGGGTGAGCTCATTTATTTAATTAATTAATATTACTTTTAATTAATTGATTAATATTATTTATTTTGCTAAATACAAATGCTAAAACAACTAGCTGATCCAGTGCTTCGTGCGTTATACATCCCAGTAGAGATGGTTTAAGAAGCGGTGCAGCAGGCTCTAGCGTTTAAATTAAATAGCAGAAATCCACTGGTGAACTAGGAGTTTCGCAACACCGTCATTAGGTTGCATAGCCATCGCTTTGCAATCTGCTGTGCACAGCCGTGTCATAAAAACATATCCGTAACAACCTGTGGAATTGGCGCACCAGGCATTCCTTATCCGAAGACTGTCGTGTCCGAGTTGTTCGGGCTGGCATCTTAGAGGATAACAACAACAACAACGCATTCAAAGACAAACTGAAAAGACAACGGCAGGCTATTTTGCTCGAATCACATTTATCCTTTTGCAGCCCAATCGCGCGCCCGCTCTACCTCCGACTACCTGCGCGGACTGGAGGCGTCGGGTTGGATGAAGCATCTGAGGGCGATTATGGAGTGCGCCCATTACATCGCGACAGCGATCAAGAATGGTACGATGGTTATTGATTGATGGTGATACGGTAGCTGTGGAGGTACGGTAGTTTCCTGTGCAGGCTGTGGCCTTTGTTCAGTGGTTCGGTATTACGTCGTCAGGGATAATCAGCAATTAAGAATAGAGTGCAGTTGATCAGTTATTCCTTGAAATTTTGTCAATTTGAAGGTTTGACAAACTAGTCGAATTCTGGTTTGAGTGTCTATGCTTATTAGTGTAGTTCGCTCGAGCGTTATTCGCGAGCGCTCGTCGCTCGAGCGGTCCCTCTCATTTCGCTCGCGAGCGCCGGTCGCTCGCGAACGTTTTTGAAGAATCGCTCGCGAGCGACGAGCGCTCGCGAGCGAAATGAGAGAGGCCGCTCTCCTCGCTCTCTCGACAGCGAGAATGAGCGTACGTGTCAAAAATACAACGAGTCTCTCATCATAAATCAAATTATGAAATGCAAAAAGCGAAAGAATTTTGCTCGAAACACGTACGCTTATTCTCGCTCTCGAGAGAGTGAGAAGAGCGGCCTCTCTCATTTCGCTCGCGAGCGCTCGTCGCTCGCGAGCGATTCTTCAAACTCACTCGCGAGCGACCGGCGCTCGCGAGCGAAATGAGAGGGACCGCTCGCGAGCAGCGAGCGCTCGAAATAACTTCACTAATGCTTATCACTACAAAGGGCGCAGATCTTTAATGCTGCAAGGTCAAGCTCTGTTATAATTACAATCGATATTCAACTAGTACGGCATTCTTCACAATATACCGTATCCCTCTTGCAGGCACGTCGTGTGTGGTCCATTGCTCGGACGGGTGGGATCGCACGTCGCAGACGGTGGCACTGGCGCAGCTGCTGCTCGACCCCTTCTACCGGACCATCCATGGATTCGAGGTACGGTAGATCGATATGCTGGATATGGTAGTGAGAGTTGGGGAAGGATAGCAAATCTACACGGAGATCCTAATCAAGAAGAACTGGCTGGCGTTAGGGCATCAATTAGAATTTCACAGTCTCGAAATGTGGGTAGCAGTCGGTTTACGGCCACACTATTTCTATGTGAAGGATTCGCTTATTCAGTGCATACTACGCAGCCGTTAAAAAAACCTAAAATTTGTCCAGCAGCGTGTTTCCTGCCGCACTACAACTATGTGAAGGAAGCATAACGCTAGCGGTTCAATAGATGGTCCGTGGCGATTCGTTCCCTAATTATTTTATTAAAATAGTTATAATATTCTTCAGGTCCTAATCGAGAAGTAATGTATATTTTTTTTCGGGCACAAAAAAAGTCTAGCAGGAAATTTACGGTTACACTGCGTTGATGAGAATTATTTCATTTTTGATTCATTATCTTCCAGATCCTAATCGAGAAGGACTGGCTGGCGTTCGGGCACAAGTTCGACGACCGGTGCGCGCACACCGCGGCACAGAACGAGGAGGCGGCGAAGGAGGTGTCGCCCGTGTTCAGCCAGTGGCTGGATACGGTATGGCAGGTACCAATGTTATGAGAGTACTCTAAGTCATGCAGCTCCGGTCTAGGTTACGGTAGGTTATGGGCTATGGTAGGGGGATTTGGAGGCGAAGGAGGTGTCGCCCGTGTTCCGCCTGACTGGGTACAGTAGATGCTGGTAATAAGCTTCGGTAGTGTCGAAAAGTGTGATTTGTGACTGTGATTTGTGATTTAGTCATGAAAATCAAAGCTTTAGATAATATATGAACAGGATGTGGTCTTGTGTTTCACAAGTCCGTCAAATGCTATGTAACACTGGGAGAACGATTTTTCTTGCCGCCGTTGGAAACAATAACTGATGTATGAGTTTTGTACGCGCCTCGGAATTCTGATAATGCTATCTTTTTTACTGTAGAAATTGCCATTTTAAAATAATTTGTTTTAAAATTGGTTTTTTACAGGTCCATCGGCAGTTCCCGCGCGCGTTCCAGTTCAACGCGCGCTTTCTCGTGCACATGCACGAGTACGTGTACGCATGCCAGCACGGAACGTTCCTCGGAAACTGCGAGAAGGACCGGAAGGTACGGTAGGGGTACGGTAGGAGGGGGGGGGGTTCGGTAGGATCGACGGGGGTATGGCAGAGAGGTACAGAAGGGGTTACGGTAGGAGGGGAGCTACTAGGGTTACGGCGGGACAGACAGGGGTACGGTAGGATAGGCAGGGGTACGGAAGGATGTGAAGGGATACGGTAGGATATGAAGGTTACGGTAGGATAGCCAGTAAGATAACATGAGTGTATGAGTGCGTGGAAGCGTTTCTCGGTCTGTGAGATTACGTTTCGAATAGGGCGATTTGGTTTTCCTATGGAGGATTTATGCGCTAACGCCGTACCTCTGTGTTTCACACATCTCACTTAGGCAGCTATACATCGGCGCATGCAATAAATGAGCGTTAACATTTAGTGAACAAAACAATCACAGCCGAGATCAATGTAGGCAAAGTTGTGTTTCACGATGTTCACTTATTCAACAACTTGCTGTTGCGAGCAATCCGTGGAGTTCCCCGTAGGAAAATGTCGATAATTCATATTTGTAAGGATAATGCTATAATTATACGCCTATCCCAGGACCTGGCGGTTGCGCGGCGCACCAAGTCGCTGTGGACGCACTTTGACGCGCGCGCCGAGGACTATACGAATCCGTTCTATGAGGTACGGTAATTACAGTATATTGATTGATAAATCACGAATCGGTTATGTGAGGTGAGTATGGTAGATATTGATTGATTACGGTATTTAGCAATGGGATGAGTGATTTTCCTAACATTCGCAGTTTCTACAGTAATTCTACAGTTTCTACTACAGAAATTCAACTACACTGTCTGATTCTGCCATCTGTGTAATTTGATTCACTGCTGAAACAAGCAAGTGCCGTGAAATGAATGGGGGCTTTAAGCATTTATTTTTTTGTTGTTTTTCAATAGTAAAGGCATTTCATACACTGTTGTTCCGGAAACTGATTCAGCCTATGCATTCCTGATGAAACATGAGTGTAGCGGTCGGCACAATATTGCTCAATTTACAGTTGATGTTCACAGTATCAGCATGAGTCGTGATCTTTGACCTCTAATCTCTGATCTCTTCAGCCCACCCTGTACACGGACCTGCTCGCGCTGTCCACTCGCGCCGCGAATATCGAGGTGTTCGCGCAGCTGTACTCCCGATGGGAAGACGGGATTCTGCCGAGGTACGGTAGTTATGGCACATTTGTTGGATTACGGTGACAACCGAAATTAGAGTTACTGTGTTGTGTTGATTACGGCAGCCTCCGAGAGAGTGTTTTATTGTAAATTGCGTGCGTAAGGGCGGTATCGATGAGTGTAGGGTGCAAAAAAAGACTCCGTTTTATTTTTGTTTTATTTTTTTTACGTTTTTATCCTGCAGTTCTCTGTTTTCAATTGAGTAGGGGAAGTACTGTTTCAGCATTGCTACATATTGAGCCGTACACTCGTTTTTAAAATTCTTCGCTTGCTTGATTGGAAAAAATAGGATTCATATTTTAACGGTCCGATCACCAATTTCTTTCATGAGTAGTGCATACATTTTGAATACACAGCCGTAACCTTGAATCAATCGATAGTCAGCTACCGTACCTCATTTAGGGAATCGCTGGAGGACACGATGGCGCAGTCGCTCGACCACATCGCCGTGCTGCAGACGACCATTGCAGCGATGGAGGCGCGGGTGGCCGAGTTGAGGGAGATGGTGAGTGGGGATTACGGTAGCGTGAAATCGATAACTGCTTTGGTTACTGTAGGATTACGGTAGACAGCAAGGCCAGGGTGGCCGAGTTGCGGGAGATTGTGAGGATACGGTAGGAGTACGGTAGTGAGGGGGGAAGGTTACTGTAAAAACAGAGTACGGTAGGCGACCATCGCTGCAATGGAGGCGCGGGTGGCCGAGTTGAGGGAGATGGTGAGTGGGGATTACGGTAGCGTGAAATCGATAACTGCTGTGGTTACTGTAGGATTACGGTAGACAGCCAGGCCAGGGTGGCCGAGTTCAGGGAAATGGTTAGTGGGGATTAAGGTAGGAGTGATTGGTATCTCTGCCGCTCACAGGATTCTGTAATAAACGTGGCGATTAGAAGTTTCGTAGTTATGGTATGGGCTGGTAAAGACGCTGAATGGTGTTTAGGATGATGAGATAATATTGTGGTTTATTGGGCAAGAAATTACGACAAGAATCGCGCTGTGCAAATTGTGAGAGCATTCATGAATCCAGTGAAACTCAAGAGTGCCATGGTGAGTAATGATGCTTCAGGAGTAAGGCTAGATAACAACTAGTGAGCATGATCATCACTGTTGAGCACGGGGTCGGATATCGGACTATACCCCCGATTTTGACCCCGGGTTAGTAGCCTATAACCCCCGATTTCGGAAGCAAAACCCGCGATTTTCAATAGGTTTTTTGTCGAACCCCCGATTATGTCCAATTGTCCGAGGATGGTGCTCATCACTGATGATCATGATCTCGGGATGATTAGCAGCGCACTGTGCACTGCCTAGCTGTTAGTGTTGTCTTAATCGGCCATACGTTCGGAATATCGACAATGCGCTGCGTACGACCATTCATAAATCCAGTGAAACTCGAGTGAACCATGAGAACTAGGGGGCTGTCAGGATGAAGAATCGGTCTCTTCATTCCGCGTGCTCTCTCACTTCTCCGACCGGTGAGAGAGCACGCGGAATGAGGAGACGGATTCTTCATCCTGTCAGCCCTAATGAGAACGCGTTATTCTTTTTTTTCATTTAAATAACTACCAAATTCCAGACGGGTCGCGGAAGCGTGGGCAGCGGCAGCTGCGTCAGCTCCATGTCGGCTGCTGGAACAGCAGGTATTCATTTAATTGATTATTAATTTAGTTTATTAAACTTTTATATTTTTTTATATTTTTTATGAAATGCTTATCTGGAATTGCGCGATGCGAGCCTTGAGAGCATTCGTGAACGCAGTGAAACGCAAGAGTGATTTGAATTTCAAAAATTGGCAGGATTATTGATTGGACAGCGAAATTTAGTCGGTTGATCAGAGAAATGAGTAAAAGTCAGTTTAAGGAATTTTTGCTTTTCACTCCATCTAGGAATGCTCTTTGATTTGGTACTGTTCGATTGTCTCTCTTTGATCTCTTGAAAATATACAAATGTGTAAGCCAATTGATTCTTGACTGATCGGATCATTGAGCGCAAGTGAGTTGAATATCCAAAAAGACTTCCCTGGAGTCTTCCAATAATCGAATTCTCTAGTCGGCGAAAGAAGCCAGAGATCATGGGAAAGTGAGGGAGTTAGACCATTCTTCCTATAATCAGGCGCGCCCACCACGCCGATGACGTCATCGACGCTGTCCGTTGCGGGACGGTCGGGGCTGAGCAGGCAGGAGACGGCCGAGAGCGGAGTGTATGACGGGAGTCTGACCAGCTCGGTGAGCGCAATTCCTCTCTCTCTACTGTGACGATAACATCGCGATTGAAAAAAATGCACAGTTATGCCAGATAGGCGAAGCGCAAATGATCTAGGGTAGAATTAGTGTCTCGAATTCGAGTTATGTGTGCATAAAGGAAGAGAGAGGGCCTGAGCAGTCGGGAAAGGATGGTAAATGTACTGTATGATGGGAAATGTTCATTTTTAATTGTTAATAATAATAATCGACAGTTGGACGATATTACAACTAGCTCAACTGGGATGCCTCAGTCATGTAAGTGGAACACAAATCGGCTCCAACTGGTGGTTGTGAAAATTGTTTTGTTGACCACACATTATCTTCGAATATCGCAGATCTGTGCAAGCAAGCAACTCGCGGGTGACTAAACAATCGATATTCTCTATTTCGCAGGAAGACTCGATCCTGGCCGGTACGGTAGTGCGGTGGCAGTCGCTGCGGGACGCGGACGAGTGCTCCGCGCGAGGGTGTACGGTAGAGTTCGCGACAAGAGCCGAGAAGCGCCTGCACTGCCATCGGTGCGGAAAGGTGAGTACGGTAGGGGTTACGGTAGAGTTCTCAATCGATACTGTACATAGAGTGTCTAGGCCAATTAAACACGTCTAATCTCTCGTTATGGAGTTGTAAGCGAAAGTACTGTGAAAGTTTAGAAAACGATATCGAATTGGTTCGTAATTTTTGTCTCCCACGATGACGATTCTAGTGAGCTTGAGTGAATAGCAATGTTGATATGGAACTCGTGAAACACAAGCGTGACTAGAAATCACATTTTTCCAACCCTAGCTTTTATTGCGCACGTAGCGTGCGTGTTTCAAGAGTATGATAAGGTAAGTTTCTTAACTCCATCTATAATGAGATCTTTTTTGCCGCCCTAAAAAACATTTGCATGCGATCAATAATAATATGTTTTAATAATTGCAGATCTTCTGTCGGCGGTGCCTGAAGACGGGCGAGAAGGAGCGGCTGTGCCGGCAGTGCGGAGACCACTCGCCCCAGTAGGAGTATGGTAGGGGTACGGTAATTGATACTCCTGAGGTTACGGTAATCGATATTCCCAGTAGGATTACAGTAGGAGTACGGTATCCAATCCCTTGCACTTGAGATCTGTTCACCCCCTTCCCTCCTTGTTACCAATCTGTTGTCCCAGTAGGAGTACGGTCTCTTATCGATTTATCGGAGAGTACTGTATCGAATTCCTCCTTTTCTTCAGGCAGTACGGTAATCAATATTCTCTCTTAGTGCTGTTATCGATTTTCCATGGTATTGCACACGATTTCTTTCAAGAACCAAATATGTAACCAGGAGTACTGTAATGCACATTCCAGATAGTATTGTAATTTATGTTTGTTAAATTATCACAAATCAACTCACTTATTTGAGATACATATAGCGTATTTGTCCAAAGAGCTTGATTGTAATAATATTTTTAGAGATTTGTGCTCTTTATACCTGATTTTTCGGGTTTTCTTCGTATTTCGCCTCATAATTTATCTACTTTTCTGCATTATCCAAATCTCATCGTTGTGTTTTTGCTGTGCGATTTCTTGTTTCAAAGTGCAGATAAGACGAGTAAGAAGCTGATAAATTATTGAATTTGCCCAGGATCATAAAACATTATCAACAAGGTTCCAATTGTGCCTAGCTTCTACTTGTCCGTTTTGAGAAATATTGATGGTGGTTTATGCCCAGGTACAGCTGAGTTACATCGGCTATGTGTGAGCTCTGCAGGTTCATGTCTTTCGATGAGATCAGGTCTAGGGACCACCATTACAAGAGCCGGAGAAAAATGGCCGGAAAAAAGTGTGTAGCGGAATCCGGGAGAACATCCGGGACCGTGGTTCAGATTAACGAGTCCAAAGTGGTCACACACGTGATTTCGATTTTTTTTCGCAGTTTTATTTTTACTTTGGTGAGCGATAAATGTACTTTAACCTGATAGACCGCGAGTTTTGGCGTTATGTCAGCTGAATAGGCCCCATGGACAACCACTATGCCACAAATGCCGCAATTTCATAAGCTATATTGCGCGATATGGCTGATTATGAGTTTTTCGTTTTGCCGCAGCCACAATTTTCGTTCGATATTTATATTTTATCCTCATTGCCCGCGACTTTTGACGTTACCTGAGCTAAATATACACCTTGATGCGATTGTATGCCAAAAATGCCGCAAATCAATGGTCTTCTTCGCCTTTAAAATGAGCTTTTTCGTTGTAACACGCGTGGACCTGGCCACTTTTCATTCGATATTTATATTTTATCCTCATTGCCCGCGACTTTTGACGTTACCTGAGCTAAATATACATCTTGATGCGATTGTATGCCAAAAATGCTGCAAATCAATGGTCTCCTTCGCCTTTAAAATGAGCTTTTTCGTTCTCTGACCTCTCTCCTGTTGGGAACTACATACCTGTTCTCAATTCATTTGACCCTCCTTTAGAGATCTTTGGAAAATGTGCCCTTAATACCTTAGGTTTCTCATTCATCACGACCTTAAGGTTTTCACTGTTTTCCGTTTGCTTTTTGCATTGCCGCAGCAACCATGTTTCAGTGATTGTATATCTTCTCATCGCAAATACCAGGTTTTCTGTCCTGCCTTTCATCTTTACTTCTCAGTATTGAATCATCACTCCCTCCTATTCCCTTGTTCATCCCTCCTATAAATATTTAAATGTAATCCTTGCTCTTGTATCGCTGATTAATTAATCAATGTTATACTATCAATGTTTATAGTATCCCGAATGGCGGCTCACTCCCGGACGATCTACCGTGGCCCCTCTGCGACCAGAATGAATAAGACGACTTCGACGAGCGAGAGGATTCGACATGAAGGAGGAAAACGACGACAATGTAAAGGTGACTTACCGATCGATAACTTACGATTACATGAGTGTGAACACTTCATTACTTTGTTTACCTTCTCAGAAATTTATTTCCTCATTTATTATATCCTCTCATTTCTTGTAACTCATTATTTAGTGTGAATTTTCTCACAAAGCCAATAAATTGCGAATTAAACTTGAAGTAAGTGCGACCTCAGTGTAAGTACATCGAATTTAGGCATATTTGCTTCACATTTCTGCTGCCGTTTTAATGGCATTCCTGCTAAATAATCCGCCTACTTCTGTCTTTTTAATCTCTTCCTTAAATTAGTTGGTATTGAATTCTACTGCTACGTTTGCGTACGTTTCATTTATGCATGATAGCGATATCAATTTTGGAGAATTACTATCATAATACCCACTGAATTTACGTTTCATGAGTAACGTTAGTAATGGCCCTATTCGATCTATATTATTTAATAAAATTAGATATTATTAAATTAAATTTTATTTGCAGATGCACGTGAACAAGGTGGCGATCACTCTCAACAAGGAAGGAACTTCTCATGCCGTCCAAAGAATTTAAAAGCTAAGTTGCGCCCCCTTAGGATGGTAGGATGTGGCGTGAGCTAGGAGCTCTGTCACGCGTGCTAAAAAATGTGGCGTGAGCTAGGAGCTCTGTCACGCGTGCTAAAAAATGTGGCGTGAGCTAGGAGCTCTGTCACGCGTGCTAAAAAATGTGGCGTGAGCTAGGAGCTCTGTCACGCGTGCTAAAAAAAATGTGGCGTGAGCTAGGAGCTCTGTCACGCGTGCTTTAGGATGTGGCGTGAGCTAGGAGCTCTGTCACGCGTGCTAAAAAATGTGGCGTGAGCTAGGAGCTCTGTCACGCGTGCTAAAAAAATGTGGCGTGAGCTAGGAGCTCTGTCACGCGTGCTAAAAAATGTGGCGTGAGCTAGGAGCTCTGTCACGCGTGCTAAAAAAAATGTGGCGTGAGCTAGGAGCTCTGTCACGCGTGCTTTAGGATGTGGCGTGAGCTAGGAGCTCTGTCACGCGTGCTAAAAAAATGTGGCGTGAGCTAGGAGCTCTGTCACGCGTGCTAAAAAATGTGGCGTGAGCTAGGAGCTCTGTCACGCGTGCTAAAAAAATGTGGCGTGAGCTAGGAGCTCTGTCACGCGAGCTGAAAAATGTGGCGTGAGCTAGGAGCTCTGTCACGCGTGCTAAAAAATGTGGCGTGAGCTAGGAGCTCTGTCACGCGTGCTAAAAAAATGTGGCGTGAGCTAGGAGCTCTGTCACGCGAGCTGAAAAATGTGGCGTGAGCTAGGAGCTCTGTCACGCGTGCTTTAGGATGTGGCGTGAGCTAGGAGCTCTGTCACGCGTGCTAAAAAATGTGGCGTGAGCTAGGAGCTCTGTCACGCGTGCTAAAAAAATGTGGCGTGAGCTAGGAGCTCTGTCACGCGTGCTAAAAAAATGTGGCGTGAGCTAGGAGCTCTGTCACGCGTGCTAAAAAATGTGGCGTGAGCTAGGAGCTCTGTCACGCGTGCTAAAAAATGTGGCGTGAGCTAGGAGCTCTGTCACGCGTGCTTTAGGATGTGGCGTGAGCTAGGAGCTCTGTCACGCGTGCTAAAAAATGTGGCGTGAGCTAGGAGCTCTGTCACGCGTGCTAAAAAATGTGGCGTGAGCTAGGAGCTCTGTCACGCGTGCTAAAAAAATGTGGCGTGAGCTAGGAGCTCTGTCACGCGAGCTGAAAAATGTGGCGTGAGCTAGGAGCTCTGTCACGCGTGCTAAAAAATGTGGCGTGAGCTAGGAGCTCTGTCACGCGTGCTAAAAAATGTGGCGTGAGCTAGGAGCTCTGTCACGCGTGCTAAAAAATGTGGCGTGAGCTAGGAGCTCTGTCACGCGTGCTAAAAAAAATGTGGCGTGAGCTAGGAGCTCTGTCACGCGTGCTTTAGGATGTGGCGTGAGCTAGGAGCTCTGTCACGCGTGCTAAAAAATGTGGCGTGAGCTAGGAGCTCTGTCACGCGTGCTAAAAAATGTGGCGTGAGCTAGGAGCTCTGTCACGCGTGCTAAAAAAAATGTGGCGTGAGCTAGGAGCTCTGTCACGCGTGCTTTAAAATGTGGCGTGAGCTAGGAGCTCTGTCACGCGTGCTAAAAAAATGTGGCGTGAGCTAGGAGCTCTGTCACGCGTGCTAAAAAAATGTGGCGTGAGCTAGGAGCTCTGTCACGCGTGCTAAAAAAATGTGGAGTGAGCTAGGAGCTCTGTCACGCGTGCTAAAAAAATGTGGCGTGAGCTAGGAGCTCTGTCACGCGTGCTTTAGGATGTGGCGTGAGCTAGGAGCTCTGTCACGCGTGCTAAAAAATGTGGCGTGAGCTAGGAGCTCTGTCACGCGTGCTAAAAAAATGTGGCGTGAGCTAGGAGCTCTGTCACGCGTGCTAAAAAATGTGGCGTGAGCTAGGAGCTCTGTCACGCGTGCTAAAAAAATGTGGCGTGAGCTAGGAGCTCTGTCACGCGTGCTAAAAAAATGTGGCGTGAGCTAGGAGCTCTGTCACGCGTGCTAAAAAATGTGGCGTGAGCTAGGAGCTCTGTCACGCGTGCTAAAAAATGTGGCGTGAGCTAGGAGCTCTGTCACGCGTGCTTTAGGATGTGGCGTGAGCTAGGAGCTCTGTCACGCGTGCTAAAAAATGTGGCGTGAGCTAGGAGCTCTGTCACGCGTGCTAAAAAATGTGGCGTGAGCTAGGAGCTCTGTCACGCGTGCTAAAAAAATGTGGCGTGAGCTAGGAGCTCTGTCACGCGAGCTGAAAAATGTGGCGTGAGCTAGGAGCTCTGTCACGCGTGCTAAAAAATGTGGCGTGAGCTAGGAGCTCTGTCACGCGTGCTAAAAAATGTGGCGTGAGCTAGGAGCTCTGTCACGCGTGCTAAAAAATGTGGCGTGAGCTAGGAGCTCTGTCACGCGTGCTAAAAAAAATGTGGCGTGAGCTAGGAGCTCTGTCACGCGTGCTTTAGGATGTGGCGTGAGCTAGGAGCTCTGTCACGCGTGCTAAAAAATGTGGCGTGAGCTAGGAGCTCTGTCACGCGTGCTAAAAAATGTGGCGTGAGCTAGGAGCTCTGTCACGCGTGCTAAAAAAAATGTGGCGTGAGCTAGGAGCTCTGTCACGCGTGCTTTAAAATGTGGCGTGAGCTAGGAGCTCTGTCACGCGTGCTAAAAAAATGTGGCGTGAGCTAGGAGCTCTGTCACGCGTGCTAAAAAAATGTGGCGTGAGCTAGGAGCTCTGTCACGCGTGCTAAAAAAATGTGGAGTGAGCTAGGAGCTCTGTCACGCGTGCTAAAAAAATGTGGCGTGAGCTAGGAGCTCTGTCACGCGTGCTTTAGGATGTGGCGTGAGCTAGGAGCTCTGTCACGCGTGCTAAAAAATGTGGCGTGAGCTAGGAGCTCTGTCACGCGTGCTAAAAAAATGTGGCGTGAGCTAGGAGCTCTGTCACGCGTGCTAAAAAAAATGTGGCGTGAGCTAGGAGCTCTGTCACGCGTGCTTTAGGATGTGGCGTGAGCTAGGAGCTCTGTCACGCGTGCTAAAAAATGTGGCGTGAGCTAGGAGCTCTGTCACGCGTGCTAAAAAATGTGGCGTGAGCTAGGAGCTCTGTCACGCGTGCTAAAAAAATGTGGCGTGAGCTAGGAGCTCTGTCACGCGAGCTGAAAAATGTGGCGTGAGCTAGGAGCTCTGCCGCGCTGAAATAGTAACCAATATCTCTCTTACGAGAGGTATTGGTTACTATATCAGAACCAGTTCAACTTCGGCGGCTGGATGACTTAATCAGGACGAGGTTCAATTGCGGACGACACGTGACGATTTAGTCAGTGAGTTCATGTTTTCGAATTTTTATGTGGATCAACGCGTTTCACTTTGCAGTTTGACTGTCGTCACTTGGAGACGTACTCTAGCGGAGCGACTCCGCATTTCTTCAAGAGGTACGGTAGATTATGGTAGTGGTGGTACAATCATTATAGGGCAGGAAACCAGTAGAGTAGTGCCTGACGCGCTTGAACGTAAAAGACCATCCTCCTCATCACAAAAATAATTGAAATTAAGGGGGGTAAGATGGATTCAGGACCCCGTTATTTCGTTCAATGTTTCGTGCGTTAACTTTCGAAAAGTGAAATAATGCAAACGTCAATGATTAATGGGTGAATCGCTCGTTAATTTTTAATCCACTACTTGCACTGTCTTATTGATACGGGCGTTGGAGGGGAAAAAAGGGAAAACCAACCCACACATTTTTGAAAATGTATGTAATCGTCCCTGCCCCTAATCGAGCTATAGCCAATCTGACCGACTGAAGAGAGATCACGCTAAAAGGAGAGAGTCTGATCAAGGAATTCTTCAATGGTAGCCATAAGCTAGATAGAAGAGGGAAATGGACGAGGAAAGAGAGAGAGAGAGTGGGGGGAAGAAGCGCATAGCTATTGCTATATTGGAGGGAGATTGTGTATTCCTATTGCAGGGGGGGGGGATGACATTTCGCCCCGTTGCCCGCTCTGATTTGGCCACAAACCTTGATCTTTCTTCCTTCCTTTCCTGCACTGCACAATTCACCTGGCATTTCTGCATGGGGGGTCAATAAGCTAGCTTCTGCTTGAAGGGACCAGCGAAACTGGGCATAAATCAGCAATTCTCGCGGGTTGCCATGCACAAACTCTCTCATTTCTGCACACTCTCTCTCGCTTCATACTCCACCTGCCCTCTCTATGCAAAGCGCGCGCTAATCAACGAGTCTCTCTTCTCATTTCCCCCCTCAACCTCATTCTCCCCTTCCCCCTCTCATTCTCCCCTCTTCTTCCCATGCTGGAGGGTGGCACCGGCACGCGCTCCTCCAAATCGACCAAAGTAGGTCTATTTTCGTTGAATTTCGGTTGAACTGCGGGTTATTATCACACTAAAATGGTAGCAGGCGACATAGGGATACTTATCACCAGTCATTGACATTGCTCCGTAGTTTTCATGCTACACTTTAATCAGAACCGTAATCTACCGTAATCTCCTACAGAGCTACAGCTCTGTCGGAGAAGATGGGTCCTTTTCTCCCATTCTTACCGTAATATGGGCCTAGAACATCCGGTTATGGCATCAGCAAATCAATTATATCGGGATACAGTATCTAAAACTACAGTAATTCCCTCAGAACGACCGCTCGTCGGAGAAGATGGGCCTGAACAAGTCGGGCCCCCGGTCGGGCGGCCCCAAGAGCGAGCCGCTCAGCGAGGGCGTGAGTTTCGATTTTATTGATTTTTTGATTTTATGAAAAACGCATCCGACCCGCCCACATGGGATAGAGCAATGAATATGTCTTCGGCGAGTCAAATCTTGAACGATATTTTGTGGAGGGAGACTTGTGTGAAACGAAGAGACTGTTCCTGCTTCATACGCTACTCTGCACTGCTTTTTTCTCATTTGAACAGGCGCATAGTTCACCCGATCACTTACTCTTGTTCTCTGTTCATGCTCTTCTCTATTACTAAGCTGTCCGCACCTTTTCTCTCTCTCTGTTCTCTGTCCTTTGCTCGCTTTCTTCAATTGTCACTCTATTTCGCTTTATCGGACTGACAAGAGAGCATTCGAAATTGAGCGAAGCAGACCGTTCCTTGAGTACCGTTCTCTCATCATTCCGCGTACTCTCTAGCCGGTAGAGAAAGCGAGAGACTGTGCGAGATGGAGAGAGCACTCCTCTTCTCCTTCTCTTCCCCATAACTCTATGGTGCTTATCAAAGTGATTCACCCTCTCCTCACACGCTTATGCATACACTCACTGATACCCCTCCGACGAGCATATTGCGAGTCTTTGAGTCTGGTGTTGCGAGTTTTCTTCCTCTTTCTTCTTTTCTTCCTCTCGTGTTCCTTTTTCGAACGATTACTTTACCAAGTATCGGGATCCATATTCCTTTTAGAGCTTGAATGCCTTTTATGTCCTTCTTTTGGTCTTCTTTCGAAAACTATATCGAAATAACGACACTTATAATGAATCATAGAGTGCCAATACAATTTTTGCAAATGGGAAGGTCTTGTTTTCTCTTTTTTTTCCTATTCTCGAACTCCAAAGAAGCACGAATGCTAGCCTGCGAGTGAGTCATTGCTGCGTAAATAGCCCCGTCCTTTGAGGCCTCTCTGCGCTGACGTAATGCACCAGAGATCCATCACTCGTCTTCTTTTTACCCTTACGCCGCTTTCGAGCGTTCTTCTTCTGTTCTTTGCAGCAATACAGTCACCGGTTTTTCAAAGTGCGTCGGAAATCGGGATTACTCTTCACAGATTTGTTTATGCCGATCCATTACAAAGAGTCCAATACAAGGGAACGGTCTCCCTTTGTAATGGATACTGCGAAAGGATTGCAAACATTTGTAAGAGGAAGAAGATAATCGTCTCATCTTTTACTGCATTCGCGCGTTTGATTCACCACTCTGACTCATTCCAATGGCATTTCGAACGCAGTTTCCCCTGCAGCCGTTTTTCTTAATTCATCGTATGTTGCATGAAATCTCCTTTGTTTGTTTGTTTTTTATTTTTATCTTGCTTCTCTAACCTAACATAGAATATTGTTCCCTGACCTACGAGAGATCATGCGAAATGGAGAGAGGCGAGGGACATTTCTTCTCGCCGCGTCTCTTCGCGTTTATTCACTGCTGCTGATTCACTCCTTTCAAATGATCTGTTCCGACTCTCTCACTTTGCCATGCTCTATCGCTCACTCTAACCGGTGGGAGACCATGGATGAATGAGAGTGTAGGACGATTCACTCGTCTCGACTAATCTCACTAATCACCCCCTTCTCGATTAGTGCCGCGTTACTTTCTTGAGGAATGCTGAGATAGTGATGAACTGTGCGCGGAATTACTTATCTGTCCTTTTCCCTTTGCCAGTGCGCGCCTCGTTATTTGCATGGGAAACAGTGACCTATGCGCAGAGTTATTTGCTTGTGCAAAGTCTTACCCTTTATCTACGCTATTTATCACCGCTCTTACTGGTTGTGAATAAACAGTATAATATGCTTTGTTCACACCTTTCCTGTCCATAGATGCTTCCTTCTCGTCCTCTAGTGTATGCCTTCCTTTCGCACTCGTCCTCGTCTCCGACCGACGAGAGAGTGCAGAAACTGAAGAGAGTGCCCTCGGCCAAGTCCCATCCTTTCCACCCAGTTGCTATGAGACCGAGAGCGTGCTCCTCTCTTGCGCGCCGCGCTCAAATCCGATTACGAGCCAGTCGTTACTCGAATGTAATTCCCGCCTGTTGACTTGTTGACTGGGTGCGCGATACCTGACTCGAACAGGCGCATAGCCAGTGAAATTTGTCTTTTCGAGTAAAAATGAGCAGACATCAGTTTTGTTTTGCATGACTTGTCGACTAGTAGGTGCGCAATGGATACGTCTAGTTTGTCATATTCAAATTCGCGATCAATCTTGCTAGTTGCATCGGAATGAATCTGTTCTTTCTACCGATACTGCGGAATGTTTCATGAAACCTCAAAGACCTTTTTCACCTATTGCACAGCATGACCCAGTGATTTTGAAACTACCTCTCAAAGACTTGTTGTTGTTTACCAAATCTCAAAGGCTTGTTGTTGACCTTGTTGTTTACCTGACCTATTGAACAATGTGACCCGGTCATCTAGAAAATACCGACTGTTCGAGACTGTTCTTGACTGTCATTTAGAAATTGCAAACCCGATAGTTTGGATAGGTACGAATGTGCCGCGTAAGGTCTCTTCTCCCGACCGTGTGGATAATCACCACCTCCGATGCAAGTGCTCATTTTCGCGGCGTTGTCGTAGTAGATAATGTGCACTTCTCTTCTCTGCGCTCTCTTCATTTCACATTGACTCTCGCATTCTCTCCTTGACGAGACACAACCGGAAATGAAGAGACGACAGCGTTGCTCGAGAATCTTGCCCTTTGCATCTCTGCGCGCTCTCGATTCCACCTTATCTTTCATTCACCTTTCCATTTCCTTCCTCTGTGTGCCTACTGAATCACGATACTCTTCCCTTGTTTCATTTTTTTGTCTCATTCACGATTTCCTATTTGCCCCGAAAATAGCACTATTTTGCATTACACAAAAAAAAATTGCCGAACAATGCGGCGCGGAATTCGAATTAGTATTTTCGCAGAACACGAAAATCTGATTCATGAAACGCCTTTGTTTCATGCGCTCGTGATTCGTTCACGTTTTCCCCGAAAATGCGCACTTTTTGCATTACACCTTGAGTTTTACAGAATTTCAGGCGCGAAATTTGAATTTGAATTATTCGACCACTTTACAGATGGTCTTCGGCGACGGCAAGCACCGCGCCAAGGCCTTCGAGCAGTTCACTCTGGTGGGTTTTTAGTTATTTTAATAAAAATAATATTTTCGAGAAATGTTCAAACTTTTTAATGAAATGTAGCGCTTTTTCCTCACTTTTTTGGGATTTTATCGAATAAAAAAGTAATTGTTGATGGTAAATATTATTATTAAAAAATTTCATTTGTAGCTGGCCGGCGAAGATGAGGTCATCCCCGTCGCCGAGCTCAATCAGAAGCTGAAGAAGCAACGATGTGAGTTGATGATCTTTGATCTCTAGCCTCTTCTTGAAAAAATATGCCGAATGATTGATTAGAAAATGAAGCGAAATTCGTTCTTTCTGATCTTTCCATCCATGTTCTACATGATTCTAGATGACTGACTGATCTTTGATCTCTCACTAACCTGATCTTTGATCTGTCACTAACCTGATCTTTGATCTCCTGCAGCCACCCTCGAGATGACGGACGCGCAGATCGAGGAGTTCATCAAGAAGGCGGACAAGAACGGCGACGCCATGATCGACTTCCGCGAGTTTGAGAGCCTGGTGAGGAGTGGTGTTGATCTTTGATCTCGGGTTTTTAGTTGTTGATCTTTAATCGGTATTACGACGGTTTCTCCTCTCTGAAATTAAAGATGTTCCATTGGTTATGAATAGGGGATTGCAATGTAATCTTTGTAGTTTAATCGTTGATCTTCGAACCTTTGTAGTTTGATCTTTAATCACTGATCTTTGATCTCTCCCTTTCAGATGGCCTCACCGCTCGGCCGGGCGAACAAGATGCAGCACGTGATGCGCTTCCTCGCCGACGGAGTCATCGCCAAGAACCAGAAACTGGAGGTGCCGTGGTTTGATCTCTGATCTTTGTAGTCTGTAGTTTTAGTGGATTTATAGTTGAATCATACCACTTTGCCGTGTCTTGTATTGAATTTGCCGGGTAGCTTGAAGTTGAATCCTCCTTGATCTTTGTTGTCTGTAGTCTATAGTTTGATCTTTGATCTTTGTAGTCTGATCTCTGAACGCTGCTGCTCTGCAGGTGCACAGCTACCTCGACGCCTACAACTGCTTCCCGCCGCCCATCTTCGTCCTGTGCTCGTCCATCTTCCAGGTAAAAGGGGCGACTTTCGAAAGAAAAGTGCGCGGCGCCGCGCCACGATGCCGAATTTTTGGCAAATTTCCATTGCAGATCATGATCTTCCTCGGTTACTACTGGAGCGAGGAGAAGGAGCAGAAAATCATGACGCACTGCGCCGGCTGCTTCATTCCCAATCCCGACAACCCCAACAGGGTAAGCTCCGCCCACTTTTTGAGCAAGCTCCGCCCTCTAATAGAATGAGAAAACATTCCCTGTTCACTGTTAAATCTTCACTAGATGGAACGTAGGTATGAGGCTCCGTCCCATTTCTTACATTAGCCCCCCCCCAAATAACATTTGCATTTTGCAGAACATGCCCGGTCCGCTGATGTTCGTGCCGAAGCTGCGCAATGAAGTCTGGCGCTTCTGGTCGTACCAGTTCCTCCATGCGGGGTGAGCAATGAATAATAGTAAATTGTTGAACATTAAGTTCGCGGCAACGCGCCATGGTGCTGCGCACTTTGTTAGGAAAACGAAATGTGATGCTTCCGTGTTTACGTTCTTCCATGCGGGGTGAGCGGCGAAAGAAAAAGCAAAATGTCATTGTAGGGCTGACGGTAGTGCACTCAAAAGGCCGAGTAATGGCCAAGCTATTATCACTGAGCTTCTTTCATGTGCCATAATAGATTTCGCTGTAAATATATCAAGGGAATTATACCAAAGATCAAAGATCAAGAATCAAAGATCAATTGTTGCAGTATCTCCCATCTGGCCGGCAACATTATCATGCAGTGTCTCATCGGCATCCCGCTCGAGATTGTGCACAAGGTGAGATTAGCTATCGAAGGCTATGCTACGGTATACCCAATAGTGCGGCATCATTGACTGACTATTGATTTATTTCTGTTTAACCGTAAATAAGATGTATTTAAGGTGTGGCGCATCGGCCCGCTCTACACGCTGGCTGTAATCTCCGGTGAGTAGCTTGATAGTTAAAAACAGTATACCGTATCGTTTATTTTTTGAGTATACCGTTAGCAACCGAACCTCTTCGAATTACCGTAATCGCAGGCGCGCTGCTGCAGTACTCGCTGGACTCGAAGACCTCGCTGGTGGGCGCATCAGGAGGCGTGTACGCCCTCATCACGGCTCATTTGGCCAACGTGTTCCTGGTGAGATGATTGTGTCCTACCGTAGTTGGGTGTCCTGTGGTCCTTCTGTAGCTGAACCAGGGGAGCTTGAGGGGGGGGGGGAGGGGACTGCTACCGTAACCTCATCGTAATTTCAAACTTGAAGAACTGGGCCGAGATGCCGTTTCGCTGGATTCGCATCGGGGTCGTCGGCCTCTACCTCGCCTTCGACGTGGGCAGCGTCGTCTATCGGCGCAATTTCGTTGGCGAGTGCGATTCGGTGAGAATTTTGAAAATTTGAACCTCCCGCCAAAAGCTGGAGAAAGTGCAAAATTTTGACAGGAATTCATCGAAAGTTTTGCAATTTTTTTCAAAAATTAAAGACTAGAAACTACAAACTACAGGTCTCGCACGCGGCCCATCTCGCGGGCGGTATCACCGGCTTCTGCTTTGGCATCTTCATCCTGCACAACATGGTGGTGGGTGGAGTTTGATCTTTGATCTTTGTAGTTTGTTGTTTGGTCTTTGGTAGGGTTCCGCAAGTGAAACATTTCGAAACAGAAACGCAAAATGAAACAGTCGTTTCCTTTATTCGTGTTTCTCTCGGAAACGTTTCTCAGTCGAAATGAACGTTTCTCGAAGTGTTTCTTTTTCCTTTGTTCCCTCTTATTTCTCTCTGATTTCACTGTCCTCTTCACCGCTCAAGATGGACGACGGGGCTGAGAAGTGAAGAAAGGAAACAAGGGAACGAACAAAGTAAAATGAGGGAAACGTTTCTCGTTTCCAATTAAAATTTGAAACATCACTCTCTCCTTTGTTTGCGGTTTCCCCAAGTGAGTCACTTGCGGAACCCTAGTCTTTGGTATTTTCAAGGCGCATTGCCCTTTCTGAATGGTGTAGTTTGTCGTTTTGCGAGTGTCTCGACTGATCTTTGATCTATTCAGAAGCACAAGTGGGAGGAGATCGTGAGGTATATCTGCGTCGTCGGCTACGTCATCTTCTTCATTGCACTGGTATTTTTTTCAGAATCGATTAATCGATTTTTTTTTGGCGCTAAATTCAAATTTGGGCTGAGTTCCGTCTGCTAGTAACTTTTAGTTCTTTTTGAAAGTCTGCTCGTTGACAGGTGTCGAATGCAAACTCTTTTGATGCCGAAAATGAGGCCGCGTTCGAAGCGAAGTATCGCAATTGTTAGTGTGGCCCCCGACAAAAACTTTCGTATAAACTTGACTTTGAATTTGAACCGAGTTGTTACGCACTAAATGGCTAATAGTTTCACATTGTCTGGCGCGAAATTTGAATAGTGAGTAATTTCGAAATTTGGTGCCGTTCCAGGCTATATTGGCGGCAGTGCAGGATCCTGGAAGAGAGGCCTACAAATGGCTGAGTGACTGCACCGGGTCTAATCAGGTACGTCATTGAAAGAGATTGTAGGTTGCACGGCTCATCACAGATTTTTTTGATCGTTTTATCCTTATGACACTCATCATTAGGAACAAGTCTCTTAATTTCTGATAAATCGATAACTCGATAATTACAGTAACCCATCGGCCGCCGTTCGCTTCATACTGTACATTTCGTGCCAGAACCCCCTAACCCGCCCTCTTTCTTCCCCCAATACTCATCATCTCTCAACTCTACGGGAACTCGCCATAACTTACGCATACCACTAGGGGAGAAGGATATCGAATTATGTGTGCCCATAGGCCCCGCCCACTCTTGCTGTATGATAGCCCCCGTTCCCCTTTCCCCCCGTGTCCGTCCCATTCCGCTCATTGGATTGTCCTGTGATACAGAAGTGAAGCGATAAAGATCTGTCTAAGATCGTTCATTCAAACGATAAACTATGCGTTAATTCATTGTTCATTCGATGGGAGAACACTTTTCTGTATGTTTATGTCCGAAGAAAGAGATGCTAGCTCGTTTGCGTATGACGAAATATCGAAATATCAGAATCTTGATAAACGTAAGTCACAGACAACTCATTGTCAGAGAAACCGAATATTAACGATTGTGTTGCGGTAGGACTGTAGAAAACAGATGCATAGAATTCGGCATAACGGTTGTGCGAGCAAGCACGTCCATGGGGTTTATACTCGCTTGTCATATCGCATTATTTTCAAATTTTCCCTATGACTTCGCCAGTTCCCAAGTCTCGATTGGACTGCTTGCTTTCAGTTTCGATTATTCAGTTTTCTGTCTTGTTTTTCCTCCCCATAACGTTTCTGACAATAAACAATTTGTAATACTAATTTGATGCCTCTTCTAGTTGTGCAAATGTCCTCCATCGATGAAGCTCGAGCGGAAATGTTCTCGCTCCTGCACTCCATCTCAGCCACCGAACCGGTTGACGAGTTCTGCCCCAAGGTATGCACATTACGTCATAATTACAGGTACGATTTATACGGTTTTCAGTTCCATAAGTTTCTCCGTACCACTTTCGACTTCTTCGCTAAAAGCCCGGAAGGACTTGGAGAACTGGGGCGGTATTCTTTCTCGAAATTTGGGCGCCCCAATTTTTTGGCGCCCCAAATTTTTGCACACTCCGCCCAATTTTTTTTCTCATTCAGTGTCACTTCGCTCGTCCAGAGCGGTCGATAGGAAACGATTCGTCAACGGGCACGCCAACATCATCAAATTCGTCTACCACGCATAGATCTCCGACTCCAATATCGGACAAACATGGACATATTTTTCCATAGAGATATGACGATCCAACCAATTCGTTTGGGTGAAAATAGCAACAATGAAAAAGAAAACGTGATAAGAAGGAAAATAAAAAAATCGAAAATAATTAATTTATGCTAAATCATCGTAATAAATATTCAAAACTCCGAAAATCACGTACCAATATTCGAGGTTACGGTAGACAAGTGTACGGTACTTGAGGTAACGGTAGACAAGTGTACGGTACTCGAGGTTACGGTAGATGGATGTACGGTACTTGAGGTAACGGTAGACAAGTGTACGGTACTCGAGGTTACGGTAGATGGATGTACGGTACTTGAGGTAACGGTAGACAAGTGTACGGTACTCGAGGTTACGGTAGATGGATGTACGGTACTTGAGGTAACGGTAGACAAGTGTACGGTACTTGAGGTTATGGTAGATGGATGTACGGTACTTGAGGTAACGGTAGACAAGTGTACGGTACTCGAGGTTACGGTAGATGGATGTACGGTACTTGAGGTAACGGTAGACAAGTGTACGGTACTCGAGGTTACGGTAGATGGATGTACGGTACTTGAGGTAACGGTAGACAAGTGTACGGTACTTGAGGTTATGGTAGATGGATGTACGGTACTTGAGGTAACGGTAGACAAGTGTACGGTACTTGAGGTTATGGTAGATGGATGTACGGTACTTGAGGTCACGGCAATTGAATGACTATCAAAGCCTAAAGTAAGTAAGTTAAAATACGGGTCGTATTCTCTTCATTTTACGCATCCTCTAGCAGAGAATTGCATATGAAGAGTCTTCTATTTTTACGCCAATCAAGCAGTAGCATAAACTGTCTGCAGGCACTACATAATTCGTTGGGAATAATTGTACGAATGATATTGACCAGTGAGCGAGAGCTTTGGGATAACTACAAGGACAAGTTCACTGCGAATGATATCAGGTAAAAACATACTTTTAAATTTAAAATAAATTCAAATTGGTTTTTTCCAGATCAATGCTCTCTGGCGTTGTGTACATTCGAGTCGAACTTCTGTCGGTCATGCTTGAATTCGATAATTCGCGATCCAAGGTATCTCACAGCATTCCTTTGACTGGGTGGTGCGGTGAAAACGAAACTTTCTGCTATTTCCCACAAATCATGAATTAATATCTCCTGACGCGAAAACTCTGAGAGAGCAATCGAGTACGGTAGGCCGTCGCCCCTCGATTTGCATACTGAGATGTGAGAGAACCTCACGAACTGGTAGGCCAACCTAGGATAGGTGAGAACAGCCGTCATGGCGCAGAGGTAAGTTTGAAGTTTAGGTTCGCAGCGGTCGGGGGTTCAACCCCCGGCCATGCACTTTCTCTTGCCGGATTTTGTAAGGACTACGGTAGGCATCTCACCATGGTGTGGGCTCTCTATTTCCGTTTTCTATCTATTTGGAATGCTGTGATCTCTCACACTCAGTAATCATAAAATAATAAATGATTTGGAATGCATAATTCCTCTCTTCATTCCACGAAACAAATCAGAGTAGTGATAGATATAAGGAATGAAGAGCCGAATTCTTCATCCTCACAACCCTAAAGATAATCTCTGAACCTATTGATTCAGAGAGCAGTTCTTGTGTTTCCTGCCATGTTCTTCTCAATTTTCGCCCATGTTGAGCGATATTTATTCAAATTGCTAAAGACCACAACTGATGCAATAACGGTAAGCTATTTTTTCAGTACAATGGTCAATGTTAAAACACAATTCATCTGTTTTTTTTTGTAGGCCGACAAGCAGGCTGGATCATGCAATCATTTCTGGTGGAAGCAGCAAATCGAACCCGAAATGGAGATACGATACAGCCTCGAGGAATATGTTTTGACCGATTGAATCAGGCAGGAACTGTAATATTGGTTTTAAAAAATTCCTTCACATTTAGTAGTTGTTTGTTGTACATTATTGTGTAACTGTTCATGAATTTCTATAGTAAGACAATAAGGTCCTTCCGCTCCTGTAATAAACTCTGCTAGTATTAATCGCTAGCTGATTCACTAATCGATCAGCCACCATCACCTCTCTTCATTTCACACGGCCTCTCACCGATCAGAGAAACGAGATACCACACGCAATGAACGATCGATCAATGGATCAGGGATACGCCTTATTCATATGGGAACCATGTGCAGCTTTTTAGTCAAATCGCGTCGCCAACTATTATATTTATTACATGATTGTTCCTTTCTCCTCTCTGTGCACAATGGAATTCAAGATTCCCGAACTACCCACTTCGCATCGGCCGCAGGTCAATATTTTTTAAAAAGTATTGATAAATTGTAAAATTTAATTCACTCAGATGAGATGATTCTTGTTTGCATAATCCAAATCAGTAAAAATATTGTAAATTACTGAGGCCTAGTAGGGTTGTCTAAACGTGGCAGGTTTAGCTCTCCCCCTACGCTCTATGCCCATGAGATCGGAAGCACTCTCTTCATTCCGCATGCTCGCTCGCTCGAACTAGGGAAGAGCTAGGGGAGGGGGAGCTAAACCTGCCGCGTTTAGAGTATCGTTTAGCCAACCCTAATGCCTAGGTCGACTGGTCATCGGACAGAGCCGTTCACGTCCTCTCTATTGTTGGACCAACTCCCTGCAAGCAGCAGTTGGAGCTAATATTCAAGGTTTGTTGAGTCTAGAAGAACTGTATCGACTTTCGGAAAAGAGTGCGTCCCAAAGCCCAAATGTAGATGGTAATCTCAAATACCGTATTCAACCACTTCGGAAATGGAAAACTGTTCTTTCAGTACCGTCCCGTTGCCATATTCGATCCAACCACAGTCAACCATTACATCGTTAGTTTAATAATGCACCTAGATTAGCAATAGAGTACACACGGAATGAATGCATTCTTCAACCTGTCATTCCTATTTTCCAGATCCTTTCCGACGTCGAAATTGTCCCGATGAACTGCGCTGCATACGTATCGCACAAAACACCGGATGGGCAGTACGTAAGTGACTTTCCCAATTTCGATCTATTTTCTTTTGCAATTCAATGAATTCTGCATTATAGTTTGAACGATTACACATCGCACAGAAAGATGATATATACACACATCTCATTATTCTATTTTTAGCTTGAATTTCTTCTCAGAAAGTAATTCAGGCAGCAAATCAATTCCAGGTTCGAGCGAATCTACACTCCATCGCGGTACGACACGGATTGAAACATAATTGCACGAACTCTGTGGTCAGATCGAGAGATGGATCACTGCACTTATTGGAAACCTTACTGGTTTATCTGTGAACACTTTGAATGACTGATTGAATATAAACTGTTGTAACTTATTGTTGTAACTTTATGTTTTTTCTTGTCGGCGAGGAATAATCAACATTGTTTTGGAGCCAACAATTCAAAAACAACACCTTTATCGAACAGACAACACAACAATTAAAGTGAAGAGAAGGAGCAGTCCAAGAATGGCAAGTATGTACAAAATGGCAAGTGGGCAGAAAATGAGGGAAGAAGGCTAAGGAAGTGAAGAACAGTGGAAGAAATACGGAATTCTAGGGAAACGTGGGGAGTAGAGAACAAATAATAAATAAACAGAAGAAATATGGTGTTCTGGGGGGAAATAGTGGGGATCGGGTCCTCCGGGGATGATGGAGTCAATTGGGTTCGGAGTGGTTGGGCGACAGCTTTTCACGCTCGCAGCGAGATGAAACGGTCTGCAAATATTTCGAATTTCGATAGGGATGACAAATGCCGAGCCGACCAGTCTTTTTCGCGACTTTTTTTCTGTTGCTTGAGAAATGCGTGCACTTCATACACCATCAACGGTTTCGTATTTTCTTTCCCAACCAACCTTCATTCCTTCGCTCCACGTGGTAACAGGCAAAATGAGGCGAAACAGAGTCCATCGAGAGCAGGCCCTGCACTGATTCGATGCCGAGACTTGAGGCAAGGTCCTGGAATACATATTTTAATTATATTTCGGTTCTAATCAACACTTCAGATAATTCTTCACATAAATATTTTCATTACAGTACAGTAGTCACAGTATCTACTGCTTGTAATCACTACAGTGACCACTCGACGTATCTGATTCTAACTAGGGTTCCCCCAATTGGGCCATTCCGCCCAACTGGGCGTCGCACACCGGTCGAACGCCCAGTTGGGCGCGCAGAATGTTCGATTTCCAACTACATTCTGCGCGCCCAACTGGGCGTACGACCGGTGTGCGACGCCCAGTTGGGCGGAATGGCCCAATTGGGGGAACCCTAATTCTAACCTTCTCCATCTTCTCTCCTTTGCCCATGTCATAGTATCTTTCATAGTATATTTCATAGTAGGCTTGCAAACGCTTAGTGAGATGAACAGTTGTTAGTTAGAGAAAGAGATAGAGCAACTAGCAGAAGATCTCACTCGCCAGACGATCAGATAGAGCGAACAACGAGATAGCTCTTGCCAGACAACTAGGTAGAGAAAGATTTCGCAACTGCCTTTGGCCTTTGCCCCGAGCTAGCAAAAAGAGCTGTTAGCGGGGGAAGCTGAATGAGTCATCAGACCACGTGACATCTGAAGAACTAGCCTAAGACCCATGACAGCTGTTAGCATGTGATGAAATCAATGAGAGATCATGGAAATCCGTGAGAGTCAGAGACGATCAGACGAAGCGAGAGATGTCGGTTAGAGAGCGAAGGGGAGGAACTCGGTCCAGTATATAAAGGAGGGAGCTCTCAGAGAGAGGAATCAGTCTTCACCTAACCTCCTCTGGACTAGAGCCATATTCTCCCTAGCCTCCCTGGGCTACTGTGCCCAGGAGATGGGAACCCTTCAACTACCGTATCCACTTTAGACCCCTCATCACTAATCCCTCATAACTTGCTCGTCTGATACTCTAATTCCCATAGAACCATTGACTCTTCTTAGTACTTCTACTCCGCGTAATACTCTAATTATCATAGAACCATGAATCTTTGTAATCTATCATCCACCTTTGTGTTGTATTCATGAACTTGTAATGATAAATCGTATAGAAACGAAGTCATAGCATCCGATCGATCTAGGAAAGAGAACTCGTGGTAGCAAATACGCATCGTTGGATAAACTATAAAACCCATCTTATTCTGCGTATGAATTGGAGGTTCTACGGGCTTTCTTTACCGAAAGGATGTTATGATTTTGTTTTTACTAATTCAAACACTCACCCGTGAATGTTTTATTAACTTCCCACACCAATTATTGTATGCATGTAGCGCCCACATTAGAAACCCCAATTTCTTCCTTTGTTCTTCCTTGGATTTGTTGGTTCCATCGAACACTAACTACTATGAGAGTTCACAAACGTGTGAGTGACGGGAACATGTGAGTGACGTTTTTGATTAGACTAACAACTGCTAACAGCCTTCTCAGCCGATTCTTCTCAGCCGATAGACAAGATGATTCAAAGATCAACAACTGATGCAAGGAAAGCAGGAAAAGTAAACAAGAGAGTGAAGTTTTAGAGTTTTAGATCCGACGACGCCTCTCCATAATTAACTAATCGTTCAGAGATTCGAAGACTGTGCGGATTTTTTTCGTACCCATTTCTTGACCGCATAGTAGGGCATTTTGGAAAAATCGATTCAAGATCGAAGTCATGCGCATGACTAGAATGTTTATAGCACATAATAATAATAAAGCTGCTGAAAAATCCTCCAGAAAAGAGAGGATACGTGTGCACGCGTCCGAACAAAAATGAAAAATGTATTGCAGCTGTCGCATTCTCACGAACAGTGAGTAGGGAGTCGCGACCCTAGGTCATTGATCTTTGAGATGCGCGTAGATTGTGCAAGCTATTTGAGATTCAATAGGGAGTAGATAGTGAAGTCGTGTTCAATAATTCATTCTAACGCGCGCTTCCTTTTCGGAATCATTTGGCATTTGACAATCGGGATTGGTACGATCCAGTAATTAATATTTTCCGAGCTCTTCAACTTTTTGTTTGATTCCATCTTAGAATTCTGCGCGGTTGCCTGTCATTGAGTATTTTGTCGTTGAGAAATGCAAGAGACCAGCATAGACAATTTAATGGAAAGTAGTAAACTTCAGCTGAAAATTCACTATCGCATAATTCCAATCAGAATCAAACAACAGCAACTCGTTTGAAACAGTATTACCTCTCTCATTAGTAAGTTAGACATCATATAGAATATGGGAAGTCACAAGGAACAAGGATATCGATGAAGATTTGCTAAGAAGGTTAGAATTCATTTAGGTAGGGTTAATGAGATTTAAGGTTCATCAAACCATCCTCGAATGTTTTTATCAAGCATCAACATCAACTACAACCAACTACAGTGATCCGAGAACCATATTCGACTGATCCAGCTTTAAACGAATTGTTAAATCATTATTGTTGTATCACAGTCTATTCAATTGTATTGTTTTGCTGTATCACATTGTACGCTTCCGGGACGTAAGCTTTTCCGAATATGGGGATGTCATAGTATCTTTCATAGTATATTTCATAGTAGGCTTGCAAACGCTTAGTGAGATGAACAGTTGTTAGTTAGAGAAAGAGATAGAGCAACTAGCAGAAGATCTCACTCGCCAGACGATCAGATAGAGCGAACAACGAGATAGCTCTTGCCAGACAACTAGGTAGAGAAAGATTTCGCAACTGCCTTTGGCCTTTGCCCCGAGCTAGCAAAAAGAGCTGTTAGCGGGGGAAGCTGAATGAGTCATCAAACCACGTGACATCTGAAGAACTAGCCTAAGACCCATGACAGCTGTTAGCATGTGATGAAATCAATGAGAGATCATGGAAATCCGTGAGAGTCAGAGACGATCAGACGAAGCGAGAGATGTCGGTTAGAGAGCGAAGGGGAGGAACTCGGTCCAGTATATAAAGGAGGGAGCTCTCAGAGAGAGAGGAATCAGTCTTCACCTAACCTCCTCTGGACTAGAGCCATATTCTCCCTAGCCTCCCTGGGCTACTGTGCCCAGGAGATGGGAACCCTTCAACTACCGTATCCACTTTAGACCCCTCATCACTAATCCCTCATAACTTGCTCGTCTGATACTCTAATTCCCATAGAACCATTGACTCTTCTTAGTACTTCTACTCCGCGTAATACTCTAATTATCATAGAACCATGAATCTTTGTAATCTATCATCCACCTTTGTGTTGTATTCATGAACTTGTAATGATAAATCGTATAGAAACGAAGTCATAGCATCCGATCGATCTAGGAAAGAGAACTCGTGGTAGCAAATACGCATCGTTGGATAAACTATAAAACCCATCTTATTCTGCGTATGAAGCCCAGCAGCACCTTCAGCTCCTGGGAGTAGATGATCCGGTAGAGATTGATGTACTCAGTAAGAGCAGCGCCGGGAATGAAGTGTCCCTCTTTGATGGTGATGAGACCGAGCGGAAACTGCAATGATTTCATTAGGAAACAACATTTATGACTTTCAAATCGCAAATTCCGCGGTTTCGTAGGATAGCGATGCCGTGATCGAAAGTATCTCAGTGGTCATGGAGGTATGGAATGCGGTATCGATGTAGTGAAAGTAATAGTAGTGAAAGTTGTAGTGAAAGTAAAAGTAAATAGAGAAAGTAAAAAAGTACGGTTGCTCACCATATTGGCTACCTGTCGGGCGTACGTGTACAGGTAGTATTCGTCGATGTCGGCCGCATCGGCCCAGTCGCAGATCTGAATACAGTGAAATTTATAGGTTGCTTTGTTCAGTCATCGGTTTTTCCTTATCTAATCGTGCTGAGCAAAAATTTCTCTACCTTAGCCAGTATCAAACTTTATTGAATGAAGAGACCGATTCTTCTTTCAAAATTTCAAAGTCGTCACGTTTTCTCGCCTTTCCGGCTCAGGATTGAATGCAGAATGAAGAAAACCTTGCTCCCTCGCTACCGTACCCTTACCGGCTACAGTATCCTACCGTATACAACTCCGCTACCGTACCCTTACCGTACCTGGACTGCCCTCATTCCTCCCTTTATCATCAGGTAGATGAGTGCTGCAGCTTCCTTGTTTGCCTGGAGAGATCGCATCGGTGACACGTTGCTTCGCTCTTGCAGCAGCAGCTCTGTAGTCATCATAATTATTGGTTACGGATATTAGCCATTCAGAATTTCATGGATCAATCATGGTTCACTGAAGAAATCTTTCTGAACGACTCTTCATTTCACGACTGTGTGTGTATCATGAAGAACATCGAGTTGACTACTTTTATCATGAATTAGGTTCACCCCCCACCCCTATTTCTTTTCAGAGAGAAAGCTGACTTTTGATTCGCCCATTTGTTCTAATTTTTTTCTTCACTGGGGTTGTCAGAATGAAGAATAAAGAGACGGCGGCATCATTTCTCGAACTCTAATTAATCGGCTCAGGGAGTTGCCCAGGATTCGATCACACTTGATTCTACGTGACTACCCTTAGGACGTTGGGTGCTGTCCTTTCTGTATCCCGTGTAAGACACAACGAATGGAGAGGGAAAACGATATAAATCACTTTATCAAACTCACAACGATCGGCAACTGCTACAAACGGAAAATCGAAGACGACCTCACAACGCTAGCCACGAGAGAAGAACTAACTTCTCACGTTCGGAACAACTCCACGAGCCCTATATCATATGCTAATGAGATGTAAAAGACTATCTAGGCAGGATTAGAACTAATTTGCATGCAGATGCATAAAGAAAGAGGGAAAAAGGGACACGTCAACTAAAGACTACAGTAATCTAGGATGAAGACAAAAGATGAATGACTATAAAAAACAATGAATTAATAATTAGCAATAAAATAAGACAATAGAATTAATTTATGATACAATAATTGACTAGCTACCGTACACTATACTACTTGCCGGCTCCACAAAATAACGGCTACCACTGGCGTTAAATCTATAAACAACACAACTTAATTATTTTCAGGATAGGTTTTTTAGGTTTATTAGGGGAGGCGAGAAGATTTGGCAACTAGCCAAAAGGTACGGAGCAAGGAGCAAAACGCTGTTCTGACACAGCACGGAATGGATTGAAATCATTGCGAAGGTAATAAAAGGTAAGTGAATGACTGTGTCTTAATATGGTCTGTAGTGGGTGTTGGGTCTACCTCTGTTTCCTTCCCATTTGACACCCATTCCTCTTCCTCCTCTTATTCCATTTCCCTTAGTCTGGTCGGAGGAGGAGAGTCGCATCTTCTGTTCCCGATTCTCTGAAAGCTCAATCTTTCCTTCTTTTTCCTCTCTGCTTCTTCCTCTCTCTCTTCTCTCATTCTCACCTGTGGCTAATCGTTGCACTTCCTGCCGAAGTCTCTCTTGCTCGTTGAGCAAGAATTGAACCTTGTTCTGCAATATACGGGTGGTTTCTTTCATACTCATTATCGATCCCTTATGGCCAGTTATCTCTTTGATCTCCTCCATCACAAGGATCAAACCCTCCTTTGCCTTCTTCTCCTTCTCATATCTCTCTATCCATTCTCTTTCCACCTTTTCCCATGCTTTATCATTGGATTCGAACTCCATCAGCATATCTCTTCCCAACTGATCGATAACTTTGTCTCTCGCTTCCCTCAACGCCATCAATTCCTCCTCTTCAGGGAGTTTCGTGAGACCTTTTAGCCAGCTATCCACTTCATTAATCTCATAGTACATGTTATTCATCATTCGTTCTATCCGTACCTCACTACTCGCATCAGTCGAGAGTCCGCTCATCTCCATCATGATCGTATCTAATGGCGACTGGTTGTTGGCCATTCTTCTGTGCGTATCCAATTGGTTGCTGGAATGTAATAATGAGTCATTATTCACTCTTTCTTTTCTCATCCATTCCTCAAATTCCTTGGTTGCTTGCTCCTCATTTCCCTCCTCATCACTCTCATATCTCCTATCTGTCTCCGATCCTCTCTCTACTATACGGGCCATGGGTGCAGCCACTTTCTTCTTTCTATTGGTCACCTTTGAGTCATCAACCGGGTGGGTGGGTTGCTCAGTATGCTCAGTATCAGGATTATTAGGGGTTGCACTAACATCCTTTCTCTCTATCTCATCTCTCATTCCACCCGATCCATTGGTTGCACTGGATTCGGGGGCATTCTGGTTCACGTGTGGTGACGTGTCTACCGTACTCTCGTGGGTACAGGATTTGGGTGCTGCCGGATCCCCTGTCTTCTCGGCAGCCATGCTCGAGGTGAGACTCTCCTTTTCAGGTCTACAGGTACAATGGGTCAAGTCACGGGTCGGTTCGGCCCCCAAATCGGCTCAGGGAGTTGCCCAGGATTCGATCACACTTGATTCTACGTGACTACCCTTAGGACGTTGGTTGCTGTCCTTTACTGTATCCCGTGTAAGACACAACGAATGGAGAGGGAAAGCGATATAAATCACTTTATCAAACTCACAACGATCGGCAACTGCTACAAACGGAAAATCGAAGACGACCTCACAACGCTAGCCACGAGAGAAGAACTAACTTCTCACGTTCGGAACAACTCAACGAGCCCTATATGCTAATGAGATGTAAAAGACTATCTAGGCAGGATTAGAACTAATTTGCATGCAGATGCATAAAGAAAGAGGGAAAAAGGGACACGTCAACTAAAGACTACAGTAATCTAGGATGAAGACAAAAGATGAATGACTATAAAAAACAATGAATTAATAATTAGCAATAAAATAAGACAATAGAATTAATTTATGATACAATAATTGACTAGCTACCGTACACTATACTACTAATTCCTCATTCTTCATTCCATTCGGTTCCTGATCTCACCACAGAAGTCGACGATGGCGCTGTCAGCGAGTGGAAGAGCGTCCACCTCTTCTCTTCCTTCTTCAGTCAGGCAAAGAAGCTGCTCGGGTCGGTTGATCTTTGATCTTCTGGAATTTCTCTATTCTGCATGGTCGCCGTTTTCGTTCCAAATTAAGCACTCTCGTGGCCCGCTATTCTTTCTAACCCTCTCTACTCATCTCCCGATTTGGGCTCAAACGGTAGCTCTGCCCCTATTCATCTCCCGATTTGGGCTCAAACGGTAGCTCTGCCCCTATTCATCTCCCGATTTGGGCTCAAACGGTAGCTCTTCCCCCTATTCATCTCCAGATTTGGGCTCAAACGGCAGCCCTGCCCCCTATTCATCTCCCGATTTGGGCTCAAACGGTAGCTCTGCCCCTATTCATCTCCAGATTTGGGCTCAAACGGTAGCTCTGCCCCTATTCATCTCCCGATTTGGGCTCAAACGGTAGCTCTGCCCCCTATTCATCTCCCGATTTGGACTCAAACGGTAGCTCTGGCCCCTATTCATCTCCCGATTTGGGCTCAAACGGTAGCTCTGGCCCCTATTCATCTCCCGATTTGGGCTCAAACGGTAGCTCTGCCCCCTATGCATCTCCCGATTTGGGCTCAAACGGTAGCTCTGGCCCCTATTCATCTCCCGATTTGGGCTTACACGGTAGCTCTGCCCCCAATTTATCTCCCGATTTGGGCTCAAACGGTATTTTGGCCTGTGCCAAGACTTGATCGATCGAGTCAGATAGTGTCTTTTTATAATATAAGTTGTTGTGTCGTTATCCTTGTGCGAATAACAGTCTTGAGTAATAATCTTGATAAACTTTATCTTGAGGGAATAAGTTCAATACAGAACAGAAGAGACGTTGATTAACAACGTGCCGGGAAGAGAGAAGACAACTAGAATCAATGAATGATAGGCCACGATGGAAATGATGCGAAATATTACAGTACTTGAAATATGGAAATCAGGGTAATCGTGGCGGGAGCCAAAGTGCACTTGAATGAAGTGTAAGATACGGTAGTACGGAAGAGCACATTAATAATCAGTGTGCTTATTAATTATTGTGTATAGGATAAACGTGACTATACAACATAAGTGATACACACACAAGAATGATGTGAGCACCATTTCACAACACAGTCGGAGCAGGGTCATCAAATCACTGATCTCATACATATACGATTACAGGGTCAAGGCGGTTGGCGGGAACAGGCTGGGTGGGTGGGGTCTCACAATCACTAATTATCTGATATAGATCTGACATTCTTTTAACACACGGAAACTAGGCTGAAGGCAATGCGGACGACGTTTAAAAAATCAATAAATCTGGAGGAAAAAATCAATAAAATCGATAGTTTTGGTTGCGGGTTTCGCTAAGATAGGGAACAAACGAGAATTTAATTATAATCATTAAAACAAGGACAATACGGGGGCTTAATTACAGCGATTTAATTGACGAGTATTATTTAAGACTACAGAAAGCACAAAGAAACAAGCACAATGAAAGGAAGATAACAAGCGAAACTATTTCAAAAGGAATCGAAAACTGGTCAGGAGAAATTATTTGTGTGTAGTGTGGTATTACGGTATACGGTGGGATACGGTGGGGGTGGTGACGAGTGTAATATGCAAACTGAATCGGATCGGGAAAAGAGAAGCTACCTCGTACAAATGTGTGAGAATACGACATCTACAGGGACAAATTGAAATGTGGGGTAACTTGTGAAACGGGTAATCACTGGTTCTAGGGGCGAAGGGTTTCTCAAGGGTTTCTTCTCTGGACGATGGGTCCTGCCAGATGGACAGAAGAGATCAGGCGCGGGCCGAAAGTTCGTGTGTAGCTTATGTGAGCTGCAGTGATTGCGGAAATCGTGCTCTGAAAAATCGAATTAATTTCTCTACTGAGATTGATGAATGAGTGTCCGGATCGATGAGACAACGATCCGTGTTGCTAATGCCCACCGAGAAAAATCCCTCTCCCCTACCAACGCCTCCTCTAACGAACCTCAACCGCTCCTCTCTCAGATCGAATGGTCCGTTCCAACGATTTCTTGAGCGAGGTAAGGCGCTGTAATTTTTTTGTGTCCATATGTTGCTACTTTTCACTTAAGAGGCCGTTCGCGTAAGAGTCGGACAAGGGTTGGCACAGCTCAAAAATGTAGATTCTCTGAAACTAAGTATTTCGGGGTTCTTGAGGATGCTGATGACGATGGGCATACTCATTTAGCATCTGGAGTCGTCGTTAGCTCCAGACGACGTCACGTCGAAATCAGTTTTTACAGTGTTATTCAGTTACCAGAAGAGCTAAAATTAGGCGAGTTTGGCTCCCGGGGTAAAATTGGATGCTTGTTAAGGGTGGCTACTTTATTTTTTCATGAATTTCAAAAATAATTTTACAAAATGGAAGTTCTTGTAGAGTTAAATGGGCACGGGGAGACTATGACAGATCGGACCGGAATGTTGCAAGGAGTCCAAAACTGTTTTAAAATTAACAAAAAAGCGTCGGCGTAAGGTTTTACGCTAAAGATAATGCACCTTCTTGTAAGTAAATTTGACCATCTTTCCTCTTGTTGACTTCCGATCTCTTGATCTACTCGAGTCTCTCTACCATGACCCCTTCCCTCTCTCTGTGCTCTCTCTATTCCCCATGCTCTCTCTCCTCCCTCGGGAAGGTGAGACGGATAAATAAAAGTTCGGAAGTCAACAAGAGGAAAGATGGTCAAATTTACTTACAAGAAGGTGCATTATCTTTAGCGTAAAACCTTAAGCCGACGCTTTTTTGTTAATTTTAAAACAGTTTTGGACTCCTTGCAACATTCCGGTCCGATCTGTCATAGTCTCCCCGTGCCCATTTAACTCTGCAAGAACTTCCATTTTGTAAAATTATTTTTGAAATTCATGAAAAATAAAGTAGCCACCCTTAACAAGCATCCAATTTTACCCCGGGAGCCAAACTCGCCTACTTTTAGCTCTTCTGGTAACTGAATAACACTGTAAAAACTGATTTCGGCGTGACGTCGTCTGGAGCTAACGACGACTCCAGATGCTAAATGAGTATGCCCATCGTCATCAGCACCCTCAAGAACCCCGAAATACTTAGTTTCAGAGAATCTACATTTTTGAGCTGTGCCAACCCCCTTCGGATTTGTCCGACTCTTACGCAAACGGCCTCTTAAACTAAGTCCCACTCAGAACCAAAACTGTTAAAAAATACGACCCGTGAAATTGCGAATGATCGACCAGTTTTCCTCAAAACACATTTTCTTAACTCACATCTATCTCTCCGACGAATTGACCTTTGGCGAAGACAGGAGCAGCCTCTTGTCGCTCAATCATTTCCTTTAGATGTCGTCCAACCACTGTTGCAGAATTTCTTGCAGTCTGAATATTTTTTCATGAATATATTTGAAGCGGTAGTCAAAATTAAAAAAAAAATTGAATCTAAGCCTATTGAATATTATTGAGAAATTTTAATACACCTACCTCCAGATTAGTATTGTGAAGAGCGAGTGTTCCGGTCAGCATGAGAATGTAATCCGCTGATTGGAGCAACGCACGATCAGTACTCGGTGCGTTCATTTCGTCCTGACAAATACATTATTTTTCTCTGGCATGCATATACTCGCAGATGATACTATATATTGCAAATCTAATGCGAATGCTTTGATGAATGTCACATAAGGTTGACCCATCTGAGAGACTGGTATTCAGCATGGTTCTGACTCTGGAAAGACGAAAGAGCTCAAAAATTCTCCAGCACTGAGAAATATTCCCTCTTCTCGATTGAGCAATATACAACAGACTGTACTCCCCAAGAGACAACTAATCATCAAAAGCTCTCTGATCTTTGAGCCTTTTAAATTCAACAGATTCACTGAAATTTCGCTTAATAAAATGGATGCCTTTTGATTTTTGATCTCTGATCTTTTAGGGTACAAATCTACAAAGAAAAAAGTCGGCAAGCGCTCCCGGAATAGCCTTGTGAGCAAATGAGATTGACACTCCCCGCGACCGACGTCCCTTTCCTGTTAAATCCGTCTCTCTGAATCGACTACCTATCCTACCATGTGAAATGAGATGATTCCCCTTCCTCTCCCTTCCCCCTCGACATCCAGCACACTCTCTCGTATCCTCTCTTTCTCTGCCCAACTCTCCACTCCGGCGATGTCTATTACCACGTTACTACTACTGTACTTTGAGCTGAGCTCTTCGAATAGAAACGATCAAAAATCAAATAATAAATGCGGGATGGATTGAGATTGATCTTCGATCTTTGGTTTTTATTGATGGAAGAAATAGATAGTGAAAAACTGCATCACAATGGCTCCTACAATTTTGGAATCCTTCCATTCATCGAATAAACTTCATATTATATACCTATCGCGTAAATTTGCTTACAAACATAGGATCTGACAATGAGATAAGTTAGAGATCAAAGATCAATAATGCAATTAGAACCGTCAAGAATAACTGCAAAAGTTCTTAGTCTACTCACCGTTACTTCAGTTATAATGACCATTGTAGAGAGAAGAATAGTTCGGCTATCCAATGAGACGGAACAAGAGTCGAATGGCACTCAACAGTGAACCAAGCAGGAACGCTTGGTTAGACCATGCCCTGTTTCCCGACCAATAGGAAGGAGGGATTCCACAGGCAATCTCACCGAAATTACGGGGCTAAGCCAGAGGGTAATATCAACTGATCGGAACAACGTTTAAGTTCAACTACCGATGATCACCTTTCCTCAACCCACACCGCCTTCACATCACACCTAATCTCCTCAACATTGCAGAATCCCGAGGTCATCGTTCCGACTTAATTTCACAATGGCCCAGAACGACGTCTACGACTCGAAACAATCACTTTTTGAAACTGTGAGATGATTCAGGAGAGCTGATTACTTATCAAAGTAATCTGATCTTTGATCATTGGTCTTTGATCTTTGATCTTGTACTTTTGGTCTCAGTGGCAACAATCGATAGCAAAGAAAGTCATACCTAACCTCCTTAACATTGCAGAAATCTCCTCTGAATATCGGAATCATCGTTCCGACGCGATCCCCAGAAAAAGAGCCCAGAAAAAGAAACGTCTGGTCTACGCTCGAGGCAATCACACTTCGAAACTGAGACAGTTCAGGATAGCCGATAAGTTATCTGATCTTTGATCATTGGTCTTTGATCTTTGATCTTGTACCTTTGGTCTCAGTGGCAACAATCGATAGCAAAGAAATTCATTTCAGAACAATTTCAGTGCGGGATCGCAGGCTGAGCTCAGCGTTGTGGGACGCCATCCCTCTTCCCCATCATTAAAAATTGGTTCTTAATGCTAATTCTACCTAAGTTCAGATTGATCGTTGATCTTTGGTCTTATTCGATGGGAGAAATAATGAAGAGTGAAATCACTACGGCTCCAACAATTTCGGAACCCATTCATCGAACAAATAGCTAGTGAAATGTCCTACGAATCAAATTATCTATACCGCGTAGTGCAAATGCCTGCAAACAAAGAAATACTAAAATCACAGAGATCAATGATCAATCCTATGATTAGAAACGTGAATTGCAACCCCAAAACCGAGGTTGATACACAGTATGCTTAGACCACTTACTGTTATTTCAGTTATGATGACCATTGTATAGAGAAAATTATGTCGACTATCCCATGAGACGAAAGGAGTGTCGAATGCCACTCAATGGTATTCACATACGGACGCTTCGTTAGACCACGCCCTCTTTTCTGACCAATGGGAGCGAGGGATGCAACGAGCACTCCCTCTGAAATTGCGGAGCTGACCAAGGGTAATATCGATTAATTGGGGCAAATACATAATTAAATTTCGGCTTTTCAAAACCCTCAACGCCTTCTCATTCACACCTAACCTCCTTAACATTGCAGAAATCTCCTCTGAATATCGTAATCATCGTTCCGACGCGATCCCCAGAAAAAGAGCCCAGAAAAAGAAACGTCTGGTCTACCGCTCGAGGCAATCACACTTCGAAACTGAGACAGTTCAGGATAGCCGATAAGTTATCTGATCTTTGATCATTGGTCTTTGATCTTTGATCTTGTACCTTTGGTCTCAGTGGCAACAATCGATAGCAAAGAAAGTCATTTCAGAACAATTTCAGTGCGGGATCGCAGGCTGAGCTCAGCGTTGTGGGACGCCATCCCTCTTCCCCATCATTAAAAATTGGTTCTTAATGCTAATTCTACCTAAGTAGATCAGAAAAGCAAAGTAAACATATCTCTCGTCAAGCCCTATAGTCGCGAATTCACACCAATTTCCGCAACATTGCAGCGTTCCTGATCTTCTTAATCAGAATCATCCCTCGAATATGACGACACAACTGCTCAACATGCGGATGGGAAGAGTATCCTAATCTCTCGAAACGGCTATTTTTTTGAAACTGAAATAATGCTAGCGAACGGACAAGAACTTTGATCTCTGATCTTTGATCTCTCCCGATCAAATTTATTGATCTTTATGACAGTTATAACTCTGGCAAGACAATAGAGTTCATAAATACTCCGGTGATAAGAAATAATCCGTCTCGATCAAGCGAAACACGTTCACCCCAAGAGACAGCAAATGCTCGGAAGTCGTCTGATCTTTGAGCACACAATTCAACAAAGAACGTTGGGTATGATGGTGCAATGATGCACTTTTCTCGAAAATATGCGTCTCAAGTGCAACAGATTCGTTGAGATTTCGCATAATCAAACTCCCCCCCCCCCCCAATTCCCCTACCCTTGCTGCCGCAAGAACCGATTCGACAACGTCAACGTACATCCGTCTCTAGCAAACAACTCTATCGCATATTCCATGTACATTAACCTGACGGAATAAATAATGAACGGTACTTTGAACGGGGCCCTCGGAAATGACGACAACAGGTCAAAGATCAAATCAGAAATTTCAAATTGATCGTTGATCTTTGGTTTTCATCGAACAAATAGCTTGTGAAATGTCCTATCAATCGAATTATCTATACAGCGTAGTGCAAATGCCTGCAAACAAAGAAATACTAAAATCGCAGAGATCAAAGATCAATCCTATGATTAGAAACGTGAATTGCAACCCCAAATCCGAGGTTGATACACAGTATGCTTAGAACACTTACTGTTATTTCAGTTATGATGACCATTGTATAGAGAAAATATGTCGACTATCCCATGAGACGAAAGGAGTGTCGAATGCCACTCAATGGTATTCACATACGGACGCTTCGTTAGACCACGCCCTCATTTCTGACCAATGGGAGCGAGGGATGCAACGAGCACTCCCTCCGAAATTGCGGAGCTAACCCGTAGGGAAATATCGATTAATTGGGGCAAATACATAATTAAATTTCGGCTTTTCAAAACCCTCAACGCCTTCTCATTCACACCTAACCTCCTTAACATTGCAGAAATCTCCTCTGAATATCGGAATCATCGTTCCGACGAGATCCCCAGAAAAAGAGCCCAGAAAAAGAAACGTCTGGTCTACCGCTCGAGGCAATCACACTTCGAAACTGAGACAGTTCAGGATAGCCGATAAGTTATCTGATCTTTGATCATTGGTCTTTGATCTTTGATCTTGTACCTTTGGTCTCAGTGGCAACAATCGATAGCAAAGAAAGTCATTTCAGAACAATTTCAGTGCGGGATCGCAGGCTGAGCTCAGCGTTGTGGGACGCCATCCCTCTTCCCCATCATTAAAAGGAAGATTTTTTTCAATTTTCACACCAATTTCCGCAACATTGCAGCGTTCCTGATCTTCTTAATCAGAATCATCCCTCGAATATGACGACACAACTGCTCAACATGCGGATGGGAAGAGTATCCTAATCTCTCGAAACGGCTATTCTTTGAAACTGAAATAATGCTAGCGAACGGACAAGAACTTTGATCTCTGACCTCTCCCGATCAAATTTATTGATCTTTATGACAGTTATAACTCTGGCAAGACAATAGAGTTCATAAATACTCCGGTAATAAGAAATAATCCGTCTCAATCAAGCGAAACACGTTCACTCCAAGAGGAAACAAATAGTCGGAAGTCAGCTGATCTTTGATCTTTGAGCATACAATTCAACAAAGATCGTTGGGCAAGATAGTGCAATGATGCACATTGCACAAATATGCGTTCCAAATTCAACAGATTCGTTGAGATTTCGCATTATCAAAACCAGAATGATCGATCTTTGATTATTGAAGTCTGATTATTGAAGTCAGAGATTGTGGTCTCTTCGAATCACCTCCCTATTCCACCATGAGAATCTAGGTGATGCCCTCTCGTCCCTCCCCTCTCTACATCTTGCCCACTTTCTCACATCCTCTCTTTCTCTGCCCAAGCTCCTTTTCCCACACCGGCGGCATCTCTTATCAGGTCACTACTACGGTACTTTGAACGGGGCCCTCGGAAATGACGACAACAGATCAAAGATCAAATAAGAAATTTCAGATTGATCGTTGATCTTTGGTCTTATTCGATGGGAGAAATAATGAAGAGTGAAATCACTACGGCTCCAACAATTTCGGAACCCATTCATCGAACAAATAGCTAGTGAAATGTCCTACGAATCAAATTATCTATACCGCGTAGTGCAAATGCCTGCAAACAAAGAAATACTAAAATCACAGAGATCAATGATCAATCCTATGATTAGAAACGTGAATTGCAACCCCAAAACCGAGGTTGATACACAGTATGCTTAGACCACTTACTGTTATTTCAGTTATGATGACCATTGTATAGAGAAAATTATGTCGACTATCCCATGAGACGAAAGGAGTGTCGAATGCCACTCAATGGTATTCACATACGGACGCTTCGTTAGACCACGCCCTCTTTTCTGACCAATGGGAGCGAGGGATGCAACGAGCACTCCCTCTGAAATTGCGGAGCTGACCAAGGGTAATATCGATTAATTGGGGCAAATACATAATTAAATTTCGGCTTTTCAAAACCCTCAACGCCTTCTCATTCACACCTAACCTCCTTAACATTGCAGAAATCTCCTCTGAATATCGTAATCATCGTTCCGACGCGATCCCCAGAAAAAGAGCCCAGAAAAAGAAACGTCTGGTCTACCGCTCGAGGCAATCACACTTCGAAACTGAGACAGTTCAGGATAGCCGATAAGTTATCTGATCTTTGATCATTGGTCTTTGATCTTTGATCTTGTACCTTTGGTCTCAGTGGCAACAATCGATAGCAAAGAAAGTCATTTCAGAACAATTTCAGTGCGGGATCGCAGGCTGAGCTCAGCGTTGTGGGACGCCATCCCTCTTCCCCATCATTAAAAATTGGTTCTTAATGCTAATTCTACCTAAGTAGATCAGAAAAGCAAAGTAAACATATCTCTCGTCAAGCCCTATAGTCGCGAATTCACACCAATTTCCGCAACATTGCAGCGTTCCTGATCTTCTTAATCAGAATCATCCCTCGAATATGACGACACAACTGCTCAACATGCGGATGGGAAGAGTATCCTAATCTCTCGAAACGGCTATTTTTTTGAAACTGAAATAATGCTAGCGAACGGACAAGAACTTTGATCTCTGACCTCTCCCGATCAAATTTATTGATCTTTATGACAGTTATAACTCTGGCAAGACAATAGAGTTCATAAATACTCCGGTAATAAGAAATAATCCGTCTCAATCAAGCGAAACACGTTCACTCCAAGAGGAAACAAATAGTCGGAAGTCAGCTGATCTTTGATCTTTGAGCATACAATTCAACAAAGATCGTTGGGCAAGATAGTGCAATGATGCACATTGCACAAATATGCGTTCCAAATTCAACAGATTCGTTGAGATTTCGCATTATCAAAACCAGAATGATCGATCTTTGATTATTGAAGTCTGATTATTGAAGTCAGAGATTGTGGTCTCTTCGAATCACCTCCCTATTCCACCATGAGAATCTAGGTGATGCCCTCTCGTCCCTCCCCTCTCTACATCTTGCCCACTTTCTCACATCCTCTCTTTCTCTGCCCAAGCTCCTTTTCCCACACCGGCGGCATCTCTTATCAGGTCACTACTACGGTACTTTGAACGGGGCCCTCGGAAATGACGACAACAGATCAAAGATCAAATAAGAAATTTCAGATTGATCGTTGATCTTTGGTCTTATTCGATGGGAGAAATAATGAAGAGTGAAATCACTACGGCTCCAACAATTTCGGAACCCATTCATCGAACAAATAGCTAGTGAAATGTCCTACGAATCAAATTATCTATACCGCGTAGTGCAAATGCCTGCAAACAAAGAAATACTAAAATCACAGAGATCAATGATCAATCCTATGATTAGAAACGTGAATTGCAACCCCAAAACCGAGGTTGATACACAGTATGCTTAGACCAGTTACTGTTATTTCAGTTATGATGACCATTGCATAGAGAAAATTATGTCGACTATCCCATGAGACGAAAGGAGTGTCGAATGCCACTCAATGGTATTCACACTCAATGGTATTCATCGATTGAAGAAATAGTGAGAAAAGGCAAGCTAGCACAAAAGGTAGTCCAGAAGAAAATCAGGTGAGAGCTTTTTTGAAAGGTGCAGTGAGTATATATGTAGTAAAAACGATCAAAGCCCTCGCAAAAAAAGGCAAAAATCACATCTTCAGTACATCACATTTCCATAGCGCGGCCCGGCCCCACTCACCTTGAACGTCTTGGCTTGAACACGACGGATGGCCGAAGACGAGACTCGCACACGGAAGATGACTCGACCACGGCTAAAAAAAAAAATTCAAACTTTCTACAAAAAAAAACAATGGTTCCGGTCGAAAGCAAGTTTGATTCATATAAAGAGAAACATCAAGAGAACTTAGAAAAGTGATGAAGTCCTTTTTTGATAACAATGATTGAATGACCCAATTTGAAGAGATAAAAGTTCAAATTTTTAAAGGCAAGCTAGCACAAAAGATAGTCCAGAAGAAAATCAGGTGAGAGCTTTTTTGAAAGTTGCAGTGAGTATATAGTAAAAACGATCAAAGCCCTCGCAAAAAAAGGCAAAAATCACGTCTTCAGTACATCACATTTCCATAGCGCGGCCCGGCCCCACTCACCTTGAACGTCTTGGCTTGAACACGACGGATGGCCGAAGACGAGACTCGCACACGGAAGATGACTCGACCACGGCTAAAAAAAAAATTCAAACTTTCTACAAAAAAAACAATGGTTCCGGTCGAAAGCAAGTTTGATTCATATAAAGAGAAACATCAAGAGAACTTAGAAAAGTGATGAAGTCCTTTTTTGATAACAATGATTGAGTGACCCAATTTGAAGAGATAAAAGTTCAAATTTTTAAAGGCAAGCTAGCACAAAAGGTAGTCCAGAAGAAAATCAGGTGAGAGCTTTTTTGAAAGGTGTAGTGAGTATATATGTAGTAAAAAACGATCAAAGCCCTCGCAAAAAAGGCAAAAATCACATCTTCAGTACATCACATTTCCATAGCGCGGCCCGGCCCCACTCACCTTGAACGTCTTGGCTTGAACACGACGGATGGCCGAAGACGAGACTCGCACACGGAAGATGACTCGACCACGGCTAAAAAAAAAATTCAAACTTTCTACAAAAAAAAACAATGGTTCCGGTCGAAAGCAAGTTTGATTCATATAAAGAGAAACATCAAGAGAACTTAGAAAAGTGATGAAGTCCTTTTTTGATAACAATGATTGAATGACCCAATTTGAAGAGATAAAAGTTCAAATTTTTAAAGGCAAGCTAGCACAAAAGATAGTCCAGAAGAAAATCAGGTGAGAGCTTTTTTGAAAGGTGTAGTGAGTATATATGTAGTAAAAACGATCAAAGCCCTCGCAAAAAAAGGCAAAAATCACATCTTCAGTACATCACATTTCCATAGCGCGGCCCGGCCCCACTCACCTTGAACGTCTTGGCTTGAACACGACGGATGGCCGAAGACGAGACTCGCACACGGAAGATGACTCGACCACGGCTAAAAAAAAAAATTCAAACTTTCTACAAAAAAAAACAATGGTTCCGGTCGAAAGCAAGTTTGATTCATATAAAGAGAAACATCAAGAGAACTTAGAAAAGTGATGAAGTCCTTTTTTGATAACAATGATTGAATGACCCAATTTGAAGAGATAAAAGTTCAAATTTTTAAAGGCAAGCTAGCACAAAAGATAGTCCAGAAGAAAATCAGGTGAGAGCTTTTTTGAAAGGTGTAGTGAGTATATATGTAGTAAAAACGATCAAAGCCCTCGCAAAAAAAGGCAAAAATCACATCTTCAGTACATCACATTTCCATAGCGCGGCCCGGCCCCACTCACCTTGAACGTCTTGGCTTGAACACGACGGATGGCCGAAGACGAGACTCGCACACGGAAGATGACTCGACCACGGCTAAAAAAAAAAATTCAAACTTTCTACAAAAAAAAACAATGGTTCCGGTCGAAAGCAAGTTTGATTCATATAAAGAGAAACATCAAGAGAACTTAGAAAAGTGATGAAGTCCTTTTTTGATAACAATGATTGAATGACCCAATTTGAAGAGATAAAAGTTCAAATTTTTAAAGGCAAGCTAGCACAAAAGATAGTCCAGAAGAAAATCAGGTGAGAGCTTTTTTGAAAGGTGTAGTGAGTATATATGTAGTAAAAACGATCAAAGCCCTCGCAAAGAAAGGCAAAAATCACATCTTCAGTACATCACATTTCCATAGCGCGGCCCGGCCCCACTCACCTTGAACGTCTTGGCTTGAACACGACGGATGGCCGAAGACGAGACTCGCACACGGAAGATGACTCGACCACGGCTAAAAACAAAAATTCAAACTTTCTACAAAAAAAAACAATGGTTCCGGTCGAAAGCAAGTTTGATTCATATAAAGAGAAACATCAAGAGAACTTAGAAAAGTGATGAAGTCCTTTTTTGATAACAATGATTGAATGACCCAATTTGAAGAGATAAAAGTTCAAATTTTTAAAGGCAAGCTAGCACAAAAGATAGTCCAGAAGAAAATCAGGTGAGAGCTTTTTTGAAAGTTGCAGTGAGTATATAGTAAAAACGATCAAAGCCCTCGCAAAAAAAGGCAAAAATCACGTCTTCAGTACATCACATTTCCATAGCGCGGCCCGGCCCCACTCACCTTGAACGTCTTGGCTTGAACACGACGGATGGCCGAAGACGAGACTCGCACACGGAAGATGACTCGGCTAAAAACAAAAATTCAAACTTTCTACAAAAAAAACAATGGTTCCGGTCGAAAGCAAGTTTGATTCATATAAAGAGAAACATTAAGAGAATATTAGTGCTGAACTCCTTTTTTGGTAAGATGGTAAGGCACGCCAAACCACGAAAACAGCGGCAACGGGGGCAGAGCTTAGAGGAATGAGGGCTTGGGAGGACGCATTCGTACGCGTTATCAAAGTTCAGGCCTCATTAGAAGGCCGGGACACTTGATTTCCGGACAGTATTCACCTTCCGACGGGAACGGAATATCAGTCGGGAACAAAAACAATGGATAAGCGTTCGGGAGGCACGGCCATCCATTGATCAGGGGTGCGGTAAGACAGAAATGAGCCAAGGAAGGGGGCCAGAGGAGGATACGGTGGGTTGGGCAGGCGATAAAGAGTTGAATCCAGGAGAGGTAGGCATGTCAAGTCACGAAAAACGACAAAAAATAGTTGCCAAGGGGAGGAAGGGACGATGGGAAGGCACGTCTGTGACCAACCAATCCGATGAGTACAAACTAGACTAGACTCAAGGGTGACGGGGGGAATAGGAGCATCAGATCAAAGATCAGATATCAAAGATCAAATGTTAGGAGGCATAGATCAGGAAACACATAGAGGGAAACAAGAGGAACTTAGAATGGCCATATTAGTCCGTGACCATTAAAACATTTCGGAATTCGCTCCTGACGCCGCGATGTCAAAACCGAAGCCCTGTACCTAGACAGAAGGAGAAAAGAGAGGCATGGAGATAGACGGAAAGACGAAAGAGAGATGACAGGATAGAAAAAGAAGGGAAAAGTTTAAAAATAATTCGATGTGCACATTATTGTGCTTTCGAGGAGCGCAATAGGCTCCTCGTCCTGAGGCAGTAGGGGGGGATGGGTTGACCAACCGCAAAAAAGATGGTTCGAAACCGAAATCACGCCAAGCACTTATCGTGCGACGATGGGGGCAGAGATCAAAGATCTAAGATCAATGATCAAAGCGCCCATGAGTGGGGCGTCGAGGGGTGTGTGCTCGCGAGCCAAGGAACGTGACGAGCCAAACACTTGCCCGGCTGCAAAAGGGAATCTAGAGATCAATGATCAAAGAAGTCAAAGATGATGAGAGGGGCGACGAGGGTCGATGAGCCCTAGAGCCAAGGGTGGGGGGAGGGCATGACTAAGAGCACATGAACGATGTTACCCCTGTGGCCGCCTGTTTGTGTCGCCTGTTGCGAGTAGACGGGCGAAAGTGATGGCGAAAACCTAGATCCAACAAGTGGTGGAAGGGGGTGGACTCGAGCGAGATTTCTGATGTCCTCAACGCGTAGACAAGGGTGGAAACGCCATCAAAATCAAGCGTAATAGGAGGAAGGGCTGCGCGCGAAGGCTAAACAGCCAAGGGGCGGGCGCTGGGAGAAGGGAAGAGGGGGTTGGCGTTGTTTGGATCAACCCACGAGCGGTAGCTTGACCGGATGCATCCGAACGTGTGATGGGAGAACGTTCGGATGCATCCGAGAACGGTAGTGGGAAGGGGGTCCCGAGATCAAAGATCAAAGATCAATGATCAACATGAGGGGCATCGACGACGAAGATGGGAAATGGGTGGCCTGACCGCAACAAATGGCTCGAAAGCTAGCCGAAATGGCGCCAAACACTTGCCGTGCGACAGATGGGGGTCGAGATCAAAGATCAAAGATCAACGATCAACGTGCGCATGATAGATGGGGCGTCGAGGGGCGGTAGACCAGCGAGCGATGGGGTGTGTGACAAGGGTGGGAGTAGACAATCTGTCAAGCAGTAGCCTCAGAATTAAAGAGACCCCCCTCAGAGGAGTAAGAGAGGAAACGGGAGGGGACGCCCGGGAGATGGGTACTCATTCATTGCCAAAGATCGAAGATCACAACGTGTTCGAGGTGAAATGAAAAGAGGGCAGGAGGTGCAGTGTGAACGTGAAAGGGATCAACGATAAGGGCGCCAGAAGGATTTCTGAACGCTTCAACGTCTGGTCAACGCCGAAATCTCCGTCAGAAACGGCGAACAACGCGTGAAACAGGGGAAACAGGGCAGGGAAGGGGAGGGCTGCGCGCGAAAGCTAAACAGCCAAGGGGCGGGCGCTGGGAGAAGGGAAGAGGGGGTTGGCGTGGGTTGTTTGGATCGACCCATGAGCGGTAGCTAGACTGGATGCATCCGAACGTGTGATGGGAGAACGTTCGGATGCATCCGAGAACGGTAGTGGGTAGGGGGTCCCGAGATCAAAGATCAAAGATCAATGATCAACATGAGGGGCATCGACGACGAAGATGGGAAATGGGTGGCCTGACCGCAACAAATGGCTCGAAAGCTAGCCGAAATGGCGCCAAACACTTGCCGTGCGACAGATGGGGGTCGAGATCAAAGATCAAAGATCAACGATCAACGTGCGCATGATAGATGGGGCGTCGAGGGGCGGTAGACCAGCGAGCGATGGGGTGTGTGACAAGGGTGGGAGTAGACAATCTGTCAAGCAGTAGCCTCAGAATTAAAGAGACCCCCCTCAGAGGAGTAAGAGAGGAAACGGGAGGGGACGCCCGGGAGATGGGTACTCATTCATTGCCAAAGATCGAAGATCACAACGTGTTCGAGGTGAAATGAAAAGAGGGCAGGAGGTGCAGTGTGAACGTGAAAGGGATCAACGATAAGGGCGCCAGAAGGATTTCTGAACGCTTCAACGTCTGGTCAACGCCGAAATCTCCGTCAGAAACGGCGAACAACGCGTGAAACAGGGGAAACAGGGCAGGGAAGGGGAGGGCTGCGCGCGAAAGCTAAACAGCCAAGGGGCGGGCGCTGGGAGAAGGGAAGAGGGGGTTGGCGTGGGTTGTTTGGATCGACCCATGAGCGGTAGCTAGACTGGATGCATCCGAACGTGTGATGGGAGAACGTTCGGATGTATCCGAGTACGGCAGTGGTGGGTAAGGGAGATGGGGGCGGCTTCAACGATCAAAGATCAGAGATCAATGAATAAAGAGCGAGCGTGTGAGTGGGGCGTCGAGGGGTGTGTGCCCGCGAGCCAGGGGGCATGACGAGCTCATAGGCTAGGCACGAAATTGCGATGCAAACAAGCGGCCACGGGGAGGAAGGGACGATGTGAAGCCCAAGCTACAGCCAGCGAAGCAAGCCGCGATGTTCGAACATTTCGCGTTGAAATGGGACTCCAGGCAGCAAAGGGGATCACAGGACTTGAAATGGCGACAAACACGAAGCGATGGGAAGCGCCTGAGGCGGGCCCAAGCCAAGAATTGCAACCCAGACTCCCAGATTCACAGGGAATGGACCAGAGGTAAAGAGAGCTATCAGGGGGTTCACGGCAATAAGGAAAGATCAAAGATCACGAACGGATCGGTGATCAAAGGCAAGATTCAACAAGAGGCGAAATCTCGGAAAGCAACGTAAAATCGGCACCAAATGAGTGGGGGAAGGGGTTGGGCTCACTGTCTTCAACGCACGGTCCAGTGAGAAGACTATCGCACAAACTGGCACAACAACAAGGGTAGGTCAATCGCCGTGGAACAGAAAAGAGTGAGACACGGGGTGGAAGCATCTTTGAAAGTTCAAAGATCGACCGGAAAGATCAAAGATCGACAGAAGTATAGGACACCTAAATCAGGCAAAAATAAGAGACTGTTTCGGCAAGAAATAGCGAGGATCAGTCGTCGATATGTAGAGAAGCGGAGGTCGTAGCACACATTTTTATTCCTTGTACTTGCAATTTAAAATTCGTTCCTGATTAGTGACACCGGCACAGAAGTCATGTACCTTCACAGAAAGAGAAAGGGGGAAATTGGATAGACAGAAAGAGGGAAGAGAGATGACAGGATATAAAAATAAGAGAGAAAAAAACCAAAAATAAATCGATGTGTACATTATCGTACTATCGAGGAGCGCAATAGGCTCCTCGTCCTGGGGCAGAATGGGGAAGGGGGTCGGGCCCGAGATCAAAGATCAAGGACCATCGATCAACATGATGGGAGATGAGGAAGAGGAGGGTGGCCCGGATGGGTGACCCAATCACAAAAAATGGCTCGAAAGCTAACGGAAATCTAGCCCAACACTTCCCCGGCAGCAAAATGAAATTTAGAGATCAAAGATCAACGTGTGAATGATAGGGGGACGCCAATGGACGTGACGAGAAGCACGTAGTCACGAACGTTGCGACACAAACAGGCGGCCCAAGGGAAAGGGACGATGGGAAGAGGCCTACACCCCAACTGAGAACAGTAACCCAGACTGTAGTCTTAGATGAGTTGAAGTGAATGCTTTCGAGGAGCGCCATTGGCTCCTCGTCCTTTTTGTTACTGTAATGGTACCAGCAGAAAGAGGGGGTCGGGCCCGAGATCAAAGATCAAGGACCAACGATCAACATGATGGGAGATGAGGAAGAGGAGGGTGGCACGGATGGGTGACCCAATCACAAAAAAATGGCTCGAAAGCTAACAGAAATCTAGCCAAACACTTCCCCGGCAGCAAAATGAAATTTAGAGATCAAAGATCAACGTGTGAATGATAGGGGGACGCCAATGGACGTGACGAGAAGCACGTAGTCACGAACGTTGCGACACAAACAGGCGGCCCAAGGGAAAGGGACGATGGGAAGAGGCCTACACCCCAACTGAGAACAGTAACCCAGACTGTAGTCTTAGATGAGTTGAAGTGAATGCTTTCGAGGAGCGCCATTGGCTCCTCGTCCTTTTTGTTACTGTAATGGTACCAGCAGAAAGAGGGGGTCGGGCCCGAGATCAAAGATCAAGGACCAACGATCAACATGATGGGAGATGAGGAAGAGGAGGGTGGCCCGGATGGGTGACCCAATCACAAAAAATGGCTCGAAAGCTAACAGAAATCTAGCCAAACACTTCCCCGGCAGCAAAATGAAATTTAGAGATCAAAGATCAACGTGTGAATGATAGGGGGACGCCAATGGACGTGACGAGAAGCACGTAGTCACGAACGTTGCGACACAAACAGGCGGCCCAAGGGAAAGGGACGATGGGAAGAGGCCTACACCCCAACTGAGAACAGTAACCCAGACTGTAGTCTTAGATGAGTTGAAGTGAATGCTTTCGAGGAGCGCCATTGGCTCCTCGTCCTTTTTGTTACTGTAATGGTACCAGCAGAAAGAGGGGGTCGGGCCCGAGATCAAAGATCAAGGACCAACGATCAACATGATGGGAGATGAGGAAGAGGAGGGTGGCCCGGATGGGTGACCCAATCACAAAAAATGGCTCGAAAGCTAACGGAAATCTAGCCAAACACTTCCCCGCTAAAGGGAATCTAGAGTTCAAAGATCAACGTGTGCATGATAGAGGGGGTGTCGAGGGGTGGTAGATCCGCGAACCATGGGTTGTGACAAAGGGACGTGAAGAGAGATGTTTTTGGGGGAGGGGTTGAATCCAAGAGAGCAAGGGACGCTAAGTCACGAAATTGTACGCCAAACCAGCGGTAATAGTGAGGAAGGAACGATGGGAAGGTCCGTCTGTGACATATCCATACGATGAAATGAAAAACAAGACTAGAGTCAAGGGGTGGGGCTATCAGTGGGTTCACGACAATAAGGAAAGATCAAAGATCGGGGAGGGGAGAACGGAGCGGCCACATGACTATCAGGATGAAGAGTCCGTAATTCGGGCTCAACGTAACAACCAGATGAGGAGTAGGACCCACGAGGGGAATCGGAAGGACTCAACGAAAAACTCAAGGGAGAAACAAGGGCAGGCCAATCGTTCTACCGGGTGGAAGAATGGGGACGAGAAGTAGTGAAAAGAGGGGCGTTGAGGCGTTCCGATGCCAACGTGCGGCATCTGAAGGCGTCAGCGCGGCGGAAAACGCGGCCAAAATCGGCCGACAACGCGCGAAATGAGAGCAAAACAAAAGAATGGGCTGCGCGCGAAGGACCGGGAGCCAAGGGGCGCGAGCAAGAAGGGAAGAGGATAGGAGTGAGATGTTTGGGGGAAGAGCGACGATCAATCAATCGATGTCAGACAGGCGGTAGATCAGTGACCGGGTGGTGATTGGGGGACTTCGGAGGCACCCGAGGAACGCGAATGGGGACAGGAAGGGCACGGGAGCCAGAGATCAAAGATCAGCGGCTACGGCCGACTGCAGCTGCAGCTGCAGCAGCTGCGACAAGGGGCGTGGCTTGGGATGAATGAGGGAAGGGGAGGGCGAGCCAACGTCCGAAGTGGGAGGACGGAAAACATAGTAGTGCTCTAGGATCAAAGTTCAAAGATCAATGATCAGATTGACGATCACAGATCAATTTCTTTCGACTGCTGCAGCAGCTGCAGCAAGGTGGAGGGGCTTGGAGGAACGAGGGAGAGGAGGGATGCAACGCTCGGAGAGGGAGCACGGAGTTCATAGTAATGGTCTGAGCTCAAAGATCAAAGGACAAAGATCAATGATCAGATTGACGATCACAGATCAATTTCTTTCGACTGCTGCAGCAGCTGCAGCAAGGTGGAGGGGCTTGGAGGAACGAGGGAGAGGAGGGATGCAACGCTCGGAGAGGGAGCACGGAGTTCATAGTAATGGTCTGAGCTCAAAGATCAAAGTTCAAAGATCAATGATCAGATTGACGATCACAGATCAATTTCTTTCGACTGCTGCAGCAGCTGCAGCAAGGTGGAGGGGCTTGGAGGAACGAGGGAGAGGAGGGATGCAACGCTCGGAGAGGGAGCACGGAGTTCATAGTAATGGTCTGAGCTCAAAGATCAAAGGACAAAGATCAATCATCAGATTGACGATCACAGATCAATTTCTTTCGACTGCTGCAGCAGCTGCAGCAAGGTGGAGGGGCTTGGAGGAACGAGGGAGAGGAGGGATGCAACGCTCGGAGAGGGAGCACGGAGTTCATAGTAATGGTCTGAGCTCAAAGATCAAAGTTCAAAGATCAATGATCAGATTGACGATCACAGATCAATTTCTTTCGACTGCTGCAGCAGCTGCAGCAAGGTGGAGGGGCTTGGAGGAACGAGGGAGAGGAGGGATGCAACGCTCGGAGAGGGAGCACGGAGTTCATAGTAATGGTCTGAGCTCAAAGATCAAAGGACAAAGATCAATCATCAGATTGACGATCACAGATCAATTTCTTTCGACTGCTGCAGCAGCTGCAGCAAGGTGGAGGGGCTTGGAGGAACGAGGGAGAGGAGGGATGCAACGCTCGGAGAGGGAGCACGGAGTTCATAGTAATGGTCTGAGCTCAAAGATCAAAGGACAAAGATCAATCATCAGATTGACGATCACAGATCAATTTCTTTCGACTGCTGCAGCAGCTGCAGCAAGGTGGAGGGGCTTGGAGGAACGAGGGAGAGGAGGGATGCAACGCTCGGAGAGGGAGCACGGAGTTCATAGTAATGGTCTGAGCTCAAAGATCAAAGTTCAAAGATCAATGATCAGATTGACGATCACAGATCAATTTCTTTCGACTGCTGCAGCAGCTGCAGCAAGGTGGAGGGGCTTGGAGGAACGAGGGAGAGGAGGGATGCAACGCTCGGAGAGGGAGCACGGAGTTCATAGTAATGGTCTGAGCTCAAAGATCAAAGGACAAAGATCAATCATCAGATTGACGATCACAGATCAATTTCTTTCGACTGCTGCAGCAGCTGCAGCAAGGTGGAGGGGCTTGGAGGAACGAGGGAGAGGAGGGATGCAACGCTCGGAGAGGGAGCACGGAGTTCATAGTAATGGTCTGAGCTCAAAGATCAAAGGACAAAGATCAATCATCAGATTGACGATCACAGATCAATTTCTTTCGACTGCTGCAGCAGCTGCAGCATGGGGGGGAGCGTGTCAGAGATACGAAGGAGGGGAGGGAGGGGGCAAACAATAAACGCTGTTAATACTATCAGTGGCGTAGAGGGAGAAGAAAAATCGTAGTATTAGCCAAAGATCAATGATCAGGCAGAAGAGCAAAGATCAAATATTTTCGATCACTGTAGCAGCTGCAGCAAGGGGGCGGAGCTTCGAGTTCGAGAGGGCGTTTGTAGCATGTACCTAGAGCTCCTCTATTCAGATCGCAGCTTGAGATATACCGTATCCTCCGATCAGAGATCTGCCGCAGATGCAGCAAAGGAGGAGGGCGGAGCTTGCGACGACCTACCGCGCTCTCTAGTCCTGCGGTAGAGGACCTACCGGTGGGGTGGGCCTAGTTCGAGAGGCAGCATTTCAGCGATACAGTTTCCCCGTGTGCTGCAGTACTTTCCCTGGTGATGCGCTACGGTAGAGTCTTGTTTTACCGTAATTTCTTTATTTTTTAGGTTTCGAAGATGCGATTCTATGACTGAAACGAACCCTAGTAATGACATTCTCTCGATACAGTAATCTCAGGATTTATCAGAGATGAGATGTGGCAATGACGACTCTTCGTCTCTTCATCTCTTGCTATCCTCTATCGCGCCAATCAATAATAGTCGTAGCCGTATCCTCCACCGTATCCGTAGCCGTAACGATGATTATTACGGCGTTCGGCCCTGAAATTCTGTCGATTACCAAATTATCACGAAACAAGGCATTTTTTTCATTGCGTGAGGCGTTTCTGCCATGTCCCAGCACACCCCCAGCTCACCTGCCGTCTCTCTTGTCCTCGAAGTCGATAAAGTCGATCATGATGGCGCATCCGAGCAGCACGGCCTTGATACGCACGTCCAGATCCACCGGGACTGCAACCTTTCTGTCATTTACTAAATTTCCGAGAATCTTAGCATTTTCCCATTGCGTGAGGCGATTCTGCCGTTTCCCACCACACCACACGCACAGTTGAGCGCGAAGTTGTCGCAGTTGGTGAAGGCCTGCTTCATGAAGCCGGGGTACTTGCGCACGATCGAGCCAATCGGTCCCGAGCCCGACACCACCTGCGTGTGATCTGTCGTTTATCAACTTCGTCAAATTTGAGTTTTTTCTCATTGCGTGTGGCTTGTCTGTCTTTTCCTATTAGTTCACCTTGTAGCCGCGGTCGCCACCGCAGTCGCACTCGGCCGGGAAGGGCACGGCGAGGACGGGACTGCAAGAAGCCGGTTCTGCCATTTCCCGGTTTCAGAATCCGTATTTCCCGGTCCTCACTTTTTCTCGGCATCGCAGATCGTCACGACGCCTCTCGAGCAGATCGAGGAGTTGTACAGCGCGAAACCGGCCTGAATTCGAACATTTTTCCATTGCGTGTGCTGATTCTGCCGTTTTCGAAACGTAGCCACTCCTCACCGGAATGCCGGGCGGCGCTTCGACCATCATCTCGCAGTTCGTCCACACCTTGCTGCTGCGCGACACGGCGAACGCGGGCTGCAGTGGGAAACGTGGCCCACTCAATCACACTCGGCGCACCACCGACCACACCACGCCTATCTACCGTACCCTGCCCATGCCGTCTGTGCAGATGAAGTAGAAGCCGCGATTGTCTCCGAGGTACTGGGCCATCATGAAGCCGGCCGCGTTTTGTTGCTCCGCAGCGTAGTACATCTGCAATTATTCGGTATTGGACTAATTGCCGGTCCCGACCGGCTTTGCCATTTTCCGGCTCCGATTCCGAAATTCCCGGCTCCGGCAAACTCACAAACTGGCCCTGGTCGTTGTAGATGGCGTACTTGTTGGGCGTGTCGATGTCCGTGAGCATCTCGATGATGTCCGTTTTCTGCAATATTTTCTGTCTTTTGCCAATTTTACTTATGGATTCAGTCATTTTTCCATTGCGTGAGTCGTTTCTGCTCTTTCCCACCACACCGTCTCACCAACCTGTCGGACGTGCGCGCCGCCGCACGGCAGCAGGTACTCGAGTCCGGGCGGGCAGCCGTAGCCGGCCGGCACGACCGGCATATCCATCCATTGCTCGCCTGAGCATACGGTGGGTTACGGTAGCAAGTGAGGGTACTGTAGCCGCGTTACGGTAGTCGTGGTTACCGTACCCTGACGCATGCGGATGTGCGGTCCGCCGGGCTGCGCGACCATGGGCGCCTGCAAAGTATATCTTTGGTGCACTAAACGGCGGCTCGCTGAACTGCTAAACGCCGGTTCCGGCTCTCGATACCCCTTGCATCTGTGGCGCGTAGGCGCCCGGCTGCATCATCGGAGACCCGTACATAATTCGCGAGTAGGAAGAGGCGGATGGGCTGAAGTGGGGTAGAGAATAGGGTATTGTATGGTAGATGGATTCGGGGTTACGGTATGCTCGGAAAGATGGGGGGGGGGGGGGGTGTTAGACACAGAGGTAGCCTAATTGTTATCAGGCACGGTGTAGGAAAAAACAAGAAAAAGATGCGGACCAACCGTCTAGTGCGAGGGGGGAGGAGACGAATGGAGGAGGGAAGGGATGAACAAATAACGAATTGAGATTGATCGAATGCAAAGAATGGAATATAATTAGATTAGTCAATCTTGATTGGATTTAAGACTGCCAAACAAATTTATGCAATTATATTTCGAAGTGCTCAATATTCAGTAATTATCGAAAACCACTGCAAGAGACGGTGAAGGAGACGGTATTTATCGTTGTAATAATATGAAGTCAATCGTTCAGCTCGTATTCTTCAGTCACTGTCTCACTCTTGCAATCATCCTCAGTAACAGCCCGAGTCCACCAGTAATGATTGCACGAATACGATTGATCATCATTTTCCTGCAAGTTTATTTTGCAATTAGCCTTTCTCTGCGTATTCACTTTACATTTGTAGGAAAACATTTTAGATATTGATCTAAAGTATAATATTGCCAGTGTCAGTATTGCGTTTGATTTTTTTCTGCATTTTTTCTAGTACTTTTGTATTTGGCTTTCGTATCAATGATTCAGTAAGATTTTTAAAAGTAAAATTGAGCTCACCGGCATGCGTTCGAGAGCAAGTTTCAGCAAGATCAGTGTATAGTTTTCGAGGCGATAAAATAGTGTGAAAATCATTCCTGGATACCTGCTCATTACGTCCTGAAGTTTCCGTGTACAATTTAAAAAAACATATGATTATTTACCTTGACTCTCTCATTTTGCAACTCTAGCACAGTAGGAATAATCTCAGTACGCGTGTAGACTATGCCAGAGAGCAGACTTCTACAATAAGAACTATACATAAATGTTATGTTTTAACTATTACTGTTTTTAATCACATTTTTTAACATGTTGTTTACTCACTTTACAAAAAATAGGCTGCAGTTTTCCGATGAAAGGATGGAACTCTCGTCGAACTTTGTGAATATTTCTATGAAACCTCTCATCGACTTTTCGAGAATCTGCAATAGTCGCGATAAATAAACAAATAAAAATAAGTTTTTTTTTCTCACCTCCTTTTCCACGTCGCTCAGTTCTCCCAACCCTTCCGGAGTACTAGTGAAATAGTAGAATATCATTTGGAACAATTTGGGCGCCTGCACATCTCTATGGTACATTTGAAAAGTACACATAAGATTAAGAAAATGTTAGCGAGAAGAGTCAGAATGCGAAAGGACGTACTTCAGCACAAATCTCATCCTGATCATCAATCGCAGTCAGGGAATCGATAACATCAAACATTTCTTTCCGGGCAGCATCGGTTCGCATCATGCTGGCTACTGAATCGTATCAACAGATTAATTCAGCCTACTTTATGTGATCTGAAACTATGGCTATATTTTTGCCATTGTAAAGGATAATGAGATAATGGTTATTCGTAGATCGGACCACACCAGTTCGTCACTCTTCGCCCATTGGAATATTAGAGTCACATGGGGGCACGTTTACCTTCTGGGTTATCTTGGTTGGAATTGTCTCCTATGACCCCGCTAGCAATATTACCATAAATGCGCCAATTATCTGGCTTGATTCCATTCAAAACGCACTCTAATTCACAAACCACTTCCAATGCCCAGTGATTAGTCACACTTCGCCCAACGATGACAAACTAACAGTGGGAGATAAGGACCGGAATGAGCTTGATAACAGCCGTCTGCACCGAACGAAATAAATGAGCTTGTGTAATGTATGTGAAATAGAAAGCGACGAAATAGGGAGATATCGTCACACGTGCGAGTAATCTCTGCAATAGTTTCGCCCTGACAATGAACGGATAAAAAATAGTCCCGGTAACACGTAGAGCTCTCGGCACACTCCAGAAACACTCTAGAAATAAACTAATATGATACGAGAGGCCTCGAAAATGTCATAGTTTCGACATCGTGCATTATACTTGCGTAATTCATCCACCACGTTTTTCCTGAGAAAGATATTTGCAGCTAGGTTTCACCTCCCAGGATCAGAGAAATGATAGAGACCACTGATAATCAGGAGAGTGCAACGCACACTCCGATTGCGAACAATGTGCGAATGTGTTTCCGAGGCGCTTTACAGACGCAGTTTCACGACCGTCACACCAAGTCACAAAAACATTTCTCTCCTCACTCAGCCTGATATCTCCCTTCCCCGACCGCCGAGGGTGCATCCAACATGGAGAGAATCCTTCTTTAGCATCCTTCCCAAGTCACACTCCAATTTACTCGTCTGACTCTTCCCACTTCACACACTATCTCGCGTCTGTGACTGGCGAGAGATAAGGCGAAATGGAGAGAGTGCTTCCTAACCAGCTATGCCCAGTCACACTATCGGAGAATCCGCCCATGTGCTGGGGTACAATTTGCGCAGGGATATATAAATTCAGATTCATGGGCATTCACAACCACATTTCAATTGCATTCTTCCCTCATTTATGTTGCCGTTAACCTTATAAAACTCCTTGCTCAATCAAAATCACGGTCAAAAAATCTAAAAAAATCTACTGGAGAGAATGTTCGCAGAGAATTCTCCGTGATATTTGCTGCCGTCAGTCATCGATGTTCTTCTCTCTTTCTCTTCCTATCCTCTGCTCCATTTGCTATTTTTTATCGCAATATTCTCCCGCCGGGTATTCATCGGACGTTGTTGGCGGAATTTTTCGTATACCATTGATAATTTCAGTGATAAATAAGTTTACAATCGCTTCGCACACGTCTGTAAGACCAAAATGCGCCAGTAAAAAGAGAAGGGGGAGAGCTCACGCGGCTATGTTTGCTGCTAGACATTACGCAATCGTTCTGTGCTCTCTTTTTTCTGCTCTTGCCCATTCCATATCGCAAAATTTCAGCCCCTCCGCGTGGATTATTTAGAGATTTCTTTCAAATCCAACTTTTTTTGAAGCGATAAAGCTAATTGTTTTGTCATTTCGCGAAATTTTTCTCCCGGGGTTTACAGTTATTCGACGAGATTACAGCCGTATTTATTGACATTTTCAAGGTATTTTCTTTGTTATTCTTGCTCCAGTCATTATTTCTCTCTCACTATCACAATATTTTCTGCGCTCTTATCGTTAACGTTCTCGCGATAACAGACTTTTTTCAGTGTACTGAACATCGTATAATTAAATAATTAACTAATTATTAATTAAATTGTTAAATCAATTTCAGACATGATCCCTCTTCTCGTCGCACTCGCCACACTGACGGGCGCTCTGTACTTGTGAGTTTTAATTTATTATTTCATCCAATTCGGATTGCCCAGTTGAGTTTCACTTATCTTGCAAAACGGCATTCGCATCCGGAAAGTATTGAGAGAGAAAAGTATTGAGATATTATAGAAAGTACTCTTTGTATTGAAAAAAAAAGAATTTCGTCCAGCTATCTACTTCCAGTCCCGATACATTGTCGGTGTGGCCTTTGAAGAGATTTGAAAAATTACAGTCAATCCCTCTGCTAGTTGACTTATAAAACCCCACCATTATCTATTTCTACTATCTATTTTTTCCAATTTTCAGTCCCTATATTTCAGCTACTTCCTGCACCAGTCCCGCTACTTTGCCCGTCGCGGCCTGCCCTATGTCCCTCCGGCCTCGTTGATTTTCGGCAACTCGTTCGAGATGTTCAGAAAGGATGAACCGAGGATATTGAAGTTCGGAGAGTGGACCAAGGCAAGGAAAGCCTTGCATAGATCTCAAACTTCGCTGATTTTTGGCCTCAAATTTCTCGGATGAATAGTTAGGAAAAACCGCTCTCGAGGAGTCTCACTGTGATTGGAAGTGAAACGGAAACATCATTACATTTTTTCCAAAGCGTATGATCGAACACCACTGAAAATAGCGCGTCTGACTGATAGTATGGACTGGCTGAAACATATTTTAACACGTTGTGCGTTTGCCTTCCATTTTCGTTGCCGAACTTTGGAACAATCAGTAAGATAACTTCAGCAAAAGACCAACGTGACGCGTAGGAAGCAGAGAAGGGACAATTCTGATCTCAAGATTAGGAGCGGTGTCGAGATTCTCTTTTTTCTATAAGCAGACGAGGAATCACTAATTTATGCGGCATTGATAGATGGATAATGTCCGAGTGAAACATACACCAATCAATTTTCTTGTTTCGATCGCTCAAAACATTTCTAAAATCACTCCAGAAATACGGGAAGACCTACGGCATCAAGGAGGGTGCGACTAATCTGATCATCACCTCCGACCTCGAGATTGTCAACGAAGTGTTCGTCAAGCAGTTCGACAATTTTTATTCGAGAAAGGCGAGATTTTCAAATTTCCCAAACCTAAAAAAGTGGTTTCAAAGTCTGAAAATTTCGTTCATTCTTCATCCCGATTGTTGGTATTTTAATTGCCTCTGAGGATAAGAGTGTCACTAGGCATTCGAAAGCGGAAAACCATTGTTTGCGCCCTTGCCCTTTCTCCTCCTATTTTATTGCCTCACCTTCTGACCCCGCTCAGTTCTCTCTATGATCACAGTGTGATCTGTGATTTCCGACGCAAAACGAGTAAAATCCCTGGATAGATCATCCCGAATTCCCCTTCACAGAATAGTAAACAGAATGGTGACGAGTCTGATGCATGTGCATTGTTTGTAGCCTATCATAAGTGACTTTTTTTAAACAAATGAAACGATACAAATAAGAGTTATGAAGTTTTAGGGTGCGATTCTCGGCCCTAACGTCGACACAGAGCCGCGAATCCACCTCTTCCTCGCGAGAGGTGCGAGATGGAAGAGACTGAGGTGAGATCATCCCTCTGTAATAGTTTTGAAAGGATGAAAATTGTATTTTAATTTTACACAGATTGCTGTCCTTCCATCAGTTCATAATCAGCGCAATTGAAATTAAAGCGCCTGTGAAACTTATTCACACGGTGAATCAAAAATTCATAAGAAATTGCATCTTCATTCACGGGCTAGCTGGTTAGAATGAGCTCATGCAAGACGCATTGAGTAACGGGTTATCTTTACATTTTTTTTTACCAGGAACATATCCGCGCCCTCCTTCTCCATCGCTTCCCTCAAGAAGATCCGGCCGATCGTCGAGGTTCGTTCTACATTTTTAGATGGATGTAAGCTAAGAAGAAGCTACTGAAAAAATAGCATAATACTCACAGGAACTAACTAACTACATTATCGCTGTGACCTACCGTACGCTCTAACTAGATTACGGTAGTCGATCATTGCAGGACTCCGTGCTCAACATGGTCAAGATCATGGAGGAGCGGCATCTGGGCGGGGAGCAGTTCAACATTCACGAGTGGGTTATTGTTGAGCCAATTCCAAGATATATATTTCTGTATGGCTGCCTGACTTATTTTATTTTATTTTTACATGACTTGAACTTTGAATTTATCTACCGTAATATTGATCGAGAATTATGAAAGTGGATAAGTGGAATAATATGATGTTGTTCGGCAAGCGGTAAAAATAAATTTCCCTCAGTTTCTACTGTGAGTACACAATGGACACAATCGGTCGTCTCGTGATGGGCCAGAAGGAGTCACTCTACTTCAACAATCCGAAAGTGCCGCTGATCAAGGAAGTGAGTATTAGATACAGCTAAGGTGATGGGGTACCGTATGCTTGCACAGTAGTTGGGATCTTGTATGGGTAGCATAGGTGTCAGATGGAGTGATCAAGCCGCTGATCAAGGAGGTTCCTGAACCGTAGAGAACTTTCGCAAGGGTCTCGGAATTGATCACTGTGCGCGAGTTCGTTTCAGATGTGTTTCATACTGCTCTGATATTCAGAGATGCTTTGTGTTTATTGATTTCACTTCCTTTGATTTCTCAATAATAATTATTATCCTCATTCCGAAAATAAAATCATCGCGAGATCTCGAATGCCTCCGATAGGATGTTCGAGAATGGGTTTTTCATTTATTTTTCTGATCATTTTCTCAAATCGCAGATGCTCATGCACTTTCGAATTGTGCAGAACAGACGAATTTTTGATTTTGCACCTAGTGTAGAAACCGATTACATTGATGGATGAAGGGTCATGAAAGAATGGAGAAATATTAATCGAAAAATTTGAAGATGTTCATGCGGGACTTCGACCTGCCCATCGTCCACCTTCGCTACGCCTTCCCGTGGATCACTCCGATATTGCGGAAGATACTGCTGAATGTGAGCTTCTCCTAAAATCGTACTCATTTCTGTGAATACTTACAGATCGAGGGTTTATTCGTTAGCCCTAGCGAGGTCTATCCAGGAGGGCTATAAGCGAGACAGAATATGAACGGGTCGTTCAGGTGCGCAACCACCTGACCGCCGGCTTCATGCACCTGCGCAAGGAGATCCACGATGCTGTGGAGGAGCGGATGAAGAGGAGGGTTAGTGAGTGTGGGTGAATATTAATTTCATCGTGGGTGGTCCAAACCCTTCAAAACTTCTTTTTTTGAACTTTTGGAGTTGAGTTTCAGTGCCAACATAAAGGTTGGTGCAGTCGGCTTAAGGCAATTTCTTCTTGTAACGTTCTGCTAAATTAATCAATAAATATTGAAAAATTTTTGCTTATTTACCGGTAGGAGCGAAGAATTGTATCTTCATTTATCGCATGCTCTCGCATGTCAGAGAGCCGAGGAAGCACGCGAAATGAAGAGACGGATTTTTCCTCCTGACAGCCCTATTCAGGAAGTCAACCCATCCTCCGACGAAGTATCCGACTTTATCGATCTCTTTCTCAACGCGTACGAGGACGAGCAGGAAGTGGGAGTGAACGGAGGGGAGTTCAAGCTGAGCGAAGCTAAGGTGAGGTGGAAGTGTTGATGATTGAATAAAAGATCAAAAAAAAGAGCGGTCGGCAGTCACTCCATAGACATCCCATAGACATCGAATCGTACCCCTTTATATCCCTAATATTATCGATCGACAGGTCTCCAAGTCGCTCACCATCGACGAGGTCATCTCGCAGGCGTTCGTCTTCATCCTTGCTGGTAAGTTAACTTTCCCGGCATTCGGAAATTTCGGTTCTTGAGAATATGATTGAATTTTATATGCATCAAATCCTACGGACGATCATTTGCTATTTTTAGTGTGCCATTGAAACGTATCCAATATCCAAAGATTCCAATCACATAATAGTAGAAGAAACGTTGACCCAATCAAAAAAAGCTATTGGGGCTCTTGGGAGTGATGAAGATGAAATGCCTAATGAGAGCGACCCCCCCCCTCTCTTCTATTATCCGGATGCGCATATTTAGCTTATGTGTCTCCTTTATTAGATTTTGTGTTCACCCATTGCAAAAGGCGCATTGACAGAGCATCGTCGTATGACTCTTTGATGAACATTGAAACATACCCACTTTCCCACAACGCTGATCTCACTTCCCCCACTTTTCTCGACCTTTATTCGTGCATAATGGCAACATGTGCATTCATCCTGTCCCGCATTCTATTCTCCAGATTCGCGTACCAATCGAACAACTGCATTAGCTACCCCGTTAGCCTCTAGTAAGGCTTTTTTTCATTGTGAACGTTGACGCAGTCACTTCCCCTTGCTCGACCGCTAATTTTGCGCAAATCTAGCAGTGGTTTTCCGCAAATACCTATCCGGCTTTTTAGACTGGAATTTCCCGGCTCTACAAATCCGGTTTTTAGGCTTCGACACAACGGCCAACGCGCTCGCGTACACGAGCTGGCTGCTCGCCTGCAATCCGGCAGTGATGCGGAAGTGTCAGGAGGAGATCGAGGATGTGTGCGGGGAGGAGGTGAGGGCCGGGGATCTAGATCCGGGAATTGGGTAGGGCCGGGAATAGGACAGGACCGGGAAGTAGCTAGCGGAAAACTAGGACCGGAAAGTAGAAACAAGCTATGGGCGAGATACAATCTGTCGGTGATGAGGAGTGGTGGAATTCGGCAGTGTTTTATGAAGAGAGATCGGGAAATAGGTGCCTCAAAGCCTGCTTTTGATTATCTAACAGCCACAATAATGTGCAGAATAAACTGGGTGTTTTTAGTCTGAAACGGGAAACGAGCGGTGATCGAGTGCCCAAATCGAACACAGTTCACTAAATGGGCTTGAAACATATCTGAAACATTTTCGAAACTAATTTAAAATATGCTTCGCGTCGTTTACGGGAAATTACAAAGAGCTGGGAACTAATGGGAGCCAAGAAAGAGAAAAACACAATATTTCAGTCAATTTCCTACGAGGACATCAACAATCTGCGCTATCTGGAAGCCACGTGCAAGGAAACGCTGAGATTTTACCCGCTCGGGGCGTTGTAAGTGGGATTTTGAGGCGAATAAGTGAGAACCGGGAATCAGTTGATTCCGGTGTTAGAAAGTAAAGAAAATTTCCAGCGCCAACTCACGACAGTGCATGAATACCACGCGAATTGGCGATTTGGAGATCGAAAAAGGTATGAGCAAGCAGCCACAAAACGTGCAAAAGGATTTGACGGAGGTGGGATTCGAACCCACGCCACGAATGACTGGTGCCTAAAACCAGCGCCTTAGACCGCTCGGCCACTCCGCCTGTGAGCCAGTCGGGCGCGAGAGACACTTTACTCTCGCTCCCACTCTTTCCCTCTCGCCCCACTACTCTACTCTTTCCCCTCCCTCCGCTCTAGTCTCGCTTGGTAGGGGTGACTGTAGAGGAAAACAAGGGCGAGAAGGGGAAAGGAATACATCGAGTGGCTATATATTAATGAAGGGCACATTGGTATAGGATTTCGCAATACACTTTGTTCTCAAAGACCTCATGCAGTTCTCAAATGAGCTTCTTCAGGAAAATAGTAATTAGCCATTGTAACGCCATGGCAAAAAAATTACCGGAATGAGTAGTATTCCTTTGCTTTTACAAGGATTTTACCCCTAACCTTGTCCTTTAACTGGGAAATCGCGTAACCTTGTTGCCGTGGGCACTTTTCCCTCCATCATGGTCTCTGGAGGGACAGAATAGACTGAAGGTGATCCATAATTCTCAATACTTCAGGCACCGACGTCGCTGTTGACACCTTCACTCTGCACTTTGACGAGGCCATCTGGGGCGAGGACGCGAAGGAGTTCAAACCGGAACGGTTCGTACAGTTTTCGAAAATCACGCTTTGCCTTTGGAAATTGAGAGATTGTACCCTAAAACTAGAGCTTGGACGCGTTTTGGGGGGGGGGGGAGTGCCTTACAGGTAAAAGGTAAGTCACTCTCATTTTGATGAGGACATCTGGGGATGCGAAGGAAATCATGCCGGAACGGTGAAATGTGTTCCATTTTGCCCTCTTCCCCCAATTTTTTACAGGAGCTTCATTTACGGGGGGGGGGGGGGTTAGGAATTGGCGAAGAAGATGTATCAGCTCGATAATGTCGACTTTGAAGATGGCTCGAGGATCGCAAGGTGCCGCAGGCTGCCTATCTGCCTTTTGGAGCTGGTCCGAGGATCTGCATTGGAATGAGGTGGGATGTAGAGATTTTCACCATTGAACTGGCAGGGAATGGGTGTTCTGGAGAACAGATATCAGTGACGACAATAGAAAAGAATGAGGATAGTTATCAATTTTATTCTGATCGGGAGCATTGGACACAACATCACTGCGGAAACATCTCCCATATCTCAGTTATCAATTTATTGAAACATGCTCCATCTAGCAATTATAAAATATTGTTGTGCAGACTCGCAATGATGGAGGAGAAGATGGCCCTTGCTCACCTTCTTCGACGATTCGATTTCTTGAAGGGAACCGAGGTAAGGGAGACACTGCTCCGAGAAGCCCATTCATGTGCATTTAAAGGAGGAGTAACAGGAAAGAATGTTAGAGGTTCCCACAACGAAATGCCGGCCATGGGAGTCTTTTCGTCTCATAAACCATGTTTGATTTTAATTTCATGTTACTCCTGCTTTAACTGCTAGGGAACCAAAGAATCAAGAAAAAGTGTTCAGATAAAATTGTTCAGATATTTTTCAATTATATTCCAGGACGCAGAGCTCAACGTCCATGGCGCCCTGACCCTCACTCCCGTGGAAGTGCCCATTCGCATCGTGAAACGACAGTGAAGGAGAGTTCGAAATACGGGTCGCCGTCTCTTCATTTCACGTGCTCTCTCGACGGTCAGAGAGACGAGAGAGAGTGTGCGAAATGAAGAGACGGCGACCCGTATTTCGAACTACAGTGAACGAACGATGTCCACTGTTTTCCTGCTATTTATACTACTTGCAATCCCGTTCGGGAATTGTACAATCTTCTCATTTTCAATAAACAGATTGTCAACTCGGAAATCCTTTTTTTTGATACAAAGTGACGGGAAAATAGGCATTTGAAATGAGAATGGCGAGAATATTCGTACTCCACTGCTATACTCAAGAACGCAGAGTGTTTCTCTGGTGCACACGCACCATCGAGACAAGCAAACAAATCGAGAATGAGAATGCCAGAAGCAGAAATGTCGCACAAAGGCCGCATTGGTGAAGGAGGGTAGGAGGCCGGGCTATCCTGCAGGAAGGAAAAGCATCGCCAGTGAGCACCAGACCAGAAAAGTGTGCTGTTCCCGTATATCATTTCACGTGTTTATCCTCGCTTCCGACGCTTTTCCATCCAAGAAAGTCATCCTTGAGGAATTTCGTCTTTGAACGATCAAATGATTTCGGATTGCGCAATGGCCCTGTATCTTCTCCATGTTGTGCTCCGAATCAACCCATTTCCGTCTCTCAATTTTACCTTGTATCTCGCCTCTCTGACCTCATTTCGAGCACTGAAATCGAGGAGAGCGCGCGGGAAAAGTGTGCCATCTGTGCGCGTTGTGCTCGCACTCCCTCGTCAGAGGCAGTTAGCAGAGAGACGCGACACATCACAGTAGAGATAAAGAGAAAGAGAGAGTGCGCCTTACGATTAGACAAAGGCGAGCGAAGAGACCGGGGATATTCGGGGCTGCGACAACGTGCAAACGCTGTGGAAAGCAGGCGAAAAGGAGGAGCGTATTTTCGAAAAGATGATCTATGAATGACCGGGGAGGGTATAAAAGCAGGTGAGGAGAGGAGGGAGACATCAGTAGCACTTCATTCGCATTCTCTTGGCCCATACATTGCTGTTCTCACTATCAGAGCGCCTCCTGGAGAGGCCCGAACAATTATTACCTTTATTTCTCACGCCATCTGGAACACAACTGTCAGTGCATCAGCCCTTCATCCTTTGCACTGACCGTGAAACATATCCCAATCAATGACTGTTCTGCACGCGCTTCTCTCATTTCGCTGGTTTTCTTGTCTGTCAGATATTTCATAGAGTATGCAAATGGAAGAGATGTGCTTGCCGATTTGCCAACATCACAATGTATTCCTCTTTTCAGTGTTCCCTTCTCAATCCAATCTCATCACCATGTCTTCCACTGTCGAGAAGAGCTACGAGACCACGGACAAGCTCATCGGCTACACCTCCAAGGTTTGATCTTTGATCTACCCAGCGTCATCTATTCTGTCTAATACATTCTACGAAAAAATATAATTCTAAAGTATCTACCCCCATACGTACCATTCCTAACGTAATCGTCCCACCTCAGATCTCCACTTCCTCCTTCACGCCGCTGCAGCAGGAGCTGCAGGATCGCACTCTGACCAGCACTGGAGACGATGCGGGCATGATTGGTACGGTATTCATGGACTACGGTAATCATACCGTATCCCTGGTTACAGTAGCCTTTCCGTATATATGGCTAATTGACGGCATTCTGGTTATTATATTTCGTGACTGGCAGCGACTGCCCAAGCACCAACCATTCAGCCTTTGCACAGACCTTGAAACATATCCCAAAAATTTTGCTTCAACGTGTCTGCTTTTAATATATTTTGTCGCGATTTCGTGTGATAGAGCCTCCAGGTGCACTGAAAAAGTGCTCGAAATTTGCATCTACAGTACAATACCATCCGACAAATTTTTATGATTCTACAGTACCGTACTCCTTCAGGTGCTCCCGAGGTGCTCGAGATGGGCAAGGCGATGATCCATCTGACGAGAGCCAAGAAAGTCCTCGATATTGGTTAGTTGCTACCGTAATCCTCGTCCTACCGTATTCCACATATCGTATCCTCTACTGTAACTGCCTGCGGTAATAATCCTTGATCCCTCAGGCACCTTCGCTAGCACTTAGTAACCACTATTCGATATTCACGAATCGATATTGCATCCGTAATCCTAATCCCCTCCTCAGGCACCTTCACTGGCGCCTCTGCTCTCGCGTGGGCCATCGAACTGCCCGAGGACGGGCGGGTGATATCCATGGATGTCAGCCATGACAATCTGAACAAGGCAAGTGATCTTTATCAAATGGCATAGGATCACATATATTTTTTAATAACATACAAGGCTCGCTTTCTAAACGAAAGTAAGAAAAGGGCAAAATGCGATTGTATTCGAAGCTATCAAAAGAAACAGATCCGGATGAGTTTCTGCCGCTCTTCATTGACTCATTTCGAATTCTCAAACTGATCATTGTGGATCACTGTGCTTCATGAAAATAAACAGCTAACACCTTTGATTGCTCACTTTTGTCAGTGCACTGCAGTGACAAATTTTTAACAGCACTCACATTTCAATCATTTCTTTCCTCCAGGTCGGCTTGCCCATCCTCGAAAAGTCGCCCGAACTGCGTGCGAAGATCGACTTCCGCCTGGGATCCGCCGTGGATACACTACGTATGTTCATTCGAACTACTATTCGTGCAAAATTTGAGCTTATCGAGCCTAAAACACGCCAAAATGGAGCTATTGGCGTTGCAGCCAAATTTTGTTCTGGAAAAAATATCATTTATTTACGCTGAATATCTAGATAGTAGTCCCCATTCTTAGCCTCCGATCTACCGTACCTCGAAGATTGACAATTCAGAATTTCTCATCGACTCGGGCGCCGGCGGCTCGTTTGGCTTCGCATTCATCGATGCTGACAAGGCCAATTACTCGCGATACTATGAGCAGTGTCTGGAGTTGCTGGCACCCGGAGGCGTGATTATGGTGGATAATGTGAGTGCGGTAGGATTACCAGAAACGTTGGATGACGTTACTGACCGTCAGCTCAGAATGGTTACTCCAAGAGAATTTCGGGCTCAAAATGGTCTATGGCAAAAGAAACAACCACGGCATTTCATCGATCACGTTTACATCTCATGTTATGTTTCACGGTTTTTATAACTAACGTATGAATTGGAATTCTCAATAAAAATGCAGAAAGCAAGCTAAATGTAAATAAAATGTCACCGGTTACACCATTCAACGGTCACGGGCGGAATTCCCGGCTCCGGCTAACGAAATGTACTATTCCTATTTGCAGGCTCTCTGGCACGGCTCGGTCGTTGCGCCGAAGGAGCCTTCGGGTGTGGCCATCGATGCGGCTAACAGGTAAGAAAGTAATTAAAAAATTCTCAACTACCGATGAAAGACCACAACCAACATTGTGAAATGGCTGAAGAGACCATGTGAAGACCAACACTTCGAACGATCTTAGACTGGCCGCGGCCGACTCGCGCGTCTACAACACCCTCCTCAACGTCGGCGACGGCGTGCATCTCATCGTCAAGAAGCACTGATATTTGATCTTTCTCACTCCGCCCATTTTGACCTTTGAACTCTCCGCAACCTTCCCCATTCTTACAATATTGTAAATTTTCTGTGCATTCATAAAAAAAATGGTCTTTGAACTTCCCACCTTCCCTCGTTTTGAAAAAAAAAGAAAATAAGCAAGCAGCACGCAATAAATATCGAATTTATCATCACTCCAAAGCTCAGAGCTCAAAGAAGAAATATTAGACATTAATTAACACACAAACAATGATGTGAGCACCATTTCACAACAGAGTCGGAGCAGGGTCATCAAATCACTGATGTCATACATATACGATCACAGGGTCAAGGCGGTAGGCGGGAACAGGGTGGGTAGGGTTTCACAATCACTAATTATCTGATAGATATAGATCTGACATTCTTTTAACACACGGAAACTAGGCTGAAGGCAATGCGAACGACGTCTAAGAAATCAATAAATCAGGAGGGAAAAAATCAATAAAATCGATAGTTTTGGTTGCGGGTTTCGCTGAGATAGAGAACATACGAGTCAAGTGAGTGCGATCGGATTTTACGGTACTTTAAACGGGGGAATTTAATTATAATCATTAAAACGAGGACAATACGGGGGCTTAATTACAGCGATTTAATTGACGAGTATTATTTTAGACTACAGAAAGGACAAAGAAACAAGCACAATGAAAGGAAGATAACAAGCGAAACTATTTTAAAAGGAATCGAAAACTGGTAGGGAGAAAGTATTTGTGTGCAGTGTGGGATTACGGTAACCCTGGGATACGGTGGGGGTGGTGACGAGGTGTAATATGCAAACTGAATCGGATCGGGAAAAGAGAAGCTACCTCGTACAAATGTGTGGGAATACGACATCTACAGGGACAAATTGAATTGTTCACCACTACACCATTGGGCATTTACATAATTCCTACAACAAGTGATCAAATCTCAAAATCTGGGAGGTGCACTGGTGAACATTTCACAAACGGGAAATCACTGGTTCTAGGGGGCGAAGCTGTTGGAAGGCCGAGTGCAACTCGCCCAGAGTGGGTGCCAGTTGGCGGGGAGGCGGCAGCGAGGAGCGATACTGCGCCGGCGGCTCGCCGCTGCGCGCCGAAAGCGAAGCGGGCGCTCCGGCGGCGCGCCACGCCAGCGGCGGCAGCGCGGGAGGCGCGCTCGAAGGCAGCGGCGGCGCCGCAGCCGCTGAAGCGCTCACAACGCGTTCAGCCGCTCCAGCAGGTCGTCCGTGGAGGGGATGGGCCGACGGGGGCTCGGGCTGCCGCCCGCAGCCAGGACGGCGGCCAGCGCCGTGGGCGCTGCGCCCGCCAGTCGCGGGCTCGCCACTGCTGCAGCTGCCGGAGCTGCAGGAGCTGCTGCTGCAGCTGTCGCTGCAGCCTGCTGATTGCTTCCGAATGCGGTCCGGGGCGGCTTGGGAATGGGCGGCGCCTGGTGGTGTTCGTTCTCTTGCTGCTGGCCATTGTTGATCTGCAAGGAGCGAAGCGTTCATGCACAGTTTAGCAAAAGAAACGATTTCGGCACTTTCAGGTTTCACGCGCACATAAAGCTATTCGGAATCGCATGGCAAAATGTTGTTTGACTACCTCTTTTCATAATTATAATTATCACATATTTATCGCTACAAGTAATCAAGCCTTTTACAACCTGCGTTTGAAACTTTCGTAAACGTCGTCCCACACTGCACACTCCTTCACCACGCCACCATCTCACTACCGTACCTCGACTGTCGGCTGGCCCTTCTTGCGGATGCGGTACTTGCCGGTCAGGCTGCCCAGGCCCGGGTTTTCATCCTGGTTCATCGTCGAGGTCGTGGAGCCTCCGGCGGCTTCATCGTTGAGGTCGTCGAGGGCGGCGGACGCAGCGAGGGACGAGAGCGAATCGCCCGCGCACCGGGACCGCTGACGCTGAAGCGCCTGACGACCTGAGAACACACGACACTAGTACCGTAACCACCGCTATTACCGTATCCCTTTGGAAAATGTATCTAGACACTAGAAGTGCTGTCAGGATGAACAGCGTAATTATTCATTCTGACAGCTCTACACTAGCTCTGATTCAACGAACTATGTTTCTTCACTGCATTCTACCGTAATCTGAGTCTATGACTCTATACCGTGGTGTTTAAAAAGAATGAACAGTGTTGAGGGTTAGGGTGAGCACTCGAAATAAAAATAGGCTTAGTACAGAACAGATATAATTCCTCCCAAAGTCACTCGTGATGGAAGATCAAATTAGGATTAATAATGATAAAAGAAATACGGGCACACAACATCACTCGTCGCTGTTACCCTACAACTACACTATGTCTTATTACGATGTCGACTATATCAATAAATAAAGGCTCAACTGAGAATGAATGGCCTTTTTTAAAACCAAATCAGCTACGCTAAACATTCAACTTAGGATGAATGAGTAAAGCTCTGCCTACCTTCGCCCAAATTGTCAATCTCATCTTCTTCTGTAATCCAGATAAATTTATAGTATTCCTTCATCTAAGAGCCCTATGGACTAAACTACCGTACCCCAATACATCATGTCGTACCCCCCCCCAACACCCCCCCTACCGTACTCCCTACCGTACCTGCTTTGGTTCTCGGTCCTCCGCTGGCCCTGGCTGTCCTTCCGGGCGGTCGCGAGTACGACATACCGTACGACATCATCTTGTCCAGCTCGTCCAGCACTCCGGGGGAATCCACCGCTGCAAAGGGATTCATTAGTTAATTAGTATTTGATAATAAATAATTGACTCAAGAACTCTTCCGCTGAACGTATTAATTAGATAATTAGCTAATTAATACTTTATTAGTTATTTTCACTCCCGACATCGCCGAAACCATCAATTCCTAATAATTCTGTGATATTAAGATATTATCGTCATTTTTCCGTCTATGTTATCTAAATCACAGTCACATTTAAAATTCGTTTAAGTCAACAATATTTTACAACTAATTGTAATCACATCCATTCTCATCAATGCGCAAGCGAACATGTACCAGTTGTCCTGCAGCTGCAACCTCAATCGCGCATGACTGAACTAAATGCAGGATCGAAGAAGGCAACAACAACGATTAGAGAACTGCGATCTGACGACATTTAAATGGGTTTTTGTTGTTGTTTTTGTTCACCTTCTCGAACCGCATCAACGCCCTCTTCAATGAAGGAATACTTGGTCTACAAGTGTAACTCTCCCATCGGCCAAGGGGGCAGAAAAGACTGTTCATCGTGGCAAGTTTTCTAGAGCTGATTGTAACATTTTCAAAAAGGATTACAATTAACGCAATCATGAACAATAAGGCACATGGTGAGTAGCTGAAGCCCGGCAGTGTCATTATGTCATGAGCGCGCATATTTTTCCGATTGTCATCGCATATCAAGATATTATCAAAGCATTTAGAAAAATAACTCAGTTTAACTGCAGGAGAAACTCCGATCGCGTATGAGCCAAAATAGGATTGAAACTGCTGAAAATCTCATTAACTATATTTCTCGAATACGCTGCTTTTCCGTACGTAATCAACATCTCACCCAAATCCACCACGCTCAACCAACCGTTGAAACTCAACTTCCACCAGGATTTTCCAGGCCACACACATTGCGTACGCACACCAACCTAGAGGTATGATGACTAGAGAATACAGATCAGAGACTAAAGATCTCTATAAACCAAAGATCAAACTCTAAAGACCAAAGATCACACTCACCGGTCGTCAGCAGGGCGGCGCTTGCGGGCGTCGATCGGCCGCCGATGCCGCGGCTCGCGCCTGCCTGCAATTGGGAGGGATTTACTACAAGGAACTCATTCCCGAGCCAAATATTGATATCAGTATCAATCAGAATGAATTAATTATTTTTCACCGTTAGCTACTCGTCGTTAATCAACTCCACATCTACGCCATGAGAGTATCAACACCGAGTGAAACACAAACACGACCAAATGCATCTCCTCTTTTCTTCTCTCAAATTCAAATAAATAGTGCTTCTTTTTGAAAACACAGGGAAACCATTAGCATCCGTCTCCCCACAACGCATATCAGCCCTCGTTGGATCACCGACTCGGCTATGCATAACCATCCCATGTTTTCTGTGGAAGCGTACCCTCAGGGACCGTACCGTAATCCCAATTCTTCACGTTTCTTCGCCTTACAATTAGTCGAATAGTTCACCATCCAGAACAATACACTTATTATTTTTTAGGCAACTCCAGCCAACGTCGAATCAGCACTGCTCTCGACCAATGAGACTATCAAAGGGCAGTGAAACGCAAACACGTCCAAATGCATTTTGGCTAAGAAAAGCATATGACCGATAAGAGAAAAATGCCGAAGGCTTATCAAGTTTTTGTGATTCAAAGAAGAACCATTAGCATTCGACACCTGCTGGAACCCCCGCTGGAACACAAAGTTTCCTGTGTTCAATAACATTCCACTACTCTAGTCAAAGCCATCTAGGCCTTCCCCTGAATGTTTATCCAACTACGCGCCTATCGTGATCAAGCCCCTACCTCCTACCTTATCCCACCTCTACCGTACCCGCTACCGTACCTGTGTCGGCTTCAATGGTTCCCTCTTCTTCTTCTCCTTCATCTCCTTCTCCTTCGCCGCCTTTGCCTTCTCCTCGTCCAACTCCCGGCACGCATTCTGAATTGTTAATAATTTTATACATTTCGACAGTTTTGGTTCATATTCTATTGCGACATACCGTATTACGTGTATTCCGCGCACTAATATTACCAAAATATCGGTGATATAGTGTGATTCAACATTTTGAATACGAAATTGACAGCCCGCGAGTTTAAGGCTATGGCAGTAACTCAAGGCCCCCAGCAAATAACCTCGATAATAATGAGCACTGGGACACCTTCCAAACACCAAAAATTCAATTTTCACTACAAAATCATCACCTACTCTCCCTAGCGACCCCCTACCGCATCCCTTGGCTACCGAATCCTACAGGAACGGAGAGATCATGACCCAATTCGAGACTACACTCTAGTCCCGAGCTACCCCGTATACCTCGTACTGCTCCTTGAACGTCTTCATGTCGCTGAAGAACTGCTCCATACCGTACTTCTTCGCATCGAAGGTGAAGTACTTGTGCAGGCGCGTCCACGAGTCGAGCATTTTCGAGTGCAGCTGGAGAAGAGAGGGAGATCAAAGATCAGAGATTAGAGATCAAAGATCAATAGGTTTTTATTAATGCATTGAGTATTTTCGAATGTAGCTGGAAACTGGTGATCAAAGTTCAATACTTTATCTCCCGGATCGTACACTAGCATATTTGAACGCAATTAGAAGGAATAATTGAACTGTTTTCAAACACGGATTTGATGGAATCAAAATCGCAACTCCCCGATTCAGTGTGTACAAACAATGAAACCAGAACTCGCATACCACTTTTATTGTATGCATCGAGACACAACTCAAATTTCTGTAGATTACCAGAACTCAAAAGAGCGATATTACCAGTACCCGAAGTCTGTTCTTACTAACGGACCTATGAAGCACACTTTCACATATTGGAATTATCAAACAAAATACCTTGCTCTCAGTTGCACGATCAAATAGGTCTAAATTCGAGACTACACTCTAGTCCCGATACACTCACCGTCTCGACGACCATGCACTCTTGTGCCGCCCGCTCGAGGAACGGCGTCATGACCTCGACGAAGCGGTCGGCCTCGCCCTGTCGAGCGTACGTCTTCAGCGCATTCTCCAGCTGCAAAAGATCAAAGATGAAGATCAAATATCGATCAGGCAAAGCGATGTCAAGGCATCGCTTTGCCTTTTTCAGTAATCGTGTCACCGAATATTCAAGTAATCGTGAGCGATCGCTCGAGACTCACATATAGCCAGTAGCTTTGCCGTTATTGAGATTGCATAAAAGCTTTGCAAAGTGGATAAATTCAATAGGCCTTCGCAATCGTATAAAAAAAATGACTGGTCATAGTAACAATCACCTATAGATTTTCGAAAGTACGCACCATCTCAAAAATCAAAGATCAAACTATAGCGTACCCTCAGAGATCAAAGATCACTCTCACCTTGGTGATGCTACCCTTCAACGCGACGACCGCTTTGGCCGTCTCGTCGGGGTTGACGCGCGCGGCAGCGGGCACGTGGTGCATGTCCGTCTGCAATACACTTGATACAGACAAATTTAATTAATAATAAAATTATTATTATAAAATAGCATTTTAATCGTTTTGTATGCGAAAGTAGTGCGCCCACAACGGTAATCTTTTCAATCCTCACACACATTTCTGGTTTCAACTAATCCCTAAAGAATTCAAGTGGGCTAAGTGATGGTGATGCGTACATCATAAGTGTCAAAATATAAATAATGAAATTGACTCATCAGGGCGCATCCTATTGGCTAGGAAGACCAACGGAAGAACTATCATACCTGCACGAAACGCCCATGCCCCGGGGGAAAAACTATCAAGTATACCAGGAATCGATGTATCCACCGAACACATACTACTCATCACATATCGCATTTGCAGCGCATTACACAGATCTCACTACATATATTCCTATTTTCAAGCAGGATCCACTTCAATTAGTTCAGAAGATAAGAAGAAAGAATATCATACCTGCACGAAGCGCGCGTGCTCCGGGAACTGCTCGCGCATCTGCAATTGAATTAATTATTAAATAAAAACAATTAAAATATACAAAAATATTCAAAAGTAGAACAAATGCACTTGCTTGCATCGCCCACACCTTGTTTACCTATCAAAAAATAATTCATCAGATTAACTAATTAATTAAGTGATTAACAATAAACCTGGAGGACTATAAAGCACAGCTCATTTCGAAAATATTGAAGTTTAACTTACTCTTATTCTAATTATATTCATTTAATTAATTAAATTATTATAAAAAAATAAACCTGGAGGACGATAAAGTGCAGCAGCGTGTGGTGGTTCTCGTTGTCCTTCGTGTCGGCTACCTGAAAGTGAATATATTTTCTAATTTCCTTCGCATAATATCAACCCACTGTCAGTGGTGAATCAGCTCTCAATTTGAGCAAGTCATAAAACTGCTAACCTACTAGTGTATAGACATCAGTATCACGTTATTTCATTTTATAAATATCGGACCAGAAACGGATTGACTACAGTGGTAGTTCCTACTCTTGATTCATCTATGAAACTCCGAGCGAGCAGGGTGAAATAAAGTAATATTATATTAAATAAACTAATTAAATAAATCACAAACACAAAAAACACAAAAAAAAACAAACCTTGGGCAGCGCGGACATCTCGAACGCGTAGGCGACCTGCAGTATTTAAATGTAAAAAGTAATACATAACATAACAACAATCCCTCCCCCCACGTTCCTTACCCTATCGTCGCATGTAATGAGCATTTGCGCGCGAGATGAGATTGAAATCCCACCAACCACATTCCCGTTCCAGCAACCCATCAAGACCCCAGAGCGTTGCCCAGCTCAATCGTTGGTAATCTTTCCGATTTACAGCTCCCATTATCATCCGGTGCCTTCTCGATCCAGCTTGCAATCATATTTCCGGAGGGTCAAGGTGGATGATTTATCAAACCTGATCTGAAGAAACCAAAAAACAGCGTACAGCGTCTGACGGGGGGGGGGGGGGGTTCGATCGCGGGGGGTACACCCCAAAGTTGGTGGGGTCCCTCATCACTGCTCATGAACCACCCCTTTATCATTCAGACCCACCTCAAAGTTCTTGACGCTGCTGTGCATGTAGTTGCCGCACATGAGCAGCATCTCGAGGAACGTCCGCAGACCCTGCGAAATCGATACCGTAGGGATACGGTAGTAAAATAATACTGTAGAATTACGGTAGATAGATCATGCACGAAAAATCGATAAGATCAGAAAACGGATCAATATTGTACAGCATGTAATCAAGCTCAAACAAATCGATACATGCAAACCCTTTTCAGGCTACCGTATCCTAAAAATCTTTACCGTACCTTCGATTTCATCACGTCGTCGCACGCCTCCGTCACCGAGCTCAGGCCCTGCAGTGAGTGATAATTTAAATGTTACCGTAATCCTACAGCAATTCCAAAAAATTTAGTGGAATACGCATTCCGTTTTTTTTTGTTATTGAAGAAATGAGTTGGCGATATTGCTTTCATTGCACATAATCCATATTTAGGTTGAGCGTGAAGCACAAATGTGATAAGATCTGACTACTTCCATTCAAGCGAATCAAGTAATGCAAGATCTATACAATCGATGGAAACAATCTGTCTGTAAGTCTAGCGTAATACCTACAACTTTCAAGCCCCCCCCCTCCAGCTACCGTATTACTACAGACCGATACTATCTATACAGTAACCCAACTGACCGGCTTGATCTCATCGAGTATCTCCGTGAACCTCGCCTTGAATATCATCAGGTCCAGGCGGAGGGGCAGGGCGGAGATCGAGGCGACCGAGGCGGCGAACTGGAAAATGATTACGGTAATAGGGGTACGGTAGCTGAGGATACTGTATTTAGATATATCATGTTGACAGAGTGGATAACATCGGCAAATTGGATTTTTTTTAAAGGAGACACATCAGTACCACTAATCTACCTAACCCCTACCGCTAATACAGCCACGGCACAACACCAATTCGCCCAGTAAATTTTCCACCCAGTTCTACAGAAAATATAAAACGGATTAATTTGCAATACCATGGATGCACATAGGCTATCAATGAGTGAAATAGATTTTCGATTACCTGCGAGCTCGCTCACATCAGTCTAGAAAGATGTGGCAACTAATGAAACAGCGGCACAACACCAACTCACCCAGCGATGCCTCACTACGTAAAAGGGGTTCTCTGTAAGAACGCAGGTGGGATGGCACAGCACAAGTTTGAGCCCGATACGAGAAAAATTTTTGAAACTGTGCCATCTCAGGCCACTTTCACTGCGTTCTTACAGAGAACGCCTATGAAAAGTTCGCGATCAAATATAATTCGAAAGAAATCGATAGAAATTTAGCTGAACGCAGCCGCGTTTCAGCTTGCCTTACCAGTGGATCCCATCTAGAGTTGTCTTACTTACGACTGTAAAATCGCTTGACGTGGATACACCTTTACCTTTAGCCGCGTTTCATCCATTCTATTCATAATGATTTTACGACCAACTGCGAACAAAGCATCAAATAACAAAAATTTCAACCGCCAATAAGCAAACGTCACAACACCAACTCACCTTGTTCATTCCGCGCTGCTCATCTCAACTGTTATTGTTTAACTCCGAATCCTTTTTTGTTAAACACTGCCCCGCTCATCCCCTTTCTTCCTAAGCACCGCCCCCTTTCTTCTAAGCCCCGCCCACCTCGGGCATATCTTCTACCATGCCCTCCACATCCCTTCACAATCAAAACTTCGCCCCTTTCCCCGCCCTTTTTGTGTTCCTAGATGATATCATAACTACCTGCTCTCCCTCGGGCATCTCCTCCAGCCGGGTCTTCGCCGCGTCGGCCAGCTTCTTGAGCACGTCCAGCGGCGGAAGGGCGGCGCGCAGCTGCTGCAGCAGACCGGCTGTGAGGAGGCGGTCGTCCATCTGGTGAGGATGTTATTGTTATGGCTGTTTTTGTTTTTATTATTGGTTGTTATTGTTTTGATTATACTTTCACGGATGTACAACAGGTGATTGGATAACTCACGAGAAATACGTTTGAAATGCGATTATCCCCTTTCTATCTATCGCCCGAATATAAAATCTCGCTGCTACAAGCAAGCTGTGTAACGAGTATGCATCGGGTCGGAACAGTTGTTTTTACTGAAAACGTGGTATATGATTACTAGCGCGATAGCGGCAGGCACAACCATGTACAGGCAACGAAACACGAATATCGTGACATCCTTATGGATGTTTTTTAAACCTTTTTTTAAAATTAATAATAAATAAATTCACCTCCAGCAATCCTCTCTTCCAGGCCGAGTGCGACAGCTTTGCGGACCCTTGCAGGATGGCTGCAATCAAATATCGATCATCGAATAAAGATGATGTAATGATCCTCCTTCCTTTTCCACGGTAGTTCTTGTCAATCAATTATATCAAAAAAGAATAAACTTTCCAGCCATTTGGTGTTTCATGGTCGCTTAATTATCGAAATAAGTAGTGTGAGACTAACAGTGCTTGGAATTCAGCCGTAAAAGAACACCACTTTGCTCACTGTACGATTCGTTCTACAGTACCTCGTTCCAATATCGCCCCCCCCCCCTTCGAATCAAACCATACCCAATCATATCGTAATCCTTACCCAGTGCCTGTATCAGCTTGTCATCCTGCAGTACCACGGGCATCTTCTGCTTCTTCTTCGCCGCCTCCTTGCCCGTCGTTCCCTGCAATTACAGTAATTAATTAATTAAAATAATTAATTTCAGGTCAGCATTTCAGGAAATTTAGGCAATTCGCAATCTAGAATGCGGCAAAAATCGATAGAGAAATCGTTTCGCAGCGACATGCCAAGCATCAGAATCAGAGAAGGCAACACACTAGGAGCACACACTCGAAATGTTTATAATTTATAAAACTATTAATAGTAGTTTCATGCACTTTAGTCATCGATATTACCATAGCGATTGCTCCCAGAACGGAGGCGCACTGAATATGAATACTTTTTTATCATCTTTTTTTTTCTCTTTTATCCTGCAAAGTACCCTGCATGCTGATCTATCGACCGTAATTTCTACAGATTGCTAATCAATCAATCAATAAATGCCATCTACATTACTCACCTTGCCGATGTCCAATCCGGCGGGCGCCTTCGAGCTGGAGAACTTCGTGCGCAGCTCCTGCAATGTGTTACGTCATCATTAGGTAACGCATTCATAGAATTAGTCGATTTCTAAAGCCTTTTTCATAAACATACCACCGCATTCGTAGGATTTTGACACATAACTTTTTCATGTATGGGATGGAATACTCAACGAGAAATAGTTGGGCCAAAACAGAGCAGTGCCCACTACCGTACCTCCAATCTCTTCTCACTCGCCAGTTTCTCCTCGTTCAGCCGCGCCCACAGCGAGTCCTTCTCCAGCTGCTGCGGCTTGATCTGCAGGGATTATTGATTGATTATCGATTGGTACCGTAATCAACAATTTCATTTTTCAATGATGCCGCATTTCCAAGAGACAATACACAAGTTATTATTTGTACCCTGAGACAGCCGCATCAAAGAACTTCACATCTCTACGGCTAATTAGAATCGTTAAAACCTCGTTCCGCCATGCCCCAACAATACGCTCAAAACAGAAATCTACCGATAGTGAAAGAAAATCACTCCTCGATCCCCCTCTACCGTACCCCCAATCAATACCTACCGTAGTCCAGTAGTTCTTCCTCATGGGTATCTTCACTTCCCGCTTCGTCTTCTTCTTCAGGAAGTCGGGCAGGGGCGGGGACTGTGGTCGCATCATCGCGCCCGGCGGAGGGGGAGGGCCTGGAAGTAGAAAGAATCATAGAATAATTCTTGCTTTTAATATATTACTCAAAAATTAGGATCGCAGAAGAGCGAATGAGAATGATTCAATAGCCGCTTTGCGTTCGATGATTACATGGGAACGGTAACTTTCCTCTACTGACATTGAAGGCATTAAATCGTGGAACACCGAATGCACTGCCCAATTTAAAAATCAGACTATTTGTTTTTCTTTTCTAACCGCATGCCCTCGCCCATTACTGCTACTCCGATGTCTCAAAGGTTATCAACATGTGCAACACCAAACGTATTGGCCCAATTTAAAACCAGATATAAGGAATGTGAAGGGGCAAAAGATATATTCTGCGTATTTATCAAAGAAAATTGTGGGAAAATCACTTCGAGCACTTCTTCCATGATCACGCGTAGTTCCAACCTTGCTAGCTCCCTCACTCACACCAATTCAAAAACAGACGCCTCAAAATTCGAAATGGACGCTCATGATATTGCGAAATGTGTGCGAGATGTTAATGTTACGCAAAAATAAAAACGGCGCCGCTAGCATGAATGTATTGTTATTTTGTGATAACTATTCTTTTTTTACACTGAGAATGCATGCGACGATCGCTTCTACTCCCTCCACCTCAAAAGTCCTCAACATGTGCACCACAAAACGCACTGGTACATTTTAGAAATCAGGAGAAAGACATCGGAATACGCAGCAAAATAATTGTCTATTTTTCACAGAAGAAGCTGACATCCAATCGCTGCACCTACAACTCGATCGAATATCATAATTATGTGTAACACAAATAAGCCGGGCTCCCACTATCACTTTCGAGTCGTTTTCAGTCAAGAATAGCTGCTACTCCCTCTGCCATCTATAGGTCGCCAAAATGCGCATCGCTAAACATACTGGTCCAGTTTCGAAAAAAGACACAGGAATACGCGGTGAACTAATGTTTATTTTTCACGTCAACTCGATATCGATGTACCCACCACTCCTCCGAATATCACAATCACTTGTAGCTCCAATCCCCTAAGTGCCGCGAATCGACTAGTAGGAATTGTAATGCTCTCAAAAATTATATTTCAATGTTCGTTACCCATTGTTATCATTTCTACACGCACTGCTCCGAACGACGTCAATATGCGCGTCACCAATCTCACTGGTCCCAAATATCGAAAAATAGCCTGATTAATGGATACGCGAATTATTGTATAAAGATAAGCCGAATAACACCATTGGGCGACTCGCTCTTCCCCAGAATATCACGTAACACGTGCAGCTGCAATCTGCCTAGCACTCACAGCATCCAAGTTGGAAATTCGGCCACTCTCTTTTAAAGAGTCAACTGATAACTTGCTACTAATCCCTCTGTCTCAAAGGTCATCAACATGCGCGCCACTAAACACACTGGCCCAAATAATACAGAATCTCTACATTGTCGCTGCTGTTCCATCGGTCTAACTCGTCCCACGTCAGAGATACGCAATAAGCGCATCACCAATCTTGCAGATCCAATGATAAAAAAAGAATAATTGAAAAATGTGCTAATACGCAGTATAAAGAACAAGGATCTATCGGTGAAATGGCTTCTCCCCGCCATATCCCGAATCCGTGCAACTTCAATCTGCCTAGCGCTCGCTATCACCTAATTGTAATAATTCATTTTGTACTTTGTTAAATACTCCAGAAACAACAGCTATTATTGTTAGCCCATCAGCTCACACGTTATCACCACACGGAGCACCAAAATCTCTAGTCATTTATTTTCCTCACAATCGCTCACTACTGGGTTATATCTGCGCTCCAAATAGCCCCACGCAACTAGTCCAGCATTCTTTCTAAGACCCTATGGTTAAAATTCTAAAGATCAACTTCGACACACCTCCAGGCGGTCCGGGTGGTCCCTTGAAACCTCCGGGCGGGGGCGGCGGCGGGGGCGGAGGTGGCGGGCCGCCTCCGGCGCGCGGCGGACCTCCTGGAACGACTGCATTGTCTCTGACTCTCTCGATATCGCGTGCTCTCAATGTTCTTCATCTGACAGCCTACGGTAGACGGTATCAATCGATCGACTGCGCCTACCGTATGCCTTGCGGCTTCGTTGCAGGACACTTGCACGCACAAGAACAACAAAGGGAAAGTCACTCAAAAAAGTGCAAGGAACATTGCAGTTGCACGTTTGGTATGATATGCGTTGAGTTGTAAATGCGGGCAATAGGAGAGGGTGAAATTATGAAAAAAAATATTCCAACTCCAAACTGCTGAGCATTTTCATTGCGAGTTACATCGGTGATGGGTCCTTTTGGATTCGCTGATACAGTTGTATCATCGCATTCCTCGCGCGCCAAGTTCACCAGCTTGGCGCGCCATCTTCCACTCTACCTGGCGGTGGCGGGGGCGGAGGCGGGCCGCCGGTGACGCGCGGTAGGCCGCCGGGAGGAGGCGGAGGTGGCGGGCCGCCTGAAGCAACGTGTGGGGGTGGTGTGGGGGTGCGGGGCACTACACTATAGGGTACGGTAGGTGCCGGGTTACGGTAGGGATAGACACGCAAAAAGGAAACATTCATTGGGAACACTTTCCAGAGATACGGTAGGAGAACGAAGGGATAAATGAGCATTATACTGGGACATTCAGCAGCTATGAACGGCAGTTCTTGCTCTTGCTGTTACTATAGCCGGGAAGGAATCAATCAATAAATCGGAAAATCAATAGCTACCGTACCTGTGACGGGCGGGAGGCCTCCGGGAGGCGGCGGTGGTGGGGGTGGTCCACCTAAAAATGACAATTCAAAAAGGTGGACGGACGGGAAGGCACACGATAAAGAGGAACGTCAATCTCAAAATCACGCTGGGTGCGACTATGTTTCATCAATGCTACAAAACATACTGGTTTCTCGAAAGATCGTTAACGCGGGAGCTTGCAAGGCAATAATTAAAGATCAACCATCCCCTCCCTATCAAGGACTGGCTGTCGATCAAAGTCTAAAGACCAAAGATCAAATCCTCGCTCACCAGTAACCGGCTCCATTGGTCGACGTCATTCTCTACTCTTATTTCCCCGATCCAACTAGCTCATGCCCCATCATCCCTCGATTTCCTATCCCGAATTAACGTCCATCGATCAAAGATCAAAAACCAACCCCCCAACTCACTGATGATCGACTACAGGCCACTTGCCAAGTACAACTACCAACGATCATCGACCAAGGATCAGAGATCAAAGATCAAACTCCAAAGATCAGCCCCCCCCACTCACCCGTGACCGGCGCGGCTCCACTCGTCGACGGACCCGCTCCTCCCTCGGAGGGCGGTTTCAGACTGCACGCCGTGGCAGAGGGCAGGGGCGCTTTCGTCGGGTCGGTGATCTGAATATAATTATTATAAGTATTAATACTTATATGAGACACTATCTGAGAGAACTGAGCGATTTCACCCATCAACCGTACAGTGAAAAATTGAATATTCTGAAAAAAATGCCCTAGGATCAACTTTTCACGTAGAACTCGAAAATCGACCTGAAAAAGTCATATCTCTAAAACTAAAATTCCTATGGGTGACTTCATGGTAAGAGGGGTGACATACAAAGTTTTTTGTGGGGCTTCCAATCATCCAACCAAGTACAAAAACTTTTAGATAATAAAAAAAGAAATGTTTTCACAAAAAAAAGTTATGGGAAAACTCACCTGGAAAAAAAGTTATTCAATTTTTTGAGCTAAAAAATTCTGCCCTGAAAAAAAATGCATTACCGTAACTTTTTAAGTTCGATTTTCGGATTCCTCGTAAAAAAATACAAATATGGTAATTTTTTCAGAATTTTAACTTTTCCCCTTTTTGCTCACTGTGCCTTCAAAGGTTACGGTAAAAATGATTTTCCCCTAATAAGGCGCCCTACCTACTTGCAATAAATGAATTTTCCATGGGAAACGACTCATACAGTATTAAAACACCATATTACGAATATTTATCACCATTGGAATCGAATCCGCCACCATAATTTTTTCGGGCCATGATCGGGTTCATGCCTCAGAAGTAGCTATGGTTCAACATGGACATGAAAAGTCATGTTCGAAAAACTTCAATTGCTATACGCCGATGTGTTGCGTAGTCCTCAAGAAAATTTCCAGCACCGGAAAAACCGTAATTCGGCTATCGCAAATTAATTTATTAAAATAAATATCAAATTTTTCTGTTAAATAATCAGTTCTCGATTACACAGCTTCGGAGTACGGTATTTCCAGTAGTAAAAATTTTCTCTGGGACTATGCAACACATCGGCGTATAGCTATTGAAGTTTTTCGAACATGACTTTCCAAGTACATTTTGGACCATGACCACGGGTTCATGGTCATGGATCACTTCTGAAGCATGAACCCCGGGTCATGGTCCGAAAAAAATTATGGTGGCGGATTCGATTCCAATGGTGATAAATATTCGTAATATGGTGTTTTAATACTGTATGAGTCGTTTCCCATGGAAAAATTCATTTTTTGCAAGTAGGTAGGGCGCCTTATTAGGGGAAAATCATTTTTACTGTAACCTTTGAAGGCACAGTGAGCAAAAAGGGGAAAAGTTAAAACTCTGAAAAAATTACCATATATGTAACTTTTTACGAGGAATCCGAAAATCGAACTTAAAAAGTTACGGTAATGCATTTTTTTTTCAGGGCAGAGTTTTTTAGCTCAAAAAATTGAATAACTTTTTTTCCAGGTGAGTTTTCCTATAACTTTTTTTTGTAAAACATTTCTTTTTTTGTTATCTAAAAAATTTTGTACTTGGTTGGATGATTGGAAGCCCCACAAAAAACTTTGTATGTCACCCCTCTTACCATGAAGTCACCCATAGGAATTTTAGTTTTAGAGATACGGCTTTTTAGGGTCGATTTTCGAGTTCTACGCGAAAATTTGACCCTAGGGCATTTTTTTCAGAATATTCTATTTTTTACTGTACGGTGGTATGTGAGCTCTCTTAGATAGTGTCTCATATTTTATATGTAAGAACCGCGAGTGCTGTGAGTATTACTGCTCACCATACTATTCTGTGATGAAAGCTCGCTGAAACAACAAAGATCATGTTTTCGTTATCACCGGGTAGGAAGTTTTAGGAATTGGAGAAATAATAAATTTGTGTGCATAAAATCGGCTCTCGCTAGCAGCGTGAGAGCTAAATCAACTAGATGAAACGCTGAACCGAGCTGTGTCTCTAACAGCCGTTAAATTATTTGCCAACCGTGAAACTGAATGTGTATCACATAATTTTTTCTATGCGATTTTTAGCGACAACAACGACGAGTGATTACATCTTTCAAGCTACGAGCTCTCGCGGAAACCCTAACCGAATGGGAACTTTTCAAGTGCTTCCGGTTGTAGATATCAATAGATATCAGCACTACTGTATCCGGATTACGGTATCCAAGATTACGGTATCTAAAAGGGTTGCGGTACTCACATGCAGCCGCAGCTTCTTCGTCTCCTCCTCGAACTCCTTCAGCTTCGCCCAGTACCTGTAAGCAAGTGATCTTTGATCTCTGGTTTTTGATCATTGATCTTTGATCTTTCAAACCCACGCCGCATTACAGCTGCTCAATTCAGGACAAACGGTCAGGCCGTCTCCTACTTTCAGTCAAAATTGACCAGTCAGTTTGCGGCACCAGCGATATCAAATAGCTACCAATTTCGAGCTCGAATGATGGGAAACAGATCTGTACTGGCAAATACAAATCAATACATAATTTTGTGGGTTGTAGGTGCTTAAGGCAACGTTTAAGTTGCTTAAGGAACTTGAACTTAAGATGCTTAAGACGGTGCTTACGTCATGGACATTGCTGCGGCCTCGTGCTTCGCCTGCACCGCCGCCTCCAGCCGCTTGGACGCCTCCGAGTTCTCGAGCGTCTCTGCAATGAGGAGTAGTTGATCTTTGATCTCTCAACTTGAATTCCTTCAATTCAATTACGTCATCATGATTAGACATAAGTATTTTTTGCAACCGCAGTGAGAGCCGAATCAAAAGGCACTTATCCGAAGACCACATAACCTAGAGCTGCGGCAAAGACTTACCAGGCGCAATTTAATATTGCAGATAGAGGCTGAACATCGGACTAATTGTGGTACCCTTTGTTTTTTACAAAACATACTTTAAAAATAAATAAAACCTTCACAGAATTGAAGTCCGATCATACCTGTGCCAAATACGTACCTGGCGGCTACCCGCACTCTCTCGCTCCCGAAGCTCCGCCCCTTTCTCTCGCCTCTCTCTCCTCTCACTAACCCGTCTCGACTAGAGCTCGCGCTTTCTATATCTGCGCGAGATACGCGAGTCGGCCACCCGTAGTCGGATGCCCGTAACTTTAGTACCTAGGTACTTTGAGGCCCAGATATGAGTCCGATATCGCCCAGCTCAAATCGAGCCAACAATATTCTTCGGCGAGAGTATTATGCCTTGTTTAAATTCGAGCCCACCTGCCTATCAATGCGACATGAACCGATACAATCATAACAACACCATGCAACCGGAAATCTTCAAGCACAAACGCATTTTTATAAACATCAACAGTGCGGCGAAAGAATAAATAATATGTCTCAAACATAGCCAATCCCCGCAGCACGGGTTCACCGGCCATGAAATCGAGCGAATTTTTGATTGGCAATTTCTTATCTACCGTAATCATTTGATACGGTAGCTAACCATAAAATCAATAAAAGCCCACCAATCATGTCCGCGACATTCGTCTCGAAGTGGAAGCGCGAGTTGAAGTCCGGATCCACGCCTGAATCGATAAGTCAAGGTTACTGTAGCTGTAGCTACCGTAATCGATATCCCGATACTGTATTCTAATTATGGCCACGGTGAGTGGCGGAGCCAACTACTGTATCAGCTTACTGCAATATATGCGCAGAATTCTTCGTTACCGTATTGCTAGACTACCGTAATCAACCAATAAATCGTGGATACCGTACCCTATGTTTACCGTAATAACTAACTCATCTACCGTAATCAATCAATAATTGTATCGTACCCGATCGGTGCAGGACGATCTCGGACACGCAGCTTTCGATCAGCCGGAAGTATGCGCTCCTGCAATCGAGGTGCTGATCTTTGATCTTTGGTCTCTGATCAGAACAAATTCACCCCTGTCTGATATTCAAATCCCCTTCTAAATTCACGTTTCACGATCAAATCATATCCGACCCGAAAACCACGCTTAAAAAACGAATCCGTTATATTAATATCATCGCCGCACGACAATCACACAGAACCCGTGCGTTCCCTAGTCCATTCATACTGTGATATTGCGCTCACATATTGCTCGCTTATTCGAGCCTTAATACCACGCTCGATTCCTGTTTCACGAACGCATCTACGATCTCATATCTATCTTCTTTTCACTAGCATATTGTTCGGCGTGGAGAGAAAACAAATACATCTCCCTGACCTACCGTACTCTCGCTTACCGTACCTCACTTACTTACCGTGCGTATTCATTCTACACCACACTTTCCTGGCCTTGGCCTATCGTAACTACAGCCTGACCTACCGTACTTCTCTACCGTACCTGGTATTGACATCGTCCGTTACCATCATCAGGTGCTGGAACACGGACAGCAGCGGGTTCTCGCATACGGTAGCTACCGTAGTCGACCGGAGGATCTCGTAGCAGCCATCCAGCGTCTCGTACTCGCCCTTCCTGCAGGGAAATCGTGATTACGGTAGCTTTTGGCGATCGCGAATTGTTTTTCCAGTTTATAGACACTGTCTCTACTACAGTGATGAACAAATACTTATCATTCAAGCCACACTTGACGTGTCCATCCGTCTACAACGATTTAACTGCTTATTGAGAAACTCATGAAACCCAAAACTATCGACTTCGACAACAAGGAGCTATCCCTCAGTTATTGGTGATTTAAACCTCGTTCAGGTAGTAATTTATCACCTCTAGCAAAACAGCGAAGATACAGGAGATAGGTAAGAGGGAATGTATTGATTTTTTCGACACAGTCTTTCGAACGCTAACCACATGCCAATGAATACCTAGAATTGATGAAACAGCGCGCTCACAGGCTCTCGAACTGGCCTATCAGCTACACTGATGAAACCCGAGATGCGCAATGACATTCCCCAAGTCAATTGGCTAATTGATTAATTTTTTTTTCAGCATACACCGACACGGGACTAATTTCACCACCAATGCCCAAAGTAATAGCACCATTGAAACCCGAAGCGTACAGGTTCTCGAATCTACCAATAAGCGTCGCCTTATGACAGTATTTTGTTTGTCAATTTTTTTGGGAACTCCGCTGATGATACTGACTCGATCTAGAACGCAGATCTATCATATTAATTTTGAAACCGGCAACTCACAGGTTCTCGAATCTACCAATCAGCTAAACTGCCATTCTCATAAAATTTCCTCCAAAAACAAAGCATTTCAATTGTTAAGTGTATTCGTTGATCTGCGACATCTCTATCAGTTTCAGCAAACGCTTGTCAATTTGTTTTAATGTTGAAACAAGAAACTCACAGGTTCTCGAATCGGCCGATAAGCTCCTTGAAGTCCTCGTCCTTGAGCGAGACAAACGCATCCAGCGCCTTAATAAGGTTAGAGATCAAAGATCAGAACTTGAGAACAAATTACAATCGACCAAACTCTACTAGGGACCATAAAACATTTGTCAAACTGCCATTAGAACAAAAAGGATCAAACATGGAAGATGAGAGATCAAATATCAACTCCTCACTCTTTCCATCGAGTTCAGCTTCTCCTGGTTGTCGGGCGATTCCTCTTCGCGTTTTGGCGATGAGAGAAGCTTGTTCATGTACTGTAATCGGGCAGGAATATTGAATTAGTTGTAGATTCAAGCATTTTCTTATCGATGTGTCCATAGTTATCGAGCACGTACTGCGTTCCAAACAGTTATCTAAAAAAACACAACCACACATCACTAACAAAGTTTTGGTCGCAAAACACTATAGCCAAAGTTGAAGCACAAAATTGATGCACAAAGTCGCTCAATTTTAAGCCAAAGACCAAGTTCAAGGATAAAGAAGCAAAACTCCCTTACTCATCCCATCGTCTTTCGCATCTTTCCGAACGGATCAAATACCACTCACCTCCACATGACTCGCCAGCCCGTCCCTCATCAGCTCGTTGCGAATGTGCACGCGCGCTTGCCATGCCTGTAATTTTATTATTATTAATTTAAATCCAAATAATATTTGTTAAATTCGAATTTTGAACCTCGCGATTTATGCTTCACTGAAATTCTAAAGCATTAGCGAAATCTAAAACTGCATTCTTTCGAGCGTATCGTGATAAATAAATAAAATACAATACTTGTGAGGTTATGGTGCCCGTGATCTTCAACAAATTACCGTACCCCAATCCCCACATAAAATCCCCACCCATTTCAACTACCGTATTCTCATCGCTACCGTAACCTCATACCATTATCAATACAGGTGCCGTACTCAAAAAAACTACCGTACCTGTTCGTCCGTGAGGTCCATGTGGTCCTGGCTCTCCAGCATCATGTTCACGATCACCGTCAGACGGTACTGCAAGGAGTATCGATTAGTTTTGTGGGAAAGATCAAAGATCAATCATCACTGTCTTTCCCAACAGTAATACCTGTTAATCGTTATTAATGATAAACGTTCAGAATTTGCAGCCCCGCACCTTCCGGGCTACAGCGAGTGCACAAGGTTGGCACATTCAGTGCATTTACGATATTGATGACACAGTTGAAAAGGGTATTGTTGGCCCCCAAAATTCATATGGTATGAGCTATTTTTGGGTGAAAAAATCAAAAAAATCCAATGGTATGAGCCATTTTGGGACAAAAATCAAAAATTCCAATGGTACTAGCCATGTTTGGGTCAAAAATTACCATGGTATTCGCCATTTTGGGTCAAAAATCCCCATGGTATGAGTCCCATACCATCAAAAATTCCCACCCATTTCATCTGTGATTGATGTCTCCTCTACTTTATAATCACGATAATCCTCAGAATCTAGCTATCGATATAGTACCGCACAGAGCTATAATTCAAAGATCAAAAATCAATTCCCAGAGATCAAAGATCAAATATCAAGCCCCGCCCCCACTCACCAGTGATTCATAGTCCGTCTTGCTGCGCGCGTACGCGTGGATGATCGGCCGGAAGCGGTTCTTGCCTGGAGAAATAATAAGATTTGTTTCACGCATGCTCCAGGTTTCACCGATCCTTTATCTACGATTGATTTTTATCAAGACCGATTGCTGAGCTACAAGGTTATCTATAAAGTTAATAAAAAAATAATAGTTATTATAAATAATTACATAATAACTAATATAATAATTACCTAGCTTCCTGCCCACAGCGGAGAAGTCCTCCAGTAGTCGCTGCGCTCTGTAAGTAACCAATTCGATTTCGAAATACCGTTTTCATCGCAATTACCCGGCGGCTTCAGGCATCATCCTTTTACCAAAACCCGATTGAGACACTGCGCCATGATGACTCTACGATTCCTCATACCAGCAATCAAAATTAACATCAAAAACTTGAAGCAATCGTTTTCCTAACCCAACATCTTCGTTGTACCGCTAACAAGGCCGTTTCACGCCTCATCATCTCCTAAAGGGCAAACGGAATCAGCCCACAACGATGCTGGCTCGGTGCATAGGACAAAACAACGTACAAATTTCCTACCCTCCTCATCGCCGTTTCACCGCCCCCTCATCATCCATTCCATTCCTCCCATCAACGGGCAGGCCGCTCCGAGTGCCAGCACAGCGGCTGGTACTCGCGACAGCGCACTGCCCGACAACTTACGGCGATAACCCCCCCCCCTCCTCCTTTATACTACTGTACTCTATCAATCGATAACTCTACCGTAATCATCAAAAATCGCACTCCCAAACACAATACTACCGTATCCTTATCGGCTACCATACTCTATCAATCGATAACTCTACCGTAATCAAAACTACCGTACTCACCCGGTCATCTGTATCTCGTACTTCTCCACCATCTTCTTGTTCACCATCGCAATACCGGAGATGAGTTTGAGGATCTCCGCCCTCAATTGCCGCGCCTCCGCCATCTCCTCTGCAAAATGACCAATTTTTCAGCAATTATCGATTTTTTGCTCGCTCTAACTCTCTCCATTTCGCATGGTCTCTAGCACCGTCTGACCGACTAGAGAGCATACGAAGCGGAGAGAGACACTAGGTCCGACAGAGGAAGCAGGCTAGGTGGTGGCACTTGGTTGCATTAAAATCCAGAACATTTTGAAATGTAACCTGATTTTTTAAGGTTTCAACCACCGGCTATAACGCAACCTAGGGCCACAGTTTAATTTATGCTCAGGACACAGTAGCACTACCCTCACATTCACTTGCTCGAGCAATGAATAGACTGTCTAGCACACATGGATACTGTAGCTTCTACGACTTCTTCAGCGACGGACGGCGACGTTTACTACACTACACCACACACACAGGTCACACGCATCATCGCATCCTACCGTAGTGCGGCGTGGAGAGCGCGTGCAGTAGGTCGTCGGCGTCCGAGTCGGCTGGTGCGGCTGAGGCGACGCGCATTGACGCGCGCGAGGAGCGCACTGACGCGCCTCGCGTGGGCACCGCGCCCGTCGGCGAGGCGAGGTGCATGGACGGCACCATGAGCGCTACGGTGCGTTGTCAGATGAGAGATCAGAGATCAAGGTTCAAATATCAACAATAGTACCCCACCAAGGGTGCATCACGCCCAAATCATATCATCACACGCTGTTTCACACGGAATGGCTTCGCAAAAACTCGAAATGATAAAATACATGCGAAGCCATTCCTCACAATTTCATCACTCAATAGATAGTGTGCATGCCTAACATATCAGTATGGATAGATAGAAGGAGGGACTAGGCCGAAATTTAATTTCAAAAATAATTAAAGAATTAATTAATTACCCGCAACGCCGGCCGTCTGCAGCGCACCGCCCACACGACCGTAGCCCTGCGAAATTGTGTAATTAATTATTTTGCTATATTATTGTATTTTACGAGAATGGATGGATCGCACTGATTCTAATGGAACTTTGCCGTTTCATCCTGCCCATGAAACACGAATCCCATTATGATAGACAATTTCTTCAAACTTTCCGCAGTACCAAAAATTCCTACTTGCAAATTGATCAAATAGACCCACTAAACCATTTCCTACCTTGCCCACCTCCAAGCACTCACTAATCAATAATTATACCGTACTCCAACCAATCAATATTCTTACCGTATCCTCCTCTCCATCCGCCTGCTTGAATGTCCTGGTCGTGAGGAGGGCGAGCACTTGGATGATGCGCAGGTGCAGGTTCATGTCCTTCCGAAGAATCATCTCGAGGCCTTTCTGTAAAGATTAATTATGTAATTAATTAATTAATTAGGCATTGATTAAACTTGATTAGTTCTTCGGTAAGGAGCTTGTCACTAATTGTACGTTTGGTGAGGCGGTTATTTTTGTTCCCAAATTCGAGCTCAAAGCAGAAACAATGAATATTGTTCGCTTGATGAGTTCTGGTTCCATCATCAAACTAGGAGGATTTTTACCGCAGTAGGAACAATCCCGCGTATTTACCCTACCACAAAAATATTTCTTAGCGGTTCTTCGGCACATTATCAAAATCGGAAACATTTTTAACAAAACCATTGTCGGTTTCACTACTACTACGACTACTCTGGACTACCATCACAATATTCGAGACTACGACTCATTGGTAATAGAAAAAAAAACAAAAAACAAGAAAAAATTAAATCCAAGCCAATACTCACGTAGGTGTTGACGATGGCGCGCGCGCTGCGCACCGCTTCCGTGAGCACGCCTGTAAAGGGAGGATCAGTGACGAGGGGTCGGATATCAGTCGGCACTCCTCATTTCAAAAGAGAACCATGTGAGGTTTTCCATTCTACCGTAACCCCCCCCCCCTCTACCGTACTCACCGATCAGATCCCTGCACTCTGGGTCGCACTCGTTCCGTGCAGCGAGCGCGTTCAGCGTAGTCGCGATCACCTTAATTAATTTATGATTGATTAATTAGAAAACTGAAATTTTTTTATAAGATAAGTGACATCTAGGTTTCACCGTTTCATCAACTACGACTTGTTCAGCACTGTTACAATGGGACGAAATCGTGTAGTATCAGGCACTACCAACTATTGAAAGCATGTTCAAAACATCGAACACCATTTAAACTAGCAGTACTTCTCAGGTTTCACCGCTTCTACATCTACGATTGATTCTTGTCAAGGCTGATAATACTGCCCTGCATGGTAAAGAAACTATCAATAATGCTCTTTATAACAAAAAAAATACAAATAAACTTAACTAATACTAATTTATTTAAATAAATAAATAAATATTAACAAATTAACCTTGGCGAGCAGCTTCATGCCGCCCTCGGACGACGGGCCCGGCTCCACGAACTGGAAAGGAGCGGAGGTTGGAGGGAGTACGGTAGGAGGGATTACTGTACCGTATATTACGGTAACGATAAACATTGTTTGAGGAAGAACCCAACGTTGACATGAAATTGTACTCTACAACAGGCAGATCGAATCACCGGCCGTAACTAATCTAGAATACGAGCAAACAGTGCAACCTGGGAGTGCCAGGTTGAAATATAAAGCGAATTTATTTTAATGAGGTGGAACAACGCCCAGTAGCCAATCAAAGACTTAACGATCAACAAGTGCTCTAGCTACCGTAACGACTAACTACCTAAATGAGTCACTTATCGATCGATGGTGCTACCGTACCTCTCCGACCCACTGGACCGTCTCTCCTCCGAGCGCGACTCGCAGCATCACGAGCGCCTTCTTCTGCGCCTGCACGCTCATCGTCGTGAAGTGCTCCAGCTCGCGCAGGAAGGACGTTACTGTCTGAGAATAATAATAACAATAACAACAACAACAACAAAAACAATGTGAACAATGAACTTGAACAATAAACTCATAATTACCAAACTCCCAACTCCTCTCGACCTACATCACATCAGTGAAAGGCCAAAGCGCCTATACATAACATATATTTTTTTGAAATGAAATAATTAACTTAAATAAATAATTTAAATAACCAATCGTACCTGCTTATTCTTGTCCGATGCCATTCGGTAGTTGTTCGCCTTCAGCAGCTGTCTGAAAACGGAAAAATCAATAAATACAGTAACCCAATTTCGCTACCGTACTACACCATAAACCATATCACACTCAACGTAAATCAAAGTCGTTCTTGCTGCTCGCACAATCAATTATGTTTCACTACCGTATCCTTCCAGCTATCGTAACCCCTCCTCGATCGATCGATACTGAATTCCCACCTCATTTTAGCATCGTCCATGCTACTCAGCATCGATTGGAACGCAGTCGAGGGGATGTTCATCTCTTTCTGCAATTAGCATTGACATAAAATATCTGAATTTTTAAAATTTAATTGTTTTTGCTAATTTACTGTTTCAATCGGGATCAGGCCGCAACCAGCAATTCAATAAAATGATGTAAGGCTACGTAGCACACATGAAACATAACATCGTCAGGATATCAGGCATCATTGTTGGATACAATTTGATCGCTCCTGCCGTATGACTGCCTCGAAAACTTCCATGCCAACATCCTTCACTATGGCAAGCTATCATACCCCCAGTATGATACAGTACCACATCCTTGAATCCTACCGTACCCTACCGTACTCACCATGGCGGGAATCACCGCCTGCACCAGCTGCTCCGTGTTCATGCTATCGACGCGGCGCGCGAACTCCGATTCCGCCTCGCTCGGCTCCTCCTGCAAGGAAAACATGACATACCGTAATCAGGAAAGTACCGTAACCCCGCTACCGTAATACTTTCACCATAACAGTCCTTCCCTTGGTGAGCCCTTTTCGGTATTACTATCGTATACTTTGACCACGCCATCTGAAGTATCACGCTATCGCCGCACCACTTTTCCTTTCTGTATTTTGTTAAAGTTTAAAAGATTGCTTCCAAAATCAAAGCGATTTTACAATTGTCACAGGTAAGGCCGGGTACGGCTGTATTTCCCTTCAACCACCAATCAATCCTCAAACCTCCTCAATCTTCGTTCTCTTCTTTCCCTTCCCGAGCCTTTTGCTCACAAACAGCTCCATTCTCTTGATCGTGCCCTGATTTTCGCCCGCCGATTTCGGGCTTCTCCGTTCGCCAAAATCCGACACCGAGTGCCTCTCGCTGCCCAGGCGCGCAAAGGGGCTGCTGCCTGACACGCCCCAGGTGTTCCGGCCCGGCGGCGGCTCCTTCTTCGTCGGCGACTTCTGGCGCATCTTGATCTCGGGCGGCGGCGGTTGGTGCGTCTCTGGCGCGCCCGAGGCGCCGCTTGACGCACGTGAGGCGCCCGAAGACGTCGACGACATGGTGCCGCCCATCGAGCTGTGATCCGCATCCGCTGCGTCCTCCGCCCAGAAGGGACGCGCGCGACGCGGCGGCGCGCACGGACGCGCGAAATCCTCCTCGTCCTCGGACGACATTGCGCGTACGTTTGTGTGCGCGGGTTACGGTAGTCGAACGGTGGGGTTACTGTAGACGTAAGAGCATCAGTTTGCGATTCACACGAGTGAAAATGGTGAACGTGCGAAAGAGAGATTGTACAAAAACAGGCTCTCTTGAATTAGGGACGGGATAGAGGAGATGCGAACAAAAAAAAACCTCTGTGTTGAGTGCTAACAACGCTCGGGATAAGTTTGGATCAGGTTCGGAAATAGCAATCTCGATAGCATTGGCTTCTGAGGAAAACAGAGCATATGACAAGAACTTGTAACCCAAAAATAGCGACTTAAAATAAGAGAATGCCAACATTAGGATAAATATTGCTATGCGGAGGAGATAAGGAATGATCAAACTGAGAAGCGAGCAAGAGCATAAGTCAAACACCCGAAACCCGAAAGCTTCTGGAATAAAACGATGACGGATATGAGAAGAGAAAAAGATAGGGAACATGGGAAAGGATGAGGGTGGAATGTTCGCACTCTGACCGGCGAGAGAGCGTAAACAATGGAGAGACGCGAACTAGAGGAAGAGAAGGAAGAGAACGTGGGAGTGTGCAATAAAAGACGATGACGAATATCGTTGTTCTTTTGTCTCTCCTACAGTGCGTTGATCGATTCTCTATCGCGCGCTTACGTCTACATTTCCTTACTTATTCAGAATTATGACACTCTTTACCACTTCACAGAGGAAAATGCAAGAAAATATCGTTATTTGCGTTCAAAATTCTAAAAATAACAATAAAACAATGAAAACTACTGAATTATATGGCGAAATCAGCGAAGAACTTTCCTCTGAACAGTTTAAACGCGCCTAAACATATGTGCAAACACTAGCACTAAACTGCCGATTGAAAGGAGAAGAATAGCGCCCGTTAAACAGCCAACAAAAACAGTTCAGCTATTCAAAACGGGGTTACAAAACGGCAAATACCCTATAATTCGGAATTTTTCTGTTTTTTTAGCCCACGCAACAACCACTCCGAATGTGAATGTGATAGAGTTTGAGGGTGATAGGGAGGGAATACTCGTAAAGGATTGGACCGAAAACAGTTCAACTATTGGAAGCGGCGTTACGAAACGGCAAACCCCCACCCCAAAATATTTCTTCGATCGATCGCTAACCATTGCTATCACTGATAATCTGCGCCGAAAACACGGTGCGAACTCGCCTCGAAATCGGAATCGAAGGGGAGAATACAGCCCTCATTTGAATGATTCCCCTCTTGGCGCGTCATTTCACATCTGCACTCTCTCCATTCTACCTGATCTCTCTCCGTTCTCTACCAGCCTGGGATCTCTCCTATCTCCACGTTCCCTCTTCTCGCCCCTCAGTGGAGGCACTCTTTGTCTGACCTAGAGAGGAGGGAGGGGGGGGGGGAGGTGGCCTAGGGTTGATCCGACTGGGAGACAAGAGACACTGGATCCCCGGGGGTCAGGGCATGATTACCGGGAACAATAGGGTGAGAATATTCAAGACAGGCAACCCCAAAGAAATTAACGCCCTTAATATCAGAATGCATTGAAACCCAAAATCGCAATGCTAAGAAGGAACGCGAAAGAGAGGGAGCTGGCCAAGAGTTGGGACATTGCTCATTTGATCCTACTGGGAGCAAGGGTCAACTAGTATGTTAATTTTAAAATACCGTACCCGCCTTTTCTGTTTCTGCATATAAAACGTGCCCGCCGGAGGCGGTCCGACTCGGAAAAGTAGCGGTAAAAATGGTAAAAAATTTAGATTTTGTCAAAACGTGCCCGTTTTTTCGCCATTGGACCGAAAAACGCACCCGCCATAAACAATTGTTGTTACCTAGGTAGTTGATCCCTGACTGGGAGACAAGAGACACTGGATCCTAGGGGGTCAGGTCATGATTACAGGGAACAATAAGGTGGGATTATTCTATAAAGAGGAACCAGACTTTATCAACGCTCCCCCCCTATTATCATCAATATCAGAGTGTTATGAAACACAAATGCACAAAAAAGCGAGAAGGCAGGAGTGACCCAAACTTGGAAGGTGGACATGTTATCCGACTGTGAGACAAGAGAAAAGATATAGCAGAACCCTGGGCAAGGGCTCGATTGCCGGGAACAACAGGGTGGGATTTATCTACACGGGGTCGGATAATTCATCAACGATCTCACGAGTCGCAGCAATATCACGATGAGTTGAAGGAAAAGACGGAAAAGTGAAATTATTCTAGAAAGAAAAAGAGAACCGAATCAGCGACCTTAGGATTGATTGTTGTAACATAAGGCTGCGAAACCTTAGTATACATGGTTATCAATATTGAAATATTGTACGAGATGACCCGCTCATATGAGAACAGTCCCCGCTCAAGGTCTGATGTATCGAACGCGAAGCATTAGATAGTCTAAATGTAAGATAATTTAGAAAAGTGTATGAATGAGACTAACCAAATCATTAGCCAAATGCTGATCCAAAGCACTATCAGAATACTGTGAAACGCGAAAGGGTGCAGACGAAAGGATGAGAGACGGGAAAATTCTCATTGAAGGCCTCCAGTGACAACTCGATCACACCAAAAAAAAACTATGATTCATAATTATAGCGGAACGATTTTGTTTACTAGGACGCGGAGTGGATAGACTTCTTACATTAGCTATATTGACAAAGCGCACCTAATTCGCTCATAACTTATTTATTTACGAGCGCAAAGATGGAAAAGATTGCACAACACTGTATCCTAGCTCAGATCACTCCCCTGTGAAACGCGCACCTCGCCATCCTTCTGAACCTCTAACGAATGAGACCATAGTGAATCAAATAAATTATTTGTAAAACGACCGAACGAGAATTATTACTCAACTTATGTTTCCGTGGCAGATCACCACCCATTGAAACGTATTTCCATCTCAGACTCAGACCCCACAATGTTGCTCGAATACTTGGTAGAAAAAACGGAACAAGACGAAATTACACAACCTCCACACCGGCCCACAGTGTTCGAAAAGTCATGTCAAAAGCATTTTGCCGTCGGGCACCTCGACCTGTTTTTCGGGCACCTCGACCTATTTTTTCGGGCACCTCGACCCTAAAAAATTGAAAATAATTTTGGCCGCCTATATACTTTACTATCATTGTGTAATAATGAATACGTTCATCTAAAACCTGTCGGATCATATCGGATCATATGCCACATTCGTTATATTGGCTTGTATCGATTTTGACATGTGATCTGACATGACCAATTTTTGTGAAACTTTGAATGTACGTAGTTAATTTATTTTTGAATTTTATACCATGCGGCAGATTGAATCGAACGTCTGGCAGTCTCTACTTTTTTTTGAAGAAAAAAAATTAACCATATAGTCAAGAAATGGCTGAGAAAGGCACCTCGACTCACTTGACATGTGCAATTTGAGCGCCAACGAAAAATTAAAAGGTTTTGATTACGGTAGTTTTCGCAACGGAGAGATGCTAGAGCACTTGAAATTCAACTTTTCGGGTACTATTTCGGGCACCTCACCTAATTTTTTCCCGACCTCGTCGGGCACCTCATGTCAGTTTTGACATACTTTTCGAACACTGCCGGCCCACATCAATCCATTTTGAAACGCGCATCTCGCCGGAATTCTTAACTTCTAATAGATGAGACCATAGTGAACGGCTCTACAAATCAGCAAAGGAATTACGCACCCAACTCAAGGATAAATAATCCCCCTTTTGAAACGCGACCGCGCCTGGTCAGCTGGGGGCGCTCTGTTTTCGCCCCGTTTCTCCCTTTTCCACCTCGATTTCCTCACTTTGCCTCTCTAGATTTCCCTTTATCTATCTCCAATCAGTCAGCCTTCGAGATCATGCGTAGTCTAGAGAATCGGAACTCCTCACCCTATCACCTCTCACCCCCTTATACAGAGTCACCGCTGTGCTGTGTTTGCTGATTGGATAGCCTATCAAAATCGGACGGGCGAGGTGCGAAAATCTACTCCATCTAATCGATAAATCTATTGACTAGATCCTCCTAGCAAGGTGTTACAGAAAAAGTCGACATCTGATTGACGCGAAATGCTGGAACAAGGGTGAATAAAAAAAAAGAGGGGTGAACGAGAGGAAAAGGAGGAGGGAATGGAATGGGACGGATGAATCAGAGGTGAGAGGGGAGGGGAAGAGTGATTTGCCCACTTCTTTCTCGCGCCTCGGAACCTCTCGAGGCAGAAAAAGGCACACGACTGATGGCATTGAATCTATGTTCGAATGGAAGGAGCAGAAGCTATATCGGCAACAATTCAACTGGAAACCGATCCTATGATAAAAACATACCAAAAAAAGATAAAATCAAAGCGATATAATTGGCTCAAGGCACTGAATCTTACTTCATATCGGGGAAATCACAATACCGGAAGCAAATACGCAAACCGCTACAGGAAACTTGTGGATCGTAAAGTGCGAATAATGCGAAACTCATTGCGAATAATGCGAATAGAAGCAGCTACATCGATAAGAAAAGCGTAAACCTCTACAAGACGCGACTTCTAGATGATTCATAGATCCACGCCTCAAGCTCACTCATTTATCGACATTATCACTGATCAGACTGATAACAGATGCTTATCTTCATCGCCAGCTTACTACCCTAGCGCTTGCTAAACCTTATAACTCATATTTTCTGATCAACAAGGAACATCACCGAAATCAAAAGATAGGTCAGCAATCACATTCTCGAATCAGCCGTGAAACAGCAAATCACGCAAACCGCAGCGGGTATCGCCACCCCAGGATAACACGCCTCTCACCTAAGAGTCGACCGGAATTTGTCATCGAGTAGATTTTCGTTATCGGGCTTTTTACGGTTTCGGACCCTCCTTGACCCAACTAGACCACCTGAGAACGGAATAGTGCCAGAGGTCATTCCCGACCGCTCTGCAGCACCTTGTCGGGTGCAGCCTTCCATCTTTGAGGCTAGTGTTCTACCCTTCAAAGTGGCCCTAGAAAAATATTTTCTTCTGGAGCTACCCTTATTTTTCGATGCTCTATCGATCAGAACAGATTAGAAGTCGATAACTTTCTTTAGAACGATACAATAAGACAACGAGGTTTAACTCAAAAACCGCCTCAAAACCTTGGGTTTTTATTTCATACGATTGTAGAGCTGGTGACGACGATTCGAATGATAGGTCTGCGCTCGCATATCGAGGGGCCTGAGTATGGTTTCATCCCCAAAAACCGCCTCTAAAACTTTGAACTTTAATTTCAACAGTTTTTCGCTGCCTCATTTCTCACTTTCGCCTGCAATGACTCGGCGTCCGTCATTCATTATTTGATATGTTTCACAGTCACCATAAAAACGAATTCCATTGCAATAAATGGCGAATGAAACTTATCGGAAATTTTGGAGATGAGACCGAGTCATTTCACGCGAGAGTGAGAAATGAAACGGGGAAAACTGTTGAAATTAAAGTTCAAAGTTTTAGAGGCGGTTTTTGGGGATGAAACCATACTCAGGCCCCTCGATATGCGAGCGCAGACCTAGCATTCGAATCGTCGTCACCAGCTCTACAATCGTATGAAATAAAAACCCAAGGTTTTGAGGCGGTTTTTGAGTTAAACCTCGTTGTCTTATTGTATCGTTCTAAAGAAAGTTATCGACTTCTAACCTGTTCTGATCGATAGAGCATCGAAAAATAAGGGTAGCTCCAGAAGAAAATATTTTTCTAGGGCCACGTTGAAGGGTAGAACACTGGCCTCAAAGATGGAAGGCTGCACCCGACAAGGTGCTGCAGAGCGGTCGGGAATGACCTCTGGCACTATTCCGTTCTCAGGTGGTCTAGTTGGGTCTAGGAGGGTCCGAAACCGTAAAAAGCCCGATAACGAAAATCTACTCGCTGACAAGAATCAGTCACTTTGAGTCGATTCTTAGGTGAGAGGCGTGATAAAACGCTAGCGCACACTAATCCATTAATTATGGTTTTTAATTTTTTTAGCAGCCTAATCCCTCGATCAAATCAAAACTTGCTTCCTCTATCACATTCTTGAAACAACTGCGGACGCCTAATCCATAACCTATCATTTCCAGATTTATCACTGAGAAGTCTGATGTATATCACGCGTTTCATCTAAGGATTCGCTCAAAAGAGCGATTCCAGTGCACATCGAAAAAGGCGCCACCTGAGTTCTCTGCAGTTTTTGATGCCCACATATCAGGAGAACATCCTGTGAAAATTTCAGACCTTGAAAATCCTTCGTCTTTCCAGAAGGCCACGTCAAAGTTTGTCTTTGAGCACATGTTATTCGATTTTATCTTAGCGCTGCGAACAGATAGAGTATTGATCCCGGGACTAAAATGTAGCATTTTTCATGCTTTTTCAGTTAGTACAGGTTGCTTTTTGTTTTTTGAAAAAATACGACACAGCGTGTCAGAGAGAGGAAATTCCTTTGTTCTCCGCGTCCACTCATTGTCCATGGCGCAGGGAGACAATGGTTAAATGATAATTGTGAAACATTCCCCATATCTTAGTGGTAAGGTCAAATTATCAGAATTTGATAATCATGATATATTCGTCTAAGTCATCTAGTGTCACCATATCAGTTTCGCGCCGATCAGTTTAATTTTATTATTTAAAATATTTTTTTAAATTTTTCACGTTCACCTAAGTTTTCCCACGAGAACGTAAATTTAAACCCCAACACCCGCATTATTTTCGGAACCCTTGGGAGATTCCCAAAAAGATTGTGCGATTCGATTTTTAACGATAAGGTAATATTTTCAAGAATTTTGTGATTTGAGGTGAAAAATTCGTTTTTCTCGAAAACATTCCATTATCGTTAAAAATCGAATCGTACAACTTTTTAGGAAATCTCCCAAGGGTTCCAAAAATAATGCGGGTGTGGGGGTTTCCCTTTACGTGCTCGTGGGAAAACTTAGGTGAGTATTGATATTTTTTCTGAAATATTCGAAATTTTGTTTGCGTAAACCAAGTATGTTTCAATAACACATTCAATAACATTTTGAATTTCACTTCAATTTCACAACTCATTCTCCCCTCTCATTCTGCGATGACCGCGCAACGCCAGCTGAGTGGAGAGGAATAAGAGGGAGGGGAAAAGACTCAAGGAATAACACTTGGACGCGATTTTCTCTCTTTGACACGCTGTGTACGACAGCACTGATCGAAGTAAAATACGAGAGATGGAACCTCTGCAGTTTTGGTTCAGATCGATCGGGCTCGCCGAGAGCTTTCGATTGGTATGCTGGATGCATATCAAAAAGCTACAACAAAATAGTAAAAAGTACCAAAAACATATTTCTCGGTCCTAACTTTCTCCCGTCGAAGAAGCAGAAGGTTGAGTGAGACGATTCCCTCTTTTGATCTACCCTCTTCTCACGTGACCCCGCCCTTCCCTAGGCGAGAGAGTATGTAGAATGGAGAGGGCGCAGACAGGAAAGGGAAGGGGGTCATCAGGGGAGAAGGTCTGTCCAATCGAAAATACAAAGTTGGTACCGAGAAGTATGTTTTTGGTACTTTTTACCATTTTGTTGTAGCTTTTTGATATGCATCCAGCATACCAATCGAAAGCTCTCGGCGAGCCCGATCGATCTGAACCAAAACTGCAGAGGTTCTCGTATTTTACTTCGACCAGTGCTGCCGTATTTTTTCAAAAAACAAAAATCAACCTGTACTATCTGAAAAAGCATGAAAAATGCTACATTTTAGTCCCGGGATCAATACTCTATCTGTTCGCAGCGCTGAGATAAAATCGAATAACATGTGCTCAAAGACAAACTTTGACGTGGCCTTCTGGAAAGACGAAGGATTTTCAAGGTCTGAAATTTTCACAGGATGTTCTCCTGATAGGTGGGCATCAAAAACTGCAGAGAACTCAGGTGACGCCTTTTTCGATGTGCAAAAAATAATCGAAATCTAACGTGAAACGCGTGATATCAAAGCCAAGCTCAACTGGCATATTCTAAAACAACTAAGTAACTGCGAATCACGGTGCAAACGCGAGCCTCTTTAGCCAAACCGATCTTAAATTTCTGATGCTTTCACTCCTAGCGCTTCTTAATAATTGACAAATCATTCGCTAAGTTATCCCATATCAGTAATATCGGGAATGAAGTCAGTTCCAACTGCCATATTCTTGAAACAACTGCGAAACAGCGAATCACGGGACAAATGAAACTTCATTGTCATCCCCGGTTTACTATCCTAGCGCAGCTTGCTCATCCGTATAACAATAATTTTCTGATATGCCCAATACAAATCAAAGGCCGACCTAACAGTCACATTCTTGAAACAACTGCGAAACAGCGAATCACGGGGCGTGGTTGACAGTATGCGAACGTGGAAATCTGAGGCAATTGTGAATGGATGGATAGCAGAGAAAGGGAAGAGATGGCAAAATAACGACACCGCTCCTCACTCTATTCAGGGAGCGAGCGAAAGTGTGGAGGAGGAAAAACGTCAGAAACCCCGAGAGCGAGGGGCGATGGTAACTCTCCCCCCTGATCACGCACTAACTCGCCCGTCAGAGACGGCGAGAGAGCATAGGAAATTGAGGGAGCATGGCAGAGATCAGGATAGATTGGGGGAAAGAAATAGCGCTCTTGTGGGGGAGAACAAAGAGAGAAAGATGAGGAGATAACAACACAGATAGCTTCGATTTTGACAACGGAAGGGCGGAGGGGAAGTGATATGTATGATGTGCACAAAAACACTAGGTGCATCACCTTTAGAGTTTCAAAAACATTTGCGAACCAATTCGAGAGAAGTACGCATCATTCCTCATACAAGCCCTCGCGAAATCATAAAATACCTGGGATCGAAATCGAAAATCAACCATCTGGGTGCCTGGCTTTCACGCGCACAGCAAAAACTCTGGCGAGATAGCGGAGCATAAAACGATGAATAATTGCTGAGAACGGCTCGAGCGAGGAAAGTGACCAGATGACTAGCCACTCTACCCTTCCTTCGCTCACGTTTTGCCTCAGTTCAACTCATTCCTAACCTCAAAAGCGTCAAATAAGACACTTTATCTACAATGGACAATTTAAGAACGTACAATCATCGCACTCTGCCAGATCAGCACTACAACCTATCGAAGAACCCGCAAAACGCCGGGTAGCGCTCGAGCGAGCATAGTGACCTCGCATTTCGAAGCAATTGGAATATTTTCAAGACTATTCACGACCGACAGATCACTGCGTCCCATCATACCATTCCTAAATCTAATCTATGAATCCACCACACATCGGGTCGTTTTCGAACGAGAATACTGATGAGATGACTGATCGTCAATTAGCACCCTAAAAAACCTCAACTATTTTGATAAATGTTTCCACCACTTCTGGAGTACAGATCATAACCCGGCATCAAATCAACACTAAACCTATTCATGAATCCACAAAACGACGGGTCGCGCGCGTTCGCGAAAATATGACGAGCAGCATTTCAGCTATTCACTGGCTTCCTAAAACGTCTCTACTATGATGGATACATTTCAGCAATTTGCTGTCCTTCCTAAAACGCGTCTGTGAAATATTCTAGACAACATATGCCAAATCAATCAGTGCCTGCCATCAGGCCAACTCTAATCCTCTTGACGAACCCGCAAATCGCCGGGTTGCGCATTCGAGCAAAGTGACCCGTTGACTAGCCCCTCCAACTCTTTTGCTCGCAAGTTTTGTGCCTCAATTCCCCCTGACCTCCAACCCCACCCCTCTCAGAGTAACCAACCGTAAGGCTCCCGCTGCCTCTCCTTCGCTTTCGCCTGCTATACAGTACAAGGGACCATTGCAATCGAGGAGAGGCCTCTCAAAAAACAGGGAGATTCGTGCTTCTATCGCAATGCAAAACCGCTGGCAGCATATGAGAAATGTGAACAACACACACTACTTGCCCTAATCTGATTGACTTCAAACACGAGCCGATTCTACACGAGTCGAATCGAATACATTACATACCGGGATAGCATGTAGGATACTCTCTCAATTACACACACTATCTTGCTTCGGCTAACCGATGACAAAACAAAGGTAATCGGTGAATTTGCTAACAAAGTCCATCTATTCTAAGCGGTCAATCACGGGTGAAATTAGGGGTTCGAAATCGGTGTAAATTCCGCCCCTCTAGACCAGTCACGGGGTAGGCGGGAACACCCGCTGATCTCGTCTCTCCTCATTTCACAGGCTCTCTCGTCTCTCTGATCACCTAGAGAACACGCGAAATGGAGAGACCAGTAATGAGAGTTATGGCCCGACTCCCTCACTTTCCCAAGCTCTCTTGTCTCTCTGGCCACCGAGAGAGCATGCTAAACGGAGAGACCGAACACGAAATTCATCAATCTCTTCTCGATTCGTCATGCGAATCGAATGGAATCCCATTAAGCCTTTCAGCTCTCCCATTCTCTTCCAAATCCATCTCACAAGTACCAGCTGATTTCTAGTCTCACGAATATGTCATACGCCCGATTAAATTCCTGTAGCTGATCTCATTCAAAGTGAAGTCATATCATTCAAAGTGACCACTCCCTCATTCTCCCCCCAACTCTATCTCACACGTCCCAGTTGATCTCATGTCTCACGATTTTGTCATAGGACCTGGTTCAGCACCATAGCTAGTTCTACTGCAGGTAATATTGGAAAAAATAATTTAAAGCGAACACTTCACTACTCTCCTACTCAATGACATCTCGTTTCAACTAGTCTCCAAAAGCCGCAACTCCTCAGTCTGTCACACTGCGCAACCAACCACCCAATAATTAATACATGCGCTATTTCCAGCATCTCAATTTACATTCTAAACAATTCACTACTCGCTCATCCACCCTCATACTCGCGTACTTCACTACTTTCATTACAACTCCAATTTGGCATCTACACTCATCACCACCTCCCCAATCTGATAAATACACGACTCACCATCCTCTCTCCCTCCCTCCTGCTCGCGTACTTCGTCTCTCGGCCCGGTACGTAGCTGCTGCTGCTGGTCGACCCGCCCGCCTTGTCCCGCTCCTTCTTCCGGCCGCCGAACATCGCCTGGAAGAGATCAAAGATCAAGAGGGTAAAGATCGAAGATCAAAGATCAAACTACAATGCCTCTGCTAGAGGCTACGGGATACCCTTCCCGATTCTCGATTTCAAGAGTTTTCGCCCAGGACCATTTCCGTCACACCTAGGGACTATAGTAGCGATGGTGGGATAGGAGTGTTATCACTCGATTTCGGTTCAACAATCCAATAAAATCAAAACCGCGCACCGCAGTGATCAGGGGTCAAATGCTCAAGTCTTGATACCGAAAATGTGGTATGCTATTACAAATGTTGATGGCTCTCGCACCTGCTGTGGCAAGGTTTCGTGAAAAATCTTCCAATTTTGTCGATTGATGGTATGCGTTTCTCTATTTTTTGTTCAAATTGGCCTATAAATGTGGCATGCTTAGGTCGTTTCGGGAGCAGTATTTGACCTATGGCAGTGACCTACCACCGGTGATCAGTGCACCATTCTCCGAACACTCTATGATGATTTCAGTTATTAAAAAAAGGTTGGCTCAATCAACCTGACATTTTCCTGCTACACACTATCACCAAAACACGCGAACCTCCCCAGAGAACGATGATTCTGAGCTCGGTAGTACATTAAAATAACGCTTTTTCAACTATACATGATCAGTGAGAAATTCAGAATATGCTTTTCTCCGGCCTCCTTGGAGGTGGCTACGGAAGTGTCAAAATAAATAAATAAATTTTCGGAATGCATTTAGCCCGGCCCTTTTCCGCTACGGTCCATCCCTAAACTAGCGATTCTACCATCTGGCCAATAACTGGTGCAATATTGTGTGAATAAAAACTCACACTATAACACATGCTTCACGATTTACCGACGTAATCAGGTTTTCAGCTACCCTGGGTGTGCACAATGACAAAAAATCAAACAAAACATTTAACCCGGCTCCTTTTCATCAGGGCTTAAGACGCAATGATTGTTACAGACGGTTTTTTCTCAGTCCGACTATCAAAATAATGACCTACCGACGTGATCAGTGCGAAATCCATCTTTTCACTATGCTTCGGCCACCCTGGGGGGTGGCTACTGGTCGATACGCGGAAAAAAAAGGAGTGAGAGACAACTATTGACTGGCAGGCGCAATCATAATCAAATTCCTCCCCTCGCCATCCCCTCCCTGGCCTCTCTTTTTTCCTCTTCCCTCACTTCTACTACCATCTCGCGTTCTACCCATTCATGCGGTTCACTCGCTAATCCTGTCAGAATTCGCACTAGAGCGCCTCTCTCGCTTTTGGCGCCGAAATAATAATGCGCCTAGCCTAGCCGCTCTAGAATACAAAGCATAAATCGATAGTAGATCAAGATAGTCTAGGTAAACAGCCTTGGTAATACCACTAATCTCCCACAAAATTTCCCCCCGAAAACGCGTCATAAATCGATAATAGATCAATGTCAGATCAGGAACGACACCAGGAAACTGGTCGGAGAGTTCTCGAATCAACACCCGAACAGAGCTGATCCGATCTATAGATAGCAAAGAGGGGAAATCTCTCATTAATGAGAACGCCACTCCATCTCATGTGTTGCCATTTCACTTTCACCACTCATTTCGCACTGTCAGGGGAGATGGATGATCAGACTCTCTCAATTTCGCATGCTCTCTCGCTTTTCTGATCACCCAGGGAGCATCGCGAAATGAAAGTATCAGTGGGGCAGCGATCCCATCAATCAAACCACCATGCCATACCCATGTTTTAGAGGGTAGTTCGCGTAAATGTAAGTGGGTAGTTCCATTATGAAGACAGGCTTGGAACGTAGATTAGAGAAGAAATTGAAAGTGCATGTGAAATATCGGAGATTCACACTATACCATCCTGGAAAAACAACCCCCTGCAGAGCTGATAGCAATATGAATTCTAACAAACATTTTTTTTTGCGGGAACCTCGCGTGAAAAGATAACGGAATTCCTAACGGTTTTTATTCCACGCGAATTAGTCACCTGCTACGTTCGTGTTCCAAGTAGTTGCTAAAGCGCACATCACGCGTGTGGAGCTAGATCAACGTTTCACAGATAAGCCATATCAAAGACTGCAGACTGCACAGGTTCGCATGATTTTAACGATGAATATTCATTCAGTGTATGCCAAAATAACAACTGATCAGAACTCACCCTCACTCTGGCGAATCTCCTCACCGAAGCTCTTCTCGACACGCGCCGCTCCACTCGCATTATTAACACACTACTAAACAGCTTCTCTAACCTTGCCAAATTCGCCAATAATCACTCCTCAAAACCTCCGCCCCAGGACGTTTTTACACGAGAGGCGCGAGCGCAAGGTCGCGTCTCTCACTGTGTTTGGGTATGATAAGAGCGTCCGGAATTATCGATAATATCGGAACGAGAAAAACATCTCCCATTCACAGCGGTGAAATACATGATCACAAGCAACGAGTTGCGTAAAAAGGTCATGCATCACCTTCTAAACTCAGCATATTCTCGCGTAATTTGCTCAAAGTGTGCACAAAGCAAACTTGTAAAGCTCTGGTATTCAACCCCTAGGTATGACAAAGGCGTCCGGAACAGTGATTACCATCGGAACGACAAAAACAAATCGCCCACCCGTATCTTCCTTGCGGAGAATCCACATGACGTCGCCGTCGAATCCGCGTCCGATTCCGCGCTTGACGACTCCATTTTCGATTATTTTGACGAATTTATAGCCAAACAAGGGTTAATGGTGCTCAAAATCAGCGAGAATTGGGAACGATCATCATTTGTGTTGAGTTGGCAAAGCGAGCGAACGATGGAAGGGAAGGAAGGGAAGGAAGAGATGTGGAATTCAGAAGAGAAAGGGGGAGAGCAAAATAAGAGAATGGAGCAAATGCTAAGCATCATCTTGACACCACCGCAGAGGGGGGAGAGATGAGACACTAATCATTTCCCCGTCGACACTGATTCGTGATACCGTCGTCAAACTATTTTGTGTCAAAATAAGCGAAAAAGGATGCGATAGCTGCGCGAGAAAATAATGCAATTGATTATAATAGTGCTTCCTGAGGTGACTTCTACCAATCAGTTACACTAACCATAAGATAGATTCCTAACTGTTTCGTAGCGCAAATCAACCTGCCGCTCACTATTGCGGGAAGAAGATGAAGATAATGTTAATTCCACGCACATTCGCCTTTGAAATCATACCAGCAGTCCGCAACCCTCATTCCTACTATCGCCAAAACGCGAATCACCCTGCTTGGCTTGCGCACACCACCATGTAATACAAGTACGATCAGTTGTTTTGGCTCCATCAGTTAAACAGCCCAACGAGCTTAACTAATACGCTTCCCGAAACGCCAATCACCCTTCTAAAATACACACAGAAACTTCGCGGTACAACTAGCAAATCACGTACGAAAAATTATACTGACCGTATTAATGCTCTTGATTGTCTCCTTCAGCTGCTCCGTGCGCGTCTCCCTCTTCACCTACCACTTCGATAATTAATTTCGAAACTAATTAGCTAATTAAATAATCAATTAACGCACCTCCTCCTCACCCCTCAGATACATCGCATAGGGGTCGTCGTCATCCTTATATTCGTCCCTGTACTTTCTCACGCGCCTCTTGAATCCTTCGTAGATGCCATAGGGACTTTCCTCCTTGACTTTCTTCTTTGCCTTACCGTAGTCCGCGCTACCGTACTCTCCATACGGGCTCTCCTCCTTCTTCTTGGCCTTACCGTACTCGACACTACCGTACTCTCCGTACGGGTTCTCCTTCTTGCTGGGAACCACTCGCCTGAAGGCATAGTAGGGCTCCGCCTCAGGTGGAGGGGGAGGGGGCTTCATTCTCGGAGGGGCTGGAGCTCCTGCTTTGCCCGAGAAGTAGTCCTCCGATGTGAGGTCGGCGTAGGGATTCTCATCCTTCCTTGAGCCCCTTCCAGAATCCTCAGAGCCGGTCGACCTCCTTGACGGGGAGGTCGATTTAGACGACGTTGACGTAGATATCGCATCACTCGGACGACTATCCAGCTTCGATCGATACATTGTTTCACCCGCGGGGTGAAAGAAAGTAGGAGGAGAAGCGATGATAGCTCTCAACTGTTACAAGTGACCCAACGGGGATTGACCCCTATCTCCCTTCCCGAGTTCCAATTTCCCAGGGGGGCGCGCGGGGAGAGATAAAGGGGAGTGATGATGCGATTAATTGAGCTCTGCGCCCGCACTGTCTATCTCCCAGTTACTTTCACGTTTTTTTTCAACTATCGCAAGTGACCGAATGTAAGGGAACTCTCGGTGTACCAGCCCGTAACGGTCATATTGTCAACTCGCGCGTCAACGTCAACAGTGACCAGTCATGCGTTCGTTTTTTTTAACATTTTCTCTCCATATTAAGTACCTCGCAGTCTAAATTTAGAACATATCCGCACCTTTCCTAGGAAACAACATCAGTTTGTTCCAAACCGTTCGCCAGTGTAAACTATCGCAATTTTCGCATATATTTACCATCCATGTTGCAATAAATAAAGTAATTAGCAGTCAGACACTCATTTTGATCAGAATTTTCGCGCATTTTAACGCTCAGTTATCATATTTTTATAATATTAATATAATCAATGATGTTCTGGAGCGTTTTTACCACATATTTGCTTTTCTTCTTCATTCGATCACTGACTACTTTACTTTCACGTATTTGTACTCCCGTGACCGAGTAAAGATATGGGGTCACTCTCGTGTAAAATAGTTAAAAGCCTCACTTTGAGTCCGCCTCCGGACACCGAGGACGACGATTTCGTCACGAGCACCGTACGGGGCACGCCGTACGGTGGCACTGCCGAGTCCGATGCAAGCTGCTTCCTCGGCTCCATCCTGACCCTGAGAACTTTGTTGTATTTTAAAAAAACAAACAATAAAATATAAAAAAAAATTATATAGAAAACCCGGTGGAATTACGCTACAAACGAGCTAGAATCCTACTCGCTTGGTTGTGAAACAGGTAAAAGAGCAAGAAAAGTTGTTACCTGGTTACCAGCAGGACCCGGTACAATTATTTACAAGATTCGAAGATGAATTGAATAATAAAACAGTAACTTATCACGTCACAGCGAGGAAATATAAAGAAATATGCGATGTGGCGATAATGAGAGCTGGTGGATTTAGGGAGAAGCTCTAGATAACTGGGAGTGTTTTGACTTTTGGGTTTGTTTACACTAATATCTGAGAGTGAAAATGAAGCAAAAAGTTGTGAAAACTATTGCTAAAACTCAAAATAATGAGCGATAACACCTGTCGAGCTGACGTTCGAAGGTGAAAAAAGGGAAAAACCGTCAGGAAAATGGGTGTGATTCACGAGCATCAGCGATAGTGGGAGAGGTGTGAAGAAGGCGAGGCGAAATATCAGAAGAGATGCGCGGAAAGACGAGTAAAAACAATCGAGAAATGTCGCAATAACGCGAAATCTGATGAGAAAACAGCAGGAGCTTGAAATTGATCGACCTTGATACCGTAATCTTCCATGGCTCTTACGCGGAATTTCCTTTTATTGACTTTTTTCATAATATTCATTATTTGTTTTGAAATGTTATTAAATTGTGTTAAAACAATGAAATTTTAATGTTAAATTCTTTATCAAACTTATGCAAGGCACCCGAGCAGTGTTCACATTGTATTTCATGGGCGCTGCAATGGCAAAGGCGCGATTTTTCTAGAAAATCTCGCGAGGCGGACAATGAACGATTAAGTATTTAAAGAAAAACAATCGATAAGTAGCTCAGCGGCTTCTCATGTAAGTACAATCAGGTAGGAAACGAGGGTTGGAACCTTGTCGTCAGCGGGGCGGTCTCTAATTTTATCTAGCGGTTCAACATTGTGATGTGGTGTGGGGAAGCATGGCACGTTGGCAGTCTGGGTTTACGGTAAATGTACATGATTATCGATTGATTGGGGCTAGCTGTCGATTGATTATCGATTAGACGAGCTTCTCGGGCACTCGACTCTCCGAGGCGCAGTCTCTCCACGCGAGTTGGATCTGCAAGGCTATTGATAAGTACCGTATTCCAGGACATCCATCTCAACAACCGTAATCGATTGATAAATCGTAACAAATCAATAAAACACTACCGTACCCTCTCCAGGTTGTATCGTATCCGATCAGCGATATCCCTCAGTCGCCTCTCCTCTCGCTCGGCCTCATAATTATCGATTCCGCCGCTCTTGCCAATGCTGTTCCGCCGCTCCCGAACGGAAATCATCTCTGAAGTGTACGGTATTGATATCGATTATCGATTGGCTACCGTATCGACTCAGTGAGAAAGTCACTTATCGATAAACTACCGGTATCTGAACAAAGTACGGTAGCAACTCACTGTCCAGGTACTCCATATCGACCTTGCACCACTCCAGCGACTCTTCGTCCACCATCTCGGCGTATCTGAAGAGGAGGATCGATCATTCACTACTGTATCCTGACCCCTCGGCTACCGTACCATCGGACAATCCCTTCGGGACCCGAACTGTTTCAAATACGTTATTTTATATATCGGATAGGTTCCTTTGATCAACAACCACAGCTATTTGAGGGAGATGAAGAGAGGGTGAAACGCATCCAAATTTTACTGGGATCGTCGAATTCCTCTTGAGGACAGAAAATCAGGTATGTTTCACATGTGTCTCTTATTCCGATCCTAGGCGAAGGTCTCTGATACAGTCTTCACACCTCCACAAACAAAAATCACTAAATTCCTCGCTACTCACTCGCTCTCTCCCCCCTCTGTGCAAGGGATTTGCCAAATAATTATTCAATCAGCCTATCGTAGGCTACTCCTATCGTATTCACATACTCACTCGAGGCACAGTTGGCTGAAGCGCAGCGTGATCAGGTGTCGCTGCTCGGAGGTGTACGGTATCGATGGCAGCAATCGACGGAAGCGGTCCTGCAGGAAAAACGAGGTTACGGCAGGTTTAGCAAATTGATTTTGTGAACATTTTTTTGCAATTTTTCAATGCGCAACAGTGATTATTCAGGTGGTCAAATACCGAAGTTCCCTCATCCGGCTACTTATCCCTGTCATCATTCAAACACAACCGTCCCTCACTGGCTAAGGTCATTCGCTCATCTCAATTACCACCACCGTTGAATAACTGGCCTTGAGTGGGGCGCTGACTTATTGAGGTCTCGCGTCTTGTCAGCCTAGAGTTCTGTCTGTTTCAATTATGACTCAGTCAGTTATTGGAAAAATATTATTGGAAGATAGTTATCCAAGTTTTAACATTAAAATGGCCCGTCTTTCCATTTCTCATGTTCTCTCGATAGTCAGACAGCGCGAGAGAGCAGGGGAAATCGAGAGGGTCAGACACCGTCTCTCACCTTCAAGTCGCGGAAGTGTCCATCCAGACAGCTGATGCAATCGGAGAACCGCATTGAGGAGTAGATCTGGAGAGGGGTACGGTAGGTTGGGATTATTGATTGATACCGTAATCTATGAGTATCGATTGCTACCGTAACCCTAATCGATCGATAACTAACCCAGGCAAGGAAGGCGCTCAACTCATTGACGAAGAACTGCTCGGATTCGGAGGCTGAAATTATCGGTTTATTGATTTTACTCTCTCAAAAGTCCATGCTCTCTCGCCAGTTAGACAGTGTGCTGAATGGAGAGAGTAATCGATACGGCTACCGTACCTGTCACATCAGGGACGAAGAGGATCAGCTCCTCTACCGTATCCAGGGCGTCATCGATCGCTCGTAGTCGGGCGTCCCTGATATCGATTGGTTTAGGGTACGGTAATAAGGGAGAATCGATTGGATGATGTCTGCTTGTTGCTCACAATTCGGTTATGTTTCAGAGTTGATTCGTAATAAGAAAAAAGTGCGGGAACTAATGAATCCGAGCGAAATAATTGGAAAAAAATATTCCTTTCGAATCTCATTGACAGTAGAATTCGAAATACGGGTAATTGTCTCTTTGTATTTTTAACATTGTTTCTTTGGTAAGAGTGACGAGTGTGTACCCGAAATTAAGAGACAGATTCTTCATTCCGAACGCTATAGTGAAAACTCTTCACTGAAGAGCTTTCTCACCTTCCGCTTGCATCCGTAAACGCGTCCCTCGCTTCCCTCCGGCACGTCTGCACGTCGTCTGCGCTAGGCCTGGAATTTAATTTTATTATTTTAATCATTTTAAAAATATACTAAATATTTGTTGAACTGTAGAGCCGAGCTGCACTAGAACTCCACAGATCGAATGGCTTTCGAATTACTCTTGAAACTCATGCGGAAATGACACAATTTGACCATATTAAAAATATTTTTCTACTCACTTCACTCCGCTCGTGCGCATGCCCCGGAAGATACGCGCATTGTACGAGAGTCGTCGATCGAGTTTCTGAAATTATTCTAATTAGCTAATTATATTTCACGAACATCGCGTTCCTTTTTCGTAAAGAGCTGCACCAGTTATTTTAGAGCAATTCAATGATCAATATCCCGAAAATTATCAGATGAAATGTGCCGCTTTCGCTACCTTTTCATCTCATTTCACTCCCAATCCGTTTCCTATAATGATCACCGCCCCAAACCCGTTCACTGCTCATGTATAGCCTCTCACATTCGCGAGCACGTCTGCGCTCTCCTCATATCGCCTTGTCTCTCGCCTTCTCTGACCAGCGAGAGAGCACGTATACTGAGGAGACGCTGACCATTCGCGCGGTCGCTTTTTATATCATCGTACATTCACGGAGCCGCTGCTAACAATACTTTCACTTGGCGATCGGTTTCAACGGCTGGTTTGGCTACCCGGCACCGGGATACGGTAGTTTCGGAAAAAAACTCTTTCCAGGCCATATGTTGTGGCTCTGGAAAGATCAGAGATCAAAGATCAAAGATCAATTCTTACATCAACTCGCCGCCTCCTTGGGCTGTTCGAAGAGCTGTTGGAAGAGGACAGCAGGGAATCGGATGAGGAGGAGATGGGCGAGGAGGAGTGAGGAATGGCTGCAATATTGGGAAGGATAAAGATCAAAGATCAGATTTGAAGGACATCTACAGACTCATGATTTAGGCAGGCCCCTTTAAATGGAAGCTGAATAAGCCTGGGGGCAACAACTCCCTAGTAACGAATCCGAGGCTGATTGGGAGCTGATTCTTCTAAGACCAAAGATCAAAGATAAATGTTCAAAGATCAAAGATCAAAACTTACGACTCGCGAGGGCGGAGTCCAGCTCGAACAGGCTGTGTCTGTGCGGGTGTGACCGGCCTTGTATGGCGTGTAGCATTGGGGGCTGCAAAGATCAAAGATCAACGTGATGATTACGGTAGCACTACGAATCGAGAAATGGCTGTGAAGCGCGTAACTCGAGAAGAAACTCGCGACGTAGGAAGTTTTCTCGGATAACAGAGACGCGAGGGAAATAAATCAGGAATGTGAGAAAAATATGAAGTTAAATTCACGATTTTTAGGAGAAATGTTAAAATGAATGAAAATTTGTGAGAAAGACAAGAAACGATTCACTCCCTGCCCATGCTCATGTTACTGATAACCGAGCAGCGAGTGGAATTTCCAAGATTGGGAGGAGGAGAGAGGCGAGGGATAAGGATCATCGAGAGAGCCCAGACAGTCAGACAGGAAGGATTTGGCGGCCGTGAGTTACGGGAACGCTTACTCTACTATGAAACTCTCTTCAAATCCCCTGCTCTCTCGGCGGTCAGGCAGGACGAGAGAGCATGGGGAATGGAGAGAGCTGCTCGCCAAACGGCATTCGTAGTAGCCAATACGCCAAATCGTTCGGTCAGCGAGGAAAAAGTTTGGTAAATAGCCTTGATTAGTTAGCGAAAGTAGAAATGAATGGGCATTTTGCAGTTTATCAGAATACATGCAACGGTGTAATCGTTTCGAGAGGATACCGAGAGCTTACATGTTCTGCTTGAAACACATTTTGAATTCCAATTATGGATCGACAAGAGAAAGGCATTTCGTAAAAAAATATTCTTTTGTAGCGATTTATTGTCATGAATTGCGAAAGAATAATTTCGATGAAGTAGATACATCTTTCAATAACCTAGTGAAACACAACCATTCTTCGAGCGGTGGTGACACTCGGAATTGTGAGCAAGCCTTTCAAAAGGAGCAGTGAGTAAGCGAGGTGAGAGGTTACTAAGGCGGTGATTATAGCACGAACCACGACTAGGCCACGTTTATTTCGCATTGGATGCATGCCAGTAGAATCACAGACCGAACTAGCACTTCGCTATTCGGAACTCTTGAGGGAACTTGGAAAGTGCATTAGTTGAAGATCCTCGGGGGTTCAAACTCTTGAGGAGAAGTAGGAATGGATTAGAGCACATTAGCGCATTACGTTAGCAACGGTTTGCACTTTCTAACCCAGAATATTTCTCTAGGAATCTCTAGAAATGTGTCTAGAAAAATTGTTCGGTGGTCTCGCAAAACGGGGGAGCTTAAAAGACAACGAATAAGAGGCTCTCAGAATTCTGCAGGGATCGAAAATACGAGAAGACAATCGAGGAAGATAAGGATAAATTCATAAGAAAGCCTCGCAACATTTGAAAATGCACCGAAATGCGGTCGATTTCTGCTCCACTTTGCGTGAATATTCTGCATGGATCTAGATACATCAGAGAAGGGGAGAATTGAACCAGGGCAAAGATGAAAATGCACCGAAATCTGGCCACTTTCAACCCTTCTGCAGTGGGATCGAAAGAGCGCGGGGGCAAAGTGTGTGACTAACATAAGAAGGATGCAAAGTCGGCGGCTAAGAAGATTCCGCTCTCTCGTCTCCCCGTGATCTCTCGCCGATCAGAGATGACGAGAGAGCATGGAGAAAGAGGAGAGTGCAGAAGGAGTGGGCCCCGAAATCGAAACAAAAAGGAGCGATGAATCAGAGTCATTTCCTGCGCGCGCTGCACTTGGGCGAAAACATAAAGGGCGAGTGGGAGGTGCTATCTTCATTTCACACGCTCTCTCGCGCTGTCTGACCGGATAGAGAGCCTTGTGATTGGAGAGACTCTGGCTAATTTACTATCCAAATTTTTCATGATCTCTCGTAGGTTAGACAGAGCGAGAGAGTGTGCAAATGGAGAGACGAACGCGTGCCTAATTGGAACTTTGCGATGTTTACAGGGAGTGAAAATAGCCCTTGGACACAAGGTGGAACGGCGCTAGAGTTCGATGGGGGAATATTTCTGGAGGGTCGTTCGAGATTTGAAATTGAACGCTGTTATGTTTCACGACCCCGATAAGAGCGATTGAGTGGGGAGTGGAATTAATCGACGGAGTTCCAGCAGGAGAAAAATATATATAAAATCAAAAGAACGAAAATCACAACTTGACGCTGAGATCTCACGATATCGAGAAGTAATAGAAAATGATAATTCCCCTCGCACGTTGTATCAAGGAAGCGCATCACACAGCGTGTTTTACTGGTTAGAAACGGCGAGAGAGCACGGTAACGGGAGAGAGTTAGACGAAATCGCAGCCATTGTATCAAGGAAATCATTTATTCCTTGAGGCCCTCTCCCCCTAAATATCAAGGATAATGATCCCCTACATTCGTTGTAAAAGGATAATTACTGTCGTATTCGGATTAGAAACTTAGAAAAGTCGATTGAATTAGATGAAAAAATAATATTTTACTTTTTAGGGTAGTTTTCATTACAATTCGTCAAAACCAGAAGGAACAATGGGAGTGTGATCGCGCAACCCATCAATGAACCATTCCTCATTCCTGCGGACGCCTTATCAAGGATAACGATCTGGATCAACGGTTAGTCATAATATCAGACAAGGTCGTGCGGCGAGGGATCACGCGAAATCAGGAGAGCACAGAGTGGTTAGAGCAGGACCGAGAGAGTGTGCGAATCGAGAAGTGCCCATCGCCTTACAGCGAATACAGCTCATCAAAAGGTGATAAGAGTGTAGAGGAAAAAGAGCGGCGCAAACGACCCGCGGCTTTATGAGCTCCTTCTCTGACTCTCTCTGATTTCCCTGCTCTCTCGCCTTCTCTCACCGGCTAGAGAGCACACGAAAAAGGGAGAGTGCATTCCTTAGTCGTCCATTCCTGCGTGTTTTAGCGCTATAACGGTGCAGATTGACAAAAAAAGAGGTGTGAAGTATGGCCAAAGGTCGACAGCATAGATCTAGAACTGATCTAGTGCCTGTCAAAACGGAGAAAAATCAGATCGTTTGTAACCAGAAATAAAACCGAGTGTATGCACATAACTTCGATCACCCGTTTTCATCTGCCAGCTTTTTTGCTTTGATTGGGAACATAAAAAAAAAGTATGGCCAAAGGTCGGGGCGCCATAGATATAGGTAGAACTGAAATTCCTGTCAAACAAGTCAACCCGATTAGCTGATTTTTGCTCACATCAGGCGTCATAGGCGTGGTCTTAAGAAATTTTGACGTACGATATCAAGCTAGATAAATCCGATCAGAAAGTTCGGAAATTGATTCTGACGACCATGATCAAAAGGAATTCCTCAAATCCCAGTGTAAACCGATACCTTCAAACGCAATCCGCAAAGGTCACCACGCAAAAGGTTGCGGAATCGGCGCCTTTTCATTGCGTGTTTTTCAAACTTTCTTTTCATCAAAACCCCGCTCCAAAGAATACCCCTTGCGCCTTATTACAATCTCCATGACTCAACAGCACGAGGAGAAAGGGGGCCGATTACGCATCCTTGTTTTTCCTTTGGACTCTCTCCATTTCCTGTGCTCTCTCGCCTTCTCTGACCTTCGAGAGATAAAGGGAAAGTGAGAGACGATTCCGAACCGGGATGGTTGTAAATATCTGCCCAAAGACAAAAGAAGAGAAAGGCAAGGGAGATAAAGGCTCTCAAAATTCGCGATTAAATTCCGTGAACAAAACGGTCTTTCCAGAGCAGAAAGAGCGAGATAGCATGGCGAATTGAGAGAGTCAGACGAAAAAAAGCGTGACCTCACATTGCAAACATCGAGTTTCGGCGGAAGATCAAAGGCGGGAGTTTTAAGGAATTTGACGTATCAGGTTGGAAATTGAACAGACAAGGAGGTTCGATGGAGGCTGAGATGAGATAAAAAGAAGTATTGCAGCAAAATTGCGCTCTTGCAGAGTTTCAGATCGGATAAGTGGAGGAATTTTGGGAATGTTGAAGAAGGACGATGGAAACCTTTCATTGGAAAGGGATACGGTGAACAGAAATTATACAACATAAAGGGGCGACTGCGAAGACTCCGCCCACTTTGAGATTGCGTGCTTTTTAGAATGCGCAACACTCGAGAGGTCAGAGTGGCGAGAGAGCATGCGAATCGAGGAGAGTCAGAGTCTTTCCCTGGTTAGAGTGAGGAAGGGCTAATGAGCGAACACGACAATGGAATTTTAGGAACGCTGAAAGTTGCAACGGTGAAAGAATGGGTGGGGTTGTTGGAACATCCGGTGGGATGCACACAATACAACAAAACATAAAACATACACTTAAAAATCGTAGATCTCTCACAGCTCAGCGCGATTCGAGAAAAAGAGAGGGATTACATGTTCTGACAACCCAGTGTGCGTATGAGGGATTGGACGGAGAGAACAATGAACTGTACCTGTCGTGTGCAGATAATACACAATACAGATAGACGTACTTCATTCGAAAAATGTTTACGTATTAGAGAGGGATTGCGCGTTCTGGTAACCTTTTGATCAGGGACGAACACGTAGAACGGCGAACAATGACTGTACCTACACTGCTGTCCCTCTTCATACCCCGATGCACTCTTTGTGTCTCATCGTTACTCATCATTCCAACTACTGAGGGATATTTCGCCTACTCCTCCGATCATGAAAACAGAAGGATCATCGGGGAAATCCGCTGGTCATAACCGTTCATGGCGTGTGCAAGCTCCGCCCCCCTTTAGTAAGGGAGCCTTTACGATGGCTGCGTGAAAACAGTCGAGGAGGATCAACGGAAATATCCCCTGTAGTAGCCGAAACAGAACACAGTGCGGAAAGAAAATACGCGCAGACTCTGCAGATTGTGTCATTGCTGCATGAAAACAGTGAAGGATCTGTGGAAATCCACGTCATGACACTTACAGAAGAAAACATCGGAAATGTGAGCAGAGCGAGATCACAGGCTCCGCTCACGGACGTGCAATTTCAAAAAGTACGAGGCGATTTGGTCGTTCACTGATCATATTGCAAGAAGGAACAGGGAATGATAGGCGCTTTGCAAGTGCACCTCGACTAGATGGAATCCATTGATAAAGTACACGATTCATGATCTTTTCAGAGGACAGGCTGAATCGTGGAGGAACGCTTCAAGAAGTGAAACACAACGATGGGTATTGGAAAAGTACAATCCTCCTCCCTGACAAAAAGGCGTCGTATTGTATTCACAAAGGCTTCCTTATTGACGCGTCCTGGAATCGTCCCGTCACTCGCGGAACAAGGAAATCGCTCTCTCACTTTTGTGTGCTCTTTCGCCGGTTAGAGCCAGCGAGAGAGTATGTGGAATTGAGAGAGCCTTCCAGAGGAGCAAAACAGAATGATAAGACGCCTCGGGGCGACAAAGGAGTTGATTCAGTGAGGTGCTCTCTCGATTTCGCATGCTCTCTCGCTTGCTCTAACCTCGAGAGAGCATGGAATAATAAGAGAGTCTCCTGGACTCTCTGTCTTCAGCGTGCAATCTTGAGGTGAGAGAGAATGAGAGATCATGGAAAAGGGAGAGAGTCAGACGAAAAACGGCAAAATATCGATACAAAGTGTTGACGGGAGTCTAATGATGATTCAAACGCAGGGCCTTCTCGGTATTCCGATACCGTGCTCTCTTCGTTTCGCACTCTCTCTCGCCTGCTCTCTCCATTTTGCCTTATCTCTCGTGTTCTCTGACAGGCGAGAGAGTGCGCGAACTGAAGAGAGTGGGAGGATACGCCTAGGAGATAAGGAGGAACAAGCTACAGGCAGTGACGTCCGACAGAGTGATAATGCCACTCTCAAGTTCCCGTGATCTCTCGTCGGTCAGAGAGGGCGAGAGAGTGTGCGGAATGAAGAGAGTATTCGTCACTGACGATATCGAGTCTGATATCAACAGACATCGTGGACGGTTTAGTGTGTAAAAATACGAAGCACAGGAATCAGAGAACAGATTCTAGCAAGGAAAAGACTCCTATACTGGCAACTTTGATGTGTTCGATTCAATTAGAGCGACCAAGTTGTAAAGCACAGCCCGAGAATCCGAGAAAAGAGGATACTGCAATCAAAAAGCAGAATAAATAATAGTGAAAAAGGGAGGGATGTAATGGCCATTCATAGACACTTTGCATTGAATGATGGACGATTGGAGAGCTATCAGAAGACATATTTGCGAAATAGAAGAAGTAGGAGAAATCATGTGGAACTTCTATTGTTGAGTTTTCTTCAATAAATGATCATATCAGCACCAACTGACGCGAACTATCACATTTCTGTTAATCGTGAAACATATTCGATATGGAGGTCTACTGAGCAAAAGGTGATCAGGCGCCAAAACTAATATTGCGAAAGGAGGAGACGAATCGTTTTCATCTCAAAGGCCAACAATAATAATACGCCGAAGGAGGAAGGAATCACTTTCGCCCGCGCAAAAATAATATCCTATTTTGGAAAGGTCGGAAGATGAGGAATCGTTCGTGTGGAATGCGCGGGTTGGTACGATATTGGATTGGGTTCGTCTGGTGATTGGATTGGTTATTGGATTCGTCTTCAAACACATCAAAAACTGTAGGAATCAATCACAATTCTCCGCAAGTCTTCGAAGAGTCATCAACGGAGGTGATTCGACAAGAAATCGCGCCGCAATGAATATTTCAAGTGGGAAACGCGTAAAATCGTCCTTTCGGCGAAGACAATGCGAGGAATCACTCAATTGACCTTTTGTGGTCGAGGGAGCCATCAAAGATAGTCACGCAGGAAATGTTTCCGCGCAACGAATACTGCGCGAAAGGAATCGACGACGAATCACCGCTTCGGCACTCCCCTTTCTTCTCATTTTCTTTATCGACTCTCACGTTCAGGCTTAAATAACTCGAAAAGTGCAGATAAGGAGCTTTTTTTTTAGTAAAAATGGACCAATCAACATGGGAAACGATTAAGGCACGATTTAGTCAAGGCGTGATACTGAATACTGCGCGAAATACTGAATCACCTCAAACCTCAGCCTTTCGGCGCTCCCCTTCTTCCTCTCTCCCGACTCTGAGGTAAACCAGATAAGGTCACCACAAGCAATGAATGAATCTCTCACTCTTCGATAAGCCCCCAAGGCGTGTGTGTGCGTGAGTTTGCCATCAAAGAGTCTACCTAGACTCTCCTCGAATCACACACTCTCTCGTCCTTCTCTAACTGCCTGAACCTCTTCGATCACGCACTATCTCACTCTTCTCTAACGATAAAAGGTTTCTGACTCTCCTCGAATCGTGCGCTCTCTCGCTCATCTCTAGCCTCGCGGGCTTCTGGCGCCACTCTGGTTTCTCGTGACCAGTTGCTGACCAGTTGGGGTGGGCGGAGTCTGCGCCAACCAGTTGCTAACAAGTGGTCTGACCAGTTGCTGACCAGTTGGCTGCTGACCAGTTGCTAGCAACTAATCAGCAACTGGTTGAGAGGTTTTTACTTACCCGTCGTGACTAGCATGCGCCTTGCCTATACGGGCCTATTTTTCGCCCCTATTCAGATCAAAGTCTGATGATCAGACGGCTCCCGAAAGTGGATGCTGTCTACTGCTATCCCACAAGGGAAAGCCTTTTGAATGTGACTGCCGTACATGGTCGTACCATGTATGGGTCAGTTACAGTATGAGGTTCACTCATACGGTATCAATCAATATCCCTCTATATCCCTCTGATTTGAAAGTGGGCGTGGCCTATCCCCCCAACCAGTTGCTGACCAGTGGTTGACCAGTTGCTGACCAGTACCCTGACCAGTTGCTCGCGTATCCGCCAGCAACTGGTCACCAACTGGTTGGCAACTGGTCACGAGAAACCAGAGCATGCATTCTCTGGTTTCTCGTGACCAGTTGCTGACCAGTTGGGGTGGGCGGAGTCTGCGCCAACCAGTTGCTAACAAGTGGTCTGACCAGTTGCTGACCAGTTGGCTGCTGACCAGTTGCTAGCAACTAATCAGCAACTGGTTGGGAGGTTTTTTATTTACCCGTCGTGACTAACAGGCGCCTTGCCTATAAGGGCCTATTTTTCGCCCCCTTTCAGATCAGAGTCTGATGATCAGACGGCTCCCGAAAGTGGATGCTGTCTTCTGCTATCCCACAAGGGAAAGCCTTTTGAATGTGACTACCGTACATGGTCGTACCATGCATGGGTCAGTTACAGTATGAGGTTCACTCATACGGTATCAATCAATATCCCTCTATATCCCTCAGTATCCCTCTGATTTGAAAGTGGGCTTGGCCTATCCCCCCAACCAGTGGTTGACCAGTTGCTGACCAGTACCCTGACCAGTTGCTCGCGTATCCGCCAGCAACTGGTCACCAACTGGTTAGCAACTGGTCACGAGAAACCAGAGTTCCTGATAGGGGGTGAGTAAGGGAGGTGAGAGATTGAGAGAGTCCAGAGACAGTGGCTGATTAGAGAAAGACGAGAGATCAGGGGAAATCGAGAGAGCGCAATCAAAAACTGATACATGTCACGTGAGATCATGGGTTGGAAGCCGGGAAGTCGGATTGTGGATTGATAAGGACGAATGAGCGAGTGGAGGAATGAGATTTATCAAGAAGAGTCTAGGCGCACTCATGATTGGAATGAAAGAGATCTTTGGAAAGCGGAGGCTTCGAAAATGATGCAATTGTGAAAAATGCGTCTGGCTGAAGAAACTCTTGAACAAGAATCCTGAACCTTTCATCGCAGCAAGAAGCAAGTGTATTAGGCGGCTGGGATGATCAAACATGGATCTTTCGGAAATCAAAATGCTACTTTCAGTCAACATTCAGGATGGGTGTACCCAATGAAGCATGCGCCTCTCATTATCAGCTCATAACTGCGATGAGACAGATCAGTTGTAAACCACTCCTTAATCATGCGATGCTTACGACGGAAACAGCAATGATGCAATCGGAATCACTATCGACAGACTAAAGGATTATGGTTACAATGGGACTTCCGGAGCAGGATTCCCTTTGATTTATCAAACAAAGGGCCCCCATAAACAATGCATTTCCCCGCATATCCGGTGAGCGTGTGTGTGTGTGTGTGTGAAATGAGAAGGGGGCAACGGACGATTATGGAATACTGAGACAAAGGAGACTGTATTTCATGGGGATAAAACCAAATTTTAAATGCGAAGGAAATTTCGGCAGAGAATAGAAGGGATTGAAGATTCTCATTAAAACAGAGTGGTCGCCCGAAGCAAGGTAGGCTTGACTAATGAAGGAGCATATCGTTATCAGTGCATCTGATTGGAATGAAAGTGGTGGTGGTGGGCGGATGACGACAGCAATGAGGAAAGCACCTACGCATGATTATCTAAAAAGCACTTCCGGATGACTATTATCTTTGATAATGATGATGATAAGAATGGGACAACTGATGAGGGATTGCCTTATTTGATCGAACAAAGGAATGTGCGTGTTCGCAGCGTCTACGCTATAACGCCGAAGCACTTCCGGATCATAATTATGTTCGGTGATTGAGCGTTGATTATGAATAGTCAAGGTATATTTCGCCGATATTAGTATTCAAGCTGTAGCTTCAAAGGTGAATGCTGGATGAAGCATATTTGAAATTTGCTACCCGACGCTCCCGACGATTTCTGCGTTTTGCATATGTTTCAGCGTGCGATCAAAGTCAAGGAGGTGCGAGCAGGACGATTTTCTCTGAAGACTGCTTCAAAAAATCTCAACACATATGCTTTCAGCCTCCTTCGGTAACAGGCTGCGGCGAAAACTTATTTTAAAACTTAACTAGGCATGAGATGCTGCTGGTCTGCTGGAACGCCCTGACGCTATATTGGAAAAAAAAACTATGTTCATTCACTGTTTCCGGTTGCATTCTTTGGAACCTCTTGATTTATACTGCAGGAATGCGGGCCATCGTTCGATCAGAGTATTTTCGAAAATGCCAACTATCAGAAACAAAGGTTGCACGCCACAGAAAGCGATCAGTTCCCATGCACTGAAAATGTTATCCTAGAAAAAATGGTTCGAGTAGGAAAGGTGAGGGGTTAGCAATATTTACGGATAGCATGAAGATAAAAGAGAAAGGATGAAATGCCCCCTCCGGCTATTGTTCCGGTCGTTAACTATACTGATAACAGCTGTTTATTATTAGCACACATTACCAGAACGCTAGCGCGAAAAGCACAACAAGTATTGAGAAATATTTGGGCAAGGAGAGCGGAAAGAGCAATAATGGGAAGAGGAACGAAGTACGGCCCTTTCCGCCGCTCAAAGAGACTAGAGTACTGCCGAAATAGCCGTAAGCGCTTGGCGGCAACCTGTAAAGGAACGTCGCTGTACAAAAACATACTGAAATAGCCGCAAGCAGAGTGCGGCGATCTGTAAAGGAACGTCGCTGTACAAAAAGCAATCGAAATAGCCGTAAGCAGAGTGCGGCGATCTGTAAAGGAACGGTGCTGTACAAAAAGTGACACAAACGGCCGTTAGCACGCTGCGGCGACCGGCGCAGGAACATGCTCACAGCGACCAGTAATAGTGTAACAGTGAAGCGGAACTTCCCCCATGTCTCGGCGTCTCTCACTTTCGCTTGATCTCTCGTTGTCTCTAGCCTCTCACTGTTGATAATCACGCCATTTACAGCACAACGCGCGAACACCTACTCTAATTATCAACAGGCGACGTTTCGGAAATGTCACCAAGCACACCACAAGTAGTCGATAACTCGACATGCGATGTTTCGGATGCGTCGGCGCACCGCAAAGCGCACGCTGGGTTATCCGGAAAGCCGGCTTGTATCTCGAGGAATGCGCCAAGTGATCAAACAAATCGCGAGTAATGAGGAAAACTGGCTGATCTTGGGGATTGTCACCTCCAGAGATACCAAAATATGAATTTTTGTTCAATTTTCGACAAGCGACTGTTAGGAAACGTCGCCTCGCACCGCACTGCTCGAGTTGTCTTAAAAATGCGCTAAGAATGCGCGAAACGATCAAACACAGTAATGAATGGACGAAGGAGTGCGGGGAATGGAAACTAGCTGATCTCGGGATGTGTCAACATTATGTAGCGAACATTTTCTGTATGTTAGACAGAGCGAGAGAGCATGCAAGATGAAGAGAGTCAGACGGTAGCCACAGAATGCGAAAGAGTGTACGAATTCGAGAGTGTCAGGAGTAGTTAGACACAGTTGCTCCCTTACCGCACTAAGTGATTCAACGTTTGCCTAGTAGCACCGCGAGTATTTTCGCGCGAGTTAGAGATACCAAGGGATGAGTAACACTGTGAGGATGCATCGCTAAACAGTGACTGTTACCCCGAATTTTGAAAAGTAGATCTATAATCTATATCTATATCTATAAGGTCTATAGTAGATAGTCTATAGACCTTCTCAGTTGAGTATTTTCAAGATAGAGATACTACTGACAATGAGCAAAAGGCTGAGTAACACAGTGAGGATGTATCTATTACAAAACGGTCAAGTCCCGAGTTAGAGATGATGAGAGACAAGGCGAAATGGAGAGAGTCAGACAAGGAAAGGCAATGGGCAAATCAGCAACGCAAAGCAATAACAGTGACACTCGTGGGGTTTCGGGTCGTCGGAAAACACCATCACAAAGGGGTTCTAGGGCCAGAATTCAATGGTACGCTTTTCACTTGTTGTTTGCATTGTATTTTGGATGACGCTATAAACACGAAAACAACAATGGCTTGACGCTTTTATGGGACACGATGAAACCACAAACGAAATGATATGAAAATGATGGGATGAATTGAGGTTCTCATGTTGAATCTCGTAACGTAAAGACATCAGTACAATACGAGGCAGCGGTAGCATTATTGACAGAAATTATCAAAGCCCCGCTGAAGCGCCTCTTTTTCCTAGGACAACGGTACATGCTCGCTGATGTTCGCTCCCCGAACGTGCCTTGAACTCGGGATTTCGGCGCAGAGACGTAAAATCCGGACAATAGGCACATCAATACTTTGCGGGTGATTGGAAAATAATGGGAACAATACATTGCGCTTTTTACAAAAGCCAACGGTACATGCGCGTTCATGTTCGCTTCTCTAACGTGCCTTTGAAATCGAGACGAGAATAGAAAACCGGAACCGCTCTCTCTCGGTGTGAATTGGAAAGGGAAAGCAATGATCGGGCTCTCTCCATTCTCCATGCTCTCTCACCCTCTCTGACCAGCGAGAGATCATGAAGATTCGAGAGAGACTGACCATTCTGATGATGTCTCACTCTCTCCATTTTCAACGCTCTCTCGCTCTGCCTGATCAGCGAGAGAGCAGGCACAATGACGATTGGTCAGGCAATGTCTGACCCTCTTCATAATGCGTTATCTCTCGCTCGTTCTGACTGGCGAGAGAGTGCGTAGATTGGAGAGAGTGACTCGTTCCCGTATCGCCAGAATCGATCACAACAGAAGGTCAGTGAAGTGGACAGTTCGAGATTTTATGAGCAGTTGTCATCTCAGATTCGTCATTAATTACGCTTTCTCGAAAGGCGAACACTAAAGTTCGAAATAGGGAACACCGTCTCTTCATTTCACACAGAGTGGAATGAGAGTGAAATCAGGAGACAATTGACCGTATTTCGAGATGTAGTTGGTTCCGTGCAAGATCTATAGAGTTCATGATCAATGAAAGGAATCGGAAAGAGTCTGGCGAGGTTAGCGACGAAATAATCGCGGAGCAAACTGAGAAAATGTGCAGAGCGCACGAAAGACACGCCATTAATGATCACCTTTGACCATTCGCGGGCTCGATACGATCGCGGGCAAACATTGAAAATTGTCTATGAACCAGAACATTCGGTGCGAATGATGGTCAACAGCTGTGATATGATAGTGGACAGTAAGTGGTCTTCTGCAAGGAGGTGGTCATGTTTTCCGTAGTGTAGTACAGGCTGATAATAACGTTTTTTTCGTGAATAACATGATGATTGCACCGGACTGCAGCTCTAAAAATGGCAATTCAAATAGTGTTGTAGCATTCCGAGTATTGCCCAGTGGGTAGCCCGTGGAAAAGCATGAAAAAGGAAGTAAAATTGCACGGGATGATAGTTATCTAGTATAGTCGTGAATACAACAATCCTGTGCAAGTACCGGAAGTCGGAAAAAAACGACAATAGTGGAAGCTAATGCTGGGATATTCCAAGGAAAAAATACGGATCACTGCAATTCAAAAGAAACTAATCGACCTCACAAATCGCGGATGTTTTAACAAAAAAAAACGACCTTAAAAGGCAGTTTGAGACAGATCGAGGCGACAGGTAGACGAAATAGCAAGACAAAGCCAAATCGGAGGGCGAAACAAAACGAGCAAAGTAGCGAGTAACCCCCTTTCCGGGGTGGGGGTGGATTTGCGTGGGCTAACTCTCTCCTATTCACTTGATCTCTCTCAACTCTAACCGACGAGAGAGCAGGTGGAATGAAGAGAGTGTGCGCGATTTGTGAGGTAGGAAGGAATAGAGGGGCCGAATCCGCATGTAATCCCTTCCTCCCACTATTTCCAGTCATAGTTGGAAGAACAAGAGAAGAGAGCGAATCGAGCGATAACTACATGTGGTGGTCAAACAAGCAATCTCATTAGATTTCCCAATATGGCAAATCAATCACACGCATCTGGAGCTAACAACAAATGCAAATGTAGAAATGATCTACCCGGTGTAATTCCTTCATCCTCCCACAATTTCCAGTCACAGCCAGAGAGATCAAAGATGAGTGTAATTGCGAGCGATAACTACACAGGGAATGGTCAAACACAGTCATAGCCAGATCAAGAGAAGAGCAATCGACGCATGGATTACCACCCCAATGGTCAATGCGCGCGCGAGTAGTGCAAACAAAAGCTAGACTTGAATGGGCAAATGAGGCATCATGATTCTTCCAAGTGTAGCCAGATCGTGAACAGTAGATTTCGAACAGTCTCTTCATAGTTTCTTCATTTCACACACTGTCTCGTCGCTCTCTCCGGTGAGAGAGTACGTGAAAAGAAGAGACGAGTATCTGTATTACACACTCTACTGGCCATGGAAGGCAAAATGGGGCATCAAACGTTGTACATCCGTGCGTGATAAAGCTGACATCAAGTGCAATATTAACATTTTCCAATATGAAGTTGGACAAAAGTGCGAATCAAAAATCAAATAACTGCCGAGAGATTGGTCAGTGGGCAATCATAACGCCAATGCAAAATAGCTGAAATCATTGAAGGACAGATGCCATAACTTTCGTGGGATTATGCAAAATCGCACACCAACCAACTGTGATTTCTAGATTGCTCAAAGGTGATCGAATAGAAAGAGGAAAAAACCACGTAAGGGTTTCTTATGAATAGAACTATTCGGAATACATAGGCATTGATTTCCTGGTGATTTTTCAGAGTGGAAAGACATACGAATCGCAGCAACGGAAAAAAATCGCACTGGAAGCCGGTACCGGAAGTTGACAAACATCACTAGTGAAAGCCAATTCTACTCGATTCTCAAGTAAGCAGGAGCTGTTGACAACTGAGGGAACGAAACTCTTCTGCACAATCCCTGACTAACATTCGCAATGGTAGCCGGCCGTCTCTCCATTTCACGCACTCTCTCGCCTCCCGGTGGAACCGCCTCTCATTACTCCCTGATCTCTCTTCGCCAATCTCTTTCTCTGTTACTCTCCTCGATGCTCATCGTCTCTAACGCGTCTATTTACGCTGCTACTTATGAGTGTGTTGTGTATGTATGCGCGCAGGATTGCGGGTCGTTAGGGAGAGTTATGACTCTCTCCGGTTCGCTTGCTCTCTCGCTGGTCAGACGGACGAGAGAGCACGATAAATGGAGAGAGTCCGGACAGCACCGAGAGTAGTTATTACGGGTGGAGGAGGTGGTGATTTTGGGAGGTACGAATGTGAAATAGGAGAAGAAATTGGGCAAATTGTACAACATGAGCAGGAATGGTTTTGTAAAGATTATCGAAAGGCGGTGTGTTTCACCGCTACCCCAAGTCTCCAAGTGTGAATTCGAATCAATCATTCGGGACGGGATTCGTTAAAAAAATTGTCTAGTCTTCTAAATTTCAAGCAATTTGCTGGGGTAGAACGATCGGCTAAAAACATTTGATTATGCTCAACATACATTACAAATAGCCGAAATGGCCTTCATTGGGAAGTCAGAGTAGGACCCGGATTTTTAGGTATTGGGAAATGCTAGCATTCCTAATCGTTTTGTCAACGACATCGACATCAGCAAATCCTCTCAGAATCTGACCGGTGACCCTCCAATCCCCGGGTCGCCGACTAATCTCTCCATTGACGCTCGCGAATCATACTCAGAGGGTGTAAAAAGTCAGGCATCGCTCTCGTCGTGCTGCCCACTCCCTCCTATCTTGAGCTCCAAAATAGGGCTGTCATGATGAAGAATCCGTCTCTTCATTCCGCATGCTCTCTCACCGCGGTCAGAGGGGCGAGAGAGTACGCGGAATGAAGAGACGGATTCTTCACCCTGACAGCCCTATTCCAAAAGAGTGAGGAGAGGGCGTCAATCTCCGATTGCTGCGAATCATAATCTGGATTAGACTTGCGCCTGATCGGATCAATTGCAGGGGGAAGTGATTGTGCAAGGAAACGCGTGAAAAAGACCGCAAGATGATTGGCAACGCCCAGGTTTTCAACATGGAAAAAGGGATGTTCAAAACGTGCAAGTATGTAATAAAAGAGCTTTTTCCTTTCAATTTGCGAGATTCACTTGCTTCATTCAGTAAGCATTTTTATAATTCATTTCGGTTAGGTTTCACCACATCTTGAAGACTCTCACGAGTATAATCATATCAGTGTTATCGATTTATCTGAGCGGGAAAAAATTCATTATACTCTAGCCAAGTCTACTTGTAGCTCGTCGCTATCATTTTGACCCCATTGCTTCCGTATTCTCCTTTCCCTACTCCAAATTCTGATTTCTTCTCCTTTCTAGTGATCAAGCATTCCTGCGAGAGAGTGTATGTAGAGACTGGAGAGAGTTAGGCAGTCACCTCCCGATCAAGCTTCTTTGCGCAGGTCGATCAAGCGTAATCACCCGCAATCGTCCCTCGAGGAAAATCTCTTCATTCCACGTGCTCTCTCGTCGGTCAGACAGAGTGAGAGAGCGCGTGAATCGGAGAGAGTGTCTGCTCTGATCAGAAAAGGGAGATAGTCAAGAGGAGCAACGCGGAAGATTTGTCGCATCTGGGCTCTCCCCAATATGTACGATGTTTAGCACTACTCGCTACTGACCGATAAGAGAGCACACCAAATGGAGAGACAGGAGCAGGATGGATGGCCAGAGTGGAAAGAAGTCGGAATCACTTGAGCGTAGACGGACAGCGCAAAAAGAGTGCGTGAGCACTCCTCGTGAAATCAGCCCAAGCATACCGGTTCGGGACCTGATTGCGAGAGTTCACTACTGTACCAGCGATTTGTTGTTTACTAGAAAATATTTGGAGTAAGCTGCGTACGGAATGGAAGTGTAAATGAGTTTCACTGTGCCTGCAAGAAAACGTTGATAATCTCTGTGAACGTTGATAACACGCCTCTCACCTAAGAATCGACTCAAAGTTGCTGAATTATAATTGGTAGACCTCTTCTTGAAGAATAAAGAATAACAATTCTATGATGATTCTAGGGACACATGGTCGTCTATATCTTACCTTCAATCTGGGAGAAGAAGACGGAATCACTTGAGCGTGGACGGGCGGCTAGAGTGCTCGTGGATTCGCGAAATTATCGCGCATACCGGTTCCCGTCCCGAGATTACGTGATGGGATTGCGTGTGCGGAATCAGGATTAAACATGCCATAATTGAGATCGCGTAAGCAGGATCTTGAAATGGACAAGAAGCTGATTCTAAGGAGTGCTTACGCACTGTGCGAAATCAGTGCGAATTCCTGTTCGGGGCCGGATTACGTGATAATCGCGATTGAAACGTTAGCACAGTTGATTCATCCTATTCTAGTCACTAGACCGTTCTAGTCTATTTTAATTTTTTTCATTAGCGAGCGCTATACTTCAAGTAGTTTCAGTGCGCGATGAAAGTTGGAATAAGTTTCACTGCGTATGCAAGAGTTGCTATAGTCCAGGATAATTGATCGATACGACTCTCTTGATCTAGCAACCATTCTGATTCCAATTCTGGGCCTGATTGCATGGATTTAGTGAACGTGCTGCGATACGGACATGAGGAGTACAATCATTCTAGAAAGCGGTCCACTCGCAAAATGTGTACGTGAAATCACACCGGTTCGGGACGCGATTGAGCGATCACAAGAGAGATGACAAGAGAAGTATTTTATCTTGTAGCTGCCGAAAAAAATCAAAATGCTGCAGAAATATACAAACTCGAGAGAAGAGCACAAAGGTTCAGCAATTATTCAGAAAATCTCTGCAGATATGACGCAGAAAATGCGGAAAATCTCTGCAGATTGAAGGAGCATCCCGGTAGAGACGCCTCTACCGCACTACGAGGAAAAAATAACGAGTAAAGCTTAAGAGTTATCAGCTACAAGTTATCAGTGATTACTCAGAGAGTTCACAAGGATGTTAAGGCGTCTCAGCAAACGTCGTACCAAAACCCCGGTACAGACGTCACTACCTAACCCCGAGACGAAAACAAAACCCTCGAAGCTTGGCGGCGGTTTAAACAAGCGTGGGAGAGAGACAAGAGAGATGACAACAGAGATGCGGATGTTCTGTAAATCGCGCACAGATTCCGACCCCGGAACCCCCCCCCCCCGAGTACTCAGTTAGCACCCGAAATGGGAGAACAAATGGGTTTCAAAGAGTTTGATGACGATGTAAAATCGCAGGGAAATGAGACTGAAATTTGCACTATGTATATGTGGCTGTGATAGATCTCGAAACGCAGTCGAATACCGACACTTTTCGGAATAAACTTTTATTCCAAAGATCTCATTGCATAATTGTCGAGGAATGAGAAAGATCGCTATAGAACATCCGTGAAACATATGCAATGAAATTGATGGCACAAAATTATCATTCAGATGAGACATCTTGTGAGTAACGAAAACACTCAGAACGAACAAAATAAAATTGCCTGTGGAGTTAAAACCCGAGAGAGCGCCGATCATTTCAGAAATACCACCACACGTTGACATAAACCGCGCGTATTCCCGGAACGCCTCACTAAATTTCGTCTCTTCATTTCACACGCTCTCTAACTGATCAGACGGGACGAGAGACTGTGCAAAGTGGAGAGACACGAGACAACAGTATCAGTAGGTATTTGCGTATCAACTTACGCGCAACTGGGAGCAAATCAGGAGCAAACACGCGATTTTAGAGAGGCAAAAGATCGGAACGAAGGCCTTTGAAAGCGTAAAATGAGATCAAGAATCAAATATTGCTCGGAGGTAGACATAAATGGTATCAAGCATGGTATACAAATAAAGTGCATTTCAGTATTGTTACCTAGAATAATGAACACGAGATCAAAGACATGAATTATTAGGGGCGATTAATTAGTCGGTGACGTTCGGAACTTCAACAGAGTGGCGGCGAAAAAAATTCGCTAGCAGCGCCGTGCAGATATTCTGACAATAGATCACAGATCACGTGAGCAAATGCGATCAATAAATCGATAGGATCCGGAAATCAAACACCGGTTCTGGTGTTCGAGGGTTGCGAAGAACTGTGCTCAACGTTATAAGTCTAGCCCCGGAATATTCAGTGAAGTCACGCACGAAAAAACAGCAAAAATTATTAAATCGATAGGATCCGGAAATTAGGCTGGACACATTTCCGGTTATTGTCGAGAGAGGGTGTTCCGAGAGGAGGCGAAGAAATGTGCTCAACGCACTCGCGCTCGAGGAGCAAGCACCCGCGTGTTGGATCGAGGATATTTGGGTAAACAGAGAAATTGGGGGGAGAGCGATTGGGAGGCATTGATGATGGGAGAGGTTTCTGCAGGAGAGACGAGGAAAAAAACTGATACTCAGTATCCCGTAATACCAGCTGCAAGACGAACTATCAGCGACACCTGTTGTACATGATTTCTAAGGAAACATTCGGTCCCAAATGATGAACATTATCAAACACTACTAAAAAATGTGCCAGTAGATTGCACTGGGATGCTACTTACCATCAAATGGAACTAGGGAGAGATTGGAGAGGACATTCTCGCACTACCAAGTGACAGTTCATCCACGAGTCATTTCTTACAGCCCAGAGGTCAACAAGTGTTCAGTTATGCGAGTGCTTGTGGGCATGTCGGACCCTCTCACTTTTCCATGATCTCTCGACCCTCTGACCGGCGAGAGACCACTCCGAGAAGAATGAAATTGCTCGCGTAACCTTGAATGGTTTTCATCGCTTGTTGTGCGAATCATAATAAATTGCTCCGCTCATCGGAGATGACCTTTTCTCGTAAAATGAGGGTTGGTCATTCAGCATGTACTGTATAGGGCCGTAATATAAACAAACAAATATACTACCCTGGGGCATATCTCAAATTGTAAGATTATTCGTATGTCGAAATTTATTGTTGGGTCAGAGCCGCGAAATCGAATAAAAAATCCTTTATTCACTCAGCAAGTGAAATTCAAGTGACATCACTTTCATCATCACACACAGAAAGACGCAATTGATATGGATCGAATCAGAAAACGTTTAAAAAGGAAATTGTCCCTCCATTCATGTGTTTTTACGAAGCGACAACGCATTTGAAACCTTTAGTATGCCTCTAGGCACTAGTGAGCACCGCGATATCCGTACATTCAAAAATCTACAAGGCACAGCGTGCTACAACAGGGTGCTATTTGCAGCCGGGGGATTCAGGACCGGGTCATGGGCCAGGGCCGGCGAATGCGTGCTATTCGCCGGAAGCCCGAAGAGAAACGCCGGTCGCACGTCGAGGAGCGTGGTTATGCCGCCGATCGTGAGCAGGACGAAGAGCAGAGCGAAGATGGCGATGTAGGCCTGCAAGTCGAATTATTAGTATTTTATTAAAAAAGAGGAGCCCCTCCTCAATACTTCTCAAACATCGTTGAGATGAAGAAGGTTCCGTGAAACACACTCGAATTTGCAAGAATAATTTATATCGATGCCCATTCTCACCTGCGCGCTTTCTCTCCCCAAATCAAGAGAACTCTTAATCGGACCCATACTTTATTAATATTTTTAATGTTTAATGTTAGTATCAACTATTTTTTTAAACTTACAGGAACGCAGCTCGGCCGTTTCTCCAGATCCAACGGGCTCATCATCGGGTCGGAGTCCGTGTTGGAGGCGATCGCCATGATCCACGGAATGCGAGTAAATCTACAAACAAAGAAAAATAATATCATTTCACTTGTCTTTAATTATTTTAAATAAACCCGAACTTTATTCTAAGTGTGCTTCACAGAACCTATTTCAACCCTGGCACTGGTCACACTCAATGGTGGCGTCAAGTTGGATAAAAACTGTACAAGCTCGAGAAAAAGAGGAGAGCCGGCACGTCCAGATTCATTTTTTTTTCGTAATTTTCATCACACCCACCGCTTCGGTCTTCGCTCCGCGCGCGGTAGGTCATTCTGATTGAGATCGAGGGCGCGACTCGTTGAGGGAAGAGAGTTGGCTGCGGAAGAACACGCGGACAGCGAAAGACTAAATGATTAGAAGATTGATCTTTGTTGTTTGATTCCTGATCGCGTATATTCGTTTTTCATGGCCGTCTTTTGCATTTTTGGCATTTACGCGAATTTGTCCATAATGCGTAGTTTTTGTAGTTCTAACGATGCGTAATCAATATAAAAATCAATAATCAATTCCTCCTACCGTACTCCTCTCGCTGAGACCTCCTCATCGATCGATAGCACGGGATTGTCGTAGCAGCCCTCCATGGAGAGTGTGGACGAGTTGGATGAGACTCCGGAAGAGGAATCCCTACAGGATACGGTATTGATTATTGATTTATTGATTGATTAACTTTACGGAGTATGTTTCCCTTGCAGAATTCAATGGATTACGTGTTGTCGTTTAGCGATAGTGATAAATAATTGTCGGAACCCGCAAAAGATAGAAACAGAAATAGGTCAAAATGAAGCATCCATATCTTGATCGGACATTATGATACGGATTCTTGTCACCAACAGCTCTATTTAGAATCAAATAGGCGATAGAGGCGATAGACACTCGGTGAATTATGAGAAAATGAGAAGGGAATCGGCGCATAAACAGCATCAAAAACAAGAAATGAGTGTAGGGAAATTAGAGTAGGTTGGCACAATCGATTCAATTAACGGGTGCACTTACGTGGCCATAAATAACCGACTATGTTGATGGGCTAATTTGTTACTACGAAAACTACTGGATACTACACAACCCGATACTACACAATTGCTCTTTGATCTTTCGGGGTATAATTTTTATGTTTGATAATAGTGACTCGAGTGATATTCTTCCATTGACAAACATACTACTTTTATTTCCCAATTACGAACTGTTCTCTGTTTCGCAACTGATGAGAAATGATCCCGATTTCATTCGCATTTTTAAGAAATCGATTTTCGTTTCGAATCTGTTTCACTCGCGGCATCTAAGCTCTTGGCGCACAGTAGAATTTGATTAATCGCAGCAGCGCGCAATGTGAAATAAATTACATAATTTCCAGCGTGGCTGTTGACGATCCGCCTATCGACTCGGTCGACTCGTAGTTCGACGTTGACGCTTCCTGGAATTAATTTAAGGTTAATTAATTAATTAATTAATTAAAAATTATATAAATTAATTTCACCTGCTGCTCGCCCTCATTCCGGTCTCGCATCTCCTATTTTAGTTGCTCTCTGAATTGTTAAAATTATAATTAATAAAATGAGAAAGAAGCGGAGCGCTAGGCGGGAAAAGTAACGATTATAAGAGGAATGAGCGGAATCAAAAATGCGGTATCCATGACATTCAGAGGTGGAAGAAAACAGGGGGAAAAGTTGTTAGCGAGAAAACGTGTGAGACAGACACTCTAGTAAATTCATTGTATGTGATCTATGTATCGAACATGGAGAGACTATGCATACTCAGAAGCGCTACCCGATAATTCACACACAGTGAAGAACTTCAGGAAACAGCCGTATCCATGACATTCAGAGGAAAAGAGGGGAAAACCGCATCTGGTTTGTAGGAGGAAATTACAAATGGTGAAAAAGTTGTTAGTGAGAAGACGTGAAGAAGTAGGAAGTGAGACAGACTCTAGTTAGTCAAATTTTCTTACGAGTTCAGCGGTTTAGAGGATGAATAAAAATGCAATTGATATACTTATAAAGAAATGAATACAATGGAGATTTCCCGATCCCAATTCAGTTACGGAGTGGAGCTTCAACGACTCCATTCGACCAAAGTCACATTTCCTTGGAGACACTCAGCCTTCTTCTGACTCAGCCGGACAGATGGTTTGATGAAAGAAGTGTAGTCCTTTCTCATAGAAGGAATTCGAAGGCATCTTAGTCACAGGGAGTGCGCTTTGATGATACATTCCAACAAAATAGGTAGATTCTTTAGGTAGAGTCTCAAAATCTATCCGGCTCAGATGAATTATAATTCTTCCTTTCCCTAGGAGATGATTTACGATGATACATGATAATTATAGGGTGCAGCAACGGTGAGAAGCAGTTTTAAACACGCGGTTACTAATAGATACTCATGAAACTTTGAGGGCCTCTCATGTCACATTCGACTAAAGTAGAGATTGGATAAAGTGGAGAACCCTCTTGTCGAGTGCTCAGCCTAGTTCAAGATCGTGACACGCGGTGAACGAGGACGAATCCACACGGGATGAGAACACTTCTCAGACTCTCTCTGTTTCACACACTCTCTCTCTCTCTTATGGTGACCATTGGGGGAAAACGGAAGCGATATTCACACTCAAAATGGAAGATCAGCCTCTCCTCATGTTGTGCGGTTTCACGGTTTCTCTGACAAGGTAGAGTGCAAATAATATGAAGAGAATGTGGCTAGAGAATGGAAGACTGGGAGTATACTCATTGAGAGGAGGGAAGGGTAGGGGAAGAGGTTCATCCTATTCACCCCTCTTACCTCCCTCTATTCTTCTCCGCCCCTCCCGCCTCAGGGGACAATCCCAACCTCCTCTCAATGCTCCCCGTCTCTCCATTCAGAGTACCATCCCGTCTGTCAGAGCGGGCGAGAGAACATGGGAAAAGAAGAGAGTCAGACAGTGTTCTCTGTCTCTCCATTCTGCATGCTCTCTATGTGGTTATAGCAGACGAGAGAGCAGGGGAAACGGAAAGAGGCAGACGATCATCCGCCCTGGGGCGGGTCACTCGGCAAACAGTGGGAAGACGACATCACACCACCTTCGCCATGGATCGACAATAGACGAAGTTTGGGCATGATGGAATCATCAAACCAAACACGATCAGATGGGTTTGGAAACTTGGAACGCCATCCTCTAACTGAAGAGTTCGATTAGCAACTAGGAAGACAACAATAGTCAGAACAAGAGAGAGTTTACGGAAGTCGAAGGTGGTCGGAGATGAGTTATCGAATCATCAAGACAAACATCTTGAAAACTTGGAACGCCATCCTCTAACTGAAGTGCCCGATTAGCAGCTTGGAACGACAACAATAGTCAGAACAAGAGAGCGTTTACGGAAGTCGAAGGTGTCTAGTCATGAATGATGGATTCATAGAACCAAACGTCTATCAGCTGACAACTCAAACACAAATAACCGTGTTGATAACACAACAGTTCGAAATGATTCAGTAAGATTTCCGGGGATTTATGTACGGAGCAACATCAACGATAGCGAGATGGATCGAACTTTTATGTTTCCTGGACCAATCAATGGGAAGAATCTGGTCAAGAAAAAAGAGTGGAATGAGAATTTCAAGACTTCGAAGTCGTATACAAATTGTCAAGGAAGCATGAAATTACCAGTGCACGCAGTGATTGTGAGGGTGGGAGAAACTGGAGCAGCTGCATTAAATGACACCTCTCTTTCTAAAATATCTCAAGCTGAAGTTGAGAATGCTCTACGCCCTCACTCCACCTACTAGATACAAATAAGGAACCAAATTGAAAAACACAGACTTGGGGCTTCAAACAAATCTTGTTTAGCCGAATTGGCAAGCAAAACAGATACACTTTTTGTGGGTGTGCTACATTTCAGACACATGAAAAAAAGTGGGCTAGCAGACAGGAATAAATCAACGACATCTGAGAGGTTATAGCGAGCAGACTGGCGGAACAGAGAGGCCCACTTTAGCGAGGGCCTAAGACTTGAGGCTCACTAGCAACCCTATCGACCTACTATATTAGGCTTGGGAGAATTTCATTACCGCACGAGTGGTATACGGGGTTGATTGCCTCCCGAAAATTCGATTCTCCCCAGAACTGACCGAGGCTTCGTACTAGAGTTCGAAATACGGGTAATCGTCTCTTCATTTCACACACTCTCTCGCCTCTCTGACCGGTGAGAGAGTGTGTGAAATGAAGAGACGGCGACCCGTATTTCGAACTCTACTTCGTACACCACCTTGATTGTGAATGAATGAAGAAACTGAACCCGCCGAAAAGGAAACACTATCAAGAGGACCGTCTCAAGGTGCAAATTAAAAAAAAATGCTGCGAGTAAGTGCCTAAGATGATTCAGAACTTCCTTATGATGCAAATCTTAGGCTGTAGATACACAACAAACCGGTATACCACTAGCCCTGACTCAAATGAGCGTATCTCCTTATGCACAGTCTCTCGCAGGTTAGAGTGAGCGAGAGAGTGTGTGAAATTGAGAGAGTCAGTCAACGTAGTCAAGAAGACATCTCACGCCGCGGCCAAGGAGTGTGACAAATGCGGCAAATATGATCGTGTCCCGGTCTCTCCAATTCCCATGCTCTCTCACAGGTCAGAGAAAACGAGAGAGGATGTGAAATCAAGAGATTCAAAGTCAGAGAGGACGAGAGAGCATGCGAAATGGAGAGAGTCAGGCAAAAGTTGTCCGTTTTTGCACTACGTTCACACATGATACGGCAATAAAAGCGAGGGTGTGATTGTTCAAGCAAGACTATGGGAATGGGGGAAGATAAGGATGAAGAATGGGGAATAGTTGACGTTATGAGGGAAAGGCGTAGGGCCGAAGGGGAAAGGTAAATAAATAAAATAATTTCGAAAATAGGCAAGGAATGTTGAGATAGAAGACAGGAAATGATGGTGAAATATTGGGTTTAATCAGTGGAATTTGGCCAAATTTGTTTACTGTAATCAATAAACAAATATTCCAGTGATAAATGAAAGAACGATGCCAAGAATTGACCAATACAGCGTGAATGATATTTTTCTTCTGAGAAGTAACTCAGAGAAATAGTGGCAAAAGTGAGCGGCAGGAACTGGATTGGCTGCGTTTTCGCTGTTCTCTCTCACTCTTTCTCTTATTTCCACTCGGCAACCCATCGATCGTTCTATAATTGCAATGACCCTCTCAATTTTCGAAAAAAATGGCTAATCGTCGATTGTTTTAACGTATTTTTTATTGTTTTTTTTTTAGAAAACTTGGTGGGCGGAGGAGTATTGAACCTGTTATCCGAGCAATGAATAATAATTATTCTGAAACGTATCGCATTCTGATCAAGCTACGCACCAGAAATGCAATAATATGTTTCACAGTGCGCATTTGAGCTGTGCGAAGGAGTTTGCATTTGATTTTAAGTATTTTTTCAATTTTAAAATCAACAAAAACTGTTTTCCTAAAAAAATACGCATGAAAGACAGAAAGCGATGGAAAAGTCTGGAAGTGAGAAATAAACAAAGGTCGAAAGGGAAAGGGATCATTAGAAAAGGAGGGGAGGAGGAAGCATATAAACTAGCCAGATGGTTGTGCTAGATTCGAGAAAATTGATCGAAAGAAAGAAGTAACGTGGGAAATCGCGCGCCCATCTGCAGAAACCAGGTGCATTGAGAATGCACCGAACAAATGGAAATAGATCAACCCAGAAAGAAAGCAGCATAGATTGCTGTACGCGTAATAGTGTTTGAAAGTTCAGCAATTATTACCCGAAATATGAATTATAATAATGAAGTAACATGGGGAAATTATGCACCCAGCTGCAAGAACCAAGTGCATTGTGAATGCACCGAAGGCTAATTCGGACAGACTGATCTATGGAGAAAAACCGGTAAAATAAACAAGATAAATGCGAATAAAACGGCAAGATGCATGAGAAGAGCTAAAGTGAAATGCGGATCGATTTGACGTGTAATACCGGAAACGGATACGGGAATCCGCGCAAGGGGCGAGCAAAACGAGTTGCTGCTCAGGCACGTGAATTACGTAACTGAGACGCGTACACGCGTGAATCCGCGAGTGAGGCGTATCGCTTATGGATCGGGGTAATAATCGCTCATCTGGGTCGCGGATCGAATAATTACGTTTCTGACGCGTACACAACCGCGTTTAGCGCGTGCAACCGCGAAGGAGGATCGATTATGGATCTTCCAAATAGCCTCTCCTCCCAAATCTTGCGCGTGACCTTGAAACGTGTTCGGTTTACCCCGTGCTCACTTTCGCGCACATCACTGGCTATCCTTCCCATTCTAGTGGCTCTCGCCAAAAAATGAACGGAAGCAAAGAAAACAATTCTTGTCAGTTGACTCATGGTAAAGTTGCATGGTAGTGCAATTATTCTGCTGTCTACTATGTGCAACGATTGTGGTTCAATAAGGCTTACATTATAGCAAACACATCAATGAGGAAATGTGAAACAATGGTGTATTGATTGGGTCAATCGGGTGCGCGGGATAATTCCCGCTTACGTACGCACTAGCACTAATCCATAATAGTGGGTCCGCGAAACAAAGATCCAACGGATCAACGCTGCCATTAAGTATCGACAGAACTCATGCTTACTATCTATCTGCACTCGCTGGCAAACGCACACTGGTAGTTCGTGGAACAAGACGGAAAAGCTGATTGGGCCAGCAGGTGCATGAGATAATTCTCTTTCCCACCAGAATTGCATGCTAGCTCCCACTAGCACCCCACTAATTTTATATCGGGCAGCTCGCGAAACAAAGCCCTATTACCTCGTTGGACCACACAGTCCGTGAGAATACTTCCCCGCTGTCACGCTAGCACTCCCGCTAAGCCCCACAAGCAGAAGAAGACAATGGGATGGGCGAAAGTGCGCTCAATAATGCATGATCTTTCCTGGGGGAAATGTGTCCTGAGCCATCTGCTGATCTTACGACCCTGATTCATTGGGAAAGGTATGAGAATTATTACAAAAATAGTAGAAACTATTAACAAGAATTATTCTAATTTCGAAAAAGTGTTGTAAGTTAGATAGGACAAGATTTTTAGAGCAAGCTGCGACGGATTTACCGACAAGGTTCAGCTTTCTCCGAACTATGACGGAACGATGAAGCACGTTTGAATTATTAATGCATCTATAAGACGCACTAGAACATTTGCGGATGATCGGTACTGCAATCGAGGGCAACGAAAAAGACTACGACTTTGTTCTCGTATGAGTGAAACAATACAATGACAATGAATCGATCTTCTATTCGACATAAAACTAGAACTCGGTGAATGGAGTTCACTACAAAACACTACGAAACGACACGAAATTAGCGAAGAATTTCTCCCAAATATAGTCGACGCGGTCAGACAGGGCGAGAGTGCATGGAAAACGGAGAGAATTAGACAGTTGTTCCGTGAAAATGAGAGAGTTTACACAGGAGATCAGCAGTAGCCTAACAAGGGAAGGAGAAGAACAATAAGGATTGTAGGGACGAGGGAGGTGCTACTCTAGCGCGTTACGTAACCGATTGACCGCTTTTTTCCGCTAATGCAAGAATCTTTGACCGCTAATGTAAGAATCTTACGAATCAAGAGAGGGAAAACGAAAGCATGAAAAAAACGCAAGAATGACAGAATATTTGTTCGACCTGCCATCTTCACCATTTCGAGCAACAATTGCCTAATCGGTGCGAGAATCTACACAATCGAGTGGCAAATCAGCCGTTTTCCGCGCAATAACCCGGAAGTATTGCGCAGAACGTGTCATATTGCTCCTAGATTCGATAACTGAGTCTGCCAACTTGCCGAGTTGGCCTTATCGCTCTGGAGATCGGGACAATAGAGGCAGATCCGATGGAGCGATTAATAGGACAATAAGATCTCTCGCCAGTCAAAGACAGAGAGAGAGTATGCGAAATGGATAGAGACAGTGGATCAGCCGGACCTATCAGTCTAACGCGATTTCTCACAGGTTAGAGAACGGGAGAGAGTGTGCGTGAAATGGAGAGACGGAGTGGGACAATTGCCCAAATGCGGAGATCTATGTAGCGATAAAAGTCTTCGATTTGAAATTTGAATCAAATTTCGAAATTCTCTATCTGGCAAATCAGAGGAGAGAGAGAGACTGCACGTGCAATCAAAGTTTCAAAACGTTGCTCGATTAGCTGGTATTTCGCTCCCAACTGTTCTCTATCAGTAGTAAGGATGACTCATCGCGCACAGAACCGACTAGTAACCACTCGAGTGGACCAGATTTGGAACGTTGTAGGCAGAGATGGGAGTAAGGTAGCGAGGGATCGTGTGCTAGGAGGAGAAACCGAGAAGTGAAGGGAAAGGGAAGGTGAAGGATCATGGGATGCGGGGAGAGATTAGAGAAGGAAAGGGGGACACGAAGACGAATGCGCAATGAGCCAATTAGCTACCTATGATGAGCGAATCAAGAGGGTTGAGTATCGACAAGGTATTTGGGTTAATCATCCTCATAGTATCTCTATAGCAGAAGTAGTATCCTCGAAGAAAAAATTACAATTAATGGGAAGATTCAACAAGTCAAGACTATTTGCGTATCAACAGGAAGATTGGCCTATCCAGATATCTACTGTACTGAATGAGCAGTACCACTTTGCCTGCGGCGAATCGCAGAGATTTGTAGTAGAGGTGAAGTCGCAATCGCGAGGTTGATTGCGGGATTCAGAGACCGCGACTTTGCATGAAATCAAGCGAATGTGAACTAGTGCGGTGGGAAAGGCGTCATGTAATGAAGCTTCAGAAATTTGACACTGAGTGTAGTCTAATCAGAAATTTTCAGATCTCGTAGCCTCGATGAGTGATATCATGAAGATTTTCCGACGTTTGTCTTTAGATGAAGTGCACAATTTGAGATTTGCATTCGTCAGAGGAAAAGATAGTGAAAAAAGAAGACAAATAAAGAAGCAACCGTGAAATGCAGACGCTAGAGACAAAACACGTTTATTTTGGCTGTCTCAGATCAAGGAAGCAGTACCGACTGACGAAGATCAAAGGGGTAGATAGAACGCGTTCCAAAGTAATTCTGAAAGAATGGAACAGCAACATTTTGCACTTGATTAGTGCTGGACGCGGGGATAAAATATTTTTTTTGTTTCGAACATGCGGTGAAACATTATCAAAGAATTCACGAACTTGCCAAACTTATGTTGAGATGATGAAGCATAAATGGAAAGATGAAACTTGGAATGAAAAACATTTAAAGCTTTCTGGTGTTGCTGTTTTGCTTTCACGAATAATGAAAAAATTCTCTCAATATCAATTCGTTCACCACTGCTCACGAAAGGTATCTAAAGCTTGCGAAAAAATGCGCGATCACTCCCTCCAGAGAGTGTGTGTGAGATCTAGGAAGAGGAGGAGAGGGGGAGCAATGCTCTCAACATTTTGCATTGCCTCTCGCCAGTCAGAAATGCGATAGATTACGTCGAAATGAGAGTGACAGACTATCCATCCCGGTGGAGAGAGGGAGGGTGGAAACCGGAACTTTGGCCACTCCGGACGAGTGACTATGAGGCGATTTGTGAGCGCGTATGGTGTGTGTGATAGGCTAGTGGCCCCGAGGGGCGATTTGCACCACTCTTGTAAAAATAATCATAATAGTATTGCGATTACATGGGTGCAGAGTTTTACGATGCCTGAGCTGATTCGAATAGTGATTCGAGTGTATGATCTACAGACTATCGAAGGTTGTTGTTTAGACAAAAACGAAGGTAACTCTTGAACAGCATGTAACTATCACTTCCCGAACGAATTAGCAATAGAAATGAACAGAGGTGCATCAAAATTTAAGTTGGAAAATCCAAATCAGTTCTAAAAGAGTTGCCGCAGGAATAAAAGATGTTGAGAAAGGCAGACGATTGGCAAAAATATCAGTCCCTGAACTTCTGAACGGTGAATTATTTGACTATGAAAATGGAGGAAACCCCTTTTTTCCGGAAAGAATTATATTGAAAAGGGCGGAGTGACACACCTCAGTGAAGAATGAGAGAGATTGTTCAATACGGAACGACTAAAGATTGAATACTCCAACAGAATTATCTATGGAGCCGCACTGAAGTCAAGTAATTTACAAGCTCAATTATTTTTTTTATATTTAAAATGACAATCTGCGACACATCGCCAAAGAACAAAATACTATCCATATCACAGTTATCTGAAACCCATCCGTAAAGTTGTCTACAAACAAAAGGAAAAAGGAGTAATGGATCTCCTAAGTAAATCAGAGAAAGGACAAGTTTTATCAAATACATCTCAATCGAAGATCGACAACCACTCGTTTGCATATTGCAATACTCGTTTCCAGTTGCCAAAGATCATAGGTGCATTTGTCTCTTCCGTTCCTGGAATTCCCGTCTCGCGTTGCTCGGATTATTGCGGGGGTAATGATGGGCGATAGAACAGTGAATGGCATGTGAACTCTCATTTCTCTGGCTGGCAAGAGACAAAATTGTGAATCAAGAACATTGCTCGTAGCAGATTAGAGAACGCTTGAGAGCGTGCGAAATTGAGAGAGTCAGATCGGCTTTTCATTTCCCATTGCCAGTCAGAGAAGCGAGAGAACACGCAAAATTGAGAGAGCGGGATCATTCCGGGATAGAAAATTTGTTCCCTGACTGGTTTTCGTGCAGAGAAATAGAGAGAGAAAATTGTGAAAACAGAGGGGCAAATGCGTCAGAATGGTGATCATTTTCAGAGAGGAAAAGAGAGAGAGAGTAGAAAGAAACCAATGGTCATAGGAGGAATGCAGAAGATTATATCGATGACGATCGCACAGTTCAAAGAATGAGGTTGTAAAAGTAAGTTGTGGCAGGAAAAGAACTATATGAATTGACGATTTTCTGAGGAGTGTAAGTTTATTGTCTACGATCACGATGATGAAAATCAATCCACTTCAGTCTTTGAACGGCCGTTCCGTTATGATGATATTGTTATCAACGACATCGACGCTAATCGCTCGGTTATATTTGTGAACCCTCTTTCCGGTACGAATAGGAGCGGTGATAACTGATTGTCTAAAGCATTTGTGATTGATACTGATCGCCCATTTTAAACACAAGAGATAGTTGTTATGCGGAGAACAAAACGCTAGAACGCCAGTTCAGGTACGAACATAAACGACGATAATTTTTAGTAGAGGTCGAAATACGGGTAAATGCTCCTTCGTTTCACGCTCCCCTTGTGTATTTGTACTCTATTATCTAATCCTTGGCGTGGTTGATAGTGATAGCCATTTTTGCAACGTTTACACGTATTATCTAGTTCACCCCTGTAATAATCCGTGAAAAGATCAACGGTCATAACAAGAAAGAGGTGTTTTTCTATAAACAATCGGAGTAGGGCTGTGCAAAATAACAAGGGAACACTCATTATTATTGAATGTGTTCACTTTGCACGACTGTTGAGAACTCGGGTCAGAAAAACAATATGGGCACAAATACCTACATAACGGAAACAACTGGGAGAGAAGTTGGCCAAAAGTGCTGTCCCAGGAAAAAGGAGGTGGGAAAAGTGGGATCATCACTCTTTGTGTGCAAGCAATGGACTGACGAGTCTGTCGAAGGGTAATAAAACACGAATGCTAATTCGTTGAATCCATTCTCGATGAAGAGAAGAAGGCTCATCACTCTTCGTATCCTCTCTACTCTCATTCTCAAGCAGAGATCTTCCCCGATTCCCAGACATTCCAAGAAGCAAGACCTGTTATAGTTATAGGATAACTGAGAAAGAAGAGGTTTGATTACAGGATTGAACAGGGCACGATGTAACTGGGAAACTAGACACATAATATATTCTTTGGAAGAAAGCGCTCGGCTCTAAAGAGCAAATTCGAAGAAGAATCTTGAAAGTGAATGCGAAAACAAGGATAGAAATGAGTAATCAGGTTTTATCACTATCTCTCACTCTCGCACAGTCCCCGTTGGCATGGTGACAGTTACGGTTCTCGCCTTCTTTTCTTGTGAAAAATAAACCAGCGATACCCTTTTACCCTTTTCCAGAGCTAAAGGAAGAAGAATATCACGCCTGTCACGAGAGAATCGAGCTAATGATGGGAATTGGGCGAATATCGTAAAAATGAGTTAACCTCATTTTTGGTCACCTCTAGGCATGTCCTACCATCCCCCAAAGTCCCATTTCACAGAGATTATTTTGGAGCTCCCTACACCGGATCGGTACCTTGGAGCCCCAACTTGAACCTGTAATATCTCGGTTAGAGTGTATTTTAGAGAAAAATTTGCCTAAGATTGATCAGAACAAACTAGAAGTCATAAAATTGCTACTGAACGGTGCTACACTCGACGATGAATTTCTCAAAAGTGTAGGATTAGTTCCGGCTAATTTTTGAATATGACATGCACCGTTTCACGCTCTTTCGAATGAGTATCTTGTGCAAAATATAAATGCATGTCATATTAAAAAATTGGCCGGAACTAATCCTACACTTTTGAGAAATTCATCATCGAGTGTAGCACCGTTCAGAAGCAATTTTATGACTTCTAGTTTGTGCTGATCGATAGAGCTCGCAAAAGTAGCTGGGGTCAATCCTAGGCAAATTTTTCTCTAAAATTCACTATAACCGAGATATTACCGGTTAAAGTTGGGGCTCCAAGGTACCGACCCGGTGTAGGGAGCTCCAAAATGATCTCTGTGAAATGGGACTTTGGGGGGATGGTAGGACATGCCTAGTGGTGACCAAAACTGAGGTTAACTCATTTTTACGATATTCGCCCAATTCCCAAGAATTGCAATTCTAGCTCGATTCTCTCGTGACAAGCGTGATATGCAGTGAATGTCGTGCAGCGGAAGTTTCTTTTGAGTATTGTTTTTTAGAAGCCGTTGCCAAAGAAAAATGATTGTTCTCCAAGATGGACTCTATTACGAGAGGTTTGAAACATAATCGAGCAGGGTGCATCGATTGTCAATTCAGGCTGTCAGTGCAGAAAATCCGTCTCTTCATTACGCGTACTCTTTCGCCTCTTTCTCCTCCGAAATTGCTGACACCTTATTGAGACGCTAGAGAGATAGGAAGAAATAGAGTAGCACAGTGACGATGCAGGGAAGCCATAAATCAAGGATGAGAAAACTTTGAAAGGAACGTTCCTAACTTTGCACAACTTAGTAACAAGTAAGAATGCATTTTGTAAAAATCGAACGAAGTGACATGTAAAAGTAATGGAAAACAAAGTACACAATCACAGATAAGAGTGAACAACAATCGGTTCCATCTGTATTTTTCTGCAAAATTGAGATCAAAATTCAAATATTTTACTTATTTTCTCTTATTTCCCCTTGTCCTCTCGTAGGCCAGATTGGGCGAGATAGTGTGTGAATCAGAGAGAATTAGACAACGATTTTATTTCGAGCTGAATCACCAGCGTGAAATGACATTCATTTCAGCGCGCTCTTACTCATTTTGCGTGTAGAAAAGACAAAATAAATGATGTTGAGTGAAACAATGTGGCAATTTGAACGTACGCTGTAGCATTTGTACAAGATCTTCTTCAAATTTCATGGAAATTTTTTTTTCAAAACCGTTTTTGCTAGCGACAATCACAAAGTTTTTCTCCAATGAACAAAAAGTATGTTGATTTAAATTGCGATCTATTGTTAGTTTTTCATTGTGAATGCAAAAGAATTGCATCGGCCGGGAATCGAACCCGGGCCGCCCGCGTGGCAGGCGAGCATTCTACCACTGAACCACCGATGCTACGGAGGCTGCCCTGTCCATTCACTACATGGTGATTAGCCCACATGTTTGTGTGGTATATCAATTTATCGATGGTCAGTCTGCAACAATAGATTATTTCAGATCACTTTATCGACATCAGACTATCGTACTAGTAAAGGAAGATTCAACAACCGGCGATTATGTGAAATTGGCCCGTTTGTCGTACAAATGAGATCAGAATGAGTTCGAAATCAGAACCGCTGCCTCCCCACAATCCTCTTGAAAGTTGGCGACGTCAAATCGGCGCCTCTCTCATTTCGAATGATAGACGAGATAGTACGGCAAAATGAGGAGAGGCGAATTTGTCATCAGTAAAGTGCAATAAAGAAACAGCGGTAATCATTTCGAACGTTTGATTCGACCCGTCACTATTACAATGAGATTTCGGGGAAATTGATCGAGGTAGGAACGAATATTAGGAAACGAAAACAACAAAAAAGGGGGAAATGTCAGAGTTCGATCACAGATACGGTTTACCTATGGGTAGGGTATATTTTCAGGTTGGTTGATGCATTTGGGATAGGGAAAGCAATGAAAGCGATTGTACAGTAATCCGTTGGCTGGGTCACGCAGCGAATACCGTATCCTGCTCCGATCGATTCAGATAGTACAGCCAGTAGAACGCGTTGAAGATGGAGAACGTCACTGAAATGGGGCAATCTATGATTTTTGATCTTTGGTATGTCAAATAATTGTAAATTGTCACAAACACATCTGGCCAAGATCACACATATCAAATTGGTACACATTTCTCATCTGTCTGAAACGTATCCAACGTGCCAACATGCTAATAGCCCCTAATGTATTATTTTCTGATTTTCCATGATGAATATGCAAGTTCCATAAATCACTCACGCGGAAACATAATTCTGCTCATCTGATCCACTGCCAGGGCCCTTCTCGAATATCAAAAAAATACTTACTAACGCTACCCTACCACCTCGAACATCCGCATTTTTGGAGGTTAGTAAACAACATTTCCCCATAAAAACACCATCAGTGCGGATAAATTATTATCATTTTAAAAACAGCTATCAAAGTGGAGTGAAAATGTGCATACAAGGGAACATGATTCGGCTCATCTGATCCACGGCCAGGGCCCTTCTCGAATAGCGAATGGCCTCGTACATAAAGTGGGCCGGATTGACCTTGGGCGGATTTAGCGTGCCGTTCTCTGCAACTGAATTTACTTGTTTTGATTGTTATTGTTGTTTTTTATTGTTGTTGCTGCCTCCTTTTCGCCAACTACACATACTCTATTGGGCAATGCTCTTATCAATTTCCGTAAAGAGAATTCTGTACCTCCTCCATTCTTCGGCTTCTTCAACTTTCCATAGTAAAAGTCGCCGTTGGTCTTGCACTCGTCATAGTCCGAGTCGAACTCGCCGATCACTGAAAAAATTTTAATATTAATTTTGGAAATCTCATCTAATGATTTTGATTGCTGAGAAATGGAGAAGTGAGAAAAATCGTTTGGTGAGCCTCTATCACCGATGAGACAGCACAATAAATGAGAAAAATATTAGCAGTGTACCTGGCGGGGGCGAGTACCCGTTCGACCGCAGCTTCTCTGCCATTTGCGAGTACTTGTTCGCACTGAAAGAATCTTTTTTTTTTCAAATATTAATTTTAAGTTTCTATACCTACTGAATCAAATCATCACTATTCATTTCATAATTATGTGCAAAAGAAGAATGATTGAAACTTATTTCGATTTCCCGAATCAGAAATGAGACTTCTAAAGATATTTCAAAATGACCGTACCGTCTCATGAACGAATTGACCAGCGCGAATTCCAGCAGGACACCGAAGATGAAGAGCATGCACACTGAAAAGGACCAATTTTTGTCATAATTTGCATTTTTCTCCCGAAAAAAGAAAGTGTAATCTTATTTCGATTTCGCATCTCTAACTGACCTCCATAGAAGTAGTCGATCGCTTTCGCATACGAGACAGGCGGAAGAGCGTATCGGATGCCATTGCCCTACATCACCATTGATAAAATAAATCAAGAAAAATATTTGTTTGTCTTTTATCACAATGCCGTCAATCACGTATTGAACAATCGTAGCAAAATCCATTACTCCCTATTCATGAAACACATGTGATTTGGTTGGTAAAAGCGTCAGCAGTGTAGTGGAAGAGACACCCTGGGCTTCTATTCAGTGCAACACTCAACCAAACCCACTAGATTTATGATCATGTTTATTCCTCTTGTCTGGTAAACTATTTTCATTGTTCTGCGCACCTGAATTAATAAGGTGAGAAGAGTAGTAAACGACAGCGAAGGCACAACCATTATCGATGCAGAAGGACCACCGCCCAAACCCCTCTCTAACCACCCCCATTTGATCGTGTATTTTCCCAATTTTAGGGGCTATCGAGACGCTATTTACCTGCGTTGACAGAGTAAGAAGAGTGGTGAACGACAGCGACACCCTCGCCGGCACCGCCCTCCTGTCTATCCAGAAGGACACCCAAGAGATGGCCACAATGAGACCCGTCGGGATGTAACTGAATAATTATTATCTAATTTAATTTTTAAAAAATCAGTTAAATCATCATGTATGAGTTAGGTTTCACGAGCATCATAAATTGAGTGCAATGCATCGGGATTTAATAATGCGATAATTGATGGAAAAAAAGTTCTAAAAACTGTCATTATCACCTCTGCACCAGATGGAATCCGATTGCGCGCTGCAATTTGAGCATGCCGATCAGACAGCTGAAGTCGCCTGCAACGATTAATGATAGCTAAACAACATGAAATAATTAACTTGATTTTGTTTTGTCATAGTAATTTTGTACACGCAGTCGTGTGTGTTCAAAACATCGCATAATAATCAGAGGAAACGGAGAGGGGTCAATTTTTTTGACAAACAATGTGTTTCATGTCAGTGAACTTGCCTATCCTCGAGCTATTCTTCGTGATCGTATAGTGAAACAGCCCATCGCAATAGCCGCTTTCGAGCGCGGTGATGTGAAATTCGGGCAGGTTGATCTGAAATTGCAGATTCTCGTTGTTGTGAGTTTTCTCCTTCAATATCTTATTTAACTTGGACCTACAGCATTATTTTACCTACATATAACAGTAAATGGGACCTACCGCAGGATTGAATCGGATCGGTCCGTCCGAGAACCAGGTCACGTTCATCTCCTCTTTGACGTGCGCGTCTGCAATTTTTGAATTTTCAATTTTAAAAACAATAACAATAACAACAATAACAATAACAACAACACAATAACAAAAAACAACTCACAACTGAGCACTTTGATACCGCAGATCTGCCGATCGAGCGGGTAGTCCTGCAGGAAGAGATTGCACGCGACGTTGAGCGTCACTCTGCAAATCATGAATTGGTATCGCTCGCTTTCCCTGTTTAACTAAGCAAAGCAATAATGCGGCCTCGCGCAATACTAAGCGTTGACTGTTCTTTGCGAGCATCAGTTTCCGAACAAGGCTTTCCTTGGAAATAATTTCAAACGTGCCTCGTTCCGTACGCAATCGTTCCATCCGGCGCGATGAACAGGTTGAAGTTGTGCACGGTGACCTAAATTTAAATGAAATTCGTAAGTACAAGCAGACAAGTCTGAGTTCGGGATAGAATGCTCACATCATGAAAATACGCGGTTCGTGCATTGGCAAAGTAGAGACCGGGCAACCACATCTTGTCGAGAATCGCCTTGTCTGAAATAAATAATAATGATTTACTTATTTATTTATTTAAATTAATCTATTTAATCTGTTTCATCCCTCTTCGTGCAACTATTCTTTGCACGGTGCAAGTTCTGAGAGCGATCGCGAAATAACTCTCGCAAAATCGAGTCGGCATCGTCAACTATGCGTGCAAGATAGATGTAGATTATTCGTCAATTTTTCGCCGCTAAACAAATTTTACTCGCCAGTGTCCCTTGCAGGAGTGCAAGAGTCGAGAGTCTCAGATCGCTGACTAGAGGTTCGCCACAAATGACATCGCGTATGTTTCAGAGTCACTATGTTCGATCTGCGATCTGATAATCACTAGTGAAGTTTCGGAGTAGCAGTAAAAACAGCTCGTTTGATGTACTTAGTAAACCATCAAGAGTCGCCATCAGCTCTGCACAAAGTTCAAAAATGATTGAGTTATGTTTCACAAACGGTACGAACGGTTGAAAGAACGAAGGTTTTCAATTGTTCCAATTCGAGAGCTTCCAAAAAAAATAATAATATTCATTCAAAATACAGAGCTTGTTATTTAATTCTCACCAGTGATCAGAATGTATCTGATCACTCTGATTGTTCTTACATTTGAACGTCATTATCTAATACAAAGGGAAACAAAATCAGGAACAGTTTGGATGTTATTATTTGGAACAAGCACATTAATTTTCAATCAAATAAAATCACTTAAAATTATTGCTAATGCATAATCTCACCACTGATCAGTATGTAATCACTCTGATTGTGCTTGTAGGTTTCGTCCTGCCAGCTCATGTACAGATACATGTCCACGTCAAATGTCTGGAAATTACATTAAAATTGTTTTTTGTAACTACCTATTTGTTTGTTTTTCTTACTCGCTTTATGTTATAAATTGTTTTTTTTTCATATTCACTGATCAAAATCCTGAGATATCTCTCCATTCCGCTGATTCTGAATATTTCGCATAGCCTATCAAGCATTTCGAATCATTGAACTCCCATCTCCCAAGGGAGTCATTATCTCTCCATTACTGACGTTTTTTCTTCCGCGGCATTGCGCACTATGATGCGGAATGAACATCGTCTCTTTATTTCACACACTCTCTCCACACCAAGTCAAAAGGGGAAAAAAGCTCATTTGCGTGGCACAGCTCAAATTCACCCTCTCACTTTGGCAACTCTTGAGGCACCGAGCCGGTCGGTGGAGAATCTCTCGAATTTCCCGTCATTCTTCATCAATTCTCATATTCGAATGATGAAACATATTGCGAAATTTATTTCTTCCGAATGACAAATGGTTCAGACCAAGGAATAACTTCTATTCAGAGTGAAACATAGTTGAATTCATTTGAATTTTTGCCCAAAAGCGATTGTTTTCAGTACGCCACGGCTGTACAATCATTTGCGAGTTGAGATATCTACTTCAAATTTATAATGAACGAAAAAACTGCTAAAAATGGCAAGAAACGGCAGTTTTCAGCACGCCGCGGTGAACTCCTCCTTTACGAGAGGAGATAGCGATGCGGGATTTTCACAGAACGTTAGGAAAACTCCTTGCCCACAAACGATCCACGGCCGAATTTCAAATTTCGACCTAGTTCGTGAGTTGCAAGCGAAAACGCACGCGAAAACTGCTAAAAATGGCAAGAAACGGCAGTTTTCAGCACGCCCCGGTGAACTCCTCCTTTACGAGATGAGATAGCGATGCGGGATTTTCACAGAACGTTAGGAAAACTCCTTGCCCACAAACGATCCACGGCCGAATTTCAAATTTCGACCTAGTTCGTGAGTTGCAAGCGAAAACGCACGCGAAAACTGCTGAAATCCTTCATTTCACACCGCAATTCTCTCTCTAGCGGCGCAGAATGACTCGGCGGCGCTGTGCCATGCAAATGAACTTTCTTCCCCCCTTTGACTTGCTGTGCTCTCGCCGGTCAGAGAGACGACAGACTGTGAGGAATGAAGAGACGATCGCCCGAAATGCGAACTCACATTGCGCTACAATGCACTCTATCCATGAATCTCGGGCTTGCCTTTTTTCCTAATTGAAGTCCCTTTATCTCGCTCTTTTATCTGCTGAAGTCAATGAGCAGGAGCCGTAGGGCAAATATGTACAAAGGTGTTGAATGCCAACCTTTGATGATTACTCCCTTCCCTCGTCTCTAATGAGGTGTGCAAATAAATGAGACAACCTGGTCTTTGAGTTGAGTAATTAGCAGTCAAATTTAGGAGAAATGACTCTCTTTCGAGGAAAACTGCTCGAATTAGCAGGGCCAAATTTAGCCGCCTCGTGACTTCATTTCGACACATTTACTGCAACTTTTGGAGCAATGTGTAGTAGGGTTGACATATGGCTAAGGAAGTTACGCGCGGAAACAGCTTATTCACACGCGTGCAAACTAAACGGTTTCTCCGAATTCACAAGGGCGTCTACAAATAAATTAGTCTTTAGGTCGTAATGTAATGCAAAAGAAGGGCGGAAGGGGCTCATCAATGATACAGTAACTGCCATCCAATATTATTTTATTTCCTAAAGCCAAAATACGGGTTATAGCCACTTCATTCTCTCTCATAACTCTGATCTGCTAGAGCCTAGAAAGAACGAATAAATGGATTTTTCATAGTCCTAGACATGAGGTTCCTCGTCACATATATTTACGTTTCTGAGGGTGGCACGTCCCCATGTGTGAAAGTTTCATAATGAACCCCCCCCCACACCCGTGCACCGATCTTTCATTGAGCTTCGGTCTCTCGCAGTCGGATTGCGCCGTATTTTTCATAAATTTTAATTGCTCCAGCTGAGCAATTTTCGCTGCGTCTCTCCACTTGCCCTGATCTCTCGCCATCTCTGACCTTCCTTAAAATACGGAAGGATGCAATCATCACTTGTACGCGAAGAGACTGCGTGTCCTTACATTATTTCTGGCGACCCTGACTCTCCTCGTTTTGCGTGCTCTCTCGCCTGTCAGGCAGATTTGAGACCAGCGTGAACTCTCTTCAATTGGCAAGCTCTCTCGTCCATCAGGGACTCTATTCGGAAGGGAGGCCGTTGTTTTGACGTCTAAGCAGAGCAGGCGCGGCGTTCCGTCAAGTACTAAGCCGGAGAACACGCCGCTCGATTTCTCAACTACGAATCTCTTCATTCCGCCTGCTCTCTCTCTATCTCTGTCTGACTCACGAGAGAGCTCGGTGAATGGAGAGACTCAGACATCGAGACGGTCAATTGCGCACATTTCTTTCCGCGGAACACGTTTCAATGCAATCGCCTTGATAAGTGTTACAGAACTGGACTGTAGAAGGTGACAAAGATCATGAATGAGCTTGAGATGTTTGAGATCAAAGATTGAAGACTAAAGGTTAAAGATCAAAGATCAGAGATCAAAATCTGACCATTTCTGTGGATCGAAAATTGCCCAGCGACTCGATGTAGAAGCCGAAGTTGACCTGGAATCGGAGAATTTTATTTGGATGAGTTTCACCGAATCTCTAAAATAATGCAGAACACATAATTATGATTTATCATTTGAAAAAAAGATGAGAAAAAATAAAGAAAATATGAAAGTATGCCTAAGCAGTGGAGTTATTTTCATCGAACGGATAAAATATAGAAAATTTTTAAAGATTAAAATGTTCTCTCTAACAAAACTGAAGCTTCGGGGTTGGATGTTTTTCGGATGAGTTTCACTGTCTCTACTACTAAACGCTTTGGTAAATCTAACAATGCTCTCATTGCACGCAATACAAATAAAAAATTACAATTCAGTGTGAAATACGAACTGGCGTGTTTTTCTTGACACTCTAACCGATGAGGGAGATTGGAGAAAGGTGAGACTCTCACAGTCCTAGTAAAGATACCTGCAACGGCCTCTGCTTGGGCATGGGCTTATTGTTCAATTCTCGATAGATGGGATGCGAGCCAATCGGGTATTCAGTATCGAGCGTTTGCAGGCTGAAACTAGAGAATAATTCATAATTTTCGAGAAGATATTACTGTATTGCCTAATTTCCTATTCTTGGAAGTAATTTATTTCCCACTCCATAATTCGATTTATTTTCAATAGTATCGTTGTGTACTATTATTTTCTTAGCTTGATTATTTACAGTGTAGGAATCCCCTCCCTACTCCTAACCAATCTGAGTACCATTTCCTTATATTTAGGGGCCACAACGCAGGCAGCCGATTTTACACAATAGGGTCAAAAATATGTTCCAACAATTCCTCATGGACGCAATAACATCATGCTTTTTACCGTTTGTCGATATCTTGTCGCTGAGCCGCGCTAGAGACCAAGAAGTACGCGCGCAACTCACTGGGGGAGAGGAGGGAAAGGCGAGACAAGAGGGAAAGGGGCGGAGCCTAATTTGCGTGTGTCTCTCTCCCTCCCCCCGCCCTCTCGCTCGCCTCCCCCCGCTCGCACAATTCAAGAGGGCACAAGCTAGGGAAAAATGCTAAAATTCTAATTTTTTCTCTAAAAATCCTAAAATATTATAATTAGTCAGAAAATTACTGCCCAAACAAAACTTTCACACTGCAACCCGTCTAAACGACCTATTCCCTTCTTTTATATGCAAATTTGATCTAATTAGTGATGCTGTGCACATTTTGGGCAGTGCTCAATCGATAGAGTACCACAGTAGCTATTCATAGCAGTTGAGAACGAGAGATTTGGTTGAGAATGAACCTTGTGCCCTCCCTGTCTCGCTTTTGGGCGAAATCGTGTCACACCAAAGTGGGCGGAGCTTGTGGCCCCTACTTATATTCTGTGTATTTGAAAATACGGTTCTCTGGACGGGGAATTTCGCTGGTATATCACAGAGAGAGGAATTTGAACAACCTTCTTTGATAGTGCAAAATTCGCACAATATCCCGCAAAATGAGGCGCAGACTGTCCGCACTTCGCACTGCTTCGTGTTTGCTATGGTTCGAAATAAATGTAATCGTCTCTTCGTTTCACCTGGTCTCTCGCCGGTCAGAGTGGGCGAGAGAGTGTGCGAAATGGCGAGACCGAGCTCACCTCGTCTGCAGTAATATTGAAGCGACCACGAGGAAGAGTGTCCGCTCAATCATCGCGAGCGGAGAACGGTAGCACTTCTGCAATACGGTAGGAGAATGTAACCGATTATCGCCAACTGAACAAATTTATATAGAAATACAGATAATGCGTCAAATATGGTTCAAATGAACAACGATCGAATAAGATTGTGAGCCACCCACGGCGAATATGGGGATAATAAGGAAGTGGTCTCAGTTGAGATCAGACGGAAGTAAATTGAGTAGCATATGCGATTGAAATTTCCAACTGCGACATTATCGAAGGATAAAAACCTAGAGAAGCAAGCAGGTACAGTGTAAAATATCCCTGAAACCAGGACATAAATTGGAAATTCGCTTGAACAGATCTCTAGCTAAAGTGGAAAATCTCATTTATCTGGAGCCGAGATCAAATTGGAAAGCAAGACAGGGAAAGGGGAGACAGCACAAAACGTGCAGTTTGTACGCGGGCACCTATGAGATAAATCCTCTCTGATAGGGTTGGCTTATCGAGAAATTATCGAGAATGGTCTCTTCATTTCGCATACTCTCTCGCCGATCCGAGAAGTGAGAGAGCGCGTAGAATGAAGAGAGTCATTTCTCGACAAGCCAACCCTACTCTCTGACCGATATGCGAGCCGGGGAACTGAAGAAAACTTATTGAATGAACAGTGTTTTGCTTCCGGCAAGAATGCCAAAATAGGCGTCCATGACATATTAATAACGGTCTTTGAAGCGACCGCACTCAATAATATCACGTACCCTTTCGGTCGGAAGGATGCGACGAGGGAAATGAGGAACCTTTACAAGAGATCTAATTAGAGAAGGAGCAAAACAAGAGATGGAAGAGCTCGATCCGTGGGAAACAAGGCCGTTTTTGCACATCTCGGTTCCCAGGATGATTTGAGGAATCGCTCGTGAAACGGATTTTTGAGCCTGAGACCGAGACATATCAGTGACGTGAATAGCTCAATCCAGGGAAACCCGATTAACACATGACATTGAAAACATGTCGACCCAAGACCACGGTTAATTGCTTCCTAACAGAGGCTGGGGAACACAGTTCTGAGAAAGACAATCGAATCTATCCTGGGACGCCTGTCGCCTTTTCATTCCATTTGTCCGAATTTGGAGGTGCAAAAACGGATCAGAGTTCTACTAACAAGAAGCTATGTTCAATTCGACAGCTGCAAAACAGAGAATTCGAGGCGCCTCTCTGTTCTTTGGCCCATACATTTCTCGTAGAGAATACCATCCCTATAATTTTCATTCTCAACCACCGGTTGCTGCCTGAATCAAAGAAATACAGAGAAATTCCGAACTCTACAACCTTCTAATACAGCTCATGAAAATTTAGGAAGATTTTAGAAGATCTGCCTCGATGTCTGGATTACTCTTTGAACTATTCCAAAACACGCAAGAAAACATGACAAAAGCGCGACGGAAAAAGCGAAAAATATGACTCGCGACAATGATGAACAACCCCACTCGCGCAGAGTACATCATTGACCAATCCCACCAATGGAATCGGAAAACCAGAACCGGAACCGGGAACTTGTTTCATGGCTCGGTCCAATACCAGAACCAGCAATGTATTCAGATATTGGTGCACACCGCAGAGTCCATGATGGACCATTTCACAAGGGAGAAAAGGAACCATACATTTAGTTATAGGTTGGAAAATTCCCAGAACCGTAAATCTAAGCACCCCACATGGTCAATGATCCAACTCCGCCCATAATCGGTACCCGAAAACCATAAAAGAATGGAACCTGAAAACCGGAACCGGAGCCAGCAACCATAACCAGGATGTGCGCGCTATGTGCCCACTGGAGCCCGAAATAGCAGAATAGCAGCAGCAGACGTCTCCTCATTTCGCACACTCTCTCGTCACTCTAGTACAGTATCAAGAGACTGCGGCTCGCTTTTTGAGATCTTCATCTGCTCTGAACAACAAAGGACGGGAAAAATGGCTGTCCTATGTCCTGTTTTCTCCAACCGTGAGCTATACCTCAAGAAGCGTCTGTTTCATGTGTTACTTGAACCCCAACCTCCACTCAACCTACCTTCTCAATCCCTTCCTCAAAAAAGTTAATGAGTTCGCCGTTTGGCAAGTCACTTCTGGTTGGAGATTGTGCGAAATGCAGTGACCGCGCTATTGCGTATGAACTCTGCTTGCAGAACAGAGAGAATCAAGCGGATATGCGAAACGAAGGGGGGACGATTGCCGAATTTTTCTCATTTTCTCAATCGGTGGCATGCTGAACGGGCAATGGAGACACGGGTTATTGCGTACGAACTCTGCTTGACAGGCCAATGCATTTTCGAAGAAGCGGGTGCGCCGAATAATATTTGGCATGAGCTATGCCACGGCTCAAAGCTCGGAGAATGCACGTAGGAAATCTGACTCTGGCGTAGAAAAAAAGACCGGACAATGGGTACGAGAGAGACAGTGCACATTGAGCTTTCGCAGATATGAGATAACTAAATAACATGGTGAAAAACGAAGAGAGTCCGAGAGGTGTTTCTCGAGAATCGCATAATAACTAGAGTTCGAAATACGGGTCGCCGTCTCTCCATTTCACACACTCTCTCGTCAGTCACCGGTGAGAGAGAGTGTGTGAAATGAAGAGACGGCGACCCGTATTTCGAACTCTAATAATAACATGGGAATGAGGGTAAACATCGGAGGAGACAATGAAAAGGAAACATCTGCATCAGAGAAAGAGTTGCCGAACAAAACTACATAGTTTCGACCCAAGACCACGGTTAATTGCATCCTAATAGAGGCTGGGGAATATCGTTCTGAGAAAGACAATCGAATCTATCCTGGGACGCCAGTCGCCTATACAAGAGATCACGTCCAATCATTAGATCGAAGACTAGATCCCGGATGGTCATTTGAAATGTTGTCCACCTTATTCAATTTGAAATTCGAAGATCCGCGATGAATGACGAACTACGATCTTTGATGCATCAAGAGAGCATGCTGAACGTAGGAAGTCAGAAAATTGAAAATACTAGAAGCCGAGCTGGGTTCGGTGGAGCGGCAAAAACTTAGAGAAGGAGGAGGCGCGTCGTGTGGAAAACACGACGTGGGGAGGGGAAGTCTTGAAATTTGAGAGGAGAAGACCGGCAAAGTGGGCGGAGCCTGGCCGAAAACAATTTTACTGCGCGCAATAATTACGCAGCAGCGTGGGTTCCCGATTATTATTTCTTTTATAGGCGGCTAGAATCGAGTCGAGCTGCGGTGTCATCATCTTTCATCTTTCCATAACTTCCAAGCGCCTTACTATTACTCTGTAGCTGGAGATAATTATGAGTAAATGTGCTGGGTCTCTCCATTTGCCGTGCTCTGTAGCTGATCAGACAGAGCGTGAGAAAATGCGAATGGAGGAGAGTCCAAGTCTATTAACGATCGCGAGGCTCTTTGCTCTCGCGAAGTTAGCTGGTCAGAGAATGTGAAAATGTGAGAGAAATGTTGCATTACCCCCCCCCCCCCGCAGCATGAGTTAATGCTAGAAACAGATGCCGGAGCAAAGTAAGGAAGGGCTCTTCTGCAGCGGAAGTAAGTGTCGGACTAATGCCTCTCTCGATTTCCCTTGATCTATGACCGGTCAGGGGCAAGATGAGAGAGTGTGCGAAATGGAGAGAGTTTGAGAGTCAATTTTTCCCACTAATACTACTGGGTCCGGTCAGGCAAAGCGAGAGAGAACACAAAGAAACGAGTATGCAGGAACAATGCTGCTAATTTTTCTGGTTCAGGAATGCATAGCGGGTTCTCACGTTCCAGAAATAGGCGGGGAAAATGAACTGCGGAAAACAATTCGAGGAGAGTGGCAATGAGGAAAGAGCGGTTGAACAGCGGAGAACGAGAAATATGTCAGTTTGTTGAGATGAGAGTTCCGTGAAAGAGTATAGGCTTTCCACCCTCAAGCGTTTACAATATAAGCGATCACGAAAATAAAGCGTGAAAATTAAACTCACAGTGCAGCTAAGATCACGCTGGCAAATTTGCTCAAAAGTGGCGCTCAGTGCCGTTTCGAAGAAGAGTACTCTGGCCAGACATCTGATTGCAGGTTCGAACATGCGTTTTTTTTTAGGAATTTTAAGCACGTGAGCAAGTTCGTGAAATGACACGGTTTGTGCACGGAAGGGCACTATTCTATTTGGCAAATTGTAACCTGCATTGATCAAGTACTAAGCAAAGAACCTGGGTGTCTGGTGCACTTTCGAGAGAGTCTGATCCACTATTTCGAAAATCGCTCGGTTTGCTGGTCGAAAATCACCGTGCACCCATCATACAGAAACTAGCCATCATGTTCAACGATAACAAGGCAAAATCAGCGGGTGTGTACGCTGTAGGAAGTTGCGATGGTTAGTTAAGCATAGCTCTCTAGCGTTATCTGACTACGAGAAAGCAAGGGGATTGGAGAGATTACGCTTTTGGCGAAGGTGTTGGACCCGTTATAACACAAAACGTGATAAACTGATGTCTGGGATAGCGCTTAGGGATGGTTGGTAGGCAATCGACTGAAGTGTGATCATTAGAAAATCATTCACAGACAGTACACGATCTGCGGACTGTCCTGAGAGAAAGGAGTGAAATCATCATCGTCTGAGTCTTTTATATGCGATGTTTATCACAAGAAATTCTGATGCCTAACGAGGTGGTCTCTTAAAAAAATCCCTACAGATTCTTGTTAGTGCTTGAAGTAATGTCCGAATTGTGCCGGGATTAGACTTTCAATCGTAACGAAACAACTAGTCGTTTACTAGGGAAATGCACCACATTCTTCACGAGAGACAGTGTGGAATGAGGAGAGCGATGGGTGCATTTCCCTATTAAACGACTAGTTGTTTCGTTACTAGTCTAGCCGGAATTTTAAGGGATCAAATCGTTTGACAGCCCCGCTTATCGGTGATTGGTCTACCACACAGATCTCGCATAGGAATCGGATTGGATTAGAATTCCACCGGAATTCCATTAAAGCATCTTTGCTCCCACGCTAACGCAGCCATTTTCGGTTAAGAAACATTTTTTGGAACGCTATAACAAATTCCAACCAGAGAATGGTGTTGTAACGTGTTGAGGACACGGATACATGGGATTCAGCTCACTTGTGATCTTTGAAAATTGCACCTGGTTAGATGGCATTTATGAATTTTGAGGAATTTAGAGAACCATTAGCTAATATTCGCCAGCCGGTCACATCCTCGATCTCTGGTGAACGGCGCTTTTAAAGATTACCGAGCGCTCTGATTTTCATTTTTTTTTAACTCTCAAGGATTTCCATTAAAGCGGTCTCTCACCGGGCAGACAGGGTGAGAGATCACGCAAAATGACCGGTGAGAGTGTGTGCATAACGAAGTGAGCATTCCTCACAACTCCTAGACGGTGAGGATTCCTAGTGCTCTGAATGCAGACTTGGTCTTAGAATCTCGCGATGGTAAATGAGGGCAAACAAAGTTAAACGAATATTCTAGACAGATACATGTCTAGGCACTCTAATATTTTAGCTTTCAGAAGATTCGTTGAATCTGAAAGTGCTAAAAACAAATAAATATGCTTGCGCCTACAATTTTATGAACACGCTTTATCACAATTTACCAGCACACCTTTTCACATAAAAACTTTTTAAAATGTTTTCTAACGTTTAATGTTGCGATAACTTTGGCTGAGAATGCGTATAAATTTTATGTATACACTTGATCAGCATTTTACAACACACATATCAACTTTCTACATAAAAAAACATTGGTGTCTGTTCTCTCACTTTTAGAGATATTGTATCTCGTAGAGAGAAAGCGTAGAAAACAGAGACGAATGCTCATAGAAGAACCTTGGTGTCTGTGAACGATAGCTTACGATTACCGGGAAAGCGTTTCTCTCGGTCAAAAGCGGTCTCTCACCGGGCAGACAAGGTGAGAGATCACGCAAAATGGAGAGAGTCAGAGACCTACTGCTGAGCTTCATAAATCACCCGGCCGAGGCGCGACAATACCACTCAGTCATTCGGAAGGAAAGCAGAGGGAAATGGTCGGGAAAGGGAACAGAAGCGACCTTTGAATATTGACAGAGAACGGTACCGTCGATTTGGACATTGCGAGAGAGCGAAATGGGTGTAATCGACGATTTCCGATTGATTTCTGATTTCATATGATTTCTGACCGGCCATTTATCAATTTTTCGAAATTAGATAGAAGCGAAAGAGAATAGTTGAGGCCGACCTCAGAATCTTAGGGATTAGTCTCGGAGTAATTGATCGTCGATACTTGAAGATTAGACTGTAAATCTGTCTGAGACTACGGGAACGGTACGTGACTGTATAATCATAGATAGAGATCATTCTAAAGGTGGATGAAGAAAACTATGCTTGGATCAACAATGTGATATTTGACAAAGAAGGGAGAGTCCAAAAATAGTGAATACACCCGAAACTCGTCAGAAAATAATAACAGATATTTCACGGAAGATTTCCATAAACCAATCGGTATTTCGTCATAAGCCTTCTATTTCTGTATAATAATAATCTACAAAAAAAAGATCTATATATCACAGACCTAGGCGAAAGATCTCAAGATGATTGCGAAACAGTGGACGAACAGTTTCTTTAGCCTTAGCATGACTGGCAAGAACCTTACGAGGAAGTAACCTCTTGGTGAGAAAAATAAGTACTTAACCGCGAACACACTAGAGAACCGAATCGCGTGCCATAGTGGACAATGCTTCAAAAAGAATAGGAGCCGGTCTCTGACTCCCTTCATTTCTAATGCTATCTCACCTCTCTGATCGCTGACAAGTATGCAAAATCAAGATACTTGCCTAGAAAAAGGAATTGCACGTGAAATAGCGTCAAAACAAGGGGATGAGACCAATTGATCATGCAGGGGGGATTACGCCTGTCACACTCGAACTACGGCGCAGTAAAAAGGCCCACGCACTCCGACTATGGGGTAGGGAGCTTCCCTTGGAGGATGGAATGAATGATGATAGTGCTGGGTGTTCTAGAAAGTGAACGACCATAGAAGATCGGAGGAGGCAGAAGTTCTGATGGGGGGGAGGGGGAAGGACAGACTATTCGGTATTTGAGCAAGATGCTCTGAAGGGCTGAAGGGCTGAAGACTTGTATCGAAATATGATAAAACTAGAAGAAACTCTTGAAAGAGGGGCTATTCCAAAATAAAACAGATCCGAAGAAGAGATTGGGCCCTCCAGATTGAATTGGCCTAATAATCACTGGCCTAGCAGTGAACTCCCGCAGGACGCAAGTGCCTTGATTAACGGGATGACCTTTTTTTACCTTTTTTTGGTAGGATCGGATGGCGTAGGAGGATGTGTATGCGATGTATTTGCGTAGAGTCTGATCACTGGTAGGCGAGCGAATGAAATTCAAGAATGCGTTTCCGCGTTACGTTTCACGTGTAGTAAAAGTGATTGGCTGAGGAAACGGGAACTAGTGGAGTGAAGTGAGCATAAAAAAATCATCGATTAAGTTCAGTTGAACGTGCGTTGTCGAGCCATATTGATATCACGAAGAGTGCGCAGAAGCCTCGTAATTTCTTCCTCTCCCGTTTCGCCACGTTCTTTTTAGAGAAAAGACAAGGGCGTAAGTAAAATTAGAGATCGAGCGAACAATTTTTGAGCAATCTAGGATTGAACCGGCCCTTACGCCCATGGCGCACCCAGCAGACGACTCTAGAAAAAACGAGAAGAGAACTTGGTGAACGAGAAGGAAGATTCGCACTCATGGGCTATTAGTGATAACCCCAATTCACTCCCACGGTTCGGTGCCGATTCGGCTTTCAATGGTAACGAAACAACTAGTTGTTTAATAGGGAAATGCACAGCTTTCTTCACGAGAGACAGCGCGGAATGAGGAGAGCGAAGAGTGATTTCCCTATTAGACAACTAGTTGTTTCGTTACGATTCAAAGTCTAGTGCCGAATGCAATAGAAAAATGGGCCGATTCTTCGCAACCACGGCAGCCTTGTAAGCTTTCGCGTAGCGAGAGAGTATGGAAAAGTGTCCGGCATAGAATCAAAATTAATCCGTGAGGATGAAAAAACAGAAGTGCCAAGGGTCTTTGGACATCGAGGGAAACGGGGGCAAAGGAAAGACCAAAGCGCGCCTAATGTAATCAACGAACGGCAAGGAATGGTAGGCGTCTGTCTCCATTGCGCGTGCTCTCTCGCCTTCTCTGACTTTCGAAATTTGGATAATCTTTCTGAGGACACGCCCACAAAACAACGGCGTCAGCACTTGCTTGTATCGGCCATTGTTGGAAAGTGCGAAATTCGACGTAACGCTGAATTCTTCCAGGAATATTCTAGATGAAGTGTCCCGTTCAAAACAAATGTGGATAGAAAAAAGGAAACCTCACCAAATCCCACATTGGACAGAAGAACGACAAAGACAGTTCTTTCCCTTTCCCATGAAATTTCTATTGTGGTACCCATTAGCGGGCCGCTCTTTTGAAATCGGACTGAGAAACGAACTTTGTCACGAACTGTGTGAGAAAGAGGGGAATATTCAAGTAACAAACAACTGTCATATCTATATTCAAGGATCGGCATCGCGTGGAAGCAACCAGAAGCACAGCTGCTAGCTTCACTGCGCATCATATCGGGAAAACAACTATACTTCACGCCAACACGCAAATATAGATTGATGGCCGATAATATTGCAAGTGAAGTTTGCGCAGGACCAGAAAATAGCAGCAGCGCACCAGAAATGAGCGCCCGGAACTAGAATTGGGCAGCCAGAGACGGCGAGAGAGCACGTGAAATGGAGAGGGTTAGAACAGAGGTTCCCATTCTGCACCCGGCCTCATTCATTGAGGAAAGAATGGGCGAGCGAGCCCGCGAAATTCGGGCGTAATCAGAAATGCAACGGGGACAATCGAAGGAACAGAAATAGGATTGGCAGGATAAAGAATATGTCCCTTCATCCTGGAAGTAGTGATCAAAAATGGTGAGGAAGTGGTAGGCTGCTCTACGGTATCGTGCGTTTCAAATGCTCAGCAAACTCAATGTGCTGGTTAGCGTATTGATTGTCTGGGAGAGAGAGAGGAAGGGAAGAGGTAGGGCGGAGGAGAGCAGGTAGATCACTAGCCTCCTCCCGGCCTCTTCCTAACTCCGCCCATCGAACGGTAGTCAAAGGTCAACTACGAGTGGAACGGAAAATAATTTCACGATACTACATTTAAACGGCAATTGCGTGCAAATTGCACATGTAGAGAAGAAACGATCGCATTAAAGACGATATAGCTTCGGATCCATTGGCAACCTATTTTCGGTGCATGTTCGCTCGTCACTCTGAGTCAGACTGCAAACAGGGGATCGCTGAGGGCGCAATATCCAAAGAAGCTCGACCAGTGTGTCAGAGTCCCCTCCCACACCTCAAGGGTGTAGAAGAAGAAGACACGATATGGGCGGAACACACAGTGATTCATAAGTCAGAGAATTGCTATAGATGTAAGACAACATTGCTGTGAAGATGAGATATAAAATGTCTCCACGCATTCATGATCCAAAGCACAGCATTCTATACCTACAGAAAAGGGTTGTAGACGAACTGCAAAGTTGAACTATGAAATGTTTCTGAAACTCATTCCGATTCTCATTCTGAATATGTCTGAACAAATGAAATCGGGATATGTCGAAGCGCATTGTCTAGACCAGAGGAAGCTATCAGGAACAGCCTCACGGCATACCCGGATTCGCAAAATAACGGCAACGGAGAGGGCCGTCAACTCGGGCATAAAATGTGTGGGCCGGGCGGGCCGATCAAACAAAAGCGCAGCAGAAATAATGGATGAGCGGGGGGATATGAGAGAGATGTGACTGGATGATGAACGCTCTCTCCGTTTCGTGTACTCTCTCGCCTGCACTGACCGGCGAGAGAGCAGGCGGAATGAAGAGATCGTGAGTGTGCGGAGGATAAAAGAGAACAAATGACTGCATCTGGTGCTATCTTATACTCTCCAGAGCAAACGTCGTTCGAGATGTGAGGAACAAATGATGTGGTGGATGTATAGAAGAGGAAATGGATAAATTGGAAGAACAAATGGAAAAAAGGAGGTCGAACTAACGGGAAAGAACGCTGGACGAGTACAAAGTAGCGCGCTAAAGTCTCAAGGGTTAAATTGAACGCTGCTTGCTCTCTCCGTTCAACATGCTCTCTCCTCGGCTAGACGAACTTGAGATAATGAAGAAGCGAGAGGGACAGTAGAGTTCGAAATACGGGTCGCCGTCTCTTCATTTCACATACTCTCTCGCCTCTCTGACCGGTGAGATAGTGTGCGAAATGAAGAGACAGCGACCCGTATTTCGAACTCTAAGGAGACTTCTAAGGAGCAGAACTTCATTCAACATACTCTATCGCTTTGTCTGACTGCTTAAAGGTCATGAAAGAAGAAGAAACGTTCCTCATTCTACTCCCCGAAAGGAGGAAGGCTTGAAATGGCGCGGGTAATTGTTTCTCTTTTTTGCATTGAAAGGAATAGTGATGAGAATGAGGCGAGAAATGTAATTTCGAATTCAAATTTGAGGAAGAGCAACGGTTTTGAGAAACTATTTAAAACAAAGCAAAAACGAAACCGAAACAAAAACGAATCAGAAGAACTGCGAATTTTGAGGACATTCTGCACCCTAGTTGCCTTTCTTCTATCTATTTCCAGTGCTTCAAAGTGCTAATCTAGAGCGAAATCTGAAGAAGAGAGGGGTTCCTTCGCAAACGTTTCTTCATGCCGCACACTATCGAACCAAGCAGAGATGTGAGAGACAGTGTGAAAAGAAGAGACGGTTTCGAACTATATCTAAATCTGAAGAGGAGGAGAAGTATAGGGAACAATGTCCAAGTCCAGGAGGCATGAAACTCGATTACCCCTCTGCCTCCTCCTCACTCCTGCAGTGTGTTGGAAAATAAGAGAAGAAGAAAGAGGAGGTGAAAAGGCGCTGCAGCAAACAACAATAATGTATGCTGCGGCTTGACCGGTAGAGCGTTCTATGGGAGGAGGAGGGAAGTAAAGTGCGTCCCTTGTAGACTTTCAATCGTAACGAAACAACTAGTCGTTTATTATGGAAATTACCCATCGCTCTCCTCATTCCTCACTGTCTCTCGTGAAGAAGGCGGTTCATTTCCCTATTAAACGACTAGTTGTTTCGTTACTATTGAAAGTCTAGTCTCATGCTCTCTTGCCCTGGAAATTACGTATTTCCATGACCATATAGTATGAGACGCTACAAGATTCCTATTCCTCCTCCAATAAGCAGGGTCTCCTATCAGCCCACTGAACAAGAAATCGTGCTACCTTCAAGTGACACGGACCACCGTAGTTCTACGACCGTAAGAAATGAACAGAAAAAGGTCTGACGTCTTTAAGTCGTTCCCAAGGCGTCAAAACACTAAGCGACTGGTCTTTAATCGTTGATCATGTGCTAAACGTCTACCCCCCCCCCACTTCTGGAGGAAATTTAGGGTACTCGGTCTCTTCATTTCACACACTATCTCACAGTCTCTGGCCGCTGGAATAGTGCTTGAACTCGACGTCTGAAGTCAATAGACTGTACTCGGCGACCTCATTCATGCATCAAAGACTGGGCACAATCGGAGCTTATTTTTATTACCGTCTGGTACGTTCTCTCAGAAAGCTTAGCGTCTGTCTGAAAACATCTACTGCGGTCACCTACGGTCTTCGAGTGCGATAGGTGATCTGGTCGTCGTTTATTGCGAAGAGCGATTAATCAGTAATAGTTCTCGGATTGTTCAATATGCACCGGAAAACACATGTTGAGCTATGCTGTCGAAGCAAATAACCGAATACTGTCTATCGGCAGTACCGAGCTAGGCAAATGGGCTCTGTTCTGGTTGAAGGGTCCCACCCAAGTAGAAGGGTCCCAAAAAATTAGAAGGGTCCCAAAAAAGTAGATGGGTCCGGAAAAAAGTAGATGGGTCCGGAAAAAAGTAGATGGGTCCCAAAATTGTAAAAAAATTTCGGGAACAAGTTGAAGGGTCCGTAAAAAAGTAGAAGGGTCCCGAAAAAAGTAGAAGGGTCCCAACATTTAGGATTTCTTTCGATAAAAAGTTGAAGGGTCCCAAAAAAGTTGAAGGGTCCCAAAAAAGTAGATGGGTCCCGAAAAAAATAGAAGGGTCCCTAATTTTTGGATTTTTTCAGAAAAAAAAGTTGAAGGGTCCCAAAAAAAGTAGATGGGTCCCGAAAAAAATAGAAGGGTCCCAAATTTTAAGATTTCTTTAGAAAAAAGATGAAGGGTCCGAAAAAAGTAGATGGGTCCCGAAAAAAGCAGAAGGGTCCCGACTTTGAGAAATTTTTTGGGAACAGGTTGAAGGGTCCGCAAAAAAGTAGAAGGGTCCCACCTCCAGAGGGTATGAAAATTAAGTAATAAAAAGAAATTGAAGTTGCAAAGTTGCACAGCACATTTTTCTGATTATCGATATTTTTATTCAAGTCGATTCAGTTTCAATGGTAGACAATTTAACTAATTTATTGATTGTGTAATATGTTTGCACGAAATATTCACTGTTTTTTGCCTCCCTTGCCTCCTCGGCCGCCCTTTCCACCTCCCCTTCGCGTCGTCTTCGGTGGTTGAGTCGTCGTCGTCGTTCTTGACCGAGAGGCGCGAGTGGTGATGATGGTGAGGATGGTGGTGATGCGTTTTGATGTGCTCCGTATTTTTCGAGTGGTAGAAGTGGTCTGTTTGCGAATCCTTGCAGGTGATGAAATAATGTAAGAATCTACTCTTTTGGACAGAAAATTAGCCATACTGCTTTCCTAGCGTTCATTATTTGAAAAATAGAAAAAAACCACCACAAATAATATTAATTTTTAGGTGGCAATGGAGATCGTTCCCTCGAGAGGTGCACATCAAAACGCATCACCACCATCCTCACCATCATCACCACTCGCGCCTCTCGGTCAAGAACGACGACGACGACTCAACCACCGAAGACGACGCGAAGGGGAGGTGGAAAGGGCGGCCGAGGAGGCAAGGGAGGCAAAAAACAGTGAATATTTCGTGCAAACATATTACACAATCAATAAATTAGTTAAATTGTCTACCATTGAAACGGAATCGACTTGAATAAAAATATCGATAATCAGAAAAATGTGCTGTGCAACTTTGCAACTTCAATTTCTTTTTATTACTTAATTTACATACGCCTCTGGAGGTGGGACCCTTCTACTTTTTTGCGGACCCTTCAACCTGTTCCCAAAAAATTTCTCAAAGTTGGGACCCTTCTGCTTTTTTCGGGACCCATCTTCTTTTTACGGACCCTTCATCTTTTTTTCTAAAAAAATCCTAAAATTAGGGACCCTTCTACTTTTTTCGGGACCCATCTACTTTTTTCGGACCCTTCATTTTTTTTCTAAAGAAATCTTAAAATTTGGGACCCTACTATTTTTTTCGGGACCCATCTACTTTTTTTGGGACCCTTCAACTTTTTTTCTGAAAAAATCCAAAAATTAGGGACCCTTCTATTTTTTTCGGGACCCATCTACTTTTTTGGGACCCTTCAACTTTTTTGGGACCCTTCAACTTTTTATCGAAAGAAATCCTAAATGTTGGGACCCTTCTACTTTTTTCGGGACCCTTCTACTTTTTTACGGACCCTTCAACTTGTTCCCGAAATTTTTTTACAATTTTGGGACCCGTCTACTTTTTTCCGAACCCATCTACTTTTTTCCGGACCCATCTACTTTTTTGGGACCCTTCTAATTTTTTGGGACCCTTCTACTTGGGTGGGACCCTTCAACCAGAACAGAGCCGGCAAATGTACCCAGACCGAAAGTCAGAAAACTGGCACGCTATTTCATGGAACGAAGAGTCCGTCTAACACTCATCTTAGACGCTAATCAGGAATAGTTCCGAGAACGGGCACATATTTAGGACACTGGTGCGAATGTACCAGCGCGTTATGCGACTTGTTAGACATGCATGTAGAGAAAAGTCTGAGTGGGGTACGATGAACGCGGCAAAAATGAGGAAATATTGTGCGAAACGAAGAGACGATGCCGTTCCAGCTCGAGGGAACAATGAGAACCGGAACAATGACAATGCTCTAGTTTCGAGAAGGAGAAGGAAGATTGGTCCTGCACCCATCATCGTGGAACCTCATCATTATTATAGAGAAGATGGAAGCAAAAAGAGCAATTTCGATGGAAGTCTAGCGTGTTCGGGACTCATTCGGAGGGATATAGAGAGGGTGGGCGACATTATAAACAAGTTCTATTCCAAAATAATCAACACAATTATGATGAACCAAACGGAAGCATTGTGTGTTTTAGGTGGTAAAAGAAAGAGAGAGGGTGGGTCAAAAATTTTCCAGTTAGCCTGTTCAATTACAAAATATCAGCCGAAGGCGATCGATAGCTATCGAAACTATCTGAAGACAAAAGAACTTATATGTACATTTGACGGTGCGTCCCCACCAAAATGCTAATCGAGCTCTTTCCGTCGTTTCCCACGGAAACTAGAGAATGTCTGCCATATATCCCGGACGAGCAATTGCTCTCTCCATTCCCGGTGGTCTCTCACCGGTCAGAGCACGGAGAAATAGTGTGCAGAATGAAGAGAGCCTCATCCAGGAAGTTGGAGGCCAAGGCTCAGCAAAGGAGGGCTTTGAGTCTGGCCGCGCCCCGAAAATTGACGTTCCTCCAAGAGGTTCCAAGTCTGAATGGGGGGGGGGCTAGAATTGCGCTCTCCAACTCCCGTGTTCTATTGCGTTGTCGTGTCTTGCTCATGCTCTAGCACAGGTTAGAGAGTGCGAGACAGCGTGCGAAATGGAGAGAACCAGAGAAACGACAGAGACGGATTCAAGAATAGGGGCATGATAAATCACCGCTCGCACACTTGTCAGAAACAGAAACATGCGACATGAGGGGGGAAAGGTCAAATATATGATTGCGAGGCAAGGAGGGAAGCGAAGGTTCGAGTGCACCGAAATGAAGGCTGTGGATTTTACTCCGGGCACCCTCCTCCGGAAACGGTGAATCCACTATCAATGCGGCGGTCTTCGTAATTTCAATCGCCCACTAGCGTGCTCGTCAGTCCAAAAGTAGGGAAATATACCGCCTCTCCCACCCCCACTGAACTTACCAACAAAAACGAATATTGCCACGTAGCTCTGGGCACGTGGCAAAGTTAGCATTGTGTTAATGGGAAATTACTTAGGTCATCTGGTCTCTGGTATTCGAGAAAGGACCACGTACAATGTTCGTTCACAAGGAATAAATAATGGGAACTTCACAGGATGGGTAAGACCAAAAATAGGACATTGGACTGTATGTCACGGCTAGGGTTCTCTTATTGGAAAATTTTCCGGAATTCCAATAGCGAGAACAAAGGATTTTCCCTCCCTCTCATTTTCCAATAACGATCTCGAGCGCGGCGCCCAATTTTCCAATAGTTACTGGAATTCCAATAAGGAATGATCGGTCATTTTGAGAGAGAAATCCTTTGTTCTCCTTATTGGAATTCCAATAACTATTGGATTTCCAATAAGAATCATTTTCCAATAAGAGACCGCATTGTTCTCGGTCGCTATTGGAAAATGAGGGGGAGAGGGGTCCATTTTCCAATAACGATTGATTTTCCAATAAGAGAACCCTAGTCACGGCTCTTCATGCGCTCTTCGGCGTGTGAAATACTGGCCAAAACAATTAGGCCTCCCACCCTCAGTTCCCAGAATATCTACATGCCTCACAAGTCAAAACACTCACAGGCGTTGAAGTTCAGACCGTGCAATTGCATCCGTCTATTTTAGGATGCCATCAGCCCATCCACCCTCACAGGAAAAGCTATTTAGAGACTTACAGTATCTTACGGCAAGCTTAAGCTGATTCTACGCATGGTTCGGCAACAATAGGTGTGGGCGGAAAGGATGCGAAATTGGCTGCGAACGCCATTGTATCTTGCATGAAATTTCGATAATCGTCCGACACCGTATTTCCTCGGTCCGCAGTTACGATAGAGTACGCAGACTGGAGAGAGCCATTGAACCAGGGCAAGAAGTGTGATTGCGTCAAGAGTGGGAGGTGGTGGGTGGAAAATACTATTCAGGAAGGAAGAGGAAGTAATATCCGGAGCTTAGAACGATGTGCCACTACGTACACAGATGTTTGCCGATCGGTACCGCGTAGTACTTATTTTTGCGCCCTTGCTATGCTAGGGCCGCCTAAGAATTTTGTCATGGAGAGTAAGAGAAGATGCAGGAAGGAAGAGGAAGCAATATCCGGGGGCAAGCAGGACGGAAATGGCACATGGGAAGGTGAATGTGGATCTGACCACTGCGTGTTTCCATAGCTCCTAGCTTCCATAAAACAAATTCAATATGAGATATTAACAGTTCGGGGCCTTCATACCATGAGGTTGAATGAAGAAACGCTAGAAAAATTGAAAGCCTGAATTGGCGTCATAATAAATAGCAGTGATATCCCGCAGGACGCAAGTGCCTTGATTAACGAGATGACCTTTGCCTTTTACCTCTGGCATACGGTACACTTAACACAGAGCTCTTATCGAAGCAAGCAAGTGTAGTATCTTGTGTAAAGACACTTATTGGAACCATGCGCACTGCGGTTGGCAAATATTTCAGAGTATACGGTGTTCTCTGGCGCGTATACGACAAAATCGTACGCAATTCAGCACATCTCGGAATATTCTCTACTAACTTCCGTTCCTACTCGAGTGAACACTTCAGTTTGAGATCCCTCCAGCAGCTCTCTCTCTCTCTCTCGTGTGTTTTGTAAAATTCAAGCAGAATTCAGCACGTTAGCATGTTTTCTCAAGCGAAAATGAGAAAATAGGAACGGTAGAAACAGGAATTTGCAATTCGTTTACCATTGGATAAACGGTGCTCTATCGTACATGACAGAGAAATCGGAACGGTTACCGTACTTTACCGGACAATTTTCGTTTTTCTCGTACTTTTCCAATACACATTTATTCGAGCTCTTTTTGTGCTCATATTTTTTTTCATGGTCGATTTGCCGGAATCGACCCGGATTGTCCCGGTGAAATATTTCTAGAATTTGAGTTACAACAACAGCGATGATGTGGTGCGATTACGGTAGCCGTCATGTGTGGTGTGGCGGCCACGAGCATTGCAAATTGCACGACGGCTTAGTTTCGAGAAATTCTGGAGCGGCTGATTTCACTTATTTTTGCGTTCGCTTCGATTTATTGCTTTGTTTTCGTGTATTTTCACTTAATTTCACCGTTGCTTATACTCAGGCCCCGGTTAAGCGCCCGACGCACGCGACTGGCCGTCGGCGCTGCCCCATCAGCTCCTTTAGGAGCGATTATTTTAAAGGGATAAGTTTATTTTCTTCTTTAGCATGATATTTAACGAATTGGAAGTGAATGTGGTTGAATAGAGGAGCTCGCTCGTCGGGGAAACGCCCACGAGCGACCCTCGCCACACATTGATGCCATTTTTGTACAAACTAATATTTTGATGGTTTGCTTAATTCGAGCGATAGATTGAGCTGCTTTTGGTATAATTTCATCAGGAATGCCATTTGTATGCTATCGAAAACGGTTTAGTCATCCTTAATTAGATATTGAGACCAGAAAATGCTTATGCGCTTCTTTCGGCGTGATTAGCTAATAGTAGATGTGCTACTCTTGCCTCGAATTTTACGCGCAGTTTTTGAGAATAACCAATGAAAATTAACGTGAATTTTATATATTTCGACTCAATTATAATAAGTAACTTTTCATCCTTCGCCCGGGAGGGAGCGACGACGAGCACAAGGACCACCACAACGAGCCTAAGGCCTAAAGTGGATGCTGCAAGTTGGCTGGCTCAATAAAGCCTAAAGTGGATGCCGCAAGTTGGCTGGCTCAATCATTTTGATTGTTGCCATGCCCAGGTTTCACTTTTTTAATGTGTAGCTTAGCTTTAGTTCGTTTTTTCTTGTTTTTTATGTGGATAAAAGTCTTTTTTATTCACACATGTCTTTATCTTCCGGGGGCAAGCGAAATACACGAAAAAATTATGAGAGGGGCTTATACTATTAGAGCAAATTAATCGTAGACGGGTCCACCCTGCTCGTCAATCACTTTTCTCATCTGTTTCTGTACGCGAATTATATACTTCCTACACTGATCTACAGTTAGCACCTCCTTCCACCACTTGGCAATTCCTTCTTTCAAATGGGCTAGGTTCTGTGGTTTCCAAGTGGATTGAGGCCATCTTTTGAGATTGGCCCATACTGTCTCGATAGCATTAATGTCGGGGGATTCGGCTGGCCAATTGAGCGTCTAGAACAATATCTCTGTTAGTATTACCCACTTTCGGAGGACCTGCATATTCGAATCATGTTACCTTTATCCCAGACCTCGCGAAGTATTCTTTAGTCTTCAATGCAGAATGAGCAGGTGCATTATCCTGGATGAGAATAGCATGCTCTCCATAGAGAGACCTGTTGTGAGTACTTAGGTTTTGTTCATATTGTATGTATATCATTTTCTTACTTGGACCAGTATCGATAGGCGGATTCAATGATTCCTTGATAGACACTGCTATTAATTTTCGTGTTGGGTCCCATCATGACAAGTTGCGTTGCTCCATCCCAGCTAATCCCGCCCCAGATCATTACCTGTTTTCATGCATAATTGCTATTGTATCTTGGTTTTAATTAATTGAATGAGAATAGAACGTACTCGGACGGGATTCTTATGCACCTATTTAACTCTTCTTTGTACGTCTCCTCTGAGACAGAATACATAACGAGAATTGGCCGAGAGTTGGACACTGCATTCGTCGGTGAATGTGTGATGGGTAAACATGTTAGCCTCATCGAGGCGATCATTACAGAATTGAAGACGGAGAGGTCGAATTACGGCTCTCACAAAATCACACACAATCACAATCAGACAATCACAATCAATCAATCACACAATCAGGCTAGTCATCAACTAGATTATGATACACCCACTACTTCCCGTAGCATTGTGAACCAATTCTCACAGCCGCATCACGATGTTAGAGCAGTATCTCGCAATTCCTTTCCTCAGAAACCTTACGTTCCTCGTTCCAATCTGTTTTCTCCTCATTCCTCTCTCGCACCTATGAGACCGGATTACGGTAGAATGGAGTCCACTCCTCCACGTGATGACCCTAACTTATACAATCCTAACGAATTGGATGATGTGGACTACGTAGAAGAGACCGAGTATCATAACAACAACGGTTTCTTCGATGATGAATGGGAAGAGGAGGTTGGAGAATCCCTCTATTCCGATTCTACCTATCACATTAATCGCCGGCTATAAGCACACCTAAGCTCTCCCTATATCGTTGGCAACGTCAGTAGTAAATTGTTTGTTTTCTCGCGTGCCCCCGGAAGATAAAGACATGTGTGAATAAAAAAGACTTTTATCCACATAAAAAACAAGAAAAAACGAACTAAAGCTAAGCTACACATTAAAAAAGTGAAACCTGGGCATGGCAACAATCAAAATGATTGAGCCAGCCAACTTGCGGCATCCACTTTAGGCTTTATTGAGCCAGCCAACTTGCAGCATCCACTTTAGGCCTTAGGCTCGTTGTGGTGGTCCTTGTGCTCGTCGTCGCTCCCTCCCGGGCGAAGGATGAAAAGTTACTTATTATAATTGAGTCGAAATATATAAAATTCACGTTAATTTTCATTGGTTATTCTCAAAAACTGCGCGTAAAATTCGAGGCAAGAGTAGCACATCTACTATTAGCTAATCACGCCGAAAGAAGCGCATAAGCATTTTCTGGTCTCAATATCTAATTAAGGATGACTAAACCGTTTTCGATAGCATACAAATGGCATTCCTGATGAAATTATACCAAAAGCAGCTCAATCTATCGCTCGAATTAAGCAAATCATCAAAATATTAGTTTGTACAAAAATGGCATCAATGTGTGGCGAGGGTCGCTCGTGGGCGTTTCCCCGACGAGCGAGCTCCTCTATTCAACCACATTCACTTCCAATTCGTTAAATATCATGCTAAAGAAGAAAATAAACTTATCCCTTTAAAATAATCGCTCCTAAAGGAGCTGATGGGGCAGCGCCGACGGCCAGTCGCGTGCGTCGGGCGCTTAACCGGGGCCTGAGTATAAGCAACGGTGAAATTAAGTGAAAATACACGAAAACAAAGCAATAAATCGAAGCGAACGCAAAAATAAGTGAAATCAGCCGCTCCAGAATTTCTCGAAACTGAGCCGTCGTGCAATTTGCAATGCTCGTGGCCGCCACACCACACATGACGGCTACCGTAATCGCACCACATCATCGCTGTTGTTGTAACTCAAATTCTAGAAATATTTCACCGGGACAATCCGGGTCGATTCCGGCAAATCGACCATGAAAAAAAATATGAGCACAAAAAGAGCTCGAATAAATGTGTATTGGAAAAGTACGAGAAAAACGAAAATTGTCCGGTAAAGTACGGTAACCGTTCCGATTTCTCTGTCATGTACGATACGATGCATGGCGTTACTTTCAATAAACACTTTTTGGGCCAACGCTCTAACTCTATTTTTTCGATGTTTGGTTAGTGGTCACATACAGGTCATGATTGCAAAATACTGAACCATATTCGGATATTTCCACTGGTTTCCTAATCTAGTCCAATGCTAGCTCGTATGGCCCTAGCATAGTCAAAGGATTCTACGTAAGCGAGCCAGTATACTCGATGGTGCTGCAGCACAGTTGTTGCTTGCAAAGTACGCGCTAAACCAGTTTATTTATTGAAGAAAGGAAAGCAGAACCTATGGTGACTTATGATACTATCCTTCATAACCCTACCGAGACGCAAGAGAGCCTACGCAATCAAGCTGTTCGATGGTTACTTGCCTACACTGCAGGAGCAGCTCAAGCTTGCAAAATACGCTCGGAGCATGCTCAATTAGTTTGTTGTCTCCTCCACTGCAGCAAAAACACGAACACCGTCGTGTGTGCATTGAAAGAGGTACCGCCCGCGTGTTGAATTGCAGGGTATCTTCTATTCAGGCGGGAACCCGGAACAACCCGAAGCTAGAAGGTATCGTAATACGTGTAATCGTTTCTTCATTTCACACACCCTTACGCAGAGTAACAATAAAGCAACGCGGAATGTAGAGAGCATCGTCATTTAGACAGTTCTATCCTTTTCGGAGCAGGGTATCTGCCATTAGATTAGTGCCGATCTACAAGGTCGTCGTCTAATAAAACCCCTTATCGTCATTGGACTACGCGCGCACGCGATAGAGAACAATGGAGACATTGTGATCCTCGCGGCTTCGACCGTTGAAGAAGGATCTTCTAAGTATCTAAGTAAGTATCTAAGTATCTGCCATTCAAGAGGGTGCCCGGAACAACCCGTAGAGCCCGTCAAGATGAAGTTTTTCTGACAATCCCCGACTATATTACCTCTAGAATTGCAGGGCGTTCCAGAGACCCCGGAACAACCCGTCACTTGAGATCGGAATAGTTGAGACAGTAACGCGGAATGCAACGAGACAGTAACGCGGAATGTACGGATGAATTCTTCGCTCTTTTCTCGTGTGCGTTAGCTGTTCAATAAATTGCAGTACCGCGAAAGAGAACCCGGAACAACACGTAATGCTGTCAGGATGAAGAATGCTTCCCATCGTTCCTCACCCTATCCCGACAGTTAGAGAAGAATACTCCATTCCAACAACCCAACCCGTTTACGTGCCTATTCGCTGAACGAAAGTTTACGCAAATTCGCGAATAGGGGATAAGTAAGAATGCGTTACTTTACTATCGTGTTGTACAGCCTTTCGAGTGTATTCCCAAGCGATTCGAGAATGCGCTCAGTATTGCAAGATAAGAAAATGCATAATACACCTGCTTCACCAGAGGGATTGTTTTTAGAATCAAAGCAGAAATCTAATAATAGCCCAGATCCAAACCTTCCCATAAAATTTGCTTAAAATGAGACCACATCTTCGGGAATCGAACCGATCTCTGGAAAACAAGCCCCATTTAGTAAAATTTCGGAACGACCATTACAGTGTCTGGGTTCAATAATATATCGTAAAACGATACCCACGTGGAAGGCCGAAGCAAAGATCCGGTAGTGTGACTTCGGGTCTACCGTAGTCATGCTTATGGAAAATACCCGAATGGCCAAAACAGAATCCCATCCATGTTTTCCTTTTGTCTGCTCAAAGATATTACGATAAACATCCCTCGTGGGATGATAACTTCCTTTGTCCTCACAATAATGCATGTTTTACATATGAAACAAGGGGGTGCAAGGGTTCACACGTACCCACGCACGGGTTAGTTTGTTTATCGTCTAGACCATTTTACGTAATCATTTACTCTTCAGACGAAGGGAAATGGTCTACCTCTCTCCTGTGTGCCGGTGAACTCACAGGCACTACAGAGAATTGAGAGACGTAAAGGTTGAGTCTGAGACGGAAACTAATTCAATTTGGCGCCGGGGTTCTTTCTGGTGTACCCACTGCGAACAACCGGTCAATAAGCACTATTCGAAGGTTCGGAACGCGACCGAAATATCAGATATGCCTGCGGGGCGGAAAACTGGAACTACGGTAGTTGATTTTAGGTGCAACGAGGTCTCGGGTTACGGAAACTAAGATGACGCGAACAAACGGCTGCCCTTATTCAGGAGATGTCGCAATCGAAACAATGATGGTGCATGAGGCATCAGAAATTCGTGCGTCAACCGAAGAAGAACTAGATGTAGTTAACAATGTTGCACTTCAGTCAAGCACATGCAATCAGCTTAGGATCGCGAGTCCAGAATCGATGCGAGTTGGTGTATAACATTAGGCATAGGACAAAAATGAAAAGGGGATTTGACGCCACAATGTCATTGAAAAGAATTACATAATCTGAAGAAGGATTGAGGGAATGAAACAAGCTCCTTTCGTCTCTTAGAAGAGACTTCAGATGACAACTATAAAGATTCCTTATAACCATCTAACCATCTAACGACTCTGTATGGACGAAGAGTACGCGTATTCACTTTGCCTCTCGCACCTGTCGGCACTAGTGAAGCGGTAAAACACCAAATACAAGAGTTGAAAAGCACAACATTCTGACCTCCTTTGTTCTCTCCAGAAAAGGGTGAACAAGGGGATTAAGATTTGAATTTTCCCGCCACACCCTAATCAAATTGCAAATCAACATCAGAATATGAATTGTCTCTGAAACGTATCCCGAATTGAACTGCTCAGACAGACACAGAATGAGAATCGGGATAAGTTTCAGAAACATTTCATAATGTTCATTCCAAATGAACATATACTAAAATTGGAACAATACAGAGAAGATTAGCATGGCCCCTGCGCAAGGATGACACGCAAATTCGTGAAGCTTTTTTTTTTTTTTTTTTTTTTTCTTCGTCGCGCCTCGGGCGTAGATAAATTATTATTAATTCAAGTTTGCAGTTCGACTACAACCCTTTTCTGTCGGTCTAGAATGCTGTGAAAGGACTGGCGGAGGGAAACAGAATAGAAAACATAGAATGTCTCCGACCGCTGCTCAGCTATTCTAGTCTGAGCGGGTGGACATTATGGGGTCAAGTTGCAACGAAGAAACCACGCGGTTGAGTGACAATTGATGGCAACACGATACGATGGAATTCCGGAAGGGAGAGGATGACGAATAGGAATTTTTCTCATCGTTTCACCGTTCATCTAAGTGCAGCAAAGGTACAACTAATGAACTTGATATAGTTGTGTGTGTGCAAACTGGAGGCGTGAAGTTGAATGCGCCCGAATGAGCTTGTCTCGTCCGATGTGTGCTAGAATGCGCGAATTGAACCGCCAGAATGAGGAAATAAGCGAGCGCGGATATTTAGTTAGATTACGCGGGCCTCGGAAGAGAAACGGACGCGCCGAAAACAAAGCAGTTCCGTGTGGCGAGTAACGAGGCAACATGAAATGAATCTTTTCCGAAATTACTCTCCTCGTTTCGCATGCTCACTCGCCGGTCGGACACTGTACACGACAGAACGCGGTAATTGGACATGTAATCCAACCGTTGCAACTGAAGCGAAGGTGGAGGCAGGAATGGACGGAAACGGGGGGTGAGCCAATAGCATCTACTACCGTCTATTTCTAAAAACAGCCTGGTTCTACGCTTGCTGCGTGTTCAAAAAAATATCATTATACAGTATATTGAATCGAGAATTGACTGGAAGGGGGAGGGATGCGCCCGGCACATCTCTCGAATCTTTTCTCTCTCTGCCTACAGGATTCGCTCTGTTTTCGCCGCGTGCGCCCTGGATTCGGTATCGAATTACAAACGCACACACACGCTCACAGGCTGAGGCCTACTAAAATCTGGTGGTTAGACTGGAGCCAGACGCTCTTCATTTTACACAATCTCTTGCCACTCTGGTCGGTGCACTAGAAGGATAGGCTCACATGAGGAGCACGCTAGAGATGATAGCGAGGCGCGTCTCTCAATTCAACACTCTATCTCGCTGCTCTGATAGACGAGATAGGGTCTGAAATGAGGAGGGAGCGCATCCTTGAGTGTGCTCAATTACAAAAAGCCTGCAGCGGGGATCAGATAGGACCTAGTGCTAATGCACATGGAAAGAACAGGAAGCGAGGGTTAAATTTCGAGGTCACGAGAATGGTTTCTGTAGGAAGTGGTTGTTGTTTTTTTTTGGAAATTGATGGCAAAATGTGGGAAATCAAAGCTTAAAAACCCCAGCAAACCATCGGTTGCCTGCAAATAGTTGACGAGGGCGACGGTTCAAAACATCCCGATTGCTTGCAGTGCCGGTAATCGAAAATTTAAAAAAAACAGAAGGGTAAGGGCAGTCTGGCGCTTGCAGCGAACAAGATCTACGGCATTTGAGCAGGCTACGAAATGATGAGCAGAAAAAACGCAGAAATAGAGCACCTAATATTGCGAATGCGCGCCAACACGCGGTCCGGGTGGAAATATAAAGGGCAGTCTGGCGGCTTCGTCGTCGAGATCTTTATTATTTGGACACACGATGAAAACGAGAAAATGTCATAAATAGAAAACTTGGGATCGAAATAAACGAGAAATCGTCTCTTCCCCTTGCATAAACCGAACGATTGCCACTGCAAGCACATGAAATGCATTGAATGACGGGATAAATAGCGATCAAAAGCATGATTGAGCGCCTTCATGAATCCAGGGAATAAATCAACACGCAATCAACGCAGCGAATGTGTAAATATATACATCGCGAGAACCTTCTGGAATAGACCACAAATACGGGCCACCGTCACTCCAATATCCACATTATTTCGCATCTCTGATCAGTAAGAAAAAGTGTGGCATGAAGCATGAAAATAGACTCGATGCAAGATTGAACCGAAGTCGGATGCCAAAATATGCCGAAGACATCAAAACGATAGGGAACGCGAGAAATTCGAGACGAATTTTTCGGGCAAAGGACCCTCCTCATTTTACCCAACCTTTGATTGACGAGAGCTCTGGCGTTAGGGAGAATACTACAGTTCGAAAGACGACTCTCGTTTTCTTCATTTCTTTCCTTTCCAGTTCCAGTTCGAACGCTATCAGCAATTCCAGACCCTTTCAATTGCGCACTTATTGTCAGAATATTCAATAAAAAGACGAACGCAAGAATGATTAGTGCAACTGGGGTCGTGACGGATATTTCGCCAGCAGAGAACATTCCACTTACTTATTCATGAACCTAGCTCTGAGTCTAAAAAGATACCGAAAACCGCGAACCGAAAATTGGAGAATAAAAATCAAACGTTCCAATCGGTTGAGTTTCGCAAGATCTAAATAACCGCTCACGCGTTAAAAAGTTTAATTTTTTCGGCGGTCGTTCTTTAGAAAATAATAACTGTTGACCACCTAGCGTTGTCTTGCGACTGTAAAATCGTTTGACGTGGATACGCCTTCACCTTTTACCGTGATACACTTTTCCGGGAATAAGAAATTTAAGTGAAGCTTACGAACGAAAAAGGGCAGTTCTGCGAATATTGGCCCAGCCTTTTCTCGCAGAGTATACCCTCCGTACCATTCTCAATCCCCACCCCCTCTACATTCGGAGCGGTTGTTGCCTGGGCCAAAAATCGAAGAATTTTCCGGAAAAAATATCCATTATGATCTAAGTTTCGCGAATCCTTCAAAACACCGCCGAAACAGAAAGGAGTGATATCAGAAGAACCAATCCTACACAAAACGAAAAAGAACATGTGACTGTCTCTTACTCATCTTTTCTGGGAACGCCCACAACGGATCGCTAATCGGCACACTAGGGAGGGCCCGGCAAGCAATGACTCTCCTCATTTTACGTTATCTCTCGTCCCTCTGACCGGTTAGAGGGTGTACGAAATGAGGAACCGATTGACCATTTCTACGGCATAACATAATAATCGTAATAGAGTTACAATCATTTCTAAGCCGACTCCGGTCGCTTTTCCTGGGAATACCCCAGGGCGGCATAAAAACAGGGTAAATGCGCAAATTCAGCGACTGTTTTCAAAGGGGCTGTTAGGCCGGAGTGAACGCAATTAGTCACGGTCTGGTAGGGTTTTCATGTTAAATTTTTTTTCAAAGAGCAAGACTTAAAAACAGCAGGTCACTTTATCCGAATACGACATAATTACGACAAGAATGAGATCTATTGCGTGATGCGTAGAATGAATGGGGCTGGGGGGGGGGTCGATCAACGACAGAATGTCCAATCTGATGGGGGTCAGGAAAGGGAGTTGGAGAAGGGGGTGAATGGCCTCTACAGGGGTGCGTCAGTGCTTCAGTAGGGGGGGGGAGGGGGAGGGACTCTGATCTGTAGCTCGGGACAGTTTGGACGGGGGTGATTACGGTGATAGGAGGTTGATTGATCTTTGATCTTTGATCTTTGGACTCTCAATAGCAATCGGCGGCGGTGACCGCATAGCATGAGCCGTCCTTGATGATCGTGCACACGCAGGCAGTGAGGCGCATGCAGTACATGTCTGGAAAATAATCATTTTACAACAAAAAAGCATTTAAAATCAGTAAAATCCATTCGGATGCTTCATTATTTTGCCTTGTTGCCTCGTTTTGAGTGCAGGTGAAAACATAGCTTTAAAGATCAATGATCGCGTGGTCGAGAGTTCAGACAGGTCAGTTTCCCCTATGAGCAAAAATCACGCAGTGTGATTTTGATCATAATGGGCAGGTGCTGTTCTGATTCTTTGGTGCACTTTTAGAGTGAGATCATCAGGACATTCCGAGAATACCACACAACGCTCGTCGAAATTCATTGTCACTTAAATTAAATCGCAGCGTGTATTGAATGCAAATATTGCTTAAATTCCATGAGTTCCAAACAAAAAATATTTGATTTATTTGAGTAATAAAATAAATTATCTCACCGAACGGGTTGAAGGTGGACTCGGCGATGCATTCGGAGCACGTGGCACGCACACACGCGTCGAAGTCACTGAAGAGTTCAAAGATCAAAGATCAGACTGCAAAAGATCAAAGATCAATAAACAGATGGTAAAGATCGGAGACTAAAGATCAAAGATCATATTTAAAAAGATCAAAGATCACTCGACTCACCCGGTGAGTGCGCAACGCTCGGTGATAACGGATCGGTGGCACTCCGGATGGGTCAGGCCTGAAATAATATTCAATTAGTTTATTCATTAATTATTGATTAGAAAACTACGTTTTGGGTAATGCTTCACTGTTGGTGCACATAGTTCTAAGATTGTGCTTGGACAGTGGTCGTTAGCTTGATTGTGAAAATAATATCAGCATTGCCTGTTCATAATCATGGATGTTTTGAGTTACTTTGAAACGGAAAGTACGCACTTTCACACTTTGGCAACTCAGAATAGTCGATGACGCATCGCTAACAATATCCAGGTAAGCACTCTTAGGGCAAACGTAGAAGGCTTTTGCTGGATTTTCCAGAGTGAAACAGGTGAAATTACCCACTCACTCAATCGTACGCATTATTGCTCGATGTGGCCGACAAGAAGGATATTTGGTAATAGGGTTAGGTATTGCCAACCCTACCCCTGTCGCTGTTTCTTATCTCAAATCGTCAGGTATTGCGGCTATACCGATGCCGAGCGTTTTAATCCTTCCATTCGAAACGTTGATTACCTCCGCTCCTTCTCAGTCTGATGTGGTTGGGCATCTGTACGTTCTGTGGCAGGGGCTCATCGGCGTTTTGAACGACCTGGAAATATGTTTATGATAGAAAACATAAGTATTTTACTAATATTCAACCCATGAGCGATGTCCAGCGGAACACGCAGGCAAATGACGACATTTTATTAATTGCAATTAATTAATTAATCACCTTGGTAGCGAAGAGCACAGCGTGTGAAGAGTGAATGGCGAGCAGGGAAAGGAGAGCAAACGAGATCGGGGACATTGCTGGAGGAGGAGGGGAAAAGGGGTACCTGGAACGACGATATGAGTGAAAATAATGTACAGATTGAACAGCGCGAAAAAAGTGAGCTAAAAATAGCGAGAGGAGGTCGAGGGATGTAGGGGCAATGGGGGAAAAGGGGGTACCTGAACAATGATAGCATTTTTTTTTTGGAAGGAGCTGTCTCGATATCGAAAATTGAACGCGATTAAGCATTGTCGTTATGAGCGTGATGTTTTGGTATATTGACGGATTATCAACGATTATCAGTGCCAACGGATTATCAGTAAACTCGAAAGAGCCGAGGAATAAGAGCGGCGTGAAACATATGCGAAATGAGGCATTGCGGTTTTTTTTTGGCCCAAGTTACGATCGCTCTCAATGTGGAGAGGGAGGGTATAAGAATGATAGGGAGGGAATACTCGGCGAGTATAGACAGGCCCGAAAATAGAGGAGTGCCCATTGCGGACTGGGATAATTGATGTGAAGATCGTTGGCCAACTCCGATGGTCGAAGTGACCGGTCATGCAGGTCGAATACAAGAGAGAATCATGTTGTTAGGCCAAGGGCTGCGATACGATGACGATAGGAAGGGGCGGAGTCTATGTTATCTGTTGCGCGCGTATCACGATAATATGCATTACTCGGAGGGGGGCGCTGACGAAAGCATACGCGCAACTACACCTTTTGATTTGACCACAACTCAAATCCCAGGAATAGATTACACGAACCCTATAGTTTATCAAATTGCCGCAACACGGATGATGCACTTTTCCCGCATAGACCACAGTATCCAAAAATATACAGTTCACTCCTTCACAAAGTTAGATAGGTAAATTTACTTCCGCTCAGCACAACAATTGTGCAGACTTATCAGAATTGTAATAGATTAGACGAATTGTGCCCGTCAAACGGCTACTGTCGCACAACAAACACCCTACTCAGCACCATGAACAGTGGTGCTACAATTCCAAGCATCAGAAAGCTCCGGAAAACTCCTAGAATTGTTTTTGATCGTTTTACCGAAAGGCAGAAGGGAGTCGGAAAACTCCTAGAATTGTTTTCGATCGCTTTGTAGAAGGTACATGAGTCCCCACAAAAATAGAAAAAAAAATGGGGCATACGACATTATTCAGCATAATTAGATATAATCAGCAATGACAGATCTTTGCGAAACACGCCTATTCGCGGAACATGCGAAACTTGATGTTGATTCGCTTTGTTTCGAACCATGTTTTTTTCTCGTTTCATTTCCAGAAACGTGGAAATGGAAACTTATTTCACACGAAAATCGTAAAGCTTTCGCGGTTGCGCGGTGAATATGGAGAAGCGCTTACTAGGAGCATGTCACAAACAGAAGACGTGGTACTTAGGGTTAACCGTTCGGAAATCGGATAGGCCGAAACTCAACTGGCAAAATCACTCTCTTTCCGGAATGAGAGTCGAACAATGGACAATGGAGTTTCGGACAAAGGAATAGTTTCGGAAGAGTTTCGGAAAGTTCATTGTTCGACTCTCATTCCGGAAAGAGAGTGATTTTGCCAGTTGAGTTTCGGCCTTTCCGATTTCCGAACGGTTAACCCTAGTGGTACTCGGGGAAGTGACACTCAACGGAACCTCACGCGCGTTCCGCTATAATTCAAGGAGCTCAGCCAAAATATGCAATAGCGCACGTGGAGTAAGGAGATAAATAGACGCCGATTCTAGTCGTCAGCGGTGCTAATCAGGATATAAACCGCCTGTAAACTTGGAAGACCGGATGCAAGGATGAACCCCTGAGAAGCCCTGAGAAGCTGTTACTTTTCTTGAATTCTGATTGCTAATAGTGACCAATGCGGGGGCAAACAACCTCACGACCGAACTACGAGTTTGAGAGTAATCGTATTCACTCGAGCCTCAGACGTCACACGATAACGGCGGCAGCAGCCGCTAATTGTAAGGGGTGAGACGCAACTGGCCGCTTTCACAGGATGTCTATATTTCCGGGCCGTTTGAGATTTATACATTACGATTCTCGCGAGAGATCACAGTAAGATAGGCATAGATAGGCAGAAGGTTCCCTTGAGGTTTCCCGATCGTCACAAAGCAGAAGGGGCTGTAAGGGGCAACCCGAAAGAAGCGCCGGAACTTCTTCGATTTTTGGCCCAGTCAACAACCGCTCCGAATGTGGAGGGGGTGGGGAATGAGAATGGTAGGGAAGGAATACTTTGCGAGAAAAGGCTGAGCCAAAAAACCGAAGAAGTGCCGAAGTGTCATCCTGGGAAGAGTAGTGATGAACCGCAAAAACTTGGTTTCATAGGTTGCCTAGCTGTTAAGATGACGCCAAACGCAGCTACTGCTGATACGGGGAAGGCGGTAGTGAGCAGGCGGATCTAATGATACACTGTACCTGTTTGTTGGCTGAGACGTAAGATAAAAGCAGCAAAATAGCAATTTTGCTTTCCAAGTACAGGTTACACCATATTTGGGGTTATTTTTATCCTAATACTACATCATCAATTCACTAGAGAACAAGAGCTAGAGAAAAGGATGTTTCAATAACACTCCTCATGTATCAAGAATCAGTGAACTTACATGAATAGAATAATAATGTCCCTAGGGAGTGTCAACGATATATTTTATCGATGGTCATCAGAAAATCATCTAGAGTAGTGAAGAAGTGAATGGACTTAAGCTACGAGGCGTCTAATAATAAGGAGATCACAGGGGAAATCAGGCACCGTGACGATTATCATTGCGGAAGAGCGCTGAACTTCCCATCTATAGTAGTCATCTAGGGGAGTCAATTATATTATGAGTAGACTTTTAATCGTAACGAAACAACTAGTCGTTTAATAGGGAAATGCACCGCCTTCTTCACGAGAGACAGTGCGGGGAGCGATGGGTAATTTCCATAATAAACGACTAGTTGTTTCGTTACGATTTAAAGTCTAATTATGAGTTTTTTTCAAGAAGTACCATATTCGCGGTTTCTATCTCAAAGAAAGTTGAAACTTTACCATAATCGGCTAAGCATACAAAAATACTCAATACAACAAAAAAGACTGAGGAAGTGAGTGGAATTCGCTGTCCCCGCTAGACAAGGAGGAGCCCGTCTCACTCAGACTGGAGTGAGGTCTGTTCTCGCGTAAGGGCGGAGTCTGTGGCCCCGCCCACCACCCAATTTCCTTGTTCTTTTTCAGGTCCAGGACATGAGAGACCACGCAAAAACGCGAGAGAGCAATTTCCCGCTGTCCTTATTTACGAAATCAAATGCGAGGATAGTCTGTCTGATGTTCTTGCCTGCGATGATTGAGGAAGCGAAAGGGGACAGGATTGGGAGGATTGACAAGAAATGACTCTCTTCATTTCACCCACTCTCTCATCTGACAGAGTGGTGAGAAAGCACGCGAACTGGAGAGATGAACAATCTCATAGCTCATCAAAATGCAGACGAATGACGTGGGCGGGTTCATTCCATCCTGGCCGATAGCGGGGCCCTAGAGGTGATTGAAGAACCGAAAATGCGCTTGGATTTTGAGCGGAAAACCATGCGTCATTCGGGGCCAGATTGCGCAGACAAGAATGGGGTTGGAGATGGGATTGAAATGATCCATCAATCAGTGCGGAAGATTGGCGAAGTGGGGGGGGGGGCGTTACGACATGGATACGCCTACCGTAGACCAGTTATGTTTTTTGCAAACTGCTCAGGATCCCACGTTAGACACAGTTGCGCAACTTGCACACGGTAGCCTGTGTGAGCAACGCCAATGAGTAGCGTTTGTTTTTTTTTTGTTTGGACGTATCGATGCATACACACCGGTCTCACATTGCAATGATCACCTCTCGAAAGCAAAATCAATTGTGAAAACATCGAGGGCAATTTGGTGGAAGTAGGTGATGAAAATAGGGCCATCGTGAATGAAGGATACACCTAGGCATTCCTGGTGCTCAGCGATTACCGGGAATGAAGGGATGGATTCCAAAAATATTGCCAGACCTACATGTTATCATTCCGAGGCAAATGTAATTGAGAAAACATCATAAAAAATTATGACATCAAGCAATTCATGTAATCAGCCCAGTTGATGTTTACAAAAGACCGATTTTAGGAAGCGAAAATCTATTTCGAGAATTCAAAGTCTGGGCAAAGCAGAAACTAAATGCGTGCAGACATTTATGTGTCTCACAAAGCCTACAATCAGTTACACAGAAGCCTCTGAAAACAGCTGAAACCGAAAGTTTGCAGTGCAAACGTATAACACGGAACAACATTTACCCACTAAAAGCGATAAACGTCAAATTTCGTTGAGTGCGCAGGAGAACATGGCGGCAATCGCCCTGTTAGTTCTCTGAGTTGACAGCGATGCAAAGAGACCACTTACAGTGATGACACACCTTTTTATACTGAATTTTTTACTGTTCTGTGTCGTAGGAGATAGCAAAAGACCACCGAACCCCTATTCTAATGTAGTCAATGCAGGATCGTCTCGACAAAGTGCGCAATTTTAGTCAAAACTACGTCGAGTTATTATTATTATTAAGAGTAGGTGGCTTGAAGTGCGTTTGGCAGGCTAATGCAATATTGACACTGCAGCGTCCTCCCCCATGAAGTGTATATGCATTCAACGGCAATAATACGCCTGTAACTAATGATGTGGTTAAGCCAATGCAGATTATTTGATTTCTGTATTAGCAACACATAGACTTACCGTAAATTGGAAGACATGCCGACCGTAGACATACTAATCAAATAACTTTTTTTTCATGACAAATCATCCGCATAATCATTGATAATCAGGACCATCCACGCTAAGTCAGGCCAGGAAAATTTCGAGGAATTTGCACGTTACCGCTGTGAGAATATGAGATGTGCGTCAGCCGTCTGTCGTAATATCTCACGAAAAGCCAAATTATATGCATTTTCAGCTCTTTCTAAGGCCAGATAGTGAGATAGTGAGATAGTGAGTGAAGTGGAGAGGGTCTCAAACGCTTCGGAATATCTCACGAAAGGTGTTTCACACCTTGCGGAGTTTTCGGTCATGAGCGCATAGTGACCAAACGATCGCGCATGGGAAATTCTCAGGAACTTTATTGGTTTTGCTCCGTAATGGATCGCGAAACTTTGCGTCGCGCATACAAATGAACAGGATTATTCACCGTAAGCCACCCCATTATCCTGATTATAATAATCCGCCCAAACCACTATCTACAGACAGGAACGATTCTAAGAAAGGGAATGGTAATGACAGTTCCCGACGGTCAAAGCAAAAGTGCCATCGGCAAGAGATATGCGTTTGACTATCTCACATTTCCTTGCTCTCTTGCATCTCTCAAAAACACCCGACAAGAGAGCATTGTTTGCTGGCAAATGACAGGCTGGCTACACGCTTCAACTGTAGATAAGAGGGAGGAGTAGAAAAATACGGGCAATCGTCTCTTCATTTCGCGTACTCTCTCGTAGCGGTGGCTGGGAGCAACGAAGGGAATCTTCATCAGGATAGTCCTGCCCTAGATAAGGAGGAGAAAGGGGGAGGAGCACCGGGATTTGCGTCAACATTAAGGACAAAAAGGTTCGACAATTGACGCAAAGTGCTGGAAAAGCATAGAATTTGGTAGGAAAATACGCAAAAATGGGCGAAAAATGCTCTATGATTGTAGATTGTAGCTACAAAAACTCAGCAAAAGCGGTCAGCTGTTAAGGAAATAACTAAATTATCTGAATCTCTGCGCTCTCCATGATCACTCTATTCGGCTAAAAATAGTGGAAATGTAGGCTGAAGAAAGACCCTAGAGCATGTAAAGCACGGATAGCAGAAAAACCGGAGAACCGCATCCGTTATATGGCAACAATACGCGCAAGCAGCTGTGTATTTAATCAGAACCTCATCTAAAATGGAGCACGGTCTAGAGATCGGAACGGCTCTCCTCATTTTACGCGTTCTCTTACGGTTCTGAACGGTTATAGTGTGTGTAACTAGAAGAGATTCGAAGCGATGCGCTGAAAACCGTCTCACCATTCGCAAATGTCGCAACAAATGCGTGAAACAACATAAAATTATCGGCCAGTGATATCAGAATCGTGTGCAAACATCCGCTAACGCCGCAACATTTTCGCATCATTTCTCGCGAGTCAGCTGGGCGAGAGACTGTGTGAAAAGGAGTTAGTCTTGCCAAAACATCGGATAAGACTACGTTTCGGCAAGGATCTTTCTCGCTTTCGTCACTACATTATTTTTCGTGAATCAACAATGCTATAGTATGCGTACATGTATCCAGTTCAATTTTTCCGATCTGAGGGAATCTATATTCTGATTATGATTATCTGATTATGTCACTGTTCAAGAATACTATATAATAGTGCTACAGTGCGCGACGCGTCAAGGCATTGAGAGGGTCGCCCGAAAACAGTATTCTAAATTGATAACTGCGAGAAAAAAACGACACACGATAGCTGACGGACAATAGCTGACATTGGGCTGAGTCGTTTTTTGTATTCATTCCTTTTTTTCCAATACATCATGAATTATTTACAGTAGGAAGATACTCCATCCTCAGACAAAGCAAGCGTTCCGAGGCATGAGAATGAACAAAACAACAGCTCACTAACAAGGAGATGAGTGTTGGACGAAAAAATATCAGTTAGATTCTAGTTGTAGAAACCGTTCAGATCATACAGAGCTTCTGTTGGTGGATTCGTGAAGAAGTTTTGTAGGTCAATCACTGACGTGATAATGAACATTACTGAAGTTTCAAAAACCCGAAAAGTGCAGAACCCAGCGCAAACCTTGGCGACATGCACTGACCTATTATTGGTTCGCCCAGTCCGGAAGCCCTTTGTTCATAGGCGGATTGTCTCATGAGGTGTTGACTCAATGTGTCTAGTCGAAATTCGTCAGGAAAAGTTTCGTAGTAGGCGTTTGCGATTGTAAAAATAGAGTAATCTGGAAACACTGCAGGTCGAAAAAAGTGGTTATATAAGTAGTTTTGAGAATCAAAAAGGCATCAATCAGTAAATCTAAACATCATAATCCGCAAAAATATCAGCAAATTAGTGAATCCACCTGACTTCCTTCACATCAGGTAAATGTTTTTCTCGACTTTCAGGCTCTCAGGAAATTATTAGTCGCGTTTTTATCAAGTGAAGAAACGAGATGGGATAGAATAATTGGATTGAATGAAAACAGAGGAGGTGTGGAAAAACGCGGAATAATATACTCACGAAAGGCTTGATTGGAAAACAGGGAAAAACTACGGTGACTAGATGGGATACAGTTGAGACAAGGCAACACAGCGAAAGATCAAAGATCAAATGAGTAAAACGGGGAAAATTCAGTAAAAGTATAGACATGTCGGTACCCGGGCTTCGAGGTTGGGAGGGAGGAGCCAGACACACCCACAGAGGATAAATCGGGAAGGAAAGAATTGGGAGGAAACGTCAAGTGAGCGCGAACTGACTTAATTCGGGCCGACAGAATGATGAGTCGCTCTCGAATTCACACGATCTTTCGCCCGTTAGAGTGGCGAGAGATCATACGAAAATGAGAGACGCAGACATTCTGGCGGTCTTAAACGGAACAGACGGGGATATAACCTATAGCAACGAGGAACGAAAGGAAACGACCGGTATTTGTGAGCACTTGGGGATGGTCAAAGGAGCTTCAATGGTTCTGAACTTTCAAAACAGACTGAATGACAAATTGGGATAATGAGAACTGATTGGAAGTCTAGTACGGGTCACATCATAGGGAGAAAAAGAATGACCCTTACGAACTTTAGTCATCATAGTGAAAGATGGCACAAATTGAGTCGTCCAGGATATAGGATGGGATAGATGAGGAATGAGGGAAGGGGGGCGGAGTCAGGGGGAATAAAGTCAGTCGGTGATGTGGGTCTCTTCATCACACACTATCTGGCGGGTCAGAGGCACGAGATATCGTGCGAACCAAAGTCGGGGGAATAAAGTCAGTTATCGATGCAACCGCCGGCTGCGCTGACCGTAACCCTTCTCGAACCGCTCCTCATCCCTTTTGGAGGAACCAGACGACGTGGTACGCTTGTCCTGAAAAAAAGAAGAGATTGACTCTCTCAATTTGCCGTGCTCTCTCGCCTCCGTCTGACCGGACTCTCTTCATTTTGCACGCTATCTCGCTTTTTCTGCCCAACAAGTGGCCATTTTCTCCCGGAAATTAATGCACCTCGAGAACAGCTCTGTGGGTGGCACATTTCACAAAAACAGGAAAGTGGCGACGGTTCGTGACACCTCGTCTATCTCATTTCGGGCGCCACTAGAGTGCGAAATATGGACCCGGCGTCTCTCGATTGCGCATGCTCTCTCGCCACTCGGACCCCGTGCGGTTTTGGAAGGGTGGACGGTTCTGACACCTCATTTGTCTACGGACCCCTTTTAGGAAATGATGGAATATCATGGTAAAAGTGAACATCAAAGGATATGTGGGTCCTTCCCGAAATTTATTGACCAATGAAGATAAATGAAGGACACCACACCTGATAAATATGCAGTTTTTCGAGGAGAAAAGGAAAATTTCTCCATTAAAGATGCCCTAATTAAGTCAGCTGCCTGGTCCCAACGATCCCATTGCATTCAGTTGCCTGATCTACGAACGTGCCTTTTTGCAACAAAACTCTATAGTACTATCAAACCATGATCTATGGTAGGTCAAAGCACTAGATGATGAGGAATTTATCCCGATAATTCCATTCAACGGGTGAATGCGTCAGTAAGACCACTCGCAACATCTAAGATCTGTGGTCTGTCTCTCTCTGTATCCCCTGCTCTCTAGATGTGTCTGCCCGGCACCATAGTTTGCAGCCTACGGAAGTGCGCATTTGGCTCGCAACATTCGTTGAAATATCCCAATGATTCGATGATTTCAGGGACATTAGCACTTTGGGGGCTGCAGGAGTCTAGTTATTTACACATCAAAAGACTACAAGGCTTGCATCCAGGCTGAGCAAAAATATATATATATCATTTCTCAATGATCCCTCGCCGGTCAGAAAATCTTGGAAAGCGTTGCTAACTGAGAGATCGAAGGTTTTGCACCTCCAAAGTTTGTAGCTTGCAAAAACGCGTAAAAGTTTGCTTTTGCTTGACATTTCTATAATACAAATCCTATCAGTTCTTACACAAAGTTTTGATTTGTTTGAATAGAATAATCAGAAGCAGCACGATTGAGAAAAGAAAAATAGATTGGAAAATATGAAGCTGTTGAAACATAACCCATTCTTGACTTGCCCCGTGCATTTCATCCACTTTCATACCTTTTTTTGAGATCCGCAGAATATTTTCCGGTTCAGATTTCGCTCAATTTTCAAGAGCCGGCGAATACTCACCGGATCCGTCTTTTCTACAGAGCCGGAAAACTTATTGAGAGCCGGCGAATACTCACCGGATCCGTCTTCTCCTCGCTCAAGGGGTCGTCCTCCTCGTCCTCCTCCAGCACAATATCGTCGTCGAGGTCAGACTCGGACGAGCTGTCCTCCTCCTCGCGAACTGCAATGGAATACGGTAAGATAAGATTACGGTAGGATAGTTATCGGGAATTGGCTCACGGTAGGATAACATTTAGGCTATGGTAATATCGAACTGCTTCGGCTATGATGTAGGTATATTCTAGCTGAATCTTCCGCATACGGTGGATATTCTCGGTTTAGTCGCCAGTTTCCAGCGATTTCCTTAGGATTAACAGCTAACTATAAGGCTTCGGATTCGGATTCACACTGGATACTTCCTCCCACGAATCTATTAGGAAATTATCTGATTTGCAGAAGCAACAAATCGAAAACTGACAGCAACATCATGGTAAGCTTGCGGCTCCTCTATACGCACTAAGCAGAAGCAATCAGCCACACATTAAGCAATACCTATCCCTTCTCTGCTCGAGAAACGCCATTTCCTCATCTTCGACGTCCGTCTCTTCGTCATCTTCTTCTTCCTCGAAGAAATCCTCAATCGTATCTCGTCGCTGACGCCGTCGGCTACTTCCAGAATCGTCTAGAGATTTCGAAATACTCGGTAGGCGTCTCTTCATTTCGTACAGACTCTCGTCAATCTAGCCGGCTTGAGAGTGAGTGAAATGAGGAGGGCCGAGATTACCCGTATCTCGACGTCTGGAATCCTTTCGTCGCTGTCGCTTCACGGACGGCGGCGCGGTCATCGATCCCGTGGTTGTGAAGAAGAAGAAAACGTGACGGGTGATCGTTTGCGACAGGAGAATGGGCTTGCCTGAAAGCGGAGGAAGCGGTAAGCAATAAATATCAGTAGCATTGTTCTAGCTGATGCCTTTAGCGCGCAATCTCATTCACCCATCTCGAGTTGTTTTTGCACCATGGATAACGGTGTGCTCAAGTACTCAATGCATCAAACACTGACGCATAACTATACGAAATGATATCATCGAAAAATTATACGAACAGACATGCAGTAGCACACAATAGCCAATTCATCACTCTCGAACGCCGGACAATGTCACGCGATGGAGCAATGATCGACAACATGCATCAAGGATATTGGGGACAATTGGATAACGAGAAATAGTGTGCCTGAGTGTCACCGTTGAGTAATCTAAACCTGTCTCCAATACAGTAGGTCGGAAATATTAGTTGATGCCCAGAAACAACAACACAAAGAAAACAATTTCGGCCAACTTTATATCAAATCCTTTTCCGCCCTGTTATTACCGTGAATTTTTTTTAAATAAATGGACCATGGTTCATTAAAGTTGGGCTCTTTGAGATTACGCCTAGTTGATTCCAACCATTAGGAAGGCAACAACAGAATGCACACATTTTTGGCCTGCAGACCCGTTCAGGAGTAATTACTTTTCCCCAGTGGCCCAAAGACGCCTACACACAAATTTTCCTTGTGATGGGGGAGAAACAACAACAACGATGTCAGCAGTTGTTCCTCATCTTAGGGGTTGATGATGATGGGATCTTTCCAAGTATTCCAATCTTTCTGAACACGATATTATACTATTGCACATCCACGGCACACGCATAACATTTCGTCAGGAAAATGCATTTTAGGAAGGATTATGACGAAATTCATGTGTGTGTTGTTGTCCGATCTCACCAAATATTCCAATCTTCCTGCCACTATCCTATTCGCATTATCGAAATAAGAAAATTACCTAGGATGCCGATCTTCCTGCCCAACCACCGTGCCTTCTGCACCACATCGTCCTGCATCAACTTGAAGCACATGGCGATGAGAGCCATGCCGAAGAGCAGGTAGAGCGCGCACACGACCAGCTTTTCCTGAACGAGGAGAGGATCAATGAATATATTACGGACTTTTTTGTCTCGTAGATAGAGCATTTTTAAAAAAATGTAAAAATCTAGTAAGCTTTCCAGGAAGACTGGAGGATTAGTGAATCCGTTGAATTTCTGTCTCATCATTTTGGAAAAAATGCATCGAGAAGATTAGGCAAAAAAAAGAAACGAAATGTGAACGATGCGTTTCACACGGATCACTTATATGAACGAGATTCTGACAACACAATGGGTGAGGCTTCTCGTGAACAAATAAAACTATCATCATCCCAGAACTAAAATCTGAATAATCAAAATTCGACCGTAACCATTTTTTTAATCAATTGGGATCAATTGCCTACCTGTGAGCCTTCATCCAGTGCTTGCCCCGGCACGATGTCTCCGAAGCCGATCGTACTGCAAAAAATGTTGTGTACTGCTTTCCGGTTTTCGAAGATAATGCGACTGTTGATTGAAAATTCACCCAGAATAGTCCACGTATGATGTCAGATGTCAACAAGGGTGCATTGCGCTCCAGAAGCAATAAGAGACACTGTTTGAGAGAGCTCACCTACCACCGTACAGAGAAAAATAGAATATTCTGAAAAAAATGCCATAGGATCAACTTTTCACGTAGAACTCGAAAATCGACCTCAAAAAGTCGTATCTCTAGAACTAAAATTCCTACAGTGGACTTCATGGTGACAGGGGTGCCATACAAAGTTTTTTGTGGGGCTTCCGATCATCCAACAAAGCATAAATTCTTTTAGATAATGAAAAATGAAATGTTTTCACAAAAAAAAATTATAGGAAAACTCACCTGGAAAGAAAGTTATGCCATTTTTTGAGCAAAAATTATTTTTCCTGGAAAAAAAATGCACTGATGGGTAAAAATATTTTTTTTATTGGATTCCTCGTAAAAAGTTACATATATGGTAATTTTTTCAGAATTTTAAATTGTCATATATTGGCTCATTTTCGTCTTTAAAGGCGACGGAAACACGATTTTACCCCTATTTGGCGGCCTAATCTACTTACAATGAATGATTTTTTTGGGGAAAAGACTCGTACAGTATTAAAACAACATATTATGAATATTTATTACCATTGGAATCAAATCCGCCACCATCATTTTTTCGGACCATAGGTGTCCACGGAGAGTGTCGATGCGGATGGGCATCCGCACCCCCATGACCATGGTCCAAAATGGGTTGGTAGGTCATGGTGGGACTTGTACCTGAAACATATCCCAATGTGTTCTACAGTATACCATTATCGATTTTTGGTTTGTTTATTAGTAAAGAGCGCATCCTAGTATCACCGGGTTAGAGAAAACTTCGATTACGGAGGTTGTTTATTAGTAAAGAGCGCATCCTAGAATCGCCGGGTTGGATAAAATGTCGATTTCGCTTGCTTTTTTCAAACCAGGTGATTGTAGGATGCGCTCATTACTAGTAAACAACCTTCGTAACCGATGTTTTCTCCAACCCGGCGATTCTAGGATGCGCTCTTTACTAATAAACAACCTCCGTAATCGAAGTTTTCTCTAACCCGGTGATACTAGGATGCGCTCTTTACTAATAAACAAACCAAAAATCGATAATGGTATACTGTAGAACACATTGGGATATGTTTCAGGTACAAGTCCCACCATGACCTACCAACCCATTTTGGACCATGGTCATGGGGGTGCAGATGCCCATCCGCATCGACACTCTCCGTGGACACCTATGGTCCGAAAAAATGATGGTGGCGGATTTGATTCCAATGGTAATAAATATTCGTAATATGTTGTTTTAATACTGTACGAGTCTTTTCCCCAAAAAAATCATTCATTGTAAGTAGATTAGGCCGCCAAATAGGGGTAAAATCGTGTTTCCGTCGCCTTTAAAGACGAAAATGAGCCAATATATGACAATTTAAAATTCTGAAAAAATTACCATATATGTAACTTTTTACGAGGAATCCAATAAAAAAAAATATTTTTACCCATCAGTGCATTTTTTTCCAGGAAAAATAATTTTTGCTCAAAAAATGGCATAACTTTCTTTCCAGGTGAGTTTTCCTATAATTTTTTTTTGTGAAAACATTTCATTTTTCATTATCTAAAAGAATTTATGCTTTGTTGGATGATCGGAAGCCCCACAAAAAACTTTGTATGGCACCCCTGTCACCATGAAGTCCACTGTAGGAATTTTAGTTTTAGAGATACGACTTTTTGAGGTCGATTTTCGAGTTCTACGTGAAAAGTTGATCCTATGGCATTTTTTTCAGAATATTCTATTTTTCTCTGTACGGTTGTTAGGTGAAATCGCTCAGTTCTCTCAGATAGTGTCTCATAAACTCTAGTTTCGCCGACCTTTCGTCCCATAAAAGACAGATGAGGTACAAATTCAGTTCTCATCATCTTCAGAACGAGTTTTCTTATATGGAAGAATGGGAGCTAATCCGCTTTTTCGCCCGACAAAAAAGGATCGTTTGGTGTTTCATGTGTGCACGATGGAAGAAATTTGATAATAACGCGGGAATGCAGTGGACGAAATATTTTTTTGTACAAAATCACAGTAACATTAAAAAGGCAGAAATTCTTTCTTGAGCAGAAGAAAGTAGAGTTCGAAATACGGGTAATCGTCTCTTCATTTCACACACTCTCTCGCCTCTCTGACCGGTGTGAGAGTGTGAAGAATGAAGAGACGATTACCCGTATTTCGAACTCTAGAAGAAAGTGCAATCTCAGCAGACGAAAACCATCAATTATGTGGCGAATGTGAAGCATAACTCAACGCAAAGAAACACAGTGCGCCGCGCCGTCACGAAAAATGCGCCAAGCGTCATGTTTCGCCTATTTTTTCTTTGAACTTGTGTCAGGAAAAATAATGAAATGAATAAATAATGAAATGAATCATGTTGTTACCTCAACGTAATGAAACAATAGTACGCTCCATCGAAGATGTTCCAGTTCTCCCACACAGAGAAGAGGATTGCCCCGCCTTGAATAGCACAGTTAGTTTAAAACACACGTAATCGTATGTTTGTTACACAATTCTCTAACGGAGTACCTGTTTTTCAGAGCATGTACTATTCTCGCCAATTTCACAATTAATTGTAATAAATTAGTTATTATCGAAATAATAAATCCTCACCTGTAATGAAGGCGAAAACGATGAAGATTCCCACAGTGACGGGCATCTTCTCGGAGGAGGGACGGCCGTAGTTCTGAAATGGGTTTTTGTTTACAAAATATTCCGATGAAACAGGATACGTTTCACGACAGAAATAATTCCCTTCTGAGGATTACGATAGTAATGAAATCGGGGAGCGCTGTCAAAATAAAGTAATTAAAAAAAAGAAAAATCGTACCCCTCGCTTCAACGAGTGCAGCGACAGCTCGTCCGACCGCTCCGACCCGGCCGACCGATACGACCGGATATCCAGCTCGCCCCGTAACCTGATGAATAATGATTATTGAAATGCCTATTTTCAATCTTCTGACATCCAGTTCGGGGTCTTCGAAAGATGTTGATTTTGAGAGTATGGAAGTTTTCAGCTCACATCCTCCTCTGGTAATGCTCACTCGAACAGGCCACCTTACAATTGTGTTTTTCTTTCTGATTCGTGATCTACTACATAATACCAGAACGAGGGAAAATTAACTGGCTAGTCACGAGCTGATCGAGAATAAAAACAACCGGAAAAAAAAACAAGAAAAAACAAAAAAAAAAAGCTAAAAAAAAAAACAAGCTAACCTCCTCGATATACTGCTGTCCATACTGGGCTGCTTCCGGGGCAGTCGATCGCCTCGCTCAGCCGCACTGGCCAGGCCCTGAATATTATTTGTTTACCCTGTTGTTCTATGATTACGAAATCATTGCCTACTCAATCATATTCTTGGAATATAAATAATAAAAGTGTTACTTGATGCGCCGACGTAGAGGGCTGCATGTCGCGCATTTCCAGAGCCCGCTCCAACTGCATCGAGAACTGAAACATTTTATTCATTTATATTATTATGATCACTATTTCATGCACGTTTGTTTCTCAGATCAGGCAAAATCGAGCTGAACGAATTTTAAAGTTTTCTCTTTGTTTGCTCACCAGATGACTGAGGGAAGATATGTTTCACAAACAATTTATACTCCTCCGAAATTAATTAGAAGTAATATGTCTGCGGTTTGAATTGCACAACCAATATTACTTAATCTTAAATTTTTTTGACTTTAACATCGGTCCCTAAATCGATCTCATCCTTATTATGTTAGTTCATTATATCCATACCTTATCAAACTTGTCCATCTTCTCCATTCGCTCCCTTTCCCTCTCCTTCTCCATTTTGTCCATTTTCGAGGGCGATAGGCGACATTTTCGCTCGAAATTCTCATCCTCGTCCGAGAAGGACAGCTGAATTTATCAATTTATCAGCATAATTAGCTAAAATGTGTACTCATTGATTATCGTTGAATTTATCCTAATTTCCTCGCCAAACCCCTCAAACGCAATCTGGACTACTTTTTACTCTTTTGCTGCTGCTCAGTTGCATTGTTATGTTGTTGTTCTGCTATCTGTTATCGCGATGAGCCCTTTTTCGCAACGGACCAAAGCGACTTCCGCATAAACAACATCTATTTTTGGATTCGTAACGCTCGACGGAAAGTGTTACTAGTCTTTCGAAATTATTTCATAACCCCTTTTTTGCTTAGATACCGCGATGCAAAGTTTCAGTAGCAATTCTGACCTTCTGTCTAGAGGGCTGGTTCATTTTTTTCTCCTCACCGGTCATGCCATTTTGTCCCCTCCCTAGAATTTAGAGCATCGCCTACCTGGGCGCTAGTGTCCTCTTTCTCCGCATCACTGCTCGCTTTCCGCTCCTTCTCATCGAATCGCTGCCGCGGTCGAGAGATGACCACGTTGGGCACGCCGCCTCCTGAAATCAACCGTTGAGCCCCATCCGAGAAAAGACTATTCAATTTACGAAGCCCTAGGTCGTATCAGACCCGATTGAGGAACCGCCGCATTTCGGAAGTTATTCTGATAAAGAACTCTGATCCATCCGTCCTAGTGCCGATATTATAGAGCGATTTATCTACAGTTGAAAAATATCATCCGACCTCGAAGTTATCTATCAAGCACACTCCTCTCACCTGGCGGGCCGTGTCCGTTGTGGTCGCCGCCGCCTCCTCGTCGACTGCCCCTGCCACGCGAGGGTCTGCAACGGGATGAGGTTGGATTACGATAAGGGAGGGCTATGGTAGGTCTGACTATACGGCGCTATGCGATAAGCTTGTTTAATTTTTTATACGCGATGACAGAGCACAAATCATACATGATTGAAGCTCAATGTCATGTACTAATGCTGAAACGTAACTGCGAAAGTTGACATATAGAAAATAAAGAAATTGATGTGTTTCAACTGTGGGATAAGTTCGCGGTGGCTCATCGACATCGATGGATGCAGGATGCAGGGAAAAAAACGGAAATCAATAGTTCATCAGTGATCGAGGGGGCGGGGATAAAATAATGAATGTGCTCAAAACTGCTGGAGCATTTCTAACACTCTTTTTTTCTTGGTAAAATGGAGAGCGCCCCTATTTCAAACCCGGCCTGACTAGCATGCGCTTGTTCTTTCCACTCGTACCGCGTCTCATGGGCATGGACGACCTCGTGAAAGGAGGGGAACATGCGCGATCTATCGTAACCGGATGAATACTATTGTTTCCTGGCTTGATACCAACGTATAGGTTATAGATGCTTTAGATTTCGGTAAAGTAGGTCTTACCGCGTCTCATGGGCATGCACCACTTCGTGGAAGGAGGGGTAAGTTCTCACGTCGATCAGACCGTCGTCGTGCAGAGTGCCACGGGCGTCTGGAAAGGACGAAATGTCATCTTAGAGGATCCCGAAGGTCATGGGAACAATAGCGAATGCATCCACTTCCGTATCGTTCTAGCCATATAGGATGCACTAAAATGCTCTGTAGGAAGGAAGTCCTAGCAGGGATTTATGCGATTGTGTGTGTGTGTGGGTTTTTGGATAATTTCATGTTTCTTCGTCATCACAGTGAGGAACTGACACTTGTACTCCCTCGCGGGGCTTTGTGATACGGTATATCGCTGGCTGAACCCTCTCCGCCTCTCGCCCCTCTCTCCTCCGCCTCGCTTCTCATCCAACATCGTCTCCATGTGGTCCATGTTCAGTGTGGTGTTCGACTTCTGGAGGTGCGGTCTGGAAATGAATAATGCGCAAAATAATGCAAAAATAAGTATTGAGCCCAGATATGCAATGTAAAACAATATTTTTAAATATGAATCTACCAAGTATCAGCCTCTCAGAAATTTCTCATGTGTATATACTATAAGTGAAACTCACTTTCCTCGTTCACAAAAAATGAAATCTAATCATCATTGTCTTTTTTTATAAAAAAAAAGTAAGATCACCTTCTCGTGTATCCCCTCATCGTTCCATTGGGACTCCTGTTCTGGCTCACTTTCCGCTTGCCCGGCAGACTCATTGTGTCCATCCGATCGAAGCGACTGTTCTCGTACCTCAATTCAATTTTAGGTTGTTTTTTTCCATCTGAATATCATATTCAGATTCTTTAAAAAAAGATATTATGCTCGGGAAATTCTGAAAACTTTTACAGCTCACGATTTGAATAGGACCTGTGATTCTGTTGGGCGAGCAAAATATGTTTCAAGCAAAAGATAAATATGAGATTGATGATGTGCATGCAATTGTAACTCGGCAATGGGTTTAAAATAATAATTTGCATTCTATTTTCCGATGAGGCTCTTGCCGCTTATAAAATTTCGAATGGATCTCGGAGTGTAAAAATCGATTACCTTCCGAACGACCGCACACTCTTCGTCTCTCCTGCAGCCGTTCCGAATCTCGAATTCTTCTGTCGATTCAGCGAGGCATTCCTTCGCACGGTGTTGTAGCGCTGTGCGGAGCGAGAGGATTGAGCTGAAAACGCTCGTTGATCATAACATTTCATGTTTAACGAACAACGTGATATTTAGGGAAAAAAAGCATCCGTCCTTTTACGTAGCACCCCTTAGTTTGCGTCACCTCTCCGTATATTCATCGCTGCATTTCGGTGGTATCGGAAGAAGAGCGGATAGTTTCATTTTTTTTTTCCTAAGCCCAAAGACCCTACAACTAAAATTTCAGAGGCACATTACCTCTCCGAATGTTCATCGCTGCGTTGGGGTGGTATCGGAAAGACAGGGCGGCCCTCCTTATCCGCCTCCGATTCTTCTGCCATCGACAGTACGCGCAGCACACTTTGAAGTAGAGGTACGTGAACACCTGATATATTTCAGTTTGATGAATTCGAATTTGTTTTTTTCTGCTCATTGTGAGATTTTTACAACAGGAGGAGCATTCAACATTTTGAGAAGTTGAATAGTTCGATATTTTGAACACGCCGTTCCTTTAATTCATATAAGACGGTTTGATGGAATGCTTTCCATTAGCAAAACGTTTAGCTCGATAAGCTACGTTTGAACTTCTTCATCCATAAGCGGCGCACCCCCTAGTTGGCTTACAGTTGAAGATGTTTCAAAAGTAGTGGAGCAAGCTTACAGTTGAAGAAGTTTCAACTGTAAGAGCCCTTACAGTTGAAAGTTCTTCAACTGTAAGGATTTTTTACAGTTGAAGAAGTTTAAACTGTAAGCTTTTTTGAGTCATTGTTTCAAGTTTTTCAGAGGTCGTTGATGGTGTGTGTGAGAGTGAGAAGACGAAGATTGAGAGAAAATCGATGACGTTTATCCCACAAGATTACAGAGAAGATAATGATGAAAAAAACAACGACAAGAACAACCAACCAAAGGCGCTTGAATATTACATTGATCTGTCAAAACAATTATGTCCGTGATAAAAGTGATACAATAACTTGGGCAAATACAATACGCAACTACATAACAGGGCATTACATCGTAACGAAGACTATAAACGGCTAGAGATTTACAAAAATTATAGCTAATTACAATGAGTAGTGCAATTGTCATAACCTGAGCAAAAAACATGTCGAATGGTAGATGGAAATCTGGCTACTAGTGTGCAAGGAATTCGGAATTATAGGAGGTGTCCCACGATTATCCAACTGACTGAGTTCTCGATGTGAGATGGTGGGTCAGGGCTACCCGATAACACTATCGAAACCATAGGTGCCCACGGAGAGTGCCCATGCGTATGGGCACTCCGCTACCCATGTATCATAGTTCACAATGGGTTGGTAGGTCATGGTGGGCGTTGCCAAGTATCATCCCAATCGGTCCTACAGTACCGGTAGTTACCGTAAAATCGAGGTAGCAGGAAGTTATCTAATCGAGCCCAAACTTGGCAGGCGTGTTGGGGGCATCTCTGGAAGCGCTAATTGTGCAATCCCGAGGCCCTGACTCGATTCCAAAGTCCCAGTAGTGGGTGCCCAAGGTACCCCGAATTCCAACTTTCTGGGGATCCCCAGGATCCCGGGATACGAAATTTAACAAACTAACCCCCTAGGAGTGCTCGGGGCACCCGTGGGCATCATCCATTCACTTTTGGTCCTGATCGGGCACCATCAGTTCACCACATTTTGGCTCGACAGACCGAGTGGCCGTTTCAACCCAAAAGGGGGCGGAGCTTAGCGAAAAATCGAGGTAGCAGGAAGTTATCTAATCGAGCCCAAACTTGGCAGGCGTGTTGGGGGCATCTCTGGAAGCGCTAATTGTGCAATCCCGAGGCCCTGACTCGATTCCAAAGTCCCAGTAGTGGGTGCCCAAGGTACCCCGAATTCCAACTTTCTGGGGATCCCCAGGATCCCGGGATACGAAATTTAACAAACTAACCCCCTAGGAGTGCTCGGGGCACCCGTGGGCATCATCCATTCACTTTTGGTCCCGATCGGGCACCATCAGTTCACCACATTTTGGCTCGACAGACCGAGTGGCCGTTTCAACCCAAAAGGGGGCGGAGCTTAGCGAAAAATCGAGGTAGCAGGAAGTTATCTAATCGAGCCCAAACTTGGCAGGCGTGTTGGGGGCATCTCTGGAAGCGCTAATTGTGCAATCCCGAGGCCCTGACTCGATTCCAAAGTCCCAGTAGTGGGTGCCCAAGGTACCCCGAATTCCAACTTTCTGGGGATCCCCAGGATCCCGGGATACGAAATTTAACAAACTAACCCCCTAGGAGTGCTCGGGGCACCCGTGGGCATCATCCATTCACTTTTGGTCCCGATCGGGCACCATCAGTTCACCACATTTTGGCTCGACAGACCGAGTGGCCGTTTCAACCCAAAAGGGGGCGGAGCTTAGCGAAAAATCGAGGTAGCAGGAAGTTATCCAATCGAGCCCAAACTTGGCAGGCGTGTTAGGAGCATCGCTGGGAGTGCTAATTGCGCAATCCCGAGGCCCTGACTCGATTCCAAAGTCCCAGTAGTGGGTGCTCAAGGTACCCCGAATTCCAACTTTCTGGGGATCCCCAGGATCCCGGGATACGAAATTTAACAAACTAACCCCCTAGGAGTGCTCGGGGCACCCGTGGGCATCACCTATTCACTTTTGGTCCCGATCGGGCACCATCAGTTTCACCACATTTTGGCTCGTCAGACCGAGTGGCCGTTTCTGGTCTACCCCTTTTGGCAGTTTGCCAAGAAAATTAAAAGTTGTCGGATTGAGATAAAACTTTCGAATGAGCACTCTGTGGGTCACTGGGAGTGATTTGCGCGCACGAGCCTCTGGTGCATTGTCCTACGACCATCAACCAAATTTGGCAGGTTGCCAGAAGCAAGCGGAATCAAAATTGCGGAATTGTAATTGCGGACATATTGCGGAATCGTAATTGCGGACATACCTTGATTCAACCCAACCCTGTTTCCTCTTGCCTCTACCCATCGACCGTGCAGCCAAATGGTGAAATCGGGGGACAAGAGTAATGAAAAAGGACTTGACAATGTGCCAACTGCAACTACTGTAGCGTGCCGTGGCCATGTCATTTCTTTGTGGGAGTCTCTTCCCTTCCCCTCTCTCTAGTCTGATCAGCTAGACTACTCTCCCCACCCCCATGCTCTTCCCTTTCTCTCTCTAGTTTGCTCAACTAGGCCCTCTCTCTCTAGTCTACTATCCACCCTCCCCTCCCCTCTCTATCCTGATCAAATAGGCTTTCCCTCCTCTCTATTTAGTCTGATCAGAGGTCAGATAAGCTCCGCCCTATCCAGGTAATGAGAAAAGTGATCTTGAACGAGCGGCTAGCGTTTCGGATAATAAACTACTGCAGAAATGCATTGCGAACGGATCGGGGGCGAAAGGGCGGGGATAGAAAATTTGACGGGATTACCGATGGTTTGGATACTATGAGCACGCATGAAGCCACGAGTGCCTCAAAAACTAAATAACTTGACTACGAGAGTTCATCTACTATCCGTGGCTAACTGTTGAACAAATTTGGGACAAATTGGAGACGATAATAAAATAATACCAAATAATACCAAAAGATAATACCAAAAGCTTGGGGTTAAGGGATAGAGATATGGGTACAAATACATTGGTGTGTGAAGTGAGCAAAGACAAGGGGTGAAAGGGAATGGGGTCAGATTAAGTGAGCAGCAGCCGCTGAACGGTGTCTCCCGGTGCGGACGCGTCGTCATTGTGCTGCCTGATAATTAAACAAATTACTCGACCATGTTTTAACAGATAATAGTGTCAGGTCCTGGGCTTGTGTGTCACAATTGAAATTTAGGAAAGTAACAGTTGAACAACGATTTCTTCAATTTAATACCAAAAAAGACAGTACTTTAGAAGACCAGAATAGGTGGCAAAAGCGTTGCCTATATAATTAGCGATCGGCTCCTATCATTACTTCATTGCTCCGAAATAGAGGAGAGATGCACTCCTGTGTGTGCACGTTTGTTCACTTAGGCGAGAGTGTCAGAGAAACTCTCTTGGGCAGAGACGCAGAGGAAACACGTGCATACAAGTAGGGCGCCCCCTCCACCTCAAGTACCGTAACCCTGTAACCACCGCCCTGACTACCGAGCACCTTCAGTAACCCTGACTACCGTACACCTACCGTAACCCTGACTACCGTATACCTACCGAAGCCCTGATTACCGAGTACCTACAGTACCCTGAATGCCGAATACCTACCGTAACCCAACAGTAACCATACTACGGCGAAAATGTGCTGGAATGTTCGAAATTGAGAGGAAAATTCCAGAACCTTCTAGAATGTTCTAAAGGACGGGGACCGGATCAACACACACAGTTTTGTTCACACAACCCAACTAAATACCTAACACGGCGTTCTTGTCTGGTTGGTCAATAAAAATAATCGCAAAACACAAACGAATAATCAGCATGAAATGAACCTTATTGTGCTAGGGCTGAGCGATTTCAGATTTTACTATTTTAAACTCATTCTGGTCTTCCAAAGCAGTGCCACCAACACAAGCGTCATAAGAAAATTATAGTTATAATACTGAATTATAGCTAATTTTAGCTCAACTCACTTCATTTACTGTGCGAAGTGAGCTGCTGCGGACAGTGAGCTGTGGTGTGCGCAGTAAACGGCGTCAAGGGAGCGACACTAGATCGTTCCCTTCGCCATGGCGTGCAGCCACACGTCGTTGAATTAACTCCTAAATAATTGAAATCATGATCAGGAAGCGCATAAATTCGGCACGATAATCGAGAACGCGGTCAAAAACCGCAACGCGAGGCAGTGCCCCCAATACAAGCTCCATAAAAATTATAGTTATAATACTGAATTATAGCTAATTTTAGCTCAACTCACTTCATTTACTGTGCGGAGTGAGCTGCGGCGGACAGTGAGCTGTGGTGTGCGGAGTAAGCGGCGTCAAGGGAGCGGCACTAGATCGCGTCAAGGGAGCGGCACTCGATCGTTCCCTTCGCCACGTCGTCGAATTAACTCCTAAATAATTGAAATCATGATCAGGAAGCGCATAAATTCGGCACGATAATCGAGAACGCGGTCAAAAACCGCAACGCGTGCGAGTTAAATCACAGGAAAGTACTAGTGTGAGCCTGAGCGAGTGCTCAATACCCACAATTAAAAACGGCGATGGAGAAAATTAATTTTGAATTCGCGCGGTACAGTATACTACTATCGCATGGGTCCCGTGCGGATATTCAGGAGGGGGAGGCGGTTCGCGCATCAGAAAGCCTACTTCAGTCGCACGCGTTGCGTGCGCGTCGCGTGTGGGTGTAGAGTGTTTAGATAAAGGCAACTACAAACTACAACAACTTTTCCCTAGTCTATTCTGCTCGTTTCTTTTGTTTTTCGCTCGCCTATTTTAGTATTTATTGTTTTAAAGTTGTTGTAGTTTGTAATTGCCTTTATCTAAACACTTTCCGAGCTGAGTGTGCCGCAAATTCGCTCAGGCTCACACTAGTACTTTCCTGTGATTTAACTCGCACGCGTTGCGGTTTTTGACCGCGCTCTCGATTATCGTGCCGAATTTATGCGCTTCCTGATCATGATTTCAATTATTTAGGAGTTAATTCGACGACGTGGCGAAGGGAACGATCGAGTGCCGCTCCCTTGACGCGATCTAGTGCCGCTCCCTTGACGCCGCTTACTCCGCACACCACAGCTCACTGTCCGCCGCAGCTCACTCCGCACAGTAAATGAAGTGAGTTGAGCTAAAATTAGCTATAATTCAGTATTATAACTATAATTTTTATGGAGCTTGTATTGGGGGCACTGCCTCGCGTTGCGGTTTTTGACCGCGTTCTCGATTATCGTGCCGAATTTATGCGCTTCCTGATCATGATTTCAATTATTTAGGAGTTAATTCAACGACGTGTGGCTGCACGCCATGGCGAAGGGAACGATCTAGTGTCGCTCCCTTGACGCCGTTTACTGCGCACACCACAGCTCACTGTCCGCAGCAGCTCACTTCGCACAGTAAATGAAGTGAGTTGAGCTAAAATTAGCTATAATTCAGTATTATAACTATAATTTTCTTATGACGCTTGTGTTGGTGGCACTGCTTTGGAAGACCAGAATGAGTTTAAAATAGTAAAATCTGAAATCGCTCAGCCCTAGCACAATAAGGTTCATTTCATGCTGATTATTCGTTTGTGTTTTGCGATTATTTTTATTGACCAACCAGACAAGAACGCCGTGTTAGGTATTTAGTTGGGTTGTGTGAACAAAACTGTGTGTGTTGATCCGGTCCCCGTCCTTTAGAACATTCTAGAAGGTTCTGGAATTTTCCTCTCAATTTCGAACATTCCAGCACATTTTCGCCGTAGTATGGTTACTGTTGGGTTACGGTAGGTATTCGGCATTCAGGGTACTGTAGGTACTCGGTAATCAGGGCTTCGGTAGGTATACGGTAGTCAGGGTTACGGTAGGTGTACGGTAGTCAGGGTTACTGAAGGTGCTCGGTAGTCAGGGCGGTGGTTACAGGGTTACGGTACTTGAGGTGGAGGGGGCGCCCTACTTGTATGCACGTGTTTCCTCTGCGTCTCTGCCCAAGAGAGTTTCTCTGACACTCTCGCCTAAGTGAACAAACGTGCACACACAGGAGTGCATCTCTCCTCTATTTCGGAGCAATGAAGTAATGATAGGAGCCGATCGCTAATTATATAGGCAACGCTTTTGCCACCTATTCTGGTCTTCTAAAGTACTGTCTTTTTTGGTATTAAATTGAAGAAATCGTTGTTCAACTGTTACTTTCCTAAATTTCAATTGTGACACACAAGCCCAGGACCTGACACTATTATCTGTTAAAACATGGTCGAGTAATTTGTTTAATTATCAGGCAGCACAATGACGACGCGTCCGCACCGGGAGACACCGTTCAGCGGCTGCTGCTCACTTAATCTGACCCCATTCCCTTTCACCCCTTGTCTTTGCTCACTTCACACACCAATGTATTTGTACCCATATCTCTATCCCTTAACCCCAAGCTTTTGGTATTATCTTTTGGTATTATTTGGTATTATTTTATTATCGTCTCCAATTTGTCCCAAATTTGTTCAACAGTTAGCCACGGATAGTAGATGAACTCTCGTAGTCAAGTTATTTAGTTTTTGAGGCACTCGTGGCTTCATGCGTGCTCATAGTATCCAAACCATCGGTAATCCCGTCAAATTTTCTATCCCCGCCCTTTCGCCCCCGATCCGTTCGCAATGCATTTCTGCAGTAGTTTATTATCCGAAACGCTAGCCGCTCGTTCAAGATCACTTTTCTCATTACCTGGATAGGGCGGAGCTTATCTGACCTCTGATCAGACTAAATAGAGAGGAGGGAAAGCCTATTTGATCAGGATAGAGAGGGGAGGGGAGGGTGGATAGTAGACTAGAGAGAGAGGGCCTAGTTGAGCAAACTAGAGAGAGAAAGGGAAGAGCATGGGGGTGGGGAGAGTAGTCTAGCTGATCAGACTAGAGAGAGGGGAAGGGAAGAGACTCCCACAAAGAAATGACATGGCCACGGCACGCTACAGTAGTTGCAGTTGGCACATTGTCAAGTCCTTTTTCATTACTCTTGTCCCCCGATTTCACCATTTGGCTGCACGGTCGATGGGTAGAGGCAAGAGGAAACAGGGTTGGGTTGAATCAAGGTATGTCCGCAATTACGATTCCGCAATATGTCCGCAATTACAATTCCGCAATTTTGATTCCGCTTGCTTCTGGCAACCTGCCAAATTTGGTTGATGGTCGTAGGACAATGCACCAGAGGCTCGTGCGCGCAAATCACTCCCAGTGACCCACAGAGTGCTCATTCGAAAGTTTTATCTCAATCCGACAACTTTTAATTTTCTTGGCAAACTGCCAAAAGGGGTAGACCAGAAACGGCCACTCGGTCTGACGAGCCAAAATGTGGTGAAACTGATGGTGCCCGATCGGGACCAAAAGTGAATAGGTGATGCCCACGGGTGCCCCGAGCACTCCTAGGGGGTTAGTTTGTTAAATTTCGTATCCCGGGATCCTGGGGATCCCCAGAAAGTTGGAATTCGGGGTACCTTGAGCACCCACTACTGGGACTTTGGAATCGAGTCAGGGCCTCGGGATTGCGCAATTAGCACTCCCAGCGATGCTCCTAACACGCCTGCCAAGTTTGGGCTCGATTGGATAACTTCCTGCTACCTCGATTTTTCGCTAAGCTCCGCCCCCTTTTGGGTTGAAACGGCCACTCGGTCTGTCGAGCCAAAATGTGGTGAACTGATGGTGCCCGATCGGGACCAAAAGTGAATGGATGATGCCCACGGGTGCCCCGAGCACTCCTAGGGGGTTAGTTTGTTAAATTTCGTATCCCGGGATCCTGGGGATCCCCAGAAAGTTGGAATTCGGGGTACCTTGGGCACCCACTACTGGGACTTTGGAATCGAGTCAGGGCCTCGGGATTGCACAATTAGCGCTTCCAGAGATGCCCCCAACACGCCTGCCAAGTTTGGGCTCGATTAGATAACTTCCTGCTACCTCGATTTTTCGCTAAGCTCCGCCCCCTTTTGGGTTGAAACGGCCACTCGGTCTGTCGAGCCAAAATGTGGTGAACTGATGGTGCCCGATCGGGACCAAAAGTGAATGGATGATGCCCACGGGTGCCCCGAGCACTCCTAGGGGGTTAGTTTGTTAAATTTCGTATCCCGGGATCCTGGGGATCCCCAGAAAGTTGGAATTCGGGGTACCTTGGGCACCCACTACTGGGACTTTGGAATCGAGTCAGGGCCTCGGGATTGCACAATTAGCGCTTCCAGAGATGCCCCCAACACGCCTGCCAAGTTTGGGCTCGATTAGATAACTTCCTGCTACCTCGATTTTACGGTAACTACCGGTACTGTAGGACCGATTGGGATGATACTTGGCAACGCCCACCATGACCTACCAACCCATTGTGAACTATGATACATGGGTAGCGGAGTGCCCATACGCATGGGCACTCTCCGTGGGCACCTATGGTTTCGATAGTGTTATCGGGTAGCCCTGACCCACCATCTCACATCGAGAACTCAGTCAGTTGGATAATCGTGGGACACCTCCTATAATTCCGAATTCCTTGCACACTAGTAGCCAGATTTCCATCTACCATTCGACATGTTTTTTGCTCAGGTTATGACAATTGCACTACTCATTGTAATTAGCTATAATTTTTGTAAATCTCTAGCCGTTTATAGTCTTCGTTACGATGTAATGCCCTGTTATGTAGTTGCGTATTGTATTTGCCCAAGTTATTGTATCACTTTTATCACGGACATAATTGTTTTGACAGATCAATGTAATATTCAAGCGCCTTTGGTTGGTTGTTCTTGTCGTTGTTTTTGTCTCTGTAATCTTGACTGTGGGGTAAACGTCATCGATTTTCACTCCATCTTCGTTTTCTCACTCTCACACACACCAGCAACGACCTCTGAAAAATTGAAACAATGACTCGAAAAAACCTTACAGTTGAAAGTTCTTCAAGTGTAAGCCTCCTTACAGTTGAAAGTTCTTCAAGTGTAAGAAATCGTTACGGTTGAAGATTCTTCATCTGTAACGGGTCTTACAGATGAAAGCTTTAAAACCTAAGAAAAAACGCCTTACAGTTGAAGTGCCTTAAATCGATGAAACCGTTTGCTAATGGAAAGCATTCCATCAAACCGTCTTATATGATGTCTACATGATGAGAATTTTTTCCTAATAAATCACTAACCGACGCCAAGCTCTCGGCGATATTCGCAAGGCACAGCAACATGAGCGGAATGCCGACCATGGCGTAGAAAATGGTCATCAGACGGCCGAGAACAGTCTTCGGGCAGATGTGACCGTAGCCTGGAATTTGATGATTTTTTTTTGTGTGTTCTTTCCCATCACATCCCGAAACACTCCTTTCTTTGTCGTTTGTTTGAGTTTCGTTAATTGTTAATATTTTTCGTTGTAAAATGTGAATTTTGGCTCTTGACTTTCATGCAAAGACGCCGCTTTGCTTCTATCATAGCCATAACTTTATCGGCCCTTTTCGAGCGTCATTCCGGCATGATAAATGCCTACTATTGTGAGAAAGGGAAAACAAGGATGACGAGGATGTACTTCTTGCACTGATCTACACCGAATAAGACTCCTACAATTTCCATTTCCTGTTTTTTTTGTGAGCGAAATATGTTTTACGTTTCACACTAAAACTCCATCAATACCTAGGAGTAGTGTAATCAGGATGTCTTTGGGGAAAAAAATAATAATCCGAAGTTTTTTGTTCGAACAGCAGCAATGATATGTAAGGGAGTTGTGAGATCCGTGTGAGATGCCGCGCCCTAAGACCATAGCACGAGTCACGAGGATGGTCGAACAAGGGGGTTTATAGCTCAGTGGTTTTAACTTTTTAAAAAGCAGCCCTGTAAATGGATAAACTTGAAAAGGAAGGATGATGTGGATGTACTTGTTTTAAAGTGGGAATTAATTCTCCAACATTTTCAATTTGCTTAATTTTTTGTGAATGCACCAATTGCGTTTCATAGTTCACACTTAAGCGCATTCGGGCGTAGCGAATCAATGGAGCTGCCTCTCTTTCCCTTGAAGAAAAATTAAATTCTCGCGGTACTTTTCGAGCGTAATTCCGTCAAAATGAATCACAATATTGTCTGTTGATAAAAAGATGCTGATTTGTACTACTTAGGAGAGATTATGTTCCTTGAAAAATTACGAGAAATATGTTTCAGGGTTCGCGCCGCTGGATTGCACTTGTTTAATTAATGCCTGCTCTCGATACAATAAAAGATGAATCCTATTTCTGCACAGGTTTTCCCCGGTAATCAGCTGGCATAATGGCGAATATGGCCATAAACTGGCGCCTATGCTTCTGGTACCCGAGCACCCCCGAGTTTTCGCAACCTTTTTCCCTCTTTTTGTTGTCGTCTGGGTCCCTCCGCTCAACTTTGTCAATTTCGTCTCCCCCCTTATGCAAAGTACATCATCCTCCCTTTTCTTTCTCTTCCCTCATCCCCCCTCGGACTTCCCCCTAGGGGACAGTCACGGACATGCAGTGCTGTGTGCATGTCTCCCCGATTCTCTCGTGAGGTGGTCAGAGACGGCGAGAGAGCAGCGGAAATGGAGAGAGTCGGACAGACAGCGCATCCCTCATTCGACTCATTATCGAGAGAACCGAGAAGCGCGCGATGAAATGGGGTTCAGCAGGCGAGAGAGAGCATGGAGATTTGAGAGAGTACGCGGCAGAGGAAGCGAGAGAGCGTGCGAAACGAGTAGAGCAGCTGCGCTTCCCTATTGTGCTGCTGCCGGATGACGCACTTCCGGTGTTTAGCAACGATGGCGATACGCCTCCCGACGCTAGTGAGTGATTGCGAGGAATGGAGAGGCGCACAAATCCTTGGGATTCCCCCAATGCCTTTCAAAGATACGAACGAACGGGTTGTTTTGGCGGACTGAAATGATTGCTCAGCTACATCCCGATTTTACGTTCGAACACTATCGCCCTTCCATGTGACGCAATTTCTAGAGTTTGGTGTTCCAACCGAATCTCAGTTGGGGGTAGGCCCCCCCCCTTTAGTGATCGTTCGGATGAGGGCGGTTTCTACGCCAGTACACCCTTATGCACTTTCCATGAGTGTGACGACGCAACTTCTGGTGTTTGGTGTTCAGATTGGGATGTCAATGTCATAGAGTCTGGGGGTAGCCCCTCCTTATTTTAGAGTCGGACATTGTTTTGGCGCCGTGCGTTGCTCAGCTAGGAAGCTCAATCTACGTCAAAGCACTTGGGCGGCTAATGTGACGCAACATCTGATGTTTGGCGTTCGGATTGAGCACTCAAAATCTCAGTCTGGGATATCCCCTCCGTCCCCCAAAAATACGACGGGGCTGTTTTGACGGAGTGACGCGATTGCGCGCGATTGTTCACTGAGAGATGGGGCGGCGCGATTGTCTACGTCAGTGGAATCATCAACAAACAAATGGACTCGGAACGTTTACACATGACGTAGTTCCTTGTTTGGATGTTCACTCTGAAGCCTGAGAGTCTAATACCGAGTAAATGGTGAGCATTTCTCCCTATTGAACAAATATACAACAAAATGAATATGTCTGTGAAATCACCAATCGTTCTGATTTCTGGTGTTTGGTGTTCGTATCAAGAGCCGAACGTTAAAATGGCACGTCATGTCTCGACTACGTCACCACAGCGCCCCGCGGTCATATTTGGCCGGAACTCTTTGATCTCCCAGTTTTTGATGTTCTGATTTATCTGACTCCCTCCCTGCAAACAGCACGTATTCCCCGAGACATACGCCCCTAGTTTATGTCCCCCTACCCGCCTTATCTTTCTTTCCCTTCTTCTTCTTTAAGATGCAATGCTGCTCAGTCATAGCTGCTAGACATTTGGGAGAGGCGGAGGATGCGCAATGTTTCGAGAGTCGGGGAGAAGGGGATCCCTCCCTTCCCTCTCTCTTTTATGCGATGCGGAAACAACGCCCATTGATCCCTCTTGGAGAGACAATCCCTTCGTTTCTAGCGATATGTCTTTTGTCTGGCTGAGATAGAAGACCAGTATGAAGAGGTTCAATCTTGCATGATACTGGGACACAGACTGAGGCCTCCAAGTTAAGCAGGCTATCTCGCTTCTCGAGCCTGTGATGGGGCATGATAGTCCTAGTGGTCTGCGATAGACAGCGCTAGAGATTGGAGAAGAGCCGGAAAGAAGAGAAGAAGAGGAATGAGTCCTAGAGAGACGAGGAAGAAGATGAACGTTCGAGGAAGTGGAGCAAAGTTGAAGTTGTGCAAAAAGAAGGATAGAGAAAAAAGGAAGAAAAGGGAAGGCCTCGACGTATATCACTATTACCCAGAGGAGTATCACTCAATGAAAACTGGAGACTCAAAGTTAATAGTGAACAGCGTGATCGAGTAAAGCAGAACGTTCACTTTGCCTCCTCATCATTTTTTTCATTTCCCCTCTATATTCCTGCTCTCCTTCGTTTGACATACCGATCGTGGTAAAGACGGTGATCGAATACAATAAGGCGCCGGAGAACGTCCACTGGTACGTTTCTTCCACTTTCAGCACTTTTTCACCATTTTAATGGATTTTTTACATCAAACGTCGACTTACCAATGGTAGTGAACACTGTGATGGAATAGAGTAAAGCTCCAGAGAACGTCCACTGGTACTTGGTGCGCACGTCGTCGTTCTCGTCGAAACCTGCAAGTAATTTCAGGATCAGGAAATTTGTAGATTTTCGGATAATGTTCCATTTCAGGATCCTCCAGAAAGCGAAATGCCATGTTTCATATGTTTCACAATGAATTCAAAAACAACGATGTTGCATTTCAGCAATAAAACAGCGACACACGGTCGAATAAATTATAATCCATTCGTAGCAGCTTCAAATACGAAGAACACTCCATTCAAAAAAATCTTTCAATGATAATCGCGCAAAACGTTATAGTACAGATTTTCCCACTCCGATTTTTCTTGCCAGAATATACATACAAATACTAAACACGCACCCTCGAAGTTGACTGCCTTGACGAGCTCCTGCTCGAACTCCTTCAACAGCTCGTGCGCCTTCTTTTTCACCTGCAAAGATAAAAATCAATTTGATTCGTTGTTCTTTTTTTTCTAACTAATTGCCATAAAGGGAGGTCAAGTATTGATCAACATTTGGTCCTCATTTGACATGCAAACCGCCAACTGTAAACTGATAGAGAGATCAAAGATCAAACGAGGATTTTAATAATAATATTTGAATACCTCCGATTCCTCGATGACGACGTTCTCGCGGATGAAAGCGTAGAGACCGTCGACGACCTTTAAGAATATATTTTTATTTTATTGTTATTATTTTATCACTGATGATCTATTTACAGTGGCAATAAAAATGATGAAATTTCAATTGCGTTTTGATTTAGTTTTTGAGCAGATATGTAGTAGTCAGTAGACAGGAAAATCGCATATAAACAAAAACTTTAACTTATAGCAGACACAAATACCATTCGTTTGAGCAAAATTACTTTTAGAAACTATACAGAGGCCACGAAATTACAATCAGATCAAGTTCATAAAAATGAGAAAAGCCAAGAGCCAAAGTCGAACGTCTAAAGACCAAAGACCAAAGTCGACGTACCACCCAGGTGTCGTTCTTGATGTGGCCTTGGAATGTCAGCTCGTTCGGATACTCGATCGCCTGCAACGGGAAATGTCTGTCAATCAAGAGATCAATTCAGCAAAGTGAGTTTTCAATTTCCAAGTAGACATTGCCTGTCGAACGAAAATAAGCAGAACATTCGAAATTGATCTGTTCAACGGAATGGCTCACTTGGAACATCAAGGCCCCTAGCACCGCGTAGATAGCGACGAGAAAGCAGAGACCGACGTGCGAGATGACGAATGCGGTGAACTGGAAATGGATTTTTATTTTTTTTTTTATTCAAAGAATAAAGAATGAGGAAAAATTAGCTCCCTAGAAAATTTGAAGTGTATTTACTAATGGTGAAAGATATCCTAAATGACTTTGTAGGAGATAGGAAAAATCGGAACATTTCTTCTCTTTTAGCAGTGCAATTGAAAAAGATTGGAAAAAACATATTTCAATAAAAAAATGGACAATCACTGACCCTCCAGATGCCGTTGTTCAGGAAGTTATACTTTTTGTCCGTTTTTTTTAATAATTTTTTGTATTTGGATGAAATGGGAATTTTGAAAAACATCGGTAATTCGCTCACCCTCCGGATGCCATTGGTGGTGCGTAGACAGCACGAGCGCACCTCGTCACGCATCGTCGATCAATCGTCGATTCGTAAGGGTGGGTCAGGTGGGTCAACCAGGCATCCTGGGACTGCAAAAAATCGGTAATTGAGAGACAGGTAGGTCAATCATCGATGGATGGGATGAAACGGGTAGGTCAACCAATCATCCTGGGACCGCAAAAAAAACGAATGTGTTCGGTAGAATTTTAACGAGATGATGTTATGGGGGTTGTGTGACAACTTTTCGCGCATTTATGCAAGTTTATTAATCGTCGAGTGAGTGGGATGACAGGGATTGGGTCAATCAGGCATCCTGGGACTGGAATATTTATTACAAGTTGATACATTTTTGTTTTTCGAGTTCTGAAAGTTCAAGAAAGCAAGAATTCAAAAACATGGTTGGTTTTCAGTGAACCGTGAAACATATTCGAAACGGCTGTATGTCAACAATCAACTTCTTTTTGAGTTACTGATATTACTGTTAGCTTAGTCTCACCTGTATCACAAATGGGCAATTCGATACACTTATCCTACGCACTGCAGCAGAGGAATCGTGAGGAGGGGAGACACGGTCAGGATGTCAGTCGACACCCATTCACGGTCCTGAAAGGTACGCATGTTCGATATAATGGCATTGAAAATTTAACTGCATTAAAAAGGATGGCATGACACGAGTAGAGGTTGAAGGGTTCAATGTAGTTTAAAAATACCAAGAGGAGCGCATGAAACAAAAATTCGGAATGAAATTTCTCCTGAAACTTCGCAACGCTTCGATAAAGGGGATTTTATGAAATTCCGAGAATAGGTCACGGCATAGCATACATTTTCAACGTGCAAAAAATCCATGAAATTGAGAGCAAACAGATTTCGAAACAATTCGGAAAATTGATATTTTTAATGAAATTAAGGACATATCGCACACGTTGTAAAATGACAGCTTATCATGACCGGTTGAAACACAATCGAGAAGAAGTAACAGGAAAAGGAGAGCTCGGGAAGAATCATGAATCATGAGAACGAAGAAATCGATACGAAGCGCGCACTTTTCCAGTCTGGAATCCGAAAGGTAGCCACGAGCCCCCGAGCCGTTCCCTCCGCTCCTCCCCTCGCCAAATTAGATTGCGCTCATCTTACATTGTGAGTAGGGCTGGAGATAGAGACATGCGAGGGGGGGGGGCGCAGAGATAGAGTAAAACCCGGCCCCTTCAACATCGATCCCTCTCCTCTCCCTATCCCCCCTTCATTCCGTCCCGTCTCCTCCCCATTCTCCCTGATATCTCTCCATTTCTAACCAGAGAAGAAGTATCCGCCGGGCCGATGCCTCTTGGGGATGCGCCGGAAAGCCGCAGTGGCGGACATTTTTGGAAGCGGGAGGGGAGGGGAGGGAGATATCTCTGCCGCCCTTGTATGAGAAGTCGTGCCGAGATGTCGCAGAAGGAAGCAAAAAGCGAGAGGAGGGGATAAGAAAGGGATGGGGGGATGGGGGATCGGTAGGTCACAGCACAATTGGTACGATATGGTTGACATCATAAGTGGAATGTAACATAACGCGAGTTTATTCCCCATTTCACGCATAGTTCACCATTGACAAACTGAGAGGAGGTACATATGAGGCTAGTGATTTACCCGGCCTCCTTCCACCCTCCTTTCTCCCTTCCTCTCTTCTAGACAATCACATAAAAACACGAATTTTCTGAGCATTTGAAAAGCACAAGCATAGCTTATTTCCGTCTACACACTCCTGAATCGGCAACTGAAGGTGCAAGTTAATTCAGATCAGGAAGCATTCCGAATCGCCACGATAATCGGTGAAACCGTTTTGCGTCTAATAATATTTAAATATTTTTTTAAACAGAATGCCCATCTTGCAACGATATTGTCCGCAGTAACGCACTCTTACACACCTCTTGAAACACAAATAACGCTATGGGAATCAATTCGAATGAAAAATATAGTCTTGTCTTTTATTGTCTAACTCTCTCCATCTGACGCACTCTATCACTTCTTTGACCGTCGAAAGAGCATGGAAAATGGAAAGACGATAACATTATTCCTCGTACGCCCTCTGTAGACGAGGAAATGCCCTTGGATTGACGGGATTTGATTGAAGAACTCGATTGAAACAATGACATTGACGAATCGGAAATCACTTTATCAACATCAGCAGCAGCAAGGGAGTAGGGGAAGGAAATGACTGTCTATCTGGCAAGGCGAATATTAGGGTAGTTCGATTCTCTATACTACGAAAATACTGAAAAATTGATGATGTTAATTATTGGGTGACCCGGAAGACGTATTGCACGGAAGGATACGGTAGATTACGGTAATTTGATAGCTCAGCGGGACAGATCACGGGGCGAAGTAGTGATTGCCATCAGTGAACACAGGCACGGGCGCCTCGCAGTTGGTCTGGGCGGGGATGAACCTGGAAGAAGGCGCGTTAGAGAATTTGAGCCAGTCGGGGGTATAGCTCAGTGGTAGAGCGCTCGCTTAGCATGCGAGAGGGCTGGGGTTCAATTCCCCATACCTCCAAAATCGTTTTGCCAGCTTCCTTCTTGCTTGATACAACATTTTTACACGGTTTTTATCGTGTCGCTGCTTCATCTGACCGATTAGCTTCTCCGAGAAGAATGGCAACCGTAAGTTTTTTTTGTAGTGTTCCGCTGCCACACTGCCGAAAGCATCTATTGTACCACATAGCGCTACAGGAACCGACCTTTGTTTATCCTGTCCAATCAAGTATCCCGATCCGGATCGCACGAATTGGTAGTCAGTAGTGGAAGCGATGCAAGGCATGTCCCTGAACCAAATGATACGGTAGAAGAAGCTGGGGATACGGTAGAAGAGGATGTGGCTGGGGATACTGTGTCCTAATTGATTGCAAGTTCAGGGCATGCTCCTCAAGGGTACTGTAAATTTTACGATTCGGGTTTTGAAGGTGCTACTGCAATTTGTACGAGCGCCACTGCTGTGTCAAGGATGAGCCGACGAACGAGTCAAGAGATAACGACAAGGAAGCAGTTCATAAGTCGAGTCACAGTTGCGAATTGAGAGGGGAAGCTCGATCCACTCCTGGGTCTCTCCCCTCCATTCCCCCTATATCCTGACCGATAGCAAGAGATAGACCATGAGAAATGAGGAGGGCGCTGCTCCTCTATTTCCACACTTTTGGCTCCCGCTCCTCCCGGCAAACGGCAGCGAAAAAGACCCCCTGGGGAGATAAGGAAGGGAGAGGGGGGGGGGGGAGAAAAGCGAGCGAAGAAAAGTCGGAAACCACGAAGAGTTGTACGTCACAAGCGTCAGTGATTCGGCGACCACCCTGGTGGATTGACAGGGATGGAACTACTCATAATATGAAATTCGAAACATTATCCTCAACGCCCAAAGTCATTGAAACCTTTCGAATCAAAATTTAAGGGATAAATGCATCCTTAGGTTTCAGAGGATGCTTGTATACCAAAAGAATAATTTGAAAAGTAATATGGCTACCGAAACTACCGTTTTTTCTCACACCGAGAATACAGTAACCCGTCTACCGTAATTCTACCGTACCTTCTCAGTCTACTGTAGCAGACGTGGGGCGTCAGACATCTCGACACGTGTAGTGTCCAGTGTTCCTCGTTGATCGCGCCCATACACCGGTCGAAGTCCTGCACATTGAAATTCTTATCTGTTAAGTTACATTTTGAAAACGATCATCTCATTTTTGCTCGAAAATATGATCAACCGCGAACGGCGCCTACTATGAAGTCAAAGTATGAAGATCAGCAAAGGTAAAGGTAAAGGTCATCCCGTTAATCAAGGCACTTGCGTCCTGCGGGTTAGGTTTCAAAATTACTTTTCAAGCAGATAAACGCTGCAGTTTACAATGAACCTCGGAAAAAATAAAACAATTAAACTTGTCCGTTCTACCGCAATCATGCATATTTCAAAAACTTGAGTGATTTTTTCACCTGCCCTTCACCGTACTCTATCCCATCGTACCTTGAACGAGTCAGTCTCCGATCGACTCAGTGTCTCATTCAGCAGGGAGGTAAACGTGGAATCGAGTCGAGACTGCCAGTTGCTGCAAGCATTTATTTACGGAATATTTTTCCTAAGATTACTTTTATTATGCATGGTGCTGAAACAAAAAAGATTAGATTATCCTCTGCCGTAGACAGTAGGGATGTGGATAGCGGAGCGGATTGGGTATTACGGCGCTTTGCCCCGCCCCCTCCCTCTCGCCTCGCGGATTCGCTAGGGAAGAGGGAGGGGGCGGGGCGAGGATAGCGGATTCGCTCTTTGGTGCGAATCCGCGAATCGAGGGAGAGATGGGAAGAGGGGAGGGAGAGCGCGCCTCTCCCCCCTCTTCCCATCTCCCTCCTCTCGCCTAGCGAGTGAGAGATCCGCCAGAAAGAGCGGATTGCGCGATTCCCCCTCTTCCTAGCGAATTCGCTGCCCTTGCCCCGCCCCCTCCCTCTTCCCTAGCGAATCCGCGAGGCGAGAGGGAGGGGGCGGGGCAAAGCGCCGTAATTCGCATACCGAACTCGCATCCCTAGTAGACAGCGTACCTCGTATCCTATTCTCAACGTTTTGATAGAACTAGAACCCACTCATTGAGCAACGTAGCTGGCTTTCCCAGCTCGATCGGCATTGAATCATTTAGATACAGTACCGTAAATCAACTACCGTAACCCAAGAATCTACCGTATCCCAATCTAAACGCACTCATTGAGCATTGTAGCCAGCTTGCCCAACTCGATCGGCGTAGCGTCGGCCACGTTGGAGAAAGAGTGTCGTAGATGGTAGAAGTGACCGATTCTGGAATTATTCAGGCATAGGAACTCTGGTGTCCCGAATCAAGTTGGAATCAAGCACTTTTTGGCTCCCACAAGTTGGAATCAAGTTGATTCCAACTCGTGGGGCAGGGCGAGAGATCCAGAGAAAGAGAGAAAACGAGGTAGCATGGGGAATAGTTAGAGTTTGGGTTCCCACAAGTTGCCATCAAGCTTGATTCCAACTCGGGACACCAGAGAATCGAGCAAAGAGCCATCTCTACAGTACCACAATACCGCGTAATCCCCATCGTATTTACGAAAACTCATCTACATGTATCCGAAGGGAAGGATCCGATTACCGCAATCTCACCTACGGTGGTTGCACCTCCAATACCCCGTATCATCCAACTCTACCGTACCTGCAGGGCACCCGGGTCTGCACGTATCCGAAGCGGTGGATGCCCGTCTCGTGCATGTTCACCGAGTCGACGCGGGCTGCAATGTGGAGGATACGGTATTGAAATTTGAGTTCCCGCGCAAAAAAGCAGAAATTCTCTCCGATGCCGAATTTTTGCCGGCTCAGCATTCTTCTTTCAAATTTGCGATTGCCGAAAAAATGCAGTGCGGAATGAGTTTCACGCTTCCAACTAATAGTCAGGTATTTGGAGGTTGGCAATTGGATTCGTGCCGATACAATAAAAAAATCAATAATTCTGCGCTACTTGCCGGTTCCCTTCATTCAGCTACTTGGAGCTTCAACCGGAAACAATTGCCGGCTCCCGGCTCCGGATTTATTCCCGGCTCCACACTCACCGGCTTTCACGGCCACCCTCGTCTTCATGCGCCACACTTGGCAGTTCTGCTTCGCCTTCGAATCGCGCAGGAAGTCGAAGGCCACTGCTGCGAGGGACGAGGGCGAGGCTGCCGGGAGGCGCAGCTGCAATGGGGGATATTTGAATGTTTGAATTTCGCGCCCGAATTTGTGTAAAATTATCGCCGCTGTCGAAATTTCGACTGGGTCACTATTTAGAATTTGAATTTCCCGCTCGAATATCAAATTCGACAGGCGACATCATTTTCGAAACTCTAGATCACCTGCGTGTCGCGGTGCTCGAACAGCAGCGAGCCCGCTTGCGGGTGGTCGGCGAAGATTTTCTGGAAAGGGGGCGGAGCTTAGGCGAAAGGGGGCGGAGCTTGGGCAAAAGGGGCGTGGCCTACCCTCAGGATGTCGATGTTGCCGCCGGGCTTGACCTGCTCCGGATGGATGGGCAGCAGCATGTCGTCGATGTCGGTGAACACAACCTGGGAGAGATGTTGATCTTTGATCTTTAGTCTTTAGTCTTTGATCTTTGATCTTTGGACTTTGAATGATAGAGTTTCTAATTGGTTTTCACTGTTTTTTTTATCATTCTCCGATTCATTCTCCGATATTACTCGCAAAAGATTTTCTACGCCCTTATGGCCACTGTGAAACTCAATTGAGCAGGACAAATCATGCGTCAAAAATAAGGCAAATTCTTGAAAAATATTACCAAGTCAGCGAATGACTTCGCGTAGAACAGACAGTTCACGTGGCTCTCCTCGATGCCTCTGCTCAGCACCATTCCGTTCGGGTTGGAGTCGGAGAGGACCGGCCATTTTGGCCAGTGTCGAATGTCAACGATGCCTGAAATTTGAATTTTCCGATAAGTTGCTCTTTGAAAAGTCAGTCCAGGTCAGGCCACGATCCATCGAATTGGTCTTTCATCTCCAGCATTCTTTGCATTGTCACTCTCATTTCTCAATCAGTATGTTAGTCCGGATTCTATAACAATCGGAAACCGAGAGAACGTAAAGGTAAGGAAAAACGTATTTCCAAGTCTAGTCGTGTGTAGAGTGCGACATGCCTAGAAGAATGAGAGTTTCGAAAATACGCCAGAGCTCGAGCAAACGAGAAAATACTCGCCTTTTGGTTTCATTTTTGCCCCTTCGGGCTTGCAAAAATTGCATACGACACCCGTATTTCAGGGGCCGTAGCGGGCAATTGGGAAAAGTTTTCAACCAGCAATAAACGCACCTCGGCTAAGCCTCATTGGTCACGTTATCGCCTCTGCGCAAAGCTGACAAGAGGAAGTCTCGGCGAGCCCTCATAGACAGAGCGTGAGCTGGACGCGACGGGTAAGAAACAGCGGGCGGAGAGGGGGCGAGGGAGGCGAGAGGAAAATTACTCTGACCGGCTGGCGCCACGGGGGGAAGAAGAGGGGGGAAGGGTGGCGTGTTCTCTTTTGTTGACAGTCACACGCGTGTGTGTATTTTCGAAAATGTTCTGCTCATATATTTCGAAAATCAACTAAAATAATGAAATACAGTGGTCAAAGATCAATTTCCCTTTGGCAGAAGACAAAAAGAAGAAAAGCGATACATTCTGCCGAGCTTTTTTCATATTTTGGAATACCTTTAGTTTGCCCATTTTTTCGCTTTTTTACAAAGAAATACCTTGCTTCTCGTATTCCCTCAGGATCTTGTAGGTTGTCTCTGAGGCAGATTGTATCGGAACTATGATTTTCGTGGCACCAAGAGCCAGCCAGGTTTCAATTCCTGAAAATTTGTCGTTACGTTCAATTTACTTGTCCATTTTTTCATGTTACCAACTCTCAAGAACAGTGTCTGCAACACACAATGAATAATAGGATTGAAAGGCACACGATAGCATGGTGAATATAGCAGAAAGCAAAGATCAAAGATCAAACCGGTAAGCATGATCTCCCAGTCGGTGTAGATGTACATCGGGGCGACGCATACGGCGAGGTCGTGCTGCTTCTGAATGGATACGGTAACTTCAGATACGGAAGCTAACGGTAAATATCGATTAGGATACGGTAGATATCAGCCAGGTTACGATAGTAATCGATATACGGTAGTCAATCTTCCCGTCTCTGACCTGCTCTTTCGGGATCTCGGGCGTGACAATGAGAGCGTCCGACGAGTCGCGAGTGATGCTGATCCTACGATAGGAAAAGTAAGAAAGAGGCACACCACAGGGTGATTTGGGAAACGACAGAAACGAGCACACCACACACCAATACCGTACCTGAATGGGCCATTGGTCGATTCGGACACTTCGCACTCGGCAATGTGGCCGGCCCAAGCGCAGATATCGTTGGCTGCTCGTTTGCCTGAGATGGGATGATCTTTGATTCATGATCGTCTCTTCCTACTCGTACACTTTTCACCGTAAACTATCAAAACGCGTGATTGGAGATGATCTAGGAACGAATGGGGGAATCTGTGAATGGCTTGAAGTGACCTTTTGATCTTTGATCTTTCACTCAACCCACCCTGATGGATCCTCTGTATGTACGCCCTCGTCGTCATCGGCCTTCCATCGGGCATCGTCGAATGGCAGTAGATGTCGTGCACCTCCCGCCCGTCTCCGAGGAAGTGAACAATCTGTGAAGGACTAGGATAGGGAATGATGCGAGCCAGACGGCCGAAATTTGAGCAGTTGGACTTCATAAGAACGATTCATTGATTATTTGCGTAAAAAATTGTATGAGAGACTGGAGTTGAATCGTGATATTTCTGATCGTTTTCAGATATGTTTCACATTCACTACTAAAGATGTAACAAATGGGATATTTTGATTTTTTTCGTTTTTTTATATTTAAAAAAACTCACCGCAAACTTGCCGTTCACATTCTGCTCGGCTTTCTCGCGGAAGAAGCTGCCCAGCACGATCATTCGTGAGCCTGCAAGATACGGTACTCAGTTATCGATCGGAATTGGTAGACAGGGCAAGACAATTGGAAAAAAACAATTGTTTTGTCGAAATTCTGTCCTGAAGAGTACCGTATAGATGAAGCAGTTTTCGATCGGCGTTCAGTTATCGATCGTCCTACCGTATACTCACCGATCTCCTTGGTCAGGAAAGCATCGCCCAGGTTCTTCATGGACCACATGTTGATGGTGCGGTGCCAGAGGGCGGCTCCGGATATCGACGCGGAGATGATTAGGGCCAGTTTAAAGGCCTGAAATGTACGGTACTGTATTATCGATTGTGCATGGAAGAACGGTTCCATAGCAGGGGAAGAAAGAAGAGGCTTCCAATTCACTGTGGCTACTCCAGTGGCAAAAATAATTCAATTAAGAATCTGCCGGCAGCTGCTCCTACCTATCGATCTCATTTGTGACATCTTGCATACATTTTCATTTACAAAAAATAATGGTAAAAATGATCAAAAAGGCGCTGGTGGAAGCGATAGTAGAATCGGTGACGATGAGTAAGTACGGTAGGTCAGACACTCACCACATCGCACCAGTTGGTCTTGCCCATCGTGAGGTGGATGAGGCGTATCCGAGCGCGATTGTGCGCTTGCATGGGGTACGGTAGGCGATGGAACGGTAGGCAGGAGTACGGTAGGTCAGGATCCGATCGATTAAGGGAGTTTGGCGCGATCGATGCGCACTTCCACGTGGACTTGCGGAGGATCGCGCTAAAGGTATGGGTTAGATGGAAATTTAGCCCGCGGGACTAGAACCAGCGCGCGACAGGATGTCCAACACAGATAACATCTCCGCGTAAATTTCTCCCTTGTGCTCGGTTGTGCAACACAGCCATTTGACGGTTTCAGGTTGGGAAATGTATTTTAAACATTAAATGAATAATTACGCTTGAATGAAAATGTTGCTTTAATTGAAAAAAAACAAAAATTTAAAAATAATTTAAAAACAAATTGAAAAGGTGACCTGAGAGCTGCTCCAACGCAAAAGTACCGTAATGCGGGAGATTTGAAACTGAATTCCACCTTCAAATTGTGATTGTTGTTTTTCAATGCATTGCAATGTGTTCTGCTCGTTTTTATAATTTTTATGGCTGATTTCGATCAGGATGGACAAGTCGTTCGAGTCGGACTTTCCCTACGACGACGACGAGCTCCCGGAGGGTCACCAGTACGGCGAGGCGGCACCGCGCGATTGGCCTCCGCCGCGACGTGAGCCAACGCCCGATCGGTCGGCCGACGAAGATTGGCCGCCTGGGCGACGCGAGCCCACGCCAGATGAAGACGACCCCTACTACTCGGGCGAATCACGGGATGACGTGAGTGTCGATGGCTTTTTATAGTTCTCATGGGCGGAGTTATAGCGGTTGAATCTTATTGGAAATTGGGAAAATAAGTAAAAATTGTAGCATTTCTTAGTAAGAAATTCTTAATTCTTACATTTTTTTTGTTCGCAAATTATTACTAGACCTGGAAAAGAGGGTGGTCGTTGGTCATTTGGGCTAAATTTTCGCTTAAATTAGTATAATTTTAGTTCTAATTTTGCAGGACGCTTACGCAGACTTCGCTGAGCGGATTCCGACTGGACTTTTGGATGAGGAGGGCGAGGTTATTGTTTTATTATGCATAACGGCCGGCTCTATTGGTGAGTGCCACCTAGCGTTGTTGTACGATTGTGAAAATCGCTAGACCTAGATGCACGCTATTACTAAATTATCGTGAGTTGATCACAAATGGAAGCCTACCTCACATTTGGGATGACTGATTCTGAGGTCTTTATACGGGCATTTTTAATCAATATTATAATTATCAATTGCAGCCGGTGAGAGAAGAGGAGGCTGTGGTGGATGAGGAGGTCGATGTGAACAACTTGTTCCATGACCCGCAGAATCTCAGGTCAGACTTGTTTTCATTTTGATTCAACGGAATGAGCTGCACTAAGTGCGATCTCATTCGTGTATTTTACCTTGCTATTGGAACAGTATTCTACAGGTTTGCAATTGCATATCAAAGTAGCTAATAGGTATTGTTGCAGACTCGGTTGGTTCAGTGGGATTACTAAGATTTATGTTGAGACAGGGGTTTATATACGAGAGAACTACGGGGGCGATACGAGAAAGAAGAGTGAAGAGAGATAAAGGAAGAGATGATTATCATCTACCAAGTATCTAGGAATGGGATGAGATGGCTACATAGTGTTTCTATTACCAGTAAATGCTAAATTAGTCAATCAATTAGTGTTAGTATGAGGTAATTAGTATACTAATTAATTAATTAATTACTCTAATTAAGGGTGGAATATCTCGGCAAGCATCGGATGGCCGTGGTCGATCAACACGTCGATGACTCGTTCCTCGTGCCCGATCCGAATGAGCTGGATGTGAGTTTTGTTAAAAACAGAATTTCTATCTTAATTGTCAATCTATTCGCTCTGAACTCTATTGTTTTTACGATGAAACGATTCATCTCCTGGTTCTGTTTTGACTGAATTGCCGCGGAGAAACCAATAAAATTAAACTTTACCGGCCTGCGCTTTGTTAGTCAATCATGAATGACTTCTTCTTGTGCTATACGAGATTTCAATTGATCATGCAAACCTCGACTAACCTCGACTAACGAGTTTTTTTTTCTTAGTTCAAGGACACTCGAAATCACTGGAACCTCATTCTCTTTCATCGAATATATCTATAGTAGTGAAACAGTACTTGCCCAGCTCGAAATAGTTATTTTGAAAATGTAAGTTGTATCAATTGAAGTTTGTCTCACAGCCTTGTCTGTTGAAGTTAGCATGGTGCACAAAATCTCCAGGAGTGTGGAATACTCTAAAAAAAATTATTAATTAAATTAAATTTAAATATTAAATTAATTAAGGCCGTGCCCCGACTGGTGGTGATCGACGCGGCGAACGCGCTGCACGGCTGGACGCCGCTCTTCGGCGGGTACGGTAGATTTTTGATCGCTGATTATCAGTACTATCGATTTCTCTAGCCCTATAGCGCTATTGATCTTCCTCGTAAAAAATCCGTACTCCTACAACGAGAATCAGACACCAAACCTAATTTTTTTAAATTTCAATAAAATTTATCTAATTCTATTGAAATTTCGTCCTAACTTTCATGTTTATCTATCTATTTTATCTTTTTTTTCCTACTTATCTGTTTTCACCGTTTCGCTGGAATAACATGTCTTGTTGTTAGGATAATTCACAGGCTGGTAGTAAGGCCTCGGTTACGGTAGTTATCGATTATTAATTATCGATTTTCCACTCTCAGGGAGAACCTGACGGTGCCGCGGAACGAGCAGCGCGTGGATGCCGCATACATCCTCTCGCTCGTCCGCTTCTTCGTCTCGAAGGGATTTGAGGTAGTACGCTAGGGTGGTACGGTAGCGAGTATTGATTTTTCGCCTCGATGGGAATTAAGGAATACGCAAGGGTAGTACGTTAGTTTTGGCCGATTTCTTGTGAAAGTGCTGCATTGTGAGGTTGGGAGATGCATAGTTTTTGACTAGGTACTGATAGGTTTCGCGTTTGAGATGACGGCTCTCATGATTCCACAGAAATAATTAGAATATTGAAAGTACTGTAATCGTGCTCAATTATATTACATGGGGTACGGTAGACACGACAGGATATTGTAGCGGGTATGGTAATCATTCCTTCTTATTCCAGTGCATGGTCGTGGCGCAGCACAAGTACATGCTGGACAAGGTGGTCGACAACACCTTCATCATGAATGTCAGTTATCGATTGATGTTTGGGGGTCCCGGAACGATTCGAGGGTACGGTAGATCACGATTGAATAGAAATGGATGGTGGGCGTGTGCACTCAATCGATTCCCTATGCATGCCGTAACGATAACGTAGCAAATGCTTAGCCCTGAACATGTCAGAATAATCAATTTCCGTTACCTACCGTAATCCTACCGTAATCTCGCTTGCAGACCCTCAAGCAGCTCGGGCTGATGATGATTATGGACGCAACCTACGATGATCTGGTGAGTGATTTGTTTTTGTTTGAATATTTTATTCATTATTTAAAAGTATGATGTTTTTTTTACCCGGTACATTTTGTGTCAAAGGTTTTATTAGAAGCGTCCTAGTGGTCCACTTGAATCGTCCGTTGACATTAATCATTGAGTCCATATTCATTTGCAAGAAAAAAAGCTCACTTTCAAAAAAATATACAACAATGCCTGGTAAGTTCGCGTGGCAGGGGTGTGGTAAGTGTCGCCTAGAGCGGCACATTCGATACGTTCGTGAGGCGCAGATTGTTAAAATCCACTTCTAAATAATCAACGTACAACTATTTGTATGACAATACAACTTGTGAGAGATCCGTGTGGATTCGAGCATCATCGTTTGTCCATAAAGCGTATTTGGATTACGCTCGGATCGCATTCCAGGCCGCGAAATTTTTTTTAAACAAAATAAGTGTGATTTGACCCCGGTGCATTTGTGTATCTCTAAATTGTAAATAGGACTTCAATAACAGCTTGGGTAATGATACCGCCTCACAGCCAAGTATTCAATAATTTGTTTTGAAACATTTTAATTTTGTAAATATTCTTTTTCTTTAACAGATGCTGTTCAGCGTGGCAGGCGAGTTCGACGCCGTGATCCTGTCCGAGGACCAGTTTAGGTTTGTTGTTGTTGTTGTTGTTATTGTTGTTGTTGTTGTTGTTGTTGTTGTTGTTTTGATAATTTAAATTTGCTCCTGGTGATTATATCTTCATATGTCGCCCTACTAGTGGTACGGGTACATTTTCGTTTCGCAAGTTTCCTAATAACGGTCGTGAAGCACGACTTAAATATATCTTTCCTTTCCAAGAAATTTTGTAAATAGCATAATATGCAGAGACGAGCGGGCGCGTCCCAGCTTCCACTCAGGCAATACGCGGAGAGCACTGGACCTGAGGGTGAGATAACTATAATGCGTTATTTTATATTTTAATTCATTTAACTGTATGCTTATTTGTTTTAAATTGTGGAATGTTACTGAGCGGATGAGCGAATGGGTAGAAAAGTTTAGTGAGGAAAAGTTTCACATTTGGAACGAGGATCATGTGTGCTTCAATGTCACTGCGAAGTGCATTGGTCGTATGCCAGTTGATCGATGTTCGTTTCATAGGTACATATTTCTACAAAAACTTTCGAAATGTAGGGCAGCCTTCTGCTTATTTGGGATGATTTTAGCTTGGCGGAGTTGTGCTTTAATGACGTTGCAAAAGTTTAGTAGTGGTGATTCCGTTGATGGTCTGAAGATCCCTTGCAAATAAAAACAATAATAACCATCACCACCACAAAAACAATAACAACATGAATTCCAGGTCTCGCCGATCTACCCCCGCCAGAAGGAGCACTTCCTGCCGAAGAGCGAGTGGGGCAAGGTGTCGAGGTGAGCAGACCACGCGCTGCCGCGTACTTTCCATTCGAAAACTTGGTGATTTCCAATAGGAAGTGCAAGGCCCGAGCGCGATCCATGCGCGACATTCACCATAAAAAGAGTGGGGCAAAGTGTCGAGACAAGAGTAAGAGGCAACGCATTGCCGCGCACTTTCCACCCGAAAACTTGGTCATTTCCAATAGGAGATCCAAGGTCCAAGCGCGATCCGTGCACGACATTCACACACGCTGTTTTCAGAAACGGCCACTTCGTCGTCGACCATCTGCTGCGCTTCGAAGGCAGTGCCGACGTGCTCAGAGGTGAGTGACACTCTCTCGATTGAGCGTGCTCTCTCGCTGGTTAGAGTGAGAGTTAGAGATAAGGAAAAATTGAGAGAGTTAGTTTATTAGCGGCTGCATTAGTAGACTGACGAAAGACTCATAATCTCAATTACTCGAATTTTGAAAATACGATGCGAAATCCAGCGATTAATCACAATAGTTCACAGATAGTCCCGATTTGTCAAAAGTTTCAACCCGGCGAGCACGTGCTCCGGCCTACGGCTATAGAAAAGCCGATGTGATTCAGTTTGATCGTCAACCGCGTCTTCTGAGTACAAAAAATACAATTGATGATTTGTTTTAGAATTGCCCCCTCCCCCCATGTGATCACTGCACCTAACCCGGCACTCCTAGCACCGGCTCTGTTCTTAACTTTCTTGTATAATGAGCTGAAATTGCAGAGAAGTTCTTCTCGACGGCGGCGCGCGGCGGCCACCGGCACGAGCTCGTGGTGGAGAAGTGGCTGACGTGGGATAGGAGGAGGGAGAAGGTGAGGAGATGTTGTTGCTGTTGCTGCTGCCTTTGTTCATATTACTGTTGATATTTTGATGATAAGGTGAATCTGTGCTTCACTCTTCTGTGCTTCGTCTTTCAAAACTGAAAATTGAATTGCATGAGCATACATGAAAAAGTTATGTGTCAAAAACCTACGAATGCGGGGTATGTTTAAGAAAAAGACCATGAAAATCGATTAATTCTATGAATGCGGCGTATGTTTGCGAATCGTAAGTAACATTCCTTGTCAACGAAAACCTTAAATGCGGCATATGTTTTCAATTTCCAGGTAGTTTTCCACTAGCTTTTTCGTGTATGTGCATGAGTACCACAGATTAGGAGAAGGTCGGAAGGGAACATGAAAAATGGTATTTCGGGCAAGGTAGTATTGTGTTGCAGCCACTTTTGACGCCTAGCTGGAGTAATAAATTTTTGATTAGTTTGAATTGGCGGGCTCACTAAATATAATCCAGTGCTTTTTTCTATTTCGAAATGTAACTAATCTCAGGTGCTCCGGGAGTTGGACGCGCTGCTGGCACGCATGGTGCCGATCATGGAGGAGGCGCGCAAGTCGGTACCCGAAGTCGTGCCGAGGGGCAATTGAGGAGCGGCAGTGAGCTAGACGCGCCGGGTTCGAGAATGGCCCGGTCCCCCCCCCCCTCCCGTTGTACACTAGACCAATTCCCTTGCGTTGAGTTGTCCCCGTTTTATGAATTGCATCGGTGACGGTCTCATAATATCAATTAGATGGTTGCTCTTTTGTGTGTAGTTGTAGTTTTATGGATTACATTATTTCCGGTCTCATTTTATCGATTAGACCAATTCTCTTGTCTTGAGTTATCAGTTTTTAACCATTCCGGTCTCATTTTGCTGCAATAATCTCGCCTTCAGTTTTTGTTAATTTTAATAATTATGTAATTACGAATGTTTGCCAAGTTGTATACACTTATTGATATCGGGATAAAGTCATTCGTAAAAGTTGCAATTATCAGACAAGTCAGTGTTGTGTTGCTGCCACGATTGATATCGAAGTGTAGTGAAGTGACCTTGATAATAGTACAAATAATATGAAGATCGCCCTACAATGGCTGAAGCGAAGGGCATCGAGGTGGGTAATCGATATTAGTTTATTAGTTACAGTATTCCTAGAGCAGAAATCGATAAAATGTATGAAATTGTCTTTTCTGCAGTATTTTTGGTAATTTTGGAGTATTGACATTTCTCTGGCAATAATTATTACTCTACCGTAACCTCCGTTACAGTACTCTGACGATGACGACGAGGGCCGGGAAGAGAACGAGTCGAGTGAGGATGAGGAGGTAGAGGTACCATTGCGGTATTCGATTTTACGCACGATGGGTTAGTATGGCTTGGCTATGAGTATTTTGTTCGCCATGAGCTCAGGTGGGTTCGGGGTTTCGAAGGACAGTGAAGATAACGAAGCGATATTCTCGCTCGTTATCAATCGTGCTTGTCCCGAAATGAGAATATCAATCAAACTTGCTGGACACAACTCTTCGGCATATCAGTGCATTGCTATGGGGATCTTCATCTCACCTAGTAGGTTCGGGGTTTCGAAGGGGCCGTGATTAACGTGAAACAAGTTGCTCAACTGATATAGTGATTGTTTACTAGGAAATTATAATAATAATAATAATAATATATTTCTCCAAATGGGATTCAAATGGGATATATTTCTCCAAGTGGCTCTGTGTAGTTGATCAGTAAAAATTAAATTGATTAGACTACCGTAATCTCCGATGTTCCCTGCAGGACTCGGACGAGTGCGATGAGGAGCTGGACGAGGAGGAGGAGGAGGAGAGTGATGAGGTGAGTGGAGTACTGTAGTCTGAGTACGGTAGAAGCATTACAGTAGGTGATCTATATGTGTGATGGTACGGTATCGGAACGGTGCTGTAAGGTACAGTATTGAATTCTTCGAAAGAGAATCTATTTCGAGGAATCTATTTCGAAACAATGAGACTATTTTAATATCTTTGTTCGCAGGCCAGGCCGGTGCTAGAAAAAACTTTGAAAGATGAATCCAGGTGATTGCGTGATTCTGCTCGGCCTGATAATAGGTTGTGCTACGACGAGGTGATGTATGTGCCTTTTTGGTCTCTAAATATAGTAATAATAACAATAGTTAGCAGCTGCTAGTTATGTAATTGCCGCTGAACCATAAATCAGATCCGCCTTCTCAATCGAGATTTCTGCTGTTCCTGAAACACTAATTAGACTGCTAACTAGTCTAATTAGTTAGCAGTCTAATTAATTAGTTTTTATGTACTTCAAAAACTAATTATCTTTGAAAGTAAATGACAGTCAGTGACTACGATAATGATCGTAACTATACTTCATTAAGGAAGAAGAGCAGCTGCCTCGGGACCTCTCCGACGTGCCCTGCTGCAGTCGGGAGGTGGACGATGGATGGATGCGGCCGAGAGAGGGGGTGAGTGAACTGCTATTACGGTTTTTGCGACTATTTATCATTTACTGTAAATAGGATGGTAAGAAGGGGAACAATCTCGTATTTTTTCCCGTCGCTAACTCTCATCGAATATCAAAGTATTCAACGACTTGTATCCAGACTGCGAAACAAGGATGCACCGTGAACTGGAAATTAGATTAGTGCGCTGATCGGAGTGACCTATATATAGGATTACCTGCAGGAGTAGGGCGGTGGAAGATCTTGGGGCTCGATCGAGAGAGGGCGTGAGTATGCTACTATCAAGTATCGAATACTGTAATATTAGTACTGTAATATATCCGAAAAAATGTAAATAAGTGGTCGAGGGGGCGCGGGGCTCCTTCAGATAAATTTGCGGGTCACTGTCGAAGCTTGAAAAATGGTCAGCGGTACCCAGAACGATTTTTTTGGAAATATTCAGAATCTTATAAGATCTGATAAATGGTAAATATTTCACCAGTGATTCTAGTTGGTTAGAAGCCGAAAAGGCTTGAAATTATGATATTATTGTGCAAGAGAGCCTAGAGCTGATTGAAGACGAAGGCATTGAACAACTATTATGGAAACTGTGAAACTAGGATGCGTCGTGAGCCGGGAATTTGGTTAGTGCGCTTGTGATTGATATGCCCTGCTGTATTAGGGAGGTGGATGGTGACTGGACGAGGAGGGGGGGGGGGGGGTAATAGTATGAGATATTGTATTTGGGCCTACAAAGAAATACACTCGGCATTCATAGAATTAGTCCGTTTCCAAGGTCTTGATTCCCTGTTTTCGAAAGAATTTGTCACCTAACTTTTCCGTGTATGTTTTCCTCCTTACCGTAATCACGTGAAATGCGCCGCGCAGGCCTATGATGCCCGCATAGCACCGTACTCCTCATCCTACCGTAATCCTCCACTCAAGATGCGCCTACCGTAATCCACGCCCTGACATTCAGGAAGTGCGCCGCTGCGTGGTGATCGACGGTGCGAACATTGTGCACGCGGGCAGCGCGTACTCGAGGGATCGAAGGGACCCGATGTGAGTATTTTATTTATTTAAATTAACAAAAATATATGCGCTGTCGGAGAAAAGGCTTGTTTGATGTATCGAACGAACCCTGCGTGGGCCATCTTTATCCAGTTATTAATTCCATTAACAAAAATGTGAACGGTGGGGATCCGACGTGGGTTCACTTCATACCTGTGCCAAGTACGTACCTGGCGGCTACCCGTACTCTCTCGCTCCCGAAGCTCCGCCCCTTTCTCTCGCCTCTCTCTCCTCTCTCTAACCCGTCTCGGCTAGAGCACACGCTTTCTATATATGCGCGGGAAACGAGAGTCGGGCACCTGTAGTCGGTCGCCCGTAATTTTAGTACCTAGGTACTTTGAGTCCCAGGTATGGTTCACTTGTTCTTTCAGTTTGCGAGTTTCGCGGTACGCATACGAGCGTTTGTATTGCTAACTACTCGCTGATGTTCGCTTGTCATAGCCGAACCAACCCATAAATAAATTCACATATATTCAGCGACTCAATTTGGACCGAATGTGAAGTTCACATGATATGGGTAGGGATTGCGAGTTTCGCAGTTGGCTTAACGACACTTGAATTATTAATAACTCACTATGTCTGCTGCTCTCAATTCCCAAAAATGTGCTTACATTAAAATCCATTATAGCCATATCAGTTCCTACTAGGGTTGCAAGTTCGAGATCAATACTCTCGCATTAGTGCGAGAGTCTCGCAAATGCGAGACTCTCGATGTCGGTCTCGAACTTGCAACGCTAGTTCCTACTGTAAGGTTGCTGTGTATCAAGTATGATGATCTATGGTAACCGTCAATACCTACCGTAACCTACAGTAATCCATATCCTTAGGCTGGACATCTCGTCGCTGCTCGCGTGGATGCGCTTCTTCCTCGTCAACGACTTCGAGGTGGGTCGATAATCGAGATACTGTAATCTGAGCTACCGTAGGCTTGGAGAATCGACGATTGACCAATCATTCCCTGACGTAGAAAATTTAAAATTTTAATGCGTTTTAATCTTTGATTCACGCTTGGAAAATTGATAGGTCTTGGTCCCAGGCGTTTTCTCGCTACACCTACTTGTTAAGGCTCTAACCAATCATACGTTTCAATAGTTGTCGAGCAGTCCAATATCAAAATAACAATACAAAATAGAGTGTGAAAACGTAATCCTATACCGTAATCCAGGTGGTCACCGTCCTCCCGCAGCGCTATCTGCGCAAAACGCTCGTCCTGCACACGGACATCCTCAAGGTTTATTGATTTATCGATTTATTGATTTATTGATTGGCAGAAATTTCATCAGCACGCTCTCTCTCATTTTTGCGTGCTCTCGCACACTGCCAATACAGTAAGCAGGACGCCGTTGCTCATTGATATTTCTTCGATCAGTAATCAAGTGACATTCAAGGTTGCGAGATTCCCGAAATGTATTATGATGCTGAAGCGTAGATTGGGCGGGTGTTGGTTTTTTTATTGGTTCACGAAAATTGATTGCAACACCAGAGTATTTAGCCTGCATGTAGGCGATGCGAAACTCCAATTGGACTGCCATAATTCTCTATGCTGGCTGGGAATGTTACATTTAGGGTTGGCTTGGCAAGATTATAACCGCATTTCAAGATTGAATGGCGCCGAATGATCTTGCCAAGAATTGGCAAAATGCCAAAATCATTTCAAGATCTTGAAAAACAACCAAGAAATTTCAAGATTTTCAAGATCGGTTGATCATTTTCCACCCACACCGACCCCCTTCGGCCGGTCTATCCGTGTAAAATGACGAAAAGTGTTGAATTTCAAGATCATTTCAAGAACCAAGATCTTGAAAAACAACTCGTTGTTCTTGCCAAGAAAGGATAATTGAGTTATATCTTTTCAAGATCTTGCAATCTTGCTTGGCAAGCCAACCCTAGTTACATTATGTAATTTTTTTAACCAACCGTTTGACAAATTTACACTGGGGTACAAGTATGGTGAGAATAGTTGTAGCCGAGCAGAAACTGCAATGTGAACGGTGGTTGATTATTGATTATTGTGATAATCCCTCTCCAATTGCAGTCGCTCAACCACTGCGGGCTGCTCTTCGTGCCGCACAGCCTCGGGGTATGTTAATTAGTTTAATTATTTTATTAACTAATTATTTTAAATTATATTTTGGTGATGGTTGTTTTATTACTCATGTGCTAGTAAGCCAGTGAACTAGAATGAGGATAGGGACTGAAAAGTGCTGGGTACTTTCTGAAAAGTGCGGCAGGATTCTTGCTGGAGAATTTTATTGACAGTACTGAAAATGAAATAAGCGGCCGGCGCTTATGCGTTTCATCTAACCTTCTTGCCCTAGGCGGGTTCTAGAAGATTGATTTTCCCCCTTGTTGTGCCTTGTATAAATTAATAACGCTCCTGAGTGCTGTTGTTCCCCATTTTTCTGCGAATGCATGGGACGTAATATCTTTGGTTGCAAATACATTGTACTAGGTGTATTCCCGTTTATTGGGGTCTTCTTCTCTGACCCGGAGCTGGAAGACTGATCACTTCACGGTTCCTCCTGATACTAATATATGTGTACTATAATCGCTGTTGGCTATTGAGTTCGTCCCATATTCTCCACCGTCAGGATACAAATTGTAAACAGTGAAAATGAGATCTGTGCTTGAATGCTACTAAGTGATCACGTGCATCATCTATTTGTACTGGTGGATACTCGCGAATCATTAGTGCCCTTGCGTGATGCCTAATTAACTTATTAATTGCCCTTGATTATCTCTCCAAATCTAGCAAAGCGGGAAACAAGTGGCCCAGTCTCACAGATTCGTGCATGAAAGCTATTAGGTGATGACGCGTTTCACAGAGTTGTCTTGTTGCAGAGTGCGATGGCTAGTCGATTATTCTCAGGGTGTCGTATGACATGTATTATTTATCCTCGGGATTTTTCTTATAGCACGCTTGACTATTTGACGCGTGCGAGCATGAGGGAAGAGTTGTGTCCGAAATACGAGTAATCGGCTTTTCAATTAACATTCTCTCTCGCTCTGTCTAGTCGATGAGAAAGCCGGTGTAATGGAGAGAGTCAATCGGTGACCCCTGAATCTCTCAATTTCACGTACTCTCTCGCTTTCTCTGATCGTGGAAGCGAGCTAGAGAACACGGAAAACGGAGATAGTCTTACTCTCCTTCTTTCCAGCACATCTCGGACGACTACATCGTGCTCGAGCTGGCGAGAGAGTGCGAGGGCGTCGTGCTGAGTGTGGATCAATACAGGTACGGTAGGATACGGTAATCGATAGGGGTATGCGGTAGGTTAGTCGAGAGTGATTTTATATGGTGGGTACGGTGGTATCTTGATTTCGAGGCTAAATTATGTGGGGAGCGACATGCTTGTTTGATTTTAATAGTTGGTTGACTGGGATCTTGATTAATCACCTTCAAAATGCGAAGAATCAAGCTGGGTATGGAGAAATTGCTAGCCGGTACTAGCGCGTTTCATGTGCACCATTAGTATCATCGGAGTGTGGCGCGTCGATTATAGGTGTGCAAGGTGCAGTGATGAGCGCTCCCCACCAACTTGCGGGGGTGCACGCGAAATCGTGTACCCCCGCGCGCGCCTCTCCCTACTCTTTCTAACCCGGTGGCTCTAGCACACACCCTCTCGGTAACAAGGCTGTACCCCCGCTGCGGGGGTACACACCAAAGTCGCTCACCACTGGCAAGGTGTGTGATGTGTGAAATACAATGAAGCCTGATGATTGCCTGTTTCATGCATGAGCCTTATTTCGGCGGATTTCCCACTGTTGATTACTCTGAATTCGTGGTCGGAATACAACTATATCCAAGTTTAACAGATAAAATACTGTAGACTATCGACTAGTTAGCAGTCAGCGAACAGTGCCGCGCATTGACCTGATTGGTTGCAGTGTTAACATGAGTACTCTAGGTTATCGATTCTGCTAGGTATACGGTAGTCATCGATCGATACTCTGACCCTGAATTTCAGGGATCAGTGCCGTCTCCACCCGGGTATCGAGCGAGTCGCTCGCGACCAGAGAGTAGCGCCCGCCTTCCACGAGAGGAGTCAGCTGTTGGAGGAGGAGGAGTGGTGAGGGTTACGGTAGATAATGGGTACGGTAGTTAGCAAGTGGTTACGGTAGTATTGGTTACGAGAGCTGCTCGTTGGGATGCTACAGTTGTATGTGATACTGTAGACACGCTAAGTTGGCCGTTGAGGAATTTATGAAACATAAATCAAAACATTCGTGCACTGTGGATGGAGAGTGCGATACACATACTGTAGTCATAGACGCATGAAACAACTACCACCACAGGGATGCTGTTATTTTTATATAATAAAAAAAATTCACTCTGATAACGTGAACCGATTAGTGGAAAGCAGTACTTTGCTGGATAATGAACGAGTGAAACATCAAATGCATGAAACGAAATCAAAACATGACGAGAGGTGGAGGCACGCAGACCCAGTTAAACATAATCCAGAGTCGGACCCGAATCCTGGTCCGGATCCAGAACCAGGCCCACAGGGCCGGGTTCAAACCTAGACTCCAGCTTCATTCAGGTTCCACCGCGCGCGCGACGGCCGACACTGGCTCGCGTACCACACGCTGGCGTTTGCGGATAGGAGGACCGCGATGGGGGAGGAGGAGTGGAGAGGTACGGTAGGGAATACGGTATGTATCGATAGCTGATCGTAAGGGTTACGGTGGTTAAGGAATATGAGATGACCTTGTGGATGCATTAATGGTGAGAGTACGGTAGTTGTGCAGCATCGGTACGTGGAAACCTGAAAAGAGGAAGCGGTTGCATTGTGCAGGCAAAGGAGTGGAGAGGTACGGTAGAATTGGTGTGGTAAGGCGACTGAATCAATTGACAGTGAAACGAGCGGTTATGTATTATTTCTAATAGGTGGGGGCGAAGAAGGATCGCTGGAGCGTGAAATAGGGAGCTTTGTGGAATGCGTGATACGTGAAATGAGCAGGGACGAATTCCTGAATCAAGCGGTTTGGCTGAGATTGAGGCAATGCGATTGTAATGTGTGGGGTAGAAATGCATTGGGTGCAATCGATTACGGTAGCTGCGGATTACTGTATAATTTGGTGGTGTGGATTACGGTACTTTCGGTTACTGTAACGTTCCATTCCAGCCAAATTCTTCTCGACGCGCGCGCGCCGCACGCACGAGCTGGTGGAGGAGCAGCGAGCGCGGTGGAGTGCGCAGAAGAGGGCGAGGAGGATGGAGGTACGGTAGATAGGTTAAAAATACTCGATTGATATCGAACGCGGAAGTGATGCTGATTGTGGAGAGGTTTAGATGTTGCATTCAGTGGTGAGTGCTCTCCTTTAACTTGCGGGGGTACACACGAAATCGTGTACCCCCGCACGCGCTTCTCCCTACGCTCTCTAACCCGGTGGCTCTAGCGCACACCCTCTCGGTATAAAGGCTGTACCCCCGCTGCGGGGGTACACACCAAAGTTTGCGGTGTCGCTCACCACTGGTTGCATTGGAAACTTCATTGACGAAACTCAATGAATATCATTGTCCATTTGATTTGGCATACCGATGAAACCCAATACTTGCACGGTTCTACATCTGAGGGACTAGGTAATGACTACACTGTAGAACTTCAATCCAAGAATTCATTAGCGAAGATCACTCGGAAGCTGCTACATGTTATCCGTGAAACCTGGCTTTCCCTAGGTACAAAAATATGGCCGATGCTAACTATGATGCCTGGTTGTGGTTGAAATACGTTCGTTTTGTGATATTTTTCACTTTATTGTCTGGATTAATTATAATTCGCCTGAAAAATAACAATCTTGCAGCTGGTCGACAGCGCGATTCGGCAGCGGCTGCTGCGGCCGCCCGCCTACAAGGACGTGCGTATTTTAATTATTTAAATAATTATCTAATTAGTTAATTAATTTTATTAATTAGACTTATCGTACTCGGTAGTGCAACGAGCATCTATTGGCCGCATTTGGCGAGTTTTTCGCTTTTCGCGATGAGTTAGGGGTTTCGAAGGGCGGTCACAATGCTTAGAAAAATCTATCCTATAATTCCTACCTATATCCATGCGGTGGCAATTACCAAGATACTTTTTTTACTTGTTGGTACTAGTCGATGTACATTTTGGGTAGATTACACTTGACATAGCGCAGCGGGATACTGGCTGATTGCCGACCCCCCTCCCTCCCCCCCCCCCAACAGCCGCTGATTCCCCGTTTCGACGGAGGGGCAAGATGGTGGTGACTCGCGCCTACCAATCGATTGCTATCGCGATTCCGGTCCTATTTAGAAACACAATAAAATATTCCCCACGAATCCGGCAGTTATTGTGCGTTTTGGTATCGAAAAGCCAATGTTCTCGCTTACTCGAAGTATGGCCTGGAAAGAGAGAGGAGAGAAAAAGAGAAGATGAAGAAACCCGTCCCTTTCCAGGTGATCACTCGAGCGGAGATGGCGGTGCAGCTGAAGGAGCAGGCGGAAGAGGAGGAGAGGAGGGCGAGGGAGTGAGTTGTTATATTGTATCACATGGTTGGGGTCGGGAGGTGGATCCGGCATGTACTAGGGCTTCAAAGAACCGGGAAAACCTATCAAAATGGTTGCAAAATGGTGATCCTCGCAATTTGAATTGAGAAATTATAATAATAAAACATCATGCACCGGGAGTTTGACGTTTCGAGGGTATTAGAGATAGTCGAGGAAACGTATAGGCTGATCTGTCCAATAATCGTGGTTCGCAAAATAATTAAATCGAAGTGAGGACCGACTCACACTAAGTGCATTGAAATAGCCTGAATGTGAGCCTTTTGGGTTATGATGATAGTAGATGTTGAGACTGGAAGTAGTAGCGTCGATAGGATCTTGATTGATGATATAAAAATTAATTTATTGTGGCGAGTGGAGACAAATCAGTGAACTGTTCCTTATATAGAGCAAATGCGATAGATGATGACTATAGAAGCTCTGAAAACACATGTTTTTTTTATTATGCAGTAGTTAGTGCGGCCGAACAATGGTGAGTTTGGTGTTTCGATGGTAGTAGATGTGGAGGGTGCAGATGGTGTGGCTAATAGGAGTGTGCATTAGGGTTGGCTAAACGATACTCTAAACGTGGCAGGTTTAGCTCCCCCTCCCCTAGCTCTTCCCTAGTTCGAGAGAGAGAGCATGCGGAATGAAGAGAGTGCTTCCGATCTCAGGGGCATAGAGCGTAGGGGGAGCTAAACCTGCCACGTTTAGAGTATCGTTTAGCCAACCCTAGTGTACATGCATATGAATTTTACTAACCAAAGTGTAGCAGAGATCAAGGCGAGGTGTGTTGCAGACGCATACAATAGAAGCAATATGAGGAACGGGATTTTTTGTTAAATTCCCTGTGAGGTTGTGGTTTCGATGTGAATACTTGTAGTGAGGGCGGGTGGTGACGCCGATGGGAACGACTGTGGCTTTTACGTAGAAAATATGTTTGCTGTTTCGAACGCAGACCAAGCCTCGCAAACTGCACGTAGTATGGGATAAACGACAACCAGAGTGAGGGGCAGTGCTAGTGCGAGTTGCGATGCAGAGGGAGCCAATAGTGAGATTGGTGTTTCGAGGGGAGTAGTGATAGGCGATAACTGTGGGCTTGTTGATATTATCTTCGAAATTAGTTTGAACAATAATTGTAACGAGTTAGTGGCAATTCAGTGCGGCAAGCTACCGTAAGCTTCGGGTTTCGAGTGGAGTAGAGAAGAGGGATGACAGCAGTAGGGTTAATGGACGAGCGAGAGGTCAGTGCGACTGTAGACAGTCCCCTTTTGCAAAGCGAGTGCATTGCCAATGAGTTTCGGGTTTCGATGATCATAGAGATATTGAGGGAAGTTGGTGGTGCTGATGGACGACGATCTGACCAGGCAAAATGTCTCGATGGACGAATGAGAATGTTCGCGAGTATGTGGTTTCAATGTGCATCGATACGGCTGTGGTGGTAGAGGGGCTGGTGGGTGTAACAAGGATAGTACAAAAATAAATAATATAAGGATAGTACAAAAATAAATAATATAACCTAGCCAATCAGAGTGGTGGGGAGCATTGTAGAGTGAGGCTGATATGAGATTTGCGCTTCGTGGGGAATAGGATAGTGGAGACAATGCCTGTGCTGATAGACGGCCGTAAAGGGTTCTAAAATCTTTTTTTAACGTTCGGTAAAGCGAGGACAGCTTGTGGGCTCGGCGTTTCACGGAGAACATGAAAGAATTCATTGCTGTCTCATGCTGATTCTTCTCTCGGTAGTTCTGTTGAAAAATATCAACTATGAAAATTATTGTCATGCGATTGCAACTGTATATTTCTTGGAAGGCAATCGACTGTTTGATATCGGTTTTCAGGGAGAATCTAATTGTTGGTGGGGGCTGGATTCGCGAATGGAATCTTCTTAGCGGCAGTAAACAACAAAAAAATGTGTGAAAGAACAATGTAGTTCCACGTTTCGCGCTTGCTGTGAAAGGACTGGCGTCTCCAATTTGCCGATCTACGATCGATTACTCTTTCGAAATCTAAAATCAAATAACGGGACGAGAGATCTTAATATTCATTCTTAATACTTTTAATTGCTTAATTAACCTTATTATTCAGGAGAGAGAAGGCGGAGCGGGCGCGCAGAGAGGAGCGAGCTGCGCTTCGGCGAGCACGAAGGAAGGCCGAGAAGTGGATGGATACGGTAGATTGATCTTTGATCTTTGGTGTCTTGTTGTAGTTTGATCGTTAATCTTTGTAGATTGATCACTGTAGCTTGATCTTTGAACTTTGATTAGCCACGGTAGGTTTATCTTTGATCTTTGTTGTATTGATGTAGTTTGGTCTTTGATCTCCCTTGTCTTACTATAGTTTACTAATTTATTATTGTTTATGGAAGTTCTGCCCTTACAATTAGTTTATCGAGTTTACATTGTCATTTAGTGTACATTGTATTGTAATGCTAGCATACGGTTGATCTTTGATGTCTTTAGTTTCACATGAGTTTGCACATGTAATAGCGAGCATCAATCGCACTTTGCACCCCACGAGTTGTTATCTGGCATCGAGCACTGCTCTCACTTTATTCCGCTCCAAGATTCCACGTTCTCTCTCGCTGTGCCTGCCACGTGAGAGATAATGCGAAAAAGACAGAGCCCTGTTTCTTATCTAAGCTTTCCTTCCTCTGCATCTTATCTCTTAATTTGTATCAGATGATCAGATTGTAGACTAGGGCTGTCAGAATGAACAATCCTTCTCAAGCTACATCTCGTGTGGAATGATGAGAGCTTTTTGACAGTCTGACAGCCCTAGGGTAGACGTGACAATCGTTTTATCAGTACGTTGCATTTTATCAGTACACGAGTTGAGGAAGGTTGTTCTTTGATCTCTGCTGTATTTGGAGGTGTTTGATCGGTGTTTCACGAATTGATAAAGAAGTATTTATTTGTTGATGTCCGGGAATTTTAAGTGGCGTTTGCAACGCTATTACATACCTTGTTGTTCTATGCTTTCCTGTGCATCCTATTGCATGATTTATCCTCCCATCGCGCATATCCCTCGTGAATAGAATAGCGCTCAAAGAATGTGTTGCATTCTCCGTATTGAGCTCTGCATAGACAGTCGATAGTTGTGGGTATGCTTGTCTGTGTGTACGCGCATTTATGAATGCACCGAGAGCAAGAAAGGGTTGAGAAGATATTCAGCGCCTTTTCTGGTATCTTTTCTTCCTTCCTTGTTGAGTGCTGAGACGTATTTCCTCGTTTTTCTCTAAAGTAGGGGTTTGATTCTGCACTTGATACGAGAAGGAGTCACGAGCCATCTGAGGAGATGGATGAGGGAAGAGGAAACAAAGCGCAAGCGCGCCAAAAATGTGACTGAGCAATTTTGTCTGACTCTCTTCATTTCGCTCGCTATCTCGCGCCGCCTGACCGGCGAGATAGCAGGGGAAATCGAGAGACTCACCTACACTCACGTTCTAGAACTGAGAATAGTAGACGGACGAGAGAGTGCGTGACGTGAGGAGCGGCGAGGGGGTGAAAGTAGGCGAGATACTCGGGAAAGGGGGAGGGTGAAGGGAGACGAGAGCGGCCAGAGAGAGAAGGCAGCACGTGAATTGTCCCCCCCCCCTCCTCTTTTCCGTCGCTTCTTCTCTTTCTTTGCGGATTTTTTCGAGCTGAGGGGCGTTCCTCTGCGTCTCTGCCCGCGGCCGCCCGCGAGACTTGCGTTCAAATTTGGAGAAACCCTTGTTCCGTTGGAGACCCCTTTGGCAGTTCAATAAAAGTGGTAGCGAGCCCATTTTTTGTTAGGTTCCCGGAATAGTTCGCAGTTGAGAGTTGAATAATTAATGGTTTACTGCTACGAATCATGAAAGTAAAATACCGCTAGCATTAGAAAATTGATCGCTTTGAGGAAGCGGGGTCGGATACGGTTTAAAATGCTTATTGTGATGGTTATCCTTTTTTGCTAGGAATATGATTTGTTTCGTTTTTTTATGGTTCGAAAAGTCATTGGTTTCACAATATGCGCCATCGTGAAAGATCCCTTCATCGCTAGTTTGAATTGTAGTTCTTCGGAAAGTTTGAGGACATTTTCGAAAATGTTTCGAAGGGTGAGGGAGTGAGGGACACCCGGTTGGTGTTGAGTTACTCGCGAGTGCAGTGGAGGGAGGTCAAGGCGGGTCAGCCGAGTGCTGGGCTAGAACGTTGACTAGCTTGGGGATTTGTATATTGTTGGTTTGATTGAGGCCTATGCCAACTATTAATTCATAGCTCCTCGATGGAATATGTTCCAGTACAGTAACTTCAGTCTTGCGGGTGCTGGGCGAGAACGTTGACTAGCTTGGGATATGTTATTGTTCATTTGTTTGCGCCATTCGCAGACCGTAAAATATCTGATAGCTTCGTGATGGTTTATTGGGGAGTGTAGTAACCACAACCTACCGTGTGTCGGACAAGTGCTCGTGTTATGTTTGTAACCGGATTGCAATTTGGTTACTACTTTGGCAGCGGAACTCTCTCCTAGTGTGGGTCAACAGGATATTAGGAGCGAGTTTAGAATTTGTTTAATCTTTTGTTGTTTCTTGTATCTAAGATATGTTGTTACGATTATTCCAACGTATCATGATGATCTATCGGCGAGCGCAGTAACTCCACTCTTGCGGGTGCTAGGCGAGTTCGTTCATAGTGGACGCGCAGCACTTCCTCTGTTTGCGTGTAATCTTACGCATCTTCTATTTGTTGATTTGTGGCAAATGTATCGTGGTTGCAGCGACTGTGTGAAGCGTTCACAATAGCATTTGCAAACGCTGTAACGCCAATCTAGCCGGAGAAAAGTTGGTCAAGCGTGCAGCTTCAACGCAATAGTGCTCCATTCTTGGAAGTGGGAGGAAAGGCTAGAGAATTTCAGACTATAAAATGATTGGCAAGTGCAATTGTGCCGATAAGGGTGTGCACAGGTGATAAGGAGTTCCGGCTCAGCCGGGCAAACGAAAGGGATAGTCGTTTTGCACCAACCCCCTCCTCTTCCTTCTGATTGAGCAAATTGGCTCTATTCTGCTATTTGTGGAGCAGACAAAATAGGATAGCACTCGTGAAAAGAATTCGATTGAGGAGCGAGGCGGGAGAGATAGCTCACGTCTCTTCACCGTGTCATATTTCTCTTCGGTCAGAGTAACGAGAGAGTAGGGCGAAATGAGAGACCATCCATCGAGAAGGGGATAGGTCACGTTCGAGGGTGGGAAGAGGGCGATTTCAAGGTGATGTGGGAACGTTCCCTTCTTTTTCTTCGTCCGCTCGCAAATATGCCGATTCCCACGTTCATTCTTTCGGTTATTTGTTTTTTTTTATTTATCCCGTTTCGAAGTACGTATTTAAACGTTAAATAGCGTGCATTCTGCTTAAAAGCTGTAGATTTAGGCTGAGCGGCTATGTGTGAGTGAGTGCATTGTGAACTGTTGAATTTCTGCATAGCCCAGCTGCCGATGCGATCAGTATGTGTTATGCTCCACTGTAGGTTCTGCAAAAGATCTATTCTGAGATAGCTTATCTCCGTCTAAGAAGCTCTTTGCTCGATGACCCTGTCTGCAGAGAAATCATCTGCTTCTCTCGTTTCGCCACGCTCTCTCGTTTCTCTAGCAGACGAGAGACAAGGCGAAATGAAGAGACGAGCACATTGCTCTCCCCTCTGCAGAATGGTGCTTCCGAACGGCGTTCCGAGTGTAATTCGGTCGAGATTCTGCATGAATCTCCTCGTTTTACCTGATCCCTCGCCGGTTATACGCAGCGAGAGAGCACGGGAAAGCGAGAGAGACAGAGAAAGATGCTATCGATGTTGTTGTTCCTTCGGATTCGAAGGGAATTGAAAGCATCCGCGTGTTTGAGCAATAGTTTGGCCGCATTTTCTTAGATCGAATCACTGTTTGGCTTGGATAATGAGAAGTTTCTGCGGTTTCGTGATAATTTTCGTACCCGGAGTATTTGCGCTTCGGCAGCTAGAGATGTACGATTCTTATCCCGCTATCACCGATTAATCTCCGTGTTCTGATGTGAGTAATCAACAATAATTCTCGACTTTCCCCCCAGCCTGCGTAGGCCCCATGCGTATGGCACAGTCGAATGAATGTAGCGCAGCATTCGCGCTTCGATGATTAGATATGGGTGAAGGCTTTGAAGACGATTTGATACTCTTTGCGCGGGCTCTCGAAACGATCTTAATGTTAGAATTATGTATTCGTGTATGAGCTGCAGTGACTGTTATTTGTTTATCTACCCGCATCATTCGCGCTTCGCCGGTCAGATATCGTTAGTTCCACATTGTCATATTCGATCAGTCTGGTTTTTCAAACAAAATCAATATATAGTTCAGCGGCTAAACTAATAGAAATGACTGAGCGGAGAGTGCCTCGAATGATTCCATTACACCACCCTCGTGGCGCTATGCTATGATATGATGCGATTTCTTCTTGGAAGAGCTCTTTTACTGCTTCTTCTTTTTTTCTGCCTCGCGGCGGCGTCAGATAGCGTATAGTGTAAGAGCGGATGGACGGGGCTGGACTTCCGATTGCATTAGTGCATTTGCTGTCGCTCGATCTTCCGTTCGATTTCGGTCGAAGTTATTATAGAGTCGGTTTAGATCTTGCTTCACTCCCTAATTGTAAGCAAAAGGCGTAGCGTGGAAGAAGGGGCTATTGGTACGGCAGTCTGCCAGTTGTATTTCCGTTTCGTCAGTGATAGGTCAAGCGATAGTGCAGTAATTACTTCGATATCTTTCTCGTGTAGTGTTAAAATTAATGTTCGGTATGATTCTGCCCCCACCCTGCCGTAGTTCACATTTTCTCACTGTTTTTACTGATTTGCAAAGTGAGGAGGGTATGGAACAGTGAAAACAGAAAGCTTTGCACGTGTCATGTGTGATGAAGCACGTTGATGTTGTCGTTCCGCCTACTCCATCGTTACTAAATGTTTGGCTTTTTTGTCGCTGTCATTCGGGGGGAGGGGGAACGGCTAGTAGACGCCCCCTCTCCGCTGTATTCGCGCTTCATTGGCTAAACATGTATCCGATGGTTTGAGTCGTTTTCGTTGTACGCCAGATTCCATACATGCAAAAAAAACATTAACGATTGTTTAGATCCTTATTCATTCGGGGGAGGGAAACGGATTGGCATCTCCCGCTGTGTTCGCTCGTCAATTTCACTAGTTGTCTACGTTTTCATGTGAAGTGCATGATGTAAGAACACAGCACGATAGTTGATAGTCGGCGGGCCCCGCAGCACGAGTGCTTCACTTGGGGGGGGGGATACGGGCCGACAGGCTGCAGTCGTTCTCGATTTACATTTGTCCTCCCAACAAAATATTTATTGTAAAAAGCTGCCATCTGGCTTGTTCCAAATCGGCTATAATCATAGGTGTCCAAGAGAGTGTCGATGATGCGGCCCATCCACAAGGAGAGTGTCGTGGACACCTATGGCTATAATGTAGAACGGTTCCGCTCACGTAGTAATTCCCGCTCCCTCAGCGAGATTGTTGGTTCAACATCCAGTCATGTCTCGTGCTATCGTTGTGGCATTGAGAAGTCGAACGTCGCCTATATCCATTTCCTCAATTATTTTATCTATGTGACCAATGTTGATCAATTCCACTCCCGCGATATTGGCGTTTCCATTGCGGGATATGGCTCATGGAGTTTCGCATATTTCGATACTGGCCGTGTTCTTTGAATAAACAAAACTCAATTTGTACCCGCTGTCTTCTATTCTACCATTTTTCTATTACAATTTGACCCCCGTGAATTTTGTGTTTAAATTGCGGAATATGACACATAGAATGTCACAAACTCCGATCTTGTCGGGGCTATTACTGATACAAACTCAATTCCTACCTGCTGTTGCTTATTATCGTCATCCCATTCTCCACTAATTTTCCTCAATTAACCCCCCCCCCCTCCTTCCCACGACCTTGCAAGGGGAGGAACACCCCCCCCCCCGCTCCTTCCTCCCTCCCAAGAACAGTCACATGCAAATGCCTCCTCCCTCCCTTCCTGTCACATGATTCATTCCCTTTTCGCCTCTTTTTTCTCTATTTTCGCGATTCTCGCTCGTGATTTATCGATCGTTCGGCTACCGTGATTTATCGATCGTTCGGCTACTGGCTACCTCACCACCTGATCGTTGCAGGATGAAGATCGGCGAGTGGCACGAGCGCAGCTTCTTCATCGGTACGGTATCTTTTCGAGTTGATTAGGGGGATACGGTAGCTGAATATTGATTTTTTCTAAGCTCTGGTTTCTGTAAGGAACACAGCAAGGGATCACTACGGTAGTTGATTATCGATTTTCGAATCTCTAAGGTTCCTATGTGGGACGAAGCAAGCAATGATTACGGTAGTAAATAGCTTACCAAGTGTCTCTGTTTACGGTATTTGATTATCGATTTATTTCTGATTACGGTAGTTGATTATCGATTTTCGCAGAGCTGAAGCCGCGCGCCGAGTTTGCCTCGCTGTTCGTCGACTGCCCGCCGCACGATGAAGAGAAGGAGGGACAGTGGTGAGCGGCAGGGCTTTGATGGGCAGGGCGCATGCTAGAAGCGCCGGGTTAGAAACGACTTGTGGGGGTTTTCCTATCACGAAATTACCCAGTGTGACTGTGGCGATTTGCCAAAATGTTATATCGAAGAAAAGTTTTTAAAAAAGTGGTCTTTGATTTCAGTAGCTGTTGATAAGTTGCAGAGGATTATGTTTCCAATTTTTTCTCTTTGTTGAAACAAAATAATTATTAGTTAAACTGAACAAAGTAGATCTAATAGTTTCTCTCTACCGTATCTTCACTATAACCCTAACTCTTGCCCCAATTCATACCGTAGTCCTTCTTCCAGTTCTGACGTAGTGCGCGTGGGCGAGCACTGGGTGGTGCTGGAGGAGAACGCGGAGGGCGCCGACGACGCCTCACACAGCTTCCGGTAGGTCAATCGATAACTGAAGGTTACGGTAGATCGATTATCGATTGTTTTCTGTGGGTTGAGTACGGTGGGCCGGTGATTCCACTGACAATGAGGGGTCATGCGAGGTAATACGAAATATGAATTTGTGGTTATTTTTGTTGCAACAATCGGCAGGATTGATGAAATTGGTTGGCACATCTAACAAAGGATATGAGCAAGTAGTGAACCCGAAAGCGTCCTGATGCTAGCAGGAGCAGATTTATGTTTGGTTTCCTCATCGTATGCCGAAAATAATTGTTCGTGGATTCCCGTGCATCGTGACGTACTAGCAGTGAAACGAGAGCCGCGCGACAGTGATGATCGCCTCCTGCCCTTTTCTCCAGCGCTAATTCATGCATCATGATTACTTGGAGATAGCGCGTTTCGAGTTGAGCTCATAGCCTGTGTGTTTAGCATAAAGTAGTTGATGATGCACAATTTGAATACTAAAACTAAAAAAAAAACCAAGGAAAAAACTGTTCCAGCTCCGACTCCATCCTATTATCCGGTTTCTCTTTCCAGAGCCCGCATCGACGACCTCTCGCTGTCGCCCGAGTCGATCTGCGCGCCCACGTGGACGGACAACCACCGGCTGTTCATGTGCAAGGTGCACGCGGACGCCGCCCATCTGCCGCTAGGTACGATAGGCACACGATAGAGGAGAATCGAGGACTGGCTTTGTTGATTTGGGCATGGTAGAATTGAGACTAGAGAGATACAGTAGTAGGGAAGGGATAATCAGTACATGATCGTTGCAGTGCCGAAGACGTTCCACCGGCTGGCGCGCGACATGACGACCACGACGGATCTGGAGGTACGGCAGTTGATGAATGTTATCGATTTGGGGGGGGGGGGAGTCGAAAGGAACATGAAATTATAGTTGCTTATCACATTTGGAATAGATAGTTTTTCATATCGAATAAGGCACTGCGATGCGAACGCGAATATGGTTACTTGAGAAGTAACATATCGTAATGTCTGTCTGTCTGTTTGTCTGTTTGTTTGTTTGTTTGTCTGTAACGTGTGTCACGCTTTCGTTTTTTGCTCATAACTCTGCTCAAACTCATCGTACGCGTCCATCTCCGGTACCATTGGACTTCTCATGGAAAGGCAAACTTTTTGCAAAAAAAAATTCATCATCATTACGTAATATGACGAAATTCACTTCTACACCGTTTTTCGCGCCTTTTTCGCTGGGAACTCAACCGATTCCAGCGTGCAACACACCAAACGACTCGTCATGAAGTGCACTTTCACTTTTCACACAAATTTCGTCATCATTACGTAATATGACGCAATCCTTAGGAAATATCTCGTTTTTTTTTGCGCGTAACAGCTCAAACTCGACCGATCGAGGCGAACTTAGGCTCAAACGAACCAGCAAGTGTAGCGCCACTAAATTTAGAATGAATTTCATCATCCTTACGAAATATGACGTAATCCTTAGGCAATAAATCTTTTTTCGCGTGTAACTCAGCGCAAAAGCTTCCAATCGAGGCAAACTTAGGCTCAAACGAACCAGCAAGTGTAGCGCCACTAATTTTTGAATGAATTTCATCATCCTTACGAAATATGACGTTATCCTTAGGGAATAACTCCTTAGGGTTGATGTTTTCCTTGATGTTTTTTTTTGTTTTTCAGAATATTCTATACTATTCTATATCAATGTTTTAAATACATAACCCGGCGACGCGAAGCACTCGCAGACGACTATCACAACCCGGCGATGCACTTTCCTGCGAGCGAAGCGAGCCTGCGAGTCCCTGGCGGAAGGCTCGTGGGGCGGAGGGCGATCTGACAAAAAGATGGGATCGCCCGAGGCCCCACGAGCCTTTCGCGAGGGACGATGCCAACTCGGTCTGCGACTGTGAATATTCTATACTATTCTATATCAATGTTTTAAATACATAACCCGGCGACGCGAAGCACTCGCAGACGACTATCACAACCCGGCGACACACGCTCCTACGAGCGAAGCGAGTCTGCGAGTCGCTGTCGGAAGGCTCGTGGGGCCGAGGGCAAGCCGAAAAAAAATGGGATGGGGCCACGAAGTGGCCCCATCCCATCTTTTTTTTCGGATTGCTCTCGGCCTCACGAGCCTTCCGACAGCGACGATGCCAACTGGGTCGGACCCGGCGACACCTAGCCAGCGTAGCTGGCTATTTGGCTCGTCTATTTCACAAGTGGACGGAACACGAATTCGCCTTGCTTGAAATTTCTTTTAAAAAATATGCGTATTTGACAAAATAGAGACATTGGAAAGCACGAAGAGATTTAGGCAAAATAAGTAGTTTTGTTTTTATCAAATAATAATCCCTCAGTTATTCGTGGAAGCTTCAGTGGATCATCCACATGTTACAAAATTCATAGTGTTACGTGTGTTACGGGAAAATCGTTTAATTTATCCTGTATCTTTATTGTATAATAATATGTTTGATTAATATCATACAGGAATTCGTGGAAGCATCAGCGGGCGGCGGGCTCTTCGTTGAGTGCACCGGCTGCGGGGCGAAGCTAGTGGAGAAGAAGGCAGGGTACGGTAATTGGGGGGGGGGTTACGGTAGCAGAGTAAGATAAGACATTGAGTTAGGACTCGGGGTAGGAAATTCAGGGGTTAAGCTGAATCTGGTCAGATAGTATGCGTTCAGTTGTCACGATTCGTTGTTTCATAGCGGCTATTCGACAACGAGTATACATCTAACACTCGATGCCGTTGGTATACGCTTTAGCTAAACAAAATAATTCTAATTTAACAGTAAAGAGTTCCGTAATGAAAAAGATGCTCATTTTTCCCACATCGTTCATTTTGGAGTCACAGCTTCATCGGTGTTTCACGATTCCCATAACACCGTCCTTTCACTTGATGACTAATGATCACCACATTTTCTTTCGTTCTTAAAAAGTTTAATGAGTCCTTCTACGATCGTATAGAGTTAATTAATTGATTAATTTTCTAATTACATTAATCCCAATTATTTTTCTTTTTTTCAGTGAGTGCTCGATCTCGGCTCTCCCGTCGGAGGACTTCCTGGAGACCTCCCCTGGGGGAGACTTCTACTGCAGAGACACCTGCGGCGCGCAGTGCGACCCGTTCAAGTTAGCGTGATCTTTGATCTTTAGTTTTGTTTGTAATCCCTTCAAATAAGTCATTATCTGGTCTTTGATATTTGACACTCGTGTGAAAAATAGTTACGAGGGAGGACTCGAGTTTCACTGATCGGTCGTATTCACGGACGTTTTTGGAAAGAATCGTTGTCCGCCTTTGGTAAAAATATACACGTGCTCTATAATCGAAATATATCACAGGCAATCACAGCAGTCGATAATGTATTGCTTACAGTAATCCTAATCCTACCGTAATCTCAGGCACTCTCACCACGGCGACCGCACGGTGATCGGCACGCAGGCACGGCACGACGAATGGACCCCGAGAGAGGATTATGCACTGATGAGCAACACGACAATTGTGGTGCACAGGGAGGTGAGAAGGCTAATTTGCGGTTACGGTTCTCTATAGTATGGATAAGGCTTGAAGGGGGGGGGGTCCCGGCGATCTTATTACTCGACACACTGGCGTTTCGAAGGATCTATGAAAAGATTCAGGGAGGTGGGGAGCTAATTTCACTGGTGCGATGAAGTCATCAATATAATATGACAATATTTAGAAACCATCTAATGAATACTCTTGTTGATGTGAAGAAATACATTTAATGTTATATATTATTTAATAGTTATCATAATTCAGACGCTCATCCCCGACGCGGTGACCTTCGAGGAGAAGATGGCCGTGTGCGGCGCGTGCAATCAGCCTCTGGGGGCACTAGTGAAGAGTGAGTGATCGTTGGTCTTTGATCTTTGATCTTTGGCAGTTAAAATAACAGTTCAACGAATTGGTGGCGAATCTTGGAGCACTCGTCAAGAGTGAGTGATCTTTGGTCTTTAAATCACTAATTGGGCTTGATGGTTAGGCGGGTGCAATCAGCCGCTCGGAGCACTTGTTAAGAGTGAGTCGTTGATTTTTGGTCGTTGGTCTTTGATCTTTAAAGGTAGTACGAATGGTAGGTAGGCTTGTGTAATAGGTCACTCGGAGCACTAGTGAAGAGTGGGTCCTTGGTCTATGGTCTTTAATTGTTTTGATCTGCTTATTAAGGAGAATGCCAGAATGCGCTATTAGGAAGTGCGAATTTCTTGTTCGAAATTCACCGTCTATCTCGCGTTTCACTCAAATCTTATACGGATAGATAGAAACTTTAAAAAGTTTGATGATCCTTTCGCGCATCAGTATTGACAACTTAATGGCCACATTGTCAGTGGAGCGTCTTTAATGATGTTATCATTGACCTCTGATCTCTAATCTGCCTCTCTTCAGATCACACGACGTTCGTTGCACTGCACGACTCGGTGACGAGCATCCGCACGAATCAGCCGAAGCCGTATCTCGAGACCAGGTAATAGGATTACGGTTGGAATCCATTCTACTCCGAAAAATGTTCTTGCAATATACTCGATTGGCCAGTTAAATTACTTGTTCTATATTGCCGTGTCTAAATGGCCTATGTGGTGCATAGATCCTCCTGGGGATTTTCACGCGTTCGTAGCTGCGCTGCAGTTCTCGTTGTAGTTCTTAAGTTGTATGTTTCTAATGCGAGAAATGCGCCTGAGATTTGGTAAAGTAATTTTTGTATTGTATTTTCAAGATTCTGCGATTATTATTATTGTTTTTTTTAAATATTTTTTTTCAAGATTCTGCGACATGGCGCAATTCTTTGCCCTGCTCATCCTCGGTCAGTGCGAGGCGCAGTCCTCCCTCAAACTCGTCATCAGATCACTCGATAAGACACCGCATATTCTGGTCAGTGCTATCTGGTTTCTGTAAGGATAAATAAGCGAATTTCTAATGAATGAGGAGGAATTGATGGACGAATGGTAGGCGATTCTTTGTTTCCTCAGTGATACATTGAGCCTATCTTAGCATTATTGTCAATTTATCTTTCGTGCACCCGGAATGTAGAAATTTATATTTTGGCGAGCGAAAAAATGCACTTCTCCCAGCTCCGTTAATTATTTTCTCTCGTTCAAATGGCTCAGCCTCACTAATCCTAACTCCACGCCTCGGAGACATGATCACCTAGTGGAACGTGAAATCGCCTGCTTCAATTTTTCATATTTTTGAAATTATTTCCATTTCGCAGGTGTGGCTGCTCGACTCGTACGTCGTACTGGCTTCTGGGGACCTCGTCGATGGGCGGGAGGCAGCCTCGGCCGCCAATTGCCCCGCCTTCCCGGCGATCAAGATGCTGTACAAGGTGTTCGACGCGAGCACCGCCGCGAGGTACTATAGGGAAAGGGGGGGGGGGCAGGTAGGAAGAACGTTTGTCGCGATACGAGATTATTACGGTGGTAATAATGCGTGGGCGAGATGTTACTAGAACAGAGCCTATGATATTTTTGAGCAAGTATTTTTTTCAACCCGGCACGTTTGAGATTTGTGTTGCGTATAGAAAGAAACTATCAGGAAAGAAAATGATGATTGGTTTTGTACAAATTCTAATAGCTGCTTGAATATATGACTGCGTATTTCTAGAGGGTACGGTACCTTTCAAATATTGATTTTTTTTTTTGCAGCGATCCGCGTGCGAACGGCGAGGACGCGTCGGTCGGCCTCATGGACGTGCCCCTCGGATGCGCCCTCAAGGTACGGTAGGAGAGGAGGGGATTCGGTAACAAGGTTACGGTAGCCAGTATTGATTGGTACTGCAGTTTGTCTAAAAACTTTGCACTGCTGACTGCTTTCACTGGGGGGTTTTGCTTGAGAAAAGTCGATTCTTCGATAATCGGCGGTTTGAGGTTACGCAATGTGTTCATGACGATGGCAATACGCACTGCTCTGATAATTCATATGGAAATAGTTGCATATTAGTACATTAGTCTAGCAAGTATAAATATTCACATGATTACAGTAATCCCTCATTATCGATTTTCTCCCTTCTGCAGATCGTTGAGCTGCTGCTGCAGTCGTCGCACACGCTGCCGCCCGCCTGCCGCTCGGTCGGCCAATTCTACGTCGGCTTCCTCAACATATCCGACTCCATCTAGGAGTACGGTAGGAGCACGGCAGAGTGCGATCGAGTACTGATTTTATTGATTGTATCACAGTATTGTAGCTCCCTAATCGTCGATTGTATTGCAGTAACAGTAGTACGGTAGCCCCTGAGACGTTGAGTACTGACATCCTGCGTATTGTAGCCCGCCTTATCGTGTATTGATTTTGTATCCCTCCCCTGCATCCAAGTACGGTAGCTACAGTAAGAGACTGTAGATCACTAAGAGTACGGTAGTTTTGCCTTTGAACCCACGAACCTTTCATACCACCCCGACAGACCTAAATATACACGCGTTATGACCACATCTCCGAGCTGATTGAAGAAAAAAGAAAATCGCTTAATTAATTTACGTTTAATTTTGTTTGGTTACATGTCCGATTGTTGAAGCAACCTCCCTCCATGTTGTTCGTAGTAAGTTAATTGTTTACCAAACCCCCGATTGCTTGTAATATATCGGCTCCGTGATTGGCCTACCGTAGTTCAGGCTACGGTAGGTTCGCGTTGAGACCGCTTCACCAACGGTTTATTGATTTCCATATGTTTTGTAGATGTTGATTCCCTAATTCGTCCCCTGTTAACTCTCACTCTATAATACTGGTTACGGTATCGTATATTAAGATAAACATGAAACACAAGATTTGACCAAAGACAGCGCGCGTGCCACGTGGCGCGTCCCACGGAGTAATCGGCCGATATTGATCGATGATGCTCGCAGAGTCGATAAATACGAGCCAAGTTCTGCCGAGCGGTGATAGTCTTAAAGCGTTTGAAATCAAATTGATAAGAATTTACCCTCCGTGTTGATTTCACTTTCCCTACGTTCAATACCATTCTACCACGAGCAAGTTGGGAATGCGGCTCCGGTTATATTGCGGGAAAATAACGTGGGCCATATCGTTGTGCTCCCTCAGACTGGGCGAGTTATCCGCACTCAATGAAGCGAATAGCCCCGCTAAGCCAAAGAGAACATGGTAACGATATGGTTCGGGGGAAGTTGGCAAGTTCATGATGCATGCAATCCGAAGCCCGCCATGTTCCCGAACAGTAATCCTCTACCACCCTTACCCATTCCTCTCCTGTCGTAACCCAATGCCTGTCTACCGGAACCACTTCTCCCTATCGAATTCCTCTAACAGTCTAGTCTACTACCGAACCCCTTCACTCGCTTTACTTTCTCCCACAGCAACCCTCTATCTCCCATCCCCTCTCGTACCGTACCTCTCCTTTCTTACACTTACACTTACCTTTCTTTCATACATACTGTACTCCATTGACTACCCCACTCTGTCCTAAACATCTACTTTCTCCCACAGCAACCCTCTAAATCCTCCTCCTTCCGTGAACCTCTAACTACCCTACATTGTCCTACTGTTCTCTTCAACATCCCCGACAAGAATTTCATGCGTTCTCCCCTGTCCTACGCTCCCCGGGCTCCTCTCTCCTCTACCACTCCCTCTTTGTCTCATCTCATCCATGCACTGTAAACGACCCCACACGCATCGCACGAGCAAGTGCTCGTGCGATGAAGTATATCAACAACAACAGCAACAATAACAAAAAACAAGAACAGCGCCATGAACAGCGATACGGCTCATCCAGAGGAGATGGAAGGATAGAGACGGAGCCTCGAGGAATGAACCTGCAATCAACGAATACTTATGACATTTTGAAAAAAGAAAGTTCAATGAATTATTTGGCTGATGTGTTTCTATGTCAGTAACCATTTCGGCTAACTACTGTTCGAATACAGTAATCAAGGGGTCATAAATTCATTGTGAAGCGTTAGTGCGCCTGGCCATTAAACTATTTTTACAAAGTGATTTCAACTGACTGTGCAACTTTACAACATTCTAAAACTTGTTGATCTATAGGAACCAGCTACAGCATAAAATCGTTTGCTCGATAGTTCACAGAACGGTACAGAGTCTAGCGGGATACTAAGCGAAGAGATCGCGTAGCGGGCCGCAATCATAGTGACGCTACGACTCGTTATTATCCGCTTCGCTTCAAGAAGCACAGGGAAATAAACAAGAAGGAACAATCAATAAAATGAGATTTTTATTTATTTTATTTTTTTCAAATTATTTGGCACCTCCTTACTTTAGTGCCCAAACGCCGCGCTTTTACTTGTAGGTAGTGAAAAATGATGCAGCTAGCTATCGAATGAGTGAGGATTAAAATAGATGTCTACCTTTATCTAGCACTAAAGTAAAGGGCACTTCTATATATCCGCGGGCCAAGGTCAGAGGCGCAGCCTAAGCCTAATTGTCAGTTCAAACGAAAATTGAAGGCATGGAAGTTTCGAAAGTGTTATCGGGTAGCCACGACCCACCATCTCACATCGAGACCTCAGTTAGTCAAATAATCGTGGGACACCTCCTTTAACTAAGGCAACTTGACAAAGATCTGATCAAGCCACATTAATGATCCACTGATGCATGAATTGACTTCCGACTCGAAAAGAATAATCGACAGATCAGCCGCTAATATCAGCCGGCCAGATCGTGGTCAAGTTACATGAACTGCTAACACGCATTCTACTCCCGCATCGCCCCTCCTATCCATCCGCCGTGATAGTAGTACCTGCTCAAAGACGGAAGAGGGACGGTGACGGAAGGAGAGCTCTCTTGAACGAAGAGGCAGAGATGGGAATGGAGGGCAGCCGCGTCCTGCACCAAGCATTCATTAGTATCTAGATCACAACAATCACGATCAGAATTCAAACTACAGGCCATCATTTCTTCATATCACGCGGCCGTTCACGGATGTTACACTGTCAATGCGAGAGGTTGCGCAATGAAGAAATGATCATCCATAGTTCAAATTGTTGCGATACCCATTCGATCCAGTGCGAGACGATGTCGTTGTCCCGTTCGTCCATGCCAAGGACGACGAGTTGAATCTGCAAACACACAATTTAATCAATCAATGGATCGATAACTACAGTACCTCTGCTAGCCGCACTCGCAATGACGGGAAGGGACGGTCGATGAAGGGGGGACGCGGGCTGGTCCTGCAAGACAAGGACGCTTAGTTTTAGTGACAACGTTTCTATGCCAACCTCTCACAGCGCTCGCTGCCCTTCACTTTGGGGGAGCACGATGGAGAACAGCGACAGAAGTGGCCATTGCGGCAGTCTGGCGAGGGCAGGCACTGACAATATACTTATTACACGATAGCTCAACAGCCAATACAGTACCTGGCTACCGTATCCTCGCTGTCGATCGAGTGGAAGGAGGCGGACGACGGGGGATGGAGGTTCCAGGAGAGGCCTGAATTCATTCAATCCATTTGACGTCAATCGATATTTCTTCGGTTAACCGACCTCCAATCCATCCTTCGGGCCAGCATACCGCCCTCCTATCGCTTCCTCTCGCCGATGATGTCGCCGACGATGCCCGTCCGTCCATCGTTCGACACACGCTGCGATGTTTCAAATTAGCATCCCGTAACCACTTTGAAACTCAAAGTTCGCACTCGCAAAGTGCGTGTGTTCACTTTGCTTTGCCCTATCCCACCGTAACAGTTAGTTAGAAGACTAATCCCCTGATGAAAGATATATATTTCAATAAAGTGCGCGCGCAATTTCAATTCAATCTGGCAGTGGCACGCTCGGTCGTCGGGTCATCCACCGCGATACTCGAAAGGGAGAATTTGGTATACGATTCTGCGAGCCGGCCCGGGACGGCGCAACCGTTTCTGGCTTTTGGCCTTCTCCCACGAAAAGATAGACCGAGCACTTGCGACAGTGCGTGACGACCGCCCCTCACTATAGAGGAGATGCGCACCACTGCCCTACGCGAATTATCTACCACTGGATGGGCGCGCCGCGAAATGAAGCGTTTGGAATTGAAACAATCAAATTGAATTGAAAAATTGAGCAGAAATGAACTCAAAGATGCCCATCCAAGCCGTTCGCAATTACTTACGAAAATGCGCGAAATCCCATGATGACAAATATGTGAGGCACTTATCTTATCGAAGCAGCGGGAAGAGCCGGGCGGCCTGAGTGTGCTCGGAGCCTGCACGTCTTCCGGGTGGTAGGTGTGCAGTTGAGACGACGTCATCTACAAAATGTCGGGTAAGAAACGTTGCAGCAGAAAATGGCCGTGACAATAAGAAAGGAGATACAAAACATCACATAAACCAGTTGGTTATAGCTGTATTTGGCGAAAGCATTGACTAAGAAACTAGATCAACTTGTTCAACTCGCAAGCGGACGAGAAGCGCTGTTGCGATCAACATTTTCGCAACAACAATTAGCTGGCGGCGTGAAAACGGTAGTAAACAGAAGAGCAGTGGCTAGGATGTGCACACAAAGAACCAGTAAACAAAGGACTGCATTGATATTTGGCTGATGTCAAACGCTTTTAACGGGGATCTCAAAGCAAATTTGACGAAAAATGTGGCAGGGATGACAAATGTTTTCGAAAATCGAAAAGAAGAGCTACGTGACCGCGTAGAAGCGAAAGATCGAATGATTGGGAAGAGGGGGGAGGAGGCCAGACTAGAGTAGATCAAACCGATCGATAGTGCACGTGAGCACTCTCGCGCTCGGCTGATCTCGAACTTTCGATGATCACGGTCATGAATGCGCTCTATTCTCAGCTCCAACTCTAGAACAAGTACTGTAAGTTGAGTTCTCTCAAACTTTTTTTCACTTGTGCTTTCTGAAAGCATTGCTTTCATTTCAAGCTTTACAAACGCTTGTTCCAAGGATATATTTTTTTGTGTTTCCTTTTTGTTAGAGGGTGTTCGATTTTTATGCAAAAATAACAATGTCAAATAAATTATTTCGCTGTCGTTGCTATTTTTTCGTGATTCCGTGTTTACTTGTACGGTTTGAATTTTTTTATTCTATTTTATTTATTTATTATTTTATTCTCAGTATGCTCAATCAATACGCCACCTGCTTGGTCTCCCACCTGACCACCTTCGGCGCTGCTTCCGCGTCGTCTATCGTCCCGAAGGCGCCCGTCCCCGCCGAGATCAACCTGTAAGTTCTTTTCTTCTTTTAGCTCTTTCAGCTCTTTTACACCATTAGGGGCACGGAGGTTCAAACAGCTCCATCTCCCACATTTAATTTCCACTAACAGCGGCAACTCCGCCCCCTATCACGCTCCACCAAATATGAATCCCCGGAGCAACTGTTCCCCATCCACATTCCGACGTTATTAGGCTGACCGCGTTTTAAAATATGATTCAATGAGAATTAGTGAAGCTACGGGCGTTTTGATGTTCCTTTTTCTATGCCTTTTGAAGCGCAAATAATCAATTTGGTCGGAATTCCGAGGCATAATTATCCCTATCCTTCCAGGGCGAGCGAGCGCGTCCGCAACGACATCTCAATCGCGCGTCTCATCGCAGCGGCCGCGGGTGACGCCGACCTTGTCGGGTCCGGATGGAAAGAACAGGCCACGGTTAGTGGGCTCGCTCTAAATAATAGTGTCTGACTCCTCTCTCATTTCGCCGTACTCTCTCGTAGTTCAGAGTGATCAGGTAAAAGTGAGAGAAGTGCTCTGAATAGTCGTCTGACTCTCTCATTTCGCTATAATCTCGTTCTTCTCTGACCGATAATGTGCAAGTTGTGTCGACGAGAACATTGCTCCCCGATTTATCCCGAATGACTGGATTTGTATCGGTAGCTGTTCTTACAAGCTAGAGTCGTGTTTCAATCTATCAATGTGAATAAAATCGCCTTCAACTCCTGACAAATTCTAATTTCTGAATTACGAATTCTGCCTTCAGATCGACGGTGTGGTCACGCTGGCGGTGCGTGTCGTCGACGGGAAGACCGCTGCCGACGAGGCACTCAAGACGGTCGAGTACGGAAAGGTAACGTGATCATGAAAAACAAAAGCGCCAGCCATTTTCTAGTTTCAATATAGATCCAATTTGTATAGAGCGGTACGTTGTACGACCAGTCTTTATCGAGCTCATGCCCACGAATTTGCAATAAAATATCCCTGAGTAACAGTCTGAGTTGGTCGATGGCGCCCCGCATAACCCACTTTCATAGTGGGAACTAGTGTATAAAAATATGGTTAACACTTCTAAATTAATTCAGGGCGGCACACTGTACGACGGCCGCATTACGCTCGCCGATATTGCCCTGTGGTCGATCGTGGCCAAGGATGAGAAGGTTAGTATATCGACTATCGTCTTCCTATTGATTATATATTGAGTAGTTATTTTGGCTGATTACTTCTCTTGTTTACAATGTGTAATTTCCAAAGATTCCGTGGTTCTGGATTGCGACTATTCCCCTCATTCTCCTGGTCTCTCTAGCTGGTGTTACACGACATTGCACAACTCTGCCAGGAGGCGCGTCCCAAGTCAGCATGATGCAATCGCGCTTGATCTTTTCTTTTTGCACCACTTTTGTCTTGTTTAATATATAATACATATTAATTTATATTATATATGTATTTATTCAAATTCTATTCTATGACAAGGCCCAATTGCAGCTCCAGGAAATAACGCTTGATCTTGTCTTTTTTTTGCACCAGACTATTGTCTTGTTTGTTATTTTCTTTTACATTCTATTCTAAAAATGGCCCACTGCAGCTCCAGAAGGCGTACCCTGCGCTGTTCGTGGCGATTCTCAACGATTGGCGCTTCAAGAACGCCCACGAGATGGTCGGCGCGCACTCCACTTCCAAGGTTTATAATTTTGTTGTTTTTTAAAATATTTTATTTGTAAATATTATGATCGATATCCAGCAAGTCGTAACGGCTCACCGTGCTTGATTCTGACAAAGAATATTCCACAGTAATTGTAAATAAAAAAACAAGATCAAAGGGTGATAATTTAGTCTGTAGGAGATCAGAGATCAAAGATCAACTCTTTATTGTTCAGGTGGACGCGCGTGCGATGAGGCCTATCACTGCAAGCAGGAAGAAGAAGGAGACATCGTAGAAGATTTGGCCGCCATGCACCGCCGTATGGTTTGGCCGGGCATTGGGCCCAGGAGGAAGAAGAAGACATCGTAGAAGATTTGGCCGCCATGCACCGCCGTATGGTTTGGCCGGGCATTGGGCCCAGGAGGAAGAAGAAGACATCGTAGAAGATTTGGCCGCCATGCACCGCCGTATGGTTTGGCCGGGCATTGGGCCCAGGAGGATGAAGAAGACATCGTAGAAGATTTGGCCGCCATGCACCGCCGTATGGTTTGGCCGGGCATCGGGCCCAGGAGGATGAAGAAGACATCGTAGAAGATTTGGCCGCCATGCACCGCCGTATGGTTTGGCCGGGCATTGGGCCCAGGAGGATGAAGAAGACATCGTAGAAGATTTGGCCGCCATGCACCGCCGTATGGTTTGGCCGGGCATTGGGCCCAGGAGGATGAAGAAGACATCGTAGAAGATTTGGCCGCCATGCACCGCCGTATGGTTTGGCCGGGCATTGGGCCCAGGAGGATGAAGAAGACATCGTAGAAGATTTGGCCGCCATGCACCGCCGTATGGTTTGGCCGGGCATTGGGCCCAGGAGGAAGAAGAAGACATCGTAGAAGAATTGGCCGCCATGCACCGCCGTATGGTTTGGCCGGGCATTGGGCCCAGGAGGATGAAGAAGACATCGTAGAAGATTTGGCCGCCATGCACCGCCGTATGGTTTGGCCGGGCATTGGGCCCAGGAGGAAGAAGAAGACATCGAGGAGGCGGTGATGGGCGTGGTGGGTGGGTGGGCCTATCACTGCAAGCAGGAAGAAGAAGATGACATCGTAGAAGAATGGCCGCCATGTACCGCCGTATGGTTTGGCCGGGCATTGGGCCCAGGAGGATGAAGAAGACATCGTAGAAGATTTGGCCGCCATGCACCGCCGTATGGTTTGGCCGGGCATTGGGCCCAGGAGGAAGAAGAAGACATCGTAGAAGATTTGGCCGCCATGCACCGCCGTATGGTTTGGCCGGGCATTGGGCCCAGGAGGATGAAGAAGACATCGTAGAAGATTTGGCCGCCATGCACCGCCGTATGGTTTGGCCGGGCATCGGGCCCAGGAGGATGAAGAAGACATCGTAGAAGATTTGGCCGCCATGCACCGCCGTATGGTTTGGCCGGGCATTGGGCCCAGGAGGATGAAGAATACATCGTAGAAGATTTGGCCGCCATGCACCGCCGTATGGTTTGGCCGGGCATTGGGCCCAGGAGGATGAAGAAGACATCGTAGAAGATTTGGCCGCCATGCACCGCCGTATGGTTTGGCCGGGCATTGGGCCCAGGAGGAAGAAGAAGACATCGTAGAAGATTTGGCCGCCATGCACCGCCGTATGGTTTGGCCGGGCATTGGGCCAAGGAGGATGAAGAAGACATCGTAGAAGATTTGGCCGCCATGCACCGCCGTATGGTTTGGCCGGGCATTGGGCCCAGGAAGAAGAAGAAGACATCGTAGAAGAATTGGCCGCCATGCACCGCCGTATGGTTTGGCCGGGCATTGGGCCCAGGAGGATGAAGAAGACATCGAGGAGGCGGTGATGGGCGTGGTGGGTGGGTGGGCCTATCACTGCAAGCAGGAAGAAGAAGACATCGTTGAAGATTTGGCCGCCATGCACCGCCGTATGGTTTGGCCGGGCATTGGGCCCAGGAGGATGAAGAAGACATCGTACAAGATTTGGCCGCCATGCACCGCCGTATGGTTTGGCCGGGCATTGGGCCCAGGAGGATGAAGAAGACATCGTAGAAGATTTGGCCGCCATGCACCGCCGTATGGTTTGGCCGGGCATCGGGCCCAGGAGGATGAAGAAGACATCGTAGAAGATTTGGCCGCCATGCACCGCCGTATGGTTTGGCCGGGCATTGGGCCCAGGAGGATGAAGAAGACATCGAGGAGGCGGTGATGGGCGTGGTGGGTGGGTGGGCCTATCACTGCAAGCAGGAAGAAGAAGAAGACATCGTAGAAGATTTGGCCGCCATGCACCGCCGTATGGTTTGGCCGGGCATTGGGCCCAGGAGGAAGAAGAAGACATCGTACAAGATTTGGCTGCCATGCACCGCCGTATGGTTTGGCCGGGCATCGGGCCCAGGAGGATGAAGAAGACATCGTAGAAGATTTGGCCGCCATGCACCGCCGTATGGTTTGGCCGGGCATCGGGCCCAGGAGGAAGAAGAAGACATCGTAGAAGATTTGGCCGCCATGCACCGCCGTATGGTTTGGCCGGGCATCGGGCCCAGGAGGATGAAGAAGACATCGTAGAAGATTTGGCCGCCATGCACCGCCGTATGGTTTGGCCGGGCATCGGGCCCAGGAGGAAGAAGAAGACATCGTAGAAGATTTGGCCGCCATGCACCGCCGTATGGTTTGGCCGGGCATCGGGCCCAGGAGGATGAAGAAGACATCGTAGAAGATTTGGCCGCCATGCACCGCCGTATGGTTTGGCCGGGCATCGGGCCCAGGAGGATGAAGAAGACATCGTAGAAGATTTGGCCGCCATGCACCGCCGTATGGTTTGGCCGGGCATTGGGCCCAGGAGGAAGAAGAAGACATCGTACAAGATTTGGCTGCCATGCACCGCCGTATGGTTTGGCCGGGCATCGGGCCCAGGAGGATGAAGAAGACATCGTAGAAGATTTGGCCGCCATGCACCGCCGTATGGTTTGGCCGGGCATCGGGCCCAGGAGGAAGAAGAAGACATCGTAGAAGATTTGGCCGCCATGCACCGCCGTATGGTTTGGCCGGGCATCGGGCCCAGGAGGATGAAGAAGACATCGTAGAAGATTTGGCCGCCATGCACCGCCGTATGGTTTGGCCGGGCATCGGGCCCAGGAGGAAGAAGAAGACATCGTAGAAGATTTGGCCGCCATGCACCGCCGTATGGTTTGGCCGGGCATCGGGCCCAGGAGGATGAAGAAGACATCGTAGAAGATTTGGCCGCCATGCACCGCCGTATGGTTTGGCCGGGCATCGGGCCCAGGAGGAAGAAGAAGACATCGTAGAAGATTTGGCCGCCATGCACCGCCGTATGGTTTGGCCGGGCATCGGGCCCAGGAGGATGAAGAAGACATCGTAGAAGATTTGGCCGCCATGCACCGCCGTATGGTTTGGCCGGGCATTGGGCCCAGGAGGATGAAGAAGACATCGTAGAAGATTTGGCCGCCATGCACCGCAGTATGGTTTGGACGGGCATTGGGCCCAGGAGGAAGAAGAAGACATCGTAGAAGATTTGGCCGCCATGCACCGCCGTATGGTTTGGCCGGGCATCGGGCCCAGGAGGAAGAAGAGGACATCGAGGAGGCGGTGATGGGCGTGGTGGGTGGGTGGGCCTATCACTGCAAGCAGGAAGAAGAAGATTTGGCCGCCATGCACCGCCGTATGGTTTGGCCGGGCATCGGGCCCAGGAGGATGAAGAAGACGATGATCGAGGGAGTGGTCTCTACGATACCGCTATGCGGTTCGGCCACGGCGCATTGGGCGCCAAAAGAAGAGGATGAGTTTTATTTGCTTTGCTTCACCGTTGGTTTAATAAAATGTCATAAACATCATTGTAGATGGTCCCACACCTCGGACCACTTTGACATGATGCTCGACATGTGCGAGCGGCTCATCAAGGTTATTTTTTATATTTATTTAATTTAATTATTTACCGTAATTAGGACGGCCGAAACATAGATCGCGCAATGAAATAGTGAAGACGAAATGAAGAATAGCGTCATTCAACAGAGACTTTTTGAGATTTTGAGACTTGGATAAATATCATCTAATGGCTTGTTTAAATATTTGAATAATATAGTTAATTAATAAATAAAATAAAGGAGGGCGCGGCGTTCGTGGACGACACGGATATGGAGACGATGCGCGCGGAGAGAGAGCAGCGGAGGAACAGCAAGTGCAGAGGGACGAGTGAGTTATTTTTAATATTTAAAAATAGTGAAAGTGAAATTTCGCTGGTCTGAATTGTTTAAGCGAGGGATTTGGCTTGACAAATACGAAGAGGGCAGGAGAATCAGCAAGTACAGGGAGACGAGTGAGGAGTTAGAGGGGAGGGTGAAACCGAGATAATACAGGTCTAAATAGTGTCTCCCATTGTTTGGTTTGTAAACTATTGAAAATGAATCGACTCTGCGTTAGATATCTTAGTCGTTGAAACTGAAATGGGAGACATGGATGGGAGACATGGTATTCACGACTATGGGACTGATCGCGGCTTCGATGAATGATCGAAGGATATACGATTTGCTGAAACTTAAGTGAACAGGGTGGACATTTTCTTTTCGAAAATAATAGAGAATTGTGAATTGCAGCGCCGGCCGCGAACGTTGCCCTGTGGGAGGAGATGAAGGCGGGCACGCCGCGAGGCCAGCAGTGCTGCGTACGCATCAAGATCGATATGGATGTGAGTGGGGAAACCGCAAAGTGGATGGAAAGAGTGCGCTTAGGAGCGCCGGGTTTGAGTGGAAAAGAATAAGGGAATTAGCCATAGGAGTTACTTTATCTTATCATAATGGGTTGAAACGCAAATGTGCACTGTGCTTTTCTGTTATTTTTCATTTCCTACCGATAGCGAAAATTAACGATTGTATTCATTGCAGTCGAAGAACGGCGCAATGCGCGATCCGACGATCTATCGGTGCAAGCCGGAGGAGCATGTGCGAACGGGCACGAAGTACAAGTGAGTTCAGCACTTCCTCCTCCTGGATTCTTGAACTAGTCTTAGACTTAGTTAGTCTTAGTCTTAGTTAGTCTGCTCATCCTTAACATGGTCAGTCTCCCCTTGCTGTGAGGGCCCGTCCCTTCATCAAGGGGAGCGCAGGGGATGAAGTACAAGTGAGTGAGTGGTTGAACGGGAAGGCGGTGAAAGATTGGCGATTTCGGTTGGTGCTCTTGGTATCATGATTATCGTGAAACGTGAATGATGCTAATTATTCGAGGTTGAAACATTGAAAAAAAGGTAAAGCTGTCCCGTTAATCAAGCCATCTGCATCCCGCGGAAGTTCACTGATTAACAGGTTATTCAAGGAATCCTGTGAAGCAGTTGGTATTCATTGCCGAAAATGCATTATCATTCTCATTGTCAGAGTGTACCCGACGTACGACTTTGCGTGTCCGATCGTGGACAGCGTGGAGGGAGTGACGCACGCACTGCGCACCACCGAGTACCATGATCGGTGAGTTCATGCAATATCATTATTAACAGGGGACATAAAAGACATCCTGAAACTGATAAAAGTGGTAAAATATCATAAAATGAGAAATTTCTCAAGGCCAAGAGAAATGGGGGCGAGGATCGGTCTGATAGCCGGAAAATGTGTGGTGGTGATGGCTTTGGCTCCGCGATGGTACGGCTGGTTCACGGTACTAGGCTAGAGGAGAAGTACTTCGGCAATGTGCTCACTGATATAGCAGTTGCCTCTCGCTTCCACAAGTTCTCATCCGACCCGGTTCACACGTGGTGATTCAGTGGCGTTCTGGTTTTGGCAAATACTTGTATTTGGTGGTTTCTCACTTCTTCGATTTGTTGATGATCGATATATGGTAAATACTAGGGTTATCAAGGTGACGAATCCATCTCTACATTATGCGTGCTCTCTCTCTCTCTCTCTCTCTCTAACTCTCTCGCAGCTCTCGACGGTTGCGAGAGCACGCGGAATGAAGAAACCACGTCCTGCGAAGCCTTCCCTAATCCAGTTGTGTTCTGGTTTCACTGAATGTTTGTATTCTCTATCCTTTCCTCAGCTCGATTATAATGTCAACGATATCAATGTTTTAAAACTAATAAACAAATACAATAAATTAATTTGCAGTGACGACCAGTACTACTTCATCGCGGACGCGCTCGGTCTGCGCCGGCCGCACATCTGGGAGTACTCGCGGCTGAACATGACCAATACGGTAAGGAGAAGGGAGGGTGAAACCGGAATATGGTGGGCTAAAATCATATTGTTTGTTAGCATCCTCATACTATCGCTGAATATGACCAACTCGGTATATGTGGGAACGATGAAGCGGAGATATAGTGGGCTCGATGTGACCTACACGGCATTACAGAACATGCCCAACACGGATCGAGGGGAAACCGGGAGGGGAATCCTGGAGGGGCTAGAGATGGCTACCAGAGTATTAGAAAATATTATGAACACGGTACGAGTAGGGTCGATAAAACCAACTAATAGGAGTTGGAAGGTGGAGGGCTTTAAAGTTGAAAGTATACTCATCATGGTACAAATCGTCTGAGCATGACCAACACGGTAAGGAGTAGGAGTGATGAAACGAAAATGTAGAGGTGGGTTAGAGATTGAAGTTCCTTTTCGTCTCTGACTCCGCCCCTCCCTCTTTTTTTTCGAAAATGATGACAGTGCGAAATCATGATATAGATAAGAAAACAAGGTATTTGCAGGTGATGAGCAAGCGGAAGCTGACGTGGTTCGTCGAGGAGGGCATCGTCGACGGATGGTCAGTTACTAGGGGGAGGACTGAAACATGAGATTTGCAGGGCTAGGGAATTGATGATATTGTGATGTACTCGCCATAGACGAAGTGTGCGAGTGACATTGTATGGGAAGTACTAATTTTTCTTGATCGATTAACTGTTAACGATAATACTTGATTGTCTGCAGGATACGCGTATTTTTCTACGCGCCGAGCATGCGCAGACTTTTTTGAGCGATGTTCACGGATCTCATATTTAACATGCTAACGGTGATAATAATAATAATAATAATAATAATACTTGATTGTCTGCAGGGACGACCCGCGCCTGCCGACGGTGCGCGGCGTGATGCGTCGCGGCATGACCGTCGAGGGCCTCAAGCAGTTCATCGTCGCCCAGGTAAGGAAGATGGAGAGCCTAGGCGAGCTGGGTTAGAGAGAGGAAGGGCAATTGTATAAGGCGCTTACCCCTAAACCTAAACCCGAACAGTTTTAGAGATCGAAAAACGCGTCCTGTGCAGTTTGCGGTTGCACTAGAGCCACTTCGTTCGTGCTTGGAGCTCTGTGATTTTTTCTGCGTGGAATCTCGATTAAAATTAAATAAATAAAATACTCTGGTAATACCAGACTGGTATTGAGTTCCTACTATATCGCCAAATGAATGCAGTCCTTGCAATTCCTACTCTGCCACATAGTTAAAATCTAAGGCGCCCGCCGTCCCGGTAAGTGAGGTGAACCTAGAGCCACTTCCAAGTATGCCCCTTACTCAATACCAGTTTGAGGTTGCACTAGGGCTACTTCATTCGAGCTTTGACTTCCGTGATGATAGTAGGCTCGTTCGGGTTTTTAATTAGAATAATTATTGCAGGCAGAAAGTATTTAGTAACAGACCGGGTATGTTGATGAGAAGTCGATCACAATCCGACGTTCATTTGTGGTTTTCCCAAAAAAAAGTGCATGTTTTCGGGTTCCATGTAGCTTTCGACGCCCATTTTCCACTATGATTGCAGGGCGGCTCCCGGTCGACCGTGATGATGGAGTGGGACAAGATCTGGGCGTTCAACCGGAAGGTCATCGATCCCGTCGCGCCCCGGTGAGAATTGGCTCATACATATCTCCTTGTAATACTTGAAAGAAATGAGAAAAAAACCATTGGTTGGCCCATTAGTGCTACTGAAATTCAATGAGCGTACAGAGGGTAATATATTTCCGAATGAACGGGAAATTAGCAAGGTCATCATCGACCCCGTCGCGCCCCGATGAGAGCGAGTTTCACGTGGTGGATTAGGGTGATGGAAACTATTGAATGTGTTCATTATCGAAAAGAAAAAATGCAATGTTGATACAGTGAAGATTCACGGGTTATACTAGGATGAATAAATGTTTTGGCCTTTAATTTGGTTTTGTTTGATTAAAATAGTTCAACAATTATGAAGTAATTAGGGTTCTCTTATTGGAAAATCAATCGTTATTGGAAAATGGACCCCTCTCTCCCTCATTTTCCAATAGCGACCGAGAACAATGCGGTCTCTTATTGGAAAATGATTCTTATTGGAAATCCAATAGTTATTGGAATTCCAATAAGGAGAACAAAGGATTTCTCTCTCAAAATGACAGATCATTCCTTATTGGAATTCCAATAACTATTGGAAAATTGGGCGCCGCGCTCGAGATCGTTATTGTAAAATGAGAGGGAGGGAAAATCCTTTGTTCTCGCTATTGGAATTCCGGAAAATTTTCCATTAAGAGAACCCTAGAAGTAATTCAATTATGAAGTAATTCACCTTTATGAAGTAATTCACGCTTGGTGATAATTTAGTCTGTAGGAGATCAGAGATCAAAGATCAACCCTTTATTGTTCAGGTGGACGCGCGTGCGATGAGGCCGGGCGACGTGGTCACCTTCATCAACTGGGGCAACCTCAAGATCGCCAAGGTACCGGGCATCGGGCCCAGGAGGATGAAGAAGACATCGAGGAGGCGGTGATGGGCGTGGTGGGTGGGTGGGCCTATCACTGCAAGCAGGAAGAAGAAGAAGACATCGTAGAAGATTTGGCCGCCATGCACCGCCGTATGGTTTGGCCGGGCATTGGGCCCAGGAGGAAGAAGAAGACATCGTAGAAGATTTGGCCGCCATGCACCGCCGTATGGTTTGGCCGGGCATTGGGCCCAGGAGGAAGAAGAAGACATCGTAGAAGATTTGGCCGCCATGCACCGCCGTATGGTTTGGCCGGGCATTGGGCCCAGGAGGATGAAGAAGACATCGTAGAAGATTTGGCCGCCATGCACCGCCGTATGGTTTGGCCGGGCATTGGGCCCAGGAGGAAGAAGAAGACATCGTAGAAGATTTGGCCGCCATGCACCGCCGTATGGTTTGGCCGGGCATTGGGCCCAGGAGGAAGAAGAAGACATCGAGGAGGCGGTGATGGGCGTGGTGGGTGGGTGGGCCTATCACTGCAAGCAGGAAGAAGAAGAAGACATCGTAGAAGATTTGGCCGCCATGCACCGCCGTATGGTTTGGCCGGGCATTGGGCCCAGGAGGATGAAGAAGACATCGTAGAAGATTTGGCCGCCATGCACCGCCGTATGGTTTGGCCGGGCATCGGGCCCAGGAGGATGAAGAAGACATCGTAGAAGATTTGGCCGCCATGCACCGCCGTATGGTTTGGCCGGGCATTGGGCCCAGGAGGATGAAGAAGACATCGTAGAAGATTTGGCCGCCATGCACCGCCGTATGGTTTGGCCGGGCATCGGGCCCAGGAGGAAGAAGAAGACATCGTAGAAGATTTGGCCGCCATGCACCGCCGTATGGTTTGGCCGGGCATCGGGCCCAGGAGGAAGAAGAGGACATCGAGGAGGCGGTGATGGGCGTGGTGGGTGGGTGGGCCTATCACTGCAAGCAGGAAGAAGAAGATTTGGCCGCCATGCACCGCCGTATGGTTTGGCCGGGCATCGGGCCCAGGAGGATGAAGAAGACGATGATCGAGGGAGTGGTCTCTACGATACCGCTATGCGGTTCGGCCACGGCGCATTGGGCGCCAAAAGAAGAGGATGAGTTTTATTTGCTTTGCTTCACCGTTGGTTTAATAAAATGTCATAAACATCATTGTTGATGGTCCCACACCTCGGACCACTTTGACATGATGCTCGACATGTGCGAGCGGCTCATCAAGGTTATTTTTTATATTTATTTAATTTAATTATTTACCGTAATTAGGACGGCCGAAACATAGATCGCGCAATGAAATAGTGAAGACGAAATGAAGGATAGCGTCATTCAACAGAGACTTTTTGAGATTTTGAGACTTGGATAAATATCATCTAATGGCTTGTTTAAATATTTGAATAATATAGTTAATTAATAAATAAAATAAAGGAGGGCGCGGCGTTCGTGGACGACACGGACATGGAGACGATGCGCGCGGAGAGAGAGCAGCGGAGGAACAGCAAGTGCAGAGGGACGAGTGAGTTATTTTTAATATTTAAAAATAGTGAAAGTGAAATTTCGCTGGTCTGAATGGTTTAAGCGAGGGATTTGGCTTGACAGATACGAAGAGGGCAGGAGAATCAGCAAGTACAGGGAGACGAGTGAGGAGTTAGAGGGGAGGGTGAAACCGAGATAATACAGGTCTAAATAGTGTCTCCCATTGTTTGGTTTGTAAACTATTGAAAATGAATCGACTCTGCGTTAGATATCTTAGTCGTTGAAACTGAAATGGGAGACATGGATGGGAGACATGGTATTCACGACTATGGGACTGATCGCGGCTTCGATGAATGATCGAAGGATATACGATTTGCTGAAACTTTAGTGAACAGGGTGGACATTTTCTTTTCGAAAATAATAGAGAATTGTGAATTGCAGCGCCGGCCGCGAACGTTGCCCTGTGGGAGGAGATGAAGGCGGGCACGCCGCGAGGCCAGCAGTGCTGCGTACGCATCAAGATCGATATGGATGTGAGTGGGGAAACCGCAAAGTGGATGGAAAGAGTGCGCTTAGGAGCGCCGGGTTTGAGTGGAAAAGAATAAGGGAATTAGCCATAGGAGTTACTTTATCTTATCATAATGGGTTGAAACGCAAATGTGCACTGTGCTTTTCTGTTATTTTTCATTTCCTACCGATAGCGAAAATTAACGATTGTATTCATTGCAGTCGAAGAACGGCGCAATGCGCGATCCGACGATCTATCGGTGCAAGCCGGAGGAGCATGTGCGAACGGGCACGAAGTACAAGTGAGTTCAGCACTTCCTCCTCCTGGATTCTTGAACTAGTCTTAGACTTAGTTAGTCTTAGTCTTAGTTAGTCTGCTCATCCTTAACATGGTCAGTCTCCCCTTGCTGTGAGGGCCCGTCCCTTCATCAAGGGGAGCGCAGGGGATGAAGTACAAGTGAGTGAGTGGTTGAACGGGAAGGCGGTGAAAGATTGGCGATTTCGGTTGGTGCTCTTGGTATCATGATTATCGTGAAACGTGAATGATGCTAATTATTCGAGGTTGAAACATTGAAAAAAAGGTAAAGCTGTCCCGTTAATCAAGCCATCTGCATCCCGCGGAAGTTCACTGATTAACAGGTTATTCAAGGAATCCTGTGAAGCAGTTGGTATTCATTGCCGAAAATGCATTATCATTCTCATTGTCAGAGTGTACCCGACGTACGACTTTGCGTGTCCGATCGTGGACAGCGTGGAGGGAGTGACGCACGCACTGCGCACCACCGAGTACCATGATCGGTGAGTTCATGCAATATCATTATTAACAGGGGACATAAAAGACATCCTGAAACTGATAAAAGTGGTAAAATATCATAAAATGAGAAATTTCTCAAGGCCAAGAGAAATGGGGGCGAGGATCGGTCTGATAGCCGGAAAATGTGTGGTGGTGATGGCTTTGGCTCCGCGATGGTACGGCTGGTTCACGGTACTAGGCTAGAGGAGAAGTACTTCGGCAATGTGCTCACTGATATAGCAGTTGCCTCTCGCTTCCACAAGTTCTCATCCGACCCGGTTCACACGTGGTGATTCAGTGGCGTTCTGGTTTCGGCAAATACTTGTATTTGGTGGTTTCTCACTTCTTCGATTTGTTGATGATCGATATATGGTAAATACTAGGGTTATCAAGGTGACGAATCCATCTCTACATTCTGCGTGCTCTCTCTCTAACTCTATCTCTCTCTCGCAACTCTCGATGGTTGAGAGAGCACGCGGAATGAAGAAACCACGTCTTGCGAAGCCTTCCAGTTGTGTTCTGGGTTCGATGAATGCTTGTATTCTCGAGCCTTTTCTCAGCTCGATTATAATGTCAACGATATCAATGTTTTAAAACTAATAAACAAATACAATAAATTAATTTGACAGTGACGACCAGTACTACTTCATCGCGGACGCGCTCGGTCTGCGCCGGCCGCACATCTGGGAGTACTCGCGGCTGAACATGACCAATACGGTGAGGAGTAGGGAGGGCGAAACCGAAATATGGTGGGCTAAAAATCATATTGTTTGTTAGCATCCTCATACTATCGCTGAATATGAGCAACTCGGTATATGTGGGAACGATGAAGCGGAGATATAGTGGGCTCGATGTGACCTACACGGCATTGCAGAACATGCCCAACACGGATCGAGGGGAAACCGGGAGGGGAATCCTGGCGGGGCTAGAGATGGCTATCAGAGTATTAGAAAATATTATGAACACGGTTACGAGTAGGGTCGATAAAACCAAGAAATAGGAGTTGGAAGGTGGACGGCAAGTATACTGATCATGATACAATGATACAAATCGTCTGAGCATGGCCAACACGGTAAGGAGTAGGAGTGATGAAACGGAAATGTAGAGATGGGTTAGAGATTGAAGTTCCTTTTCGTCTCTGACTCCGCCCCTCTCTCTTTTTTTCGAAAATGACGGTGCGAAATGATGAGATAGATAAGAAAACAAGGTATTTGCAGGTGATGAGCAAGCGGAAGCTGACGTGGTTCGTCGAGGAGGGCATCGTCGACGGATGGTGAGGAGAATAGAAAAGAGGGCTGAAACGTGCGATTTGCAGGGCGGGAGGGGGAGGGTGTTCTCATTCACTTTAGTGATGGTTAAAACGGGAATAGTCAGCATAAATTAAATATTTCGTCATTATGAGGAAGGGCTGAAACATGAGATATCGGGGAGGGGGTCTCCGTCACTTTGGTGATGTGTTTGTTTGTGAAAAGCTATTTGGAATTGCATGAATTGTAAATTCGAAATCATCTGGAAATTAGTATTTAACAAATAATGCGATGCTATAAGGTGGGGCTGAAACATGAGATAACTGTGAATTATCGAAAGAGCAACCTATTTCTTTCTTGATGCGTTTGTGTGAGGGCTTCTCCACTCGGTTTTGCAGCTATTTGATGTTGTAAAGGAGGAATGACCAAACGCCACCCGACGGATGGTGAGATATTGAGAGGATGAAACATGAGAGAGGGGGGGGATGATCCGTAACGCTACCTGGCCGTATCTGGCCTTACCTGTGCACACCACCAGGCGTCATGACAACTGTAAAATCGCCTTGATTGTGGAAGCAACTTTACCTAACTCTAGGGCATTAGGGATTCGTCTTTTTCAACAATATCTGTTGTCTGCAGGGACGACCCGCGTCTGCCGACGGTGCGCGGTGTGATGCGTCGCGGCATGACCGTCGAGGGCCTCAAGCAGTTCATCGTCGCCCAGGTTAGTAGCAGGAGCACAGTCTAGACTCGCCGGGTTAGAGGGAAGACAATTAGTGACGGGTGAGGTCCTCTAATGGTGCCGGGTTAGCGCAAAGAAGGTTTCGAGGTGGTCTTCAAGCTATTTGGAAAAAGAAAGAAAAGTGTCCTGTGCAGTTTGCGGTTTCACTAGGGCTACTTCACTCGGACTTGCAGGCTTACTTCACTCCCTGGTGATGCGTGGTATGCTTGCCCGATAATGAATAAGAATAATGCCGATTTGCAGGGCGGCTCACGGTCGATCGTGATGATGGAGTGGGACAAGATCTGGGCGTTCAACAGGAAGGTCATCGATCCCGTCGCGCCCCGGTGAGATACACGTTTCAGAGATTGCACTTGATAGGTTTAACACATCTTAGTTGATGTAGTCCTCATATTCGGTGCACTAAAAAACAGAACAGAAAATGAATGACATGGGCTTCTGCTTGTAGCCATTCGAGAATCTAACGTAGGCGGAGCGTAATCCTCTAGGTTTCAATAAAAAATATAATAAATGAAAATATTCAGATACACGACCCTCGACACGTCCGCCCCTCTCGTGCCCGTGCTCATCCCGGAGATGAAGGAGGAGACCGCTAAGGTATTTATTTCTTTTACATTTATAGTTTATATTGTTGAATGTTTTACATTGTTCGCCAAGCAATTTGATGCGCATTGAATTGAGAGGAATAGATGAGGGGGTGATCAATATCTGAAACGGGAGTGTTCCTTCACGTGCATATTTTTATATAAAAAATTTTCCCTCGTCTAATCAGTGATCTAATTAAATTGCTACTTTGATGTACACGTGAAACGCAATCCTCACAGGTGAACCTGCACCCGAAGGACGCGGCCGTCGGCGAGAAGACCATCCACAGAGGACCCAAGCTGCTTGTTGAGCAGGTGAGGGAGGAGGGGGGGGGGGAGAAAGACTAAAGATCATCGATCATCTTCGTTTTGAGAATACTTTGTCGCCTTGCCTGATTGGTGATATAACTCATGTAACAGTGAGATCAAAGACCATCTTCATTTCCAATGCTACGACGCCTTGTTTGATTGGTGATAGAGCACAGGTGAAATCGAGGAAGTCGTGAGGACTCCGAGACCAGAGATCAATCTCAAAGATCAAAGATCAGCCCTTTATTGTTCAGGTGGACGCCCGTGCGATGAGGCCGGGCGACGTGGTCACCTTCATCAACTGGGGCAACCTCAAGATCGCCAAGGTACAGTAGTCTGGTGGGGGTTCGGTAGCGAAGGTACGGTAGTGAGAAGGGGTACGGTAGCAGAGGTACAGGACAGGGAATTGATTGAATACGCCAAGGTACGGTATCATAATTGATTAGTAACGGAAGCAGTAAAGCATCCCGAGAAACGGCGGTGGATAATAAGTGATCATGACACTTTTCGGTTTCAATGATCGCTTGTTGCTCCTGTAATTAATAGTGTTTTCAGTAATTGGAGCCGCTGAGATTACATTTATCAAAATCAATTGTCGATCGAATATCAAGCTAGGGCCTTTCGGGTTGCTTTACGCTTTCTTTAAAACGTTATTCTTGCAGGTGGACACGAACGCGGACAGCGTGGTCACGGCGGTCCACGCGACGCTCGACCTCGCGAATAAGGTCAGGGGAGAGAATAAAAATAACGCCTAAATGTTTTTTCACATTTAACGCGACTATTTTTCTTAGCTTATACCGACCGTGGCCAGATTATTTCGGGTGTTCCATCTCCGATTTGAGCAACACCTGAAACGCCAAATCTCTTGGATTATTTTTTTCAAAATCGAACTGTTGTACTGTAAGCTCAATCCCGATTGCAGGACTTCAAGAAGACGCTCAAAGTGACGTGGCTGGCCGACGTCGTCTCCGCTCGCCCCTCGACGATCCCCGTCGTTGCCGTCGCCTACGACCACATCATCTCCAAGGTGAGGGGGGGGGGGAAGGGGGCTTGGCATTTCGAAAATCGTTTGCGGAAAGTCGCACAAATCTATGTGAAATGGGGAAGTATACATGGCTTGACGAGAGAAGCCCGAACAGTCTTGATCCCGTGACGGTGACGAAACGAAGACACATCCACGATAGATTTGTCTTTCGAATTGGAGGAGTGACATGATTGTGAAGTGAGATGCAAAGTGATTGTAGTATGTCAAAGAAACTGCGATCTCCTGGGGACATCGAACATAAGCATCTACCCAACCGACATCACGAACCGACATATTAAGAATAAAAATAAGAAACACTATTCAAATTATTGTTGTTATCAGGCGGTGATCGATAAAGATGAGGATTGGAAGCAGTTCATCAACCGCGATTCGATCGCCTACACGAAGATGGTCGGAGAGCCGGCCATGGTCGGGCTGAAGAAGGGAGATATCGTGCAGATACAGAGAAAGGTGAGGACCACCCACGATGGTTTATTATTAGATGAGTAGTATAGAAAGCAATGATCGTTAAATAAGGGACCTAACAAGAAGGGCCATGTAATCCAGATGTAAAATCGAGTAGTTAGATTGGAGTTTCGCGCTTCTTTCGTGTCTGTTTGTGAGGATCCTCTTTTGATTACCTTCGGGATTGGAGTTTTAAAAAATTCGATAACTTTCTGATGCAATTCATCAATAACTGAGTGCATAAGTAAATTTAGGCTCCTATTGAGATCCCTTTTTCATCAGTTCTGTAAATCTGGTGCGCGTTTCCTTATTTGTTTTCCTCACTACATCAGTCGTTGCAGGGTTTCTTCATCTGCGATCACGCGTACGCGGCGGCGTCCGAGTTCGCAGCAGTCCCCGTCGAGACGCCGCTCCTTCTCATCGCCATCCCGGACGGATCCGCCCCGCCGGCCAAGGTACGGTAGCGTTATCGATTGGTCTGAATCGCGAAATTTTGCTTGAAAAGATACTCATAAATGGTAAGTTGACAATGGGTTAATTTGGAGGTTGGTTCTGGTGTGATTTCGCCTGGATTTTCTCTGCTCCCCCTTCTTGTACGGTGGTGATGGAGAAAATGGAGGATTAATGATTCGGAAACGCTTGAAAGAAGTTGATGCTTACAGGAGGAGAAGAAGCCTGCGCAGCCGAAGGAGAAGAAGAAGCCCAAGGCGTAGACGTTAATGGTCTACCGTAGTCGACCCAGTAGACTACCGTAACCAAGAGTATCGATGATTGATTATTTTGTTGTCGTTTTCTGATAATGTATTGTGTTGTTTTCATATTTTTGTAGTCGTTGATTCATCCTTTCCTCTCCATCCATTGTCCCCAGTTAACTCTATCTCTATAGTACTGGTTACGGTATCGTTAATTTCCTGTGTAAAAATAAACATGCGCAAGAAGTGAAAATTTTATCGTGTGCAGAACTGTAAAATTCAGCAGGATTTGAGGGTAGGAGCAGAGAAGAAGCAGTAGATGACCCTAATTCAGAATCGGCTAAGGGAGCCTAAGAGCAAGCAATGCATGCGTCTTCCTTGAGGGGTGGGGGGGGGGGTACTCGGTCTTTCCCCTCCACCGTTTCCCGATCTTGCCAGGTAGATGTGACCTGACTCTAACTTTCCCTCTCGTTTCTCTGACCAACGAGAGAAAATGGCCGCCATCTCGCTTGCAGAGGTCATTGAGAGTGAGAGTCTCTCTGTCGCCCAAGATAGATAGATAGACATAGAGTGAGAGAGCAGGAAAATCCATTATTTCTGAGGTTTGTGGTAGTCTTCGTTCATATATTCTATTATTCTATTTATTATTTTATGTAATTATTTGGTATTTCTACTGAAACTCTTACGCTGGGGAAAAGCAGTAAAGATGAGAGGTCACCGCACCCTCTTTACCCTCTTTACTGTCGCGCCGTAATTACGAAACCGATCCCGAACGGGCAACCATTGAGTGAACTTTGAAAATCAGCACCATCAAACAGTCGGTATGAGGATTCGCAATCGAACCATGCCACTCGTATGTTTAAATTCCGTCAAATTCCGTCTTATTTCCCCCGAAATATGAGGAATTAATTCCAAGAAATTGGTCAACCCCTTCTAATTACCCAATTAATTGATATTGTCTCTTAGTGTTGGGTATTGGATTGAAAACACTAATATCCACCCGGCACGATAATACTGAAAAATAATTAGAGCAATCACAGTATTCAGAAAAAGTCGTCGCCAACGCCGCGCAAGGAGGAATTCACGCTTTCAACGGAACCGATATCATCAATGGAGCAGAAGAATCCAGAGCCAAGGGAACCAATTTCAGTGCCGAACGGAGTGTATGAGGAGGGGATGCAAGTTGTATGTGGTTTCGGTTCCCTTTTTTAGTAAAACAAAAAAAAGTAAACATAAACTTGTTATAAGAACACTCTTTTTTCACCTTTATGAACGACTATTGAACCTGCAACTAGATGAATAGGCCGAGGAGCCCATTCCGTTCTTTAGTACTAACCATAATCACCATAATTACCATAATCATACCATAATCAAGTACCATAATCACCATAATCAGTGAGTTATCATAATCAAGTACTTGTCAAGTACTCGGTAAGCGGAATATGAGTATGTAATAGGGATACAAAACATTTATGAACCCCTGAAATCGATCTTTCCCCTAGTTCCAGGAATATGTTCAATATCTCAGAGAGTCGCTCTAGAATATTCTATCAATCTAGAATAGCTAAAATGAAATTGAATCTAGAATAGAATATCTATAATATTCTTTTTATACTCTTTATAAATTTTTTAAATCAATTTTCATCTTAGGGTCGCGACTTCTACGTGTTGCTCTGGGTGATTTTCTTCACGTTGCTGTTCATTCGATAATACTATAAGACATATTTAGTATTTGAGAGGATGGAATAAAACAATAAGCAAGAAGATCATTGTTTCTCCTCTTTTTCGCTTTTTTTGTGTGTGGTCCCAATAGAACTATCATAAAAAAGCACTATTCCCTCGAGCCATCTGTTCGAGTACTCATTTTTTTGTTGTTTGTAAAGATAAATGTATAATAGCATGAATATAACACCGAATCTTTCGAAAGTTACAACCAAAATAAAAATATAGCAATCGAGTATTGACTTTATTGATTGTATCGCCGAACTGTAGACCCCAGATCGTAGATTGATATCTTGTTGGATCACCCTCCCGAATGTCATATCTCCCCAATTATCGATTGTATTGCAGTACCGGTAACGGTAACGGCAGTAACGGCAGCCGTGAGACGTTGAATGCTGACATCCTACGTATAGTAGCCCGACGTATTGAGTATTGATTTTGTATCCCTCCCCTGCATCCAAGTACGGTAGCTACAGTAAAACATTGTAGAGTACGGTAGTTTTGCCTTTTGCGAGAACCCACGAACCTTTCATACCCCCGACAGACCTCTAATTCCACCTGGTAACTATATTGTTAATTTACTGTGTAAAGATAAACATGATCAAAAAGTGAACTATTTATCGTGTGGGAAAACATGGGCACCGATAACATTCAACAAGATTCGCATCAAAAACAGAAAACGTCAAATGGTTAGGAGAAAATCCAGAAAATCAACACAAAAAAGCAAGCAAAGTTGATCGGGTAAACAAGTAACAAGGCAAAAAGATGGACTACGGTAGGGGCTACCGTATCCTTGAAAGTGATTACGGCCATGACAAAGAAAACAATAACAGATGAAAGCATGATAGCTGAGGGTCAACTAGGACGATGAAAAGCACCTTGCCAGGAAAAGCAGGGGAAGTTTACGGATACCGTATCACCCGGATGTCAATATCAATAGTCTTTATTCACAAATCGTGAGAAAAATCGATATCGACAGAACGGGGTACGGTATCGTGAGGGATTGCAATAATCAACAATATAGTTTGGGCATAACGGGGGCGTATTCTAATTGTGGTTCAACTAATCTATAAGGCTCTATAACAATGGTGCAACAGACATGCTGGAGTGATGGGGAGTAACAAGTGAATGGGCTCGCGTTTCTTTTCTGAAAGACAATTGCACGAGAAATGCGAACAGGATGGTATCGCTGTATGTACTGGTTGTATGTACTGTATGTGCAAGAATTGTGCAGGGTTTACGGTAGGATACAGTATGTGTACGGTATCCGGGGGTACGGTAGTCTAAAGTACCCGGTAGGACACAATAAGGGTGAACGGTAGGCTACGGTATCCAAAGGGTACGGTAGGTAGCTTAGAGCCGAGCCGCGGTTCCCTCGCGTCTCTGCCACTCGAGCATCTGCCACTGGTCCAGGTAGAACTGCGGAGGCGCCGGAGTGAGCGGAGGCTCGCCTGAAGGTACGGTATGATCAGGCAAGGGTACGGGATGCTTAGCTCGTTTGACTTTTGCTGTTTGTTTTCCCATACGTGTACAAGTATTGATCAATATTGTGAGGGCATTGAAGAAGAAATATTGCATTCAACGCCCTTAGTCGTATGATACGCTGTAGATGTAAGCGCGATCAATCGGGAGGCTCAATAACTTCACATTATTAAAATATTCGTACCAAATATAGCCCGGTAAAAAAAATCATTTTAGCAAACTAAGCCTTGTGCTTTATCACACCTCCCCCTTCTCACCACATCATAACCAACACCTGAAACCTCGAAAATAATGCTTCTGCAAATTCGAACTATCTACATGAACAATAGGCGTCACCAACCCCTCGACTTCCTTATTGTTTGCCCTTTCTTCCCCATGTCAACATGCCCCGCTATGGCAAGATAGATGCACTACGCACCTCCCTCTAGCCTCTATAGAAGGACGAGAGAAAAAAGATGCGACTAATAACTCATTCAATCTCCTCTTTTCGCTCTTCTCCTCCTCGTCGACCTTCTTTCCCTGTTAACCGAATCATGTTTTCGAGTAATATGTTCCCCCCTCTCTCTACTATTCCTACCGCCGTCGGCTAGGTGAATCGATATGTGCCCTTCTCTTCCTTCCCCCCTTCTCTCGCCCTCAATCCACGACAAACAACTCTCTCCAGGCAAACGCCCCTCCTTCCAATTCTTTCATCCGGATTCCCCCGCGCCATCGAATCAACGCTTTGATTGGCATCATTCTTGATGCATGGCACCATTTTCCTTTTCGCAGAGCCTAGACTCTACAATAGACTACCTACACCTACCGCATAGCATGGCCCAATGCCTCCACCTGAACCATAAATCGATAAGTTACCGTACCCGCTTCGGGAAAGGCCGGCTGGCACAGGCTCAGGTAGTAGAACTCGAGGGCGGCTGCTGCCGACATGCCGGTGCCTGCAATTTGTTTTTTTTTTAATTATTTAAGATTTTTAAACACATTTCCTGTAAATTGTTCGGTTTAATGCCATCGTCTCTCGAAAATTTCCATAATCTCTTGCCGGTTACAGCCAAGCGATAGAGCATGGCAAAGTGAGAGTCATTGGCCGTAAGGCACTGACCTGCAGCACCCTGCTGTTGCTGCTGCTGCGGCTGCCCCGGTCGCACGCCACGCGTCACCGTTACGTTGCCTGAATAGTATTTATTTCTAGCATCCATTGAAGAGGACAAATTGCTCCAAGTTAACTTCCCCGACCTTTGAGCAAACCCTACTACGACGAACCACCTAGAAGTGCCACAGCACCTCAAACATAATCAAAGGAAAGGCTTAATTCACCCAAAAAGAATATGCTGAAAATGCTTTGATCGAAATTCCAGGTGATAATTATTCAGAACAACACCAGCTGCCGAGAATCACCTAGATGAGCAACGAGACAAAGCCTAACCGAATAAGAACGCAAAGTGTGCTGCATCACAGAATGATAACTATAGAATAAATATTGCTCATTGTCAGCTCACAATTCTCCAGCCTTTGAGCAATGCCTGGCGGCCAGAAGCTCCTGGCGATTTCCAACTTTGAATGTGAACTACATGGACCGCTGCTTATTGACTAGATGGCAATAAAAATACGTTTAATGTTAGACCAATCGAATGTGACATTGTATGAGCCACGCCTCGGTCTGCTATGAACGTCCACAGATTGATGCCAAATACTATTAAATTATTCTTATTTTTACGAATACCCAACAACAAAATATTGCCAGAGGTCGATCACTCTCGGCAATGAGCAATGATTGCGGCTGCGAACCTCCTGGTTGACTAATCAGGGATTTTTCGAAAAGAATTGATTGGAACCAATCACAATGGCACTAACAAGAACAACAGATGATACAGAGACCTTCCTGAATAATTTGAATGGTTTTTAAACCAAAAGTAAGAATCTTTTTTTGAGGACCTGACAGGAAACCGATTGCGCGGAAATCAATCCAACCATATACGAACAAATAGTGCGGCCACAAAGCGCCCGGATGTTATTTCCTAAATTCTCTGGACATTTCGCAATCGATAAGTTCCCAACAACTGCCTCAATTCTTCGCCACCCCAACCCCTCAAGATCGATACCCCCTCACCTGACCTACCTCCTCCAAGTCTTCACTAGGGATGGTGGCAAATCAGCACGCGGCACAATGGCGGAACGCCGAGCGATTTGCATCAGGTCCCTCTCACAGCCCGGCACGAAATCGGCACCGCTCCCCTTTCCCCATGCCAGCATCCTATACAAATCGATCAAAAGCCTTTGTCTCCCCCTTCGCGCTCTCTCTCTAGAATGAGTCGCCTTCTTCATTCCTGCACGAAATCGGCACGAGAGGGGAGAGAGAGGCCGATGTCGGCATCGAGCGATTCGCGATGCCGGCCTGGGCCAATTAGAGCGTCTGGGAGGACGGAATGCCGAGTTCCGAGGCCGAATTGTCATCCCTAGTCTCCACTATTCCCCCCCCCCCTACTACTTCGACCGATATTGCCCCCTGACCGTTCTATAGGCCTCACAACTCTAACGGGCGTTGCGAGCACGCCCCTCTACACACATTCCCATTTGCTTTTTTCATCATTATCAGCTCTTCATTTACGAGCAAAAATAGATAATCACCCCCCCCCCCTCATACCTCCAACAGGCGTCCCGAGCACGCCCCTCTCCACGGTGGCGGACATCTTGCGCTTCAGGCCGAGTGACGACGCGACCGTCTCTGCAAAGCAGTCAAATTAAATGATTACTCAATTTCGAAAACAAGTGCGTCCGGAATTCGCTCAATGCACTCGCCAGTTCTGAGCTGCACATACATCTCATAGATCAGATGGTAAAGCGAGAGCAATGGAACGATCGTGACAGGCTCACAAAAAATCTACAAATCCCCAAACTCAAAACCAAAAACAACCCAATTGATGTTCATCGTCTCTCATTACACTCGCCACTTTTCTGCTGCACGCCCATCAGTGATGAGCACAAGGTCGGATATCGGACCATACCCCCGATTCTGACCTCCTGCTGAAAGCCTATAACCCCCGATTTCTGTAACAAAACCCGCGATTTTCAACAGGTTGCTTGTCGAACCCCCGATTTTGCGCAAGCGTCCGAAGATGGTGCTCATCACTGACGCCCATCTCATAGGCCAGGCAATTAGTCGAGAACAATTTCAGATTTCCTAACTTTTAGCCTAGATTCTCGTACAAGCAGCGCAATCGATCGCCTCAAACTTTATCAATACACTGTCGAGCTCTAGCGAGTAGATAGCATCGACAGAAAAGCGGCAATGGTCCCATCTCTATTTCAATCATGACGACTCAACCTTTCGGTTCTAGCCATAGCTGAGCGCCGATTTCCGTGAGGAAGTTTAAGATGGCGGTGACCCGTTCAAATAGTGAAAATTTTGAAAAAAAAATGAGGGGTAACCCGTTCATTTTGTGAAAAAATAGCCGAAAATTGGTCTGAAAAGGAGGTGACCCGTGCTTTTGAAGCCCGTTTTCAGCGCGGAGACCCGGTCAAGTCGGGTAAAAATTTTCCAAGGAGTTCCCTGGCTCGCGTATGGTTCTAGCATGCACTCCTACTTGGTATGACTGACAATATCACGCGCGACTAATCAATCGAACTCTCCCGTATCCAAACATATAGCTCAATCGATCGCCTCAAACGTTCTCGCCCCACCGTCAAGAGCGAGACACACACCCTATCGTCAACAGCATTGAAAGAGAAGCGCCGTTGTTTCTAAACACAGAGAATTGCTCCTCCTCCTCCCCTATCGCTCTGCCTTTCTCGCACAGGTTTTGCTCTCTCTTCATTTCCCACGCTCTCTCGCGCTCACTGTCTGAGAAAGTCTCAACGAAACACACTCGAAGCGGGGATCAAACACTCCTCCCAACGGGGCGGAGGCGACGACAGAGGGGAGCAAACAACTTCTTTTTGCGCACCACACGTCTTTTCGTCTCGAGGCTCTCGTTTTCGAAAACAATAATATCAAAAACATCTACGCGAAAATACGGAGATCTCTGCCTGAAACAGCACGAAGCCCTTTCCCTCTCGCACATAATAAGCCGAGATTGGGCCCATGCGTTGCGGCGAAAACACTGCCCTTTGAGACTTCGAGACAACTATCTTTCCACTTCCTGATTCAGATAATTGTAGAGAAAGACTTCTTTGTAGGTAGGAGGAATTTTGAGAGATAGAGTTGGGATCAACAAACAACTACTCATGATGAATACTACATCATGTTTGTGCACTTGAATGATTGTTGATGTCTTGAGTTACAATTACTTATTGAGAAACAGCAAAAGGCAGAAGGATTGATTTACTCCCAGCCCCATTGAAGATGTATCAATTGCGAAACGCAGAACAACCTGTGTCGGCGAACTTTGAAAATTATGAATTTTACAAGGCTTTTTCCGCATGCTAAAATCGGTAACCTAAGAGATGAGAAACTCCATCGCGTTAGTGTAAAGATAAGCACACACTTTTAATCACACAATACCAAGCAGCGCGGGAAACGGACTGCTGGATGTGATCAAAGAGGACTTATACCAACAAATAAGACGTTATTGGGCCGCTCTAACTGCCCTGGCTATTGTAAATGTGTTGCTAATGGAATAATCTGGTGGTCAAAAAAAGGTCACATCCTAATGAAGTATCAAGCGCGAAACGCAGAGCCACCATGTGAATTCTACATTCGCAGAATGTTTTGAATTATTATTACCACGGTAGAAGGTACAGATGGAAAAGATCGAAAAGGTACCAGTTCACGAAACTACGTAGCACGCGCGAAACTCCAAAAAACCAAGTTTGGAAAAGTCTAAACCCACAGCCACGAATCCGCAATTAAATAGGCTGCCGCGGTTTCTCGTAGCTTTTCAACTATTTACCCTGCTGTCAAAACAACGGCTGAATCAATAAAACGCTGTCTGCGAAATAGTGCAGAACCCTATTTTCTGGAGAGTTGTGTTGACGGTGCAGTGGTTGGCGAAAGGGAAGGGAGGAAACGGGGGAAGGAGGAAGAGGAGTGACGGAGAGGGGAGGACCGACGCAGCTACGGAGGTCGTAAACAGTGGGTGTCTAGAGTGCGTGAGGACCCCGTGAGGATGGTGCCGGGTGCCGTGGTTGGTGAAAGGGAGGGAGGAAACGGGGGGAGGGAAAGAAGAAGAGAAGTGAGGGAGAAGGAAGGACAGAAGCATCAACGGAGGGTAGTAAACAGTGGAAGGGAGCGAGCGCGCGAGGACCCGTCTCTTACCGTCTTCACTCAGTGTACAAGGAATCAAGTAAGGAACACATTCAGTGTAGTGATAACCTTCAGTAGAAAACCACAGCTAGGTTGAAGCAAGAAACATGCGAGAGATTTGTTAAACGCCAAGAAATTGGTAGTAAGCAATCAGACATATCGCGAAACCAGGCAATGGAAGAATATTCTTCTGAGTGCCCAATTCATGGACGGACTGAGTACCGTGCGCACGCAACTCGCACGACATTGATAGTAAATTATATGGAATGGAAGACCTTCTAGTAAACAAATATTTTCCTGTTTATCGAAATTTGTAATGGAGGTGAAACACGAATGCATCGCTTGGCATCGCTCAACATCTCAATATCGCGCTAACTACCCCCCCCCCTCATCAGACCTGTAATGAGCCAGGGCAGAGAGATGATAACCGAAATAGATGGGTTCTTATCAACGAGTGCAATCTAGAGAGACGACCTCAATTAGGTCACCGGTCAAAAAAAAAAGAAAAAAAGAGCGCCCAAGAAGGAATGATAAGGGACCGAAAGTATCGTAATCAATACCGTAATCAGACAAAAATGAATAAAAAGTACGGTAGACTCACGTAATCGATCGATCGTCTCCCTCGAGAGCGCCGGCTTCGGCGCCTGGAAAATATTTACTTAAATAAACGCAGAATTATTTTTTTTTAAATGAAACACGATAGCTTTCTCACTCTCTTATAACAGTATAACAAGAGGCCAATTTCAATTGCAAGAAAAACTAGAAATTAATTTTAAAAAGGACATTAGACACGAGGTATAGAATCGACAAAACTGGGTTACGGCAGCACAAACCGATGAAATTATTTTTTAACCTATTATATGAGTCCATCTACGATCCTGGTTTTCTCAGATCTACGAAGCGTTGTTGAAGCACAAAATCAACGAGGATGACTACCCGAAATGGATATTGCCCATACCCGTGAGGATACTGTAGTACTACGCGTACGGTTCACCTGGTGCTTCGTCGTGGCTAAAGTATCTTTCAGACCCGCGTGGCCTAGTGCGCACTCTAACCCGAATACGGTAGCTCACCTGGTGTGGCGTTGCGTGCGCAACCTGGATGATCCGGCTGAGGTCGCCCTCGTTCTCCTTCACCATCTCTGGCGGTGACTGGAATTAATAGTTAATTGTTAATTTGTTGGGATATGCTTTAAAATTCCAGGTAGTTTTCCATTAGTTTTTTTTCATGTATGGGCATGATGAGTCAAGGGTATTTCCCTCCTGCTTGACGCCAACTGCGATTTCGTTCAAGATCGGAACATAAAAAATATATAAACGTAAATTTAAAAGTAACATACATGCGGTGAGACATTGCCCAGTCGTAGATTGAGCTCGTGGGCCTGGGCGTTCAGTGTTGCTTGCACCATCTTGTCAAGGCTGTTCCAGTGCGTTTGGTACTGGAATGGATGAAATGACTATTGTAATAAATTATTGTATCAAAAAACTGTAACATCCACATGAAGAAGTGGATTAAAATCGTCTCAAGTAACCTATTGTGCAAGAATGTTTACAACACTGAAACAAATGCGAATTGGTAACGATGAAAGCAGCTTAAACTAAATCAATATTCGGAGATTTAGGTTGCGAGATTCGAGATTCAATGGTAGCCTCTAACTTGGCAGGGGAAATCACTACGATGGTAGTAGAATGTCCACTGTATAATAATCAATAAATATTCTATATCGAGATGCGAACAATTAGTAATTATTTAATTAGTAATAACTCACAATGGAAGTGAGCTGCTCTTGCGTCGCCCTCGGATACTTCTCGGATATCGTGTTGCGCTCCTGGAAATAATTAATTAATTAATACTATATTAAAAATGAATAATTATAATTTCATTACTAGTGATAGAACTATTTGTCACAATTTGGAGAGTTCTGTGAGCTTTTTTGATGTTGTGTCTCGGTAATTTTTTCTAGAGAAATAGTCCGACAATGCCACTTACCTGTGATTTCGCCCTTCTCTGATCTGATCTACAAGTGAACATTGTGAAATGAGAAAGTCAGCTGATTGTTCTTTTTCTATGCCGGTTATTCTATTGTTATCTCTCACAGAGAGTGACCGTCAGGATGATGGTATTGCTTGCGATTGCGCAATTTCCGCCGCAAGCTGATCAAACGGAACGTCGAACATACCTTTCTGACGAACAACATGAAGCCCGTGAGCGCCATGCGCGCCTTCTGGTTGAATGGAGACACGAGTGGAGGCGAAATGCCTGGATTAATGCTTATATTTTACTATTTTACTATAAAATGAGATGCAATGGTATGATATCGGGAAATATTAATCACTTATCACATGTTATTCCGAAAATATAGAGCGATTTCAATACGATTTGGCACCAAATACACCAAAACTCGAATAACAAAAGGACAAAAAAGAGATAAACACTGACTCTGTGGTGGGTTCGTGGAGACTACCAGCTCAGCTGGCCGCTTGGCTGGTGGTCCAACCATGTCCACTTCTGGAAATGAGTTGATAAATCACAATTTAATCACAAAAATGGATCAAAAGCATAGCCTAAGACGAAAATTAAGCGATCGTTGGTGATGCTCTAGTATGATTAGCTAGGTCTTATCAACCCCAAACCAATGGGGCGGGGCTAACCCGTCGAAGAAAATAGCTGCTTAGTAAGCAGCCTGCATACTAACTATCAGTATGACGCTGGAAATCAACTCTAACCTGTTGATCTGTGTGCCGCAACTTTTCTGTTCATTGCAGTCTCTTGGTGCGTGCCGCCTGGTAGGTCGACCAGTGGTAATCGTGCTGACATCGAGGCCTGGAATGTTCTCGGTCATTTACCACTGAAATAAGAGGAAAAATTGAATTTATAAAGCGACTTGAACGAAAAACAAAAAATTGCGCAAAAAATATTCGGGTACGGGAATATCTGCAATTTCGCTCGTTAACCGCCGTAGCGGAGGGGCGGAACCAGAGGCACGGGGCTTTGCAAGCCGTGTTTGAGAGGGCGGACGGAGGCGGTTAGAGGCGGGCGGAGCGGGGGAAGAGAGGAAGAATACGCGCGCCCGTTTCTCGCGTCCCCCGCGTCTCTCGCCTCCCCTATACCAGAACATGGATCTCTGTTTTTCGCCGCCCTGCACCGCTCCCGAATCGATTGTTCAACAAATATGCGTGATCCCATTTCTGGGTTTAGCTCGGCCTCCGGTCACCCTTGTTTTCGCCCGCGATATTGATCGCGTTTTCGATTCGCTCGGGGCGCTTTTGCGGGCGGGGGCGCGTCATCACGGGGCCGCTCGCGCGCGTTCGCGATTGTTTCCGCTCGCGTTTCCGTGTCCGCTTCCGGCGCGTCATTTTCTCACGCTTTGCAGGCGGAAGATCACAGTGACGATCCCAGTAGCCGAGGCGGATAGTATGCTCGGCAACGTTGTCGCTGCAAAGACCCGGACCAGCAGAAGACGCAAGGCCCAACGAGCTTCCACCTCAACAGGTACGTCGTCTGACCTGTGATGAGCACATGTCCCCCCCCCCCCATTTTTACTAGGACATCCTGTCCATTTATTTTTTAACTGTGCAGCACGTGGATACCGTGGCTCCCGTTTGCCTAGACACAGGATAATAGTGAGGTCAATCCTGCCTCTGAAACGCGAACCTCCCACGACCAATTTGATGTTGCAAAAAGGCATGATTAAAGGCGCTAACCGCATTATATATCGTGCCCGATTTTTCCAGCGCAAGGTCTAATTAAACCGCGTGTCAGGGTGTTTTTTTCAATTTTTGAGGGCCTCGTTTCTGTTTTGGTGTATGTCCTTTAGAGTCCACATGACTCTGTTTTCTTGGTGGTTTCTGCGCGTATTGGCATATCGTGTAGGCAGATATGGCATTATCTGTGCGAAAGGGAGACTCGGTATTTTCCCGCCCAGTTCCAGTACCTTACGCGTCCCTCTCTCACTCTTACCATCCCTTGCATAATCCCCATATGCGCAGACCTTGCACAAGCCGATATAGAATATCTCGCGCACCAAACACCATGCCTACCTGTGGCTATAATTACGACCTTATCCGTTCTTCCTCTTTTTATTTACAGTAATTTAATAAAACTAATTATAATTTATGCAATATTACAAAAATTCAAAGAAAAATGTTAGATTTCAAAGACTTCTGTGAGTACTGAATTTTTCTAAAATATCTGCTATAAGTATTATAATAATCAAAATGCATTTGTAAATGTTATTGCCACCTTATCGGCGTCTCTATCGCTGTTGCCAGGTGTGACATATCGAGAGAGGAGTCATGCGCCTGAATAACTGATCTCGTTCTTCGTTCAAAAGGGAAGGGAAAAGGACTGCGATTTGCAGAGAAAGGGCTCGCACTCGAGGCCATTCGTCTTAAATATCCCCTCGCAGTACACCTAAAATTATCCCACTTCATTCCATAAATTGACGTCACTTCAAGCCATTGTTTTTGCCCGAGACGGAGTATTTGCGCCAGTGGGAGAATGGATAGAGCATTTATCTCTCTGAGGAAAGTCCTAAATTATCAAAAATGCGCCCGGCCATTTGCAGTTCTTGTTATCTTATCACCTGCCTGTCTCCTAGAGTCTGTCGTTTCGCATCGTTATTGCTCACGCGCATGTGATGGCCAGTTGAAACCAGAGTAGTCCGGGCGTTGTTATAGGTATAGTAATGCTTTTAATAATTTTATCCTGACATCAAAGCTATGCTGAAGGAAACGTCATTAGGCAGGGTATTGAGAACTCGTGCTCACAATCAGGCTGGTGGTCAAGGGATGGGGAGCTTCTGTTAGTTGTTGTTATTGCTACTGCAATGGCACAAAATACCTCCCGCTGCGGGGCCAGCAAACCTGCTCGCACCTTCTTCGTCGCTCGCCCATTTATATGCAGAGATAGGAGTGAGGAGGAAAAGAAAAGAAGGAAACGAAGGAAAGCGTGACTAAGATACACAACGTTGTGTAATACAATCTCATGTTCGATGCTCACCATCTCTTTTTCGGTTTATTTTGCATGCGGTTGCTGGGTTTTCCGATGATTGTTTTCTTAGCAAGAGGCGCCCCTCTAAAATCGATGCGGAATCGAAAGAGACCCGAGGGGAGGCAATAAAACGCGAAGAACCATTATCCTTGAAATGGCTTCATCTAGGAAAACGTGTCACTTGGAACACGGTTTCGCCGCGACGATACTATCGCCTTATCGCGCTTATCTGTAAAACAAACGCGACAGCCCTTTCTTGCGAGGAAGTGCCAAGGTCCTGCGGAGGCTCCTCTCACCCTTATCTTTACGGCCGATAGGCACACACATTGATTATTGGCCCTGGAATAGGACGCGAACCACTGCTGTCATTTGTCATCGCTAAATAGCGTGTTGACTGCAGCTCGAAAATGGCGGGCACGAATTTTTTTTTTGCATTTTTTGGTAATTAATTGCTGGCGGCATTTTCTGCAATATTTGTCATCACGCCCCTGCCCGCGCATCTAATCGGCGCAGATAAAGACAGCGGGCATATCATGTGATAACGGTAGCTGGGATTCGATTATTGCCTTTATTGTCACCGCTAATGCGCCAACCCTCTTGCAGCCACCCTCAACACATCGACGGTCTCGTCAGCAGCGGGCGCCGTAGCACGACTCGCGCTGCAGTCTCCGCCCTCCGCAGCAGCAGGAGGAGCAGGAACCGGCCGCGCGGCAGGTGCAGCAAGTACAGCCGGCCGCGCAGCAGCCATGGGCAAGAAAGTCCTCAACAACAACACGAGCAGCAACAAGGCCCGAACGTACGTTTGTTCGTCTGCATCCTGACAAAAAAATATAGCTACATCTATTAGGAGCAGCGCAAAAGTAAAAAGGGCGCTCGTAAAAAGGTTAATTATTTTTATCCAATATGTGATCAATTCCATCCAATTGAAAGATATTTTGAGAACATTGTGAAACCTCAGATCTGAGGCGGTTATATTATAATTGTTGTTTAATCGAAGACTGAAGACGATCAATTCTAATGATTAGTGAGATGTTTTGAAAGTAGATTGAAACTCGAAAGTTAATACTATTCTAAATCCTAAATTATCGATTTTGCTCGCAACAGTACCCAACTATTCAAATTGCAGGAAGGGCGGGAAGGACAAGGTGGAGTCGCACAAGATCACCGAGTACTTCCAGCCGAGGCGGAGCGAGCGCAAGACGGGAAAGCAGATTGAGGTACGGTAGGGGGATCGATCGATGACTGGGGGAGTACGTTAACTACAATATGGAAGCAGAATCGGTCGATAATTGAGGGATACGGTGGAAATCGAGCCTAAATAGACCAATAATGATATTTTGGTAAAAAAAAGATTCCTGGGAGTACGGTACCTCGAAAAAAATCGCTAAACGAGATTACGCTAGCAAACGATACTTGGCAGTACGGTAGTTCGAAAAAAATCAATAAACTAGATTACTGTTGCAATCAATTGTTCCGCTCAGGAGGAGACGACGATCAAGATGGAGGAGGCGATCAGCACGGGCTCGTGCGAGGACGACCTCATCGTGTACTCGGACGAGATGAAGGTATACGGTAGGAGGGAAGGGGGGGGGGCGGGGTACGGTAGATGGTTGTCGAGGAATGATTTTAAATCTGCAGTGTGCGATGTTGCCGTAGAAATGTAAAATGATAAATGGTCTTATTTGTTTTCTCACGTTTTTGGTGTAATCGAATGCAGCACGCAGAAAGTGTACTTGAGAATAGGTTGAAACAGTGAATATATGGGTCGCGCTATCTCCGAAACCAGAGTTAAAAATGGGGTAGTAGTATTTCTTTTTATTACACTAGAAGTGGAAACAAATCAAATGCAGAGCTTGTTAATGTCTTATTGAATATTTCTGAAACAACAAGTCTAATGTGAAAATCAGTGACGCAAAGCAGCCGAAAACTTTATTTTTTTATTTTTTTATTTCCTTTCAAGTTTATGAATTTGCAGGGCCGAGGCGTGCGAGCCGGCCGAACGTACGTGAAGAACGAGCTGGTCGTGGAGTACAAAGGTATTTAATTAATTAATTAAATATTTAATTAAAAACATTTTATTAATTAAACATTTAATTAATTTAAATAATATTTAAATAAACAAATCGCCAGGCGACATGATCGACTACGAGACGGCGAAGCTGCGCGAGGAGGAGTACGGCAGGTGAGAGATTTTTATTATTTTTTATTTAAATTCAATTTTCAATTTTATAATGAGCAAAACCTGGTGAAATCCTGCACCTGATGTAGCATGTGGTTGAGCAGTTCTTGCTGAATGCAATACAGTCGTGGAGTAATCGGGCAAATACCAAAAAATATAGTAAGTAAGGGACCCTAGTGAAATTCTGCTCCAAGTGTAGCATGTAGTTGGGCAATTGTTCTTGAACTCAATACCTCTACGATCTGGGTTAGAAAATAATTTAATATTTGCAGAGACCACTCGATAGGCTCCTACATGTACTTCTTCAAGTACAAGAACAAGCACTGGTAAGATATTTTTATTTACTGTTATTTTTATATTTTATTTGGCGTAAGGTACACTCAAAATTAGACACGACTTTTCTGGAACATTTGTGAAAGGCACATGAAACTCGGGTGTTCCAAGTCTCTTTTATTTTATTTTCATGAACAGCTGGCCTGCGTACAATTAGATGGAACTCACCTCAAACACGTATGAAAAGCGCTTGAAACGCGGGTGTTCCTGGTCGATTTAATTTTTTAAAATTAATTATTATTAATTAACAATTAAAGGTGCGTTGACGCGACGAAGGAGTCGCCGTTCAAGGGCCGCCTCGTGAACCACTCGGCGCTCCGGCCGAACCTCAAGACCAAGGTACGGTAGCTGCTAAAGGCGATTGATAACTGGGCGGGGAGGGGGGAGGTACAGTATGTGTTAGATGTCAATTGGCGAGATTAGGGTAGCTAAGGGGCGATCGATAATTGAGGGGGTACGGTAGACAGTTGTTGATCGGCGATTGGTAAGCGCTCGATAATTCTATGGTTCGGTACTTGCCAGTTGGCGATCGGTGAGGGATACGGTGGCAAATAGTTAATCAGTTGTCGATTGACGAGCGTTTCGGTCGTGACTACGGTAGTTAGATGTAGCTAGCGTCACGCGATATTACGTGGATAATTTTAGTGTACCCGAGTGCACGCCATCATTTCCGCTGATTTATTGCTCTTCCAAAAAGGCAGATGGCAGATGACCTTTTTGGATCCCATGGGAGGAATGAGTGTTTGCGTATTTGGAATTATGACGTGATGGCCTCGTTTGAGTGAATTGCACTATTCTTATGCCACGAAAAGATCACGAATGATACTAATATTCTAGAGTTGCTATGATACTAATATTCTAGAGTTGAAAAGAAGAAGCTTTTCGCTAGAATTGTAAGTGTTTTTATTAACACAAAAATCAATCCCGAGATTTGGTGTTTTCTTGCGAGAGTGAATAACACTTTTTTGGGAAGGGGGAAAGAAGCCTGTGAAAAGGTTGTGGCGGATTGGTTGCCAAGCTACGGAGAGATGATAGAGAGGAGGGTAGAATGCATATTGTTGGTTGTAAGTTTGATAGATGTTGAACTGGCCTTATTGATTGTTGTACATGTCTACGATGAGCTTTCATGTACAGGGTGAAACGGGAAACATCCGGGGTGCTGAAATCGATTGTTTTTGACAAAAAAATACCAACGCTCTTAAAAAGGCCACAAATACGAAGCTGGTGAATGACCTGAATGAAAGTAATATGCGACCTTTGCAAAACTTTATTTCACTACTCATTTTACTCTTTTGCCATCATTCTCTGCCGGGTGTTATGCTCATATGCAGTCCATTAGGCGGAACACATTTGATGGCGAAAGTTTATGAGGCGCGTCGTTGAAAGGGCGAAATGGCATATGTCCGGCGCTTTTTTCCTCGTTACAATTACGACATTCTAGTCAGCGAGAGGAGATGAGTGTCGGAGAATGAGATTTCCGGGGATGTGTTTTTTGGACTCTGCAATTTTCAGTTTGCGTGATAAGATATGAGTGGTGTGAGACGTAGCGGACTAATTTCACTCGCCTGCATCGTGAAAAAATAAACAATGAATCCATTGTGAAAGGCGGAAACGAGGTGATGGGGAGGGGGAGGATTTCCGGGAATATGTGACTTGAAATTGCGCAATTTCAGCGATATTATTTGGTTTTCGTTTGATATTCACGGATGATTATGTGTCCTCTGTCTTCGAGAATTCGAATAATCTCTTGCATCCATGATTAGAAACATATTGTAGTATCCTCCCCTCATTCTTCAAAAAAAAGATCATTGATTTTTTTTGTTACAGGTGATCGAGATGGCCGGTCGGCACCACCTCATCCTGATCGCCAAGCGCGCCATTGAGGTGATTATTTAATTAATTAATTAATTAATTACCTAATTGAAATAATCAATTACAGGTGGACGAAGAGCTACTGTACGACTACGGCGACCGTACGCCCGCGACGATCGCCCAGAACCCGTGGCTGATCAATTCATAAGGGCTACGGTAGCCTACCGTACCCCTCCTCCATCCCCCTTCGATTGACTCGCAGAGTACTGTAACTCGATTGTACCCCCCCTCCTTCTACTGTACCACTATTGATTTCTTTTACCTACCGTATTATTATTTGTGTTTTATTACCTTTTCGTACTCGGACCTAGGCACGCTGCGCGCAAGCTCTGGCAGTCACCGCAGCGGTTTTTTGATTATTGATTGATATTGATTATCGATTTTATGGATAACTTTATCCGCACACACCTCCACTGAACCCTTTCACACGTTTTCACCGATTTGTGATGACTTTTCTATGTTTGTTATAATCAAGTTTATATTTTTACGTATGTTTGACGTTTCGCAACCTCCTGAATATCTTACCGTAGCCTACTGCATTACTTGTGTATCGCACTCGTTCGGACTACGGTATCGATCACTTAGACAAGCCCTTCGTTGTAAATACTTTTCCCTACCGTATCCCAATATGACCGAACCCCTGGTATGCCTTGTTTCTCTCCACCTCCTTGGTTCTACTCCACTAGCGCGTCCCATTAATCGAGTCCACCCTATGATCTATCCCCTTATGACAAGAATCCTTACAATTTGCCTGGTTTACAATTTCGTTTTTGGAATCGATCGCTTAGCTCACTGTAATAGACGATCAACGCGCAAAAAATTAGCTAATATCAATACCGTACTAGATATACCGTAAGCCCCGCCCTTTTCATTGATCTCCCCAAGACCGAACGCTCTCGTTTATTATTGATTTTCCTCCGTTTCCATTCTCGCCCCTCTTCCGTTACTGTTCCGCGCCCGGACAATCTTTCACAAACCCCAAACGCTGAGGGATCTCGAAACGCGCGATTCCGGGGTACGGTAGCCGGCTGATAAGCTACCGTAACCGGACCGTGACGTCACACGCTTAAACCCTGCAATATAGCAATTCCTCACATACTTGACCGCCCTCTTCCGTCCCTCGCACAACTCAGTACCGTAATTCCTGGAACACAATTCGTTGTAAAAACTCATTCGCTGAATCGATCAACTCTGATTTTCACTCATAATCAAGTATCACCCTACCCGTTTATTCTGATCTTTGATCTTTGATCTATCTTTTTCCATCTCGATTGTAATATTACCCCCTTGTGACGCTAGATTACTCCAAGTTCTCGACCCTTGTTCCCTTTCTCAAACTACGCTGAAATGTGTGAAACATATTTATCTATCGAATTTCTCCTTGTTCCCCATAACAAAACGATGTACAACCTCCACACACTCATCGCACTATGTGTACCGTACTTGCATCCCCTACAGTAACCAGCTGCTGGTCCCGCACCGACGACCCTGGATTACTGTAGACTCGCATATTTATTGATATTGTACACGGCAACTCTTTGTATTCCAATTGCGCACACGCTTTCTACTATGTTACTCATGCTATAAACTACATAATTATCGAGCAGTGTTTATCGATTGATTGCCCAAAGAAGTATTACGGTGTAGTAAATCACCGCAAGAGTACCGTACCCGTTGTGTAGCTGAATACCGTATCTGCTAAATCAGAATGTCGTTGAGTCAGTGTCGTGAACTTTGAGAAAGGTTACGGATAGGTTACGGGATTGAAGAATGCTGTGATTTCTCATTGCTTACAGCTTACAGCGTTCGTCATTTTGATCATTCTGGTCTTTCTTTTAAATCATCAGTTTGAAATCGGCGTTAGATGATAGTTTTGAAGTTTTGAAGAAGAAGAAGGATGAGTCTTGTTTATCTTATCAGGAATGCTCGATTCAATTAATCGGCAATTACTCTTCAAAGTAGTTGATATTCGAGCAGTTTTAAATACGTCGTTTTTTGTTCGCTTACATTAATCGATAATCCACCAGTTACAGTATGCAGCGATGACGCAGATCCTGCACGTGGTCGTCGTGGGATTCCATCACAAGAAGGGATGTCAGGTGGGGCGATTAGTTATATCCAACTAACTATAGTCATCTGTATATGTCAGAATTGTTTGTTTGTTTTTGAGACAAAAAAGCTTGCATTAACAGGGATTGTAAACTTCTTGAACTATGGTACTGCTGAAACATACAGGCCCCTGGGAAATATATTGCACAATCTAAAAATATTCAATTTAAACCTTGGCCAAATTTTTTGTGTTGTGTTAACGATGAATACCCTGATGCATCTCTGGTTTCCCAAATGGCTGGATAAACTCATCTTCTGAAACTGAAATTGTCGGGGTGCGTTTACCAAACTGACATGTGAGCCACGAACCCCAGTATGGAACAGAAAGTTGTTTACTATGGAAATGAATCGGGTTGCTGTTTATTATCTAATTTACTAATTAATCGTCCCACCTATTCCAGGTGGAGTACGCCTTTCCGCCCCTTCCAGGGCCCGCTGACAATGGCGATCAGGGCCTGCCCGCGGCCTGGCGCTCCCTACCTGCCCTCGCGCTGCCCGACGGCGCGCACAATGTGGAGCAAGGTAAATTTGACGAATTTTTGCGGGAAAAAGTGCGAGGCAAGTGGGGAGAAACGCGCACGGAACGGCTTTTCATAACAAACGCGCAAATGATCCCATAGGTTTTGTGTTGCAGCGACAAATGATCTTGGGAAGGATAGGAGCACCTTCAATTTCGTTATGAATGCGTATCGTAATTTTAATACTGCTCCAGTCAATGAATATTTCATAATTGGATTGCTTTTCCCATTCGAATTCAAAAGTCGAACGACCCAGTACTTCCGTGCTGTAGGTTCAAGCGATATCTTGCAATATCTATAATTTCCGCTATCATTCCCTTGTACCGGTGCAAAAAATATCCATCAGAACACTGCATCCCAGTGAGCATGTGCTCCCCATGCCTTCGCGCTTCAGTGACAAGTAATATTGGCGCGGATCGATGAAAGTGTACTAAGTAGAGCCTTTGTCGCAAAAAAAAACTACGAAAATGTGCAGAAAAAGTGTGCGCAGAGTAACAGAGCTAGAAAGCGCATGAATCTAAGTCGAGGCCCTCGCAATCTCCTGTCCTTCCAGACACCACCTACTTCCTGCTACCCGCGCTGGACGACCCGGACCGCGCTGTCTTCGGGATATCATGCTTCCGGCAGATAGCCACCGAGGTACGGTATTTATCGATCGATCGGGTTTACGGTAGCTTTGTGTTCTCAAATTGGACTGCGGTAGGCGAGATATTGGGTAGGATGGATTACAAGAAAGCCACCACACAGGTGATTTGTGCACTTTTTTACGGTTGATATCAATTATCGATCGAGTTACGGTAGATTTTATCGTTCGGGGTTACGGTAGCCGAGATGCTGCAAATAGCCGAGCTGGGTCAAAGATAATGTGGGGGGGGGGTGATTGGATATGATCTTTGATCTTTGCGCCTCGCATCTGCTCGCACCCGCACACATTAGATGGGCATGTACGCCTTCCAGACCTGAAAAAGAAGGTTATCGATTGATTGGGTACGGTAGGCTTGGGCAGCTATCGATCGATTGATGAGGTACCGTATTATGCGTCAGTTAAGGGCCGAATGGAATACGGTAGTTATGAAGGCGCTTATCGATCAATTAGTAACACCGTATCCTACAGTAAACATCGTAGATGTAGAGGCCAGATATCGATTGATGGGGGTAAGTCAGTTGTCGATAGATGAATCACCGCTACTGTATGTACCTCGAAGCTGTCGAAGGTGCCGGGCACGTAGGGCGACGCGAACAGGTAGTTGAGATGGTGACGCATGAGGGAGATCAGGCTGGGGTACGATAGCTGGAATACGGTAGTCGGTATTGATTGACTTCTTGGTGGGGAGGTACGATATTCGGCAATGTTCTTACATGTTAGATAGAAAGTACAAAGAATGAGGGCAAATCAATGACCAAAGATGGATTAAAATACGGTAGCCGGTTACGGTATTTGAGTTGAGTATCGATTACGGTATTAGAGTACGGTAGCCGATATACGGTACCTTATTGCTCTCGCCGTATTTGACGCGCCAGCGGCCGCGCTCCTGCACGATCGGGAAGTGGAAGTGCTGCGAATTAATTAATTATGTTAATTTATAATTTGTGTTGATATCCGCCGGGCGCAGAGCACTGAAATGTTTCGCCTAAGGGACGAATATTCAGATAGTGAAGCGCGAATGGTAGTGGTTTAGCGCGCTATTGGTTTTAATGATTTTATTGAGGGACCAAGTCTCTTTCGACGATTGAGAGACAGGATAACATATATACCGTAGTACCTGTTCGTCACTGGACTGGTAGACGAGGAAGAGCGGGAGGCGGGAGGGCACCGAGTGGTCCACGGGCATCTGGTAGTAGAGTCGCATCGCCGTGGGCGTGGTGCACTCGGCGGCCTGAGCGGAGTACGGTAGGGTTACGGTAGCTAAACGATATGGGTTACGGTAGTTTGATTGATACAATTAGGTTTTTTGTTTTTGTTTTTTTTCGGGTCATGGGAGTGGTACGGTAGGCTATGGTGGTATTATTGCTCATGATGCCGTCTTCTGAGCGAATGCGTGGCGGGATATTTCAAGGCTATAGCACGAAATCAGCTGGAAACAATATTTTGCCAATCGACAACGGAATTCTTCCGCTAGGCAAAGAAGGTTTCGAGGGGGGGGGGGGGGTGGTACTGTGGTTATGGTAGGTCATTGGAGGGTTTCGGTAGCGCAGGTTACGGAAGCTCGTGTTACGGTATGCACACCTCCTCCGCGGTCTTCATGCCGATGAAGTACTCGCCCAGCTCGACGATCTGAGAGGGTACGGTATATAGTATGATGGAGATTCACGGTAGGGACATGTGAATGTCTGACTATGGAGGGCCTACTGTAGTCGATTGATGGCATACTGTAGGGTTGCGGTAGTTGAGCACTACTGTAGGGTTACGATACAATGGTGCTACTGCATACCTGCGACTGGTTGTTCTCGAGGGATGCAGCCAGTTGGGCGACACACTCGATGCGATCGTCCTGCAGCGAAACAATAGGGTTGCGGTATCGATTTATCGATTGATTGCCGAATACCGTAACCCGTAGGAAGTGATTTCGGTATGAACCACGTTGTTGATCGATCGATCAGCGTTACGATACCCCGTACGAGGGATTACGATATAAAATTGTTATTGATCGATAAATCCATTCATCGGAGTTACCGTACCCCGTAGGAGGAGTGGCTGCTGGCGGAGCGGCTGCTGCGATGGCAGGCCCTGGAATACGGTAGTTAACGTGTGGGTACGGCAGTTCAAGCGGGGCAGATTCCTGTCTCGTCTCTCCAGTTCGCGTGTTCTCTCGCAGGTCAGAGAAAGCGAGAGAGCATGCGCAATGAAGAGAGTGTGGCACGTACGCGGGAGGGGAGATCTTCTCGGCCTCGGGCGACCGAGGCAGCTCGTCGAAACTGGAAAGGATTACGGTAGTGCGGCGGGGCGAGGGCGTGATTGGGATGGAGTGGAGAACGATGGTAACGTGTGATCGAATGTGAGGAGTGGATAGAGCTCATGATATGAGCGAATCTACGAGACGTTAGTCCAGGATACGGTAGACAAGCTTACTGGGACATCTGGCTGGCCTCGCTTCGGCCTCCGTCGGAGCTCGCGTCGTCATCATAGCAGGAGGAGGACCAAGTGGAGGTCTGATAAAGTGAAGTTGAAACCTAATAACGAAAGCACCAATCTCCCTGCTTCTGATACCTGATAGGCCACCTAATATACTTATAAGTGGCCTATTCGGTAGCTTACGTATGGCCAAACGTTAAACAGCTAGTTACAGTTAATGTAACGGCTGGCTGGCTTCAAGGTCTAAGGGTTATGGAATCTATCAATCGGTACCCTTGGACATCGATACCCTTGGATTACGATAGTAACACTTGCTGGAACAGCTGGATTGACGAAGAGCCGCAACCCCCCCCCTCCTGGATACGGTAGCCATCAAGGATACGGTAGACTACGGTAGTGTTACTCTTCCTGGGTCAGCTGAGCCGATACCTGCGAGGAGGAGCGGGCCGAGGGGCGAGAGCGACGAGAGTGGCGAGAGACCATCCCGCGAGAGGGCAGGGAGGGGCAAATGAGGGGAGGAGGATGGGTGGGGGGGGGGGGAGAGAAGAAAAAAGAGGGTAATGGGATTAGAGGAAGAGTGGGTTTGAATTATTGTGATTTGGGATAAGCGGAGGCAGAAGAGGCATGGGTGAAGCGAGATTGATGCGGGTGAGTATGGTAGTTGAGTAGTGCTGAAAGCGCGAGACTAATAGTAAATGGTGTATGGAACAGAGCGGTCTTCTCTATAATCAATGCGATAAGATGGCCAAGGAGGTAAGGTAGTGTGGTGAAGCGGGAGTGGGCCTGGGGCTGGCGCTCGCCCTAATTGTATGCCGACAGAAAGTCTTTCGGTGTTCAGATACACGCAGTGTCTCCCTATTCGGAATATCAGGGGTCAACTAGTACGTTAATTTTAACGTACCCGTACTCGCTTTTTCTGATTTTGGACATAAAACGTGCCCGCCGGAGGCGGGCCGACTCGGAGAAATAGGGGTACAAATGGTGAAAATTTGAGATTTTGTCAAAACATGCCCGTTTTTTCGCCGAAGGACTGAAACACGTACTCACCTTAAACAATTGTTTTCACCTAGGTAATTGATCCATGTGGAAAATACACCTGTGAGACGCGTATGAGAGTTGTCGATGTGCGGCACTTTAGAAGGCACTTCTGATTCGTTGTTGTCTCCTGCGTTGTCGTAGTACGATCGCCGTGCGACGGGAACAGTTGAAGTTGTAGTGAGCATGAAACCCGAATGTTGCAAATCAATTCCTCGAATTTGTTGCATCGTATTTTTGGTATTATATATGTACTTATTTGATTGCAGTCGCTCGTGTCGAAGGCGTCCGACGTCACGCGGTCCACCGTGCAGAAGAGCGTCTGCGTCCTGAGCAGGTGAGGGAGAGATTACGGTAGTTCGGTGGGTCAGGTCTGAAATTCGGGGGAGACATACGAAAGTATGGTGGGTCAGACCCATGACTCTACTGTAAGCGTGGAAATGGAGATCATTCGGATACGAGTGTAGAAGAGCGTCTGCGTCCTGAGCAGGTGAGTGAGGGAGTTCGGTGTGCCAGATCTGGGAGGGATACGGTAGTATAGTGGGCCAGAATCATGACTACTGTTTGCGTGCAACGGCACGAAAGGGGATATTGATTAGGTGGATTAGAGAGGTTAGGCGGGTAAAGTCTGCGACGAGTTGTGTAGTTGAGGAGAGACTCTCTCGATATTGTGTACTCTCTCGCTGTATCTGACCTCCGATAGAGTACCGTGGTAGTATGTTGGGACAGATCTGTCACTTGGACATGATAACTGCACGTCTTATTATTTTGAAAGCGGGTTTCCTGGAAACATCGTGTTGATGCTCACATGGTGATGTTGTAGTCGTATTGAAACTGCCGATCGCCTGGTTCGCTTTCCATCGGCTTCTCGCAAAATAACCTAGCCACCATAGAGTCAAGTTGTAGTTTCTCGTCGGAAAGCGTCACCGTACTGGTCCTTTCTAGTTGTGTAGTATTCCTAGTATTCGTGAAACGTCAGATCTCGCAGCGTGTGTGCACCTGTCACAGGATCGTCCGTTATCCTGCAATTGTTTGACATGTTAATGTTGATTTTAGCAAAATTTTCGAATAGTTGTTTCTCACAAATTAATAGCTGTTTCCTCTTCGTGTTAGATACTTGTGAAACTTACATCCTCCTATATCTAACAAGAATAAAGATCACAGTATTGATTAAATAATTAATTTCAGATCGCCGCTATTCGGCGTGCTCAAGGCGAAGCTGCAGCTGATCACGCAGGCCTACTTCAACGAGAAGGACTTCAGCAAGGTAGGGCTATTCAGGGAGGTGTATTAAGGACTTGTACTAGTCGCGCCGGGTTAGAATGAGTAGGCGGGTGAAAGGTAACGAAAATAGAAGGATTTGGAAGGTATCTTTATTATATTTAGAAAAAATAAATATTTAGTTATTATTGACAAATTTCGGTCCAAGACTGCTTATGCTACGTTTAGAGGGCAGTTATGGAAACATTGAAGCGCAAAAGTACCAGAAGCTTTATTTGAAACTAGCGGGAAACGCATTTCCAGCGAAGTATGCTATGATATTTAAAAACACATATAACTCACGCGCGTGGCCACAGATTGGTGCAAAAGTTTGCTCATCGAATTTCGAGGGCCTAGGTGCAGCCAGATGCGTCCATGACGTTTGCTGTTTCACCCTCTCAATAACCTCCTCCCCGCATTCAAGGTGGAGGTGCTGTCACAAATGCACGCCAACCTGGCGGAGATGTTCGACGACGGCGCCGATCTGGTGGACGGGCAGGCGGCGTGCATGGGTGAGGAAGGGGAGACTTGGGGAGAGGGCGTGTGCTAGCCGCGCCGGGTTTGGAACGGGCGGGGAATAACTCCCGAAGAGAGAAATTTGGGTAATTTTTATTGTGCAAGCGTTATTCGGTCTTACTGGTCAAAGACAGAAAGGACTCATCTTTGGGGCGATTGTGAAACGGGAATATTTGTATCAAAAAATGTTGTTGTTTAAAATTTTTACCCGTTTTCCAACGTAAGTGACTAAGGTCGATCTATCTCAATGTCAGTACTGGTAGTTTTACTCTTTTTGTGAAACGGGAATTTTTTTTTCTTAGTTTCTGGGGGTGTTTTTCTCGGGCTTTGCAAGAATATTTTTTTGGAACTGTTCAAGTTGACGAAAATCGGTGGTATTGATAAGGCTCACCGAGTACTGTTGCCGGTCAAACAGAGACGAAAGAGCACGCGGAATCGAGAGAGTCAGACGAAAATAGCCTATTTTGATGCATTTCCTGTGCAGATATCTCCGTGCGCGCCCTGGTGAAGACGTTCCGGCATCGAGTCGTGCTGCTGTTCAAGCTGATCCTCCTGGAGAAACGGGTGAGTCACGAGGACGAGCGACTTATGAGGAGGGCGCGGGCTAGCAGCGCCGGGTTGGAAAAAGATGCTGGAGTTGGTATTGTTGCGGGGGTAAAAGAACAGTCGGTTTTGTGAAGGGTCAGTCTTTTTTGGCCCGTTAGATTACCGCTTCGGTTAAACGATATGGTAATGGCAGTGATGATTGAAAGCAATTCTGGATCGAATCTTATTCAAAAATGAAATTACTTTATAAAATGCTAGTGATTCCTTGTCTACACACCGTGTGAAAACAAATATACGACAGAAATACAGCGAATAGCACCATCAGGCCAGCGGGGAAAACAAGCCGCATGCGTGCTTACTCAATGACCTTCCCCGCCGCGTTCCCCAACACTTACGCGATAGCCCAGTGGCAGGGGGCGCCGACTACTCCCTAATTGTAAGGTCCCTGGGTTCGATCCCCGCGCCCTGCATCCGGCAAAAGACTAGGTCCAGTCGTCCATCGATGAAGAAATTGATCATCCTTGCTCTGCGAGTGGGGAGGGCGAAGCTTGCGGACGCGTCGGTCACCGGTTATCGACGTGCACTTCCAATAGCGACAAGCCGCCTCCGATGAACATTATGGCCTCTGAGATGGAAAGAAAGACCTACACTTTTGTCGGGATTTGGCTTGGGCTTGGGCTGGGGGCGTGGGATCTCTCGGATAAGGAGGTAACGGTTTGCAGTTTTTTGGCTGAAATATAGTGGGATATTTTTTGCGAGCAAACCCATGGAGCACATTGAATGAATCATGCTAGTGAATAATTATGAAGTACGTGAAGCACGGAAGAGCTAGGTGATGGAAACAATTGTGTAAGTTGACGTTTGAGGATTTCATGATTGGCATGCCTCTATTGTGGTCTCTATGGTGCTTGACAGTGGCTTTTGAAGGGTTTCCTCGGTTGCGATAATCCAGAATACCTTCGTGTATCCTACAAACCCCCCTTTGAGTAATGCTCTCGTCTTTTCATTTTGTCTCAGATGTCAGATCTCATCACTGAGTAAGCAGTGAGCGAAACGAGAGAGCATTGCTAACTGAGAGAGTCGGACCATCTCCCCCCATTCCAGGTGCTGTTCCACATCTTCCCGGTGGCGCGTCTGGGCGACTCGCTCGTCGCCCTGCTGTCGCTGTTTCCAGGTATTTGTATATTTATTTATTGTTGTTATTGTTAATTATTGTTATGTATTATTGGTTGGGGGCGGTAGATGGTACTAAATTCCAATATGAAGCTAGGGGATCGGAAGTAGTAGCGGTGAAGCGCGATATCGGCCTTTGTTTACGGTTTTGTTTTTGAAGGAGGTGAGGAGCACCCATTAATTGAACAATGAGCGCGAGTAGTTGAGGAGTGCGTGAAACACGAAAGTTCAACTTTTTAGAAATATGATATTTACCTTTCCTTACAATTATTGCTGCTGGGAACTAACAATAATTGTAAGGAAAGGTGAAGTAGTGCAGGTGCAGCACGAGATGGGCGGGAACGTTCGAATTTTTTTTTGAATGATGAAGAAGAAGCGTTTGCTATTGAATGAACGATGAGCGTGAGTAGTTGAGGAGCGCGTGAAACACGAATGTTAATTTACTTAGGCTGTTTTTTGTTTTTAATTATTGTTATTGTTATTTATTATTAATTTTAAAACGCGTTCTCCGTAAGAACTCTGTGAAATGGGGGTCAGATGGCACAGTTTTAGAAAATTTTCTCGTATCCGGCTCAAACTTCACCAACATGACCCCTAGGGACGACATTCACGATTTTTGTACTTTGATCCCGAAAATTTTGATCTTTGATCTTTGATCTTTTGAAAAATAAATTTCATATATCCCTATCATGTGATAGCTCATTCGAAAGAGCACAAAAAGTTATGTTAAAAACCGGAAGGATTTTAAATTTCATCCATTTTGGCCCAAGTTATGACTCAAAACATGACGACTTTCGTCGATTTCGGCGAAAATCGATTTGGCTACCCATGAAGCAAAGCCCACCTGGTCTCTGTTTTTTTATATTAATTGCATTTTTTATATAAGAAAATCTTGGCACAGATTCCGGGTCACATTTCGTGCGCCAATTTATAGAAATCTTCAACCAAATGTTGCCAACCATGTCTTTTTCCTCACTCCGTACCACTCCGATAGGAGGGTGACTGTTTTTTCAGCACTTATTTTAGCCCCAAGTAATGTTTTTTCGTCTTTTTGAACCCTCTGACGATTTTTCGTCAACAGTAGGACCTTGATTTTTGACACGACTCACCACGACTTTTTTCAGATAAGGGTCCCCCCTTATGTGAAAAACCTGGTTAGGGATCATGTCAGAATTGACCTCTACAACATGTCGGATTGTACTCAAACAATCATAAAAATGATTTTTAGACACCCTAAGACACTTTATCTCAAATCGGAAGTCCTAATTTGTCCTGACCCGAACCTAATTTTTCACATAAGGGGGGACCATTATGTGAAAAAAATCGAGGTGAGTGGTATCGAAAATCAAGGTCCTACTGTTGACGAAAAATCGTCAAAGGGTTCAAAAAGACGAAAAAACATTACTTGGGGCTAAAATAAGTGCTGAAAAAACAGTCACCCTCCTATCGGAGTGGTACGGATTGAGGAAAAAGACATGGCTGGCAACATTTGGTTGAAGATTTCTATAAATTGGCGCACGAAATGTGACCCGGAATCTGTGCCAAGATTTTCTTATATAAAAAATGTAATTAATATCAAAAAACAGAGACCAGGTGGGCTTTGCTTCATGGGTAGCCAAATCGATTTTCGCCGAAATCGACGAAAGTCGTCATGTTTTGAGTCATAACTTGGGCCAAAATGGATGAAATTTAAAATCCTTCCGGTTTTTAACATAACTTTTTGTGCTCTTTCGAGTGAGCTATCACATGATAGGGATATCTGAAATTTATTTTTCGAAAGATCAAAGATCAAAGATCAAAATTTTCGGGATCAAAGTACAAAAATCGTGAATGTCGTCCCTAGGGGTCATGTTGGTGAAGTTTGAGCCTTGGGAGACCATTTTAAGAAAACTGTGCCACCCCACCTTGTTTCTTACAGAGAACGCGTTTTAACTATTTGTTTGAGCAGATTATGGGTTAATTGAAATAGGGAAAGAGTAAAATGAGAAGTAGTGATGGTGTAGCACGAGTTGGGCAGGACGGGTTTGAGTTTACTTCTCACTCTGATGAATAAATGTTGTTTGACATATTATTTGTCAGAGCAACCTCGAACCATTGCAATACGGAGCTAGGCAAAGCGTTATGGGCAGCGTGAAACGCGTTGGCTGCTGCCGAGCCTGATGTTATTTGGGGGTGTCGGTTCGAACTTGTGAAATTATAATAGTTCGTCGTTCCATTGAATGAATATTGACTATGAGGAGTTTAACTAGATGTGAAGCGCAGATGCTGTTTGTTGTATGAATATGGCAAATTTAGCTATTTAGCTTTTTCAGCTATCGATTCTTATTTAAACATTTAAATTTAAACAATTTAAATATAGAATTTAAACATCGCAGGCCTGCTCGAGGAGGGACTGACGCACGCGATGTCCACGGTGAAGACGGCCGCCTCGAGGGAGGAGTCGCCGACGAGGAATGAGAAAGGTTAGTGAGGGGAACATGGGGTGAGGAAGTTGGCTTTGGGCTGAGAGAATTAGTGACCCAGAAAAAAAATTAGAATAAATTCGTATCAAAAGAGTTCCGAGAGCAGTATTGAAAATATACGAGATTGACAGTGGTGGTAGAGGTGCTGAAAGGGAGAAGCGACTAGTTTCGGGGTAAAAAGAAAAAAACTGTATGTATTCTGACATTGAGCAGAAAGGCCCAGTATCGAAAGCAAAGTGTAAGAAAATATAAATATTCCAGACGGAGTGAAGCGAGCGGAGCCACTCGAGAAGGCAGAGGAGGCGGTGGAAGACGAGGAAGAAAGGGCGAAGGATGGAAGGGAGGAGGCTGAAGAGAGCAGGGAGTTTGAGGAGAAGGAGGCGAGGAGTGCGGAGGTGAGCTCAGCGAACGTGGAAGACTAGTAAGATTGTGGAAGCGGGAAAGTGACCGGTGAAAGATTGAAACTAACACTAAAACTTACCTGTAAGGTTTTAAAAGTTGATCGACGAGGTGAATTGTTGGCAGCATTCGTCGAGAATTGATTACGAAGATTCGTAACAGTTGAAGGGTGGGTGAAGCGGGGATGTAACGTTTGCTCAATTATTTGTTTGTGAAAAGGCTGTGACCCGTTCATTGAGACCGTGATCACGCATAGTAGTTGTAGGATAGCGGAAGCGGGGAAGTGACTGGCGAGAGAATGGATTTTCGGCTCCAATTTATCGATGGGCGGGTTTCGGGAAAGAAGATCTCTGCGATAATTGGCATATATTCCACTATTATTTGTGTTGCGAGAAAGCTGGTAGACTAGTATTGAGGCGGCTTGAGGGCACAAGCAGTTGTATGATGGATGAAGCGGAGAAGTGGCGAGTGGAAATGTGACATTTTGATGTGAATTATCGAGACGCTCATTGTCAGTATTGAGGTCAGATAAGTAGTAGTAGGACGGATGGAGCGGTGAAGCAGCAAATTGAGACAATGTATCTTATTGTTAGATATTAAAATAATGATTGATCTGCCAAACGATTCCGTCATACACTGAAGAGGGCTAACCACGCACAGTAGGTGTGGAATTGCAGAAGTGAATGGTGGAAAAGTACTCCATTTTACTAGGTAAAGTAAAGGTAAAGTTGCTTCCACAATCAAGGCGATTTTACAGTTGTCTTGAGACAACCACGCCTGGTGGTGTACACAGGTAAGGCCAGGTACATTTTACTGAGACTTGTTAATAACAAGTTGTTATGTCAATTCCAAGGAGCACAGATATTGAGTCTGAGCGAAGGGAGGAAAGTTGTAGGATGGTTGAAGCGGGGAAGTACCCGGTGAGACAGGTGAGGTAGGATGGATAAAGCGAGGGATGGGTCTGTGGAGATGTGGACATTTTTGAATTTTTTTCATTAAATGCTGAGAACATCGAACGATTGGAGCGGGACGAGTGACAAAACTGTAGGATGATGTTGGAAATAGGAAAGCGACTGGTTTGTCAAACATGAAATGCATTGTTTTGAGGAAAAATAAGGAACTCAGAACTAATTGTTTAAACACGCAATCTTTGTCATTTGTGGAATAGTAGAAACGGTGGTGCTTCTGGTCGTTGAAAGTGTGAATTTGCGTAATCAATACCGTAATCATCCAATCAATGCTCGTTTCTTTACAGGAAATCGAGGTGCGGGACGCTCCACCCAGCCGGCCGCCCCTCGGAGAGGATCCGCTGGCGGGGAAGAAGGACTCGTACGGATTCCCGCTGAGCATATTCACGATGGTAAGTGCTAGGGGCGCCGGGTTAGCTAGGAATACGATGAAGGCATAGGATGCTCGTTATTGAAGTTTTGCTAACTAATACAGCCAAAAAACAATTGCGAACACAAAGTGCTGCCTGACTTAGAGTGCCCGGTGAGACGTGACTGTCGCTGGTGGGGGAAAAGTGCACTGGAGCGATAATTGTTGTCGAGTATGAAGGGGGAACTGCACCTTTATTAATCGGAAACCCTTGATAAAACCAGGATTACGGTAACTCTTTTCCTGAATCAGGGCAACATCTTCTCGCCGTACGTCGGGCTGGCGAATCTGGAGCACCTAACGAGCAAGCGCGTGCGCGGGTCAGTTGATTGTTATTGTTGTTGTCTTTGTTTTTAGATTAGAGTTGTTTTTCGAAACATAAAGCTTCCATGTTCAACATTAGAAAGCTTTGCAGCTTTGGGATGGTTTGTGTTTAAAGGGCCAATAAGCGTGTTGGGTGTTCGAGCAATTCGATTGAAGAGGCTTGCCTTCTGATGAATAAAAAAAATAAAAATAACTGATTTATCACCGATGAAAGGAATCAATGTGGGCGCATGAAACTGATAGAGAGAGAGAGAGGGTGTGTAGGCGCTTCTCTGTCCCACATGCTCTCTCATCGATCAGAGAAAGCGAGAGAGCATGGGATATGGAGAGAGTCAGACGATCAAAAATCAATAATCTCTTCCAGATTCCTCGTGGGCGCGACGAACGCGCTGTTCCTGCAGCGCAAGGAGTACTTCGACGTCATCGTTACGGTATGGGGTTATTGATTGATTGAAGGGGGTGGGGCAGGGTTACGGTAATGAAAGGAGATATTGCTTATTGATTTTTGTGACGTAAGGATTGCGGTAAGAGCAGGGGATATTGATTATCGAATTTGTCATGACCGAGAATTTGAGATAAGGCCGCCGAAATTATGAGTAGGGATCATTTAGAATGACCAGTGGAATCGTAAGTAACATTCCTTGTCAACGAAAACCTTAAATGCGGCAAATGTTTTCAATTTCCAGGTAGTTTTCCACTAGCTTTTTCGTGTATGGCCAGAACTACTGTATCCTTGACTACCGTTCCCCATATTGTTACCGGAATCCTTTTCCAGTTAGACGAAGAGGACAAGGGATGCTTCAACATACCTCCCATTCAATTATGCACCGCTTAGGGATCCCTGTACCATACTCTCACAGTCCCCGGCTACTGTAGTCTTTGCTTACCGTAGCCCTACCATTTGCAATCCTAATGTACCCCTCCCATTCCAGCTCGACGAGGAGGGCGCGGGCAGCGTGGACGTCCTCTCGCCGGAGCTGAAGCGTGCGCTGTCCCTGACGGCGGCCGACCTGCGGTTCGCCGACCATCTCATCAAGAATGTCGAGGCAACCGAGGATGACGGGCCAGGTATATTGAGAGTGAGACATAGAATCGCCGGGTTTGCGGTTGAGATTCGACGACCATTTGGGACCGTTAGAAGATGAGTCAAGTGTTCTACTCGAAATATTGAAACTATTGTCACTGTATTGCTAATGACAATGAGATTGGCTAGGTTGTATTGTTTGTGAAACGTGAGTAGAAAGGACACCTGCTTTCTCTTACAATTATTACATTCGCTTCGATTCTTCGTATTTTGCTTTCAATTTCGAACGCCACGAGGATTGAATCTCAAATGTTTCTGCGCCTTCATAAAGAGTTCGAAACGCCCATTCGCCAGGTTGCATGAATTTCCAATTTTCGATTACCGTGTGCTAATTCAATCTGTTCAAAAGATGCCCTGGAATTTGAATATTAGAATTTAACTAATTTTTAATAATAATTTAAGTACCACTATTTCAGCGTACGAGGGCGGCAACGAGTGGTGCCGGGAGCAGTTCCGCGGCTACCTGCTGGCACTGGGCGCGAGCGTGAGATGCGACCTGGCACCGAGTGAGTTGGTTGAGATGAATGCGCTAGCTAGAAGCGCCGGGTTGGAAAGCGTAGGCGCAACTGGGAGCGATCGTAAGAGAGATCTTCTTGTTTAGGAGTATTTTCAAATTTAAATGTTATGGGTAGTGAGTGCCTGGTTAGTGCTCGTTTCATCGTTATCGTCAGTTTAGCTAGGATTCCTAATGGAGATTTATGGTTGATGCCACTGAAAAAAGATCAAAACTTTGACTGTCCCAGAGCATTGGCGTTTCGCAGAATGCATTAGACTGGGTGTTTACGCTATTCGTTGATGGTTCTTCATGATGAGAAAAAAAAACAATATCTATTCAGTGAACCTTGATTACGATTGCGCACTGAATAGTGTGCCGGCTACCTTAATTCTACCCTATCTCCACAATTTCAGCTTCGGCCGATTTCGGCGCGCCGTTCGTGGCTGCGTGGCGGGACAGCGTCAACGCACGTCGCTGGCTGGAGGAGGGCCGACACGAGGACCTGGTGGGGGTGATGCCCGGGTGAGTATACGGTAGAATGGAGGGTTACGGTAGTAAGGAAGGATGATGGGTATTTAGGGGCCATTTGGTTACGATGAGTGGTGCGAAGATTTGATAGCTGGCTGGAGATGAGTGTAACTTTAGTTTGAGTAGGTATGGTTTATACAATATTATAGGCACAGTAGGAAGGAGTTACGGTATTTGTAAAGTGGATCATACATGAAAAAGCTAGCAGAAAACTACTTAGAATTTGAAAACATATGCCGCATTTAAGGTTTTCGTTGACAAGGCATGTTACCTACGATGCGCATACATAGGCCGCTTTCATAGATTTAGTCGATTTGTAAGGTCTTTTTTATAAACATGCACCGCTTTCGTAGGATTTTAACACATAACTTTTTCATGTATGAAGTGGATAGACTCCACCCTTTTTAAGGAGGGTATTCTAATATGAGGCCAAGAGCCGCATTGATCTGTAGCTACCTTTGAGAGGATATGTGATCAGTGAAACCGTTACCAGACTAGAGGACGAATGACTGTTTTTTGATGGGAACACTGTCATCCACGGATCAGCGCTGCACTGCCTACTCTTGAGTGAATATTGTGGCAAGCAATCACCAGGCTCTTTGCAATTGTTATTGCCATAAATCTTACCGTAACATTTGCAGCCATCCGTTCGCCGGCAACCTGGGCGTGTACGATGTGGTGCTGCGCGTGGAGCACTCGGTGGGAGGCAGTGAGCAGGCGAGGAAGGCACTGTGAGTCACGTATCGACTACCGTAATCCTAGAGTTGGAAGGTTCGACGGGTCAGACTCATTATTTTCTCTGAGAGAAGATTTCATTAGGATCTTTCTGAGACATTGAGCCATGACAAATGAGCTTGGACGGATTATCCAGCGTGGTTCATGCTTCCGGAGTAGGTGATTGCTAGCGTTTTCTAAATCGATCTCAATATCAATTTTTGCATTATCTTCAAGCGGTCTACAATCGAGAAGTCATCGATAATTAGCTGGCCTGTTCATTGTCACCAGTGCGGTTCTTGTTTCAGCAGTTGGTGATGTCTAGGTCGAGCTGCGATCAGTGATCAGTAGTATTTTTTTCTTTTTTCAAGAAAAATTTGATAGTCTGTAATTTGCTACAGCGGGTTCGATTTTCATCCATTTTTTTTCTAAATTTCAGTTTCAAGCGGAGTACCTGATAATTATTCATCTTTTCTCAGCTCGGCCATCTCCTCGACGGGCAAGTCGCTATCGGCCAGCGGCGGCAAGATGAAGAGCAATCTGACCAGCTGGTTCCGAGGAGTAACCGGGCAGGTATGGGGGGGGATTACGGTATGTAGTACGGTAGAAGTGACGGTACGGCTAGTACTGATGCAATGGATTGGGTGGGGAGGGGGTGTGGTAGTTGTTGCAAATAAATTTTAAATCTGGCTTGTGAGATTCGAGTCCCGCCAATAGGGCATGCAACATCGAGCGATGTTTCCTTCTCCGACTAATTTAAACAAATAGTTTCATAAAAGTCTAACAAATCAGAGGTTATGCACTGATTACTGTGTACTCCAATATTCGATTATTCAGGCCAGTTCGGCGTTCAACGCCGCGACTACTCCAACCGAGACAAAGGATACGGCGTCACCTGCGGCGACTCCCGAAGCGAAATAGGACGGATTACGGTAGGCCGCGAATATCGATTGTTTTCACTTTTCACGTTTCTTCCATTTCTTTCAATATAAAATGCAATTTTTAACCGTGCTTTGTAATCTGTTGTAATACATTATTTATCGCGGTTGTATCGATATAGGCAAGATCTCATGTTATAGAAATCAGTATTTATTGTATTTATTTGGGCTTGTAAGTTGTGAATCGGCTATGGTTTTAATCCCGTGTGCATTTATACAGTACCCCATTTTTGGATTGCCTACAGTACCCCGTCAGTTATCGATTGCCTCCCCGAGCTTGGTCATTAGTAGATTCTTCTTCTTCTTCCCCTGTCTTAGCCATTGCCACCCCAATCCTGCATTATTTCACAACGGAAATTAACATAATTATACGTTTATACATCGGTTGTAACATTGGATAAAGAGTTTTCTATGACAGTATTGAGGAGTTGAGGATGTGGAAAAAGGTCGAGTTGCCTGTGGATTCAATACCTTGCGTGATAATGAAGAGGAATGGCGTATTGAAAATTAGTGCTTTCATTTCTCGTGCTTTTTTTCGACAGCGCAAGAGTGCATTTCAAAAAGCTGGAGTTCTGGAAATTGTTTGTGCCTTGAGATTTGCCAATGGTGGAACATTGATGTGTGATCAGTGAAGCGTCCAAGTGTTTTCTCAACTACCATGTTGACACTGGCTCTCATGAGATTATGCATAGAATGCGGAGAACAATTACTCAATGGACTTTATCCTTTGGCTTGTGAGGGGCGGATAAGGAACCTCGTGGCGAGCTCTACCTTCTCGCTCTCTTTCTCTGCGCTCTCTCGGATTCGTGTGCTATCTCGCTCTGACGTTATCTAGCGCGTTCTGTGCTATGGAGAGGGGGTGAGGGAGCGGTGTACTTTGGACCCCAGGGAAGGGAAGGGGGAGAGAGTGCAAAGAACTATCACAAAGAGCTTGATTTGTATGGGAAAAGGCGCGTTTTGGCCTGTTTTTTTTTGGTTGCCGTAAACGCAAATTAGCGATAAACATGGCTATTATGGACTCTTTTTGAACAACAGTAGGGGTCGCTAGTTGTTGATTACTCCCGCTGCCGCTATCTCTATCGTGTCTGGCTGTCTCTCTAGGAGTGGAGTGATCCCTCTTCCCGTCTTCCACCTTGGTCACTCTCTATCTCATATCTGTGTACGATTGAACTTCACTCTGCGCTCCAATTAGCTACTGTAATTGAAAAGTGCTACCTTTTCTAACAATAATCTAACCTCGCATCTAATGCTTCTGGCTGCCTCTGACAAGGGAAGCGCATAACCTTGATATGAAAGGAGCGATCACTCCCACTCCTCTTTTCGGTGTAGCGCCTTGCTCAGGAATAGCAGTAGTTAAGTGTTTGACTCTCCCAATTCAATGTTATTTCTCGCCCTCTCTGACTTGTGGAGGAAGGTTGCAGAGTTGTTGTTCACTGACGTTATTATCACTTGCGTTTTCTTGTTTTCCTCTTTTTCGCGAGCGCATAGGAAGTGATAATATTGATTAGCGGTTGATCTATAATCGTTGCGCACTTCATTCAAACCAACGTTGTTTTTTTTCGCACGTTTTATCGTCATATATTAGTATTTTAGTATGCAGTCGAGAAAGACATGAAATTAGTGTTGCCGCGCGACAGCTAGTTATCATGATTTCATGAAGCTCGAAACCAACTATCGGTCATTCTAGGATCGTGTTTTTTCCTTTCTCTTCATTGTTAGTACTACAGTGGCGATGCTGCCCGATTCTTCTCATCTATATTCTTACGAATTTGTTATGTTAAAAATGACGTTTAAACATATTGAAATTCAAGATGCACACCCCCGTCTCCCTTACTTAAAAACAGTATCTGTAGTAAAATATCTGTCTTCATCGCCTTTCCGTTTTACTCTTCGTTCCTAATGAAAATGCTTCTCGAGTCATTCGTCTTTTCTTGTCTTTTTTTTTTTACTTTTTTTGTATTTAAAATACATGTTTCATTGCATAATTCCCCTCCAGATGCACCTCTCCGTGGCCCGTCTCTTCCGCGCGAGTCGGCAGCTGAACAATGTGGTGAACGGAAAGTGGACCACGACGCATTACACGGTCAAGGTGGGTTGTTATTGTTGTTGTTGTTGTTGTTGTTGTTGTTCTTTTGCTTATCATTTGAACAATTAGTACTTGGGAGGGGTTAGGGGTTCGAAGGACTGAACAATGTGGTGAACGGAAAGTGGACAACCTTGGACGGGTATGGGTTGTTTATTTGGACGGGTATGGGTTGTTTGAGTCTTTTTTATTTCGGCCTTGAAAATTCGAAATTTCTCAAAAGCCATATTAGCGTTTCGCTGGCACTTTATACGACTGCGATCGCGGTTTGCTCCAGTGTTCTGTCCACCGCACCGAAGGAAGAGTCAAAAATATTCATGATTGGAACTGAAAAAAGGTGATTGGAGTGACTAATTACTGATTATTAGATTGTTGATTGCTTTTTTTTGAAATTCTATTGATTGCAGGACCGCAGCAAGGACCCTCGCTGGGCGGAGGTCGACATGACGAGGGTGACGGACGAGTACGATGTCGTCATCGTCGGTGAGTACGGTAGAATAGGATACTGTAGGTATGGGCTACGATATGTTACGGTAGGATTGGTCACGGCGGTTCAAATAGCTCATTCCTCAACATTTATCTTTCACTGGGAGCGGCTGATTTTTCCGGCAAAATGAAAAACGCGTACATGTGTCGAGCGATTTTATCATTTTTATGGCCATCCTTTGTGGAGCACAGTACGGCCAGGAACTTCTCCTCATTATTGATAACGCTAGATAATTATAATAATATATTAATAATTAATGCAATTAAGGCGGCGGCCCGGGCGGTCTGTCGGCGGCGATCCGACTGCGGCAGCTGGCCGAGCAGGCGGGCAAGGGTGAGTAGGAGACGTGTTTCATTTGTATTGTGGGGGGGGGGGGGTGCGTGCAAGGTGAGACGGGTTTGGAAGGATAGTGAGGAATTAGTGGAGAAGAAATATGCTGAGTGAATCAATGATATTGAAATTTGTAAGACTTTGGAATGCTGGTGAAGCAAAGAACTACCATTGGTAAGAAAGAATGGGAATGTGATGGAGCCAAAATCTGGTGGCCGGAAATGTTTTTTTAAATATAAATTTAAATTAACGGATTAATTAATTAACTAACTTGCAGAATGTCGTGTGTGCGTGGTCGAGAAGGCGGCGGAGCTGGGCGCGCACACCCTCTCGGGAGCAGTTATTGAGACGAGAGCACTGGTACGGTAGGGTATTACGGTAGCTTGAAGGGGGGGGGGTTAGTAGCATTTCGAATGAGTAGGTAGTCGGGTAAAATTGTTCGATATTTGCTGAATTCAAACTAGGCGACTTTGAGATTTTGGTAATTCATATAAGGAGCAAGAAGTTGGATGTACAATGACATTGAATTGTAATATAAGAAAATATGTATGTAAAATCAATAATTGCAGGACGAGCTGTTCCCGACGTGGGCGGAGATGGGCGCGCCCGTGCACCAGAAGGTTACGGTAAGTGAATTGATTATTGATTTATTGACCTGATTACGGTATTTATGGAGTCGGAGTTAAGGTAGAAGTGGGGAGTGACCTAGTTTAGTGACCTAGTTATTGCGGTAAGTGACGATTGTCGATTAGTTGATTAGGTCGGTTACGGCAGGCGTATTGATTGCTCGCAAATCAAAAACAATTGGTGAAATCCTTGGTGACCACGGAGTATGTGCTTCATGAGCTCTAGTTTATAATAAGTTTCCGGAAATGGCAATCCTTTCTTGGGGCACCTATTCGTGAAAAAAAAACATTCTGTATTTTTTGTATCCCCCGAAGAATGCTCTAATGGGTTACGGTACCTCTAATATCGATTTATCTCTCCTCTTCTTCAGGCGGAATCGATCGCGATCCTCACGCAGACGGGCCGCATCCCCGTGCCCATCGTGCCCGGTGAGCTGGTGTTTCTCTTGTCCGACTCTATTGGTTTACCGTGCGATCTAGTGATAATCGCGATAAACTGCCCCTAAAATATGTTATAAATTGTTCTAAAAGTAAGAATTGGTACCGAAAATAAAGGATTTTGATATTTTACAAGGGTTGCGATTAGACAAGCAAGTCTGATTCCTGTTTCCAAATTATCTCTTGTTGTCTGGTGTTTGGAAAATAGTGATTTGTAGAGCTCTTTCGTTGAAAAAAATAATCCTCAATCCTCGCCAAGCTTTCCTCCTGGATTGCTCTGCTGAACTTTGAGCTCGTCGTTCCTTTTCATTGTAGTTTCACAGGGAAATCCATATATATTAGGCAAAGCGATGTGAGCAGTTTATCGTGATCCTGCTTGGAAACCTTGTTAAATAATATTTAGGTGGACCAAGTTGAATTCAGGTTGCGCGGGCATTGTAATAGTATTAGCTGAGTTAAAGATTGATCCGCCAGAGAGATGCTGTTTAAAGTTAGACTAGTTATAATTGATTTCTCTTTGCGAACGCCTTTCAAGGTGGGCTATTGAAACCAGTATCGTTTGTCATGCGGAAATTGAGTTTAACTCCTCCCTGGATGACATGACATATGAATGCAAAAACGCTATAACTCCTTTTCTACATGGAATGCGAGCTAGCAAACCAACATCACTAACCAGACAAGTATGTGTTTCACGGGCGCTATTTGGTTCCCTGGTCATGCGCATTGATAATGTCTTCTTCTCTTCCGTTTTAAAAATTCAAATATTCGCATTAAAATAATTATTGCAAAAAAAATGATTGTTAATGTTTCTAGGCGTCCCGCTGGCCAACCACGGCAACTACATCGTGAGACTGGGCCACCTCGTGAAGTGGCTCGGGGAGCAGGCGGAGGCGGCCGGAGTCGAGATCTACCCGGGATATGCCGGAGCCGAGGTACGGTAGTGAAACGTGGTTCAGTATCATTTTAGGATGGGTACGGTATTAGTAATAATATTGTCAGGCGGTAGGGTTGTGAGCTTTCTCCGTTGTAGACAAATAAGATGTCCTTACATGTTTGGTGAATTGGGGATCTGTGTTTAGTATAAGAGCTATCGGAAAAATACTTGCCGTTAGATGGTCATCACCAAGCTCGAATTAAACATATCCTCATTCGCCTTCTAACAATGAGCTACAGGTGCATTGGGGTTACACGATTGCTGCAATATCTCTTTCTATGTCTTGGTGCCAGTGTGATTACAATATTCTAGAGTGCGCAATTCGGGTCGGGTAATCGGGTAGGAGACCGGGTAGGAGAGATGATTTTCGCGGAATGACATTACCCGACATCCGACCCTCGAAACGCGCCATTACCCGACATCCGAGTACTTTTACCGTATGCGAGAACGTTACAAAGGACGCTAAAATAGCTTATTTACTGATAAATGTGAAACTATACCATCCTAGAACATTAGATGGATACGCAGATAGTTTAATGTTTGTCTGAGAAGCGATTTGCACTGCTTTGCTTTTGAGTCGATTTCATCTCCAATTGCTCATGATCGTGTGCGTTTTTCTTCAGATTCATCGAATGTAGTCGGGAGATGATATTTGAAATGCATTTGAGGTTAGTAACGAACGGATGGGTTAGCTAAAGGAAACTTTCACGGACTAGAACCGCCCTAGTCGTCGTGTTTTGACGCTAACCTGTCATGAAATCATCGAAATGAGCTCAAAATCACACAAGGGCAGGTTTTCAACATGAAAGCACATGGGAACGGCTACTAAACTTGGAAACAAACCTTTTCACCTCCACTGACATCAGTTTGTAAGACTCGGAAGTACTTTGGAGGCGCAAAAGCGGCGAATTCCAACGCAAAAGGTAGTCCAAACGCAGAGAACCTCACGAGAGACCGCTCATGATGAAGGGGAATGGCCGAAATGGTCAGCAATTTCAATCGCGGCTCATTAGCATTAGCAATACGCGATATTTACGTTCGGATGTCGGGTAATGGATCATTTCTCGCGCATTACCCGACATTCTCCTCCCTCTCATTCCTCGCAGTCGGGTACCCGAGATGTCGGGTAGTGTCACATTGCGCACTCTACAATATTCCGTTTTCAATATAATCAATATTCCGTTCCAGGTACTGTACCACGAGGACGGCAGCGTGAAGGGCGTGGCGACGAACGACGTGGGCATTGCGAAGGACGGCGCGCCCAAGGTACGGTAGGGTTACGGTAGCGGTACGGTAGAAAAGTGTACGGTAGGGTACGATGAGTCTTAGGTTCTGTTTGCGTGAGCGGTTAACAAATTTTGGTTCAGTTATTCACAAATGGCTGGTTATTTCAATCCGCTTATTTGACGGTGATTTGGAGCTGCGGCTAGTGGTTGTCCGCAGAATTCGCTGTGGAAACGAACCCCTTTGACCCTTTGTCACCCTTTGCCTGTTCAGTGTTTCCTACTAGCGAATTGTTCGCCCTCAAAAATGTATTGAAAACTGTTTCGCTTCCGGCTAGGATTTGGCTGGTGGATTTGCTGGTGGATAGAGCCTTTATTCATTGCTTATGATATTTTTAGTAATGGGTCGTGTGAGTAGAGCACAAGAGACAAATATCCGAATCAGTTCTTTATTATTTCCTTTTTAAGGACAGTTTCGAGCGCGGGATGGAGCTGCATGCCAAGTGCACCATCTTCGCCGAGGGATGCAGGGGACATCTGTCCAAGCAGGTACGGTAGGATACGGTAGATTACTGTAGATTGGATACTGTATGCTACTGTAGTAAGGGAATACTGATGCAGGCATGGTAGATTACGGTAGCGATATAATTGACGACATTTCGTTCCAGGTGATGAACAAGTTCGACCTGAAGGAGCACGAGATGAGCTACGGTATCGGCATCAAGGTGGGGAGAAGGAGGAAATATTTGAATTTTATTCCTTCGCGCCGAATTCCGAAGGAAATGAGTGTTGTATAGTTGAAAATTGACTGATTTTTTCTTTGCAAAGATTCTTACGCATTAGTGCTTTCGCGAAATATTCTCCCTATTTGGACGTATAATGAAACAGAATAGACGCAGGACCACGGTTTCCCAAGTTCCAGCCTTTGTTTAATGCCCTCTGTTAGGAATGAATAATTTCGTTCACGATTATTGATTGTTCGCACAGGAGCTATGGCAGATCGATCCGGCCAAGCACCGGCCCGGCTACATCGAGCACACCATGGGATGGCCGCTGGTTCGTGGCATAATTATTTTTAAAAAATGATATTCAAAAATAGGTTATAATTCCCGGAAGATTCCGGTTCCAGTGTCTTCTTTAGTCAGGAAAGCCGCAGCAGTAAGTAACAATAAATGTCTTGATTAGAGTCGTAAAATAATTTCGAGCGCCACTCCTGGTGATCTGTGATTTCACCAATGCGTCAATATCGGGAATGTATGTTCAGATTAGTAAATCATCGTGATCACCTTCTGTAAACAAATAAAATTTCTTTCAACGGGTACCACTACATTTCCTTTCTCCTTTCAATTACATTTCGCGTGCCGGCTTAGTCGTTGCAACCCAAGTACTCCAACAACAACTTGTTGGCAAGGTCTCTAGCACCGTCTATCACTTGATTGTTTGCAGACGCCCACCCAGTACGGTGGTTCGTTCCTCTACCACATCGAGTCCGACGGTGTGCCACTCGTATCGATCGGATTTGTCAATGCGCTGGACTACACGAACCCGTACATGAATCCGTACATGGAGTTCCAGAAGTGAGCTAGTGTATTTTATAAGTGAGTGGGGTCAAGCATGATATTGTTCTCGATGTTGTGGATCTGATACATAGTGATACTGAAGCAGTAATGTGCATGGTGGTTTTGAATTAGAATTTATTTTGCTCAAACCCTAAATAGAATCCGTGTTTGATGTTCCAGAAATAAGTATTTTTTGTACAGAGGAAGGGCCGATTGGTCTTGTTTCGTCTGATTTGGATATTAGTAAAATTGTTGCCGTAATGTGCATAGTTTCGTCGACAATTTTAACACGTAAAAGAAGTGAACTGTTACGGGTTACATCAGTGCATGCTATATTCCATTAAGTTTTTTTTTTTGCACATTTAATCTGATGATCTTTGATCTCTTTATTCAGGTACAAGACGCATCCGTCGATCGCCAAGCAGTTGGAGGGCGGCAAGCGACTGGGCTATGGAGCACGAGCCCTGAATGAGGGCGGATACCAGACTGTGCCCAAACTCGCCTTCCCTGGTCAGTGATTGCGGTAGTCGGGTTATGGTTGGGGGGGGGAGGTTCGGGGCGGGTACTACACGATATCTAAGGTTGGCAAAGTTCCTTGGTAGGATGATGTGGTTGTAGGCTACCAATCCTTGTTTAGAAGGGGTAGGAGAGCTGGTTCGCGAATGGATTATGGTAGTCGGGTTATGGATTCTAGAAGTGGTACGGCATCGGAAAATCAATTTTGTTTTCACTTCAGGCGGCTGCCTGATTGGCTGCGCTGCTGGGCTCCTCAACGTCGCCAAACTGAAGGTACTGTAGTTATTGATTGCTTTTAGAAGTTGGTTTGAAACATGGTGAATTCGTGCGGCGCAATTAGTTCAAGTTCTTCAAGGAACTTCCTTGGTAATGCTTGAATCACAGCTTTCGAAAATATTTCCTCTAACTTTGGCGTTGCAGTGGTTGTTCAACTACATTTGAACAACGCGTTCTTTGATGGCATGTCTGTAAATTCTTGAACTAATAATTATTGGTTATTTAGATAATTAATGAAGAGACTATAAATAAAATAAATTAATAACAATTTTAAGGGCACGCACAATGCGATGAAGTCGGGCATGGTTGCAGCGGAGACGATCTTCCCCGACCTGGAGGCGAATAAGAGTGAGCATTTCCGTGTCTGATTCTTCGTAAAAGGAGGGGGGTGTGTCTCAAGCGTATTAGCATACCTCTCTCCATAGTTAAATACGATTAAACGAATTACTGTCGAACGCAGTTGCGCGGTGGTGTATCAATGAACGAATCCACGAGTGATAATGAAATTTTTATGAAAGGTAATTTCTGGTTTCTAATTTGTAATGAAAATCGACATGCTGCTCGTCAATATTGCTTCCCTACTATGTGTTTTGAACAAATACAATTATTTAAATACATGATATATTTTTGCTATCATTTTTTTTAAAAGCTTTAAAAACTGGAGCGTGATGTTTTCATCCACTTCACAATCATACCACCCGTTCGCAATCTTTCTACAAAAGATACTTTTCTACAAAAGTTGATCCACAATATTTATTAGTTTGAAGAATTGCAATAATTGTATATTTAAAAATTATAAATTAGTAATTTCCATTCTCAGCGGTGACGCCGTCCGGCTATCAGCCCGCCCTCGATAAGACGTACGTGATGAAGGAGCTGAAGGCGTGCAGGAACATTCGACCGTCGTTCAATTCGTCCCTTGGTGAGGAGTTTGACCATTATTTAGTCCTTAGACCCTTATTTGGAATTAATTTGGATGAGTCCCTATAGGATGCATTTATCATTTAATATTGGTCGTCTCTTCATTCATATTGAAATTCCCTACTTGGACCTTCTAATGCGAACTTGCCGAAACCGGAGATTTATCGGTATTTTAGAATGTTCGAAACAAAACGCTATCAAATATCTTCGTCATTGAAAAACTGATTCCACTCAAGCATTCAACTGATGAATACATTTTTTTGAGAAACGCAAAATGAAATTTGAAAATAATATTATACAGGCATGTACGGCGCCCTGGCGTACACGGGTCTGTTCTACGTGCTCGGTCGGGGCAAGGAACCGTGGACGCTGCAGCACGGCAAGCCCGACAACGAGAAACTGCTCCCCAAGGAGAGCTGCAAGGTATGTAAAGTGAGCGTGTGTAAGGAATGTAAAGTAGTAGAGGAAGGGGGCTTAAGGAATGTACTTGCTGAATCTGCTGAATCATATCTTGTTGCAGTGTAAGCTTGATTTGTTTTTGTTTTCTAAAGAACTCGATTTTCGCCACTCGATTGCCGCCATTCATAATTTATCATTAATTAGATATCTGTGGAACGGCTGTGTGCCGGGCGAAATCGAAATAGAATTTGCAAATTTTAAGATTGTGACAGAGGAAGATGAGAACTTGCTGTGCTTTTGTTGTTTTCTTTTGTAAATTCCCATTCTCTGCATTGCCTTACTTTTATCCTCGCATTTATCAGACGTTTCTGAAGCGCAGATTAATCAGGCTCCCTTTTTTAAATTGAATTTTTCAGCCCGTCGATTACCCTAAACCCGACGGCAAGCTGACGTTCGACCTGCTCACATCCGTCTCGCTCACAGGCACGAATCACGAGGAGAATCAACCCGCCCATCTCACCCTCAAGGTAAGATTTCGAAACTATAAACTCCAAAAATAGAGCGGGTTAAATTATTAATGTGCAATTATGGCAGCATGGAGTTACATTGGGGTGCAATTTATTGTTGTTATGAAAGTTTCATGCGATCACCCCTAATGAAGTAGAAGCTGTCAAGTAATGCCCGTGAAGCATCAGACCACCAGGATACCTAAGAGTAAAATGACAAAAGTAATTTTGCAGGACGATTCGGTGCCGGTGGACGTGAATCTGGCCAAGTACGACGGACCGGAGGCGAGATTCTGCCCGGCTGGTGGGTTCCTGATTGTTTTTAGATTAGAGCCTTTGCCAGTAAATAATTCATTACCGTTTCTAGTGGTAAACAGTTTTCTTTTTGAGTAATTGGAACAATTTCGAAATGGGCAATCTGTGTCTTTTTCTCAAGTATATCTGCAGGAGTGTACGAGTTCGTTCCCTCCGAGTCCGGCACCGGGCAGCGACTGCAGATCAACGCCCAGAACTGCATTCACTGCAAGACTTGCGACATCAAGGATCCCACTCAGGTGAGAGAGATCAAAGATCACTATGGTAGACAAAACGTGTTTGGAAACTAGGGATGACTACACCAATTTATCTTGTGGGTTTGAGGCTCCTCATTACTTTCAAATGCGGTCAAGATCTTGTAAAGCTAATTTTTGGCGAAGACCTTCGATAGCAGTTTACTTACTCCTTGCAGAACATCAACTGGGTGTCGCCACAGGGAGGCGAGGGCCCGAAGTACAACGGAATGTGAGGAGCAGAAGAGATCAAAGATCAATTCCGACCCCCTCTCTTCCCCTGTCTAGGCACCACCCACAGTGTACTAGTTGCTCGACCATATCTTGTAGTTGTATTCTATTTGTCCACTAATTAGTCCTTTCTCCCATTACGGTTTATCGATTGTCGCTCTTCGTTTGTACCTCGTACTGATTACCGTAAACCTAAGTTTATCGATTTTGTAAACGATGACGAGTAGAGTAGTAGTTTCATGTGCCTACTGTATTTATTGATGTCCCCTCTGATTGATTATGCGAGAATGAATGATTGAACAATGAGATTTAATCAGCTGCCTTTTTTGTCTTTTGTGATTCAGCGTATTCACACTCGAAAGAAATTCGAGTTTACCGTATGTTTCACTATTAAAAACAAGAAATCTAGGACCTGCAGAGTGGGAAAGCGACTAAAATGCTTACAGTCACCTATATTCGCGAGATGGGAGTTTACTCCTCTGAACTGTGCCTGTGAGAGTGGGGTGCAGCTCCGGTTAAACAGTAATTCTTAGTTGAAGCAGTCGCACGAGTGAAGAAAGCGTCCTGCTTGGTGTATTATAATAGTCCTATTTCGCCCACCTCATGCCTTTTCAAGCACGTACGCACTTTTCCATTCAAGCAAGCGAAATTGATTTTAATCTGCTTTTTATTTTACTTATGCGCTTTTTGTGATTCTAGTGATTCGGCGTATTCACACTCGAAATGCGAGTCGAAGTCGAAATGTCGAAACTGAAATGGAAATACCGTCCATCATACTGCATCGGCGTTTCAATAGGCGCATGAACGAATTTGTCTTTCCCTCGAAAATCGAATAAAATGCGCAATGCCTTGTACTCTTATATTTCATCGACGATTGTCTAATCCATAATTTCTTCTCGTTTATGTTTTTCTAATTTCATTTATTTTTGAGGCACGATCATTCGTTTCCTTCGCCGTCTCGAGGAATTGCTCAAGGAGATGTCAGCTGCAGCTGACGTCATTGATAATAAGAAGCTAAAGGTGAGGAAAACTGACTCTCTCAATTCACCATGCTCTCTCGGTGTAACTAGCGGAGTCTATTGGCCGGATCAAATCACATTTGCCGGCTCCTATAGAAAGTTGGATGATTAGGAAACGGTGGTCTATTTCCCGGTCGCGGAATAATTGATAATTTTGCAGAGTACTTTCGATGACATTCGCTCTGCGATCAGACGCGATATCGTCTTCGCTTCCAGTCTCTATTTGTAATTCGATAATCTGAGGATTACGGTGTCTGTAAATCGATAATCTGAGAGTTACGGTATCTGCACCGATGGATGTTTTTGTTACGGATATTATGTTGTTATTTGACTGATTTCATGATAAGAAGATCTCTCGTGTTCACCTAATTTATTTGTAAAGAAGAATGTGCGTAATGAAATGATGTTATTTACTGAATAAAGTTGTTTTCATAGAGATCCTCATGAAAAGTTCCAGAGGTTCGCAGTACCTCTGAATTACCTGCTGGAGTCGAAGTCGTCTATCATAATTTATCCGTTTCATACCGTATTCCTTCCCCCATTCCCTATTCTCGTGAGTGAGCTTGAACATCAATGGAAAAGTAACCATCCGCATCAAAACAGACTCGACCAACAAGCGTTCATTTTTAGTTGCTTATCGAATTTTTGTTGTCCCAACCATGCCACTAAAATCAAGCTCAAACAAGCCAAAAATATAATTATAAAATTTAGCAATTTTGGAAAAAAATAGTTTGTGATTAGCTAGGAGTACTGTATGTTTTTGAACTAATCGATGCCGTTAGCACCTGCTGCGCTCTGTATGTGATCGAGGTTCCTTATTTTGCTCTCGAAATTGTTGTTTAATCCCCACTTTATCGCTATTTTGTTTCTCGCGAGTGCCTCCCAAAGTTCTTCTGAATATTCATCCCATTTTCCCCCATTTGGATGTGTTTATGGCCCCGCGCTGTACGATTTCATTGCTAAAATAATTAAGCACTTTTATTCATGTTCCCTTCCCTTCTCTCATTTCTCGTTTATTTTGCTAACATCCATTCTTTTAACTTTTAATCATTTGATCGTAAGATCATTGAAGTATCCATTTTGAAGCGAATTATGCGGTTTGCGCGTTTTGGATAACAGCTGTGTTTTGTTCGAATCACAGTTATGAAACTTATTTACGCCGTTCGCTCTTCTGAGCAAGGTTTACTTACCCTTTCTTGATTCGACCCCACCATCTACGCATATCCTCTTTAACCTTCGAATTTGTGTCATCGTCCACAGTTGTTGTTTGCTTAAATAATCAACAATTACAGTGCACTCCAATGGTCTCTTTCTTGCCGACGACAACTCGTTGCCCATCGACTACAACAATTCCCATGACGTCCTCAAGTGAATGAAAGAAGGAAGAAGTCAAGCAGACAAAGGTGAATCACTTATCTTATCATTACGGAACAAGCAATTCCTTTATTCCCCATTGGATTTGTGCCTTTTCGGATATTAATATCTGTCTATCTTTTTCTCTACCAAGCTCTCATTGAATGTATTAGCCCTGTTCAATGCTCACACATTTCAAGATTCTTTTGCATTAGATCAATAAGTTGTTGAAGAACATTTTATCATCAGATACACGTGGACAAGATTGCGAGCTCTCCAGACAAACGAGGACTTTCCGGTGCTGATCAAGGAAATCAAAAGTTAAGTTCCCCGCGCCTTCCCCGCCCGAGCACCAGGCCACTGACTGGGTTCGGGTTCCCCGCGCCTTCCCCACCCGAGCACCAGGCCACTGACTGGGTTCGGGTTCCCCGCGCCTTCCCCGCCCGAGCACCAGGCCACTGACTGGGTTCGGGTTCCCCGCGCCTTCCCCACCCGAGCACCAGGCCACTGACTGGGTTCGGGTTCCCCGCGCCTTCCCCGCCCGAGCACCAGGCCACTGACTGGGTTCGGGTTCCCCGCGCCTTCCCCACCCGAGCACCAGGCCACTGACTGGGTTCGGGTTCCCCGCGCCTTCCCCGCCCGAGCACCAGGCCACTGACTGGGTTCGGGTTCCCCGCACCTTCCCCGCCCGAGCACCAGGCCACTGACTGGGTTCGGGTTCCCCGCGCCTTCCCCGCCCGAGCACCAGGCCACTGACTGGGTTCGGGTTCCCCGCGCCTTCCCCGCCCGAGCACCAGGCCACTGACTGGGTTCGGGTTCCCCGCGCCTTCCCCACCCGAGCACCAGGCCACTGACTGGGTTCGGGTTCCCCGCGCCTTCCCCGCCCGAGCACCAGGCCACTGACTGGGTTCGGGTTCCCCGCGCCTTCCCCGCCCGAGCACCAGGCCACTGACTGGGTTCGGGTTCCCCGCGCCTTCCCCATCCGAGCACCAGGCCACTGACTGGGTTCGGGTTCCCCGCGCCTTCCCCGCCCGAGCACCAGGCCACTGACTGGGTTCGGGAGGAGGGGGTGGGGCTGAAATAGTAACCAATGCCTCTCTTACGAGAGGTATTGGTTACTATTTCAGAACCAGTTCAACTTCGGCGGTTGGATGACTCAATCAAGATCGCGGGAATGATCAACAAGACGGGACAGGAGCTGGTGGAGGGCGAGTGCGTTTTATTTTGATATTATTCAATAAAAATCATTAATTTTTGACGGCCGAGTATTACAAATTGATGATTCGAGTTTCTTTGCTATCTGTAGGAAGTATCTAGCCTGAAAGTGCCGGGTGGAATTTGAGAGCGCCTTTTCATACTCGATCAAATGGAGAAAAATCGAATCTTACAGATACGTGGACGGGTTCAAGTCATCGATGATGGAAGTGATTCGACAGTGGGTGAAAGGAGTTGGATTCGGCATTCTGATGAAGAGCACCGATCTATATGAGGGTAAGCGGATCCGGGCAAAACTGAAATGGAAATACCGTCCATCATACTGCATCGGCGTTTCAATAGGCGCATGAACGACAGGTCCTATAGTTGTAATGATAATGTGGTGATAATTTTTGATAAAATAGAACCGAGAAACTGGCAACCATGCCGATGACCATTTGGTGTTTCATGGCGCGCTCATAAGCTCGATTTCACTCCGGGGTGCAGTGAATTTGTCTTTCCCTCGAAAATCGAATAAAATGCGCAATGCCTTGTACTCTTATATTTCATCGACGATTGTCTAATCCATAATTTCTTCTCCTTTATGTTTTTCTAATTTCATTTATTTTTGAGGCACGATCATTCGTTTCCTTCGCCGTCTCGAGGAATTGCTCAAGGAGATGTCAGCTGCAGCTGACGTCATTGATAATAAGAAGCTAAAGGTGAGGAAAACTGACTCTCTCAATTCACCATGCTCTCTCGGTGTAACTAGCGGAGTCTATTGGCCGGATCAAATCACATTTGCCGGCTCCTATAGAAAGTTGGATGATTAGGAAACGGTGGTCTATTTCCCGGTCGCGGAATAATTGATAATTTTGCAGAGTACTTTCGATGACATTCGCTCTGCGATCAGACGCGATATCGTCTTCGCTTCCAGTCTCTATTTGTAATTCGATAATCTGAGGATTACGGTGTCTGTAAATCGATAATCTGAGAGTTACGGTATCTGCACCGATGGATGTTTTTGTTACGGATATTATGTTGTTATTTGACTGATTTCATGATAAGAAGATCTCTCGTGTTCACCTAATTTATTTGTAAAGAAGAATGTGCGTAATGAAATGATGTTATCATTACTCCTTAATAAAGGAGAGATGTCTCCTTTTGTCTGTGTGTGTGTTTGTCCACTACCCCCAGGGGGTACAGAAGTCTACCCCCAGGTGGTAGTCAAGTGACATGACCCATTATCGTAACCTTGGGGAGCCTAATTCCCGGCTCTGACCTATTTGCCGGTTCTGGCCTATTTTCCGGCTATGACCTATTTTCCGGCTCTCATCTATTTCCCGGCTTTGACCTATTTGCCGGATCTGACATATTTCCCGGCTCTGACCTATTTGCCGGTTCTGACCTATTTTCCGGCTATGACCTATTTTCCGGCTCTCATCTATTTCCCGGCTCTGACCTATTTCCGGCTCTGACCTATTTCCCGGCTCTGAACTGTTTGCCGGTTCTGACCTATTTTCCGGCTCTTTCCTATTTTCCGGCTCTCATCTATTTCCCGGCTTTGACCTATTTGCCGGATCTGACATATTTCCCGACTCTGTCCTATTTGCCGGTTCTGACCTATTTTCCGGCTCTCATCTATTTCCGGGCTCTGACCTATTTTCCGGCTCTGACCTATTTCCCGGCTCTGAACTATTTCCCGGCTCTCATCTTTTTCCCGGCCCATTCCTATTTTCATACTCCTTAATAATGGAGACATATCTCCCTGTGTGTGCGTTCGCGGCGAGAGCGCCAGAGAAAGAGAGCAGGGGCAGAGACGCAGAGGAAACAAGTTTAAACATGTCGCGCGCGCCTTCTGTATTGTGAAATGAGAGGAGAGTGGAACGCACATTGAAGAGACCTCCAGACGATAAGACGATCCAGACGATGAGGGCGAATTAGTGGATATAGTAACCTACCGTAAGTATAGTGAGTATAGCTTCCGTAATTTAACTACAGTATATCTACGATATTCTTACGCGAGAAACGCGCGTGTTTACATTAAAAAGGCGAGAGAGCACGCGCGCATGAGAGAGTGCAGAGAAGGCAGAGATGTTTTTCAAACCCGTCGCGTCCAGCACGCATCTTGCCCACAAGGGGGGCCGAAACCAGATGCTCAGGCTCTCGACCGCCGCATGGGGAGGGAGTTCAGGGGGACGCCCCCACACCCCTTCCCTCCGCGCCCCCTTTGTGAGGGGTGAGGGGCATATGGTTGGGGCCACACTCACGGCGGGCGTCTCTGGCCGCACTCCGCCCACTACAAATTGGTGGGGCGTACGTCACCGGTGAGTGTGTCACTCGGGGCGTGCTGTGCTGCCGGAGATCGGGGGGAGGTGGGGGGAAGGCTTTTCCACTGATACCACATGGTCCCCCCACAATCTTTTCGGGAAAGGGGGGGTCGTTTATTAGCAGGGAAATTTCTGGGGTAAGAGAGAAATTAAAAAAAGACTCAGAAATAAGCATTGAATAATGAAGAGACTATGAGTGAAGAATGGTGAAGAAAAGTGAAGAATGGTGAAGAAAAGTGAAGAATGGTGAAGAATTGTGAAGAATGGTGAAGAAAAGTGAAGAATGGTGAAGAATTGTGAAGAATGGTGAAGAATTGTGAATAGTGGTGAAGAATTGTGAAGAGTAGTGAAGAATTGTGAAGAGTAGTGAAGAATTGTGAAGAGTAGTGAAGAATTGTGGAGATAACGTGATCAATTTTGAAGAATCGAGGAGAACGAGCAGCCAATAATGTTCAACAATTATGCGTGTTTTTGTATTCTACCGAAACTACAGTAGGCCTAGGCCGGAGAAAAACGACCTGAGCTGCCATTTTCCCGATGAACACAGAAACCGATTTGTTTTTTCCTCGATTCACCGGCTACAGATTTTGAAACACGCAGCTCAAGTGCGGATCAGCGTGATTCAGGGTTGGAAATTTGCCAAAGTTTTGAATTCGCGCAATTTTGCCTGAGAATATTTCCGGATAGTTTCACTGTCTGCTATGTCGCCTCTTCGAGGACTGTGTATAAGGAAATCACGAGACAAAAGTAATATTTAGTTGACAATAGTCAGAAATGGACCCGTCCATGTCGTCAAACGATGAACCTCCTTATCTTTCTCCGTCTCCACAGTCATCACTCGACGCATCACCATCTACCCCTCCCTCACAACAACCAATTGCAAGGAGAACTCGAGCTAGACTCGGGTTAGTTTCTTTTCAATTCAATAATGATTCCTTTCTTCTTATTTTGTGATGATTGAATGTCTGCGTTACATCGGACCCATTTGATTACTGTAATCAACCGATTTTTCCAAGCCCATCTTTGTTTCTTTCAGAGAAACTTCAGCTGCAGAGAGGAAGAGGGCTCTTCGTGAGAAGGAATCGCAAGATGATCGAGCAGTGAGACTTGCAGCCCAGAGAGAAAGAACAAAGAGGAAGAGAGAAGCAATGACAGATGAGAATAAGGAGGAGGAACGAATGGAGAATCGAGAGAGAGAGAGAAGAAGAAGGGAAAACGAAACGGAAGAGGAAAGAGAGGCTAGACTTCTGAAAAATCAGATGAGAAACAGAAGAAGAAGAGAAGATGAAACAGAAGACAAACGTGAGCAGAGAAATAAGGAGGATAGAGAGAGAGGAAGAAGAAGAAGAGAAGATGAACCAGAGGAGATACGCGAGAAGAAGAATACGGAGAGTAGGGAGCGAGGAAGGCGAAGAAGAGAGGATGAGGATGAAGAGCAGCGTGCCGCTCGAATGCAAGCCAATGCTGTCAGTCATCGAATTAACTACAGCGCAGGTACCCTAAATGCAAACACTTTATCTGAGTTACAATTCTCTTGGATTTCAGAAGCGAAACGACAGGAGCGTATTCGAAGGAGCTCCCTTCCCGTCCCCTTACCCGACGAGCCCCACTATCTCGGAGCGATGAACAAGGAGTGCGCTCACTGCAAAGCCCTCTTCTTCTCAAGTATACTATAGTTGCCATACTGTATCGATAACGGTATATTTTACAGGTGAAGTTAATTCCCCTCTCGATCACATCAACCAATGTTGCAATTTCGGAATGGTGGAGATCGAAGACAAATTCGATAATTTCCCCTCTGAAATCCATTCTCTCCTCACTGAGGATACCCCTGCGGCGAGGAACTTCCGAAAGAACATCCGCCAGTTCAACTCTGCCCTCTCAATGGCGTCTATGGGAGCTCAATTCGATCTCCCCAGAGGGCATGGACCGTACTGCTTTCGAATTCACGGACAAGTGTACCATCTCGCTGGACCACTGCATCCTGATCCAGGACAAAGGCCGTCATATGGACAGATCTATATCCTCGACACTGCACAGGCTGCACAAGAGAGACTTGGGAATACAGCGAATGCAAATTGTGACGCTCAAGTGATGAACGATCTAAGTGTTCTGCTCTCGAGAATTAATCCATATGCTGAAGCATACAAGATGATGGCAGACGTAGAAGTAGAAGAGGAAAGAGACGCCATCGTACAGGGAAGGACTGCCGCTCCCGTCAGAATGATCTTCGATCCAAATAGCGATCAAGATCCACGAAGATACAACGTGCCAGAAGCAAACGAAGTAGCCGTTGTGTATGTAGGAGAAGATGAGGATGTTCCAGCCACACGTTCATTGGCAATTCACCCTCGCGGGGGAGGATTGAGACAGATTAGAGATATCGATAAAATCTGCGATCCCCTCACCTACCCCATCTTCTTCCCCACGGGAAAAGACGGATGGCATACTGATCTACGGAAAAAGGCGTCAGGACGAAAACGGACTCGAATAACGCAGAAAGAATATTACTGTTATATGTTCATGGTCCGGGACAAGATCTTCAACCCTCTCCATGCCGGTCGAGCCCTTTTCCAACAGTACGCTGTGGATTCCTGGGTCAAGGTGAGGTTCCCTTTCACGAAAAATTTGTTTTCCAAATTTTCTTTCTCACGCACACTTTTGCAGATTGAACAGAATAGATTGAATTATTGCCGAACACACCAAACAGAACTTCGGAGCGACTCATATCGCGCCGTACAGGTCAGGTAAAAAACTGAATCTAATCATATGCTGCGGTATTACAGGATTATCTAGCAGGAGAAAGCGATCTTCCTGGAATTCGAATTGTCCTCCCTTCATCATATAAAGGAAGCCCTAGAGCTATGATCCAAGATTTCCTGGATGCGATGGCAATCGTCTCAAAGTACGGAAAACCATCATTCTTCCTCACATTCACGTGCAATCCCACATGGAGAGAGATTACTGAGAATCTTGGAGCAGGACAGACTGCTTCCGATAGACCTGATCTAATTGCCAGAGTATTCGAATTGAAGGTGAGTGACAATTTTCGGCTTTTTATAATGCCATCGAACCCGAATTTCCATGTTTCAAGGTGGACGGAATCTTCGAAGATCTGCTGAAACGGCATGTACTCGGTGTAGTATCAGCGCATATCGCCGTATTTGAATGGCAAAAAAGAGGCCTTCCCCATGTTCACATGCTACTGATTATGAAGGAAGGATCACGGCCACGAAATCCCGACGATGTTGATCGATTCGTCCGAGCTGAGATCCCTGACAAGGAGACCGAACCGGAGCTCTACCGTATCGTTACTACTAATATGGTCCATAGACCATGTGGAGCGGCCAATCCCAATTCGCCCTGTATGATCGATGGTCAATGCTCGAAACGTTTTCCAAAAGACTTTCGAAATACAACTAATTTGGAAGTTGACGGATATCCCGAATACCGAAGAAGAGATGACGGCAAGTATATTGAACACAGCGGTCAACGACTCGATAACCGCCATATCGTTCCGTACAATGAGTACTTTCTACTGCGATACAATGCTCATATCAATCTAGAGATCTGTGCATTTATTGAAGCAGTGAAGTATCTCTTCAAGTACGTCTACAAGGGAAATGATCGTGCTTCCCTCAATCTATTCCGAACCGAGCAATCAGGAGGAGATGGACACGTCATTGATGAGATCCGTGCCCATCTCGATGCACGATATGTATGTGCTCCAGAAGCACTGCATCATCTGTTCGGATTCAAGACGGAGAGAAAGTCGGATACTGTCTATCGATTGGCGATGCATCTCCCAGGATTCCAGATGGTCACTTTCAATGCCGATGATACCCCTGACCAAATAAAAGCAAAGGCAGCGAAGGAAACTACTCTGACTGCATGGTTCAAATTAAACAAGAAATGTGCAGAGACGGTTGAGAGTGGCATCATCCCTCCCAACTTTTTCGATTCTCGCAATTACTTCTACGTGGAGACACCCGATCATTTCACATTCAAACAAGGAAAATGGGAGATTCGGAAGAATAAGACGAGACAGATCGGAAGGATGTACACTGTCTCGCCTCAGGAAACAGAACGATATGTCCTGAGAATCCTGCTTCTCAACATCAAAGGAGCTATATCATTCGAAGATCTTCGTACTGTCCCCGACGATAACGGAGTTCCCATCGTATACCCGACTTTTGTGGAAGCCGCTAAAGCACGCGGCCTTCTGAAAGACGATAGTGAATATCTGCAGACTCTTAAAGAATGGGCTACATATTCTGTCCCTGCTGCCATTCGATCTGCCTTCGTTGCCATTCTTCTCTTCAACGAAGTTCATGAACCTGTGGCCCTCTGGGATGCAATCAAAAAAAATCTTAGTGAGGATTACCATCATCGAGGAGCAGGAGACGAGGAGGCAGAAGCACTTGCCTACTATGATATCGCTGAACGTCTCCACAGGTAAAATAATATCCAATTGTCAAATTTTGTAGCTTATCCTACTCCTTTTCAGAGCCGGCAAGAACTTCAAGGATTTTGTTCCCGAGCCGGCAATCCATCCTCCTGCGATCGATCTTAACCTATTGGATCCCATTGAGTGTGCAGCTGAGGGCAATCGGCTCTACACTACTCTCAACACCCAACAGAAGATGGCAGCGGATATGATTTTGAGTGTATTGGATGATCCTTCTCTTCCCCGTCTCTTCCATCTCGATGGGCCAGGAGGATCTGGAAAGACTTATCTCTACAATACTCTTCACAACATCTTCGTCGGAAAGGGACTGAAAGTAAGCTCTATAGATTGTCTATTTTTGTACAGTATTCTACTTAAGGTGGCCTGCACAGCCTGGACAGGAATTGCTGCGAGTCTCCTCCCAGGTGGTAGAACTACGGCCTCTCTCTTCAAGATCAATATCAAGAATCGATGCAATGGCTCCTTTCATCGTCGTCAAGATAAAGATGCGAAGGAACTCGCATCGAATGATGTCTTCATTTGGGATGAATCATCGATGATTCCTAAGGTCATATCTACCCTATCGCAATCGGCTAACCATCCTCTCTTTCAGTCAGCTCTCAATTCTGCCGATAATGTGCTGAGGGACATCTGTCAGAATGACCAGCCATTCGGAGGCAAGATTGTCATCCTGGGTGGAGACTTTCGACAAATTCTCCCTGTAGTGGAGAAGGGAGATAGGAATGATCAAGTTGATGCTTCTATCAAACGATCCCCTCTCTGGACACAATTCCAATGCCTCCATCTCATGTCCAATATGAGAGTGACAAGTGGAGACGAAGAATGGATTAACTTCCTCCTCAAAGTCGGAGATGGATCTGCCAATGATTCCGAAGGAAAAGTAGCCCTCCCCGAATCGACTATGTGCGTTGGAAACATTGTTGAGAAGGTATTCGGATCAGTGGTAGATCCCTCCACTTCCGACCCATGTGACAATGTTATCCTAGCCCCCAAAAATGTGGATGTGGATGTAGTTAATGCTGATGTACATGATAGAATGATCGGAGACGAGAAAATCTATCTCTCAAGAGATGATATTATCTCCGATAATCAATCAGATTATACCAATTATCCGACCGAATTTCTGAATAGATTGTCACCCTCTTCTCTCCCACCCCATACTCTGAAGCTCAAGAAGGGCTCTGTTGTAATGCTTCTTAGAAATTTAGATGTATCATCCGGTCTTTGTAATGGCACACGCCTTATTGTCGATTTGCTTGCAAAAAGATCTCTCGGTTGCCGCTTTGCTTGCGGTGATCGAAAGGGACAATTCACGATTATTCCTCGAATCAATTGTTACTATGATAAGAATTTGTCGTTCAAACTCTGCCGTACCCAATTCCCCATTCGTCTTTCGTATGCCCTCTCGATTAATAAATCGCAAGGCCAATCCTTCTCTAGGGTAGGACTATGGATCCCAACTGAAGTATTCACTCATGGCCAATTGTATGTAGCAATTTCTAGGGTTCGTTCGAAAGAAGGACTTATCATTCAAAGCCCTTCTAATCACATCACCAATATTGTATTCGAAGAAGTTCTCTGAATAAAATGTATAAAATATACTCTTTTCGAATTATTGTAGACACGCAACCAAACCTATACACAACCCGGCGACATCCAGCCGGGGAGCGCGCCGGTAGGCGCGCGGTCCCGGCTGGTTTACTGAATAAAGTTGTTTTCATAGAGATCCTCATGAAAAGTTCCAGAGGTTCGCAGTACCTCTGAATTACCTGCTGGAGTCGAAGTCGTCTATCATAATTTATCCGTTTCATACCGTATTCCTTCCCCCATTCCCTATTCTCGTGAGTGAGCTTGAACATCAATGGAAAAGTAACCATCCGCATCAAAACAGACTCGACCAACAAGCGTTCATTTTTAGTTGCTTATCGAATTTTTGTTGTCCCAACCATGCCACTAAAATCAAGCTCAAACAAGCCAAAATATAATTATAAAATTTAGCAATTTTGGAAAAAAATAGTTTGTGATTAGCTAGGAGTACTGTATGTTTTTGAACTAATCGATGCCGTTAGCACCTGCTGCGCTCTGTATGTGATCGAGGTTCCTTATTTTGCTCTCGAAATTGTTGTTTAATCCCCACTTTATCGCTATTTTGTTTCTCGCGAGTGCCTCCCAAAGTTCTTCTGAATATTCATCCCATTTTCCCCCATTTGGATGTGTTTATGGCCCCGCGCTGTACGATTTCATTGCTAAAATAATTAAGCACTTTTATTCATGTTCCCTTCCCTTCTCTCATTTCTCGTTTATTTTGCTAACATCCATTCTTTTAACTTTTAATCATTTGATCGTAAGATCATTGAAGTATCCATTTTGAAGCGAATTATGCGGTTTGCGCGTTTTGGATAACAGCTGTGTTTTGTTCGAATCACAGTTATGAAACTTATTTACGCCGTTCGCTCTTCTGAGCAAGGTTTACTTACCCTTTCTTGATTCGACCCCACCATCTACGCATATCCTCTTTAACCTTCGAATTTGTGTCATCGTCCACAGTTGTTGTTTGCTTAAATAATCAACAATTACAGTGCACTCCAATGGTCTCTTTCTTGCCGACGACAACTCGTTGCCCATCGACTACAACAATTCCCATGACGTCCTCAAGTGAATGAAAGAAGGAAGAAGTCAAGCAGACAAAGGTGAATCACTTATCTTATCATTACGGAACAAGCAATTCCTTTATTCCCCATTGGATTTGTGCCTTTTCGGATATTAATATCTGTCTATCTTTTTCTCTACCAAGCTCTCATTGAATGTATTAGCCCTGTTCAATGCTCACACATTTCAAGATTCTTTTGCATTAGATCAATAAGTTGTTGAAGAACATTTTATCATCAGATACACGTGGACAAGATTGCGAGCTCTCCAGACAAACGAGGACTTTCCGGTGCTGATCAAGGAAATCAAAAGTTAAGTTCCCCGCGCCTTCCCCGCCCGAGCACCAGGCCACTGACTGGGTTCGGGTTCCCCGCGCCTTCCCCACCCGAGCACCAGGCCACTGACTGGGTTCGGGTTCCCCGCGCCTTCCCCGCCCGAGCACCAGGCCACTGACTGGGTTCGGGTTCCCCGCGCCTTCCCCACCCGAGCACCAGGCCACTGACTGGGTTCGGGTTCCCCGCGCCTTCCCCGCCCGAGCACCAGGCCACTGACTGGGTTCGGGTTCCCCGCGCCTTCCCCACCCGAGCACCAGGCCACTGACTGGGTTCGGGTTCCCCGCGCCTTCCCCGCCCGAGCACCAGGCCACTGACTGGGTTCGGGTTCCCCGCACCTTCCCCGCCCGAGCACCAGGCCACTGACTGGGTTCGGGTTCCCCGCGCCTTCCCCGCCCGAGCACCAGGCCACTGACTGGGTTCGGGTTCCCCGCGCCTTCCCCGCCCGAGCACCAGGCCACTGACTGGGTTCGGGTTCCCCGCGCCTTCCCCACCCGAGCACCAGGCCACTGACTGGGTTCGGGTTCCCCGCGCCTTCCCCGCCCGAGCACCAGGCCACTGACTGGGTTCGGGTTCCCCGCGCCTTCCCCGCCCGAGCACCAGGCCACTGACTGGGTTCGGGTTCCCCGCGCCTTCCCCATCCGAGCACCAGGCCACTGACTGGGTTCGGGTTCCCCGCGCCTTCCCCGCCCGAGCACCAGGCCACTGACTGGGTTCGGGAGGAGGGGGTGGGGCTGAAATAGTAACCAATGCCTCTCTTACGAGAGGTATTGGTTACTATTTCAGAACCAGTTCAACTTCGGCGGTTGGATGACTCAATCAAGATCGCGGGAATGATCAACAAGACGGGACAGGAGCTGGTGGAGGGCGAGTGCGTTTTATTTTGATATTATTCAATAAAAATCATTAATTTTTGACGGCCGAGTATTACAAATTGATGATTCGAGTTTCTTTGCTATCTGTAGGAAGTATCTAGCCTGAAAGTGCCGGGTGGAATTTGAGAGCGCCTTTTCATACTCGATCAAATGGAGAAAAATCGAATCTTACAGATACGTGGACGGGTTCAAGTCATCGATGATGGAAGTGATTCGACAGTGGGTGAAAGGAGTTGGATTCGGCATTCTGATGAAGAGCACCGATCTATATGAGGGTAAGCGGATCCGGGCAAAACTGAAATGGAAATACCGTCCATCATACTGCATCGGCGTTTCAATAGGCGCATGAACGACAGGTCCTATAGTTGTAATGATAATGTGGTGATAATTTTTGATAAAATAGAACCGAGAAACTGGCAACCATGCCGATGACCATTTGGTGTTTCATGGCGCGCTCATAAGCTCGATTTCACTCCGGGGTGCAGTGAATTTGTCTTTCCCTCGAAAATCGAATAAAATGCGCAATGCCTTGTACTCTTATATTTCATCGACGATTGTCTAATCCATAATTTCTTCTCGTTTATGTTTTTCTAATTTCATTTATTTTTGAGGCACGATCATTCGTTTCCTTCGCCGTCTCGAGGAATTGCTCAAGGAGATGTCAGCTGCAGCTGACGTCATTGATAATAAGAAGCTAAAGGTGAGGAAAACTGACTCTCTCAATTCACCATGCTCTCTCGGTGTAACTAGCGGAGTCTATTGGCCGGATCAAATCACATTTGCCGGCTCCTATAGAAAGTTGGATGATTAGGAAACGGTGGTCTATTTCCCGGTCGCGGAATAATTGATAATTTTGCAGAGTACTTTCGATGACATTCGCTCTGCGATCAGACGCGATATCGTCTTCGCTTCCAGTCTCTATTTGTAATTCGATAATCTGAGGATTACGGTGTCTGTAAATCGATAATCTGAGAGTTACGGTATCTGCACCGATGGATGTTTTTGTTACGGATATTATGTTGTTATTTGACTGATTTCATGATAAGAAGATCTCTCGTGTTCACCTAATTTATTTGTAAAGAAGAATGTGCGTACTGAAATGATGTTATTTACTGAATAAAGTTGTTTTCATAGAGATCCTCATGAAAAGTTCCAGAGGTTCGCAGTACCTCTGAATTACCTGCTGGAGTCGAAGTCGTCTATCATAATTTATCCGTTTCATACCGTATTCCTTCCCCCATTCCCTATTCTCGTGAGTGAGCTTGAACATCAATGGAAAAGTAACCATCCGCATCAAAACAGACTCGACCAACAAGCGTTCATTTTTAGTTGCTTATCGAATTTTTGTTGTCCCAACCATGCCACTAAAATCAAGCTCAAACAAGCCAAAAATATAATTATAAAATTTAGCAATTTTGGAAAAAATAGTTTGTGATTAGCTAGGAGTACTGTATGTTTTTGAACTAATCGATGCCGTTAGCACCTGCTGCGCTCTGTATGTGATCGAGGTTCCTTATTTTGCTCTCGAAATTGTTGTTTAATCCCCACTTTATCGCTATTTTGTTTCTCGCGAGTGCCTCCCAAAGTTCTTCTGAATATTCATCCCATTTTCCCCCATTTGGATGTGTTTATGGCCCCGCGCTGTACGATTTCATTGCTAAAATAATTAAGCACTTTTATTCATGTTCCCTTCCCTTCTCTCATTTCTCGTTTATTTTGCTAACATCCATTCTTTTAACTTTTAATCATTTGATCGTAAGATCATTGAAGTATCCATTTTGAAGCGAATTATGCGGTTTGCGCGTTTTGGATAACAGCTGTGTTTTGTTCGAATCACAGTTATGAAACTTATTTACGCCGTTCGCTCTTCTGAGCAAGGTTTACTTACCCTTTCTTGATTCGACCCCACCATCTACGCATATCCTCTTTAACCTTCGAATTTGTGTCATCGTCCACAGTTGTTGTTTGCTTAAATAATCAACAATTACAGTGCACTCCAATGGTCTCTTTCTTGCCGACGACAACTCGTTGCCCATCGACTACAACAATTCCCATGACGTCCTCAAGTGAATGAAAGAAGGAAGAAGTCAAGCAGACAAAGGTGAATCACTTATCTTATCATTACGGAACAAGCAATTCCTTTATTCCCCATTGGATTTGTGCCTTTTCGGATATTAATATCTGTCTATCTTTTTCTCTACCAAGCTCTCATTGAATGTATTAGCCCTGTTCAATGCTCACACATTTCAAGATTCTTTTGCATTAGATCAATAAGTTGTTGAAGAACATTTTATCATCAGATACACGTGGACAAGATTGCGAGCTCTCCAGACAAACGAGGACTTTCCGGTGCTGATCAAGGAAATCAAAAGTTAAGTTCCCCGCGCCTTCCCCGCCCGAGCACCAGGCCACTGACTGGGTTCGGGTTCCCCGCGCCTTCCCCACCCGAGCACCAGGCCACTGACTGGGTTCGGGTTCCCCGCGCCTTCCCCACCCGAGCACCAGGCCACTGACTGGGTTCGGGTTCCCCGCGCCTTCCCCGCCCGAGCACCAGGCCACTGACTGGGTTCGGGTTCCCCGCGCCTTCCCCACCCGAGCACCAGGCCACTGACTGGGTTCGGGTTCCCCGCGCCTTCCCCGCCCGAGCACCAGGCCACTGACTGGGTTCGGATTCCCCGCGCCTTCCCCGCCCGAGCACCAGGCCACTGACTGGGTTCGGGTTCCCCGCGCCTTCCCCGCCCGAGCACCAGGCCACTGACTGGGTTCGGGTTCCCCGCGCCTTCCCCGCCCGAGCACCAGGCCACTGACTGGGTTCGGGTTCCCCGCGCCTTCCCCGCCCGAGCACCAGGCCACTGACTGGGTTCGGGTTCCCCGCGCCTTCCCCGCCCGAGCACCAGGCCACTGACTGGGTTCGGGTTCCCCGCGCCTTCCCCGCCCGAGCACCAGGCCACTGACTGGGTTCGGGTTCCCCGCGCCTTCCCCGCCCGAGCACCAGGCCACTGACTGGGTTCGGGAGGAGGGGGTGGGGCTGAAATAGTAACCAATGCCTCTCTTACGAGAGGTATTGGTTACTATTTCAGAACCAGTTCAACTTCGGCGGTTGGATGACTCAATCAAGATCGCGGGAATGATCAACAAGACGGGACAGGAGCTGGTGGAGGGCGAGTGCGTTTTATTTTGATATTATTCAATAAAAATCATTAATTTTTAACGGCCGAGTATTACAAATTGATGATTCGAGTTTCTTTGCTATCTGTAGGAAGTATCTAGCCTGAAAGTGCCGGGTGGAATTTGAGAGCGCCTTTTCATACTCGATCAAATGGAGAAAAATCGAATCTTACAGATACGTGGACGGGTTCAAGTCATCGATGATGGAAGTGATTCGACAGTGGGTGAAAGGAGTTGGATTCGGCATTCTGATGAAGAGCACCGATCTATATGAGGGTAAGCGGATCCGGGCAAAACTGAAATGGAAATACCGTCCATCATACTGCATCGGCGTTTCAATAGGCGCATGAACGACAGGTCCTATAGTTGTAATGATAATGTGGTGATAATTTTTGATAAAATAGAACCGAGAAACTGGCAACCATGCCGATGACCATTTGGTGTTTCATGGCGCGCTCATAAGCTCGATTTCACTCCGGGGTGCAGTGAATTTGTCTTTCCCTCGAAAATCGAATAAAATGCGCAATGCCTTGTACTCTTATATTTCATCGACGATTGTCTAATCCATAATTTCTTCTCCTTTATGTTTTTCTAATTTCATTTATTTTTGAGGCACGATCATTCGTTTCCTTCGCCGTCTCGAGGAATTGCTCAAGGAGATGTCAGCTGCAGCTGACGTCATTGATAATAAGAAGCTAAAGGTGAGGAAAACTGACTCTCTCAATTCACCATGCTCTCTCGGTGTAACTAGCGGAGTCTATTGGCCGGATCAAATCACATTTTCCGGCTCCTATAGAAAGTTGGATGATTAGGAAACGGTGGTCTATTTCCCGGTCGCGGAATAATTGATAATTTTGCAGAGTACTTTCGATGACATTCGCTCTGCGATCAGACGCGATAGCGTCTTCGCTTCCAGTCTCTATTTGTAATTCGATAATCTGAGGATTACGGTGTCTGTAAATCGATAATCTGAGAGTTACGGTATCTGCACCGATGGATGTTTTTGTTACGGATATTATGTTGTTATTTGACTGATTTCATGATAAGAAGATCTCTCGTGTTCACCTAATTTATTTGTAAAGAAGAATGTGCGTAATGAAATGATGTTATTTACTGAATAAAGTTGTTTTCATAGAGATCCTCATGAAAAGTTCCAGAGGTTCGCAGTACCTCTGAATTACCTGCTGGAGTCGAAGTCGTCTATCATAATTTATCCGTTTCATACCGTATTCCTTCCCCCATTCCCTATTCTCGTGAGTGAGCTTGAACATCAATGGAAAAGTAACCATCCGCATCAAAACAGACTCGACCAACAAGCGTTCATTTTTAGTTGCTTATCGAATTTTTGTTGTCCCAACCATGCCACTAAAATCAAGCTCAAACAAGCCAAAAATATAATTATAAAATTTAGCAATTTTGGAAAAAAATAGTTTGTGATTAGCTAGGAGTACTGTATGTTTTTGAACTAATCGATGCCGTTAGCACCTGCTGCGCTCTGTATGTGATCGAGGTTCCTTATTTTGCTCTCGAAATTGTTGTTTAATCCCCACTTTATCGCTATTTTGTTTCTCGCGAGTGCCTCCCAAAGTTCTTCTGAATATTCATCCCATTTTCCCCCATTTGGATGTGTTTATGGCCCCGCGCTGTACGATTTCATTGCTAAAATAATTAAGCACTTTTATTCATGTTCCCTTCCCTTCTCTCATTTCTCGTTTATTTTGCTAACATCCATTCTTTTAACTTTTAATCATTTGATCGTAAGATCATTGAAGTATCCATTTTGAAGCGAATTATGCGGTTTGCGCGTTTTGGATAACAGCTGTGTTTTGTTCGAATCATAGTTATGAAACTTATTTACGCCGTACGCTCTTCTGAGCAAGGTTTACTTACCCTTTCTTGATTCGACCCCACCATCTACGCATATCCTCTTTAACCTTCGAATTTGTGTCATCGTCCACAGTTGTTGTTTGCTTAAATAATCAACAATTACAGTGCACTCCAATGGTCTCTTTCTTGCCGACGACAACTCGTTGCCCATCGACTACAACAATTCCCATGACGTCCTCAAGTGAATGAAAGAAGGAAGAAGTCAAGCAGACAAAGGTGAATCACGAAACTTAACATTACGGCTTTAGAAAATAACGTGTGGAATTGCGATAGTTAGCTTCTCTAAAGGATTTGCGCCCTTTGGGATACTAATAGCCCTCATTGAATGCACTAGCCCTGTTCAATGCTCACACACGGTAGTATTTTACTATCGTAATCAATCAATTATCCTCGTTGCAGACGTGGAACCCGCTGAAGCCGCGCAATGTGCCCGAGTGTCTCGCCAAGAATCTCGTCCAGAAGGTACGGTAATTATCGATATTATTGATTGATGAGAGCAGAATTGGTGACTCGTACTAATTGCTTTCGTTAGATACCCCCTTTTCATTTCTATGAAGTACTGTGTAACTTCCTCTTTCCAGGCTGCGACAGTCTTTCCTTCTCTCGCCTTCGTCTGTACACTGACGTCTCTTTCCATCTCTCCAACGAATGCTTCTGGCTGGTTGGCCTACGCAGACAAGGTGAGAAAGAAGAAGAAAGTGTATGAAATAACCAAACATGCACCATAATAAAGGAGCATAATGCAATCTGAGTCTTTTACGTAATTTACTTTCCCTTATGATCCGCGTGTGTTGCCACAAATAGGAATCAAAATAGGGTTAGCATCTATTTGTCTATTCTCGCCCTCCCCCCCCCCTTCCATCATGTGACAGGTGATGACACGATATTGATTTCTACTGCTCTTTTCGCTTTATATATCGCATAAGACTATACGAAGAGGTCAAATGCTCCTCCCGTAAGGACCTACGCACATCACGTTTTCTGGTAAATTTGAACAAAAAATATAGAAGAACAAACCACTGATCGACAAAAACGGATGAAATGACCAGAAACATAACCAAAACTTATAAACAAACTAACTTAACTTTTTAAAAACAGTAACTTATAAATTAATCATTAATTTTGTTTATATCCAACAACTATGTGTTTGCAATTGCAGTGCTTAACACGTGGACTGGCTGACGAGCACCCCGACCAAGGAAGGACTTTGTCATGCTGACCAAGGAATCTAAAAGCTAAGTACACCTTAGGATGTGGCGTGAGCTAGGAGCTCTGTCACGCGTGCTAAAAAATGTGGCGTGAGCTAGGAGCTCTGTCACGCGTGCTAAAAAAAATGTGGCGTGAGCTAGGAGCTCTGTCACGCGTGCTTTAAAATGTGGCGTGAGCTAGGAGCTCTGTCACGCGTGCTAAAAAATGTGGCGTGAGCTAGGAGCTCTGTCACGCGTGCTTTAGGATGTGGCGTGAGCTAGGAGCTCTGTCACGCGTGCTAAAAAATGTGGCGTGAGCTAGGAGCTCTGTCACGCGTGCTAAAAAAAATGTGGCGTGAGCTAGGAGCTCTGTCACGCGTGCTAAAAAATGTGGCGTGAGCTAGGAGCTCTGTCTCGCGTGCTTTAGGATGTGGCGTGAGCTAGGAGCTCTGTCACGTGTGCTAAAAAAATGTGGCGTGAGCTAGGAGCTCTGTCACGCGTGCTTTAGGATGTGGCGTGAGCTAGGAGCTCTGTCACGCGTGCTAAAAAATGTGGCGTGAGCTAGGAGCTCTGTCACGCGTGCTAAAAAATGTGGCGTGAGCTAGGAGCTCTGTCACGCGTGCTTTAGGATGTGGCGTGAGCTAGGAGCTCTGTCACGCGTGCTAAAAAATGTGGCGTGAGCTAGGAGCTCTGTCACGCGTGCTTTAGGATGTGGCGTGAGCTAGGAGCTCTGTCACGCGTGCTAAAAAATGTGGCGTGAGCTAGGAGCTCTGTCACGCGTGCTAAAAAATGTGGCGTGAGCTAGGAGCTCTGTCACGCGTGCTTTAGGATGTGGCGTGAGCTAGGAGCTCTGTCACGCGTGCTAAAAAATGTGGCGTGAGCTAGGAGCTCTGTCACGCGTGCTAAAAAATGTGGCGTGAGCTAGGAGCTCTGTCATGCGTGCTAAAAAATGTGGCGTGAGCTAGGAGCTCTGTCACGCGTGCTAAAAAATGTGGCGTGAGCTAGGAGCTCTGTCACGCGTGCTTTAGGATGTGGCGTGAGCTAGGAGCTCTGTCACGCGTGCTAAAAAATGTGGCGTGAGCTAGGAGCTCTGTCACGCGTGCTAAAAAATGTGGCGTGAGCTAGGAGCTCTGTCACGCGTGCTTTAGGATGTGGCGTGAGCTAGGAGCTCTGTCACGCGTGCTAAAAAATGTGGCGTGAGCTAGGAGCTCTGTCACGCGTGCTTTAGGATGTGGCGTGAGCTAGGAGCTCTGTCACGCGTGCTAAAAAATGTGGCGTGAGCTAGGAGCTCTGTCACGCGTGCTAAAAAAATGTGGCGTGAGCTAGGAGCTCTGTCACGCGTGCTTTAAAATGTGGCGTGAGCTAGGAGCTCTGTCACGCGTGCTAAAAAATGTGGCGTGAGCTAGGAGCTCTGTCACGCGTGCTTTAGGATGTGGCGTGAGCTAGGAGCTCTGTCACGCGTGCTTTAGGATGTGGCGTGAGCTAGGAGCTCTGTCACGCGTGCTAAAAAATGTGGCGTGAGCTAGGAGCTCTGTCACGCGTGCTAAAAAAAATGTGGCGTGAGCTAGGAGCTCTGTCACGCGTGCTAAAAAATGTGGCGTGAGCTAGGAGCTCTGTCTCGCGTGCTTTAGGATGTGGCGTGAGCTAGGAGCTCTGTCACGTGTGCTAAAAAAATGTGGCGTGAGCTAGGAGCTCTGTCACGCGTGCTTTAGGATGTGGCGTGAGCTAGGAGCTCTGTCACGCGTGCTAAAAAATGTGGCGTGAGCTAGGAGCTCTGTCACGCGTGCTAAAAAATGTGGCGTGAGCTAGGAGCTCTGTCACGCGTGCTTTAGGATGTGGCGTGAGCTAGGAGCTCTGTCACGCGTGCTAAAAAATGTGGCGTGAGCTAGGAGCTCTGTCACGCGTGCTAAAAAATGTGGCGTGAGCTAGGAGCTCTGTCATGCGTGCTAAAAAATGTGGCGTGAGCTAGGAGCTCTGTCACGCGTGCTAAAAAATGTGGCGTGAGCTAGGAGCTCTGTCACGCGTGCTTTAGGATGTGGCGTGAGCTAGGAGCTCTGTCACGCGTGCTAAAAAATGTGGCGTGAGCTAGGAGCTCTGTCACGCGTGCTAAAAAATGTGGCGTGAGCTAGGAGCTCTGTCACGCGTGCTTTAGGATGTGGCGTGAGCTAGGAGCTCTGTCACGCGTGCTAAAAAATGTGGCGTGAGCTAGGAGCTCTGTCACGCGTGCTTTAGGATGTGGCGTGAGCTAGGAGCTCTGTCACGCGTGCGAAAAAATGTGGCGTGAGCTAGGAGCTCTGCCACGCGTGCTAAAAAATGTGGCGTGAGCTAGGAGCTCTGTCACGCGTGCTTTAGGATGTGGCGTGAGCTAGGAGCTCTGTCACGCGTGCTTTAGGATGTGGCGTGAGCTAGGAGCTCTGTCACGCGTACTAAAAAATGTGGCGTGAGCTAGGAGCTCTGTCACGCGTGCTTTAGGATGTGGCGTGAGCTAGGAGCTCTGTCACGCGTGCTAAAAAATGTGGCGTGAGCTAGGAGCTCTGTCACGCGTGCTAAAAAATGTGGCGTGAGCTAGGAGCTCTGTCATGCGTGCTAAAAAATGTGGCGTGAGCTAGGAGCTCTGTCACGCGTGCTAAAAAAAATGTGGCGTGAGCTAGGAGCTCTGTCACGCGTGCTTTAAAATGTGGCGTGAGCTAGGAGCTCTGTCACGCGTGCTAAAAAATGTGGCGTGAGCTAGGAGCTCTGTCACGCGTGCTAAAAAATGTGGCGTGAGCTAGGAGCTCTGTCACGCGTGCTAAAAAATGTGGCGTGAGCTAGGAGCTCTGTCACGCGTGCTTTAGGATGTGGCGTGAGCTAGGAGCTCTGTCACGCGTGCTAAAAAATGTGGCGTGAGCTAGGAGCTCTGTCACGCGTGCTTTAGGATGTGGCGTGAGCTAGGAGCTCTGTCACGCGTGCGAAAAAATGTGGCGTGAGCTAGGAGCTCTGCCACGCGTGCTTTAGGATGTGGCGTGAGCTAGGAGCTCTGTCACGCGCGCTAAAAAATGTGGCGTGAGCTAGGAGCTCTGTCACGCGTGCTAAAAAAATGTGGCGTGAGCTAGGAGCTCTGTCACGCGTGCTAAAAAATGTGGCGTGAGCTAGGAGCTCTGTCACGCGTGCTTTAGGATGTGGCGTGAGCTAGGAGCTCTGTCACGCGTGCTAAAAAATGTGGCGTGAGCTAGGAGCTCTGTCACGCGTGCTAAAAAAATGTGGCGTGAGCTAGGAGCTCTGTCACGCGTGCTTTAAAATGTGGCGTGAGCTAGGAGCTCTGTCACGCGTGCTTTAAAATGTGGCGTGAGCTAGGAGCTCTGTCACGCGTGCTTTAGGATGTGGCGTGAGCTAGGAGCTCTGTCACGCTGAAATAGTAACCAATATCTCTCTTACGAGAGGTATTGGTTACTATTTCTGAACCAGTTCAACTTCGGCGGCTGGATGGCTCAATCAGGACGAGGTTCAATTTCGGACGACACGTGACGATTTCGTCGGTGAGTCCATGGTTTCGAATTCCTAGGCATACATTTGATGTTGCAGTCGGATGACTGACACTTGGACGCAGCGGAGGTTCGGTAGATTACGGTAGTGGCGGTACAATCATTATAGGGCAGGAAACCAGTAGAGTAGTGCCTGACGCGCTTGCAAAAGACCATCCCCCTCATCAAGAAAATAACTGAAATTATAACGGCGCCAAGGGTAAGATGGATTTAGGACACCTTTAGTTCTTTTAATGTTTCGTGCGTTTTCTTTCGAAAAGTGAAATATTGCAAACTTCAATGATTAATGGGTGAATCGCTTGTCAATTTCTAGTCCATTACTTGCACGGTCTTATTGATAAATATCTTGATTCGTAAGAAGATTACAATCTACCGCGCCCCCAACCAGAACACCAGGCCACTGCCTGGGTTCGGGAAGAGGCGTGGGCTGAAATAGTAACCAATACCTATCTTTTCTAAGAGAGGTATTGGTTGCTATTTCAGAACCAGTTGGAATTCGGCATCTGGATGACACAAGCAGGACAAGGTTCTATTACGGACGGCAGAAGATGATTTCGTCGGTGAGTCAATGTGCCTTTGTGAATGGTTTACAGCAGATTAGATTTCAATTTATTACAGATCGCTCAAAATCGAGTGAAGATTGTCGATCAGCAGAGACGATTCATTTAGGTTAGCATTATTTGTTATTCTACATTTTACATTTTATTACTCGGCTTTATTACTTTTTTATTTATTACCTTATTTATTACTCGGCCTAGAAGGTAGGAGTGTTGAAAAGAAAGTATGTTTAGACAATTATTGATCATGAATTGATTATGTGAGCTTTTACAAAAATACATAAACTGGTCCATATTGTTGTATTCTTCAAGTTTGATTTCGATTTGTGCGATAGCGATCATGAATTCTGAACAACTAACTATCAACTAGTATCATGGTAGCCGCTCAATTTACGTTTTCCAAAGCATTTTTTCGTTGCAGTTGTTTAACTACAAGTAGCATCTTCGGGCGATCGATGTGATGTTCAAAAGTTGGAAGTTGCTCGTCTCGTCGTAAACTACGAGTATCTAGATTTTGTTCATTGATTATGTACCGATGCAATTGTTCCATAGCTAGCCTATTGAATAGTCGATACTGTGCTCTTACAATATGTTGTGAACTCGATTAGTGGTATTTCACTGGTTATAATTATTCTCACTTGATTATTTATATTTGAGGATGAATAAAATATCTTCGAAAGAGCATACTGATTTGGTTTGATTGGACATCGTTTGTAACGATTCCTTATATTTTGCCGGCAGAAGTACTATTAATAAAATTTAATCTAAGGTCAATTTATTTGGGCAAATATAATCAATTGCGTATCTTCCTAGTATACCGTATTGATCAAGTTATTTAATGCCTCACTGTAAATAAATCGGAGTTTTCTGATTTGTGTTGATAGCGTTTTCTCATTATTTCTCATTAATTTAATCTATAATGCTAACCATCTTTGTTCACTTTATTCTTGAATGCTACATACTGTTCTCTTGTGCGATATTGCAAATTCAGAGCAAGAAAACCGTCAATCGAAACCGGCTTGTTTAAGAATTGTCCAATATTGTCAGCAAATTTCAATGTTTTCCTCTTTCCTGTTACGAATTGCATATCTGTTCTCGATTCATTTTTCTTTTCCTTTAGAGACCTTCGGAAAATGTTGCCCTCAATACCTTAGGATTCTCGTTCAATATGACCTTTTCACTGTTTTCCATTTGCTTTTTGCATTGCCGCAGCAATCATGTTTCAGTGTTTACCTATCTTCTCAGCTCAAATACCAGCTTTTCTGGCGTGCTTTTCATCTTTATCAACCCAGTTTTGAATTCCTTCCTACTTCACATGTCCATAAATATTTTCACTATATTATTTCCCCGATATCATTGATTAATTAGTCAATATTTGCAGTATCCTGAATGGTCGCTCACTCCCTGACGATCAACGGTTGTCTATCTGCGCCCAAATGATTAAGATGCCTTCAACGAGTGAGAGGAATCGACATGAAGTAGGAAAACGACGAGAATGTAAAGGTGAATATATCTTACCGATCGATACCTTACGATTACGGAAAAGTGAACACTTTATTACTTTGTTTCCCTCTCCTGAAATTCTTATCCTCCTCTTTTTCTCTATCCTACGTCCCCTCCCCTATCCCAAAAATTAATTGCTTCCTCACTTTTGTGTACTCTTTCATTTCTTGCAAATGTATATTTAGTGTGAGTTCTCTCACAAAACCAATAAATTCCATTTTTCTTTTTCTGTGAAGTATAATTGTGTTGTATAACTTCCTCCTTCCAGGATCGCTCTCTCGCCCTCGTATCTGCCACTTCCCTCCACTTTGACGTCTCTTTCCTTATCTTCAACGTGTGTTTCTGACTGGTTGGACTACGCAAAGAAGGTGAGGAAGAAGCATATTTATGCGAAATAACCGAAAGTGGACCATAAAAGAATAGAATGTAATCCCAGCCTCTTATTTACGTGTATTACTGTCGCTTGTGATCCGTGTTTGAGGTGTTGCTACAAGTTGTAAACAAAATAGTTCTAGCTTCCCTTTGTTTGTTCTTGCCTTTATTCCATCGTGTGACAGGTGATGGCTTGATTTCAATTTCTGCAAGTATTTTTTTCTTTGTCAAGCTTCATAAAACGCATGACAATGTACCACTCCTGAAAATTTCAAGACTATTCCTTACACTAGATCGGATTCTTGAGCGAATGCGGAAAATAATACTTTTTAAATACGTTTAACAAATTCAATTTTATCAACGAACGTTTTATTTGCAGTTGCACGTGGGCAAGCGGGCGAGCTCTCCGGACAAACAAGGACTTTCCATTGCTGACCAAGGAATAAATAAGCTAAGTCCCCCATCCCCAACCCGAACACCAGGCCACTGCCTGGGTTCGAGTTCCCCGCGCTCCCAACCCGAACACCAGGCCACTGCCTGGGTTCGGGTTCCCCGCGCCCCAACCCGAACACCAGGCCACTGCCTGGGTTCGAGTTCCCCGCGCCCCCAACCCGAACACCAGGCCACTGCCTGGGTTCGAGTTCCCCGCGCCCCCAACCCGAACACCAGGCCACTGCCTGGGTTCGGGTTCCCCGCGCCCCCAACCCGAACACCAGGCCACTGCCTGGGTTCGGGTTCCCCGCGCCCCCAACCCGAACACCAGGCCACTGCCTGGGTTCGGGTTCCCCGCGCCCCCAACCCGAACACCAGGCCACTGCCTGGGTTCGGGTTCCCCGCGCCCCCCAACCCGAACACCAGGCCACTGCCTGGGTTCGAGTTCCCCGCGCCCCCAACCCGAACACCAGGCCACTGCCTGGGTTCGAGTTCGAGTACCAGGCCACTGCCTGGGTTCGAGTTCCCCGCGCCCCCAACCCGAACACCAGGCCACTGCCTGGGTTCGAGTTCCCCGCGCCCCAACCCGAACACCAGGCCACTGCCTGGGTTCGAGTTCCCCGTGCCCCCAACCCGAACACCAGGCCACTGCCTGGGTTCGAGTTCCCCGCGCCCCCAACCCGAACACCAGGCCACTGCCTGGGTTCGGGAAGAGGCGTGGGCTGAAATAGCAACCAATACCTCTCTTAGAAAAGAGAGGTATTGGTTGCTATTTCAGAACCAGTTGGAATTCGGCATCTGGATGACTCAAGCAGGACAAGGTTCTATTACGGACGGCAGAAGATGATTTCGTCGGTGAGTCAATGTGCCTTTGTGAATGGTTTACAGCAGATTAGATTTCAATTTATTACAGATCGCTCAAAATCGAGTGAAGATTGTCGATCAGCAGAGGCGATTCATCTAGGTTAGCATTATTTGTTATTCTACATTTTACATTTTATTACTCGGCTTTATTACTTTTTTATTTATTACCTTATTTATTACTCGGCCTAGAAGGTAGGAGTGTTGAAAAGAAAGCATGTTTAGACAATTATTGAGCATGAATTGATTATGTGAGCTTTTACAAAAATACATATACTTTCCAAGGCATTTTTTCGTTGCAGTTGGTTAACTACAAGTAGCATCTTCGGGCGATCGATGTGATGTTCAAAAGTTGGAAGTTGCTCGTCTCGTCGTAAACTACAAGTATCTAGATTTTGTTCATTGATTATGTACCGATGCAATTGTTCCATAGCTAGCCTATTGAATAGTCGATACTGTGCTCTTACAATATGTCGATTAGTGGTATTTCACTGGTTATAATTATTCTCACTTGATTATTTATATTTGAGCATGAATAAAATATCTTCGAAAGAGCATACTGATTTGGTTTGATTGGACATCGTTTGTAACGATTCCTTATATTTTGCCGGCAGAAGTACTATTAATAAAATTTAATCTAAGTACTATTAATAAAATTGATTAATTAGTCAATATTTGCAGTATCCTGAATGGTCGCTCACTCCCTGACGATCAACGGTTGTCTATCTGCGCCCAAATGATTAAGATGCCTTCAACGAGTGAGAGGAATCGACATGAAGTAGGAAAACGACGAGAATGTAAAGGTGAATATATCTTACCGATCGATACCTTACGATTACGGAAAAGTGAACACTTTATTACTTTGTTTCCCTCTCCTGAAATTCTTATCCTCCTCTTTTTCTCTATCCTACGTCCCCTCCCCTATCCCAAAAATTAATTGCTTCCTCACTTTTGTGTACTCTTTCATTTCTTGCAAATGTATATTTAGTGTGAGTTCTCTCACAAAACCAATAAATTCCGTTTTTCTTTTTCTGTGAAGTATAATTGTGTTGTATAACTTCCTCCTTCCAGGATCGCTCTCTCGCCCTCGTATCTACCACTTCCCTCCACTTTGACGTCTCTTTCCTTATCTTCAACGTGTGTTTCTGACTGGTTGGACTACGCAAAGAAGGTGAGGAAGAAGCATATTTATGCGAAATAACCGAAAGTGGACCATAAAAGAATAGAATGTAATCCCAGCCTCTTATTTACGTGTATTACTGTCGCTTGTGATCCGTGTTTGAGGTGTTGCTACAAGTTGTAAACAAAATAGTTCTAGCTTCCCTTTGTTTGTTCTTGCCTTTATTCCATCGTGTGACAGGTGATGGCTTGATTTCAATTTCTGCAAGTATTTTTTTCTTTGTCAAGCTTCATAAAACGCATGACAATGTACCACTCCTGAAAATTTCAAGACTATTCCTTACACTAGATCGGATTCTTGAGCGAATGCGGAAAATAATACTTTTTAAATACGTTTAACAAATTCAATTTTATCAGCGAACGTTTTATTTGCAGTTGCACGTGGGCAAGCGGGCGAGCTCTCCGGACAAACAAGGACTTTCCATTGCTGACCAAGGAATAAATAAGCTAAGTCCCCCATCCCCAACCCGAACACCAGGCCACTGCCTGGGTTCGAGTTCCCCGCGCCCCCAACCCGAACACCAGGCCACTGCCTGGGTTCGAATTCCCCGCGCCCCCAACCCGAACACCAGGCCACTGCCTGGGTTCGAGTTCCCCGCGCCCCCAACCCGAACACCAGGCCACTGCCTGGGTTCGGGTTCCCCGCGCCCCCAACCCGAACACCAGGCCACTGCCTGGGTTCGAGTTCCCCGCGCCCCCCAACCCGAACACCAGGCCACTGCCTGGGTTCGAGTTACCCGCGCCCCCAACCCGAACACCAGGCCACTGCCTGGGTTCGGGTTCCCCGCGCCCCCAACCCGAACACCAGGCCACTGCCTGGGTTCGAGTTCCCCGCGCCCCCCAACCCGAACACCAGGCCACTGCCTGGGTTCGGGTTCCCCGCGCCCCCCAACCCGAACACCAGGCCACTGCCTGGGTTCGAGTTCCCCGCGCCCCCAACCCGAACACCAGGCCACTGCCTGGGTTCGAGTTCCCCGCGCCCCCAACCCGAACACCAGGCCACTGCCTGGGTTCGAGTTCCCCGCGCCCCCAACCCGAACACCAGGCCACTGCCTGGGTTCGGGTTCCCCGCGCCCCCAACCCGAAGACCAGGCCACTGCCTGGGTTCGGGTTCCCCGCGCCCCCAACCCGAACACCAGGCCACTGCCTGGGTTCGAGTTCCCCGCGCCCCCAACCCGAACACCAGGCCACTGCCTGGGTTCGAGTTCCCCGCGCCCCAACCCGAACACCAGGCCACTGCCTGGGTTCGAGTTCCCCGTGCCCCCAACCCGAACACCAGGCCACTGCCTGGGTTCGGGTTCCCCGCGCCCCCAACCCGAACACCAGGCCACTGCCTGGGTTCGAGTTCCCCGCGCCCCCAACCCGAACACCAGGCCACTGCCTGGGTTCGAGTTCCCCGCGCCCCCAACCCGAACACCAGGCCACTGCCTGGGTTCGAGTTCCCCGCGCCCCCAACCCGAACACCAGGCCACTGCCTGGGTTCGGGTTCCCCGCGCCCCCAACCCGAACACCAGGCCACTGCCTGGGTTCGAGTTCCCCGCGCCCCCAACCCGAACACCAGGCCACTACCTGGGTTCGAGTTCCCCGCGCCCCCAACCCGAACACCAGGCCACTGCCTGGGTTCGGGTTCCCCGCGCCCCCAGCCCGAACACCAGGCCACTGCCTGGGTTCGGGAAGAGGCGTGGGCTGAAATAGCAACCAATACCTCTCTTAGAAAAGAGAGGTATTGGTTGCTATTTCAGAACCAGTTGGAATTCGGCATCTGGATGACACAAGCAGGACAAGGTTCTATTACGGACGGCAGAAGATGATTTCGTCGGTGAGTCCATGGCCTTTGTGAATGGTTTACAGCAGATTAGATTTCAATTTATTACAGATCGCTCAAAATCGAGTGAAGATTGTCGATCAGCAGAGGCGATTCATCTAGGTTAGCATTATTTGTTATTCTACATTTTACATTTTATTACTCGGCTTTATTACTTTTTTATTTATTACCTTATTTATTACTCGGCCTAGAAGGTAGGAGTGTTGAAAAGAAAGCATGTTTAGACAATTATTGATCATGAATTGATTATGTGAGCTTTTACAAAAATACATAAACTTTCCAAGGCATTTTTTCGTTGCAGTTGGTTAACTACAAGTAGCATCTTCGGGCGATCGATGTCATGTTCAAAAGTTGGAAGTTGCTCGTCTCGTCGTAAACTACGAGTATCTAGATTTTGTTCATTGATTATGTACCGATGCAATTGTTCCATAGCTAGCCTATTGAATAGTCGATTCTGTGCTCTTACAATATGTTGTGAACTCGATTAGTGGTATTTCACTGGTTGTAATTATTCTCACTTGATTATTTATATTTGAGCATGAATAAAATGTCTTCGAAAGAGCATACTGATTTGGGTTGATTGGACATCGTTTGTAACGATTCCTTATATTTTGCCGGCAGAAGTACTATTAATAAAATTTAATCTAAGGTCAATTTATTTGGGCAAATATAATCAATTGCGTATCTTCCTAGTATACCGTATTGATCAAGTTATTTAAAGCCTCACTGTAAATAAATCGGAGTTTTCTGATTTGTGTTGATAGCGTTTTCTCATTATTTCTCATTAATTTAATCTATAATGCTAACCATCTTTGTTCATTTTATTCTTGAATGCTACATACTGTTCTCTTGTGCGATATTGCAAATTCAGAGCAAGAAAACCGTCAATCGAAACCGGCTTGTTTAAGAATTGTCCAATATTGTCAGCAAATTTCAATGTTTTCCTCTTTCCTGTTACGAATTGCATATCTGTTCTCGATTCATTTTTCTTTTCCTTTAGAGACCTTCGGAAAATGTTGCCCTCAATACCTTAGGATTCTCGTTCAATATGACCTTTTCACTGTTTTCCATTTGCTTTTTGCATTGCCGCAGCAATCATGTTTCAGTGTTTACCTATCTTCTCAGCTCAAATACCAGCTTTTCTGGCGTGCTTTTCATCTTTATCAACCCAGTCTTGAATTCCTTCCTACTTCACATGTCCATAAATATTTTCACTATATTATTTCCCCGATATCATTGATTAATTAGTCAATATTTGCAGTATCCTGAATGGTCGCTCACTCCCTGACGATCAACGGTTGTCTATCTGCGCCCAAATGATTAAGATGCCTTCAACGAGTGAGAGGAATCGACATGAAGTAGGAAAACGACGAGAATGTAAAGGTGAATATATCTTACCGATCGATACCTTACGATTACGGAAAAGTGAACACTTTATTACTTTGTTTCCCTCTCCTGAAATTCTTATCCTCCTCTTTTTCTCTATCCTACGTCCCCTCCCCTATCCCAAAAATTAATTGCTTCCTCACTTTTGTGTACTCTTTCATTTCTTGCAAATGTATATTTAGTGTGAGTTCTCTCACAAAACCAATAAATTCCATTTTTCTTTTTCTGTGAAGTATAATTGTGTTGTATAACTTCCTCCTTCCAGGATCGCTCTCTCGCCCTCGTATCTGCCACTTCCCTCCACTTTGACGTCTCTTTCCTTATCTTCAACGTGTGTTTCTGACTGGTTGGACTACGCAAAGAAGGTGAGGAAGAAGCATATTTATGCGAAATAACCGAAAGTGGACCATAAAAGAATAGAATGTAATCCCAGCCTCTTATTTACGTGTATTACTGTCGCTTGTGATCCGTGTTTGAGGTGTTGCTACAAGTTGTAAACAAAATAGTTCTAGCTTCCCTTTGTTTGTTCTTGCCTTTATTCCATCGTGTGACAGGTGATGGCTTGATTTCAATTTCTGCAAGTATTTTTTTCTTTGTCAAGCTTCATAAAACGCATGACAATGTACCACTCCTGAAAATTTCAAGACTATTCCTTACACTAGATCGGATTCTTGAGCGAATGCGGAAAATAATACTTTTTAAATACGTTTAACAAATTCAATTTTATCAGCGAACGTTTTATTTGCAGTTGCACGTGGGCAAGCGGGCGAGCTCTCCGGACAAACAAGGACTTTCCATTGCTGACCAAGGAATAAATAAGCTAAGTCCCCCATCCCCAACCCGAACACCAGGCCACTGCATAGGTGCCCAAGCGGACCGCTGGGGGGAGCCCACCCGGGAGGGCTCCCCCCCTTCAACGTACCCGGGTTCATGGTCCAAAATGGGTGGGTAGGTCATGGTGGAACTTGTATCGGAAACATATCCCAATGACTTCTACAGTATACCACTATCAATTTTTGGTTTATTTATTAGTAAAGTGCGCATCCTAGCATCACCGGGTTGGAGAAAACTTCGGTTATGCATGTTGTTTACTAGTAAAGAGCGCATCCTACAATCACCTGGTTTGAAAAAAGCAACCGAAATCGATATTTTATCCAACCCGGCGATTCTAGGATGCGCTTTTTACTAGTAAACAACCTCCGTAATCTAAGTTTTCTCCAACCCGGTGGTACTAGGATGCGCTCTTTACTAATAAACAACCTCCGTAATAGAAGTTATATTTAACCCGGTGATATTACCGAGGTTGTTTACTAGTAAAGTGCGCATCCTAGAATCACCGGGTTGGAGAAAACTTAGATTACGGAGGTTGTTTACTAGTAAAAAGCGCATCCTAGAATCGCCGGGTTGGATAAAATATCGATTTCGGTTGCTTTTTTCAAACCAGGTGATTGTAGGATGCGCTCTTTACTAGTAAACAACATGCGTAACCGAAGTTTTCTCCAACCCGGTGATACTAGGATGCGCACTTTACTAATAAATAAACCAAAAATCGATAGTGGTATACTGTAGAAGTCATTGGGATATGTTTCCGATACAAGTTCCACCATGACCTACCCACCCATTTTGGACCATGAACCCGGGTACGTTGAAGGGGGGGAGCCCTCCCCCCTGCGGACCGCCGTGGGCACCTATGGGCCACTGCCTGGGTTCGAGTTCCCCGCGCCCCCAACCCGAACACCAGGCCACTGCCTGGGTTCGAGTTCCCCGCGCCCCCAACCCGAACACCAGGCCACTGCCTGGGTTCGAGTTCCCCGCGCCCCCAACCCGAACACCAGGCCACTGCCTGGGTTCGAGTTCCCCGCGCCCCCCAACCCGAACACCAGGCCACTGCCTGGGTTCGGGTTCCCCGCGCCCCCAACCCGAACACCAGGCCACTGCCTGGGTTCGAGTTCCCCGCGCCCCCCAACCCGAACACCAGGCCACTGCCTGGGTTCGAGTTCCCCGCGCCCCTAACCCGAACACCAGGCCACTGCCTGGGTTCGAGTTCCCCGCGCCCCCAACCCGAACACCAGGCCACTGCCTGGGTTCGAGTTCCCCGCGCCCCCAACCCGAACACCAGGCCACTGCCTGGGTTCGGGTTCCCCGCGCCCCCAACCCGAACACCAGGCCACTGCCTGGGTTCGAGTTCCCCGCGCCCCCAACCCGAACACCAGGCCACTGCCTGGGTTCGAGTTCCCCGCGCCCCCAACCCGAACACCAGGCCACTGCCTGGGTTCGGGTTCCCCGCGCCCCCAACCCGAACACCAGGCCACTGCCTGGGTTCGAGTTCCCCGCGCCCCCAACCCGAACACCAGGCCACTGCCTGGGTTCGAGTTCCCCGCGCCCCCAACCCGAACACCAGGCCACTGCCTGGGTTCGAGTTCCCCGCGCCCCCAACCCGAACACCAGGCCACTGCCTGGGTTCGGGTTCCCCGCGCCCCCAACCCGAACACCAGGCCACTGCCTGGGTTCGAGTTCCCCGCGCCCCCAACCCGAACACCAGGCCACTGCCTGGGTTCGAGTTCCCCGCGCCCCCAACCCGAACACCAGGCCACTGCCTGGGTTCGGGTTCCCCGCGCCCCCAACCCGAACACCAGGCCACTGCCTGGGTTCGAGTTCCCCGCGCCCCCCAACCCGAACACCAGGCCACTGCCTGGGTTCGAGTTCCCCGCGCCCCTAACCCGAACACCAGGCCACTGCCTGGGTTCGAGTTCCCCGCGCCCCCAACCCGAACACCAGGCCACTGCCTGGGTTCGAGTTCCCCGCGCCCCCAACCCGAACACCAGGCCACTGCCTGGGTTCGAGCTCCCCGCGCCCCCAACCCGAACACCAGGCCACTGCCTGGGTTCGGGTTCCCCGCGCCCCCAACCCGAACACCAGGCCACTGCCTGGGTTCGAGTTCCCCGCGCCCCCCAACCCGAACACCAGGCCACTGCCTGGGTTCGAGTTCCCCGCGCCCCTAACCCGAACACCAGGCCACTGCCTGGGTTCGAGTTCCCCGCGCCCCCAACCCGAACACCAGGCCACTGCCTGGGTTCGAGTTCCCCGCGCCCCCAACCCGAACACCAGGCCACTGCCTGGGTTCGGGTTCCCCGCGCCCCCAACCCGAACACCAGGCCACTGCCTGGGTTCGAGTTCCCCGCGCCCCCAACCCGAACACCAGGCCACTGCCTGGGTTCGAGTTCCCCGCGCCCCCAACCCGAACACCAGGCCACTGCCTGGGTTCGGGTTCCCCGCGCCCCCAACCCGAACACCAGGCCACTGCCTGGGTTCGAGTTCCCCGCGCCCCCCAACCCGAACACCAGGCCACTGCCTGGGTTCGAGTTCCCCGCGCCCCTAACCCGAACACCAGGCCACTGCCTGGGTTCGAGTTCCCCGCGCCCCCAACCCGAACACCAGGCCACTGCCTGGGTTCGAGTTCCCCGCGCCCCCAACCCGAACACCAGGCCACTGCCTGGGTTCGAGTTCCCCGCGCCCCCAACCCGAACACCAGGCCACTGCCTGGGTTCGGGTTCCCCGCGCCCCCAACCCGAACACCAGGCCACTGCCTGGGTTCGGGTTCCCCGCGCCCCCAACCCGAACACCAGGCCACTGCCTGGGTTCGGGAAGAGGCGTGGGCTGAAATAGCAACCAATACCTCTCTTAGAAAAGAGAGGTATTGGTTGCTATTTCAGAACCAGTTGGAATTCGGCATCTGGATGACACAAGCAGGACAAGGTTCTATTACGGACGGCAGAAGATGATTTCGTCGGTGAGTCAATGTGCCTTTATTCCATCGTGTGACAGGTGATGGCACGATTTAAATTTAAAAAATTTTGTATTTTTTTTGTCAAGCTTCATAAAACGCATGACAATGTACGCGCACGTCGGATTATTTTGATTATTGATTTATGGAACAAAAACGAGATATTCAACATTTGAGAAGCACTACGACTTCGGCTGCTGACTGAGTGACTCGCGTAGTGAGAGCAGGACGAGCTTCTCCCTCTACACGTAAACAAGACGATCTCTTCAGTGAGTCAATGTACCTTTAAAAGATATTTTATCATTGTCTCACTGTTTTTCATTAATTAATATAGTTACAGTACGTCAATCAACAATCGGCACGAATCAGCAAGAAGATCTCAACGGGTGAGGGGAAGGAAGGAAGACGACAAATCAGTGAGTCAATGTACCTTTGAGAGATATTATATCATTGTCTCACTGTTGTTTATTAATTAATATATTAACAGCACCTCGAATGGCAGTTCACTTCCCGGCAATCGACCGATTCCCATCTATGGCTAGAATCAGCAAGAAGATCTCAACTAGTGAGGGGAAGGGAAGGAAGACGACGAAAATGGAGAGGTGAATTATTATTTACGATCGATATCATTTGATTAGGGTAGCTTTGCCACGGACGATAGAAGTAAAATCTAGTTATTTTGTCATGTTGTGTGGTGCTTCTTTTCTCTATCAAGAACCATTGAATGATTAGACACTGCACTTCACCGGCCAGTTAACTAGTTCAACATCTAATATTCCTTACACTTCATGTTACCTTGACCAGACGAAACTTTACCTCTTTTTGAGTCACTTTGCAAAAAGTTTTAAACTTTTATTACTGATTTCTGTATTTGCAGATGCACGTGAACTAGCTAGCGACACTCCGGCCGAGGAAGGACTATCTCATGCTGGCAAAGGAATTTACAAGCTAAGTTCAGCGCGTTTCTTAGGGGGCGTAGATCAGTGATCTCGCCAGCGCGTTTCTTAGGGGGCGTAGATCAGTGATCTCGCCAGCGCATTTCTTAGGGGGCGTAGATCAGTGATCTCGCCAGCGCGTTAGGGGGGGGGCGTAGATCAGTGATCTCGCCAGCGCGTTAGGGGTGGGGCGTAGATCAGTGATCTCGCCAGCGCTTTTTTAGGGGGCGTAGATCAGTGATCTCGCCAGCGCGTTAGGGGGGGGCGTAGATCAGTGATCTCGCCAGCGCGTTTCTTAGGGGGCGTAGATCAGTGATCTCGCCAGCGCATTTCTTAGGGGGCGTAGATCAGTGATCTCGCCAGCGCGTTAGGGGGGGGGGGCGTAGATCAGTGATCTCGCCAGCGCGTTAGGGGTGGGGCGTAGATCAGTGATCTCGCCAGCGCATTTCTTAGGGGGCGTAGATCAGTGATCTCGCCAGCGCGTTAGGGGGGGGGGGGCGTAGATCAGTGATCTCGCCAGCGCGTTAGGGGTGGGGCGTAGATCAGTGATCTCGCCAGCGCTTTTTTAGGGGGCGTAGATCAGTGATCTCGCCAGCGCGTTAGGGGGGGGGGGCGTAGATCAGTGATCTCGCCAGCGCGTTTCTTAGGGGGCGTAGATCAGTGATCTCGCCAGCGCATTTCTTAGGGGGCGTAGATCAGTGATCTCGCCAGCGCGTTAGGGGGGGGGGCGTAGATCAGTGATCTCGCCAGCGCGTTAGGGGGGGGGCGTAGATCAGTGATCTCGCCAGCGCTTTTTTAGGGGGCGTAGATCAGTGATCTCGCCAGCGCGTTAGGGGGGCGTAGATCAGTGATCTCGCCAGCGCGTTTCTTAGGGGGCGTAGATCAGTGATCTCGCCAGCGCATTTCTTAGGGGGCGTAGATCAGTGATCTCGCCAGCGCGTTAGGGGGGGGGCGTAGATCAGTGATCTCGCCAGCGCTAGTACCTCTCATACGAGAGGTATTGTTTTCATTTTTAGGAGCAATACGACTTCGGCGGCTCGTGGATTCACTCAACGAGAGCGAGAAGATGATTGCGCTTCTGTAGCAGAAACGACGCAATTACTTTGGTGAGTCATCGTTCTCTTTTCAAGCTGATACAAGGTTTTCCCCTATTTTTCTGTAAAGTAAAAAGAAACAGTTATCCCGTTCGAGAAAATAATTCGAGAAAGGCTTGAATAAAAATGGAAAGATTGATATCTCCTCGATTTTCTCGTAGAGTGGATCGAATATAATATTAGGAGCTTTCTTTCATCAAATTTTTTAATGGGTGCAAGCATGTCGGATTATTTTGATTATTGATTTATGGAACAAAAACGAGATATTCAACATTTGAGAAGCACTACGACTTCAGCTGCTGACTGAGTGACTCGCGTAGTGAGAGCCCGAAGTACAACGGAATGTGAGGAGCAGAAGAGTTCAAAGATCAACTCCGGCCTCCCCCTTCCCCTGTCTAGGCACCACCCACAGTGTACTAGTTGCTCGACCATATCTCGTAGTTGTATTTTAATTGTCCACTAATTAGTCCTTTCTTCCATTACAGTTTATCGATTGTCGCTCTTCGTTTGTACCTCATACTGACTCTACCGTATGCCTAAGTTTATTGATTTGTAAACGATGACGAGTAGAGAAGTAGTTTCGTGTGCCTACTGTATTTATTGATGTCCCCCCTGATCTTGATTGATTGAAATTAGAATGAATGAATGATTGAAGTATGAGATTTGTATTCACACTCGAAATTCAAGTTTTACAGTATGTAAAGATGAGCAAACACAGAGATTCCATCAACGAATATTTATTTTGGTTACTGTAGATTCCCTAGTGGAATGAAACAGACGGTTTCTTCATTCAAAACAGCAGCGCGGCACGCGTTAGAGGAGCGGCGTTGCTGAAGGAAAGTTATTGCAATTTTTCTAATTCCGGTGAAAGGGGGCGGAACTTAGCTTCCGATTTTCGAAAATAAGCCCCGCCCACTTCGCCAAAGTTGCTCACTTTCTGCTACGGCCGTTGCTGCCATCGGCGAGTTGGGAACGGAGCGGGAGGCGGGCGTGCGCGGAGTACGCGCACCGTGCGTCTCGGCTGCAATTGATCACCTTTGATCTTTGATCTTCGACCAGGATCGTTCCTTGTTCTGTTCTTGTTAGAAGTTCTCTGCATTTCAAGAGTGCGAATCAGGTGGATCATTTTTGAAATCAGACCGGGAACAAAAACCTAGCTCAATTTTTCAGAGTGTCTCTCCTCTCTGATCTTTGATCTTTGATCTCTACGTTCGCTTACCAATATTCTGGTACTTTGTGAGGGGCACGCGCTTGGTGCACTGGCCTACGTGCGCGTACCGTTCCACGTGCTCCGTCGTGTGCGCCGGATGCTCTAAACGAGAGATGATCTTTGGTCTTTAGTCTTTGATCTTTGATCTTTGATCTTTAGGGATTGAAACGTTCCTAGCAGTGGTCTCTGATCGTTGATTTGATATGGAAAAGTGTACATTAGAAAGAACAAGGTAAGTTCAGTGAAATTTGGCAGCAGTTTCAGTGGATGAAAGGAAGCAATAAATGATCTCTAAGATAACGCTAACGCACTAGAGTTCGAAATACGAGTAATCGTCTCTTCATTTCACACACTCTCTCGTCACTCGACCAGTCTAGTGAGTGTGTGAAATGAAGAGACGGATACCCATATTTCGAAAAGTACAACGCACCCGATTCGAACGAGTACTTGTCGTAGTAGCGCAGCGCCGAGAGGTTCCGCGTCGACATCTTAAATTTTACATCGCGTAAAATACTTAAAGCAAACGAAAATCATAATTATAAGGGTCGAAATACACGTATAGAACGTTTTGGTCCATGAACTTTCGTCGACAATAACTGCTGACGAAGAAAAGGCCATTTTTCATAGCCGCAAAAGGTATCTATTTCAAAAAAGAAGAAGTTGAAATAAGCCACTGACAAAGAAGGTGAACTACAGGAGAGTTGCCCCAATTCCAGCTGCATGTTCTAAGTGAACCATCGAATATCGTTGCTTTTCGGATGTTAGGGTAAAGGTCAATCATGTTACGCGATTTTACAGTCTTAAGAAAACGCGTGGTGGGACCCACTGGTAAGGCCAGCTGTTAGATAAATCGGGTCTAAAAAGTACAAATAATAACAAACGACTTACAAAGAAGGTGAAGCAGCAGATAAAGCTCTGCCCGACCGCCCACAACGCCACGTACGGGTACACGTCCGCGATTTCTGCAATCCATTTTTATAGTGAGAATATTTTTTTTTCATTCCACTCGAAGCTGACTTTTGATGAACGTTCGAATGGGCGGAGAAAGCAAGAGGCGAGTGATCTACCCTTTCCTCTCTCACATTTCATTTGCTGAGCATTTCAAACGCTCGATAATGAGTTGATTATTTACCAATTAAAACGTTCTCTCAACTTCTATTACTTTAGAATGCTGCATAGTGATCGCCTGATGGAAGGAAGAACGACCAACGAATTTTTTTGCCCAAAAAACAAAAGATCAAAGATCAGCGCCCTCACTCAAAGATCAAAGATCATTACACTCACTCTGCCGGGTTGCCTCCGTACTCGCGTCCTCCAAATGTCGTTCCGATTTCATCACTCCGTCGATCGCTTTCTCAACGATATCTGAAAGAGGCCTGATCTTCGGCCTTTGAATGAACTTTGTGAGCCGAAACAGCACGAAAAAATCTAAGTTTTTTTTAAAGCTATGGTAATAGAAATAAATTTGATCTTTGATCTCTCATTCCGATGCCTCTCCTTACTCACCTGAAAATTGGTTTGTGTACGGCAGGAAGAGCACGAAGCCGGCAGCGATGATGATGGAAAACATCGGCAGGAGCTGAAGGATAATTAATTAATTAAACTAATTAATTAAGTAATTAATTATAATATTCATTTCATGTCAATATTCATGATGTTTTATTAGAGTTGCTCAAACTTCTCAAAGTGAACCGATCTATCGTAATCGTAACGCATTCGAATCGATACTTGTGTATCTGTACCGTATCCCAAGCAGCAAACTATCGTATCCCTAAATAATCGATAAATCGTGATAATTTATCACTGAAAACCTTTATCACCTACTTTATCACTGACACTTTATCACTGAAAATCACTGATAAACTCACGTATGCATTGACAACGATGAGGTAGTGGCGGAAGTTGCGATGGGTGAATACGAGCGGAATCGTCACCAGTGGCCAAGTGACGAAATGGATGATCAGTGGGTACTGTAAGTATTGATTGGATCAGTGGATACTGTAAGTATTGATTGGATCAGTTGATACTGTAAGTATTGATTGGATCAGTGGATACTGTAAGTATTGATTTTGATTGAGAACCAATTAACGGTTGGATTACGGTATAATTGTGCACAGTGCAAGTAGTACCATGAAGGGAGGCCAATCGTCGAAGGCCAATCCTTTCCACGTGTCTGCAAATGAAAGTTTTTAGCACAAAAACAATACAATCAATTTCGAAGATAGGTTTAAAAATAATTTTTGAGTTAAGAAAAATGCTAATATTTTATTAATATTTTAAAATATTAACATTTTTTTCAAAATAATTGACTGTGTTCGAATGAAAAATTCATCACGAGATTTCGACGGAATGAAGAGTAATTACTCATCCAAACAAGTCTAATTCTCAAAGATTCCCCAGCTCAACAAAAACGCACAATTTGCGAGAGAAATAGACCAAAGATCAAAGATCAAGGACCAAAGATCAAAGATCAAAGTCCAAAGATCAGACTGACCCAAGATGAACAGATCGTCGGCCTTGATCAGATGGTAGTAGACGAAGTCGGCGAGCATTCCGAGCATGGGAATACACAGCAGCATCGTCAGCCATCGATTGAAGCACTGGAAGATCAAAGATCAAAGATCAGGGACTATAGACCGCAGACCAATTCTATCATGTCAAAACCACGACCGCCTACGATGATTTTTAAGAGCAAAAATCAAACTTCAGAATAACAATGGCCACCAACGATATCTCCTAAGATCAGAGACCACCTAAGATAATGCCAGAGATCAAAGATCAAAGACCACCCACAATGTTCCGATGTCGCTTCTCCATCGTGAGTTCGATGGTGCGCACGTAGGTCTCGCACAGATCGGCCACGAGCTGCTCGGGAGGAGGCTCGACCGGGAACCGATGGAAGTAGTTGCTTCCTGCCAATTATTCCAGAATATTGGCATAATTTTTTTTTGAAAAAGGCCATATGAATGTACCCCATTCGACATTGCCCATTCATTGTGCTCCTTGTTCAATGCCACCTATCACGACTTCATCACTCCATTAAAAATGTGGCAAATTTTCGAGCAAAATCAAGTAAGTAATTGAGTAGTGCTCCTAAAGATCAGAGATCAAAGATCAAAGATCAACTACTCACTTCGAAATATCTCGAGCTGCTTCCAGATGCGTGCCTCGTGCAAGCCCGGATAGCCCGTGTCATCGGCCAGCCCACCATGTTCCGTTTCCTGGAATAAGGAGAGATCAACGATCAAAGATCAAAGATTAATCCGGTCAGGCTGGCTCAGAGGCAATGTTCAGTGCCTTCATCGAGCCAATCTTAAGATAAGAACAAAACTTTATTCCGGGAAGACCAAAGATCAAGGCCCAACTGTATCCCGCGGAGACCAAAGATCAAAGATCAGCTCCCCTCTCCCCACCTGCGGATTCGTGTCCTCGATGGTGCCTCCGGCGGCCGCTGCAGCCGCTGCCGCAGCCTTCTTGGCCTGGAAGATCAAAGATCAAAGATCAAGAATCAAAGATCATCCTCACCTTCTGCCGCTTCTTCCTGCTCATGCTTGAAGTGCCGCAGCGAGGAAGTGACGCCGGCACCTTTTTTTTTATTTAATATAATAAACACCGTAATCACCAGTTCTCGATGCTCCCATCTACCGTACCTTCTCCGGAGGTGGCTTATCCCCGGTCGCGGCTGCAGCTGCATCTCCGGCCCTGGACGAGTCGGCCGGTCCCCCGGGCGGAGGAGGCGACAGCGGCGCTCAATCCACGATATGTAGATCATAGTACATAATAAATGCATGCAGCAATGCATTATTTGTGCAGAAATCCATAGAAATGAACAATGTGTGACGCGGCGCTGAATCAACGCATTCGATCGATGATGAAACACATATATGGCATATCACGCGTCTTCTGAGAGATTGCAGGACCCTGAGGAACCAGGTGCAAAAGTTTGAGCTATCTCCATGAGATATTTTTGGTAGACTATATTGAAGGTGACAAATTTTTTGGCGTCGGTCATTTGTGCCAGAACCGGCTTTTAGGCACCTTCCGGCTCTGGGCCCGGCTCCAGCGTATCTCAGCTCCCAAAGCAGATAGGGCCTTCGCTCCGGGCTTAAAAAATGCGAAAAAAAATTCTAAGCAACTTTCATGTTGAACACCAAAAAATTTGAGGTCGTCTTCAATTCGAAATAAATGAAAAACTGGTGCCAAAATCGAAAAATAATTTTTCCTGGGACGGGGACCCCCCCATTTCAACCAAGCGGATAGTATTTTCGGAATCTACGTACTCGATATACTATAGGAAAAATCCTAACTCGGAAATATATGGCCGCGCTGGCAAGTTATATGGCCGAAATGGCGAAAAAATCGCGATTTTTCGATTGTTTGATATTTTAAATCGATCGAAAGGAGTGTTTTTATCGAGAATTAATGTCTGATTTCTGTTGTAATTATCATCTATAATACTCATAAACTTTATTCCATGTTGATATTCATGAAAAACGCAAATTTGGAATTGAAGAGAATCCTCTTCAATTGTTCGATTGAAGAGGATCCTCTTCAAACTGAATGTGCCTCAGTAAATTGATTACAACAGACTGGAGAGGAAAGCAAATGATCTGAAAATTTGATATATGACTAAGGGATGGATTTACAATGTTCCAGCACTAAATACTTGTCATTATCTTTCTTCCAGCAATTGCCACTATCCAACTGTGATCCACAGTCGAATAGGAATTAGTGGGATCGGTAATTAACATTGTAAATTCATCCCTTAGTCATATATCAAATTTTCAGATCATTTGCTTTCCTCTCCAGTCTGTTGTAATCAATTTACTGAGGCACATTCAGTTTGAAGAGGATCCTCTTCAATCGAACAATTGAAGAGGATTCTCTTCAATTCGAAATTTGCGTTTTTCATGAATATCAACATGGAATAAAGTTTATGAGTATTATAGATGATAATTACAACAGAAATCAGACATTAATTCTCGATAAAAACACTCCTTTCGATCGATTTAAAATATCAAACAATCGAAAAATCGCGATTTTTTCGCCATTTCGGCCATATAACTTGCCAGCGCGGCCATATATTTCCGAGTTAGGATTTTTCCTATAGTATATCGAGTACGTAGATTCCGAAAATACTATCCGCTTGGTTGAAATGGGGGGGGTCCCCGTCCCAGGAAAAATTATTTTTCGATTTTGGCACCAGTTTTTCATTTATTTCGAATTGAAGACGACCTCAAATTTTTTGGTGTTCAACATGAAAGTTGCTTAGAATTTTTTTTCGCATTTTTTAAGCCCGGAGCGAAGGCCCTATCTGCTTTGGGAGCTGAGATACGCTGGAGCCGGGCCCAGAGCCGGAAGGTGCCTAAAAGCCGGTTCTGGCACAAATGACCGACGCCAAAAAATTTGTCACCTTCAATATAGTCTACCAAAAATATCTCATGGAGATAGCTCAAACTTTTGCACCTGGTTCCTCAGAGGGGTCACTTTCATGCAATCTCTCAGAAGACGCGTGCTATATAATAAATGCTTGCAGAAATTCACAGAAATTGAGCAATCGACGCGTTGCATGTTTTTTGGAGCACAATTGGCGATCACCAATATCTTCAAGCTCTCGCTGCTCACCCTTGCCCGATCCGCTCTGCTTGTCCTTGCCGCGACCCGAATCCGAGCCCGCCCCCGCCGCTGGAGGAGACGCGATCCTGCACCGATTATCGATTGATTGATCTACCGTAACCATTCAATTATCGATTGTTCTACCGTACCCCTCACTTATCGATCGTTATCTACCGTATCCCTCATTAACTGATTCCACCATACCACCGTACCTATCAGATATCGATTCATCCAGTCTACCGTATCATTCACTAATCGATCGTCATCTACCGTATCCCTCACTTGCTGATTCCGTCATTCTACGCTACCTCGCACGCTGACTTCTCTGCTTCCCCCTCCCTCTATGGAAATCATCAGTTTTCGATCAGACGCTACCGTATCCCTCACTTGTCGATCGCCCCACCCTACCGTACCTCGTGGCTCCCTGGGTGCCGGCCGTTTGGGTCTCGTCCTCTTGGCCGGTCGGCTCGCGACTGTGCGGGGCCTTCGTCGATTCGTCCACGCCCTTTTCTGCCAATGATTACGGTATTCATCCAGTTATCGATTCGACGTATCGTAATCGAGTCGCTAGCGATTCAAACTGCTCGTAATCAACACGTTATCGGATGCGAAATACCGTAGTGATAAGCTAACGTAGTCTAAGAAAGCGCATAGGATTGCGAGAAAAATAGGCAAAATAAATAAAAATAAGAGAGAAAGAGAGTGAACCTCGATCGGCCGACATGGAGGGACGATGGGCGATGCAATGAGGGGAGGAAAGCGAGAGAGATCGGAGAGGAGAAGAATAGGGAGGATATATGATAATCGAGTCAAATGAATTATCGAAGAATAAATTGATTAAGTCGTCTGCTTCGTTCTCAAATCGATGAATCCTTCTCCTCTCTCCGCCATTCCCTCCTCTTCTCCTCATCGATGGCGGTCACTCCCTCTCTCTCGCTCGAATCAATGGAGGACACACAGACTGTCGACTCGGAGAGAAACGGTATGAGTACGGTAGGATCACGGCGCACTGTAGTTCGAGAGTAATGTAGTCTTAGAGTACTGTAGCTGAATATTACCCTAACAGCACAATACTGTAACTTCAGATTACAATAGCATCAGAATATTGTAACTTCATATCTACTACCGTAGTCTCAGATTCCTGTAGCCTGGAAACGATACTTTATCTTGAAAGGGTACCGCTGGAGATTACTGTAGTTTCATAGACCGTATCTAGATAAAGTTTCCATTACAGACTCGCCCTTGTCTGGAGTGAGCACCGCGAGCGAGGTATTGTTTTATCTCTGTTATTTTTGTGTTTGTTGTTTTTGTTATTTAGGCTGTTATTGTTTTTCAGATCGATCGATCGTTCAACTGGGGCGACCTTTACACGGTGGTTTCGCCCAACTCGCGCTCTTTTTCATCCGAGTCTATCTCGTCCGTGTCTGGAGCGAGCACCGCGATTGGGGTTATTTTTATTAATGTTATTGTTGTTATTGTTATTGCTATTCAGATCTCGGACACTCAAACGGCGATAATGAACACAGCGAGTGGCAACGAGGTAATGGAGTTATTGTTGTTATTGTTGCGGTTACTATTGTTGTTATTGTTATCGTTTTTATTGCCAGGTTTCGACCACTGTGTCCCTCTGGCCCACGGAAGTGGGGAACTGGCCGCGTGAGGTCATCGTCGCTCTGGCTGGTGCAGCGGGAAGCGACGTGTTCGAGATTCAGAGAGGTGATCGGTGATCTTTGATCTTTGATCTTTGATCTTTGAGCTCGTCCCCTTCTTGCAGCATTATACTCCATTCATCAATTCTATGCTTAATCTTTCGCCTGACATTTGAACCCTCCCCTCTCCAACGCGATTGCGTTTATAACGTACGATTTGATCTTTGGCTTTTATCAAATCTGTTTTGCCAGAGCGCATATTATTGGTAGTGCTCTTGCAGTGTTTTGTCATCTCTTTCATCTATTTTTTTTTATTTGAACTTTATGGGTTAGCTATGATCTTTGAACTCTTCACATCCGTATTGGGCTTGTTGTAACAAATTACTGCATTCAAGTTGGTTCATCAATTTGATCTTTGCTCCTTTTCAGTGCTCGGAGAGGCAATCGATCGTACTTGTGGATGGGGTGAGAATGCAGTGGAGAAGAACAAGCGTATCGCCAAGATGCGAGCCGATAATGAGAAGAAGTTGGTCGTTTTTATTTTGCATATTATATATTTCAATCCTAATGTTGTATCGATTTTTGAACTGAAAATTGCGTACCTTCTTTCAGCAGCTCGTCTGGTCGTCGTTTCTCTCGCGCATGCCGCGTTTGTCTCGTGGCGGATCCGCTCGAACGCGTCGCTTTCGCCGCGTGCGGTCACGCGTCGTGCCGCGCGTGCGCGGACTGCCTTCCGCGTTGCGTCGCGGATTCGGCACGCGTCGCGTGTCCGCTGTGCGGCGTCCGCACGTACTACGTACGCCTCTTCGAACTGCCCAAGAGCGCGGTGAGAAATACGGAGGAGATGATCGATTGATGGAGTAGTGTGGAAGAATGTTTAACGATTACGGAAGTAGATCAGTTCACGGGTACGGTAGATAAAGACTGATGGAGTCTTCGAGCTGCCCAAGAGCGCTGTGAGGAATACGGTAGAGCATCGATTGAGGGAGTAGTGTAGTGTACTGAATGATGGCAGTTGGTTGAAGGGGTACGGTAGCCAATCAATAAAGTACAGTATCCGATTCCAGGCGGGAGCCCACCTGATGGACGAGCAGGGCACGATCTGAATCTTACTGTAGCAAGAATACCGTATCCCCTGTCCTTAGAACATGGGAATCTGATAAAGCAAATCGTTGAGATTGTCTCTCATGCTGATTATCAGTACGAAATCGACACAACTTGTCTCACATTTCATACATTCGCTCACCAGGAGTCTCACCAATGTATGAAGAATATTCGATCAGTTTTACCGTTTATGCTGCACTCGCTAACTTCAAGGGGGGGGGGGTGATCGGCATAAAAGCTGTTGCTGTACATAATTTCTCAATTGCTTTTGATCCGTAGACGTAACCAAATGACTCATCAGAATACAGTCTGCTCTCTTTTTCCTCTCAATTTCTTTCGTTTTTTTCCTGCAGGACGATGCAATATAGAACGAGAGAGAGACGGGCTGGAATGGTCAGATAGTATCATAGAGTATGACAAGCGAGGAGGCAGAAGACATGGTGGTAAAGGGCGCGCGGTCAGTTTACAACACGATAGAAGGGGGGGGGGCTTCTTCTGAAGAAAATCCGGAATAATACTGAATACCACTTCCGCTGATTAACCAATTTGTCTCAATTTCATTGCTGCTAATTTGTATCCGCGTTATCTCCTGTAAATACGAATAAATGTTATTATTATGAGTTATCTCGTCATCGTGCAGCCTACGATGCGTTCTCTCCTCTTCTTCTTCTTGATGATCCTCGAGCTCAGCAATGCCTTTGAACCCCGTGTGAGGGACATTCTGCTCAGTAAGTAATTAGTCATAAAATATCTCGAGATGGTGAACCCGCAGTAGTGTCTGAAAAAAAGAAAAATGGTAGTGATTTCGGAAGCTCAGATAACGAGCTTTGGAAAATAGTCAAGCACGCGAGTGATTCCTTCATTGCAGAGCACATCCCGGAGGCGAAGGAGCTGATTGTTGCTATCAGCAACAATGCTAATTTCAGCGAGGAAGAGAAGCCAACATTGAGAGCTGCATTCAAGTACTATTTCGACGGAAACACCACTTTCACAGAGGTAAGAGGTATTAGGTGACCAGAATACATTGCCTCCTCCCTGTTTCTAGTGAGTTGTTCCTAGTAGACTAAGCACTGCGCGCTAAGCCTGAGCTGCACACAAGGTATAAGTACAAGGTAGCATACAAGCCCTAGAAAGTACGCACGGAATCTCAATTATCGATTTTATACTCATTCCGATCCTCAAATAAAACCCTCTCAGCCAGGTGCTGCGGTTCTCCAAGTGACATTATGAATTCGGCATCCACAAACGCGAGCCTCTCGATTTCTTTTTCGATTCCGAACGAAAAAACTAGCTGTTCCAATTAACGTTCTTTTTTTGATTACGTTAAGCATTTTACGTAGGGACAGGTACATCGGGTGTCATAGATTCCATCAGCATGTGTCATTCAACAATGTTATCTCCGAGACTATTGCCCTTCCAAGCATGAGCTTCGATGAGCACCAAATCGGACGAACGACCAGGGGTTCACAGTAAAACCGGTCAACTATCGCGGGGATAGCTCTCAAAATCGGGTGGTATGAGCTTCTAACGAGGGGATAAAATCGGGGATTTGGTCCTATTTCCGACCTCATGCTCAATCACTTTTCTTAGATGAACTCCGTCCTCGTGCGTGATGCTCCCATCACGTGGAAAGTCGTCCAGCCAACAATCGTTTTCTTCTCCCAGAAGAGACGAGCACTGAAGGATGACGACGCAATCCATTTCATTGATGAGGTGAGTAATTGAAATTCCATTTCACGGGACTCACTCCCGACTTCGCACTCACTTTACTCTTTATAAGGAATTTGTATCCCATACACTTTGTGGTAAGAGTTCATTTGAATTTGAAGAATGTTCGCGACCAGTCTAAACTTTGCGTTTTATTCCATTCATAATCCTTATCTTTAAGGCGATCTTTGTATACAATCGCAATAATAAGACTTGCCGAGTGCAACCTCTGCAATTGCAGACATTCCTTAACCTCAAGAGCATCTTCAAGTTGGCGACGAGCAACTGCACTCAAGCATTGCAAGCGGTGGGGATTTACATCATAAATTGGATTTAGTGATACCAAGACGCGGAGCGCGTCTCCTTAAAAAACACTCTCGTTTTTTTAACTGACTTGATCGTAAATATCGTCAGATTATCTCTATTAATCTACAGCAATAAAGATTATATAAAGAATAGAGATTATATAAAATTCGCATCATTCCCTTCCAGGGTTCGACGTTCACCCGGGACTAGGCTTTCAATGGTAACGAAACAACTAGTTGTTTAATAGGGAAATGCACCGCTTTCTTCACGAGAGACAGCGCGGAATGAGGAGAGCGAAGAGTGATTTCCCTATTAGATAACTAGTTGTTTCGTTACGATTCAAAGTCTACTCGGGACACCATGCTCGTTGAAAGGTTCCAATCCCTACCGAGTGCTGCTAAGCATGACATTCAGGAGACTTATCGCTTTGTTTTTGATATAATAGAAGATGCACGATTTGTAATATCGCTCTTACGACAGACACAATCCCTTTCTCGTAGACCACCAAATAGCAGTTACCCCCTCCTCAATGATTATATCGGTTTCCAAATATCAACCCAGCATGTCTGCTTACCACCTCGTATCTCTGATGATATAGCCTGCAGATCGTGTTTTAGCGAAAATCTTTGCTCATTTCCCGCTTCTAAGCTCTCTTGTATGCCTTTTGCCTCTTCGCTTTATGATATTTTCAACAATAAATAAATTCGTTTTTTGTCAGTGACTTTATTCTATTCTATACTTTATTTTATGCAGCCCAGAAATTTTTCCACGACAGCGACCCCATTCACTTGGACGCACATGGAAAGTTTTCCACTTCTCTTCCCGTATCAGTGCTCAAGTGGCAGCTGTCTTTTGAACAGCAGAGGGAAACGGATGGGTCTTTCGAACGAAAAGTATCCGCAATGGCTGTATAATATAGGAAATTTGCAATTAAATTCATACTTGATTCAATCACCATTCAAATCGATAATTGCTTTCTTTCTCTTCATTCCCCTCTCCTCCTCCCCTCACTTCCCTCCCCATTCCCTCCTTCCGGGCGGTCGACTCCGACGCGTCTCTCTCGTTCGTCACCATGAAGAACGAGAAGCTGTTCATGTACGTTGCGCTTGTCCTCCTACCGTATTCCTGTTGGTCTATGGTCCTTACCGCAGTTTGACGTTGATATATAGCTTGGCTCGCTGACAGCTGATATTGGTAGTACTGCATAGTAGAGATGGCACCGTGCCAAGTCCACGTGTAGCATCGCGGTACCGTATCATCTAAGGGATCCGAAACAGTACCTACACAGTACCTCAACCATACTCTAACCTACAGTAACCCTCCTTTTCCCTGCAGGATCGTCACCTATCCGATCATCATCATCGTCGCTCTAGTCGCCGTTATCTTCCTGGCCACGCCCATCGTCCTCTACTCGTTCCCGCAGATCCACAAGTTCTTCATCGCCTCCACATTTGGTGCGTTTTCAATAGGCTCCGCAAGCGCGTTAGCGGTTGTTGACGCGGGAATGGTGTCGCAGGGTTTTGATCAAGGTTGCTAAATTTCGCCTTGCGTTGATGTCTGCAATGGAAGGGTTTCTAGCTGCATAAAAGCAGCAATTGTTATTTGGCTTAGGTCATTGGATGGATGAAGGTGATGATCACCCAAAGCGCAAATTGCAATAATTGGACGTTGGCTCTTGACGCTGAAATACAATAAAAGGTGATTTTGGCATTATCCTCGCTAAGGGTGGGCTAGCCACCCCAACGCCGATTAGCAACTTGAGCCTATCCCGGGACGACCAGTGGCTGGTTGCGAGGCTTTACCGCCCGTGTCGTGTGCACGTGGTAGGGGATTTATTTGCTGTGGCTTTCACCACTCCCAACATTTCTTAACCCCCTTGGTTTTGGGTGGATCTGAGGGCGGGCGGGGTCGAACTCGTGACCTTTCGAATCGCATTCCTGGCACACAACCACAACCACCAACAAACTAGAAAAGAGAGATCGTACACCAGAATAGCGCCTTTTTCTCCTTGACGCATTAGAGGTGCTGCAACGAAAACGCTCGAAAATTGCGCACCCGAACCGCGCCTTGCAGCGATCACGCCGCACGCGGAGATGAATCTGACGGCCGAGGGACTCAGCGGCCGCTCGTTCTACATCACCGTCGGATCGTCCACCGTATTCGTGTGGTACGGTATTGGTAGTTACGGTAGAACAACACTTGACGTTTAGTTTTCGTATTACGATATTGACTTCTGAAATCAGTACACTTTGGCTAAAATAGAAGATATCACGCTTTTTATCGTGAAATGATGCCTGCTTATAGTATTTTTCCATGGCTACCGAAACCAAATAATACTTGTATTGTAGATGGTGTGGATTACCGTAACCTATCTATGACTACAGTATTGAATCCAGGCATCTCGTCCCCAGCAAGGATCCCTCCGCCGACAATCCCGACGAGTACGATAAAATACTCGCCAACGACACGTACAAGATCGTCGTGTTCTTCCACAGTCCGGAGAGGTACGGTAGCGAGTCGCTGTCCAGGATTACTGTAATACATACCGTAACCCGAAAAGTACGATACAGTATCCGTTGCACATATCATGTAGTAGCGTAGTACCTTCAGCAACCTTCCAACTACCGTACCTCATTCCCACCGTACCCTCAAATCCGCTCCCTGATTCAGGGATCAGAAGAAGTTCACATCGTTCTGTCGCGTGCTGATGGACCGGAAGGAGCAGGACATCCAGCTCATCTCCTTCGACTACAAGGGTGAATTGACGCAATTTATTAGACAAATAATTTTAGAGTTCCAAAAAAAAAAACTATAGACATCACAACCGCGCCATGCTCGCACCCTATCCGCGCCAAACCAACTTCTTGACAGTTTTGGGAACGCTTTCTATTGACACTTTAACCGCGCCTTCCTTGCACACCTTGCGCGTCAACCAATTTCCACGCAGGTTTCGGTAACGCGGCCGGCGACACGTCCGTGTCGGGCGCCGTCGAGGACACGCGCACCGTGTACAACTGGCTGCGGAGGCGGGCGCCGCACACGGAAATACACTTCTGGGCGCACGGACTGGGCGGCAGGTATACGGTAGCATCAGTTGGCGCTAGGGTTATCGAGGGAGATACGGTAGAATCGTTGAGAAATTACGGTACAGGACAGTTGATCTTTGCTCTTTCCAGCATCGCTGCTGCTGCACTCGAGGCGCTTCTCGAAGATGGACAGGAGGTTTGATCTTTGAACTTTGATCTCTGAACTTTGATCTTTCTTCAGGTCAAGTCAATCGTGCTCGAGACGCCCTATCCTAACACGACCGCCCTGCTCAAGTCCAAGTTTTTCGTCGTGAAAATGGTTCGGTTGATCTTTGATCTTTCATTCATTTCTTCCTTTCGCTATAACAATGAATTTATCTGAATGTGATCTTTGATCTTTGATCATTTAAGCACACATATTTGGTCGTTGATCTTTGACCATAGAACGACATAAATCATAATTTGATCTTTGATCTTTACTTCGAAATCATTTGCTCCTGTGATCTTCGATCTTTGACAGTACGACGCAATTCTGCCGTCGAGCTTCTTCAACACGTCCCTGAACATTCTCGACCTCAACTTCAACACGGGACGCACCATGGCAAGGTTTGATCTTTGATCTTTCTGATGGTTTTTGAAATTCATATCATACATAAGATAAAAAAAATAGCAAATCATGGCTAATCGCAACACTATAACTAATGACAATCATTACGTGAACCATACGTACATTCCAGCTCTTTAGGTAATTAAAATATTTAATTAAATAAATAATTAATGAATTAAAAATGCAGCACAGACGTGCCCACGCTCGTGCTCAGTGGCGAGGCGGACGAGGAGGCGACGAGCAACGCGAGAGACGTTGTTAGGACAATAAGGTTGGTGATCTTTGATCTTTGGTCTTTGGCCTTTGATCGTTGGTCTTTTGGCCTTTGATCTCTGAGCAAAGTGGGAGGCATTGCAGAACATAACTGTTCTTTGTTCTTTGATCTTTAAGATTGGCCTTTTGACAACAATGTAATCGTGATCTTTGATCTGGCCCCATCTTAAAGAAGGCGTAAACTCCAATTTCTGGGAAGCAATTCCCCTGTGCAATCAGGGGGAAGTACTGTAAGAGGGTGAGAGTGACAGACGCGAGAGTTTTTCGCTCCTCTCCTGTCTCTTCCCATCTTCTCTGCGTCTTGACCTAGACCCCTTCCCTTTGCACCGCGCATCTTGATTTTGCCTGTGCCATGTAGAAACTTTGCGCGCGTGTAACTCGGTTCAAAGTAGAGCTAACGAGTTCTTATTTTCGAATTCGGAATATGGTTTACGGAAACTATCGACCTATGACGTCAGATACCCCCCGAAAATATTGAGTTTACTCCTTCTTTAAAAAAATTTCCCCCTTTTCAGACGCCATCGCGACTTCATCTTCCACATTGAATGGCGCTGTCGGAAGGTCACCCGGTGGCCGGGCCAGCAGGCCAGCGAGAGCGAGCTGAACCAGATTATAGGGTTAGTGAGTTGATCTTTGATCTTTGATAGATTTATAAATGATCTTTGATCTTCCATCATCTCAATTGATAAATTCAGAGGCTTCCACAGTGCGACGAAAATTTTCTGGGCGCCGTGACTCTTCGAAGCTAAAAAAGAAGAGAAGATGCGTCCAAACCTGGCTGTAAACGGTGCATGATTCGCTGCATTGACGTCCATAAAGTAATTCAACGAAAGATTGTGTTCACAAATAGACGTGTCTAACACTTTATAACAAAAAGTAACAAGTTCCTCTTGGTCTTGAAGATTTATTTTTAAGTTTAAAGAAAATGTGTGTTCGCGTAATAATCAATCAATGGCATTTGTCATTTGTCGGAAATACCGACAATATACCGACCTGATTACTGCTACCGAACGGGCAACTTTAGAGTCCAGTGACCACCCCTTGCCTCTCATCTCTCCCTGTTTGTTTTGCCCTGTGGGACACTGCATGCAACGAGATGCAATAGCAACGTATGAGGGAGAGTGGCGATTGGGAAAACACAAACATATATCACACGTTAATCTGTCATCATCGCACATATGATGTGTTCTTCCGAGTACCGAGAAACGAGGGCCTTGTAAAGTTGCACATCAACAGAAGTGACGGAAAGAAAAAAAATATCCGGAAATCAAATGTTCCAGAAACCTCGAGCGCACGCAATGAGGAGACTGAATAGCCAAACATGAGCAAGCTCGAGTGATCAAATCTCTCATTTTGCAATGTTCTCTCGTCGATCAGAGAAGCGAGAATCCACGGTAAATTGAGGCAGCCAGACCATGCCTCGAATGATCTCTGGCCATCCGTTGCCATCATTGCTTCCCATTCGCGTGTGAAATGCCCCCGTGCCGGTGCGCTCTTCAAAAATGAAGACAACCAATCTTTCATTCATTTTCCTTTCACCTCCCAAGTTATTCGTGTTCAATTGTTTCACGCACTCTGTGCCCTACCCAAGTTCACATCCGGAACTGTTGTCACGGGTGAAAAATAGAGACTTTCCCAGGCATGCGCTGGTTGTATGTGCTGCTTCCGGAGCTGCTCCTTCTCACTGACTGCGAGCGGAGGCCAGAGCGGAAGGGTTAGTTGAGACTTGAATATTGCTGACGTTGACTAGTATGGTCGTTTCAAACGAGCTATGGAGACGAGTGTGCACGTGCCCTTGATTTCGAACCTACCGAACAGTTACATTCGTGTCACATCTCCTTTAGGCATCTAAAATCTGAGCGCATTCATCTTCAGCCCCAACGCTCACGTGGAGTGGAGACGGCGATTCTCTCAACACCCCAGAGCATATCCCCTCACTGTCATCTGGTGCATCCTCCGTAGGCTCCGAAGGTACCGCCATTAGGCTTTCAATGGTAACGAAACAACTATTTGTTTAATAGGGAAATGCACCGCTTTCTTCACGAGAGACAGCGCGGAATGAGGAGAGCGAAGAGTGATTTCCCTATTAGACAACTAGTTGTTTCGTTACGATTCAAAGTCTAACCGTCATTCCAAAAATACAGTGTATTTTCCGCTCAGATGCTGCCTCGCTTCCATCCTCTTCGCTATTTCGAGTGCGTGTGAAGACCATTATCGAGCAGGTAAGCGTAGCAAAAATATCCCTAATCGAGTTATCTCCTTCACAAACTGCAAATGTATGTTTATCCATGCTCCATCTTTAAGCGAAAAAGCTTGAGGTATAAGACATCTATCCGTATTCTTTTTTTTTCGGAATAATTAACTCGTTCTCAGCGACGACTCGGTCATCTCGCCCTCGATCGGAACTGCAACAGTAGGAAACTGCGTGAGATTCTCGTCCAGGTGATTTATCGTATCGTGAAGTTGTTTTCCGTTCCACTAGTGGCTAGCTGCCTCTTGAATGCGCGAGTGAGGCCGGGTGGTGACTAGTGATCTTCCTGGCCTTATCCCCGATCCATCTCCTATAATTGACAAGCATTGACCTAAATACGTGAAAATAATTTCGTCTCCGATTCAGTGCATCGCCTACAATCCCTCCGAGAGCAAGCAGCGCATCAACGCTGCAATCGCACGCAATCTCGATGGCTCGTTCGGCATTGTGTGCGCCGACGGCGCCTTTTCCTATCTCGCACACACCACTCAAGTGAGTACGGTAGACACACCATTGCCTACCTCGTCCGCATTACATTATATTCTTGCGAGCAACGCGTAGGAGAATGGCATCGCAGGAAGAGCTATCATTCTTGTTGCTGATACGACATTCGAACCAAAAAATAAATAGAGGCACATCTTCTCAAATAGAGAACTCAGTCATTCAGAAGCTCGTGCCACTCTTCCTTTATTGAGCACTGTAATTTCAGTTCTGCCATCACACTCGCAACAACATAACGTGTCTCGTGTTCCGTGAATCGAAAGCGGAAACGGGCGAACAAGAACCACTGCCATAGTCTTTCATATTCATATTTTAACTTTCGCGATTTTAACCATTTTAACTTGTTACTTTCGACCGAAGCATTATGAATAAAACCTTATTTATTATACCAACACAGTAAACTCATTCAATGGACCAGTATTCAATGGATTTGGGCGTGAGCGAACCGGTCGGACTTTCTCACGTATAAACAATGTCACGAATGAGGTAGTGTGGTAATCGTCTCTTCGTTTCACGTGCTCTCTCACTGGCCATAGTGGCTAGAGAGTGTATGAAATGAAGAGACGGCGACCCGTATTTCGAACTGCAGAGGAGACCCGCGTCTGTTGCTGACGATTTCGGCGACATTTTCTTGTCCAAAACTGCATTGGGGTAGACTTACTAGTCAAATGAAGAGTGGACTCTCCTCATTCCACTCACTCCTTCTCGAGTGGAGCAGTGAATTTGACTAGTAAGGACTAGTAAGGGACTAGTCCTTTTGGACTAGTAAGGGACTAGTCCTTTTCAAAGTCTACATTGGGGACGGTAAGGCTGAGAGATTCGTTCCCTCCAAACATCTCGAACGCTCATCCATTCTTCAACTGCGGATGGCTCCGCAGGAAGTGACTCTCTTCATTTCGCTCACTATCTCGTCGGCCAGAGAGGCGAGTGAGCCGAGCGAAATCGAGAGAGTCACTGCTTGCCAAGCCATCTACCAATGCAATAACTTTTTACACAGCTGCGTCGCTCAATCAGAACGCAATTCAATACGAACGGCGATGATCAACTCTCTTCATCGAGTTGCGCGCAAACATGTTTGCTCGAATGGAGTTCACCGATCATCCCCGATGATTCCGCACTGCCTGTAATCGTTTCATGTGAGCACAGCCGGCGTTCGACAGCATTCGAGGATGAGGATATTCATTTAAAATGTTATGATCATCCGCAGAAGCTTCACTCAGTTATTCTTGCCATGGAATAGGATTAGGGTTGTCAGAATGAACATTCCGTCTCTTCATTCCGCGTGTTCTCTCGCATCTCTGACCGGTGATTCAGTACGTGAGAAATGAAGAGACGGATTCTTCACTGTGACAACCTTACATAGGATACTGTAGTGATGCCGAAGTAGAGACAAGATAAAAGCAGAAGGCGATCGATAAAAGACCTATAAAAGATAAAAGATCTCTCGCTTTTCTCTTGTCCCTTCTTCGGCACCGCTTATAGAAGTTTATACGGTATCCCATGGAAAATATAACCTAGAGAACCTACTGCCGCTGATCCCAATTTTAAATTGTTTGATTGAGAAGCTTCTCCAGAATTGTCACTTGAGCATGCACGTTTTCTTCGTCGTCGTCATCGCCGTATTCGCCATTCTGAGCGTGCAAGTCGATGCGCAGTGCACTACGCAGAAGGAGAATGCAAAGTTGGTGAATACTACTATTTTCGTTTCCGCGCGACACTTTACGAACGTTCGAAGAGGCGCCGGGAGGGATCTATCGATCACAGGGAATCGATAACTCACTGGCGAGCACATTTCATTTTCTTCACATTTCAAACGCACGATTGCTGTGAAAGACACACTTCGGACGACGTCTTTAGCGCAAAGCCGCATAAATAGTAGCACCAATATCATTACGTTTTTTTCAGTTGCGCAAAGTGGAAGGCCACAGGCTTCTGCACCAACACGGCTATGTCTCTTGCGCAGAGGTGAGCGGATGCTTGAGAGTTGATTTGATAAAAGGTTGATCGAAATGATTTCGCTCATTTACGAAGCTATCTACCTCGAACAAAGGCAGGAAAATAAGAAAAAATATAATTGACAGGCAACTGTTCTGCGGCGTCTCGTGCGGTCTGTGCACGGCGACAGGAGTGCCCATTGCAACAACGGCCTCCCCCTCCTCCACCACCTGCTCCGCTGATGGCAACAAGCAGTGAGACTTTTCTAGTTCAGGATCGAGAATCTTGACCTTCTCTTGCGCCAGACGAGGAGGGATGGCAAATGCGATAGTGAAAAAGAGTCCTGGTAAAATATTCTCTTGAGCTGCGCCAAGTGGGCCTCGAAGGGATTCTGCACGCAGGCGTCCGTCCCGCAAGCAGTCAAGACGAGATTCTGCTGCAAAACGTGCGGGTACGTTTCCACTTTGTCCAGAAGGGTAAAGGGTAAAGGACGTTGGCATTATCCTCGCAAGGGCGGGCTAGCCACCCCATCGCCGGTTAGCAACTATCCTCTCCTCCGTCTATCCTTGCCCATGTGGAGCGGGATCGCCGAGTGGTGTTGATAAATACGCACATAATTGGCGATGAAACCCTTACGAAGATTACGAAGTCCTGCGGAAGCCTGGTGATAGGGGCTAGTAGAATAGGTTTTCGTGTGACCTTTACCATTTCGTCTTTCAGTTCCGCATCAGGCTCCTCAACGACTACAGCCGCCACTACGACCACCGTGTGAATACTAAGGATCGAGAATAAGATAAACTCATGTCCCAGTTGCTTTTCATTATTGATAAACAATCAGTAAGAACGTAAAATTTCACAAAACATTAACTGACAATGAGAGAGGTATATTGCTGATGTCTCGTGGAGCTTATTTGGAGTTTACCCCCGTTATCTTGCCAGTCAGTGAAATCGAACAATCGAAAATGAGTAAGAATTGTATCACAACAGTAAAGGCAGGGTCACATTGTGGAGAACTGGAAGGCTGTGTACATACATTATCGAGGTTTGTGTGTTGGGTTTCACATCCCTACTTTTGATCGAAAATACGGTATTGAATGATGATTTCGTGGTAGTGAATGATGATATACAATTCAGAGAAGTTTAGGCCCGAGATCAGGATGTTTAAAAAGAAAATGAAAACAATTAAAATTAGATAGTATTATTTTATTTTAAATTAAAATGGGACAGCTAAACAATGTGTGTGCCGTTGGGACCCTGAGACAATAGAATGACGGAAAGTCCAGAACCAGTCCGTGAGTGCTCAAAAAGGTTTGAATTTCGTACGGAATCACACCTGAATTTCATTCAGAATCACGCATCAAAGTGGAGCGATGTGTGATGTTTTTGCCATGTCCTGCACTCTGATTTCGCAGTCATAATGTAGTCTATTCTCATGCCCAGTCTTATCCTCTTTCATTCGACGAAAATAACATTGTGTCAGATCCGCCGAAGCTGAAGCTATTCCGGGCAACTTACAGCTTCTCATTCATACATCACCTCGCTTGCGCTGCACATACTCTAATATGGTAACTGCGATAGCAATTGGCTCGGTTTACATGAGTGCGTCTGCAATTGGCGTGAGAATATTTCAATTATTTGATGGCACTTATCGGGAACTTCAGATCGTTCTAAATTGTCGAGCTGTTTGGTCAATCATCTCAAAAGGGAAGCTCAGCCAAATTTTTGTGAGAGTTCATAACACGGATTTATTCGAAATTGCCATATTTCAGTCTGCATTATACATACTCTACTTGCAACCTCTGATAGCTGACATTGTATTTGAATTGATCTACTTATGCTATCTTTCTCCGTCGATCATTATTCAGGTAATCATTCAATTAATTCTCTAATTCTGAGATAATCTTCCAGGACGTTCTAATCGCCAATCCTGTGGGTTCGTACGTATCCACAATCATTGACGCGCTTCAGTCGTATTGTTGGTCGGTCAATTCGCTATCGCAAGTTTCCCTGGCGCTGAATAGGTGAAGTGATAATACTCTACTAGGTCGGATGGGAACTTATTTGCATGTAATATGATATAGCAGTTGTCTCTCGCCTTCAAAAGTTTTCTTTCGTCCTAGTGCTCTCCATCGAGGAAGACAATAACACAGCTTTGTTAGATTCATCGTGACTGTACTGCATCGGACAACCTTTTTCACCACGAACCGTGTCGTTATCTTCTCCATCATGCAACATTTGCTTGCACTCGCGATAACTGCCGTCGTTCACTTCATCCTTCCGTGTTGCAGGTAGTGACTTTAGCAGGGTTGCACGTTCGGTATCGGTTTACCCGGAAGTGGTCTCGTTTCTGACCGTTTGGCTCTTGTGGGTTCGGTAATCTCAATACCGAACGTGTAACTTAGACTATTGTAACACTAACATGTACATGCCCTTGCTCTTTTCAGCATTGCATTCTCCTACGAAGACTACGGATATCGAGAAGTGCCAAAGCCGGGAGTGCCCAATTACGTGTTCGCATACGTTAGCATGCCCGTTAAAGTTGGCTGCGCGACCATTCCACTGGTCATCTACTGCATGGTGAGTAGACTTTCAATCGTAACGAAACAAATAGTCGTTTATTATGGAAATCATTCATCGCTCTCCTCATTCCGCACTGTCTCTCGTGAAGAAGGCGGTGAAGAAGGTTCCCTAGTAAATGACTAGTTGTTTCGTTACGATTGAAAGTCTAATGGTGAGAAATAAGTGGATGGGAGGTTCCATGTAGAGATAGAAGACCTCGATTGATGATATCGAAGCCCGCTATTTCATCTTCACACAGTCTCAATGGCGAGCTGGCTTGGGGTAAAGCCGCTCTAGCGAGGAAATCGCCTATCACAGATTCTCGTTTTCGCTCGTGCGCATGCCATACGATTCAAACTGCAGTCGCCCGAATTCAGAAAGAGAAGAAGGAAGGAGCTGAGGTTAGGACAATAAATAACAAACAAAAAAACAACAACCACTGCGCAGATTCGCCGCGCAATTCGCCTCGATCGCTCTCGTGTACACTTTCTCGTCATTCTCATTCAATTTGCTCATGGTCATTTCACGCTCAGACAGTGATTGGATCAAGGGGTACAATCCTTTGTTCAAAGCTTTGTTCACGACGAGCCGAGTTATTGTCAACTCATCCTCGCCCAATTGTGAAAAGAAACATCCCTAAATAACACCGTTATAATTGAGATGTTTTCAGGATTCCGGTAATTCTCGGGCTGCTTAAAACGCATTCTCCGTAAAAGCGGGATGGTATTCCACAGGGGGTGGCACAAGGCTTCAAAATGCTCCGATCGAGCTGAATTTTTTTTTGGGAACTCCCCAGGGGTCAGGTACACTTCTGGCAAAATTTCATGTTGATCCATGCGTTTCATGCATGAAAAATAAATTTCATCTTTGACCCTCATGTGATATACCATTCGATAGAGCATCAAAAGGTAAGTCTAAACCTCACTTTTGAGCCCGTTTGGACTAAATGTGTTCGAGAAAAAGTCGAAAAACACCATTTTTCGAAGGTTTTTGACTTGTTAAAAATCAAAGATCGAATTTAATCTTTTAGTCTTTGTGTTCATTGGATTCCTCGTTGAATTCTGCATATGTTAGAATTTTTGAACATGCCAATATCGGAGCTCATTGTTGTCATGGGCGCTATTTTGTTAAGCGCGATCAGCCATTCCGGCAGTGATACGCGTCTGTGAATGATTCCTTTTCCGGACTCTCCGACGCCGGTTCGAATCCGCCTCCCTGTATGAGTGTTTTGCCGCATATTTAGACTCTATTTCCCTATTTCTCGTCATGTTTTGACTAGTCTATGATATTGAGAGCACTGTGAATTGATGCAATGCATGAAGTATATACGATTTTTTTAGTTGAATGTTTTTCATAGCGTAAACTTCATAAATTCGGATGTTTAAGCAGATATTTCGAAAAGCTGTTGCTGCTCTCATGATAAAATCGTTTACGCCTTTCGTTTTCTAAATGAGTGACTTGGAGTTCCATCTTCGTTGGTTGGTCGTTCGTTGGAACATGGATCCGATTTTTCTTAGAACACGGCAAAAAAGAAGGTGGAACGTTTTATTAGCCATTTAGAAAGCGAACGGCGTATACGTAATTTATGAATTATGCGTTATGAAACAGAACAAGAACTGAAACAAACAAATTTTCATGTAACACAATACAAATTCTATTGTATTCCATGCATTAAAACGTTTCACAATGCTCTCAACAGTAAGGCATGTTAATAACCATGACGAGAAATGGGGAAATAAAGTCTAAAAATGCGGCAAAACACTCATACAGGGAGGCGGATTCGAACCGGCGTCGGAGAGTCCGGAAAAGGAATCATTCACAGATGCGCATCACTGCCGGAATGGCTGATCGCGCTCAACAAAATGGCGTCCATGACAACAATGAGCTCCGATATTGGCATGTTCAAAAATTCTGACATATTCAGAATTCAACGAGGAATCCAATGAACACAAAGACTAAAAGATTAAATTCGATCTTTGATTTTTAACAAGTCAAAAAACCTTCGAAAAATGGTGTTTTTCGACTTTTTCTCGAACACATTTACTCCAAACGGGCTCAAAAGTGAGGTTTAGACTTACCTTTTGATGCTCTATCGAATGGTATATCACATGAGGGTCAAAGCTGAAATTTATTTTTCATGTATGAAACGCATGGATCAACATGAAATTTTGCCAGAAGTGTACCTGACCCCTGGGGAGTTCCCAAAAAAAAATTCAGCTCGATCGGAGCATTTTGAAGCCTTGTGCCACACCCCTCCCGTTCTTACAGAGAACGCGTTTTAACTCGACGTCAAACGGCGTCGTCTACCTGATGAACGAGGCAATGCTTTCTGATTAAGCAAAACACTGTCCTTCATAGAGATCTATATGACCGTCAGACCTCACAAGAACCATGGTCACATTCAATTGCACTGATAATCAAATATTTGCGAGTGATTTTTTCTGCAACTACACAGATTATCTTTTTTTTCAGAAAGTAAAGAGGAGCGCTGGCACTAAGAATGCATCTACATCCTCTGATTTGCACCGCGAATCTAATTTGTTACGAATTAAGAAGAAGCTATTGGCGATGGTTAAGGAGACAAGAATGCGCCTTTCCCTATGAAAATTGTCATGTTCAATAAAATGTCGATGTTATTATTTAGCGTCGAACCCACAAACAACGTACGTCGCTTCCTTCCTACATTCCTATACAGGACTGCATGCATCAACGATTCGAAAGATCATGCATTCGTCAGAATAGCGCACAAAAAGTTTCAATACGTGCATCATATTCGCACTTTACCAAGATCATGCACGCATGATCTCTGGAAAGTGCGAGTATGATGCATGTCTGCATGATGCGAGATCATGCACGCATCATATTCCGTTGTACAAGCCTTCTAACACGTATCTGTGAGTTCTTCGTGTAGTACATTATGTCTCTCGTGCGAAGAAGAAACATCAGACCAGAGTAGAATCCGTCATTTCAAAACAGAATAAAGGCTTATAGGCTTGACCCAATGTCAGATTATGTCTGCATTAGTAATCATATTGCGGATCGAAGAATGTTTATTCAAGCCACTTTATTAGGTTGACAAAATAAAAAAAAACTTGACGATTTCATCATATCAGTCCTTCACTGCGTTTCTTCCTGGACACCTCTGGTGGCATGGTGGCGAGTATTTGGGATAACTCATCCACTTCCTGCACTGGACGTTCATTCTTCTGAATTCTGGCTCGAAAGCTATCTGATGTTCGTAGTTCGGCAACTTCCTGCACTGGTGGACGGGTGGGCGCCACTCGTTCGCTCTTCTGAGGTCTCGGGCGAAAGATGCTCGCTGATCGTAGGATCATAATGGATGAGTTGGCGGGATGCGGGGCGCCAGTGGTCACGGCACACGTTGTCCGGCCGACTGTTAACTGAAATGAGCACTAGCAATTCTATCGACATGATATTTGATTTAATTTTCGAGTGATTTCCCTATTCAGTCTACGCTTGGTATGAGGGCCTTGATGGAGAATGAATCACTGGCTCAAACCTGGCAAAAGAGCGCTCGCCGATGGAGTACGGGCTCCATTTTAGACAGAAGGAAAATTGTGCGAGCAATAACTAATAGATACGGCAATGTGTATTCAACGAGCAAGGGGGGACTTATTAGCGCCAACTCTCACCTGGCAAAAGAGCGCTCGCCGATGGAGTATGGGTGGAGTGCCATCGGCGGTACATCTGACGGAGAATTGGCTGTCATGGAGTCGCGTGAGGATGGCCCACATCGATCGTTGTTTATCGTTAGAGACACTCTGCAATAGCTCTACTCTGCGATGATAGTCAATGGGCTCTTTGCGATCGGCCGTTGAATACATTGAAAAATTTCAAAGTTTTGCTTGGATAAAGTTGGGGTAAAACAAGAACTATAAAGCCATATTGCGTGCTTTTATCGAATTCTACTCACTAACGACTCGATTGGGCGAGTGCGTACGTGAAGTTTTGTGGCAGTTTTTTTGTTTTGTTCCGAGCCAAATAAAAAGGTACCTGCTCAAGCACGGCGCGTAGCCTCTCGCTGTTGCATCCGTGCTGCGGCGGACGAACGTGCACCACCTGAATGTGGAACTTCTTGGCTGCGTGGCCTAGGTCGCAACAGGCTCTGAATACTCCGTTACTATGCGCGGAAAAACTGCGCAAAAAGGTTTTGAAAGTTTGAAAATGTTTGAAGTGTTTTGAATGTTATATGTACATTCTCTTACATACTTTTTGTCGGAATGAGTAACTCAAACTCCGTTTTACAGGGGGTGAGCGATGGGAAGAAACGCAAATAAATGAGAGAAAGAACGCGAAAATGAGAGTGTTTTGAGATGGTGGTTGCTGAGGAATAGTACAATCTCGACCTTTCCGGGAGAGTGAAAACGAAAACCCCAAACCTCATGTGATGGACTGGCAAAGAAGAGCGAGCTTCTTAACAGCAAATGGTCATGTGTGTCTGCGACTAGAGACGGTATTCGAGGGAAGGAATCGGACGAATCGAGAGCAGTCAGAGGGGAAATGACAGCCGATAGGAGACAAACGGCGAGTTGCACCACCCGCATGGGCATTGTGTGTACACACGTTTATTATGGCAGCATTTATGAGACATCAATGACCATACTCTTCACTTTCATTCTTTACAAACGAGTGTGTGTGGCTTTCACTATGGTTTTCAAAGACATGTGCAAATTCACTTTCGTCTGGCGGATACAAGTGTTCCCTATAACATCTCCTGCGGATTCTGGAGTGGTTATCTGAAGTTGAACACGCAATACGGAAGCAATTGCTAGTTCAGCTCTAATTCCGAGGTAGAAAAATCGCCCACATGGTCAGTTGATCGCGCATTACACTCCTCAAGTGGAGAAAGCACTTGTTCTGAAGGTTTACGAAATAAAAACACGCTTGCCAATCTCAATCCATCGTAAGAAGGTGATTTCTTATTCGTATTCCACAGATGAAGAATAAGTACATTCTAATCATGCCATGCGAGATCACCACGACGCATTGACGACATTACATTGACGACGCTATGAATTTTATGGCAAAGCAACATACCTGGTGAAGGAAGGAAAGGAGAGGAAAGGCTCTGCTAGGATCTCGTGAAGAAAAAATAAGAGGAAGTTTTACTGACGCCCCTTCTGGAAGGGAAGGTCATTTTCTCTCTAATTTTTCCTTTCATTTCTCGCCACACCGCTCCCGTTCCGTAACTAGCGTCCTAAGCCTTACATCGATTGGTACATGGGAGTTGCTGTTGATGTTCCAAACGCTCCATATTGCACATAAACAGTAAATCACATAAATTGTATGCTCAGCTTGTGCCGTTGGAGAACCGCTGGTGACGGTGTTCCGTTCGCTCTGTTCACTTCAAACAAGGCTCGTTTTGCAATAAAAGGAGAGGAGCATTCGAGAATTGATCAGTCACCATCGACCGTAATCTCTAAAGATGATCAGCAGACTCGCTGTCGTGCTGGCACTGTTGACTGTCGCAACTGCGCAGGACTGCGGAGGAGACCCGTCACTGGGTAGGTGTGATAGTTGTCGGGAAGGGTGATCAACGAAAATGGAAGATTCGAAAATCGATCCTCATTAAATCAAACCCCTTCACGGTTTCCGCGCCATCCTCATCTAGAAACTTTTGCCTGGAAAGATGAATTGATTGATTTTCATGGATATTCCCCACCTCAGGCTGCATGGACGACACTGAGTGCACGGTGGGCACGTGCGTACGCGCGGCTCCCGCCGACTTCCTCGGCTGCTGCACCGCGCCCACCACGACCACGGCGCCCGCTGCTGCGACGACCACCGTTGGTGAGATTCCAGTTCCTCTAGAGATATCTACTTGTGTTGGTCAAACGAGCGTGAAACAATGAGCGGTCACAGGAAGGAAAGAAAGGAAGATATTCCTTGTACTTACTTGGTACAGAGTGGGCCTTCAATTTGACTTATCAACTCAATTTCAGCCACATCAACGTCAACCTGCGCCGATCTCGTAAGTACCATTTATGTGCTACCCCGAGACATGAAATATCCGGGCAAATGATATGATGAAACCATGCTCAGCTGAACCCACAAACCGGCGTCTCCGACTGCCCCGCGCGCGCCTATCTCTGCAGTAACGCAGTGTACAACCAAGGCGAGTCCCTGACCTTTGACCCTGAGTCGAGAATCTTCCTAATTTCCTATACCCTCTTGGAACAAACACTCTTGGAACAATATTCCACTCAGAAATATTCCCATATGTCTAGCCATATTACAGTGATGCGACAGCAATGTCCTCGCACCTGCAACTTCTGCTCGGGCACCTCTACTGGCACCGGGTCGACTTGTGAGCAGATTTCAAATATCTCATTACCTTAGAAAGCGTTGTTGTCTCATGTATAATGATCCGTATAACAGCCGGCCATACTTAGCGTTGTCGGACGACTACAAATCGATTGACATGGACACACCACTTACATTCACCACTTACTTGAACAACATTTTCAGCCTGTGTTGATCTCACCAATCCATCTACTGGCGTGTCCGACTGTCCTGCGAGGAGGCGAGCGCTTTCTTTTCCTATTTTTATCACGAATTTCGAAAATCGATGTAAAGATGCAGGTTTATTTAATGTTGGTCTGCGCCTGTTGAGTGATAGCCTTAATTTGCGGCATTGGGTTTTAAAGTAAACACTTGTAAATCGAGAACTCTCGCAGGGCATACTGTACCAATGCCGTCTACACTTCGCTCATGCGCACGCAATGTCCCGCCACTTGCGGATTCTGCACTGGCAGTGGAACGTCTTCCGTGGTAACGGGAGGGACGTCAAGCGGCTCTTCCACCAGTGAGCCGCATCTCTTTGACAATAGGGGCGGCGTTCTAGCAACTCTCAATTGGTGTGAGAGCACTGCGTTCATGAAAATAAATATATAACACTTCAACGATTGAAATTACATTTCCTGTTTTGATGGACTCCTTGTTTCAGGTTGTGTCGACCTGAAAAATCCGAACACGGGCGTCTCCGACTGTCCCAATATGAGGTGTGCTATCATGTTTATTTTATCATTTCATCGAAGGCTCAAAACGAAAGTTAGATCTAACAAGGGCAAAAAAAGGAAGAGTCATCCTGTCAATGCAATGTACGTGAGATCCTGTGTAGAGAGATTGTTATGAGATTTTTCTTCTTTCATAATCAACCCAATTCATCACTCAGAGGTTACTGCACCAATGCCGTCTACACGTCGCTCATGCGCACGCAATGTCCCGCCACTTGCGGATTCTGCACGTCCGGTTGAACATATTGATAAAGTGTGCAATTTTCGAAGATGTGGTACAGTATTTTATCTCTCATCAAATCCCCGACACATATAAAAATGAATGACATAATGGTTGCTCGCATCATCACTGATTATATCTCGAATCAAGACCGAGCAGCATTCCGCGCCTCGGTCGCCCGCGCTCACTCATCCAATCGGGCATCCACGGAAACGGCGACGGCTTCATCTGCAGTGCGCGCGCGAATGCGCCCGAGCCGCAGCGCATCTGAATGAAGCCTTGTGATATTCAACTACATATATTTTCTGAAACGTCGTTGATAATTGGTGTTGCGCATGTATGTAGCGCATCTGATATTCTACTATACGCGTTTTGCCTATAATTTCGATGCCCAAAAGTGTACGTTAACGCGACGATGAAAACAGCTAAAGCTAAAGCTTACTTGATTCAAGCAGCCGCCTTGGCGCTGTCCCGCGCCCCTCGCGTGGTACGGACCGGCGGCGCGCGGTGACGGAGGCGGACGATGGTGATGGGACGAGTAGCGACGACGCGGGGGCGGCGCCCAATCGTACGTGCGCCGGCGAGGCGATGGCGGAAATTCGGAAGGAGGTCGCTCAAAGTCGTCACGTCGACGGGAATCGCCTCGAAGTGGTGGAGGATAGGGGCGCCGTTGGTGGAAATCTCTCGACGACTCTCGCGATTCGAAGGACGATGACTCGTCGGCGTACTCGAAACGACGTCGAGTCGATTGAGGGCAACGGCAACAGCGGCAGTCGTCCTGAGATTGATGCAATGCATTACCCAATGTACCGATACATCCTACCGGTATGGTAATCCTCTATCGGTATAGGGCCATGATATCGGCATGGGGCCATTATGCTAAATCAAAACCAAATTTTTCGCACCTCTCTGTTATATCGCTTCCTTCGATTCCCGAAGTCCTGCTGTGGTTCGTCCGCGTTCTCTCTTGACGTCAGATCACTGAGAGAGCGAGGGTCGTCGTACGCATAACTACCGCTCCCGGATCGACAGCAACTGCAACAGCGACAGCGGCAGTCATCCTGAGATTGATACCATTAATTCATGTTCTAGGTGGATGAACGCACCGCTCTGTAGTGTCGCTTCCGTCGATTCACGAATGCCCGTTGCGCTGCGGCCATCATCTGAGCACACATTTCCAACATCCTTTGACACCTTTTGTTTAACCAAGTTGTAAGCACCATCACTAACCTTCCGCCTTACTGGTCGCATATAACGGGTGATCGATTGATCTTCATCGGGGACTTTCTGCTCCTGCTCTTCCTCTGACTGAACTATTAACGCCGCTTCCACAGACTGAATGCTCGACGGTTCGACCTCTTGCTCAGAGTGATCTCTTGAAGGATCGTCCACTTCCTCTCTCGAAGTGATCGAGCGCAGATCATTTATCGAGCGAAGAGGCTGCGCGAGCACTGCAAGCAATTCGTGCTCGTATCAAGGACAATGTTGAGGCGCGCGCGCTTAGGCAGCGAATTCCCTCATTTAACATCAGCGATAAATGTGATTTATGAGTGTTTGAAAATAGTAAGGAGAACGATTCTTAGTGTTAGAGATCAAGGGTCCTTTGTATAAATTCGGACGATGTCACGACTGCAATCGATTGACTTTGATGCACCTACTGCCTTACCTAGGAAGAGGGAGGGTTGTGGGAGTGCGGTTGCAGTTGCAGCTCCTCTAGCGGCTGCTGCAGCCCCCTGCTCGAAGGTGTCGTTGCTTCTGCGCGTCGCTCCGCATACAATCAGCGATACGGACACGATCATTAGAAGCCTCCGCATCATCTGGCATCAGCGCGCCGTGGGAGCCAGGGAATGGAAGAGGATGCCGTCGTCTGCTCTTCCGGATTTCTTTCATCCCGATTGAGTTGCCGATTGGATTGGGGGGGGGGATAATGCGTACGTGCGTGATCCTCTGCATACAACGGCATGAAAACAAATCACGCGAGGGGTGTCCGATTTCGTTGAGCGTAACCAATCGACAAACAAGGAGTGTGAGATTGCCGATCCCCAACCTGGAATCCTAATGTCCACACAGATCACAGATCTCGCGGGGGAGGTGTTTTTCGAAGATCGTTCTTCGGGAAGATCTTGATCTCTGATATGTGAGGGCCACGTTTCCCGAAGAAGCCGGAACAATCTCAAATGGCAGATCAGAGCGTCAAAATAGTGACACGAGATCCGTTTACGAATTCACGCCTTCACATATCCCATGCTTCCTTTTGTCACATTATTTCGAATGTGCGGCCTCTTCTTTTTGATTCCGGGGCTGGTGCTGCTGGCGGACTGCACTCGACAAACTATCGAAGAGCGTAAGTGAATACAAATGGGGTCTTTGAGTGTGTGCGTGCATAAACGAAACTGTGAATGAAGAGTTGCTAGCGCCATGATTCTTCATCACTAATATGGCATTACTTTCCGTTCAGTTAGCAATGAAAGTTTCATCTGGAAGGTTCGCATCCTTGATCAACCGTTCTTCAGGTCCTTCCTTTTCCATAACTGGAGGCATGATGGAGAAGTCTGCATATATTCAACCATCCCAATCAATCCGTCAACAATCAACAAGTGTTGCTGAGATGATCTCGTTGCTAAAGATGGTGAAGGAAGCGGGAAGGGTGCGCGGTGTGGGACCGAATGTGAGGAAAGAGTCGTTACCATCGTCTCCGTTCAACCCATTCGGAGCGTCTGTTGTCACGACAAAACGTCTCGAGGTATATTCATACGAAGATATAAAATAGAGCTAACATCTGCGTATTTTCTCAAACTATGTCATCATTACTGAAGGAGACATTTGCTGGTTCTTTCAGAAGAAGAAAAGCGGTCCCTTCGTACGCGACCCAAACTGCAATAGTAGTCAGCTACGTGAGATTCTGGTTCAGGTGATATTATTATCATTATTATTTGTTATTATCAAAATTGTATGCATAACCGGAGCGTGGCAATTAAGGAATGTTTGCATCAAGGCTGTGCGAAAATTTATCGCATGCAAAAAGAGGAGTGGGGGGAAATTTATCTGCCTATCCCTGGTGTATATAATTTATAATATCAGTCAATCACCTGCTCGCCCTTCGAGAGCAAGCAGCGGATAAATGCGGCCATCGAACGAAATCTTGACGGCTCGTTCAGCATAATATGCGCAGAGTGCGCCTTCTCCTATCTTGCGCACACCATTCAGGTATGCGTTAAGCTTTCCCTTGTAACAAAGTATCAAAATAACTAGAGAATCGAACAATTGGGATTCAGAATAGATTGTAGTCCGACACTGGGGTGTGGAAAACTTCTTTGTTCTCTCATTTCGCAATGTTCTCTCGGTATCTCTGACCGGCGAGAGAGCATTGCAAAATGAGAGATCGAACGCTCCCTAGGTCCGAAGCAAACGAACCTCTCGATTAGGGCTGTCAGAGTGAAGAATCCGTCTCTTCATTCCGCGCACTCTCTTACCGGTCAGAGTGACGAGAGAGTGCGAGGAATGAAGAGACGGATTCTTCACTCTGACAGCCCTACTCTCGATTCCAGTACTGTCGTCACACCATCGCCAACGTCACGTGTCTAGTGTTCCGGGATGACGACCCACGCGAAATACGAAATTTGTAATGAAAAATCGTCGTTTGTTGATGAAGTGTTCTGCTCATCATATACTTCTCGTGCCAACTTTAATATTTTTGTGTCGATAAAGACGAAATTCGAAGTTTGCGTCGGATAGCCTTTGTTAGCAATTGATCGATTGCGTGGGATGCTTCTATTCATGCCCCGTACGCGCTCTAGCATAATTATCACGATTTTCCAAAAATATATGGATAGAATATATTCTTTTCACTATTACTTTGTTTTAATTTCACTTCGTGTCCATGTGAAATTAAATCTCTCTCAACTGACTTTCCATTCGCGTGACTTTCGAAAGCGATGTGAACGGACTGTGGCCAATAAGGGAACGGCGCGGGGGAGGAGCTTCGCTATCCCTTTAAAGGTTCCTTTCCTCGTTCTCTCCTGTTCGAAGACACTTCCCCCGGTCGTAATCACGTCTTTGTTACGCCGTCTTCGCTCTTTTCATGCATCTCACTACGATCGTCTTCGCTTCCGTCGCCGCGCTCGGATACAGTGAGTAACTTGACATGTGATATTTTGACATTGTACATTTCGACATTTGTTTGAGCTGAAATAATGGAGTAAACATGGATTGGAGATTGCGCACTTTGGTATTACTGTATTCGTGTTCGGGACATTTTCGCACAGCCCTGGTACTAAGCTTGTCCGACTCCTCTCCATGACTAAAAGCCGCCTGTCCCAAGACATGCTCGGGAATCCCTAGACAGAATCTGCTACTTGTCATTGTACCTGTCGTTCATAATATATCTCCTTCCAGGTAGCCCGTTCCGCGAACAGCGCAGTATATCGGACTTCTGCGACCGTCACGCCTCCCTCTACGAGCGCTACTGCGCCGGTCGCCTCTCGGACTTCGACTCCGCCTCTCGCTCCGTGCTCGAGAGATTCTGCGCCGACTTCGAGGACTCCTGCGCCGCGCCCAATGAGTATCAGGTAGTGATGCCCAGCCAATTCCAGGATTTTGCTCACTCCTCTAGAAAATGAGCAATAGTACTTATCTGCCCCGTTAATTGACTGTTCTCCTCATATTGGGCATCAGTGCTGGGCAAACATTTTACGGTTCTCTCATTTCGCAATATTCTCTCGCTGTCTCTAACCGGCGAGAGCGCATTGCGAAACGAGAGACCGTAAAATTTTCGCCCAGCCCTGTTGGGCATCGAATTTACGTCACTGTTTCAGGCCAACCTGGTCGTGCCTCCACCCCTGCCCAAGTCGTCCGCCATAAACTTTGATCTGCCCATCCCCGCAAAGAAGACGAGAGTAGTAGTCCCTGGCAAGTTCGCGCACGGCCTAACCCCGGAGATTGTGGCTACATGCACTCCTGAATGTACGGAGCCGCATTGTACGACCGCGTGCAAGTGCGCGAATACGCACCCGAAGGTGCACGGTATGTGCAATCCGCCCGCAACGGCGGACCTGGTGGACGTGTGCGCGAGATGGTACGCAAAGTGCACGCTGTTCCAGCCCCTCGCTTACTATTAAAGAACCTATTCTACTCATCTACACTGTTTCAGCCATGTAATAAGCTCCCATTCTATTCCACCACTATATAACACACGGCAGTCGTGCACATATACATAATTTGTACATACACTTTGCGATAATAAACAAGCTCTGTGCTCATGTTAGGTGAGGATGGAATGTATTTTTTCTGGGTTTTGGGATGGAATCAACATGTTGCCTATAGCAACTATCAACTATTGTCTAATATGATAAATTGATTGCTCATGCAAAATCATGAATTACAGAAGCTAAATTTGTTTAAAAAATTACCTGCTGTTTATCTGTTGACAACATTCGGGAACTCTATCTTTCAACGTGGAAGGCTTCGCGAAAATCAAGCAACAAATCAATATTACTTGCATCATCAGTTTATTTATCGTTTCGCAGATTCTCAAGCAAGTCCACTGCTCTATCGGTGTGCTGTGCATGATCAGTACAGTTCGAAATACGAGTAATCTTCTCTTCGTTTTTCGGCACTTCTTCGATTTCTGGCCCAGGCTTTTCTCACAGAGTATTCCCTCCCTACCGTTTTCATTCCCCACCCCCTCCACATTCGGTGCTGTTGTTTCCTGGGCCAAAAATCGAAGAAGTTCCCGTTTCTCGTGTTCACTCGACACTCTGCCCGATGTGAGAGAGAGAGTGTGAGATGCAGCGTCTATGACACGCATTTCGACCTCTAAAGATCAATGACGCGAGCACATCGGCACCGGGACGGCCCAAAATAGATCAAAGAACTCACCGGATAATAGCCGCTGCAAGAGAGTGCAGAGAAAAAGAAAGGATAAGAGATGGGGGGAAAGGAGCGGAGATAGGGTGCGGTGTCGCTGGGCTAAAGATAGCCGATGGTTTTGAGAGAAGGTGAGTGAGACGCTTGCTATCTCTCTCACTTTCACGCGCTATCTTCCATCATTTGGACAATAAAAGATCGTTGACGTTCCTTCATCTAATTCGCACAGACATTCAATGAGCAGCGAAAATCGAGGGAAGAAGAGAAAGATATGGAAACGTCACGTCCGCAGAATGAGAACTGTCGTCAAATTATTTTATTTTATTCGTAGCTCTCAAATGAAGGACTAAATATTGAGCATGGAGTCGACGTAACCGACCCACGGACTGACTTATTACAAAGCATGTCTCCGATCGTTGATCGTAGATCATATTTCTGGGGCTACACTATGTAGCCTTCTCATTCTATTCCTAGATTGATAATCATCTCTTCTTTTATCCCTGTTCTCTCTTCTATCTCGTATCGCCCCCGTAGATTGTCTCGTAAATAAACCCTTTGATCAAACGATGGTTCGAGTTATGAACAACTTTATCATCAATATTCGGCACAGTCTCAGCACAGTTTGTATCCGACCGAGCAGGGAGCAGCCTCGCACACGTACGGGAAGGCGACGTTGCAGTTGCCCGAGCCCCTGAGATTGATTCTATTTATCCATTTTCAAGCTCTGAACGACGACTGACGACGACGATGCTGTGCTAAACAGGTATGGCCGGATTCGGCTAGGAGCGGTGTCTACTTCTCTTAGTATCTATCTTACCACGCAAGTGTTGGAGTGGTCGAGTCCACGTAGGCGCACTTGGCCACTTTCGCGTTGCTCGGCTGGTCCATGTCCCAGTTGGTGTACATATTGCTCGACTGTCAAATCATGATTTGTTGTGAGAGCAAATTTCTGAATTACCTCATCCTCCCATCGCCAGGTATCGTCGTCGTCGTTCAATTTGGTGTAGCCGATCCAGAAGAAGTCTGACTTCGAGAGCGCATCTTTCTGCACTGAAAAGATGTGATGTGCCATCGTTTTCGTTTATGAAACCTTCTCCATAAAAAATGAGCATGAACCAGACATCCTCCAGGACATTCGAGCCAGACCTCCGTATCGCGCGTTTCAAATGCTCAGCAAACTCAATGTGCTGGTTAGCGTATTTATTGTCTGGGAGAAAGAGGAAGGGAAGAGGTAGGGGGGGAGGAGAGCAGGTAGATCACTAGCCTCCTCCCGGCCTCCTCCCGGCCTCTTCCTCCCTCCACTCAGTTCGTCAAAGGTCATCTACGCGTGGAATTGAAAATAATCTCACGATACTACAGTATTAAGATAATATCAAGATATTCTCACTCGCCTTGATTAATGAAAGCGCCCTTTGCACCGTCGTGGTCAGTAGCGACGATGCCTCCCTCTGCCGCACACTCTGTACGCGCCTTGCTGAACGAAGCGGACGCAGTGTGGGGTGCGAAGCAGCCACCTCAACGAATTGTTGTCAATGTTTCTGCGATGACTTACAAAATTTGCACTGTTTCCTCAACTATATTCCCACCACAACAACTCAACGAAGACTGGCTTACGGGCTGCACGTATCGTCGTATCGGCGCTGGCGTATGCCTGCTTGCCGGGCTTACAGAAGCAATTCGCTGAAATAGATAATATTCGATGACAGTGTTCTGTAGCTCTTTAAAATTTACGAACCTTTACAGAATGCTTGAAGTCCCTGTTTATTAGTGCCATTCAGGAAATAGTATCCGTCCGATGCGAGTTTGCTCAATCCGATATGCTCAACTTGGCTGTTCACGATGATCACTCCCTGAGACTGCTTGAATTCGTCAAGCACGTCTAGATCTTGCAACCTGGAAGAAGGCAGGGATCACAATAATAGGAGTAATTTTTTAGTAAAAGTAATTTTTTTTCAGTTGTTCTAGGCACTTGAGTCCTGCGGGAAATCACTGTTAGGCCAGTGATTATTGAAGGCCAATTCAGTCCAGAGGACGCATCATAGACCATTTCACAGCGGCGTCCTCGCTTCCATCTCATCTTCAGTTCTCCAATAAGCATAGAAAGACACTCACGGATCAGATTCGGTGATGTAGTAGAGAACTTGGCGTGTGTAGGTTCGATCAAATGCCACGTTAGCATCGAACATGGCGGTTGCCGCATTGAATGCGCTTGAAAGCCACAGTTGCGATACGAGATGGAGCGAGCGCAATAATTCACTATCGAGGATATCACTTACTCGATTACATTTATCTCCTTGACTCCCTTCTTGATGGACACCTTGACAGTGTCAGCCTTTGTCATGTTGAGATTGTAGAGTGTCTTAATTAGCCATTATGTAATACCTCTTGTTATATTTACCCTGGACATCAAAGTTCACGCATAATCTCTTAATAAAACCTATCATAAAAGTGCTAACATCATAAATTGTAAATGTACCCTTGGAGAATCAGACATCTCGATCACTCCGACTCTCGTCGAGAACGGCGCCGTCGTGTCGGTTGTGAGGAAATTGTTGACGCCATCGGTGAAGAACGATTCGATGAGAGCTCCGGCCTGCAAAAATTGATTTTTGCCTGTATCGCCTACATTGACTCTCGAAGGAATGAGAGGAATTAGAATCATCTAATCATCTAATCATCTAAGGAACCATCTAGGGTTCCATCACCGATACTTGAATATACAAACATTGTAAGCTAACGCAACTCACATCATGGGATACATTTTGCACAATTCACTCACTCGTTCCAGACATGCGTCGGAGGACATTGCCTCGGAAGTGTCGAGTATGAACACGACATCCAGCCAGATATCGTTGTACTTCCAGCCAACTGGCTCGTCAGCGATATCAACGGCACAACTACAGTACGGATCGATCTCGCTCGAGGGATCTGGGGCTGAACAGCAATGCAATTAAAGAATCTCGGATGCGGAAAAATAGAGATATCGTCCCGAATTAAAATAAGGAGAAATTAAGGAATCGAACAAGCACAAACACGACATATTTAAGCGTGTTTGGAGCGTTTTCGATTTTTTACCGGAAAATTTGATAAAAAAGCAAATTTTCGGTGCGTTGGAATTTTAATTCGGGACGATACTTCCTTGATAACCGCCGTTGATCTTTCGTGTTCAAATACTGAAGAAAGCGACACTGTAGCTTATTCCCATACAAACTTTGTGCACACCACATACGATTGAGTAAATCTTCACACCAAGCCATTTCTGGATGTTTTCCAAGACAGTCTTCCTCGCTTGCACCATCTGGGGAGGATCATCACGAGACTCGCCGTACATATCGGCACAATGTGAAGTGCCTGAAACCGAATAATCACCATAGATTTACGCTCCATCGTCGTTTTCCAATTACTTACAACACCACCATTGAGCACGTTTTTTGAAGGATGTCTTTCGAAGTACCTTTGATGACGACAGGCACCACGCTGTCGCCCATATCTCCTCTCTCGAGAATGCTCAGAACGTGCCAGGGATCGGCGTCGCCGTTGACAAACACGACGTTTGTTGCCTGGAAACGAAACGGTTATTTCACATTATCCCATACCTCGTAGCCGAGTAGCAACGTGAGACTTGTGAGCACTTATTGTTTATTGAACAAATTCATAGATGTATCAAATTACGTTATATCTCTCCCTTCCTCCATACGCCTGGTTCGTTGCTCGTGTCCCACTCTCAACGTGGTCCATTCCCACTCCGTACACGCGCTCGCACAGGATGATGAAGTGGCTGTGATGTTAAAAACATGGTTCAGGAGATGGAAAAGAATAGGAAACTTTAGAAAGGAGACAGGAGAAGAGATAAGTAAATGATCATTCCACAGAAATTGCGAACTTGATCGGTAGGGCAGTTCCGAAGATGCCGTCGCCATAGTCAGTAGTTTGATAGTGGCCGAATTCATTACAGGTCTGCCACATCCACAGCACATCTGGGTAAATAACGAAATCAAGCACTTGAACGGTTTTTTGAACGGCATTGATCGATATTTTAACGTGAACGGTATTATTGTTGCTTGGTATCCGTTAAATGAATACCTGTTAGTTCGTCATCATCATATGCGTCACCGTGACCATCTGAACAAATTGCCTTTGTGATTTATCGGAGCGCTTCATACCGATGAAATCCTTCATGTCGATGAACCTTTGGGAAGTTGCATCAAAGCTGCTCGGTAGAGCATCGGAAGAATAGCTATACCGCAGCTCGCTAAATTAGTCCATCGCAAAATATTCAAAGCATTATTCCAACCTCAAGCCGTCCAAAGGATCAACGATGCTCTCATTCTCAAAATGGCCACACATTGACGTCACATCCTGAAATGGATTGAGAAATGTCAATGGAAACAAGAAAATTTCTCGCAAGAAATCAATATTTTCTTGGCAAAAAAGGGTTTCTCATTCAAGAAGTGTATCTCACCTTCCATTCCACATCATTGTTCAGCACTGTATCCTCAAATATGCCATAGAGCGCATTGAACACCGTATTCATGTCCAGCGGATCGATGGTTTGGTTGGGGTCATCGGTCCACGGTGGATGCAGACTGCGATTGAGACACTTTCGAATCTTGCTCGGTGATTTCAGTGTCGAACAAAGACCAAGCATGGATTCCTACTTAAACTTCGCTTGAATCACCGCTCTTCCTTCAGGATCTTGGGTAAGCCTCCGAAAGCGGCTGAAAGCCTCGGCAACTCTATCGTAGCACTGTTGAGATTGTCGCTTGATCACATCTTGAACGACTTCTAATGACTCTGAACGGAGGCGCGGTGAACGCAACAATTATTGAAACACGTGTACCGTAAAAGTCGTTTTTGGCATGCACTGGAGCGGACGAGGCAACGGATCCGAGAATGAGCTCGGGGAACCATTCGCGCGACCACGCAGCCAGATTTCCTTAAAGAAGGAGTACCACAAATCGCGCGAGCGACCGATAGTTTTGAAAGTGAGCTAGGGTAACAGCAAACCATATCGAGAACTCAATTATCTGAATATTCGTGGTACTCCTTTGAGTCCGTACTGACAGATGTTAAGAGAAGAAACACAACATTACTTTTAATATACCAACCAGCATACGAGCCTCCGAAAGTGATCCATGGTCCTGTCAAATTCTGGATCGCTTGTTGAGCACTGATGAATGTTGCCACATCGTACAGCATTTGGGCCGACGTGAGATATTGCAAGTCGTTTGTGCTGAAATTGCGTCATTTTTAGAACGATTGGTTTGTGCTTACCCCAGCTTGCTCTGCCCATAATACCGATGTGCGAGGCAGAATACATTTGCTCCAATGGCCTTTGCGTAGATCATCCACGTAACGTTTTCGTACACGACCCATCCCATGTTCTCTGGATCTATAAAAATTTAAATCGGCTCAAGTTTGCGCAAACGATGTCAAACATGCGCCTCCGATCATGAGGAAGTTGGGACCGTCCGCAGAGCCGTACTTGTAGTTGTAAAACCATTGCTGAAAAAATGATTTTCCTATCTGTTCTACAATTCCTGGAACTTCATTGTTTTTGGCTCGGGTTACGGAACTTTTGAACGAAGGGAATGAGAATGATAGGGAGAGAATAGTCTGCGAGAAAATGGTGGGCCAAAAACAGAGTAGTGTCCAATTCCAACCGCTTACTTGCTCGAACGTTTGTTTCTCTTCCGGATTGAAATGGTCAATGGTCTGCGTGAACCAATCCGTTCCAAGTGTTTTCGAATTCCCGACTTGAATCAGCTAATCAGATTATTATCTTGTGTTCGTGATTCAAACTTGGTTCATAAAGCCCTGGAGGTATCCACGGTTTCCGTTCCATTCTAGCGAACTTGTTATGTTTTGGGAAGATGGTCTTCTTGAGGTCGTCGCATTGTCGATCCAAACAACGATTCTCAAAGTCTATTCGGCAAGAAATTTTGTTTGAACTTCTACGCTAGAGGCAACAGGGAAATCTGAGAAATCTGCATGGATGTTATTAAATAGGACATACCACGTATTCGCTACCGCTCTCACGAACATTTGTACTGTTAAGATCATCAGTGATACCGTCAACGATGAGCATCGAAGCACCAAGAATTTGCTCGAAATGGGCAGTTTTTTTAAATGCAGCATCGATATAATAAGAAAAGAACGCACCAAAATTTCGAGCCACTGCATTTCGTAAAGGAGAATGTGTCACTGAGAGAGAGGGATAATAATGGTCTGATGAACTCATGAAATTGCCTTCCTTTCTCTCTCCCTTTTCTTATCAGCAATCATACAATTATCGATGGTCAGAAATCACCCAATCTCGAATACACACCAATGTCAAAGTATTGGTTGAGTAAGAATCAACCAGAACCGAATTAGTGGTGATAAACCAAGCATTCAAAAAGTTAGCGCTCTTGTTCTTTACTTCATTTTGCACCAACTCGAAACAAAAAAAAAGGAGGAAACATAATGAGAAAGGACAACGCGCAATGAGACTTGTGAAGTTGTATAAAGCGAGACCCAGAAGACAGAGAGTTCAACTGATAGGAGATAGGCATCGTATTTCGAAGCATATGGCATAAGTGGACCGAATATGGCATAAGTGCAACTCTAACAATATTGAGATCGTTTATCGTTCATAGTTGAAAAAAACATTTGTTTTAAATAATCTAAAATCCTACAAACATCTCGAAAACAAGCGATCTTCCGATGTTGTCCTCACTTGCGCTCCGCTCGAATTTCGGAGAGGGTTCTCTACTACAGCTCCCGTTACTGCAATTAATATGTAGTTCTTCAGTTCCACCTGCCCTGCTTCCCACCTGCATTGGTCTCTTGTCGTTGGTGCCGCACGAGATTGCTCCATGATTGGAGAGCTGCCACTATAAGAGAAGATTTACTGCACTCGCTGATTTGCATGGACACTGTATCTTTTCTTCATTAGCAATCGTTTGAGACAAGGGAATTGGCATGGGACCAGGATATCGTCATGGGGACCAGGATATCGTCATGGGACCAGGATATCATCATGGAGCCTGGATATCACCATGAGATCAGGATATCGTCATGGGACCAGGATACTAAAACAGAGCCGAAATGCGCACCTGCCCGTGGGGAGAAGGTGATCCGTAAGGCCTCTCGGGAGGAGGACGCGGTTGGTTGTTCACGATGGGAGGCGGCGGACGAAAGGGAGGAGAGGGGAATGGGCGATTACCTTCCTGCAAATTAGTGATTTTTTTTATTACGGGACCCGTAATTCTTCCCTTCCGTAAATTTGATAACGGGCCCAGTTATGGAGATGTGCGTCATTAGGGGTCCCGTTGTTCCGTATTGCCAACCCTACAGCAAATGATCCATTCATTTTGTAAAGTGCCCTACGCTGCAAACTAATTGATTCATGGAGATTGAGACAAAATATCGTAGCAATCTCCTATCAATCGCTTCATTGGTTACACTCGGGATAGGAGGTGGAGGCTCGTTCGTCATGGAAGTTGGTGGATGGACGGGAGGGAATGGGCGACCGTCTGCCTGCAAATGATCCTTCCACTTTGCATAGTACGCGCAATCTAATAGTTTTAAGAAGAAAGAAAAAACAATGGAATAAATATTTCATAGCATTTTCCGATCATTCGTTACACTGGGAGGAGGAGGTTGAGGCCCGTGGCGAAGCGAATCGTCGTTGAACCCTGGAAGAAGAGGGAATACTCGAGATTCGACTTGGCTCCAACTCAATGATATGCTGAAACCCGAATCACTTGATTAACTATCAGCAACTGTGTAAATCAGATTTTTTTGCTGGGCTATTCAAATCTCGCGTTTTAGCATTTTCATCTAAAGTAGCTTCACGAAGTTTCGAGGCAAATGACACAATATTTTGGGCATTGCCACCCAAATTTGTACTCTTTGAATACCTTGAGGATGCCATCCTTGGGGCGGCCGGTGAGGTTGCTGCTGCTGCTGCTGCATCTGCAGCACATTCTGCTGCTGCTGCATGTGCTGCTGCATATTCTTCTGCTGCATTCCCCTCATAATATCTTGCTGCTGCTGTATCTGCTGCATGTGCCGCATGTTCTGTTGCTCCTGCTGCTGCTGCATGTCCCTCATTGTGGCTTGCTGCTGCTGCTGCATGTGCTGCATGTGCCGCTGTGCTTGCGCCGGATGCTCGTTGACGATGATCACGTGGTGATGGTCGTCGCCGATCCGGAAATGTCGACTCGGCCCGTGCGGGTTGTTGGGGACGATGTTGAAGTTTCGGTTGTTGTTGTTATCGTTATGTCCATGGTGATGAGGGTTGTTGCGGTTGCTGTCGAAATGGTTATGGTTGCGGTTGCGTCCGTCATCGTTCACATTATAGTGGTTATTGATGATGTTGTTGTTGTGGAAATAATTGTGATTGTGAACAGGAGGCGGGCATGGATGAGGAAAGGGCGCATCGTTCCATCTCATTCCGTGATCGACTCGTTGAGAGGAATACAGTTGCGGAGAAGGAGAGTAGCGCCCGTTGAAGGCTGAAAAAATGGAAATATTTATTGTTTAAACTTTCTTCTAAAAGTTTTGAGCTGGCAAGATTCAAAATCTGTGAAGGCGCCAGACTAATTAACTAGGGCCTTCTCATGCAAACAAACAACGAGGAAGCGCAACACAAGCAAACAAGATCGGATTACGGCCGAGGTGTGATGTTTGAGGCACTGGCCGTTTCACAAGATCACGTAGGCACAAACAATTCATGGGCGTTCGCAATTAGGGATCGAGAGTATTGATAAGAGCCTATTAATAATTCGTGAATGGGTAGGACTACGCAAACTCCATTTCGTTTTGAAAAAAAAATTGAATAAATCACCACAGTCGGGGCGCGGAGGTGGATGATGCCGAGGTGGTGGTGGTCGTTGGGGCTCTCCGGGGAAGAATCGCCGTGGGCGAGCTAGCGTCGGATGATCCGGCTTGGGCTGAATGCGCAGGAAATTCATTACTATTATTTCAAACATGCATTCGTTCATAGCTCACAAGAGTTGCAACAAGTTGCAACACGTGCAACAAGTATCAGGGAACGGAGAACGAAATTTCGCCGGAGAATTAGCCATTTTCGCTTGATTTTCTAAGTTCGGTCGCAGAAATCAAAAAATGCCCCATTTTTAAAATTCTGAAAAAATCACCACAGACGAACTTTTTTGCGTAGAATCCAATAAAAACATAATTGGAATGTTACGATTTTTTTAAAAGTCGGTTTTAGGGCAATTTATACCAAAAATACGTGTTTTTCGTCCATAACTTTTTTCCTTCGTGTTTTTACGAGTTGGGATATCGAAATTCGGAATCTACGCCCAATTTTACGTGGGGTTTACTCAAAAAAATCCGAATCGGAGATATCAATTTTTTCGACCCCCAAATTGGTGGGTGCCCGTAACCCAGCCAAAATCGACTTATAACCTTAGCTATATATGCCATCACCCGTCCCTATGGGTCCTTACTTTAAAATAAATATATGGGCCGAATCGGAGTTTTGGCCATCCGTGACCTCTTTCCACTCTATCGTGGAGGGTCTCTTAACATAATGGGAATGGTTGACTCACTCTTGCTGATGGTGTGCCATCAGTGCGCAGAGAGGCAAGAGAAATGAGAAGCACGGTGGCTACAGACATCCGCATGTTTACTGCCTCTTGTTACTCAACCACATTGATGCCTAAAAAACAAATTTCCATTTCAACAAATTACGAATTTTGATAGTCATCACAATAATTTGACACCATGTAAGCAGGACTCAAAAAAGATAAATGACTCCGTATTTTACCAACAACAAAAAAGAAAGAGCAAACAGATCCGTCCATCAACGTTTGTATGGTGTGAAAATGGAAAAGGTGGAGAATTGAAAGAGCAGGAAGAAATAGAAAGAACAGATCAAATTTCACGATCAAGAGACCACCCTGAAGATCAAAATATCGCCATTGAAGATCAAGATGTGATGTGTACATAGATGTGATGAAAAGATGTGGAAGGAATGTGCGAAATCTTTTCTTCAGTATACGGCTTATCGAAAGAATACATGCTAACAGTTTATTTGCTGATACGAACGAAGCACCAACCTGAGGTCATGAGAGAGATCCGCTACAAGCGGAGGAAGCATAATAGATATGGGTAGGGGCCACAAGCTCCGCCCACTTTTGTGAGACACGATCTCGCGAAAAAGCGAGAAACAAAAGCCCAAGCTTCATTCTAAACCAAATCGCTCATTCTAAAGTGCGTTGGATAGCTACTGCCGACCTCAATCGATTGAGCACTGCCCAAAATTAGCATATCATCGCTAAGTAGATCAAATTTGCATATAAAAGAAGGGAAAGGCCGTTTTGAGGCCTTCCAGTGGGAAAGTTTTGTTTGGGCAGTATTTATCTGACTAATACGAATATTTTAGGAATTTTAGAGAAAAAATTAAATTTTTATCATGCTTCAAAAGCTTGGGCTTGAGCGCGGGGAGAGGCGAGCGAGAGGGCGGGGGGAGGGAGAGAGACACACGCTAATTAGGCTCCGCCCCTTTCCCTCTCGTCTCGCCTTTCCCTCCTCTCCCCCAGTGAGTCACGCGCGTACTTCTCGGGCTCTAGCGCGGCTCAGAGACAAGATATCGACAAACGGTAAAAAGCATGATGTTATTGGATCCATGAGGGATAGTTTGAATATACTTTTGACCCCGTCGTGTAAAATCGGCTATGTGCGTTGTGGCCTCTAGATATGGGGGGAATGAATTCACAAACACATCTTCGCACAAAGAAGAATAAATACATATTAACGGTACACACACTACCCAACAATTAATAAGCACTTGCATTGCAACTACGTCTTCTTTCTACTAGTTCCGGATCGAAATATCCGGGAAATGATATCTGTGCGAGGTTTTTTGATGAAATCCTTGCCATCAGCGCACTTCTTCACAACAGCTCCCGATGGTGTTTGCTCCGCTCTTTCCATTCCCAGATCTGCCTTGATGCGGGCGAATCTTGCGCTGGAAAGAGATTGTCGTGCTTCGTTTGTCATAATATCCTGAAGGTTAGAGTGACATTAGGGGAGAGAAAGTACTAATTATTTAGCATTGCACCCCTAGTGAACTAGTTGACTTACGTCTTCATGCTGTTCTTCAACACGGTCGTGGAGTGATCGCGTCTCTTTCTTTTGCAGCAGCAGCCGCAGTGGCAGCATCTGGAATGCATTATCATAGATAGAATACGATCTTTTTATCGGACTGACACCCCCCCCCCCATCACCCATCACCCCTACACGATAGGTACTTACTCGCAGCAACATGGCTTGCAACAGCAGCAGCAGGGTTTGCAGCAGCAACAAGGCTTGCAGCAGCAGCAACAGTGGTTGCAGCAACACCGGGGATTGATGCAGCAGCACGGCCTGGGTTCGCAGCTGCAACAGCAGGGCTTGCAGCAGCAGCAGTCGTTGCAGCAACAGTTGTTGCAGCAGCAGCACGGCTTGCAGCAACAACATTGTTGACAGCAACATGGCTTGCAGCAACAACATTGCTGACAGCAGCAGGGTTTGCAACAACAACATTGCTGCTGGCAGCAGCAGGGTTTGCAGCAACAACATTGCTGCTGGCAGCAGCAGGGTTTGCAGCAACAACAGGGCTTGCAGCAGCAACAGGGTTTGCAGCAACAAGGCTTGCAACAACAAGGCTTGCAGCAACAATTATTGCAACAATTATTGCAGCAACAACAATTGCGCTTCGCAACCTTGGTCTTCCTCTTCGTGACAAGTGCCGTGGTATTCCCGATTCTGATGATAGTTGAAGGTCCGGGTCCGACGATTGGTTTGGAGATAGGAGCAAGAATGTCTGCATCCACATTCCTCTGCTGGGGTGTTCGGACGGATTTCACGGTGATAGTCGAAGAGACGAGTACTAGGAGCGACAGCAATGGCACTAAACGAACTAACTTCATCAGAGAGACTGAAGAAGTGTTTACTGATCTTCATTCTTTATATCGGTACCTAGACAAAGACTTTTCCTGGATAACAAGTCTAGGATGCCGCTGTGACCCCTAGCGTGGGGAGGTGTAATGGTTGGCTGGTAAGAAACAAAAGGTTAGCAAACATTGGGTGATCGGATGGGATCTTTAGAGATGTTCGATCTTTGTATGCTTGATGTTTGTCGGATTTTCTATCCACCTCGCGTGACAGATTTATCCTGACATCATCGGCATACAAGATGAAACACTATTAGAGAGGGGTTAGGGATCTTTAAAGATCTTCATAGTTTTCAACAACTGTCATTCTTTAAGGCCTTCATATATAATGCGAAGAAACGTAGTAGATGCACATACAAGTGTTTATTATGATTGAACAATGATGGAAGATGTCTTCTACGGAACCGTCGTCGTAGTCGTAGAAGCCGCCGTAGTAGTGCTTCCCGTTGCGCCAGGCGCCGCCGTGCCCGCACCCCTTAACACATGACATCAGCAAGGCCAACACTACAGCTCGAGAAAGGATACCGCCGTCTCTTAATTTCACACGCTCTCTCGTCGACCGAGCGGGTGAGAGAGTGTGTCAAATGAAGAGACGGGGGTATCATTTCTCGAGCTATACATATGAAATCATCAAGGCCAACACAGAAACAAGAATAGCTATAGATCATCCAAATTCCTCATAAAATTGTGCAAACGGTGAATTTACAAGCTGGAAAAAGTTAAAATGTCCAACATACGCGCAAGTCTTGCAGCAGTACATCATCTTCTTCGACGCGAACTCGGCCTTGGTGCAGAACTCCTTCTCGGCCGCCCATTTGGCGCAGCTGAACGAAGGGGACGGTAGGAGTCGTGTCACAAAGAAGAATCCGTCTCTCTATTCCTCGTAATGTCACCGGTCAGAGTGACGAGAGACTACGCAGAAAGAAGAGGCCAATTCATTTAGACACCGCTAACGAGTCCATATGGCTGTCAAAAGGTCCTTAAGGGCTCTTTAGGGGTTGTCGTGGTCGTTAGCAAGTTGGATATTATCTCGCTCACTTCGCGTTCGCGTCTGCGGTGCAGCCGCCGGGCACAATCGGCACACCGCCGGGCGTACAGAGACCGCACGAGATGCCGCAGTACGATTGCCTACGTGAGAATGTGAATTACTCTGAAAATTATTCAACAGATGGCCTATCCAGTGGGTCTCACCTAGCTTTTGTAGTACGACTGTAAAATCGCTTGATGTGGATACACCGTTACCTTTACCTGTAATCTATCCCGAAATTGCCTCGATTGTGTTCCCATACAAAGTGTCTCATTGATCAATATTAGTTTTTACCACGAAGATAAAAATATAGAAAGTTTACCTCTGCGATAGCGAATAGCCCATGTTGTTGCAGAAGCCGTTCCTCACCCAGTTTCCGCAGCTGAATATCGAGAATTTCCAAACGAAAAGAGGGAAAGGAAGTCTTGCAGCAGTACATCACTGCTTATGTATTTTTATATAGACTTCTTTTGTGTATTGTTGCAACACTTGTTCAGTGTACTGTTACAGCACAAACTTATGTTGAACCACAAGCCTTTGTTCCAACACATTGTGTTCCCAACACGCTCACTTACTTGGCATTCTGAGTGGTCGAGCACTGCGCAGCCGCTTGCGAAGCGAGACCAAGAAGCACCGTGGAGAAAATGAGGGCAGTAGGAGAATGGAACATGGCGATGTGCCGATCCTCGCGCTTCCGCGGCTTTAAAAGTGCCCACATAAACAATGTTTTGCTACTTTTCAAAGACAGCACAGCTGCGTTTGAATCAAAGGTTACTCCAACTCTCATGGCGCACTGCTCTCTCTCGGTTATCCTTTTTTCCCGGCGTTATGGGGTGAAATCAATGAAACGTATGAAATTCTGTGGTTCTCGTGTGTGCGTCACTCTCTCTCTCTTCGCTTTCTGACCCGCAATAGATCATTGCGAAATGAGAGATCGGCAATCTTTAGCCGACTCTGATGCGGATATGCGATTGCCGTTAGATGTGCCATTTCAAAAATCACGTAAACAATCACACATGCACATCAAGCCTAGCAGCTGCGCAATGAAGGATGCTGTCCATCTCATTTCGTAGTACACTATCGCCTCTCTCCCTGAAGAAGGATAATATGAAATAAAGAGATGACAACATTGCTCTGCGGAAATGAGAGAACGGAAGTTTTAAACCAGTCACAAAAATGCAGAAACTGAAAACAAAACTGTTGAATCGTGTGTGTTATGGATAAAAATTTCAGAACCTTTCTCACAATCATGTATATCATATCAACACATAATATTTATACAGACATCAGGCAATCAGAACAGTAACAATCAGAGCAGTGTGAGATCGTATGTGAATTTATAGAGTTTATCGTGCAACAGGTAACGAAATATAAATATGGAAGATGATGACATTAATTGTGCTTTTTTTGTTTTTTTTTTTATTATTTGTTCGCTTACAATTCCGATTCACGGAACACGAGACACGTGATGTTATTGCGAGTGAGATGGCAGAACTGAAATAGATATTTCATTTTGATGATTGATTTTTATTTTATTTTGATGTCGCTTTCATTTCGCACTGATCTCTCGTTTCTCTGATACGGCAAAATTATAAATTGGATCTATTTTTTTATTTTTTTTTATTCGTGAATACAATGGTATTCACGAATGAATTCCCTTCTCGCAATGCCGTCCTGTGATGACACCGCAAGATGATAACACTAGAACCATCGTATCTCATTCATTCGGACTAGGCATATGATGAGCGCAATAGTGTGTCTACAGTACTCACTTGGGTGGTGTGGGCGAGATAGGAAACGGTGCGGGCGAGGTAAGAAACGGCGCCGTCGGCGCACAAGATACCGAATGAGCCATCGAGTTTGCGCGCGATGGCCGCATTGATGCGCTGCTTGCTCTCGGAGGGGTTGTATGCGATGCACTGAATCGAGACGTGTTTATTTCACTGTATCGAGGATATAGATGTTTACCGAATATAACCCATGTATGTCTATGCGCTTGTTCAGGCAAATACATGAGCGAAAATGCGTTTTCTTATTGGAAAACTTTCCGGATTTCCCATAAGGCGAACTCTGTACGCGGAATGAGGAGACAATTGAAAATCCAATAATGATATTTGAAAATAAATTCCAATAAGAGAACTCTAGTCACAAACGAATGACTCACAGGGAAATAAGTCTAAACTCGTAGACTCTATGATCACCTGGGAGGACTTTATAAGTCTAACAGGTCTGCCTTCCCCTCGCCTATTAGATTTCGAAATCTTCCCAGATGATCTTAGACTTATGAAGTCGTAGACTTATTTCCCTCTGAGGATAAAAAGTCACCTGGACGAGAATCTCACGCAGTTCACGGCTGTTGCAGTTTCGATCGAAGTGGTCGTTTCGCTAAGAATCAGATGATTGTTAGTTGCTCGTGAGAGATACAGCATTTTCACTAAACTACGGATCATATTGAGTCGAGCTATCGCAAGCAGCTATCGTCAGCATAATCCCAAGTAGGGCTGTCAGAGTGAAGAATCCGTCTCTTCATTCCGCGCACTCTCTTACCGGTCAGAGTGACGAGAGAGTGCGAGGAATGAAGAGACGGATTCTTCACTCTGACAGCCCTAATCCTAAGCAAGATAACCACCGAGATTGGCTGAAATAGTTTTGTTTGCTGTACCTCATAGTTCGTACGTTGCTCAGTGAAGATGTCCCCACGGAGAAGCGAAGAAGAGGGAAACGAAGTTGGATCTGAGTGGATATTGTTGTCTGGTCGAATGCTAAAAAGGTGTTAAGGAAAGTGCGCAATACGGCTCGGCGCTTCATCATTTCGCACACACTCTCGGCCGGTCGAATATCTAGAGAGTATGCGAAATGAAGAGACGCCGACCGGTATTACGCACTTGATGGCAGTACCTTCGGAAGGGATAGTGTATGTGGGAGGATGGACTGGTGGAAGATCGATAGGTGGATAGGTAGGTGGAGGATCGATAGGTTGAGGATCGATAGGTGGATAGGTAGGTGGAGGACGGATAGGTTGATGATCGATAGGTGGATAGGTAGGTGGAGGACGGATAGGTTGAGGATCGATTGGTGGATAGGTAGGTGGAGGACGGATAGGTTGATGATCGATAGGTGGATAGGTAGGTGGAGGACGGATAGGTTGAGGATCGATTGGTGGATAGGTAGGTGGAGGACGGATAGGTTGAGGATCGATTGGTGGATAGGTAGGTGGAGGACGGATAGGTTGAGGATCGACAGGTGGATAAGTAGGTGGAGGATGGATAGGTTGAGGATCGATAGGTGGATGACGGGTTGGATGCGGATAGAAAGAAGGATGATCGATATGTGAAGAACGGACAGGCTGAGGATCGATAGGTGGAGGACCGATAGGTGGAGGATCGATGGGTGGAGGACGGGTAGGATGTGGGAGAACGGTACCTTCAGAAGCGCCGAAGGATGTGGGAGAACGGGTAGAAGGAGGTGAGTGTGAGTAGACATGCGTGTTCTTGGCAGGAGAATTTCTGTCACCATTCCATGAGATCATTGGGACTGATGTGGAGCGCGTTGAGATATTGTCATGATTAAAAGTAGTGGAGCGAGACGAATAAAACTGATCGCTGGGCGCGAGCCAGCAACAGAGGTTGCAGCTGCAGCAGCAAGGGTTGAAGCAGCAGTTGTTGCAGCAACAACAGCAGCACCGCTTGTTCTTAGCATCTCTTCCAGAGTTGGTTCCGAATATTTTCTCGGGGATTGGAGGAACGTTTCTCGCATCCAGCCCCCTCTGATGGGGTGTTCGGGTGATTTTGATGGCTATGGTCGAGGAGAAGAGAGCAAGGAGCGATAGCAATGCTAGTAAACGAGCATACGTCATCGGTTGAAGGGAGGCGGAAGATATCTCTACTGATCCTCATACTATATATCGTAGACCACACAAAGAGTTCTTGGGGTGTGACTCCTGACAAAGGAAGGCGGGTAAGAGACAAAAGATCAGCAAACATTGAGAGCGGAAGGGATCTTTAAAGATGTTTGATCGTTGTTTCGTGCTGATGTTTGATCGCGTGTGACCAATTTGCAGATTTATCCTGACAATAGCCAATGGAGTAAACATCGTTTGAAATTGGGATCTTTGTGTGCAATGGCGGAAGACCAAGAGAAGAGCGATGGTTGATTTCCATAATAAACGACTAGTTGTTTCGTTACGATTGAAAGTCTAGTCATGAGAGACGCTCGTAAGATGGACGAGTGGCGATGGGGACATGGATGCTGTTCTGTTACAATTTGCAACAATTTGTGTAACTGTTGGCACACTTGGTCGATGCTCTCAGGTTCTCCGACTGAAGAGGAGCAAGGCCAAATGAAGAGACGTAAAAAATTTGCTCAACTGAAGCGAGCGTTCGGAAGCAATATCGCTCGAAATCATGTATTGATGTTTTGCGAAACATATTGCTTGCTCAACTGCACACCGGAACATCTTGTACGCGGAATGGAAAGCATCACGCGTACATCTTATTCTAAAATTGTATTATCAAAACGCCCGAGAACGGTCCAAAAAATGCGTTGAGTTGAAGGCTTGAAGCATACGAAGTTATCTAAAATAATCTTTTCTGATTTGTTGCACATCATCCGCGCATCGCACTTTCAATGGCTCCGTCGCAAAACCCACAATACAACACAAGCAGCTCATTTGTCCGTCATGACCCGAATTGCAATTCTGCAAACAATTTTTGCAATTGTTTTCGAGTTGCATCCTTCCGTGCGTCACTGGTCTTCTCTCGATGAACGTTCATGATCGTTCGACTTCTCTGTAAGCACAGCCGCTTGGTTACATCTCTAACCATGATGATGGGACCTATAAAGGATGAGGTTGAATGGAAACAGAACATCATCCTTCTCATCGGATTGAATCATGAACTCGCTCATCTCCACAGCCATTCTACTCGCTCTCATCGTTCAAGCAGCCGCCCAATGCTCGACAACGCAGAACGCCAAGTATGATTACGAATAGAGTGCGCACTACGGCTAGCCATCTCTTCATTTCACTTGCTTAAAATTGACAAGAGAATGCAACACGGAAGGCTTGCCTCTCATTTCACACACTCTCTAACTGACAAGAGATGCGGCAACATGAATAGGCGTGAACATTTCTCTAAATGCTTGGTATAATTGCAGTTGCGTCAACTGGGTGAGGAACGGATTCTGCAACAACAACGGTTACTCGCTCGCACAAAAGTATGGCTTCGCTCAAACAGAAAGAATTCATTTCAAGCACACTTACCAGACTACTGTGGTGTCATCTTAGTAGAGCAGGTGATAGCGTGAAAGAAATTAGAATAGTTATATTCGCCATGCCGAGCATCAATTATTATTTTCTAGGCAATCCTACTGCGGACAATCATGCGGTCTCTGCTCCGCCTCCGGACAGCCCATTGCTCCCGGAGGATGTACTGATGGAAATGCCAAGTGAGTCGGGTCTGAAATGATGCATTGAGAAACAAGAAATGGTCTCTTCAGTCACCCTGGCCTGAGTGAAAGTTTGGTAGTTAGAATCTCAGTCCGAGCATGAAAATAATGATGAAAAACATATTCTCAATTACAAATCATATGCTATTTGGTTCAGCGATATTTCAAGGAACTGACTGAAAGATATATTGAACAATATATATTATGCTACGAATTGCAGCTGCGCCAACTGGGTGAAGAACGGCTTCTGCACAAACTCATTCTACACGGAGGCGCAGAGGAAGCAGTACTGTTGCCAGTCTTGCGGGTACGCTCATTTCTCATTCAAGACGACTTTTTAATACCTTCATCTTCAACTGTCACCGGCTGAATGCAAACTAGAGACCAATGGTGCAAGTATTTCATGCATACCACCATTTGCGTCCATCCCAAAAACGGTGGCGGAAGGAAAGCAGGCTTGTGTGTGGTCGGTCTGCGATTGAGAGCGAAAGAAAAATTTTAAATCGTTGATTTTCTTGTGAAAATGATTCACATTTTGGTTTTTGCATAATCATTACTTGTTACATAGCGATCTCTTGCAGTTTGGGTTCGGCAACGACCGCAGGAACAACGACGACCGGTGGATCGACAACCACTGCAGCGTCCACGACTACGACGACGCCTTAGAATTGCTCCCGTATCCCCGCCTCCCTCCAAATTCCTCTGATAAACACAATTCCAGAAATTTTCCAAATGCATCTAAATATAATGTTTTGTGTGATGTGCGACAGAAGTAAAAACAAATGAACACAATCATTTTAAAAATCTTAGAGTTCGATGCGAAAAATAAAAAAAATCAAGATATTTATCGTGCATGAACATTACAACTCCATGGGAACCTCCACTACTACAACAACAACGTCTTAGACGAGCCCTCCAAACTCCCGCGATAAACAGTATGCATCATCATGTCTCAATTGGAGCTAGCAGCCTAAAGAAGGCGTAAACTCAATATTTTCGGGGGGTATCTGACGTCATAGGTCGATAGTTTCCGTAATCCACATTCCGAATTCGAAAATTAGAACTCGTTAGCTCTACTTTGAACCGAATTACACGAGCGCAAAGTTTCTACAGGGCACAGGCAAAATCAAGATGCGCGGTGCAAAGGGAAGGGGTCTAGGTCAAGACGCAGAGGAGATGGGAAGAGACGGGAGAGGAGCGAAAAACTCTCGCGTCTGTCACTCTCACCCTCCTACAGTACTTCCCCCTGATTGCACAGGGAAGTGCTTCCCCGAATTTGGAGTTTACGCCTTCTTAATGCGACAGTATTTGTAAAAAGATATAAAATAAACTTTGGAAATAAAAAGAAAGAAGGAAATGCTGACAATCCTTCCTCAATGTTAGTGGTTGAGAGTACGCTCACAAAGCATACCCTTTCGTGACGGCAGTCACTTGAGAGGTGACAAATTCACCCGCTTCCACCGTTCCTCTTCTTCCAAAGTGGGCGTCGGCTCGAGCTGAATAAACGGTGCGTCGCTTCCAGGAAATCAGGCGATCATTCCGCACTGTGAGCTTTTGTTATCTTCGTTCCGCACACTATCTCAGCTATCAGAGAGGCCAGAAAGCCGAGAGAGATGAATCATTTAATGCCACGCCATGACAATATGAGCTCAGTTTGGAGTCAAAGGTCGGCCATCCTTCCATCAAACCGTTCACAACACGGTATAAAACCGGGAAACGTTCGAGAAGATGGGCAAAGTTTCGGCTCAACAATGATTGCTCATCTCATCGCGCTGCTCGCGCTCACTGCTGTGGGCCTCGGGCAAGACTGCGGAGGCAATCCCGCACTTGGTACTAGCTTGCTGTTGAGTAGACTTTCAATCGTAACGAAACAACTATCTAGTCGTTTATTATGGAAATCAACCATCGCTCTCCTCATTCCACACTGTCTCTTGTGAAGAAGGCGGTTCATTTCCCTAGTAAACAACTAGTTGTTTCGTTACGATTGAAAGTCTGCTGTTGAGTCATTATTCTACACTAGATCGAATGAGAGCATTTGCTTAAAACATGTTGGTTCTCTTCAAGTAGATTATCATCCGGATGGCCCAGTAAATATCATCTCAGCGTGCATGGACAACACGGAGTGCACCGTGGGCACGTGCTTCAAGGCCGCACCCGCCGACTTCCTCGGTTGCTGCACCGCCCCGCCTACGACAACGACAACAACAACTGGTGAGCAGACTTTCAATGTTAACGAAACAACTAGTCGTTTAATAGGCCTAAAAAACCCCTAAAAAAATGCACGCGCGCGGAATGACGAGAGCGATGGGTGATTTCCCTATTAAACGACTAGTTGTTTCGTTACGATTGAAAGTCTACTGGTGAGAGCTGGTTACTCGATCCCTGTAAAAGATATCGAAAGCAAAACCGATAATCGAGAAGGCTATCATGAATTAGTGTCTCTCTGACATGTGACACAGGTGAATGGAATGAAGGGACGAGTTATTTATCATTTCAGCGAGACCTGCGACAAGCTGCGTCGACCTCGTGAGTTTCAGACTAAACAATGATCAACGTTTAGTAATTCGTCAACTAAATGAACACACACACACGCTCGTTCCACTCGTCTAGGCACGAGGAAACATGCGAAATGAAGATACTAATAAACGCTAATTGTCAGTTGAACCCGCAAACGGGCGTTTCTGACTGCCCTGCTCGCTCGTACCTCTGCGGCGACGTCGTGTACCGTGATTGTAAGTAGAGGGAGGGCACAATTCGGGTCATGGTGTCTTCGTATCACGTGCCCTCTCACCGGTCAGAGAGGCGCGAGAGTGAAATGGAGAGACGGTGACCCGTGATGCGCACTATAATTGTAATTCTTCATTTCTGTCAATGTGTTTTAGCGAATTTGAACATGAGATATTGTGATTAGAACTTCCGCGCTAGAGCGAATGTTGCAAACAAATGAATTGAAATTCGATACCAAACAAATCAGTAAATAATTTTCAGTGATGCGTCAGCAGTGCCCGCGCACGTGCAATTACTGCACAGGCGCTCCAGCACCGGCTCCCAATCCTCCTTCAAGTTAGGCACATTCATTACATTTTTCAAAATGTTGAAATACAGCATAAAACAAGGATCCTTGAACAAACCAAAAAAACGATACAACATCAAGATAGGAAGGATCGCAAGGATCTAGCTAGGATCGTGAAACGTCTTGCTGTTTTATTCTCATCTGACATCTCTCCATCTCCATTGTCTAACTATCAACAATCATTCTCAGCAGCCTGCGTCGATCTGATTAACCCGAAGACTGGCGTGTCTGATTGCCCTGGACTCCGGTATGCGAATTTAATAAAGAAACAATGTTTTGGAGTTGAAAAAGATACTGCTGGGAAGGGAGTGAAAGACTTCATGAAAGAATCTAGCGAAGATTTGAACGGAGACACTAGGTCAAATGAGATTTATGCAAATACAACAATTCCAGATCCTACTGCAATAACGCCGTCTATCTGTCGCTCATGCGTCAGCAATGCCGGCGCACTTGTGGATTCTGCTGAAGAATCCGGCAAGTATGAACGGAGACGCCGCCTGAGAGCACTGTTTCTATTATTGATAAACGTTTGATTAGCATTGTGTACTTTTGCGTGCATTTTCAAATACATCTCAGAACAATCGAGAAGCAATCGGTAATTTGAAGGAACGACTGAGATCAACAATGCAATATGTAACCTGTAATGCGCGCACATGAATAAGTAGAAAGCATAGATTCATTCATTCGGACCGTAGACACGAAGACACAGTGACTCACCGATTCCGAGAATCAACGACTCCACACTCGAAAAGTCAAAATAGTCTCAGAATCGTCAAAGTATCAAAGTGCCAACCCTTGTCGCCGCCATTGTGTTTTTGATCAGTGTTTAAACGACTAATTTAGATAAGGGTTATCAGCATGTAGAACCCGTCTATTCATTTTGCGCGCTCTCTCGCCGATCAGAGCGACGAGAGATTACGCGGAATTAAGAGACCTCTATATCCTGTCACTACTTGTTGAGATCATATCTCGTACTCGGCTCCACCCATCTCATCGCGACTAAAGTATAGTGCAATTAAGATGTGCAACCATTATATAAGACCGAAAAGGTTCCATTTTCGAAGGAAGCATTATACTCACGAAGTATAATCTTCAATCACGCCTTCATTCACTTTGCCTTCTCACCATACACACACTGCCGTCCGAATGCCCGATAAGCAGCTCAATTTGAACTACTCTGTGGATCCAGTTGGTAAGTCATTCTTACTATTTGGATGAGGATATTGAGATCGCTAATCGTTTACGTTTATCTCTTCAGTTCTCGGTGTCATATTCACATTCACTGTCATGCTCGTATTCATCATGATCTCGTGTATAATTCAGAAGCGTGTGGATAATTCAAATTTGAGGAAAGTAAGTGCAACGAAAAAGTTCTTGATTTTCAAAATTTTTATGTTGCAGAGTTGTCGCTACCAATTTCCTCCTCAAGAACTTCCTCGAAGTGTAGTTGCAAGTGATTGTTATGCGGAGTTTGTATGATCAAGAATACATAATCTCGATCATGAGAACACCACAAGAAAACTCGTCTTGCCACTCTTAATATTTATATGTTGATCATCCATTAATAAGTCTATTACAATAAATAATTGCAACTAATTTATTAAAGAGCAATTTATTAGAAGACCAATTTAGTTCTCTCTTGAAAACTTGAAAGGGCATAACTTTTGCAATGGCGAAGGGATCAACTGATTGTGAGCATGAAGCGTTTTCATGCTCACAATCAGTTGAAAATAGCGCACGTGCGTTGAAATTGTTCACTTTTCTCTACGTTATCACTGCTCCGCACAGCGCCAAATAGCGATAACGCCTCGATCGAACAATGACAGAGAGCAAAAAAATAATACCCATGAATAATTTTCGTATCGGAGACTATCTGCTAGTTTCGAAGCGTGTCATAACCAAAAACAGGCGTGTCCTGTCAACACCCGAACATTCGATCAAACACTGGGGAAGATCATGGATCCATGTAAAATGTGATCTTCTCATCGATCTCTGAAATAGGCACTTTAGAGCCGAAACATTTCCCATGCTTAAGGACTTCCTGTTTCCCCTGTGTCCGTGCGATCAAAGCTAAACAAACTGGTAAAAGTTCCACATGTCAAGTGAGCCTTCTTTCCGTCCCATTCGGAGTTAAATGCACATACAAGTGAGTGATTCTCCCGCACCTCCCCCTCTCCATACTTCGACTTGATTGACCAGTCTCACTCACGCTATTTGCTTCCCACATCTTCTCGCATGTTTCCTTGCAATCGCGCAACCGATCAAACATCACTGTTTCACTTTTAAAGAGCGCCAAGAATCCCCACGCGTTCTCACCGGGAAGTCTCTCTATTTACAGCGACGATTGTTGTATATACTTCATCGATTTACGCGTGCTTATGGGTGAGTAAAGGGATTTCAGGACGAAACAATACATCTCTTTTTTTCCAGACAATTCCACCTCAGCACCTCCAAACACCACGGCGCCACACCAGATGGATGAAATTCACAGGCGTCAGGACCATTCGAACATGTGAGTTGGCAAGAAAACGGCGTTGTTTCACTTTGCGCGCTCAGAGGATATGTGAATAATTTTCACGAAGCTATCCCTAATAAGGGTGTCATCCAAGTCTAGGAATCAATCTTAATTTTCTTGATTTTGTCTAATTTTAAGGAATCATAAGATGCTTGAAGAAGCCATCCCATTCGTGCAATCTACTGAAAGTTCAAGTGACTTCTTTTTTTGTACTTCTCATTTCCTTCATTAAACCGTATCTGCATCGCACATTTCGCAATACTGTCTCGATTTTTGACGAGGCAAAATGAAGAGGCGAGAATGCCATCCATTAAACCAAAATACTTTCAGACGCGATCCTCTCGTGCATTGTAGTCATCCTTCTGTGTTTTGTAATGGAAGCGGCGAGATGGGCGAGAATGAACAGAGAGGAAACGAGAAAGATTAGTGGGAATTCGGCTAGAAATCAGTATGTTTTGCTTGCATTAGTTCATTAGCAAGATAGAGTTCAGTTAAAACGAAAATTGTTAATTTGGGAGCTTCAAAATTGTTAGTGGGTACCCGCGGGCCAGGAAAACTCCGTTAGTAAAAAAATGGTATGACTCCTCCTTAATCCCTCCAGAAGAATCACATCCCGCCATCTACCCGAAGTGATTCTCCACTGCCTCCAACTCACTTGCTCCTACCTCCTCATGCTCGTGTTCATGAGATGCGACTTCTGGTTATGTGCGGCGACCGTGGCGGGAGAGGTACGGTGAATGCTCTTACGTCATTATCATGAATCATTGAAACGGAGGACGGAGAAACAAATCTCCTCCATTATGACGTTTCCTCCTTCAATTGCCTTGATATCAGGATAAATGTATGATGAATCATAAATGTGGCATAAATCATTCATGAAAATGCATGCAGATAATAAATGAATGCAACGTTCTCACTCATCATAGTAGATATTGGACACAATATAAAATTGCTGAAAAGACAACGAAAAATCATGAACTCAATTCTTTTCAGGTGATCGCCCGCCTTTTCTTCGCAAGCTACCTGCCAATAGTTTCACTAAAGAAAATCTCGTTCAATGACATACAATAATATTACTAGTCCCTATATTTGTGTATCTTTTCCCCGTAACTATCCACGTGAACAATGTCATGGTGAAGCGACATGAACGCATAAATAAACCTTTTCCATGAGTGTGAACAATTCAAGAGCAGCACGGGCTAAATTGTATTTCGTTTCTTTCCCTTTTCATCACAGCTCGTTCGGCACAAAATCTGCAAGGCATTTTCAAGTTTTTCCCGTGATGGCAAATACTTCGTCATTAAACTGGATCGCCTTTCAATGGTTATCGCGTCGCACGAAATTCTTTAGAGAAACTGAGTGAGCAAAATCGGAAGAGAATAGCTCAGTTCAGTTCACTCAAGTTAAAGCATGCTCTTCTTTGGCACGCTTCTTCTCTTCATTCTTTCTGTACACGTGTATTGCCAATGTCCGGGAGGCCTTCCCTTGACTGAGGTGCGCGGATTCCTCAGTGCTCACAACCGCCTGCGAAGGACGATCTCCGAAGGAAGATATGTCGCTAGGGGAAGCACAATGCGAGCAGCGAAAACGCCCATTCCCGATCTGGTGCGTTCGTACATCTATACTTTTTGCCCTTTGTTAGCTTTGCTTTAGCAACGAAGGCTCGGATGTTTAACTTGAAAATAGCATGTAGGGCTATTGGAAAATATAGCATGGCTGTAAAAGTAAGAGAGGACTAATGGTCTTTTCAAAGACTGATGTTGCCATTTTATGTGTCCATGTTCCAGAGATGGAACTGCATACTGGAGCGGAGTGCAACGCTAGCGGCCAGTTCGTGCCACTTTGGCCACTCAGAACTCGTTCGTTGCTCGAAGATTAGGATTGGAGAGAACATCTTCATGGCTTGGGTGAGCCCGCTTTCCTTCTGCTTTTTTGTGTGAAATAATGCATTGTTCTGCTTTATTATTGACAAAACGATTAACTGTAATTCTCCTACTGTTTCCTAGTCTAAATAAATCCTCGCAAAATAGATGAGCATTTCTCAATCTAACAATAATACTGTTCATGTAGGGCTCCCTGCACGGATTGAGCAAGCTCGCCTCGAAGTCTTGGGAATCAGAATTCCAAGTGCATGGATGGCAGGAAACTCGCGAGATCGATCCAGTCTATGATTCTGGAATCGGACATGCCACTCAGGTATAAATTATAATGCATTGGATAAGATCAGACATCAGTGTTTTCCGGAAAATAAATCTATTTTTTTCGCTATTTTGTTTGGTGGCAGTTACACGATCAGAAGGGGCATATAAAATGGCATCTGCGTGCTTTATTTGATGCCTTGCAATCTTCGAATGCTTGTTCCTGCGGATGGCAATGACGGGCCCGACTCTGGATTATAGGATTTTAATCCCTCGATTTTGTCGTCTAGAAATATCGTGATCTAGGTGCTCGTTCAGATGATCTGGGCGAATACGAGCAGAATTGGTTGCGGAATGGCAGCGTGCGAGAACAATCGAGTGATGGTCGTGTGCCACTACCATTCTGCGTGAGCTTTAAGTCGATAATTGTTGATTACTTAATTTTTTTTTAATTTGATGCCGTAATGAAAACAATGTAATGAAAATCGAATGTTCAGTGGAAACTTCATCGGCCAACGCGCGTACGAAGCTGTCGATGATGTTGAAGGTATACACTTGAATGAACTCACGTTCCGTAAGCCAGTAACAAAACAAAATATTAGCAGATCTTGAGTCTTCTAGTGTAGCCGGAGTGAGGACGGGTTGAACGTTGATATTTTTTGCAGATATTCCGGGAAAAAACGAATATTTGCAGATAATCCGGACGATCGAGAGGACTTCGCGCGGTCTTTACTATGAATGAGCCAGTCAAACTCTTCTCACAGTTTTATCGACGATGTGGAATGGCCCGCAAAGATACTAAGAGAGAATAGCAAAGGAGATTCTTTGGATTGTAGTGTAAATAATATAGGAATAATATGCAAACGCGTTTGATTCGCCGTTTGATAATTTGTTATTTGTGTAAAATTGCCATCCATCAATTTTATGTCATTTATAAGAAAAATCAATTTCATGTGAACACTTTGTTGAGCTTTAATGAAATTTCATTTGTGGACATTTTAAAGGACAAAGAGACAAAAATATTGGGCCAGGTATCATTGCTCGTCAATAAACGCCTTCGTAAATTGGCCTGAAGTTAGAAAGGCGCTCAGCTCCAGCTCCACCACTACCACCACCATTTCCTCCTCCACCTCCATTTCCACCTCCACCTCCACCTCCATTTCCACCATTTCCACCTCCACCATTTCCTCCTCCAGTTCCACCACCACCGCATCTGTAAAATTACGTTATTTGTCATCGGTTGTACCTTGTGTATTATTACTACAGTGAGTTCAACAAGTGAAGCAGTACCTCCTCTTCAACATGTTCCTTCCATCCTCGACGTATCTCTTTTGCAGCAGAATGTCCGGGCCCTCCTCCGCTTGCCTCTTCTGAAGGACAGCCTCCCGATCGTCTTGGGCACTAGTTGCGAGTGCGCTGACGACAAGCAGTGCGATCAAGAGCGTCCTCATGCTGGAATTAGAAAGAAGACAATGTTCCGGGGATGAAGAGAAACAGGGAAACTGTTCGGAAGAAGTTACACATGAAAGACTTCCTAAATTAACCCGGCTTGATATTTCCGTTCTTCGGGTGATGAGAACCCCTCTATTTGTATAGACTAATCGACAACCGTTGAGGAGTAAATGAGTAAATTGGTGCCAAAAAATCAAAGAAGAGTCGGGGATTGATGATGAGGGCATAGCGCACATGGTTTTCCGCTTTTATCGGCCTGTTGCGTAGTCGACACAGCCGCATGAAACGATTTGACTTGTGTATTTCGCTTTTTGGACATAATAATTCTCTGCCAAACGTATACTATCTCAGCGTTTGCACAGATGTCGTGCCGTACGAAGGAACATATTACTGACCAAAGACCTCATACGTTCTGATACATCTCATACGCGAAGTAAGCAGATTTGTAAGCGTTTCTCAATTTCCTTCACATTTCCGCGTTCTATGGGTAATAAGGTTGACACATTCCCTCTCAGACAATGAAGAGCAGACTACGTGCACACTTCTCTAGAGGAAATGAGTATGAGCAAATAGCGCCACCTCGCGGGGCGTGAGATCCCCTCCCACTCTCATCTCTCGTTGCCCCTCAGGAGATGGGGCGAAAAACATGTGTACCGGCAGTTGAATGGTCTCTAATACAGAGACACACACACATTACTAATCTTGAATGCTTCCTCATTGAACATTCATTGGTATGTGGGAAGTTATTATCTGCAATGATCACAATTCTTACCAATCAGAAAGGAAACTGGTGTGCACCATAATGTGATTCGATGCAATATATTCGGTTCAAATATAAAAAAAAACGAAAAATCGCTCGATTTCTTCCAATAAGGCATGGAGTTTCACAGTTCATATTTTGCGAGCAAAAGATAAGCTAGATGGGCAGAGAGTCATAATAAACAGAAGCACTTCTTGCCAATGGCTCCTCCTCCTCCGAGACCAGCCTGCGGGAGCGGATATAAGAGAGCTTGTATCAACATTGCTCACGCTTCCCCCCGTGCTCTCATATCCACCTTGTTGCTTCATTATCGTTCTTTATCACTGATATCTACTAGTTCGCGCTTCAAATATTCGGGGGGGGGGTGGGGATTTAATTAGGGATGCCGTTTAACATTGCCTACTTCAGATGCGTGCGGCGATCTTCGTTCTGGCAGTCGTTGCTGCCGGGATCTCAGCTTCATTCAACGACACACACAGCAAGTCCACGAAGATGCGGCGACTGAGACGGCAATGTCCGTGCTTCGGACAGGTACGAACTGGGGTTAATCAATCAATCAATCTTCATCAAGTCAAGCGATCATCGCCCGATGACGATGGGTCGGTATTTGCTGATAGGTACTTGCCACTAGAGGTCGAGAAATGGCACAAACCGATACCACGGGGCCCCGAGAGTGGAGAATGAAATGGAGAAAAAACCGATACCGGCTCGTCAACGTCGTCAAAAAACCGATACCAGAGGAGAAAAGATACTCGAAATCGCGCGTTCTCGATCAATAATCGCGCGATTTGCATCGTGAGATGAATCATTCTCATCATTTCGCCCCTTCGCCCGTCTACCAACTGGTTGCTCCCGTTTCTACGTCTTCGAATCGAAGTCTTCTGATTCCTGCAGAGGTTTGGTACGAATAGATATAGCTAAATCCTTTGAAAGGATCCCGTCTTTGATCATTTTGTATCTTAGTGGTGCTTTCCAATCATCAACAAATCAGAGAATACGCAATCAGCCTTGTTTCAGTCATCTTGTGTTCCGAAGATTCTAAAAATTAAACATACGCAGTCATGTCTGATTTTGAGTCCGATCGAAAGAGCATCTCTAGTCATGTCTCTAGCCAAAAAATCATTCGATTTAATGAAGTAGTTTTCGAAATATGCGTGTGGAAAGATCCTTGGTATCGGATTTTTATGCGAGACCGAGTCTTGGTATCGGATCATTTCATTCTTCACTTTTCGAGCGCGCGACCCGGTGCGGTACCGAATGATCCGGTATCATTTCACGAGCTCTACTTGCCACCAATCTTCTCCAATAGAATTCGAGAGATCATCGAACTGGGTCTGGCTGGTTCGGTATCGGAATCGCGCCAGACGGTTATAGAAGCGAAATATGCGTGCGAAAGTGAGCGAAAGTTGAGAAAAATCGCGCAATGCCTTCGTCTTTCGCACTCCACGTCCAACAAAGGCGCACACTACTATGGATGACATCCTGGAACAGGAACTTTAGAGCGGAAAGTTAAGAAACATATGATCCTCTCAGACGCAGTGCGCCTGCTCCTCCTCCTCTCTGCCCGTCTGTCAGTCGACTTGCGTGCGTGCTTGCCGGTCATCCTGTCAGCTGGCGGCGTCGACGCCCGTGTGCACCTCCCGCTGCGCCCCCTCCTGCACCACCGTGTGCGCGGTAAGAGATAATTGTCTGAGGTCCTCAACTTGAGGATCACTTGTGGGGACGTATTGCCTGTGAGTAGTATCGATACGATGTATAAGTCCAAGGCGTAGGGGAAAAGGCTTCAGTGATCATTAGAAGCTATCAAACAAGAGACAACTTGAGGCGAGGGGAAAGGGGGGACAGAGGAGAGTGCGGAATCACAGTAGTGTCGAATCACAGTAACGTCTCCCGGTGCGCGCCCTCCTGCACCACCGTGTGCGCGGTAAGATAATTCGTGGATGGTCGTTTTTATGGGTGACCTATCTACTTCAATGAAAGCAAAACACCAAGTAATAAACTGCGTGATTGTCTTCAATCGACAGCGGACTGTAGTCATTCCCATTCTCATTTCAGCAGCAGCCGCCGACACCTCGCCAGTACTCCGTCTCGCTCAAGCTGGGCGCGCCCTCCTGCACCGTGTGTCGGTCGTCCTGCCAGCGAACGTGCACCTCCTCACCCACTTGCCTCGGCCGATGCGTGGCGCAGTGTGCGCCGGCGTGCACAGGTCCGCCAGCAGTGGCGCCAGTGGTGAGTGTGGTTCCAGTTGGAGATTCAGCTCTCGTAAACGGGCAAATAGTTGGATGGCGACTAGAATGAGCATGTTCTGCGATGAATATTGAGTTATGCGAATATTTAAAGGTGTCATGCCCATAAAATCACAAAAAACTCGTTGCAGCCCCTCCCTCAGCCCATCGTCGCCCTTCCTCTTCTCTCGCCCTGCGCCGTCTGTCAGCAGTCGTGCGTCTCTCTGTGCACCACGCCCTCCTGCGTCAAACTGTGCATGCCGACCTGCGCTCAGCCCTGCATCAAGAGTGGTGCGTTTCCTTATGCTTTGGGTTCCAGGCACAACATTGCTCGTAAATGACAACTTGGCTACATGTACATGATGAGCAGTAAGCTGCCGTCCGAAATAAAGGTTTATCGTTCAGACGGCTGCTCTGTATCTTGCACTGCCAGCTGCACTTCCTCTATCGCAGTCGAGCTTGTTGCCGCTTGCGTCCAGGCTTGCCCCGTAAGCGATCATCTATGAAAGTATCTGTATCTTAGAAAAGGAATTTCCTCGTATCCGCCTTCCCCAGAAGTGTTCACCAGCAGAATGCTGCATTTCAGTCCTCCTGCGTCCCGCCTCCCATCCTTCTCGCCCCTCCGCCTCCTCCTCCAGTGATGGTGCTGCCCCCTCCTCCTATAGTCGCATATGCACCTCCCGTGGCTGCACCACTACCCCCATCGCCGTGCTCCTCCTGCCAGCAGCAGTGCGTCGCCACGTGCTCATCACCTCAATGCCTGCAGCAGTGCATGCCCGGATGTGGAGTTGTCTGCCCCACCATTGGTGAGCGCCTTTCGTTTTCTTCCTTTGATGTCGGGATCTATACTCCCCGTCCTGTTCTAACCATTCGATCGATTCAGACGTGTGCACCTCGACCTGCGCCCAATCGTGCTCGCTCTTCCCCACTCCTGCCCTCGCGGCCACCTGCCAGCAATCGTGCCCGGTAAGCCATGCTCAGGCTTTTATCAAAAATTGAACGCGAACAAACTTTTTTCAAGTCGTATAGAGAAAGTGTGCCGAGTTAAGAGTCACTGATTTCGAGACATCTATTCGATTCGTTCCAGACCTACTGCGCGCCGCCCATGCCCATGCCCATCTTCTCTCAGCCTCCTCCACCTCCAGCCCTCATCGCCCCTCCACCACCTCCCATCGTCATTCCGCCTTGTGTTCAGTGCCAGGAGCAGTGCGTCGCGCGCTGCCCGACGTCGGCCTGCCTGCAGCAGTGCATGCCCACGTGCGCGCAGCCGTGCCAGGCTAATGGTGGGTATAAGTTGGCAGTAATTGTGCGACGTTTAAGAAAATGCTTTTTTTGTGCAGCGCCAAGGTTGAGGCATGATCTCACAGGGCGATTCCACTTCTAAAACACGGTCCGTTTCCAGCACAATGCTCCACCTCATGCCGCTCCTCGTGCGCGTCGTGCCCGACGTTCACGCTCGCCGTATCGTGCATCGAAGCCTGCCCTGTAAGTGGGGATCCCTTATTGGAATGTGATCTCCCCTAGCCCCCCTTAAATGGAAAGCCTTAATAAATATAAACAGCAATCGTGCGTCCCTGTGAGGATCCCCGCTCCGCCTTCGCCTCCTCTCCCTTCATCGTGTCTGCCGACCTGCCAGCCCGCGTGCGCCCCTCAATGCGTCGCCGCTCACACGCCCACTACTGTCCTTGTGCAGGTTCGCATTAAATTTTACTGATAAAAATCATGAATCATGCTTTTTTTTTCTTTTAAGAAACATATTTCCTCTATAGCCTCCCACATTCATCACTGCAAACGGAACGATTGTACGAAACTGCTAGGGACACGAGGGTGGGGGGTTGTTGTCTCTGTCTCAAATCATCAACACCTTCTCGCGCAGGCGCCATCTCCATCCGTCTGCGCGCCCACGTGCGCCGCTCAATGCGATGCAGCCTGCTCCACTCCCTCCTGCATCACCACGTGCGTCGGCCAGTGCACGCCCGCCTGCTATGATTCGTGCCTACAGCAGCAGCAACAGCCGGCCGCGTGCATCTCGGTGAGCGACAATTGTTATCCGCGTCACCGCCATTCGGGTTCTTCTGTAGATTTGCATTTGCCATTTTGAAAAAGAGGTTGTTGACAGTGGTGGATACTGAATTCATCATATTTGTATAATGAAAATATCCGTGCGAAAAAAAATATGCATCACCACGTGCGCCTGCTATAATTGTTGTCAGCAGCAACCGTCCGTGGGAATCTCGGTGAGCGGTGGTACTTATGATCGCTTAACAAACTTTAACTTCAACTTTCAAAGCGAAGTTTTTTTTTAAAAAGTTATCATCTCTTTCAATGGCTTGTTTTTGCATTCGCTTGACTTGATGAAATACACACTGCAGTTCTCCATCTCGCTGCCTTCTCCGATGGAGCAGATGGCCAGCTGTCAGTCGTCGTGCGGCAACAGCTGTGTCGCATCCTGTCAGAAGGTACCACCTTTTCCGGAGACGTTTCGCAACAAATCTCGAGTCGTCTTACATTGGCATCTTCAAACAAATTGAACCATTTTTATTCGTGCAGTGAGGAAAGAATCCCGATACCAAATGATGTTCCAATCATGAGTCGTCTCCATTTTCAGACCACTCCCTTCTCGCTATGCGTGCCCTTCTGCGAGACGCAGTGCGTTACAGCCTGTCAGCGGCCAGTAGCTCCTCCATACTAGAGTAGTGCAGTACGCAATAAAGGCCGCCGTCCCTTCAACTTTACTCCCTGTCACTCTACGGAGTGCTACCAAATACATTGAGGATTAATGATCGTTACGTGTCTGGATTAATCATTATTTGCCGTAATCTTTTAGCAAAAAATAAGTAATTATTATTGTGGACTCAAAATCCTATTATCTGTACATATTGAATTGCGTTTATATCTATAAAGTACACTTATTTAACAATGTATTGAGAGAACACTCCTCGATACATGTATCCGAAGAGAAATAATACGCTGATCTCCTCTAAAATATCCACTCAGGTTCGCTTTTTCGCCTACGAGATCTCATTCGATATCATCTCTCCACATAGCAATCTGAGCAGGAACACGCGGCTTTTGTTTACACAGATATTCTCGATGATCAGATCGCAAAAACAACGAACCGACATGCAATCGAAGTATGGCGTTGATAGTGGGGTACAAGCGCACATGCGCATGGAACAACGGTCTCAAATGCAATTTATGTCTCTGAATATCATGATTTTATAATCAATTTCACAATTTTGACAAACTATCCTCGCAACGGTTGGGCCGCTGGTAGAGGAACCATTTTTGATGATCCAAACGAGCCTGAACAAAAATTACAATCAGCACAGATTGCACTGCTTTCACCGATGTTGCGTGGCTCCTCATCTTTCGTCCACTTAGATGTTCTGTCCATCATGATATTCGGTGCAGTGTACCAAGGCAATTGCGAGATCGGCGGGATCGGTTGCGGGTCGGGCAGTTTTGGTATCTATAAAACTACTAGGTCGAAAGATAATAACAGGAGATGAGAACCGATTGAGCGAGAACCGAGAACCCTCTGCCCCTTTTGGACACTCTACTGACCAGTTGCTGCACGTATCGATCGTAGGTGGCGCCTTCGGGCACGGTGAGAGAGGCGGCAGTATCGGGAGTGAGCAGGCCCCTACGAGCGCCGTCAGCGACGATCTCGTTCACGATCGTCCGGATCGTAGCGAGTGGGGCGCCGCGCTCTGCCGCTGCCCATGTTTGCAGCTGCAAGGCTGCATCATCTCTAATTTTAATAAAAACTCGAGCATAAATGATAGCGCGACTGTTCAAGATTTGCAACATTTTGCCTTAGACGCAGCCCGACCATGAGTAAAAAATATATTGCCGGCAAAGTGAAAGCTCACGAGCAATCGGCGATACAGCTCTTTGGGCAGAAGTTGCGCGTAACTGGAGCAAGCGAGTTGACGCGTCTCGTGTGCACGAATCTCGGGCTGTAAATGTATGGTAAAAGGTAAAGTGGCTTCCACAATCAAGGCAATTTTACAGTTTTCATGAGGCAACCATGGTGGTGTACACTGGTAGGGCATGGTAATGAAATGATAGCATATGAAATTGGAATAATTGCCTCGTCATGAAAAAGGAGAGCGACTGCTCCCTCCGCCCAGGCCTTTTAGTTCGATTCATGCAAAGTGCGCAAGTACATATGTAAAGATCTCCCCCTTCTCTGTCGGAGAAGAATGCTGTGTCACCCTATTATTTCCGTTTCCTAGTCTTTGATTTTATTGTACTTGGCAATTAGCATACCAATATGTTATCCCATTGATCATCTGATAGCCGAGATCGAACGAAAGTAAGAATGTGGCGCATAACCTAAATGAAGTAGACATTTCGTAAATGAAAAAAATAGAGATGCTACTGAAAGTCGAGCACGTTTGAATGTAGACTACAAATTCAAGTAGGATCTTACTTCTTGCGAATTTTTGCCGTCAAACTGCCCGTAGACAATGTTATACATCACGATTTTGTCGGTTCTATTGAGATGCCTGAATAAAATGTTTAAAAAAAGATTTTTTTCTTCAATAACCTCTCAAGAGCTTGTCTTGGCCCAATGCATTCACCGAGCAGGATGCCATTTGTACATCTCACAAGAAAAAAGGTGATCAGGCAAAACTGACGACTAATCATCTGAATAAGATAGAAACACTTAAAAATTAGACGAAGACAGAGAAAAACAATAAAAAATGAATCACATTCGATTGAAAGGTCAATTGCTACTGTCAGAGCACCACCTTCATTTGTCAACAATCTCCGCCTCACCAAATGGCCACACTTAGCACGAGGGAACTTTGTGTACACAGTCTCCAGTGTCCTATAGAGCTCGTGAAATGATACCGGATCATTCGGTACCGCACCGGGTCGCGCGCTCGAAAAGTGAAGAATGAAATGATCCGATACCAAGACTCGGTCTCGCATAAAAATCCGATACCAAGGATCTTTCCACACGCATATTTCGAAAACTACTTCATTAAATCGAATGATTTTTTGGCTAGAGACATGACTAGAGATGCTCTTTCGATCGGACTCAAAATCAGACATGACTGCGTATGTTTAATTTTTAGAATCTTCGGAACACAAGATGACTGAAACAAGGCTGATTGCGTATTCTCTGATTTGTTGATGATTGGAAAGCACCACTAAGATACAAAATGATCAAAGACGGGATCCTTTCAAAGGATTTAGCTATATCTATTCGTACCAAACCTCTGCAGGAATCAGAAGACTTCGATTCGAAGACGTAGAAACGGGAGCAACCAGTTGGTAGACGGGCGAAGGGGCGAAATGATGAGAATGATTCATCTCACGATGCAAATCGCGCGATTATTGATCGAGAACGCGCGATTTCGAGTATCTTTTCTCCTCTGGTATCGGTTTTTTGACGACGTTGACGAGCCGGTATCGGTTTTTTCTCCATTTCATTCTCCACTCTCGGGGCCCCGTGGTATCGGTTTGTGCCATTTCTCGACCTCTAGTGTCCTAACAGATCAAAGATCCAACAAACGTCACTATGAGTTCAGAATCTTCCAATCGAAGATGGTCGTGTTTATTGACATTGTTTCTCTTCAAAGAGTATCTCTCGCTGCATTATCACACGAGCGAGATAATCAAAACTGAACATCACTAGGAACGTGTACAATCTTGAAAAACACATCGCCTTCAACGCTATGAAATCACTGTACGTTTTTATGGATCGAAGGACACACAATGTTAGTCATTAATAGACTTTCAATCGTAACGAAACGACTAGTCTTTTAATAGGGAAATTCACCGCCTTCTTCGCGAGAGACAGCGCGGAATGAGGAGAGCGAAGGGTGATTTTAATTTGATTTTCACTGATTTCCCTATTAAACGACTAGTCGTTTCGTTACGATTGAAAGTCTAGTCATTAATGAACTCGTTTTAACATACAATCAACAATGAACCGTAAAAAATAGACTTTTCTACGAATAATAAAATACACAAAAAGTGCAAAATATTTAGAATTTGATCGTTTGACTTTCCTCATCGCTCTCGTCCGAAATCGGTAATTTTTCATCCCTTTCATCCGCGATCGATTGCTTCGATTCTTCGCAGCGTTTCTCGTCCTCAATATTATAAATTTGATGCAATTAATTCGTGTTGAAGAAACCGTTTTTTTCACTTCTCTCCCTCATTACTCTGATGAGAGGGAGCAGGCGGAATGACTAGACTGCTTCTTCAAACTTACAGCCACAGAACTGAAGAGACACTTTCAAACTCCAATGCTCACCTTCTCAATAAACCACGCAGTCGCGAACAAGCACACACTGCACACTGCCATGAACGCGTTGGAGTAGTGCATCGCAGCTAGGAGACAGGCGAGATGATCCCCTGCCTGATCGGGCACGGAGTAGTCACGGAACGAGTCAGCGATCTGAATGAAGGGGGAGTCCTTCCTTCCTTTTTTTGCTTCAGACAAAGATTGTTTTGTCGTTCATTTCGGAATGGATTAGGTGACTCTCTGACAGCATTCCAAATAGAATGCAGATTGGTTGAGCGTTACGTATTGGGGGAATAAAAACAAAGTTTCGTTTTCACCACATCTCCCAGCAACTAATTGTAAGTGACCATTTCGAGATCTCAATGAAAGCGTGAATTGCTTACAGCGCCGATGACGTAGGGTGAGGGCGCATCGCCGAACACGCTTCCGAATACGTTGTAGATTGCCGTTGCGGTCGCTCGGCAGGTCGGCGGAATTACTCGCTGAAATGCATCTTTGAAAGATACCGAAGCACTAGTCCGAATCGATGAACAAGCAGGTAACTTCACTCACCAATAGCACATTCATGCACAGCGGATACGTGCCGAACGACATTATGGAGCCGTAGAAGCCCAGCACCTGCAAATAGGGTTCGATTTATTGACAATGAAGGTAATTTTCAAGGCATGGATTCTGGGATGTACACAAATTTAACAGAAATCTCACTTCGCAATGCTCTTTCGCTTTCAGAGATTCAAGGCGATGATCATGTTTGCTTGTCTTTCGAATCAAATCGCATTTCGCTTGTCTTTCGATTTCACACATCGGCGAGCTAATACTATTATTAACGACAAAATATTCTCACATAATTCCAGTTGATATCGATCAGGTACAAGTGCTGCACGAACATCGTCGCGGGGAAGGCGAGAATGTCACCGATCGCTCCGACTAGAGGAGTGGCACGACGGGAGGGAGAGAGGCAGAGTAGGCCGTGCGAGGTCCATCTCTGGAATTTATGCTTCTCGCGTGTTGTGCGTGTTATCTTGCCACTCGGATCGTTGCACGATGAATGAAAAAACGGATTCTTAAGCCTAGTAATTCCAGAGTTCTCTTCATGCGGAGTATACTCTCGAGCCACTCGGACCGGGGAATGAGTACTACGAAAGGCATCAGCCTGACTACTCGAGACAGTAAATGTGGAAGGGGGGGGGGCTCATACGTCATTTAAGATGATCATTCATTGGCTCACCTCCGATATCCACACCGACAGCGTCGTTCCAACGATGCCACCGGCCGTGTTGTCGATGCCAACAATCGACATTATCCTGGGAGTAGGAACACATAGGCATTGTTCATTTCTTCAGGCTTTTCAGGCTAACAGGCTTTCTTATCCCTAACAGCTTGTCTTATCCCATGTGAAAGAAGAGCTCAACTCACAATCCGTAGCTCTCTCCGTGGAAGATGCTCTCATCCTCGTTGGTCGAATTCATCGCCAGCTGCGTCATCGTCGGATTCCACCAACCTATATGTTTTTCTTAATTCTATTTCTTATTTCGCTCTGACCGGCGCGAGAGTATTGCCACATGAGAGATCGAGCATGTCTTTCACACGTCAACTGCTTATTGTAATCTCTCAGCGGTCAGAGAGGCGAGAGGGAGTGTGTGTGAATTTTACAGATGGCGACCCGTGAGTCAAACTCTAACACCAACCTTGCGCGCCCGTTACAATGTTCATCGCTGCCACGGCGACAAGAATGAGAAGGAAGCTGGGGCTGGAATCGATGCATTGCACAGCGTGTCAGGCGGGGGAAAAAGTTGATTTTCCTGGATGAGTCTTTTTTTCGTCCTATCACTCTAGCGACTCTCGATACACCGTGTCGGTCGGCGGAGATTAACTCGAATTACTCATCATTCTTCTCCAAATCTTTCATACAGATGGTGAAACATACTGCCAAATCAATTTCAACCGGCTGACAAATAACGAAGATCGAGGAATGATTTCTATACAAAGTGAAACATATTTCAATGCAGTTTAATTTTGCTCAAAACGACTGTATTTAGCACTCTACGGCTATTTTATACAATTCTAAGTTCAAATTTCGACCTCATTCGGTAGCTACATTAGTTAAGGATGCTCAAACTGCGAGAAAATGACGAAAAACTTCTGTTTTGGCTACATCACGACTAACTCCTCATTGGGGAGTGAAGCTTTTGACATGGCGCTTGCGCAGGGCCTTTACTAAACCCTTTCCCCACAATCTGAGTGCGCCCGATTTTTCAATTTCGACCTCATTCAGTAGCTATTCGCATGAAAAGGCCACAAACCTGCCGAAAATGACGAAAAACTTCTGTTTTGGCTACATCACGACTAACTCCTCATTGGGGAGTGAAGCTTTTGACATGGCGCTTGCACAGGGCCTTTACAAAACCCTTTCCCCCCAATCTGAGTGCGCCCGATTTTTCAATTTCGATCTCATTCAGTAGCTATTCGCATGAAAGTGTCGCAAACCTTGCCAAAATCCTTATTTCACACCGCTTTTCTCTCTCGCGCGGCGCAGAATGACTCGGCAGAACTCCGCCACGCAAATGAGATTTTTCCCCCGCCTGACACGCTGTGCATTGCTCAGCTCTTCCGAATAGGGCTTATTGGAATCCGGAATTTCAATAATCGTAATGATCATTCGAACACGTTGAATTGGACCTTTGTTCTCTCTAATTAAATTCCAATAGTTGTTCTAATAAGAGAACTTTACTTCCGAATCTCAGATATGTTTCACCATGTCTTCAACTTCGAAGCATCTCTAATGGTGTGGTTGATGAAATGATGAGAGTTAAAGTAGTACAATAAAACATACACAGTGACGATTCGCTTGATATCCGTCCACACAGTCTTCGTCGAGTCCACGACTTTCTCAGATCTCTCGGGTTCCTGAATGTTTTTTTCAGCTATACTCTCTACACTGAAGACTACAGACTATCTAAATGTTTTACAAGATAGCATATTCATCGATCATCTTCTACTGTTCTAAGGCTTCAAAGTCGTGTCGGTATGATGGCTCTTACATTTCCTCTTACTCTCTTTCCTCATTCACTCCTATACCTCGAGAAGAAAGATGAGAAGAATGATAGTTGCCAGGCAAAAGGGAGGGACGATGCGCAGTCCCCACTGCCACCATACGTCCGCTTCCACGAGCTGCGAGGCGATCACCGTTGAGGCGCTCCTGAGACAATCGGATTGATGAACAAAACGAATAATGAATAATCTTTGCAACTTACACTTACTTTTTCATACTTACACACTTTCTCACTTACACAACTGTTTCTTCGGTAGTTTAGATTTTCTAAAACAACTCTAAAATGACATGAGAAACAGACCATCCAAACGGAAGCGAGTAATAGAAGATCATCAGGGCGTAGCTTCGTCCCTTGTCTGGAACATGAATCATAATTTCTAGTTCGCCAGCCATTTCCGAGCGGCGAAAAATACCAGTAGTCAAAGTAAGTATTGCATGTCACATAGGACTGACAATGGAAGATCTTCATCCTGCGCGCTCTCTGACTGTGAGTGAAAGAGAGAGAGAGAGTGCAAAACGAGCATTATTTTCATCTGCCAGCCTTATCATCTCAATTCTCACCCCCAAACATGTCTCCAAACAGCGTGGGCACAATCGTGTTCACCGCCGCGTCGCCCACTCCCGTGAAGGCGCGAAGGGAAATGAACAGCCAGAACAGCTGAATGATTATATCGTGGAAATTATCTGTTTCAGACAGGAAACGATTGTTCTGATGGTGCAGTAGATAGGGAATTGGAATGATCAGGAGAGAATACTCTACCCTGTATTCAAATATGGCACACGAAGCCCAATGTTAGGCACAAAGACTATTTTGTAGTGTGTGCAAAATGCGAAGTGGGCTGAACATTAGAATCATAGGGACTATTCGAGGGAGAGTACGAGGTTAGATAAGGCTCTACGAAAAAAAAACATTTGCGCTCCTCTGGCATTAGATGAACGATCGCATGAAAATCAGTTGTGTGCACCTCTTTAGGGATGAATGACGACGCGAGAGTTAACAGTGCACAAGTGGTCGAGCCAGCGATAAGGATCCATTTTCGGTTGTACCTGCAATACTTTCATGTGAAAGAACTCCTGTCCTTTTCTGGCCACTTCTACAGGAGATTTACAACGCGTATGTTTTTTGCCAAATCTTATCGCTCTGATTCGATAAACTAAGCTCAGATACACTCTTGTCAAGGAGGCCACTATAGACGCCAACGAAATGGGATCATCCGGTGTAATGCGAAGTGTGTGTGCTGATAAGAAGAATAGCGCGCAGAGAAACGATTGAAAGCCTAGAAATTAACGAGTAAAAAAAAGGAAGAAAACGAACCGGTCTCCGAAATATCCGAAGAGTGGTGAGGAAATAATGTATGTGACAATGTACACAGTCTAAAATGCGTTTTAGCACCACTAAAAAATATTTAAAAAACCTGGAGTAAACCGGCCTGGCTGTCGTCTATTTGATAAAAGTCGGAGATTTGCGCAAGGAGGCCTAAAATAATTGTTAATATTGCACAATGAATTATAACTACTTGCCTGCAACAGCGTAAACATCAGTGCCATTCAGGAAATTGAGAAAGGAGAGGGCGACGACGACTATAGATTTCTTCACTATGCTCATACCTGCAAATCGAGAGTATCGTTGAGAAAGAATTTAGGGAACAAGTAGCGAATTCAGATCGATAAATTTTCCTTATGAAACGCTCGAAATTAATTGTGAACAAAATTATCTCCAGCGTTGCAGGCAACTCGCACGGCCGCGATAAACCAATGAATGTGCCCGCTATCAGCAGGGTTTTTATCTGAAGCGATACTCGTAATTCGGTGATAATTCAGTGACGGATTGCGATCAAACGCAAATAGTGATACATAGAATACATAGATAACGCATCAACTGATGGGCCGATCACAATGGTCTATCGTGGGGTTTTCTTCTTTCCACAGGAAGTATAATCACCATTCGGATAAGCCATCAGCGAGGGCAGCACAGAGAGCGACCAAACGCTAGCATTGCGGTCCTGCTGTATTTTTTCTGATTCGTTTTCCATTCGCTAATGTAACTGTGAAAATTGTTGAGAAATAGTGCAGCTAAAGCTATGCATATTGCTCGCGTATTTGTAAGTAGGAAATGATACCAATTCAATTACAAAGTGGAAAAAACAAAAAAATTGCTTCAATCGAGTCAAAGAACGATCATTGCTACAAACACAGCAAATGATGACATAGAAAATGCACAGTGGGCCCATGAATATAACATAGAAAATAACATAGAAAATGCACAGTGGCCCATGAAGGCGTGGATAAACTATCGGAGAGGGTAGCTCAGAGAGCAACCAAACGTCAGCACTGCAGTCGATTTAGTATCATTATTGTAGCAGAAAAAATCTCTACATTTCGGATTGAGACCTTAGATTCGCGTATAGATTGTATTGTGTCGGTGTCTTTCGGAGAATCCTAAATATCAAAAAGGATGAGGAGCGATCGGTCGGTGTGAGCAAACTGCCTGAAATTCGTCATTACAACTCATTGCCTTTACTGTATTTGTACACAGAATATCTCGTTTCGTCCTTTGTTGCGCCAATACCCTCGTTTCACGGAATTCCGTGTTGCACCGCACGTTTTATGACATTTTTTAGAATGAATTTTTCATTTCTTCGAGAACAACCAATACAAAAACTGAATAAAAATTAGTATAATACAAGTAAAGTGCGAGGGGATTGATCTTTACGCCCAAAGTGCTGCAAGGCTCTTAAAATGGTCGAGTGAGTTTGCAACGGGCCGAACCACCATTCTTCTGAAATTAATAAAATGTCATATTTAAGATAGGAGGCTGATTCATTTATCTACTGAGAGTTATTGATGAAAAGTTCTTTATTTTCGAAAAAAAAATGTGGAAAATACCGCGGAAGAATTATTGCGGGATAAATAACCAATCAAAATTCGCTCACCTTCTTCCCACTCTCCACTTGATGATGATCGCGAGTATTAGTGGATATGCATGCGTGAACGTTGTCGATTCCAGAAATATTTGCCGAATCAACGGTGAGACATCTTTTGCATACTGTAATTACTACTTGATTTATAGTTCTCTGAAAACTTTTCAAAACAAACCAACGAACTCCTACTTGAAATATACGTAACCTTGTGTTTTGAATCTAATTAACGGGAATGTTTCCATGGTTCAAAGAAAATGATGACAAAATCATTGCTCACTCGTGGAAACAGCAACTGCGCCAATGATTGAGACATAGTGCAGATCGAATCGAGTATTTCGATTGGAACAAGCACCCGAATCGCTCTGCGGTTTTCGGCAAACTGAAATCACATGAATCGGAGGAAGAGAATAACTATGGTACATTATTGCTAGCGTGGCTTGCTATCTCATTTGTGAGAGATTCCACCCTCCTGCAGAAGCCAATCAATGGCTCAATTTTCAAAAAAAAAAAGAAAAATAAATCAATCAATAAAATAAGATTCCTCACTTGGTACGAAACGCCGAGTGATTGATCCTTCGGTATTTTCCGATAGAAATTGAGGTAGATGTCCACGAAAAAAACCAGCAGTGAGAAAATGTTAGTGGCGCTTACCGCATAATGTATTTGCTTAAAACGACAATGTAAAACTTTCTTTTTTTTTGGTTCCAATGGCTTTGTGAGCTAGGGGAATTATATCGTTGATAAAGTCCAGTGTGTGAATAGCGCAGTTTTGAACTTTTGTGCAGTCTCGTAACATCCAAAACAACTCTTACGTCATATTTGTCGGCGTTTTCCAGTACTCTGATAGCTGCAATAGGAACCAATTTCGAAATGGTTATTTGGAATTCGTTCGTTAAGTTCCAAGTAACGAAAAAGCACGAGCTTGCAACCTGAGAAGTGTCTCAACAAACACATTGTTTCACTTGCTAACCACTGAGATCGCGAAAACAATAGTGAGCCGATGTCCCGAAGATTTCTCGAAAATCTCTGGGTAAAGTGAAGAGTAGAGCCGCTCACATGACATGAGGATGAAAAATATGTGCGATGACAAGAGTGTGCCCAATACGAGACCTCTGAAATGCGAAATGTAATTACAGCATTTGTAAATATTTGTACCTTAGCGTCAATACAATCCAAAAATCGAGCAGAACGCAGTTGAAACGCAACCTAAAATTAAAAAAAAAAGATAAAGCTGGTTTGGCATTCTCGAAACGCACTAATCATAAAATACTCATGTAAATGTCAACATTTCGAACAATGATGATGAGAAGTCTCAGAAAGGAGATTTCAATAGAGTCTGCGAGCAGGTACAAAGAAATAATATGACTAATATGGATGATGTTTCGCGAGATTCGAGAGAATCAGGTACGTAATCTATCTTACATCGAATCTATTTTCATATAACTTCTCGAATGCTTTCGCATGATACAGGATACAACTAATTGTCAACAAATAAGAACATTGTTTAAAGTAAACATACCGCGTTAGCTCGATTACGTACATCACTCCGATGCTCGAGCTATGAACAATAAACATCATGTAGTAGCAATGAAACAGGACACGCGAGTTGAAATTACCGAGAAATCGTGCTCCCTGAACCCTTTTCTTTGATAATCTCACACAGGCAACACCGGAGAACAATACAAAGTTAGTATTTTCTCTGTTACTCTACAGAGAACAACAGAGAAAATGAGAATTGTCCAAAAATAGATATGATCTCGAAAACGCACATGTTCCATCCATTGCTTGACTAGATAGGCGACACCGCCCATCGCGATTAACAGCTTGAAGGCAACAAGCGTGTTATAAGGCCAACTCTGCGACAACTGATCGATTGTCGCGCAATCTGAAGCACTCATCGGCTGAAAATGAAATGATCGAGATTCATAAGGAAAATGACATAGCGGAATGATGAGTATGCGAAGAATGAAGGCATTGCGCGACAGACGATTTGAATGATGGGGACACAGCCATTTTTCATTCGCAGTAGGAGGGGTGGGGTCCGTGACATCCGTGACATCGGTAGGATTCCAAGAGGAAGTACAAGTCAGTATTAAGAATCCAAGAAACCAAATGAAATTAATCTGATTAGATTAATCTCGTGTTATTATCGTCCTTTTCGAGCAAACGAAATATGCAGGGGCCCCTCCTGGAAAGTTCGTCAACGGACAGCTACGTGGAGGAAGGGAAAATATATTCTCACGATAAGCATAGCACGAAGTAGCAGTATATGTATAGAGTATGCCCTCAACGCAAGGATGAAGCGTAAAGAGAGTGAGAGTATCCGCGTATATTGAACCTATTTTGCACTTCAGTTCGATATTTCGAGCACATCATTGTTGGACCTTTCCCACTTACAATGAACTAGTGTCAACTGTTCAATGAGCTTAGTATCAATTATTTTTGCTAGTACTTTGAACAAATCTCTTATAAAATACGTTATTTCTTAAAAAAAATTAAAAGAGAAGAAATGAAATGAAAATATGGAATAAGAGGCTAGCTTTCAGAGATTACACGCTTCTCACTCGAGAGTTTGGGCGTGAGAAAATTGTAGGTTCATCGCAGAGTCGCACGTTCGGGATCTCTCGTCCCACCCTCACAAAAACTCATGAGGTGTATAATTAGATTATGTTGCATTCCGCGCGGAACTATACGTTGACGATCGTTCGATTCGGAGGAGGGAGGAGCAGAATGGAAGAAGCGGTGGCATATCAGAATTAAACAGTCGTCATTCTGAGTTATTACATCAGTGTATCGTCCCAAAAATTTTCGTGATCAATCAATTATAACATACCAGTAAACTCTAATTGAATCAAATATTATCGTAATACATATAAAATTCAAGGTGAATGACGAAATTGAGCCTCATGCCCAAAGTGCTTCAAGGCTCTTGAAGTGATCGATCGCGTTTGCAACGGGATGAACCACCACTCTCCTGAAATTGAGAAACCGCATTTTTGCATCGATAATAAGCTAAATGGTTTCTCCATTGTTCAGAGAAGCTATGTCTATTTTTAATCCACTGAGCATTGTTAGCTTATATCTTACAGGAAATGCAACTCAAACCCCAAACAGCTGCATTTACCTTCTTCCCACTCTCCACTTGATGATAATGGCGAGGATTAGGGGGTGAAAGTGTGTGAACGTTGTAGCCTCCAGGAAGATCTGCCGATCGAATGGCTCTGATGCATAGTACTGTAATTTTACATTTTAACATTATTTTTCTATGTGTTGCACAGCATTCTTCTCCGACAGAGAAGGGGGAGATCTTTACATATGTACTTGCGCACTTTGCATGAATCGAACTACAAGGCCTGGGCGGAGGGAGCGGCCGCTCTCCCCGCTCATTTTGAATTTTTGCAGTCCGATTACGGTGCGGCGGGAAAATTCAAAAATTAATCCCCTTGTTCACCCTTTTCTGGAGAGAACAATGGGGGTCAGAATGCTGTGGTTGCTGAGCGCCGTTGCTAGGTTTGGAAGTTCAAGAGACTCTCTCGTTTTCAAACGCTCTCTCGACGCTTCCTATGGGAAGGAAGTGCGAGAGTGTCGCATCCTTGATACATACCTTTGCAAAAAGCAACTGTGCCAGTGAAGTAGATAGAGTGAAGATCGAATCAACGATTTCGATTGGAACAAGCACTTGAATTACACGGCGATTTTCACCAAACTGAATTTAAAAGATGCAATTGATGGAAAACAGTAAATGAAATTGATGTTGATAGTAGAAAGTTTGTGACTTGTTATTATCATTGATAAATTTTAAAAAAAGAGAAAAATTTATGAGCATAAGCATAACTAGCCGCAATATGCGAAATTGCACGTCCTCACTTGATACGAAACACAGAGTGATTGATCCTTCGGTAATTTCCGATAGAAATTGAGGTAGATGTCCACGAAAAATACTAGCAGCGACAAAATGTTTGTGGCACAGAGAGCATAGTGTATTTGCTGAAAAAAATCACTCCGGATTAACTATGTATCTTCTATATACGGAACCACAACGTCTCATGGTGAGAAATTTCATTCCAAGATCACTAGCTGAATTCTCTTATTGGAAATTAATCCGGATTTCCACTTTGGCGAAATTCTATATTGGAATTCCTATAGTGTAATGTGAGAATTATTTTCCAATAAGAGAATATGAATCATTCCGTGGTGTGTACGGAAGTTGTGCAGAGCGTGTAGTAACTTCGCAAAATTAAGTTCAAAACAGCTCTTACATCGTATTTTTCGGCGTTTGCTTGCACTCTGATGAATGCAATCGGGACCAGTTTCGAGATGCTCAGTTGAAATCCGTTAGTCGAGTTCCACACAACGAAAAAGCATGCGCTTGCAACCTGAGAAGAATGCCAATGACCACAATTCAATTTTACTCTAGTATTGTTTCAACTGGTTCCAAACCTCACTGCCCAGTCTAAAAATCAGCTATCTTTACGCAGTAGGATGTGAGATGGGGGAGCAGCGGGTAAAAATTCCAGAGTTAATCGCAAACCACTGTGCTCGCAATAACAACGGTAAGTCGCTGAGCGGAGGATTTCTCGAAATGTTCCGGATACAGTGCAGAATAGAGCCGCTCAATTGACATTAGGATGAAAATGATGTGCGATGACAAGAGAGTGCTGAGTACGAGACCTCTGAAATGGGGAAATATGTAGTCACTGTAACTTAGTGTTGCACGTTAGGTATTTTTCCACTTCCATGCCGAACGTGCACCCATACTGTAATCGACATTATTCATACCTTAGCGTAATGACAATCCAAAAATCGAGCAGAACGCAGTCGAAACGCACTCTGAAGTATCAATGAATACAATACAAATAAAAATTGATACAACATACCGGGTTAAGTCGATTACGTACATCACTGCAATACTTGAGCCATGGACGATAAACATCAGGTAGTAGCAGTTAAAGAGAACACGCGAGTTCATGTGGCCGAGAAATCGGGCACCCTGAACCCCTTTTTGAATTTTCCACGATAAGACTACGGCCAGTTCGCGTGTTATATCGCTGCTCTGACCGAAAGAAAGTGCGAAATGAAGAGCCCATTTTGTGCAAAGCCATTTCTATGCTGGATCATGCATTCTAAAATATAAAATGAAAAAAAACAACAAACATGTTCCATCCACTGCCTCGCTAGATATGCAACTCCGCCAACAGCGATGAGCAGTTTGATGGAAACGAGTGTGCTGAAGAGCCAACTCTGTGATAATTGCGCGATTGTCTCGCAATCTGAAGCACTCATCTGGAAATATTTATAATAGAAAGTGGAAATGACGCCAAAGAATACGTGGTTTCGAGCAAACATCATTTCCCAACGGGGAGTTTCTTGAATTTCTGACTAACTGTGCACGACGTCAGATGATACATCGTTCTTTCAAGACTACAATGTTTTCAACTGAGGTTTGATCCATAGAGTCTTTGAAAACGTGCGGGCAATGCGAGAGGGAAGGAAGGGCATCAAAAGATACTGCGCATTCAAGAGACCGCGCAGCTGTTCATCACTAAGCATGATAATTGAGCCGGATATGCGAATTGATTATAAGGAGACGCTCTATTCTTCGTCAATCTATGAAATTTCCTGGGGGTGGAGTCAGAGAAATCCGACACCTCAGTGGGATGCACCAAGGGGAGATTAATCCGAAGCTAGGAATCACGAAATCAACTGAAACCAGGCACGTATCTTAGCTGAAAATAAAGGAGGAATATTTGGGCGGCTTATCCGGAAACGCTGTTGAAAGGAAATGCACGCTGTGACGAGATCCACACTAGAACTTGAATTGCACTTTGAGCATAGTGCGACCCTCTCCGAAAATGGAAAACAAAAACATTTTGCTCAATGCAAACCCAGTTTCGAAACATAATTTGTTTGAAACATAAAAAATATGTTTTTGCAACACTACTTTTTGACTCTTGGCTTTATAAATATCAAAGTTAGGTTTAAGAAGGTGAAAGCAGCAAATAACGATATTTTTCTAATCCATCTTCAAATTCTTCCTTTTCTCCTATCCTCACTTGCATAACATCAATTGACTTCGCCGTGCGTGCTCTTCTCCACATTACCAACAACATCGATGAGCTCGATGATCAAATGTGATATCCTACCGATGTGTTCGTTTGCTCAGCTTCGCTTACGAGCATAGGCGAATGTTGTGCTGGTTATTGATGCCGTTCTGATTCGAATACGTCGAATCGGCGATTGAGGAGTATAAAAGATCATTTCATCCTCAGCTCGTAAGCCTTACCAGACCAGTGGGTCCCACCTAGCGTTGTCTTACGACTGATAAAATCGCATGACGTGGATACACGTTTACCTTGTACTTTCACCTTTTATTCTCTCAGCCATTCGCACGATGCTTCGGCTCCGTGTCTGCCTGATACTGTTCGTCGTTTTGGCCGCTTACGTCTGTGCGCAGGTAAACTTATATTTTCGGACGCCCTGGAAAGATTGGAGTCGCGGGGAGTTGGGGTGCGTAAGCGAGCTCAAGTTTCTTCTCCATGAACGTTCATTTTCGTTTGGTTCGGGGACCCCTACGTTTATGTTGTCACGTGTATGTTTATCAGGAATATCACGCAATTAATAATTCTCCTGTTCACAACAGACATGCTTCGATCTCGCTTACGACTGTCCCGGCAAGCTCGGGCTGTGCTATAACCAGGTAGCGTTTTTTTTAAATGTATTTACGATAATAATCACAGCTGATATGATAAAAAACTGATATCACATCATTTTTCTCATTAAGATGTACAAGAAGTTGATGACGAAGATGTGCAATGCATCTTGCGCATACTGCAAGCCGACTCCGTGATTAATCGTGCGTGTTGTTGTTCATGTTTTGTCGAATAAATCAACGCGCTAAGCAACGACTCTAATGGGAGCACTCGAATAAGAGACTCGGATGAATTGTTCGAAATACTATCTAGTTATTCTGAGCACTTTTACCATCGCAGATGATTTGGGCACATTCTCAGCGATTGTTGTGCCCTTGCCCACCTGACTGAAAAAGTTACCTGTTCCATAGCCTACGTGCTTGAATGGGGATGACACGCTACTCCTTCCATAACAAGCAATGTGGTAGAGCAAACGCTCGTTAATCTCCTTTTTGTATCTCGGATTCCGAAATGATGCCTTATCTGGCTCGTAGAGGGAAGATAATGAAGTGTTCCTGTTTGTTTTGGTCTGATTGATCTATGATGTCACACGGAAGTTCTTGGATCAGAGCCATCTCGGATTTCATTTCACACCTTCCCTGCGGAGATGTGGACATCAAAGAACAAGAAGATCCATGAGAGATGAGACTGGAGAGAGGAGGAGCAAGTATCTCAATATCCCCTCGCGCGTCAGATCTCTCACTTCACGTTTGGTTAGGGGCCACAACGCAGATAGCCGTTTTTACACAATTGAGTCAAAAGTTAGCTCAAACTATCCCTCGTGGCCCCAATATCATCATCCTTTTTACCGTTTGTCGATATCTTTTCTCTGAGGCGCGCTAGAGCCCGAGAAGTGCGCGCGGAACGCACTGGGGAAGGGGAGGGAAATGCGAGACGAGAGGGAAAGGGGCGGAGCCTAATTAGCGTGTGTCTCTCTCCCTCCCCCCGCCCTCTCGCATGCCTCTCCCCGCCCAAAAAACACAAGCCAGGGAGCAATGCTAAAAATCTAATTTTTTCTCTAAAAATCCTAAAAAAATCCAATTAGTCAGAAAATTGCTGTCCGAGCAGAACTTTCAAACTGAAACATGTCAAAACGACCCATTCCCTTCGTTTATATGCAAATTTGATCGTCTTAGCGATGTAATGTATTTCTCGGACAGTGCTCGATGGATAGGTAATGCTAACAGCTATCCATAGCACTTTAGAGCGAATGATTTGGTTTAGAATGAAGCTTGTGTTTTTGTTTTCTCGCTTTTTGGCGAAATCGTGTCCGCACAAAGTGGGCGGAGCTTGTGGCCCCTACGTTTGGTCTCTCGTTTTTTTTGCTCATCCTTTTCTCACATTGTATTTCCTTCCGATCATCCTCATTCCAAACCGCTGCAAGTTCAGAATCGTTATTGCCCGAGCCAAAAACGGCGACGTTTCCATCAACGATGTCTCTTCTCCTTGGCTCATTGCTGTTAGTTCTGCTTGCAGTTCATCATTCACATGGTAACCGAGCACTGTTGAGGTCAAAGGGAGTAGTCGTATCCATGTCAAGTGATGCTCTCGTAGGATCCTCTAGTGCAAAGGATAATTTTTTTGTTATTTTTTCTTACATTTTTTTCAGGTTGGAGCAACCATCGGCCGAGCTTTCGCATCTCTCGCAGCAGGGAACCCTATCGACAGCCTCTCCCGAGGAATATTGCGGCATTTCTTATCGCTCACGATGAGCCTGAAAAGGTACACAAAGCCCCCAATCCTCCAGAATCGATAAATTATAAGTAATTAAGTATTAATCGATAAATTATAAGTAATTAAGTAAATTGGTATTTTCGGTCGCGAAAGGAAACTTGCAGCCTGAAGCAGCCTTACCGGTTTCACCCAGCGAGTATTGCCTTCATATTTTATCTTTAGCCCATCAAGTCAAGCTACGCGATTGCGCGTGATCTTCCACCGGCCGAGGCGCGCCGGCGACTAACGATTCTCAATGTGACGAATCACAATTCGAACGAGCGGCGGACACCCTGCTGCAAGGATACGTTGAAATCAGGTTGGTGCTTGTTCTGGAATATTTATGAAAGCGTTGCTCGAGTATTGTGGAAGAATTCGCCATTGCCCATTATTTTCATTACTTTCGCCTTGCAGGTGCGTGTCAACTGATGTCCTCTCGTGATCCCGACTACTTCCTTCGTCAATGCCGCACGAATGCCGACTTCTCCTTCATCCAGTGCTGTGCCAGCTGCCATTTCGCCGAGGGCGTCAAGCTGAAGAGCATTGAGGGTGAGGCACCCTCTTAGGGAAAAACGATATCCAATTGACGCTTCGTGAAATTGCTATAATAGACAATTCAGTAAGCGGGCGTTGTAACTATGAGGAATTGCTTATAGAAGTACGAGCAGTATCTCCATGTATGGAGCGGAGCTGACTTGAATAGTCCTTGTCTATGTGGTGAATAAGGAATAAGAATAAGAATTTAAAAAAAATAAAATAACCGATTCCAGGTTACCCGTTCGCCACGCCCGAATCGCTGTACGATCATGACGTAGCGCACCTACTGCAGTCATTCGGCGCCAATTGTGCCGATAGGAGGGGACCGAGATACTGCGAAGCGCTCGCCACCCAGAATGTAAAGGTAAAAGGTGTATCCACGTCAAGCGATTTTACAGTCGTATGACAACGCTAGGTGGGACCCACTGGTAAGGCCAGCTGTTAGACGGATTACATACCCGGAATGCTTTCTCGGGTAGCCTTACCCAGAATGTAATCATGATTTTTTTGTTGTAAAAATTGGATTATGATATTGGGCATTACTGCTCGTACTCGGACTTATACATACCGGTGTACCACGCGCCACTTGACGGGTGGACAATCGTTCTGATTTTGTTTATTTTTGCATTTTCGTGACCGTTTTGCAAGGGAACAGCGTCATTGGCACACTTACTGCCCGTTAGGTACACATTTCCTTTCAGGTAATAGTCAACCCCAAATCGTCCCGCGTACTCGACCTCTACATGCGCATGCCCTCCGAGCATAAGGTACCTTTTCTCAGTCCGTGCGCAAGTGCGGCTCGTCTCTTCTGTTTACTTGCTCTATTACCACTCCACCTCCGAGAGAGTGTGCAAAAGGAAGAGACGACGAACCGTTATGCGCGCTCTAATGGTCTCGTATTCGGCCCAGCGCCCTCATTTCCTTTCCTCGCAGGACCTCCGCCGTCTCGCAGGGGGTCTCGATCATCAGCGTCGACGAGAGGCGCCGTGCGAGCCGACCGTCCTCGCTTTTCGATTGTGCCGGAAGACCTGCGGATACTGCGCCGCGAGAAGGTAACATTGTATTACCTTGTACAAAGTAGCGTCTCCAATAATCTAACACTCCACAACTAATCATCTGTTTATGCTCGGTATGAACCATACTGGAGCTGTCAAGGTGAAACAAGTGGGGAAAAAGTTCCGCTGGAAGTAAGCTCTTAAGTAGCAAGACCGCTGTCTTGTCAGTATTCGTTTAACTAAGCACTCCAAAATCAATGGCGAATTCCAGTCGCGCAACGGCAACGGTGAAATTCGACGCGGACGACGCGCAGAATCCTCAAGCGTGTCAGACGCTCCAATGAGTCTCACGCCGCCCCTTCTGGCCAACCTCCAGCACTCAATTCGGTTACCTCAAAAAATTTTCCCGCTTTCAAATGTATATATGAAATAGGGAACTAAAGAAAACCTGCAATGTTTGAAAGAATTTAAGCACAATGTAAATTATTGATTGTTACCAAACAACTTGCATTGTACACTGAAATCAGTTGAAAAAGACGCTTTATTTATTGCTGCTGATGAATACAATTTAATTTCCCGGTTCGTTGGGACCATTTGTTGGCGTATTGTAGGAGAGAATATTTGGCATATTTGACGCTTGAGGACTCGAAGGACTGCAAGCGTAAATTTGTGATGGAGCCATTGTTCACACAAATATCTCACCTCGACAATCGATTCAGTCTGAGAACTGGAGTTGTCTCTCCATTCACAGCAGTCAATGGACGTCTCTGTTGTGAATCCACTCGATTCTTCAATGGATCTCGTGTTTTAAATGATAAATGGCTTTCAATAATTATGTAATACTGACCATCGGATACAATCGAGGCACAGAAGAGGTCAGTGGAGTGGGATTGAAGGCGCGAGTAGGGGGAGAAAAATTAGGAGAAGTCATCGCAACAGGAGGAGTAGAACGGCGATAGTTTTCGAGCACTGAATGCAGGGGATTGGACAAGATTAGCTAGAATGCGAACATTCGGATGAGAACCTACTCGATGGTTTGATATTATGATGACGAAATCCTACAGAGCGTATATTTTCGCTAGTTCTTGTAGCTAGTCATCCTAACGATTCTTATTTGAGCTAGTTTCGAAAAGAAAGAAAGCGCGAAGTATTTTACTAGGAACTTACATCTTTGTGAACGCTCCACTTGCAGTTGCCTATTGGCTTCAGCTGACTGTGCCTTCTCATTTAGCTGAGCAAGACGAATGATCAATCAATCTCAAACACTATTACTCACCAATTGCGCACTCATTTGCTCAATCAAATCATTTTTCACTTTAAGATCTTCTTCCAATTCTCTCATCTTTCGATCATCGCATGACTGTGCGGGTATCTACAAATGTAGAGTGAATATCGGATAGGATATTATTACCTGTCCCCCATACCTGGCCTTCATTCACAATTGCCATTACTTTATCATGAATGCTTGAAGTTGCTTTCTTCAATTTGCGATGAAGTTTTTCGTTCTAAAGCAATTCTCAAGTTTTGCGCTAGATACATTCATCGGCACTATGTCGAATGAGAACTATTTCGCAATATGTTCTCTGACATAACAGTTGTCTCTCGCCTCCGAAAGTTCTCATTCGTCATAGCGCCCATTCATCTGCTCTCACCTCTGAAAATGCATCTTCTAGTCGACTTCTCTCATCGTTCAACTTTCGTTGCATATCAGCTATACACACTTTTTGTCTTTCAATCTGCAATGACATTGTAATAGCTATCATTTGCGCTCTCCGCTAACCTCATCAAGAAGTCGCTCTTCTCTCTGATCTCTTCTTTTAACCACATCCTGCAATCTCTCGATCTCCTTCTTCGCTTCGTCCTCTTGATCCATCAAAACTTCTAATCTTTCACGCAAATCATCCGAGTCATCTTTCAGAGCTTCGTGTTCATCTCTCAGATTATCGTGACTATTATTCAACTCTTCGTTGGTTTCTCTCTCAGCCTCAAACTTTTGCTGCCATTCATTCAAGTCGATCTTGTTGTCTTCTGCTCTCTCTTCGGCACTCTAAATTCGTATTTTGTAACGTAATCATATTATGAGAACTGTAGGGTACCCACTCGTGTAATAAAAAAACAATCTAACGATACCTGCAATTCTACTCTCAGTTCATCAATCTTTATTTTCAGATCGTGGATCGTATTTTCCAATCCTGGCACCTTTTCCGCTACATTCTCCGTTGCTGCTAATTTGTCTTGCTCTTGCTTCCGAACAGTTTTAAGGTTCTGAAGTATTTTTGAAATCGTCGACGAGGCTAATCTTCCTGCCTAACCATAATAAGGTGGGCAAGAATTACCTGATATGACTTCCTGAAAGCCCTCAGTTCAGTTCTCAAATACGACACATATTCATCTCCTTTCAGCGCATGCAGCTCCAGTGGAATAGAGTCAGAAGTTAGTTCACCGGGTCGGGTAACCTGTATAGATTTGATCCATGTAATCAATAGTTGCACAATAAGAGTCTATCAACCTGTAGAGTGCATCTCGCCCGATCTTCTGACAGTATAACTTTGATTTCATGAGCTAGAGGAGACAGACGGGCGATCTTAACGAATGACATAATTAATGATAGCGCATATTTCAATTATGAAAGCTCTTACTAGTCCCTGTGCGTATCTCTCGAAGGCGAATTGAACTGAAAATCGATCGACAAGGGAGGGAAAGGTTGCTTTAGTCACCGATCCAGCATAAACGAACTCGTCATCTGTATGGGATGACAACTCGGTACGAACTTCCTCAAAATGAAGTATTTGCAAGGCTAGTTCACTTTTTTCTGATATCAGTACCAGTTCATTGTTGTTATCTAGCCGTTCATAGATCTTCAACTTCAGCGTTTGTACTTGGGCGCCTTTCCTGAAAGTAATTGTCTGATCAACAATTTAATTGTTATGGCATTCATACCTCGCGTCTCCTAAATCCACGATGGTCATCTTTCTATCCGCATTGAAGAGTCCTTTCGAGCTGATAGATTGAGAGGCCATCTGAGAGTGTTGAATATTTCATTATTACGATGATCTGCCAGGGTTTACAAGGAAAACGAAGAGGAGATGAGGTAGGTATGATACTCTTGGAAAGACCGAAATTCATCCCATCAAACAAAATAATATTCAGAGATGCACAGAGCAGACGATCGATAGAAGTGAAACAAAAGATGCGGATGATGAGAACCCTAATAGGTTTAGAGAGGGGACGCTTCTTTTGTGCGCCAATATGAACAAGCACCCGCTGGATCGGATCTCTTTTCTGCAACAAGTAAGGCGCGTATATTTTTTTAATTTTTTTCTAGAACTTTGAACAAACTTTTTGCATTCATTAAAATTATTGAACTCTCACTCTTTCAGAGATGATGAGTGCTCCTTTCCATGCGACCTTCCAGCAGATTATGTGCCCTATCGAAAGTATTCCGAGCGAGCTTCTCTGGAAAACCATCGAATACGTGCCAGAATCTGTGTTTGACCTCAGATTGGTGAGTGCATTTTAAATTTGAGGAACTAAGATTGAAAATATACAATTGCAGACATCGCGAATGGTGAAGTGGCGAGTAGACCAGTTTGCGCTCCGCCAAAACACCGTCAAATGCCCATTCAAAACATTATCAACGAGAGGTAAAAACTTAAATATCTTTCTGTTTTCAACCCAATTGAACAGTAGTAGGCTACGTGAGTGTACTTCTGTAATCCGAAAAAAAACACTATTCAGATTCCATCCTAAACACGCTGCGAGCGTTACTTACATACGGACAATCGAATCCAAGCTGCCTCAACCCTCGCCAACTCATGTGGAAGGTCTTGGACCTATCCATGGAGCATCTTCTCGGTCTACGACTGGTGATTCCCAGATTTTTTTTACAGCATTTGTTAAAAAAAGGAAGTGTAGGTCTCGCGTCGCGTGAAAACACTAACGGAGGAGTACATCAGGCATCCGATGATCGTTAAATATTACCAGATTTCCAAATCTCAGTCGATACTAGTAAGTGCTTTTGCAGGATGAAAACTATGATTTCGTTTCAGGGAGAAGACAGCAGGCTCATGCATCTGATAAGTGTTCCTACTGAAATGGCGACATTTGCCGATCTGCGCTTGAGACTCGGCCCGCCCCGCCGAATTATTCGAATAGTTACGGGAATGTCGCTTGTGGTAAGCTAATTGTCGCTTAGTTATTTATGCTTAGTTATGTGCGTTCTATGTGCTGAGTTTTAGTTTTTTTTTAGAGTTTAGTACGCTACAACGCCATTCCATTAAAGATAATAAATAGCGATGAAATAATAATTCCTTGGCGAAAATTTATAAAATTCGCAAATTTATTTTCCTTGGCGCAAATTTATAAATTTCGCAAATTTATTGTAGTTCCTCTAGGAAACGATAAGGAACAAAAGATGGGGCAGGAAACCCTTCAGTCAAATTTGCGAAATGAACGATATGAGACATTTTACAATAAAATAAGAATATCTGCAGCTTTATTTTTTCCCCACGGATTATACCAACGATGATGTTCAATGCTTGAAACGATGCGCTGGGGTACGAGTTGAAGATGTTTCAATCTCCGGATGCAATCACAATGAGATATTGACTACGGTCACTGAAGCTATCGATGGAATTCAATTTAACTCAATGATGATAAAGATTGACTCACTTTTGAAAGAAACTGCGTAAGTTTTTTTTGTGAAATTTCGAAATTTAGTTTTAATAGGAGGCCGATCTCCTAATGATCAAACAAATTCAGAGGTATTTGGAACTATCCAAAAATCTAATAATATCAAAATTATCATGCTTTACAGTTGCCATCTTCTCAATATTGCTCAATCTCGCTGTGCGAGAGACGTTACACTGATTTTGAAGGAAAGAGACCCAGTCGAATCAGGTAAAAGAATCTAATAATAAAAGTTTTAAATAGCTGAGTTCCAGAGAAACTTCTCGAAGAACTTTCCCATCAATTTCCGTCGTTGTCGATAAAGTATGAAGAACCATGTCAAGGATCCTGTTGAAGTCAAATTGCCAAACTATCTACATCCAATGTTTTGTTTGTTATCAAGTGGCGTCGTTTCCATTGTAATCAGGAAAAAAATCAGTGACCAGATGAAAATATCTTCTTCAGTAGCTTTCCACAAAGAATTTATCAGAGATATCGAAATTGATCTATACTCAATCTATACTTGGGCTGATTGACATCGACGCTAGTCGAATCTGGCGCACACTTCGATTCCTGAACTCAATTTTTTTAAAATCAATCATTATTTTAATCAATATTAAAAAATGTAACAAATACCATCAATCATGGGTTTTTGCATGTCTATTTTCAGCAGTTCTTGCTTGTTTTCTGCACAGACGCCGGTGAGTCTGTAATTAATTTATTTTTTGAGTAATACATGATAGATTTTATTGACTCACTCGCTTCACGATTTGCGTGTTCTCTCGGGTCTGCCCATGGATAGATCAAGTAAGATGAAGAGACAATTCCCCTATCTACCTCTATTACTCTCTGCCGAGGATCACTTAGTAGATCCAGTAACTGGAGAAGCAGAAAGAAGTGACGAGGGTAGAGAGTATAGTTCGAAATACGGGTCGCCGTCTCTTCATTTCACACACTCTCTCACCGGTCAGAGAGGCGAGAGAGTGTGTGAAATGAAGAGACGGTGACCCGTATTTCGAACTCTACTAGAGAGCGAGAGGCTGAGAGACAACAGATGAGTGCCGAGTTGTAAGATCCGATAGGTAAGAGAGAGAGAAAAAGAGGGATCCCGGCTCCAATCTTCTCTCCCACGGATCTCACTTGAGAACCAGCTCCGCCCGTGCGTGTAATGCGTGGTATTTTCGCGTCATTGGCATCTTTTGTGTGATGGCGCTTGATTATGAGTGACTAATTGTTTGATGTTTTTTGCGCTACAAAAAACATTTGACCCAATATCTATGTAATTTAAGCTCATTTTGTTCTGATTTCACTATCGTTTCCGAAATTTCCAGTGCGCGGACATTAGACGATTGCTCAAACGAAACGAGCGTCTATTCGGCGAGAAACTTGTGGTGAACTCTTTGTTTTGAAGATTATCAAATGTCCTGGTGATCATTCATGTACTATTTCAGTATGCGTATTGCCTGCCGAACTGGGAACTCAAATATATCTCAATACTCTTCACGTTTATTTCCTCGTCGCAGTATCTGTGATCGGATCGTGCCCTCTCACCTCCTGCTTTCCCAGCACAATTGGACTCTCACATTGAAGAAGAACAGCTGGCCTTACCAGTGGCCAGTTACCAGTGGGTCCCACCTAGCGTTGTCTTACGACGTAAAATCGCTTGACGTGAATACATCTTTACCTTTTTTTTTACCTTCTTGAAGAAGAATCCATGTGATCTTTCCCAGTTTGTTTCATCTGTCAGCCTTGTTCAAGCCGCTACAAGCACCGGGCCTTCATTCACACTTCTTTTTTCCAAGTCTTTTTCCGAGCTTGTGCTATAGTTTGTTGGACACTGCCTACAGAATTGGAAGACACACTGTAACCTTCATTTACCTAGTCCTACACAGCATTCTGACCTCCTTTGATCTCTCCAGAAAAGGGTGAACAAGGGGATAAAGTTGTGAATTTTCCCGCTACACGTAATCGAGCTGCAACTTGATATCAGAATATGAATTGATTCTGAAACATATCCCAATTTCGACCGTTCTTCCACAGTGGAAATGAGAGTCTGGATAAGTTTCAGAATCATTTCATATACCAAGTTTGCAGCTCGACTACAACCCTTTTCTGTCAGTGTAGACGCCACAATTTCTTCAACTCGCACGCGACCGTACTCAGTGGAGAACTCTTATGGCAACCCAGCTGAGATCCCACCAATAACCAGCTGATAAAGTTGTTTAAATGTCAAAAATGTAGAATGCTGTGCCTATTACTCATCGTGCCTCCCGTGTACTATGGGTGCTCGAGTGTGCAATACGGGTATTCTGCCTTCATTTCACGTACACTCTCATCGGTCAGAGGGGCGAGAGAGCGTGTGAAATGAAGAGACGGCGACCCGTATTGCGCACTCTAATGGGTACTCGAGTGATGTTCCGTGTTCCGCTTTGATGCTCTTTCTCTGTCTCTGTCTCTGTCTCTCTCTCTCTCTCTCTCTTTTTCCATTCTTTCTCGTCCGTCAGAGACAATCCGAGAGAAAGTGGGAAATGCAGAGATAGAGCTGTTCAGTGTTCCTCGTTGACCAGATTTCGCCTATCCAGTTCTCACTCTTCCTTGTCGGTTAGAGAAATGTTGAGAGCATGGGAAATGGAAAGAGTAAGTCAGTGCTCTTCGAGTGTTTCCAATCTCTCTTTGCCTTCTTCTTTCTTTCTGCAAGAGAAGAAGCGCGCGCGAACCGCTCTCGGTTTGTTACAATAGAGAGAGAGAGAGAGCATAGTTAATCGATAATCTCATCCTTTCTCATCTGCTTCTTCGAAATTCACAAGTATTGCACTTATGATCAAGCTGATGTTGTCAATTGTTAATCATTTGTCTCAATCCGGTCCAATACTTATCGTACGCATTCCACTTTATATAATCACGCAGTTCTCAACGCTTTCCAAATATTGTCGATATTATCGTAATCCTCACCTACAGTACTCTTACAATGTCGTGGCGGGACGTGTTGACGCCGTCGTATCGACCGCGCCCGCTGCACTCAACAACCTCGAGCAGGGAATGCGTGTCATTGAGGTGAGACATCTTCAGGACTCAATGATTTGAACCAGTGGTTATGATAAATCTTTTATTACAGGTCCACCTACACTCCTTCATCATCTATATCCACATCGATCAGCTCCAGTAGAACGCCGACAACGCTACGGTATGATGATATCCCATTTTTAACATCCACGACATGTGTTTCGATTATGCATGATGATGGTATCAATTCGTTCAGTCGACGCGCTTCCGAGGCCACCGTCACCGCCTCGCCCAAGCTATCCTCCTACTGCGTGTCGTCGTACTCGAGATACCGACCGACTGGAGGTGACTTTCATTTCTTTACTCAAGTTTCCTGTAATGATCGCTTGCATTTTGATGTGAATGTTCTGGTATTCTTTAGTCGGCAGTCTTAGTAGGAACACCGACACAAATACATACATTCCCAATATTTTTCGCTCTATAAACGTTTTCAAAATTCCGCAACTATGAAGCAAGTGCGAAACGCACTTGCATCTTGATAAAACCTCAATGTTTCCTTTAAAAAAAATAAGAAGAAAGGCATTGCAGGGACCCTGATTGACCTTCCCACCGTCGATCCGTACGATCTCCCGCGTCGCTATCGCTCCTCGTATGACCGCGACGAGTACAAGCGGGTGGACTATGCGCGATCCGCCTACAGTACTACCACGCTCGACTATGCCCGGCAGGACTCGAGCGATCGGTACCGGAAAGACTGCAGCACTCCGGAGGAGAATCTCAAGATTGATACAAGCGATCGGCACCGGAAGGACTACAGTCCATCAGACTACACAAGACACGAGCCAATTGATCGATACCGTGACAGAACCTACAGTATCTCGCGGGACAGAAGCTACAGTACCTCCAAAGATGCGCGTCGGGAGCCAAAGGAGGTGTCGAGCGCAGTGGACGTGGCGTTGAATCGGACTCCGGAGACTGTCGAGACCTCCTTCGAGATGGTGGTGATGAAGAAGGAGTGGACGGCCGTGGGCAGAAGCATCAGGGAGATACGGAAGGTTATAAATTATAAATTTCCGTTGAATCGGTTCTTACAACACGTAATGGGGTAGAGATCAAAGATCAAGCCACGAATAAAGCACTGATTATAGGTCCGGCAATTCGCTCCCAAGGAAGTCGATCCAGCGGTGCTGAAAGTGCAGGAGAAACGGCAGAAGGATATCAAGCGCGCGCTCGATATGCGAGAAGAAGTGAGAAGAGAAGAGGAGGAGAAGAAGAATGAGATATCGAGTTACCGGGTGGAGGAGGATAAACAGTTGGATGCCGGGGAATCAGTGGCGATGACGGTTCCGCGTGTCGTCGAGGCTTCTGAAGCCGAAGTTGGAAGGATGGAGGTCGATGTCGTTGAGGTGAGGCTCCATGATGTGGGTGATTCTCATGGAGGTTTTTTTTTTCAACATTATCTTATGGATACTATTCCTGTAAAGTTATCGCCCGTGAACAATAAGATAGAGGGCCAACTTTCATTCGACAATCCAAATCGGCTATTGTTCCTTGGGCAGATCACTGTACTCGCCGAATGCTGCCGATGTTTACATTAGTATCATCTCAGGCCGATGACATCATCGTCGAAGTCGCAGTCGCCGTCGAGGAGCCTCCGAAGAAGAAGTTGCTGAGGAAGAAGACGGTGAAGAGGGTCGTTCCGGTGCTGCCTGATGTGGTGATGAGAAAGGTGAGCCCTCTTGATGGCACTAATTGTTAGGAAACTTGAGTATTTTGAGAAAAGATACTGCTAGTGTGTTTGTTCCGTCTATCGTCGAGCGTGTAGGGGTGAAGGGGGGAGAGTGATCGCACTATGATGCCATTTCTTTCTGTCTCTGTCATTATTTCATAGTGCTCTCTCGTTTCTCTGACTGACGAGAGATAAGACAAAATGAAGAGACGAGAACATTCCTCCATTTCTTTGGACAATGAAAAATCGTTTTCACTTTCAAATTAGGTGTTCTCCTCGCTCACCTACCGTGAGCTGTGCCGGGCTGAGGTCACTTGCACCCGATGGCAGAAATTGATCATCGACCTGTTGAGAAGGGACATCCAGGAGATCACGATTGAAAGGGTGAGGGGAACGTTTAAATTTAATTTGTTATTTGTATCTCACGCGGCGCCTTAGACTCAAACGGATTCTGTTAAATTTGAAAAATCGAACTGAATTTAATATTTTTTTATAAAAAAAAGAAAAAACACTATCAACTCCAAATCATAGTTCAATGGTTTTGTACGATGCGTGAAACTCAACTCGCTTTCTTCGTACTTAACTTCATCTTGCATAGTCAAACGAAAAGTTCGATTTGTTGCAAAAATGAATTCCAGTTCGGCAGCTCACAAATCATCGTAGTCCATCAACCGCCCTTCAAACGGCTCAACATCACCTGTCCCGCCGAGTCGTTCGATTTCCTCAGTGGCGTAGTGAGGTTCGCAATCCTTCGCAATCATATTTTGAGACGCTATACTTCTATTTTCATTTAAAAAAAAATAAGAGTAAAATACATTTTAGGAGATCTCGGCAGGCCGCCCTGAAGCTCACCACCGACCTGCACTTCCTCTCGAATATGGATAAGGTGAGCTTTAGAAACAATTAAATGTATGCTTATGCAATGTGCGCAACGATTCTGCAATGAGCGCGACGACTATCGCACAGCGATTTTCGAAAACTTATTCTCAAATCTTGTTTTTTAATAGAAATATGTTTCATCCTCTCTTCAAAACGTCTTTGGCGAGCACATTGCGATAGTCGAGAGTAGACTTTCAATCGTAACGAAACAACTAGTCGTTTAATAGGGAAATGAGCCGCTTTCTTCACGAGAGACTGATGTGATGGATGATTTCCATAATAAACGACTAGTTGTTTCGTTACGATTGAAAGTCTAGTCGAGAGATGTCGAATTGTTGAAAAAATTTAAAAGAAGGATGCTGGCGGAATGATCAAACAGAGACCAACGATCAAACATCATATGCCCATTCCTCAGCTCGCCATCGACCTCTCCCCGCCCCGGCTCCGCTCGTACTTTGCCAACGTCGACGACCTCTGGCTGATCATCGTGTCGATCAGCGAGGAAGAAGTCCAGGGATTGGAGCGAATGGCGGAAGCGCTGTTCAGTGTTAGTAATTAGATACTTTTTTGTATTTCTGTAGAGTAGGTTTGTGAACCGGTGCATTTGTAATTTTGCAACGTTGACATTTCTGGTATTCGCTCCCGATATCCGTATTGAGCTGCGTTTATTGCAAGTATTTTCTTGCCTGAAAAATCGCAGTAACAACAAAAATTCGCCGTTTCAGCAACTCGCCAACATCACCATGCAGTGTCATGTGCATGTGAAAACGAGCTCAATGGTATGTATATTAATGTATATAAATTTTTTCCTTAATTGGGAAGCTGAATGATCATAAATTTGCGCGTTATAGAGGAGATCGAGAATGAATAATTGCCAGATCGCCCGCTGCGTCAAGTCCCTCACGCGATGGTACGGTGATACGGACGTCAGTCTGGAGATCCACTCGGATACGGCGGAAGCGGTGGGCTAATCACACTTTTATTATTACGTCGAACAACAATTTCCAAAATACACCTGCGAACTTTTACTGATGTCAAAAGCAGCAATATACAACATATCGTGAAAAAATGAGAATCTACTTGGAGCAATATTCGGTTGAGTTTCAGTCCCTGTTCAAAACGGCCCGGGTATGGAAATGGACAACTCTTGTCAGTGATAAAAACGAAAAATAACTCAATACTAGAGAATAAAATTGACAAATTCCAGGTCTACGATCAGCTCTCCGCCCTGGCCGACCTCTCCTTATACAAACTAAAGCTGATCTGTACCGAGTTTGATTCGCCCGAGCTGTGCATAACTGCCATTGCTGAACTATTGGCCAAGAATAGGATCAGGACGAGGATATTGACGTTCCGGTGAGGTTTTTTGCCGTATTAATGTTTAATCGAGGACTATCGCAAAAAATAACAGAAAAATTAGTGGAAAACTTCTGTGCATTCTGTGTGATCAAACACAATCTGCCGTTCGACCCGTCAATGTGAAATTTATTAAACCAATGAGCTAAACAATCCCGCTTCCCGGTTCTTCTGATAGGGACGCGCGCTATCTAAATTGGATCGGCAAACGGTTTGGCAACACAGCGCAGTGATACTCTTGAGATGTGGGCAAACACGGATGCCACTAGACTCTCCCGTGACACAGCAAACCGCTGAAGGAAAACACACCGACTTGTTCTGATTTGTTTGATGTGCAGTGTCCTCTAATTAGGACATTCATAAGCAGTGCTCCTGACAATGATTATTTTAGGAAAATTGATCCCGTACCAACAATTGCATTCGGAGAACCGGGTATTAACAATTTCGTGAAACATATCAGGTTTAAAAAATGAGAAAACAAAGCTTGTTTTGTGGAGAAAAATAGCATTTTATATTAAAATAATAAATTAACAAAATTCAGTGACTGGAGTATCCGCTGTGACTCCTCCACGCTGCTCACTTCGCACCCGATGGTAAGCACTTAAATTAATTGCAAAAATTTAACAAAAAATAAAGAAAAATAATTAATAAATGGCAGAAATCAACAAGTGGGATGTGTACGCAATTCAAATGTTCTATTAAAACATGAATAATTGACTTATTACAGGAAACCCTGCGCATCTCCTCTTGCGACGTCCTCACCGTCGACGACTTCCTCAAGGCGATGATCGCGACGGAAAAACAGGCAAATCTCCATTATTATTCCTCTGTCTCCCCCTGGCAGTTATACCCATGGACCTAGCTTCCTCATGGTAGATGAATCAAGCACGTTCAAATTGAGGCAAATTTAAAAAAAAACGGGGAAAATGGGAATTACTTACAAATCAGTATTCAGGACGCGCCCGATCCCAAGAAGGCTCGAATCGCCAGTAAGGAGGACTTGAAGCCAAGCAGAAAGCGGAAGATGCCGTTTATCAAGAGATTCGAAATTGCTGGTAAGGTTTACACTTCTTGATTTTCATGAATCTCTCTTCATTGATTGGACAGTTGCGCAATAATTTCTGTCATTTTCGATAAGTCTGATGTTCTTTCAGGCCAATGTCGCCTGCGCGGGTTGGAGTTCCTAACGAACAAGGCGCACAATGAACTGGAGAAGATGCTTGCCACTCACTTCCCACTCATGGAATTTGATTGTTCCGAAATTTACTATTTCGAATAATCCGTGTAGCAGAATGTGTTTACTCGCATCTAGGTTTCTCTTATTGGAATGGGATTTTCCCGTAGCATTATTCCGTTTTCAAGAGTCAATTCATTCCGGGTACTGGCTCACAGGCACAACTTGGAAGAATCCTTTGTTCGCCGTTTTTCGGAGCCGGAAAATTTTCCAGTTGGGAAATCTTGCTTTATTCCCGTGCAATATGCATGGGTTTTTCAATATCTTGTGCAATAACAATAGCTTACAACTCGGGTCATAGCCACTATTTGCAGGGTATTAGGTTTTCACAGTTCCCGCCAGTCTTTGTACAGTATTTTTCCATCATTGTTGTGACTAGCAGCCTGATGAAGGTAATTTCATTTTGCACGTTGAAAAAGACAGGGTAGCAAACGCGTTTGCATATCTTATTGTTCGCATAAGACGTTTGTATTTGGTGTTAGGTTTCATTGCATTGATAAATCTGTAAACGTCACTTCTTGGCGTTAATTCGATCTTCTTAAATTTTCGATTAATACAAAAATAAATAAATGCTAAAATAATAAATAAATAAATAAATAAATAAATAAAAATAATAAAATAAATAAAAATAATAAATAAATAATCTAGCGGGATTTTATGACGTTTTTGATCAAGAAAATTGATGTTGTTCGAATAAAAATGTCATATCTGAGAACATCGGAAACCATCTGGCATTGGTATTGGTGTGCATTGCACTCTCTGCAAAGAATGAGAGAGAGGTGTCCGGTTTCACGCGCATTACAACGTGCCGAGAGATTGCCTCCCAAAGACCATTGAGGTTGTTCGAGATGCCTTATCGCCTCATCTATCGGAATTTGTCTGTGCAGAAACGAAAAAATGCTTTAGAATAAGTTTGAAAGGCTCTTCGAGAAGTAACCAATTCTAAATTAGAATCTGTCAGCAGAAACGAAAAAAAAAGTTATAGGAGCGGCGACGCCAACATCATTTCCGTCAGCGAACTATGAGTAAGCTCTCATTGACTCACATTGCTGCCACATCCCCACTTATAACTAGACGCATTTCGATATTTGACACTTATTTAGGGAATCTGGCGGAATAAATTGAATTAGCCAGAGAGCGAGGGGAGAGTAATTCAATTAGAGAGAGTCGAGTTCATTCATTTTTTGCCACGCGCACCCCGGCAGGGCCTCCGGAGGACTAGCCCCCGGAGGGGGCTAGTCTATTACAACTAGGGCAATTTCGGACTTTCTTGTCCACAGAATCGAGCAGTTAAATTGGATTAGTGAGAGAGGAGAGTAATTCAATTAGTGAGAGTCGAATTCATTCTTCATTCTTCGCATTCGAGGCGATCGCGAGCGGCCGTAGGCCGCTCACTAGGCGAGCGTAGCTCGCCTCACTGCAGCCGCAGGCTGCATGCCACCCGCAGGGTCTAGCTCAGTCATTCACTTCATTCAATCTTCTTACAAGCTATCCTCTCGTCTCACTCCTCTCTTTGTCCCGGCTGCAGAACTTTCAAATGGAGACGACAGATACATTTCAAGCAACACGACTTACTTGGTTTAGATCGCAACTTATCCCCGATCCTGTCTCTCCTTCCCGTGTTTGTTTGTCTTTCGAATCTCGGCTGAACGCCTCAGGGCAGTAGTAGCCAGTGGGCATTTTGAGGGGGAGAGACGAAGATGACGAGAGACTAGGGGAAACGAGAGAGTGCGAGACGGGCAAAGATTGCCCAGAGACGAAGAGAATGACGAGAGAGAGAGAGACGGCTTCCGTATACTACTCGAGTGTGTGTCCAGGCAATGTCCTTTGGCTATTGCTTTGTCTGGAATTTTCGGCTTTACTGCTTTTGCCACCGTTGTTTTCATTGCAGAATGCATCGCGATGGCATTAGATTTTTCTTCAAAATATTTTCCATATTTCTTGAGAGCGAGGCCAACGAGCGAGCTCGGAAAAAACTATTGCGCTTATTATTCGCGAGCGCGCTTCTTACGCGCGCTATGACGTCGTCATTTCTCGTCTCCCATAAGCTGTTCTTCGATTTCGAGTTGACGCTCCTTCAAGCTTCCAATATATTATTCTCTTCTTAACAGTTCTTAACAGTTCTTCCATTTCGAGCCACTGTTGTGAATCACAACGTTGCGTAAGTAATTACGTCCAACTTCACGCCTTCCTATTGGCAGCAAGTTTCTCGTCGATTTCCGGTTTCCGTCCAGATTCTTTTCTCGACGATTTTACAAGTGTTGTGACACCAAACGCCGAGTATATCCGAGCACTGTTCATTGTTTCCTTCGAAGTATACTTCGCAATCACAGCATTCTGACCCCCATTGTTCTCTCCAGAAAAGGGTGAACAAGGGGATTAACTTTTGAATTTTCCCGCCACACCGTAATCGGACTGCGAAAATTCAAAATGAGCGGGGAGAGCGGCCGCTCCCTCCGCCCAGGCCTTGTAGTTCGATTCATGCAAAGTGCGCAAGTACATATGTAAAGATCTCCCCCTTCTCTGTCGGAGAAGAATGCTGTGCAATACATTTGATATTCTATTCCAACGACGCCGCTTTCATTTAGAGATGTTTTGACGCCAAAAAACGGCATTGTTCGTGAATGACGTCGTCATTTCTCATTTCTCTGTATCGATGCCGCGCTTGTCGTCAATTATTCCGTTGCCGTTGTTGTTGTTGCCGTTTCGCTTTATGACAAACGGTCTGGGAACTCCTCCTTTCGCATGTCATTCGATGATGAGTTGTTGACGCCTGTCACTTATCATTCGTCGCCGCTTGACTAATTGTGAGGCGTGAGGGCTGCATTATTTTCTTTGGAGCGCATTCACAACCTCATTCATCCTCATTCAAGTATGTTAGACGGTTTCCAGTCCACTTTTATGAATAAGTGCGCGTCCCCCGGTTTACCGCTTTCAGATGAATAGCCAGTTAAACGTAGACTCATCTCTCCAATAAGTGCGCGCTTTCCCCGCTCGCTCGCCGCCCGCACTCTGGGAACCCTGGGCGCGAAAATAATAAATTCATGGACTCTTTCACCCTCGACGGACGGCAGATGGTCATTGTGAATGCGAGGGGAATTCAACGAGAAGGAAATGACGGGAGTCTCTCAATTTCACGTGATCTTTTCAATCGACCAGAGCGATTCTAATGGAAGCCTGGGTGCTTGTCATTTAATTTTCGAAAATGTATGCAACAACTACCTCGATGTCTTTCAATTTCGCCATTACATTAAAAAAAGATCAAGCAACGCTTCGTCTGGCCTACGTCTGCATGTGAAAATCAGTGTATGTTCTATTTGCCGCACATTCGTAAAATCGCCCCTCCCCTTCCCACCAGACACTCGACGGTCCGGTAATTTCCCGAGGAAATGGAGCCCGCGAGTTGCATTTTCGCGCAAACATGTTGACGAATTCATTCTTGTTGTGCTACCATGAACGGGGCAACTAATCGTACAAAATACGTGCTTTCTTAGGATTTTTTTGCAGACCAATCCAATTAGGTGAATGCTTGGAAATTTCTCACTCGAATTCGACAGAGGAGGTCCTCTCATTTTCTCCGAGCTGATACTACTAGGTAGAGCTCGAAATACGGGTCGCCGTCTCTTCATTCCACATGCTCTCTCACCGGTCAGAGAGGCGAGAGAGTGTGTGAAATGAAGAGACGGCGACCCGTATTTCGAACTCTAATAGTAGGTCATGCTAATGGCCTTCCTTTCTTGCTTTCCCCCCAAGAGAGTGCGTACTGAGCTCATCAAGGAAATGCTTTTGTTCAATAGCATCCTCCATTGTTGCGGCTCGCTTGTTATTCAATGCACTCGAATTAATTGCTCTAAAACGAAAAGTTTTCGAAATTATCGTGTTCGAATGCGTTTCATAAAATTTATTTTTAGACCGCTCGCGCTTGGGAACCAGTATATTTCTTTCGCTCGTGTTAAAAATGATTATCTTAGATCTTGAGATCAGATCCCAAGTACTTCCTTCTTTGAGACAAGCACGCCTTTTCTCACCCCTCTAGGCAATCTCGCATTGTTTGCCACCATCTTCTGCTCTTTTGCAATCACGAAAGAGCATCTGCCTTCTATGCTCCGGAATCTCCTCGTTTCCATTGCTCACTCGCCCGGTCTGACCTTCGAAGGAGCGTATTGGGAGAGGAGAGGCAGTTCTTAGCCGCGGGGATCGTTCCGGGTTTTGTGCCCCCGCTCGCCTTGTTTTAGGCGCCTTTGGCTAATCGTCGATCATTTGCCATCTTGGGCGTATGCTGAACTTGAAATCGCCTCCTTCCATCATGCTCGTTCCATTTTGAATCAATGTAACCTTTAGTGAATGAGAGTTTCCATTTGTTTGGCATCAGCGCATGATTCGGTTCCATCAGACAAGATTGCCTGCCCTCGAGAGCCTGTCATGTCGATTTCGTCTACGGCCACTCTCCACTCGAATGACCCTGGGCGCGCTGACACTTATCTGCCGATCGCACTAGTGGGGGATTAGTGATCATCACTCGGCCTCTGCCACCGCCATTGACCGGTCAACGGGGGCGACCATCCCTTCGCGTATCTCTCTGTTCATTCATGCACCGAACGTCGCTCAGAGATTCTATAGACTGCAATTTTTTCATGTTCTTATTGATAGTAGCGCGTGCCGTTTAGATTCTTCTTAAGAGACCATTGACAAGAATGAAATGAAGACGGTCAAGGGGCAATTATCTTACAATATTCTCCCGTTCCAATGCATGACCAATTGCGCTCGGCTCCTGAAAAAGGATATCAAAATAACTCTACTCCCACGAGTCTCGTATTTTGCGTCACCTTCAGCTATCAAGAACAGCTCATTATTTCTATGAAAATATTTTCGCAAAAAATCCAGAATTGAAATCACTCGCGTCTTTGAATTCATCAAACTCGGCCGTACTCGGCTCAATGTTCGACCATTCTCCACTCGTATTTTCGCATCGATATGAGAAAAATGAGAGGGCAGCCGCCCGTGTTTTCGCATGCTTGCCTCGTAAAACCGTCTGTGGGGCGGGTCTCGCAATTTAACGTGATATCGAATAGTGCCTCGTTTTTTTTTCGGCATATGTTTTTTATACTATCCCTTATACTGTCTGACCGACGAGAAAGACGCGGAACCAGGAAAAAAACTTTCTCTTTGATGGCGTACTTCCGGCACTTGAACACAGTCCTTCCAAGGGGTGGGCAGAGGAAACGAGAGAGCGCACAGGTTTGAGAGACTCAGACAATCTTACCGTTAGACCACTCCCTCTCAATCACTTAGCCGGCGGTCAAAGCTCGAGTTGCTAACATTCCCGTGCCCGGTTTTCGGTGGACAAATATGGCAGCTTGTTCTTGTCTAATTCGCCCGCACCTTAGACCACACCGGCGCTCTACCGTTTGACCAATCCCTTCCTGTCTCTCGCTCTATCACTTAGCCGGCTGTCCCTTAGAGCAAAACCTCCTCTTCAAGATCTCGTAGTGTTTGGACAGCCTAGCCCCCTGCGCGGAATCCTTCATCACGTTTTCTGCTAGAAGCGTTCAGAGATGTAGAGCGCAAGGGCTTCCGATGGCTAGTAATGTCCTCCTTGAATAATGTGTTTGGCCGATAATTGTGATTTATTGCTCTGTAGTGATTCTTTAGCGCGTTGAGAGTATGTATATGTTCATGTTTAGCCGTTCAAGTGCTCTTAAAGGGACCTGGTCATGCAAATGAAGTGAATTTCAGAAAAAAGTGCAGATTTTTCAAAGAAGAACTAAAAAAACCCGCATATTTTTTCAATTTTTATAAAGGAACTTATGATTTTTCAAAGATTTTGTACCGGGCTGTGTACCGAGCGCTACGGTGTTTAACGCCGCTAAACACCGTAGCGCACGGTACAAAGCCAAAATTTGGAACTTTGAAAAATCATAACTTATTTTAAAAAAATCTTAAAAATATGCGGTTTTTTTTAGTTATTCTTAGAAAAATCGGCTCTTTTTTCTGAAATTCACTTCATTTGCATGACCAGGTCCCTTTAATTGTTCTGCTGTTGACCTCTAATATTTACTGCTCGAATGTCAAACCGAACCATCATTTTTCAAGTTCGTTCAATACTGCGTCACAAGGGCTGTACGAAATTCGAGAGCAACTTCGCCTCCTGAACTTATCCTCCTCATTAGGGCAGAAAGCAATTCAAGTACGCCCCTCCTCATTCTCACTGATATTTCTTGATCAGAGAAACGAGATAGCATGCAGAATGAGGAGTGCACTGCTTCTTTTTCTACTTCACTCCTACTCATTAGTGAAACTCCTCATTACGCGGGAAGAGCGGGCGTCTCAGACGGGAGGAGAAAGATACTCCCCGCCCCCACGAATCTTTCGTATTCATCTTGCTGTATTCGTACTTCAATTCTGCTGACTAATCGCTATGGGTAACAATATCGAATTGTACAACAAAAGGCACATGCAAGATGCCCGCCTTGCGAGGAAAATGCGTAATACCTATACTTTTGCCTTTGCAAGCTCGTTAGTGCTCTACCTCACAGACAAGTAAGCAAGTTGCGTTCCCGGGTTTGTTTAGAGCATCTCACTTTCCGATACTCCCTGTCCCTGTCAGTCTCTAAACCGTATGCCCCCTCCCTGTCACACAGAAGCCTGCGGGCATTGAGCCATAATGCAAACAGCCGGATAGGGTTACGCGGAGGAGGAAGGGGTGAGCTAAGTTATGCGGAGGGCTAGAACCCCACCATCCCCAATTCGCCCACATCCAACTTCGCCATAGGCTCGCATGTTTGTCAACCTCAACTGTCTTTCTCACTTGCGCGCTTTTTTACGCTAACCTCGAGAGAGAATCGGCATTCACAATACAGAACATGCAACTTGCGTACATCATGCGTCTGCAAGTATTCGTTTTAGAATTTGATTAGACAAAATTTCCTCCCCAACTTTAATTGCGTCTATGTGTTCCATCTCCTCACTATGATCATTTTCATTTCTTTTCGTCTTTTATCCTATCTGCAAGTCAGACAGGACGAGAGAGCACGCTAGATTGAGAGATGCAGACAGGTCCCCTCTTCATTCTCCCACTCGCTCCTCAAAGTGTGTCACTTACCAGGATGGTGTCCTCCTTTCCCTTTCTCTCTCTCATTCTCTCTCTCTGTTCGCGGAATACTTTAACTCTCTCAATCGCCCATGCTCTCTCGCTGCTCTGATCGACGAGAGAGAAGCGTGAAGGATTGTTCCTTCGCTCAGGATACTCCTCAATTCAATTGCTGTCTCGTCGGTCAGAGCCCCTCGTTTCTCTCGTTCTCTATTCCCTCTTGCCCCCTTCACACTCTGCTTCCCGGATCTCTGCAGCTCTCTACTCCTCTCTCCAGTGCTTAGAGCACCTCCAGGGAATACCGCGCCGCGAGAAATGACACCGACCCTCCGTTTTTGTGTCGTGTCTACCCTTTGCTCATCAGTTTCCTCAATTCTTGCTTAATTTTGGATCTTACACAAGATAGATGAGTACAGAGGAATTCCGCGATCCGCCTCACCCTACTTCAAGCTACGTGATCATTGTACCACTAATCCAGCCGATCTCTGTGTCTATTGTCGTCTTTCATCCCATTTTAGAGCCTCCAGGGATTCTCCGGGGGGATTGCCGACCTCAATCTCACTTTTCTTTTTTTTGCGTCAACCACTTCATCTTTGATTCTTTATTTGGTACGAATCTTCTACTCTTTCGTTGGATTCTCATTTCCTACTTATTGTCTCATTAGCTTCATCAATCCTTGTTCGCTATCACTGATTTTTTCATCCCTTGGCCTCCGTTCCAAAGATCTCTCGGAAACCCAGATCTCAATGACTCAAAATGGTCTCGTGGGGCCGCGAGGGAAAATTGACTCCAACTTCCCCGTTTCGTGTCAACCACTTCATCATTTTCGCTTGAATTCTCGCTTCCTTGTCGAAAAACTTGGAAGCTTGCTATTTTTCTTGCTCTAATTAGAAATTCAAACTGAATGGCGGTCTATCTAGATCCCATCACATTTGCATGAGAATCGACCTCGCTTGTCACTCTCGGTTGCTGTTTGGATATGAGAGGGGGCCCATCCGGTTTCATCCTCTTCACACTTATCACCACCCGGCAATATCACGCACTTCCCGGTTCTGGCATCTTCCGGCTCTCAAGAGCCGAGTTTTCCGGCTCTACCCAAACCTTCTTTGAGAACCCATCAGTGTAGCAGGAGGTTCTACCTTTCTTTCTCTGCCTGCCCTCTCATATCCGCACGCTCTCTCGCCCGCCACACCTAATCGGTCCGGTGGTGGTGCAGTAGTGCAGTGTTATCTGATCGAGCCGAGCACTCTCTCCATTTCGCGCATTCTCTCGCTTCTTCTGACCTATAGGAGATCGGGAAAAGATACTCGAAGAGAAAGGAAGAGACTCTCCTCGTTTCACACACTCTATCGCCTTCTCTCCCTGATGATAGATCAAGATATATTACTCCAGGAGAGAGAGAGATGCCTTGAGCGATAGGGATATCTTGCGGAATCTGACCCCGAAATCTCTTCTGATTCTCGAGAACTTTTAGTTCTTTCCACTTTCGATTTGTTATCTTAATTTTCAGCCCAACCTTCACTGAATGATTACTAATGCTTTTTTTGCTCCGAATAGGTTAGATACTCAGTGAATGCCAAAGAGAGTCATTATCGAAATTTCTAAAGGGCCAAATTAGTAATTGCCGTCCCGTTATCGCTCATGTTTTGTCGTCTGTGCATGCTGAACATTTTCCGCTCGCTATTGTTCCAACCGTTCTTCACTGCTATTTTGCCGCTCCCTTCTCTTCCTCCTTCCTTTCCCCTGCTGATTCAATGATACTCTAACGAGCGTGAGGCGGATGTCCGGTGCAGAGGGCGCTGCGCTGTCTAGCGGCCCCGGAAGCGTTGCGCACGCTATGCGAGATGGGCTGCCACGCAGTCTGGCGCAATAATCGATCAAATACCATTATACCGTTATCCAGTGCATCTTGAGTGCATCTTGAGATCTACCAGTGAGCTCTTACCGGGAAAACAGCCCCACGTGCACGCGCCAGATGGAAAATGTCATTAAATCCTAATAGCGCATGCGAACGCTATTAAAATCTCACGAACCGCGGCTCGATTGTGCTTTTTCTCATGAGCTCTCTTCAGTTCGGATGCTCTCTCGTGATCAGACAGGCCGAGAGAGCACGCAAAGCGAAGAGAGCCATCCAATTGCTCTTTTTATTATTCTCCGAGAGTAGATGAGAAAGTCCGGATCTATAAGATGGCTCTCTTCAATTTACGGATCTCTCATCCCCGTTCTTTGCGTGACACGCGCCCATTAATTGGCCATCGATCTCACTTTTTTTGGATGCTCTCGCGCTCTAATTCCCTCTGTTCTGCACGTTTTTTTGTAGGATGGGATATTAATTTATTCGAAAAAACAGTCCCGAAAAGGACCAGAGATTATGGGAAAGCGAGAGAGTGCGTGGCAACGATAACATGAAATTAACAGTTCTCTGATCCCTTTCAGAACACTCCCTCCTAGATATTACCCCCAGTTTTTTACCTTCCCGCGATCTCATTACAATTATGCCTGCCTAGAGACTGCAAAAAGTAGAGGTTCTTTCCATTTTTCCTTCCATCTCTATTTCTTTTCTCCCCACACTTCGCCCGTAACCCTCTTTGTTTTTGTTGCTCCCTTTTCTCCTTCGATAATGACACGCTAATTCACTTTTCTTCCAGAGTGCACGCTAATGGAGCTGAGCAGAGAGTAGGGGAGAAGCTGGAGATCAAGGATCAAAGATCAAAGATCAATCTCGTAAATTGATCGATATGCGATGGCTGCTGCTGATTTGCCTTGCAGTGGTGGTGCGAGGCAAGCCGTGCAGCTATCAGGTACATTTTACTTTTTAAAGACCCGCAAAAAACGATTGAAAATTTGATGAAATATTTCTTTTTTTTTTCTAAACAGCAAGTTGTAAGTGCAAGATAATGAAGAAGGGGGTGGGTTGGAAGGCTTTCAGCAGGAAGAATATATGAAAAATAAATTTTAAAAAAAGTTTTCAGTTGCCCTCCATCGACGAGGTCGTGACGGGCGTCGAGATCGATGCGAGGATCGAGAATGACGGTCAGACTATTATTCTATTTGTCTCAACTCGATCATTTCTTTGCTATCAAGCAACGTAAAAATGACGCATTTTGATATCAAATTGATCGCTAATTGGAGGTTGCCGGTTGTTTTTTTTTGTGCGAAAATGGTAATTTCAGGCCATCACCGAACGAAGAGGTCCGTTCATCACTCGAGAAGCGAGCACTTCGAACCGATGCGGATACATCTGCACTATGATGAGACGATATTGAGGTGAATAACGGTTTTGATTCTTGTCAAATTACAAATGGAATACAAACGAGGGAAATAGTGAATGTCTTTGGAAGAAACTCATAAAATATATGTTTCAGAACGAACGCAAATAGGCTGCATTAAAGGCTTTCAGCGTTCCCGTTCCATTATGTTCGTTAAAAAACAATTCATTTTTGTCTTTTTTTTTTTTTCCTAGACGCTGTCATATTGATCACACTAAGTACTTTCGGATTTCTCTCCCCGTCTAGTTCATAATGAAAAAAATTGAAAAAAATGTATGAAATTAATAAAAACATTCCAGTCTCTCGGCAGAAAAACTGGACTACGTTCGGCACGCCCTACTGCCCTCTGCCATTGGATACTGGGAGAAGGTGCTGCGAGTGCGGAGGCACAAGAACAATTTGCTGTTGAAGAGGTTAATCTTTCACGATTTACTCATTGAACAACATGTGTACTGTTAAAAGTTCTAAGCAGCTTCAGTTGTACAGTCACTAGTGAAAAAAACAATATTTTCAATGCGTTTGTTTTTATGGAATTACAATTTTTTAATGTTAAATATTTCAGAAAATGCAACGAGACGTTCTTTCTGTGGGACAAGAGCGTACGGCAGCTGGCCTGCGGAAAGGTGAGAGATCAGAGACCAAAAATTGATGATAAAAAATTGAAATTCGATTGACTGGTTGCCATGGTGATAATTTTTTCACCTGCTTTTTTAAAATTCAATTGTTTGTTTTGCAATACTCAAGCAATCAAAGATCAACGCGAGAATTCACATTCTCCCATTAATTAATTTATTATATGATAGGCCAAAGATTACTGAGGGGGTGGGGGGGGGTGGCAGAGATCAAAGATCAACGAATCCCTTCAGGGTTGCAATGCCATCACCACGTGCGGCGACTCGGTCGTGCCTTCCGAGCACCTGCAGCCGTGCCACTACTGCGAGTACAAACCGAATGAGACGTATGTTGATCTTTCATTATGAATATTAAAATGATGAGAAATGGTTTTGCTTGCTTGCTTACATTGCTTTCACACACACACACACTGAAAATATTATTTATGAAAACGAACAAAACGAATTCATTGGTTTACCGTACCTGTACACACCACCTGGCGTGGTTGTCTCATGACAACTGCCTTGATTGTGAAAGCGACTTCACCTTTCACCTTTACTAAATATTAGCATTTGCAGCACGGACCGCTGTGCGACTGAGGGCCAGCCGGGCGAGGGCATCGCCGACACCGACTTTGTGCTGTACGTGTCGAGCAAGCAGACGGAGAGGTGCGTGATCTTTGATCTTTGTTCTCTCTACTTTGATCTTTGATCTTTGATCCTTGACCCACACCCATTCAGGTGCATCCGCAACGACACGCTGGCGTACGCGGCGCACTGCCAGCAGGAGGCGCTCCTCGATCGGTGAGTTGGTGGTGTAGTCAGTAGAAACGTCGCCCTGTAGAAATTTGAGCTAAATTACAATTAGTAATCCTCGAAATCGGCGTACTTCGATTATTGTATCTCCGTTCAGACCGATCGCCGGCCACGTCAACCTCTGTCCGTCCGCCCTTTCCACGCACTCACACGATCAGGAGGTGCGTGGTGTACTGACGTTCTGCGATTTACCAAACGTCGCTTGTCAATATTTGCATTGCAGGTGCTGATATCGACCGTCAAGCACGAGGTGCTGCACGCGCTCGGCTTCTCCGCCGGCCTCTACGCCTTCTTCAGAGACGACGAGGGCAAGCCGAGGACCAAAAGGTGCGTGGTGTCATTGGGAAACGTCGCCCTGTCAAAATTGTAATAGGATTACGATTAGTACTCGTCGTCCTCGACACACCACACCGTAATTCAGGAACCAATACGGCCGGCCGTTCGCGATGAACGCGGAGCGCTCGCACTTCAAGTGGGACAAGTCGACGATCGACATCATCCTGCGGCCGGACTGGTGGACGGCCGAGGGACCGGTGAGTAGCGCGTGGTGTGGCACTTGGGAAACGTCGCCTGTCGAAAAATCAACGAGACGTGAAATTGGTAATCGTCGCTCTCCAGGTGGTGCACCCGGTGCAGATGATGGTGACGCCGCGCGTGCGGGCCGAGGCGCGCCGCCACTTTGGCTGCGCGACGCTCGAGGGGGCGGAGCTGGAGAACCAGGGCGGCGAGGGCACCGCGATCACGCACTGGGAGAAGCGCACGTTCGAGGTATGCCGTGGTGTGTAGTGTGGTCGTTGGGAAAGGTCGCCTGTCGAAAAATCGACAGCGTTCGATGAATTGGTAAATGGCAGAACGAGGCGATGACGGGCACGCACACGCAGAATCCGGTGTACTCGCGGATGACGTTCGCGCTGCTGGAGGACACCGGGTGGTACAGGTGCGGTAGCTTTATTAGTTAAAAATATTCTTTACTGTTACAGACGGACTCACGCCCTTGGTTTGATACTGATTTAGTTTGGCGACGAAACATATCCAGATGTCTATCCTTTATGTCGTAACTCAGCACACCGATTATTGCTCGTCAACAAATACCCAACCCATTAAAGTTTTTAGATCGCATGCTCGATCTAGTGTTAAAGTATACACGTTCCAGAGTGAACTACTCCATGGCCGAGGAGCTCCATTGGGGAGCCGGTCTGGGCTGCGACTTCGTCAAGAAGTCCTGCGGAGAGTGGATCGCTGCGAGGAAAGCAAAGTGAGGAGATTTATCTTTGATCTTTAGAGATTGCAATTTGATCTTTGATCTCTGCCCTCATTCCAGCCGGACGTCCTTCTCGCCCTTCTGTGACCACGTGAAACACGACGGACGGCGGTCGCTGGTCGTGACGAAGTGAGTGTTTTAGAGATCGCACTGATCCGTTCGTTTATCTCAGTGTCAGCCGATCTCTCCTTCCCGTGTCAGAGTGGCGTTTTTTTCTTCTGTAGACAGAACTCATTTGGTGGGAACTCATTTGGCATATTCAACTGTGTTTCACGAAGGAGCTAAATGTCGAATGATCATTTGTAAACGATTAGTATTAGGACTCGATTGGGCAATAAATTTTTTTTATTTTATTTGTTTGGCGTTGTTTTTAATTGAACAACGAATGTATTCAATTCAGATGCAACCTGCAACGCGATTCGGTCGCTCTGTGCAATCTCATTCCGTACAGCGCCAAGCTTCCGGTCGAATTCAGGAATCTGGATGCGATACCCGGAGTGCAGAAGGCGGTGAGATACCGAACCTTGATGATTATTCGGTTATTCAAAGGACGCCAATCCAAACGCCTACAATGCCGGTGGCCACAAGCAACACTGCAACTTTGCATTGGTGAAACATTTGCAAAAAAGTGCATTTGTTTTTTTTAAGAACAATTACTGCTAGCATTGGAGATAAAGATACATACGCACAGCGTGTCAAAGTGGACGAGCTCCTTTGTTCAACTCGGCCCTCGTATTCAAATAAGGGAAGGGAGGGAAGATCATTTCGAGTCGAGCGCGCGGTGGTTTCTCCCTCGAGTGAATCCAAGGAATTATTAGGTGTATCTCAGCTAAAAATCATCGAACCCATGTAAAATCAAAAGCATCCGACGGGTACTATGTGTCTACATTATCAGTGTAGAGCGGGAATCTTTGCTTTAGCTGATCTTTGTGATATGAGCGTTTTCATGAAAAAGTCTAAAAGAGGAGCATGTTGCGAAAAATACAATTTTTAAAAAACCGAAGCGATTTTCGAAATTCGAAAACGAGCAAAGTGTGGGGAAGTACTTTCCGCATCTTTGGGAACTAGTTATCATGCTCTTACTTTTCTCCGGGCTGAGGAGAAAGAGTCTAAGTCTCAAAAAGCTCATTTTGAATCGTTCTAATCCATTTCTTCGGAGCTGCGTTGAAAATAGAGACAAATGTGCTAAATAAAAGTTGTTCAGTGCTTCCCAAGGATTATTTTGATATCCCAGGTGTGGGGGTTTCAGTAGCAACGGATGGTAGCTGTTTTATGCAAATGACTAAGGCTCAGGACTGAGAACGAATCTCGATATGCCGTAAAAGCAGAAATGTTCCCACGATTAGTGACTACGATTTGCTCGTTTTAGAATTTTCATTTTATTGTAAGTTTTGATCTTACGTTAACAAAATCAAAACGAAATTTGTTAAAGAAGAATATGTTGATCAATTCCGATATGTTTCACATTCAATATTTAGTATTTCGCAAATTCTAACTTCATTCTGCTTCTAAGTCAGACCGCTCCCGGCTCATTTCGAAAGGGAAAATGAGAGGGATGGAGAGTTGCGAAAAATGGCACGGGCCACGCAAATGAGGATTTTCATCCACTCTGACACGCTGTGATACGTGATATAAAACCATTACTGAAACCTATCCCATTTCAGGGTTTGCCCTACTACGGCGGCTCCGTCGAGCTGGCGGACTATTGTCCGTACAATCAGGTCATTAACTCATCAAACATTAATCAAATTAATTAGTTAATTAATCAAAAATGGTAATTAACTAATTAATTAAGGAATTCGAGTGGAAGATCTCGTCGGAGACGGAGAAACGTCGCGATTCTCGGTGCGAGATCGAAACGAATCGACTGGAGAACGATGAGTTGATGGAGGTCAGTCAATATTATTTTATACCTTTTTAAAAAAGTTGTTTGTAAGCTATAATTGAGTGCGTTGAGAACGAGTCGAGTTTATGGAGATGCGAGCATGAGGTTCTTCATTCTATTGCTCATTGCTAAGAATTATACACGACCAGACGAGTTGGACCTTGCGGCCCCGAATTGGCAATTAATGATTAAAAAAACATAAAATTACAGGTCTACGGTCACAACTCGCGCTGCTTCGACTTCCTGAAGCCGTGGACGGAGAGGAAGTGTGGCAAGATCAGGACGTTCCATCAGTACATGGCTGGATGCTATGAGGTACAGTACGTGCTAAACGCCTCATGGGTATGCAGACGCGGCGGACCGCGGCAGACCGCGGATTCCGCGGATTGATTTCCCTCGAAAATGAGTAACTTTCTGAAATTATTGTTTTGATTTTTGGATTCTCCATTAAATTTCGCATTTTTACCACTTTTCACTCAAATGTTTCAGTGTTCATTTTGCGAGTTGAGAATGTTCTTAGAAAATACCTGGCCCAGCGAACAAAATCTGACACAGTTGACTACGACTCATTTTTTTTGTCTGTGGCACATCCGAATGTCACAGACATGCATAGGAGGAATAATAATAATGACTGATGGAGTTAGTTCGGTGTGTCAGATTTTGTTCGCTGGGTCAGGTATTTTTTGAGAACATTCTCAACTCGCAAAATGAGCACTGAAACATTTCAGTGAAAAGTGGTAAAAATCCGAAATTTAATGGAGAATCCAAAAATCAAAACAAGAATTTCAGAAAGTTACTCGTTTTCGAGGGAAATCAATCCGCGGAATCCGCGGTCTGCGGCGGTCCGCCGCGTCTGCATACCCATGAGGCGTTTAGCACGTACTGTACAAGTCTAAATAACGGTTCTCGTTTTTTTTTGTTTTCGCTTCTGTTCAGGTCACGAACAGCCAAAATTGATTATATTTGAAAAATACAGTGATCTTCACGATAATCGAGATGAATCCGCCATGTAACGTCATATCGATTCGTACCATAGCCATTTCAACATAACCATTGCAGCACTCTGGTGCACTCACATAAGAATTTCGACCCATCCTCATCTGAGCCTGACATGAATAAATAATAATTGTTATTATTGCAGCACTCGTGCATGAACGGCATCCTGCACATCGGGTTGTTCAATGCCACCACCCTCCATCCGTGCTATCACGAGGGACAACATGTGCACATTCGAAAGGTGAGCCAATTTAGCTAATCTTTCCAACTTCGTCTTGGAAAAAATAACGTTCCGTTTGTTGAAATCACTATTGGTTGCTCGTCAAGTTCTCAAGTGCATTTATGCCCATAATCAACTCGTATTTCCAGATTACCGACGAGGGATGGCTGCGCGAGGGCGTCCTCCTGTGTCCGAAATGCTCCGAACTCTGTGGGGACTGTGCCGAGGAGCGAGAAGGTAACACATCTCACCATCACCACCTAAGGTCGTCGAATTTTATTCGAACTATTAATATCGGTCTCTTTTCGGGGTTCCACAAATGAAATTGAGTAGAATTGCAATTGAAAACGTATTGTTAAGGCACCGTCTACGAGGACTACGTAGGTGATCCACCTCTGGACGAGCCTTGCAGCGCCTCCATACTCTCCCTCATCCCGACCGTTCTTCTCACCCTCATAATATCGATTGGTAGATCGTGACGAGTTTACTTGTATAACCGATGAGTTCCAATCTAGGGTTGGAATTGCATCTCCTTAGGGGATCCGCATTTCTAACTCTAAAATATATCACGGGCCGCTCCCCCACCCAGTCTAGTCAATCGCCGAAGGGTACTCAGTGTTTCTCCCCGAACAAATACATATCCGTCGTTCTCCTGTTTTTATTGATGCAGATGTTGTGTTTTACACGGGTTCTAATTGCATTCCATTCCACCCCGTTTTGCCATTTGTGCTCTGGTTTGAATTTCGCAAGCAACGAAGATAAATGTTTTGAACGGTATATCAGTTGACCGATCAACTACACTAAACTACAAACTACTAGTAAGCTAGATGAACTGAGGAATTGTAGCCAAAATGTATTGAATTATGAATAGAAGTAGTCGAGAGATCATGAGTAATAGCTATAAAGTACAAATAACCGATGCACGTCATAATCATGATTCGACATCAACTCGTCGATATTGTTTATTCATCATCACTATCAAACTAACATCATGCTTTCAGCCAGTGATCTGTCTCCCTCGCTCCAATAGGAACACACTCTGGCACACTCCTATCCATGGCTGTTAGGATGAACAATTCGTTTCTTCACTTTGCGTGCTCTCACGCCACTCTGGTCCCTGAGAGATTAGGAGAAAAGAGGAGACGGTTTCTTTTTCATTCTGAATCAGACATGTCAGAGTGTGGTAGAGAGTAGGTGATTAGGGGATAGTCAGACGATCGATTCGTGCTCTCGTTATCAGCTTTTGACCACTCCAGTCATCCTTCCTTTATTAGTAAACCTGATCGTCCAGTTGATCAAGTTTTGCACTCAATGGATCGCGAGAAGTTCCGGGTGTGCCTAAAGTACGGGCACGGCTACGGGCACGGCTACGGGCACGGCTACGGGCACGGCTACGGGCACGGCCCTCGCTACGGCCCTTTCCTGATATTATTCCCGCACCATAATAACGTTCATACAAATCAATTCGGACCTGTTTTGAACCTCCTTACGCATGAAACGGGCTACGGCCCTCGCTACGGCCCTTGCTACGGCCCGACGGCCCATGCTACGGCCCTCCCTCCCTACTTCCCTCATGTGATTCTATGCTTCTGGTATCATTCCCGCACCATAATAACGTTCATACAAATCAATTCGGACCTGTTTTGAACCTCCTTACGCATGAAACGGGCTACGGCCCTCGCTACGGCCCTTGCTACGGCCCGACGGCCCATGCTACGGCCCTCCCTCCCTACTTCCCTCATGTGATTCTATGCTTCTGGTATCATTCCCGCACCATAATAACGTTCATACAAATCAATTCGGACCTGTTTTGAACCTCCTTACGCATGAAACGGGCTACGGCCCTCGCTACGGCCCTTGCTACGGCCTTACGGCCCATGCTACGGCCCTCCCTCCCTACGGCGCTCATGTGATTCTATGCTTCTGGTATCATTCCCCCACCATAATAACGTTCATACAAATCAATTCGGACCTGTTTTGAACCATCTTACTCATGCTACGGGCTACGGCCCTCGCTACGGCCCTTGCTACGGCCCTACGGCCCATGCTACGGCCCGCCCTCCCTACTTCCCTCATGTGATTCTATGCTTCTGGTATCATTCCCGCACCATAATAACGTTCATACAAATCAATTCGGACCTGTTTTGAACCTTCTTACGCATGAAACGGGCTACGGCCCTCGCTACGGCCCTTGCTACGGCCCTACGGCCCATGCTACGGCCCGCCCTCCCTACTGCCCTCATGTGATTCTATGCTTCTGGTATCATTCCCCCACCATAATAACGTTCATACAAATCAATTCGGACCTGTTTTGAACCTCCTTACGCATGAAACGGGCTACGGCCCTCGCTACGGCCCTTGCTACGGCCCTACGGCCCATGCTACGGCCCGCCCTCCCTACTTCCCTCATGTGATTCTATGCTTCTGATATCATTCCCGCACCATAATAACGTTCATACAAATCAATTCGGACCTGTTTTGAACCTCCTTACGCATGAAACGGGCTACGGCCCTCGCTACGGCCCTTGCTACGGCCCTACGGCCCATGCTACGGCCCTCCCTCCCTACGGCGCTCATGTGATTCTATGCTTCTGGTATCATTCCCCCACCATAATAACGTTCATACAAATCAATTCGGACCTGTTTCGAACCATCTTACGCATGAAACGGGCTACGGCCCTCGCTACGGCCCTTGCTACGGCCCTACGGCCCATGCTACGGCCCGCCCTCCCTACTGCCCTCATGTGATTCTATGCTTCTGGTATCATTCCCGCACCATAATAACGTTCATACAAATCAATTCGGACCTGTTTTGAACCTCCTTACGCATGAAACGGGCTACGGCCCTCGCTACGGCCCTTGCTACGGCCTTACGGCCCATGCTACGGCCCTCCCTCCCTACGGCGCTCATGTGATTCTATGCTTCTGGTATCATTCCCCCACCATAATAACGTTCATACAAATCAATTCGGACCTGTTTTGAACCATCTTACTCATGCTACGGGCTACGGCCCTCGCTACGGCCCTTGCTACGGCCCTACGGCCCATGCTACGGCCCGCCCTCCCTACTTCCCTCATGTGATTCTATGCTTCTGGTATCATTCCCGCACCATAATAACGTTCATACAAATCAATTCGGACCTGTTTTGAACCTTCTTACGCATGAAACGGGCTACGGCCCTCGCTACGGCCCTTGCTACGGCCCTACGGCCCATGCTACGGCCCGCCCTCCCTACTGCCCTCATGTGATTCTATGCTTCTGGTATCATTCCCCCACCATAATAACGTTCATACAAATCAATTCGGACCTGTTTTGAACCTCCTTACGCATGAAACGGGCTACGGCCCTCGCTACGGCCCTTGCTACGGCCCTACGGCCCATGCTACGGCCCGCCCTCCCTACTTCCCTCATGTGATTCTATGCTTCTGATATCATTCCCGCACCATAATAACGTTCATACAAATCAATTCGGACCTGTTTTGAACCTCCTTACGCATGAAACGGGCTACGGCCCTCGCTACGGCCCTTGCTACGGCCCTACGGCCCATGCTACGGCCCGCCCTCCCTACTGCCCTCATGTGATTCTATGCTTCTGGTATCATTCCCCCACCATAATAACGTTCATACAAATCAATTCGGACCTGTTTTGAACCTTCTTACGCATGAAACGGGCTACGGCCCTCGCTACGGCCCTTGCTACGGCCCTACGGCCCATGCTACGGCCCGCCCTCCCTACTGCCCTCATGTGATTCTATGCTTCTGGTATCATTCCCCCACCATAATAACGTTCATACAAATCAATTCGGACCTGTTTTGAACCTTCTTACGCATGAAACGGGCTACGGCCCTCGCTACGGCCCTTGCTACGGCCCTACGGCCCATGCTACGGCCCGCCCTCCCTACTGCCCTCATGTGATTCTATGCTTCTGGTATCATTCCCCCACCATAATAACGTTCATACAAATCAATTCGGACCTGTTTTGAACCTCCTTACGCATGAAACGGGCTACGGCCCTCGCTACGGCCCTTGCTACGGCCCTACGGCCCATGCTACGGCCCGCCCTCCCTACTTCCCTCATGTGATTCTATGCTTCTGGTATCATTCCCGCACCATAATAACGTTCATACAAATCAATTCGGACCTGTTTTGAACCTCCTTACGCATGAAACGGGCTACGGCCCTCGCTACGGCCCTTGCTACGGCCCTACGGCCCATGCTACGGCCCGCCCTCCCTACTTCCCTCATGTGATTCTATGCTTCTGGTATCATTCCCGCACCATAATAACGTTCATACAAATCAATTCGGACCTGTTTTGAACCTTCTTACGCATGGAACGGGCTACGGCCCTTGCTACGGCTCTATCGTTGTGCCTCGCTGCGGCCCATCTATCCAAATGCCCAAATTTTATGTCCTATTTTGCGCAGCCTCCTTGCTGTGACTAACGCAAAATGCTATCGATAAATTAGTGCTTGAGGTATTACGTTTTTTCGCAACGATTCTGAAGTGATTCGTATATTTCTTTATAATATTTTTTTCATTGCTTTTATATATTGCTACGACCATTGTGTAAAATTTCATCATAGATGTGAAACAGATTAATAAAGGAAAACATTTATCAGTAATCAGAAACATAGATACAGTATTGCAAGATAAGAAGAGAAAATCAATGCAACGGGGTATCATAAAGAATACTTATGTTGATTTGGTAAGTTGTGGACATTAGAGGGGAAAACAAATGAGAGCATATGAAAAATCGAATGGGGATTGGGGGGTCTAGGAACTACAAGTTCACTGTTATTGGAAATAACTGGGTGGCTTCTCTCCGCGAGCGCTTATCTCTGCTTTCCGTACAATTTCGACGGCGTCATCGATAGAACTCGGTGTGTGAAATTTGAAGAGGTATTGTAGTCTTTCATCCAATCCACTCGCAAATGTATCCATAATGGCGCGTTGCTTCCCATCGAATTTCTTCGAGGGAAAGCAAAAATCGCATTCGAATTCTATGGCGTACTTGTAAGAATCAAGAGACTCGTACTTCGGTCGTGTTATGGCATCCAGTCGTTCATAAGCCAGGTCCCTTTCCGTTTCTGTGACGAGAACATTGCAGAGCTCATCGAAAAATGTTTCCAACGAGACCTCCGCTTCGTACAGAGTTTCGAATTCAAGGGTACGTGCTCGTTTAAGGTGCATGGGGTGAAGCTTGGAGAGGACGATTTGCTTGGCAAGTACGATGTCAGGACAGCTCATGTTGAGATGAACTTGCATGCGTTGGCAAAACATGATAGGCGACTCGTGCAAGGGGGTGTAGTGCGCGATGTACTTGGTACCATCCAGGAGCACTCTGTGATCCTCTTTGCGATCTGAAACAGATTCTATCGTTTTGCGAATTAGCTGGCGTAGGATAGCTAGAAGCATGAGCTTTTACGCCCCTCGTCAGGACCCTCGTCAGATCAAAATGCTCAGGCTGCTCCTTCTCCAAAGACGCACAGAAGATAAAATACATTGTGTTGTGAGTCAATTCAGGATACTACTTATTAATAATTGTGTTTGCATTTATCAAATATCTTATGTATTCAATTTTAGAAAAAGAGATGGTCAACCCTGGCAAAAAGTATTTGAGTCGGCTCTCTTCTTCCTTTCCCGAAAGAGTGGCTGTATGATGTGAGTTGGACTGTGAACAAAGCTTTTTGTATATATTCGTAGCACTTACATGCTTTGTACAAATCACCATAATAAATACAGGGACAATTGCGGTCGGAAGGATCTAAGTATCGTGGTACCAGAAAATACATGGATGATCCCGTTTGATGTATCCCAAATCTACTCGTGTACGCCCGAGGACATCGACCTCTTCCCTCGAAAAATCAGTTTAAAGAATAATTATTTTTGTATAAAGGTTGAATGTACCGATACTTTTCTAGATCGATGGACAGGATTTTTTGCTGAATGCCATCTCGTGCTTCAAAGGGAAACCAGATGGTTTAAGCAACCACTACTCGATGGTTGTCCTAGATGGACCCGAATATATTAGTTACGACGGACTAAGAGATCCGCTAATGAAGAGAGTCCGCTTGGAAGATATTGACCATTCCTGGAAGCCCAAAATTGCTTATTTCTTCAAGTGTTAAATCGTTGATATTAGTCTGTTTTAACATTTCTTTTAATGCCCTGATTTCGTGTTTTGAGTTTTTTTTTAATCGTTATTCTTGATAAATATTTTACGATTAAAAAATCAGTGTCACAGCAATGAGGCTGCGCGGAATGAAATTTTGTTAATGGTTATGGGCCACAGTGAATGCAGGAATGGGTATTCTATCGCGAGCAAAAGAACACATGGGCCGTAGCAAGGGCCGTAGCGAGGGCCGTAGCCCGTAGCATGAGTAAGATGGTTCAAAACAGGTCCGAATTGATTTGTATGAACGTTATTATCGTGAGATTATTTCCCATTCCATGCGTAGTTGACCTTTGACGAACTGAGTGGAGGGAGGAGGGAGGAAGAGGCCGGGAGGAGGGTAGTGATCTACCTGCTCTCCTCCGCCCTACCTCTTCCCTCCCTCTCTCTTCCAGACAATCAATACGCTAACCAGCACATCTCATTTGCTGAGCATTTCAAACGCACGATATGGTGCGGGAATGATATCAGAAGCATAGAATCACTTGAGGGCCGTAGGGAGGGAGGGCCGTAGCATGGGCCGTAGGGCCGTAGCAAGGGCCGTAGCGAGGGCCGTAGCCCGTAGCATGAGTAAGATGGTTCAAAACAGGTCCGAATTGATTTGTATGAACGTTATTATGGTGCGGGAATGATATCAGAAGCATAGAATCACTTGAGGGCCGTAGGGAGGGAGGGCCGTAGCATGGGCCGTAGGGCCGTAGCAAGGGCCGTAGCGAGGGCCGTAGCCCGTAGCATGAGTAAGATGGTTCGAAACAGGTCCGAATTGATTTGTATGAACGTTATTATGGTGCGGGAATTATATCAGAAGCATAGAATCACTTGAGGGCCGTAGGGAGGGAGGGCCGTAGCATGGGCCGTCGGGCCGTAGCAAGGGCCGTAGCGAGGGCCGTAGCCCGTAGCATGAGTAAGATGGTTCGAAACAGGTCCGAATTGATTTGTATGAACGTTATTATGGTGCGGGAATTATATCAGAAGCATAGAATCACTTGAGGGCCGTAGGGAGGGAGGGCCGTAGCATGGGCCGTAGGGCCGTAGCAAGGGCCGTAGCGAGGGCCGTAGCCCGTAGCATGAGTAAGATGGTTCAAAACAGGTCCGAATTGATTTGTATGAACGTTATTATGGTGCGGGAATGATATCAAGAGCATAGAATCACATGAGGGCCGTAGGGAGGGCGGGCCGTAGCATGGGCCGTAGGGCCGTAGCAAGGGCCGTAGCGAGGGCCGTAGCCCGTAGCATGAGTAAGATGGTTCGAAACAGGTCCGAATTGATTTGTATGAACGTTATTATGGTGCGGGAATTATATCAGAAGCATAGAATCACTTGAGGGCCGTAGGGAGGGAGGGCCGTAGCATGGGCCGTCGGGCCGTAGCAAGGGCCGTAGCGAGGGCCGTAGCCCGTAGCATGAGTAAGATGGTTCGAAACAGGTCCGAATTGATTTGTATGAACGTTATTATGGTGCGGGAATGATATCAGGAAAGGGCCGTAGCGAGGGCCGTGCCCGTAGCCGTGCCCGTAGCCGTGCCCGTAGCCGTGCCCGTAGCCGTGCCCGTAGCCGTAGCCGTGCCCGTACTTTAGGCACACCCGAGAAGTTCCTCAAGGAACAGGTGCCGTTTGATGTCCTTAATAATAACTTTGCGGTCAGCTGCTGGGTTCATGTGGCACATCATGTCTAGATCGTCTTATCTGTCCCATGACTTGTGATCGATTGATCAGCTGTTATTGATGAAGAAATGAGTATATTGTCGAGAACGACTGAGAAGTAATAGTTTACACGCTCACAGCGATATTATTATCCTAGAAAAATATGATAATTTCAGCGACAATCAGTGCACAAAGCTCTCACAAAAGAAGCCGTTCCACTAAAACTCAAGCACGCCCGAATCGTAATTCAGGGCACCCATCAAGACCAGTAAGGCCATCATCAGCATACTACATACTACACTACTTTTTTCACACATTCCTCTGTGAAGCATTACTTGGATTGTTGTCCTCCATAATGCACAGGTAATAATGCACTATTTCAGATCAGCCACCGCCTTTTGGGGCAGCACCTCGACCATCGCCCTTGACAAGCATCCCCTTGTCACGTGGAAGTTCTGCCATCTCCTTCATGCGTTGATCAGGGACGGCCATGAGAGTGTGTTGGTGGACAGTCAACGGTATTGTATTTCGGTATTTATTGCAAAAATAACGAGTATGAATTATTCGAATTTTTTTGATGATCTTGCAATCAGAAAACATGTTCAATCTCATTGCATTTGATGATGTTAAAAAATTCCCTTTTTTTAGTATTTTTTTACTTTTATTTATTAAACAGTTAATAAATTATACTTTGATCCCCCAGGGGTCGGCAAATTGGTAGTAACCTCGGTTACGAAAGGTAAACGTGCCCTAGAAGTCTGGCCAACAAGGGATCACGCTGGCCTCGCCGTACCTGGCCTTACCTGTGTACACCACCAGGCGTGGTTGTCTCAAGACAACTGTAAAATCGCCTTGACTGTGGAAGCAACTTTACCTTTTTACCTTTGAAGACATCTCCGTCGCATTTCGCGAGCGGGCGACTTTTGGCTGCATCTGCACGCATCGGGTACAAGATTATTTTCAATTTTCTTCAGTAATTGTTCTTTTCAAGGCTACGGATCCATCAACGATCGCTATTGCGGCATGATCTGTGAGCGGCTCGAGTTTCATAGAAAGGTGAAAACTGTTGTCGTCATTGTCATCTCATTGCGGAATAATTTGCCAGCAAGCAACTCCAGTCGACACCGTTTGCTACCTTATGTTCATTTCAGTATCCGCAGATTCCCGGAAATCTGATCGTTTCCGTGCACAATCTTCGAGAGATCAACAGTGATCCCGTCGTTGCATTCCAAGCAGCAGTTGATGTTCTCGACCTAATGAAGAGCTTGCTGCTCCTGCCGAGGAGAGGTAAGCTTATAGCTTATAGCCATTTTATTATTTTTCAGATCTGCATGCGGTCGAATATCGAATATACTGTCGACCTAATTTTAGCGAATCACTGAAACTCATTTTTCAATTTGACAGTATCTTTCATTTCAGTGTTCACCTTCTTGGACTTTGTCGAGAATCCACACAATTCGCAGATTCAAACCATTCTGGCTCCATTAATTCTGGTATGCATGCTTTTTGCTGAATATCTCTGTTTTTAGTATAAAAATTTATAGAGTTTCAGGTGATTTACGATACTGAACAACTATACAACCTGCTCTGCAATCTGATGACGCATCTTCACTCCATTTACCAACCAGAAGAACTGTTGTTACACAGGAAACGATTTCAAGTAATTTGGTCTCCGAGTAATCATTATTATCGACAAATATTTTCGGAGACCCAGCGACAAATTCTAGCTTTCTACAATGAAGTTCGAAGTATCCCCTACTTCACGCATCATGTAAAAGTGCCTTCATTGTCCTTGGTTAGTAATGAACAACTTCTCCTAAAAATGTCTTATTTAGACGCAGAATTTTGTTCATTCATCGCAACTTTATGAGCGATCACAACTAATTGACCATCCCCGTCAGCCTGTGCTAGTCAATCCCGTTCGAGGTGAGCAGAACAAATCAGAGCAAAAAAAATTTCTTTCAAAAACAAAAATACTATATTCAGATCCACCTCCTTACGATCTACTTCTTCCTGATTAACTCATTGAAAATCAAGATCCATGAACAAACATGCACAAGATGGATGTGATAGCTCACAATGAAACATGTATTTATTTGTCCGACAACAACGCTAATAAATGTTCTACTCCATCCACTAATGCACAAGCTACGCTAAATATCTTTTCATGTGAGAGCGGCATCCCATTCCAGAAGCTACTAAAGCTGCGCAGCACGTCTCTGGAAGACTAATCGTCTAGACGATTTCGAGGGGAGTCTCTCCATCTCATATATTCCCATAGAATTGGTCTAGACGTCGACATATACGTGTTCAGTAAACGTGTTCCTCTCTTAGCGGAGAAGATTCGTATTTCGGTACGCGTTATGTATAAACTATTCTCACAGTTTGCTTTCCCAGTTGATCTCCTTGAATAATTTATCAACCACTTCATTCTAGTCCCGCGGAAGCCACTGAAACACCGTCGTTTCCATACAACTTTCGCTAGAAACGCACCCGCGATCCTCCTCTAGCGCACCAAAGCTCGTCCTGACGGCCTAGAGTTTTCCATCTTCCGCTTTTTTAAGAGTTCATGGAAGGAAAGAAATCGATAATCATATCTTCTTTTCGCACATTATCCCACCACTCTGACCGGAGCAATCGAAGAAAGAAGAATAGATGAAAGAAACGATTGCTCTAAATCTGAACTTTAGCAGTTCCTCTTCGAGATGATTCATCGAGCGAGCACTGCGCTTTCCTGACGGCGAGAATAGTGCGCTTGGAAGAAGTGGGCAATGTTTCAATACGTAGGCTCTTAGCGCTTGCCTCTCAATTTTCTTCGTCACACGTTCTCCTTGAATACAACAACAACTTCATTCTAGTTGCGCGGAAGTCACTGAAACACCGTCGTTTCCATACAATCTTCGCTAGAAACGCACCCACAATCCTCCTCTAACGCACCAAACCTCAACCTGCCGGCCTAGAGTTTCTTCCGCTTTTTTACTAATTTACGGAACCTTTACTGCGCAGGTTATTTAAATATTTCGAAAGCTTCTGATTCGAGCAGTAGGTCATACGTCGCTTAGTCATACTTACAAGCGCCCGATTCGTACATTTCATTAATTATTCAAGGTAGTTTTCGCAAACCATGGTCACAGCTTCCGTTCTGTACTTCAGTGCAAATCTTTAGACTTCATTGACCCCCATCCTCATAGTTGACCATTGTCATTCCATGATAATTTTCAAATCCATGATAAAAAATTTCATGCCAGTTTCTCTCCAGGACATGGTCACGACCTCCGTCCTGCTCTTCAGTGCAGTGGGCTTCTCCTCGATGACGCTGCTTGCCTACTTCACTCTTGTGCCGGCCATGAACAACGGAGTGAGTGATAACGAAATATTTGAGAGCTCACTATCAAAATCAAGGTCGAGTGGGGTTGAGGGGGTCTCTCACCTTCGATCACGACATCCAAGTTCAATTAGGATTAAGACTGTTAATGATTTTTTAACGTCCCAGGAGCCACAAGAACACAGTCGGAAGTGGATGCGGAATCCCGTCAATCAGACGACGTTGTCAACGTTGTCTTCAACGACATTAAACCCTGTTTCAAATTCGTATCAGCTTACTCCAACTCGAAGAGTGAACAGGTTAGCCTCATGCGCCCATTGGTATCGAGCTACTTGTTGATACCGAGTCGATCTGTTGAAACTCCTCAACTTCGCACATCTTCAGGTCAATCGATATCTCGCTAGTGATAGTCTATGCAGAAGGAACGCCTCTGGAGAACTATGCAACCGCCCTCAATAGGTATCGATATTTGATTATTTGATCTATCGATATTTGATTAATGGAGACCTCCTTCCACATGCCTTGTAAACATTGAAGCCCGGGAAACCCCGATCAAATCATCTTTCTAAATGGTGCACTCTTCCAGTGTCGAGTGCTACGCAAAGCTGCACGCGTACCCGTTCCATCTCTTCTCTGATGCTACATACAAGGAGTGCACGAGGCACAAGGATGTGAGTGCGGGTTGTCATCATTATGAATACGTTTCTCCCTCGTACGTTCTCACCTAACATTCCTTGACTACAAGCCGAATTTGCGTTGTGAACCCTTTGAACAGCTACGATAATCGCACTGTAATTCGAAACTAGAACGACGATTACAAAGTAGCTCCATTTTCCAGCTGTTCTTCCGCCGATACTGCTGCATCGCTCGGCACATGGAATCTCAGTTGAAAGAAGGCTCGTGGATACTCGTTCTGGATGGGGACATCGCGGTTATCAACCCGAACACGTGAGCATTTTTTCTGGCTCACGAAGAATGAAGAAAATCATTTGGGGCGGAGAGATGAGACAGTCTGGTCGTTGTTTTCATGATTCTATGTGTCTACCATCAGCGAATAAGATGCTAATGGTGGTATATCTGGTTTTCGGGAGATCGCTGGCTCGACTCGTAGGAAAATGGACAGGGAGAAGAATCAATTTCAATCGAGAAACCATTCCAGACTCATCGAGCACTTCATCGATCCGGCCTACGACATCACTCTCTTTGATCGCTTCTTCAACTTTGAGGTAAGATGGTGCTAGGTCGGATGAGAACTATTCCGCAATATGTTCTCTGACATAATAGTTGTCTCTTGCCTCCAAAAGTAATCATTCGACCTAGTGTCGGTGAGACTCATCGGTGAACTTGGTGAACAAAGTAGCACCATCGTCATCCTCGATTCCTTTCTCTTGCAATACTTTGAAGAGCTTGCAATGCTTTGCTTTAGAAGAAAGTTGCCAAGTTCGGTTAAAGCATAAACTAGTTCAGGTCGGCGCCAACTCCTACCTCGTCCGCAACACGCGACGCGGGCGCGAATTCGTGCGGCGCTTCGCCGAGTACGAGTTCCGGCTGCCGAAGAGCTTTCATGGGACGGACAATGGCGCGCTGCATGTGGGTTTCCGTTTACCTACTTTTCTTTTCGTTGTTTTTTCAAGTCTCAACCTCGTGACCATTGATGCCACTCTTTCCATTGCCAGAAACATATCTGATTAGCGGAATAGTTTTACCTGTGCGCCCGAAATATAGCTGTCGCAGAGGATGGCCCGTATTTCGGGATCAAATGCGCATCCTACATCCTCCTAACTTGCAGCCCTTCCTTGTCGATTTGCTCGTCCCGGAGAAGGTGCGACTGGCCTCGCTGTGCCGGGAGATCTGGAACAAGTCCACGGTGCGCCTATCTTTCTTCCATGACAATTGCCCCTGAAGTTAGATAATCCGAGTAACAAACAAGTGATAGAACGGAAAATAAGAGAAATATAAAATTGCTAGGAACCCCTTCGTCTTTTCATCGCTCGGTCAGAGTTAGAGAGCTCGCAGATAGCAAAAAAAAAGTCATTTTTTCGTCAACGATATTCCATATTTCAGAGCTATGCAACGCTCTTTGAAATGAAACTAAGGAAAAGTCAATAATTAAATCGAGCGTCCGATCCAAATTTGTCTAATCTGGCTCAATTCTTACCATTTTCGCCCTAGAAACAGTCACAAACCATAATCTCTCAGAGCTACGCGACGCTCTTCGAGATGGAAGCGTGCACACGGCTCATCTTCGGCGATCGAGTTAACTATGCGGAGCACAAGTTGAGGATACTCCCGAAGGTATCACTGTGAAGAAAAACTGTTACATGATTGCAACATACAAGGTTTGGAGGCAACTAAATAGTTCACGAGCTGAGGAAACAACCAAAGGAGGAATGTAAACAAAAGAATCATTGTCCCATCATATTTTTGCTCAAGTTGCATGGTTTCTTGTTGTCTCAAACGTGGTTTCGTGGTTCATAGATGTATGATTCACATCATTGGTTCATTGGTTGACACTTCTTTGCTTCAGGGCACGGCCTGGGTACGTGACTTGTGGCTGTTGAGAAGTCGCTGGTCGGACGATGACTTCATGGTACATGCAGTCAAAGAGCGACAATTGGACAAGAATAGGACGGAAAGCATGATATTGTAAGTATTTGAAATAGAATCGTTACGTGCTCAGCAATTTCGTGAATTCACGAACTAAGGGCTTGTGTTTGGTAAGACGAGGGAAGAGGGTAAGAATAGACGAGTGACTCAAGCAGGAAGCACCCGAAGTTTCCTTTGGTTACGAGGAGTGGGAGTGGAGACTGCACTGGAGAGATGAGATGTATCCCTTGGGCGATCCTCTAAAACTGGAAAATTTGAATAAAAATATTTCGCCTTGTGTATCCGAGAGGAGATAAAGAAGTTCCAATAAAGGAATTCTAAATTGCACACTTCAGGACCGACAGCCAACTGTACCAGTGGGATCCTACACAGCGAATGATGCGCACCTTCCCGCTTCTCAATAAATTCGACGTCGCTAAATGCGAGGTGAAAGAGCCATTCCATTTATATATTGTATTTTCCCACTCAGAAGAGAATCACAATACTCACCATCAATCTTTCACAGTTTTCAACGCGTGTGAAACATATTAGATTTCAGCTCGGCGAGGAAACGTGGCACTTCGATTCGCGATTGAAGATTTCCAACGAGAAGAAGAAGAGGTTACTGGACCACATGGAAACGAAGATATTGAAGAAGCGACTTGAAACGATCGGAAGAATGGCGCAGCGATTATGATTTGTTGAATGGCATGAGTACTTTAGTGGTATCTCAATGAAATTACGAGTATGCTCAGGACAGATTTCTTAGCTTTCATTGTTATTTTTATTATCACGGTTTTTATCACGGTTCCTATTCTTCAACTGTACAGTAGCGCATTATCAAGCCGATAAAGACCAATCATTTGGGAATAATCAATTAGTACGATGAGATTGTAAACAATTTATCAAAAATCTATACTCTACTCTACCGCAGGCGAGCAGTTTCATGCATGCTAATTTCCCTTTTTTAGATCAAATTGAGAATTCCCTGTTCATCCACTCTTCGACATTCCCAGCTTCGGACAGTTGCTCACGACGATCAACACAGCGAGAATGACGGCGAATGCGAGAAAGACCCACACTGAAAAGTGGTCGGGACGTCTCTCCATTCCTCGTACTCTCTCATCGGTCAGAGTAGCGAGAGAAAGAGGGCGAGATGGAAAGATGTTTCAGAAAAAAACTCACAGATATTATAAAGAAATGTGGAAATAATATACTCACGAAAGCCGGCCGTCAGCGCGATCACTCGAGTGTTGGAGGTGCTCATCGACAGGCGGGCATACACTGAAAGAAAGCTTGTAATGACATGAGCGCCGCGAACAAAGAACACGAACTTCATGCAATGTAATAGATTGTTCAAAAAATCGGTCTGTTGGAGGTGTTCATCGGCATTAGACTTTCAATCGTAACGAAACAACTAGTCGTTTATTATGGAAATCAACCATCGCTCTCCTCATTCCGCGCTGTCTTTCGTGAAGAAGGCTGTTCATTTCCCTAGTAAACGACTAGTTGTTACGTTACGATTGAAAGTCTAATCGGCATACACTGAAAGGAAGTATGCAGTGGAGTATGAAAACGCGAAACAGTTCGAAAAAAATTGTCAACGAGGATGAACTTGATGCAACAGAAAATACGACAAGAAGAAGAGTCCCGATGACGAGTGTGAGGGAACGAGAGTGGGATGTATCCCTGCGAAGGAGCTGATTGCGGGAAAGTACTGGGCGGAAATGAAGATTTCCGCGCAAGAAGAAAGACAGAAGAACGCAGATTGGATTGACAAGACAGCCGAGAGATCTTCGAAAGTGACGACACCGAGAGAAGGATTACGCTCGTGTATATTTTTTCCTACTATTCACAATTGAATTTGACATGTAACTGCAATGAAGAAGCCATAAGTACATGAAACAAGTGATTTATTGTCAGCTATCCACCATGATTACACTCCCAAAGCGAACGATGAACCCATCGACGATCACTCTTCCTCATCATCGTGACGTCTTCTCACGATGGCACTGATGTTGCCGGCGATTTCGCCGAGCATCTCGTAGAGTTTTGAAGTTGAGAGGCCGTAGACTGGAAGATTGAAAGTTGTCGGCTCTATTCCAGTTTCGGAACCAGTAATTTTTGTTGGGATCCCAACTAAAACATGACCAAGTTGAAACATATTCATCACACGCTCTGCCCCTTTCAATAAAATCAATGAGCGCGAGTTCAATATCTAGGTTCTATGTTGTTCTATATTTTCAAACTCACAATACGCGATGCAGTACGTGAGGAAGCAGGCTGCCGCGATGCCGATCGCAGTGTGAATGAACCAAGTGATGCCTGCATTATCTATTTGAGGGATGATGGGAAACAGCTGGGAATAAGTAAGACTTGGAGAATGCCGGAATCGTACTGTTTGAGGGATGAAAAGAATGAAAATTTGGTTTCTAAGAACAAGTAAAATATGGAGTAGTGACGAAATGATGAGCACCATACCATCAACTTCATCCACGAGCTCGTCGTTCTGCTCTTCCTTCCGTTCTTCCGGGGCTGAAAGATAAGAGTGAGCAAATCAAACTCAATGAGCCCTTCAATGTTTTCCCGATACAGTTACTCTGGAGGTAACCTCTCATGCAAAATATACGATTTGATCTGAGTCGCTCTCTTCCCTGCGGTATCATGCGCGGAATGAACGCCTATCAGCAGAAACAAGCCTTACGTACCAGCCCTAACCCACTCAAATATGATACATGAAATGTAGTTGATAACAAGAAATCACAAAGAAAATCCGCTCACTCATCTCGAGTCCGTGCTCCCTGCAATAGAGCTCGAGCAGCGGATCGACGTTGGCGTTGGAGCGACGACGAGGCACCTCATCTCCTTTCTCATCGCTATTACAATCACTGTTGGATCTGTTGTCCGCCATACCTGCTGTCAAGGACAAAATATCAAAAAACTGAGACAACATATTGTGGAAAGGGCGGAATGGACTTGCTGACCATGGCTTGCCCTGACGATACTACAAATACGAATGTGGATTTGTGACATTCTTCAGGAGTAAATGGTTCGATTAAGAACTCTGTAATAGCAGATGAAAAGAAAACGATGTAATCGTATAGTGGATAGGAGGGAAGCGAATTGCGCTCCTTTTCTTCCGTTGCCAAGCGTGAAAGGGGAGAGGGCGACCCGTTCCCCTTGGAGCTGAGGACTCATCGAGAGGAGAGGAACGAAACGAAGAGAAGAAGAGGAGGAAAGGTGATTGTTGTTCAGAAAAACTGGCTTGCGCATAGAAGGAAAGGTTCGTGTCGCAACAGTTAATATATCGATACTCATTTGAATACTGAACCTGATTGTCTCTTTAGTTTTTTTTAAATCACATGAGTTTATACATATAACATATACGTTTATCTTCATCTCAATGTCCCAGTTGAATTACTCCGGAAATCTTATCAGATGCCTCATGATGCTTGAGATGGGATCTGAAAGCTTTCCATTTGAATAAAAAAGGTAAAGGTCACCCCGTACTCTAGGCACACGAAGTCCTGCGGGAGCCCACTGCTAGGCCAGTGACTTTTTTTTTACTGAACCTTTTTTTGAATACTGAACCTGATTGGCTCAATCAGACTGATTACACCAAAACTACGGCTATCAATAGCTTCTAGAATCGATAATACTTTTGGTAAACCAATTGCCACAAAATGAACTAGTAACTGAATGTTTCGCATAGACAAAGGGGAATGGATATCGAAACGCGGATGTTGTGTCACTTACACTGGAGAAGGTACACCCCGAGAACGAGAAGCGTCGGCAGCCAGGTATCGGTGAGAAAGGCGTGCGAGATGAAGAAGAGGAAACGGAACCGCACTGAATACGTTCGGAATAAGCTCAAAAATCGGATAAAAGAGAGGGAACGCGAAGGGGAGAGGGCGGCCGGATAGATCGAATTCGCGGTTTTCTGAAGCAAAACATACCTGAAGGCAGCCCAGTCACGCTCTCCAAGTCAATGTCCACACCTGGAACAAGACCGGTACATCCCAAATCATAATTGGCTAGATATCAGGTCGAAGAACTAGACATTTCTATTATCTGCTTCATCAAAGGCCAGGGGAGGTTCAGGTGAGAACTCGTTCAATGAAGAGACGGATTATTCATCCTAACGGCTCTAATCAAGACCATCAGACTGACGTCGGCGTCGGTGCCAGAAAGGCCGGTATCCATGGATATTCAGCGAGCACGCGGATGATGATGACAAGTATGCGGCGCCAGACTGCAATTGTGCAGTCGGATACAATATTCGGGGGGAGGGAAAATTCACGGGGGTCGGTTCGGTAATCCATGTAGTATTCGTCAGCCACTTGTTCGGGACGATCTTCATCTGTGAAATTTGATGTTGTTCGCTCAAATATTGCATTCAAAGAGGCTGAGTTTTGTTGAAAATGTATGACTAAAGCCTTACGCTATCCATAGCAGCCTTGTAGATTTTGATATGCGCGAAATCGTCTCATTCTTTCAGAAGCTCTCTTTTTTCGGATCAAAGTGGTGAGAGAGGTGAGAGAGAAAAGTGCAGACGCCGTCGGAGACTTATCACCTACTCATCGTCAGCATCAGTATCATCAGCACAGCCAGCATCATTAATAGCGCAGCGCCAATGAGGATGATCGTTGCGAACAATATCTTCGTAAAGGACACTCCCTCTGTAATTTATAGCATTATTCTCCACAGTGGCACGATTTTCTCTCACTAAACTTCCGAATCGTGCGAAATCATCTGCATTTTTTTTTATATTATTCGTCATTCACGTTGTTCTCACCTCTCCGTGCGGCATGCGTGAAGGCGGCAAAAGCAGCGATGCTCCAGACAATGTGGAAGAATGTCTTCGCAGTCGGAAGTCGCCGCCCTAAGTGTAATATGTTTCTACATATAAGTTGAACACACAACTGGCTGTGTGTCTGCGCAAAAATTCAGAGCACGCGATAACTCATTGTCAAACGCTCACGGTTCTCATTCGAATGTGGTAGATCAGCGGCGTACGGCCGTCTCGAGCGAGGCATGCTGACACGCGACGACTTGTATAGCGGATAGGAGGAAATGGGCCCCGTCCCTTGCCCCTGTTGTTAGGGAGCCTTCCCCGTGTTCCCCTTGGAGCTGCATCCTCTCAAGAGGGGGGAGGAGGGAGGACATGGACAGCTGACTGACACATTTGCAATTTGAAGTCAGACTTTTTCGATCGATTAATGGATGTCTTGTAAATTTCGAGGATCCCTGGTCCCCTCGGAGCAGAGTAAGCGTCAAGTAGAAGAATACAATAAATCAACACATGCAACTGGCTGTAATTCGTTGACTCAGACATTTTGTAAACAAAGTAACAATGCGTACTTTATTAGAGTAAGATCGCTCAAAGCCAGCAACCGTACAAACGACGATGAGAATTAACCATTCATGTATTAACGTATTATCTGCCATATCCGCCTTCTCGGCGATTCACCCACTCGAGGCGTCGAAGCCGAATTTGACGACGGCGAATGCAACAGTATGCCTGGGCTCCCGCAAGAAACGTGTTGAGTGCGTGCGCGGCCCAGAACGCCACTGAGTTAGCCGAGTAGTGTTTGCCTGCAATATGGCATCCCTTAGGGTGTCCCTTAACCTTAGGGCACCTTAGGGTATCCCGTATACCCTAAGGTACCCTAAGGGATAGAATTACTAACCTATTCCGGAGTGGACGGAGATGAACATCATAAAGTAAATAAAGTGCGTGAAGTAGCACAAGAGTAGTCTGGGCGTTGCTGAAATTGTCTAGAACTCATCGTCGTTTTTTGTGCATTATAGGTAGTAGTTACATACGACCGCGCTCGAAATCAGCAATCTGCTTGTCGATTCGGTAGAGTTCATTTCCTGCAATTTCTTCCGTGTTATCTACTTGATCGATTTGCGCTCCTCACTTTTCGCGCGTTTTTTGTCCTTCCTGATGTGCTTTCTCTTTCTGCCCGCGTGTCTGGATTACATTTATATATAATAAGCCATCGGATAGTTTATTCCTATTTCACTTACCTCGAATCCTTACGATCCCCATCGGAGAAATCGTACAGTGAGAAGTCCGGGAGGTCCATGGGAAGGAGGGGGCTGAGAGAGGGAGAATGACTGCCGGAAGAGAGCCACGTCCTCTTAGATCTGTCGCTATGAGAATCCGACTGTTCGTCTTTTTGGTTGGCGCATTCATATCGATGGAGTTCGATTGATAAGAGTGAGAAGTGATACAATAAAGATCAATATCGCTACGAAGACATGCATCAAATCCTTCATCGACAAAAAATATATCAAACAATTTGTCTTGCCATTCTCTGTTAATAGTCGAAGAGTGTTTGACGTTTATTGCGAAAATAATGCATATTATTTGTGGAGGGGTCAAGAGAAGGTATAACGGAGTATCAAAGCTAGAATGCATCATAGAAGGGCTTAGCAATAGCGTTCCCGCGATGGAAAGTGTTTCCTGAATTCCTATCAGCGAGCAAAGAAATTAGACTATTCTGGAGACAATAAAGATTGAAGAATGCGGAGATAATGGAAAGTTGATGAAAAGAACGTTCCATTAACCCTATGAGAGAAGGGCTTCGCAATTAACATCGCTTGTTAGTCCTTCTCTTCATTGTTTTCTTCATATGAGCAGTCGACGAGGATTCCACTGATGGCGATTGCGATGGGCTATCGTCGACGTCTATGGCTGCGCTTGATGCTGTAAGCAAAATTCCTGATTAAGCCGAACTGCATCTTATCACTAGCGCTGTCAGGGTGAATTCGTCTCCTCATTCTTCGTGCTCTTTCAGCGATCAGAATATTGAGGGAGCAAGCGGAATGAAGAGACGGATTCCTCATCCTGACAGCCCTACTTATTCTCGTTAGTTGTTCGTTCATTCACGCATTAGAGTTCGAAATACGGGTCTCTTCATTTCACGCGCAGTGTGCCAAATGAAGAGACGATTACCCGTATTTCGAACTCTATCACGTACTCGTTGCGAGCACTACGACGATTCCAATGGTGACGATGAGCAGTGTGCCTAGGGCCAGTAAACCAACGACAGACAGCTGTGCGGCGAGCGCGTAGTGATCTGGAAACCGTTTTTGATTAGAACGCGTCTCTCCTCGATGTGCATGCTCAATCTGCTGTCTAATTTGCTATAGAGAGGATGTGTGAATGGAAGGTAAACGGGAATTATCTTCATTATAGCTCACCCTTAAGTCCGGCATACGCATAGACGGCTAGAGCGACCGCATTGACGATGTGACGGAAGGCGGCTTTCGTGGACAGGCGAGCTGAAATTTTGGCGCTATGTCGACCGAGAACTTTTGGAGGCGAGACAACTGTTATTTCAGAGAACATATTGCGAAATTGTTCTCATTCGACATAGTGCCTAAATTTTCTGTTTTTTTTTTAAATTTTGACTGTAAACGCGCAAATACCAGACGATATCTGCACACTGGCAGCCATCTTGTCGAGTTGCGCATGCGCGGACGCTCCACTACGGTCCTCCAAGTCAGCTGAAATAACACAGATAAAATGCGCGCCAGGACTTTGCAAAAATTTCCCGGTCTCTCAATTCACAATGTTCTCTCGCCGGTTAGAAACTGCGAGAGAGTAGTGCGAAATGAGAGATCCGGTAAATTTTTGAACTCTCCTGATGTTCTGTTTCTAACTAGCTAGTTCTGTGACGAATAAAATAAACAGTAATTATTCATTGATAAATGAACTCAGGGCGTCTCACACTCTTGCCGCGCGCTCTCCGTCATATCCTGATCCTGTCCATCTTCCCCGACTTCGTTATCTGAACACCTCTGATAACTAGACTTTCAATCGTAACGAAACAACTAGTCGTTTATTATGGAAATCAACCATCGCTCTCCTCATTCCGCACTGTCTCTCGTGAAGAAGGCGGTTCATTTCCCTAGTAAACGACTAGTCGTTACGATTGCAAGTCTACTGATAACGCATTCGTCTTCTATACCTAACAGTTTTGCCGTACAATCAAGCAGCAGCGAAGCTCTTCTATGACTGAGAAACCAGAAAGAAGCTCGAGATGACTCACGCTCTTCCGGCACGCGCTCCTTTACATCCTTATGAAACACCTTATCGACTTCGTCATCGGACGACTCGAGAAAGTAGAACTCGCGCAGGTCCATGAGTGGAATAGTACACTAGGCGAATGAGGGGACTCTCCTCTTGCACAAGCCACATCTCTCTTTGTTGCCACGAGTAACTGAGTGTTCATCTGGGAGTGGAGGAGAGTGCTTGCCACTCCAGTTGTGACTAGGGTTCCCCAAATGACAAATTTTGTCGCGAAAAAACTCATTTTTGTCGCCAAAAAATCGTTTTTGTTCGACAATTGTCGGTCGACAAAATATTAGTGATTTTCATCGAGAAAAATTTTGTCATTCGACAAGTCGACGACTCGGTCGGATCATCATTCCATCATCAATCCTCGTACAACGTGGTGCCGGATCAAGTGTTCATAACGGGCTTTCATATTTTGTAGATTTAAATGTATTTATTATTGTGAATCAAACACAGTCTTGTTCATCTCCCACAGAGCGGCAGACGCTGCTGTCAGAAAAGTGAAGAGAACGAAGAATGCAATAAAAACAATGCAATAAAAACAAAGAATGCAAAAAAACGCCAGAGTGCCCGAGAACGCATGGAAGAGAAGGGGAGGAGCGGGAGAACGGAGGAAAAAGTTTTGGTGCATATAGTTTCCGGGCACTTCACTCCTTATCACTGTCCTATTCACTGGTCTAGCAGTGATCCCCCGCATGACGCAAGTGCCTTGATTAACGGGATGACCTTTACCTTTACCTTTCACTCCTTATCCTGGTGAAATGACAGGCGAGCGTTAGAAGGCCCGTAAAGGAAAATATGCATAGGAATCTGGTGTTCGCATTGAGCATGGAGTTGAAAGCGATGCCGAAGACACATCTATCAAAAGAGGCCGCAAGGAAGGAGATCCAGGAGGGCGCACTAGGGAAAGAGAGATGTACATCATTCAAAAACAGCCTTTTATGTAATGTAAACGACAAATCACACGAGGTTCAGGATTGCATGAGTATCTACGGGTTCCAAAATAATGAGAGAGAACACGTCACCCATTCGTCACTTCTTTTTCCGGATTCTAATATCCGGAAAGAGAATATTGCAAGTTCTTTCTCTCTATATATAACAAGAGAAGAAAACGGGACGATCCATCTTCTTCCACGTATTCTCAGTTCCCTTTCTGTATTCTCTACAGATAAAGCACATCAATCGCTGATCTTGCGCTCAATTCCATGGTTGCATGGTCGCCTAAATGTCTCGGCCTTTTCGAAATTGGACGATGGAGCACCCAAGCCGTCTTCTTTCTATGTGCTCTGTAGCGCCTCTAGCTCTCGAGAAATAATGTGTATTGCATAGACAACCCCTGTCGATGTCATTTCGCATTGGGGGAGAGTTCAGAGACTATGTGAAGGGAAGAGATGTGTCGAAGCCATTCCATCCACTGAATCATCTAATGAACTGAACGGCTTGATTAGATGACAAAAGAAGAGGTCGCTCTCTCAATTTCGCATGCTCTCTTGACGGCCGACTCGTCGAAAGAGTACGCAGAATGGAGAGAGTTTGACGTCCTTTGCCATCCCTGCTTGATTAGGTCACTGCTGTGGCGCATATAAGAGGACGGCAGAGCAGAGCTTGAGAAGTGTCAATCATGAAGGCTGCTCTGATTTGTTCGACGCTGCTCGTGGCCGGCGCTCTCGCCAGAGGACCCATCATTCAGAGAAGTAAGATTTTTTTTCGAAAATACTTTTGAACGAATCGAGAAAGTAGAGATTTCTAGTCAAGTTTTAACACAGGTTTTCAAATGGACAACGATTTTTTTACTCCCTTAAACTCCCCAAATTTCACTCTTTTTTTCAGAATGCCTCGACCTCAACGTCAAAGCCGGGCCGAACTGCCCCAAGAAGGGCTACGAGTGCGACGATGCATGGAAGATCAAGTACAGAGGTGATCTTGCCTTTGTAATCCTTTGCCTCTCACCATCTAACCAGACCAAAGCGCCTGAAAGGGAAATTATTAGTAATACTTTTTTTGCGATCCATCTTGCGCCGTCGTTAACTTTGTTGAAGAGCACATCTGACAATGACGTGGAAGCATCTTTACCCTTCCCATGTCAGAGCGCAACGGGTTCAACCACGCTGTGGAGTGCGAGGACAGAGACGCGTACCTTGCTGTGGGCAAGCAGATCGTCGATAAGGTCAGTCTGTGCTGCGTCTATCCAATTCCAAAACCTATACAACTTTGTTTCTTTATCCAAAAATATCCGTAACGAGAACGATACATTTGCGTGTGTGTCACCAGCAAACGATTGCATCCGTGCAATACAAAAAAACACAATTAAAATGAACAAATAATAATGCAGATCACGTGCCGCAATCGCCAGTGGCGCGCCGAGGGCGACAATTGCGACCTCACCACGACGTCGGTCGTGTGCGCCAAGAGTACGTTTTATAAAAAATTTCAATTGCCACAATTAAAATGGGCTTCATTGTGAGAGAAAGCGCATTTTTCTCCCTTCCAACTCGTAGTTAACATTTAAAAAAAAAATAAACTGTCAATGACGTTGTTGTAATAATTAACCTTAATCCTCGCGTTGCCCCCATCTTTTTTTTCAACATTCACATAATATTCCATTCACAGGCTGCGACGCCGACGCCTGCTCCTCTGGTCTCTCCCACCCTCCTCCCCAGTACAAGGACTTGAACATCTACGGCCCCAGCAACAAACACCCATGCGCCCGTGCAAGATGCACGCGTGAGCTCGATCTTTGGTCTTTGACCTTCGTCCTTAGAATTCTCATCACTCTCTCTCTCTCTCTGATACTTCTTTGCACGTTGATCCTTGATCTCATCATTTCTTCATCTTTGGCATTTGATCGCCCAGACTCTGGCATTTTATCTTTGACCTCTAAACTCTCATCTTTTTTGTATTTGGAATTGTCGACCTCTGATCTTTGATCTTTGATCCCCGATTTCTTCCTCCACTTCAGACGGCTTCGTTGCTCTCGCCCACAACGGCAGTCTGCTCGCCGAGTTCGACTCGGACACCGACTTCACCTGCTCGGGAGGTACTGGTCGCTATATTTTTTTGCTACCCGCCCTCCACTCTCAGTTTATCCTGCTCGTTTTTTTTATTACATGGATAACATACAAGTCTCTAACGCGCATGAGCGCTGAATTTTCTGATGCAATCACTTAAAATATGTTCAAAAATGAGTATTCAGACGGAAAGTGGACGACCGACGACGATATCAAGTACAGACATCTCATGTGCAAGAGAAAACGTGAGTGTGATATTCTCTGCTTCTCATCGGATCATATAAATTTGCTACAAAATCTAAATCAGACATTTGTGTTGTGTGCGCAGCAAAAAGCTGAGATCTGAAGAGAAATATTTCAAATATACACCATTACAGCCCTCCCGTGCAAGTACGAGTGCGACGACACTGCCTGGACCTCGCCACTGCTGAACGCCACGTCGACCGCCATCAGAAAGGGTGAGTCGAAGCCGCTTACAGTTGATCAGAGTTGTTAGTTCCTTCTTCGCTCCAGAACTAGTTCATTCGCTATTACTCAGTTTCGTTTAGCATTAACAGGCAATGTGTCTTCAGGATTGTGTACCATTGTTAGGAATAGGATTGGGATCTTCGAACTCTGCATCAAGGAACATGTTTCAGAGAAAAACGTACAGCCACTGGCCGGTTTAATGCTTAATTCCTTTTCAGCTTTCAATTCTAAAAAATATATATAACAGTTTTTTCACAGGCTGCTCCTACTCGTGCCCGGCCGGCCAGGCGCTCTCCACCCCCACCAAGGATTTCGCCGTGACGGTATTAATTCCACCTTAATGCAAATTAACAGCACTTGCAATACCTCTGAACGTACTGAGCACATGTAGACACAGGCTGATGGGTTATGTGAAAATCCTTTTCTATTCATTTGCAGGTTTCATGCGCCACCTGCACCGCTGACGGTTTCCTCGTTAACGATGGAAAGGTGATTTTGATGATGATTTATAATATATTTTGTTGTGAATACTGAATGTATGCACGTAAACTCTTTTTGCGCTAATCTTGACAAGTGCATCTATTTCAATTACAGATTGTCGACGAAATCGGATGCAGCACCTGCGACATTCCTGATGGAGCGGTGGCAACCAACGAGAAGGTTCCGAGAAATAGTGAGTTCCAGTCTGTTTATAAAGAGAGAAATACGTTAATTTTCCTTATGCATTGAAGCTTTTTGACCGATCGTTAATTTTACAGGAACTTTAAATCTTATTTATGCTATATTCAGAGAAAGCCTTCTCTTACGGCTGTGTACTAACGTGCAAGGATGGCATGAGACTGAGATATGGAGTCAGCGACAAGCTCGTTGAGTCCAAATACGTGAGCTACTACATTTCGTTGAGATCATTTTCCGCATTATCAGAACTACACTACAAAGCAGACCTAATAATACTGTAATAAAGAAAGTAATTGCAGGCCCCCGGAAACATTCTGTACCGCAAGATCACTCCCGAAGGCAACAATTGGATCACCACCAATGGCACATCGCTCACCGCAGCGCACTGGGTCGGATGCGTCAAGCCCACCGACTGCTTCAAACACTGATTTTTTATATGTATGCAAGAATACGTAATGATTAATGAATAAATATTATATAAAATATGGCCGAACTTTTTTTTTCTTCTCTATCTTCTTCCGCAAAAAATCAATGCCAAATTAGCAACATATATTTAATTTAATGCGAAAATAGCTTGATGTAGATGAAAGAATCGAAATTAACGACGTGGTTTGTGATACGAATCAGAGAGATGAAGATGTGGCGATAAGATAACGTTTATTCTGAGCCACTCGCCCACGATATGAGTCGTTTTTGCGTTTTTTCATGATGTGACGCATTCCTCGGGGGTGGTTAGTAACGAAAGTTACTATAAACATAACGATGTTGCGTCGTTCTGTATATTATATAGGTGACGGTCAGCTGTGATTCAGTATCAGAATCGAATTTTGTTATCCACAGCCTCAAGATGTACCGTACTCTAGTCGCCCTTCTTGTTACGGTAGCCTCTGTCTCTTCAATGCCTGCAGCTTGTAGAAAGATCCAGGAGCTTCAGGATTCCATCCCGACAAAATATCAACGTATGTCATTTCACTGAATATTTTCAGGAAATGCAATGACAAATTCACTATTCAGATCTACTATCCAATCACCAAGTCGACTTCTACAAGACGCTTAGCTGCGAGGAGATTGATACGCTGTGCAGAGTCTTCGCTGAGCGCGCGTCCTTTGAGGAGGTGAGCGATTTTCGATCAGGCATTCTATTCGTTACTCTTTTACTTGGCACTATTGCATATGGACTAGTATTCCAAATGATATTATTTTCACAAACACAAAAAACGTTGATATTCAGGGTATCGCTCATCTGCGCGACTCTCATCCCGCCCTGCTCAAGAAGGTATTGGAACAGGTCGTGAGACAGGAGCAACTGGGAAGCGAGGTGCAGGAGCATATTGATGAGGTGTGCGAACGGTACCCAGCTGATTCCTATTCATCCACAATCAGGATGGTGGTACAAATATGAATCGTTCACGCATTCAGGTAAACGCCAATTTCGACCAGATGAAGGAGGAGCGAGCCCGGGGAGAGAAGACAACGATGGACAAGCTGAATTCTAGGGTGAGAAAGTTGATCTTTGATCTTTGATCTTTGATCCCTGCCCGTCCGGCCTCATTTGCTCCCTAATCTTCCATCTCTTCAGTTCGCACAACTCCCCGAGGACATCAGACAACGAATCATCCGGGCATTTCCCGTGTTTGGAGAAGCGAACGCGCTGGACATTTTGATAGAAATGAACGCAAAATGAGCGCAAAATCGATAACTTCGAACTGATAATCTCACTTAAATTTCTCGTGTCATATAAATTATTTGTCATGTACTCGCTTTATTGTATGATATATTTGGTAGAAGAAAGTTTGTTGAGCGCTACTGCAGATGACAGATGAAGGCGATGTTAGATTTCGATTCTGAAAGATTCAATTGAAATCCAAGACACGGCTCTTTTCTTCTTATCTCACACAAGAAAACGAAAGAATGCAATAAGCATGTATTAGTAGACTAGCGGATAGATTGAGAAGCATTGAATTGAAAGCTGAAGCGTTTATTGCATACACAAAAAGGAGAAATAAATAAAGACAATTATTAATTAATCAGCTCATAACAATCACAATAGTGCGTCGGTGCGTGATGTGCTTATTTGAGAAGGATAGTAGCGTCTGGTGTGGTAGGGGAACTCATGGTCAGCAAAAGTGCAAAGGAGGACGAGTCGGTGAAAGCGTGAATACAAGCAGTGACCGAAAATAAGCGAATAATGCGAAACCGTAAGCAAGAATAAGAGTGCCCCTTTTTAAGATCACACTAAAATGGGGGCTCACTCGAACACTTCCGGGAACACTCGATTGATCTCGTCGGTGGCCGTATCGGGCAGTTGCCAGTAGTTAAAAGCGATTGCCATCATCTGGAAAGAGTCGTTATTTCGATGCGGATACTCGAGGGCTTGTCAAGAATAAGAATAGTGTAAAAAAATTGCTAAAATAAGTGTAATTAACTCACATCGCCGAACCCGACGCCTTCGTGAGTGATGGACGGAAGCTCCTGTAATAGAAAAAAATATTAAATCACAAAATCATGGATTGATTTGTAACAGAATGAGAGAAGTGATACTCACATTTATAAAGAACTGCTTGCCGTCCTTGTCTTGCAGTTTCTCATATCCGTTTTTGAAATATACTGCGATCGGTCGGAGTAATTCGTAGGCCTTCTTGGAGCGCAGCTTGAGCTTGGTCAATTCCTGAAAAATTGAGCTGTTCATCTATCAAAGCAGGTCATCTATTTATTGCGATCTTTGCCTATGAAATGCGCGTCAACTAGATAGCGAAAGTGCCGCACTTCAGAGTGCACACACGTATCTGTGGCATGTAACATAGATACAAAGTGAATAAAAAGGGCGTTATTCGCACAAGTAGCACAAACACTAATATTTACAGTAACAAATAGCTCACCTCACTGATCGTCAGCAGCTTGCCCTTCACAATGTTCACTATGAACTGATCGAATGATGATTTGTCCCGCTCATTCCAGTCTTCAGGCGCGCCTCCGCTGATAGTTTTGATCGCGGGCATGATTTCTGCAATGGAAAAAATATTTTTAATGATTCAATTGTCATTTACAATGATCAATTAGTTGTTTGTGTTGTTCTTTACGCCTATGGAACCAATCTATAAATATTTTGGTCGATTTTGATCGCGGGCATGATTTCTGAAATTGAATTTTACTCCTATCAGTTCCTATTAGAAACACCATATTGCGATACTGCCCATAAGATATGTGTGTGTGAGTATTAGCTAGTGGAAATAAATAACGAATAAACGAAAATTGAAAAAAAGCAAAAAATAATAAAAAAATATAGCTCACCATCAATCGTCTTTTGCATTGCTTCATTGAGTTTCGCATGACAGGCAGAGATGGATATGAGGAGAAGCACCAACCGCATATCGATACTGAAAGATCCGAATACATTGACATTGAATAAATTGAACCACGATAAGATCGCAAAAATCTTCACAGAATACAGGTTTCGTGATGATTTAAAGAAACAACATCTTGGTGAAGCGGAAAAGGATGAATGAACTCATCGTGCAACATATCCAAATGAAATTGGAAACCTCCGACATATCGAGGCACAACCCGTAAAACATGCCAGAGGGTAACATTACAGATCATAGATCATACGACCAATCACGTCGTTATCTTATCCCCTAGTTCTATGCGAATTGTGAAATAACACGTGGAACAGAGAGAGAGTGCGAGAGTGAGAGGGTGTCACTGATGGAACAGTGCGAGGGTCAATTCATGTGGCAATGCCGCGCGATAACTGGTAACCGGGAGAGAGAGAGAAATAAACGTCAATAGAACGCGATCTAGCAACTTTATAATACCGACAAATCAGGTATTCAATCGAACTTTAAAAAAGGAAAATTGTATAATGGTAGGCATTAACCGTAGTTGGGATCAGCAATAGAATAGTTTCAAATGCGCAGTACATTCGGCGCCACGATAGCTCGCTATAACTAGTATCCGAGAGGGTGAAAGAAGTAAACGTCAAGAGAACTCGTGTGTCGGTTAGACACGTCCATGACTCATAGCAGAGATATCTTATCTCTGATCCTTCCCACCTCTCTTCCTCTCACTTCGCTCTGATACAATCACACTGATCACCCGTTCCCATTGTCTCTACAATGATTGGATAAATCTATTACCTTACCTTGACCTACCGTACCTTCCCCAGCCTACCGTACCTTCCCCAGCATACCGTACCTCTCCCTGACCTACTGTCCCTCCACATCCTTTGTGGGCATCCTACCTTACCACTGAACCGCCTACATCTTATCTAGCCCACAAATTGGTGCATCGGCCAAACCTTTTCCCTCCCTTCCTTGCCGATTACCGTCCCATATCCGTTTCTTCTACCAACCCACGATTCCGTCTTCCTCACCCGTGTTTACCGTTTTCCCTGTCCGTTCCTGACTCATCCACTTTCAATCCGTCTTCGCCTTTTCTCACACCAGCTTTAATAGTTTCTTTTCACATTTTCCTTCACCTCTTCTTCATTACTTCCTTTCGTTTCCTTTCCTCGTTTCCAATATCATTCGTGTCCCATAATCTGCCATATCATGCAACAGACTGCATTCTTCGTGGATAATACCCCCTATGCTAATGACCTCATTCCTCCCCCTGACGAAGTACGCCATCATCATTTCCTTGAGTTATGCGGCGGCGATTGCTACAACGCAGTAGTTGTTGAATCCATTTATTGTGCCCAATCAATTATCTCGACCCTTAATCAAAATAATATCCATTCAATGTCATTTTCTAATTTTCCGCAGTTTGTATACGACCGTCTTATTGACCTAGAAGAGTCTTGCCGTATCTTCAGAGAGGAGTATATTCGAGGTAGATCACCTGAGCAATTGCTAGATAGTTCCACGACAATTATTTCTCATTTCCCTTCTCTTTCTCATTTTACACAACCTGCTCCAGTTCCCCGATCTGTTATCTCCAACTCCCAATCAGCCGACAAACATCCTTCTTCTCCATCAAACAATTCAAGCATTTCTGCAATTCAGAGACTATCCATTGAATCCGTTCTCAGTTTCAGTTCTTCCAATTCCCCCACCAATCAATCCATCCCTCGTCTTATGGATATTATCATTTCCGTTCCAGACTATCTTGACAATTCTACTGTCGACCGTTGCATGTTATCTGGAGCCCGCAAGAATTACAGAGACAAAAATCAGTTCACCTATTTCAGATCATCCTCCTCATCCCCATCTGGAAACAGACTTCATTCCATGACTAATCCATTCCCATCGCCACCCTCTTCTCCTCGTTCTTCCCCATATGCTTACAGTTCTTCCCATTCCACTTTTCCCGCTCACATTTCTTCTTATTGTGACCACCAGATTTTTTCTCACGACCATCAGCAGCAGTCGCCATCTTCCGAAACTTCCCCAACACGACGACAATTTGTTCCAGGAACTGGAATGCTCCGCCGTCTACCCCTTAACCCTTGTGAATCTGATGAAGAAACAGAGCAAGAAATTTTCCCTGAGTCAGCAAGACCACTATTTGTTCCACCAGTAAAACAAGCTTACGTTCCAGGAACAGTTCGTCGCCTTCCCGTTCACCCAATTGACTCGGATGAAGAATATTCTGATTACGAGCTTGACATTCCCGTTACTTCACCAGAAATTCCCGTTCCACCAGTAAAACCAGCTTCTGTTCCAGGAACAGTTCGTCGCCTTCCCGTTCACCCAATTGACTCGGATGAAGAATATTCTGATTACGAGCTTGACATTCCCGTTACTTCGCCAGAAATTCCCGTTCCACCAGTAAAACCAGCTTCTGTTCCAGGAACAGTTCGTCGCCTTCCCGTTCACCCAATTGACTCGGATGAGGAATATTCTGATTACGAGCTTGACATTCCCGTTACTTCGCCAGAAATTCCCGTTCCACCAGTAAAACCAGCTTCTGTTCCAGGAACAGTTCGTCGCCTTCCCGTTAGCTCGTTTGACTCGGATGATGAGGTGGACGATGTTCCGTGCAATGATGAATCCAATCTTCACGGTGATCACACTTCCACCCTGTCAATAACTTCTCTCCCCCATCTGATAATACATCCTCCATCGCAGTTTCTGCTCAGACTGATGATTATCACTATTCTCTTGTCATTATTTTTCTCATTTCCACTTGCAATTATCTATGAACTTTCAGCTGTTCTCTTTATTTTTTTGTTTCTTGCTTTTCTTCAGTATTCTGCCCCTACCTTCCAGCTCCACTGATTTGTTTTATATTTTCCTCGTCTCGTCTTTTCGTAACGGCATTTCAGATCTATTCTCCGAGAACCTACTCCGTTCTTCTATTTCAACTTGCTATTTTATGATCATTCTTTCATTATTCATAGGCGCCCGTCAGTTCATCACTGTTCTCCGATTATTGCGGCTCATCACTATTTTTCTTGTCCAAATTTCAGAATTTGTATGTTTCGCATTGTATGTTACACGTCTCTGTCCCCTTGTAGTTCGCGACTACTGTCTTCATTCATCTCCCCTACCCCTCACTCCATGATGCAATCAGAGACGCGATCAAAGAGCAACCTCATCACCACCAAGAAGAGGAAATTGATATTTCTCGACGACTGCGAGCAGAAGAAGACAATTCCCAATTTATTACTCTTTCGTTTTTTTGTATCGTTACGGCCCTTCATTGATCCCTGTGATGGCGGCAGTCTCGCGGTGCCCCATTAAGATATAAAGTGGGGGTGCGGCCCACCCAGGCGCTACCATTTACAGGGCAAAGATGAGGTGGATTGTTTAGTTGTTTGCCCACTCACGTTCTTCCCATCCCATTTACCCATCCCTCATCAATCATTGCTATTAATCCCATTTCCGTTTTTCGTTTTGTTTCTTTTCTTATTCCCCCTCGGAATGTGTCGGTTAGACACGTCCATGACTCATAGCAGAGATATCTTATCTCTGATCCTTCCCACCTCTCTTCCTCTCACTTCGCTCTGATACAATCACACTGATCACCCGTTCCCATTGTCTCTACAATGATTGGATAAATCTATTACCTTACCTTGACCTACCGTACCTTCCCCAGCCTACCGTACCTTCCCCAGCATACCGTACCTCTCCCTGACCTACTGTCCCTCCACATCCTTTGTGGGCATCCTACCTTACCACTGAACCGCCTACATCTTATCTAGCCCACAAAACTCGCACTAGCGTTTCTTGATGCATCAACAGTGATCTGATCATTGATTTTATTACATTCCCGGGTATTTTGATGGTGTTTATGTCTACCGTCTGACAATGGGATGGATGCTCATGGAATCATGCCTACAAGTTGTGGATTGAGTGTTAAAAGTAATGAGGGGAGAAGCTCCATGCTATGATGTTGAAATATTGAACGAATAGAGAGACAACATTGAAAAATGAAGGCGAAATTTCCTAAATTAGATTTTGATAAAAAACAATGGAAACGATCAGGGGGATCAATATGTCGAATGGCGAATGACAATGTGACTAAGGGTGCGTTATTTGCCGTTTTATGCGCAGCCGATACATTCATGATCATACATAAGGAATTTGAAGAGAGCGAGGAGAAAGGGGGAGCTCAGAGTTGGCACGATAGACAGTTCGTGGCGTCATTTTGTGCGGAGAAACGGAGCGTTTACGAGGGCACGCAGCGAGTACAGAGAACGGTGATAAAGCCCGGTGTTTTTGCCATATAATTTCCGGTAAAATGTCGTGAGGAACTGTTGTGTGAAAAAATGCCGAACGTTGGTAATGATCAGCTGTGGCCTGGTCATGAGAATGAAGAGACGTGGTATGAGGGGAGGATGAGTTTAGGTAATTACAGAGATGGCATCGCTAATTAGCCGCTGACCCTTGGGAATGTGCGCACGCGCTGGTCTATTGTTCACGCAACACATCGGTCAGCGCGCATTTACGCGGACAGCCGGCGCAAGCTTTGAGGCATGTCATTTTAATTCATGACAGAGGAGGTGATACTTTTCCCAAAGCTCTGTCCATAGGTCAAATAAGACTTCGCCTGCGAAGGAACCATGTCGGCAAAAATGTTTTTACCACATCGGCAAAAAGGGCCGCGAAAAAACGCATTTGACCTATGGCTCTCTCACACAGTACGACTATACCACATCCTGTAGGTGCAATTTTAATCCGTTCAAGTGAATCAAGAAGATTTTTTTCTTTTTTTATGTTTCGAAACAGTTCTCCTGATGCAAGTGTTGCAATGTTGCGTAGGGGGAAAAGAAAAAAAACCAACAAAAAACTAACCGTGGGCTGTGAACTTAATTGTAAACACATCGAACCCTATAAATCATCAACATTCACACAGAGGACAACAGCATCCAGCAACTCTCTAGCCTCTTTTCTACCTTGTGATCAGAGCCCTTCTCCTACAGAAATGCAGGGATCCCTAATCATCTCCCTCACTTGCACCTTTGTTATTGTGCACAGTTTTCCATGCATGGACTTCAGTAGGATGTCCAAGGAGGAGCTAGGTAAGACCATCCTTATCGTCATTGACCTATAACAAGGCGTTTTTTTAATTGTCTTTTTTTAGTAGAAGCATCATTCAAGTATAGTATGCATCTTCAATTATCGATCGGCATTCCTTTAGAATGGGTCTCCAATAACACGATGAAATTCCTGGGCAGCCTCACGTGTGCGGACGCACGGGACCTGCGTATTTTTAACGAGGAGAAGGCTACGAAGGGAGAGAAAGTGGTGTGTAATATTTCTGTTAATTCTAAAACAAACGCTCTCTTTTGACGTTTCAACGTGCGATAACTTTCATTGAACGATATCTGACAGAAAATATTTCAGGCCCTCGAGAATCTCAAGAGCCTTAATCCGCAAGTATACGAGAAGCACACCACTTACTTGAAGAACGTATTCAAGACGCTTGGCGAAGAGGGCACTCAATTCTTTGTGAAGGTAATGACTGAATAATTATCAAGAGCGTATTCGAAGATATCAGGGTGCTTTTTTATCAAACTCTCATGGATTGAATAATTTTGAATGTCAGTCATGTTTCGTGTATGATACAGTGCCTCGCTTCTTAAAAATGCTGGACACTGTTTCCAGGCCGAATCCCTCGGCGATGCTCTGCGCAAGGAAGCAGCTCAGGGTGAATCCACGATTATCGAAGCGCTCAAGGATGAGGTTGGCATTAGACTTTAAATCGTAACGAAACAACTAGTCGTTTATTATGGAAATTACCCATCGCTCTCCTCATTCCTCACTGTCTCTCGGTGAAGAAGGCGGTTCATTTCCCTATTAAACGACTAGTCGTTTCGTTACGATTGAAAGTCTAGTTGGCATTGAATTCGAATCAAGAATTTTTTTTTTAAATGGTCTATCATTAATGATGCCAAACGCAGTTCTAAATCATGGTCGCAATCCTTGAACAGATGAAAAAGTGTGCGAATTTCAGTACAAGTCCCTGTCCGCTGAGACGCGAGCTAACCTGGAGACCGAATTCCCGATCTTCCGACTAGAAGATGCGCTGGACATTATCTACGTACGGCCTTTCATGGGACAGCAATGAGCCCATCGTCTTCATCAATTCTTGATCATTCTATGACAACGCAGCTATTATGTAGTATTTATCATCAGCATCAGTGATGAATGATTTTATCTGATTCAAAAATTATTCTTGTCAAATATCCGTATCCTCTAGTACAACAAACAGTGTCAGAGAGCACTGCGAAATCAGATGACGCAGATGCATACGCAGACGCAGAGATTTAATCTGAGAAATGATGAATTTTAATTAAAATTTCAGAGTGTTTTTGTCCGGATTCTGTTGTAGTCGGAATGCCTATCATCGTTGTTATTATCTACATACATGAAGACTTGACCAAGCTCATAGAATGAAACATTCGTATATTCATCACTTTCTGAATTTTTGTATTAGTGGAAACGATATCAATTCGAGTATGAATACACCAATAATGACAGCAATAACAACCGCAAAGAAAGGCAAGACGGAATCGAAATTTGACAACTTGAGCGGCGTCGATTCCTTGTTGGCAATCTCCCTCGAGTAGATAGCATACGGAGACAAGTAGCGAGCCATTAACCCTGAAAATGAACAAATGGAGCTACGAAACGGGAAATCATGCCTTTAATGGCCGCTACTTCGAAGAAAAAAAGACAAAGGATGAGAATCTTACGCGGATAAATCGGCGAAGTCCAGGCGATGCCTCGATTGAATTTCTCCACGAGGTCACGACGCATTCTGAACAGTATGTGCTAACAGGGGTGTAAGGTGAAAAGAGATGGTTTTTCAAAGAGATTTCATGTTGTACGCCTTATTATTAGTGCTCGAAATATGAGCCCAGCATTGTTAAGGATCGCGAAGACAAATGGCTTATGATGTTTTCGGTTACTGATGGCAAAGAAATCGATTTCAATCTTATTACTCACTTGGATATCATGAAGGAGAAGGGCTGTCGAGACAGGAGCTGATCGGCGATGAATAAATGACGATCATTCCGGTCGAAGACTACGACGTCACCTCTGAATATCTAGATATAGTTTGATAACCTCATCATATCCATTTAAAGAAAACTGCACTTGAATGAAGGCACCTTGTGATGAAAAATTAATTCCTGAGCGAATGAGTGGAATTGAAATCGGAATAAACACACCTGAGCAGCTCATCACCGACGGCGGTGAATCCCAGGTTTGTCGATTCTTGCGAAAGGCGTGCAAAGTAGTCCTCGCTGATATCAGAACCGATGATCGTCCTGCAAGGAACATATTAATATTATTACACTTCCGGAAAACATGCTGAAGCTCTATGCGTTCTCTCGTAACTTTGACTTATGCACAAGAAACGAACATGGATTATAATCTGCCAGTTCGAATCTCACCTTGTTTCTTTCAGCCGGTTCCATCGGTGGCATTCCCTGCCCTTGCAATATGTTTGCAGTCGGAACCGAGGCCAAATCAGAGCTTTGCAGCCGCCGTACTCGATCTTGTCGAGAAGCTGTGGAATGCGAATCGATTATCAGTTTCTAAGATGATGACCTGATTGGTACAAAAATGAGCCTTGTTTTTGTGGCAGATATGGCTCGGAAAAGATACCCACTCTTGATGCACTCACTTTGGAGAACGAAGTGATCTCATAGCCTCTTACTTTGTCCGATGCGAGAATAGACGTTATGAGGGATTGGAAAACTTGCGAGAATATGAGAGCCGCGAGAAAGTAGAAGGAGAGCAGCACTCGAGTATTGTTAGTTCTACTGAAAAGAAACGGGATCCCGCATCTCTAACCGACGAGATAGTATGTAAAATGAAGAGACGATTTCTCGAGTTTCAACACAAGTAATTACCTCTCCATCCGATGAGCTTGTTTGAGCAGTGTATAAGTGGCCATGAAGAAGCCTCGAACCGAGCTTTCTTCTGGCCTCGTTACTCCTTTCAACTAAAATGGCATGTAATTTTACGTAATTAAATTGAAATCAATTACCTTCGTTAGAAGGAATGCGTTGCCTATGATCCTGACTATGTTGACAACGATCACCATAATAACGAAAATTATTGTGGTAATGTGCAAGAAAATCGTGATGAAGCTCTGGAAGGTTCGACGTTTAATTTCGCTAGTCCGGAGCCAGCAAATATCGTAAACTGAAATAGCTCACATCTCTAATTTCAGTGCGATCCTCTTTAGCAACGTATCCGTAGGTAACACCGGTCACAGGAAAGGTGAAGAAAACCTTCAAATTTTGAATGAGTTCGAACCACTATACGAAACCACGAACACTTTCCGAAAAAATATGGTTAATCGGATGCAGTTAGTGATTTCGTTCTGGTCATTTGTTAAACACTATTTTGTATCTGTTGACCTTGTTGAGCAAGGCCGGATCTTGTCTCTTCAACGCCCATCCAACGTCGCCTGTTCCTGTAATAAAGAATGATATTACTGTTTAATATTCCTATAGCGGAGAACTAGTATTTCATATAATATTGAAATGGATTCACTCACCATTGCTCAATGCACTAACGTACTCGGCGGTGACTTCGTCACTAATCTCTTTTGAAGAAGGAATAGCAGCGAGGCCAGCTGCACGGACAACCAGGGTAAAGTAATCGACGTTGACTCCTAAAAGGTATTAATTTCAATCACAACAATGTGCATCAGGTGTGCGTGAAGGAAATGAAGTGAAAGATCAAAGCCGATAAACTGCACAATTTCAGTGACGGGAGCATAAAATTGTAAAAAAAAACTCACCAGCCCGATTGCATGTCATCAGCCGACAGTTATCCGTAAGTTGGTGGTAGTGATTGTACTGGTGCCTACCGATGGCGATGATACTCATAAGTGGAGCGCTATTTCAGAAGAGATGCCAGATCAGATAATTGAAGAAGCCTTCAGCTGAAAAGAAAGGAGAAATATGAAGATGAGCGGAAGAAAGAGCCACAAAGATCGGGCAATACATCACGCAACATCACTTCTATTGACCGCATTAATCTCTCTATGCATGTTGTTTGCATACTTGTCCAAAGGAGAGTCAAAGCTATCTCTCATTAGGCAATTATTCAGCATAAAACAACAGAATGGACATCATCCTCAGAAAAATGTTAAGGATATCTACAATTGTTCCGTCATGAAACCCAAGAGGTTAAATTTGAGATCACATGCGAGCTCATTCTTCTCATTTCGTTGATTCGCGAAGTTAAGGCCTATTTCATCGGCACATGTAGGCTACTCTGGGTCATAGAGTTCGAAATACGGGTATTCGTCTCTTCATTCCTCGTACTCTCTCACCGGTCAGAGTGACGAGAGAGTGTGTGAAATGAAGAGACGATTACCCGTATTTCGAACTCTACTGGTTCAGCTGTTGACCAGGTGTCGTACATTGAAGTTATCAACCATGATTCATCCGCATCATTCGAGATCATTACCCTGTCTCTCTTCACATGTGTTGAGCAACCAGAGCGAGAGATTAAGGAGATGTAAGAGAATCAGACAATGAGCGAGATCATGGAAACATGAGAGAGTTAGAGAGAACTAGCGTTTTCACGTCTCTCCATTTCACGTGAATCTGTTAACTGAGATGGAGCGAGAGAGCATGACCAGGAGAGAGTCAGGGCAGAGAAAGGAGGAAAGAGAATGATAAGAAAGAGAGGGGTTTGCTGGGGTCGCGCACACTTTCCATCCCTCTTGTCGGTCACTAGTGCTCGCTATTTGGCATTTATTGTCGTTCCCTTATTCCAAATTCCAGTTTCGTTGAAGATCGTCAGTGCCCTTCACTCCTCCCGTCCTCGAATCATCCGAAACGGTACGATATCTAAATTGAGTGCAATAGTTTCACTTATTTCGTGGGTCCTAACGAATTGAGTGATATCAGAACAATGTGACATGTTATTGGGGAGCTAGTAAATCAATCGATATCATCAATATTTTCTATGACTACCTACTATTGAACAAATTGTTGTCGTTTTGCCCATGAACAGATAGCTGGAGAAACGTTTTGACACTGGCGTTAAGAGAGATTGCACTTGATTAGATAGCTGGAGAAACGCGAAAAGTAAGGTACGAGCATCCTTAGAATTTCATCACCGCTAATATCAATTGCATTAAAAAAATAATAATTCAATAACGTTGACTGTCTCCGCTCATTCCTTTCAATCTCGAGCGGTGCGCCGCTGAGCGCTCGTCGATACAACTAAGAATTAGGGTTAACCGTTCGGAAATCGGAAAGGCCGAAACTAAACCGGCAAAATCACTCTCTTTCCGGAATGAGAGTCGCACAATGAACTTTCCGAAACTCTTCCGAAACTATTCCTTTGTCCGAAACTCCATTGTCCATTGTTCGACTCTCATTCCGGAAAGAGAGTGATTTTGACAGTTGAGTTTCGGCCTATCCGATTTCCGAACGGTTAACCCTACTAAGAATGAGTCGAGAATGAGGCGAAAACATTTGAAAATGGGATAGGTTTCAAAGGAAATATTAGAGTTTTGGCCTACAGGCGCAAACAAAGGAATTGGCCTGGCAGGCGCGCTCTCATTTCACTCGCCTATTCAGGCAATTCCACCGCGCACGTGAGCCTGAATAGGCGGAATGGCCTGAATGAGGGAACCCTACTGTCTTCTTATTATTGTTATTACTTGTTTCAGATGAAACCCTTCTTTATTCTGGCATTGGTCGTCTCCATTTCGTTAGTCTCCTGTCAAGATCAACAGGCTGCCGAGGGTCGAGTGAAGAGCGGTGAGCGATCAATTACGCAATTGAAGAATTGAATTGTAGGAGGAATACTTGGCTCGTTTATTGTACGATACTATCTTTTTTAGAGTTAGAGTGATAAAATTTCAGCAATCGATACAGATTAACATCGCTCTAGATGTCGTTGACATGCTTATCAAAAAGAGCGTGGGGTTGCCCGGCTGATAGTGAGCAAGCATCTGTCCACGAGAGTCCACTTAGAAATGACGAAATGATCATTGATTATTTTGGACAAATATTATTGAACATTTCAGTTCAATGATTCATAAAATGCATATGAAAACATGACACAAAACTGAAGCTATAGTCAGTGCAAGAAAAAGTTATGAGAACATGAAAGGGAATCGTGAAAACATTCTAACTGGAGCATGTGTGAAAAATTAGAAAGACTCCTCATCTCTGAGTATGCTTTGAATTTACAATTTCATTTGAGTACTCGGCGCCGACTATGCCGCCCTCCTGAAGATGACTTCCTCCGAAAACGGCGTCTTCGTCGATATGATGTACGAGCTGTTGGACCATCAAATGACCGTGCCGGAAGTGAGTACGCGCATATTTTTCATCATCTGCCCCAAATGCAGCTCCAAGACGACTCTTTCTCTGACATTTCTCTGACAGTATCCTCAGAGTTTTCAGAAGGAAGCCATCGTGTCTGATTCAATTCTTTTTTTTTCAGTTCATGAACCCGCTCCATTTTATGTCCCGTTCTGTCTATAGAATCCTTCGGCGGCTCATTACTTTTAATTTTAGTTCATGGACGTTCTTCACCACATTGCTCCCAACGTTTACAAGACGCTCCGCCCGCTCACCGTCGCCTACCTCGACGTCGATCCGAAGAAGGTGGAAGAGGGCACGAGGGTGTTCGTTGCCAAGGTGAATTATTCTCTATCCCACTAACATCAAATCATTCAGGATTTAGACCTGTTGAATAAAACAAAAACTATCAAAGACGTGCAAAGATATCGCATTCAGATCGTCGAGAAGCTCAGTGAACTCAAGAAGGCCAAGATGCACGGACTTCTCACAAAGAAGAACAACTCAAAGAATGAGAAGGATCTGAAGAAGATGGAGCTCAGCAAGATTCAGAAAATCAAGGAGGATACAGTGGTGAATTTTGAAGATCGGTACTTGTGCAGTAACTCGCTGCATCAATGTATTGCAATCTATAAAGTCATTAAGGTGGTCGAGCACCTTGGAGAGATCAAGAAGACCAAGCAGTCGTCGTCTCCCATGGAATTCATTGACAACATTGTTCGTCATCTCAAGCTGAGCAGGGAGGAGAAGGAGGTGGTCGGGGATATGCTGATGGAGCTTGTGGATGGACAATTAACAGCTGAGGAAGTGAGTAGCAATAGTTGGCTTGTTCTCCTTAAAAATTCCCATGGATAATATTATACGAAAACCTGAGGATTAACATAATATACATTGGTTCAGTTCCTCGACGTTCTCTCTCACGCCTCCCCGACGACCCATGTCGCCCTCACTCGAACTACCAACTGTAAGTCAATCGCAGTGAATTGCGGCTGTGTATATTTTCTAAGTTGCTCATCTTCTGTGATTGCAGCCATCAACCTTCGTCACGCCGCCAAGTTCCTGAAGCTGGACAAATATGACAAGGAGGTCATCGCGGTCGTTGAAGACATGCTACATGAGTTGGTGCACGACCAAATGACGATGGAGGAGGTACAAGATTGTTCTTTATGATAAGAGGTGCAGTCGAGAAAGAACTCGACTATGGGAGAAAAAATTGATGGTTCATGGACAGGCTGTGATATGTCCTTTTGTAACAAGATTTTGTAAAATTTATAATTTAATGAAATTTACTTCCTAGTTCCTCACCGTTCTCGAGCATACAGCCCCATCCACGCATCGTCTTCTCGCCGATCTTCACACTCGCGTCGCCGGCCTGAAGGAGAAGGACGCGAAGGTGTTCGTCGAGAAGGTACGTTCCTCCATTTCGAGAGCTCGTCGATCATACAGAGGAAGAGTGCATGCGAAATGAGGAGAGTTGGATGAATGCTCGCTAATTCGGCATTTGTCCCGATTTGCTCCACCACCTCTCTGATTCTCAAGAGAGAATATTCGACGTTTGCGCAGTTTAACATAACTAGTGAGCGTCATTATTTTCAGTTAAGCTATTGAAATGAATCATTTGCACTGTTGAGGTCACTCACGCTCTACGCGAGATAGGCAAGGCTCTCTTCGCCCATCAATACGGAGAATTCACCAAGGCGCAGAAGGACAAGGAGGTTATGGTGCAGGTACGAGGGCTGCATACAAATAATATTCCCCGCATATTTATTATACTCGTTTGCATAAAGGCCAGAAAAGGCCAGAAAAGGCCAGAAAAGGAAGAAAAAAAAGAAAAGGTTTGCATAAATGCCAGATCTAGAAAAATGTGTCCATTCTAAACATGTGATTAGATAGAAAGATGCTTTTGATTGATAGTTTTTGTGGAGGGCTTTCATGAGTTATCAATACTTGTATTCATTCTAGCTCACTAATCTCGTCAAGGACTACGGCGCACTTGGGAGGAACTCGGAGGTGGGTGCTTCGTAATGATTATACGTTTGCGATTTGAAATTACATGATGGTTGCGATTTGAAATTACGACAGTTCACAAATTTTTGTGTGGAACAATAATCCTGCTCTCATGTCACAATTCTCTATCGATCTGTTACTGAGAAGCAAGAGAGCATGGAAAATTGAGAGAGTCAGACCACTTCGTTATGCACAGCTTGAACATTAACGATATACCTCTTCAGACCGCCTCGGAAGAACTGAAGGAAGCGTTCCCTGACGTTCTCGCCATCGGCCAGGCCGCTTCCATCAACAAGAGCCAAATGGGCGGATACCTTTAACCAACCTCAACGGTGAAAATTAACATTGTATATGCTCGTTCCTTTCACATTGCATTTCTTGACTCTTTGTTCCACAGAACACCAAGCTTTCAATAGTATGACTCACAAAGCTCTCAATTCTTAAATCTTTCCATCTCCCACTTCTTGTTTCGATAAAAAAAAGTCAATCGCCTTGTAAGAATACAATATTTTTATGGCGGTATTGAAACCATGCTAAAAATTCAATCTACATAAATGGAAGGAAAATAACCAGTATCAATTCGAGTCTAGCGAGAACACGTAAGGAATCGGAGGGATGGCATCACAATGGCCTGGATGAGTGAAGCTTGCAAACACTGTCAGAGTCACAACATAATCGAGCACCATATTGAAAAGAGATAAAATTGCGCCTATCAAAGACAGAATGAAACGCTCTACACAAGCAATGCTGAATATTATGAAGATTATAGTTGGAAAAATGACAAAATCTAAGAAATCTTGCAGCTCCTATCACTAAAGTGTCTAGAATAAGGGCTGGAATAAATGAGGAGTTCCGCAAGAGAAGAATTCGAAATTCCAGAATTCGATAATAGAGAAGATTGTCATCGCCGTTCTTGATAACACCGTCGTATGAGATCATCGAGGTCTTCTCGGTACCTGAAATCATATATATGCGTATTTTACTAACTGAGCAGACTGTTAAATCGCCTCCCTCATTTCAATCCGACAAACTACCAAAATCATAGGTTACAATATGGTCGTTTTTTTTCATCAACTATATGTTAAGCCCACACCTTCTCAATCGCTCCGCCTTTGACGGTCTGGGCGCTGGCGGTGATGAATCGTTGATCACCAGGTACACAACATCACCCTATCTTAGGACATCTAAGGCTCATCCTAACCATTAGGTCGTATTCTAGGGTGGATATCGAGGTAAACTCCCATTACCTTCTCAACCGCTCCCCCTTTGAGGGTCTGGGCGCCGGCGGTGGCGGATCGTTGCGCCTCAGGAACTGCCGAATCGCAATCAACATTAGGAACACGGGCGCGGAGTATATCGTTATCCTCAAGAGCGCGTAGAACCTGATCACGGAAATTATCGATTTGGAAGAAATCATTAGAGTGCGCCATACGGGTCGCCGTGTCTTCATTTCACACACTCTCTCACCACTCGACCGCTCGAGAGAGCGTGGGAAATGAAAAGACGGCGACCCGTATTGCGCACTCTAGAAATCCTCATATCGTAATTAAACCAACTTCTTGGTGAAAAAAAACCTATTCGAAAGTTGTTTTCAATTAAAAATATATATTAACATAAATGTACAGAAAAAGCTCTTACCATTCGGCAGACGTGAGCGCACAACAGCCTCGCTCGCAGCACCTGTACCCGACCCCGCACATCAGATCGAGCGTGTAGGATCGGCAAGAATGATCTTTGATCTTTAGTACTCACAATCCTCTGTTTTGATCTATTATCATTGATCACCTCTTTCCATCCGGAAACACTATCGTCTTGGGGAAGCCCGTGTGCTTGACGTCTATGCTGCATCTGAGAACAATTATTATGGTTTTGTGCTCAAACCAGGATTCCCTTCACTAGCACTATCAAGTGATTGTGTAAGTGATTATCTTGCTTTTAAAATGCTCAGCAAATGAGATGTGCTGGTTAGCGAACCATTGATTGTCTGTGAGAGAGGAAGGGAAGAGGTAGGGGGGAGGAGAGCAGGTAGATCACTAGCCTCCTCCCGGCCTCTTCCTCCTTCCTTCCTCCACTCAGTTCGTCAAAGGTCAACTACGTGTGGAATGGGAAATAATCTCACGATATAGTACCTGAAATGATAAAGCAGAAAATGCCCACTCAACCTCACCGTAAGCTAATGATGCTCTCGCACCATTCCACCTGCTCGCCGGTGTTCATCGCGGTGTAGTACTTGCACGCGGGAAGTTGGCGCTGAAGTGGCGCGCTACTTTACATGACCAGAATTTACAACAGAAAGAGAAAAAAAGTAGACTAATCACGTTTGCGCAAAAACTATGGAAATTGCTCTCATCTTGCTCTCACCACGATATTCATTCTAACAATAAGCCAACAATTTAAAAAAAATAATTATTTCAGAAACTAAGTGTTGTATAGTCATATTTATGATATACACAATAAGTAAATAATTAATAAGTACACAAGTTATTAGAGTGACCTACCGAACGACCAGTCAAACCCATTTGGGCTCCCACCACGATTTGCCTGTCGTATGACTTTACCTACCGTATCATTTCGTCATGGTTTCGGCTGGCCTATTTTCGTCAGTCGATTCTCTGTTCTTCCCTAGTTACTACACGTCGTTCTTCTATTTTTGTATCGGACTCCTACGAAGATAAAGCTTTATTGCTACTCGGCTATTCGGCTTTCAAGACAAGGACAGAACACTAAGGAATAAAAAAATAAAAACTCACAAAATGCGGCGCCGCTTCCAGAAAGAAGACGAGGAGGCCATTGATTCTGAGAATTTTTTATTTTATTTTTGAAAGGTTTTTTTCCAGCAATTGCTACCATTTTTATACAAATATTCCGACCTCTCGTCTCCTTCCATCTCAAAACACTTTTTATGAGATTCTTACTGAGAATGAAAAAGAGTTTTTCTTCATAGTTGATGTCTCAAACGATATCTTAGCTTTGCTCACTCAAACGGCTCCTCCGGGTATCTGACCATTACACTGTTGCCTCCGTCCAAGTCCTCGAACATTCCTCCGTCGTTCTTCTCGAACAACGCACCGATATCGCGCGCGATGACTGTAAAAAAAGGAAAACATTTCGCATTCGCGGTGTTTTAATTCCCCTCGAAAATGTGGAATGCTGTCAAATGCGGCCGAACTCAAAGGACATATATATATATATATTGATGATGAACTTTATCAAAATGATACATGATTACGCATTTTCGTTCAAATTTAGGAGCACATCGATCTTATTTCATGAGACCTAGAAATCTAGAAATTAGTCGATTCCAATTGAAAAAAACTTTTTTTGCCGAAAACCAATCAGTGAAGATTACGCATTGTTTTACCGCGAACGCAATGTTTTTGGTCGAATTCAATCACATAGAGTAGAAAGGTCTAACGAGCTGGACTAAAAAAACTGGCAAGGAAGATTCCATCAAACGAGATCGCGTGACTTATTTTAGAATAAAAGAATAAACACATCTCGCTGTGAATCCACTCACTTTTCGTGTCCTGTCCCTCCTCCCGCACCATAGGCAAGTTGTAGATTTTGAGATGGTCTTGCGTCCGCATAGCTGAAGTGAAGAAATAGTTTTAATTGTTTGTTTAGAATATTTCTAATTGTTTTCGTGATTTTCTTCACTAGAAATTGAAAATTTGAAGCGCTTGGTCAGTTTATCAGTCTTTTTGGGTTTTTCAGTTACCTATCGCAAATCAATGACTAAGAAGAAACAAAAAAAGAAGAAAAGAATATAATAAAACATACTCGCACTCGTTATCCCACTACGACCCCGACAGACAGTACGGTCATCATTGCGTTTTATATATTGAGGCATTAACACGCCTCTCACCTAAGATTCGACCTGAATCTGTCAGCGAGTCAAATTTCGATATTGAAATTTCGACTGATTTGGGGTCTACCAGACCCCTCTAGACACCCTGTGAACGGAATAGTGTCAGAGATGATTCCCGACCGAGCTGCAGCATCGGTCGGGTGCAGCCTACCAACTTTAAGTGGGATTTTCTCCCACTCAATGCATTCCTAGAAAAAACTTTTCTTCTTGAACTAGGCCTATTTTTCGATGCTCTATCGACGTACACCGTTCTTTTGTCTATATTTATCCATATAACACCGCTACACGCGATGAATCATAATGAGAAAACCGCTCGAAAAACTACGTTTTTTTCGACGTACGAAAATAGCCCTTGACACGAGGAATCGAATGATATGTCTGCGCTCTTCCATCTCGGGACCTCCTGGGACTTATGCCCCAAAAACCATCTCTCCAACTTTTGAACTTTATTTTCAACAGGCTTTTTCACCTTCATTCCTCACTTTTGTGAGAAATGACCCGGTGTCATTTGAAAAATCCATCTATGTTTCAACTGCAGTACAAATGATCCGGGTGGACCGTAGCGAAAATATGAACGCTCAATGAAACATATCGAAAGTTAAGATCATACGCCGGGTCATTTCTCACAAAAGTGAGGAATGAAGGTGAAAAAGCCTGTTGAAAATAAAGTTCAAAAGTTGGAGAGATGGTTTTTGGGGCATAAGTCCCAGGAGGTCCCGAGATGGAAGAGCGCAGACATATCATTCGATTCCTCGTGACAAGGGCTATTTTCGTACGTCGAAAAAAACGTAGTTTTTCGAGCGGTTTTCTCATTATGATTCATCGCGTGTAGCGGTGTTATATGGATAAATATAGACAAAAGAACGGTGTACGTCGATAGAGCATTGAAAAATAGGCCTAGTTCAAGAAGAAAAGTTTTTTCTAGGAATGCATTGAGTGGGAGAAAATCCCACTTAAAGTTGGTAGGCTGCACCCGACCGATGCTGCAGCTCGGTCGGGAATCATCTCTGACACTATTCCGTTCACAGGGTGTCTAGAGGGGTCTGGTAGACCCCAAATCAGTCGAAATTTCAATATCGAAATTTGACTCGCTGACAGATTCAGGTCGAATCTTAGGTGAGAGGCGTGATAATCGTTTCCTTGGAACCTAATGGTAAATCTAAAAAGAAAGGTTAACATACTCGCACTAGTGACCACAACGACGACCCCGATCATCAGTCCGGTCATCATCATGGCTATGAGACCGGTGTACACGGGCGATCGACGATGGTCCTCTTCGCCTTTCATAACCTGATTATCCTGAATTCATTGGTTTTTAAAAGAAATTAGACAAAATGCACGAGGAAATGGCGTAAATACCCAAAAAACGCGTAGCGACTGTGGAAATGTACCTCCATTAAAAGTCCATGAGGTTAGAGAACAATTAACCAATGAAAAGTGGAATGATCCAACGATAAGCCCAGTCATCATCATGGAAACGGCGTTGATGAACAACAAAGTTCGCGTGCTTCGAGGTCGAGGAGTGAGATGGTGAAGGAATAATGAATCATTCGGCGATGAATGGTCTGTCTCTCTCACTTCGCCACACTCTCTCGCATCTCTAACCGACGAGAGATAAGTCAAAATGAAGAGACGAGATCATTCCATTCTCCATTCGGCATAGCGCAGTGGAGGGTAGCAAATGTACGAGAAAGGCCCATCTCAGCTGCTCAATTCGAATAAGAGGTAGAAGAAGATTAAGCGTGCGCATCAATCTCACTCAATGGACAAGGAAAAAATGGCATGCGGAAATAGAGGCTATCTGTACTCCAGCTAACTTACGGAGAAACAGCGATCTCTTGCGTGTCTAAAGAGAATAAGAAGACTACTTGTTGCAGCAAGTGTGTTGAGAAAACTAAGGAATTATCGATCCGGTAGGTTGTAGAGATACGAAATGAGGAGCAAATGCGAGTTGTGATAGGGGTGCCCTTGATAGTGCGCACGTTTAGCTCTCTGCTTGGATCAAGAGCCAATTAGCGCAATACGAGAATAGTTGGTCGCTGAAGCAAAAGTGTAGCAGCTTAGCTTGGAAAGAGATGGCGGAAGCTAGGGTAGGTAAGAGCTGTCGACCACGGAGTTCTGTCTTTTTTCTATGCACAGACAAAGGCACCTTGTCCCCCATCAGCGCGACGCTCACAGGATGTGCGATGGCAACTAGACTTTCAATCGTAACGAAACAACTAGTCGTTTAATAGGGAAATGAACCGCCTTCTTCACGAGAGACAGTGCGGAATGAGGCGAGCGATGAATGATTTCCATAATAAACGACTAGTTGTTTCGTTACGATTGAAAGTCTAGTGGCAACAAGGAAATGCTTTCGTGGATTGGTGTTTTAGATAAATAAAAAGCTACACAAAAATCGTAAGATAGTAATCATCGAATGGCTAATGTTCAGTGCTTGAAAAGGAACGATGACATTTTAGCACTATAACAATCACTGATAACATAAAAGTAAATTCAAAATGACCTCGAAAAGTAAAAATCGTAAGGAAGTAACCGTTGAAAAACTGAAATTCGGCTCTAGAAACTTGAAGTCAAGCAAAGTGAAAGAGAGAGGAACTGAGAGAACGGAAGATGAGAGGAAAGAGGAAGGCTCGTTCGATGAGAAAACAACAAATCAAAACATCTCAGAGAAAGTATCGGACGAGAGAGGAGTAAAGTGTGCTAGGAATCCTAACTTAACTTAGGATATTAACTTAGGACCTTAACTTAGGATATTGACCAACCATTGGTTGGCCACTGTTCCGTGGTTCTCTCATGCACCTTGATAAAAGGAAGGGCTAGAAGGTGGAGGTCAATCAAGGAAAAAGCGATGAAAAGGAACCGAAAGAAATAAAGAGGAGAGGAGAGAGGTGAAATAGCCTGTTGAGACTAACAAAACAACGTAAAATCAGATAAAATAACTAACTTGGAAAAACATCGAAATCCTAATTGTTATTGTAAAAAAAACGGGAGGGTTTTCTAACTCAGCCAGTGGTTGGCCCGTAGTTGCAGATGGGAGACAATGATGCAATCCAAAGATAAACAACGGTCGCGAAAGTGTGGAGGTCAATCAAGGTGAAAGCGAGAGAGGGGCCGAAAGAGAGAAATAAAGAGGAGCGGAGAGAGCGGCGAAATCGGCCGATGAGTGTAAGAAAGCAGAGGGGAAAGGAGAGGGAAGAAGATGGGAGATTGATAACATCAGCACGCTAAGATTGATGCGTGTTTTAGCGCGCGACTAGAGAACAGTGAAGTACCGATCGGTAAGGGGAAGATTATGAGTAGGTGCTGTCAGAATAGCGATTCACTCCATTGAAGTGGTGTGAAGACTCTATAATTGATGAGGTGCATTCTTCATTACGACAAAACTATGAGCTAGCGCAACGTTCCATAATTTATGCGAAATTGAGTAAACCTGATTCAATATGCGAAAATGATCCAGAATAGCATGACTCGTTGTGCAAGCGTCGCAAATTTTCACACAACACGTCATCGTTTCTGTATGCTGAAGCAAGGAAATAAAAACATTTATCAGCACATGCAATTGGTTCATAGAGAAATAAACCCGGAAGAATCGGTGATGGTTCGTATTTGTGTGCAGAATGTGAGGTTATGGACAACAGTAGATAGTTGGAATGGCCTTTGAATTGTAGCCCTTTGGATAAGTTGTTGGAGATAACAGGAATAATGAGTGGTTATGAGGCGTAAGCTCTCTCATGTACCCCAAACAATACCATCTGCATTCTGCACGCATATTTGTGTGTAGAATGAAGAAGACATGGGAATTTTCGGGCTCTAGTGTTGGGGGTCGAGAGAGTATGGGAAAGCGAGAGAGTCGATCTCGAATTATGCAACTCTGGAAGTCAATTTCTCCCGCTCCTCACACTTCCGCCGGTGCTCCTCCTCTTCCTGCTTGTAGGTCGCCTAAAGGTGGCATTAAGGAATGCTGATTCTTTAGGAGTCGGAATTACGAGTTTTTATGGCCTATATATTCGTCTTCATTACTAATTTTGAACGAATACTAACGATAAATGATCAGTGTTTGAAACATATTTGAAGATGTATTCGGAAAAATTAGACGAAATAGCTCACCCAAACGCTGCAACAGCACTTGGTCAGCAGGAACAGGCCAAAGAAGCCGATGATGCTCCACCAGAATATCTCACCGACACTGGAATGGGATACTTGCATTTCAGGATCACGGTTGAGGGAAAGACGGTATGTATGATAATGTACATGTTTATTTTCCTAAGACATAAATTGTATTCATATATACGCAATACGGCAATTTTCGATACTCGATGTCCACATAGATTATGCGGTTTTTTCCCAAGACGGCCGGAAGAAGCAATGGGGGATTAGAAATGTTTACCGTAACCTCAAAGAGCAATACTCACCTCCACCCTTCTCCCTCTGAGCAGCACTCCCAGTCGCAGCAACCCGTCGATGCAGGGCACAACCAGGCCAGATGCGAAGGACTGAAAGGGGTACGCTAATTGTAAAACAATCAGCGTTTTTGATTTTTGACTTGTATCCAAGACGTCTATTGGGAAAATTGCATCATTCAATACTTACGCTGTCTTATCAGGGAAGAAAACGTCCTGGAAGTTGGGCACCTCTTTTAAGTTACGTTGGCATCTGAGTAAAGCGAGTTCTCGATAAGTTAACAACATCGCTTACCGTAATCCACTCTTTACCACACATTAACCCTTTCAGGAAGATGACCAAATTATGTATGCTCTTCCTGGAAACCAACCTTGAGTACTCCTTCACATTGCAGAATGAAATGGTTGAGTTGGCGTTGGCCGGAATGTAGGTGGCGCAGCCTTGCAGATTCTGAAGGAAGTTTTCTTCTTCATTTATGATCAAATATGTAATTTAGTCATATTTTTTTCAAAATCTAACCTCGCTCGGCAGGTATTTTGCATCCCAGAAGAAGGCCAGGTCCTGGATTCTGAAAACATTTGATTAATCCGTAATTCTTCCTCCTCTAGCAAATAGAGTAGACGTTTATGTATCGTCAATCATCTCTCACACTATCGGTCTCGTCGGATCAGCAATCTCCGCCACTTGCATATATCATAATAAAACACTGACATGATAAGGAAAAGCGTACACTATTATTCCGCATGCGCTTCCCCGTCTCCGTAGCTATTCCAAAAAGCAGAAGCTAGCTAACATTATCGGTCGAGCAGGATCAGCAATCTCTGCCACTTGCGTCTCGTTGCTGGCTTCGATTCCGTCAGTGTAGATCATCGTGTCGTTGTTGGTGAGGGCACTCGAAACTTGATCGGATTTCTGCAATAGGATGAGTTTCAATATTACGATAAAGGCCGAGTATAGTCATAAATTTGATTTTCGGACGACCTACTCTTTTTAAAAATAATTATTTGACCAACCGGCCCGATTGGGGGTGGAGTTGTCGTGGTCGTTCGCGCGCTGCTGTAGTAGTGCGTACGCGGGTAATAGTGATAGACGGCTGGAATGGGCAACTCAGATTTGCTCATTCATTCCGGTCAGTCCGTTGCCCCTTGCAGATTTCATTCTCTTCTTTTCATGAGGTTATGATTGTACACGGTTCCCGTTTTACCAACGGTCAGAAAAAAAAAGAAAGAACACATTGAGCGAATGGAGGTGATGGATAATTTAGGCTTGAGGGTTAATCTTTTGCTATATTGGACGCCCCAAGAAAACCGAACCGCCTCCACGACGACGGACCTCCACCACAACCTATCGAATGTTAACGCTAATATATTTTCGTTTAACCTGCTTGATAAACAATTGAATTGAATTGAAAAAAACTGTTTACTGTAACTAGGTCCGCATCCGCCAAATCCGCATCCACTGCCCGATCCGATGTACACCGTGTGTGAAGGCGCGAAGAGACCGTGACTGACCGAGGCGGAAGTGACCGATGGACGAGGATGGGATGTGGACCAACTGGAAGGTTCAATGATATTAGATCATCTACCTCGTCGCTTGTCCGGAACATTTTGATTGAATATCTTCAATTAGAAAGCAAACAAGCATCGAAAAAATCTAATAAAAAAAGGCGACATGAGTTTCAGATGAGTTTCAGAATCTATAGTACACATCGCTCCTATCGGATCGAAGATGAGTCTTTCATTGGCTGTTTTTAAAAATAATAATACTCACGTGTGACTACCGCCGCTGCTCTTGAATCCGCCGCCGGTTCGACTCGTTGACGATTTGGTCCTGGAAAGGTCCTGGCCTCATCATGTGAATCATGGTGCTTACATGAACTAATTTCACCATTGCCCTTCTCCCTCCCCTTCAGGAGTGATTTGGTAAAGATAAAGAAAAAAGTGAAAAATAACTCACTTTGTGAACCAAGTCGAGCCGCTGCTCGAACTCTTTGACGATTTTGATCCACCGAACCAGCTTTTTCCGCTGCTCTTGCTCGAGGATGATGATGATGATCTGAAAGGAACATTTAGGTAAAAGGCCTGCCACGTAAGCTGATGCCCAGTATTTCCTGTAGTCTCGGTGTTTAAAGCTCCCATTTGCAAAATATGTGTACATTCATAGCGCCAGAATACCACTTGTTTAACGCGCTCATGACAAGTTGAATGTCATTGCGAACACAACATTGCGATGACCAATAGGCACACACGCACTTCTCTCTCACTTCGAGTACGTTCTCTTGAGTGCCATAACGATTGGAGAATTGCAAGCTGTACTACTGTGAGAATCAAAGCCGTAGCAAAACTATTCGACGGACAAGGTAGTAGCGAGAAAACATCGGAACACTAAAATAGGATCTCATGCTGTGCCAATTTTTGATGAAATGTGATTTTCATTTCGCTTTTCCACGTGTTTTTGAATGCAGCTCATACCTTTATCAACAAAAGTAAAATAAACATTGGAAAATTGAAAAAAAAACAACATTTTCCATCAAAAATTGGCACAGTATGACATCCTATTTTAGTGTTCCGATGTTTTCTTGCTACTACCTTGTCCGTCGAATAGTTTTGCTACGGCTTTGATTCTCACGATACCTACCTCGACGATGATGACCTCGCTCCAGAGGATCCTCTACTGCTACTGCCGCCGCTGCGACCGCCTCCACGACCGCCTGAACGGAACAACGATTGCGGTAGGCCTCACCATCTTCAACTCCCCATCGTTTATTTCCCTATTGTTGGGGCCCGGAAAGTACAATAGTGAGATGCAATCGCAACGTATTGGTCATTTTTGAACCGAAAAATCGCTATCAAATTAATGTACGCACCAAGAATGCCACTCACATACAATAGCTGAAACTCAACAACTCAATCGAAAGACGAGTATCTCAAAATAGTTGAGTTTCACCAAAACCATTTGAGGCCCATTTCAGAACAGACAACGATGTTAGGACGATTCTTATGATAAGAATTAATATTTCTTTCCTTTGGATCACAGTGGAATATCTGAGCTAGACCATTCCAATTTAATGAAAGGCCATATCGAGTGCAATTGATCCAATTGGGCTAAGAATAATAAAAAACAAATGGTTCCACTAACCCCGCTCACTTTCGCTCGCTAACAAATGTGGCAGAGTGAAAAAGAGTAGGAGATAACTGGCACCTTTTGGTTTGCCGAAACTAGGAAAATATTTAGTAGATTTAGAAACTACTCACCCCCACTCCTGCCTCCCTTGCCCTCACTCAATTGTCCGAGCAGGACAACCAACAGCACGAGCAACAGTGCCCATCGCAGGGAACCGCGACAGAGCATGCAACTATCTCTAAATGATATAATTATGCTAATTATATTCCTAAAAGTAAATCGTCCAAGAACAAGCGCGGCAATCTTATTATGTAACGAAAAATTAAAACCCTAATGGGAAAAAAAAACAGAAAATAAATTCAATGCTAATTTTAATATTTTCTTACGAGAAACGACATGGTCAGATGCTCGAGAGATAACAACGAAAAATGATAACGCGGGGGAGGGAAAACGGAGCTTTGAGGAGGAAAGGGGAAGAGGAGGTGGAGGAGGTCTGCCTTTCGAAGCACAACTTGGTTATGCCATATACGAGTGCATGAGTCACCAACTCTAAATATAGAGAAGAGATGCAATTTGTGAATCGGAAATGAGGGGTGATGAAGCCAATCATTATATAGTGTCAAAAACAAAGATCTTAAAGAAGTGACGAAGAGAAAGGAAGAGGAATGATCAAGAGCTGATAGCAAAGGCGTGAAACTTTTTGCCAAGGCATAAGCCGATTGACAAATATAACGCGCGAAAGTTAGCGCGTGTGCTTGGTTTGAACTAGGAAAGGACGCGCGGTTGAGGATTTCAGTTCCTCTCAAATGCATGTTTTTGAAGTTTTCATCCCACTTTCGACGACAGCGCAGAATATGGGCAAATCTGGTTGGTGTTTCAGCGAAGGGAACGAATCAATTAGAAAGGACAAAAAAGGAATAAGAAGTGTGAATGTCAGTGGTTGAGCCGAGTGGAAACAAATTTCAGATTTCCTAGTCCGATTAAAGATCAAGAAAAATGAGAGAACAATTTTCAGGTGAGGCAAGGAAGGGATGAATAGTAGTAAAGAGATAACGGTACGATACTAGAGAAGATTGGGTAGTAAAGGAGATCGTCTGACTCTTTCGATTTCGCATGCTCTCTCGCTTTGTCAAACCACTGAACCGTTCGTGACTAGAAAGAAGTTCCTCTTTCAAGAGAAAAGGAAGATCAATGACTCGCCGTGAAAGGAGTGGTGGAATCTGGGAGAAAGGAGGATGTGAATTACGGAATATGTTTCACAAGTAGGATATGATGGACAGTCTACAATCAAAGACGATTTGTGGTGAGGAAGTTGTAATAAAATAGTAATCTAGAAATAGTAACAAAACAATAGTAACAAAATAATAATACTGAAAATGGGAGTAGTTTGAAAATGTTGAAAGAAGTTCCGCGTCCTCTCAAGAGAAAGGAAGAGAGCAATGACCGTGATGAAGTGAGGTTCACCAATTTACATTATAGAATGAGTTTCATCGAAACTATTTGATGAAGATTCAGTGTTCAACTACGGTGGTTTCAGAGGTACAACTCATAACAAAAATACTTTTACTCTTCCACTTAAGCGATATTCCATTTCACAAGTTACGTGTGGGAGTAAAAAGTCGCAGTGAAAGAAGTTCCGCGCCCTCTCAAGAGAAAGGAACAGAGCAATGACCCGTCGTGAAAAGAGATTTGATTGAGAGAAAGGAAAGAAAAGGAGGTGGAAATAAGAAAACGGAGGTTGGGAAGAGGTAAGTGACCGGAACTAACGCAAAAATATTGATGATTCATTGTCTATAATAAGGTCTGGCGTCACTATAGTTTTAGCCGGAAATGCTATTTACGTAACTGAGGAGATCACAACTCATCATCGTTTAATTTCTGAATCAATTCGCTATGAACGCTATGAAATTGCTTTTTCTTTTCCTTCAAGGTGTATTATTCATTTCGATTGATGGTGGAGAACACGACTACAAGAAAGATCCAACCTAGAACGGAACCACAATCCTGATAGGCATGCGGTGTCAATTGCAATGCCAGAACAAAGGAAGTCCGGACTTTTGAAAGTGAAATCCCGCGCAAGTTGTTCCCTCGCTCATCAGCGCCATCGCCTCAACAATTTTGCCGCTATCCTATTTCAACAGCGCCAACTTAGCCTAATGGCATGTATCGTGCCTCGATAATTATTTATTCATTGTCCATTTATCTTTTGACATGAACTTGTTTCAGCGTAATTATCTCGCCCGCACTTTTCTCGCTATTATCCCTCGTGCCCGTGGCGGGGCCGTTTCTAGCGTTCTTTTTCCTCATGCTTTGTAACAAATGCTATATTGTTATCCCGTACGATAATCTCCGGAATTTGTATCAGCATCATAACCTCACAATTGCACCTTTTATCCCTCCTACCCATCGCCGACCTACCCTCATGCTTTCTCACTATTTTTATTGATATCATGTGCACAAAAATTCGTGGACTTGTTGCAGTATGATGATCTCGCCTACACTCCTCTCCTTATTATCCGTAATCCCCGTGGCCGAGCCGTTTCTCGCGTCCGCCTTTTCATCCGTATCACAAGCGGGAAGAACGTCCAATTGCCGGTTTGTTTTTTAATTTTTTTTTATTAATGTTTTTCGTTTTACTATAATATTTAGTGGTTGCTATGGAAATCCTGCCATTTCTAAAAGCCTTAAAACGGATAACAACGGTGTTGAATGAGTTTCAACAACTGATCAATAGGAACTTCAGGAGTTAGTGAATCGTTCGAATCCTTGTCAAAATACTACAATTACAATTTTTCAATGACTTTTAAAATATCAATTTCGTAAAGAATTAACTGAAACTCTTCAGGGACTGGTCCGAGTTTTCCTCGTGCTTCTCCACCTCCGATCGATCCTTCTGGACGACCCTACCGCAGCAGTGCTACCGGAACAACTACATGTCGGTGAGAACGTTTCTGCTAATAAAAACCCATTTATCGATTAGGTTGTGCAAAAAAAGTGACCATATTTCTAATAAATCAGAAGTTCTTTAGCTTACATGAATCTTCCCTTTCTAGTAGAGTTCGCAATACGGGTCGTCGTCTCTTCATTTCACTTGCTCTCTCACCGGTCAGAGTGACGAGAGAGTGTGTAAAATGAAGAGACGGCGACCCGTATTTCGAACTCTACTTTCTAGCTGATCACGGGTATCGGCGGGCCGATCGTGCAACGCACAATGGATTACGCGGAGAGATTCAACAAATCGGCAAACGCGTGCGGCATGTGCAATGTGCAGGTCAGCGCGCATTCATGTTTGATTTGTGCAAAAGAATTACAATAGATTTTTAAACCCACCATATTGCAGGTCTCGTGCAGTCCCTCGTGCGACTACGTTCCCGGGTGAGTTATCAACACATTTGTAAAGCTCAATCTTCACAATACTCTGTCCTTTCTAGCCGTATTATGGTTGCCCTAGTAGAGATTTCCAGTTGGACACGAGCGCTTTGAATACGGGAGAACTTGCCCTTTCCAGCCGCAATTCCTTCTTAGTTTAAAACTGTGTAGTCAAACTGTCAAATGATTGAAATGTATTTTAGAATTGTATGTTACAATCATCCATGCAATTACGTAACCATATTTTCTCCAGCGGTAACTCGTTCGGCGTCACTGACCGCATTTGCTCACATCTGCCCACGGAGAAGCAGGCGTGTGCGATGACCGATGTCGCTTACGACAAGTTCACGGGCACCTGCCAAGTGTGGCCACCGAGGTATTAACTCTTAATCATTTCATAGGCATCTTGATAGAGTCATTATGTAATCCTATGTCTAAGACTGTTACGTGTATTTGTGACTGGATTTATGAGTAGGAATGGGGGATGTGGAGGGGTTTTTCCTGATTAAAAACAAACACGGGTTCATCGTATCTCTCTTGACATGGAAGCAGGCCCACATAGATTCTTGTGGAAGAGGGAATTAATGGGTTGAAAATACTTCGCGTTCTACAACTTCACGGGCACGTGCCAAGTGTGGCCACGGAGAATACCACTTGTTTCAAATTGTTTATCAAAAAGTAAAAGGTCAATAACTAAATATCGAGCAATTCAATCTACATGTCAAATGTAGTTGAAACATATCCAATAATTATTTTTGAGAAACACCTCATATGTACCATTAATGCGCCTCGGACTTAGATGAATTATTATTATTAGAAAATATATTATTAATTCCAGAGGCGTGCGCTCGGAGGAGTTCCTCGGCCCGCTCGTGCCCGCTCACATCCGTCAGCAAGTGTGGGCACTGCGGCCGCTAAATTGCATCAGGTGGCGTTCCCGGCACTCATTTCTATGCGCCTCTGTTGTATGTTTGGCCTTTGACTACTCGGAGGTATCTAGGTACGCGGATTCAGTTGTGAAATAAATGTGAAATATGGTTCTAACTCCATTCCAGCATCGACCACAAGTGCTACTGCTGCTGCGCGCCGTATCGGCCGAATCCCTGCGATGCGCAAGTAATTATGTTTTCAAATAATGTTTTTCCATCTAGTTTTTTTTAGTCTTTTTTCACCAGTTCTAATGAGATGTCAAATAATGATTTTTCAAAGAGTCGTTCTGACTAGACTCACTCACCGGCCAGTTTGACACGCGGAATAAAGAGACGATTTCCCACATTTCTGACTCTACCATTGCAGTGTACCCTGACGCCGTGCTCGAAGAGGAACTCGTTCACGTCAGCACACATCAAAATCCTGCGTAGACGATTCCTGGATGCGCAGGACAATTGAATATGGATAAATGTGCATCGTTTTGTGTAAAAAAATAAAGGTAAAGGTCACCCCGTACTCTAGGCACACAAAGACCTGCGGGAGCCCACTGCTAGGCCAGTGAATATTTTATAAGGCCAATTCAGTTTGTGTATTGTGTAAAAATTCTCAAAACAATCTAGAGCATCTTCAACTCACACATGACTTCTATAGTACTCCTGTAGGCTACAAGGCTGACATGGACATGGTGAAGTCAGGCCATATTAAGATCCTGCGAAGAAGATTCCTGGATGCGCAAGATGATTAGGAATGCTTATTTGTTATTTATGATGATATTTATCTTTTTTTTGAAGCAGATATGTTGCACGCATCCACAAGCTAGTAAGTTTCCAATATTGAAAGAAATGTGAAACCGAACTCAGTTTCTCAATTGAGAATTTTGAATGCATAATTGAATGCAAATCCTGCGAACAACACCCCTTGTTCCTCTCGTCACCCCATCCCCCCCCCTCCTCTCCATTCCACCTCATTTTGCCCATGTCGAGCGGGCGCTCGCTCCTCATTCTCCTCCTGCTCGTTGCTCTATCCGTCCAGGTTCGCGTTATTATTTTATTTTTTTTATTATTTATTACCTGGCCTTACCTGTGCACACCACCAGGCGTAGTTGTTTCATAAAAACTGCAAAATCGTCTTGATTGAGGACGTAACTTTACCTTTTTTTACATTTTAATATTTTTTTGAATAAATTAATTCAGGACGACCCGGAACTCCCGGAAGTGATCACCTTCTACGATGAGGCGACGTTTGAGGAGTTTGCGAAGCTGGATCCAGTGAAAACGTGAGTATTAGAGATCAATGATCAGTCTCCTCTTTTTCTCTAACAGCCATGGTTCGGCACTTCTTTACGTTAGCGCCCGATAGTAGAGAGCTATTTTCTTCCTCGCTTTCGCATTTCTCGTTACCCACAAGTTAGAGTGCGGTCTTTGGGCACTAAAGTAAAGAAGTGCTGAGGGTTCTTAGACCAAAGATCAATCCCATTCTCATTCCAGCAGCTTCTTCCTATCCCGCTTCGCACAGGCCGCATACGAGCCCAAGTGCCACGATGAGGACAAACCCATCGTGAGTTTCGATCTTTGAACTTTGATCTTTTGTTCTTTGATCTTTCATAATTTTCTTGTTGTTAGTTGACGCTGTGGATCGAGAGCTAAAATAGAACTGGGACATCATCGAAGGTGTCATAGTTTGATCATTGATTTTTGATGATTGATCTCTAATCTCCCCCTTACCAGAGCATATCTGTTACCACCCTATGATCCTATCTCGTCTCCTCTTTTAACGTAGTTTGATCTTTGATCTCTGTAGTTTAATCTCTGATCTTTGATCTTTCCTCAGATCGTGCCCGTCTACTATCACGCCGGCGGCACCGTCGAGCTGCCGTGCAAGCAGTGCGAGTGGGCGCACGTCGTCAATGGTCTATGCTCTTTGATATTTGATCTTGCAGAGCTGTTCATTGATCTTTGCTTTTTGATATCCGTTCCGTCTCTGTTCAAATTTAAGTCTAAAATAAAAACGAAATCTATAATAGTGAGAATTATGGCTCGTTTTCGTCACAACATTTGGCATTCATAACGAAAAAAGCAAGAATGAATGGTGATTTCTGATCTTTAATCTTGACAATCCTGTTCTTTGATCGCTCTGTAGGCTTGCCGAAGACTTGGAAGCACATCCCGCTGCACCACGCCACCGTCTTCCTCGCCGATCCATCGGTGAGCTTTGATCGTTGATCTTTGGTCTTTGATCTTTGAACGTTGATCTTTGATCTTCGAACTCTGATCTAGGTGTTGGACCTTTGATCTTAGGGCCACGATAATTGCAACATTTCACAATCTGAAAATTGATATTTGATCTCTCGCCTCTTGTCAGAAATTCCTGCTTCAACATGGTAACGACGAGAAGTACGTGCAGTCGCTGAAGACAAGTCTCAAGCCGGTTGGCGGCGGATTTCATCGGTGAGAGGGTTGATCTTTGATCTTTGGTCTTTGTCCTTCAACGGAATTTCTGGGCTATACTCTGCAAATACGATATTAATCGTTGATTTTAATCTCCAAAATTTGATCTTTGACCTCTGATCTCTCCAGCCGGGCGCACCTCCTCAAGAAAATGTACCGGGATGACGCCGATAAGTGGATTTCCGGTCAACAAAACCCCGTTCCACCGCCGCAACGACACGCGAGGTTTGATCTTTGATCTTTGATCTTTAATCAATGATCTTTTAAAAAAAGATCGCTACTTTTCCATACTCCATGTTTGCTGATTGCATATTCCGATTGATACTGCCCTAAATGGAGTACGAAAATCTTCCAATCGGTAATCACTGATCTCTGATCTTTGATCTTTGCAGTATCCACCACTACATCCAGGCCGTCGGTCGGCTGTACATTCATGGGGTATTTTAATTTTATTTATATATATTTAAATTATTAATTATCTTTGAAAATTGCCACAATATCGTTAATTACTGCAAGAAATTGCTTTCAGTATAGTTGGCATGTTTTTTTCGTATTGATCTTTGATCTCTTGCCTTGATCTTTGATCTTTCCCTCAGTCGATGCTGGAGTCGTCGGGCATCTACTTCTGCTATGACACGCAGTCGCGCGACGCGCACACCCGGGTACGGTAGGGAAAAGTACTGTAGCTCTACGATTGAATATCGATTGAACACGTATAATAATTGCCACTCCCTAGAAGGATGGGAAGATTGATCTAGAGCTAGCTTGACCGGGTGATTATTGATCTTTGATCTTTATAGAAATTGATCTTTGATCTTTGATCTTTCAGATCTTCTTCGTGCTCATGGCGATGGCTCCTCTTGTGCATCACACGGCCGCTACGGGGAAGAAGGACGTTGCGAGCGTGTGGAATGGTGAGAAAACCTTTTTTTTGCATTGACGTTATTATTGAGGGGGAGCACTAATTTGCAAAAAAAAAAAACAAATTTCTAAAACAATTGTTTTTTTTTAATTTTTTTAAAAATGAACCACATAATTAATTTTTGTTATTATCATTTTAAAGTAATTTTTAAAAAATCCCAGTGGACGACTGGCTGACCAGCGGGCAGGATTACGAAGAGAAGTGCAGTGAATTGGACGAATCTAAGATTGAACCGGTGAGTGGTAATCTTTGATCTTTCGCGAAATTAATCTTTGATCTTGAGGAAAATTTACACACACTGACCACTGAAGAATGGTTCCTGATCATAACTGATTGAACAAAAAATAGTAATAATTATAATTAATACAGATGCCCGACGAGTTTGCGCACATGCGCTACTCGCCCGCCGCGTATCCCGTCGACACGGAGGCAGTGTTCGGGAAAGTGGTATGGCCTTTGATCTTTTTGGTCTTTGGGCTTCAATAATTGATCTGTGGATCGACAATTATTGATGCTTATCATTGAAACTTGGTTTTTGGCTTGTTATTATTGTGTTCGAGTATTCCAAATGATCTTCGATCTTTGATCGTTGATCTTTGAACATCTCATTTCTTAGCCTCCCCCACTGAAAGTCGCCATCGGTGCTGTTGATAATTAGCCTGTGGTCTTTGATTTTAAAGGAGGAGTAACATGAATATTTTGGTGACCAATCTGTCAACGTCAGATTATGGCAATCCATAACCATATCAGAATTCTGAACCTCCCATGTCTCTACGACATCAATGAACCGAGTTATAGCGATTTGGCATACTTCCAGAATTCCCCTCAGTCCAGGCAACGGCGGGAAATTTGAACAGAGGATTCGATTAAGCGTGCGCTTTTGATTTACATACGCCTGCCTCCCTTCTCTCCCTCCCCTCCCTCCCCTCCCTCCCCTTCCCTCATTTGACTACGGTGTCTTGCAAGTCCCGGGTTTTCCGTGTGAGAGTCACCAACATTCTTTCCTGTTTCCCCTCCTTTAAAAGGGAATTAATATGATTCTTGCCAGCCTCGCCCACTGAGCTTTTTCATCGGCACCGCGACCGACGACACGTTTCTGGAGGTCGACCATGAGTACAGCGAGTGGACCGCGTGCAGGGCGGAGGAGGTACTGTGAAGATGTCAGAGGAGCACGCAAAAGACTGATGGAGGCTGAGGGAATTGAACCAGCGACCTTAAATCTAAGCCCCCGTACTCGACTATCCTCTCCTCGCATATTATGTCCAAACGGACAGGTGGCCATGCATCCTTTACAGTTCAGGGATGAGGGTGGGCGGGGCATGAAAGGGGGCGGAGTTTGAACGAGGCGGGCATAAGTTCATCTTCTAAGGAGCGAAAGCAAGAACATTGCTTGTGCAAGAACATTGCTTGTGGAGAGAAGGAGATGAAGTGGGCTGCCCCCCCCCCCTTGAGGACCAATATCGGAAAAAAGTCCAACTTCAGCTCTTCCAATATCGCGAAGCGCACTGCGTATTGAAGCGCAAGCCCGGCGAGAGAATCAAGGAGTTTAAGGTACATTTTGGGACGTAGGCAGGATGTGGGCATTCGGATAAAAACCTACTGTATAAGACTAGAAAACACTACGGTTGTCACGGATTAGACGTCAAATTAATAAAAATAATTATCAGGATACGCCATGGCTGTCGTGGATTTCGCAGCTGAATGCGTACTTTGACCGAATGAACTCGATAAGGCTGCACAGGTAATAAATTGCATTAAATCAATTAATTAATGGGCATTAAACACTAACAAATGGTTTCCAAAATCACCAAAATGATCTTTTTAGCATTTTAATCTGGTTATGTTTACGTTGTGAGCGATTTGTATTATAATCCGAACCGACCGGAAATTACAGGTTCTGAAATTATCTAAACACCTGTTCCGTTTCAGCTACGTTCTCACGTCATTAATCTATAAGGGCTACACGTATGGGCCGCACAACGCCGATACAGAGGCGTGTGATCTGCGAAAGCCGAAGATTTGGCAGGCATTCTTGAATGTAAGTTGATTTTTCAGCAGCTGACATCCCGGGAATAGTAGTGACTTGGCTTGAACTGAGCTGCATCTATTATCGTAAATCAATAAACCGTTCCGCCTATCCCGATTCCTATCGTTCATTTCACGTTTCGGTCTCAGGCATTTGTTCCTAACCGATTCCTAGAGGCATTAGTAGGACTTACTGAGAAATTGAAAATTTTAGTATCAATCAATAATGAGATAGCGAATAAAATGTTCCGTATTATGCGCTAAACACCGTAGCGTCTCCGCTGAGCATTTGAACATTTCGATGCGATATGTAACTTTGTTCCCGACTAAAAACTAGGGGTGGGTGGCTTTTTTTTGAATGTTCGATGCCGTTTTGCTCGTTATCACAGGTTTTAGCTAAAATATTCAGGCGATCCTTCCGGCTCTCACCGGCAAAACCAAGAATGAACTGGAGGCTATGATGGATGGTGAGTAGCACAGCCTGTCAGAGTGGACGAGGTCCTTTGTTCGACGCGGCGCACGTATTCTAATTCGCTGGGCCATTTCTGTCTTTACTTTGCGGAATGCGCGGTGTGAAATGAGAGAATAATTTTGAAACCCTGGCTCCGAAAACTTGCCCGCACTCCACGAGTGAAGCCAAATATGAGGATCTATGATAGCAGTTATCATAAGTGAGTACACCGTAAGACATCACCCAATTTTTGAACGAAAAATAAAGCTGGAAAAGCCGCCATAAACAATTTATCAAATATTCCACCTTTTTCACTTACTGCGCCGACACTTTTTCACCCTTCAAGCTTCTTGAAACCCCCACACCTGCATTATTTTTGAAATCCTTGTCCAATTTCCAACAACTTGACAAAGCTCGATTTTTGATAAAAATCGGGGATAAGAAAATTTGAATTTTTTCCCCCTGTTTTTTTCATTTAATTAAAATATAAAAAACATTTTCAAAAATCGAGCTCTGTCAAGTTGTTGGAAATCGGACAAGGATTTCAAAAATAATGCAGGTGTTGGGGTTTCAAGAAACTTGAAGGGTGAAAAAGTATCGGCGCAGATTGTGAAAATGAGGAAAAAATTGATAAAATTTTCACATGTTTGACAGTTGAGTTTCACGGAACGGAGAAATCTAGAGCGTCTGTATTTACGGAATTCGACAAGTTTGGGATGAGTTTCTCAAAATTGATATAGAACTAGCAAGCGCAAAATACTTCACTAGATCTACTGTCTCTTCGTTTCCCCTTCTTGACCGCGCAGGCCATCCGAAATAGGGGAAAATGAAGGGAACGCAAGGAGAGCCTCTCCGCCATGTAAATGAGTTTTTCATCCACTCTGACAGGCTGTGAGTAGACTTTCAATGGTAACGAAACAACTAGTCGTTTAATAGGGAAATCACCCACCGCTCTCCTCATTCCGCGCTGTCTCTCGTGAAGAAAGCGGTGCATTTCCCTATTAAACGACTAGTTGTTTCGTTACCATTGAAAGTCTAATGGTGAGCGTCATCGAAACTAGTTAAGTTTTAATTACGCGAACAATTCTTCCGTATATTTATTTTCATTTTTTTGTCAATTCGATATTTTGCAGTGTCGAAATGGGATAACGACAGGACGTTGCCAGTGACTTTGGATGAATTGAAGAAGCCGTGTTTCGAAATCGTCGCGAAAGCAAGCGAGAAATGGTAAAAGAATGTGAAACTCTTCCTATTTTTTGAGAAGAAAAACGCGTGCGGCAGCGCGGCAATTTCTGCGCATTTGTCATTTTATTCGCCTCAGGTGGTCGATTCGCGGAATCTCGTTCATTGAGAAGAAGGCGTGCACGATGCAGTGAAGCCCCGCACCCTTCCAAACTCCGCCCCCTGATCGATAACTATCGTCTGATCACGACCCCTTTGTTCTGTAAATACGTCGCACTGATAACGACTGCCCGAACCATGACTTGAAACGAAAATGTAAAAATGTATGTCAGCGATAAACGAGTCAAATCTGAGGATTTGTATGTACAATGAAGACCATTTCTTAGATTACCATGATTGAACGAATTGGGACCTCACTCAATAGGCACAACATTCTGACCTCCCTGTTTTTTTCCAGAAAAGAGTGAACAATGGGATTAAGATTTGAATTTTCCCGCCACACCGTAGTCAAACTGCAAGTAGATGTCAGAATATGAATTGGTTCTGAAACATATCCCGATTTCGACCTTTCAACAACAAACAAAATGAGAGATATGTTTCAAAAACTTTTCAAATTTCAAGTTTGCAGTTTGACCACAACCCTTTCTGTCGCGTTGCAGAATGCTGTGTAGGGGGTGACACTGGTAAGGGGAGGGGGTTCTCGTGAGCAAAAAATCTAGCAAATGTCTCAAAATATTCGCGTTTATCTGTACAATGCACACCTTGTTCAACAAATACCGGGATGTTGAGTAATGAAAAGCAATATTACGGATCACACAATATAAGACAGCGTGAATACAATGGCTCTAGTCAAAAAACTAGTTGAGCGATGCAAAAGTTGAAAACCGTTTCAACTTTTGCATTTAACGTTAGATTTCTTATAATTGAACTAGTTCAATCAACGAAAATCGCTCAACTAGTTGTTGTACTAGAGCCATTGTAATCACACCCCCATATCTCTTAATGATGTCCATGGTGATGGCCGTATCCTCCGCCGTGCCCGCCGTGCCCGACATGGCCGCCTCCGTATCCGCCACCGCCGTAATGCGGTTGCTGCAAGAGATCAAATATCAATTTTCAAAGATGAGTAAGATCAAAGATCAATATTTCGTCCGGAAAATGCGTTTTCAAAATTCAAGGTGTATTCACAACACTATTCGTTAATTTTTTAAGCGAGCAACGTGAGCATTTGTTTTCCACTGAAATCTGAATGTGTGAAACTCTTCCCCTCGCGATTCCTTGTAAACCGTATCAAGCGATCACAACGCATGATGTAAGCCTATTGTTCAGTGGCTTGTGTGAGAAAACGTGATTCTCGCGCGTCACAATGAAACAAAAGAACAAAGGGACCGAAAAATGCTTGACACTCGGATCTCGGGTTAGGAATGACATCTATGAGCGATAAGAAACGAAACGAGAAATTATTACACAATCTTACATTTTTCTTGTCTATTTTTCAGTATTTTGATAATTTCGAAAATAAATATTATAAAATAACCAACCGCATGTCCTCCCCCACCATAGTGCGGCTGAGAGGCGTGGCCGGCCTGAAAAGTTTGAGTTTGAAAAAAAGTAAACACTTTAATTCCTCTAGGTTTTTTTTATTTCTCATCACAAATTCATTGGAATATTTTAAATGTTTCCTTAAAATTTCTCACCTGCGAGTTTTTTGTTAGGGGTCGAAGAATCAAAAATTGGGGAAAATGTGGAGAACAGACAGTTCGTGTGTGAAAATTTTCTCGAACATAAACCCATTATTTCTCTGAGCTCGCTGATAACAATGTTTCGAATGACTGACATGCGAGTTATTGTAGGGGTCGTAGAATCCTCCATGTCCGCCCGCGTGCACGCCGTGTGAGGGGGCAACGCCACTGCCGATTCCGCCCTAGAAATAAAAATATTTTTTAAAAAAAAGGCCCACCGATTACTGCTTGACCAAATATTTCATCTGGCATTGGACAATTGCAATTTTATAATCACAACAACAACAACAAAAAAAGGATAATACGAAGGTGGTTGACATAAAATAATACTCACACCATGACCGCCATAGGGCGTAGCGCCGCTGCCGATTCCTCCCTGGAAAAAATCAATTTTTGAAGAATGCGAGACTGTTTTATGACGTCCAGAAAGCGTAATGCGTTCTATTCACAAATCGTGCCAACCGCGACCTCCAAAGAGTGAATTTGGAGGTCGCGGTTGGCACGATTTGTGAATAGAAACGCTTTCTGGACGTCATTTTTTCAATTCGTTTTAGAAAGATGTGAATCGCTTACGCCATGACCGCCGTAGGGCGTTGCACCGCTGCCGATACCGCCCTACAAAAATTCATAATTCGCTGGAAATTATGAGAACGACTGCTTAGCATTTCTGAGTATTTCATGTATTTTTTTTTATTATTATTTTCATATTGAAGAGAAACAACTAACCGCATGTCCGCCATAGCCGGGCGTCGCTCCACTGCCAATGCCTCCACCGTAGCCAGGCGTTGCGCCGCTACCGATTCCTCCCTGAGCAGGCAAATTGATTTGGATCAAGATTCATTCAACAACAAAAAAACTATTTTTAAATGAGCATTTTTCCTAAGTAAGAAAAGAACAGAAAATGTGGAATAGGTGCACTTACACCATGACCTCCGTATCCGGGTGTCGCACCGCTTCCGATGCCTCCACCGTATCCGCCATAGTTGGGCGCCGCGCCACCGCCGATCCCTCCCTAAAAATAATGGCTGTCAGAATGGATAACTCGATTCTTAGTTCTTTATGTTATCTCATCAATATTTGTCCAAAAAATCCTAAATATGCGAAATGCAATAAATAACATAAACTCACGTATCCGTACGACATTTCTTCGCTCACAAGATATCGTGCGATAAGGCTTGGGTGCTCAACCTCGCGCCTGTTTTATAGCCTCACCCGCCCTCTCCTCCCCCTCACTGGCTTGTCTGATCACCTCCTGCCCTGTGCCACACGCGATTTCGTCGGTTCGAAAGCGCTAGAGAGCTCGAGAATAGTGGAGAGGAAATTTGTCACTTTTGTACACACATCAGAAGAAGCGGAGCTGATAAAGCACCAAGGAATCTCTCTTTTCGACCCTGTGTCTCTAATGTTAGGGTTAGAGAGACTACGGATCGAGAAAAGGTGTGAAAAAGAAAGATGATGACTAGGAAGGGCGTCGCCAATGTCATCACAAGGGAACAACCGGAAAGGGACAAAGATCAGAGGCCCGAAAGATCGGCAGCAAGCTGTCTGAACTTTCAGAACAAAATAGGGCTGAAATCCATTGAGTCTACGATATATGAGACTGTTAATGAGAGCTACCAGAATACGCACATGGATTTATGTTCATCTGATTCATATACCTTCACAATCAGGAAAATCGGTAAATAGTAATAAAGTCTTCTATCCCATCCCGGCCATACTACACGTCAACACAGGGCGGATCAAAGTCGAAAAAGTGATCGACGTGAATGCGAACCATTCCCCGCTATCTGTCTGACATTGTGATGTGTTCCCTTTTGCAATGCGAGAAACATTTTTTTTTCAATTTTTTATGTGAATTGTGTATTTGGCGACATCGTCTCTACTATCAGATGCGCGGCTGCTGGGCCCGTTGTCCTCAGAGCTCCTCTTACACCAACTGAAAAAAATAATATATTCTTCTACATTTTTATTTGATATAAAACACTTTAAATCGTCAGAACCGCCAATTTTCTTCCTCATTGTTGTTGTCTGATCCTTAAATAGTGATGAACAACTCACAATCATGGGCGTCTCCTTTGGCGGAGGTGGTTTCTTCTCCACATTACTATCCTTTGGCTCGTTCTTGCTCTTCTCTTTTCCGCCATTCCCTTCAACGAGAGTTGTCAAGTTGAAATTCTTGCACCTTGTCCCCCCCCCCCGTACTCTCAATTGCCTAGATGCGCTAATTGCATGATATATTATAATATATAAATTCATCTCTTGATTCCACATGCTCTATCGTCACTCTGACCGGCGAGAGAGTGTGTGCGGAATAAAAGACGGATTCTTTCGTTACCTTCGTCCTCCATGTTATCCTCCCGTTCGACCAGCCCGCCCGGGCCCTGCTTCATCGATTCCACCGGCTTCTTTGAGGCCTGAAATTTGTTTATTAATTTTTTCTACAATTATTAAAAATTTCAATTTATTAATGACATTGTTACGAGCAAGAATCAAGGAATCCAGAATCAAACCATTCCCATTATTCCATTCCCATAAAGGTAGTGATCCCGGTATCCGAGGATACAATGGAGAAATTATCCCCCCCCTCCTAACCGCTTGATTCTTCGAGTCCTTGCTTTCCTTCGGAGCTTTCGAGTCCTTGATTTCCTTCGAAGCTTTCAAGTCCTTCGAATCCTTTGAACCCTCCTTCTTCGGCTGAAATTATGCTTGTTACATGTTGCCGTATCTCTTTAAAGTAACTTTTCTTCAAAAGTCACTGAAGGCACCTTAGCGTAACCAACTTGATTTTGTTTATGGAGATTGAAAATTCAATACGCGAACCTTCTTCCTGAATTCCTTGTCTACCCACGAACGTCTGCTCCATCCCGGCTTCACCTTTAAAAATATATATTTAGTAAATTGTTGATTGCGTAAATCGCGCAAAAATTGTCTATAGATACGTAAGTTATACAGCATATTTTTCGAGACAAATCAAAGCGTTTCGCTTATGATTATTATTATCCGTCCTTTCGCAAATTTTTCGGAGTGTCTCCGGTCCGAGATAATGTTGTTAATCGTTCAAAAGACGAAAACATGAAAGGAAAACATTTGTTAGATTGTTCACCTTCTTCCTAAACTTCTTTCTTCCCTTCAACAGTGCTCTGAACTTCTTTTCCTCTTCCACAGCATCGGGTTTGATGACCTCGACCTTCCCTAGCTCTTCCTCGACCACTGCCGCCTATATTTCAATTTTGTTATTTTCATTATTTATTCATATTTCAAAACCTATTTAAATACTAACTCTGTGATTACTAGTTTGCTACGGGGGAGTCCCGACACTTAGCTTAAGGAGACACTCACTTAGCTTAGCACTTAGCTTAGCGACACCGTGCATAAGAACAAATAAATATTTACCACTTTCTTGAACTTGTACGCGCCATTGTAGATCAAGACGTAGGGATAAGCCTTAAATGTTTCAAAAATTAAAAATTAATTTTTTGTTAATTCTCGCATTCCTAAGGCAAATCGATCGATTCAAATCGACTCGGAAAGAATGATCAAATCGGATTCGGAACTCCGACTTCGAAAGGAGATGGGTCGACCGCATAACGGATTGTCCATTATGGAGAACGAGAGGGACGGTTAGACGTTTTCCGTTTAGACATCCCTAATTTCAATCCATTTCGCTTATTCGTAAATTTGACTGTCGATTTGATTTCCTAATCGTTTCCTAGAGGCACTGGTAGCACCAAAAAAATGAGAATTGTATTCATAATCAATATAAAGCAAGCATATTCCGCTGAGCACTTTTAATCTTACGATACAATAAACAAACATCAGGAAGAAGCTGTTTTCGGACATCCTCGGGGAAGGTTCTGGCAGCGAATGGCTGCAATTAAGTATAAATTAAATATACAATTTCATTCCATTTTTCACCATATTTTTTAGGTCAAAAATCAAATTAAAACGGAATGCGTCTCTCCCTTTCGATTTATTTTTGGCGGACATACAATTATTACAAACTCAAATATATCATACCAGTATCCATCCCTGGCGTCCGGGATAGTAAGCCATGTACGTATAGATCAGTCTCCAGATTTCCCTGTACAAAGGCATCATTAGATATGAAAAGATGAAATTTGTTCTAACATTTGTGCCATGTTATATGTATTTGTCTCCGATATAGCTAACCAAAGCCTAATTCTCTTTCTCACCTGAAATGCTCTCCAGTGTAGCTCGTCTTCTTGCAAATATTCCGATGTTGTTCCTAAATTTATTTTTTACCACTTTCTTACTTTTTTTAAATTTTCCTGATTTCTAATCCTTCAATAGTATTAATGATGCAAGCGAAAAAGACATAAGTATGAATGAAGAAAATGAGGCCTCAAACAAAGGCAAAGACTAGAGAATTAAGCATTTCGTTTCTTTAGTGTCCAAAAGTAGAAAGAAAGTCAAAGTAAGTCCTCGTTCATTGGATCGCTCGCTAATTTGGATCCTGGGCACTAAAGTAAACAAAATTATCGAGAAATATCTCACCCTGAACATGATTCGTCCAGTGATTTGGTTGTAATCGAATACTTCCATCACCGAATGGAATCCACTCAAAATGTGGTCCTCAGTGAACAATTTCTGAATGATTTTTTTATATTTTTTCCTGATGAAACTTATTCGTGCTTTATATACTGAGTGAAATAAGTCTTTTTTTTTGGTGAGCAAACGAGGCGAAAAGGCAAAAACGGAAAGACAGTAATAATTAAGAGAACCTTGTGAATGACTTGGTGGAAAACCCTCTCCATGAGCGTTCGTTCCTCTGGTTCCGCACAAATCGCGTAGAAAAGATGTTCCAGAATGTCGCCCCACTTTTCGTCGATCGGGTTCTTCGGTTTGCCCCAATTTGCGTGATACTGAGAACAAATTGATTATTTGAAAAAATATTTTTTTTAAAAGTGAATAAAAATTGTGCTGTGCAATGCCCCAGTTTGCGTGGTACTAAAACATAATACTTGGCTAATTATTCATTCACTTATTTCAAAGAAAACTCGAGTCCCCAGAGTATAGGCATACCTTGATAGTCTCTTCGTTCCACTTCTGTACCATTACACCGAGCTAAAATAAAGCAAAACGGATATTTAATCATTGAATAAAAAATAATGAACATCCTTCAAAATCTCTAGAAGCCCAACCTGGCAATCGTTTTTCACAGCGACAGCCCATGCAAATTTTCTCGCAGGATTCGAAATTTCAAATCCCCGTTCCTGCCACAGTTTCAGCAGTCGCTGAAAATAATTAAGAAACTTTTTTCACAGAAAAAATGAGACTGACATCCTCAATATCTTCGTGGCCTGCAAAAAGCGCAGCTTCGATGCCGATGATTCGAATTACGGTCGTATCCTGGCCTGGACAAATATCTTTTTATCCGAAATAATTACAAAATATTTCTTTTTTTTTTGAAACTTTTGCAACATTAAATAATTGTAATAATATACTTTCGTCGCGCGCTCTCTCCAAACCCATCGGGAACAGCATGTTATTCGCACGAATTCCTATGACCTCTGAATATTTTCTTTTTAATTTTATTTATTTAATTATATATTTTTTAAAATGTTTTCGTTATTTAAAATGTGGGCCGTTGGGGGGGGGGTTCTCCCCCTATTTTCCTTTCCCCTCCCTCTTTGGATGTAAATCCATGACTGTAAATTCAACGAGAGACAAGAGAGAAACAAGAGACATAATCTCATTTTGAGTTGATTGATTTGAGAGAGAATGGTGTGAATTCATACAATTTAATTATGCGAGAGAGGGGAAAGATCGAAATGAGCTAGACGACCGTGCGGAGTGCGCCGAATGAGGTGAAATGAGGGAGGGGAAAGTGAAATACGGGGAGACCCCCCCCCCCTAACGGCACAGGCGCCAAAATGTGAAATCAAAACAAACTTCTTATTCTATCCGCGCTTTCCTGGTCTCCTCTTTTCGAATAAATGCTGACGAACAATTTGAGTATTCTGAACGCAACGTCTGAAACAGTAAGTGATTAGTATCCACTAGAGTTCGAAATGCGTCGTTAACAGTCTCTTCATTTCCCACATTCTCTCACCGGTCAGAGAGGCGAGAGAGTGTGTGAAATGAAGAGACGACTGTCCACTAGAAATGTTACTTACCGACGAGTTTTGGATGCATTGCTTGCTTCAAATTATCCCAATTTTCGTTGTGTTCCGTACATTTGTACAGCAGAGGCATAATAAAGAGTACCACCTTTTCACTATTACTGATCTGAAAAAATATCACATTAATATTGATTTTAGGCTGAATAATATTACCTGACCGATGCAATTCTCTAGATACATGTATTTCTCTTCCGGGGAATAGAGACTAAACTCCTGAACATTATGAGTAAATAATGGTTTGGTATGTATATAGGTATGTTTCCTCCTGCAGGTCTACTGCCTTGATATCAGAATAAATGGGTGTAATGTAATGGGTATATAAAAAGTGGTAGCTTAGTGATTCCCGAAATTTCCCGGTGGACTAGTTGATATTGATTCATCTAGGTGTTAGTATCAGAGCGTGAAAATAAAGTACTTGTTAACGCTCTATCGACACCTAGACGAATCAACGTCTACAATGGGCTTATGGAAATAAGGTACGCACTTTCCATAGAATCTTGGAACAGCATTTGCCATCTAGATAACGCAGCTGAATAAATGGGTTTTTTTCTGCAGTCGAGCTGAAAACGTACGTCGGGCAGTAAAGTTTCTGTCCCGCCGCGATAGTTATGAGAGTTGTACGGCCGTACTGCCCATTTTTCCTGAGAACAGGATAATAAAAATGTTTTTAATTAAAAAAAACAGAACTTACTCCGGTAGTCCATGATTCCTGAAATCGTTCACACTTCTTCTTATAAACTTCTTCATAAAAGGCATAACATTTCTTCATTTTCCTCGCTTTGATCTTTAAATAATGGTAATTGAAAAGGGTCAGAAACAATACCAATTTTTACCAATGAGTGGCACCAGAGAAAGAGGAAGTACGGAATAGGAATGAGAAGTGGTGTGAACAGCATGTGCCAATAGTGTTTGAAAACATACCAGAAATCTGAATTTTTAATTAAACATTTGTTTAATTGTACAAATTATATCATTTTGGCACTAATCTGTTATTTTGAACCAGCTTTTTCTCGCAAAGTATTCACAACCTATCACTCAATCCCTATCGTAAATCGGCCCAAAAAAGAGATGTTCCAATATTTTTGTTTGTTTAAAAATTTAAAAAGATTTCAATCAATCATTAAATCTTACCGTTATTTGGATCATCAGCTTCATTGAGAAATGCCTTTCCACCTAACAGTATGTTATCCCGATCTTTGTTAACTGAAAGTATGTTTTTTTTGTTTTTTTTTTATTTAAAAATGAAAAATTGAGTAAATTCTTACAAATGCAGTACACATTAGCGATCTTCGTTTCATTTGCTGTTATATTTAGTTTCCATTCTCCGACTTTCTTATCACAGAATAATGCATCGATTGCGGTTTCATTTCCATCGATTTCTTCCTTGTACCTAATAATGATTGCCTATTTCTCGAATAAATTACTATGAACTCACTTTAAGTCGTGGTTAACTGGGCAGTAGATTTTAGTCCGAGTGAACGTTGCCTGATTTTTTCCCAATTTTTCCATTTTTTTTTCAAGCATATTTACCTGCGCACAACTTTCTGTATGATTGACACCATCGCATGTGGTCAGAATAGGATTCTTTTCTTGACATTCATCTGTAATCATAAAAATAATTTCGAAAAAAATAGCCACTAACAAAGCTTGAGGCACGATCCTTTATCCAATGGCACAAATTTGTTATCGTAATTGGCGAACCTTTAATAGATAATACGTCATGCACCAAAAAAAGTAAATAAATATTGATTACCATCTAGGACTGCTTTCGTCTTCAATCGATTCTTTTCTGCACACAACTCTTCCATTTTTCACTTCTATTTTATCATTAATGAACCAGTGGTCGTCCGGACACTGGAAACGGTTTATTATCAATGTTGAGTTTTGTTTTTTTTCACCTTCAACTCTTCGCATTTTTCCTTCGTTGAATCACAAGTTTCATCCACTTTCGTCGGTGGCTCGCATTCCGGCGCTTTACAGACCGCTGGCGGCATTTTACTGCATCTTGCTGCAATAATAGTTATTTGTGAAATTTCTCGCAGTCTGCCGCAAGCTGCTCGAAGTTTTATTTCAGCATGAAAATGTATTTGAGATAAACCCACGCCGCTCGCCGCAAGCTACTACCGCGCTGCTCTGAATGGAGGTCTTGCCGGTGTCGCTGTGGTAGAAAAGCTCGTGCTCTGTAATTATTACAAAAAAAAATTTATATATTTTTTTCAACTATTTTATCAAAATGTCCGTTTGAAGTTCATACGTTCACATGTGATCTTTGAAGCCGTAAAAATTTCCGTACTCCCGACTGGTTGGACTCTGCATTGAACGGTATGCATAATTGTATCCCTATTCCTTCGAAACTCACAGCAAGTTGAAATACGTCGTGTTATATTTCTCGCAATCGATCGGAGTCGTAAATGTTTCAATCTGCAAAGTATTTAATGTTAATTAGGAAGCGGTTGTTCGGTTTGTGCGATTTAAAATTTCACGAATGCTACTATGAATTTCACGGATGAATGAATTTGGATGTTCTAACAAAGCACAATATTACAATTAATGGATAGAATTTTGCAAAATCATATTCAAATCATATCTCAATCATATCATCAATCAAATCATATCTTATCATGAAGACATCTGGCCTTTCCAATGGGTCCCACCTAGCGTTGTCTTACGAGTGTAAAATCGCTTTACGTGGATACACCTTTACCTTTTAACTTTTACCCCAGCCGCAAATTACCAATGGATTGACCTGTCTGACGTAATGCGTCCTCGAAAGCGATTGTAGTGGCGGCTTCAGAATAGAGAAATCGCAGAGCACTGGAAAGAAAACACCGTGTGCACGTTCCACGCACTCTTTAGAGTTCAAAATACGGGTACGCGTCTCTTCATTTCACACACTCTCTCATTGATTTCGAACTAGCACTCACAATACTTGTCCAAGGCTGCCGCGAAATTGATATACTCTGTCTCGCCAGATCTCGCCAAGAGTTTTCGAGCGTTCAGAACTGTGCTTCCCGAACCGAGACTGGTAGTGTACACCAAACGCAAATCGTGCGTTCCAGCTTGGTCTGCGTCCCATTGCGCTGCTAACTAAAATTTGGAAATCGACTCAGCATTGTGAACAACGATAGCTAAAACTCGTAAGTGAATAAGTTGTATAATACACTCACATTAGTATCAGGCGACTCGATCGTCAGCATGCCTACACACATGAACATGTTGGTCTTCTCGTCAAATTTGGAGTCGGAGCGTCGCAACTCGTAAGGGTATTCAGAAGATGGCACTAAAATGAGCGCGAAAGTTCCGGAAATACAAAGCAATAAATTTACCGGCATCCACTGTTCTCGATTCATAGTTCGCTGAACAGCCCGTGACATGAACGTTGGTTGTGGACTCCTCTATCTCATCAGGTGTTTTCTCTGAAATCGTAATTTAATTATTCTTACATACATAAATTTCATTCCTCAGGCGAGCTTCTCGCAAATTATGCTTATAAAACATGTGAAGAATACCACATGATTTCGAACCTTTTGCAACTCTGATCAAGCTTATTTGCGAAATTCGCTCATCATTTACAAGCTTTCTTTTCAGTTTCAAATCACTTCTCATAACGAACAGCCATTTGCGTGTAGTTAACGGTCTGAAATAGGGGAAATAGCATGATACAGATTTTATTATTCTTATTCTATTATTTACTCTATTAGGGAAGTACACAAGTCGACTTGAGGGTACGAAAGATTTCACTACTGATTGTGTGATATCTCTTTTCCCAACGGAAAGGATGCCAGGATGAAGATTGCAGCTCTTCATTCGTGCAGGCTCTCACATCACTCTGTTCAGCGAGAAGGGATGAAGAGGTGGATTTTTCACCCTTGCATCCTATAGCTTATTCTATCAATAGAGCACACGATTAGGTAAATTTACCTGATCATAATGCCGATTTCCGGTTGTTTGTTCGGGGTCCATTTCTCCACCTGGAATAATTGTTCAAGTTACTTAATTAAAAAGTGTCCGGAATGATTCAGCCGGATTTTTATCAGAATTTGAGCTAGCAACTAATGATATGTCGGGAACAATCCTTGCATCCCTAACTAACAATATATTGAAACGTGTCCGTTAGGGACTAGGGGTTTCTAAACGGAATGCGGAACTCCCCCATTTCCATTCCTCTATTTCCTTCATTCCGCAATGCGGTCGGCCCCTCTCATTTCGAATGCGGAATTCCGCATTTGTTGCGGAATTCCGCAATTCTCATTCTTCCTCTTTCATTCGAGCGGGCTCGGTGGTGGAAAAGACAATTAGAATGGTGGATGATTCAATTAGAAAGAATAGTTCCATTGTATTCTAATAGTGAAATGCATCATTCGAGAATGCGAAATTCCGCAATCATTGCGGAATTCCGCATTGAGAGGGGACCAGTTCACTCGCAATGCGGAATGAGAAATGATTATGGAAATGATGCGGAAATGCGGAATGAATTCCGCTTAGACATCCCTATTAGGGACGCCCAACCAATTCCAATACTCAATTAATTGACTTTGAACATTATCTCTTGGAAAAATACCCAATTAATACCCAATTAATTGATATTGTCTCTCAGCCAGGGGTATTGAATTGGTATCACTAGTTTCCATCAATGAGGCAACTCGAGAAACAAACCGGGACGAGTAGTTTCTTGTTCTCTGTTTGATAGGCGACATCGGGAGAGACCAGACAGAGCTGAAATGTGCAGAATTCAAGTAAAGATGTGTTAGTGCTCAGATATCATACAACAGTGCAAATGCACCGATGGCATTTTCCGTTTTTGTCTTTGCTGGGTTCTTTAGAGTTAATAACAAAAGGATTGGTTCGAATGAGCAGCTGCCATGGTTGTGCATTTTACGTTTTAATTTAAGTTTTGTCTTTGTTGCAAATCGTAGATCATAGACTAAGTTGCAAACTTGGCACATAGAAACACTATAAAGATAGGCTAGGACTAACGCGGCTAAGTATTACTAAATAATATAAAAAGTTAATGTCTGTCTGTCCGTCTGTCTGTCTGTCTGTATGTATCGTAAGATTATTTCCCATTCCACGCGTAGCCGACCTTTGACGAACTGAGTGGAGGGAGGAGGGAGGAAGAGGCCGGGAGGAGGCTAGTGATCTACCTGCTCTCCTCCCCCCTACCTCTTCCCTTCTTCTTTCTCCCAGACAATCAATACGCTAACCAGCACATTGAGTTTGCTGAGCATTTGAAACGCACGATATGTATGTATGTTTGTCTGTCACGCTCGAAATTTTTTTTGCTCATATCTCTGCTCAAAACGATCGTACACCCCTCGGACCTTTACCAAACAACTTCTCATGAAAAAAAATTTCGAAAAAAATCGATAATTGATTTCGTCATCATTTCGTCATAATCCGTTTTTTCCACCGTTTTCACCGGAAACTCAACCAAATTGATCGTACTTGGCACCAAACTACTTGTAATCAAAATTTTCAAAACCCACTAATCAATTTCGTCATCACTATGCAATATTGCGTAATGATGATGCAATAACCTATTTTTCGAGCCATTTTCAGCTGAAACTCAACCGAATCGATCGTGAATTTTATTCTAATGTTCAGAATCGATGTTAGCTGGTAATGTTTAGATATTTCGCAATAGGGAAACGTGTTTTGATGCGTTTTTAAGTGCGTACTTGCGTTTTTTGAGTACAGTAAGCTCAGAGTCGATGCCAATCGATGGTTACTGATAATGTTTCAATATTTCGCAAAAGGGAAACGTGTTTAACGCGTTTTTAAGTGCGCGTTTTTAACCCGGCGTCATCTGGCGAGCGAAGCTTGCGAGTCCCTGGCGGAAGGCTCGTGGGGCCGAGGGCGAGCCGAAAAAAGATGGGATGGGGCCACGCAGTGGCCCCATCCCATCTTTTTTTCGGATCGCCCGAGGCCCCACGAGCCTTTCGCGAGGGACGATGCCAACTCGGTCCGCGACCGTGAATGTTTTATCTTCCAATGTTGTCCACTAGCCCAAACGTAGTTCAGTCCTCACGAGCCTTTTGCAAGCGTAGGCACATGACTGGGATAAAACTAAACACATAACCCGGCGTTGCGAAGCGCTCGCAGAAGACTATCACAACCCGGCGTTGCGCACACGCTGGCGAGCGTAGCGAGCCTCATTGCAGCCGCAGGCTGCTTGCCACCCGCAGGGTCTAGCCAGAGGAGCGAGCGAAGCGAGCGTAGCTGGCTAGTTATAAGTAAGACTTTTTAACTTACGTATTCCGTAATGCACTTATCGTAGCCGATTGTTAGCTGCTTGAAAGAGTGAACCACCCAGAAAAGAGCGAGCGAGAGTAGAAGACACTGAAAATTTAAAATTATGGGAACAATGCCTACATTGTGAAAAAAAAATTGGAAAAACACCCCCTAATATATCAATAATTAAGCGAAATGCTCAACAGTTATGGCATAACTGTTGATCATTTAGAAATCAAAGGTATTTTTTCCAAAAGGGAGATTGCGTAATGGGACGTAATTGATTTTTAAGGAACGTTTAAGCAATTTCAAGGAGTTTTGGCAACATCATATCAACCTGAAATCTTACTCTCATTGTGGCATGGGAAGGCGAGCGCAGAAGGAGAAACCGTACGACGAGAAGGAAAGGGTGAAGAATGAGGGAAGGAGAAGGGGAAGAAAGAGAAGAGGGAGGATTGAATAGGGAAATGAAGACAATAATAGGATTAGAAATATAATGAAATGCAAAGAGGCATTACAATAACAATTTTTTTTAATCAAATGCAAAAGTAAGGTATTTTTCATGCAGCAACTGGCAAAGATATCCTCACTACGATGTGGTATCCTACGAAATCACTGTCAAGTGATCCCTAACCGTTATGCTTTTAGTATTCAAAAAGTAAGGCTTTTCAATGATATGGTGATAAGAACGGAACGTTAAGCTATGCCAATGGCGTATTAGCGATTCAAAGAGTAAGGCAACATCATATCAACCTGAAATCTTACTCTCATTGTGGCACGGAAAGGCGAGCGCAGAAGGAGAAACCGTACGACGAGAAGGAAAGGGTGAAGAATGAGGGAGGGAGAAGAGGGAGGGAGAAAAGAGGGAGGAGTGAATAGGGAAATGAAGACAATAAATAGGATTAGAAATATAATGAAATGCAAAGAGGTTTTCAATAACAATTTTCCTAATCAAATGCAAAAGTACGATATTTTTCATACAGCAACTGGCAAAGATATCCTCAATACGAATCTTTCGGGGGTATTCTACGAAATCACTGTCAAGTGATCCCTAACTGTTGCGCTATTAGTATCAAAAAGTAAGGCTTTTCAATGATGAGTTAATAAGAACATCACGTTAAGCTATGCCAATGGCGTATTAGCGATTCAAATTTTAAGGCAACATCATATCAACCTGAAATCTTACTCTCATTGTGACATGGGAAGGCGAGCCCAGAAGGAGAAACCGTACGACGAGAAGGAAAGGGTGGAGAATGAGGGAGGGAGAAGGGGGAGGGAGAAAAGAGGGAGGAGTGAATAGGGAAATGAAGACAATAAATAGGATTAGAAATATAATGAAATGCAAAGAGGTTTTCAATAACAATTTTCCTAATCAAATGCAAAAGTACGATATTTTTCATACAGCAACTGGCAAAGAAATCCTCAATACGAATCTTTCGGGGGTATTCTACGAAATCACTGTCTAGTGATTCCTAACCGTTGTGCTTTTAGTATTCAGAAAGTAAGGCTTTTCAATGATGAGTTGATAAGAACATCACGTTAAGCTATGCCAATGGCGTATTAGCGATTCAAATTTTAAGGCAACATCATATCAACCTGAAATCTTACTCTCATTGTGACATGGGAAGGCGAGCGCAGAAGGAGAAACCGTACGACGAGAAGGAAAGGGTGAAGAATGAGGGGGGGAGAAGGGGGAGGGAGAAAAGAGGGAGGAGTGAATAGGGAAATGATGACAATAAATAGGATTAGAAATATAATGAAATGCAAAGAGGTTTTCAATAACAATTTTCCTAATCAAATGCAAAAGTACGATATTTTTCATACAGCAACTGGCAAAGATATCCTCAATACGAATCTTTCGGGGGTATTCTACGAAATCACTGTCTAGTGATTCCTAACCGTTGTGCTTTTAGTATTCAGAAAGTAAGGCTTTTCAATGATGAGTTGATAAGAACATCACGTTAAGCTATGCCAATGGCGTATTAGCGATTCAAATTTTAAGGCAACATCATATCAACCTGAAATCTTACTCTCATTGTGACATGGGAAGGCGAGCGCAGAAGGAGAAACCGTACGACGAGAAGGAAAGGGTGAAGAATGAGGGAGGGAAAAGGGGGAGGGAGAGAGAAAGAGAAGAGGGAAGAGTGAATAGGGAAATGAAGATTCAAATACGATTAGAAAAATAGTAAAATAACGATTTAACAAGGTTGATTCATCCGTTTTTTTCATAAAAAAAAACAAAGAAACGCAAATTAAAGCAACTTAATCCAATACTATATTTACGACGTGGGTGAATATTTGAAATTTTTTCATCAAATCGGCATCGAACACATTTGATATGGAATGATGATTATAGGAGCGAAGTACGGGTCGGCATCTCTTCGAAACTCTGACCGGTGAGAGACGCACAAAATGAAGAGATAATTGCAATCCAATGTTGTTTTCATAGCAGTCGCCTCGTCAAATTCGAGTGAAGCCGGCGAACTGGAAATGACACAAATAAGAACTCAAAATTTCACACATTTTTTTTCTTTTTTTTATGGCTGTGCCACCAAACATGGAATGCCATTTCTTCTAGGAAGAAGGAAAAACGAAGAAAACAAGCCTAATATTGTTTATTTTTTTCTAAATTCGGCTGTGTATTTTTCTCTAAATTCGGCGAGATTCATCTAAGGAAAATGTGAGTGAACCCACCTGCGGTCTTTCGCAGACGAGGTCGAACTCTTGATAGTTCCTGATCTCTACCTGCAACGGAATCGTCTCTCCACTCCGCACACTCTATCGTCACGATCATGTCTCTTCATTTCCATTTTTTTCTAGTCCTCAGAGATAGAGCAGGCGAAATGAGGACATTTTACATTACGATTCGCTGCCGATTCGAATTGCCGAATGCCGAATTTTTATGTGATAAAATCAACATCGATCATGCAACCTACAACAGACTAACTCGTCATTTTATCCGGGTGGGAGGTCTCGAAATGAAGGGAATATACTACTTTTGAATTAATGATTACCTCGTATCGTTCATTGAATTCAGATGGATCCTCTTCTACATCTTCACAAATGGCGTCGGACAACCTGAAATTGTGCACTTCGCCGTTATTTCTGTTTAGTATTTCTTATAGTTATTATTTCTGAAAAAATTGAAGCGCGGTTGGTATCAAAGAAAAATTTTATGGACTCCCCCCCCCTGTCGTGTACATATAGTTTCCTTATTTTCCGGATCAGATTTTATCATTTTATCACATTTAAATCACCTCAGTCGCTTCCTCCTCGACGCCAATCGATCGGCTCGCTCGAGATGAGGGAGCAGCGAGTACTGTAATGGGATGCTATTACGATAGCAAATCAGGTTTCTGTGAAGACGCGGTAAAAGTCACGCTTTGTATTCATTGCATTCTACCTTCTTCAGAGAAACAAATACACATTACTAAAAGAAGACATAACAATAATGGTTTGTTATACCTTTCCCTTCTCCACCAACGTCCAATCGATAGAGGAGAAGAAGTTCAGCGCAGTAAAACGCGCGAAATCGCACAGCCGACTCTCCATCCGACTTCGGAGCATCTACAGAGATGGATAGTCTCTACCCCGAACTAGAAACGCTTTGCAGACAACAAGTATTCGCTAAGTCATGGTCCATACCCGATCCAGCAACGTCGAGATCTCGATCGACCTTCCCGGTGGAATGGAGAAGTCAATGTAGACTAGTTGAGAATGGTGATGGGCGGAGGTGTTGGGGTAGGGAAATCTATAAAATGGGAGGGAGATAAACGTCGTTGACTAGGAATGGAATAAGTTTAAGAAGGCGATGAAATTGCGCAATGAGCTTCATCTGAGATTGAGTGAGTTTAGTTATCGTGCGTTTCAAATGCTCAGCAAACTCAATGTGCTGGTTAGCGTATTGATTGTCTGGGAGAGAGAGAGGAAGGGAAGAGGTAGGGGAGAGGAGAGCAGGTAGATCACTAGCCTCCTCCCGGCCTCTTCCTCCTTCCTTCCTCCACTCAGTTCGTCAAAGGTCAACTACGTGTGGAATGGGAAATAATCTCACGTTATTATGGTGAACGATCAGAAGGACAATTCAGGAAAGTCAAAGAGCGGGGTGTTTGTGAGGGTGTTTGTGTCTAAAGGTCTGAAAAAAACGAACCGCCCAGTAAGCAGCAGATGCGCCAGCACTCCCAAACTCCACCAGTCGACTGAGTGGGTGTACCCCTCGGGCCACTCTGCAGCGATCTCCGGAGCCATGTACTGCAATTTCGAACATTATTCATCTTTTTTTTATTATTTCTTTATTCATCTTATTTTTTTATTATTTCAGTTTATACCTTTATTTCAGTTCATGTCAGGATGAAAAATCCTGACATGAACTGAACTTATATTCTTTTTTTAAGGCAGCCCTAACATTCACTTGCTTTTTTTCTAATGCGGAATTAGAAAAAAATGTACCTGTAGCGTTCCACAAACGGACTTTGTTCGCGCGCCCGGTTCCAGCAACTTGGCCATTCCGAAGTCGGTCAGTCTGAATTAGAGAAGCTGAAGGAAGAGGGAAGAGGTGAGGCGAGGAATGAGAGGGAGAGGAAGAGGAGGGATAAAAGGCCGACCTCTTGCGCAAGAGTTTGGAGAATGAGAAAACTCTTGCGCAAGAGTTTGGAAAATGAGAAAACTCTTGCGCAAGAGGTGAGGCAGGAATGGGCCTTTTTAGATCGTTTAATCTCGTTCTTTCAATTGTTATGTGTTCTGATAGCTTAGTACGTGCATAGGAGGATATCAGAACACATTTGCAAGATTTACATAGAGTCTCAAGAGAGGTGACGCTCTATAGACTCCCTTTTCGTCTTTCCCTCCTCTCCCACTGTGCGTTGCTCGCGTACTTCTCGAGCTCTATCGCGGCTCAGAGGTGACATATCGACAAACTTCGAAGAGTATGATCACTATGGCTCCACTAGAGACTGTTTTAATATACTTCTGACTTCTTTGTGTGACAAATTACCTTTAACGGCGCGCTTTCTTCAAAGAAACAAGAATCCCGTCCAACATCAACAACCTCTTGTACAAACTTCAAGAAATCATTGTAAATATGCTCTGATATCCAAATTACTTAATCATCCTACAAAACTTTAGAAAGATCGTCCAAAAACGGCCTAAAACAGCTCATTCCTACCTCACCTCTTGCGCAAGAGTTTTCTCATTTTGCAAACTCTTGCGCAAGAGTTTTCTCATTCTCCAAACTCTTGCGCAAGAGGTCGGTCTTTTATCCCTCCTCTTCCTTCATTCTCATTCCTCGCTGCAAGAGAGCGGCAAACTCTTCCCTCACCTCTTCCTTCAGCCACTCTAGTCTGAATAGTATATATTTTTCTTATTTTTAAAATCTTTTTTAATCTTTTTAGATTTTTTTAGATGATCATTCAGATGATAAATTTCCTACTTCGCAGTCATTTAAAGGAGGCGTATCATGAAAAACTAGTTGATGTTTTTGAGAACATGATCCGATCGGATTCTAGAACGATATTAGAATGCCGAAGTTTAGAAGTTGTAGACCCCATTTAAACCGAGATATTCGCCCTCAAAGTATCAGGGAAGCACAGGGAAAAAGCTGCAACAATTCAAATCTTTTCTGCAGCGCCAATGGGGAAGGGAAGGTAGATCAATGAAAAGTAATCTTTGTCTCGTCCGCAATTGATTGGCTAGGAAGGGATTTTTGTTTGTTCCCGCAGGTGGTTCCCAACGAAATAAATCTGATCTACTCCTTGGCAATTCACCAAAAGATCTTGGCAATTTTCCAGAATCTTGATAGCATCGGCATATCGTTGCAGGACCCGCTCAGTTTAAATTTCAAAAGTTCATGATACGCCTCCTTTAATTACGGCAGTCAGGGCCATTAGAAAGCATGCAGCTTTGCAGCATACTGTGAATAATCGTTAGTATTTTCAGATTCATTTTCAGATTTTCAGATTTTCAGATTTTCTCGCGAAAGTTCTCACCGATAAATTTTTTCTTGTTCAAGAATGACCGGTCTTCTCTCGAGCGAGAATTCTTGAATGAGAATGTTTTCTCGCCGAGAAAAAAGTGATTTTCTTGCGAGAAATTTCTCGTTTATCGAACCCTAATCGTTAAGTCAAATAATAATCAGTATTTCGTCGACAGATCAACGACTCGCTCACTAGGGTTGGCTAAACGATACTCTAAACGTGGCAGGTTTAGCCCCCCCCCCTACGCCCGAGATCGGAAGACTCTCTTCATTCCGCATGCTCTCTCGCTCACAACTAGGGAAGGGGAGCTAAACCTGCCACGTTTAGAGTATCGTTTTTTATCGCTCACCTCACATGCCCTCTCCCGTCCACCAGCACATTCTCCGCTTTCATATCCCGGTATATGACCGAGTTGCGATGGAGGAAGTCTCAAGTGTAACAATACAATTTTTTTTTGTTATTCCTCATCAAAAATGGAAAACTATTTATTTTTAGCAAGATTTGAAAGATTTTCTGAAACATATTTTCGCATGGACGATATTCTTTTATTTGAAGAAGATGCTGGAAAGTCATGGTGGAAAATGCTGGTCCACAATCAAAGCGCAAGCTCACATTAGAGTCAGATAACCCGAATCTGGTGCTACCTCGCCCGGGACTGCCAAGGCGTTCTGTAAAATTCAAATTGCATACCAACTGCACAACCGAGCTCCGCCAGCACCACCCGCACCGCAGCCTCGGGAAAGTTGCCGTAGTGTCGGGACAGACGAGCCAGGTCGGTGCAGCCGTCTGAAGGGAGATTGGAATAGCGCGACCCATCATCCAGCTGGCCTTACCAGTGGGTCCCACCTAGCGTTGTCCAATGACTGTAAAATCGCTTGACGTGGATACACCTTTTAATCCCACATTGAACAATTGGTTAGCCAGAAATGTATGAAGCACGACCTTTCATACCCTGTCCTGTTTGTTTCTTAGCACTTCCTACTGAAGCAAGTAACGTATTTGGATATTTTTTCAGTTGGCGTTCCGAAGTGTTATCAATTATACGTATATTACAATTGTCCGTACCAGTAGGCAACTCCATGCACGTGAACAGCTGCGTCCTCGACTGCCATGCGCCGAAGAAGCGAATGATGAAGGGATGGGCGGGCAGACGCGCCTAAAGAGGATTGTTGTGAAATGGAAATGAATCTTGAGTAGTCTTTCAATTGTAACGAAACAACTAGTCGTTTAATAGGGAAATCACCCTTCCCTCTCCTCATTCCGCGCAGTCTCTCGTGAAAAACGCGGTGCATTTCCCTATTAAACGACTAGTTGTTTCGTTTCGATTGAAAGCCTAATCTTGAGACTTCTAAGTGTGACCAGAGTGCGAACAGAATGGACGATAATTGATTTATTGGGACGTTTCAGGGTTCAGCATTTCTTAATTCACTCTTTGGTTTGTCATTCGGAAAACAGGTAAGGAAAAAATCCCTACTTACCAATATCTGCACTTCATCATTTGCGTGTGAAACATAACTGTGCTTCAGGACGATCGCCTTGTCTTGGATCTGTAAGGAATGGATTGTAACTAATGAAGAGAAATCGATACCTGGGCACGCTTTCATTTGCGTACCGCCCCTGTTTGTCCGACAGAACTTGAGATTCAAGTGTATATCATCATATTTTTGAATGACGAAAAAGAGGACTCGCCTTGATGGCACAGAACGTTCTCTCCTGCGTGCGGAACTGTGCCTTTCTCACGATACTGAAGACGCCCCGGCCGAGTTCCTCGTAGATCTGAAGACAATAATTTATGGCAATCTGGCATGTCATAATTTCCATTTAAAAATGGTATCTCAGTATAGAAATTCGTGGATTTTTGATTGCAATCTTTCTCTGACTTTCTCTGCGAGCGATTACGTGGAGATGCTTGCTCTTATTTCCGTATTCAAATTCTAAATATTGTTATAACCTGGAAGCTCTGCTCCGTCACTGGTCCTCGATGAGGGAAGGAGGGCAGGAACATGGCCACGTGCCACGGCGTGGGGTTATCGCGGAGACGGGACAGCGAGGAGAGGGAGGCTGGAAAAAGCTAATTTATATCCGATCAGCGCCCCATTTTCGCCTTTATTTCTAGGATTACACTCAAACAGTTGTTCGTTTGCACTTATTCGAATGATCTTTTTTTTCGAAAAACAAAAAGAAAAATGATGATGCTTTCGCTCATTGTCTTCCGGTGAAGAAGAAGAAGAAGGCGAAGAAGCGAACGCAAACCTCATTACTTTAAACCCATATTTTGAGCTCTTTTTAGGTAATTTTACTTGCTCCTCTGGTCTATGCTCTATACTTGCAAAAGGATGAATGGTGGTGGCAAGCTCGTTTTATGGTGAAATGCTCACCCGTGCTCAGTCTCGACGTTGTCGCATCGGATTCAGATCGGAGTGAGACGGCGCATCGTCGATCGTCTCTTTTCGTCGGAGAGCACACTCCTGAAGGAGATTATTACTTTCTTGTTCCTGATAGATACACTTATTGATTTTTTCGGATAAATGTAGCACTTGCAGACGTATCGATCAATCACATTCGCGAAATATCCCTACTTTTAGATACACTTGGAATACTTAGTTTGCAATTATAATCGTGTTATTTTGCCCTCCTTTCACGCCACAGTTTACGCTGCCTCACTCGTTCTTCTCGTAAATTGCAGGGAGATTAGGACTAAGCGCGCGAACAAGCGCTTGTGTCAACACTACGACTCCGTAAGAAAGATTCTTTTCATTTCGCGCTGTCTCTCAGCGGACAGAGAGGCGAGAGACTGCGCAAATCGAGAGAATTCTCAGTAAACACGTAGGCGGTAGACTACGGAAGAGCTGAGAGGGGAGTGATTGCAATTTGACGTTGATAACCAACGATCATCCGTTCCTTGCAAAAGTAGAGCATCCGTCATCAAGTTTTGAAATAACTATTTTAATGGGTGATCAAAATGATGGACGGAAAAAATAAACGAGAAAGCAGAAAAATGTTGAAAACCAACCAAAGTCGATCCTTCCCGAAGACAGCGATAGGAATCGAGTGAGGGCAGCGAACCGCTTGCTCCTCTTCGTTGTAGAGTCGGAGGAGGATGATGTCGGAGAGCACTGAATAGACATTTTGAATAGGAGACGGCAGGAAAAAATAGTTATGTTTCAAGGTTGTCTCAAATTAGTCAGCCCCTTTGCCAATTCAATCATGATGGGAATTTGTCTAGAAAAATAACGACACAATCTAGCGCCACGAAAGACCTCTGTTCTAAAAGGTAAAGGTGTATCCACGTCAAGCGATTTTACAGTCATAAGACAACGCTAGGTGGGAACCACTGGTAAGGCCTACCTAATCCGTCTGTTCTAAGCTGTTGAGCAATAGGAATAAAATTGGAAGGTGCAATGAACTCACTAGGGTTTTAGGGTTTTCAAGTTCATCCTTTGGTTCGATGGATGCCGGAACTACCGATACCCAACCATGAAACTCACCAATGCTTCGTCCTCCACCATCAGTCCGTTGTGCTCGACAAAGATGTCGAGCACAATGTACTGTATATTCAAAAGATACACTATCACTTCATCGATTATCAAAGGATATAAATTTATACCGAAAAATGCACAGAATCACCCGTAATTAGAATCCATTCATCAATAGTAGCATTAAAGATAAGTGAATTTTTCACTATTTCGACAATTCATTTCCAGAATTATCTTTCTGTAAATGAGGGGAGCTCACCAATGCTTCGTCCTCGACCATCAGTCCGTTGTGCTCGACGAAAATGTCGAGACGGGGCCGTTTGGGAGGGATCGCCTGAATATTGTAAATTGATGATCGTAACTAGGGCTGTCAGAGTGAAGAATCCGTCTCTTCATTCCGCGCACTCTCTTACCGGTCAGAGTGACGAGAGAGTGCGAGGAATGAAGAGACGGATTCTTCACTCTGACAGCCCTAATCGTAACGATATCCCGCTAATCAGAGCACTTGCTGCCGGCTGAAAAAAATCATGAAATTCTTGCTGATTTTTCTTGATTTTAATAAAAAATTACATAAGCTTTGACTTTGTTCATTCAAATCCACTGAATGACCGGGTATTAGTACAAAAGGGGTTATGTCTTACAGGGTTAGTTGGGCTGAGGCTTTAGGTGAAAAAATAAAACTTTAATAAACGGACAAATTTGAGGAGGAGGATGGAGCTGATGAGAGTATGTGTACATAAAACTCCTAGCTACTCATAAAGGAAATCTTGTTGTTTCGGACAACTAAATATGCCAACGGTTCGAGGTATCCCAAACCTATCACGTTTGACAATGTTTCCTCAGAATAAGATACGTTTTAAAAGATTCGGAAAAAGTAATCTACCTTGCGGAATTAGTGGTACCCCAGCTGCAGGTGGTTTAAAAAAAACTAAAACCGACATAATTGTGTAGGATGGTGCTGCACAGCGTGTCAGCTAGAGAAAATCCATTGTTCTCAGCGGCGGATCATTTCACTTGATCGCGCGGGGACAAAGAATAAGTAATTTATGTGAAACATATTTCATAATTTGCTGATAATGATAAGATAAGAACAGATTGAAAGAGATTGTTTTCGAGTAGTCTACTTATAGTCATTCCCCAAGATTCTGAAATTTTTAAATAAATTTGAAAGCTGTAAGAAATGATTTCAATCCTCCAATGCTTGGAGGCTTCTCAATCAACGGTCTTTCATAGAAACCCCTTCACCTGCATTATTTTTGGAATGCTGCGGAACTCAACTACTCAGTGTTTAGAACCGATTTTGGAAAATTTTTCTCATATTCGAGAAATTCGAGATACAAGACTTCAAATGTAACATTCTCGAATATGAGAATATTTTACGAAAATCGGCTCTAAACACTGAATAGGGGAGTTCCTCAGCATTCCAAAAATAATGCAGGTGCTGGGGTTTCTATGAACGATCGTTGATTGAGAAGCCGTCGAAATAAGCATCGTTTAAATGATTTTGCCGAAGACAATGAGAGGGCATACCACAAGAATGAATTATGTTTCATAAAAACCATATCTTATTTCGCGCTACAAACCCTCTTATTCTTCAATTTTTACCGCTCTGATCATTCTCGATGATCGAGAATGAAAGGGACGAGGAAAAGGACACGCGACCCTCTCCGCCGCGATAATTGGATTATCTCCTCTCTCTGACACGCTGTGTGCTGATGAGGAATCAAGTAGGAAAGCTAGATGTTTCCAACAAAGGATTATAGACTCTAAAAATTCCAGTTTTCCCAAGCATTTCAACATCTTCATTGAAATGAGATACGTTTCATAAATTGGTAAAAAGTCAGTCTGCCTGGAGCAGTTAATTATCCACAAAGAGCCACGTTTAAAAAAATACATTAACAAAACCGACATAATTGTGGAGGATGGTGCTGATGAGGGTGAACATGCGTCTCTCCTAACGACTCAAGTGAACGAGTGGCAAGTGACTCTCTCCATTCCACACACTCTCTCGCCTTCTCTGACTGTCGACATTCTCTCCTTTCCCCAAGCTTGCTCGCTTGTCTCTCCGATTCCGTGCTCTCTTGGAGATTAGAGAAGACGATAGAGCAGTATGGTAGGAGAGATTTTCGGTTGTTAGAAACACTGAGGCAGTACGTGGAATGAAGAGATTCTCGGCAGCCAATGCAAACGAGATACTATGTGAATTTGAGAGAGTGTCGACAGTCAGAGAAGACGAGAGAGCACGCAAAATGGAGAGAGTGCAGAGACAGTGGGTGTGTTAGGACAAGAGATGATATCGCGCCGCGGAGCCACTGTTCCCAGGAGGATTCTAATCGGATGGGCGATGGCCAAGTGAGGGATGGCAGGAATGACTCTCTCTCCGTTTCCCGAACTCTCTCGTCTCTCTGACCGGTTAGAGAGTGTGCTGAATGAAGAGACGTCTTCCAAGATAGAGCAGCAGTAATGTTGCCAGACTGGGTAAGCATGACATAGCGCGAATTTGGGCTGATGGACAAGTATGGAAATGAGACAGCAATTTGTAGTGCGAACTGAATATTTCTAGACAATTTGTCATCATTTTAGCATTGAAGGTGAAAATTTGTGGTTCAGAAGGCTCAAGCATCAAGCATACTGGAAATACCTGGCTAGCTCTAAGGACGCGAACGTTTCCGAACTATTGAGCCGTGAAACGCTGCCCGAAGTAAACGTTCTAAGCAATTCAGGGCATTCCGAGAAATCTCCGCGTTTGGATGGGAGAAAGGCTACGGGACATACCGATAGGCAGAGCTAGTGACACTACTTTATCTAATAATATCGCAAGGAAAGTTCAACAGGAAATTTTTCCCACATTTTCTATGGAATGAGCGGTCATAAATGTGGTATTAAGAGCTAGAAAAGGTCACTCATCCCTTGAGCGCGAGTTATGGAAGGAATAGAAAGTAGAGTGCGCAATGTGACACTACCCGACATCTCGGGTACCCGACTGCGAGGAATGAGAGGGAGGAGAATGTCGGGTAATGCGCGAGAAATGATCCATTACCCGACATCCGAACGTAAAAATCGCGTATTGCTAATGCTAATGAGCCGCGATTGAAATTGCTGACCATTTCGGCCATTCCCCTTCATCATGAGCGGTCTCTCGTGAGGTTCTCTGCGTTTGGACTACTTTTTGCGTTGGAATTCGCCGCTTTTGCGCCTCCAAAGTACTTCCGAGTCTTACAAACTGATGTCAGTGGAGGTGAAATGGTTTGTTTCCAAGTTTAGTAGCCGTTCCCATGTGCTTTCATGTTGCAATCCTGCCCCTGCGTGATTTTGAGCTCTTTTCAATGATTTCATGACAGGTTAGCGTCAAAACACGACGACTAGGGCGATTCTAGTCCGTGAAAGTTTCCTTTAGCTAACCCATCCGTTCGTTACTAACCTCAAATACATTTCAAATATCGTCTCCCGACTACATTCGAAGAATCTGAAGAAAAACGCACACGATCATGAGCAATTGGAGATGGAATCGACTCAAAAGCAAAGCAGTACAAATCGCTTCTCAGACAAACATTAAACTGTCTGCGTATCCATCTAATGTTCTAGGATGGTATAGTTTCACATTTATCAGTAAATAAGCTATTTTAGCGTCCTTTGTTACGTTCTCGCATACGGTAAAAGTACTCGGATGTCGGGTAATGGCGCGTTTCGAGGGTCGGATGTCGGGTAATGTCATTCCGCGAAAATCGTCTCTTCTACCCGGTCTCCTACCCGATTACCCGACCCGAATTGCGCACTCTAATAGAAAGGGTGGAGTGAAGAAACGCATGAACATCTGTGGAGTAGAGTTCGAAATACGGGACGGGTAATTCGGCCTCGCACCGGGTCGCGCGCGCGAGAAATGAGAAATGGAAATACCCGAGACTTTTGCGTCAAATCGCTCAATTACCCGAGTCCAAGGCGAATTTCGCAGTAATAAAGCATCCATTAAGCAATCAAATCACTATCAAATCAGACACAAACTTAGCTGCTAACATAACTTTCAATGCTCTTTCGATTGAGGCCAAAATTAACGCTGAAGAGCAAAGTTTAATTCGAGATATCGGAAGCTCGAAAATAGTCATTAGGACCGGATTATTGTGATGAGTACGCTCCATTTCAATAGGCTCGACTTCTTGAAGTAATTTCAAGCCATAAAAGTTCTTGAAATAAGGCTCAAACCTCAACAACAGTCGAAAACGCAACACGTGAAACTTGAAAAAGAGAATCAACGACTCACTAGAAGGCTGGGAGGTAACAATGATGAATAATATCAGCCTCATGATCCTAATTACTCGAAAACAGAACGTTAAACGAACGAAAACGAGCATTTTTGTCTCTCTGGACTCGGGTAATTGCGCGATTTTGACGAATGGACTCGGGTAATTCTCCCTATCATTCGTCATTGACGGGTACCCGTGGACTCGGGTAGTGCTGGATTTCGAACTCTACTGTGGAGCACATCTGTGGCATGTAACTCCCCCATAGAAAAAGTGTTAGTTTTCACACATGTCCTCAATCCATTCAACATCTAATAGTGATAAAATAAAAATAAGGTGGATACATTGAACATCTGTTTTTTGTAGTTCCATGGAAACGTGTTAGTTTTCACACGTGTCATCCATTCAAAACCAATATCAATAAAAATACAAAAAAAAAGAAAAAAACACATTGAACATCTGTGCTGCGCATCCGGGGAGAGCCATGTCCAAGTGAAAAGTGGTCCAATCTTCACACATTTTTTTTTAAAATCTATCTATCCCATTTATTCAGAAGAAGAAAACCCATTCATTAGTGATATAAAAAAAAGAAAAAAGTGCTCACATGTCCCAGCTGGTCAGCATCGCACCTCCGCTTCCTCGTCGCTTGCTGATTTCCCATTACTTTTCCTGAAAAGAGCCATTTAAAATGGCAAAATCGGCCCGAAAACGTCGCGAAAACACCCAAATATATCAGAATTCGGTCGCAAAAAGGCAACATCAAAGGTCGACACCGACACTAGCGGTCATGCCGGGGCGCATCTCCCATCTGGGCCGAGAAGTAAACGAAAATAGAAGAAATGGGACGAGACAAACAACAAAATAGGAGGAGGATTTGATGAATGGATGTCCGATAAGCATTTGAATTGGTTGTGTTTAGTGGATTGAAAGAGTAGGGCTGACAGGATGAAGAATCGGTATCTTCTTTCCTCGTGCTATTTCGTCGGTCAGAGCGGCAGAAAAGTAAAAAAAAATAACGAACTCTTCATGCACTAATTGAAAGCTCACACAATGTTCCAGAACCTGAAGCTTTCTGATTTTCTTGAGAGACAAATCAATGGCGTATGGGAATGGAAAGAACAATGCTCGACAAAAGAGAATGCGGGGAGCACGACTATTGCTAGTTTGAAAAGGAGGATAGCGGAAGAAGGGGGAAAACAGCACTCTTGAAGAGGGGGGGGGGCGGCTCTGGGCGCTACTAGTAATGGTCAAACTCGAGCTGTGGTCCCTTGACGGTTAGGCTGCACAAGAGACTAGACAAAAAAGGATAGAGCTCGCATTCTCTTAATGACATGATCTTTAGACAGTTGAATCGGTAAAGAATACTTGAAGTGGAGTTCTTCTTCTATCATCCGTAGTGCAGTGTTCCCTTTTTCCCATGAAAGTCAAGCAGCTCGATAGACAGTGATTTTGAGATATTCAGACATGCTTCCATACATCCTGAGTAGTTAGACATTGATAGAGAGTAGGTAAAATGGAGAGAGGCAGACATAACTCCTTCCAACAGCCTCGAGCGTGCTACCGCAAATACTTGTTCCTACTCTTCTTCAGAAAGTGATTGTGTTGGATTGGAAAGACGATTAGCGCTTGCTTGAAGTGCAGTTACTGTACGAAATGGAGCGGAATTTCCAGGGATGACTAATTTTTCGGAACACTAATTTCACCGAGTTGGCACCGGATGATCAACTAAATGAGAACCGTACCTATAGCTCCGTTTTCCACGCAATCTCAATGCTTGCTTACGCCAAGAGCCGTAATTGCACGTAATAGCCCACGAAGGAGGGGCTTACAGCCCTTCCGCGCCGAAATAAACACCGCACCACGTCGTTTCCGGACTATGAGAAGGGAGCAGAGAAGGAGAAGAAACGAAGGATTGTCTGACCCTCTCGATCAGTCATGTTCTCTCGTCCTGTCTGACCGGCTAGAGAGCAAATACAATGGAGATTGGAGAAGGAAGCGAGCCGCCGGAAGTTTCAAGCGGGCTATGAGAGCGGGAATGGGCTTCAAGCAAGGAATGCATAAAGAAGTATGGGTAAGAAATGATTGGAAAAAAATATCGCAGCAGTTCCAAGCGGGCTCCATTGGGCTTGGATCCGCGAAAGGTATGCATAAAAACGAATGATCCGGCTTCAAAAATGTATTGCTTACGTACGCATGCGAGAGAAGTTCGCGCTCAGGCTCAAACGGTTAAAAACGGAAGAAAAGGGTTCCCCTAAGTGGGGATGAAAGGGGAAATGCCGACGACGCACGACTGCACTTGAGTAAGGAGGCGCTCCAGAATCCCCATTGTGATTTGGAGAACCAGGGAATGAGGGCGGATAGAAATGACGTAAAAAGGGAGACGAGCATTGTATAAGTAATGATGAGCGATAGTCTAGTGAGGACTGCGCTTGAGACTAAAGTGAATCCTGAGACAGTCTTACGATAAAATGTTTTCCTTAGAAGATGAATAACACGTCAGGTCGAATTAGCCTTTGCGAAAATGCAAACAGCAGTGGCGCCTTATAGACTACTGAATTCGATGAAGATGTTTTCTAGAGATCAAAAAGGACCAGAATAAATCGGTGAAAAAATACAAGATTTTGAAACTTACTAAAGTAAATACTTGGTTTTCAATAATTTGATTTTCAATATTTTCGCAAGAATAACTCAATTAGCCCAAAGTTCAATTCTTTCTCTATCCTCAGCCCATTCCACCTCATTCCCCGGTCCCTCGCTCCTCACGAGCGGTCGCCATGAGCCCCTCGCGCGCTCTCCTTCTCCTCCTTCTCGTCATTGCTTCTGCCGCCACAGGGAACACGGCAACGGATGGCGCAGCTGCAGCCGCAGCAGGGCAGACAGGTGAGCGACTCATTTACAGTATAAGTCTCCACCAACTATCATGAAAACCAGCAAGATGACTCGTAGTTAGGACACACAGCGTGCCAGAGTGGATCTAAAACCTCATTTGCGTGGCGGATGGCCATTTTTCTTCTCTCGCTCACTAATCCTTTCTATCCCTCTCATTCTGCACTTCACTAAAGCAATGGCCCGGTCGGTGGAGAGAAATGAGAAAAAGATTTTAGAATGCGAGTGAAACATATTTCATTTTTGATCTAATTTGTGTATTTTTTCGGCTAAATTACTACAGTTTAGTGCAACAAACACCTTAGAACCAGACCAACACATGCGCAGCATCAATCGCTCTCAAAATCAGTCGAACCCGTTGAAAAAAATGCTGTTTTGGCCACGCGCCGAGCTTCATCGCCTCAGGGGAGGGAGATATTGACATGGGACCTGTGCAGGGTCTTTCCCAAACCCTTTCCCCACATCGCCAAGGTCGCGGCTTGTTTTATTTCGATCCCATGCGGGTGTAGCATGAGCAAACCTTCTGAAAATCAGTCGAACCCGTTGAAAAAGGCTGTTTTGGCCACGCGCCGAGCTTCATCGCCTCAGGGGAGGGAGATATTGACATGGGACCTGTGCAGGGTCTTTCCCAAACCCTTTCCCCACATCGCCAAGGTCGCGGCTTGTTCGATTTCGATCCCATGCGGGCGTAGCATGCGCAAACGTTCTCAAAATCCCTTGATTTTCCTTCATTTCACGCCGCTTTTCCCTCTTGCACGGCGCAGAATGACTCGCTCTCGCTCTCCCCTCATTAGAATACGTCCGCCGCGACGAACAAAGGAGGCGATCCTCTCTGGCACGCTGTGGGACACAACCTATTGAGAGAATCGGTGAGACAATTATAGGCGCAGTCAACGCCGCAACGGATGGAGCAGCTGCAGCTGCAGCCGGACAGACAGGTGAGCTTCACGTAGCATTCTGCTTGGGACTATCTAGTCATCAAGATGGCAATCAGTTTGGGATCGGGGTAACAAGACACCTGTTTCGAAATCTATCTGAAGAGTCCTTTTTACCAGGGGCAGTCAATCCCACCGATCCCACAGCAGTTGCTCCAGTAGCGCAGCCGCAAGGTAGACACTCTCAATCTCCGTTGAACAGTCTCGCTCTAACAATCGGCTGATCACTTTTTTTCGCAATTTTTTTTATTTATTTCAGCCATCGGAGATGCCGACAAGAAACCGGCTGCGCCTGGCGACGACTCGACAGGTAGGCCTCACCAACACTCTTCATCAGTTCTAATTGATACATGATACACGCGAAAAATAGCGATGTCTATTGCTTAGTCATGACGAAATTGAAAATTGAACAAGAATCATTTCCAGGTGGAGGCAAGCCCACTGATCCCGCTTCAGCAGATGGCAAGCCCGCCCCCAAAGACCCTCAACCTGCAATGCCCAAGCCAGAAGGTGAATTCTACCGTTTTAGCCCGTTGGGACATTCCGCCCGATTCATTAATGAAGCATAATTCGAAAAATCGAGTTGAATTGACAGCGAGCGAGTAAACGTTTCCAGGTGGAGACAAGCCCGCCACCACAGGCCCTCAACCTGCAGTGCCCAAGCCAGAAGGTGAGCTGTACCCTGATTAGCTGGTGCGGGTTAAAATTGGTTTCTAACGTACTTGAATAATGCTGAACGATCAGGCTCAATGGGCATTGACTGCAGTAGACACTGAAGTACTTGCTTTTCTTTTAGGGGCCATTATGAACGTGGGTTTTAGGTTTTATCCAGCCTCCTGTAGACTACAGCACCCAACGAGCATGAGTAACGGAGCTATTTGCAGTTAATATCGTGCCCAAGCCCGCCACTGACGCCCCTCCGCCAACTGCGCCGCTACCGAAGGTCACCCCGGCACCAACCACTGCAGGTACGGCTTTACATCCGCCTTAAGCTGCTTAAGGCTGCTTATTGTCAGGTTTAGCCAAATCTCTTCAGAAGCCACCTCGACCCGCGTCACGAGATCAACCCCGACTCCACCATCGCGCGAGGAGCTGGATGAGTGAGTATTGATTACAATTTACAATTGCATCCTGGTAATTGTTGGAGGCACCGGTGGGGAAACGGGCTCTTTATTCTCACAATTTGTGACTGAAGCGTACAAGTAACTGGGTTTTTTGCAAGACACGGTTCGTAAGATAATAAACCGTTTCACGCGTAACCAAACACGGTGATACAAGAAACTGCGTTTTTTGCACGACACGGTTGCATTTGTTGAAGATTCGGAGGCTCCAAATGTTTCCATCATATCCCATTCAGATTGGGTTAGAGTCCTTGAGCCGGCTACTAATGAGTGAGTGCGAAGAAGGGCCCACTCGAGCTAATTCACCCATTAGATGCGCGCGCGCGTGCGGGTGTTAGGTTTCACCGATGGGCTGGGTTTAAGGGGGCGAGGCGACTTTGGTAAATGAATAAAACGGATGTATGATTAATCCCACAATTTCAAGCAACTGTTCTCAATTCCTAGGTTGCGCGTGATGCTGGTTTTCGCGAAAAAATAAGAAAAAATAATGTCAAATGTTCTCAGAATGGCCATCAAGTGCCCGCTGTGCTGGCTCACGATCCGCGAAATGGACGCCAGCATCACATCCATGCCCACGTTCGAGTGAGTTACACTTAGGCAGCCTTAGACGTACTTAGTCTTCCTTAGTCTGTTAGCGTCGCCTTCGTCATAAGTCACTTGAAAAAGGAGTGAGGTGGACGCCATCATCACATCCGTGCCCAAGTTCGAGAGAGTTACTATCGATCAATATCGATCCCTTAGCAACTCGTGGACACTAACAATAAGTTCGGTGAAGAAATTACTATTGTTGAATGATTAGACAACATATCTGCGGAATCTAATTTCTTCAAATTGCTCTTGTGACCAAAATATACATCAATTGAATATTTTTTTCAGCAACGACCACTTCGCCAAAATGATCGCGAATCGTTGCAAGCTGCTCAAGTGAGGATTTATTTAATTCAATTGTTAATTAATTATTTAATTTCAGTACATATTTGCTTTACAAATGCATTCAGGACGAAGGCTCTAAATATGCGTGAACCGGCGAGGAAGACTGGTGGGAAGCGGCCCGGACTGGTTAGCATTTTTTTTCAATTTTAGATTAAAACTGTTCCTATTCCCTAGATATTCCATCGTAAATATCGAAATTCGAGATTTGAATAATCAAATATTGTCCTTGTAGGCGGCCGATTACTGTGAGGAACTGTCGCAGGCATCGGCAAAGATCTACCTGGCGGCGATCGACACGCATATGAGGTGAATAAATAAAAAAAGCATATCATTTCTAGGCCGATAAGTTCCCTTGCGCCTTTCGGAATCACAAACACCGATATCATATTTTTGAAAATATATCGTACATCGCCCACATTACCGAACAAACGAACATTTCTTACTTTTTTTACTTTTTTTAAAGTCTGCGAATTCGCATCGAATATTCCTAATTTGTGTTCCATATTTTTTGTCCACCCACAATTCCGCGTGATTTTTAAAATTGAACGGTGAAATATTTTTTTAAATGGGTGAAAAATCGGAGTCGAAAGTGGCGAAAAGTGGAGCAGCTGGCTCCAAGTAAAGCCTAAACGCCGGCTCTACAGTAAACGCCCTTCAGTCATCACTTTTCGCTCATGCGGCTCCAATTTTTCACCCATTTAAATAAATATTTCACCGTTCAATTTTTAAAATCACGCGGAATTGTGGGTGGACAAAAAATATGAAACAAAAAGTAGGAATATTCGATGCGAATTCGCTGACTTTAAAAAAAGTAAAAAAAGTAAACAATGTTCGTTTGTTCGGTAATGTGGGCGATGTACGATAGTCGGACAGACGAAAATCGAAAAGAACACGAAAGCGATGAGTTTTAATTCCAAAGTGAAGCGTATTTGGGACCGGGATGGTTTATATAATTGGCGAGGCAGAAGAGAGAAAGAGAGGCTGGGGAGTTTGCAAGGGGGCGAATTATGGACCGCCTTTCTCCATTTCACCCTCTCGCCCGTCATACAGAGTGAGAGAGTGCGTGACGTGGAGAGAGACAGACGGTTTCCCTCTCGAATGAAAGCGCAAATCTCGACCGAGAGTGCTTTTCCATTTACGGTCCGGAGACTATATAGTAAGGGTTTCTCCTTTTACCATCCTCTTTCGCTGGCTAGAGATCAACACCGTGGTAGAGCATAATTCACGGTCTGCACTCTTCCAATATTTCTCTCGATTTCGCACGATCTCAGGCTGAATGGACAATGTAGGGTTCATGGAGAGAGTTAGATCCTAATTTACGGTCCGAAGCTTCCGGATCGATGATTTCCTGTAGGGAAACTTGCAATTTTATCGAAATAGGGGAGATTTTAAAATAATTAATTTAATTAATAATATTAAATTCCAGACTCTCGGCTCAACACATTTGCGTGGATGTGCTGTCTGGTTGGTGCCAGCCGGGCAAAGTAATCTGGTATCGGGATGTGTGAGAAGAGAAACTTCCCTAAACGTGCCAAAACATGAATAAATATATTCTATAAAATATTTTAATAGCACTCAAATGCTTGTCTGTAACAATACCAGCGGGGGAACGTAATGTTGTATCCGGAGTGTGAGAAGAAAACCTTGGCTCTTTCGTACCCGTCGATACTTCTTGGATACGAAAACATGAATAAATATATTCTAGTCGTGTTTCTTAGTAACTGAACGGTTTTTAATTTTAAAAAAAAGCTTGAATGTTTACAGGATGGAATGTTTATCAATGTGCACGGTGAAAGAAAACGTTCACAATACTGGCAAATGATTACAATGAACATCACAAGATATGGAACAGACAGGGACAGCACACTCTGTACAGAATTCAATGTTGTTTCTTCAATAATCGGCGTATGTTAGAATATCTACTCAGAAATTCAATGAAAACAAGTTCGGGCCAATTACTGAGCAAAAATCGATTGGGTAATGCGTATTGAAAGGACAATTGGGTGGATGGGAATGGAGATATGTACATGACAAAGAAATGCAACTGGAAGCAGGCTAGATATATCGTGAGGTACTTTGTAGCTCACGGTAGGAATCTGATTTACAAATTTCCGGGCTGTAATCGAGAATACGGTAGCCTGGATACTGGAGGTCACTGTATTGTAAGGTACGGTAGGCTATCGATTTAGAATATTTTCGGGGCGATAATCATGATAATGCAGACGGCAGTGAAGAGAATGTACGCGATCAGGGCAGCGTGCCACACCTTCTGCTCCCATCTGCAAATGAACTTTAAAATCTCACAATACATTAACAATGTAACAATTTCCTACTTTCGTGAGTAGCGTACAAATTCGCTTTAACATCAAAAAAAAGTGCGCGGAATGAACAACTAGTTACATTATCTTTCAAAGTGTCTGAATCTCTGTCAAGATTTTTTCAAAGATCTCTTCTGTAGAATGGTCACAACTACAGCACGATTCGAATCTCAGACAAGCATTTTCAAGATTTTACCTGTGCTTCCTGAAGTTCCTCAGCAGAACGATGCCTAGGAGGACGCCCGCAACGAATCCACCGATGTGCGATACGTACGAGATCTGGAATTTAGAAGAGTTACTATACTGATATGACATCGATATCCAGTTCGGAAGAGACACGAATACGATTCAATATCTCAGAATCACTGTCGAATTCGTTTCACATTATACAGCTCATGGCACACCTTCGGAATCAGTAGCTTCACATATGTTTATTATCCAAGTAAAGATATAGGAGAAGCTACGTTGGAGAAAACCGACCTTGTTAATGCCCTCATCGGAGAAGTATCGCTGATAGACTGCCACTCCGGCATCAGAAGCGATTAGGATGAAGAGAATGAGAGCTCGGACCGGGGCGAACTCCATCTCGTTCCAGTTCATGATCTGGGGGGTATTCAATGCTGACGAATATTAATTGTTTGCTGTTCGAATATTAATTGAATATTAATCATTGTAAAGGCGATTCAGACTTCATAGTAGGCTCTTTGAAACACAATATTTTCGCAAGATAGGCAACTGGTTCTCACCAATTCCGCCAAATGGGCGGCCAGCAGCGCGTACACTCCGCCGGACGCTCCCGCCAAGTACACCTTCGGGTCGACTGCAGCGACGAGTAGGGAACCTGAAAGGAGTACGGTAATGACACGGTGACTGATTATCGTAAACTGATTTTTAAACATTTTTAGATTTTTAAACACACCATGCACCACGGTCAAGGAGTACTCATGTATTGAATATGGGTTTGTGCTTTTCATTCCGTGGGCAACCTGGCCAGGGGGTAGCCCAAAATGGTCGAAAATTACCGATCCGCTCTCTTAATTCGTCAAGATCACTGAAGAAGCTTTGTTCACACTACAGTTTTCGGCTGAAAAGTGCACTTTTAGGTGAGCTAGGATCAACAACCGCGACCTAAATGGATCCTGAAAAGTGCACGGTAATGAGACCGCGGTTGCTGATTGGGAGCAGATTTTGATTCATGAAGATAGCAATAGCGCTGTAAGAAAAAAAGGGTATTGGAGAATGCGATAGGTAACGGAAGTACAATAGTAGATCAATTTTAAACAGGCTACGGTCGGGAATAGCGAAGGCTTCAGATGGAGAATTTTTTTAATTTTCAATCACGAGACAAAATCAATTCTAAAAGCATTACACGAGTTTCATTTCACTGTGAAACATATTTACAAGCGCAATATGACTCACCAGAAATAACTCCTCCAATGTATACGAGAATCGTCCTCCATTGATGCACCAACTCAAGAGGAATTCCGAGGATGAGCTGGAGTGTGCGTTTTATCACTTCATTTCTTTTTTATCAGTTTTTATCATTTTATCACGATTCATCATCAACTTCTTTCAGTAATCCCGATGAAAAGGTGTCAAGGTGCTTCTGTGAATGGGGAAGAAGAGGGGGGGACTGAAATTATCTTTGGTAAAAACGAAGCACCTGTGTGAGCACGTTGAAGACGATGTGATAGATGCCGATGTGGACAAAGGCGTATCTGAAGAGTAATCATTTATTTTACGAAAAAAAATGCAGTATTCGCACACTATGAGCCTGTTTACAAGTTTTACGGGACAACGCTATTAATGCTAAACTGCAAGATAGATTAGGACGCATCGCAAGCATAGAGCTTTTGCGGGACTACAGTACCATGCACCAATATGGTTGGGGTAAGGTAGGGATTAGGTTAGATTACAGTACGACGACTTACGTGAAGAACCGCCAGACCTCCTCCAGCTTATTCGGAGAGAAGATGAGCGGGGATTGCACGGGCACCGGCTTGCTCACCTGTATTTGAGCAAGATACGGTAGACCAAAGGAAGAATGCGATCGGTTACGGTAGAGAGAGGTTCAATACGGTATGGTGTAGGGTCGTGGTAGGATACGGTATGGGTAGGGAACGGTAGTATACGGTAAGCCAAAGAAGGATGCACTAGATAGAGTACGGTAGAGCACGAATGGTTTGAATTATACATTTTATCCATCATCTACTAACCCAGGATCATGTTTGTCATTTCAGATTGTGTTTTATGTTAGCTGTGAAACTTAGCTGTTTTGATTCGTAGAAACTCGGCTGATTTGAGTTTCTGTTGCGTAATTGGTACGGTTTCGGATATTTGACTATTGCGTCGTATAACGGCAGTATTCGGGTGTGGTGGGATCAACCTGGACGCCCCCTCCGTAGACATAGATTTGCAGTACCCGACAGTGTTCTACAGTTTCACAATATTCCGAAACCGCAATTTCCATGTGAATGGCTGCATTCGCGTACATTTCTCCAATATTATGCTTCACTAAGATAAGACAGGAACCATACCGTACCTGCACTCCCTCGCCGCTCTGGACCACATAGTACACGTAGATGGCGACTTGGATGATGGAGATGAGGAGCATGAAGAGTGGGGGAGGGCAGCATTTGTACTTCTGGAAGGGATATGATACTGTAAAAAGCGGAAGGGACTAATAAGCCCACACTTTGATATAATCGGTCATGGGAGTAAGATCAGGTCCATGGAATACGGAAAGGGTTACTGTATACCTGTAGGTAATCGAAGTGCTCCGCTCTCTTGCTTTTCGGTACGACCATCTGGGCGGCGCGGAAGATCACATGGCGCATGCGCATACGTTTCGCGCGCGAGAGCTGGAATCACGTGTAATAATTGTCTTAATTATCCTCGGGTATCGGGAATTCTCGCTTAGTTATTGTCAGAGACAACGCGGAAGAGTTGGAATGCTATTTATTTTCGGGAATCGAGTACTTTTCATTAATCATTGCGCCGAATTTCAAAGCGGCTCAGCTACTGCTCCATTGCAATGGCTTTTTGTTCGATCAAATTGCAACGAAGAGGACGAGGAAGAGGGCATTTCGCTAGCAATATGTCTTCGATTGGATCATCGGCAGTCAGAGAGATGCGAGAGAGCACGGAAACCGGAGAGAATCAGACGAAAAACCGCTCACCAGCGTGCAAAATTCGGCGAAATCAATCATGTTGTCCTTGTTCATGTCGATGCCGTGCAGCATTGCTTCCACCTGAAATATTTTTTTTATAATTTATAGTTTTTCATAGTTTTTTTAATATAGTACATCTGAAGAGTACATTGCAAAAATTTGAATTGGCGAAACTTATTAGGTTCGATGAAGCGTAGTTCAAATTGTGAAATTTTAAGGGGAAATCTTCATTCAATTGGAAAACTGTAGAATTCCGTACCCAAAGCATTGCAATAGTGTATTTAATCAGAAGCCTAATTTATAGATTAAAATCCAAGTGCACCTGTTCCGTATTCATTCCAACAATGCACGTCGACTTGCGCGCACCAATCACAATTATCAATGCTTAGGTATGTTCCACCTTGTCTATTCATCGAAGGGAGCAGATAGCAGGCATTAACAGCGTGAGAATATGTGAAAAGAAAGAAAATGATTAACCTGTTCCGGATTCATTCCAAAACTGTACGTCGACTCGCGCACGAATCGCTTCAGTTCGGCAGCAGGGATGAAACCATCGTGGTCCTTGTCGAACTGAAATTGATTTTTGATCTTTTAGCTCAAAATGATCTTTGATCTTTACTCCATATTATCTGATTTGCCTCCACGAAGTGTTTTGTATTTTATGCCATTCATTTTTTTTCTCATGGAATAATTTACTGCGGCTTTTCGTAATATCTTTGTTGAGTGAGCTTCTACCAGGCCATTGAAACACATCAAGCTGTTCTACAGTTTTGTTCGTACCATTGTTTGTGGACTAGTCCACCGGTCTGCTTTCACTCACCTTTTATTTTGCGATGTACTATGACAGATTGATCTCGATCCAATCATACCAAGCCCACTGATTGTTTTGTTCATGCCATTGTCTGCGGACTAGTCTGCTACCAGTTAGCTTTTGCCAAATACTGCCAATATCCCCTCTCGGTTCATCCCGACTAAAAGTGATGAACTGTAACAAGCCCGTCAATTCATCTTTTCGGTTTGTCTGTACTCTCTCCGTTCAACGTGCTCTCTCGGCGGTCATACATATCGAGAGAGCGGGCGAATAGGAGAGAGTCAGACATCACTGAACGATCCCTTTGTCACTTCACCGGCAAACCCCATTCAATTCGCGCGCTGTCATTTATCCCGAATGATGAATGCTCTCGGACCCTCTCCTTCTTTCTTGATCTAGTCTGTCCCTGACCGGCGAGAGAGCGCGCCTGTTCGAGAGACCGGCCGCTTTCACGCATCACTGGGCGCAATTGGCTCCTCCGATTTGGCGCGCCGTCTCCTCGTTTCGCACGCTCTCTCGCCGCACTCTGACCCGCGAGAGAGTGTGGAAAAGGAGGAGAGCGGTGCCATCGTGACCTTCGCGCAGTGCACGAAATCACATGGCGCGGCAGGAATGCGGGCTGCTCTCTCACTTTCGCGTGCTCTCTCGTCGTTTGTCTGACCGGCGAGACACAACTCTCCTCGAATCACACGCTATCTCGCCGGCGGAAAGTCAGCCCCAAAGAATTCTAATGTGAGATCCCATGACTCAGGTTGTTTATAGCAAGATCAGACTGGTGACTAAGGTGGATATTTCGAAACGCGCAAGATTAGAGAATTTTAGCGAAACTAGGTCGAGAAAAGTATGCTTCACAATGATTTCATATTTTAGGGAAAATAATCGTCTGTAATTTAGCCGTTCCGAATTCGAAAAAAACGAGTAAACGTAGCATCGCACATTGCGGGTTTCTAATAGGCTGCTGTAAGATGGACATTTCAAAACGCATGAAAGTATCAGAAAGAAAAAAAGACATTCTTCATCAAACGATCCACCATTATTATTGTCTGCATAACAGTTCCAAGCTAATGGTGTTATGTTCGCGCATTCATTAAATGTTGCGATAAAGATATATATATGATTGTGAGTGGAACGTCGGTGAAGTTGTTCGAAAATGAGTTGTGTTTCACGAGGCATGCAAATGCTCTCATAGTTCTAACACTTCACTGCTTTCCCCCACTTGTATCCAAAAAAAATATACCTAAAATATTTTCACATTATATTTGACGCGGTCACCAACATGAAGGTTCCGAACTTGGATTAGCGAGAGAGAGAAAAAAATAGAAAAAAGGTTTTCGCTCACCGCTCTGAAGAGCCTCTTCCAACTCGTGCACTCGCTCTGACTCTCACAATTCATTTCGTATCGAGACTTGGGCGAGACGGGACCGCTCATCTTAATTAACTTAATTAATTAATTTTTTTTAAATGAGTGCATAAAAGGAATTCGAGCAGCAGGAAACAACTGTCAGCAACTGTCGGAGGTAACGAGCTGGCAGTAAAAAAAAGGTCATGACAGAACAAAGAAACTCAACAACGATTAATTTCACTACAATCAACTAGAGTTCATGATTGTCTGAAGAAGAAGAAGAAGATGGAAGGCTAGGTTAGATGTATGTAAGTTCAATCAACTGGATTTCATGTAGATAGTGGGATTTCCTGATGACAAAGAGAAGGATATAGGTTGCATCTATGTGAGTTGTATGTTATCCACGTCTATGTCACAGTCAGCAGTCGCTGGTAACGAGCGGGCAGTTAAAAAAAAGGTCACGACAGGGAGAGAAAAGAACGCTTGAAAGTGCGCAATAAAGGGAATGGATGAGGAGGATGGTCTCTCGTAACAGAAAACTGTTAGATCTTGGAGCCAATCGCAGCTTGAAGAGCATTGTAGGAAAAAAAATGGAGAAAGTATAGGGATTTCTCGGTTTGGGTGGGAGGGGCGCGGGCTCACGGGGATGTAACGAGAGAAGCGTGAGCGAACGCCTCCACAATGACGTGTTTTGTGGACATTAGAATGATAGGTCGTAAGGTCGTTTATTTTGAATAGTATCTACATAATATTCGATGACCGACGGTCAAAAGAAAAAGAAAAAAAACAGTCGAAAGCACGGAGATAACGGAAATTGCGATGAATACACAAGATGGGGCTTCTACGGAGGTCTAGTGGAATAACCATCTATCAACATCGCTTCTTCGAATAGTAAGCAAGCGCGCATGAAATCTCTCGAAAAAAGTGAATGGGCTCCAATGAAAAGAGGTATCTATGTTCTGGAGAAGTAATAAACAAAGGCAATCCTATTATGTTGTACGCGAAGGGAATCAAATAGCAGCAAATTGCTTGAAAGTTAAAATCCGGCAACAAAGAGCGGATTCTAACCTGCCCGGCACACAAGAGAATGAGAGGGCTTTGTTTTCAAGCAACTGCTGCCCCTCTCCCTCTCTCGCATGAATGATTGAGTGCGAGTGTGACTCAACTTTCCTCGACTCTCTCAATTTACCCTGCTCTCTCGCCGGTCAGAGAAAGCAAGAGAGCACGTGATTTTGAGAGACTTTGCACATTCCTCAATTGAAGAGCCTATTGAGTTCGGCTCCCTATAAAGAGTTCGCCCGTGACAGTAACAGTTAGTCAAGCCAATTTGGGCGGGAATGGGAGAAGAAAAATGGGTTGTGAAGAGCACTCGTTTGGGTTGTCAGCACTGTTTTGCGTTTTTCGAGGGTTGATCGAAATGTGACGGGGAGTGAGTAAAGAAATGAAAGAAATTTGCGGTGAATAATCGGCAATTGAACAAGTGAGTAAAGAATGAAAGGAACTGTAACTATGCGAACTGAATGATCGAGAAATGTATAATTGTTCGAACAATCACAAGTTCAATTTACCTAGTGAAAAGTATGAGATAATTGTGCGCTTTTTTTTATTTTAAAACAGATGATGGGAGTCGGTATTCATCATTAGTCATCCCTGTCAGTGAAATTACGAAACGCATGTGTTTAAGAATGTCAAGTACTTTTCGATCCATTGAGTTGGATAATAGGAATGGAATGCGAAAACAGTAGTTTCATCAATCTTTTTGGCAAATGTGAATGGTGAGTTTCTTCATTGGAAGTACTGTGAAAATGATAAATGTAAGATAAATAAGGATTCTTCACTCTAACAGAGCTTTCCTCGAACCCATCGTTTTTGTTAAGAAAAAATTGCAGCTGATTATGCGATTTTCAGATTCAACTATCTAATCGAACTATACTACCAAAATAGTCTCACGCCGGGTGATAGGAGACGTAGAACGGAGTGACGGAGTGACCGAACAGACAACCGTTACAACAAAGGAAGTGGGCAAATAGGGGAAAGAACGGCGGTAGAAGAGGAGTGGATTAGCTTCTGTGGAGGGTGAATGACTCAATAGACAAACAAGCGAGGGCTTCTGGGAAGGATAGGTCAGATTGGGGTGGTCAGAGCGTCACGACTGCATACAATATCATATATTTAAAATCGAGAAGTGTGCGGGGGTTTGCGAGAATCTTATTAGTGAATCACACAATTGGCAACGCTTGAGTAGTGACTTTTAGCTGAAGCAGCTGTAGACGACCGAGAATCAATCATCATTAATCAAGCAGTGGTAACCAGGTACGTCAATAAGGCTGTGGGAAGTAGTGAATAAATAAATTTGCAGAAAAAGGTAGTTAGTTGTCCTTGAATAGGCGTTGTTAGGCACGCACAGTGGGCGGTCGAAGGAGGAGAGCCAAGGGAGAAGAGGGTGCACAGGCAGAAAAAAGAGCCCTGATCGGATGGAGCGAGCCATATACGGAAGATAGATGGCAGGTATGACAGGAGTGAGTTTCGCTGTGATGCAACCTAATGCGAATATGCTTCAAGAAGCCTTGATCAAGAAACGATGATGCTCTAACATCGATGGAGTTAGAGCAATGAGAATAAAATAAATAAGAAAGATTGGCCTTGAATTTACGTTGGCGGCGGATAGCGGAAAGGCGCCACGGGTGGTCAATAAATGGGCGATATGAATGTCAGGTGGCAAATGGGAAGTGCTCGCGTGACAATGGGTAGAAATTAGAAAATCTTGGTGAAGTAAACAGTAGGCTAATTATTAGGCAAAATATTTCCTTGAAAAAACAGTACATTTGAATTGATAGAAATAATGTTTAAAATATTGTCTCTTCATAAAAATTGTCTCAAGAAATTTGTGGCACACAATATCGTTACTTGGCTTGTTATCATGTTGATCGAGAGAGAGAAAATACCTAGACAAGAAAAAAAACCTCAGCAGGAACAGCGAATAGGAAAATCGCCAGTTGAAGACACAATAAATGAGTATCATGCCACCACGGACGCACCGGCTGACCAATAGAGAAAGAAAGGAAAGAGTGTAGATCCTATTGTGGAGGGTAGTCATCCCTCCGCCTGCCTGGCCCTCTCATTACCACCCTCCTTCTCTCTACTGGTGTTTGTCTGCGGGTCTGGGCTCTCTTCTTTCCAACACTGATCCTTCACGTCTCTCGCCCGCGCAAACGACCTCCAATGAATGGTCTCCTCTTTTTCTATGGTCTCTAGGGCTGTCTGATTGTCTGGACTCTCCCATTTTGCCCTGATCTCTCGCCACTCCCTGGCCGGTGAGATAGTGTGGGAAATGGAGAGACGAGATCGTGAGGAGCGATTGCGAGATATCGAGAATGAAGCTGTGCGATGGTTTGATTTGATAACATGTCAGATGATCGCGTGCAAATGTTTTGGCCAAACAAAACAATAAACTGGTGAGAGCAGGGGTTTCCTGTCAGAGTACAGGAAAATGAAGCTCCTGTGCTACACAAAACATTTTTGTCCACGATATATGGGGGTGTAAATTAGTGTTGCGAAAACGGACGGACAATACGGACAAATACGGACAAAATTTCCGGACACACTCATTTTCCACCAATCCGGACATGTGTAGCGGTCCGGACGGACAGCCGTCGTCCGCAATTGTCCGTAATTGAAAAGTAAAATCATTTTTGACTGATCATTTTGACGATTGAGTGAATAAAGGCGCGGTTATTTTCACAATTTGCATATTAAAGGAGGCGTATCATGAACTTTTGAAATTCAAACATAGCGACTCTTACAACGATATGCCGAGTATCTCGGATATCTCGGTCCAGAGTGGATGCGCTACTTTCAAACTTCGGCTTTCTAACATCGCCATGGATTCCAATCGGATCATGATCTCAACAACATGAACTAATTTTTCATGATACGCCTCCTTTAAAATCGAGAGTTCAAATGATGCGTTCGTGTTTTTTTGACTTTTTCTCATTCATTCCGGACAATTCCGGACAAAGCGGCGTCCGTCCGGACACGAACAATGACGAACATTCTCCCTCTCATTCTTCATTTCGCGTGTCCGTATGCCGGACACGTCCGTTTTCGCAACACTAGTGTAAATGCAATGGCTTTAATCCAACAACTAGTTGACTCAACTAGTTGTTAGTTGAGCGCTTTTCGTAGATTGAACTAGTCCAATTAGAAGAAATCTAACGATAAATGCAAAAGTTGAAACGGTTTTCAACTTTTGCAACGCTTAACTAGGTGTTGGATTAGAGCCATTATATTCACACCGTCTTATATCCATGAAACTTGATTGGCATGTACTATCGGAGCCAACTGACTTGCACTTGTACTTGTAATGATCATTGTAAATATCATGCAATAGGGCGCCGGGATCGATAGCACAAGTTTTTATCCTACGATTCGGGAGTGCGTGTTCTGAGATTACACCGGGTCCGGTATACAGCTGGTTACTGTAGTCGGGGTACGGTAGGTACGGTAGGTCACTACTTGCGAGGTGTGCTCGACTTTCTTCTGCTGTCCGCAGGATGCAGCGGGCGTCCTTTGCCCGGGGAGGAGGTGGAGAGGTCGGAACCTGAGGATACGGTAGATATCGATTGGGGTACGGTTGATACTCTATCAGGATACGGTAGGGTTCCGTGCCAAAAGCCCAGAGGTTCTGACAAAACTGCCAAAAGATGCATCGACCCCCGAGTATATACAAGAATCATTGATTGGGATACGGTAGATTCATTCGATCGATATGTACCGTACTCCGAGCTTCGTTCCGATCGATAACTGACAATACCGTACCCGACGATCCGCCGGGTTTCGTCGACGAGGAGAAGCGGCGCTTCTTGCGCTTCGACTTGCCGCCCTTCTTCGGCGACTTCTGAGCGGAATCGGCCTGCAAGGAGAGGTACGGTATTATCGATCGAACAAAGTAGATTACGGTAGATGATTGTGAGCTACGGATATCGGGTGAAGAGGGGTACGGTAGGTTGCGCAATTTTTATCGATTACTGATTTTTTTAGATCATGATCTTGGTACTGTAAGCAACAGTAATATCGATTAGAGGGAGTCAGGAAAGGATAGTAAAAAGATGTCGCAAGCGACGTGGTTGTCGAGTTACGACATGATTTTGTTACGGTAGATCTGAAGGTAGAGTTCGAACCTTGGGCTCGATCACGGTAAGATTACGATAGGATTTGATTACATTTGATCGGTGTCGTCTAATGCGAACCTTAGGCTCCTCGATCGCGGGAGGCGGCGGTGCGGCGCTCTCAGCGTTCGCAGCGTACGAGTAGATGAGGTAGGCGAGTACTCCGCCTGGGAGTACCGTAATTGGCGACTGGGGTACGGTAGGATACCGATCGGGGTACGGTACTTATTGATTGGACTACGGTAGATATCGATTGGACTGGTAGTTTTTGATTGGGGTACGGTAAGTATCCGGATATGGTACAATTATCGGCTCTTTACCTGCAGCAGCGAGCGCGACGTACTTCACGTACGGACGCGTGCAGATCGCGCCTGAATGGGGGGATTACTGTAGGTTACGGTACATAGATCAGGGGTACGGTAGAATCAGGTACGGTTGAGTACGGTAGAATCAGGCAGAAGTACGGTATATCAGGTGATACGGTAGATCAGATGATACGGTAAAGAACGTCAGGGACGTTACGGTAGACTACAGTAGGTCGGAGGTACGGTACCTTTGAGCGCGGTGAGCGGGCATCCGGAGGATGAGGATGCCTTGGCAGCAGCAACCATTCGGAGCGAGCGAAGCGAGGTGGAATGAGGGGAGGACGGGAATGATGGACGGAAGAAGGAATGCAAATGAGTGTGGGTAAGCTGTTAATTCACAGCAAAATGTGCAAGCAGCACAAATTGGATTGTGCATTTTTAGAATTTTTGATAGATAATAACTTATTTAAAAATTAAAAATTTGGCATTTCTTATGGTTAGTTATTTTTGCTGTACCTATAATTCGTATCTGTTCAAAACATTATCTAAAAATGGTCTGTAAAAAAATAAATAAAAAAATAAAATAAAATAAAGCCATTCGTCGGTTGTCACCTGAGGCGTGTGCCTACCGTAATTTCGAAAACGTCGAAGGTGTCGCCTCAGGACATCCGGGGTCAACCGCACTTTTAATCGATTTTTCGTCGGTCAAGGCTCGCTGTTTTTCATTTTCATTCGACTGCTGTTCGCTTCAATGCTCTCCTCGCCGGTCGAGATCTATGAATTCCTCATCGCTGTCTTTCGCGAGCCTCAGAACGTCAGAGAACCTGATCTATTCCTCTTTCTTGCCTCTTTTCCACAACAAGCTCCTCGCTTTTCGCTCGTTTGCTTGCCCAATCCGGGCCTATTCTTCTCGCGCTTTGCTTGGACAACATCTGGCCGTGCCTTCTTGCTGCATTCCATTGATTTTTCCCAATCGTAACTCAATTAGCTCGCAAGCGCGCCTTTTTCGGTCGCCGGTCCTAATCTAAATCGCAATCAATTAGTTCAGTTTAGTGCACTTTAATGCTCTTTATCCGCCGCTCAATACAGTTCCGTCTCGCGCGGTTACACATCGAGAATATGGATGATTCATTGATAAGGTTATATTTACCGCTGGCACCGCGCGGTCTCCGTCTCTCATGCGACAATATAGTTGTACGTTGCTACCGAGGTTCAGCAACACGTTTACGTGTAATACGTCTCCTATCCGAGTTGTTACCCTTGTTTGTGCGTTTGCTCGGCAACTCATCGAATCATAGACCTCACTTCTTCTCGCCCTTATGACGCGCGATTCCATTGCAGTCCTCATTCCTATTTGCTGATAATCATAATACTGATGCGACTGTTCACATATTATCGTTTGCATCTCCCTTTCATTATTTTGCGATTCTCAATTACGAAAATTACGATATTTTATAGATTAGTTGCTGTAGTGGCGCGCGAGATGCAGTTCTATGTTTTTCATTCATTTCTTCACTCATTTCTCCTCACGTGCCGCTGTCTTGTAATTTCGCGATTTTTACAACCGTACCTTATCGAATTATCTACAGTAATGGCGCGCGAGCTGGAGGACCTCGTGGTGGACGCGCGCCTGCTGGCTCTGACGGCGAAGGAATCGGAGAGCAAGCTGGACGCCATGCTCCGACGGGCGAACACCATATCAGGAAGACTCAATATGACCAGGTTAGATTGGGTTTCACGTAATTTTTGAGCGTTTTTAGTTAATTCGGGCCGTTGTGACGGTTTTTGATGCATATTTGTTGTGGGAAGTAAATTTGGCAATGCCGGACGGGCGAATGCGATATTCTGAATATGCCCTTGTGCGATTGCGTTTCATTCAAGTACTGATGTCACGAGGATTCCTTGTGTCTCATGATATTTTTCCGTGTGTCAGGACGTGAAAGTTCATTCACGTCTCATAACATCATAATCGAATCACTTTCGAATATGAATCATGCCAAAGTTATGAAAGCAAGATGAATGTCTGACGAGTGTTGATTATTATTGTTATGCTATTATTCTCACAGGGAGTACCAGCGTGACGTGGAGAAGATGCTGGTGGCAACGGGGAAGCTCGACCGGCGGAAGGGCCTGCTGGAGGACCTCCAGCGAGAGAACCGCATGATCAACTCGTATAAGGTACGGTAATGATTTGTTGGATTACTGTAGCTAGTTGGGGGGACGCGTACGCAGCCAATTTAAAAGAAAATAAATTATTATTGTTACTATTGCAGGAAGAGAACAGCATGCTGCGCGATCAGCTGGAGAAGAGCTACGCCACGGCCGATGAGGTGAATCATTTATATATTTTTTTAATTATTTAAATTGAGCGAATTTAAACTGTTGCAAGTCGAAATCTCATATTGAGATTTCAATCTAACTCAAACGAGTACATTGCGCTGGTTAGTATCTGCCTTTTTCCGCGGACACTGTACATGTTGAAATAATGCTATTTTTGAATCGCCAATCATAAATGTGTTTCATAGTTACTACATGTTCGGTTGAGTTCGCACGCGAGTAATCTGTGGAGCGCTGCGGTTAGAAAAATATCATTCGAGTGTAATCTACTAGATGCTCGCAGACCGCCATGCGAAGTCAATATTCTCTTTTTTCAATTGTTATTTGATCAATTTAATAATTATTTAGATAAAATTAATTTCCAGATCGTCGCTCGGCACCGCGCGATCATGCATCGTGTGCAGTCGGAGCAGGCCATGTGCCATCTGAGTCCCGCCATCCTCCAGAAGGTACGATTTAGTTTCAAGAAGAGGGTATGTGCTAGAAGCGCCGGGTTAGAAAGTGCTGGGAGAGCACAAATTTCCACGAAATCTGTTATTCCCGGATTAGGAAAGTGTATATCTCACTTGACACTCGAAACTTCCTTGTCACTTACATTTAGATGTTGACGTGGCTATGGTTATCGTTACAATACTCTACTCGACTAACAAGTCTACTAGTGGGCTATTTTCTCTCTCAGTTGGTACTCGAACCCCGTTGTCGCTTGTTAAATTTGGATGTTAGTACGTCTGAAGCTGTGGCTACAATCAGCCATTCGGAACCGCCGATTCCTGGTTGAGGATACTTTATCTCTCACTTGAAACCCGAAACCGTCCTCCTTGCAGATCTGCGACTCGGAGTTCACCTGCGACGTCACGGCGAGGAACGAGCAGATGTGGGTTTAATGTTTATTTATTTAATTCATTTAATTAGATTTATATTTGAAAGGAATGTTGTTGGGTTCTGGTTGCACCGCTGTCCCAAGTATAGTAGGTATTCGGTAAGTTGATTGTTGGTCGAGTACGAATTTCATATTAAAAATTCTTTTGAAAGTAGCTTTGGTGTTTCGAGAAATCTATTCATTGGTGACTGAGCGGGAGCACGCAGTGGTCGCAACATTCGGTATCATTCGTACAATAATTCGGACAGACTGCGCATTCTCAAACAGTTAAATGGCTTTTTTTGAGGGATTATTGTTGAGTTCGAAATACGGGTAATCGTCTCTTCATTTCACACACTCTCCTACCGGTCAGACAAGCGAGAGAGTGTGTTAAATGAAGAGACGATTACCCGTCTAGATAATTGTTGACGCAAAAGCGGCTTTGGCGTTTCACCGGATCGTTATGTCTTGGCTCGTTGTGAATCTTCAATTCTGGCTCGATGCAGATGATAAAAGTAAAATTTAAATAATAATAATGTATTTTTAAAATTACATTCCAGCGAGGCGCATTTTTCCAATATTTTCACCTTTCCATGCACAACTTTTATTATTTATTTATGTATTAATTTTTTATTTAATTATATAATATTGCAGTGAGGCTGCGCACCGGATGATGGACGTGATGCGGTACTGCGAGGTGCTCGCCCAACGGGACACGGAGCGATTCGCCCGCGTCGTCAAGGAGAACCGCAACCTGCGGTAGGTCGGGGGGGGGGGATCTTGAGCTTGATTGTAATCCTAATACTATCGTAAAAGACCAATTCCCCTTTTTAACACTGCGGCGCTGTTGTGAATTGCATGTTTCAACAGATCATAATGAATTGGATCGTAATGAGTTTCCAATCATCTCTTGAAGCCCGAGGTAAAAGTAAAATTTAAAGAATATCTCGAGTGCTAGCCAGCTATCGACGCATTCTGTTTACGTAGGTGATGGTTCGCTGCTTCACCAGATCATTATCAGTTGGCTGGAAGTGAGACCTCAATTGGTGTGCGTGCGTTATCTGTTGCGAAAATAAATAAAGCATCTCAACCCTGTCCGCTATCTGTTGGTTCAGTTTTCAAGATAGGTTGCTCGTTCGATGTTTCAATGGCACAACTAGTCTTTCCTAAGGACGCAGCAGTAATTACGTTCAAACGGGCGCGGTAGTATATAAAATCTTGTGTAAAGAACTGATCTATCCTGTTAAATTGACTGTCGACTGATCAGTTTTCGTAACTACTTGTTCGATGTTTCACTGGTCCTATGAGTTGAGTGGCTCACCACTGACTGCAATCTGTCTGCTATCCAGGGGAAAACAAATATTTTTTAAATTAATAAAAAAACAATTATTTCCACTTCAGTGAGCTGCTCAACTACGCGGCCATCTCCGACCCGGCGATCATCGCGCACTTCCGACGATCGATGGAGGAGTACGATAGGGACCAGAAGTGAGTACGGTAGGATACGGTAGGCCAGGGTTACGGTAGCCAATGGAGTATGTACGATAGGGACCAGAAGTGAGTACGGTAGGTAGGAGAATGGTAGGATACTCTAGCCAATCGATAAAGGAGTGCCGTAGGCTAGAGTAACCGTAATGGATGTTAGATTATCGATTCGTTATGACGTGGTGGCTCCAACTATTAGATGAAGTATGTAAAAAAAAAATTGAATGCTGAAGTGTTACTGTACTGACTAATTTGATACTGTAGCTTCTGACTATTTATTTTCTAAATAAATTGTAAATATGTCCAGGGCGCGCGTGCTCTCTCGCAAGCGGGCGTGTGGCGAGGAGGAGGGAGGCGAGGCATCGGGAGAGGAGGAGGAAGAGGAGACGTCCGTGCTCTTCAATCGAAGCAATCTTAGTCAGGTACGGTAGTTTGTAAGCAAAAAAAACAGAACAATATTTCAAAATGGGGATCGTATTGAATTGGCCTGGATGATTGGGGAATCAAGCGATGCCTAAAAACGTTTGTGATCGTATTATTCTCGATGGATGAGCTGGAGCTCATGAAAAAAATAACAGTTAGGGGATCGGATTCTAGGTGAGATGGATGTCTAAAGTGATCATTATGCCAGCCACAAGCCAGCGTGTCTTCGAAAAAGAGTATCAATTACCGACATTTATCTAGCGTTGAATTCGAGCCTTGAAGTGTCGTGCTTCAGCATTCCAGTATCAATCCCAGCAATCTTGAGGATTTGATTCCGCCATCTTGGGGTTAAGTGTAATAAAAACATATTTCTACATCTTTGCTTGCATGATCCCTATTGTAATTCATTTTTATCTGACAACACTCTTGGGAGTACGCATTATGATTATAATAGATTATTTTGCAGAGCACGGCGGGCAACGCGACGATGCGGCTGGCCACGACGCCGAGCAGCGGCGGGGCGGCGAAGAAGCGAGTGGCCAATGGAGTGAATGGAACAGGTGTGGAAATTGATATTGTCGATAGGACGAAACCAACGATTGCCTTGTGTTGCACTGGTGCTTGTTAGAAAGGCGATTATTAGAGGATGAAATCGACTTGTCAATGGAACAGGTATGCGGTTATGGATAGGGTGAAACCGAAAGTTGCCTGGTTCGGAAACTGTTAGACTTGCATTTTCTTGGCACGGAGAGGTGTGTGTTAAAGTAGATGAATGCTAGCCGAGCAGCGGGCCGAAGAAGCGGGTGGCCTATGGAATGAATGGAACAGGTGCGAAAATATTAAAAGGATGAAATCAAAAGTCACCTTGTTTTGCACTGGCACTTGTTAGAAATGAGATTATTAGAAGGTTAAATCGAGTGCTCAATGAAGTGAATGAAACGAGTGGGGTGTCATGGATAGGGTGAACCCGAGTGCTGCCTGGTACTGTATTGGCTTATTGGAATGAAAGGAGTATATGGATGTCTTATGTTTCACCATTGCAATATGACTCGTGTAGTTTCGATACAATAGTTACAATGTCAATTCTTGGTTGTAAAAATGCTGATATCCTCTGTTGAGGAGCGGCGAACGATGGTTGGAATGGCTTCGGTGGTGGCAGCAGTAACAGCAACGGAGGCTCGAGGGAGGAGCTGGCGGAGAGCGTGGAGGACGTCCTCGCGGGTGAGTATATTTTTTTGTATCTAATGGGACTCGTCTCGTAAATTAGAAAGGGGGGTTGTGCTATGTGGTTATAGAATTGATGAAACCTAAATTTGTATAGGGGTTAGAATGGGGTTGGGGTGAATGCTCGAGGATGAGCTGCTTGCGATGCGTGGAGGATGTCCTCGCTGGTGAGTCACATGTTTTGTTTATTTGTTTTTCGTAACCCGAATCGGCTCATGAATTATAGGCAAGTACATTGGTATGGGGTTGTAGTGAATCGGCTCATGAATTATAGGCAAGTACATTGGTATGGGGTTGTAGTATAAGTGAAACTTGAACGTGAGTCACGTGAGACGGCAAAATTGAAAGAAATTGGAACGAAATTGGAATGTTTATTTTTACATTTTGTTTTTTGAGGGATGAGCCAGTACGATCACAGGTTCGCGCATTCTTATGTGGTTGTAGTATCAGTGGAACGAGAATGTGACTGCGATATTGGATTGACAATGAGCTAGTTCAATCTCAAATATTGGATCCCATTTTCAACTTTTTAAAATACTTTATTTGAAAATATTTATAATAATTAATGACAGACGCTTTGATAACGCAATAGCTTAAAAACTGGGACCCTATGACAATCGAGGCAAGCAAGTGACAGTTTAACTGGATACACGCCTTATAATCCACTGGAGACTTGCGCCTGCGTGAACAACTCCACGCATCGGTTGCCCTCGCACGTGTAACCGTACGCGCAGTCCCGCATCGCGTTGAAGCAGAAGCGATTGGAGATCTGGAACAGCAAGAAATTGAATATGATCTTGGTTTCTGTACGGCATTAAATTCCTGTTTTGGCATGTTAAAAGCTGCTAGCGACGGTAGAGCCAGTGGTCGAAAAGAAGGATTCAAAAATTGACTCACCTTGACACAGCTGCCAAATTCGCACGTGTGACCCAGCGAGCACAGACGACCGGCGCAACCTGAAATCAGATTCGACGTGAATCTATCATATCGAAATCGCTTTAGCAGCCGATAAGATGTATATTATCGAAATAAATGGAGGGAAAATACCATTGTGCATGCACTGTCCGTCAATGCACGAATACGGGAACGGGCAGCCCCCGATGCACGGCAGGCCGTCCATAAGCCGGCATTGACCATGGCGACAAGCGTGATTTTCGGGGCATCTGAATGCAGGAGTGAGGAGGACAGACGGAAATCAGAGTAGACACAATACGGCAATTGCAAAAAAAAATGCAACTAACACTATCATGTGGGGAGAAAGGAAGACAAGGATTTTTTTGCGGCGTGTTCGGCCCTATGAATTGCTGAAGTTGTGACTCACTTCCCGATACAGTCATCGATCTCGCACTTTCCTCGCACGCAGATCATGCCTCCGTGGCAGGAATCCAGCCCGCAGTCCATTCCGACTCCTGAAATGGTGCGGATTGGATCTTCTTCGAGCTATTTGGCAAGAGAAGTCAGCTGCTCGAATTGGAAGGAAAGTCGAATAAGGACTCACCATTCACGCACTCCCCGTGGAGACAGAAGAAGCCCGGCCCGCAGTGAACGGATGCGCATCCTGGGAAGGAAGGATGTTTGATTGGGGAGTATTGGTAACTGCAGTGGTATACAAGTGGTTGCAATGCTTGTCTACCATCGATCTTAAGAGTCCAGAGTGCCTGGATTCGGCAGACACTATACCAACGGTAACCAGGAAGTTACTGGCAGCGACGGAGTAACTGTAAACCACCGATCTTTAAATTTCAGAGTACCTGGGTTCGGCAGACAGTATCCCTGCCTACAGATTTGCATGGGTGAGCAGTTGCACACCGGAGCGAGCGTGGCCATCTTAAATTAAAGAAATTTATGATCTTGATTGAGAAACAAGGTGAAGCTGGACGACAATCACGAAGGAAATGACGATAAATCACCTACCTGACAGGTTCCATCCCAGCAATCCATGCGCGGCCCGCAGTCGACATGACTCACGCACAGCATACCGGCTATCTACAACGAATGAGTAATTCGAAGAGTGAAGAAGAAAGGCAGTATCTAGAACATTACCTGAACGCAGTCTCCGTTCTTGCATAACTGCCCGTCTGGACACCAAACGCCCATGCATCCTGAAAAGAAGAAGAAGAATACGCTGTTTATACCATATGGATATGTAATTTCTTCCAACTTACGATCCAACTTGCAGTGCCCATTGAAGCATTGGCCTTTGCGCCCGCATGACGTCATTACTGAAATTGGCTCAAGAAAAAATTGTACTAATTGGCATCCTTACCCGAATGCGCTTGGTTCGTGTTTGTGAGCACATTTCGATTGCATTTGAGCGAATCGATGGGATAGCACATGCCGTGGCGGCAAGCGCGACCCTCTCGGCATATTACCTCAAAGGCGAAGTTTAAAATTGAAATTAAAGATTGGCTACATTAGAACAGAAGCTGGTGGGCTGGGCTTGCATTGGCGAGGCATAACAGCCCTTGTCTCGGCAGAAGTGATGAAGAGGGCATTCGGCTTCTCCCACTAGAGGCGGGCATCTGAAGGCTATTTATGAGATACAGAATTTATTTTAAAACGATGTTTTGTAAAGAATATCCCCTACGTTTCTTGCGTTAGCACGGCGGGAATGAGAAACAAGAGAAGCGATAGAACCATCCCCTTGACCAGCAGATCGAATGGGGAGAGTCGAATTTACGATCAAGAGACTCTTGACATCCATTTATGCCCACCACTCCGCCCGCTCACCTATATTTTCCTGCTGACTGGACAGTCGATAGGAGGAAAAAGAGGCCTAGGAACGAAGCAATCATGATTTGACTAAGAGAATGAACTGGAAGAATGGTTGACCCTCTCGACTGTATTACAATGCGCAGCTTGGTGAATGACCTTTGCCGTCGAAATGAGGAAAAGGCGCGTGCAGCTAGGTTCTCCCTTTCCCTTTCTACTTTAGTACACGCATTGTTCCACCAGAGACAATTGTGGTCACAGTCAGTTTTGATAGATTGGCGTAATTTTTCCCATGGCTTTTAGCGATGAGTGAGGAAGTGTGGTGAGAACTTCATGTTTTGACAAAACGGTTTTTATTAAATATTATTGTATGCGGGAAATGTGACCTATAGCAACACGGTGTCCCACTTGATTCATTTATATTATTGATGAAGCATAACTCTACGTTGAAACATTTCTACAAAATGGAGCTAATCAAGTGTGCGGTAATCGGTGATTGGTTTATTTAACTCATGCCTTTGCGGAATGCGAATCATTTTGTTCTATATTTGGAGATGCAACGAAATCAATGGAGTACTCAAAACGAAGGGGGTTATCTTACGAATGAAACAATTAATGATGTGGAGGAATTTGATGATTTAAGGATATTTTTTTTAATCGTATAATAATCATAATTGCAGGCATCGACGAGCTGTCGGAGGAGGACGGCGGGTGCAGCGACGCGGAGACGGTGCTGGACACGGGCGACCGGACGGAGTGCGAGGAGGGACTGAGGGAGCAGGAGGAGGAGGGTGAGTCTTTCGAGGGAGTGGTATAGGAGCGCCGGGTGGTAGAATGACGGGGTCAGGGGGAGGGAGCTAAATTTATCTATGTGCTAATACATTTTTCTACCTTAGGTTAGCTGTCGAATAAATCAAAACTTTGTGAATGGTTCGCTTTATGTGATAACGGTGAAACGCAGGTGCCCCAGGTTGAAAATTCGCTTGCTTTCTTTTTTTTGCAAATATCGATGGCCCTAGAAATGAAGCAATCAATGTTCAGACGCGGCCCCTGACGCGCTGGTCTCACTGTCGCCTCCCGCGAAGAAGAAGGAGCTGGATGCTGATTCGGGTACGGTATTATCGCAATATCGATTGATTTCTCTTCTGGGAATGGATGCCAAATTCTAATGGAATCCAATCATAATTCCAATAAGAGAGCCGTGTCGCTGATACTGTCGTAACTGTGCCGTAAGTAGTGCTAGCGCTTTTTATGTTGTGTTTTGATTTCGGTGTTTGCACATATCGATCAATCAATTACAGTACTAGCCTCCCTCCCGATACGCTCCTCGTAGCATCCTCGGGTACGGTACCCCCATTCTAATCAATCGATAGTCCATCAATTACCGTATCCCCCTGATCTTCAGGTACGGCCTCATCGCTGTCCTCGTCGCCCGCCTCTTCGTCCTCTTCAGACGGCGACGCTGGCGAGCCCACCCAGTGACCTACCGTGGACTACCGTAATCCCTCCCTTAGACTACCGTAATCCCTTCCTTAGACTACCGTAATCTGTGAGGTGTTAGTTTCATGTAAAAAGTGCCCTCGTGTACTTGTTCCTCAAGTTTTTTTCGTAAAATTAACACCCCATTATTAGTAGCCTACCGTAATCCCAGAATCCCAGAGTAGATCAACAACCATACACCCCCCCCCCATCTCATGTACTGTGCATCATCGAATACCTCTCCCTCTCCGCAAGTTCCTGATTCTCAGGGACACAATTCTGCCCCCATCAGTATTTCGTGCAGCTACCATCTCCCCCCCCTCGTTCTAGGTTATCGTGAAAAATATATATGTATGTGACTGATATATGTGGTACGAGTCCCGCCCGTTGCAAATTGGTTTCATCCTTCCTTTCTCATGTAAAAGTGACATGTACACGCCGCTTTCTCTCATTTCTCCTTTCTCTATCTCCTTCGTTTTATAAGTTAATTCCTATTCCTGTGACTGTACAATATATTCTAGAACTTTACTTGGCAATGCTAGATAAATTATTGTGGCAATCGATTATATTCTTTATCGCTTTCAAATTCATTGCTAAAGCTAATCGGAGCGGAAAACTAGCAATTCGTGGAACAAGAAAAACAAAGTAACAACGAGGGGAATCAGTTGGAACTACTATACCAGTCTGAGATCTGGTGGAGGTGAGATTACAGTCGACCTTGACGTCGAGAGACACGGATTAGCCCCAGAGCAGGGAGAAGAGCGTGAGCGGAACGACCTACAAGGATATTCAATAACAAATATGTTATTCGAGAATAAATAATTAACCTAGGCGGACTCATGCTTCAGTGTATCTAAACGTCATCACACTGGTTTCTCAGGCGATATAGGCGAAATCCCCTAGGCAAAAAAACATAACTGGCACTGAATTTAGAAATGTTTCACGATGTCTATGTATGCCACTAGTAAGAGATTAAAACTATGGATCCGAACTTTACGGTCAACAAATAGATCGCTACTAACACCAGATTCACGGTGCCTATGTCTACGATGTGAACGATATTTGAATCAGGATCACCATTGATAAATAAACATACTAACATGGGTACCATGTTTGGATGTTTCACGGTGTCTAACTGACGGCCATCAATAATGATCAATGTACAGATATGTTTCATTATGCCTATATATCCTACTGGAACGTAATTCGTTTGATGCACTGTCAATTTCAGAGTATAAAGAATACTAGCACTAGTGTAACGTAAGTTTCACGATAACATTGTCTACAACCAGAAATAGTTCGGATGTTATAGTGAGAATTGTCACTAGAGAAACGCAACCACCAACCTCTCCATTGGGCATGGGCTCGGCGCCCTTCCGGAAGCCGAGGTAGACGACGAACGGCACGAAGCCCCACTGGATGCCTGCGAGTTTTATTTTGTAAAAATTGAAAGTATTTTTATCATAAATCAAAATGTCCGTGTTTTTCGCAAACTACAACCTTGGGAAACTCTATCGTTCTTGATCTCCAACAGCCTTTATTATAATTTTTTGACGTTTACGTCCACAAAACAAAATCGGTCATGCTCATTTTGACAAGGAAATTTCCGCAGAATTCAAAGTATGCTCACCGACGGTGGCGACGTTGACGCCCTTCACGACGAGCTCCTTCGCGGCGGGAGACAGCTGCATTATCTACCTCTGGAGAATAGAGGGTTACGGTAAACGTCGATTACGGTAATCGATAAGGGCATCATTTCAAAACTTTAGGAACAGGATCTTTGTAGAGCTCATTACAGTATAGATCTACCGCTGTGGGTATGATAATCGATGATCGATATTCTACGGACACTTTCTTTGTCAAATCTGACCTGCTAGACAACATTGCAAAACGACGAGTGTGAGTTTTTGGACATCATTGATTCACATCATCCATAGCACTCAAGTTAAGATAGCTCAGAGCCGAGAAGAACGGATAGCAAGAACACTTTACAAATAAGTTAACACTGAACACCATTTATCTCAATCCACCAAAAGCTCCGGAAAACGAAGACAATATGTAACAAGCGCACGGCGATGACATAGTATCGCCCGGGAAATCGGTTACTATATATATATGTTAGATATCTCATAGGCTTTGACAATAATAAATTAGAAAGGGGTATACTAAGAAGCACTAACCATATGATACAAACCAAAAATACAACTGGGGGAAAGGGTGAGGAAAGGGGCAAGGAAATTGGACAATTAGTGGGCTGAGCCTACGCGATCACGGGGGATCAGTCGCAGCTCGCTGCCGTGCCTGAGGAAGATGTTGCCGGCCGTCTGCGAGGGATTGATGCCCACGCCGTCGTTCGTGATGATCGCCGACGTCTCCGGGGAGACCTAAGGAATAAATCCAATAATTACTGATCAAAAAAGTGAACAGGACCACCGAATGTACTCGATTTTCACGTGTCATGCGTGATTAGAAATCAGGCCAAAGACTGTCGAATCGATGGGGAATTTATAGTAACAATAATGCAAATCTCAAAAGGAAGGTATGCTTTAAATAGAGAGAATTTTTTTTAAATAACCAATAATAAAGAAAAAAGGTACCTTGAACTCCTCAGCGGAGTACTTCAGGACGGCCGTGAACGGCGTGTTCTCGGGCACGGTCAAACTGAATTAGAAAAACATTAAATTTAGTTAATTATTGATTAAATTTGAGTGAAAATCGGGTAAAAAGAACCACGAAATCAGGTGAAAAATTAAAATACTCACACTTTGAAGGGCAGTTTCGGGTCGGAGGTGAGCGTGATCTTGAAGGCGACCTTCGTCGTTGAAGGAGCAGACATCCTGAAAAGTAATTGACTAATTAAAATCGATAACTAGTTATAACTACTATCTAGTAAAAACAATAACAAAGTAGCGCAAAAATTGACGAAACGAACTGGATCCGAGCTGCCAGTGATAAATGCGCGGCACGCGCCGTATTGTACGCGATTGTATTATTTTGCGCATCAATTCAGTTCATGATAGAATTTTGGCTACCGTTTCCCGAATTTTGGATAACCCGCGCTATTCAAATCGTTGTTTTGATGCTCCTATAATTCGAGGACCACCGACGTTGTTGTGCTGTTTTCCATCACTCTTTTTGATTGATCACTCTTTCGCGACAACCAGTCAGACAAGAACACTCATTGCGCGCGTATTTTCGCACTATGAATTGTCATCCGCCGTACTTTAACTTATTGATTGCCCTTTTCTCGTTCTTTCGTTGTCCGTGGGTATCTTATCTGTGTTGTTATCATTGGCCCGAGTATGTTATCCTATTCTTTCGTAGTTCTCAACGTTATTAACAGTAAAAACACGAAGGGTTTTGGGCGCATTTGCTTGCTTAACGCTGTACGAGTGCTAGACTCGAGCGAGCGTCTTATCGCCTTTCCCTTTTCGCGAGTATCTCCTCACTTCCCATCATTGCCCAGACAAAACTGTATCGTAAATGAGCTCTCACTTTGCGCAATTGCCCCACCCTAGTAACGCAAAATGTGGTTACTTTGTCCCATTGTTATTTTGACCTACCTATCGATTGTGAAATGCTTTTTGTAACGTATAAGTAGGTCAAGTATAAGTAGGGACTTCCGGCGGTCATCTACAGATTATAGGCAAAGTTTGAGCGCGCGACTGTTGTGTTGTGTACAATATGAGTCACATGAACTTCGAATTCCCCTTCCCCTCTCACTTTGTGACAAAAGAGAGATACGCTCACTCGACTCTGCTGTAATTGTTCTGTACCCACCGTTTTCACGGTTCTTTGCATTGCATTTATTGATTTGCTTTCCAGGATCTCGATGTTGTTGTAAGAAGCCGATAGTAGCTGTGAATAAGGTGGGAACATATTGCACATTTTTTGTATGGTTTATTGAAGAGGGTGACTCTTCCATGGCGAAATCAATCCTGTGACAGTCACTGGATAGGGTACGGTAGTGACTATCGATTTGTTCTTATCGCGAACTGAAGGTACGGTAGTATTTATCGATTAGGGTACGGTAGTAATCATCGATTTCTCAGTAATAATGCCGCCGCATCTGTCCACTGCGACGCGACACATCAACGTAAATAGCACGCATCAGCCGGCCAAATTCTGCAATAATATAATCAGGTTTGTTAAATTGTGTTTATATACTGTAATGTAATCAATTGATCGCTTCTTGTATTTTGATTGGCATTAAACGTTAGAACCACGTAAAAGATATTTAAAAATGAACTATTGAAAATAATAAGTAAAAGACATCTTAAGATCTAGCGTACGACAAGAGATATCAAAGGTTAAACTATTTTAAAGTGCATTAAAATCCTTTTTAAATCGTGGTTATTTCAGTACATGCAAGTACTCGCCGCTGTCGTTCATTCCCCGGTTTCTGTTCGAGCAATTCCGTCGCTACAATAACATCTTCTTCCTGTGCATCGCACTGCTACAGGTGAGCGATTTATGATATTTACGGATCTCAAATCTGCCTGTTCTTTCACAAGGTTGATTGAATGAGATAGTGGTTCGATTAGGTCGCGAAAGTTTCTCATTTTATGTTTATCTTGGCGAGCATCAAATTCTGAATGATCTGCGTATCATTGAGAATGATTCATCATTGAATAAGAAAGCGAAGAAAAAAGGGAAATATCATGATTAATGCAGTGGGAATGTATTTGTTAAAAAATATTGCAGTTGGAAGTTATACTATCATATGAAATTTTGATTTGTTCAGAGACTTCCGATCATCAATTTCACCTTAATTTTACCTGGTTTATCCATACCCTGAAACTAAAAATGTCAAGGAAGCTTATTTATAAAAAAAAACGTGACGGTGATAGTGAAGGGCATAGACTGTGACTGAAATTCAGTGGGACGAAAACGTGAAGGGCTTAATCTGAAATTGTTTGAGATCACGGATATTGGTCGTGTACTGAATTTTTTTGGCTCTGGTAGTTAAAGAGAAATATAGAAACATAAGTTAACCAATCCCTCCCATCCCAATTGCAAGGAATTTGTTGAAATATTCGTTCTTTCCATCGACTGGCTAATAATCCCCGGTTACAGCAAATCCCGGATGTCTCTCCGACCGGTCGCTACACGACGCTCTTTCCCTTCTGCATCATCCTGCTCGTGTCGGCGCTCAAGGAGATCTTCGAGGACCTGGTGAGATTCATTTTTTTGTTATTAATTATGTTAATTAGTTTAACAAGAAGACTTCATTGAGCCCTTTCCCTGATAGTTTCCCGTTATTGTTTTTTTTAAAATCTAATAAGTGGACAAAAATCGGTAAAATTTGATAGTGCTCACTATTGGTTTGTTGCTAAAACGCTGAACCTATTGGGCTTCGAATACAACTTTTTTTTCGAATCCATGATGGCACATTATCGAACTGTTTTGGTCGCCTCCAATATAAATTCACTTTCAGAAACGCCGAACCTCCGACAAGAAAGTGAACAATTTCCCGACGAAGATCCTGGACAAGGGCCGATGGAGGGACGCACAATGGAAGGATGTGAGTACTTGATCTTTGATCTTTGTTTTTTTTGTAATTTAACAGTTTGAGCAAATTGATCTCTAAACATAAATAAACTAGGTACGGTAGTAGATATGACGTGGTATGGTTTCCTGGACAAAAGGATACTATATCGACGCTCAGTGGAAGGATCTGAGTGGTCTTTGATCTTTGATCTTTGTACAGTAGTCTGTTTCAAATAGAGCTGTACTTATCGGTACGAGCTGTACTTATCGGCCTATCGGAATAGATACGCTAGTAGATATATAAAAAGTAGTTTCTCTGCAAAAGGCCGATGGAGTTGTTGGTCCGTTCAAGTTTCAAAATGTATTAATATTCAACAATAAGTGGTGAGTTTTGGCGCCAGCAAAAACAAGATCAAAGTTCGCGAGAGGTTGCTTCTTCCAAGTTTCACGTTTATCGTATAAGTTTCTTCCGTGGTGAGGCAATAATGCTCTTTAAATTTTTTGTCGAAAAAATTAATCATTTGCCGAAATGGTTTCGTTCAGGTTTCACGTGGGCTAGATTAGATGATGTTGTGGTATGAGGGTAATTCTTCGTTTGGTTCGTCTTCTAAGCAAATCAATGATGTAGACAAACGCAGCATCTTTCAGGTTTCATGGGTGTCACTTTGGATGATCGGGTGAAGCATTTTCAGTGGGAACTAGAATAGAATTTATCAGTAGTCGCGGGGTTTGCGCTGATCATGGGCAGAGTCTCTCCCATTCATCATTAGTTAGTGGGAACTAACTGCACGTTTTAAAACAATCATATCACGGTGCTTATGCCACTTGACATTTGTTGGTTCCCTTTTGATAATGAAAATGTGCGGACATAATCAATAATCAATCAATATTTTAATCGATAATTGCAGGTCAAAGTGGGTGAGATCATCCGGGTGGAGAACGATCATCTCTTCCCCGCCGATCTCTTGCTGATATCCTCCTCCGAACAGCAGGTACGGTAGGAAGGTATCGAATAAAAAATGATAATAACAAAATACTACGGTAGGAAGGTATCGAATAAAAAATGATAATAACAAAATACTACGGTAGGAAGGTATCGAATAAAAAATGATAATAACAAAATACTACGGTAGGAAGGTATCGAATAAAAAATGATAATAACAAAATACTACGGTAGGAAGGTATCGAATAAAAAATGATAATAACAAAATACTACGGTAGGAAGGTATCGAATAAAAAAATGATAATAACAAAATACTACGGTAGGAAGGTATCGAATAAAAAATGATAATAACAAAATACTACGGTAGGAAGGTATCGAATATTGATTTTTCAAAGAGGAGCCAGTACCGTAGATTCCGGTAGTAAGAAGGTAGCTCTCCGATTACAGTGTCCGATTACTGTAGCTACGGTATCGATTGCTTCCAGTTGCAGGGCATGGCGTACATCGAGACGTCGAATCTGGACGGAGAGACGAACCTGAAGATCAAGCAGGTGGGGGACTATTTAAATAAACATATATTAGAATCGTGAAAAAAAACCTTTACATTTTTTATATAAAAAAAAAATAAAATACCTTTACGTTTTTTTTATATTTTTTATATTTATTTTCCTGTTGCATTTCGCGCTTGGACAAGGTGATTTCCTGTTCTGACGCCGGTATGAATGCCATGAAGATCTAGCTGTCTTGATTTTCTTCAGATTTATTTGATATAGAAATGAGAAATTAAATAAGGTGGATGGGGGTTGCATATGTACTAGAAGGTTGGTGTTGACTCTGTGAATTTGATCCTGTTCCGTTATTTCTTCGTAGAATACGATTATCGCTTAATCCGTCTAGATCGAGCCTTTCTGAATTATTTTTCTCATTGGAGGGCGGATTTGCGCTTGTAAGGAGCGGAGTTACGCCACAGTGCTTGCCCAAAACCAATGATAAGATAGTGCACCGATTCAGCAGTGAGCAATGTGTAGAAAAATATTCACCTGCAGTCTAATAAAAGAGCAAATGTTGATAAATGAAAGAAAATGGCCCGATGACCGAGCAGGTTGATTCGCGCTGCCGGGTTTGGCAAAACCTACTGAGACACTTGCCTGTTTGGTTATTCTGCCGATTTATGCTGCAACAAATATTCATAGATATTTGACGGGGAACGGGGTATTCTTTTACAACAATTACTTTGCATTTCCAGCCTCTGACCGGTTAGTTCGATGCCTTTTTTTATACCATTGAATCAAATTAATTCTTCAATTCCAGTCCCTGCCCCTGACCTCGCATCTGACCTCGCTGGACGCCCTGTCGCCGTTCACTGCGTCCATCGAGTGCGAGCATCCGAATCGGTTAGTTATTGATTGGGTACGGTAATCGAGGGGATGGAGGGGGTTATCGATTTATTTATTGATTGGCTACCGTAATCGAAGGGAAAGCGAGGGGTGGGTATATTAATTGCATTATGGCTACCGTACTCTAAATGGGAGAATCAGATATCTATTGGCATGTTTTGTTTGGTTCTTCATTTATTAGATTGTGATAATTTTGGGTTTCACGGATGTCTTATCCTAATGAGTCATAGTCTCGTTTGATTCTTTCGTCCTCATCTTTTCAAAAACTACCATTTTACGATTGATTTGCTCCGACCAGTTTCAACGATTTATGATCGATGCCCATTATCGATTGATGCCTGACTACCGTAATCCGCAGGCACGTCAACGAGTTCTCGGGCAATCTGCACATCGAGGGCGAGGAGTCCAAGCACTTTGGTCAGTTCGCGATTGAGCTACCGTAGTTTGGAAGATTCAGTTATCGTTCTAGTTGGATTTTCGATTTATTGTTAGCTTGCAATTGATCGACCAGCTCTAATTAAATTTCGATTCACGATCGATGTTATCGTACCCCGCGATTACCGTATCCTTCGCAGGTATCGATCAACTGCTCCTCCGAGGCGCGCGCCTCAAGAACACTGCGTGGATCTGCGGAGCGGTGATCTACACGGGGCACGATGCGAAGATCCTGCTCAATTCGAAGCTGGCGCCCCTAAAACAGTCAGTTATCGTTTGATAGATGAGGGATGAGGGATACGGTAACGCGAGGTGGGTTGTTTATGCGGGGTGAAGGTGCTCAATTTGTGAAACTGCCAGTTGTTTGGTGAATACATATATGGCGCTCTATGGAGAAATATTGCCTTGAAGTCGTCGCGCTGAATATATGATCCTCTTGAAACACAGATGCTCACGTTGGTCAGGCAGAGACGCGAAGTAGGTGCTGGAAATAATGGAGTTTTTCTTTCTGATAAAGTACTCAATTAACAAATTATTTTTGCTCAATGTGAGTTTATGAAACTGGTGAAACCTTGATGATGACTGGTGGTCAATACTGTTTTTTTTAATTAAAATAATTAGTTAATTATTGAAATTCAGGTCGAACGTGGACATCATGACGAACCGACGCATTCTCTTCCTCTTCTTCGTGCTCGTCACGCTGGCCATTATATCGGCCATTGGTGAGGTTTTTTTTAAAAATTGATTTTGTTTAATTTCGTTTATTTAATTAAAAATCAAAGCGCAAGTGAGCGCCGTGAAATTCGCATTTGAGCAGGGTGATTTGGTGTTATGTCGATAATATGTAGGTTGGTACGGAGGGCTGCTTCGATAGGTTTTCGGCCTGCGTTCAAGTACAAATATAGTAGGATAGCGATTCTAGAATGTCGGTGATTTTCGGCAGGTGTTTTTCGGCCGCGTGGATAGGTCTTGTTCGCAGTGCTCGATTCAATTCGATCTGATTTCCGCATTCTATTAAAAAATCAATTACATTCGATCTGTAACGTATTTTAAAAATGATTTTTTTTTATAATAATAATAATAATTTGTACGTTCCAGGCGCGGAGCTGTACAATCGCTCGTACATCCCAGAGGCGTGGTACATCAGCTGGATTCGTGAGTGTCTTTTCGCGTTATTCTCCGTATTCTTCATTTTTTTTCCTTCAAAACTTGCGTTTCACGTTGTTGTAAAGTTGCAAAAATCCTTCTAATTTTCAATTTGGAGCTGAGCAGCGTGCATTGAAACACATTCGTTTGCTTGCGAGATATTTTTTCGCTGGGAGACTAAGGGTTTCATGATGCGCTCACAAGATCCAAAAAGTTGCTCTCGTCTTCGAGCTCTACTTGTTCCCTATGAAAAAGAAAACATTCTATTATTTTGCTCCCAGTGCATGTCTGTGTCTCACGATTTGCTAAACTATCACAACCAGGGACTGTTTCGCCAATGTGAACAATGTTCTCTCTCAATTGCAGTGAAAGATGGCGCGGGCTTCCTGTGGAACGTGCTCACCTTCTTCATCCTCTACAACAACCTCATCCCGATCTCCCTCCAAGTCACCCTCGAGCTGGTCCGCTTCTTCCAGGTGAGATTTGAGAGAAGGGCGTGCGCTAGACGCACCGGGTTAGAAAGAGGGGTAGGCGATCTCGCAATCCAGAAACTAGTATAGAACGGGTGTTGTTTCAATAGTTTTTTTTGTAGTCGCGGAATGTACCTACTATTGCCCACTCAAGAATGTGGTTTGCTTAAAGAAGCTAATGAAACCTGAATCTTCGTGAACGCTTTTCTTGGAATTTTTCTAGGGACCACCATCGATTATGCAAATCAGTGATTCATGACTCGGAATATATCTCAAGTTATTAAACAACAGTATAGAATCATTTTTTGTTCAGAGAATACCTACCTAAAGACTTTGGTTTTCGAGAAAATTGCAAATTTCTCAAAAGTTGGTTTTCAAAAACGAGAGACAATTTACTTTGAAGGTCTGTAAATCCAGAACAAAGAGTTGCCCGCGACTTCTGACTTTTCCTAGGGATAGACTAGGGTCCAGTCCAAGATGTGTTAAAAATTTAGCGAAATCAATGGGCTCCTTCGATTTTTTTTTGAGATCAAAGATCAAAATAATTTCAATTATTTGGTTTTGAAAAAAAGATGGAAGGAGCCCATTGATTTGGCTAATTTTTTAACACGTCATGCGTAGGGCACTAGTCCATCACTGGGAAGTGTCAGAAGTCGCGGGCAACTCGTTTCACGAAATCTAGAACGATTTAAATTCAAAGTTTCTTCAAAAGTTGAGTGTTTTTGAGATATTTTCGTTAAAAAATATGGGAAGAAGCCCATTGATTTTTCCAAAATTTTGAGCAAAGTTGCTCGATATAGTGTACTAATGATCGCTGAAGTCAGAACCCGCGGGCAAGCAGGCTCCTTCGAGATAATTTGTATCGCGTGGGCACGAGTCGATAAAAATAGGATGGTGGTCCCTAGAATTTTTCGCCTTTTTCTGCGATTCGTGTCTAAATAATTCGGTTGTTAATTAAGTAATCCCAGGCGTCCTTCATCAACAACGACCTCGGAATGTACCATGCGGAGTCGGATTCGTGCGCCGTTGCGAGGACGTCAAATTTGAATGAGGAGTTGGGACAGGTAGGTTTTTTTTTGGGCCTTGAGAAGGGAGCTGATGTCCATTAAGAGAGCGTATGAGCTTTATCAAGATCATGTAACATCGACGCTGTTGATTTCGACTTTACAATTAGGTAAAACCAGTTTCGAAGACGCCACGGATTCGTTGTCTCACAATTTAGTTATCTCGGCTCGCAATGTAACAAGGCCGATGTGTTGCATGCAAAAAGAACTAAATATAAATACAACTCGACGAAAATCCCATGTATTCCATGTTTCACGGTTAGATTATCCCCGTAATGTTCCCGTAATGTGCTTACGGCCATGTGGTGCTCACGGTGACTTCTAAAAAATACAACTTAACGAAAATCCTATTGATCTGACGTTTCACGATTGGGTTATCTCAGCTCGTGATGCACTCGCAGCAATCGCTTAATGACATTTCGATTGAATGATCCCAATAAATATAATTATTTAATTTGCAGGTCAAGTTCGTAATGTCGGACAAGACGGGCACGCTCACGCAGAACATCATGAAGTGGAAGAGGTGAGGGTGGAGGGAATTTAGTGTCTGACTCTCTCTCGATTGGGCGTGCTCTCTCGGCCTTTCTGACCGGGAAGAGAGTGTGCAATCTAGAGAGAGAGCCAAAGGGGGTCAGGGGTGATCTGACTCTCTCGATTGGGCGTGCTCTCTCGCACTGTCTGACCGGGTAGGGTGGGCGGATATCATGAAGACTGGGGGAATAATGAATCGGTGAAAAAGATTCGAGATATCAATAAGGGGTGTGACTCCCGGTGACGCTAAGTAAGTTGTTTGAAACATGAGTGCGCCATGCCTATTAAAAATATTTGAATAGCAATGCTTTCGGAGGGATGGGTGGTACAAATAAAAGGCTAAGTATTAGAGATCAAAGTTCAAAGATCAGCCCCCTTTCGCAGATGTTCGGTGGGCGGCGTGAGCTACGGCGACAGCGAGAGCGACCAGTTCGCAGACGAGCGACTGGTCGACGACTGCAAGAAGGCGCCCGTAAGTGATCTATTGGGGGAGCAGGGTATGCTAGGCACGCCGGGTTAGAGCTGGGTAGATACGCTGAATCTAGAGGACCTGGCGGTTGGGTGCTGCGTGTGGGCTACTTGTTGGGATATGATCAGTTGGTTCGATCGGTATCTTTCTTGTTTTCCAAAAACTCAATAATTCACTCGTTGCAAATAAGAACTAGGATAGATAATATTTTTCTTCGGGCTGTTCGCGTACGTTCTAATTGGAAATCATCCGGCCATTTCTTTCTGGATTCATTCTCGAACCAGCCGACTCGCTGCTTCGATGGAACTATTGGTTGAGTGGCGATCGAGTTATTCTAATGCTTTGAACATTCCCTGGCAGTTAAAAACAAGTTGACGCGTTTTAAAATGGTAGTGCGGACATAAATCCCAAAATGAGTCGTGAAACGAAGCAGGTTGTTCGCGGCTGCATCCGGGCTACTAGGTGAGATGGGATGGCTTTCTGCGATATCTCAGTTCCATTGAAACTTGAAAAAATACCACGAATGTCGAGAACCAATATGACCATAGTTCCACTTGCTTCGACAACGATAGTGTGTGTATACTATTTAGTACACGGGATTATTGATTACCGTAATGAATATTGATTTTATATTACCGTAATCCCGCCAATCTCCCTTCAGGACTCAGAGCACAGCACGGCGATTCGCGAGCTGCTGACGATGATGGCCGCCTGCCATACCGTGGTGCCGGAGCACAAGGAGGGCAAGGTACGGTTGATATTGATTTTTTTGGAGAGGTACAGTATCCCTGGGAATATCGGCTACTTGATTGTAAGGCTGCAGTACGAATGCGTTTAGTCGACAGGTTCTTAGTAGTTTTTTCCCAGTTACCATTAGGTAGCAGTTTGTGGGAAACCCCGTAAATTCGTGTTGCGCAATGTCTTGATGAATTGATCTGGTTTCCCTTTTCTAATATTCCTTCGTTCAGTAGCTTATCACCCACCATTCAGTATAGAAAGTAAGCGGAACCCGGTAGATTTGTGCCTTGGCTCAATCATGAGCCGGTTCATTTTTCAAGTTCATTTCAAGTTCAAGTTCATTTTTTAAGGCTAAAACTAATAATAATGGCTAAATATTCCGTTGCATCTACTAGGGCTCATCAGCCCATGAGTGCGCGTTAGTTTAGGGTTGCGTTGGTACCTCAACCGATGGCTATTGCACCGTCTTTGCTTACTGTGTGGGTTCGAATAATAAACACTACATTGTTCGACGGCATCCTACACCACCCTCTCGTTTCAACTTTCAGTATTCTAATATGTTCTCCTTTCCAGCTGCTCTACCAAGGCTCTTCGCCGGATGAGGGCGCGCTGGTGCGAGGCGCAGCTGCGATGGGCGCCGTGTTCCACACGCGGCAACCGCAGCGAGTGGTCCTGAATATGGTGAGTACGGTATGGTTGTTGTAGGGTGGGGATACGGTAATTAACGAATAAGCGTCGTATTCCACACGCGGCAACCGCAGAGAGTTGTGCTGAATATGGTGAGTACGGTAGCGGCTAGAGGTACGATCAGTTTGCGATTGACTGGGAGTAAGGTAAGATGCAGTAGGTATGAGTGGGCGTCGTGTTCCATACAAGGCAGCCGCAATCAGTGGTGCTTGATATGGTGAGGATTGAGGTGTTTACTGAAGTGATATCTTCGGATTAATGAATAAATCATATGAATGGAGTTCGTAAACGCTCAATGGTACAATACAATTGCACATCGCTGAAATATTGCCACTTGGTGATGCGGGGCTGCAGCTCACTCATATATGCTCCACTGCACATTGTGCATTGATGTGACGTCTTCAGGCTGCACAGCAAAAATAACACAGTACGTACATTGCACTCGTCGCAGTGGGAGTTAACGTGCACTGGACTAGAAGTATTGCAAGGCGGTGTACATAAGCAGACAGTGTGGTGTTGCAACGGGACGATGTAGGAGCAGTCGGGTAGGGTGTGGCAATGCACCTCGTGTCCTCTTGGGAAACATACTAATAATTCGGTTGCGATGATCCCATAACCAATAACTTCTCTATTTTTGTTTGCTCGTAGTTCTATGTTTCACAGTGGTTTTGTATTTAGACATCAGCTTTAAGTTCTATTCATTGGTGGCTTTGCGATTGAAAACAACCCTACCGTATTTTACGAAAAGCAAGAAAAGATATCGTAATCTCCCCTTTTTACAGCTCGGCAAGGACGAATCGATCGAGATCCTGGACGTGATCGACTTCACGAGTGACAGAAAGAGGATGAGTGTGATCGTGAGGAGCGAGGACGGCAGGGTCAAGCTGTATACGAAGGGAGCGGTGAGTACTGTAGTATGTAATACAGTAGTTGGAAATAGGATACTGTTTGGACCCTTCAATGATGGACATGCAACGTTTGCCAAACTACTTTCGAGTTATCTAATGTGGTAGGAGCCTGAAACCACGGGGTGTGGAAGGCTTGAAAAACCTTGTTATGGGGTGGATTCTCTTGCGCAAAAGCTGGAAACTTATGAATGAACATCACTACAGAGTGCGAGATTGACCTTCGATGTTTAATCTCGGATCTCTGACCTTTGATCTCTGATCTCTGATCTGTGCAGGACACGGTGATCTTCGATCGCGTGGGCGAGAAGTCGAAGGCCACGATGAACACGTTAAAGGTTATATTTTATTTCTTCGTTAGTATTAATCATCAGGGAGAGCCTTGCCCAGCTATGTGTAGTACTGGAAACGGGAAATTGCTGGGTGGCTTTTTTTTAACCGTTTGTGAAATTGCTCAACAACTGTCTCACTGCTGATCGCTGTTGGTGTTGGGGTTTCACCGATGCTTCATATGCGCTACGACTATCCTCTTGTTAATTTTAGATGGTCAGTTTTTCTATTTAAATTAATATTATTATTTAATATTCAGGAGCACCTGGAGGAGTACGCGTCGTTCGGGTACCGCACGCTGTGCTTCGCGATGAAGGAGATTCCACAGGTATACGGTAGACAGTGATGAGCGCTCCCCACCAACTTGCGGGGGTACACGCGAAATCGTGTACCCCCCGCACGCTCCTCTCCTTACTCTTTCCAACCCGATGGCTCTAGCACACACCCTCTCGATAGCAAGGCTGTACCCCCGCTGCGGGGGTACACACCAAAGTTTGCGGTGTCGCTCACCACTGACGGTAGATTATTTATTAAGAGAGCGGATCTGAGAAAATTCACTATTTTGGACAAATTCCGGACATTCCCCTAGGACTTCGATTCAGACCTCCATACTCATAGGACCTGAGGGCCCTCTGACCTTGTTTACAAAAATGATGACGTAATCGTGCGCGCTGCGGAATGCGGCGTGCCAGGTGCGGGCATGTTGTAAAATGATGAAAATTCATAATTTCTTAATGGAATGAGGTAGAGTCAAAATTCCTTTTGCAATGTGTTAGGCATGCCCTGTGTGTACTACGACACTATTTGGATCGAATTTCGGACCATCCCGATACCGCCGTTCTGACTTGCATTTTCAATTTTCTTGATATTTTCCCCCTTTAACTAAGCTAGCGCCAGTTCTAATACGTATCATGGTATAGCCCACTTAACACTAGAACATACCCACATAAAATACTGAAGGTCCCGCGTTTCCTTTTCAGGGAAATTTTGACTTGAAGCCGAGACAGTCGATCCCTGACCTTCCTTTTATGGCGGTTTCAAACCACATTCAATGAAATATCAGCCAAAATATCACTGTTATGATAATTTTAGGCAATTCTGAAAATATTCAGCCACAAAGGAATCGATTCCACGATCATCAATTTTACCGACCATGACCCGGGGTTCATGGATCCAAATGGACGCACACCATAGGTGCCCACGGCGGTCCGCAGGGGGGAGGGCTCCCCCCCTTCAACGTACCCGGGTTCATGGTCCAAAATGGGTGGGTAGGTCATGGTGGAACTTGTATCTGAAACATATCCCAATGACTTCTACAGTATACCACTATCGATTTTTGGTTTATTTATTAGTAAAGTGCGCATCCTAGTATCACCGGGTTGGAGAAAACTTCGATTACGAAGGTTGTTTACTAGTAAAGAGCGCATCCTACAATCACCTGGTTTGAAAAAGGCAACCGAAATCGATATTTTATCCAACCCGGCGATTCTAGTATGCGCTCTTTACTAATAAACAACCTCCGTAATCGAAGTTTTCTCCAACCCGGTGATACTAGGATGCGCACTTTACTAATAAATAAACCAAAAATCGATAGTGGTATACTGTAGAAGTCATTGGGATATGTTTCAGATACAAATTCCACCATGACCTACCCACCCATTTTGGACCATGAACCCGGGTACGTTGAAGGGGGGGAGCCCTCCCGGGTGGGCTCCCCCCAGCGGTCCGCTTGGGCACCTATGACGCACACCCATGAATCCGGGGTGATGGCCCAAAATGAATTCGAGATATCATTTGTCCGAAATTCCAAGTACCATATGCTACTGTTTTGCGCAGATTTCCAACAAAACCACACATCTCAAATACCGTAATCTGACGATTGTAATCGAAATTATAACTGTTCTGATTTCATTCTGCATTTTCCCGCATCTTTTTCCTAAGCAATTTCCCTTGCGCTTAGTTGGCTTATAATTTTTTATAATTTCAGAGTTCATCGTAAATGCAATATGCTTCACTCGCCCTACAGCGGATATTTCGCTTTTTACCTTTTTATTGGCATGCTGACATGAATAACTGAGAGGTCGTCCTATCTGGCCATTTTGCGCATGTATATGCAACGTCCTAACTGCAAAGCTCATGCTCAGAATGTTTATTAGAAGAAAGATATTGATTATATTGAACAAGTGCGAAAGAGAGTATTAGCACATCAGTAAATTCACAGAGCCCAATCCATTGGCTCATCTTCATCGTCCTCGCCATCGTCCTCGTCATTGCCGATGATTTTTCCATCCGCAATCACAGCTCTTCTCATCGCCTCTGCTTCATCGAACAGCGGGTCTGTGTCGTATTCGAGCTCCTCATCGCCTTCGGTGTCGAATAGAGCATTTACTTCATCTACTTCTTCTTCCTCTATTTCCATTTCCTCATCATCATCTTCATCTTCGTTCAACTTCTTCTTCTTGTGCTTCTTTTCCACCTTCTTTCTTGATTTCAGTTTAGTGCTCTTGAATCCTGAGAACACTCCCGCGATCTGTCTCGAATTGAGAAATTGAGAAACCACAATTGTGGGTAATAGGGTTTGCAAGCTCATCTCCTCTACCCCTACTACCCCCCCCCCCCCCCTTGACATGTAATTCCATTATCATGCGGCTTCCAAAACATCGCATAAAAAACATCGCAAAAGGTTAGTGGGCAACGCGAAGTAATATACTTTAACGATGCTAAAATGCGTGCCACTCAGAATACACTATATTTTTCAAGATAGGCATATATTACATGCTCAAAATGGTCAGAACCTCTCAGTTAGCATGCCAATAAAAAGGTAAAAAGCGAAATATCCACTGTAGTGCGAGTGAAGCATATTGCATTTACGATGAACTCTGAAATAATAAAAAATTATAAGCCAGCTAAGCGCAAGGGAAATTGCTTAGGAAAAAGATGCGGGAAAATGCAGAATGAAATCAGAACAGTTATAATTTCGATTACAATCGTCAGATTACGGTATTTGAGATGTGTGGTTTTGTTGGAAATCTGCGCAAAACAGTAGCATATGGTACTTGGAATTTCGGACAAATGATATCTCGAATTCATTTTGGGCCATCACCCCGGATTCATGGGTGTGCGTCCATTTGGATCCATGAACCCCGGGTCATGGTCGGTAAAATTGATGATCGTGGAATCGATTCCTTTGTGGCTGAATATTTTCAGAATTGCCTAAAATTATCATAACAGTGATATTTTGGCTGATATTTCATTGAATGTGGTTAGAAACCGCCATAAAAGGAAGGTCAGGGATCGACTGTCTCGGCTTCAAGTCAAAATTTCCCTGAAAAGGAAACGCGGGACCTTCAGTATTTTATGTGGGTATGTTCTAGTGTTAAGTGGGCTATACCATGATACGTATTAGAACTGGCGCTAGCTTAGTTAAAGGGGGAAAATATCAAGAAAATTGAAAATGCAAGTCAGAACGGCGGTATCGGGATGGTCCGAAATTCGATCCAAATAGTGTCGTAGTACACACAGGGCATGCCTAACACATTGCAAAAGGAATTTTGACTCTACCTCATTCCATTAAGAAATTATGAATTTTCATCATTTTACAACATGCCCGCACCTGGCACGCCGCATTCCGCAGCGCGCACCATTACGTCATCATTTTTGTAAACAAGGTCAGAGGGACCTCAGGTCCTATGAGTACGGAGGTCTGAATCGAAGTCCTAGGGGAATGTCCGGGGGGAGGTCAATTTTCTCAGATCCGCTCTCTTAAGCATCTAATTTAGTATTACATGCTGTGTGATCCAGTGTTTGCTGTATATTCAAACGAGGACTGAAATCATTTTTTTAAAATTTTTTTATTAGTATTGATAATCTGTGATTGTGAAGATACCAACTAGAATTGCGCTGCAGTTCTAGGTTTCGCTTGCTGTGAAAACAAATGGGACAATGTTCTTGGCCTTGATTCTAGAGAAAAGAGCATTTTGTTGTCCTGGCTAGTCTTGTTCGGGTTTCACAAAATGCACAACATAGGAACGATGTTATTGCTTGAGTATATTCTTCTTGGCTCTTCGAATGCTCAACGATTTCGACTATGTAGGCACCGTGACCGTAATGCATTGCGCGCTAGTGTTGTGCAATTCGACAAACCTCCCTCTGATATAGCAACGCTATCTCGCCGGTTAGAGAGACGAGAGATAATGCGAATCAAGGAGAGACTAATTTTCAATGATAATTCGAGCAGCGAGAGTCGAGTCGCAGCAGTGCGTTGTAAAATAGTTATCAGTTTTGGAGACTCAAAGGTGATGAGATTTGGAATATGTGGTGTGTAGAGGAGCGAAGTGTACTTGCTTCAATAAATCTATGAACAGCTTTCAAAAAGAACAAATAAATTTTGAATCATCAGGAGGATGTGGGTAGTAAATATACCAGTCTGGCTCCAAATTCGCATTGCATGAGAAACGAAATCGCTCTGCAATTCCATTTCGATCTCTGTGTGCTTGAAAATTGTAAATGCGTGGAAGTGGCTGGCAATCATATCCGTGTTTCACGATGCATACAAATGAGGGGTAGGGCATTCTTGCTTTAGTACGGATGACACATGTTTTTTATCAATAATGTAAAAAAGGTCATTTCTTTCATTTTTAAAACAATAGAAGTTAATTGAAAGTCAATGATGCAAATTGAAGGATCGCTATGCGCAGTGGTCGGCCGACTTCAAGCAGGCGACGCTCAAGATTGACGATCGGCAAAAGGTGGGGCATTTTATATTTCGGAAATGTCGTTACCCGGAGGATTCGAGTTTCATCGTTGTCAGAACACCGTTCTATTCAAAGGCGCAACTAATAGATGCAATAATCACGGATCTATAGATCTCAATGGCCATGCATGGCAACAAATCGTTTTTTTAATGGTCCTAAACCCGAACTTCTATGTTTCATCTCTAGCATACCACCGAACAAGTAGATCAAAAGTGTTAGAAGGCACATGTGTCTTTCTCACTAATTCTTTAATTAATTAATTAATCAATTAATTAAGGCGATTGACGCGTGCGCCGAGGAGATCGAGGCGGACCTGGAGCTGGTCGGAGCGACGGCCATCGAGGATAAGCTGCAGCAGGTATGGTAATGTAGATTACGGTAGATGGGGTAGCGAGTACGCTAAGTATGGAAATGTGACGTGGTGAGGCTGGAGTACGGTAGTAGACGGCCATTGAGGATAAGCTGCAGCAGATACGGTAATGGGGGATACGGTAGGAGAACTGTAGATGGAAATTAGGCGTAGAGTTTTGCTGATCTCTTATTGTTGAAGCTAGAGTACTGTATGGAAGGTAGTACCTTCAAGGTACGGTAGCTGGAGCTTGTCGAAGCAACCGCTATTACAATAGAGCATAGAACATTGATAACGTACGGTTTTGTTTAACGTACGGAAGAATACGGTTGAATACTTTTCATGAGTCGATTTGGATGGTGTTCAAATTATGTAGACAGATGTAGAGGAAAATTTCCGCTATAGGAAACATCCAGATTCATTGAACTGCTGAAACATTGATTCTGCTGCATTAATTCTGGAAATTGTTCGTGATATAGCAATATTGGAAGAAATTATGATTGTACGTGCGAATAATCGAAAAAAGGAGGGTAAAAGTTACTGTAGTTACCGTGATCTCAATGTTACAGTACGTGCCGGAGACGATTCAAGCACTGATGGCTGCCGATATCCGTGTGTGGATGCTAACTGGAGATAAAAGGGAGACGGCGATCAATATAGGTACGGTAGCTAGTCTTACGGTAGAAGTGGAGCACGGTAGGTTAGTCTGTTGGGATATCTTATTATAATGCGAGCTGGAGATAAAGGAGAAACAAGGAATGCGATGGCTAGGGATATTTGACCTATTTTAATATAAGAAAAAAAAGGCGATGAGCAATGAACGTATTGCGCTATAGTATTGTAGATTCCGGGCAATGATCTCATTGTCTTTGCGCATGTATTCAGTATATCATGGCGACTTGCAACTTGAATGTTGTGGTTGAGAATTCGTCAAGTTCGATGATACTATTGAATCAAATGCTGAATCATACTCAATTTGTTCGTAGTGCCCCAATGCACCGATGTAAAGTTACAAAAGCTATTTTTATTTAAGATTAACGATTGAAAATCACCCGTCCTGTATATCCTGGATGTAATTACCCTCCATCGCAATTCATTCGTCCGCCCAATCGTTGGCAATGGTTATGAACCCACTCATCGATCGCCACTCATCGTGTGCCTACCGTAATCTCTCATTCAGCGCACTCGTGCGCCCTCTGCACGCACCACACGGAGCTGCTGATCGTGGACAAGCACACGTACGACGAGACGTACGACAAGCTGGTGCAGTTCGTGACGCGCAGCCGACAGTACGAGGAGGAGGGCAGGTACGGTAGCCGCACGAGAAATGGGGATCACGGACTGGTTTTATTTGGAAAAAATAGGGATACGGTACGGTAGCCACACCACATTTGATCATCGGGAACTGGATTTTTATGGGGTTTTTGGCCCGAAACTGATAGGGTTACAGTAGTATGACGGGTGAGATAGGTGGTGCAGTGCGGTAGAGCTTATGCACACGTACGACGAGTGAGTCAAGGAGAATGAAGGTGCGGTAGCCGCACTTGGCCCCCTGGCCCCCAGAGTCAGAAGGAAGTGGTTTTGAACTGAGAATCGTTAGTGATTGGGCTGGTTGATTCGTGTTACCTCGGTTCTTGGTAAATTTGCATTGGCTGCGCCTTTGATGAGTCGTCCGTTGAAGCCAGGGCTTAAAAACAATATATCATGAGCGTCCGTAATTGGGATTGTAGGTGGGTGAGAATTACCAGGTTGGATTAGAGTTGCGCTATATTTCTGTAATAATGCGCGCTGAGATTGTCTTGACAGTAACACACTCGAACTTTATGGATAGAAAAAAAAGCTTCTATTTTCCTATAATGACAGTCGGTTGTTGGCCGAGAAAACAAAAAAAAATAGTGAGCAAACGAAATATACCATAATATAGGCTACTTATCGTAATCTTCCTTCCTGCAGGGAATTCGCGATGGTCATCGACGGGAAGTCGCTCGTGCACGCACTCACTGGAGAGGTATTTAAATTGTTTATTTATAAATTAAAGTAATTTCTTTAATTAATTAGCAAAATTGTTCAAGATAGTACTGTATTCATGCATTCGTTTCACATAATTGAAAAAGAAAACGCCCTTTTTGTTCTAAAATTGTAATTTTCGTCATGGATTTCTCGTGTTTCAACAATATATCAACTGACTAGCCGTTTCATTTCCGCAGTGAGAGCTCAGGATCGTAGGCATTAAAAATATTTGCTATTTCATATTCCAGGCGCGCGCGCACTTTGGCGAGCTGGCGCTGCGGTGCAAGAGCGTTGTGTGCTGCCGAATGTCGCCCATGCAGAAGGTATGCGGTAGTTTGCAGGTTACAGTATCTGGGGAGATACTGTAGTATACTGTAGTATCCGGGTACGGTAGTTTTGGTTGGTGTAAACTATCTTAATGGTGGGTACTGCCTGGGAAAACATGGTTGATCGTAAGCTTTTCGTACTGCCGAATGTCGCCCATGCAGAAGGTATACGGTAGTTACTGGTTACGGTAATACAAGGACTTGGAGATCTGCAAGGAGCGGTGGTGTTTCATCGTTGCTATGATGTCACGAGCAGCCATTGCGCTTCGATTTGGTAGAGACTTTGTTTGTAATATAAACAATTTGTTGATTCTTCGAATATGGGGCCGATTTGTGATGAAAATAGGTCAAAGTTATAGAGTACGGTAATCAAGGAATACGGTATTTCAGTTCAACGATAAATTGCAGGCCGAGGTGGTGGAGATGGTGTATGGATATGATATATGGGGAATGGGGGGGGGGGGGTACAACCGTAGTGATGATCCGAAGGATTACTGTAGGTTACATTATTAATTTTCCAGGCCGAGGTGGTGGAGATGGTGCGCGGGCTGGCGGACCACGTGGTGCTGGCGGTGGGCGACGGCGCGAATGACGTGGCCATGATCCAGGTACGGTAGATATTGATTGGGGTTACGGTATCGGCAGGGTACGGTATGTGTGGATGAAGGGTATTGATTGGGCAATGTGCGAGAGGTGGTTGTGCCCGGGCACGCTAGGGAGTTGCGAAGCAGGAGCTGTCTCTGTCGGAACCGGTGGCATTGTAGTTTCAACAAATGGCCATGTATCGATGAGGTTCTCCAGTAGTGATCTACTCCACTGGGATAAATCAAATTGTTATCTTTGGATGATTTGAGTTTGCGTTGCAACTTGTTTTCGTACCTGGCAGAACAGGGTTTCTATTTTGGGATATCACTAGATGAGTAGCAGCGATTGCGATGAGACTCTCTTCTCGACTGAAGAAAAAACAAATTTCAAGGGTCAGATTTTGCCGTCGAGTGCAAGTTCCATCGGTGGGACATTAGAGACAGTGACTGGTGCTGGGGATGTTGTCTTTTCTTCGATTCAAATAGAGATTTGGCGATCCTTTGTGCGTGGGTGTACATTGTGAATCTGAAAGGATGATTACAATTTTCAACCCGGTGATGTACGACTGCGAGGTCTAAATTTAGGATGATTAATCACTGTTCCTACATTGACATCATCATTTTCTGTTCAAAAATAAGTTGAGCGAATCAGTTTCCACCCAGAGAAGTAGTGGCGCTGAGACTACACCGGGTGATGACCGTTTGCGAGCTGTAATCATAGATTAGTGATTCGCTGATGCGGCTGGTGATCGTCTCCTGCATTGTGAATTTCAAATTCGGTTCGTTGGATCCGCTGAATCACTGCTGCAATGGTAGGATATGTTGGGGCAACGAATCGCGTTGAGATCTATCTTCAGCATCGATCGTAAATATCAATTTGTACCTTCTATTTGCGCATAGCGTTGTGATTCTTCATGGAGGGTCGAACCAGGTGATGACCGGTTTCTACGTGCACATGTAGATTGACGACGAGCAGTTGCTGCAATGATCATCTTGAGCAGAGACCAAATACTACCCTCAAAAGGACCTATGCATACCACATTTTGAGCCTAATTTGAACAAAAATTAGAGAAAAGCATACCACCATTACGCAGAAACAGAGAAAATAATACGAAACCTAACCACCACATTCCCAATAACCTTCAAAAATGTGTAAACGCATGCCACAATTTAAGTTTCATGACGTGAGTATTTGACCTCTGATCTTGAGTCTCTGTGCTCAGAAAAAAAATAGTATAATTCTCACAGGCCCCTGTGCAATTCCGCTGCATGGATGGGCTATGCATTGCGGTGATCTGATCTGATTCAGCGTTTTTAACCAGGTGATGGCCGGTTGCGAGGTGCAGATATTGATAGGTGATTCGCAGATGGCCTGATCTCATTCAAAAACATTTGACAACTTTCCCATATTTCGATGTGCAAGTTGAATCAGTGGTGCACTGACAGTACATGCAAAATGATATGAGCTATGATTCGCCTCTCCTTCGAAATCAGAGCGAGTATTTATCCCATTGGTGGCCCCAATTAGGTGTACGAGCGTGGAGGTTGCGAATCCCCGATTCGCAACCGATAACCGATAATCACAGATAACTAACTGTATAACTAACTAACTAACTAACTAACTAACTGTATAACTAACTGTATAACTGCGAATAACTGAACTGATAACCGATAATCGATAACCGATAACCGATAACCGATAACCGAACCGATTGCAAGACGTTCTGCAATTGATAGGAATTCGGGATGCGACGATATAGCTGTCATCTTGATCTCAAATTAGAAATAATAATTCAAAATTCATCTCGGTGCATTAGTTGAATCGCCGCTACACTGAAAGGCCATGCACGTGCAATGTATTGAGCTGGGATGCACATCTTTCTCATAATATTAATTAAAATCTGCATCATTGGTATTATATTTTCATATTTTCAACCCGGTGAATGCCGGCTATGCAATTCAGGTATAGATCGGTGACGAGCACAGACTGTAATCAGTCAGATGTATGTGGTGTATCCAAAACACGAATATTGCTAGTTAACCCGTTGATATGGTGCTACGCTGATAGTACGTGTAGTTGCGATTAGGTGTATGGGGAATGATTTCATCATTGAAATTGCTACAAAAAACATTTTATTTATCAAGATATTGCGTGGCCGTTTCTGTAAGCCATGAAAATTAACATGGAGGATCGCGGTTGCACTAGTGGTATGAATCGCATGAGAAATGGACTAGAGTATTTCCGTCCTATCACAATAAAATAGCCAAATTGCACTTAAGACCTAAAGATACAATTTTTTTATTTATTTTTCCAGGCAGCGAACGTGGGCGTCGGCATCTCGGGAGAGGAGGGACTGCAGGTAAGGATTAAATATAATTTATTTTTGTTTATTTTTTTATTTATGTATAATATATTAATAAAAAAAGATAAAGGTGGCATTATCCTCGCAAGGCGGGCTAGCCACCCCATTGTCGAGTAGCAACGTTTCCCTAACCTGTTAATGTTAATTATATGTTCCGCCTGGTGGATCTAGGGTTTCAGCAATTCTACATGTTCGCTGATCAACGTGTAGTGTCGATAATTCGTCGTCCTTTCGTTATAAAAAATTAATCTTTCTGCCTTCAACATTTAAATTATATTAGTTGATTTTTTTCAAATATAGTATTAGCCCCAGCGCAGACTCCTGATTCGATGTTCAATCCCTCCTAGTGGACAATTCTATATGTCCGTCGTCCAACGTGTGGGCCGATATTCATCTGCCTTTCACTATAGAAAATCAATCTTCCCGCTTTCAATATTTAAAATATATTAATTGATTATTTAATCCAGGCCGCATCCGCATCCGACTACGCCATCGCGCAGTTCCACTTCCTGCGACGGCTGCTGCTGCTGCACGGCGCGTGGAACTTTGATCGATCAGTCAAGGTACGGTAGTTTGGGTTACGGTAGTTTGCATTACGGTATAAGTATGGTAGACGATGGCGATTCGCCTAGAGATTAGATCTATCAGTCAAGGTACGGTAGATTTGTATACTGTAAGCGATGCTATATTTGATGGTTGGTGTTGCTGCACGGAGCTGCAAAAATATTGTTAATAAATAGGTCATCCTCTACTCCTTCTACAAGAACATCTGCTTGTACATCATCGAGCTCTGGTTCGCGATCTTCTCGGGTTAGTTTTTGTTTCTTTAATTAATATTATTTTACTTAAACAATCTAAAAACTTTTCGTACAACGATACCACAGTGTTATAGTTTCATGAGCGGTAGTTCAAGCGAATGCAGTCTTCCAGGGCATCATATCTTCTTTGTCCTGTGCGAAATAACTTATATTTATACTGGAAAAAAGAAGGCTTTCGTTTTGTTTTGTCCCGCACGAATGGAGTTACATCGGTAATAGATCCATCAAAAGTTCCTGCCAGGTCGATTTCACGTACGTCATCAATGTTTGTAGACTGAAAATTTAAGAGTTACGATACGAACCGTAGTAGCTGCTGATTTTTCAAGTATCATTCGATTACAATCTTGTGCTTCCCCCTCTTTTCGCTTTACATTGTGCTTTTTCTTATCAACCTTGACGACTTATCGGGTTATCAAAATATGGGGATTAAGCAATTTTACCACAGTTATCAGGTTCAGAGATGTATATTAGTGGAGTGTGGCTGCTACTGAGAATGTATAAAAATGTCTCTTTCGCAGCCTGGTCGGGTCAGACGATCTTCGAGCGGTGGACGATTGGCATGTTCAACGTCCTGTTCACCGCCATGCCGCCCATCGCACTCGGTGAGAATCATTATATAGATGGTGCGTGATAGCAGCGCCGGGTTTGAAACTGAGTATTGTGGGTTGCTCAATGTGCTGGTCACAGCCTCGCCGCCATCGCACTCGGTGAGAATGATTTTTTTTACAAATTATCAGTTAACTGGCTTTGCAGTTGGTCAATACAAATGTGGCTTACGTAGCTTAGGAACAACTAGGCGTTTCACAGCTTTGACATTGCTATGAATGCACGAACTCGCGCGATCCTAGACGTTCCTGCGATCATTTTCATACACCTGTATATAATGCCCCTCGCCCTTGTTTTTTGCACTATTTTTGAAGTCACAAGCTTGCCTTTCGGGCACTGTATCCATTTCCGATTACGGTATCTCTCTGTATTACGGTAACAATTACAGGCCTATTCGACCGTCCCGTGGACGAGCCGCAGATGATCCGCTTCCCGGCGCTGTACTGCTCCTTCCAGAAGCGCGCCTTCTCGCTGGCGGTGAGCATTCATTGAAGGGTGGGATTTAGGAGTGCCGGGTTTTTTTGGGGGGGGGGGTGCCAGAGATTGGATCTTCCTTTATTTCATCGGATGAACCTTCATTGTTGGGTTTCATTGGCAAAATATGTTACAGGAAATCGTGAGCCTTCGATTACGTTTGATCTTTTCGTGTCTCATACAATCAATCGCAACATCTATTCGTACTGATCAGGGCAAAGCGTGCACGAGTCATATAATATATTTTTCCCATCTGTCACGACGACATCAAATCGCCTTTGGACTGAAACGAGACGCTATCATACATAAATGAATCACATACCAACCGGGATGAAACGTGTTTGTGGTGTTTTTGACCTCACTTTGGTCAACTCACCAGCAAATTTATTTTCAGCAATTCTGCATGTGGATCGGTATGGCCATACTGCACTCGCTCATGCTGTTCGCTCTCACGTACGCCATCCTGGAGGAGGGCGTCGTGTGGGGACACGGAAGGGACGGAGGATGGTTGATGCTCGGCAATTGCTGCTATACGGTAAGTGGGGTACGGTAGGGAGGTACTACAATATGCCGAACGGTCCCTTTTTTCGCTCATTAAAGATTGCCTTTCCCTGACGCTAGGTATGCTTGCGCCACATCCATAACATATGTTTGCAGCTGAACCAGCTTAACAATCATACGGCGAATCATATCCAAAAATGCATATTATTCTAGAGCTGAGGGAAGCGGTTAATGATCAATTACCGTATCTCTGATTATTGATTATCTTCGCAGTTCGTTCTGACTACCGTCTGCGTGAAGGCTATTTTTTGCGCATAAAAACGCTTCCAGATTTTGCGTTGGCCGCCACTAGGCGTGCCTGTGTTCCAGCCTATTTATATACTCACAAAGTAATCGTGAATGCAATTGATTTTCCAGTTCTGTCAGAAACTTCACTGTAAATCCTACCGTACCCCTCATGGTATTATCGATTTCCTTCGCTGTTCGTCGTAACTTCGGAATTCTTGAAGGCTCTTTTTCGCCCAAATCATTAAATTTGTGGCTTTTTCTGCCACTAGGCGCTCCTGTGTACCAGCCAAGTTAAATAATCACGATAGAATCGAGAAAGTAATTTCTTTGTCGGGATCATGCTAAGATATCATAATCTCCAACCGTAATCTTAATGGTATCGAATTTCCAGTTCGTCGTGACGACGGTCTGCCTGAAGGCGCTGCTGGAGTGCGACTCGTGGACGTGGCCGGTGATCGCGTCGTGCGTCGGGTCAATCGTCGCCTGGTTGCTGTTCCTGATGCTGTACTCGGTGGTACGGTAGATTACGAGAGTGGGCGATCGATGAATGGGTATATTATTGGGCGATTTGGGAAGTTTTCTCAATGCTTAATTTAACGAAGATGATGTACAGATAAAAATGCGTCAGAGTTATACAGAAAAAAATGTAGCCTGATTTTTTACCAGGTGACTCTGAGTTGTAACGATAGTGTAAAGTAACGGCTGGGCTGTGAAGATGATAGGATTTCGGCATGCGCTTGAAAAAAAACATTTATCCCAACATGATCAACAAGAACGCTAATAATTGTGTGGTAGGTGTACGAAGGGAGTTATCGACCTTATTCTTCGATTCAGTTAGCGCAGGTTTTACCGTTCGGTTGAGACTCATTGTTGCAGCAAAGGACTTTTGCGATAAATAAATTCAGTTATCAACTCGATTCCTCCGTGAACCTACCGTAATCTCTCTCTTCCAGGTGTTCCCCCTTGGCCATCTCTCGATCGGCGCCGACATGGCGGGCATGGCGTGGGTGATGATGAGCTCGGTGAGCGGGTTCTGGCTCGCCCTCCTCTTCGTCCCGATCACCACCCTGCTGTGGGACCTGGTCATCAAGAGGTACGGTAGTATTTATTGATTTTTAGGGGTACGGTAGGGTATGACGGTTACTGTAGCATGTTATTGGCTCCAATAACGATGCTGCTCTAGGACCAGGTCATCAAGGGCTACGGTATGATTACGGTAGCGGCGAATCATTGATCAGTGGTAAAAAGAGTATAACAGATGGGGTGGGGCTGCCGTAACCCTGGTGGCCTTGTGCCGTCGAGGATATCAGTTTGTTCCATCGAGTACCGTACGATAATTGAAGCCGTAAAACGAGTGTGAATGCATAGAACCGGTGAAACCCGCATCTTCCAGTGGATTACGAGTCCATAGTGTTGGTGAATCTTAATTTTTTTTAGTGGTGACACCGATTACAATTTGACGCCTGCATTGTATTCTAAGATGCGACGAAACCCAACTAGTTCCTGTTATTCAACGCACCCCCAACTCTTAGCGATTCGGGAAACAAGCGCTGTTGTAGACATATTGATGCAGGAAACATGGTTACGATTATTTCCGGTTGGCGGTTGTGAATGTATAGAATCGGTGAAACCCAACACTTCACAGTTTCTTCACCATCACCCACCCGACTCCCCGCGAGATGGCCGTTCTCTACCAGAAGCGGCACGCGCCCGCCGGCTTCGAGCGGCTCACGAGGTACGGAACCACGTGCGTTATTTGTGCTTCATTTATTATATTTAAAGAATATGACGGTCCACGAACGCTAATATCTGTGCTTTATCCAATTATTACCTAGTGAAAAATACGCGAATCCAGAGCGCGGGTTTGAGTGGCTTTTAAGAAGTGCGGAACCACGTGCGTTATTCTATTTGTGCTTTTCCCTAGACTTAAATAATACCCAAATGTACGGTAAAAGCGTGTTCGTACCATTAGAAACAATATCCAGTCGATTTTCTTGAAATAGGATAAAGAAAGGAAAAAAATACCGTGCGTTTTACCCACCGAGCGCTACCCCGAGCGCTATTTTAACGTTTCATTCATTCCTCAAATAGTCAACGAACTCAAACGGGGTGATATCATTCGGGCATTCGCTGATTAGAAAGATTAGAAAAAAGGTAACGCGCCCATCTCGTGTTTCACCCACTCAATAAAGTGGAGGGGCGATTACGAGGAGTGATTCTCGCTGATCGCGTATTGCAATCATTAATCATTCATTTTTTAGTCATCTGATGGCAATCTCAACTAAAAAGTATTCGTGGATTTAGAAATAGAAGAGTCATCTCCTTTTGTGTTTCACAAATTCACTAGAGGGAGGTATGGTCGCTGAAAGTGACGAAGAATCGGAGAATATTTTGAAATAACAATATTAAATTCAATTTCAATGCTTTATTATTGTTGCTCATGCTCATTCAGCGCTTCACACAAGATACGAACACACGCAGTGAGCGAATATTATCGATTTTATGACAACTGTAATTCGTGATCGATATGCATAACTAGCCGCCGAGTCCGAACCGTATAGCTACCGTATCCCCCCATGCTCTTGTACCACGACCCGACTAGCCTAGCCTACAGTAATCCCTACCATCGATTCGATATCCATATAGCTCGCGGCCCGAAGTGTTTCGTGTCTTGTGTGTAACCGTTGGTGCATGTGTGGTCTGGTCCATTTCGCGGATCTCTCCAGTTTCCGGTTCGAATTTCACCAAAATCTCTTCAGTAATTAGCTCCGGAAACTGGAGAGGCCCCTGCTGTCTTGCTTCTGTCTCTGTCCCCCCTTTGCTCCCTTTGCTCAAAAGCACTCTTCCACGTTGCAGCCCGGAGTCTGCAGCTGGCGCACCCGGTGCGCCGCAGTCGTCCATCTCGACGGCGCGGTCGCCGAAGGGAGCGACGAAGACGACCAGCTCCTCAAGCGCGTCAGCGACGGAGCGCAGCGCGCTCCGCGCGCGCCGAGCAGGCGCCGGAGGCGCGCCAGTCGCACCGCCCGCAGCCTATACAAACGCGGCGTACGGCGCAACGGAGTTGGATGAGCTGGATTCGCGAGGGCGGAGGAGCAATGGAGGCAGTGGAGGCAAGCTGAACGAGGGATTCGAGGAAGATCATGCGAACGTGACGGTGATCTCGCTGAGCGGCAGTGAGCGAGGAGGAACGAGGGAGAGGTGAGGGGCAAGTGGGAGAATGGAGGGCTGTTAAAGGCACTATAGGTGGGATGAGAGTTGCCTTTAGCCTCCAAAAGCTCCCATCCTACCTAGTGCACTTTCAGACCACATTGATTTGATGAACTTTTGAAAATCAGCCGTGCTTCAGTAACCCGGATAGGAGACAATTCCGTGGTTGATTAAGAACTGAAGATACAAACATTTTAATTAGATTTGCCCTGTCCGGGATATTGAATGCACGCCTGCAGTTGAAACTAAAATCGTAGATAACAGTTGACTGGATGTTTGACTGACTGACTGTCTGGAAAGAAATGTTGAGTACGGTCTGCTAAGGTGTTGCCGTTGCAGTGAGAGAATCTGAGATGCCCGTCATCGCTGAGACACCGCACGCTACCCAACCTCCCTGCCACCCACTGATTTTTGATCTTTGATCTCTGATCTTTCCGTCCCCCTTTGTATCACACCTCCCCCCCCCCTCTTCCCTATTGTTCTGTCTAACGCGTATGGTGCCCATTGTTGTATAGGAAGAAGATCCGTTTGCTTTCATGTATGTAAAGAAACTCGTAGCGTTGTGATTTAACTTTTATACAAAGACATATTGTATAGCATATATATAGCCAAAATATTGATCCGGTGCCTTGAAGTTCCCTACAGAATTCACTTTCCCTCAGAGCATTGCCACATCTCCCCTTTGTTGCGTGATATGTGTATAGCGACCCCCGAAATTTCATATACTTCGCATTCCGAAAACTCCTTCCCTAGTCTGGTACCCTACAACTCAGAATTTTTCGTGATAATCGCACACTATTTCGTGATACTAACAAAATTCGAATAATAATTGTATCATAATTAGCTCCTGTCTGTTGAATACACGGTGCTTGATTACGGTTCGGACTCGGGTCACACAGTATCCAAAACTACAGTATAGACATGTGAAGCGCTGAATGGGTTTCGCAAAAAAACAGCAAAATTCCATCGATGAGATTCGAAAAGAATCAGTTTCCAATCAATCTACAGTAACCTAGGCATACAGTACACCACGGTAGGTCGTTCAGCTATTCGTCCGGCGTGCTGGACCTATTCCGCGGTCGCGCCCGCGTGAGCACCGACGACGAATTCCCGCCAGGGTCGGAGCCCATTCCGATCGGACAGCTGGTACGGTGTTGGATTTGTGCTTCACGCAATGGCTAAATTGTGTCCGAATTGTGAAAGATGATCTGGATTCTGGGCGGTGTCGAAAAACTGAAAAGTACTGGTGATCTTGTGTTCCACTAACACTAAGATATCAAAGCCGATGGAAATCGTTCAGATTCAATTGTCTTCGGGCTGCCATGAGAAAAAAATAACGACAATAAAAAAATTGCAGAACCGCCGCAGCTCCAGCTCGATGCAGCTGGCGGAGGAGGCGAGACGTGAGATTATATTATTTATTTATTTTTAAATTATTATTTTCAAAAATATAATACAAAAGCATCCCATAACGGCACTAGTAAAGCACATGTGATTCACATTTTTTCAATGAACAACGCAGGTTACTCATCGTTATCGTGAATGGGATGAGCAATAAAAATTGAAGCATTCCAGATGGTTTCGCCTTCTCGCAAGAAGAGCACGGCCCCATCTCCCAGCACGATATGGTCATGCACGCCGATTCGACACAGCCAAAACCCTCCGGACGATGATTTAAGCGCCCTTTCCCGTGTTTTGGCCCTACCGTGTCCCTCCCTAACCTTTTAGAACCATTAATTGTGGTAAGAATAACAGGAAATTTACCATTTTAGTATTATTGTAATAAGACTAATATTAGTGTGCTAAGCTATTCGGTGCCTAGAGTGAACCCGCTTTGTACAACGCTAATTGTTTTCCCTTCCTAGTCCCAAAAACTTGTTGATATAGTTCAGAGTCTTCTTACGAGTCCTCTTCCCCGCCATACAGATTGACGTCAAATTACTAGCTGTCCCATTCAATCCGATCATTGGCCGATTGTTCCCACGTTGCACTGCCTTCCATCCCAAAATTGATAGAATAGAAGTACATATCTGAGATACTTTGTATTGTCGCCAACATAATCTTAGCCGTTTTAGTTTATTCTGGAATAAATTACAACGAACAATGTATCGAGAAATGAAAATACGAAAGCTGATAATTATTAAAGATATTTTCAAAACTACATTTGAATTATAGCTAGAGTATTTTACATTTCCGAATAATACAGTCGGATGGCGATTGGCTGGTGGTTGTAACGAGTAGCAGCTGACAAAAAGGAGGGAACATCTTTGTACGGAATTCTCAGTAAATAATAATATAGACTGCACACTTATGGAAAGTTCTCTGTACGAACAAAAACGGTCGAGAGTATAAAGTCAAAGTATTTATGAACAGAATCACAAGGAGCAGTTAGAATTCCATGTGCTCGAATTCGCACAGTAAGCTAACACGCATGGTGCAGACAGACATTATAAAACAGGGAGAAATGGGAGACATGAAAGGGGGGTAAATTGCAGTTGTTTTCTTTCTTTGCCAAAAAACGACTATAATTTAGAAGAGCGAGAACATAATATATCTTCACAACCTATACAGGCTCGACGATAATCACCGAAACGAGTCTTTTTACGTGTTCACAGTTATCTAGAAGAGAATGAGAGAAAAGGGGAAACGGACATGCGATGGTTGGGTGGTGGAAACAGGGAGGAATGGATGAAAATGACGAACTATTTATCCGCGATTCTTGAGCTGGTTTGAGAGCCAGTCGAGTCCCTCGTACAATCCATCTCCAGAAGTGGCGCAGGTGGCCTGCAATTGGTCGATAGAATGACAGCTCGCTCTCCTCTTTCTCTCGAGACACAAATCCCCCTTTCATTTACCGCCCTTGTCCCTTTCCTTCCTTGATTGAAATACGTAGCTAGAGATAATAATCAAGTCTCCCCGTCCTAGATCGATTCCCGATTGGGCTCATGTACGCGCGCCAAGTTGCACAGCGGGATGGAACCGGAACAGGGCGGAAGGGGGAGAGATTTCCGGAATAAACGTGGCGGGCCGGCAAAAAAAGGAAAGGAATGGGGAAAAAACAGCGCATACCTGAATGTACCAGCTTCTGTTCCTCAGAGTGTGCAGGCCGAGCTTGTCGGTCACCTCCGAGGCGTTCATGGCGTTGGGCAGATCCTGAACACCGGCTTATCAGCGTGGAAAGGAATGCGGCGGATTAGTGCAACGGAACGAGAAAGTGCGTGGAAAGGAGGGGACGTTAAAGTCAAATAACAAATATACTGGAGCGAAAAGAAATCGATAACGAGTGTGGAAAAAAAAACGTTCAGAGATAGTGTGGAAATCGGGGGGAGAGTAAAGTGATGACTCACCTGCTTGTTGGCGAAGACGAGAAGGACGGCGTCGCGGAGCTCGTCCTCTGCGAGCATGCGCATCAGCTCCTCTCTCGCCTCTCCCACACGCTCACGATCGTTCGAATCGACCACGAAGATCAGACCTGCGAATAACAACTCTTCTCGCGTGGAACGATATGACGTGACAAACACACTTTGCAATTCCATCCTTTCATAAAGTCTCTAACCCTCATGAAGACTTTCTCGCGACGAAAAGCTCGTGATTTATTAAGTGCCCGCACCATGCGGCCTAGTAATCCACTAATGAGGCTAGGGAAGGGGAACAGCGAAAGAGAGGGTGAGTCATGGGAGCAGCCTACTATTGAGAGTGACGAAAGCGACTTACCCTGAGTGTTCTGGAAGTAGTGCCTCCAGAGGGGACGGATCTTGTCCTGTCCTCCGACGTCCCACACGGTGAACGAGATGTTCTTGTACTCGACGGTCTCGACGTTGAATCCTGAAGGAAATTGCGTAAATTATGCCAAGCACATTGTGAAATTTGCATTACAATAAGTAAGAAACAGCTAGAAATCAGTATAAATCTAGGTAAAGGACATAGCCAGCCCAAGTAATAACTATTTCTCAAGAACGAAAGCTTAATTAGGCCTTACCGATAGTGGGAATGGTGGTGACTATCTCTCCGAGCTTAAGCTTGTAGAGGATGGTGGTCTTTCCGGCCGCATCGAGTCCGACCATCAGGATTCGCATCTCCTTCTTGCCGAAGAGGCCTTTGAAGAGGTTTCCGAAGACGTTTCCCATGTTTTCTGTAAGAAAATCGATTTTCCTAATTTACCTTGACTTCGGGCGCGAATATCACGACAACACGGCAATTAATTAACGCAAAACAAACAAGTAAACGTGGCCAGTGCGTGGGCGATCGATATTGCGGAAGCTGGAATAGAAACAACCACACAGCAATCGAACAGTTCCAAAAAGAAGTACACCCAACACGTCAGCGAGCCACACGCGCTCGCGTGGCTCTTTTCTCCGCGCCGCCCCGTTGCGCATCCAAATGCAGTTCGAATTCGCTAAACACTGAATACTCAAGGCGGATTTTTTTGCAATTCGCGTACTCATTAATTCGAATTTTTGTATATAATTTATATTTTTCAATTTTAAACCTTTTATTTCTACTAAAATCATTCACAGGAATTGAGAAAATACAGTAAGACTTTATTTGTCAAAGAAACTGTCAATAAACATGTTTATTGAATGTTTAAAATTTTAAAATAGTTGTTTCGATTTCTGCAGATGATTATCTCAGATACAATCAAGGGAATAGATAATTCGAGAAAAAAAACTTCTTTAATACGGTATATCACACAATGATAAGGCACCCGACAACAACCTCTGCAATGACCTTTCGAAAGTTCGGAAAAAGTGCTGGACAACACGGGGAAATCGTAGAAATACTCGGATATCAATGATCGTTTTGTTCTATTATTAATTATTGATAGTTATTATTATTATTATTATGCACATGTTCAACTGATTATCTCGTTGAACGTTCTTTTCGAATTGATGAAATCCCATCGTTGAGACTTGGCGCCGGTCAAATCTTCGTCGATTACGATTGAATCAGTGAGCATCTGGGAAAAGATAATTAATTTATTAATTAACCAGAATAATTATTTAATTACCTTGTCGCACATGTAGAGGTTCGTGCCGGGATGGCAGACGAAAACGCACTCGTTCTTTAGACGAACCTACGAGTTGGAGAGTACGGTAACTGGATCAGAGATTACGGTAGCTCATGTACTACAGTCCAGTCTACTTCTCTTATTATTCTTTGAGCGAAAAAAAGTTTCCATTGCCGGGAGGTGCGTCATAACAGAGATCAAGAACGATCTAGTGATGTCTCGCGCAAAGATAAGAAATTCTTTGCTAGCTCACGAGCTAAGCAATCGAGATAACGTCCATAATGGAGCGGGTTCGATCGTCATACGCCATAAATAATGGTGTAATCAATCGCCAGTGATAAGACTGTGATATCTGTGAAGAACAATCTCACCTCCTTTCCAAGTGGAATTCGTTCACTACCAAGGACACAGCCTGAAATGAAGAATTGAGTCTTCCTAATTGTCTATCGCAAACTGTATCTAACGTTGCACTTCATTTTTCATCGAGGACGGATGTTTTATGAAAATAAAATAGTGAAAACCCACTCTTCTTCACTACATTTCCCGAGGAGCAGGTGAACTCTGCCGCCCTCGGAGTGTCGATCCACACGTAGCCTTCCGGCACGGTCGAGTTGCCCATCTTGCAGGAGAGTTCTGGAATCTTGATCCTTCGAACTTCTTCAAGCAGACCGTATTCGCAAAAATAACACTTCTCATTTCGAAAAATATTTTCCTATGGTAAGACTGAACGAGCGAAGATGTACATTGAGTGCGGGACATTTTCGCATAATCTTGAACCGAATATCAACACGTATCACTATACCGTATTCCTCACCATCTCTATCGATGATCTTGATGCCGACTCCACCGCTCTCCTTCTCGAAGCATTTGACGAAGACCCCGGGCTCGATCTGTAATGAACTTTCATTTTTTCGAAGCCACGCTAGATATTTTCTAAACCTTCTTGCTGGAAATTAAACGACGGTTTTTTTCATAATGCGTTCTTCTCTGAAAACGTTCACTAACCTGCGCATACTCATCGATCCTAATGCCGAATTTGCCGACAACACAGCCTAAAATATTTAATTTCCTTGTCGAAGTTAATTTCGAAAATACCGATCAATTGGCTCTCGAAGAAGTTGTAGTGCGGCCGGAAGCACTGCATCAATCGCCCTCGAAGTTTGGGTTCCTGAATTTGATCTTTGATCTCAGTGAATATCTATTTCGGCCTTTAGCTATCTAAAAAAATGGTTCTAGCTTATAAAACCGATCTCTGACAAGATATAAGGAGGGTGAAAGTCAAGGTGTCTAGAATTGAAACTGTTTCAATTGTAAGACGGCCGCATCGCTCGGCCGCATCGCCCCCTCCCCTTCGCCAAGCCGGCGATGCGGCCGAGCGATGCGACCGTCTTACAATTGAAACAGTTTCAATTCTAGACACCTAGTAATCCAGTCGCCTTATATGTAGATTGTTCCTAAAATCGATCGTCTTTTTTAAATTCAAAACTGATCCCCAGTGATAGACTCATGAATTGGAATTTCGATCCTTGATCTGTTGCACAAATTTGAAAGAAATCCCCCGTTTCGTCTCCAGGAATCGCTCTTTGACCTCCTCCTCAGATCGGATGAGGTCCCCATTCATGGTGAAATCGAGACGAATTCTCACCTTTGATCGCCTCACTTTTCACGCGCATTCAAAGCAGCCACTTCAGTCAATGAAACACCCAAACAAACAAGCAAGAAGAGTTTGCGAGTCACCCCCCCCCCCCTCCCTCGAGCAATCGAGTGTCTCTTCATTTTGTCTTATCTCTCGTCAGTCAGAGAAAGGAGAGAGTACATCGACATGAGAGACTATCCATCTCCCACTCATTCCACTGTCAAAGCATTTTCCCGATTCCCCATCCGATCCTTCAGGTAATGCACTCTTCATCGGGCTCTTTTTCATTCGCACTTTTTTATTGTTCACAGATCGAGAAAACACGTCTAATGAAGGAAAAGGGTGAGAAAAAAGAGAAGAGAAAGGTGAGAAAACACGCGAAACTAGCAGTAACGAACGACTCGGTTCGCATTTTCTAGTCAGAGAATGAAAATCAAAGTAAAATCAGATGTGTTTCATCGATGAACTAATTCCAGTTCTTCCAAATGTCGATGGCACAAACGATATTTTAGGAAAAAAATATAGCACTTCTCACTACTAACACCTTCGCTACAGCGCAATGTTCCACAACCTTTGACCCTTTGCCACTAAAAATGAGTATGAAGATCCAACCCTCCCTAATGATGTTTCACCCTGCATGGCCTGCAGAGCCCATTGTTTGATGCCAGCATAAATCTTTAAATCAGTAAAGCTGTACCACAAATACAGCCTGTCTTCTTCCCAGCTTAGGCCGAGTCGTCTCTCGGAACATGAACACTTGCTCCTGCAATCAGGGGGATGATTCAGTTTTGGGAAGATACGAAACAAATAATCTCTAAAATCCCACCTCGCTGCCCTCCCCAATCTGCTCCACCCACGTCTCATCCTCTCCGTAGAGGGTGTTGTTGAAGAAGCAGCCGGACGCTGCAAGAAAAATGTTTACCGCAGCCCGGGGATCAACTGCATCTAGCAGCCGTTGAATTTTCGGCACTTTCAAGTTTGTCAGACTAATTGGTGCTCATTCGCATTTGTTCTTGATAATGCAAAAAAGGGTCAGAATCAGATGTTTCATCGATAAATCAAGACAAAAATCAATTCAGACCCGTTAATGAGCCACTCTTTGCTCACTTTAAAACTCTAGCCGAAGTACTCCGTTCATCTGGGTTTGATTCAGATACGCACTAGGGATGGCTAAACGGTACTCTAAACGTGGCACGTTTAGCTCCCCCTACGCTCAATGCCCCTGAGATCGGAAGCACTCTCTTCATTCCGCATGCTCTCTCGTCGCAACTAGGGAAGAGGTAGGGGAGAGGGACTCTGGTTTCTCGTGACCAGTTGCTGACCAGTTGGGGTGGGCGGAGTCTGCGCCAACCAGTTGCTAACAAGTGGTCTGACCAGTTGCTGACCAGTTGGCTGCTGACCAGTTGCTAGCAACTAATCAGCAACTGGTTGAGAGGTTTTTTTACTTACCCGTCGTGACTAGCATGCGCCTTGCCTATACGGGCCTATTTTTCGCCCCCTATTCAGATCAGAGTCTGATGATCAGACGGCTCCCGAAAGTGGATGCTGTCTACTGCTATCCCACAAGGGAAAGCCTTTTGAAAGTGACTACCGTACATGATCGTACCATGTATGGGTCAGTCACAGTATGAGGTTCACTTATACGGTATCAATCAATATCCCTCTATATCCCTCAGTATCCCTCTGATTTGAAAGTGGGCGTGGCCTATCCCCCCAACCAGTTGCTGACCAGTGGTTGACCAGTTGCTGACCAGTACCCTGACCAGTTGCTCGCGTATCCGCCAGCAACTGGTCACCAACTGGTTAGCAACTGGTCACGAGAAACCAGAGGAGCTAAACGTGCCACGTTTAGACGCACCCTTCTCAACAACTTTCTTCAGTACTCCTCCACTTATAGCACAATGCATGATCACTGTGCCATTCGATAGCCTCCTAGACTCGCCAATCTTCATTTCGTTACCGAGAGGATCGATGCACGCTGAAATACGATCATCGTTGTTTTCACGATTATTTACTTCCATATCTTCATTTTTAGTTGTCAAATATCTAACTGCCGAATGGTCTCGTTTCCTCCTTGGTCTAGATGGAGTTTTTAGGCCCATCTGATGATCAAAGGGCAAAGATCAACTATCACCCTTACACGTCGGATCACAAGAGATTCTACTGACAGAAGAAGATGTGTATGTTCTTGTTAGTTTTTTCCTATCCAGAGATCAAAGATCAACCTGACCAGTTGCATCGTATGAAATAACTCCATGCGCATCCTGCTGGCAGGAGAAGATGAATTCATGCTGCCTCGTCGCCTCTCCCACGTTCAAGAGTCGACCGTCCGGCTGGTTGGAAGGAACGCAGCCTGGCACAGTGAGAACATTGTGAAATGAACAACATAATTTCTTCTATCTACTCTCAATGAATGGTGGAATGCGTTTCATCGATGAATCAAGATTGAATCGAATCTAGATCCATTAATGTAGAAGAAGATTTTCAAGTTGAAGAAATTACCATGTTCTCAAATTGAGAATTATATTTTCCTTACCTAACGCTACGATTCGTGTCCGCAAACTCTTCGTTTCCATAACGTGATTGAATCTGTAAAGAATTCATGAAATAATATATGAAATAATAGATAGTTCGAGGAAAAGGTAGAATTGAAGAGAAGCAGCTCAATAAATTCAAAAACAACAAACTTGATGAAGTTATCCACCCATGTCCTCTTCACAACGTAGGGCATCGACAGATTTTTCGAGAAGATTTCCAATGTTTCCGCGGCCTGAAAAAGCCTTTTCCTTTCATGATTGAAATTTTTTAAAGGTTTTTGAAGAGTACTTGAAGAGTACTCTGGAACGGATACTCTCGATGGTCTGCTGAAAATTATCGAGGTTCAAAAAGGAAGTACGGTAAATCCTACCGTACCTCCAAAAATATCGATTCCCTGATTACTCACCAAAACCGAGACGAATGCAGACAAGATCAGGTGCAGCTTCATTGTCTACCATGAATCGACTCCTGGAAGGGGGAATAAGGTGGAGTGAGTAGGGGTCAGAGAAAGTCTCTGCCTCCCTCCTCTCTGTTTGCGGGGCGATAACTACAGGAGTGCTCTGGGATCCGCGTGTCTATCGCCCCCTCTAACTATCCCACTCCCTAAGGGGGATAGCTCTATGCTCGCCTTCTAACCCTCGTCTCACCTTCTCTGGATCTCCAAACTCGCCCTCTAACCCCTCAGCTCCTTTTCTCTCGGCCACTTCAGAGTTCGGGATGAAGTGGACAACTCGATATCCCGAACATCTTATCTCACCCGAAAAGACAATGCAGACACAGTGCACAAGATCAACAAGAAGTGACATCAAAGACGTGTCGGGAGAAACATCGGAACCAACGAGCGGTGTTCATAAAAATATATGTCAGCAAGAAGAGCAGGGAAAGATGTCTCAGAGAGCAGAATCAAATATTTTGTTGTTTTATTTGAATATTTTTTTTTAAAATACAGATTATATTTAAAACAACATTATCTAAAAATAAATGTAAAAATAAATAACACCAATTCTCGATCAACTACCGTAATCTGATAAAATCAAGACACGCCGTTCATGAAACGTGAACATCGCGTGTCGTCAATATTCGCTTTTTTTCCCCGTTTTTGTTGATTTTTCCACGACCCTCCAAACCCCTACGCTCCTCCGCATTCACTCTCCCAAAAACGACGTCCAACGCGCCAATTTGGCCAACGCGGCTCGCACTTGGAGAACCATTCCAAACTGCGGTCATCTTTCCGTTCAATAGCCAAATTCAAATTTCGGAATTTTTTTCCGAGATAAGTACTGTAGGTTTGGGCTTTCTACCGTATTTTCTGGGGGCAGTTGTGTTTGGCTTTCTTCCAGCACTTTAATTTCGCGCATTTCTTGCCTGACGGGCCTGATTTTGAAATAGGTGGTGAGTCTCGCCGCGAGTCTTACCGCGCCGCCAATTTGGCATTGGCACCGTGCCATGACGGTTTTGAATGCGGAGGAGTAGAGGGTCGTGTTTTTCGCCGTTTTGCTTTCTCATTTTTAATACATATTATTCCCAGTCGCCATGGACTTCTTCGGGGACGTCTCGGACTCGGACGATGAGGACACCGTGGAGAGCCAGAAGGCCGTCGTCGAAAAGGAGCAGCCCGAGCAGCCATCTGCGGTTAGTTTGCTCGTTTCTTGCTGATATTTTGGCTCTTTGAGTAGTTAAATGATTCTATTTGTAATTAGAGCAGACACGTGGCTTACTGACCAATTCCTCGTTTGTTGGTCTTTTTTTCTAATACGTAGGCTATTGGTGTCATAAAGCTTTCTCAGAAAGCAGAGCCTTTAAAGGGCGTAATTTCTTTGCTCAATTGAAGTAGATACGTGGTTCAGCCATGTCTTCGCTCCGGGCAGGCTTTAATTGGATTTAAACTCTTTTGGCAAACAAAAAAGTGCGGGCCACGTTTGTGATGATTATTATCATTTTTATTTTTAATATATTAATAAATTAAACTCAGGACGCCCCGACGACGTCGCGCAGTGCTCACGATGCGCTTCTCGACGCGCTCGGCTTCGACAGCATGGAGGTATTCATTTAGCACCCCGTTTCACTGGGGCTTTTTGAAAAAAAAGTTACTGTCATTGTGTAAGCAAGCCATAATGTACCATGGAAGGCGTATTTTGGGAATGTTCATACTTATATCACTAATGGTGGCACGTATCGAAATATCTCCTATTCCACTGACTATACCAACATTGTGAAACAGCAATCTTCGGAGGTTTCCATTAGATTCTATTTTAGCTACTTTCGTTATGTAAAACGGAATGCACAATGAAAGAAGAATTTTTGGGAACAATTCATTTTTCGCTTATATTACTAATGTAAAAATGAGAGAATGGGAGGCGTCGAAGTAACTCCGATCCCACTGACTATACCGAAATAGTGAAACAACAATCTTCGGAGTTTTTCATTAGATGGCATATCGGAATTAGAAGTCAGTCCGAGGCGAGCTCTCATATTTAATTCCAGGACGTCAGTCTGGACTCCGCCCCGTCCACCTCATCAGTCATCGCTGCCGCTACTGCCACGCCCATGAAGCGAAAGGTTCGATAATTCGTTTAATTAATTAGTTATTAATGTGCTAAATCGGAATCGGAAGCCATAGTTAGTTTTTGATACGTTTCCCTCAGCCAAATCATTACCAACAAAAATCAGGATACAGTACTTAGACGTGAAACGGGAGATTGCCATGAGCATTCGCTCGTTGTTATTGTATAGCTTTTCAGCCGAAAAATGTTCTAGATTGCATTGAAATACCATTACATTCATAGCGAGCAAATGCATTGCTTCAATGGGATCTGTCGGAATTTTATGGGGCAATATTGATTGATATCGCAAACACTAATTGGCTTGAGCGCCCCCCCCCCTTCTCTCCCGTTGGGGAGAAACGTTAACCACTGGCCGACTTTCAATCAATAAATACTGGCGGAATTTCCGGGTCCCTAATCGAATTCACTGAAATCCCATTGTTTGCATAGCGAGCAATCTTATTGCTAATCGTATAGTACGGTAACACCGTTCCTCACTGTCCATGTCAATCAAAAATTCGTAATCGTTCACCACTGATCGCCTTAAAAACAATCCTTGCAGGCTGAATCTCCCGGTCCCGAGGCGAAACGCGGTCGGCCGGAGCCCGTGGAGCAGCAGCAGCAGTCGCTCCAGGTGCGAGTGATGACATAATGATATTGTTCTTTTATTGAATTGGTGATATCGTCAAACTGTCTGAATTGAGCAACTTTTCGGCTTAAAGATCCATTGAAACACAAGACTTTCGTGATGAAACTTCTCAAAATGCTTTTTGTGGATCTTATTTAAATTGTGTTAATAATATTAAAAAAAATATAATATTAAGGACTTCCACGATGCTCTCAACATGCTGGACGGCGACCTCGGTGATGCTCCGCCTGTGCAGGTTGGGGATATTTAATTATTGATCTTAATACTAATATAATTACTAGTTAATTAGAATTCCCCTACGCTTAATATGGTATTGACTAGCGTGTGCGTGTCAAAATCAGGCCTGCACTCTTCTTTTATGTAGTTAATTTGGTATTTTCTATCAGCAGATCTCCAGATATTGGCGGAGCAATGAAGTGTTGGCTATTGATTCCCACCTGAAACACAACTCTGCCATTATGAATTGTGCCATCATTTAGAATTATTGCATAAAAAATCTACATTTCAAAGGCACTGTCGCTAGAATTAACGGAGTAACTCACTTCACTTTGAAGTGTAGGCTCGCATTCTAATTATGTTTCTCATAGTTCTAACACATCAATTGCTTGATAATTGATGCCTGCCCCTTGTATCGGACTTGAAGCATAGCTCTCCCTTGTTTCATTGTGCCTTAATCTGTCTTTCAATTCATAGTTCCAGATCTCCGACCCCGCCGCCCTCTCGCTCGGATCGGACCCCCGGGAGGAGGAGGAGGGAGGCAGTGGCAGCAGACAGCAACCGGCTGCAGCTGCTGCAGAGAAGAAGAAGAAACCGGTTGGTTGTATTTCTCTCATTCCTCTTGTATTTCTCTAAGGGTAAGTACAGTCACTAGGTTTAATAGTGAAGCAGATCAAAGCGGTAAGTTATTTGATTTTTGTTTTTACACGACAACCTCGCCAAATCACATTGCTGTAGTAGCACATTTCCGAACTTGAGCAAGTGGTGAAACTGAGATTGTGCAACTGGAAAATTATCATTCGCTATCTCTCAGCTCTCGCTTATGACTTCCACAGAGATTATAAGGTAAGTAAAGAATGAATGGGGAATAGTCCATGACGTCATTTTCGAAATTTCAAATGACGTCATTTTCCAATTCCAAAAACGTCATTTCCATACATTTTCATTATCAACCGGGGATCAAGAATCAAGAATATATAGTTGTTTGAATGTGAGATTGATATCCACAGTTGACAGTTGAAAATCTAAGCCCAAGAACGTGAAAATGTAGTGGTCTGATAACTGGCTCTATGTAAAAATGTAGTGGCCTGATTACCGGCCCGGAAGTTACGAAAATGTGTGGTCATCTCTCTCTCCCATTGCCAGGACGCCCGTCACGAGAGGTCGGCGGAGGAGCGGGAGGAGCAGCGGCGGATCAGTGAGGAGGACGAGGTCAATCGGCTGAAGATGCAGGTCAGGAGGGAGTGGGTGGTAGACGCGCCGGGATAGAGAATGGGTGGGGGGGGGGGGTAGCGTGTAAATTACGGAGAGGCGGGCTTACGCTGTATTGGGTACTTGGTGAATGCAGGGATCATGAGAAAAAGGTGAAAGCAGGATTGGGCGGGTCTCGATTTTGGGAAAAGAGAAAGGATGAACAGTGCTGTCTAATGTTTGAAACTGACTTCGACATGGTTTTAAAAAACTGAATGAAGCAAGGCCTTTGTGCAGCTGATGAACCCTAAAAATTGATTGTGTTTACGAGATTTGTTGTGGTTGAAAGCGTAATTCTTCTTCACATTGAAAAATCCGGATTTCTCGAGATATCTAGAGAGGGTGAAACAGAGAAGATTTTTTTTCGTCAATAATCACTCAGAATATCGCAATCTTTCAGATCGGTCGGCAATTGTAAAGCACTTGAAACGTAGAAGGCGATTGTTTTAATTTTTTTGTTTTATTGATATTGTTGTCTGAATCTCTAGACTCTTCCATGCATTGAAGTCGCGTAGTTCTCTGGTACATTAGTACAACGTGAAACGAAAATGTACCTCTCCTATTTAATATTATTTTTAGATTGGTTTAAAAAAAAAATGTTTTAAAAAATAATTTCACAGGTGCTCATCTCGAACTTCTCGCAGGAGCAGCTCACGCGCTACGAGGCCTACCGACGGTTAGTCGCCGAGTCAGTGACCACTTTTCTTTATTTAGTGAGTGCTAGCCGCGCCGGGTTAGAAATAGGGCTGTAAGGAATGGACTCATTTCATAGTTAGTAGTGGTATTGCGCTTTTTCGCTCCACCAATCATCATAAATAGAGATTTGGTTGCCTCAAGGTTGGGTGTTTCGCGGTTTCAAAGAGGTTTCTTGATGTGGATGGGGACCGATAGGTAATGGTCTGGCCCTGACTGGTAAAAATACTGATGAATTGCGATTTTTGAAAATGTTGCAATTTAAATTTGCAGTTCCTCCTTTCCGAAGTCGACGATCCGCCGCCTCATCCACCAGTTCAGCGGGCTGCAGGTGAGAGCAACTGTCTGACTCTCTCGATTTCGAGTGCTCTCTCACCTTCTATGACCGACGAGAGAGTGCTAGAAGGAAGATAGCATTTGGAGGAAGAGATGGATTTTCTGACTCTCTCACTTTCATGTGCTCTCTCGCCGTCTCTAACCGGCGTGAGAGTGTTATAAATAGATAAATCGATCTTTTTGCTCTTCCAGGTGGGCCAGAACGTGGTCATCGCCATCGCCGGATTGGCCAAGGTACGGTATGGGGTACGGTAGGATGGGGATTACGGTAGGATGAGATTATGGTAGGATGTCGTCGTAGGACTACGGTAGAGCTAATATTGATTCAAATGAGAGAATTTGCTAGGTGCTCTATTAGAAGCATTACAGATTATCAAATTTTCCGACAGTGTGAACCGGGGTTTCATGGCGATTATGAGAATAGGAAATTTATGGAGATACAATTTCGACAACATGCCTTAAATGCCATTAACAACGAACAACTATAATAGTTGTGCATGCTAATGAGGTCTAATTAGAATTCTTTGATTGCAATGAAGAGCGACTTTATTCGATAGTGAGATAATGGTAGCATGACAATAATTATAAAACCTGCTGGATTTGAGTTTCCTTGAGGTTATAAGGGAATGGTGTTTTGGCAGAACATGATCCTGGATTTCCCTGTTGTCATCATAGATGGCCACGCGGCCCGCAGGGGGAGGGGTGCCCTATTACTTGCGGCCCTCCTTGGACTTCTATGGTTGTCATTCACTAGCACCCTGCTGTCTATTGGCTTCATAGATATTATGAGGGCAGGCTGTTCACCTGGCAATAGTCTTGTCCTCGTTGGTCGGAAAAAAATACTAAAAACGCATATTGGTGATTTTTGTAGAAATTATTTAATTAATTATGTTATTAATTAAATTAATATTATAATTTGAAGGTGTTCGCGGGCGAGGTGGTGGAGCAGGCGCTGGACATTCAGCAGAAGCGAGGTGAGAGTTTCATCGTCTCTTCATTCCACACACTATCTCGCTGGTTAGACATAGCGAGAGAGTATGAGAAATAATAAGTTTCTTCTCTGACACGAATTATCGATTTCGTCGGGTACTGAAATGAGTGTAGAAGCAATTGAGAAAGTAAAGTCAATTCCCGATGACTGTACGGTGTGCGGTTACGGTAGTTATTCTGCAATTCCCTGATTCCAGGCGAAGGCGACGAGCCGCTGAAGCCGCACCACCTCAAGCTGGCCTTCTACGACCTGGAACGACAGGGAAAGCTGTTCCCGCCCAAGGGCAGCAGAAATGTCAGCCTGTTCTAGGGATATGGTAGATTACGGTATCGATCCCCCTTGTATACGGTAGACTACGGTATCACGATTTTTCTTCTCTCGTCTTTCGTACCTATTCATTAAGTACGGTATCACACGTTTATTTTTACGTATGTTTCGAGCATACCCTAGGAATACGATAGACATTCCTCCCTAGGACATTACGGTATCGCATTACCGCTTTTTTATCTCGCATGTTTTGTGCCCGTTCTAGTAATACGGCAGTCTTATTTTTGTACGTGATTTCTCATGAATCTGATCTTCGTCCGATCGCTTTTAATGTGATATAGCAATTGTTATGTGTCAATATATTTGATAATGAAGGATAATTTATTGATTGCCTGTGAATTGAGCAAGAACCTGTTGAGAATCAGAAAGATATCTGGAATTGGAGGGGTACGGTAGCGGGAGGGATTATTGATTGATCACGCGAGAGAGAAATTAAGAGAGCAAAGTTAGTTCTCGATAGCTGTAGTACCCAATTACGGTAGTCATACTGTAGTTGGCGGAATATTTGATTGCTCAAGTGAGAGAGAGAGTTTGTGGGAATAAAATCAATTCTCGATGATTGTATTGGCCGAATACAGTGGTTATACTGTAGATGGCGGATTCGAGCGGCCATCCGTCGCAGTTCGCCGCCTCCCTCCCGCCGTCGGCCCTCAGCTTCTCCACTCATCAGGTACGGTAGTATTATTGATTATTTTACGCATATATATTCATCAGTGAAATTGAATCCTGCCAATGTCTGGTGTCTTGAACGAATAGTGAAACTCAAAATGGCGAACTTCATATTTTGGAATAACTACCTATTTTTTTCACTGTTTGCATGCGCCGGGGAAGAAAAAAAAAGAAGGGTGTGCGTTCGAATCGCGAATGTTCTACCGATTGACGGGATTTGAGTTCGAACCTTCTTGTGGGGGGAATTTGAAACACAAAGCGATCATGAAAGAGCAGTGCTTCAAGTCTGCGCGAATTGTTCTTTATTCTGCCAACGTCTTGCCACCTAAAATCGACATGTAGGAACAGTTGCCTTCTTGGCAAGAATGTGAAACGCAAAAACTATCAGCTCAAATTAGTTTTTAATTTGATTTCACATCGAAATGCGGATTTGATCAGATGCTACTGAACCTTATCGATAGTGACCAATTCGTGTAGCATAAATGTGCCAGGGAAATACCATAGTATCTTAGGGTAAATTTCATGATAAACCTTTTTAAATAAATAATTACAGATCGCCCATCCGAACGCGCCGGCGCCGCCGCCCGTGCTGCAGCCGCAGCAGCAGCAGCTGGGAGGGGAGAGTGCGGTGCCGCCCTCGATTGTGAGTGATTTGAGGATAAGATAAGGAAAGAGTGAGTGATAGGTGCGCCGGGTTAGAAGCAGGCAGTGTAGAAGAAGTAGGGGCCTGTACCGTCATCGATTGTGATTGATAGACGGGCCGGCCCGGGCCCGGCCGGGTTAGAAAGTAGGAGGAAGTAACAGTTTTTTTTACAAAGGACTCATGCATTTAGTGAAGATCTTTTAATTAATTTTATATTGCCATTACATGAAGCGCAAGTTCACCCAGCTTGAAAAAAAAATCATTTGAAAATGAACGTTCTACCGTGATCAAACATTCCTGTGATTTATTGTTAACGTAGTGCCGCTGAAACAGGAAAATGATGAGTAAATTGAATTGGATTAATTAGTCTAAATGCCTAATTCAGAGTCGCGTGCCGTACCCGACGAGCACGCTGCGGTCGTCGTTCGAGGCGCCGTCGCAGACTGCTGCAGCACCTGCAGCAACCCGGCCGGGAGCCGCAGCTGCGACCCCCGCAGCAGTATCAGCGGCTGCATCCGCGCCGTCGTCCTGTGTGAGTGGGGGAGATTTTTTTTGAACATTCACTGAAGAGCCATTGTCGGGTGTTGAGGAAACTGAAGCACGAGTCATAGATGGCTGTGAAGTATGACCAGTGTGACTATGTTGCTGTGGTTAAGTATCGAAGAGGGCGAAACATTGATGGTTGTGAACGATGTCGGTATTGAGGGAACTGTGAAACACAAATTTTGGGTGGCTGCAGAAAGGTTCTAGCTGCATTATAATCTCCCTTAGCTCCTGTTCCTTATCCAATGACAGTAATGGCAGATTATTTGATACAAGGTGGGCAGGTAGCATTGTTAGTTGCTGAATTATGGCAGTATTGAGCCACTCGTGAAGCGCGAAAAAACTTAAATACACCAATTTAAAAAATAGAATGTAAATTCAAACATTTGCAGGTCGGCCAGCCCGCGGCAGCAGCTGCGCCCGGCGCGCCCGGCAAGAGGAAGCGCACGTTCAAGGTATTTTTAATTCAATTTAAATTATTTAAAATTATATTTAAAGCTATTTTTGTTAAAATATTCAATGGTACGCTGTGCCATGGTCTAATTGACTAGGTGATAAAGCATTGAACTTTAGAGTATGCCTGAAACAGGAGATGGGAAGGGCGATTCATTTTTTGATAGACGGAACGAGTCCGTTCTATGAGTGGCTATTTCAACAATCGTCTGTTTCTCCAATTTTCTCGCTGCGCAGGCAGAGAATGAGCGTGTGCAATGGTGAACATACATTTTCATTCCTATCGGGCCGGTAATCAGACCACTATATATGTGATGGAATCTGTTATCAGACCACAATATATCAACTATAAAATCGGTTTTTAGGCCATTAGACCCCTGATTTTTGTGTCAGACCACTATATATTTTTCGTTCCCGGATGGAAATGAAGATGTATGATGGTGAATATCGTGCTTGATTTTTTTGGAGGCGAATTGCACTACTCATCGACTAACCAAATGGTTCTTGAGTTTAGAATAGTAGTGAAACGGAAGACGTGAGGGCCAATTTTGGTTGTCTCGGCAACAATCGATGATTGTTCCTCCTTGAAGCGCATGGCTCAATAGATTTGATGAAACCGCAAGGTTGCAATCTATTTTTGGTGAGCCGCCGGGTGTGCAGTCTTCGCACTGTGAGTTGTTTGAGGAAATTGTCGTGCCAGAATGTCTTTGCATAGAGAGGTCGCAATTGAAAAGGGTGTGGGTGCCACCTCTTACTTCCTGCTCGGTTCATTCACCGTGGGTGTTAGAAAAAGAAGACAGAGAGACTGACATGAGAGAAATGGGGAGGGTCAGAGCGCCAATTTATGCTTTCTAACCGCCAATCTCCAGGTGATCATCGTGGGCGACGCGGGCGTGGGCAAGACGTGCCTCTCGTTTCGCTTCTGCAACGGCCGTTTCCCGGAGTACACGGAGGTGGGCGGAGTCATTTAAATCTCCTTGGGTGGTCCTTTTAGCGAGTTAAATATTGCAATGCCTTGGAGTACACGGAGGTGAGCGGAGTCTGTTAATTGGTCGTGGGCGGTCCCTGTTTCCAAAGTTGTGGGCTGTACTTTTTTTTGTGAATTAATCTTTGTAATGGAAGGTTCCCGGTGTACACGGAGGTGGGGGGGGGGCGTCTTTTAGTTATTCGTGGGTGGTCCTTTTTAAAGTGAATGTTGTGGAAGGCTCTCGGAGTATGCGGAGGTGGGCGGCGTCTGCTAATTGGTCGTGGGTGGTCCCAGAATTTAGCTTTGTGGGTGGCCCTATTTTTCGTGATTTGCAATGGTCGATTCCCGGAGTACACGGAGGTGAGCGAGAATTAAGAATGAATCTTGGATGGTCTAAATGTTGTATTTGGTCAAACGTTGGATTTTTCCATGGTAGAACTCGTCCAATTGGGGAAATTTTTTTCCGTCGAATATGGTTGAATGGCAAAACACCGGAAGGGCTGATATGTAGTCTACTGGCATACCTGACATCAAATCCTAGGCCCGTATCCAAATATGGAATGCCATTGAGACACACATCCACCTTTTTTCTAAAATGCAAATGTAAATATATTTTGATAAATAATTAACAAATTATAATGATTTTAAAGGCGACGATCGGCGTGGACTTCAGGGAGCGCAGCGTCCAGCTGGAGGGAGAGACGCTCAAGGTGAGGAGGGGGATTGATCTTTGATCTCTGGATTTTGATTTATGATCTCTGGACTTTGATTGTTGAACATTGATCTGATGGAGCTCAAGTGCTGGAATCCTTACGAACGCTGTTGCCTCTTTAGCATCCCAACTTAGTTCTACGAGTCTATGTAAGATGCATGAAACCGAGAAAAAGCGGCTTCATTTTTGCGATATATATATTTGAGCCTTGAATCTGAGTGTTGTTTGTTGTTTTTTTTTGCGCACGACTACTCCGGAAGGAAACACTGCTGCTGCGGCGCTTGTCTGCCTACCTATTATGAGTGAAACAAGGGTGTTCCTAGGACTTGATCGGCTGATTGAACGGCCAAAAATGCTGTATTAGGTGATACGGCAGTGGGGGCAATAAAGTAGTCGATAAAATGAGTTCAAAGAGCAATGGCCATGTGTTAATTGCCAGGTGCAAATGTGCGCACTAAAATGATCGATATGGGAGGATCATTGGGAGGGTGATGGTATGAGTGAGCACTGATTCGCTTTCAGGTCCAGCTGTGGGACACATCTGGGTACTGTGTGTTTTTTCCTAAAGATCAAAGGTCATCTTGATTATATGTCAGGTGCAACTGTGGGACACGGCGGGCCAGGAGCGCTACCGGCAGTCTATCGTCGCGCACTACTACAGGAACGTGCACGCCGTGGTGAGTAGTTTCTCGTTTACTTTAAGGGGAGAGTGGGTTCTAGACGCGCCGGGTTAGAGACAGCGAAGTGAGAGGGCAAGGGTGGGTGGAATCTGGTAGGAGTCGTAATAAGGACAGCGGCTTTTACAATGCTCCAGTAATTGAAAAGAGCTGTCGATTTGTGTTTCATTGGCAATGCGTAAGTCGATGCAGCCTGCGTACGTTAATCGTAGAATAAGAGTGATGAGAGAGTGCATGATATGGAGAGAGCGCCGGCGGTTCGAGGTCGCACTTGTTGCCTATGAGGATTCTCGGGTAATGGAAGTCGATGCAGCCTGGTTGGATGTATGAAAATAAAACCATGATTATGCCAGCCTATTGATTCACTGTTCTTCGTATGGTGTATTTCGAATTATGGTTGTATGCTCGCTTTACGTGTTCACTCACCGGTTAGAGTGTGGCGAGAGAGTGTGCGGAATGGAGAGAGTCAGACGATAAATCCTTGATTTGCAGGTCTTCGTGTACGACGTCTCCGACCAGCGGTCGTTCTCCTCCCTGCCGGCCTGGTTGGAAGAGTGTGAGAAGCACGGGTTGGGAGCGACCAGTGAGGTAATTGTTATAATTTATTAAATTAATTAAGTTAATTACCTCAATTAGTGAAAGTAGCGGTAGGGACATTCCTTCCAGCATGCACGGGTTGGGAGCGACCAGTGAGGTAAAGGTTTTGGTATTGGCTAGATTTTGTGGGAGATTGATGAACTTGGAGTGATGGCCGCAGAAAGATACTTTTGAAACAGTTCACATTATCGCGGTGAGAGTATCTTCTAATGCGTCGCTATGTCCGGAAGAAAGGATGTTTTTACATTTGGACAAGGCGAATATCTGACAGAACGAAAGAGCATGATAAATGAACAACGGAAAATGATTTTGCCTGCCTTTATGCGCTTTATGCTCTGTGCGGAATTTTTGTTTTTGGCTCTTACGAAGGGATTCCATCGATTTGCAGATTCCGCGCATTCTCATAGGCAACAAGTGCGACCTCGAACCGCCGGCCAATCGAGTGAGCACCGATGCGGCTCAGGTTTGCTTAATTATTTACTTAATTAACTGTTGAAATCAGTAAATTAATAATTATTCTATGCCTGACTTGTTCAAATATTCGCGACCAGCATTAGTTTTGTGATAAATAACTAATTTTGTGATAGTCAATTAGATTTTACACACTGACATGGCCTTCTGTTAGCAGAAAATTCTTCGTGATGTGGAGCAATTATTATTTTTTTGATAATTAAAATTAATTAATTAATTTACTAAATTTTTGCAGATATTCGCCGACCGCAACAACATGGCGCTGTTTGAGACGTCCGCGAAGAAGGTTTGTGATTTGGGCACTTCTTTAGAAGGCTAGAATGGGCCTATACGCCTAGTCTAAAGCAGCTTAGCCCAATCAAACAAAGGATGACTTTTATTATGCTTATGCTTGTTTATTTATTTTGTCATTGTAAGATACTACGCAGTACGGAAGAATTGCCGAGGTTCCAACCCAAGAGTTAAGGAGATCCGATGAAACATCAATCGGCATGTGTTCAAAATCTGTCTTTTTGTTGTTTGGTGGAAAGTGATTCCCAGCATCTTCCACATTCAATGTGTGATATGCTCTTGTGATTAGGAATAATTAGTGACGTCGAGATTCAATAAAATCAATACCGTACCCCTGCCTATCGTAATCCTCTTCTTCTCAGGAATCGGAGGCCGATCACGTGGAGAGCATCTTCATGACCCTCGTGCACCATCTGCACCGCAGCAAGGCCATGCACGTCCAGAGCGAGCGGGAGCGAGCGGATAAGGTTCGGTAGATTGTGGGTACGGCGGTAGGGGATACGGTAGTGGCAGGATTGGTACGAGAAATAATGGGTGCGGTAGCGGCGCTATAGATAGTGCAAGGGGTGGATGTAATGCTGTAGTTAATCATTACCCTCAGATTTATTGTACAATTAACTGTTTTTGATTGCACCCATGTCATAGCCACTCGGAAAAGGACGACTGGAAGGTGAAAGGCTGAAAAAAATATTTTCCAGAAGGAGCAAACTCTTCTTCTCAAGGCCGGCGATCCCGCGATGCAGGAGGAGGGCTGGTGCTGCTGATTATTGATTGATTCCACCCTACCGTAACCCCGCCGATTACCGTAACCTATAATTTCCCTGACGTAGTCTGTTAATCGATTGTCGTTGCACCGAAAATGGGTTTGCAATATCTTGAGTTGTACGCTAATTATGCTTGTTCACATGCGTTTCTTTCCTGTAAATTTAACTATTTCGAAATTGTGATTTTATCCCTGATCTTACTAGTCTCGATGGTGTATGAGTGTAAGAGTATTATTACTGGGAGTGGTTGTACAGACGATTCTACTGATTGTGCCGAGATAAAGCTAATTTATTAATTGATTTTCAATTTTTGAAATGCACCTTTCACCTCTGGGTTCTGGTCCCTTCTCCGACTATCACTCTATCAGCTTTATTATTATTGTTGTTTTTGTTTTTGACTATCGCGAACTGAAGCCGGCAAAATGGCGTCATTAGCTTACGCTAATGGCGTCACTTATGCCGAAAAAACCATTATCGAAGTCTATATATGTCGCCAACTGATTCATTAGCAGTGAAAGGAGTACGGTAGCTTTGGTTTAAACGATCGCCAACTGACTTATTATCAGAAAGGAGGAGTACGGTAGCCAGATGGAATGGCTGGCACGATGGGCGTCGAATATCGACGAGCCCATCGCTACCGTAACCAAGAAGCGACTATTCGCCGGCCTGGCAGGAGCCGTGACCCTCTGGATCCTGATTACGGTAATCAGAGGTCACGAGCGGATGGGTGGAGAGTACGGTAGCTATCTGAGGTGAGCGAGTGTCTTAATATTTTTGCGACAGAAAGCGCAAGATGGATTAGTGTAACTATTGCGCAAACTACCAAGTATAGTTCGTGAAACGTTGATTAGTAATGGTTCTAAATCCGCTATCTGTGGTAAGCGGGTATGGCGCAATTTTTTTTGTACAATTGAAAGTCTCCTTCGCATTAGTGTAACCATTGAGCAAAGCACCAAGTAGAGTTCGTGAAACGTCGATAAGAATAGTGCGAAATTCCATTTGCTTGAACATCTGATGGGAATGTATGCTAAATGTTATTTATTAGATAAAAAACCCTGGATTCGCCTTCGTAGATTTCGTGAAACGTTGATTATCCTACTGTTGCCATGACTACAATTTTCGACGTGGATTCAGGCCTTATTTCAGTTTGTTGGTCTAACAGTTTTCATTCCCTAGACCTCTCAGAGCTGCTCAGGATATAATAATCCTACCGTAATCCCTTTCAATTATCGATTGATTAGTTTACGACTATTGCAGCCACTTGGACGATTACGACGGACAGGGCTGTCCGGCGGTGCCGCTGCCTGAGCGGATAGCCGACCTGAGGAGGATCCTGCGGTCCGTGAGGAGTGAGGTACGGTAGGGGGTACGGTAGCTATTGAGTAACGAATACACGGGAACGCGGATTATTGTTAAATTTGCCCAGGGAATTTTGAAGAAATCGCTTTCTGCATGGTCACTGGGAGATATGGAATGAGTAAAACGCAGGACCCGCATGCCAGATTGTTTTTTTCACCAGATATCGTGCACCTATCGCTTTTGTTACGTCGGCGGGAATGTATGGACTTTCTGAAGCATAAAATCAAACCCATTCAATATCTGTTTTTAATTCCAAAAGTTCTAAAAGAATAAAGAAATCTCAATTATTTAATTATCGATAATTTCTAGGTTGTCGACTCGTCCGCTCGTCTCGATGCGATCATCAAGCAGTACGAGGACATCTCCCATCAGATACCGGAGAAACGTGAGTGCGGATTACTGTAGTTCACGGGTATTGATTGGTTAATATACTTGCGAGACTGTGTTATATTGATTGATGGACTTTAATTGTGGCTGGAAATTTTATTAGAAACGGGAGAAGTGGGATTGCGGTATGTGAGCACGGTTGGTATAATTGCTTATTGTTAGGGGTCTTTGGTTGGCCGATTTATCGACTACTGTACGCGGGTTTTCATTTGGTTTGTAATTATTGTAATTCGAATGACTGTGAAAAATTACCAATTGGAATTATTTCGATTATTACAATCTGCTTGTTGCACAGAATCAACTGTCGCAATAAATGCGTATGAAGCAAATAGAACAGTTGTAGTAAAGTCATCAGAGAAGGAATCAGCATGTACCATCTGTTTTGAGCGTTATTAATGTTGACGTTGCAGAGAATCAGCTGGCGCAAGTGCAGGCGGAGATTGAGAGCGCGAGGAGTCTGCTCAGGGATTTGAATGATCGGTTCGTTTTATTATTTAATTTTTTTTTATATTTGTAGCGACTTTACAATAGCGTGTTTGCTGTCATGTTGATTTTCGAGATTGATATGGAGCTGTTCAGAAGAAGTTCCCTGTAAACAGGCCTCAAATTTGTGGAGTGGCTAAAGCGGAAACATGAATTCTATCAACTCTATCGCTCTCCTCGATCGGAGTCTCCATATCGAAAGAAGCTTAACGCGAAATTAAAACCGCAATGCACACTTTTATATAAATTTTGTTTTGCAATCCGCAATCTGCTAGTTCAAAACTGTTAGTTTAATATCTAATATTCCATTTCAGAAGGAACGTCCGTGTGTCCCTCCCCTCCCGCCCGCTACTCCCCGTCTCCTCACTGATCCATTCGAGAAAGGAGCAGACGGGCTCGATCGAGGATGCCGTGGATTACAGGTTCTTTGAGAGCTTTCATGATCTTTGATCTCTATAATGAAATGGCCGTAGGCTACAGATTTATTTAGCCTTGTATCTACGCTCGAATCCACTCTCGACTTGGCTTGTATACTAATAGACTAATAGTTCTGTTTGATTTACCCATGAGTCAGGCTTGATCGACATATTACAGGGGGGAGGATTAATGATACACCGGGTACTTATGTTAGAACAAGCAACGGCTCAATGATTGGTGTGCGAAATGATCGAGAACAAAACAATCTTTCTGATTATTTTTATTACAATGCAATTCCAGTCGCTGCTCGCTCACCACTCCCCTCCGCGTCTTCCTCTACCCGACGGCGAGAGGACATCCGCTGTACGAGGCCATCAGGGAATCGGCATATTATGTGAGTGAAATTTTCCTAGTGCTCAGAAGGAACCCAACAAGTAGTACAAGTGTATAACCAAATAGTGCTAAAGATCGTCGATAAAAAGACATTGGTGGAGCTATTGTGTGTGACCATTTTAGCCGCGCATTTTTGAGTTCCGAGCTAGCTATGATATACAGGCCATTTTAAAGGTTCGATAAGTGGAGAATTCGTAAATGAAAAAAAATCAAACAAATAATAGAACGGGCTTCTGAGTAGCATCGATTATAGTATTAGGCTGTCAAAATTGTACTAATCGTGTACTTCAAAGCTTGCACATTCGGCCTATTCGTATAGTGCTATAATACTTTGAATTCATTATTAAATTATTAATTAATAAAATTATAATTGCAGGACCCGAACCCGTCGACCGCGTGCCTGTTCGCAGTCGTGCTGACGGAGCAGGGCAATAGCAGTCTGAAGGTGAGATTGATTACTGCTATCAACAGCAGTGAGCAAGCAAGAAAAGGCGTTAGGGGGAGCTTGACAGTATTTGAAGGGTCGATTGATTATCGGTTGGTGAAGAATATCCATTGCCAATGGTCCCTCGCTGGTCAAATTAGTGTGCGGTTTTTTTCTTGATCGTGTAGCATCTGTGTTTCATGAGTTTTTGATAGTGGGGAATAGTTTGCCCTGATCAGTGGATTGCCTCCTGACCTCCCAAATATAGTACAATTATGTTCTCCCTTGGGGTCCATTTATCAGAGGAGGGTGTCAGATGCATGTTCAGAAGTTATCACATGTAACTATGTGTTTCACACCTGATATTTCTCCTATTCTAGCTTTGTGCAATACTTCTGCCTCGAGCTGTCTCAATAAATTTACCCTTCTGATCTTTGTTCCACCCATACTTTAATTTATTCCGGTATATCGTGCTCGTTCAATGAATCGAATGCCGCAACTTTCCCACTAGAAATAATTAAATCCAGCATGCTTTATAAGCCATCAAATAGAACCTGATCTATCTTAATCGTCGTTGCAATCGAAGCCTATGCACCGTTCTGAGACCTATGTACCACCGCACAGTTAGTCCCAGGATCTACCGTAATCTCCAATTCCCCTCAGGACCTTCCCTACTGGTCGGAGCGGGGCGCGAACCACGTGGTGCTCAATGCGATGATGGGCAGCCCGGTGCGGGTGGAAGGGACGAGCGGCGCGCAAGTCGTGCAGACGGAGTTCGTTAATGGGTGAGTACTTTGAAGGGATAAGGTGGGGGGCGTTGCGGTAGGTCACTAAGGTGTGAAGGGAGTGTAAACTAAGGTGGCCCAGACGGAATTTGAGAATGAGCGCCTAATTAGATTGGATAAGAGAAGGAGGGGGGGGCTGTGGAAGATATTGTACTTTTCTAGCCCGTTTTGATGTGACTAGCGAGTTACGGGATATGCTTTACCTATAGGCAATCTGGCGCTAAATGCTAGATTAATTAAGAGATGATTCTCAAACTTGAAAATTTATTTTATTTACTTTTCCTCTCGTTGTATTTGGTTTTGGATAGGAAATTGCATGGCTTGTCAGATTTGTGATGCAGCGCTGCTATAGGAGACCTGGAGTTACCTCCATGTCTGATTCACGGTAACTCAAACTTGGTTTTCAATTTAAATCCCACTCTTTTCTCTTTCCTTGTACTAACATTTGCTGAAGGGTTCGTGTAACTTGCCAGATTCGTGATGCGTATTGGTTATATGGTTGATGGTGATCATGCGTGTCTGATGTTCGAAGCTCAAGCTTGAAATACAATTTAAATCTCCACTTTTCGCTTTCCAAGCGCCTTTTTCATATTAGATCGGTTTGACTTGTCAGGTTTACGATGCGTCTATGTTTTATGAGAGCTTGTGTTGCCTGTGTTTGATGAACGGTTTCTCTAACTTGGATCCCAAAAATGGTTACTAACAATTTGAAATGTCCATTATTTACTTGATTCCAGCACCTTCCGCCGGTCGCTGGACGTGCATCTCCCGCTGGTGTCGTCAACGATGAGAAGGAGGACGTCGGACGACTGGAAGGCCCTGCCCCGACTGCTACCGTACTCGAGAAAGGTTAGTAGGGTGATCTAGACGCGGCGTGTTTGAGGGCAGAATAGAAAAAGAGGAGAAGATTGCTTCCTTGCTCGAGGAAAAATATGATGATCGACTTGTATTTTTCGTAGGCTCCGCAGAATTTACAAAATAGAGTGGATAATTGGGAAAGGGATATTACGTAAATAGATATTTTGCGGAAATGATATTATAAATGTGGAATGTGCGGTGCTATGAATTGTCCGTGAAACGCAAGTCAACATGCCATTAATACATACATACATACATTTATCCTGATTCAAGGCATATTGCCTGCAGGGGGAAACATCATAATGGAGGGGATTGGGATCTACTCAGTGAAAATTGGTCAAGGGATGGTTTCTTCTTAGCTTTTTGTTGTCGATTGTCCGTCGCGTTGAGTCGATAGATCTTGAGCCACGAAGTGTATCATCCAGCCGCCAAGGTTCTGACTTGCGTGGTTGAGAGTAAACTCACGAAGCAGCCTTCTTGAGTGGGGCCTTTCTTGACCGTAGATCACTTGAGCCGATGAGAATCCGTCCTGGGTCCTCCTTTTGATGATCCACATGCCATTATTCAATAAAAATCGAATTTTGGAAATATTGGTAAAAGTGACGACTGGTTCAGTGCTCGAAAAGTCATGTCAACTGGGGTTTGCCGTCGGGCACCTAGACCTATATTTTCGGTATATTCGGGCACCTAAACTTATAAAATGATAATACAAATTCCGATGGGGTTAGAACACTTGAAAATTCAACTTTCGGGCACCTAGACTAAAATTTTGCCCGACTTCGACATACTTTTCGAGCACTGGACTGGTTTGTGTTTCACCCAGTTTTGATATTGGTTTGTGAAGTTTGTTGTCAATGCGATGTCCCTATTCATTTTCGATCAACTCCTTTACCGTACTCTCTCCCATTACAGTACCTGCTCACCCTCATCGTACGTGACAAGTGGCCGACGTTCGATCGTGATCGGGCGAATATCGATCGATCGATGAGGAAGTCGGAGGATACGATGGAAGTGGTCGAGTGTGGAGAAGAGAGTTGTGAGGAGAAAATGAAGGGTGAGTGGGGTTTCATCGTATTGATAAATGAGTATAAACGTGCTAAACGCAATGCGTTCGATTCGGATAATTGAAAAACAAAGAATATATTCTTGAACTATTAGTTGTGATGACGAGCGTGCGATTAAATGTCGAGTATGACACTGCGAGTGGGACGGGTGAGTTGGGTTTTATTGAATGAAGAAAGGTAGAGTATGATGATCAAATGCAATTCATGGCTTCGTCCAACGGAATAATAGCTAATCTAAATAAAAAGATAGGGATGATGAACGTGTAGATGAGGGAGATGAGCCTCTAATTAGTGCGTGGTTAGGTAGACATTAGCAGTGTACTGGACATGGTTTGTAAGTGTTTCATGGTGTGAAGAAGAGGTATCGGATGGGATTTAGGTTGATTACATTAGCGATCCAGTGGGTTAAAAAATTTATCTTAAAGGTGTGTGCTAACAATTTGCGTGTATATTGTAGACAGTGGCAGCCCATATCCAATTAGACAGACTGTTATACTAGCAGGGAAGATACCTGCTTGAAACGCGCAGTCACCTAGTCCGTGAAAGCCCAATTTTACCAATACGACTTCTTATTTCTATCACCATTCCAGTCGCCCTCTCCGCCTCTCACTTCGCCGTGCTCACCTCGTCCTCGCATCTCATGGAGGATCTGCTCCTGGCTCTGAGGTTAGTAGTTTCTTATCGGAATGATTTTGGGCAAGTTGCCCGTTTGACGAGTATTCTTGTCTGTTAGATCCCTCGAGAAAGTAATAGAAATGTTGAGAAGACAACTTGAAAAACCATCCACCTTGCTGTTTCATCGTTGTTATAAAGTGTTGTTCAGACACGAAATGTTGGTGCTTCTCGACAATACGCTTCAAATAATAAATATTCGAAATAAATCTAATTCTTAATTTTCAGGACGGGCGCGATCCCAGTGGTGATGCGGATGGGCGCGCCTCTGCCGCTGGATGGTCAGTTTTTATTTTAATTATATTTTAAAAAAATGACTTAAATGAAAGTCGTGCACAGTTGTGCGTGTTTTTTTTTGGCTTTTGGCAAGGAAACATTGGGATAAGAACCGTTGACCACCATACGTAGCAACCGTGCAACAACGAACGAGCAAGTTGAAAATTCAAAAACTAATGATTTTATAAATTTATTTTCTCTTTTTAGACTCGTAGAGTTTAGGCTTCATTCATATAACGCATGGTGGTAAAAAATTTCTATCTCAATTTCTCTCTTTGCAGAAAGCTAAAAAAACAAAATCAAACGTGAGCTAACTGGAAATGATGATTTGTGCTATTCGCTGATATTGAATAGAGATGTATGACTTAGAGTTGTCTATACGGAATGCGGAATTCCCCTCCTCTCATTCCTCGATTTCATTCTTTCCGCAACGCGGTCTTTCCCTCTCAGTTCGAATGCGGAACTCTTCGAAATTGCGGAATTTCCGCAATTCTCATTCTTCCGCAATCGCGAGACGCTGCTCGGTGGGATCTTTGAATGAAAAATGGGATGAGTTTCACAGATTGGACAAAGCCCTAATCTCATTTTCTGCTCTCAATCTGGATTGCGGAAATTCCGCAATTATTCGGAAATTCCGCAATAGAATGAACCGGTTTGGCCGAGATGCGGAATCGAGAATGAGAATGAAAATATTGCGGAAATTGCGGAGTGAATTCCGCATAGACAACTCTAATGAACAGTGCTCGGATATTATCGGCATTTGGTGTCACAACACTTGTAAAATCGTCGAGAAAAACTGGATGGAATCTGGAAATCGACGAGGAGCTTGCTGCCAATAGGAAGGCGTGAAGTTGGACTGAATACTATGACTCTTTCAATGTTGTTATTTTCGCTCATCCTGAATGTTTTCAGAAGTGATCGATTGGTCGCGGGCGCTGCTCCGCCTGCCGCTGGCTCGACTGCCCGAGCTGCACTACATTCTGAGGTAGGTATTCCCGGGGTTACGGTAGGTTGATGGTAGCACACGTTTTTTTTACGATTCCCCTTTGGAATTCCCGAGCTGTACATTCTGACGAGGTACGACATTGCCAGGGTTACGGTAGGGAAGGGTCGTAATGGGATTACGGTAGACAGGGTCAGACATTGTTTCATCTCTCACAAGCCTGATTGCTTGAGTTGCAGTACATGTGCAGATAATATTGTTTTTTGTGTCTCCGCGTGCGCGCTCATTAGAAGGTCAGGCGCTTTGCTTACTAAGACAAAGCGCTGAAACACATGTTCGCAGGGTCCGAGAATTTATTAGATCACGGAATTTATGCTTATTGATTGTTGAACTGAATTAGTGGAACATTAGTGGGCTAGGCGCATAGCCTGCTAACAAGACACGCCGATGAAGCACATTTTCACATAGTCTGGCAATTCTAGCAGATCACGGTCGACAATTTATGGTTATTATAAATGATTTTTAATTAATAAAAATATTTAAATATTAGGAACGTCCCGATGGCAGACGCGTTGGAGATGCGGAGGAGGGGAAGGAGACTGCTGGAGGAGTATCTGGATAGTGCTGATGGTACGGTGGGGTCACGGTAGAAAATCCATGATTGAAGAGGTTACGGTAATGGATGGAGACTAATGGAGGAGTGCCTTGATAATGCCGATGGTACGGTAGGGTTACGGTAGTCGCGAAAGTACGGTTGAATGGGTGTCTAGCGGTGATGGGGGTTGTACTTGTATGAAAATGAAAGTCAATGAAAATCGAAGAAAGATGTTTCTGTGAAATGTTTGATTACCAAGTTTATTTGCGTTTCACAATTAGCGTTTATCGCTTAGAGAATCCTTCCTTGTTCTTGGCGTCTCATGTTCTCCAATAAAATAATTGCAGCCCTATGGCACTCGCTCGCGGCCGCCATGTCCACCCGGCTCTCCCTCGCCCCACGAGGCCCCGCCCCGACCATGGTATGGTTCCGCTTTGTGGTACTGGTACTGACCTGGTACGGCTCCTTTTTGTGGTACTGATCCGCGCCCCGTCGATGGTATGTTGCCGCATTGTGGTACCGATCTAGAATGGTTCCGCGTTCGGGAATGATTCGGGTATGATTGGAAACAGGGGCAAAATGGGCTTTGACAGAGTACCCCCAGTCTGATTGGGGTTTCGAAGAAGTTCCGTAACGCGAACAATTCAATGAATTACGCATATTTTTTGGCTTATTTAATTATTAATTACTAATAAAATACTTAATTATAATAACTCAGGCGCCGCCTGTCTTCAACAGCAGCTTCGTCGCGCCGATTCAGACGCCGGTCAATCTGCCCGTGTATGCGGACGACGAGTATCTGGGTTAGTGCTTTTTAAAGTATTAAAGTATTTAAAAAAAAAGATCCTGAGACGTCGCTGTGGTTCTCGCCTTGCTCAATGTGATAGGAAACTGTCAGTGCATGTGGACGTTGAGTATTTGAGTAAGTTTTACCCTCACATTTGTGCATGCTCTCTCGCCATTGAAATAAAATAAAAAAGAGAAAAATGCCAAATTTCATTCAATGCCCCGCAAGGTTGATCGGTGATTCGCGTAGCCCTGATAATGAGAGCGAAACTGTGTTTGGCGATTAGACTCGGCTAGGATATCGAAATACTAAAATGCCTATCGCTTTGTTGAATGGCGATTCACACCGGCTACATTGATCATGAAACTCTTATTGTACGATTATTTCTTCGCTTGTTTTTGAACTATAAAAAGTTCTTGCCCCCATGGTGGATCGAAGATTCGAGCTGAGCATTAGGGCAGCTATCAGCTACAAGTTTTGATAGAGCTCTGTTCACCATTTTATAATTAATTTGGTTAGTTTTGTTGATTTTCGCACTGTCACACGTCGGCTCGATTGCCAACATCCCAATCCACGCGGCTACGTAAGAGTCGTGAAACATAGAAGTGAAATGTTGAAACAATAGATTTTGAAATGAGTATAATTGGATTTTAGAAAGATATTATTTGTTTTTCAGGCCCACTGGAGGCGCCGGTCGACTCGCCCGCCTTCCTGCACAACGCGACGGCCATCGGGATGGTGAGAGTGATGATCTTTGGTCTTTTCGTTTTGATCTTGAGGGATGGCCTGACTCTCTGCAATTTCCAATCGATGAGAGAATATTGCGAATTGGGAGTGTCAGACGGTTGTTTTTGATCTTTTTTTTTGTAGATGGTTATTGTCAAGAACTTATTGATGAATGGGATTTTTACTTTCTCGCGTTGACTGACTGTTATAGATCAGAAGAATTGCGGAATTCTTCGCCAGGAAGAATTGGTTTTCACCTTCCTTATTTGATTATTGTGGCCGGGTTGTGAACGTTATCAGTCTTTTGCCGATTTGTAATTAAAACTGAACATGATTAAAACTGAAAATCGCACCTCTCTGATTTGTTTTTCATTTGGCTTATCGGGGTATCACAAGCCTCGTTTAGTGGCTGATTGTGGTTGAATTTGATGGGTGCTTGTTTTCTTGTAACGAACAAACAATATTGTCCGATTGTGAGGTGCATAGTGAAGATGGGTTTCACTATCACTCAATAAGTAAAGTAGTCGTGCCAGTAACAATTCTTGGCCCTTGGCTATTCTTGATAATGATCATTATTATGACAATCTAGAGAAATCGAGAATAATAATACGAATAGTTATTTGGTTATTTGGAGAAAGCGTTGCTTTTTGTATGCTGATTGAATGCTGTTTCACCGTTACAATATATATCCTGTGATCGTGTCAGTTTTAATCGTAAGCGCGTTGTTTGCTGGAAATATTTTGCAGAACATAAGTAGGCACTATTCATGGAATTTTGCAGTAGCATGAACTGGGTTTCACAGGCTTGATGTAGTCGCTGGGTGCGTGCTACATTCAATTACTTTCTTGGAAATCGGGTGAACAAAATGAACTTCTCGAGCTGGAATATTCTTATCTGGGAGATGACAGGGTCAATCTGGATTTGTTTATTGATGTTATTATAATTGCAGTACGCTTGCTCGAGCTGTAACGAACAGTTCCGTCTAAATTATGCCGAAAGGTTGATCGGGCTTTCGCAGGGCGGATGTAGTCGCGGTGTGCGCAATACGGTGATCAATGAAATCACTGACGCTGAATCAAATAAATTATTTGAAGCTATTAAATATCGTTTTACAGTACGGCTACTCGAGCTGGAACGAGCGGTTCTCGCTGGGAGGCGCGCCCGAATTCCTCGCCGAAGCGGCGGAGATGCCGAATGGAGCCGAGTTTGTGGAGGTTCGGTAGCTTTGATATACGATGGATTGCGGTAGCTTTAATCACGGTATTGGGATACGGTAACGAGTGTTAAACTTGGTATGATACTATGGTATATAGCAGAATGGAGCCGAGTTTATGGAGGAACGGTAGCTTTGGGTCATGACAGCACGGACTATGGAATTCAGTGTTTGGCTTGGGGCATTGATAGTAATTGTTTATGATACAAGCAGGAAGAATACAGAACTGTAGATTCAAATGCCAACGAGAATATGAGCAAGGCGTGAAACATAGATAAGATTAGTGGAATGGGGGATACGAAAATTCTTAGGAGAAATGTGTCCGAACTTGCTGATTCGCAGCGCAGATTATCTGTGCTGATGGGAAAGATAATGTATCGTAAATATCATAGATTTCGGAACTTCTTCGATTTTTGGCGCGATGCCCGAGATGACCCGAGAAGTACCGAGATTTCTCCATGCAGGACACTGCGGCCGGCTTTCGTCCGATCGAACCCGGCTCGGGCAAGGAATTCTCGCTGGCACTGGGAGGAAACCGGCAGAGGGAGCAGTTTACTGGTGAGAGTTTTGTTCTTTATGACTAGACTAGCGTGCTAGAGACAGGATAGAGTGAGAGATGAAGGGGTACTGACACTGGGCGGAAAACGGCAGAGGGAGCAGCTTACTGGTATTTATAATCGATTAAAATCGTTGTCTTTCACTACAAATACATTCACTACAATTTTACGAGAATTTGGGGATAAGTTCCGATAATGTGTAGCTTGTATTCGCCCCGAGGAATGGGGCTTCACCGAGTTTTGATATCGCTGTTATAACCAGAAATGTTAATTCATTCCATGTCTCTCTAAGGGAAAAAACACTAATTCTATTGGAAAAAAAACTGAGGGTAGTAGATGAACAACCGAACAATTCTTACCCGATGAAGTGCTGATTCATCTCGCAATGATAAGGTTGGGACATAATGGCCTTTCTCTTTGCATCCGAATCAACACAATTAGTCACATTTGAAGAATGCACTTTCTCGCTCGAGCTGTGTTTCACCTACCCATAATATCCCGTAGACTATTGCATTATCCGATTGCATTGCTGGACCAATCAAATTAAATAATTGTTAAAATTGCAGTGGTGATGCTAACGTACAATCGGGACGCGGTGCTCACTGCATCACTCGAGCGACTGCACAAGTGCCCGTATCTGAATAAGGTATTCAATATGTTTGTTTATAATTATTAGAAAATTAATTGTGATTATTCAAAAGCAAGCTTTACAAATATTTTGAGAGACTGCGATCATGGTGATTTCGAGTTTCCTCCTCAACTGAAAAGTCAGATGAGAGAGCTTGGTCAATTTTATCTTCGAGCATGCTAATTAAAAGAAAAACAACGGTATAGGAAACTAGTTCTCTCGCCCGTCAGTGAAACTGAGAGTGTGCGAAATGAAGGGAGTGTTCACTCACTTAATCCTCCCATCAGGTGATCGTCGTGTGGAACAACGTGGAGCGTGAGCCGCAGGGCGCCTGGCCGAGGCTGCATGTCCCGGTTGAGTGAGTTATTATTATTTTGCTTATTATAATTTATTTCAATTAATTATGTAGTGAAGCGACACGATAAATGTTCACTAGGTGAGTGCAAGTTCCAATGAGTACTTGAATAAGCGTGGAAAGTGTTGTTCTCAATAGTGTCGTCTCATTAGGTGCAATAAAGTAGCATTCCAAACATCTTTGGCTGCATGGCGACTGTGCGCTTCATGAATATTTCTAGAGCTGGAGATGTGGGCGTATTTCGATATTTGTCTCGTCGATTATACAAAACAATTCTAAACAATCTCAGATTCATTCGAGCCGAGCGGAACAGCCTCAACAATCGCTTCATTCCATGGGATCGGATACAGACCGAGGTGGAATTTTGTTTATTTACATAGTTGTATCATCAATTCAAAAATCTTTTTTAATATATAATAAATATAATTCGCAGGCGGTGCTCTCGCTGGACGACGATATCGATCTGAAGCAGCATGAGGTTTGATTATTTTTAAAATAACAGTTTTAACAATTTCGAAAATATTAAAATATGCAAAGCATTTTGGAAATAGTCGATTTCTATGCAAAAACGAAATGTTCAATAAACTGATTTGAGATTTATAGGTGGTTTTCGCGTTCCGCGTGTGGCGAGAGAACAGGCAGAAGCTCGTCGGCTTCCCGGCACGACAGCACTCGAGGTACGGAAGTTAGGGACGAAGAGATCAAAGATCAATATTCTAGAGGGAAAAAGCGAATTATTTAAATAAATTTTGCTTATTTATCTCTCAATCTTTCACTCGGTGTGGAATATTGAGTAGGTGGCTTGTGGTTGCAACTTCAATACATCTTTGGTAAGATGTTTTTATTACGATTGGGTAGCGATCTTCAGTACAAACAAACCTTCATTATTCAATTGTTCTAAGCTCACTTGGCTGAGGGATGTAAAACTGTTGCAAATCGTGAATAGGTGACTGGACGTCCCATCATGCTCATTTATCAGGACGTTGCTCATTGTTTCGATTTCGAGTATATGGACTTGTTAAACAAAAAAACAACTCTAGCAATATTTATCGAGTCATATCATCAACGAGAGATCAGGGTATCAGAACGAAAAATCCGTCTCCTCATTCCGCGCTCACTCTTGTCTCTCTGACCGATGAGAGATTGTGTGTGGAAGAGAGAGAGAGAGAGAGAGAGAGATTGAGAGACCCCCAACAGGTTTCATATTCAGATTCGGCGCCGATCTCTTCTACAACAGCAACCACACGTGCCAGCTGAGTATGATACTGACGGGAGCGGCGTTTATTCACAAGGTAATTTTGCCAATTATTGAAGCGTATAGCAATGACCTATCTGCCGTTTTGTGATAGCGAGGCTTATTTGGTACCATGGCCGTCATTTATAATATATAAACTGGCGCTGCCTTCATTCACGAGGCGGATACGGTAAAACGAAGTTTACACACGTTCTGATTTGCATTAAGAAGTGATAAGAATTCGGTAATTAATCTCGTAGTTTGTGCTAGTAAGCTAGGTGAATAGCGGCTCCGCAGATGTAACGAAAGCTTAGCCGTTTCGCTAATTCTGATTTTCGGATGTTCGACGATTTCTCCAAATTTCAATGTTGGTCCACCCGGTGGATAGTGGTCGCGCACTTCTTTCGAAATGCAGTCTTGTTTGTATCTATGATTGTAGGGTCTGGTCTAGTTTTAGAATACAATTATTTTTGGATGCCCGAAATCACTGGTTAAACCTTCGTAGGATCAATTCATGTTTTTCAATACATAGATATCGCACGGCACGTTACGTAATAGAAAAATGAATCTGAAAAGCACGCGTCGCGCGAGCGGTTTCCCGCCCTTTTCGCATTCAAATTTTCGTACCAAGGTTGCTTAACAAGAAATCGACGGATTCGCCTTTCGTTTCAACTTCGCGGGAAAACAGGGCGAATTTTAGTATTTTTATTTAGCACACGTTGTGGAATGACCTTTGGGGAATTCACCGTTGAGTCATTTACGTTGATTTGAACTGAGCTGTGAAAGTTTTACAAGGTTGTACACGATATATCAAGTTTCAAGTTTTGACTTTGACTTTATTTTTCCAATTCGCTGGGGATTTATTTCACATTTCCGCTAGCAGGTGTTGTAGTCCTCGCGATAATGCTTCTTTTAAGCCACAGTTGACGGAAATTCGTCAACTTATTCAATAAGTTATGCAACTTTTCGTGTGTTTTCGGCCCTAGCTGCTCTGGATTTGTATCATTTTCGACCTAATTTTGGGGATGCATTCATTTCCCATCGTGGAATCAATCACCATACGTTTTGGACGAATAGTGAATTGCTAGGCAATGAACGAGGTGCCGTTTACAAATCGGTGAAAGTGAAAAGGGGCGGAGTCAGCGAGAGGTGCGTCGCGTTTGACATGCGTCGCGGTCGCGCGTTGCGTGCATTTCAGATTCACCCTTAACGTGCCGTGATCGATAATTATGAATTTATAAAATCACATTGCAGAGTTACCTCTACGCGTACACGCACGAGATGCCCGCGGCGATCCGGCAGCATGTGGATAAGGTATTATTGATAATTATTTATTCAAAGGAGCTAAATCGGCTGATCACTTCTCGCAAGGTTGGTTGTTTGATTAGGAGACATTTAGTTTCATCAAAAGGCGTTATTATGTTTCACGGGCTGTTCATATTTAGAGAAATGATCGAATGTGCAATGACTCTTCGACTTCAGAGAATAAAAAAAGATCTCGCCGCACATCTAATTATAGATAAAGAGAGACCATCGTGACTAGGGAAAGAGACAGAAATGAAAATCACTTGTTAGAGGCGTTTCTCCATCACCCCGCTCTCTGTCAGAGACAGCTAGAGAGCATGGAATCTGAAGAGAGTCAGACATACAAGCCTCCCCTTGATGGTGCCTCTCCACTCTCCCCGATCTCTCGCCTGTCAGAGACAACGAGAGAGCATGGGAATAGGAGAGAGTTAGAGAAAGAATCTCTCATTGAAGGTGACGAACTGCGAGGACATCGCGATGAACTTCCTCATTGCGCACGCCATCCGACAGCCGCCGCTGAAGACGACCAGCAAGTGGACGCTCAGGTGGGGGCCGGGGATTAGGTCGTGGTCGGGTATTTCCCGGCTAGGGTATGGTATTTCCCGGATTTGGGGACGGAGACGTTGCAGACGACCAGTTGAGGTGAACAGGGGATTAGGGTGGGGTATTTCCTGGATATTTATTTCCCGGCCCGAATGAAGATGGAAAATTAGGACTAAAAAATCATATGGGTCAATCTCAAATTCATGTTTCAGGAGTTTAATATAGGAGAGAATTTGTCTGGAAGTTTAATCGTTCCGTACCACATACAAAATGAATTGTAAAAAGATATGTTTGTGTTTCATCGTTGCATCATACCTGAACGAATGCTCGAGTATGCAATCCTCTTCAGCTTTCCGGCCTCAGCCACATATTTACAAAAACGTAAAAAAATGGCACTTCTCTGTTTTTTGGCCCACCTTTATCTCGCCGAGTATCCCCTCCCTATCCTTCTCATTCACTACCCCTCCACATGTAGAGCGGTCGCAGCCTGGGCCAAAAAACAGAGAAGTTCAAAACAAATTATCCCCTTCTAAATTATTCTATTCAAAAGTAGAAGTTCAAGACCTGTGTTTAGTTTATGGTACCCCATTTTCCGGATTTTGTATTTCCGGTTCTGCAGAAAATCGAAGGTTAGGGCACGGTAATCATAGACTCTTTCTAAAATGAGAAATGGGTATTTGCGTTCTTGTCCCGGTGGTTTAATATAGGAGAGATTCTGCATGGTATTTTAATCTGCATGGTAAATCGCATTTAAAATTAGAATTGCAAAAAGATATGTTTGTGTTTCGCGATTGTATCATACCAGGTTGAATGCTCTAGTATCCAATCCTTGTCAGCCATCCGGTATATAAATTACAAAATATTCATGATCTCGTTTTAGTTAGTCTGGCGTATCATATGTGCCACATATGAAATACCCGTCAAACCTTTTTCCGGGTAACCCTCCAACCCTTTTCGCTCCTGATAAACAAAATGTACTCTATAATTAAAGGTGTCCGACGTGCACAGAGTCCCTGTGGAGCGATGGGGAGCACTTCAACGAGCGGCACGAGTGTATAAGACTGTTCGAGAGGGTGTATGGATACAATCCGTTGAGGTGAGGATACCGTGAATAGGTTACGGTAGGATGGGGTAATGGTAGAGTGTGGAATACGGTAGGTGCGCTTTAAATGAGAGACACGAGTGCATCCGGCTGTTCGAGGGAGTGTATGGATACAATCCGTTGAGGTGAGGATAGGACAGTCAGGGGGTTACGGTAGAGTGTGTAGTGCGGTAGGCGTGCTTTAATTGCGAGTCATGCGTGCATCACGCCGAGGCAAATTTGTGGGGGGTGAATGGTTTACAGATGTCAGGATTGTTTGGCATGAATTTTTCGCTCTTAGGGAAAGGATATCACATCAATTATACGAGGGGAGTCACTTCTATATTGAGCGAGTGAAACAACACTGCTCATGTTCGAATTGTGCGCTATTTTGTATATTTATATCAAAGCATATTTTAATGAACTTCGAAACGACTCTATCCTAATGATAAGCTGATTACAAATATTTAACATCAGAAAGGTGTTGTTCTTTTCAGGTACTCCCAATACCGCGCGGATTCGATCCTCTTCAAGACACGAATCCCCGCCGATGCCCAAAAGTGCTTCCGATACGTGTAATTTGTACTAATTTTCTCCATTTTTTCTCCTCTTATTTGTGATTTTAGCTCTGAAAATCAATCAAAATCAGGCTAAATATTGTTGTATTATTATAATTTTGTGCTATTGCTCACGCTCTAACACTTTCCTATTTCGGTACTTTCTTTGCTCGTTTACCAAATAACATTCTAAATCAGGCTCACTAACGTTTCAATACTTTCATATCTCACTGCGTACATTGTTTCTTTATCCCGAATATCAAGTCCAGGCGCTATTTTCTTCGGTACTTTCTTTTGTTGTCAACTACGGGTTGTAGATTATTGTATTGAGAGGCTCAGCTGTACTATGCTTACCGGTAGCTACTGTTTCCCTTATGAGGATCTGATCAAGCATCCATTGTATTATGTGTATCGGATTTATCGATAATCAAATTCATAAACTGCTCATTGCAATTGAATCTGTGAGAACATGGAATGGGAGTATGTACATGGGTTGACAATTGCTAAATAGTTGAATTTTACTTTTTTTTGAATTTCGAAGTTTCTTATTTTGAAATACAAATAATTATGGATGAAACTGAGCACCGCGTCCACACTAACTGTGATACTCGTCTAAGGGGAAGAGATTAAGATGGGAAAGTAACTCGATAGGATGGAATTGAACAGGGTTAATCAGGGATAAAGGCATCGAATGGGATCCTAACTGGAACCTGTTTGAAGCGTCCAGATTACGGTGGACGGAGGTACGGTGTGCAATCAATTGGGATGTATTAGGAACAAGGATCAAGGATAATAGTAAATGCAAGAGAATGAACAGGGATCCTAACTGAAACATATTTCAATCGATTGGGATTTATTAGGAGCAGGGTTCAGGTATAGTAAAGGCATATATATGGGATGAATGGGGGAACCTGTCAGTTTGCAAGGGCAGGGTGTCCGGGTTACGGTAGCAGGGACAGGTCGTCGGCGCGCAGACGTGCCAAGGGGGCGGGGCTAGGGGGGCGGAGCCTCGGATGGAAGAGGGCGGAGCTTCGCGATAAGTGCGCGGAGCTCAGATGGAGTGGCGACGCCTGCGACGGCCTAGTCAGAGGATGTTGCAGCATCTGAGGGATACACTCAGTCAACCGGAGGGGCAAATGGGCTATCCAACAAGCCTCCAAGCACCATCAGAAAGCGTCTAACTTCAAAACAAAATTTAACTAAATACGGAACACTTACTCGCTAAGAAACAAAACATGAGAGCCAAAGCTATAATTAGCGGGGATAAGCGACTATCCATCCCTCCTCACCTGCATATCGGTCCTCCCTGCCTTCCGTGGACTGCAGCTGCGGGCGGAGTGAGCGGGGCGAAGTAGGCGTGCACTTCGACTCCCGGTCGTTGTGACTGGAAAACCAATCTTTTTTTCTATTCGTCGACAAATGAAATCCGTTGGAGCTGTGTTTTTGTTTTCTATTTTTTTGCATGAACTTCTTTTTTGATGTTGAAATGGATAAGTTGACGTACCCTGAATCGACAGACGGCGTCCTTGCTCACGTTCTGACAATCGTAGAGATCGAGACGGCGGAGCTTCGGGCAGACCTTCAATTTTGACTATTGAGTAGGGCTCTCTAATTGTAGTTCTCAGAACTGATCCCTGGATAGAAACTGACCCACGATGAACAATTTCAATATTCTAACCAGAGTGCGCTGAGAATGTTGTTATGATCGCCCACTCGCACTTAAAAATGCTTGGCTTCTATTTCTTGTCAATAATTGATGAACATTCTCACGCTCACACTTGTGGACTCTGGCGTCACCGACTCGGAATCCATACACTTATACCTTAAATGCAACATCTCTTCGAGCAAGATATAGCCCTATCAAATTTGTCCATTTACACAAATGATTCTCCCTATATTTCCAGTTTCGGCTCTGTTTCATGCGAATCTTTAATGGGGATATTTTTTTACCTAAATCAGTGTATATGGACTAGGCTTTCGCAAAATCACCTTTAGTTGACTCAATCCCGCGTCTGAGATGTTGGGGCAGTTGTCGAGTTCGAGCACCTTTAATTATCTCTGTTTTTGTTTACTTCTTTCGAATCAAGAGGGGGGAATCATCTGGTGCATGAGAAACTACTCTTGTATCTATGCTCGGATGCGTTTCAGCGAAACGACATACGTGAAAGAAATTAAGACATGACAGTCTTCCAGAAACATCGAAGGGTAAACAATATAATGAACAACAATTTTGTGATGTCGCATTTTTTCGTTACGGGAAGTCATTTGTCAAACAAACTCAGCAGATCCAGACACTTCGTACCTCCAGTATCTCCCTCTGGTTCGCTATCAGTGCAGTGATGGAGGCGTCCGTGAGCAGCTCGCAGTGGGAGAGACCCTGGAATGAGGGAAGTTGATCTTTGATCTCCGCACAGACCCACAGAGACGGGATATCCGGAGACGAGGCTGCGCGTGTCAATTGTTTCAATAGGCACTTCGTGCTTCCGCTGGGCCCATTTTCCATTGACGCGCATCTCCGATTCGTCCCAACTCACCAGATTGGCCAGATTCGGGCAGTTCATGGAGAAGCAGATCACGGATGAATCGGTGATGTTGATGCAGTCCTCGAGGTCGATTCGCTCCAGTTTTGTGCACGATCTGATATGAATTGTGTGAAATACTAGCCTTAGGGATGATTGTACCTATGAATGGGATGGGGTCACTATCATAGTCGCTAATTGCACGAACAGCAAATACACTAATGATATTAATAACAAAAACATTAACATGATGCATTTGCTATTCAATTCAGTTTTAGACCTGGTTGGGTTGAAAGAAACGAACCGTCCGAGATGCGTGAAGCCCGAATCAGACAGTGGCGTGCAGTGCGCAAGCTCGAGCGTACTGCAAAGGACGATACGATAAGGATTAAAGTGTGCTGTACTTTGAATGATTGTTTGATTCTTTGGAGATCTAAATGTGCATGTGATTGCTGGACGTGCCCGCTGTCAGCTAATTAGTATCGGTGAAGCATATCCGAAATGCATGAAATGCTTTAGATGCGTGTTTTGTTTTCGTTCCATTATCGCGGAATTGATGTAGAGGTGTTTTTTCGACTCACACAAGTTGCTTGCAGCCTTTGGCCAGGGCCTGCAGTGACGCATCCGAGATGAGGTTGCAGTTGGCCAGATTGAGCGATTGCAGATTGTGCGCGCCCTCGGCCAGACAGGTCACGGTGATGTCGGTGACCTAATGTAAGAAATCGCGTATCTTTTTCATGATTGTCTTATTTATCTCCGTTCAGTATTGAAATTTGTCTTTCTGTTCGAATACTACCGGGCAACACTTGTTCACTTCCGATTCAGAAGCTAATAAAAGTGAACTCACGTAGCACTGATGCATGTTTAGTACTCGGAGCTCCTTTAGATTTGATTCGACGCCCTCGAAGACTCGCTCGGTGAGCTGAACTGATTTTCATTTTATGTACTCGGACATATTGCTAGATTCTTTTATTATACGAGCAGTACGAATTCATCAAAAACGGAGTTGTAACAGACTCAAATCGAACGCGTGAAACATATCACGCTGAATTTATCTCTTGCTCTGACTCACCCCCTCGCATCCCTTCAGAATCAGCGTGCTCAGCAGTGGGCACCCCTGCAGGAGCATCTGAATGCCGCGATCGGTCACGTTGTCGCACCTGAATAAGAACAATAGATGGACCTCTCATTTCGTAATATACTTCCATTTCTCGGACAAGTAACGAAGATAAGTGAAAACAAAGAGACGAGAGCCTTGCTCCGAGGATCGTACCATGAAATATTGAGCGTCTCCAGCATTCGGCAGCCATCAGCGATACTCCTCAGACTCCTGTCAGTGATCGCAGTGCAGTTGTCCAGATTCAGCGTGAGCAGCTTGTGGCAGTGCCGGCCGAGGTTGTCGCAAGTACTGCAATGGAAGGATGAAGAGTGATGCAAAGGGTATCAAGAATACGCTTTGGCGGTTTTTGTAGGTATCGTTCTCGATCGCCGTTTGCGAATGGAGAAAAAATGAATATTTCTGATTTCGTTGTGTTTCAATTATGACTCAAATATTGAAAGTCCGAATTCAGTAGTTGTTTTGTTTTTGCGGACATTTAAAAAACATAAAAGCAAATGAAAATGCATTTGCCCAAGACAGTTCCCAGTTCTATGTCCGGATGATACATCCTATTGCCCTACTGCAGAAAGTAAACATCATAAAAGCAGCGGTCGATCGAATCTTTGTGATTCATCCACGACCTCGCCCTTCATGATTCGGACAGCAAACAAAGTATCGGTCACTTTTGCCCGGTGACTCGCACGCACTTGGGAAGATTACACCGGCGCTACTGACACACATATCTCCTCAGAAACTAAAGTAATACTTACGTATCAGTGACTCGCTTGCACTTGTGGAGCGACAGATATTCGATGTTGGCGCACTTGGCGGTAAATGAGCGCAAGGCCGAGTCGTGAATGTTTTCGCAGCCCTAAAAATTCGATGCTGATCTCTTGCTCTAAAAAGGAGGGTGAGCCACACGAATGCTTTTTGCTTTTTTAATCATGACGCAGAATCACCAACCTTTAGGGACAATTCCTTCAGAAATCCTCCGCATCTGCGAGCGATTCCGTCCAGGACGTTGGACTAAAACGGAGGTAATCTATCATTGGGAAATTGATGCTCTTTTGATCGTTATATATATTTACTGTTTGTATTAAACAATTCGTAAAAAAAGCATCATTTCAAAAAGTTTCATATGTTTGAAGAAAGCCCTCTGAAACATATGTGTACCTTGACGTGTTTCTGGAATGTGAAGAGATCAATGGACTGCCAGTTGATGCCATCAAGAGCGAGTGAGGACCACAACCTGCCAAGGCAATGGTGTTTTTCAGTTATTTTTATTGTCGTCATACGAGTGTGTTCCGCGGTGGTCATGCGCTTACTACGTTGGCCTGCTACTGCCGCTATCTATTCGTGATTGACATCACAACAACGTTTGTGATTTAGTTTCTTATTGTCCAATTTATTGCACAATAAGATAAAATGCAAAGATCTTGTTATCCGGACAAAAAGTGCAACATGCTTATCAACTTAGTAGTGCTTATCATTCAAGGAAATTTGAGTGATAACTGCATAGGGGATACGCCCAGTCAAAGTCGAACGCTTTCCTATCAGATTAGCAAGAGAGCGAGAACGAGATCATCTGCTGCGCATGAAAATAATTGCTCAGGTTAGAGATGCATAGCCAGACGGTACGAGAGATTGTGCGAAATGGCGAGATCACCAGCATGAGTCGGAGCATGGAAACTAGAGCGTTACTAGAATGATACGGTTAGAAAGAACGGGAAGGAACGAGTTATATGTAAACGAGAACAGAGATAAGAAGAGTTGGCGCGAAAAACGTTCACAGCAACGAATCGTTAAACGAGAATTTTCGAATTTTTAATCACCTGCAAGTCTGCGCGGAGCGACACAGTGATATGATATCGAGATAGGAGAAGATCCTGAAAATAAAGTCATTTGGTGATCTGCCAACCACCTAGTTCCTCATCTATCATGCTAGTGATGATAAGAATTCGACGAGACTACGTTACCAGGCTGAACCAGACAATACTCATGGTAATCAGAAAGGTTTTAGTGCGGTAGGTCACCTGAGTATGAGCTCCTTCGGGAGCGTCTTGTTGATGAGTGAGCCATCCTCGTAGGGAACGAGGGATGTGATGAGGTAGGTCTGGAAGTAGATATTGATCGTCAAACCCATGCATTACACACGACCTCTCTGATGGTTTTTGCTGATTTTATTTTATTTAGCTCATTGATAGCCCATCGACTAGCGCTGTTGCACCCATGGCCTAATCAGATCGCCTTGAAACATAGTCGGATTGAAAACTCTAGACTCAACATTCTACTGATTCCTTTTCTAAACAACAATAGCAACAAGAACCTCATCTAGCTCCGCCTCTTCCAGTTCAGTCAGCGGACTCAAAACGTCGATTTGCATGAAGGATTCCAACAAGAACAGAGGAAAAGAGAGAAGGAGAAAGGAGGAAGGAAGAAGGAAGAAGGGTATGACTAGGAGGAGATGACCCTTCATCGCTCTATCACTTCTTTCGCTGTCGTCTGAGAATCTCTCGATTTACTGAGCTCTCTCGCTTTCTCCGACCTGTCAGTGATTCTCAACTGTCTCTTCACTCATGCACTCTCTGGGTGGTCAGAGCAGGTGAGAGAGCAGGCGAAAGCGAGAGAGTGCACGCCTGTCAGCTGGTGGCTGCACTATTCCCCTGCCCTATCAACGACCAGCCCGGCGCGTGCATATCAGATGTTTAAGCGAATATACGAGGATCTTCCTTCTTCTCTACATACAGTGCCAATTCAATATGCACTATCAAGAAAAACGACCCTTTTTGGGATTGCAGCTTTGCTGTAGCTCCTCTCCTGTAGTTCTTATTATCGTTGAATATTCGCAGTATTTGTGAATGATTTTGTTGGAACACGGCAGCTGTCGGAAATTATGGACGTTTCCTTCATGGTCTAATTAAACTGTTGTGAAGCACAATTGCTGGCCTCACAATAGGTACAACTCATTTGTAATCATCCTTTCTAAGTGTTTCTTGTTGACACCATTGCGTGCTCTGCAGCACACACTTTTCTTTCTCGTTTATTTCCCTTCACGCCGCTATTCTTGCACTTTCTATGCTGTATCTGCTCAAAATCTGAATGGTTTGCCTTTCTCAACACGCCGTCAATCAATTCCCTTCTACTTCTCGTGGACAATCGTCTTCTTACTATGGCTATTCATAGACATGGCGTGTCTACACTCCGGATCTGCTCTGTCGCAGAGAGTGCTAGCACATTTCGTTGTCCACTCTCTCTTTTCGACACGCCAATCGATCCCCCCCCCATCTCCCCCCTCTCCTTCGAGAATCGTGCACCGTACTTTAAGGGCAAGTCTCGCGGCGCAAGACGAAAGGGAGTGCACTCTCCTCATTTCGAACACTCTCTCGCCAGTCAGGGACAAAGATAGATGGTGCAGGACTAAGAGACTGGTCATTCCCCGCCGAAGGAGGATGAAGGAGGAAGGTTGTAGACTGAAAGGAATAGGAGGAAAGGGGGGAGAAGGAAGGGAAAAGTGCACTACAGCTGGCCGCAGTCGGGGAGAAATGAGCAATATGCGCGTATGGCAGGGGGGAATTAAAGTGCAGCTATAGCTATGATTCGGTAGGAAATGAAGGAATAGTACAGTGGCATGGATAATTGGACGCTTTCTGTTCATAGACCAATGCGAAATGTTAGATAGATTGTTTACTTTCACAGCCCTTGGTACTTCCATCAGCATGTAAAACGCGATCGTTGACCTCACTAATCGTCCGTAGCGGTCAACGAGTCGAAAATTGGTCGAAACCGGGCGCAATTGCGATAATTGCCGGGGCATTGTGTCAACAAGTGCGTGTCTCTAGCCGTTTTGTGCTCTCTCTCCCGAATTCCGCACGTTTTCTCTCCGTTCGACCACAGGAGTTGTGTATGAAAATGGGGAGAGTATAGTTCCTCTAGTCTTTGTTTACTAGAGGATGGACGATTCGAAATGGGGGAGACAAGTGTTCTCTATTTGGTCTAGTGCCTGCACAAAACAACGCTTGATTATGCATGCAAATGGGCTGAGGTATCCCCTCGCTCCTCTCTATTCGCCTTTTGTTGGTCGTACAATGAGCTGCCTACAGCGGCGAAAATAGATCAACAAGTCCGATAAATTAGGGACGAGCTATCCTGATTATGCATGCGTCCCTCGCTTCAATTTGTTCATACAGTGAATAGCGTTCGCTGAATACCTACAGTGTTCCTTTAACTACGGAGCAATTGGGCTAAAGCCATTTCGGACAGACGATTACTCTCAATTTCGTACTTTCTGTGTTAAAGTAATGACTGTAGCCAGTGAGATTGATGAAATCCTTCGTAAAGTACACAATCCAAGTAATCGGCCATCAATCTAGAGGCGCCTAGAGCTCTACTCTATCTGTGCAAAGTGCGAATCGATGCAAGAAGATCAACCAACGAATTCGCGCATGACCAAACTTTCTATGATTCATGGGACCATCTGTTTCAGGCTGACACACTTCGCTGATAAGAGATAATCGCTTGACGTCCGGCTGTTGTGGCTCTGTTTATCACTGATTAGATTGGCAGGGTTGTTTCGTTTTGTGTCCCGGAGAGGCCAAGCTTTTCTACGCCCTCATCCTCTTTGGATTGGAATTTGTCAACAATGCTATGACACACAGTTTCATGGCGAGAATCTGGACCAATTCAAGTTAATTAGTTAAAAAAACGCGGGATACGTGTGTGAGGTAGATGGGCAACAGCTTCATAAAGATAAAAATCCATAAACAGACTAACACCCTCAACGACATCGACCTCACCTGATTCTGCTTGGCCGAGATCATCTGCCCCGAGGGCCGCTTGCGCCGTGTGGCCGACGTGCTCGTCGTCGGTTCCATCATGGCGCCACCCTGTCACAGCCTAAATCGGTTCTAAATCCAGGAAGTCCGTGACCGGAATCGCAAGAATAAAGCGAAACGCGAAAATGTTTTTCCATGAGCACACGCGGGGTATTTGTATGTTCTCGTGTCCTAGCTTACAGGGAAAGAGAGCACACTCGTGAGAGGGTCTTCTTTGTATTCTGCACTAAAATCACGCGACTCGCTTATTTCGGATCACACGCGAAAAGACCAGCTTGCCAGGGAAGATTTCTAGTTTCGGCCGACTAAAACAAGCGTGCCTTTCAGTCTCTCCATTCTACTTTCAATCATGATCAACTATCTAGCAGCAACAACACATGACAAAAACATTGCTTGGGAGTCGAAGACACGGTTCGAATTTCACATTTCGTTTCGCTGACTAAAACACACTTCTCCTCCTCCTCCCCGTTCTCAACTGCACTCAAATCATGCGCGCGCCGCGGATTCGCCACGCGGTTTTCTAGAGGAGAAGAAAGAAGAGCAGTGGACTGACTCTCTCAATTCTACACGTTCTCTAGCAGTCTCTAACCTTCGAGTGAGTATGTGAAATGGAGAGATAAGAAACAATCTAGAACTCTTCCACTTCTCCACGCTCTCTCATCTTCTCTATTAGAGTTCGAAATACGGGTAATTGTCTTTTCATTTCAAACACTCTCTCGGCTCTCTGACCGGTGAGAGAATGTGCGAAATGAAGAGACGATTACCCGTATTTCGAACTCTATTCTCTATCCTGCGAGGGAGCCTGCGAAACGAAGTGGACTTGAACAACACTCTGAGGGACGAGAGTCGAGTGACGAATGGGCCCTAGGAGGGGGCTGGCTAATCACGAGACTTTCGGGCGGAGAAAGCAACAAAGATCTATTTTCCCATCTGATATGGATATATCACAGCGGGAGATCGGCGAAAATTTGCGTGAAACGGTCACACTAGGCGCACTTTTATCAAGGGACTTGGACGGAAATTAAAAGTGACACACAGAGCGTTTCCACGTGCTTTGGGCCGGTCAGCGAAACGGGATACATAGGATAAAGAGCAAGTCACGAAGACGAGATGGGACGGGCTCGTGACGAATGGCCCCTTGGAGAGGCTAATCACGAGATTTCGAAGCGGGTTGAGACAAAGACCCGACCTAGTTAGCACGTCACTGTCGTAGCAGCTGGAAATGGTCATGTAAAATGAGGACATTCCCTAATATTGGAAATGAAAAGTGAGCCTCCTTGTCCCATGCACGATTTGGTTCGCTGCATTCCATTACTGAATGGAAATGGCGCCTATGTATGTGACCTAGAGCGCTAATCACGAGAAGGAAAGCAGAGGGCCGGTGGTGGTGGTTCGGGTTGTTGTTTATTGAAGGGGAAGATAAAGGGAGGGAGGAGGGCGAGGGATGGGTTGAATGGAGAGAGCAAAGCACGAGTGAGGGGGATCATTAGTTACGGAACAAACAAATCATGCTCGGACAGGTCAAACATTGCTATCGAGGGAAGGGAAACAGATAGCCATCTCGATAATAATACTAAAACTAGGAGAGGAACAATGAATAAAAGAGTTTCTTCATTCACCGTTTTCACTGGTCGCTCTGGGATACAATACGAAATGATCAAGCGGCTTGATGGGCCACATCTACTTCCAACTGTCCAAAGTTGTTGCTACAAAAGATGGAGGAATGGAATTTGCAAAATCCTGGAGCCTCGAGCTAATCAAGAGACGCAAAGTGAGCACACTGGTTCAGTGTTGTTTATCTCGCTCGCTCCCTCCTCTCGCCGGGTCGATTCACATAACACGAGGGGAGAGATGGTCTTCCTATTTCCTCTAGGCTAGAGACGACGAAATAACAAGGGAACTGAAGAGAGTCTAGAGGGGAACGAAGTGGTCAAACTAAAGTAGGGGCAGGAGGAGGAGGGGACCGGGCAGTGCTAGCCAGCTGACTGGGGCGCAACGCGGGGCGAGGGCCGCGTCTCCGCGGCCCGCGCGGTCTCTCGCCGCGCTGCCGGCGCGCGAGCCGTCTCGCGCCCTCGTCCTTCGCCATGATCTCTAGCCTCTCGTTGTCTTCGCTCTATCGCCTAGGCCTAGTCTCTGAGACAGTTTTGGAGTCTGCACCCTCTAGCTTCCCCATGATAACTGGTGCGCTCTAACTTGTCTTGACGTCTAGTGTCTCCTCGTTTCACATGCTCTCTCGGTCTCCGTTCTTTACCCGTCTCGCTCGTTCTTTCTTCTTCACTGTGGTCGATCGAAGGAATCCCTTGCTCGCCCCCTTCTTTTGCTAGTCCCTTAGGGAACACGAAAAAGTGTTCATGGGACCGTAGTAGGCTTTACTGCAGAAGCTGTTATAAAACAGCAGTGCTAGGTGATTTGGGAACGAAGCTAAAGGGGGGGGGGGTTCCTTGAGAGATAACAGACATTTTTCTTTCGTGCATCGACGCTAAATTTTTCGAAGAGGGGAAGAGTAGTGCAAAAAAAACAAACAATCCTCGATTGACAGCTCGAGAATATTCAATTCTTCCTATTGTTCTTTTCACTGTTGCAATGCACAATAAAGATATCACAAATACGATCTTTATTTCGTTACATTAATCATACAACGATCACTGTATGCGATATGTTGTTCAAACGATGAAGTACCATTAGCTATTCCTTCCTGCATTGATCACTATGGTAATAAAGTCGAGACTGCGATTGGATAGCGTTAAAAATGAATAAAATAGATTGTTTGCTCACACCACGATGCCGTAGTTATTTTGAAATCAGATTTGCAACATTCTCGTGTCGATGGCGGCTAGCCAATTTTCTCGCATCGGGCGCTCTCCTGATGGCTACGTTTTGATAATTGAAAATGGAGTCATAACCGTACTTTCCAGGCTCTAATTGGAGATAGATTTAAAGAGGGTAGATTATTTTGCGAATACTTGTAGAAGATGCATGCGTGTAGAGCATGTAACACTGAAATGGCAAGATGTGAATAAACGTAAAATATTTTAGCGAAATAGAGAAACAATGGCAGAAGGAAAAGGATTCGGAAGAGTACAAAAAGAGCAAGAGAGAAGCTTTCGTTCAGAAAGATACGAATGGATGCTTTTTCGTCTCTTTTGCTCTCTCGCACGGAGACGCGAATGTTGCGGAAGGACGGAAAGGAGATGAAATTGATTGGCATTACGAATAGATTGTTGATTGGCATTACGAATATGACAGAATGAAGATGTCGTTTCTTCATTCCGCGTGATCACTCGTAGGCCAGAGTAAGTTCATTGTGACACATCTACCTACTTGTGAATGAATAACGAGACCAGTCTACATGTTACGGACTGACTGTACGAAACGCGAAAACTGGAAGAATGCCGGCAAAAATGTAACGCAAAAGCACAGGAAGACGAGCATCGTTGATTCATACAATTCAGCGGAGAGATAGATAGATCAGGAATGATGTTCCCTCTCTCTCTCATCTCGCAGTACTATCGTTTCTGTGGCTTGCGATTGATAGGCAATATGACGAGACGAGAGAGGCTGTTAGAATCAAGAATGTGTCTCTTCATTCCGCGTTATTTCTTTCCGGTTGGAGTGATGATAGATCAAGCGAAATTTCTCTGTCTGCCACCTTCAATTGATTGATATCTCCATTATATAAAAGAGACCTTGACAAAAAGTCTCTCATCACTCAACCGGAGAGAGAGAGCACGTGAAATGAAGAGGCGATATCATTTTCCGAGCTCTGGTAGAGTGCACGTCGAAGGAGCCAAAGCTATGACCAAAGTGGTCTGAATCGCGTCTAATGAAGTTTCTGAAAGATGGAACAAGAACAGCTTCTTAGTCAATTGAATTCCTTTATTTCTGCGAATTTTCTAACAATTTTTGCGTCTCTTGTGATGTGAAGAAGTGCGTTGAGACCATCGGGCTTAGATTTAGTGTATAATAATATGGCGTATTCTAGGCAGATTTGACGAACATCCGAGTCTGACAGAATATTTTAAAGTTTTAAAGGACGATCAGATGATCTTGGAACGTACCAAATTCAGGGTATTCTTTTGACGTCTTCAGTTTCGTTGATTTCACACGGGGTGCATGCGCGTAGAGCATGCAAACCTATAAAGGGAGCTAACAAGGGTTCAAGCAAGGGAAATAAATGGAGAAATGCGACAAAATGGGGTGGAGAGGCGGAGGCCAAGGTGCCATCACTAATGGTGTTGGTGTGCGATGAATATGGCCGAGTTACGATCGGGAGAGCGGCTATTTCCGGTAATTCAAGCGTTTGGGCAAACGCAAGCCCAGATTAATCACGGTTATTCGTTCGATCCCAACGACACTAATCTGTAATACTTCTACAATGGGAGAACGATTTCGCGTTTAGCAAGAAAATCGAAAGTGAGATGATCCCCAGTACCCGAGCATAAATTCCTAGATCAATGCATTTCATATAGTTATTTTTATGGAATTATCACTCATCTCACATCTCACATACTTACCTATATCAGCGGATAATGTTGTTCAAAATATATAAAAATCAGTCATATCCATGTTGACAATAAGTTGTGGCAGAAACACGTGCAAATTTATCAGCAAAAAAAAACAAAGAAGAATTCGGTTGCATTTTTCTATATCCATCATAGGGAGCGTTCTGCCAAACTATCCACCTGCAATAAAAACCATTTCTTTTTTAAGTTTAAATAACCTGCCACAACAAGTAACATGTATCACAAGCTATGCTCTCGGAAAAAAAGGTAAATTAAAGCATGGGAGCGATTCATCTGGAGATGGACAAATTCAATTTATTGAGATAACTCGGTATGACTAACACGCACAACAATTGAGCACAGCAATTGAGAGCTTCAGGGTGTGGTTCTTGTGATAACATAATTATGAAAACACATGCGTGTAGAGCATGCAAATCTGAATGCATTGATTGAGCACAATGAAATGAATAAAACGAAAACAATAACAATGATCGACAGAGAAGCAGCAATCGGTACATTCTGTTCAAATGAGAGTGTGAAAAGGAGAAAGAAAGATGATCACTCCAGAATCGGTCTCTTAATTCCGCGTGCTATCTCGTCACTTTTGTATGCGAAAGAGCACATGTAATCAAGAGGCGTCATCCTAATAGCTTATTTTTTATATTTTGCTTTTTTCATTTATCGATCCCTGAGCGCCTCATGGGAGTGCAGCTATCAATGAACGACATGATAAGCGAGTGTATCTGACAGGTCGTTGTCGCACTGCGTATTCAATTTGATTGACAATTTGAGTAGACAAAGGACTGTCAGTCATTTCTGAACGACGTGACGAGCTTAACTTTTTCTTGAAAAGGAGTGAAATGTTTTGTGTTGGATACAAGATGACGGATTAGCTCTTAATATTTATCGAGCGACAAATGCATTTATCTCCTTCACATTTGTTTGTCATTCATAACTTCTTGAATTCCCGCAGTTGAAGTTATTCATTACCCAAAGCCACATCAATGTATAAGAATCTGAAGAAGTAAATAATATTTTGACGAAAAACCGTTGGAAATACAGGTAGTCGTCCCTTCAGTTCACCTGCTCTCACAGCGCTCAAAGGGACGAAAGAGGGTATGAAATGAGAAGACGCCTTCAAGACGGTACTTTCTATCATAAGTATACCTGACACTGAGACAATGTCGGACAGTCATTGCCCATAAATCGTCTGTTAATGCAGTTGTCGCTGATTTGACGGTATTGGCAATCTTTTTGACATTATCTGAAATTCAAAAGTCAGAATGAAAATTCGTCTCTTCACTGCTATTATTCTCGTACTTTGTTTTGAAAAAAATGAAGAAACGTTTGCCTGTATTTCGTATTCGGCTGCCTCTGATCCATTTATCTGGACAGCAGTTATGTCTTCGAACTTACTTTTACGGAACTCGTGATTACTACTTCGTAATATTTGCGTAGATCAAGCGCATGCGTGTAGAGCATACAAATCTGGAAACAAAGAAATGAATGACAATGATGTACACAAATCGGGAGACTGAATGACATTATGTCGGGACAACGAGGAAAAAAGATAAGACTGAAGAGAAGTTTTCGTTTAGTGACGTGCGAATGGCAATATCGCATCAATATCTTCCTTTCTCATCATGATGCGAGATAATACTTTATGGCACCTTTTTTCTTCACCTTTTTGCAGAAGCACATGAGCTATTATCCGATCAATCTGGTGCACAAACTAGGGTTGGCTAAACGATTGCGACATTGCAACGTTGCAATGGAGGGGAGGGAGGGGAGGGGAGGGATGCAACGTTGCAATGGACGTTGCAACGTTGCAACGATTCGGTATCATCCGAGCTCGGATAACAGTTCCCGCATCAAATTTCAAGGATATTAATGCACAAACGATAATTAAAATCATTTTTCATTTCGATATTCCATCGATTTCATCAACACTGGGTGTCTTCAAAGAATATTCTGTGCAATGCTCAATTTTTCGTTAAAAGCAAATACATCTTAGCGGAAATGTAAATCGATTGGCAAAGTACAGCTAATAGAGTAATGTATAGTTGGAATAATAATCATTGCAGCATTGTTATTATATCATTTATAAACAATAGCGAAAGCTTCCGCGAGTCGGGCATATTGCCTTATGAAGCTTAGAGATAAGTCGCGCATGCGCTCTAGTCGCGCCGGGTTGGGAACAGGGGGTAGAGGAAGAGGCGAGGGGAGGGGGAGGGATGCAACGTTGCAACGCCCATTGCAACGTTGCATCCCTCCGCCTCCCCTCGCTCTCTCGTTGCAACGTTGCATCCCTCCCCCTCCCCTCGCTCTCTCGTTGCAACGTTGCAACCCTCCCTCCCCTCCATTGCAACGTTGCAAACACCGTATTGCCAACCCTAGCACAAACGACGATTCAATCACAATCACTATTTATCAACAACAATAATCTCCATCAGCCCGCACTTGAAAGGAATAGCCGATACAGTGAGCGTCGAAGATCATTTAGTAAATCCTCTCCTTGCGATGATCAAAATATTCACCTCGCACAGTCACATCTCTCTTTGCATGTATGCTTGACCATAATCTACTGCTTCCATTATTTCCATCACCCTCTGAAAATTGAAAATGAAAAACAATTTGCAAATTTTCACATTTTTACATCACACTCAATCTTCAAATTCTTGTCCATTTTTGTGGAGACCACAGAGGCGCATGCGTGTAGAGCATGCGAGAATGAAATATAATATTCATTGCTACTATTGCTACTACTGAATACGAAAGCCTGCTCAGATTGGTGGGCCTTCAATAATGATCTGTTCTGATTGATTGATTAGAGGGTTCGATTTGAAAGAAAGAAAGTTGTTTTGTGAAGTATTTCAACCGGGGTACGAGTTCACAACAATTTAATATGTTAATTTTCGAGTGATCATACAGCACATGGAAGTTTTATCGTAACGGCTGGTCACTGAATCTGATGGAAGACCGGTGTGAGTTCACGTTAGCGTAAGCATTCCATCAACATCTAAATTACAATGTTCTCAGGACGACGCGAATATCATTAATTCGACATCTACACCTGGAAAGCACTATCTATTAAAGCTGTCAATGAAAGCTATCATTGACCCAATCGGTATTGTAGAAACCTTCGATAAAGAGTTCAAGAAAATTTTAATTCGTCAATCTGATTCCTTGAGAGCCTTTTCTCTGAAGCCGCAACATTCTATGTTAATCGTTAACACGGGCGCATTCATCTTTTTTTTTTGGAATTCTCCCGCCTAACGTTATCTCGACTGAACAACTCGCAAAAGCGATCACAAAGACGCAACGTCGGAGCAAAAAAAAGTGATCGGAAGCGAGAGTGTCTAGATAGAGAAGCAGAGATGTGGTCGGCTTATCTACAATAAGAGAAACATTCTATGTCACTCATCCATTGATATCGCTCCTCTCGTTCGTTCAAAATCGCTTCTGATTGTGCAATTGTTATTTGTCCGTTATAATTGATTAATGCCTGCGCATAACTTTTGTTCGGCAACGCTCGATGATTTATTTTCAATCATTTCAGTGTGAAATGCCTACACCGTTTCATCTTCTTCTCAAGCCTACTGAGTAAACGTTTATTGTTCAAGCCAAATGCGAAATGTGAGTTCACTTTCAATGTTTCCCCCTAATGCGCACATTTCATTACCAAATCTATTTGTGAACACATTTAGGCGACCGTCAACGTTGTAAACGATCTCAATTTGGAAGCAAGAAAATGTGGTAGATTCATTAGAAGTTGAAGGAAGCCTGTGCAAAGAAAGAGAGAAGAACCTGGAGATAAAGATCACGAGTCAAGTCCACTTACATGCTCTCATATAGAGTCCATCTGTGCCCTGACAAGTATGCTTATTTTTGTTGTATTTTATAAAATTAATAGCCTGACTTTTGACTATGTGATTTGACTATGAACCACGGGCGCACGACTAATGGAACTGGAACATTAAAATATGGCATTTTTCAGAGCAAAGAACGGAACCTGCTTGATCGGGGATCATTGAACTTCATACTCAATGGATCTGATTCTAAAATATAACTTCGATTTTTGCTCTAGCTGCGAGTAGAATTGTATCTAATCACTGCTTAGAATAAATTAACTTTGCTCGATATCCCGCTGTGATAATCATGCGTACTTACGTGTCCGTCTGTTAATGCACAAACGATTCACAATGGAAACTGAGCAAGTTGCGAGATTGACAGCTCTTTGTCTACTCGAGATGTCAATCATTGAGTGTCTCCACTCCATTTGGTACATTCTTGAACTGATCTATCCTCTTTCCCTTCTTGCGATGACATCACCTATCCCTATTTCTTGCTACTCCTCTCCCTCTAGCAACACTGTGTAAGAAACGAACACCTCCATCATTCTCCCTTCTCTTTCAATGATTCAGCCTTCTTATCTTCAGTACGCATTTCCTACTTTTCTTGTCGCATTTCATATAGTTTTCCCAAATTTAGCCTCTTTTCTCAGAATTGCATGATCTACACTCATGCTACATTCAGGGATTACACTCTCAAACGGCTCTCAATTGAGTAAGCTCTTACATTGTTCATTTTGATTTGTTGACCAACAACTCTTTCAGACTTATCTTATACGTGCGCGAACAATTGGTGTGCACTACTGTTTTTACAAGAAGGAATTCGGCCCGCTGGAAAAATAATCATGTAATTTTCAATAAAAAAAGTCAATAAAAAATTACCAAGCAATAAGTAATAAATCGAAACAAGTACAAGAAAAGATTTTCACAATAAACGATGAATGAATAATACAAGAATAAGAATAATAAAAGAAGCCACTACTCCAGGAACGAGTTTTAAAATCCCTTGTTTTAGTTGATGAAGATGTTCATTACATGGGCTTTGGTTTGCATCGAAATTAATTGGCTCCTCCCAAATTGGAACTGAATTAATTGTCTCAATATCGCATTCCGTCTGTAGGTCATTCTGCAATATGTATATTGGCATTAATAATATGAGAAAATATGTAAGTAATGTAGGTAACGATGAAGCGTAGTTATCTGACGACAATTCGAGGTGGTTGCGGCGTCGAATTGGCCGACTTCTAGACCACCACACTCATTTATGGGGATAATTCGGCTCTAGTCTAGTTGGGGGGTCCCATGGAATTTGACTGGTCCCAACTTATTTGACTGGTCCCAAAATCGGCAGTTTATATTTGAGTGGTCCTATAAAAATTGGGTGGTCCCAAAAAAGTTGAGTGGTCCCATAAAAATTGAGTGGTCCCTTAAAAATTGAGTGGTCCCATCTAAAATAGTTCTCTCAATGGTTTTGAATGTATAGCTACTTGGCTGGTCCCATCACATTTGACTGGTCCCATCTTCTGTTCTTTTCATGAATTCGAACTCAACATGCTACTGATATACTGTTATCATGATGTTTGTTAGTCACAGGTGAAATTTTGAGATCGGATGAATGGAAAAGTTCAATTGGAAATACCTACAAATGTCACACAATTATTTTTCTATTTTGATCATGCTACCCTCCTAATTCCGGTAATAGTTTCAAGTGAATTTGATTCCTCTAATGGCGATTCAAGTAGTTCCATAGCAGGTAGTTATGATTCGCATACAGTCTCGCACTTCAACAGTATATTAATAACATTTTGATGTCAAAATGATGATAACAGTAGAAGATGGGACCAGTCAAATGTGATGGGACCAGCCAATTGGCAGCATTTAAAACCTTGGAGAAAAACTGTTTTAGATGGGACCACTCAATTTTTATGAGACCACTCAATTTTTATGGGACCACTCAACTTTTTTGGGACCACCCAATTTTTATGGGACCACTCAAATAAAAACTGCCGATTTTGGGACCAGTCAAATTCCATGGGACCCCCCAACTAGACTAGAGCCGATAATTCTTGGATTCACCGTGCGGGAATGGAACTCTTTCACAACTTAGAAATACCCGAACTCCTCGGTCATAAGAAAATTTATGTAGGCAGCTCACATCGTTGTTTGGTAATGATTTGAGGAGTAAATTGCTCAGAGATTCAGCACTGTTGGTTGATGCTACGCGTTCTCCCATGATATCGAGCAGATAGACACATTCTTCGGGATTTGCCATCACCTTCCATCGCGGATATTCTGCCTCAAAGCAATCAATAAATTAGTTATTAGAAATAATAAATGTACTTTGGACAATAGAACAAAACGCGTAGTTGATTCATTAATAGGTTCGTCCGTTTCCTTCATACGTCCATCGAAATCCTTAGCAAAGTGACGGATAATGGAGAAGCAGGGATCGAACGGCATTGGGAGCCGATGTGTAATGCACATCCTTGTAAGATCGATGAGACTCTTGTTCTGAGAATATATATTTAAATTAGAGAAAAGAAATAATACATCACTTGTTCTGTTTCTCCGTTAAATTCCTTTTGCATATCATCTAATACCGTAGCAAATCTTGCATGTACTCTTGAGACAAGATTGCGTTGAAGCAGCGCATCCAGCCAAGCATTTGTCTTCCCTTTTCTAAGTTCTCGTGCAGACTGAAAATATCAAAAAATAATGAGAAAGGTATTAGTCATGAGACAGCTCAACGAACCATGGCAATCTCCTCGTCAAGTATCAATTGTTCAGCATCTGACACTCCATATGCAAAATGCTCGGCGATAATCGAGCGAACAAATTTGGTCAGCTGATGTTTAAGCAGTTATTTATTGGATTGCCTTGTGAGCATTTTTTTACCGGATATATGAAATTGTCAGCGATTTTGCGATCAATGCGAATAGCAATCACATCCTCCACACATTTACCCTGGAATTTATTTTTGGTCCATTTGCAACTAAAAGAAAAACAAAGATGAGCGCACTTCGATCTTTTTATCTCCTTTATCTGCATTGTCGACCATTCCTTCTTGTGCTTTCTTATCACAGTCCTCGACCAACACCGAGAAGACAGCTACAAGCGGCGCGTACTTAAGAGAAGCCATTTGGAGTCCGTCCACGCGTCCTGTCTCGATGAGCATGCGCTGGGCAAGCATCGCGGTCCATTGCAGACACAGTTCGAGCTCGTTCTAAAGGACAATTTTTGTGTTATTTTGAGCGAAATCATTGTTTATATCAATGCTGGAAGCCACATTCGCACTCCGCTTCACCAAAGAGTTGTGATAAAACTGTTAGCGATCACCTCAAACGATTCTGCGTTCTCGGACGACAAGAATAACGCTTCAGCATCAGGATCGGTCTCAAACGTAGCGAGTAAACGAGTGACAATTTCTTTCTTCAGTTCTCCAGCTACTTTCAGCGTTTGATCGATGAGCATCTGCGAAATCATTTCAGAAGTTATCACCTTCATAATTGTCATAAATATTTCTCAACCGCCTAAATGCATTATTGATTTTGTCAACTTTGTCAAAATTCAAAATGTTTTTGTAAAATTTTTTTATATAGTTCATTGTTACGTAGGTTCGGAGTATAACTCACCTGTTCTCGTGCACTAATTTTCTTATGTTGCTCATCCGCTCTCGCTTCGATGTTGTTGAAAATTCGCATTATACGGAAATTGTCCATCTTCTTATCCAAGTTTGCACGACGTGCAATTTTATGAGTTGCAATGCAACATTGTTTGTAGTACCTGAAATTGCAGTCACTTATAGATTAAATTACAGTTAGCGCAATGGTAGTGAACATACTGCCGTAATACGTTCAAAGACTCACTCGGACGATCCGAACAGAGCTCGACATTTCTCGTACATGAATTTCAACCATTGACGAACGCCTGCATTTTCGAAATTTTTTTTTCTAAATCGCTAGCAACCACCTTTGTCCATAGCTCGAGCCATCGCTACAGTTCCAGAGAGAGCACTCTGAGCTTCTGTTGAAGATATACCAGCCATAACCATACCGTAGGTCCAAGACAATGCACCACCAGCTCCTTCGGCGGTCACAGAGGTTAAGTGCGCAGCCTGGCCATACAATTAGATTTCCTAACAGGAAACTATTGTCACCTTCTGGACACTTTCTGGTGCTGCAGCCTCAAACGCCTTCGCTACTACTGTTTTCATTCCATTCGTGGCAAAAGCAATAGCTGCGCCCGCAGCACCTCCACCGACTTCTAAAATTATGAAACTTTTATCTATAGTAGATAGTAAAGAAGGACGGCCATAAATCGAAATTGACAGGTCCCACCACGATGTGCACGTACCCTAGCTGTACCTACCGTAATCAGCACTCGGGTTGACTCGGTCCTCTCCCTTAACAATGCCGTCTAGACTTAACGAATATGACGGCACATATCCTGGTGCTTGTGATTTTGCCTCACTATCTAGCACACACAGGTTCGACTACAGCCGAGTGCAATCCTCACTAGGGGTATAGCATCCCTATTACCCCATGCTCAGCTTATGTGTGAAAATATTTGTGCCCCTCCCTCTTTAAAGCATTCATTTCCGATTGAGCTTTCGAAATTTGGTTTTATGCAAATATGTTCCTGAATCCTCACCTAATACTGCAGTGATTAACCGCAGAAAATATTGTATCAGCATCAGTCCTTGTCGGAGGAGATATGCTGAGAGGACGGCTCCCATAGTCGATGGATCAAGCTGAATATCACCAAATTATTTTGAGGCATCCTCATAAAACACATTTTTGAAATTTGATGAGTGCTCTCTCTATTTATTAAATCATTCGTGGATAAACATACCTTCTTCGACGATATTCCCACAGCAAATCCCAGATCGATGAGAGCATCCATTTCTGTACTCGTGATTTCTCCATTGGCGGAGATAATTTCGGCGAAGGGAGCAAGATTGAACTTTACGGTCTTGTCTTTCAGCTTCATAAGCCGGTCTCGAAGAAACGTTTCAAGTTGTCGTTTGTCGACTCTCTTAAAAATTTTGTTGTTTTAAAAGTTTATTTTATTTTTGAAAGTTATTCGAATTAGATATTATGCATTACCGGAAGCTCGATCTTGTCGATCTTGTCGGAGCACGCGATTTGTGGTGCGATAATCTCCAGGCGGCAAAGCTCCTCGAACAGCTCCAAATGATCATCCGTTGGCCGCAACACCTGCTTATCTACATAGGGACGCTCCGTATTCTTAGAATCATAGCATTCCGTCAACAGATTATCACGGACAAACGAGAAGGCGAAGCGATGCGCGAGGAAGTCGTGAATCGGACTCTCAAGCGCCAGAGGAAGGAACGGACAGTCAATGGATCCGATCAAATGGAAAGCAGATAGCGTCCGTTTCTCCAATACTCCATTCTTCAACATCAGATCAAACACTTGTCGAGCGGAGCTGGGATGATTCCGAAGACAAGCTACGGCATCCTGCAGAGTAGTCGGTGATATGGTGAATGCGTCCTTGAGGTACTCCATATCCACTAGATCAGACTCCTCTATGGCCATTTCCAATTCGCTGGATCTCCAGTCGATACGCATCAGACGCTCCTTCCATGTTTCGGACAGCTTGACGACAGTCGCATCGATGACTCCTTGCTTCCGTAGCTGTTGCAGTATCCAAATCACTGTGGTCATATTGAAGTCAAAGTGGTCCTTGAGCTTCACGGCAGTGAAATTATTGAAATGGCTTAAATTAGCCACCTTCAATCTATTAACGTCAATGCGAGCGAGTTGATCACTTTCCACGATGCCATTATCAAGCAGCGCATGCAAGGCGGCATGTAAATCTTTGTCACTTGCGGCACGTCTGTCCATCTCGAGTTTGGAGTAGAGCGTAGCTCCGACCAGTGAGTGGTTCGAGTACAGAATTCCGAATCGAGCCGTATCATCGTCGATCTTCATGGGTTCCAATGGGAAAGCGACTTTTCCTTCATTTTCTTTCTTGATGAAGTAGACGGATTGAAAATTGCGAAATGCTCCAGTGTTCATCATTTCTTGCCAGAAATCTGCTCGGGTTGGAAGAGAAATGCGACCGGCAAGTTCGGATTGTACTTGGGTTGCTCCTTTCGCTTTGCGCATTCCTTCAAGAGCAGTTTGTAGCGCCGTTGCTCCGACTTCAAATTTGCATCGAATGGTCTTGTCATGAACGTCCAGGTGGAGCCGCTCTTCAAGACGATTTGGAGAGATCACACCGGCGTCGATAAGGCTCTGGAACAGCTGCGTGTGGTCAGCTTCACGGCTGGTAAACTGCCCAAATGAGCTGGCAGATAACGGCTCTCCTATCACATAATCAATGTTGGCGACGATCCTCTTGACGGCAGTCGTCAGTTCCTCTAGCTGCAGCTGAAGTCCGCACACAGCACTGTTGATCCTGGCCTGCTTCTGGATATCGTTGATCTCTGTTGTTCGTCTTTCTAGCATTTGATTGAAGATTACACGAGCCCTTGAGAACCTTCGGATGGCCTTTTCTGCATCTTCTTCATACGCAGACTGGCAATTCAGCTTGAGCGTCGACTGAGAATCGCGCATCGACTCGAAGTCGGGCATCAACATGCAGGCGGAATAATACGTTGCGACGGCAGCCAGTGAATCCGCATCGTCCATCAGTCGATCGAATGTGCGCCGTGCATCCGCTTTACCCTTCTCGTGGCACATCTGGATAATTCCGATTCGAAGCAGCCATTCACCAGCTCGAATCCACTTGGGAGCGACATGAAGACCTCCTTGTTTCTCGTCAATGGGATGTGATGCGAGAAAAGCACCCACGGTTTTAGCGATGCTTTTCATCATATTCTTGTCCTTCTTGACTGCGCACGCCTTGAACTTCTCTTCTTGTGCATCCAGCCATAGCGTCCATTCGTCCAGCAGTGCGCTATGAATTGCGTCCACAACGCCCGGCATTTTCCTGTTTCGATTATCTTCGCGATCCAGCTTCTTGACCATTTGGCGCCGAAAGATTTCCAGAGCCCTCTCTTCTGCCCTAGTTCTGTACTTGAAGTGATCGAGAATCTCCGCAATGCGCACACTCTCCTCACTGTCGCGGCGAGTCTTGAAATCGTAGAGGGACGGAGTGATGACGTCGGCGCTCTTACGAACTTGCGCGACTATCCGACCACTTCCACTCGCTCCTCCACGCGCAGCTCTTCCAAGTGCCTGATCCTCGATACGCTTGTTCCTCGGCACAAAAGCGATGACAACGTGTAGCCCGCCATTGTTCTTTAGGCTGTCCGTAAGAAGGATGTCCGTTCCTCGGCCGGCGAGATTGGTTGAGAGTATGATTCGTCCAGGCTCTAGACCTCGCTTCTCGTACACGAGCTCCTCGCATTGGCGACTGTAGACAGTGATGTGTTTGACGGCGTCGTCCATAAGCACCGAATTTCCTCGTTCCTTTAACTGGAGCCCTTCGAGAAGGTCCTCCAACTTCTCGATGGTCTCGCAAATGACCAAAACCGATCGGCCATTTTCGATCACTCTGCGTACTTCATCGTATACATTCTTGATCCACTTCTCAGATGTTTCCGAAAGCGATGGTATATGCTCAACCATTCGTCGCGGGATATTCGTTGGAATACGAATCAGTTCGACTTTGTAAAGATCTTTGAATATTCTACTCTCGTCCTCAGATCCAAGAGTTCCGCTTAATCCGTCGATTCGGCTGTATCGGAGTATATATGTTACATTGGAGATGAAGAATGCTTTGAGGTTCATTGGAGTGATTCGACAAGCATGTTTCATTTGGAGAAATTGATGGAGGCCTCCACACCATTGCGTGGATGGAAGATCTGTGCCTGTATCTCCATCGATAATCGTCACGATGTCTTCTTGTGTCGTTCCGTCTCTGGGTTTTCCCACAACGTAATGAACGTTTGGGCGCATCACTCTCGCGTGCTTGCAATTATCGATGAATGTAGAGATGTGAAGGTTAACAAAGTTTCGTAGATAACAGGGAAGTGAAATCTCCTTGTGTCTCTTCATTTCCACTCTCCACATATCGGCCACGATTTCGGATATTCCAGGAAGTGACGTAGGGAAACTCTCGTTCTCAAGTATGAATCCTTCATTGTCGATGAATTTTTCATCGATCATTCTGCGATAGATTGAATCCGCTAGAACAGGTTCTACCATCTGGATGTCCTCCATCGATAAACGGCCATATATTTCTCGAAGAACTCGAATTCGAATCTCCTCTGTGGTTGATTCTCCCCGATCACCATTCGTGGAATACACTTCACGTTGGATGAATGCAAACAGGGAATCAAGAAGCTTCAGACTGGGCAAGTTGTGCGACAGATAGAGAACATGATTCCCACTGTCTATTGTCATGCTGTCGACTTCATCTACAATGACATTATTCGGCTTCCTCGTTCCTCGGATCTCTTGGCCATAAAATGTGTCGATGAGATAGTCCCTTTGGAAGTGGTATATGTCACCGTAGACGACTTGCAAAGTGTATGCTTTCTTCCTGGCCTGACTTGACTCGTCGCAGATGTGAGCGACAGAGATGCCGAGTTCTCTGTATATTGGCAGCAGTTGAGTTGCGTCTCGCTCGGCAAGTACGGATGAGGCAGTAATGATATCGACGGTGGCTGTTTTGTTGCGCTTGCAACGAATGTATGCGATTGCAGCGATTATGAATGACTTTCCCTCACCGGTTGATACCTGCTGAAGCAAGTTCTTCGGCGATTTCAGTGCAAACATAATCGCCAGCTTTTGAACGGGGCGAAGATGTTTCCCTTTAACTTTGAAGAGCGCGTCGTCAAATTTCATGATGTACTCGGCAGTCTCCGTAGAAACCTTTGAAATTTCATCAATATACTGATCAGCTCTCTTTTCCGTCGTCTTCATATCCGATTCCTGGATTCCCCTGACCAGAGGTGGTAAATCAATCAATTTTCGCTCCAATGACGGCAGCAAGGTTCGTACTGCGGTCTCAATTTGGGCTGACGTTTCCGTTCTTTGCATGCCGTCTTTCCGTGGATTGGTCTTCAGGAATAGGTTCCCAAAGAATTCTGAATCGGGAATCTCTTTAGAGATGATGCAGTGAACGATTTCTCCAAGCAGGTGTTGTGAGGGCTTCCAGCTGTTGAGAATGTTCTTCAAGAGGCCCTCTTCGTAGTCAAATCCGGCTTCGGCAAGAGCTCCGAGATAATATGCGTGAGGTCCAAACGTTCTCTCATTGACGATCATCTTGTTTTGCCGACGTGCGATGTCCAGCCAATCGTGTAATGAGAGTTTCGATAGCTGACTTAAATGATATTTCTTGTAGCTAAGCAGAGTAAGAATTTCAACAAGGGCTTCTTCATCCACTTCATCTTTCTCCGCTTCCTCCAACTTGATCACGATCAACGCTTTTGCTCTCGTTGAGTGCAGCTCTCTCAGAGCTCGCCGGAGCTTGGATGATCGAATGAGCTCCATCTTTTGAGTGAAGATGATGAAACGAAGAAGGATCAGCTCATTCAATACTTCGCCAGGCGGTGACGCAGCCATCACCGATCCGATAAAGCTGAATTCGATGTCGGGGCATTTGGAAGAAATGCAAGCGATTACATAAGCAATGGTCTTCCATTTGAGCATGCTTGACCTGCTCCCATCAGCAGCAATCAGCGCAGCCATTAAACGGATGAAGGATGGTTTGTCGAAATTGTTCAGGGCTCTTGCGAAATCGATATTTCCGTGTAGCAGCATATCCGATCCGCACGTGGACGCTATCATACTGTGGCAAGCAGCAACCGATTGTTTGGTATTCACGAGCGCTTCAAGCCGCTTGACCAGAATCGCATTGTCGCTGAGATAACCCTGTCGAGATTGATCGAATACAGTATCGAAGTTTCCTTGCGCATCTTCGCAGCTTGGTCCGAAATTTCTCCACAAATCAACCGAGTGCTCAATCAAACTCGGCATTGTCTGCATGTTCGCGGGCGGCTCCTCGTCCTCCGATCCTTCCGAATCGCTCTCGTATGCTCTCTCGCGTACCATCTGCTCGCACTTATCCATTGCACGTCGATCCTCTTCGGCCTTTACTGCAATCGCTGAACTCTGACTGGCGCGGCTCACGACGATCGAACTCTGGAGGCTCTCCTGTTCGCGCGCTTGCGCTCTGTCCGAGTAGATCATTGTCGGCGCGATCAGTGGAGGTCGATCTGGTATGTACACCTCCAACTTCGTCCACTGACTTGAAACGAAATATTTCAAGGGGGCGGCACTCTTCAAGTGGGGAATCTCGTAACTGCTGGGCGGTTTCCAGTAGGAATAGAATGGATCGGACATGTGGAGTTTCCCTGAGATCGTGATGCCAAATTCATCTCCAGTTCTGTAGTAGAACATGTCATTTCCGTCGCCACCTCTTGGTCCACATTCGCCATGATCTCCATTCCTACCGTCCTTGCCTGCTTGGGTAATCACATTCACCGACCATGCGATACCTGCATGATTCTGAATGAGGTATTTTCCGGCAAATCCTCCTTGCCCTCCAGATCCTCCTGTGCCTCCGCGGGTGCCCTCTTTGCCAAGTGTTCCCTCGACGAAAGTGAGTTCGGTTTTCATCATGCCCAAGTGATATCGTGAATGATACACTTTCCGTCCACTCGTGTCAGTGAATAAATACTCCTTGGAGAACCAATTTCTCGTATAAATGTCACACTTCTCCTCATCATCTGATCTCATTTCTCCAGGATAGACCATCGTTCGTATCTCCTCTTCAGTAACACCTACTCCATCCTCTCCCTGGCATCCATCCCCTCCATTCTGACCGTCTTCGCCATCCCCTCCATTGAGAATGATAGACAGATGCTCTCTTCCAATTATCTCATCGGCTTCAATGCGTAGATTGCCACTACTCTGCCCGGCTCTCCCGTTCATTCCATAACTGCCAGGAAAAGAAGTTCTTCTCGAGCTTGGTGCATTCTTGTCCGTGTATCTCCCCCAAAAAGAGAGGCCGGATAGATTGATCGACGTTTTCTGGTGCACAACAAGCTTCTTAGTGATAATGTACAGGTTGACTCCTCTCCAATTCTTCTGGTTCAGCGAAAAATCAAGAGAGCAACATTCCGATGCGTAGATCCAAACTTCTCTAGTGCGCGACGTTGGGGGACGGTTTGCGAAGATAGCTCGATTCACAAGAGACATGGCGACAATACTTCCATTCACGCATACAGATCCTCGTGACTGCATTGAGGTCGAAGGAAAGCACTTCTCGAGCACACGCAGAATCTGAAATCAATTGTGCTTATGGCGAGGATCAAATGCTCAGCTTTCGGAGTATTTTAATGCTCATTCCAGAACGAATCATTCGCTAGTTGTGCATTGATCATTTCGAAATTCCGTTTAATGTGCCAAAGGAAACGATTATGATCATACATAAGCTATTGTAATGGAACCCAATCGGACGACAAATGAAATTGAGAGATGTGAGGTTTTTAAATTGCTGTTTTTACGATCACATGATGAAGAAAAAAGACTTACTGCTATTCGATCAACGAATTCGGTTGTATCACTCATTTCGTTTGCAAGATTGCACAATCTTCGAAAGTGTAAGTTGGCATCTCGAGCAGATTCGGGCTAAAATTAATAGTTTATAATTGTTCGAGAACGCAAGCCCCTCCCACTTCACAACTTCTCAACACAACACAACTTCGCCTGCCTGTTGCAATTCAAGTTCTCAACCAAATCGTTCGTTCGAAAGCGCGATGAATAGGCCTCAGTGATCTCTCTAGATTTCTAAATGCCCGAAATATGTATATCTGATTTGAAAGGGAGACAATCAAAAAAGATGTCTAAGGAGAGAGGATTTTCGAGATTCCAGTGATCTTTCTCAACTGGGGCATATAAAATTCAAAACTCTATTTTTATGCAACGACTATGAAAATTCATTTTTTTTTAGAAATTTTCTCCGAAATGTAGTTGAGTTTTTTTTTTTAAAAAGCGCGCGCTCTAATGGGGGTGGAGGAAGCTCCGTTCCCTCACCGGGCTAACCCGAGATCGCCTTCTCGAACGCTGTGTTTCCGCGCGTGGTTTTCGGGCCATAAACGACCTCATATCTCTCCCTTCCCGTGCGTTCGTAAATGCGGAGACTAACAGGTCCTATTGGTATATTTATTTTATTTAAAAATATTTGCCTGCTTACATGGAAATAGCGTTTAAATGCGGCAAGCCCCGCTCCAGCAGCTCTCCATTTGTCGAGAGCTTGAAACGCATCGCGCGTTACCATTCCGCTCCTCAGCCAATCGACGAGCGCTTTTTGGAAGCAGCGTTCGCCGCTAACAGACGGCGTGCCGCGCGCAAGCTTCTGCTGGAAGTCCAGGAGCTCCCTGATAAGATGTTTCAGAGAATTATGGTAGGAAATGCCTTTTTCTCAGGGAATAAACAAGAATTTTTGGATTTTTTTCTTTCTCTTTCTCATCCGACAAAATTGATATATAAATGACTTTTAACGGTTCCAACATTAAATGAATTTCTGCGCTCTTTACTGACGCACAGAATTTTGAGCCGTCATATTTTGATCATGATGCAGCATTCGATTACCTGTGCAGACTATCCGCGTCTGGCGATTCGTCACGCATTGCCCGTACGAGCCGCATAGCCTCAGGCGCTTCCTGTAGGAACGAGAAGCGATCCGCACCGGGCGCGGATGCCTCGCGGAACGCGGCAAGCGTCGCCTGTTCGTCAAGAGCCATCGCAGCCGCGATTGCAATCTTGCAGTGCATGAGCAGTGCGACGCGCAACTGGGAAGCGTGAGCAGCACGAAACGTCGCTTCGGTCTCCGCGTCCAGGCGCGCCATGTTGGGAAAGACGCGCAGTCTGACGGCATCGAGCGAAGGTGTCTCCTCTAGATCGAAAATCGCACAGAACACGGCAGCACGCACCTTCTCACGAGAAAACTTCGCCATCTGAACAGTGTTGATTATAAGCGACTATTTGCAAAATGAAGAATTCGTCTCTTCAATCGTCGTAATCTATCACCGGTTGTATATCGCTACATCTATTCTATTTCGCAAGTTCTTTCGCCTGTCTGACCGGAAGGAGCGATATGCCAACAACCATTTTTATTCTCTTGTGGCTATCAACTCTCTATGCCATCCTTCGCAATTAGATACAGAATTCTTCAACTGTAGTGTAAAAAAGTTAGTTATATATAGAGTTTGTAAAGCGGAATAATCAGATGTTTCATTCCGCAATCTCTCACCCCCGTAAAGCGGTTTCGCAATCGATTGCGAACGAAGCAATCGATTGCAATTTTTTTTTTTGCAACAATTTGCGTATCCTTCATTCTTGCTCTCTTCCTCTCGTTTGGCCGGTTTCATTCGCCGTTCTTCGCAATAGATTGCGAGGAAAATACAGAATCAATTGCAAGATCGCACTTGGAAAGTGGGGGGAATGAAGGATGAGTGATTGCAAAACCTCCTTCGCAATCGATTGTATAGTAGGCGGAACATTACTTTTCGAAGTCTAGTTATATACATACATACGTGCCCTCTCATTTCCCTCATTTGTTATTCGCCTCTTCACCTGTAGTTTTCCAGTATAGGATTTTTTATGGGAACTAAGAAGTAAGCTCGTCAAGGAAAAAATTCTATCAACGCACCTGAACAAAATAGTTGACTCCTCAATATAAGTTCTGTTGATCGCTGTACGTTGAATAATCTGAAATAATCATATTCATACAACATGAGCAGAGAAAATACTGAACATTCTATATACGGCAATAAATGACAATATTTGTAGATTACATCATGCTTATCGTGTTTTCTTGCAAGATTATTAACATTTTCTATAATCAGACTAACGTATGTTTAACCTCAAGAACAACTAGTTGAAAAATGGTTATCACCACCCATAAGTTTTAAAATTACTTCAGTATGAATATAGCAGAAGCTGTTGCAATTTTAAAAGACCACGAGAAACATTCACAGCACACATATCAAAGGGTATGTACGCTACGCAGTGGAGGAATCGAATGGGGTCTGCTATCAATACGGCAGTGATAGCCATTCGCCCTTGTTTTTCGCGACTCGATAGGAACGGAAGTCGTATCAATAGATATATTTCAAAATACTATGTCGAAAACTATCTGCATCTAAAATTTATAACAATGAAAATACATTCAAGCGATATTATGATTTTATACGATGAGTGTGTGCCAATCATGAAGTAGCCGGGGTTAACTTTCCGCCTCCAATCTTTATTGATGAAATATCACAGGCCCGATGAAGCCACGAGGTACTGAAACAGAGAAATTATATATACCTGAGCAGTTTCCTGAAAAAGATGGAAGACAGTCTGAGATGCTATCCTCTTTATGGTATCCCTATTCAATTTTTTTTTAATGGTATCCCTTAGAGTTCGAAATACGGGACGGGTAATTCGGCCTCGCACCGGGTCGCGCGCGCGAGAAATGAGAAATGGAATTACCCGAGACTTTTGCGTCAAATCGCTCAATTACCCGAGTCCACGGAAAATTTTGCACTGATAAAGCTTCCATTAAACCATCAAATCACCATCAAATCAGACACAAACTTGGCTGCCAACATAACTTTCAATGCTCTTTCGATTGGTGCTAAAATTAACATTGAAAAGCAAAGTTTACTCAGGGAGATCGGAAGCTCGATAATGGTCATTAGCGCCGGATTATTGTGATGAGAACGTTCCATTTCAATAGGCTCGACTTCCTGAAGTAATTTCAAGCCAAAAAAATTAGTGAAATGTGGTTCAAACCTCAACAACAGTCGAAAAAGCAACACGTGAAACTTGAATTGTGGAAGCAACCACTCACTTGGAGGCTGGGAGGTAGAAATGATGAGTAATATGTGTCTCACAATCTTAATTGCTCGAAAACAGAACGTTAAACGAGCGAAAACAAGCATTTTTGCATCTCTGGACTCGGGTAATGGAGCGATTTTGAAGAATGGACTCGGGTAATTCTCCCTATCATTCGTCATTGACGGGTACCCGTGGACTCGGGTAGTGCTGGATTTCGAACTCTAGTATCCCTCTTTATGGTATCCCTATTCAATTCACGAATTTCATGGTACAGCTCTGCAAAACGTTTTGGTCTCATATTTTTGAGAATAAATGATTCTGTTCGAGCCGTTGAGCCAGATGTTGTCGTTTTCTGTGTTTTTCTGACATTGAAATTTTTTCGAAAAAAATCGACGATTCACGAATTTCATGGTACAGCTCTGCAAAACGTTTTGGTCTCATATTTTTGAGAATAAATGATTCTGTTCGAGCCGTTGAGCCAGATGTTGTCGTTTTCTGTGTTTTTCTGACATTGAAATTTTTTCGAAAAAAAAACGACGATTCACGAATTTCATGGTACAGCTCTGCAAAACGTTTTGGTCTCATATTTTTGAGAATAAATGATTCTGTTCGAGCCGTTGAGCCAGATGTTGTCGTTTTCTGTGTTTTTCTGACATTGAAATTTTTTCGAAAAAAATCGACGATTCACGAATTTCATGGTACAGCTCTGCAAAACGTTTTGGTCTCATATTTTTGAGAATAAATGATTCTGTTCGAGCCGTTGAGCCAGATGTTGTCGTTTTCTGTGTTTTTCTGACATTGAAATTTTTTCGAAAAAAAAACGACGATTCACGAATTTCATGGTACAGCTCTGCAAAACGTTTTGGTCTCATATTTTTGAGAATAAATGATTCTGTTCGAGCCGTTGAGCCAGATGTTGTCGTTTTCTGTGTTTTTCTGACATTGAAATTTTTTCGAAAAAAAACGACGATTCACGAATTTCATGGTACAGCTCTGCAAAACGTTTTGGTCTCATATTTTTGAGAATAAATTATTCTGTTCGAGCCGTTGAGCCAGATGTTGTCGTTTTCTGTGTTTTTCTGACATTGAAATTTTTTCGAAAAAAAATCGACGATTCACGAATTTCATGGTACAGCTCTGCAAAACGTTTTGGTCTCATATTTTTGAGAATAAATGATTCTGTTCGAGCCGTTGAGCCAGATGTTGTCGTTTTCTGTGTTTTTCTGACATTGAATTTTTTTCGAAAAAAAAACGACGATTCACGAATTTCATGGTACAGCTCTGCAAAACGTTTTGGTCTCATATTTTTGAGAATAAATGATTCTGTTCGAGCCGTTGAGCCAGATGTTGTCGTTTTCTGTGTTTTTCTGACATTGAAATTTTTTCGAAAAAAAATCGACGATTCACGAATTTCATGGTACAGCTCTGCAAAACGTTTTGGTCTCATATTTTTGAGAATAAATTATTCTGTTCGAGCCGTTGAGCCAGATGTTGTCGTTTGCTGTGTTTTTCTGACATTGAAATTTTTTCGAAAAAAAAACGACGATTCACGAATTTCATGGTACAGCTCTGCAAAACGTTTTGGTCTCATATTTTTGAGAATAAATGATTCTGTTCGAGCCGTTGAGCCAGATGTTGTCGTTTTCTGTGTTTTTCTGACATTGAAATTTTTTCGAAAAAAATCGACGATTCACGAATTTCATGGTACAGCTCTGCAAAACGTTTTGGTCTCATATTTTTGAGAATAAATGATTCTGTTCGAGCCGTTGAGCCAGATGTTGTCGTTTTCTGTGTTTTTCTGACATTTAAATTTTTTCGAAAAAAACGACGATTCACGAATTTCATGGTACAGCTCTGCAAAACGTTTTGGTCTCATATTTTTGAGAATAAATTATTCTGTTCGAGCCGTTGAGCCAGATGTTGTCGTTTTCTGTGTTTTTCTGACATTGAAATTTTTTCGAAAAAAAATCGACGATTCACGAATTTCATGGTACAGCTCTGCAAAACGTTTTGGTCTCATATTTTTGAGAATAAATGATTCTGTTCGAGCCGTTGAGCCAGATGTTGTCGTTTGCTGTGTTTTTCTGACATTGAAATTTTTTCGAAAAAAACGACGATTCACGAATTTCATGGTACAGCTCTGCAAAACGTTTTGGTCTCATATTTTTGAGAATAAATGATTCTGTTCGAGCCGTTGAGCCAGATGTTGTCGTTTTCTGTGTTTTTCTGACATTGAAATTTTTTCGAAAAAAATCGACGATTCACGAATTTCATGGTACAGCTCTGCAAAACGTTTTGGTCTCATATTTTTGAGAATAAATGATTCTGTTCGAGCCGTTGAGCCAGATGTTGTCGTTTGCTGTGTTTTTCTGACATTGAAATTTTTTCGAAAAAAATCGACGATTCACGAATTTCATGGTACAGCTCTGCAAAACGTTTTGGTCTCATATTTTTGAGAATAAATGATTCTGTTCGAGCCGTTGAGCCAGATGTTGTCGTTTGCTGTGTTTTTCTGACATTGAAATTTTTTCGAAAAAAATCGACGATTCACGAATTTCATGGTACAGCTCTGCAAAACGTTTTGGTCTCATATTTTTGAGAATAAATGATTTTGTTCGAGCCGTTGAGCCAGATGTTGTCGTTTGCTGTGTTTTTCTGACATTGAAATTTTTTCGAAAAAAACGACGATTCACGAATTTCATGGTACAGCTCTGCAAAACGTTTTGGTCTCATATTTTTGAGAATAAATGATTCTGTTCGAGCCGTTGAGCCAGATGTTGTCGTTTTCTGTGTTTTTCTGACATTGAAATTTTTTCGAAAAAAATCGACGATTCACGAATTTCATGGTACAGCTCTGCAAAACGTTTTGGTCTCATATTTTTGAGAATAAATGATTCTGTTCGAGCCGTTGAGCCAGATGTTGTCGTTTTCTGTGTTTTTCTGACATTGAAATTTTTTTCGAAAAAAAACGACGATTCACGAATTTCATGGTACAGCTCTGCAAAACGTTTTGGTCTCATATTTTTGAGAATAAATTATTCTGTTCGAGCCGTTGAGCCAGATGTTGTCGTTTTCTGTGTTTTTCTGACATTGAAATTTTTTCGAAAAAAAATCGACGATTCACGAATTTCATGGTACAGCTCTGCAAAACGTTTTGGTCTCATATTTTTGAGAATAAATGATTCTGTTCGAGCCGTTGAGCCAGTTGTTGTCGTTTGCTGTGTTTTTCTGACATTGAAATTTTTTCGAAAAAAAACGACGATTCACGAATTTCATGGTACAGCTCTGCAAAACGTTTTGGTCTCATATTTTTGAGAATAAATGATTCTGTTCGAGCCGTTGAGCCAGATGTTGTCGTTTTCTGTGTTTTTCTGACATTGAAATTTTTTCGAAAAAAATCGACGATTCACGAATTTCATGGTACAGCTCTGCAAAACGTTTTGGTCTCATATTTTTGAGAATAAATGATTCTGTTCGAGCCGTTGAGCCAGATGTTGTCGTTTGCTGTGTTTTTCTGACATTGAATTTTTTTCGAAAAAAATCGACGATTCACGAATTTCATGGTACAGCTCTGCAAAACGTTTTGGTCTCATATTTTTGAGAATAAATGATTCTGTTCGAGCCGTTGAGCCAGATGTTGTCGTTTGCTGTGTTTTTCTGACATTGAAATTTTTTCGAAAAAAACGACGATTCACGAATTTCATGGTACAGCTCTGCAAAACGTTTTGGTCTCATATTTTTGAGAATAAATGATTCTGTTCGAGCCGTTGAGCCAGATGTTGTCGTTTTCTGTGTTTTTCTGACATTGAAATTTTTTCGAAAAAAATCGACGATTCACGAATTTCATGGTACAGCTCTGCAAAACGTTTTGGTCTCATATTTTTGAGAATAAATGATTCTGTTCGAGCCGTTGAGCCAGATGTTGTCGTTTTCTGTGTTTTTCTGACATTGAAATTTTTTCGAAAAAAAACGACGATTCACGAATTTCATGGTACAGCTCTGCAAAACGTTTTGGTCTCATATTTTTGAGAATAAATGATTCTGTTCGAGCCGTTGAGCCAGATGTTGTCGTTTTCTGTGTTTTTCTGAGATTGATTTTTTTTCGAAAAAAACGACGATTCACGAATTTCTTGGTACAGCTCTGCAAAACGTTTTGGTCTCATATTTTTGAGAATAAATGATTCTGTTCGAGCCGTTGAGCCAGATGTTGTCGTTTTCTGTGTTTTTCTGACATTGAAATTTTTTCGAAAAAAATCGACGATTCACGAATTTCATGGTACAGCTCTGCAAAACGTTTTGGTCTCATATTTTTGAGAATAAATTATTCTGTTCGAGCCGTTGAGCCAGATGTTGTCGTTTTCTGTGTTTTTCTGACATTGAAATTTTTTTCGAAAAAAAACGACGATTCACGAATTTCATGGTACAGCTTTGCAAAACGTTTTGGTCTCATATTTTTGAGAATAAATTATTCTGTTCGAGCCGTTGAGCCAGATGTTGTCGTTTTCTGTGTTTTTCTGACATTGAAATTTTTTCGAAAAAAAATCGACGATTCACGAATTTCATGGTACAGCTCTGCAAAACGTTTTGGTCTCATATTTTTGAGAATAAATGATTCTGTTCGAGCCGTTGAGCCAGTTGTTGTCGTTTGCTGTGTTTTTCTGACATTGAAATTTTTTCGAAAAAAAACGACGATTCACGAATTTCATGGTACAGCTCTGCAAAACGTTTTGGTCTCATATTTTTGAGAATAAATGATTCTGTTCGAGCCGTTGAGCCAGATGTTGTCGTTTTCTGTGTTTTTCTGACATTGAAATTTTTTCGAAAAAAATCGACGATTCACGAATTTCATGGTACAGCTCTGCAAAACGTTTTGGTCTCATATTTTTGAGAATAAATGATTCTGTTCGAGCCGTTGAGCCAGATGTTGTCGTTTGCTGTGTTTTTCTGACATTGAATTTTTTTCGAAAAAAATCGACGATTCACGAATTTCATGGTACAGCTCTGCAAAACGTTTTGGTCTCATATTTTTGAGAATAAATGATTCTGTTCGAGCCGTTGAGCCAGATGTTGTCGTTTGCTGTGTTTTTCTGACATTGAAATTTTTTCGAAAAAAAAGACGATTCACGAATTTCATGGTACAGCTCTGCAAAACGTTTTGGTCTCATATTTTTGAGAATAAATGATTCTGTTCGAGCCGTTGAGCCAGATGTTGTCGTTTTCTGTGTTTTTCTGACTTGAAATTTTTTCGAAAAAAAACGACGATTCACGAATTTCATGGTACAGCTCTGCAAAACGTTTTGGTCTCATATTTTTGAGAATAAATGATTCTGTTCGAGCCGTTGAGCCAGATGTTGTCGTTTTCTGTGTTTTTCTGACATTGAAATTTTTTCGAAAAAAAACGACGATTCACGAATTTCATGGTACAGCTCTGCAAAACGTTTTGGTCTCATATTTTTGAGAATAAATGATTCTGTTCGAGCCGTTGAGCCAGATGTTGTCGTTTTCTGTGTTTTTCTGAGATTGAATTTTTTTCGAAAAAAACGACGATTCACGAATTTCATGGTACAGCTCTGCAAAACGTTTTGGTCTCATATTTTTGAGAATAAATGATTCTGTTCGAGCCGTTGAGCCAGATGTTGTCGTTTTCTGTGTTTTTCTGACATTGAAATTTTTTCGAAAAAAAACGACGATTCACGAATTTCATGGTACAGCTCTGCAAAACGTTTTGGTCTCATATTTTTGAGAATAAATGATTCTGTTCGAGCCGTTGAGCCAGATGTTGTCGTTTTCTGTGTTTTTCTGAGATTGAATTTTTTTCGAAAAAAACGACGATTCACGAATTTCATGGTACAGCTCTGCAAAACGTTTTGGTCTCATATTTTTGAGAATAAATGATTCTGTTCGAGCCGTTGAGCCAGATGTTGTCGTTTTCTGTGTTTTTCTGACATTGAAATTTTTTCGAAAAAAAACGACGATTCACGAATTTCATGGTACAGCCCTGCAAAACGTTTTGGTCTCATATTTTTGAGAATAAATTATTCTGTTCGAGCCGTTGAGCCAGATGTTGTCGTTTTCTGTGTTTTTCTGACATTGAAATTTTTTCGAAAAAAAAACGACGATTCACGAATTTCATGGTACAGCTCTGCAAAACGTTTTGGTCTCATATTTTTGAGAATAAATGATTCTGTTCGAGCCGTTGAGCCAGATGTTGTCGTTTTCTGTGTTTTTCTGACATTGAAATTTTTTCGAAAAAAAACGACGATTCACGAATTTCATGGTACAGCTCTGCAAAACGTTTTGGTCTCATATTTTTGAGAATAAATGATTCTGTTCGAGCCGTTGAGCCAGATGTTGTCGTTTTCTGTGTTTTTCTGACTTGAAATTTTTTCGAAAAAAAAACGACGATTCACGAATTTCATGGTACAGCTCTGCAAAACGTTTTGGTCTCATATTTTTGAGAATAAATGATTCTGTTCGAGCCGTTGAGCCAGATGTTGTCGTTTGCTGTGTTTTTCTGACATTGAAATTTTTTCGAAAAAAACGACGATTCACGAATTTCATGGTACAGCTCTGCAAAACGTTTTGGTCTCATATTTTTGAGAATAAATGATTCTGTTCGAGCCGTTGAGCCAGATGTTGTCGTTTTCTGTGTTTGTCTGACATTGAAATTTTTTCGAAAAAAACGACGATTCACGAATTTCATGGTACAGCTCTGCAAAACGTTTTGGTCTCATATTTTTGAGAATAAATGATTCTGTTCGAGCCGTTGAGCCAGATGTTGTCGTTTTCTGTGTTTTTCTGACATTGAAATTTTTTCGAAAAAAAACGACGATTCACGAATTTCATGGTACAGCTCTGCAAAACGTTTTGGTCTCATATTTTTGAGAATAAATGATTCTGTTCGAGCCGTTGAGCCAGATGTTGTCGTTTTCTGTGTTTTTCTGACTTAAAATTTTTTCGAAAAAAAAAACGACGATTCACGAATTTCATGGTACAGCTCTGCAAAACGTTTTGGTCTCATATTTTTGAGAATAAATGATTCTGTTCGAGCCGTTGAGCCAGATGTTGTCGTTTGCTGTGTTTTTCTGACATTGAAATTTTTTCGAAAAAAATCGACGATTCACGAATTTCATGGTACAGCTCTGCAAAACGTTTTGGTCTCATATTTTTGAGAATAAATGATTCTGTTCGAGCCGTTGAGCCAGATGTTGTCGTTTTCTGTGTTTTTCTGACATTGAAATTTTTTCGAAAAAAAAACGACGATTCACGAATTTCATGGTACAGCTCTGCAAAACGTTTTGGTCTCATATTTTTGAGAATAAATGATTCTGTTCGAGCCGTTGAGCCAGATGTTGTCGTTTTCTGTGTTTTTCTGACATTGAAATTTTTTCGAAAAAAAAACGACGATTCACGAATTTCATGGTACAGCTCTGCAAAACGTTTTGGTCTCATATTTTTGAGAATAAATGATTCTGTTCGAGCCGTTGAGCCAGATGTTGTCGTTTGCTGTGTTTTTCTGACATTGAAATTTTTTCGAAAAAAATCGACGATTCACGAATTTCATGGTACAGCTCTGCAAAACGTTTTGGTCTCATATTTTTGAGAATAAATGATTCTGTTCGAGCCGTTGAGCCAGATGTTGTCGTTTTCTGTGTTTTTCTGACATTGAAATTTTTTCGAAAAAAATCGACGATTCACGAATTTCATGGTACAGCTCTGCAAAACGTTTTGGTCTCATATTTTTGAGAATAAATGATTCTGTTCGAGCCGTTGAGCCAGATGTTGTCGTTTTCTGTGTTTTTCTGACATTGAAATTTTTTCGAAAAAAAACGACGATTCACGAAATTCATGGTACAGCTCTGCAAAACGTTTTGGTCTCATATTTTTGAGAATAATTGATTCTGTTCGAGCCGTTGAGCCAGATGTTGTCGTTTTCTGTGTTTTTCTGACATTGAAATTTTTTCGAAAAAAACGACGATTCACGAATTTCATGGTACAGCCCTGCAAAACGTTTTGGTCTCATATTTTTGAGAATAATTGATTCTGTTCGAGCCGTTGAGCCAGATGTTGTCGTTTTCTGTGTTTTTCAGACATTGAAATTTTTTCGAAAAAAATCGACGATTCACGAATTTCATGGTACAGCCCTGCAAAACGTTTTGGTCTCATATTTTTGAGAATAAATGATTCTGTTCGAGCCGTTGAGCCAGATGTTGTCGTTTTCTGTGTTTTTCAGACATTGAAATTTTTTCGAAAAAAATCGACGATTCACGAATTTCATGGTACAGCCCTGCAAAACGTTTTGGTCTCATATTTTTGAGAATAAATGATTCTGTTCGAGCCGTTGAGCCAGATGTTGTTGTTTTCTGTGTTTTTCAGACATTGAAATTTTTTTCGAAAAAAAACGACTGCATAATTCTCTCACTGCAAGAGATTCGCACATACTTTTTTGTTAATTTTTAGTCACCCCACTTCACAATGAATTTAACAATGATTTATAGCCATCTTTGTAAAAGATGGCTATAACGGTAAGAACATTTTTACACATTTCAAATTAATATCGAGCTAAATTTACAATTTGTGGGAATGAGGTGAAAAGCGAGAAAATGAGATAAATGGAATGCTTTCTGGAGCACATTTTAAACGTGAGGAAGATCCAAGTTCTTGAGGTGCGCCTGCGCCTCTTCGTTGAAACTGAAACAAATGCTTTGTTTTTTTGTCTTTCTTTTATCTTATTCAGTCAAGGTTGATACTTCTCTCTCTTTTTAGTGAAGCTAGGAGAGGACAGGATAGGTGATGACAGATACATCTATCGTCGTAAAAATTACAACTGGTAATCGCATACGTCTTTGCCAGTTCCTCCCATGCAGCCTTCGTCGGCTCATCGACGGTCATCTTTGTTCCGAGGAATTCAGCGAAGACAGTGAAGAATGTCTGAATACAGAGATTGCAGTTAGTTTCCCACTCTTTCATCGGACAAAGTGTTGACAGAGCGCGCGAAATGAACAGATGGATTCTTCATCCTAACAACCCTTCTCACCATCCCGTGGGCGGGATCCACCTTTTTATACATTCGACAACATACAGTTTCTGAAGCGAACTCGAAATGGCGTGGTTGAGAGTCGGGAGCCCCACCTTTCCGATTGTCCCGATATCGAGCGAGTGCAATAGTTAGTCACTACTCACCATCCAGTGGGCGGGATCCATCTTATATTGCCTGTGGCGATTGACCGTCTCGCGAACGTACGCCTTGAACACCTGAGCAAGGAGCGCTGTTTAAAAGCAAAGACCACTTCAACTTATTCCGATTGGCAGTAGAGTTCGAAATACGGGTAATCGTCTCTTCATCTTACGTGCCCTCTCACCGGTCAGAGTGACGAGAGAGTGTGTGAAATGAAGAGACGATTACCCGTATTTCGAACTCTAATTGGCAAGCATTCGTGGCATAGCTGTGAACGGCGCTCATGTGCATGAGTCCGACGGTATAATGAATGAATAAATAACAAGAGCCTAACCTCCTGATTATCGTAGATCTCTGCCAGAAGGTGAACCGCCAGGAACAGCTTCTGTCCATCGAATCTTAGAGGGATGATTGGATTGTGGGATGTCATAATGAAGAATCTGTTTCGCGTTCTGTCTCGTTACTCTGACCGGTGAGAGGCATTAAGGAATGAAAAGAGGGAGTCTTATTTTTGAAATGCCTTTCCGCACTTCTCACTAGTTTCCCTGAGACCCCTCTGAATTTATCTGAGGAGTGAGGATCCCACTGGGAACGAATACATACAAGAGAAGCCCTACGAATACTAGGGGGGAGGTGAACGCTCACCCGTCACTCTTCTGCACGTCCTCAGCAGTGAACGTCTCGGATCCCTTGTAGTACACCCGCAGGTCGGGGTAGTTGGTGAAGAAGCTGCAAAGCCGTAAATTCGTCGGATTCTCTCATTTCGCTATGCTCTCTAGTCGATCAAAGAAGCGAGAGATAGTGGGAAAGTGAGAGAGTCAGATCGAATAGCCAACTTCTACACAAGGGCATTAAGTTTTTTTTCAGGATTCGAACAGAGCATAAATACTTTTTTCCGAAAACATTTGAAAAATGCATGAACTCACTACTTGAAGAAGTCCTTTCCCGTCTGCACTTTCTCCGCATCTCCTCCCAATCCAATGGATTTGAGCGACTGCTTGATCAGACGAGCTGTTTCAACCGACATTCTTGAGGTACTAAAATGGAAGCATGAGAGAAAGTAAGGAATAGGGAGGCCTAGCCAATTAAATTAAGGTGTACAAGTTAAGGTATGGGTCAACTCAATACCCAATATCCAAGTGATTCGATTTTGATTCGCACTGGGTATTGAATTGACATCACTACTATGAAGTGAATAGGAACGGGAAAAGGCTCGGAGTTTCGCCATCTCCCGTTAAATACCCCATTTGCAAGAGGGTGGAGTTTGTTTGTGTGAGAGAGCTAGACGGTTTTGCAATGATCAAGGAGAGAAACTGATCCCGTCAGTGTACTGAAAGTGATAGGAGATCTGATAATCTATATCACTTCTCAGCAAATTATCTCCGATGATAAACGCTGAGAATAGCCTAGAGGAAAAGCGAAGACTTGAGATTGCGTACAGTAAGTTCTTTTTCAGTAATGAAAAAATGAAACGCTAAGGCTAACACATGCGAGTGCGCAGCCCACGAAAAGAACACACACTTTGCAAAAGGGTGGAGTATGCTTATTTGAGAGAGGAGCTAGACTGCTATGCAATGAACAGCGAGAGGTGCATTCCAGTGCAAATTGCGAAATGGAAGAGATCTCTGACATGTGGCGTGTGTGGAGAATGACCCTTGCATGTTTGTGTGGAGAGATGCAAACGTGTTGCGACGCGTTTTCAGCTTCCGCCATTGCGATACTCTTGTGGAAAGATAGCTCGAGCATTCTGCTGGAACTTTCTTTAGAACTCTTTATGAAACTTATTCAGATTCTGAAGCAGTTTGCGGATCTGAGGACTCTCCCATCTCGTCTCAGTACCCCCCCCCGTCTGAGGATTGTCTCACCTCGTCCCTACACCCCCACAATTCTGAGGATCTCCACCATTTCGTCTAGAACCATCCCCCAGGATCCGGGATCAGAATAAGAGTTTTGTGAATGAAGAATCCGCGTCCTCTCTCACCGGTCAGAGTGACGAGAGAGTAGATACAAGGAAGGAAGAGGTGGTTTCGTTTCTCACAAAAAAACGTTACATTTTTGTGATGTTACAGAGATGATGCTTCCTCGTGCTATACGATGGGAATCAACAAAATCAATTAATTTTTTATCACAAACTAACTATTTTGATACGATTAATTCATGAGCATGCCCAAGCGAAATATATACTGCAATATGCTGGAGTAATATCGACATTATTGGAGAGAAGTAATCTGAAACAAAATGCAAAAAAAATAGATTATGGCCTATTTATTGCAAAAAAACATGACCATGACTTCACAATTAAATTAATATTTCTCCTGTCGATAATCAAAGCTATTTGTGAAAATATTTGACAAAAAATATCTCATTTGATGCTGTGGGAAATTTTTTTTTTATTTAAAAAAATAAAGTCAGTTCTCGACTGCTCACGGTGCACTCGACTACTGTACGTTCCGGTTAAGCCGACGTCGCTTTTGCATTTGATCCACTTTCCATAGCCGGCTTAATCCACCTTGTTTTGACTAGTTCCAATTATTAAAATGGACTAAGTCGGCCTACCGCACCGCTCGGCATGCTTCGAACCCCCGAGGCGACATCCGCAACCGTACCTAAATGCTAGTCTCGACTGCCCTCCTGCTCTTCTTCATTGGCTGGTCCTCGGCGTTCCTACTCGACTACTTTCTCCGGCTCAAGAATTATCGACCGTATCTGGATGTGGCCGACAAATACGGGCTACATGTATCGCTCTTTCAAGTAAGTTTTACTCAATATTCAAATAGAAAGCTCAAAAGTGATTGACCTCTATTTGTGGCTAGATTTCGCTAGCTTTTGTTGTTTTTATTATTAATTTGTAATTGTAATTATATTATATTCTAATAATTGCAGCTTCGCTTCTACACTTCTCGCTCGAAGGATGTCGACCACTACCTGCAGTCGCCCCGTGCCTACGTCGATGTGTTCTACTCGATCGGCGCACTGGTCGCCGTAATTGCACAGGTATTTATTCATTTATTTTATTATTTATTTAAATCGAGGCTTCTTATATGCTGTCCTCTGCTATTCCTTGTTTCAGATATTAGATCTGTGTTAAAATAGGTTAAATACTTTTGTTTTTCAGATGCTTGGTTTCCCATGAAAGTATTTATTATGTATCGATTTTCTGAATGATATTATTCAGGTCGGCATAACAATCTACCTCTCCGTCCTCCTCTTCTCTGACATTGGCTCGTTCTTCGCTAAACCATCCGCTCCTACTCTGGTACTGATTTGTTATTTGTATACTTAGTCTTTTTTCTCTTTTACACTTTTGTTTAGCGAATAAGTAGCAACTTTGTTATTGTGAAAGAGCACCACTGAAAGAGTGGTTCAATGAGAAATTCGTTATATATTGCCTCAATTATGCTCTATGCGAGGTGCCTTTCCTTTTGAAATCTAAAATGTAACTAATTCATTTATTCCAGACTCCCCCTCCCTCCACTTCTTCCCTCCAACCCGCGCCTCCTCCCGCACCTGCCGCAGTTGATGATGTCGTCCGGCCGCAGCAGAGTGGTGCGTGGTTGTCGATTAAAGACAATAAAATATAGAATTGATTTATTACATTTTCCTTTCTATTTTGTGTCTGATGGAATGGTCCATTTTGTACTAAAAAATGCTCGTTAAAATCTTGCCAACAATTCACCGTTTTAAATATTCGATCGATACCGTAACTCGATACCGTACCCCTGCAGGTCTGGTGCCGATCGTGCCGGGCGTCAACCTGCCCGTCGACCAGATTCCCATCTTCATGGTCGTCCTCATCGTGTGCGCCGTCATCCACGAGGTACGGTATGCAGGATATTGATTATCACGAACTGATAGTTGCATAACATTTTTGTCGTGTTGTCATCATCCACGAGTTACGGTTGGAGTACGGTAGTCGGGATATTTATTAGCACACGCTGTTTGATGATTGTGTAACAGTACGAGGCATGATAGCGGAGTACGGTAGTCAGGGTATTGATTATGGGAAACCCTGTTGAAAATTGATTGGGTATTATTGTTTTTTTGTGAACTCGGAACAACGGACACATCGCAAGAGAAGAATGGTTGCACTGTTATAGAAAGCCAGAAGCATAAATGTGCCGGTTGTGAATTCGACTTTGTTGTGGAAATACTATAATATTACAAAAAAAAATCTTTGTTCACATGCCGCTATTAGTTTTTTTTCAGCAGCGTATACAACCGTATGGAATGATAACTATTGATTGATTAATTACCATAACCTACCGTAATCTCCTTCCCTATTCCAGCTGGGACACGCGTGGTGCGCGCGCTCCAAGGGCGTCGCAGTGAACGGGTTCGGCATCTTCGTGTTGGGCATCTACCCGGGAGCATTCACGGACATCGACACCAACTCGCTCAGTGAGTTATTGATTTTATTCGCTACAGTTTCCTAAAATTGTACCTTCGCGAAGACTGATAGGGTATTTTTATGAAGGATATTGTTTTCTTTTTATAAAAGATGTTATGTAGTTATTGTTTTCTTCGAGTTGTGCCCCTTTCATAAGAATGCTGCTGCGCGAATGTGCCTGGTGCGCAATGGGGACATGGCATCATTGACGTTGATAGTGAGAATGGATAGGGTGGGATAGGTAGTGCTGGGCATCTCCCCGGGAGCGTTCACGGACATCGACACCAACTCGCTTAGAAAGTTATTGATTATTGACCTGGAGCAGGGGAATTTATTTTATTTATCGTTCAGAAATCAGAACTCACATTAATTACTTAGAACAAGTAGACATTAATAATGAAGATGGTGCGTGAATGCGCCTGGTGTGAGATAACAAACTCACTGAATGAGTTAACGCTTTTTTTGCTAGTCCTCTAAAATAGTAGCTTCGAGGATTCCGAAAGGGTATTTTTGTAGCCGGTGTGACATTTCAATTATTTGCATAGAGCAAAGATCCATGCATAATAAATCTGAAGCGTGAATGCGCTAGGAGGGTTTTCCATGCGGCAATATGTTGGTATCGTGCGGTGCGTTCTCACTGATACTTACTCTAAATTCTTCGCCGTTGAGTGATTTTTCGTAAGCTTTTTGTCTAACTCTCGGCTTTACTGGAGAGTCAATGAAACTGAAGCTATAGCAATATTTGCAATACGTAATTCTTTCTTATTTTTATTATATCTTCAACGCCGTAGTGTCACCGATCAAATAGTTATAAAATTTCCTGTCTCTATTAAAGCTTTGAAGCAGCAACTCTCGGGGAGCATCAAATTATTCCTTAAAAATATTATATAATTAATCCCATTCCTTTGCAGACCTCGCCTCGCCGTGGCACCGCATGCAGATCTACTCGGCGGGAGTCTGGCACAATCTGGTATGTGTTATTTAAGTATTTATTTGTTTAATTTAATTATATATATATATTATATTTAAACTACTAAATCAATGTGAATGCAGTGTTACCTCCGTTTGCAGTAGCCGTGACGGTTCGATAGCATAATTAGTTAATATCATTGATCCTAAATCAATGTGAGTGAGGTTGCACTTCCATGCCATATTTTTTCTTTGACAATCTGAATTTATTTTAATATTTTGTAAAGCTTAACTTAAAATATTCAGGTAATGGCGCTGCTCGCCTATCTGCTGTTCGCCAACTCGACCGTGCTCCTCGCGCCCGGCTTCAGGACGGGCGAGGGCGTGATGATCACGGGTGAGCGAATGATGGGAATATATGGGGAAAAGGTGGGTCCTAGGAGCGCCGGGTTAAAAAGCCGGCGCCGACTGGGTAGCTTGTCATGTTCTTTCGTTCACGACGACATTATCAGTGCGATATTATGTTGGTATTACCAATTAGGGTTTTTCGTACACTATCATCTGTGACTGTTACCGTGTTTGTTCTCGTCGCTGAGCTCGTATAGGTTGACTGAAACAGCAGAAGTGAGGGTGCGATCAAAATGAAAACTGACACTGAAAATGAATGCAAAATATTTTTTGCGGAACAGTGTATTGTTCAAATTCCGAAAGGAAAGATATAGATAAACTATTCCCCGTTGCAGACGTCGATCCGTCCTCGGGCCTCTACGGCGCCGGCGGTCTGCAGTTCGGCGACGTGGTGAGGGCGATCGACGATTGCGAGGTACGGTAGTCGACGATTACTAGCCGTGATTGGGTATTGATTTTTATTGATTGATTTGGTTTGACATGTCGGTCAAAGAACCACTGAACTTCTTTCAAATTGAGTAATGTTGTGATGGGAGTGAAACACGGATAGCGGTGGTGAAAATGCGATAGTTTGTTAATCTCGATCTGGATAATATTTGAGGAATTATGATTGTTTTATTCGTGGAACGCACACTCATTGTGAGTGTATCCAGGTCGAGATTAATATTATCCAGGTCGAGATTAACAAACTTGCGCATTTTTACCACCGCTACTCGTGTTTCACTCCCAACACAACATTACTCAATTTGAAAGAAGTTCAGTGGTTCTTTGCTCGAAATGTCATACGCTTCCCTTGTCAATTTACTGATCAACGGTTAAAACTTACGTATTATGATCAGGTCGAAACAACAATTCGACCTGAGGTTTTTTAACAGAAAAATCTGGGATATTCAACAACAGGCTTTGCTAATACTGCCCACTCGGTTGATATTTACATATAGTCATTATTAATTAATTACTTAATTAATCATGCTTCAAGGTCCGCTCGTCGTCCTCGTGGACGTCGTGCATTCGCTACAGACAGCACGCGATAGATGGGAAGTGCGTGTCGGCGGAGAGGGTCAGGGCCGGAGCCGGCAGTCCGGTATGGGTTATTTGAGTATGCTTACTATTATCATGTTTAAGATTGAGGCCTTTTTTGCCTTTTCTTCTATTTGCTATCTCTACGGTACTGTTGTATTACCGTATTTTTACGTTATTGAGTAAACTTAAAACTCGAGTTTCGCCTCGGCTGAATAAATTTTTATTTTTTTTTATTTTTTGAATAAATACCTCAATTCCTAGACGGACATGAGCTCATCGGAGATCCACTGCTGCCCGAACGCGACCGTCTCGCATCTCTGCTTCGAGACCAATGTCCTCGCGCCAAGGATGAACCAGACCGAGCCGGTGACCAAGTGAGTGGAAATCAAATAGGGTCATACATGTACAAGGAGGTCCGCGGGGGGGTGCCCAATGATTGGGCACCCCCCCTACCATGTACCCGGGTTCATGGTCCAAAATGGGTTGGTAGGTCATGAGGGGTCATGACCAAGTACCGTACCCAATCGATCCTACAGTACCCCAAGTTACCGTATATCGATTTTTTGTTACAGTAACCCTACCGTACCCCGGTTCCGTGGGTCAACCATTACAGCCTTGGGTCACACTTTCGCCAATTGGTCTGAAATCGATCGGGAATTCATTCTACCGTACTCTACAGTAACCCTACCGTATCCCGGTTCCGTGGGTCAACCATTTTAGCTTTGGGTCAGACTTTTGCCAAAGTGTCTGAAATCGAACGGAAAATATTATACCGTAATCTACAGTAATCTACCGTATCCCTGACTACGGTATCGCGGTTGGGCATCGCGAACTGATTTTTTTGTTTTTCGTTCTAAAAATCCGTTCTTTGTGCCTACATGCATATTTCGTCGAGGAAATTATTTTTTTGAGTACCGTCCCGAAATCTTCCGTACCGGGTTAGAGAAAACATCGATTACGGAGGTTGTTTATTAGTAAAGAGCGCACCCTAGGATCACCGGGTTAGAGAAAACTTCGATTACGGAGGTTGATTATTAGTAAAGAGCGCATCCTAGGATCACCGGGTTGGATGAAACGACGAATACGGAGGTTGTTTACTAATAAAGAGTGCGTCCTAGAATCTCCGGGTTAGAGAAAATTAGAAAAACTCAGAAAAATATTAATCCGGTGGTTCTAGAATGCACTCTTTACTAGTAAACAACCTCCGTAATCGAAGTTTAGCCTAACCCGGAGATTCTAGGAAGCACTCTTTATTAGTAAACAACCTCCGTATTCGTCGTTTCATCCAACCCGGTGATCCTAGGGTGCGCTCTTTACTAATAAACAACCTCCATAATCGATGTTTTCTCTAACCCGGTGATCCTAGGGTGCGCTCTTTACTAATAAACAACCTCCATAATCGATGTTATATCCAACCAGGGCACTTCTGGGTACGATCGGATTACGGTGGGGGGTATGGAAGATTTCGGGACGGTACTCAAAAAAATAATTTCCTCGACGAAATATGCATGTAGGCACAAAGAACGGATTTTTAGAACGAAAAACAAAAAAATCAGTTCGCGATTCCCAACCGCGATACCGTAGTCAGGGATACGGTAGATTACTGTAGATTACGGTATAATATTTTCCGTTCGATTTCAGACACTTTGGCAAAAGTCTGACCCAAAGCTAAAATGGTTGACCCACGGAACCGGGATACGGTAGGGTTACTGTAGAGTACGGTAGAATGAATTCCCGATCAATTTCAGACAGTTTGGCAAAAGTCTGACCCAAAGCTAAAATGGTTGACCCACGGAACCGGGATACGGTAGGGTTACTGTAGAGTACGGTAGAATGAATTCCCGATCGATTTCAGACCAATTGGCGAAAGTGTGACCCAAGGCTATAATGGTTGACCCACGGAACCGGGGTACGGTAGGGTTACTGTAACAAAAAATCGATATACGGTAACTTGGGGTACTGTATGATCGATTGGGTACGGTACTTGGTCATGACCCCTCATGACCTACCAACCCATTTTGGACCATGAACCCGGGTACATGGTAGGGGGGGGTGCCCAATGGCTTGGGCACCCCCCCGCGGTCCGCGTGTCCATGTATGAATAGGGTTGGATCCATAGCTGATAATTCCCCCCTTGTGATCTTGAAATTCCTCACAACAGTGTTCGAAAACTGTGGTCAAAAGTAGCTTGCCAATCCCAGGTGAAATGTGGATGCAACATTGGCACTTATTGTTAGGCTCCCGAAAATGCGACTGGTCGGTAATTGGTACTTTCGTATTTGAACAAAAAAAACAATCCAGCGTGTTTCCAGAGCCGCGCCCCTCGTCGAGCTCGCCGGCGGCGTGATCGTCGTTGGCAGGAAGGAGGAGTACGAGCAGAGGTGAGTGGCGTAATACTCTCGTAACTAGAGGCTCGTCGTGGCCTATTGATTTGTAGTATTGGCGCAGGATTGGGGAAGAGTCTTACGATTACTACAATAACCGTTGCTTGGATGTTTCATGTAGTAGTGATTAGCGGGCCCTGGAGGTAAAGATAATGAAGCGTAGCCTGGTTCTCAAAAATTGTATCATGCGAGACAAATTTGTTCACGTGGAATGACGGGACAATCAATACATCGATCTGTTCAGGGAGATCTACACGTGCTTGCACGCGCGCGAGACGCTTGAGGGCCAATCGTGCAACACGACGGAAAGCTGCTCCACGAAGGGAGAGAGGTACTGTAGAGAGGGGTTATAGTAGGCCTGAGGATTACGGTAACTTATGGTTCTGTATGAGGAAGTGTATAGTCGATAGCGATCGAGAACAATTCGATGAAGAGAGGTACGGTAAAGAGTGACTACGGTAGTATATCGATTTGTTTGCTGATTTATTTTCGATCCAGCACTTCTTGGACTTCTTGTGTTTTCACTTGCTCGTCATTGTTGTGGGTTTGCTGAAACATCAAAACACAAATTGGATTTTTATAAAATTTTGATTCACAATGGAGATGTCATTGCACAAGCGTTCACTTTGAGCCTATGTAATGTAGTTGAAACATGAAACGGGAATTTTTTGTGCCATATTTTACAATTTAAATTTAATGACAAGCTAATTGCAGATGCGTGTACCCGGCGCTGTTCAACGGGACGCGCCTCGTGAGTCTCACCGTGGCGGGCAAGGGGCGGCCCGTGATATTCGTCGGCAGCTTTGCGGAGGTGATGAATTACTATTTTTTTTATAATTCAAGATTGTGCAATCAATGGTCCGATCTAATTATGGTACTAGTAATAGTGGTGAAACTGGGATGATACTTAAGGGAAGGCCGGTGATATTCATCGGCAATTTTTGCGGAGGTATTGAAGAAGTAATTTGTTTATGTGCCACGCCGAGTCCGATGTGAATCAAAGCTCGCAACGAAATTGTAAACGGACACAATTGGAAAAGCAATCATTCTCAGCTCGTTATCTTCACTCTTTGTACTCGCGCTGAAACCTCAACCAAGCTTGCATATTTCCCCTGAAATCGTTGGGTGTCGTCCCAAATTTGGTTTATAATTATTTTACGTACAAGAAAGCACCAACGTCCTATTGCTCTCACCCTAACCTTGCTATTCTCATATTCTCATTGAAACTCAAGCCAACATAGTGCATATTCGAACAATGCTGTTATTTCATAATAATAATACCATTGCAGCTCAAGTACCTCGTCTCGTTCACGGAGCTCACGCCGCGTTTTCCCCTCCTCTTCCCGTCGTTCATCTCGCCCGCCTGGGTGCCGTTGATGGTGGATCAGTTGGCCAAGTGAGTAACGCTATTCGTACTGACAATGAGATTTCCTAACCAAAACAATGCCCCATGGGATCGCTAGTGGTGGATCACCTGGCCAAGTGGGCGAAAATTGAAAATTTTCTGCTTAGACGTATGTAGCGCTGCATTGGGGGTCAGGTGTGGTTGGGAACAGACAATAGAATAAGTAGAATTCTTCCTTTTCCCGTCGTTCATCTCGCCCGCCTGGGTGCCGTTGATGGTGGACCAATTGGCCAAGTAAGCCTGTTAAAGACTCGAAAAGATCCCATAGTTTGCCTATTGAATTAATATTGGCTGGGGGTCCACTTGTGATGATGGATTTGATAGAAGTGAGTCAAAATTATTTTCCGACTTTCTTTATGTATTTCTGGCAGGCGATCTAACTTGTGTAATGGCGAACAATGTTAAATTTGAGCCGGGGTTGTGCGTGTTTCACGATTTCATTATGAGCATCATTTAACTAGCTGGTTCGTTATGTCTACCATCTCTTTGAAAAAAAAACAATTCTGAAAATGCGGCGATGACTTTCCGCGAGCTTAGATGCGACTCAAAAGTTGTCCGATTCTCTTTGTTGGCATGGTTACTGCGATGATTTGTTCCTGGCAGATGGGTGTTCCTCATACGGGATGTAACTCCAGCTGCATGCCAATTACAGTTTGACGCTGACGATGGACGCAAATTTAAAATACAAATCACAGTGCATCATTCCTATTCGATTACTAACATACTCTCTGCCTGCGCACTGTTCCCATACAAAAAAATGCTGACGAAAATAGGGCAAATTCCTTTGATCATTGTATGCCCTCGTTCAGTGATGAGCGTGAACCACCAACTCCAGGTTTTGCGTCGGAACAAGAGCGAGTTTCCCGGCGGTACAACAGTGAAAAATCAATATTTTTCAAGGGTACTGGGTCTAAAAGGGAGGCCGATCGCGGGGGGTACACCACAAAGTTGGAGGGGTCGCTCATCACTGCCCTCGTTCCAGATACCTGCTCGCGTTCTCGCTCGCCCTCGGCCTACTCAACGCGCTGCCCTGCTTCGCCCTGGACGGGCAGTTTATCGTGTACACGGTGGTGCACACGTACCTGCGGACGCGATTGCCCAAGAAGTGAGAGTTAAATTAAACTTTAATCTGGTTGCGGATAGAAGAGACATAGAGAAACTGCTATGAAAAACTAAATAGAGAGACTTCCTCGAAGAACGCGGCTGGGTGTTTCGGTCCATTTGGGTCGTAGACACCCAACCGCCTCACGAAGCATCGTGAAATTGTCTAATTGAAAAAAAGAGGTGGGTGGAGGTATAACTTGCGCGGCGAAGTCCGTCTGTAGTACCCCACATCCACTTGGCGTCAAGACTATCCAGGAGTGAGTAGGAAGATGACATGTTGTAGAAATTAAAACGCGTTCTCTGTAAGAACGCAGTGATTTGGATAGGAAAGTGTACAAAAATTCCAAAAACACCAGAAGAGGCTCAAACTTCGCAAACATGATCCCTAGGGACGGTATTTACGATTTTTGAACTTTGATCCCAAAAATTTTGATCTTTGATCTTTGATCTCGAGAAAAATAAATTTCAGATATACCTATCATGTGATAGCTCATTCGAAAGAGCATAAAAAGTTATGTAAAAATTGAAAATTTCAAGCATTTTCATAAATGTTGGCTCCGGTTATGACTAAAAGTATGACGATTTTAGCCAATTTTGATGAATATCGATGTGGCAACCCACTGTGCCATGATTTGTACCCCACCATTTCGAGATATTTTATGTATTTTATGACATGAAAAAATATAAGAAACTTTGCGGGGCACATTTTCACGGAGATTGTGCTCAAATATTGGCCCAACCATGGTCAACTACGCCTATTTTCACAAAATGGTCCATACGAAGAGGGCTCAGAATGTTTGGCCAACACTTGTTCATGCCTCTAATGATGTTTTTCCGTCATTATGAACCTTTTGACGATTTTTGGTCAACATTTTGACCTTATTTGATGACATGACTCACCGTGACTTTTTTCACATAAGGTTCCCCCCTTATGTGAAAAATCAGGTTAGTGGTCATGTCGAAATGGGACTTCGAACCCATCATAAAACATTTTAAGATGCTTAAAAATTAGTTTTATGTTAGTTTGAAGAGTTTTTGTCCAATCATACAGAATATTGGGATCAATTCCGAGAAGACCCCTAACCTGATTTTTCACATAAGGGGGGACCCTTATGTGAAAAAAGTCACGGTGAGTCATGTCATCAAATAAGGTCAAAATGTTCGAAAATCGTCAAAAGAAAAAAAAAAAAATCGTCAAAAGGTTCATAATGACGGAAAAACATCATTAGAGACATGAACAAGTGTTGGCCAAACATTCTGAGCCCTCTTCGTATGGACCATTTTGTGAAAATAGGCGTAGTTGACCATGGTTGGGCCAATATTTGAGCACAATCTCCGTGAAAATGTGCCCCGCTAAGTTTCTTATATTTTTTCATGCCATAAAATACATAAAATATCTCGAAATGGTGGGGTACAAATCATAGCATAGTGGGTTGCCACATCGATATTCATCAAAATTGGCTAAAATCGTTATACTTTTAGTCATAACTGGAGCTAACATTGATGAAAATGCTTGAAATTTTCAATTTTTACATAACTTTTTATGCTCTTTCGAATGAGCTATCACATGATAGGTATATCTGAAATTTATTTTTCTCGAGATCAAAGATCAAAGATCAAAATTTTTGGGATCAAAGTTCAAAAATCGTAAATACCGTCCCTAGGGATCATGTTTGCGAAGTTTGAGCCCCGGACGATGCTTTTGAAATTTTTGTACACTCTCACCTGCGTTCTTACAGAGAACGCGTTTTAATGAGTGGAAGTGAATCGAAGAAACAAGAAGATTGCTATCTTTGAAATTGTTTGTTTTATTTTATTTACCTCAGTCGCGGCCTGTTGAATCTCAGAGCCAATCCTTTTTACATGTTAGCCAAGCTCTGAAACGGCAAAGTTTCGGGGATATTTATGTGTGGAGAGCTAAACACCGGGCGGGCTAGCAGTGTTGTCACGCGGCTATTCTGGGTTGTAAATGCTTCCAGCTTTCTTCCGCAGGGTTCCTAGGCGAGGTGTGGAATACTTTCATCATGCGGCTATTTGCGGGTGCACCTATTTTGGGTGTGATTGTCAGAAGCTGCTGGTTTCTGCTTCTAAAATGAATTCGACAGCACCTTTTATGTTTCGTGAATTCCTTGTAAATGCAGACGTGATAGGGCGAACAGTATTTCCTTGCTGCTCTTTAGTATAAAAATTAACAATTTCCTGGGAGATAAATATTTCGATAGATGTCATGAGATCGAAAAGAAAGAATTCGATAATTGCAGACGTCGCTCGTCGCTGATTCGTGTGCTGCTCTGCTACGGTACACTTATCCTGGTGGGAAACATCGCCATCGGGTTCTACCGTCTCTACCGTAGCTACACCACCGGCTAATCGATAACTGAACTTTCTCCAGTTTGTACGCTTTCTAGTACTATTTAACTGACGAGAAAACGAATGGATTGTTGACACTTTTGTAGCTAGAAATTGAATGTTGTAAGATTACTGTAGTCAGGCCTCTCTTCGGAAGTTGTATATGGCTTCTTAGCCTCGAATTGTACCCCGAATATTCTGTGTTTCACCCATTCTTCGCCTCCCTTCCCCCTCCCCAAATGAAAATAACCAACACCATCCAGATGACACATAGTTTGTGATGATTGCCTCATGGAAACGCGGTATTATGTCTTGTTTCAACATTGTAATTGTAATGATTCCGTTTGACCATACATGTACTGTAACGACGAGTCGATAAACATATTTATGATTATGATTGGAGCGCTGGTAATGAGTTCCCGAGTCTATTCATATGTGTTTGAACTGTGTTTTGTATTCTCTAGTTGAAGTTTCCCGTTGCTCCCTAAACGGGATCATTTCCCTGCTCGATTGACATGTTCAACTCTTAGTTTCACATGGTCTCTTGCCGTGTATAGGCAATCATTAGTCTCTATCGGGACATGTTCCGCGTTAAACACAATTCAAATTGATCAACAATCTGAGGTAGAACTGTGAACAATCACGTCTGTAGTACGAACAAAAATGAACAAAATTTGAACTTGCAGTCATTCACAATCGCTCAATAACAAAGTCTGAGAACAGAAAAATAGACAACAAAATGTTCAAGTACTATCGTAGATCAACTATTCTCTAACACTTATAAAACGTAAAAATTAAGCTTCCCCTCAATTTTTCATGAAATAATAAACCTCAACAGTAATGCTCAAATCCGGTCGAACACATCATCGTCTTTATAAATCATATGCAGACCATTAGATCCGCCCGACCAACCCTGTTTCTTGCGACCATAGCGGAGATCTCCTTTGAGTATGCGGCAGCGCGTGTGTTCAACTCGACTGCATTTCCCTCCACTTAACGGGGCCATAAAAACACGGCTACCTACGTCACGACGCTCAGCTGCAGACCACTCGAACCAATGGGCGCTAACTGATTCATGGCCTCCAGCATTGAATCTGCACGGTATGCCTGGTTTATTCCCTCCTGTAACCTGGGAAATAGCGCATGAAGCGCATGGACAGCTACCTTCCTTCCTAGTATTCTAGATATCAGTGAGAAATCAAATTAACATAAATATATCAATTCCCGTGAGATTTTGAGTTTGCCATTTCCCGGCTCTCAAAATTGAATTTCCCGGATGACTTTTGGATGCACGCGTTTGACTATTTAGAATCAACCAATTTAAATTCCCTCACGATACATTTTAGATAATCACTTGAAACACCCAAAATCCAAATATTGAGTCATTTCATCAACTCTGGCTCGTTTGCCAGAAGGTGCGGGTTTTCCCCGGATTTTCCCGGATTTTCCCGCACTTGGTTCATTTTCCTCCCGCTTGACGGTACAGACGCAATCGTCTGAGCCAGTGAATGCACCGCATTTGGTCACAGTCCCGTGCGCCATTGTGTGAGCGGTATTTCTGGAACTTGGTCGGCCAGAAACACAATCAGCCATTGAATGGCACGGTATTGCGTAGTCTTGCTATGACCAACGAAGGATTGTTGAAAAATAAGAGTTCGTATACACAGTCGTCTACCAGCGGTGTGCCCCCATTTCCGAACAATGGTCTGACTCTCTCATTTCGCGATGCTCTCTCGCGCTGTTTGAGAGGCGAGGTAGTACGGGAAATGAAGAGGGTCAGATCGCTGCTCCCACTTCCTGTACAATCTGGAGTGTCAGTGCCTCGACTCATGCTATCTCGTCGACATAGAAGTGAGGGAGCACGGACAGATGAGAGAGTCCTACCACTCCTCGCCGGAATCGCCGTAGCGACAATTGCTTCTATATACGCTGCTACCTGTCCTCTGAATGGGAGTTCTGCCTGCTGTGACGCAAATAGCGATTAACTAGAGGAGCGCGTAGACAATGGACGATGGGGGGGGGAAGTGAGGAGGAAGGGAGGCTGCTGTCAAAATGAGGAATGCCCGTATCTTCAAACTGCCCAGTCTCTCGCTAGCCCAAATCGTATATCCAGTCAGGCGGAAAGGACGGGTAGACGCAGGCTGGACGCGCCAGAGTCTAGGCGACGTGCGAGGTGGCAAATGGCAGAGCGATTAGGTCTCACCTATTTGCGGAGCTGAAACTATCTATAGAGATTTCACTCATCGGAAATAGCCCGACGTGGACTAGGCAACGTCAAGAGTTTTTTATGTTTGCTTATCTTATTTCCTTATCGAAGTCTTGAACTATTTATGGGCTCTGCAATTTGCCCTCTAAAAATAGCCGATAGGCCTCGTGCGAAGACGCACGCCTGTCTTACAGTGACGGCAAGGGTAATAGTATTTACCACATTTCGCAGACGCAGACGGTCAATTTCAGACCGTGAAGGAAGTTAAGCAGTGCAGCCCACTCAATTTATTCGAGGGCCTCCAATAAACTGTTCTGCAAAAGCGCAGCCGCTTTCAAACGATAACAACACAGACGTCTCTGCACTATTTCACGTCGCCGTTTCGCTGGTTTCCGAGACCCGATGTCGCTCTTTCTGCCTAATGCCGTGCGAGGTCCCTCTGCCCCCTTCTTGGTTGCTGCTCATATTTCACTCGCAGGGCCCACTTCGGTTTCGTGCAGTTTTCGAGGCTGAGTGGGTGGTTCTCCCTCGCTCCTGCTCCCTCCTCATCTTAATTCGTCTTTTTTTGGCCCGGATCGTGCGCTGGAGCGAGAGAGAGCAACCTGCGAGGCGGTCCGATCCGCGAAAGTGTGTTCGGCCGGAAATACGTCCCTTGCGGAGTTTCTTCTTCGGACCTCTTGCGAAACAAGAAGGTGGAGTCTCTCTGCATTATGTCTGTTCTATGGGCTGTCAGAGCACCGGAAGACTACGTAGAGCGAGGAGCTCTTCGCTCGTTCGATCGACACACGCCCGGCAACCCCTCGACTATTTGAAGGGGCCCGTCTATTCTCGTCCTTCTCCGGCGCGCAGTAGGAAACTCGGACGGATGTTGGGTCTCCCCCCCCCCTTCCACTCCTCTTCGTCTATGTCCCTTCCTCTCTTCTGCTCGACGCTTCCGATCCCTTGGAAGTGGTTGGAGGGGAGGTATTTTTTGACACTCGACTGGGCGAGAAGTGCGTGGGTTGGCGCCGTTTACACCTCGCACCATATATCGTGAGAAAGATTTCGCCCCAAGACTACTTTGCTTTTCGCCTGTGGTCAATTCAAATGGTGGATTGAAAATGGGACGCGTAGGAATTGATAATGACAACGTGGGGAGCCGAGTCAGACTGCGTAATCAGAGAAAAAGAAACGAGAACCTAGGAAAAATAGAGAAACTCTGCTTCCGCGTGTACACGTGATGAGAAAGGTCAGGCGAAGCCTTGGGGACCGAAGAATTCGCGGAAGCGAAACATACACTTTCATAGTGTGATATTATTAATTGTCAGACTCTCGGGTAATGTAAATGCATCCAATTCATTGGTATCGTAATACGTCAAGCGCTGACCATATCTGTGCCCCCCCCCCCAGAGATTAGTGTAGTCGTCAAGCGATGATAAACGGAATTACCTTCAACAGATGACATCTGATGATAATCATCTGGTACTTGGAACTTGCTGCCAGATTTAGAGCTCGAAACGCCCTTTCTCTGAGCCCTTTCTTGAATATTGCATGCTCAGTTGCCCGCAAGGTTCCAGGCCTTTGGTTCCAATCGCGTACCCGGAAGTTTTCTGGTTCCTTACCTACTGACTGCGTCGAACACACATTGTGTCTCGTTCCCATTTTATCCACCTTCCTTCCTCCATAAGAGCCCCAAATAGCAGCGCACCACCATTCAAGTTCGGTGCGATTGCGTCACAGAAGTGTGACTTCGAAATTAAATCCTGGTTCGGTCGTAGACCACCACAATTTCCTTCATCCCTTGCCGTCCACTGTTAGCGGGAATTTGTCTTGTTTCGAGAATTTATGTTAGACATTGTGTTCAAACAAGTGTATCAATCGATTCATAACGTTCATTTCTCATGCGCCTCTCAAAGAGGTGTTGTATACCACATTGAAAAGGAGACAAAAATAAACGGCGGCAAAAAATAATTTGGTCCAACGAATGATAAGGGAAAACGTGGAAGAAATGCGCGATCGGGGACGGGGCGAGGGGAACTCTAGAAATCGGGGCCTTACCCTATTTTTCTATACAAACACAAGCTGCTCTTTGACACAACAACGACGGGGTACAATGTACAATGACAGAGGGGAGAGAGGGGAGATGAGCGCCGGGACTGGCATGAGCTCGCGCTTCGATTGGGCCTTCTCACTGATCGCGAGAGTCGAAGGCATGCTTCATGGTCCTGACGTGCTCCCCTTGACTACGGTATGATTCGGGGACGCGTAGCGGCTACAAGTTGAGCAGGAAATCGTTCCATTGGTCGGAGACTGCTGCCAGTGACCGCTTGTAGGGAGGCTCCTGTAACAGTGAGAATGAGCTTGGGTGAAAAATTTAAGATGGATAGGGCGAAATACTCACCTTCAACACTTTCTTGGGCACAGCAACGTCGTTCGGGTAGACTCCCGCAGTTCGTTTGAGTGGGGGCTCCTGAATTATTCGATTAAGAACTGGTCTGGCGACCACACGCGATCTCTATTTTGCTGTTCAATCCTATCTGTTCGCCTACCTGCGGCGGCTGCATACACTCATTTATACGCACTCGGTCTGTCCTAAGTGACGAATTGAAGTTGGCTACAAGTGTAAAAATAACGACAAATTCACCTTCAACAATCGCTGTAGCGGCACATGACTGTCTGAGGGGTAGACTTGCCGCTTGAGCGGAGGCTCCTGGAATTAATTAACTTATTATTCTATGTAAAGTTGAATAAGTTACCTTCAATAACCGCAGGGGCATCTGATTCTGCGCTGCAGGGTAAATGCCCGATCGTTTTAGAGGAGGCTCCTGCAGTTTCGCTGCTAGATTAACATAACAAGTGGAGTGCTTACCTTCAAAATTCGAAGAGACATCGGACCCTGGGCGGCGGGGTACACTCCAGATCGCTTGAGTGGAGGCTCCTTCAATATTTGGTGTTTTCATGGAGCAATTCGAGGCGGCTTTTATTACCTTGAGTATCCGGAGGGACATCTGCTGACTGCTCTGTGCGGGATAAACACCGGATCGCTTGAGGGGCGGCTCCTGAACGGAATTGTTATATACAGTACTCAATTCTTCTTTAATCAGGACAGAGAATGATGATGTACCTTGAGCACTCGCAGGGACGCCGGGCCTTGCGCGGGATAGACACCGGATCGCTTCAAGGGCGGCTCCTGGAATTTTGTTATTGCCGAAGAAGCCATAGCTAATTAGTACCTTCAATATCCGTGTTCCCATCTGACTGCTCTCAGCGGGATAAACACCGGATCGCTTTAGAGGCGGCTCCTGAACATCTCGTTTTCGTGAATTGAAGGGTTTCGGAATTCGCACCTTCAAAAGTCGAGCGGACATCGAACCCTCGGCGGGATAGACTCCGGATCGCTTTAGAGGCGGTTCCTGAACAGAATTCCATAGAAAACGGTTTGAAACATATTCTACGAAAGGCGTCTATAGCGATGGGAGATGCATACCTTCAGCACACGAAGAGACAGTTGACCTTCGGCAGGATAGATACCGGATCGCTTGAGGGGCGGCTCCTGAATGGAAAGTGTTAGGTACGGTTTCCAAACACACTGTAATTCGCCCTGTGCATGATAAGAAAATGCATACTTTGAGTACTCGCAGGGACATTGGATTCTCTGCAGGGTAGATGCCGGATCTTTTTAGAGGCGGTTCCTGGAATTGGTTGGATTTAGGATTAGCGAGGGATGATCTCCAGTTGTTCTTGGCTCTCTTGGGAAATTCCGCACCTTGAGTAACCGCAGCGGCATCCGATTCTCCGCAGGATACACGGATGAGTCGCGCTTTAGCGGAGGCTCCTGCAACTGCAAACATCCGGTTGGCATCAACCCATGCGGAGCGCATCTACACTATCCTACGGTAGCTGAAAACGATCTATGAAGCTACCGTACCCTGATCGGTCGTTGCTCGAGAATTTGCGTGCTCGGGTACATCTCGCCTTCCAAACTCCGCTTTAGTGGCGGTTCCTGGAAATAGGGTCAGTTATCGATGCGCATGGGTTCCGAAAATACCGTACCTTGAGCACTTTCGGATTGAGCACCTGCGTCGACGGGTATTCGGAATCGTCGGCGCTCTTTGATTCCTGCAGACACGCTACCGTAATCACCCGGGAGTGCTCAGGGATCGGGGGGTACGGTAGATGGACGAACGTACCTCGTCATCGTCCAGCGCCACTACAACATCGTCGTCCGTCGCATCCTGCCCCGTCCGACTACCGTAATCCTCGCCGTACAGGCTGACCACCTGCAGAGGGGCTCTTAAGTCCGTGTTGATATCTTGGTCACCCGGTCGGAGAAACATTCGCGATGACTCAACCACTCGAACCACGTGACTCACCTGCGTGTCCCGCGGCAGGTATTCGAAAGCGCCGATCAAATTTAGCAGTAGCAGCGCCAGGCAACAACTTCGCATCTCGAAACGTGTGCGTCGATTGTAGGGACGACGTAACTAAATCAGCAGATTGGAAGTGAGTCACGGGGATATTCCCCCTGCTTCGACACAACGCGGAAATTAGGTAAACGCGCCAGCCATCTCGTTGGCAACGACAAGCGTGCTGTATACTAGACAAGGAGGATCAGAAGAACAACAGCAGTCTGGCAGCTCCGTGCCGTCTGCCTTAAGTAATCCCCTAGAAGAGGGGCGGGGCTCGGGCACTAATCCAGAGATGACCATGACCATTAGAATGGGGCTAAGAGTTCTGTCGCCGAGAACCACCGTATAATTCGGCCAATTCGGAGCCTGTCGTGGGCGAGAACAAGAACAAGCACAGGCAAAACAACGACATATTCCACAGCGGGGATTAACAAGGGGATTCTGGGGCGGAGGAATGCTTGGAATGACGAGGAGAGGCGGCACAACGACGACAATTTAAATGAACAGCGCCAATTCAGAGATAACTGGATATTTTGCGCTCGCCCCAAGGATGGATGTCCTCTAGTCAATCAGAGAGCCGAGAACGGGAGCGCATCCGTCAATTGGGGCGAGGTTCTCGCTATCCCCCTATACAAACTGCCCATTAATCCGCATACCGACAACGACCTTTCATGACCGAACGAAAACATCGAAGCCTTCAAAAAAATTGATGAGATAGGACAACATTCCGAAAAGGCGGTTTGTAGAACAGAATGGGTGAGACGGCTCTTTTATATCTTCAACGGGGGCATATCTCGGGTCTCGCCTCCTTCTAGAGTCCTAAGGGGGCGTGGTCCGTCTCGGGCTCCGCCCACTTCCTCTCCTTGTGCTCACTGCTTCACTTTTTTTAGTAATTTTTATTTAGGCAAACAAATATTATATGACTACCTCGAATTGAGACATCAAACGGGGGGATTGGATAGAATGAAGAGAGAATCATTGCGAGAGTGGTGACACGAAGTATACGAGGAGCACTACCGAGTACGAATGGGGCGAGATATCCAAAGGGAGATGGAAAGACAGCAAATCTCCTCACTACACACGCTCCTTCGTCAGTCAGACAGGACGAGATAGCATGTATAATGAGGAGAGACTGGCGTTCCATCTCCTATGGACACTCCAAACTACACGATTCGAAGCAGAAACAAATGTCTCGATGAATACGTAATAGGGGTCAAACTGGGCTGATGAGGAGCACAAACCGAGGTGAGAGACACACACACACTAAAGGCACCTTCAGACGATTGAAATCTTCGGGATGGGGAGATACAATTTCACGCATTTACATACTTACATCGGGGAAAAAGCTGAGGGGGAGGGGGATAGTCACTAGTCACAACACAATCTCAAATAGCGTACGGAAACCGAGTAGGTGGGCGAAATATGATGTGCTAAAAAAAACGAGCGATAGTCTAATAGGGATGAGGAAACAAGAATAGCAAGATACAACAGGATTGGGTCAACTAAAACTGAGTAATTCTTAAAACCGAAGGTAATACTTGTGTGCAAGACTATCCGAGCGCGAAAACATACAAGGGGTGCAATACGATACTTCTCAATTACTAACAGGATAAAATAAGGGGGCAGGGATCGTTCTAACCACATAACCAGCACAACTATTGCTAACCAGCACACGTACCTAACAGGGGGTCTCGCTACAACTGTACAATGGGGGGAAAGATCAGGGATCACTCCTCCTCATCGGCTCCCAGTCTGTACACATTCACATGGGTGCCGGCGGCGACGAGCAGTGCTCCTTGCCCGGGGGTGCCGCCCCAGTGGGTCGAGTAGACGGGTCGCGGGTAGTCCGAGGGAGGGGGTGCGCCCCTTGCTGCAGCAGGAGCGGCCAGCTCGTGCAGAAGCCGGCCGGACGACAGCGACCAGACGCGCGTCGCAAAATCGGCGCCCACTGAAATTTAATCTATTAACAATCGACCTTTTACCTGAAACCATCAGTTCTTCCTTATACAGGAAAGATCGCTATTTTCTGCATTCCCGTTTATGAAGCCCATCATCGTGGGGCTTCAAAAATGTATCCCCTATTTTGAAGCCCATCACTACAGCGCTCCATGTTACTACTGTACTGTTTTCCTCATTAGCGCGCCCGCCCCACCTTCGCGAAGGGCCTAATCCTGACGAGACTTCTCGTAATGACAGAACAACAACAGTCCCAAAATGCCACTATTCCCCAGTGTGGAGCCGATCTCTGCTACCGTGCCGATGACTAAACCGCCCCCGGTCCGCCCTCCCAATTGTGCGCCAGAGCTTTTGTTCAAAATATGAGGTCATACTGGAACCGGAGATTGTGTTTTGCTGTACAAATTACTCCAGCATACACCTCACTAAACATCCGCCTTCCCTCCCTCGCACCTCCGCATATCAAATGTCACGGCGCCCCTACTACCGAAACATTTAAGATGCCTTCATCCAGTGCGCTTTCTCGCCTCGCAGGCTGCGCGAGATAGTATGGAAAACCTTGAGATGCGGACCATTCCTCGCCTCCCCTCCTTGTAAGTGTGCAATTACATCCCCCCCTAGCAGCAGGAGAAGCCTCGTCATCGAGGTCCATTTCCTCCTTCACTTCCCTCCGCTTCCTTCTCATTTTCGAAAAGCGAGGGGGCATCCCCACACCTTCACCAATCCCATCGTACTATAGCCAGTGACCAGGCACTTTTTAAAGTTAGTGCGAAGGAGGCATCAGAGTGCGGAAACGGGTCACGGTTTAAGTGTTACTTCCTTGTTATGTCGAACCTCAGTTGTGGAGGTGGGGGAAGATGAGGAAGGACGGGAAAGGTCAAAACGGCAACCCGTCGCCAACGCCATCCATTCTGAATCCTCCTCGGGAAAAACGTTTTCGGCCCCGAATACAAACGTCATTCGCCTCCTCCCGACCCGCGAACCGCCTCGGGTGCAGTGAAAAACGAAGAAGAAGCACCCTAATAGCCTTTTCATATTATTCCGAGAATGGAAGGGATAAAAGGAGCCGGATCGCACCTTCGAAAATTGAAATGGGATCGAAAATCTAACGAAAATAGGGGCTTTCGCTCTTCCTTGCGGCGGAACCGAGCCTGTGTTTTCACACAAGGCCATCTTTATTGATGCCTTATCCGCCAGATAATCTTCGGTGTTCGAGGAAACTCCCTCGCATACGTATGTATGGGACTGCCCCATAATATATTCCGACATTTCCTATCAACAATAGCACATAGAACACCGGTCTTGATCTTAGTCCATTCAGCGAAATATTCTCCCATATTTTATCAAATTTTAGCTCATCGTACAGCGTGGGAGAACTAATTACCCGAGGGAGGCTGAATAATCAGAATGCGCAATCTTTCAGAAAATCAGAACGCAAGGCTAGCATTATGCTCTACTAGAAGAATGGCGCTCGCAGTACATATTTTCTGTTGTACTCCGGATTCCAGGTGCACTGATTCCAGGCTAGTCTGTTATCGGCGAGAGTTCGCCTCAATTATCAAGGCACTTATGCTGACGTCCATTCAAACTACGCCATGCATGAACTGCAATAGCTTTCACACATCTATCCTGACCCAGCAGAGAGGTAGCTGCTATACTAGCTCCTTCGCGGGTCATACGTGGCCTGCCTGGCTGCTGGGCCTCCCCTGGGACTCCATGACTCCACCATCTACTCTCCCGCATATTTGTTCCTGCTCGGGGTCTCGCTTGAATCAAATTGTGTGTGAGCCAGAGAGGAGGGCAATGAACCCTGACTGGCGTCACTCTCGTGTCAGTTCTGATCCCCTTTCACCCTCACTCTCATACACGTGATAGATAGAGTTGAAGGTGGATTCGGTCGGTGAGGTAGGCTATAAAATCTGAGGCCAGAAATGGCGCCTTCACAAACACGCCACTTTGTAACTTCTTTCTCGTCGTAGTTAAGCAGGGGGGAACTATCGCCTACATGCTAAATGCGACCTTCGTAAGAAGGAAAAAAATGGATGCCGTAGCTGTTCCTCGGAATATTGACAGTCATTCCGCTCTGCGTACACACAAAAACTGCGTACACACAAAAACTGCACCTGAACTATCCACAAATACAAAATGAATGCACCGAGTTCTTGCACACCCAGGTATATCATATTTGCAGAGCCGAGCTTCGCCCTTTTATTATGATGCTGATGCAGTCCGGAATTCCTGTACAAAACATCCGCTGGTTGCACATATTCTATTTTCTGCCACGAAATCCTCCTTTAGTCTACAAAGCAGACCATTCCCACACAACATCCAAGACAACATCAGTCTCAAGTACTCGACAAAAATGTATCCAAACAAGCCTCGTCTGGGGGATGATTCAGGAGCGGCGATTGGCCCAATTAGGGGCTATCCCCACCCTCCCTTGCACCCAGCTTGTGTAGATGACGTCGTTTTCAACTACAATGAAGTTACTACTTCGAACAACATTCTAATTACTTCCTTGCTCATAAATACCGATGACGATATTTGGGAACGTCCAACCGCTGAGCTACTTTTTCTTCTTACTACAGTGTTTCTCTTCCTTCTCCGAGGCAACTCCCATCCTCGTAGCCATCGTCATCGTCATTTAATCCCTCATCCTCCACTTTTCCCACGATCCCCCGCATTCACCAAATAGCCACAGCAGCTTCTCAGCGGCGGCGCTAGTCAAAAGGACGAACTGCCGCTCATTTCGCATTCTCAATGAGAAAAATCGGCAAGTGGGGGTGAAGAGTGAGAGACTATAGCTGCACTGAGTCATTAGGGGCTCTTAGACATTCTCGCAGTATACATCCACTTCATCAACACCAAAAGCCTTTGAACTTCCTGGTCTCTCATGAACACATCATTCTCATTTAGCCCTTGGCCTTCATTTACCACCCACCGGACGAAATACTATGCGAATAGGAGAGAGGCATAGTAACTGCGGCCCGCAACTCATCAGTAGCGCGGGCTTCTCTCGCAGGCTGGAGAGACGAGGGAACACGTGGAACAAGGAGGCCGCGCCCTTCGCCAAAGCAGCCCTTCTCATCAGCGCTCTCCGCTCACCATCCCTCCCTCCTCCTCCTCCCCCCTAATGAGAGAGATGAAACTCGAGAAAGGTCGAGCAACAATGAGCAGTAAGCTAAAAAGGAGTAAAAAGAAGCCGAAGGAGGTAAACGGGGAATGAGGGCCGCCACTAAACACGTGGGGCCCGGGCTGCAAAATTGCTTGCTTGCCCCTCAGGTTGCGCCGATGACGTTGGCTTGAACAACGTGTCCCCAAACAAGAAACATCGCCATTCAAAGCTCAGTTCAGAAATCAGTTTTGCACCTCGGTGCTCGAAATAACAGCAACAATAGGACGCTGTGCCTTCGGGTTGGCGATTCTAAGAAACATGCAGACCCATATCCATAATTCTCTGCTCTGTTATTGCACCCGTCGCATGGACAGATTCAGAACAACCGACGGGCCAATTACCCCCGTCCGCCCTCTCATTTCCGTTTTTTTTTTCGCTTCCGAATTCGGGGAACGAATTGTGCAGGAGATTACAGCGGAATCCCGTGTGTGCATTTTCGCTGCCGTCATATCCCGTTTCGATGACAACTGAACGCCGAGGACTGGCTCTCGTCCACGTAATATGGCAGCAAAGATAGCAGCGATCATGTAAAATGAGGAGATTCAGAGTACATCGCTGACGACAACTGAACGCCGATGGAGATGCATTGCGTCGTTACATTCCAGGTGGTTTCTCGAGCTGTCTGAGAAGAGAAATAACATGTATCAAGGAGAGTGTCTAACATTTCAGAGTCTTTGACGACTACTGAACGCCGTAAAGTTCTGCTTCTGCATGTTCCAAGTAACATTACGTATAGAACACTGATTTAGATACCGTGTAGAACGAAGAGGTTCAGATTCCATCGTCGTCGACAACTGAACGCCGATACAAAGGAATGGTTCTCCGTATGGCAGGTGGTTTCTCCACGAGGCTGTCTAACAGGTGAAATAGCTTGAATAGAACCGAGTTTCTGGCACTTCAGTATTTTTGAAACTACAGAACGCCGTAAAGGACTGGTATTTGGCGTTACTTGTAATCGGGCACAGAAGACAGATGAAAAGACCGTGCAGAATGAAGAGATTCTGATTCCACCGCTGTCGACTGCTCCTGAACGCCGCAACTTCGTCCAGCCTCACAATCCGTTCTACTTTCCTGATCAATCACAGGCCCTTCCTGGGGTAAATACCATCGTAATTTGGATGCAGGGCGAAAATACTACATCATAGGCCGCCAATCCGGATAATGTCAGCTCAATTTTTTCATATCTTGATACGAAAAACGGGGACATTGGTTTGGATTGAGGCCGGATAGAGGAAGCCACAAGCTTCACTGATCAACGACACCTTTGCGCCTAGGGCGGATGAGGGCACTTTCTGACCGAGTAGAGACACGAGGAAAACGTGCCCATTCATCAAAAAGGGTCCTCGCGTTTGTTCTCTGATCTACCATAGTCTATCCTCGGCGTGTCATCCTTCCTTCCGACCTTCAATCGTCGGAACATCTTCGTCACACTCTTCCCCGTCGTCACATGCGCTCACTTCACGGCTTCCGTCTCTCCATTCGGCCTTGTCTTTGCCCATACAGACAGTGTTATGGACTCGTCCTTCTTTCCGTTTATTCTCACCCAAATCTGCGTCACAATCTCCATTCATTCTCTCCATCGCCACGCTATCTTGGGCTGTTTTGTATGCCCAGATACGTCGGTCGGCGCTCATGTGTGGTGTACTCGGAACAGATGTACACGAGGCGAATAAAGGAAGAGAACGACGATGACTAGGTCGTTGTCTTATTCTAGCAAGCGCTTGCGCTCGCAAGCCAACGCGCCAGAGAACGGAATCTATTCTGAGCAATCCCTGCTGTGATTATATTTATAATTGGTGATGGTACCGCTGTAAATGATGCTTCTATCATCCATTCATCGGAGCGCATCAAACACGCATGTAATTACGAAGCGCTACACGGCGGCATTTTCAAAATTAATCGCAAAATTATCATATTTGAGCACCGTAAATTCCACATTTTTACTTTCGACGCATGCCTCCCCTCGCATGATCAGGTCAGAAAAGGTCACAATTTCTCGCCCAAGTGCACAGTCACACACATCCTCCATGCCAACAACTGCGTTTATATAATTACCTGCGATCACGAACTGCAAGTCATTCCCAAGTCAAAAAACCCAAACGAGCAAAAATGCCTATTCAATCTAGCAACAGTCATATCACACCCTTCTCCTCTTACCTGCGAACACGAACTGCTCATCGTTATCCACGAACGAGGGCAGTCGGGCGCCGCCGCTGCCCGCGCGATGGCCGCCGTACGAGAGAAGGGCGACGCACGGACGACGAATGTCGTACAGGCACAGCTGCAGAGATGATATGATAATAAAATATTTGCATGGAAAGAACGGTGATTTTTGATGATTTTGATGCGGCTCTGCAAGTTATTGATCACTTTCCCTCACTACTGCCCCTCATAGTACACGAGAAACCCCGTTACACAATGTTGAATTTTAGGGTAGAAAAAAGGTTTAGTTTTCAGAAGAGATATCTCTACGGAATTGGCCACCTTGCCACAGCGCACCCAATAATTATTCATTTCGAAATTAGACAGATCAAATGAAGCGACAGATCAAATAAAGTCAAATGGACAAATAGATGAAGCGCGAGAATACCTACGAAACGTATTTTGAGCACATTTCGGAACATGTCTCAAGCCAGGCACTCGTCAGCAGCCATAATTCTGCCCCCGCGTTCATGTACGATTCCTTCCCCTATTTCAGCTATTCTCGATGTTATCGTATTGTTCACGAAATATAACAAGTACGAAATTTACTTCTACATCTTACCAAATCATCTACTGAGAGATTGAGTAAACAAATCTCATACTCGAAGCGGGAAAATAACGAGTTCCAAGACATTATTTTAAGCACATATCGGTACATGCATCAAGTCAAACATCACCGGCACCGACCACAAATCTACCCCCACGTGCGCCCCATTCCATTACCTTAATCTCCAGTGGGTATTCCCTACACACCAAAATGTTAAGCCTCCGAAATTCCTCTGCAGAATTCTACACAAAAAGATCATGTTCATTTGTAATCCCTTATTTTTAGTGGTCACATATTGTTTTAAAACTGAGAAAGTAATTATGCGAATCGTAAATATTCCTAAGGTGGTTAAGATGCGATAGATATTTAGTCTCTTCCCAGCAATGTCTTTTTTACCTTTTCATTTCCAGAACCATGTTTCTTTTAAATTCTAATAAACTAAATAATAAACAAAGTACCTTTCCCTCTAGGGTGGACAGGACGACCTGCGGGCCCGACTTGTGCAGCAGCCGCAGCCAGCTCGTGCAGCTCGAGTCTGCAAATATAGTATGCATAAATACATAGTTATCCTGGCAGGGGGCAACTCAAGGGAGGTAATTAGGATCTTCATACTGCAAGTGTTTTCTGGTCAAAGGACACACTTCAATAGGAGAACCCACGAAGATACCACTACATATAGAAATAAAATATGCACAAATATTCTATAAATTATGGAGAGAATACATTGGAAAGTAGTTCTAATTTCATCACAATGAAAGCTAATTGCATCGAACATCATAGTGTTTTCAGAGCACATCAAGTTTCGTTGAAGCGCGAAACGTCATGTATTGTTTCTCTATTGTGAACTCAAGTTTGCAAGAGCCTGCAAAGTGGGACGGGTCGCTAATATTTATGACGAGGCGGCAAGCAATAAATAAATAACGAGCAAATATGAACAGCGCGCATCTTAGACAGACGATGCGATAAATAGGTAATTATTCAATTAATATTCCAACGAGCTGTACCTTTGAAGCGTGGGGATTTGCCTACTATTTCAGGCATGTCTAGTCCAATATTCGTCCTGTTCAAGTTGGAACGGCAGCATCAAGAGATTGAATTATCATACCATGAGATCGATGAGTTAATCAAGGGAATTCGATCAAAGGAAGATATCACCTAACCTTGTAACGATAATGTAACAGGTTTCATTTTTTTTAAATAAAATTACAATAGAAATCGCCATGAACCGGAACTTCCGTGAGCATGATGACATACTGACATCACTTTGTAGTCCTGTTTTCTAGCGCTAACAATATGTGTACTGAGCACATCTCACAAGTAGGAAGGATGGCAACTATGAATACTCTAGAGCTTTCCTTATGTGTCCGAACACCCAACATCAATGACAGCGAGTAACAATAAGGGCCAGCTGCACTAGAAAAGCGAGGGAGATCACACCGTTTTTGCCCTTAGAAAAATGACGTATAACAGAACATACGAACTCGTGGAATAGAAAATGGATACATCACGTCACAAGAATAAATACTACCTTGCAAAGTACAAGGAATTATAGCTGCATATATCTCTATAACTGAAGTTCCATCGCATGATAGTTAATCATTTTAGAATTAAAAAAAAATTACAAAAACAACAATTACCCGGAATGACAGCGGCCGCATGTCTATCACTCGTTTTTAGCACATTCCAAACGCGGATACTCACCACATTTTCGTGATTATCGAATTTTAAACAAAACAAAAACAATAATAAATGCTCACCCGGAATGACAGCGGCCGCTCGGTCCATGCTCGCGCGCATGTCCATCACGCACGCGTTGGCCGCGCGCAGCCCGAGGAACAGCGTGTCACCGGACTGCAAAGGTACAAACAATATTACAAATATAAAGACACTCCAGCCAGTTAGGCCAGTGATTATTTTAACATAATTCAGTTCTTGAACAAGATTATTCGTTATTAAAACACTTATTCGGTGAGCTAATTAATGATTTTCCTCTTTTCCGTCAGATTCATCTTGATCTTTCACTAGGCAAAGTCCGGTTTCAGCGCGCGTACAACTCATTGCATACTGCTAGAGCAGTAATGGGAGTTCGGTTCCGGAACCAAAAAATCTCTACAATCTAGATTTCGAACCTTTCACATCCCCACTTCAGCAACTGGTTACAACTGACAAGCTTCGCCGTGTACAGTAGCAGACCGCTTTACAGACAAAATCAAATCTATAACCACGAACTTTAGAAAGGAATGTCACGCCGATCCTTGAGCGCTATTCCATACCCAATCACATTGAAATTATATCTCCTCTTCTGCTCGTTTCATGTTTCAGCACTCCATCATCACTTTCACATCTTTTCTAAAATCAATTCCGGTGGACCTTGTGCCATTAAAAATGTATCACCCCCCCCCCCCCCGGAGATACTGAGGGAACGCCTCACCTGAGGACGGCCTTGCCCTTCGTGCCCACTCGCTCCCCTCAAGGTTAGAAAATCTCACAAATCCATTACCTTTCTTGCTAAAGAGCACTCTATTTACCTCTAATCTCTGGCTCGATATTTGATCTTTAGTCTCCTCACTTCATCTCATACCTTTCTCAGGAAAACGTCCTTACTGTAATGCATCCTAGAACTCCTAACCATTGATCTTTGATCTCACCTCATCGAATGCCTGACTGAGGACGACCTTGCCCTTCGTGCCCACCCGCTCCGTCTGCTCGGACATCACGTCGATCAGAGTGGCGTGCTTCTCCATGCCCAGACCTGCGAGATTGATCTTCGATCTTTGGTCTTTGATTTCTGATCGTATTGGTAACTATTGACCACGTTTACATTCCTAAATCGCCCACCTACTAGGAAGACATTGTTTTATCTCACACCCGGTGAAGGTCCGTCCAGCAAATTTCGGTGAAAAATATTTATTTGTAAAATTTAAAATAAATTAAAAATAAATCACTAACCAATCTTCATCGACTTCTGCGCCCACGCGCACGAGTACACGTTCCCGCCCAGTCTGCCAATTGTTATTATTATTTTTGATATTTAGATCAGCCCAATTTAATTTTCAGTCAGCTGCTTCATTCCGGTTTCAGCCCCTATAAAAAGATCATCCCGAACTGCAACATTAAGTACCCTCAGTTTATCACACCATTCACATACTCCAAAGCGTACCACCACGTGCATCTCTATTTCATGAATTCTTCATACCACTGTTTCGCTGACAGTTTTGATAATGCGAGAATGCCAGGTGTTCAAATAACCACTAGACTACGATATTATCGACCCCTACTGTAGTCCCTGTGATCTACCGTGCCACTACTGCCGATTGCAATAATCACCCGTATATTCTGTCAAACCACCGACGGTAGTCTACCGTAGCCCATCCCCCCGAAATCCACTACAATTACCGTACCTCGACTGTAGATTGTATATGTGCGAGTCGCTGACGTCGTAGTCGCCCTCCTCGAAGCGGCAGCACACCGGACGGGTGGACACCTGCATTTTAATGTTAAAACAGCTATCAGTCGCTAACCTATCACTATTTTATTCGCTGTTGTAAACTTTTTTTGTAATCTAGATTGGCATATTAATGCATTAGCGCTTATTTCAAATATAATTGACACGCGTTTCACCGTTCCCACTTCATCAACCACTACTGCAGATGAACAGTGTTTTCATTCCTTGAAAGAAAAAATATTTCGATGTGCTGGCCAACGTTTTCAGGAATTTCTAGGCAACTTACGCACTCGCATCTCCTGTGTTTCACCACCATTACTTACTCCAACTATTTTTTCGATTTTAATAGAGCTTTGATCGATCTAAAAAAAATCATATAAAAAAACGAGCAGCAAAGTCACCCTTTTCTCAAAGAATAGTTCCATATTTAATTAATCAATTAATGAAAAATTAATATTTACTCACATCGCACACCGTAATCGGGCAGCCCCGCTTGTCCAGCGTGCTCGTCGCCGTCGTGTACAGCAGGCACGTCACGTCACTGGAAATATTTAAATTTATTAAATATTAAATTTAATTAACTTATAACTTCAATCAATATCGCAAGCGAACACTCAAGGGCCCGTAGATTCGAGCATCATTGCCTTCGTAATACTATATGATATTTTTAGTGGATTCTGGACCAAGATTCTCAAATAAAGAACAACAACAATGAAATGTGTCTTTCAAATTTTTCTTCCCTCTCGTAACTAGCTTCTCTTAATATTTTGCATCAATCTCGGGTGAACTTGTACGGTAATTAAAGAGCAAAGAATGGAAATTAAATCGGTTTCGCCACATTCATGTTTCAACCACACCCCATAGTCCCCATCTATCTCCATTTCAACCATGCCAACTGGATTCCTTGATCATCATAATAAGGTACCCACGTAATTTCAATAAATAATTCATTAATTCTCTCACCGATCCGTCGGCGCCACGTTCATGTTTCACCCGCTCCCTATAGTCCCTACCAATTTCCTTTTCAAAGATTTCTTTCCTTTTTTCGCAAATTGAAAAAAAAATTATTTTTTTAACCAACTCACTGATGTTTCAACCACTTCATATAGTCCCTACCAATTTCCTTTTACCGATTTCTTCAAGTTTTTCGCAGACACTCCGCGATGCTATGCAAGTTTCAGCCATTTCCTATAGTCACTATCTAATCCCTTTCAACAATTCCAGTCGGCGTCTCTCCATAACTAATTAAGTCAAATAATTAATTAACTCACCGATCCGTGGGCGCCATGGTCATGTCCACGATGACGCTCGTACGCACCTGCACCGGCGCACCGCGCAGCGAGCCGAGACCGAGCCACTGGAACGGGAACATATTACTTACTTTGAGTATATTCATTGAAACACTTATTCACCCGAAAATAATCTGACCTCTCGTATTCCTATGAAAACCCCCCAACCAGTTTCCACGGCACGCACTGATCCATTACGATCCCTACCGTAATCCCTCATACCTGTCCCTCGTCCCTCCTCGCCGCTGCTCCCCTCTCCGCGACGCTCGCGCGCACACTGCACGCCATCGAGGCCGAGCGGCCGCCGGAGGACTGCAATTAGCGTTTAATTAGCAAATTTCTTAATTAATTAAATATTAGATGAAATATTTTATTCCCATGAAGCACTAGAGACGAAAACATTTGTTGTAGGAGAGGGAAAGGACCTTGGAGAATTAGGGACAAGTCAAAAGAAACTCGTTTACCAACAACTCGAAACTTGCACTCACCATGTTTGAAACAAGCCTTTTTCGCAGAACTTTCTCAAACCAAGATCCGATAAAGCCATTCAAATTATCGTATTCTACCTTAACTGAGCCAACCACATACTGTATCCCCGAAACACCCTAACCTATTCCCCGGCTACCGTACCCTCATACCTTACCCCGGCCACAGCCCAGCATCCGGTGAGTGTCTCTCCGTCCGCTGCGACATCCAGAAACTCGCAGCCGACGACCGAGTGCATGCCGGCGTAGCGCGACAGCGGCAGGAAGTCCGTCACCTTGAATATACTTATTTATGTTTTTTTTTGTTATTGAAAATCAGCATAGTTATTTTATTAGACGTGATGAAAGGAGAGAAATTGCAAAGATTTCTCAAACGGATATGGCAGTGGTGAAACACAAGATCATCTGAACTGTTTTGGTTATACGATAATTGTAACTTCCCAATTTCAAGACCTAAGGATCGAATCGAACACAAAACGTTCACACTAGTAGCAACCTAGACACACGATTTCACAATGGAATACCTTCATGATCTATGAAATCTATTCTACACGTTTCACAAGCGAGTCATTGTTTTCAAAACAATTGTTGCCAATTAATACTGCGTTGAAACGTGAGTTGTTCTAGTAGAAATTTTTAAAATGTTCACGCCTTTCACTCACATCGATGACTTGCGTGGGCTGTTTGGGCAGCTGCTGCATGCGGGCTGCGGCTGCAGCCCGGGGCAGAGCTGCGCCGGGCAGCCGCCCGAGCGACAGCGCCGACAGCAGCGAGAGCGTGGACGCCGGGCGACGAGTGGACTGGAATATTCCAAATTAGTTAATTAATTTTCCTTGCAAATTATTGTAGCATTTCCTTGCCAATTACAGAACTCATTTTTCGACTAGCGATTCATGAGTTTCACAGTCTCTACTAAACCGTTACGCTACCGGTCAACAACGATGTATTGTTCTTGAAGATTCACAAAAAATAATACACTCTCGTTCCCACAAATCAAAAACATAGGATCCCTATATTTCGCATTGGCCCTGTTCAAATTTTCACCTTGGTGGATTTGCGCCGCTTCGCTTTCACTTATTCCCTCTGAACCGCCAGCTGGAATCGACCCGGCGCACCCCGGTCTTAAAAACCGATCTAACTTTCAGCACACTTACCACTGCTAACACCTTACCCTCATCTTAACTCGGCGCTTCTATCCCCCCCCTCACCCGTCTCCTCTCCTCCTCCTCCCTTTCCTCCTTCCTCTTCCTCTCCTGCTCCTCCTCCTTCTTTCGTCGCTCCGCCGCACGCACGTCGCTCACCCGATAACCGACCACCTGGAAACAGAAGTGGAATGATAGGGGGCACGGTAGGGGGTACGGTATGGGGTACGGTAATCAACTCGATATGGAGAATCGAATTGGGACTAGGCTAAATTACAACGATAGTGTTGTGGAATGAGTGCTGGCGAAATATTCAAGTTAAAATTCTCACATGATACCCGTATCAGCGCTCCCTCTAATGTTATCTTCTCACACTAAGATAATACCTCCCACTGTTCCGAACCACAAAAAAAACAATGCAAAAAAGCATCGATGTAACAAAAACAACCAGTGACACCCCCACCCCCTAACTAAGCTCCCTCTTATTCATGCCTCGCCATCAAAAGTCAATGGCTTTAGCTTCTTCAAGCATCATAGAATCAACTCAAAATCTCACCTCATTTAATAGATTTTCATAATAAAATAATAATAAAACTACACTCACCCCACTCGAGTCCGCCGTGATTCTGAAGTACTTGCCCGTCTCCGGGCATCGCGTGAACCCGGGCAGGTCGTCCGGGTCTGCTGCTGCAGTGGCTGCAGCAGCTGCAGCTGCGCCGTGCTGCTCCGCCGCGCGACCCTGCAACGTGTTCCATCTTACAGGGACCCTCATACATGTCCACGCCGTCGGCGGCCAGGGGGGTGTGCGGTGGGGGTGGACTGTCCACCCCCACCGCACCCCCCCCCCCTGGCGCCGTTACTGTTGGACACCTATGGGGACCCTAATAATTCCAGGCAAAAAAATGGACTTGTTGAATTTGAGCTTCACTAATATATCATTAAAACTGCTGCGACCATTCACCAATCAACGTCTTTACCTGCACCACATTCCATCTTCTAAAAGCTGCAATGCCTCTCCAAATCGAAAGATGGCAACCCGCCGCATTCGCCTTTCACTAGTAAGCCATCATGAATATAATCGCGGTGAGGTTTGCTAGGGTCTGCGTCAATCCTTGAATATATCACCATACCTATTTCTCTCCCCCCCCCCCCCCCCCCCCTGCAGCCCATACCATCTTCTGATCCGCGGTATCATTTCCGATCGCAATAAAGTACCGAATTCGGCCTTCACTAGTGTGCTATCAAACGATACTCGAATCCACGTTAATATAAGGTCGGTTTCCGAGAAAATCAACAATTTTCCACCTCATAGTGTACCTTGTAGAAAATCAATAAAACCACTACCTATCGGAACCCAACTACCTGATAGAATCCATTCGTCAGTCTACGTCTCACCCAGCTACATTCACCCTTCACTATTTCGATATCACAGGTTACTCAGAAACGATTGATTTCAGGATGCTGGCCACTCTCCTACTAAACCAATCAATTCCCCTCATACACCCTCTACCGTACCCCGCCCATACCATACCTGATAGAATCCACTCGTCTGTCTGCGTCGCTTGCCGCGCTTCGCCTGCGCCTGCGCCGTCTCCCGACGCGCGTCCTGTGACTGTCTCTGAAATGTGAATTAATGATTGGATGAATGAAGGTAAACGGTCAAAGGTAAAGGTGCATCTTCCGCGTCAAGCGATTTGCCTGTCCCGTGACTACACTATGTGCCATCGGTATGACCAGCTGCATGGGCCATACCGATACTTCTGTAAAAAGCTGCTCACTTTTGACACCCAAATTATCGAATCTTTGCGGAAAATAGTATCCACTCTCATGAGCTATTACTGAAATACCAATTCTTGCTACATTTTTGCACGCCACACTGCTCATCACTGACCTGATAGTCGGCCGCTGGTCCCTGCTGCAGCTGCTGCGCCGGTCGTTGCTGGTGATGGTGCTGCTGGCTCTGATTCCTCTGCTGCGAGTTGTTGCTGTTGCTCCATGGACGATTCTGCAATACGGGCACTTTCTACATTGGTGTTTCATCTTTAACTCAAGAACGGGAGTCTTTCCAGTGAACTTGATTTTCCGGTTATAGTTGATTTCGATTCAGTACAACAAAAAAAAACTCCACCCTGTTCAGCCAGCAGTTGAAAAAAAAACTCAACTCATTCATGTTTCAGGCGCCTCCCCATAACGCAGCGTCAACCGAGGAACTAATTTGAACTGGCTTTGCTTGGTAAAAAACAATCGACCCATCCTGTTCTGCCTTATTTACAAAAACCCACCACACCAATTCATGCATGTTTCAAGTCCTCCTCATCATACCTCACCGTAAATCGAGGAGCCAATTTCTTATTTTCTATTCTGTGAGGATACACAAAAACTCATCCAGCGCTGCTCTCATTTGCACACAAATCACCAAACATATCCCGCATTCATTTATGTTTCAGCGCCTCCTCACATCCCATAATGAACGGGGGAACCAATTGATTCTCACCTGGTAGTTGTATGAAAAATAACCAACACCGTCTGCATTTGAACGAAAATTATAACAATCCCGAAATTAAATCCGGTTTCAGCCTCTCCTCATAGTCCCTCGGAAACCACTCAGCCAATTTGCTCTGCTTCTCGTCCTGATACCAACAAAACACACACACCCACCCTGTTCTGCTGCCGTCCTCCATAGTTCTTCTGCTGCTGCTGCTGCTGGTACTGTCCGCCCTGCTGCGAATGCTGCAGCTGCTGCTGCGGCTGTCGCACGTGCTGCACGCCGCGAGAGGTCGTCAGTGCAGCCAGCGGCTGCTGTTGCTGCTAAAAATAACTGTTTTAGTTTGCATTAGTTTATCGCGTCCGGAACACCCAAGAAGGCAGAAATGCGCTTCGGTTGCTTACTATAACGCCCTACTATTCATTTCAAATAATGCATTCATCGTATCAAAATAAAAAAATAAAAAAAATTGATAAAATGATCAAATCATTCGGAATGTATTTTATCTGGAAAATTGAGCGCATCAACAGCAACGAACCTGCAGGACGGGTCTCTGCTGCGGCTGCAGCCGCAGCTGCTGCATGGAGCAGCCGGCCTGCTGGCTGACCCAGTCGCCTCCTCCTCTCTGCTGCGCTCTTCGACTGTCGTTGAAGCCGCGCTGCTGCTGGGGCTGCTGCGAGCCGCGAGGCGAATCCTGGTCTGCAAATGAACGGTTTCGTCTAGGTGAAACAGCGCTTCAGAAATATCTCTAATGACAGTTGCATCGATACAAACAATACCGTTTCAACATCATTTCTCATCGAAATAATTTTAATCCGCCTTTATTATTTTTATTTTAATATTTAATAATAATTTTAATCACTTAAAAGCAATCCGCCCGGTGATTCCAGGCCCCGCTCAGCTATTGTTATCAATGTGAAGTACTCCAATCTGATTTGATGGGTGATTGTTACCTATACAAAATAACAACATTAAGAAACCAGCTGGATTCGCGTTCCACTAAGGCACTCATTGCCCACTGCGATCGCAACCACCAATGTTTGAGGTGGTGATTTGTAAAAAAATTAATTATGCCAAACCAACATTTTCAGCCATGTCACCATCACCCAGCTCAAATTGAGTTTCACTAGCCGTTCATACACCACTAGATTTCTCTACTTTGATACACACGCGACATCATTGAAACAAAACAACTTTTAAAATTGGGCCTGCCACATTCCCGCTGCACGATCCAGTCACAACCGCAAGTTTTCCTTTGGAATTGATAAATTCTCTTCTAGCCTGCCCATTCAAATGCTCTACACTCTATACTATATTTTCTTGATGCCGCTAACTATATACCAAGTTTTCATAAATTTCGTATATAATTTATTTAATTAACTAACCATTCTGCCTCCACTCCTCCCTGCCCCATCCTCCTCCGCCTCTTCCCCGGCCTCTGCCTCTCGATGACGATGACATTTCCTGCGATTAGGATTAGGATTAGAAACCGTTAACAACGATGACATCAAAATATTGAAATTTCCTGAGGATATGGATTGAATTAGAAACATAGAATAACCTGGACAACGATTCAGATAAAGTCAAAGCATTGGAAGTCGTGGGAATTAAAAGAAGAGAGATAGACTAGTAAAGTCCCCAGGAGCATAAATGTAAAATTTCAAGTATCAACAATGGCAACGAAATCCGCTAACAATGGAAAAGTATCCACTCTTACAAGAAGATTAACTTGAATGTGAATTGTCGAGCAGTAACAACAAAATGAAGAAATCTGGCTACCAAGGCAAACGTTTTCATTTCCCGTTAGATTCCCCTCAATTATGGGGATCCGCTGTAACCATGGAAATCTTCGGCAACACTTTTCGTGTTTCACGCATTCTAGATCACTAATCGGCGAGGGATGCAAATTGATAAGCTCTGCTTTTGCTTCACAGGAATTCCACTAATTCTCCTGGCTGTAGATGAACAGAGACAACGCAGTATGAACAGAGCGAGTCAGACATGATGATAGACCATGCGAAATGAAGAGAGTGGAAAACTGTTCAGAAAGAACGAGAGAACACGCGAAATGAGGAGAGTGAGTGCACGAAAACTCGGAACAACTTGCGCAAAAAGCCAGGGAGGCAGATAATAAGAGGTTTATGAAGGTAGCGAAAGCTCCTCGAGCGAAACGCGGGCAAACCATTGCAGAAAAACGGCGGAAAATACTCGTAAAACGACCGCGGAAAGGCGATAAGAAATGCTCTCCTAACCCGTGAGATTGGCGTCTCACAACAAACTGATAGAGGCGTAGTAGAGGTCACGCGCCTTATCGCGAAGGTGATAGTAGGCGGGTACGGCTTGAGAGGTTGTGATCAGCAAAGCATCAGTCTCCTCACTCTTACCAGTCAGAGAATTAGAGAGAACATTTTGATTTGATGGAGATCAGACATCACTTTCTACATCTCTCTTACTTCCCAATACTCTCTCTCATCAGGCAGATAAATATGATAGCCGCCTCTCTCATTGCCCAACGCTTTCTCGCCGTCAGGCACATGGTAGAGCATTATTTTTATGACAGGTCCCACTCTCTCCGTTACCAATACTCTCTCACCTATCAGACAGCGCTAGAGACCACACCACATCTCTCTCTCAAGTGCCTTTCACCAATCGAGCGGCCAGTCACATTTACCCCCTCTCACGTGCGCCGCTCGAAGTCACTCACGGGTTCAATTGTTCTTACTCACTCCACTCTCCCTTTCCTCCCTCTCGCCTCTCCCCTATCATCACCTCCATTTATTCTCAAACTTCCTCCATTTAGCGCACTATTTATCTTGTTAGACAAGACGAGAGACTGCGCGAAATGAGGAGAGTCCAGTCAGACAAAGCGAGAGAGCACGCGGAATGAGGAGAGTCCCAATTCCCACTCGTCTCTCGGTTAGAGAACGGCAAGAGAGAGAGAGAGGTGATCAAAACACGCACTTTACCCGTCGCTCTCCCTCGTCTCCTCATTCCGCGCGCACTCTCGCCTGTCAGACAGAGCGAGAGACAACGCTACAAGAGGAGAGTCAGACAGACGACAAAGAGACTCTCACTGCTCTCGCTTACATAACAAGTTACGAGGTGTGTGACCAGGGGGAACTACTCCGCAACAATTTCCCGTCCGACCGACTGGCCGTGTATAAATTACCCCCACTCTCGTTTCCCTAACTGCTGAGACAAGAAATCACGCGGTTACAAGCACATTTACTCAGATATTGCCACTGTTTTTCAACAGGTCTCCAATCATCCAAACTCACAACTATTTTTGACTATCTTTATTGCAAAACCGGGCTAGCCCGTGAAACGAGACGAAAAAACGGAGAAAAAACAGCAAATAATGAGGTCGGGCGATCAATAATTAACAGAAGAAAAACACACATCCGAAAATGTTCACTTCGCAACAATTCGTGTTTAATTTAGTTCAAGGTTGAGTGTAGTTTAACAAGTAGAGAATCGATTCAAACAATAATGATGGTGATTATGATGATGATTGGGGGGAAAGTAGAACTGCGACAGAGATCAAAGATCATTCCTGGATCGTCCGATTTAGAACTTGATTTTCGTATGCTTTCTGAAAGTGAATCATTTATTTTACCTGATAATTCATCATTTTATTTTAAAATGTACAAAACCAAAGTGCAACCTCAGCCAACCATGAATCATTAGTTTAAAAAAAATCTCATAAAGTCTATTCCATTTCGATGCAACCGAGATAACTGATTTTATTCAACATCAACACTAGCCTAGTACCTTCAGTAAAGTATGAAACCATGAAACACCCTGCACCCTCTTCCTATTCGAATTGTGAGAGATGATTTTGGTGTTTAGCCCAGCTAGTCGATGACATCAACATACTGCATTTTCATTACCTATGTAATCACGGAGTAACCCCAGATCACCATGAACAGGTTTTTTCTCGGAAGGATCTCCAAATCATCACTCGCAAATTGATCCTAAAAGCTGATGTGCAACTCGTGGAACGCCAATCAACCGCTACAAGTACCATACCCTACAGCGACCATATCAACCTGGGAACCCATACACTAAATAATTAAAGTAATCAATTTGGTTACCCTAAGAAACTCGCTACATCCTGCATCTCTAATTTTTGTATGAATAAAAAAATTATTATACACTCACGACTGCCCTTTCGTCCTCTCCGCCGGACTCTTCGCCCTCTCCCTGCCCTCCTTGCTTCTCCTACTCTCCGCTCCCCTGTCCTTCTCCGGTCGCTCCTTCTCCTTCTCCCTGCCAGAGGAGGGCTTCTCGTCACGCGACTGCGACCGGCGACGGCCTGTAAAATAGTATTTTAGTATTTTAAAGTGTGTACATTAGGGATGGCAAAAATTGTCTGAGGAGACCGCACCGCGCGCGCGCCGCGAGACAAGAATGAGTCCGAGAATGGAATGATCGAGCGTTCTCGGACAACAAATTGTCTTTGAGAAAAATCGTTGAGACAACAAATTGTCTCAAACATTTTATCACTATTTTCGAGTGAAAATCAGGTGCAAAAATAAGACAATTGCATAATATTACTTTAATATCGTTCTAAACATAGGAGTGGTTCCAGTACATTGGTCGTTTTCTAAAGTTTGAGACATGATAGAATGGAAAGAAACGAGAAGAGACAGGGTTAGATAGTGGTCTCAAACGTGAACTACTATTCAGAATGAATCTAAAAAGATATATATTAGTTTTTATAAACTTTATGCGAGTAAGCCAATCAACAAATCGCATAAAAAATGCAAACGACACTCAATGAAAGTCAAAAGGTATTCATTTCAAACGGCATCACCTTATTATTTATAATATAATACAATTTTTTGCAAAAATATATTTTGAACCACCTTTTTATCTCCATTTTGAAGTTGGGACAACAAATTGTCTCAGACAATTTGTTGTCCGAACTTTGAGACAATTCATTGTCTGAGACAACGACCGGTCCGAAAAGTTCGGAATGAAATTGTCTGAGACAACGCAATGGACAATTTTTGCCATCCCTAGTGTACATGGCCTGGAACGATCGTCCCGATTCCGTTGTCCAATATCTTCAAATGTCGTTGCAACCCCAATCCTCATTGCCAGGTATCAACCAAATCGAAAACGTTCAAACAGAAGGGCTTGTTCGGTGAAGACTAGTTTAATTTTTTTTTTAAACCTGGATAGCCACGATGATCAGCCTGGCCAGTTTCGCGTCCCTACCTGTTGCTTGTGCAACTCCGATTCAAACAGTTTGCTCCGTCCCCAAACATTAGCAAAATTCCAAGTTGGATCTCTCGTCGGATACCTGTACCCGTACCCTAAGAACGTACTTATGTTTTTGTAGGCCCAGGTGCGATTCCAACTACATAAAATCAATGGGTTTCAAACCCGTCTCGCCTAGCGCGCACTCACTCTTGCTGTCCTCCCTGCTGTCCCTGCTTTCTCTCTCCTTCCTGCTCTCCTCCTTCTCCTTCCTCGGCTTCTTCGGCAGCGGCTCCTCGCCCATCGTGATGTTCTTGCGCTTGTCCCTGACGAGGATTACGGTAGGGATTATTGATTTGTAGATTACGGTATATTGAATGGGAATGCGGTTAGGATTGTGGTAGAAATTGATCATTGAAGGGGAAAACCATAGTTTATTACGATAGATCGTGACCCCTAATCACTGAAGGAAATATTGCTTACTCATTGTATTGGAACACTTTTGACTACGGTAGCAATCAGTTACTGTATTAAAGGTCATGGGAAACTGTACGCATGGAACATTTAATAGTTGTGGATGTCATTAAGTCGGCATTACTGATTTCCGAAGTGTGCTACGTATCAAGTACGAATGCGGAAACGCGAATTCATCGGGACCAATAGTGTAGTCGTTTACCAGAGAATATTAGAGGACTACTCGATTGCGCACTAGGCATTCTCAAGAAAAGCGCCCGGTGAGTTCGCTATTCTACTCCCGCACTTGGGACGGAGGAATACTACGAACGACGATGTTGAGAAACTGCACGTGAACAACTATTACAATTTAAACTCTAATTGAAATATTCTGACTAATTAATTAATAAATATAATTAGCTAATTAATTAATTAATTAATTAATTACCTATCCTTTTCCCTCTCCTTATCCCTGTCCACTCGTGCCGGTGCCTTCTCGTCCCCGCTCGTGCCCAGTGAGGACAGGCGTTTCTGCAATTAATTAATTAATTATCCATTAAAAATTTATAATTAATCCACATGGTGAACAGCTGCTGCATGGATCCCTTATTACAGACTAATTATTGATGTTGTAGTGTGATTATGAGACACTATCTGAGAGAACTTAGCGGTTTCACATAACAACCGTACAGTAAAAAATAGAATATTCTGAAAAAAATGCCCTAGGGACAACTTTTCGCGTAGAACTCGAAAATCGACCTTAAGAAGCCGTATCTCTAAAACCAAAATTCCTACGGGTGACTTCATGGTGAGAGGGGTGCCATACAAAGTTTTTTGTGGGGCTTCCAATCATCCAACAAAGTATAAAATCTTTCAGATAATGAAAAATGAAACTTTTTCTCAAAAAAAATTGAAAGGAAAACTCACCTGGAAAAAAAGTTATTCAATTTTTTGAGCTAAAATATTTTTTCCTGAAAAAAAAAGTCTCTTACCGGGAAATTCTAACCATGTTTTTCGGATTCCTCGTGAAAAGTTACATAAGTGACATTTTTTTCAGAATTTTTTTCATACACATATTGGCTCATTTTTGCCTTCAAAGGTAACGGAAACACGATTTTCCAGTATTTGTGAAGCCTACTTAATTGCAATTAATGAAATTTCCACGGGAAATGACTCACACAGTATTAAAACGCCATATTACGAATATTTATCACCATTGGCCTCCAATCCGCCACCATAATTTTTGACCCATGACCATGAACCCGGGGGTCATGGTCCGAAATGTCATGTTCGAGAAACTTCAATTGCTATACGCCGATGTGTTGCGTAGTCCCTAAGAAAATTTTCACCGCCGAAAATATCGTAATTCGAAACTGCGAAATCGAGAACTGATTTTTTAAAGGAAAAATCTGATTATTATTGTAATTAATCTATTTGCGATAACCGAATTACGATATTTTCGGTGGTGAAAATTTTCTTAGAGACTACGCAACACATCGGCGTATAGCAATTGAAGTTTCTCGAACATGACTTTTTATGCCCATTTCGGACCATGACCCCGGGTTCATGGTCATGGGTAAAAAATTATGGTGGCGGATTGGAGGCCAATGGTGATAAATATTCGTAATATGGCGTTTTAATTCTGCATGAGTCATTTACCGTGAAAATTTCATTAATTGCAAGCAGGTAGGCCGTCCAAATACTGAAAAATCGTGTTTCCGTTACCTTTGAAGGCAAAAATGAGCCAATATGTGTATGAAAAAAATTCTGAAAAAATGTCACTTATGTAACTTTTCACGAGGAATCCGAAAAACATGGTTAAAATTTCCCGGTAGGAGACTTTTTTTTCAGGATAAAATATTTTATCTCAAAAAATTGAATAACTTTTTTTCCAGGTGAGTTTTCCTTTTAATTTTTTTTGTGAAAAAGTTTCATTTTTCATTATCTGAAAGATTTTATACTTTGTTGGATGATTGGAAGCCCCACAGAAAACTTTGTATGGCACGCCTCTCACCATGAAGTCACCCGTAGGAATTTTGGTTTTAGAGATACGGCTTTTTAAGGTCGATTTTCGAGTTCTACGCGAAAAGTTGACCCAAGGGCATTTTTTTCAGAATATTCTATTTTTTACTGTACGGTGGTATGTGAGCTCTCTCAGATAGTGTCTCTTATGCTTTCCTTTAGAACTAAATAATTGTTGTGATTTACCCGGTGATTAGTTACTTCGAAAATGTATTACCTTCGAAGAGGCCGGTATCGTACAATACGGAAGAGTGATTGGGTGGTATAACACATAACTAATCTCACACTATTTTGACTCTATATTCTCACAATCACAATATGTTTTTTTTCGCTGAAGATGCGCCTCCCGGTGATTAGCAGCTACAGGGGTTCACTATCTACGAGACGAGTAGTGATATCCAATGAACTACGATTTCTGTTCAGTCAAATCGCTAATCTATACGTTCCAATATCATATCATTGCACGACCCCCTCCCCTTTACATCCCCAAACCCGGCGCGTCTAGATCACTCACCGCCTTCTCCTTCTCCCTCTCCTGCCGCTCGATCAGCCTCGCCTTCAGGTCCTCGCGCTGCTTGCGCTCGTCCCGATCCCGCTCCTGCTTTGAGTAATTTAATTGAAGTTAATTAATAAAAAGAAGAGACAGAAGCCGGTGGAAATCTTGCATGATGCTACTCCAGCAGCACTCCCGTTTCAGCCGCTCATTAGGTTTATATACCAAACAGTCAATATGATGAATGGAAAGCATTTACTGAAAAAATCGCAAACCTCTTCACCACACGTTTCCTCTAGACCCCCTTCACCTTTTCTTACATTACAAACACAATTCATGTTTCAATAACTTCTTATCCTCACGGTCAGGTCGGAGCCCATATTATACAATAGATCCAGTAGGCGCTAATACTCATCCACCCTTTGCCTCATTGTCCATCTTCCATGGTACTTGACACCAAAAGCTCCCAATAATAATACTACTAGCTCCCAATATTTTATGCAGATAGTACGATTGAATCGCTCCTCTTACCTTCTCCACCCGCTTCGCCTCTCTCTCCTTCTCCCGTTCCCTCTCCTTCTCGGATCCGTTGCTGACGCGAGAGGGCCTGTCGTCTTCGCGTTTCTGCAATTGCACATTTGCTGCCTCATCTCTTGTTCAATTCATCTCTTGTTCACCATTCCTCCTCGTGCTTAAGCTAAACTAATGTGGGCTAAAAAAAACTGTGAGATTGTGCAACTAGTACGTTTCGCGTATCTGCAATAGAACATTAACTGCCTCAACTCATGTTCAATGATTATTCGGTATTAAGAGGGAGTGAACATATTTGCACTGACCCTTGGCAACCCCCCTTTTTTGACCCCTTTTAAAGAAAACTGATTGATGAGATCGTGTAACAAGCAAGTGTTTCAGCAGCGGCTCAAGTTAAGTCTCATCGTCCCCGAAACGATCGCACCCGGCTGTCTATTTTATGCTAAAAAGGTTAATGATTTTATGAAACAAGTTTCTTTTGTGCTTCTGTAAAGGTTCGCATAATATGGTATGACAAATTCGACAATTATATGAGATCCACCAATTCACATAAAACAAATAGCCTTCTTAGTGTTTCCGACTCACAATCCTTCGAAATTTGTATCAATTCAAACAAATCAAGCGAACATGCCATATTCGGGCTTCCGTGTTGGCTCAAGTGCACTTATTACTGTACATCCATGATCACAATTGGGCATTTACGTAACAATCATTTTAATCGCACCATACTGTTTACGAAAGTAATCACATCGTAAATAACAACTGTACAGCACTCCAATCTACCGGACACCTTCTACCATAACCAATCAACAAACCCTCACCACGGGCGACGGGGGCACCTCTCCCTCTCCTATCTCCGTCCCCTATTTCACACAGACCGCCCTCTATATCATCCTACAGTATCCTACAGTACCGTAATCAGCGCTACCGTACTCCCCCTCCCCCGCCTATCGTATCCAATCTCAATAATCCTCACCACTGGCGACGGGGCACTTCTCCGTCCTCTCCCTCGTCCTCCTCCCGCTTCGTCTCCCGCTTGAACCGAGCGGATAGCGCGGATTCTGGAATAATTCATAATTGTATACAGCACCTTTCATGTCTCACAAATGCCTCGAATTCTCAAAGGAAAGTGGCCAAGCGGGTTGTTCTCGTCTTTTGTTTCGACATCTAACATAGAAAAAACACGACTTGTCGAGACCTTAATACTATCAGGCTTCTAGCTTCACACGTTCGTAAAAAGACAGTAGGAAAGCGCCCCATCAATAATCTAAGGAATGTCAGTGGAATAAAATATACCAAAAAAGGAGGGATATCACAAGCAATGTTGCGATGATGATCCCCATTGGCCTACCACACACTCTATCTACCGTAATCAATCAAGAATCCCCTCACTCACCCTCCCTCCTCGGCTCCTTCTCCTCCCTGCGCGCACTGCCGTTTCGCGCTTCGTCCTTCTGTAAAGACATCTTTCCATTCAGGTCAACTTCCGCTGATATGGACAACGTGAATTCAACAACAAAACCACCCCCCGTTGTTACAATCATCCAAAATATTTGTCATGGCCTCGTACTACAAGGCTCCTACTACAAGTCTAGCTCATGTTTCCCTTCAATCAATACATCCTACCGTACCCCTCCCCCTCCTACCGTACCTTGACCATTCCGTCCAGCTCATTCTTCGGCCGCTTGTTGCCGCCCGTGGCCAACATTAGCGCCCGTGCCGCCCCCACTTCGATCTGCAATTCGCGACTACCGTATAGGATTATTGATTACTGATTTTATTGCTAAATCGTACGAATGACGCCTATTGCACAACTTGTTAAAATCACACAATACAATCAACAATTCGCGACTACCGTATCCATTTGCACCCAATAAATAGATCGCAAACTGATTTTAATTAGTCCATAGTGAGCAGTTATCAACAGACATCACACTTGCTACACATTCTTGAGCGAATTACGCAACCTCAAATCACCCACTTCGATCTGCAAGTAACGGCTACCGTATACTATGTCACCAGGGTAATGAATACTGCTTCTATTTTTTTCTCGCAGTAACAAGCTATTATAACAGACACCTTTCCCTTTCTATACTTGTGAGCTTCAAATAAATTTTTATTAAATACAGCAAGGATGTTGCCCATTGTACCTACAAGTTCTTGGACGATATCATGCAAACCCGTTACTCGAAACCACCGGCTTCTCGTGCGCAATTTTTTTGTGTGTTTTTTCCGAGTCTTCATCGAGGATTACTATATGGATATTTTGTACGCCGAGGATCAAATCAATTAGTAAAGTGCACAACTACTGCTCAAAGGTATGCCCACTTAGCAACCCCAAATCAGCCAGTGGTTTCATACTAACTTTTCCGTCAACTAGATTATCTTATTAAGCTTTCAAACTCTCCTTCTGATAACAGATTGGAGGCTCACTATAGCGTATTCACTCTTTCCTACCGCAACCCCACTACCGCAGCTCTCTCCTCATTTACTGGGCTATTATGTTGACATCGCCTCCCTACCGAAGCCTAACCCCAAAGCTACAGTACCATCCTACAGTACAAATCTACCGTACCTCTCTCCTCTTCTTCGGTCTCTCCGCTGCTGCTCCTCCCTCCTTCTCAGTGGACGTCTTCTTCACCACTCGTCCTCCGCTCTTCTCCTCCCTCTCCCTCTCCTCTCCTCCTCCGGCAGGGGCAGCGGCAAGGGCGGGCGGCAGCGAGGGACCCTCCACCTCGGCCGGTTGGGGCTTGACTTCCTGCAAATGGGCGGTTACTCTGATGGAGACTTTTCAATGTCAATTTGCCAAGGAATTCTGTGATAGAGCAGGCATTCCTAGCGCAGTCCCGTTTCACGCATTATTCATTATCCCATGAGAATCTAAGATGTCAGTGTGACCTCAGTTCCGATCGTTAGAAACAATAATCAAAATTCACGTTGGTTCTACGTAAATATGAAAAAAAGAGAAGGTAAGCACTACCCTTGATTTCAGTTTCAGGTGCATTATATAGAAAATGCCACTTCTCAATCGGTATTGAGTCGACGCCCTCCGGTGTAGATAAAAACAATTTATTTTTTTTACGTTTCTTTTCACTAGACCTAAAGATTAACCTTTCCCCTATCCTAATCACCAACCTATTCCTAGTTTCACGCGCCCATCATACTCAAGAGAACTCCCACTTGACAATTTTTTCGATGATTAATGGTTCCAAAAATATCAGGATCCACATCATCCTTCTCATTCCCCGTTTGGCGCCCACTCCATACCGCTATTCATTTCCAATTCAACAATGAGAATCTGGGTCCTTATTCTAAAAAAACCCAACCGCCCAGCCCCTTCCCCGGTTCATCTCCCCATTACCTTCTCACAAATTCGATTTCACTAATTGATCTAACACTCCTCTTTCAAAAACCTAATTTCTCACCGGCTCCTTCTTCACCGGTCGCTCCCGCTTCTCCTCTGCTGCAGCAGCTGCAGGAGCTGTCGATCGCTTCACGCCGTTCTTCGCTGCTGTGCCTCCGGCTGCAGCAGGGGCAGCAGCAGCTGCTGCGCTGGCTGCAGGCGCTGCCGCCTTCGCTGTAAATTTCAAATTGTTTTTTTCGTCGCCAACATTCTGGAATCATCGAGCAGGATTCATCCTCCGTACAAGATTCATCCTCGAAACCCGAGCCTCACTACTTCATTCATCCTTCAACATTTCCACTGCCGCGATTCCTCGTATTATTGAGGAAGTTCCTTATCGAATATGATAACGAATTGTAACCATAATCCCACTATCCACCTCGTTCGATTGCATGTTCAGCACATCGGAAAAAAGAAAACTGCAATAAAATTGAAAATGTTTCTTCAAGGTAGACTATGACAATTCGCTGAAACCCACACTCACCCTTCGCTTTCGTCGTGGAGGCCGGCGCTGCTGCGGCCTTGGCCGGTGTTGCGACCACCTTAATCATAATATTATATCAGATCTCAAGAATCGGATGTCCGAGGTAGTCCATACTAGTAGACACGCTTGTAGCATGTTTTCGGGTATATTTTCTCATTTTAGGCCATTTTAGACATGCTTCACCTATTATGGAAAAGGAAAAAGTAAAGTTGCGTCCACAATAAAAGCGATTTCACAGTCGTCAAGCCACCTCCGATAAGGTCGAGTAGCTATTATAGTAGGATTACTGGAACATCTTCGGTTTTTGGCCCAGGTTACAATCGCTGCGAATTTGGAGGGAGTGGGATGAGAATGGTAGGGAGAGAATACTCTGCGAGAAAAAGCTGGGCCAAAAATCGAAGAAGTGCAGGACTACAAACCTTGGGCGCGGGCGGCGGTCCCTTGCAGCCAAAGTAGGCGGAGTCGCGCAGCTGCAGCTTGCGCGTCTTCAGCAGCACCACGTAGGAGGCAGCCTGCAAGGATAGAGTTTCAACTTGATTGGATAATTCATTCAACACTTGGCGTACAAACTCGCATACTTGAGCGTAATATTCGAAATGGATGGATCGATAATGGAATAGGCACGTGGAAAGTCAATGGCATTACGCAGTGGCAAAATTATAAGTCTTCTATCGAAGGTGAAACCCCGACCCTCCTGACGCGTAGCAAGTTTTCCACTAGAGCCTTATCCTAAGACTTATAATATCGCTCTTCCCGAGTCCGTAATCTACCGCACATCCGATGCTCCCACTGTGCACACTACTCGTCCCTACGCTTCAGCTCAGAACTACCGAAACCACCGTATCCTACCGTACCTTGACACTTAGGTCATACCTAAGGCCTATCTATACCTGCCTACCTCCATATCACAGTACCGTACCCCTACCGTACCTTGAGACTCAGATCATCCCTCCGTCCCTTCTCCCTGTCTCTCACGCCGGCCGCCGCCTTTTCCATGCCCTCCGCGTCGTGCTTCATCAGCGGGAAGCAGGGTAGGAGCTGTGAATTAACATATTAAAAAAAGGAAAATATTGAAACTTTCAACAAAAGAGGATCACGGTTTCACACGCGCTACACATGCTCTCAATACAATGTATAATTATTAATACTGAGGTTGTCGAGGTAAAAAAAGTTCACGAGGGAAATTGATCAGAAGTGTTAGAGTTTCAGGATTACCTCAAAAGAACTAGTGTGAGAACTACTGCAATGATAGCCTGATTATCGTCGCAAAGAAGAAAAAATAATTAACATTAAGCTCACCTTAGTCGCTACGACGATGCAGTTCCTGAGATGGACGTACTCGGCGGCGGTGTTGTTGAGAGCGCCCTGCAGGGACCGGCCAACGCGACTCTGAAATGGGGGCAAGGATTAAGGTTAGAGCTTACTTACATTTAGGGTCAAGACAAGGTAAGTACGGTAGTAGGTCACCCCGAACTAGACATACCAAATTGCTTGCCCCGTCGTCCCCTACTTGTGGCAGATCATGGCACGACGAACAACGAACCAAACGTCAATGTCAGAGCCTCGTGTACTCATAGAAACAACACGTCACCATTACTCGTGCAGTCAATTTACTGTGCTTTTCCAAAGAGAAAAGCGGATTACCGCACCCGCACAATCTACGTTTTGCAATGCTCACAAGAGTCAGCAATCGATGCAGTCTGCATTTGGAGACCCGCAAGGCGTCAGAAAAAATGGTGCAAAATAACGAATTCCATGTGCACGGATAATGCCCAGCCGATTACAAGTTGCACCCACTGTCCTTATCATGATGTTATTTTTGATTACTCGCAGGTAACCGATAACTCCATTGTACGCATAAATCCACTCGTTATATTTTCTCCTAGTCACTTTCATGCAACAACATGACTACATGTTTCACACCGAGCGTATCTCACGCAGCCAAACCTGAACATGATCCGGTCCTCTTTTCGCTCGTTACTCTTCCACTCTGTCATACTCTTCGCATGCATATCGTGCCTCACCAGCCCCTCCTATTCTCCGCATTCAGCTACCGTAACCCTACCCTACCTGCCAATCATACAGCAACCTTTATCACACACTTTAGCTACCGTATCCTACCCTACTCTTCCGACTACCGTACCTGCCACTTGTGCAGCAGTTTCGCGTGCATATTGTGCTGCGCGTGCTCTCCTCCCATCGGCTTGGCCGGTTGTTCTTCCTTCCCCGCGGGCTTCTTGAGGCGCAGCTGGAACCCCGGCGTGCCCGTGCACTCCTGCAAGTGATTATTAAATTGCGGATGACCTGGAGATTTCAAGTTTCAAGCTCCCTACGTAAGCCATTATTGATGGCTTTTTGTAATGATCCTGAGCCTCTGTAGTAGAAATTACAATATCAATATCGAAACACCAGGTAGATTGCCGCTGCACACTGTACTCTAGAATCGGTGGCATTGCTGATCACCAATATTTCGTGCCAGTCCCACCATAAACCCCCACCGTACCTTCTCATACGCTTCCATAGTATCTAGGCCGAGTAGGTCCGGGTTCTAATGAATCTACAGTACCCTTTCCTCATCTTACTACCGCAACCCAATCATACCTTTTCATACGCTCCCGCGTCCTCGTGCCACGCCGCGTGCTGCGACAGGATCAGCTGCAGGCAGCGACCGAGCGAGTGCGCCTGAATTGTAGTAATTATTATTTATTTGTTGAAAAATACATGCATCTTTTATCTTGTTTTGTTAACATCACATACCCTGCCTCCATTAAAGCGAGAAATTTAGTATACATTTAATTTGTACAGCAATTAAAGACCTCATTCTCCGACAGCAGCGACACAACCGGCAGGATGTCGCACATCACCTGAATTAGAATTTTCATTAAGTTTAAATATTTTTGCACTCATTATATTGTAATCATTATCAATTCCCGAAAGCCCAGTCGAGCATCAAACATCTGAGAAACGCGAAATTCTCAAGCGCCAAAGTCAAAAGTGAAAAGACCAGTGAGATCACAGCAACGCGTATCATTCAAAGAACTTGCGATTTTAGGCAAGGTGATGGGTGCGAATTTCTTGCTTTGCAAATAATCAAAAACTTACTACCATGTCTACTAGTTTTCACCGCACTTTATCAGTGAAAGAAAATAACAGTAAGAAAACAACCCCACATCTTCTGCATCTCAACAATACAGTACTCCTGTAATATGTCCACAGCAATCCCTAGACATACCACGCTCCTGCCGCACTCATTCCATACCATATCATACAGTATGGTGCCGCTACCGTGCCTTATCCGTGAAGAACAACGTTTGGGGCACAACAGTACCAAACCATACATCCAACAACGATTCAAACTTTCCTAACACACACTCTCTCTCTCTCTACCGTACTCCCACCATAAGCTCTCCGTACTGTATCCTACCGTACCCATTCCGTACTCCTACCGTACTCTTTCATTAATCTACCGTACTCCTACCGTAGGCTACCGTACTTTTTCAGTGACCTTACTGTACTCCTACAATATCCCTACCGTACCTTATCCGTGAAGAACAGCGTCTGGAAGCCGATCGTCCTCTGCGTGTGCATCAGCAGCACGAATCTGCAATATTCACTTTTAAATAGATTGGTTACCTTCGGCCAGAACTTCGCATCACTTCCAATACTATCTGATAAACTTGTACACATGTTGCAACAGCTAATCACCATGTATCGTCAATGATCAGATTTCAGCATGATTTAACTCGGAATCCGACAATAAGTATAACCATAACCCCTCCCCTGCCTCCCTCCCCCGTTTCCAACCCGGCGCGCCTAGCACGCTCTCCCTCCTCACTTACTTGGCGGCGAATATGGCGTCGCTCTCTCCGAACATCGCGCGCGGAAGGATGCACGTGTGCAGCAGGGAGAGGATCGCGTTAGGGGCTGGAAATACGCAATAGTATTTAAAACTTATTTTAACAATCACCATACCTGAAATTACATTTCGCGCTTCTCAACACCTCGTATCATCTCGTTGATACACCGAGTCACCAGGGAATCAATTTAAGCCAGAAGAAATGTCAAAGGTTCTACGCACGCATCATGGTCGTCCCAGATCAAAGCTCAGAGACCAAAGATCACTAGCACTCACTATTCTTGAACAGGTTCTCCCGCTCCGTATGCAGGTACGCCTTCACGCGCGCCACATGCTCCGTCTGCCGCGAGTGCTCCTCCTGCAAAGAGGATACGGTGGGGGGGGACTGCAGGGGCAAGGTACGGTGTAAAACAGGAAAAAATATTTCTCCAATCCCATTCGACTCAGGTTTCAGCATGCTATCATGTACCACAGCGCTCCTACTGTTTTTGATACAGGGAAGAGGAACAGTTTCAAAACATTGCCAAGCAAACTTTTTCCAAATTTACTCGTGTTTCACTTGTGCATTGAAGGCTACACCAGTCAGACATGTTTGATAGTCGGAAAGTAGAGGATTCAAGAAATTAAATATTAAATGAAATTTGCAAAACCGATCTGTGCTTCAGCCACCCACTGAAACGGCCAGTGATTCAACTCCTGCGATACGTAGTCCCCGAAAGTTTGAAAAAATTCCCCGTCCGTTCGCTGCTTCAGAAATTAACGTAGAGCACACGCTTTCAACATAGTCGATTACTTTGCGAAATCCTCTTAAAAACAATCAATCTTTAAAGGCAAATTTAGACATACTATTATATTCCATAAATCAATAAATATAAAATACGTACCTTCAATTTGTACTCGAGTGCGCGCAGTCGCTCCTCCTCGCGCGCCCGTCTCGTCTTGCCCTGCGATATTGTTATTATTGTTGTTGTTATTATTATTATTACTGCATAATAAACTAACTAGCGCGCTTAAGCCACACCCACTGGTGAGCTTCGATGTCATAGTTTCCCGGGGATCCGCAAAAGGCCGGGTGCGGTTTCACAAAACCACTCCGCCGATCCGCAACCCAATAAACTATGACATTGGTAGCTCACTAGTGGCCACACCTGTGAAAAGAGTTTCGGAAAGTCAAAAGCTAAATTCCAAAAAGTGAAGGAGCTGAAGCATACGCGCTACAGTTTCTCATTACCTCCTTATGAAATCAGAAAGGTCAATTTCATCTTGACCTGGTCTGACAATGAAATAATAAATACTAACTAACCTTCTCGAATGGAAACGGCTACAGTATCACTGTATCCCTACGCACTAATTCGATAACCTCTTCACTACCGTAATCTACCGTACTCACAAACTCTGCGCTGTCTCCCACGGCGACGATGGCTTTCCGAACCACCCCCCAACTACTTACCGTACCCGCCCACCGTAACCTCATCACTACCGTACTCACCAACTCCGGACTGTCTCCTACCGCGACAAAAATCTTTCCTAATTCGCACGACCTCCCTCTGGCCTCCGTACCCTACCTCCTACCATAATCTCATTCATCCCTACCGTGCCCCAATCTACGGCAGACTACCGTACACTCACGAATTCGGCGCTGTCTCCCACGGCGGCAATCGCTTTCCGAATCCGCTCCGCTTCCCTGTCGTAGGCTGCAGATGGCACCTCGAGGTCGTACGATTCCAGCATCCAGAACAGCACGTAGGTCCTGCAGCGGGAATTACGGTATGATTGATTTACTGATTGGACCAATGCTAAGTTATTAATCAGACAAGGCCTCTCGCCAGCTTATAATGGAAGCGCAAAACTTGCTACCAAAATACTTTATTTTCCAAGTACTATGAGAAAACCAGTCATTGAGTAGCTCGAGCTTGAGTACTTTTCGAATAGTCGCATAACACCAATCGGCCAGGCACCATATAATATAATTTAAATTTATAATTAATAACAATAAAGGTGCTCACTTCGCACTGATCTCCGCCCGGATCATCTTCTTCAGCAGCGGCTCCAGTCGCTCGCCCAGTCTGCCAATTATTTTTTAATAATTTCTTTAAATTTGTAAATCTGCAAAAGCAAAATCACAACCGCAGTGTACAATCAACAGAACTCATTTGTTTTCTATTTTTTTTTTGAAAAATATATTTCCCTAGCGATGGAGAGAGACGCCTATCGCATTCCACCCAGCAGCCACTCCTATGTCTACCACCCGAAGCCCCGCTGCACCTGGTCATTGTGGTTATGTTTCCAATCTCACAATGCTTTGAGAAAAAAAGAGACTTATAATAGTGTCCTAGTTATAAATCAAACAGCAACCGCCTGACTATCACCATGATTGAATCAGTCCTTCTTAATCATTCTCTCGAAACCCGTACTCGCCTGGTGACCGACGTTGTCCGTCATAAATCTCACCTTTGTATTTTCTATCCTGCTCAAACCTAACCCGGCGCTCCCAGCACACTCCCCATCCTCAACCCCTTCCTTACCTCGTGACCACCTCATCGATCGCCTCGTTGTACATCAGAATCTTCAGCATCGCGTCCATCTGCCGTCGCTCCTTCTTGTCCTTAATTAGGGAATTAATTAATTAAATATATTCGTAACTTTGACTATAAAATTTGTATTAACCCTAATAAAGTTGTTAAGTGCGGTGTGATATCAGTAAAGGAATATCAGTGTATCAGTATCAGTGTATCAGTCAGTGTATCAGTCAGTGTATCAGGAATATCAGTGTATCAGTATCAGGTGTATCAGTAAAGGAAGATCTCCCTTCAATGCCCTAGACTCTTAAATCCCGTACTCACCTGGTCTATAATCAAAGAAGCACTTCCAACATGAATTCAATCAGTTCTGCTCGATACAACTGTTTTGGACACATTTCTCAAGCCAAATGCAATTCAATAACAATTAGTAATCACACAAACCGTTCACTTCTCTTCATCCCTGGCCAATAAGTGATCACACCATCTATTGATATGTTTTTCTGGGGAAAAAATTGAATAATCACTCAAACCTTTTCCTTCTCCTTCTCCTCTCCCTCCTCCCTGCCGGCCGCCTCCCTCTCCTTCTCCTTCTTCTCCTTCGCACGCATCTCCTTCTTCTTCGCGTCGAACACCGATTGCACCTGCGGGATCATTTAATATTTATTTATTTTAAAACACATCATAAACAAGGAAAATTAACCTAATGTAAATTAAACCCAGTAAATTGGCGTTGCTCGAATATTCCAAATTCCAAGAACAAAAGGGTGAAATGATTCATGAACGATTAGCAGCGAAAAAAACATTAAAAAATACATCTAGAGGCAACGCAAACCTCACCCATACATGCTTCACAGGGTTGTCAAAGCCTGTCGAACGTTCCCCCCATTGATCGTACTGCTGTAGCTTGGATAAACTTACCACATACTGTCCCTCTCGAATACTACCTCTCGCAGTCCCACACACTATGAGTTTCTCGCCTATTACGAATGCTTCCATGTTCATTCATATTCAATGTATCTACGGCAATGCTTTCCAATAATATACGTTTCCCAATGAAACCCTACCTTCCCCCCTGCAAATCTAGTATTTCAAACCCGGCTTGCCTAGCGTGCGCTCACCTCGTATCGGAACGCCGGCCGTGCCAGGAAGAATGCGGCATCCACGGGCAGTGAGTACTCGGAGAGAAGCGAGTCGATCGAGGGCATCTGAGGAGAGGGGGAAATTAGTTGTTTGAATTGAACTCCCTCGCTTCAGCCGTCTAGAAAGCATGAAGAATGAACAGACCCACTAATGGCCGAGTAGATCGTATCATATATCAAACTCTCAAAAAAATTGTTCCAAGTATAAATATTTGTTGCACACATCCAACAACAAATCCAGTCATCGAATTTGGAAATAGCCAATGGAGATCATCCTCATCAGAAACTCGAAATGCGCAGGCTCAACTCGTATAACGCTTTTCACACCCAGTAGTTTTATAGCCATTGAGCGATACGAATATAAATTCATGAAATACACTGATCCAGCCGAAACGGGAAAATGCCAAAAAGATTTCGCATATGAATACGTGTTTCGTCACTTGCTCAAAGTCATCAGGATCGCTTTTCGACTAATCGTGCTCGTTTACGTGAGGTAAAAACTTGCAATTCTCACCATCGTGCACCTACGAGTACCTATTCTACCTATTCTATTTTATCGAGCTGCCATGACGGTGCTATGCGATTTTCTAGCATTAATATCGCAGAAAACAACAATAACAACAACAACAACAACAACAACAACCGCCCTCACCTTCCTCGCGTACTCCTCCGCCTTCATGTTCTCCAGTAGGAACGACGAGAACTGCACGAGCGTGTCGCGGCACTGCGAAATTATATATTTAATTAATTAATGAATTATTAAATTCAGAAGACCCAAATGGAAATCAGCGTTACGTCAAACCTAGGAACTGTGTACTCTTCGTGAAACTCCATAAGTGCAAGGTAAAATCACCGTTGTATTTTACTCTATTAAATAGCCACCCGGTTCCAAGAGGAACATATCGTGAATCACTTAACAACACTAAAGATCAAAGACCAAAGATCAACGCTACCGTACCTAATCAGTACCCAATAAAGATCATTTGTTCAGAACAGAGATCGAAAATCAAAGATCAAAGATCAACTACCGTACCTGATCAGCCATCTCTCCCGTCAACTTCAGTGGCATCTCCTTCGAGCCCTGGTAGAGGATGGCGTCGCGCTGTTGGGCGACGAGGATGGATAGGCCTGTGATCAAAGAATAAAGACTGAATATCAATCAAGAACGAGTCCAAGAGTTGATTCACTGCACTTGATATAAATGGAATTGTATTGTATACAGAAAATTCTCCGGAATCATTTTTATGTGTGCCCTACTGTATTCAAGCTATCATTGAGACCGCAAAACTCACAAGCACTCGCAACTGCAACCACAACCACTTTTTTTGAAGGGCGTGAATTGTTTTGGTAGGAAAGACCCGGCTCAGAACGATTGACTATGTGACTGTCAAAGCGCTGTCATACTACTCTTGAAACCGTAGGTAAACTGGTGTACATAATTTAGTAGTAACAATGTTAGGTTCAAAAAAAAATTAAATGCCGCTGACCAACAGCCAGATCCTCCTTGAGGATGGCGTCCCTCAATCGCACCGCAGCCTTCTTGTTCCGAATGGACGAACCGTAACTGCCCGCCTGCAAAGGGAGGCAACGATTAAATATCAGAATTCAAAAATATAAAGAAAGATACTTCTTTTGAAGTCATTCTGGGCATCACCAAATTACTTTGTTTCCACCTCGGATACATACAAATTATTGAACAAATACAATTCGATCTAGATTCACAATCTAGCGGTGACCTAAACTCGTCAGGAATAAAATCAGCGCCCTACATAGCGCCCCCCAAGCCCCTGGAAAATCTCCCAGATTCATAACGTAGCGAAAACCTAAACTCTCCTGGTTCACGAATTGACGTTCATGTTACATCGCTCATTTTGATTCATCCACCCCTTTCGCGTCAATTGCTCTCAATCCAACTACCTCCATCTCCTACCGTACCTCCTGCCTCAACAACTCTCCTCCACTATGCGCCTCTATGTGCTCTTGGGTTGTCTACCGTACCTTCCTCTACCGTAATCCACCGCATAATCCTTCCGTTCTTCCGTATACCTCCTGCTCCCACCAGCTCTCTTCCCCTATCACCCGGTTAATTTCAGTTTCATCACTCTTACCTCCTGCCTCAACAACTCTCCTCCACTCAGTGCCTCGATGTGCTCTTGGGTGGCCTGCGCTGCCTTCTCGATGCCGGCCATCGAGTGCAGCATCTCGTTCAGAATGAGCAGATCCGCACTGAATTATATTATTGGCGATCGATTTCTTTGGAATCATAATTTTGTAAACGACTATTTAAAACTTTCATTCAGGAAAAAGTATTCAAAAACCTGCTTTATGTATCCGACAAAGTTGAACTTTTATATCGGAATCGATATTATACAACTCCAAACTTGCGACCCCGGTTTATAACCGTCAATTAAGAACTGACTTTTTGTAACCAACGAAGTAAAATAAATAGCGCAAAAACAGAAAAATAAAGGAAAGTGGTTGACCTCTTCCTTAACCTTTCCATCAAAAAAGTAATAAATAAAATAAATAAATAAAGTTGAGTGGGGAGAAATCGGTAAAAATCAGTTCTCGATCGACGGTTATAAACCGTCGGGTCATAAAAAATCAGTTCTCGATCGATGGTTATAAATCGTCGTTTCTCAAAATTCGTTTCTTCGGCAAAAGTTACAAAGTGAATACGCTCATTTCGACGGTTTCTGGGAAATAGTTCTAGGCAAACAGTAGTATTTCAACGTTTATATTTTCCCGTGTCCCAAGTGATCAGTGTCGAAATTATGGTTCCAAAGGTATCGATCGCCATATTATTAGTTTCTGAAACATTGAGATTCGCCTGATTTTACGCTTTTCTTCTTTGATCTTCTAAAACATAAAAAAAGCTTTAACAAACAAAAGAATAAAAACGTAAAGTAAGGCGAATCTCAATTATACGTTTGATCTCAGATATTTCGAGTTTCAAAACATTCTCAAGATTGACAAACAAGCGGTATATCTATTCAAGTAGCGAAAGTGTGTCAAAAACCTTTACTTACTTTTCGCTACAATTCTTTGTCGAATAAAAGATTAACCCCTCCTCACCTCTTATTGTTCACTGTTTGATCGTAGATTTTTCGAGTTTCACAACCTCTACAAGATTGACAAATATTTAGTCAATTAATATGAGTCGTTTCTTCAGTTCAAAAAAGAGCAAACAACATTTAAAAATAATGAAATAACCTCTTATTGTTCCGCAACTGCATGCTCACGTAGTCGAGCACGGGCGCCAGCTCGATCGTGTATCTGCCAATATTATTATTACTGTATTTGTTTTAAATAAATAAATAATTATTTATTTTACGCTCCCTTTTCGTCGAAACACTGTCATCCCATCACTGCAACCAGATATGGTCTGTTCGTGATACGCCAATTACACTGTTTATTGATGCTCGTTCATAAAACTGCTATTGCAACAAAAGACGTCGGCAAGATATGATTCGGCATTGAAACCGAGAAGCGCGTACAAATTCACAGCTTGGTTATCGTCCCCCCCCTTTTAAAACCTCGGCTTCACGCTCACTTCTTCAATGGGGCACAGTGAAGGTTGCTAATGAAAGGCTCGATTTTCGTAAAACTACAAAATCCACAGGTTCGTCAGAAGAGCTCCCACCATCGTGGTCAGGGAGATCAGCTACTGCATTCAACCCCCTCTAACACTATACCTATTCAGCGCTCTACTCGGTATTTTCCCGCTCCAAACTTCCTGTATCAGCTGCGCCCGCGCAAGCCTCAACAATAATTGATGCCAAAGTGGTTCAACTACAAACTCCACAAAACTCACCTCTTCAGTAATGCTCTCATTGTCACTAGCTTTGCCAAACGTAGACACAAACATTAAACCAAACCGCTCTAGCCCGGCGAGTGATGTTTCAATCTCCCTTTATTCAACAGCATCCACAATATTCTCCAATAGTCAGGAACTAGAGATACAACTCACTTCTTCAGCAGTGCTCCCACCATCGTTGCCAGTGAGATCAGCCACGAGGAGGTCGTTCCATCGGACGCCTTCAGCGACTCCTTCGACGGCGACGCCAATTGCTCTAGCACGCAGACTGCAATGACGATAAGGATATCAGATGATCATATTAATAACAAAAGCACATAAACATTGGATCAACGGCTTTCTGAAAGCGACTTGCCCAAAGAATGGAAGGTCATTGTTGAAATTGTATTACGGTTGTTCTTGCCATTCCGATAATGCCGATATCATCATAAAATAGAATTGTAAGGATACATAGAAATCGTGAATCCCAAAGTGCAGCAATATTGTTTGCTTACGATAGTTAAACTCGCGATTGAGTGAACTGTCATCGGCAAATTTTACATGCGCATGGTGAAACCTAAGATTGACAGTTACTTTTAGTACTGAATTACATTTTCATGTGAATCGAGATCCCGGACAACAATCAATCGAACTGAAACTCTATGCTTTCATTTACGTTGCGCAACACGAATGCGCATGTAACTGCATTTAAACTTGTTTTACATCAGAATGTATGCAACACAATTATTTGACGTCCAGTACATGATAGCAGCAAATTTGAACCCTTATTGCAATGAAATCTACCGAACGGTCAGCCTAATAAATCCAACGATTTCGAATTTGTTTTCCAGACCCTGCTTCTCTTCACATTAACGAACGCAACAGCGACATACTAATAAGGAATACCAGCAAGCGCCTTGCAACATGTAAATTTCAAAAATCATTGTTTTAATTAATAAAATACAACTTACAAAGCAGCACGTCCAGCTCCAGATTCGTCAGGAACCGCAACGCGTCGACCACTGGATGGATGAGGTTGTCGAAGGTTTGCACCTGATCATATTTTAAAATTAAATTAAATATAAAATGATAAATAAATAAAATATGATCCAATTCAATCACGAGTTTCCCGGTTTCAGCACTATTACAAGACGTGGACCATCGCATCTTCCCTAGTGCGAGCACGATTGTGCTGTTGAATAACTTAAAATCGTTTTCCGCTACTTACAACTTTTTCAAATCGAATACGAACAAATGATGAACTTCTACTCAAATCTTATACGAAGATTTTAACAACCACCGAATTGCTGTTTCACTACTTTCTAAAATAGCCCACCTGTCCCAGCAGATAGTCGAAGACGAACGATGGGTGGGTGTGCGCCAGCTTGCCAAGAATCCTCCCCATCATCTTCACTGTGTCCTTCGAGAGGCGCCTGCGAGGCAAACACATTGGCAATTATTAATCAGGTTTTCTAATTTCCAAATATTTTTTTTAGGTTTCACACTCAAACCAAAGGCAATGGTAGCAAGCGCAATTCGTTGGGCAGGTCTTGCCAGAGAGAATACAAAACACAATTACTACTCATATTGAATCTATCCCTGTAATATCGTCGTTTCATGTTCGTATGACACGATATCTTGCCGGATAATTTCTAACATAAGTCTTCGACCTCTCCCTCCAAGAAAGAACATACGTCGATCAGCTCCCGCACAAAATCATCTCCTCAATGGATCTTCTACCAGCCAGATAACGTTAGGAACAAAAACAATAAAACAACAATAACAAAACGCCCTCACTTGATCACGTATTTCGTCCTTCCGATCGTCTTTCCTCGTTCAATCGTCAGCTCCGGATGGCGTGTCGTGTGCACGGTCTTCCATCTATACGATCATTTATTCATATCCCTTCATCCTCTATCATCACACATCAATAAATTTAAAAAAAAACTAAATGAACTAAAGTCAAGTCATTGCTACCTCGTCGGTTAGAGAAGACGTGTCGTGTGCACGGTCTTCCATCTATACGATCATTTATTCATATCCCTTCATCCTCTATCATCACACATCAATAAATTTAAAAAAAAACTAAATGAACTAAAGTCAAGTCATTGCTACCTCGTCGGTTAGAGAAGACGAGAGATAAAGGAAAAGTGAGAGAGTCAGAGATCAAAGATCAATAAATGCCCTTGCTCACCTGCCGTACAGCCGGTAGCGCTGCTCGTACGGGAACTGTGAGATCAGCGACCAGATCTGCAGAATATTTATTATTTTTATTTTTAGCGCGAAAGTACTCACGATCACCATCGTCAATTTTGGCATATACTAGTAGAACCCGTGCAGCCGAAATTTGCCAGTCCAAAATAATTATCGAAAAGCAAATATTGAATATTTGATTCATAAAAGACGCAATATCAGAAATGCTGATTGCATCACGAACTAAATATTCAGCGACCAGATCTGCGAATAGTAGGTTATATTTCGAAACAGTGACCGTCGAACAGGGGTCAACTAGTACGTTAATTCCAACTTACCGTACCCGCTTTTTCTCATTTTAGACATAAAACGTACCCGCCGGAGGCGGGTCGATTCGGAAAAATAGGGGTAAAAATGTAAAAAATTTGAGATTTTGTCAAACATACCCGTATTTTCGCCTTTGGTCTGAAAAACGTACCCACCTTGAACAATTGTTTTAACCTAGGTAATTGATCCCTGCCGTCGAATCATCAACTCCGTCAATTCAGTCGCTAGTAGTAACCGCACACCCGAAATGCACCTAGTCAAACCAATTATCGATAAGCAAATATTTCATCAGGAACGGTCACAAATACAGAATCGTCAATACTATCGCGAACTCGATGATCAACGATCAGATCTCTCGTTATTATGTCGAAAAAAGCGACCACGAATCATCAACACCGTCAATGCATCCACACACTAGTAGTAATAGTGCTACCGTGCCAAGCCAAAAACAATCATTAAAAAGCCAATATTGAATATGCAATTATGAAGACTCAAAATCAGCCTCGCCAATGCCACCATGAACTAGATGAAGTTATGGAGCCAGGAATCGCCTAGTTCTCCCTCCTCCCAATTCTAGCCGATTTCCAAATAAAAAACAACAACAACAACAATAACACCAAAACAAAAACAACAACCCACCTCCTCGGACAGGGCGACGTTGCTCTCGGACAGCGAGAGACCGGGCAGAAGGATCTCGTCGATGAGGTCCATCATCTTGTTCGAGACTGCAGGAAGAAATCGTTCGTTTTTACTAGGTAGGAATGCGTTTTCAATTTTCTATAATTACTCTTGATGAGCAATTTTCTCAGTAGTGACGAGTGAAACAACTGGAAAAGAAACAAGCTAATTTTTGAGTAAAGGTCGATGCGTCTCGAACTAGTACTTTATACTTAACATTTTCCTCGGTTCCTTGCCAAAGGTGTATGACACTTCTCGCTTTTTTGCCCAGATTTTCTCTCTTATCAAAGTATTGCCACATTAGGAGCTGTTGTTTGATCCAGAGTAATGAACCCCGGTCCTACAATATAAAGTATGGATATACTTACTCTCCGGTCCTGTTCCATATGCTCCCGCAGCTTTTTCCTCGAAGAACACCGTGCACAGCCGGACCAGCTTCGTTAGCGTTCTGGAAGTGTTTTTTTAATTACTAAAATAATAATTACAATGAATGCGATAAAGAGCAGAACCAGCCGGAATCGTGATGCACTGAACTTTCTACAGATACCGCCTTCAATAATACAGATGACTGCAACGAAGAAATCATAAAAAAAAAATCCCTGGACTGCTAGTTACAGGTTTCAGTCAATGTTCAAAGAGCCCTACCCACAAGATCTCGATCGATAACCCCCGCTACCGTACCCCTGGCCACATACCGTATCTCGATCGATAACCCCCGCTACCGTACCCCTGGCCACATACAGTACCTCGATCGATAGGCGACGCGCGGGCCGACGGCGGCGAGCAGCTCGAATACCACGTCGAAGTCGTCCCAGCACGACACCTGAGATTACATCATTTCAATACGTAAAAAAAGATAGAATGTTGCAAGCTACTTCTGCGGCCTGTATGGCGAGAATATCATTCTCGTTAACATTGATTTGTAATTGGAAGAGACGCGAAGGAAAGTATTGCCAAAGAAGCGGAGCTAGAATGTAAGAGCGGCATGTGAAGCGCCGGTTCGCCATGTTAATAGTTTCGTAACCGGGGTTCGCACAACAGCCAACGACCCAGAACATGATGCTTTAATGTGGCAGCGATTGGAGTGGTGGGCCCATGACGTGTACATACTATTTTTGGCGAAAATACCGTAATTAATCAATAACTCGCCGTTCCATCAATCTATAATATTCTATTAAAGTCTTTGATTTCTTGCTATCAATCCGCTGTTCCCCCTGAAGCCCCACCCCCCAAACCGATTCGCCATCAAAACGACGGACCTCCGCTAATAAATTAAACGAAGATCACCGATACTACCTCTATTCCTATTTCACATGGCGGATAAATAATTGAATTGAATTGAATTGAATACCGTATCGCATCCACCGCAACTCACCGTTCTATCCCATTTCCCTCCTCCATTCTCCTTCCTTCTATCCGCATCCGCGAGTCCCTGGGCGCACTTCAGATGGAATAGGTCAGATATCGTCGCGTCGACCATGTCGGCAACGGCGCACGCCGCGCGCTTGCTGCAATTAAAGAAATATTGCATTATTATTATGTAAATTTTTATAAAATTCAGTCACACATGCCGCGCTCTTGCTGCAGTTTAACATTGTTTTAAGAGTGATTATCTGAGTCGAGCAAAATAACGTTGGCACTAGCCAAAAATCGAAATCCTCCAATTTTTTTTTGGTGAGTAGTACTCATGGAGAGTACCTCGATGCTACCTTATTTAGTGTTCCGGTTGACCCTCCGCCGAATGGGAACGATTTTTTAAGTGAAACATAACCCAGCCGACTTTGTCATTTCGTAATCGTTTGAAACGATTGATATCACACATAATGCGTATCCCCTCCGTGAATATTCACCCAAAATTTCAACTCGATCGGATTCAAACTGATCGAGAAAACACGAAAAATCTATTTTTTTCCACAAAAGTTAGTGAAGAATCTGGTTCAGCTTTAATGAAAAACGTTTTTTATTTTTCTATTTTATAGAGCATCCATTTACCTAACTATGATCCCAGTATGAGTGAAAAAACTTCCGCATTCCTGAACTTCTTAAATAAAGAGTGTCAAAGATACTGAAAAAAGTCAGTTCACGATATGCTCTGACTACCGTATCACCTCGGTGGCCGGAAGAGAAAACCGATCCTTATCAGGAATATCTCTCCCCCTGACCCGGAGTTCATGATTACTCCAAAACTCGGAATGTTACAGTACTCAAAAATACCGTAACCCGAGTTACCGTAATCAGATTATCGCGAACTGACTTTATTATTAAAAATGTGCTTTAAAAATCCGTTCTTTGGTGATTCATGGACAACTTGACTTGGAAAAATTTATTTATATTTTTTCAACTAAAAATCATAGCCGAGTGGCTAACGCGTTTGCCTTGGAATCCGAAGTTTGGTGGTTCGAGTTCTGTCGATGCCAAATGTTTTTGCCAAGATTCTGGGAGTTCGAAAAAATCATTCGAAGTTACCGTATTCTTCTACCGCAGTCTGGGTGCAATGTGTCAACTTTGGTTCGGTATGAATTTATGTGCCAAAGGAATTTAAAACTTCGATTACGGAGGTTGTTTACTAGTAAAGAGCGCGTCCTAGAATCACCGGGTTAGACAAATCTTCGATTACCGAGGTTGTTTACTAGTAAAGAGCGCGTCCTAGAATCACCGGGTTAGACAAATCTTCGATTACCGATGTTGTTTACTAGTAAAGAGCGCGTCCTAGAATAACCGGGTTAGACAAATCTTCGATTACGTAGGTTGTTTACTAGTAAGAAAATTAGAAAAAATTTACCTCGGTGATTCTAGGACGCATTCTTTACTAGTAAACAACCTACGTAATCGAAGATTTGTCTAACCCGGTGATTCTAGGACGCGCTCTTTACTAGTAAACAACCTCCGTAATCGAAGTTTTGTCTAACCCGGTGATTCTAGGACGCGCTCTTTACTAGTAAACAACCTCCGTAATCGAAGTTTTAAATTCCTTTGGCACATAAATTCATACCGAACCAAAGTTGACACATCGCACCCAGACTGCGGTAGAAGAGTACGGTAACTTCGAATCGAAAAAAACATTTGGCATCGACAGGACTCGAACCACCAAACTTCGGATTCCAAGGCAAACGCGTTAGCCACTCGGCTATGATTTTTTATTGAAAAAATATAAATAAATTTTTCCAAGTCAAGTTGTCCATGAATCACCAAAGAACGGATTTTTAAAGCACATTTTTAATAATAAAGTCAGTTCGCGATAATCTGATTACGGTAACTCGGGTTACGGTATTTTTGGGTACTGTAACATTCCGAGTTTTGGAGTAATCATGAACTCCGGATCAGGGGGAGAGATATTCCTGATAAGGATCGGTTTTCTCTTCCGGCCACCGAGGTGATACGGTAGTCACAGCATATCGCGAACTGACTTTTTTCAGTATCTTTGACACTCTTTATTTAAGAAGTTCAGGAATGCGGAAGTTTTTTCACTCATACTGGGATCATAGTTAGGTAAATGGATGCTCTATAAAATAGAAAAATAAAAAACGTTTTTCATTAAAGCTGAACCAGATTCTTCACTAACTTTTGTGGAAAAAAATAGATTTTTCGTGTTTTCTCGATCAGTTTGAATCCGATCGAGTTGAAACTTTGGGTGAATATTCACGGAGGGGATACGCATTATGTGTGATATCAATCGTTTCAAACGATTACGAAATGACAAAGTCGGCTGGGATATGTTTCACTTAAAAAATCGTTCCCATTCGGCGGAGGGTCAACCGGAACACTAAATAAGGTAGCATCGAGGTACTCTCCATGAGTACTACTCACCAAAAAAAAATTGGAGGATTTCGATTTTTGGCTAGTGCCAAGGGTCAGTGCAAAGTTTTTCACTGACTCAGATAGTCACTCTTAATCTACTAAACCTTAATGAAGATGAGAAATCAAGACTGGGCAATTTATTGCGGGCTTATAATACCACTGTAGCACAGATCTATGAGGAAACTTTTTAAAAAAATGTATTGTAGATCCACCAGCTACCGTAAACCATCAGCAACTTATTAATTGTAAGCCTGATAGTGCTCCGTCAATATCAAATTCTTTGAATACCGTACCCAGGCAACCGTAATCAATAAATAACTCACGATGCCTGGACCGCATAGTGCTCCGGCATGCAGTCGGTGATCCGCTTCGCCCTCTCCCATTGACCGTCTTCCAGCAGGGCCGTGACCAGGCCCACCTTCTGATTGCACCCGAGCACTTTCTGAAAAGGGGATACGGTAAGCGGGTACGGTAAATCAATCAGTTGGCAACACCCACTGCTGGGCTAGTTCCCGACTTGATCATCTGGGTGCGGAGCTCCAAAGAAGAAATTTTAGGAGCCCAATATATGCGCAGGCCCCTCGCTGTCTGACATTTTGTTTCGCGGAGCCCCCAAGAGAAAAATTTGAGAAAAATTGCGGAGCCCCCGGCCAACTAGTGGGATTTAGCCCATCAGTGGTTCATCATTAGCCCCGCCCACCTCATCATCGCCCCTCAGCTTGGCGTCCTCGGCCTCCTGGACGCCCGTCACTGCAGCGAACGAAATGCCTGAGATTTGTTTAATTAATTATTTAATAAATAAATAAACAAAAACATGTTTTCATTTGTTTTGCCCGGAGATACGCGTGAATTCACAGGCTGTGCGAAGAATTTTCCTAGTGCAAACGGGTGCTGTGGTTTCACGCTTCACCGTGGTCATAGAAGCAAAGGAACAACGGCCTACACCGCTACGCTCTCGAGGAGTATGTTCCCAAAAGGAGCGTTCATTTTTCTGAAACTCATTTCGCGGTGCTCTAGCAGTAAAAGTAGAGAAAGCACATGACATGCTGTTACACGTTTCACTGTGACTATAGAATCGAGGAACAATGGCCGGTAACGCTACCAATCGGATATCCGTGTCTAAAAACCTCTCACCAGTGATCTGCGCCAGCTCCTGACCGTCCTGTCCGACCGAGGAGTGCTGCAAGTTATGTATTACTACTATTTTGTACATGTATTATTATGATTAATAATATATTCCTGGTAACTTAAAAATGTGAACTGGAAAGTTCATGCTTCACCTGCAGTACGTGAGACATGGAGGTCGTTGAGTCAATGATTCTGCCTTCCCCCTCCTATTACAATTTTCATTTCCCATATTCGAAATGGAAGAACCGTACAATTAACGAGTCAATTACGTGCACCGCCGTGGCTACTAATTTTAGACAGTCCAATTCGCGTCATTCTTGTAGAATAATGGCCACTTTCGATCCATTACAGCTTCCATCGGAATGTAGACGTTACAGATCAAACCCGGCGCTTCTAGCTCGCACAACTTTTAGAACTCCTTACCTTATGCGGATCGATGGCCACATTGCTCGCAATGATCGTCTCGGCCTTCTTGGATCGGACGGATGCGAGGGCGGCCCGGGCCTTGTGCGATTCCATCAGATCGGATGAGCAGGGCGCCAGCTGTGGAATTCAGTTTGTTATTTTATTATTACATCTTAGGCAATGCAAGAGAGCAAGCTATTGGGGTGGTCTCAAAGTCTTGTGAACCTAACCTAACAACAAAACTCGAAATAACCATGTGCGAAGTATTGATGTTGCATAAATCATAGTGTCTCACATATTTCACGATATCATCCTGCTCCACCAGCTTCTCCTCGATGAGCGCGGCTGCGAGGCGGTAGAGCGAGAACGGCGTCACGCTCTTATCTGTCTGGAAATAAATTATGTTTTAACAACAACAAAAAAAAAGAAACAGAAATTCCAAATATATTATTAGAGATAGAGTTCAAGCGTTTATTAAATGTCCAGCCACCCGGTAATGATTAGTGTTCCCGACGCAGCAACAAGCTGCCAAGTTTCACAATTGCACAATTCACCAGGCGATCTCGCGATGCAGGAACGCTCTAATAAGCAAGTTTTGGAAGCAATTCAATACTCGCGGGATTTTGTCCGTATCAGAAAAAAATAACAACGCATTTTCACCAGAGGCGCTCGGGGGACAGTACCGCAATAATAGTTATCTTTCCGAGAACAACCAATGGAATCTGCGTATGCTCCATAAACAAAGATATAACCGTATCCTATCTTCTTCTTCTCTCCGTATAGTACTATCGCTAACTGGCTTAATCCGCCATTTGATACCGTGCCCCAACCGTACCCTATACAAGGTTATTAGTTAATTAACCGGTAATTTACAAGACCCTAGTAATATCGCCAACTAACTAATTTCCTTCTCTGCTACCGTACCCCCCCACCGTACCTGGTACAGCGTGAACTTCCAGACGAGAAACGTCTGCAGGTACTCGGCGGTCGTCTGCATTTCCTTCAGAATCTCGACGAAGGAGGAACGACGAGAGGGAAGACGCTCGAACGCCTCGAGAAGAATGTCAAGGGCTCTGAAGAAAGTAAAATAAACTAATAATAATATTATTGAACTAAAAAAATATGTGAGCACTTCCTTTCAACTTCTCGCTTCACTCATGCTACAGATACGATATCAATTTCAACTACTAATGCCAACAACGTAGCAGTCAGCCTCAAACAATAATGCGATCGACAGACCTAATGCTTGTTCCAACCGGGTTTCGAAGCATAATCAATACTGGATTATACTGAGCGATCCGCAGTATCTAATCAGGTCAATCAAGATAAATAAATGTGGTGACCTACCGTACCCCTTGCTACCGTACCTGTTGGGATCGAGGGAGAACGTTCCTATCAACGACAGCATTCGCTGTGCAATCGTCGACGCGGGCAGAGTGTCGTCCACGGAGAGCAGCTCGGTGACCAGCTTAGAGTAGCCTGAATATTAACTAGGTTATTTTAATAAAACTTTTAAAAAAATGGTAAATGTCATTCCTTATTCAACGCTCACAAAGCCCAGCGGGAGCCCAGTGCTAATTGTAAGCCAGCGACTAATTACATAACTAACAGTAGAAGATCAGTAAATAACAAATTGTAATAGCTAGCTGATGTATGTCTAGCTTAATGTTAGCATAGGACAATCAAAATTTTTAATTTTTTTTTTTACAATAAAATGCAACTAACCTTCGGTCTCCTCGCGCAGCAGGTTGAACTTGGACTGCTTGAAGCTGCAATGGAGGAATATTTTTACCAAATGGGTAAAAAAATACAATTATTGGATATTGCACGGAGATAAGGAAGCTAAATTGGGCAGGATGAAATGCTCGGCAAATATGAAATCGCTGAAACTGGAGACAACTACCCTGTCAATCACAATAATTATCAATACCAATTTAAACAATAATAATCAATAAAGGGTATATCTTCCACTCACAACAACTTGGTCTTGGTCCGGATGATCTGCAGTCGATTGGCCTGCGTGCCGGCGTCCATGCACTCCAACTCCGCCCGCACACACTCCTCCGGGACCACCTGCGAATTAATTAATTAGTTAGCTAATTAATTTAATTTTAATATGTAGTTTATGAAATGAATTAGATTGAGCACTCATTGTCAGCTCTAGTTAGTGAGTTTAGGTTGTACAGCCGTGGAACATCCTAACAATCATACGACGGTGATTAGATCACGGCATCGTCGTGAAAAATAATTTGGCAAATAATTTGTAGCTGGTGATTTTCAGTTGTGCGAATTTCTCAAAAAGCACACTGATCAGGTTACTTCGATTCCAAGAGGATAATGCGGTTATAAATATATTTAATGAATAAGCGTTTTAGTTCACTCACGTTGCTCATTGTAAGGTTGGCAAGATAACATTTTCTGCTTGAATCACGTGTTCAGACTGTGCTCATTAAAAAAAGCCAAACAGGAATACATTTATAAAATAAGCAACTCACATCATTCATGGCCAATTTCGCCAGTTCTGTGAAGAGTTTCTTCTGATTCTCATCGTCTTTCACCTCCAGGTCCACCATGGAAAGCACGTCCAGAAGGACGGACGGAGTGGTCGGGTCGCGATCCTGTGAATAGATTATTGATTAACAAGAAACTCCCCATCTTTTGTCCTATTTTCAAGGATCCTGGTGTGAAAGCAAAGGAAAAAAGCTCCATCGAACAATCGCCCTTGTAACCGAAGTTGGAAGCATGCAATACTAATTTGGAGTTGAATGGGAGCAAACTGTTACTATAACTCCGTTTCTATGACAACTATCACAATTCTGGTCATTTTCTCGTTTCATGACAGCCCTAAGCATATCAGAAACTCTGGGACTGTCGAGAAATCAGAGGAATCTCTCAAACGCGAATAGTAGGCCAAGAAAGATCGCAATCTATGGACTAAAACGAAGTAGAAATGCATAAATTTCGAACACTACTCACATGGTGGTCTTCGATCTTCTTGAATCCATCAGCAGGGGCGATTCTTCCTTTGATAACGCCCTCGCAGATGTCCAAGAGATCGTTCATAAGCCCGATCGACGGATCAGAACTCATGGTTCAACAACCTGAACGCGGAAATTGGGTGAAACGCAAACATAGCCAGTTCAAAGAAGAACCAATTAGACTAATCGATAGCAGCGTACGCAGTGAGCTCTTTTCTACACAATTTATTAACATAAACTAGTCAAAACACCTAGGACAAAGCGTCACACACAAAACTTGTTAAAATTCAAAACATCAACAGTGTGTCCGCAGGCTACTAACAGAATACGGTATTGAAGAATTTTGGTTCTGGTTGTGAACTAACTTTATTTTTATAAATTTCTTTAAAATCTCATTTCTCCAGTTAATGAATCATGGAACAGGTCTATTGTACAGAGAACTTGTGATTGTGATCTATTGTACAGAGAACTTACTTATATGAGAACGATATTGCAAAAAAAACTATGCTTGCTTTGATTAGTTTCTGCTTGGACCACGAGACTGTATTTTCACGGTATTGTTCAGGATCAATCTCATTTTTTTTATCATAAAATGATCTTTGATCTTACCTAAATAATTCTGTGCGCGAAAGTGAAGTTGAATAGAATGAGATGCTCTCCTTTCCATCAATTGACAAATCTCGAATAAACAAATATAATAATTCATTACGGGCACGCAAAACAAATTAATTACATGTTATTACCATATCTACAAATTCAAATAATTTGTATTTTTCTTCTCATTTTCCATTCCCCTCCACTCATTCCTTCTCTCATCGACCCTCCCGAGTGGTTCGCTCTCTCACAATGGGCGCTTGCCAGACGAGATTAGACGTGAGTGGTTCATCTGTTGTCTGTCTCTCTCCATTTCCCATGCTCTCTAGCTCTGTCTAATCAACAAGTTGATTGTTGATCTCTCTGCAGACACGCGACGATTCGGCGCTTCCCATCTATCCACTGAAGACTGTTGAAGCGGACAATCAGGTACATGATATATGAGGCGAATCACGAGAGAATCAACCACCCAGTGGCGGAATACAAAACATATGTCCAATCCGGCCCAAAAGTATATGGCGAGTACTTTTTACAATGCTCTTTCAAACTGCGCCTCGGAAATTTGAATATCGATTTTTATTTTCGAGTGACAGGAGATCAAAGATCAACCACTAACGTTTTTTCTTGAAATGAGCCCCACTAAAACAATCATAACTCGCTTCAAAATGAACATTTTCACTCATTCTAAGTTGTGATGGATAGAGGGAAGATCGGGCAACATTTCTCAGAAGAAAAAGTCATTCCTGGTCAGTGCGCTCATGCGGAGCTGACAGATGACCGAAAAAATGGTGTAACTATGGGAATACCGATTATCGCAAAAAGTTTTTATTATTTTTATAAAGTACCTATATATGTCTCAAAAATCACCAAAGGGCATATGAATAGGAGGATGGAGAAAAAAAAAGGGCTCATTTAAGTCTCTCCGCTCGCGGGCGAGTTTCGTAAAGAAAAGTTCCTGACGTTCCTTTTGAACCTGAATGTGCTCAAATTTATTAGAAATTATCATTAAAAAACATTAAAAACGTTTGCCACACTTTGGATGGTCTCAATTTGAAGAGAAAGTGTCATTTTACTCTTCAATTTTCTTCATTTTCATGGTGGCTTGAAATGGAGCTCTTAATGTTTTTATATGATTTGAAAATTGCCGTAGGGTCAGTTTTTAGTGTAGAATTCGAAAATCGACACTAGAAAGACGTATCTTCAAAACTCCCTCTTTCGCAGATTCACACCACTCTTTACCAGATTTTTTTTTGGAACTCATGAATATGGCTATGAGCCTGAGCATGCTATAGTAATTATCAAAGATCTCGACAAACTGAACATTTCTGTGAAGAAAATGAACAGTTTTCTCTTCATTGAAGAGAGTTATGTCGATTTGAAGAATTTAGCTCTTCAATTTTCGGACCGCTAAAAATCCTGATTTTACATTCAAAACCTATAATTTTTTGACTTAAAATAACTAAACTGATGATATTTTGCAACTTTGGAACGTTTTGGACCGATTCCATACATTTTGAATTTTCATCGATATTTTATGGATTCGAAAAAAATGAAAATTATCATATCTTTCGAAACGGTCCAAAACGTTCCAAAGTTGCAAAATATCATCAGTTTAGTTATTTTAAGTCAAAAAATTATAGGTTTTGAATGTAAAATCTGGATTTTTAGCGGTCCGAAAATTGAAGAGCTAAATTCTTCAAATCGACATAACTCTCTTCAATGAAGAGAAAACTCTTCATTTTCTTCACAGAAATGTTTAGTTTGTCGACATCTTTGATAATTACTATAGCATGCTCAGGCTCATAGCCATATTCATGAGTTCCAAAAAAAAATCTGGTAAAGAGGGGTGTGAATCTGCGAAAGAGGGGGTTTTGAAGATACGTCTTTCTAGTGTCGATTTTCGAATTCTACACTAAAAACTGACCCTACGGCAATTTTCAAATCATATAAAAACATTAAGAGCTCCATTTCAAGCCCCCATGAAAATGAAGAAAATTGAAGAGTAAAATGACACTTTCTCTTCAAATTGAGACCATCCAAAGTGTGGCAAACGTTTTTAATGTTTTTTAATGATAATTTCTAATAAATTTGAGCACATTCAGGTTCAAAAGGAACGTCAGGAACTTTTCTTTACGAAACTCGCCCGCGAGCGGAGAGACTTAAATGAGCCCTTTTTTTTCTCCATCCTCCTATTCATATGCCCTTTGGTGATTTTTGAGGCATATATAGGTACTTTATAAAAATCATAAAAACTTTTTGCGGTAATCGGTATTCCCATAGTTACACCATTTTTTTCGGTCATCTGACCGCTCCGCATGAGCGCACTGACCAGGAATGACTTTTTCTTCTGAGAAATGTTGCCCGAGCTTCCCTCTATCCATCACAACTTAGAATGAGTGAAAATGTTCATTTTGAAGCGAGTTATGATTGTTTTAGTGGGGCTCATTTCCAGAAAAAAACGTTAGTGGTTGATCTTTGATCTCCTGTAACTCGAAAATAAAAATCGATATTCAAATTTCCGAGGCGCAGTTAGAAAGAGCATTGTAAAAAGTATTCGCCATATACTTTTGGGCCGGATTGGACATATGTTTTGTATTCCGCCACCTAGCCGCGAAAATGGGTGATTCTCTCGCGATTCGTCTCATATAAGCATACATTTAGGTCGATTTCCAATGTGAGAGGCATGAATGAGACGTAAAGTTTGTGCCAAATTGTTGCTAACTGATCATGACGCCTCATTCGGCGGGACAACGTTTGTTCATGAATTCGGCATCAGTGCGCTAATCTACCGTAATCCTTCCGATTGCAGGCCGATTCCACGCAACTCACGCAGTCCGAGGAGCCCTTCGACGTGAGTGGTCCAAACTTGTTCTGCTTCTATTCGATTTAGCAGTATTCCATTGTTAGAATACAAAAGTACTACTAGAGTTCGAATTTCGGGTAATCGTCTCTTCATTTCCAACATTCTCTCACCTGTCAGAGAGGCGAGAGAGAGAGAGAGAGTGTGTGCGAAAGGAAGAGACGATTACTCGTATTTCGACCTCTAAAAAGTACTGAACTCAGGAAGTCTCGTTTTAGTACTCGTCGATTGCCGATGAAACGGAGTGCGGCGAGCTGCCGAGCGATGCGCTGGACGTTGCGGTACTATTTCCTTTCATTTTCCCGTTCGGTATCATGGCCAATCTCAAGTCCAAAATACATATGCTCACTCTGGTGTGCGAATCCAACTTGGATCCAAGTAAAAAGGGGTTTTCAAGTTGGATCCAAGTACAGAATCCCGGCCTCGGGAACCCAACTTGGATCCAAGCAGGAATCCAACTTGGATCCAAGCAGTTCTTGCCCCGTCGCGTCTAGCACACACCAAGCCTATAAGGTCCTTTTTCGCAGCTCTGTTTTGACTGCCCTCGGGCACGAGTGTGATTGACCGTCTACGGTCCCCAGTAGGACAGTATTTTGGATGTGACCGGCCCGACATGGTCTAACCGTGCGGAGCCTTTGGTTACTGTATGAGATTACTGTATCTCATATTATCAATCAATAGAAAAAGAAGGCTACCGTAACCCCTTTCCAAGTTGGATCCAAGCAAAAATCCAAGTTGCCCCCAGGCCTGGTCGCAACTTGGATTTTTGCTTGGACCCAAGTTGGATTCGCACACCAGAGCATGCTCTATCCTTGTGATTGTCATTCTGTCGCAGGACGACGCCCTTCTCTGCACGGCCCGCGGCTCGGACACAGAGACGGATGCGGACTCGACAGAGACGGAGACGGAGGCGGAGGCGGTAATCGCAAATTTGAGACCGGATTGACGAATCAACGCCCTCAACAAATTCTGGATAGATCATTAGTACTTTTGCTTGCCAATTTGTCGACAGAACGTTTGATACGAAATATTAGCTGTGAAATGAAGGGACGATCGTATTTCGAACTCTAAAATATGAGTTAACTGGCAACATTTTATTTTGATCAGGAGGCTCCCTCCAGTCCTCCTCCACTCGTCGATGAGGAGTCCAAGAGAGCCGGTAAGCAGATAATATAATTATCTTTTTACTCATCTAGAATTCATACGGACCCAATTGTTCCTTCTGGGACAGACGTTTCCGTGTGCAACGCCAATACAGTCCGGGTTGGTTCCCCCTGAAAACAATCCGGCCCGGCCGGCCCCGGCCGGCCCCAAGCGGTCCCATGCCTTTTTGTAGATCTTACAGAGAGAAATTTGACATAAACTCAACGGCGTTGTAAAGCTCGTGTAAAATGCTATCGATTTGTGTTAGCAGAATTTTAAATATTTCTTTCAATAAGTAGTAAATTGGTGGGGAAGTATCATCAGTATTGCGAAAAACAGGTCGCAAAATTACGGTAAGTAAAATAGTCAACCTGATTCTTTTCAACTTTTTCACATTTTCGCAATACTGACGACACTTCCACACCAATTTACTATTTATTGAAAGAAATATTTAAAATTCTGCTAATACAAATCGATAGAATATTACACGAGCTTTACAACGCTGTTCAGTTTATATCAAATTTCTCTCTGTACGAGCCACAAAAAGGCATGGGGCCGCTTGGGGCCGGCCGGGGCCGGCCGGGCCGGATTGTTTTCACTGGGGAACCAACCTCGACTGTATACGTCGGACCGTTCAGAATGTGAAGGGATAGGGAATGAGAATGATAGGAATACTCTGTGAGAAATGGCTGAGCCAAAAACAGAGAAGTGCCAAAAAGTGTCTCACTGAAGGCGATATTCAACAGGCTTCTCCATGCTCTCCGTGCACCCCACTATCGCCGATGACGACGAAGACTTCTTCGTGTGCTCCCCTTCGCTCATCGTGCAGGGACTTCCATGGTGATTCAATTTAATCTTATTATTTTTTGTTATTTATGTTATTTTTTATAATAACATAAATATGTTCGGAAAAACAATGAATGCAGTTGTGAGGAGCAACAAAACCATTGAACAAATCACGGCATCTAACAGTGCGATTTGTAACAGTGCGATTGATAAAGTGATGAAGAATCGATTGATAAAATGAAATTCATTAAGGAAACTGAGCCTGAGGAAATCAACTAGCAACGGACAGGACATGCTCAAGGTATACACGAGTTCGAAATATACATGATCTCACCTTCAATGTCCCCGATCACTGTGGCGAGAGGGTGTGCGACCTGACCCCCTCAAATCGAAATATGTCCTAGTTTCGTGCTCAGCACTGGGCAAGAAGTGGGTGCTCGCAGTACGCAAACACCTTGAAGTCGGGGATGTTTTTTTCCCATGTTCCTTGTCCTCTGCAGGGCAACCTCTTTGTGGCCAACGACTCGCCCGCGTGGAACTGCCTGGTGACCGGCTATCTGATGCTGTACGCGACCGCCGAAGCGCAACGTATCAGGATCAATGTGAGAAATACAAATGTATTGTTCGACTGCTACACGAGCGTACTGTAAAAAAAACTACACGAGCGTACTGTATTTTGGCAGTTCGCCACTTTTGCGCCCAAAAAGTGGAAAGTTTCGCACTTTTTCGATTTTTGGCCAAGGCCATTCTCGCAGAGCATTCCCTCCCTACCATTAGCATTCCCCATCACTCCACATTCGGTGCTTGTTTCCTGGGTCAAAAAATCGAAGGAGTTTCTGTGTCTTTGTGCACTGGAGTAAAAATGCGCTGATATTTGAATAATATTTTCCCCATTTCAGTTTGACAATCACTCCATCGACGCAAATCTCATTCTTAAGAAGAAGCTCACGACATGGGATTCCCTCTTCAGCTCGCGCAATGTTAGTTCGGTATTTATTAAAAAATTCAATATTTTAATACATGATTAGCATTTTAATTAGATCAAAATATATTTAGCTAAATTTTTTCAGTCCTTCCTTCACGAAGGAAAGATTCTCGTAGTCGCCGTGTTTCGAATGAAGCATAGCGTCGGGATTCGGTAAGCTTCTTCGCACTGAAGTTTGCGTTTTTTCAATTTACATTTCTTCTGAAGGGAGGCGCGAATAACAACAAAATATGGCTCTGTCGTAATATACGGCACCCATGAAAATTTACGGCACTCATTGGCAATTGTTTGTCAATTTTTGTCCTTTTCACGACGTTGAGAAAAAGTCTGAAGAAGATGGACCGAAGAATCTTCCCTTGGGTCTATCTTATTCTCATGGGTCCATCTTATACTGATGGTTTCATCTTATTCAGACAGCATTTTCTCGACGTCGTGAAAATTACTAAATATTGACCTGCAATGATCAATGATGTTTCCAAAAAAAATCATTGTATTCTATGGGTGCCGTATTTTGTCCATTAGGGATGGCAATTTGTGTCCAATGGAGTGTCTGAGACAATTTTGATCTGAACTTTTGGGACACTTTATTGTCTCAGACACTTTAGTGTCCCAAATCTCGGACACCATTGTGTCTCAGACACTGGAGTGTCTCCATTTCTTCTCTCCTTCTCTGCCCAGAGCGGTCGAATGGCTTTGTTCACCACAGAATGAGAGGGAGAGGAAAATGATTGGGACACTAAAGTGTCTCAAAATTTCATTCTATTATTCTCGGACACTCTAGTGTCTGAAAAGTGAGAGAGCATTTTCATTCGGACTCATTCCTGTCTCAAATCGCGCGAGGAGTTCGGTCGGTTCAGACACAAATTGCCATCCCTATTGTCCATGGGTACCGTATATTTCCATGGGTGAAAAGTGTTCCGGTTTCAGGAAGATGAAAAACTTCGATTTCGGCGCTCCTTCACCGCTCCTGGACGGTCACCTACAGATTGAGGGAAAACACATCTACGTCAGCAAATCCGTGGGCATTTCTTTGTTTTTTTAATTATTTTTTCCGCATTACTTTTCGTAGAAACATTGAAATATTTCGAATGAGTACCGTTTTTTCTGTAATTATCTGGATTTTAATATAAATTATATATATTCAGTTTCTGGCCACGCACTCGAGATTCTTCGAAGCACTCTTCTTCCATAACTTTGCTGAAAAGAAGGAAGATGTTGTCGTCTTAAAGAGAGTCGGCGTCCAAAAATTAATATTTTTCAATTTTTTTTAAACTTCGAATTTAAGCGAAGGCATGCACTGGTGCTCCAAAACTTCAAAAATATTAAATAAAAATATAATAAACAACTGAAAATAAAAATAAAATTAATTTGCGTGTATTTCGGGTTACTGTCGCTCCTGCCACCTGAAAAATTCTGCGTTTTCGCACAAGTCGAAGGCAAGCATAGGGACCGCAGCGTGTTGTTCCAAAAATATATTGAGGCCATTTTTTTATTTCTAAGCGATGGATCTATAGCCTCCTGTCATTATATTAAATGTAAAATTGAGTGAAAACTAAAATCCAGCCAAGTTGAGCACTTCAAAATTGATAGTGAAAATTTTAGTAGAGTTGGAGCACATCTTGGGTCAGATTTCTGATTTTCGCAGTAAAAGTTAGCTTTATTGTATTGTTTCGAGCTTTTGATAATGTTTATTTATCCAACATTCTGTAGTGGTGAACGAACTATAAAAATGATTTGTATATATATTTTTATCTTTCGAGCTCAAGCTCTAATACAATATTTTTGATTCAGCTCTTATAATTACCTTTTTTTTGGTTTTTCTATTGACTATTCTTGTAATACAATTTTCAGAGTGTATCATACAATAAGTATATATCCAACTAGCACATATTGTCATATTCCTACCATATGTGCCTAACTTTTGTCTCACTCTATGAAACTACCTCAGACCAATGAACACGAAGGCAGGCTATCTATACTAAAATAGGCGTATTCTACTCATATATTCTTCTTCTTTAACTCGCCTATATGAAGGTAATATGTAAAACAGTAGAAGGTCGACGATCACTCTTGTATCGCAACCAACGACATCATTCTATTAAAAATGTTTTGTGTAATGTACTTGAGTAATTATAGCAATTCAAAGTATCATGCAGACTAAGTAGATATTATGCCTATAATTTTCCACTTTTGGTTTTGGGAACAAAAAAAATGGCGAGGAAAAACAAATAGGGAAAGAGTTTTTTCATTTGATATCCGCCGACATTTCGGGCCACTGCAAAGTTTCGCTTCCAGTCGGCAAGTCAAGCTTTTCACGAGGTGAAAGTTCATTCATTGGGGCGTCCCTCAGTACAGAAATTAGAGATAAAGCTTGATAAACCAAAGCCGAAATGTCCTCTTGAAAAGTTTGGATTTTTAGCATTTTTCGAACAGTTCTCCTGAAAAGGAAAATAGGCTAAATGTGTTACTAACATGCAAGGGAAGTAGGTCGATATCTGAACCGAAATATCCAACGCAAAATTATTTTGAAAACAATTACTAAAACCTTGAAAAGTATAAATAAACAACACGCACTTTTCGAAATTATGAGAAAAAAATTAGTCGTGAACAAAGCGTACTGTAGCGGCGTTTTCGTAAACATGAGAAAATGGGCGGGCTTTGCGGTCCCTAGGCAAGCACACCACGCCTCGGCAGTTAATTTTTCCCACCTATGTTCTTGGATTATAGTAGGATAGCAACAATGGCTATTTGAACTAGCCATAGTTGCTGTTTCGCCTTTCGCCACTGTTGCTATTTCAACTAGCCACTATTGCTATCTCGTTATTAATCGTTATAAAATCGATAATGGCGTGCTTTTACAGTGTATTTTTCTATTGCGGATTGCGTATATTTATTTGAAATTGTTATTACTCGCTTATTATTCGACAGCACAATTATTTTCGCTTTCCAGGTTAGTGCCGACGACGAATTTAATAAGAGAGGAATTATTTAGGTGATATTTATTGTTTGTAATTTTTTATTGTATATAATTTCGATGTGATTATGAATAAATAAATATTGTTCCTGATCACGCTGCTCTCAATCATTACAGTGGTTCACGTCCACTGATATATCTTACATTTAGGCTGTGTAATTTTGTCTTTATTGTAATGTGATTGCGTGGCTTTCTCCATCCTATCTTCTTTCCTTATTTTCGGAGTATATTTATTGAGTGAGATAGCGAGAGATGAGTGAAGGTAGTGAGGACAATGAATCGAATAGTGATAATAACTAGCATATTCTGGGTAGGACCGTGTTCTAAAGAGGAGGGAGGGGTAATTATGGCTTGTTCTGGCTGGGATATCCTCAGTTTCTAGAAAGGAATAGGATAAGAGTCTTGGTATATCTTGAGAGAGTCATAAAAGGAAGACTATTCCCGAGATGTCTAAGAAGGGAGTTGGTCTGTTCGCAGGCCTGTGTGTTATAGCTTCCGAGCACAGGATCAGCCTTATATGATCTGATCCTAAGGGCTTGAGAGCACGCTTTGTGATTAAAATGGTGAAACTTATCGATTAGGAATTTCACATTGGCGAATCTACTTGGCTCTCTAGCTAGGGTATAAGTGGCTAGCATACATGAATTATCGTAAATGACTGTCGATGGAGGCTTATCACCTAGACGAGTCAAGAGAACTTGGAATATATCTTGAGCACTTTCTGGCGTCTTCATGATTCTGAATCCATATGGTCTTCTATGGGTGCATGTGATCAGCAGAAGTCCAGGCGATAGCTTCCTATGGGCTCCTGCAATTTGTGCTGTTTTTTGCGGACTTCTTTCTTTTGTATTCTTTTAGTTGATGCATATTTTCATTATGCTAACCTATGATCTTCTCCGAGCACTCCAATTGAATTTCTCTCGGCTTATCCTTTGTGTATGAAGTAAGCCCACGCTGGAGTGGCCAGTGAGGGAAGTATTCAAGATGGGTTTCCACAGGAGGTCCGTAGTATCGCTCATTATAGGGGGGAACAGTTAAGAGGATATCGGATTGGTGAATAATAAATCGAAGTACGGTGATCACTATCTGAGGGAGAGTGCTACCAATCAAAAGAGGTTTAATGGAAGAGTATAAAGTGGGGATTAATCTAAGAAGGCTAAGTTCTTCTTCTTTCCACTTGAATGTTCCATCAATTATGCGCCCGATGATTTCCCTCGCCTCTGTTCGTGTGCCAGTCTAGAATGATATGACTCTGGGATTTTCATCTTTCTCCTTCAATGTGTTCTTTTCGGAAATTAGTTATCTTTATCATTGATATTTATGTAATACCTGGAGCAGGAGTGGGATAGTACTGTTGCAGAATATGAGCTTCATTAACAGCTTGTATTTCGGTCGCAATGTATTTCCATCCATTGCTTCTATCACTAATTGATCAATCGGAGATGGCCATTCAATATCCGGTAGAGTTCCTTCTCCATTGAGGAATCGTAGCATCGCATTCCGATCATACAGTTTCCCGATGTAAGGGAGTGATGACTCGCGAAAGACCTACGAATAATGATAGGAACTGTTGCTTACTATATGGATAGGATGCTTACAGCCATTCCATGCGTTAGTCCTGGTTCAAGCGATATATTCGCACGCAATCCCATCTGAATCCCATCGCATACGATTGCATCCGGGTATTTGCCGCAGATCGTACATCCAAACCTAGAAAGTTGCTGCATCTATTCTGTTCATTCTCGTATTAATTATAAACTTCAATTTCTTTTTGATGGTCGAAATGCTTCTTACTTCTCTTTTGGAATTTCGAGTCTCGTTAGGTATTCATTCCAGGCTCGAGAGAGTGAGGAAAGAGAGATTACACGATCAGTTTTAACTCCATAATTGTCACGGAAGTCGACGAGACTCTTATGATACCCTGAAAATAAAGTGAATGTAGAGTGTGATTCTTAGTTTCTTCTCTATTCGTGTATGATCCGGTTGATTATCTTTACCTGACAAAGTTGTCGCATTTTTAGCTAGGAAGCTTTCATAGATTCTTAGGAGATCTATATCAAGCACCATTGCTTCTGAGATGGCGAACCCTGTTTTCTCGGTCATGAAGTATCGACAACAGGATGATGTTAGGAAAGTAATTACTTTCCCATCCTGAATTCCCTTGGAATCCACCCATACGACTTCTGAAATGGCTTTGTATGTCAGACTGGATATACGGTCATTTGATGTTGTACCCCTTATTACATTGATTTTCGCATACCTTTCTCTCTAGAATGCAAAGGTTCCTGATGGGGACAGAATTTATACGACTGATTGAGCCATTCGATTGGAATCTTTTCTCCCTCTTCCTCCTCCGCACACTCTTCTTGATCTAGATGGGGCGATCCGCTCATTTCCCTGGGTATTTCTTTCATCTATAGTTTTTCTTGGAATTGCTTACTTAACATGATCGCAAGTGTCTTTCCTGCACACAATGCATGTAATCCTTTTTGCTGTAACTCGCACCACTCCGGGTTTATCATCTTGAGGAATGGTGACGAAGAGTCGAGGACAATCACTGATCGGTGTTATTCCCTCTTCGATCACCGTTATTTCTGTAATAGGATCCATTTGTGTCTTTGTTGTTTCATGTGTATCATGGACAATTTCCATTTTACATGAGTGAATACTCTGCAGTTACTTTCTTGGGATTTGTATCACGTGAGCAGTGAGCATTGAGATGTCATGATTTGAAAAAAAAACACAACATTCCAAAGAGTAGGCACATCGATTATAGGTGATTTTCAGATGAATCTTTGTCTACCTCATTCCCAGTGAGTATGTTATCGAGGAGATCTGGGGTTTCTCTCTTCTGCAGTAAATCTGTTATTGATATTTGCATGTACGCAAGTGATGAAAGTCACATTTATGAAGAGAGAATGTGAATTATATCGATATTCATGTTATTTCCTCATTTGCAGTTGAAGTAGCAACAGTGGCTATCCGATCAGCAACAGTGGCTGTTTCTCCTTCGTCTCCGTTTCAAGTAGCCATTATGGCGATTAAAACCGCAACTATGGCTACCGTAACAGCCACTGTTGCGAATGAGCCGTGATATTTTGCCAAATCTCATTTCCAGTGAGTTTCTAAGAGATATCGGATCCATTTTCTCTTTGTAAATGACGATTTAACAATGAGAGAAATCAGATCTAGTATACGTCAACTTCTATCTCTTCTCCTTCCTCTTCTCTCCATCGAACACACTATCTTCGATGCATTTCGCTTTTCTTATTTCATTTGCATTTATTCAACATTAAACAATTAGATGTCAGACATTAAACAATTAGATGACAATTAGATTCATTCATCTTTAAATCAGAATATATCAACTGTGATTGGTTTTCCCTCCTTCACAGCCATAATCACAGAAGGAATGGAGAATAGGGCCGTGTCATAGGGAACTTTATATTCCTCGTAATACAGTGATGCAGGTCCCGGGAAGTTGCTTTGACGGAGCAACGCCATTGCGGTAGTGGTCCGATTTGCCACAAGGGTCTTTCGATCTCCTCTCTAGAATAATACCGATTTATTTATTTTCGCTCTCTTTTTATGGGCAGTACTATTCATATTCTAAGTTTACTATTTTCTCACTATCTTAGCCGTAATCCTCCATGTATTCTGCACCTCATTCTCCTTCTCCGTCTCTTTCTCTTCAGTCTTTGCCTTCTGAGTAATATCAATTTGCAGAGATTTTTTAGACCGAATTACCTTGAGTGGGGGCAGAATGGGTTTGCCCAATCGCATTGCAGGAGCAACCAGTTGAGGAAGAAGATGAGTGTCTGGGAACACTTTCTGCTGAAGTGCAGCAGTACGCTGCCGATTGTCCTCATCAGTGATGGGACGGGGAGCAGATCGTGCCAGAGCACGCTGGAGTCCCTGCGAGAGAGTGGTCGCAGACGGGAGCTGAATCTCCTGTGGGGTTCCCGAGAGAGACGTATCATCTACCTGAATTTTTACCATTTGAAAGAGAGAGAGAGAGACCCTGATGGATTAAATATGGTCGAAGATATTTTCTGAAAAACGTACATTCTCTACTACTCGAGTCTCTTCTTCCCTTTCCTCTACTCCAGCAGGTGCAGTCTCTTCCTCTTCTCTATCATTCTCTCCACGCCTCTCACCATTCACATCATTCACATCTTCCATTCCTTCATTCTCTTCTCCTTCCATCACTGCTTCCTCTTCCTGGAAATGTTTTCTCTATATTGCCCGTCCATAATGATTCGTTCGGATAGTTCTACTCGTATTATATAAGTGATTATTTGTGCTGAGAAGAATGTTTTGGCGCAACAGCGCTCCTCGAGGAATAATCTAACTCTCTCGATTTCCCATGCTCTCTCGCTTCTCTGACTGGAGAGAGACTATTGTGAAATGAGAGGATAAGAAGATTGTTTCACTCCTCCCTCTCATCGTTTCATATGTTCACCTCCATTCTTCTCTTCGCTCTCTCCTCTCGTTGCTTCTTTGACAATTTCTTATCGTCATCCGCCTGTAATGGAACTTTTTGTATCTCACATCCTGTTTTGCCCATATTTGTTGTTCAGAACCAGGACTGACCAGGATCATCTCCGTTCTGTTGTACTTGCTCACGTTCCTCCCGTTCATAATGTCCTCCCATCTTTGATCTCTGTACTGCTGCATGTGCAGCAGTACCTCTCTCGCCAGTTTCTTTCGGTCTGCATGTCATCAATTAGCCAGTTAAGATTCCCATCATTTCTTCTCGAATTCCCTAATTGCACATTTGCAGTGAAAGGAAATCATCTACATGACATAGATTTGTCAATAATGGAATCGGTTACTCACTTCCACTATTCAGAGAGGCGAAGGTGACCGTAGATGGCCAATGGGGAGGGGGGAGGGTATTCTCCTTCTCTCGCTGGTAGAGATTGCGCCGTGGGCGTGACTCCGCCTCCATCCCATCCGTGACAGCACGAACCAAATCATCTCCTGTACCTTCCTCTAGGACAGCCGTGTAGTCCACCAAGGGGAGAGTGACCGTCTGACATATTTGGGATATAAGTCCATTTTACTATTCGTGTTTTGTTCTCTCATCCTTAAGTTCAATGTTTTCTCGAACAGTCGGTGATCTGAAGATCGCACGCTGGGGTCTCACCGTATGCTCCTCCGAAATGATACCGGTCGTATCTTGCATGTTGGAACATGCCATTCCACGGACGAGGTCAACATTTCCGTGCAGTACAATTTCCGGATAGCGCTTAATCGAAGCAGTCACAAGGGCAGCACGGTACTTGCCCGATTTATTCAGCACCTCGAGTGCCTTCACAATAGATGCGTACGCACGCGCTTCTGACGACATCTGAAAAGTACGCCACAATGTAGTAAAAGAAGCATCAATATCAGTAAGGAAAGATAAATTATGTAGGTTCATTCATTCATTCATTGCATCATGATTTCTCGATTGAGGCGAGATAGCCACTGTTGCTACTTCGCCTACTCCTGACCACAGTATGGATTCTTCTATCGATTTTTTGCTTAGCATTTCATTTTCTCCTATTCTTCATTCGTGTATCTCTGATTTTTTTCAATTTGAATATTTTTCTTTATTTTTGGACCCATTGCATCGTCATATATCCGTCATATATCATCAATGGGCGATTGGGAAGACTCTCCTCCTCCGTTCTGCTATCCACGTCCTTCATTCACTAATTATATTACTCGTACTTATTTCTAGCTATTATGGGTGAGATCAATGACTTTACTAGATGGTAGCATGGGCAGATGGACAACACATATATCAATTTTTTATCGAAGTTGGAAATTGTAGTGAAGAGGAGTCGAAATCGAGTTTGTTGCGATCTATTTGAGGGTATCGAAGGGATGATGAATGTACTCGAGGGAAGAGGGAAAGCAACACGAATGGAAGAACATCACAGGGACATTAATACTTGATACATGAAAAAAGGTTGTAATGAGAAAACGAAGACTATAGAAGTGCACTAGTGAGATGTGAGTTATTGGGAGTATGGGAGAATGGGCGTCAGATGAAAGGTCTCCCTGAAACGATGTCAGCTTCTTCTCCTGGATCGCTTCATTCAACGTCCATGCTGCATTATTCAAAATATGTGACTACATTCCTTGAATAGTTCAACGGAGATTATATAAGATAAACACATAGCAGAAGTAGATAATTTTTCAACTAATTTTACTATTAGCAAGGTATAAAGAAAGGAAATGATCATTTTTGAATATTAGAGCTATTTATTGTGATATAAAAAATGAAAAGAATAGTAAAAAAATATATATATAAAATAATTTTTAAAAAATAAATAAATAACCTGACCCAGCTCTACTACCTAGCTCTAATAATTACGGTATTAGGCGAAACAGCCATTGTTGCTATCCTACTATAAATCTCTGAACATTCCTCATTTTTCCGTACATTCTGTTTGTTCTTTTTCACTGCTTCTCTAGCTTTTTTGATTGTGTTTTTGTATAAAGTTATTGTTCAAGTATGGTCCACAATTCGATTGTGAAACATTTGATATCATCTCGATATACTTTGGTAACGTGAGGGGCTTTTCGCGCGACCTATTCTCTGCTATTATTTCACCTTTATGTTTTTAATTATGTGATACTACTGAAATATGGCCTGTTCTGTGTGATAGTTGTGTTGTTATTCGTGCTCTCCTGCTGACTTTCTCTTTTTCGTTTGTTAAAATTCTTAAATTTAGCCAAACACGGCCGACGAATGGGCAGTTGATGAGGTTTACGAGCCCGTGGACGTTGCGCCCACCTCCGAGCTCGACAGCGATCTTCCAGAGGTCGAGCTTTTCGGAAAGTGGAACCTCCAGGAGGTAGTGTGAATATTTTTTTTCAATTTTATTGTTGTCATTTTCATCCTGTTCAAGTTTCCGGTCATTTCATTCCTCTTTACGGGGAAATGTGGGTCGCATAGGTCATTTTTGAGGAGTTATTTGGCCCCTGCTCTGCTAGCACCTTGTTGTTGAACAATTCGTATTAGTATTTGTTGTTGTTCTGTTGTTATATTGTTGTTTCAACCTGAAAAGATTTACGTTTATATTTATCAGGTCAATGTCGCCGACATCTCGCTTGTCGACTATATCGCCATCAAGGAGAAGTACGCCAAGTACCTTCCCCGCGCCGCTGGACGCTACGAGGTCGGTAAATGATATAAATATTTCTGTCCCAATTTGCATTATGTTTGGTACTTTATGAAAAAAGCAAACCCAGCTCTCTGCAAGCACTTTGTATTTAAAACATTAGGATTGCGGTATTGCGGGCTCGCAATGGCGTTTGAGAAGGATGCGGGCCCGCAACGCACGCATCATCCCGCAATGAGAGATGGGAAGAGAATTACCTACTCGAGAAAGTGTCAAAAAAAGAGAGTCTTCCCCTCTCTCGTTGCGGGCTGATGCGGGCGTTGCGGGTCCGCATCCCTCTCCCTCTCCTCTCACCTATTCGTTGCGGGCCCGCAACGTGACCTCCTTCTATTGCGGACCCGCAAACCTCGTATTGCCAACACTAGTAACCACTCTTAATTTTTAGGTCAAGCGTTTCCGCAAGGTTTCCTGCCCCATCGTTGGGCGTCTTGCATGCTCTCTGATGATGCACGGACGCAACAATGGAAAGAAGGTCATGATTGTCCGCATCGCAAGCACTCTTTCGAGATCATCCACCTCCTTAGTGGAGAGGTTTGCAATTTTTTATTACTTAGATTAAATACATCATTATACCGTCTATGTATAGAAAACAAACCCAGCACTCATCTTCTAGTCAAACCATTCTGAGATTGTAATTCGCTTGTTTTCTAATCGTGTATTATTGGAACACTTCAAAACAATTTTCTTTTCAGAGCCCCGTGCAGGTGCTCGTCAACTCCGTTATTAACTTGGGCACCGTGAAGACTCCAACCGTGTTGGACGCGCCGGTACCGTCCGTCGTCAGGCCGTCGATGAGGCTCCCCTCAGACGTGTCAACCAGGTTTTTAAATTCGAATGTTCAATTTTTATATATTATGTGTCTATGAGGAAAACAAATCTAACCACCTTATAGTTAAAACATTTTGAGATTTGTAACCCTTTGATTCATCGCAATATCGTTCCTTCGCTCGTAATATTTATTAAATCTCAGGCTATGTGACTTCTCTGCACTGGACCTCGCGAGGCCGCCTTCCGTAACATCTCAATGAGATGGAAATCAAGAGGGATGCTATCCTAGAGGGAAGAAAAGCCAGGTACGGTAGATATTACTCGTCATACATTGACTGAACGGTCGGCGACCGTCGGTCGCTGTAAAATTTTGGTATTACTGCTGTTTGAGGGGATACGAAAATCGAAATTGCAGGTCAGAAGCGGCGGAGAATCGCGCTCGTCAGACGGGCGCAATGGAGGAATCTGGAGACGACGATGGAGATTATCGATTGATTGATCTACCACTCTAAAAAATGAACTTATTTATGTGAATTGACTCTACTTTCTATTGTAGTTCTCTTTTTTCGTGTTGTTTGAAAGAGATATCAATAATTTATTGTACTGTTGGGTCAAATTTGTATTTGATTCGAGTTTTAAATAAATATTGTTACAAAATTAACTGTGTTCCCTAGGGACGGCCTGCTACGAATAGTAGTTTGAGTCTAATCTGAAGTCTGTCTCGATCGTTGCGACTCATTATGTCTAGGAACGAACTTCTCCAAGTTAAAACCGATTGATCGATTGATCTATTTTTGCCCTCTAAGCTTTACACTGAGAGAGAGAGTCTCTTGCGATGTCGATTGCAGTGGTTGCCGTGATTCGCCCCTCTCTTTGATATCTACGGGTGCAACGTAATATGAAACTTGTTTTGAAAAGCATCTTTAAACGATTTTCTTGCGTTACTTGCTTTCTCGTTGACTATTTCGACGTAGCCTCGATCGGGAAAAATTGAATTGCTAGCAGAATAGTCGTTTTAAGCATATAAGTGTAATCTAATCCTTCTTTCCACGTTGATGCTTGTCGGAAAACGAATTTGCATTGAATGAGCGAGAAATAAGGAATGGAACGAATGGACGAGGGCGCACACACATATTGACCATTGTTCTAAATACAAGCAGCCACTGATCCTATCAAGATAATCAAGAAGTGGCAAGCACAACTCACAAAATCAAATGATTTGAGCAATCGCCAAAGAGCAATTAGTAGAAAAAAGTCAAATTTGCGGATTCAACTAGATTTCCGATGCAGAAAAGCGACGGTGTGGGTATTTTTGCAGAAAAACGAAGCAAGATGACTTCAGAACACAAGCCCGAAGCAAAATGACGGCAAAACACAAGCCCTGCCTTTAGTAAAAGCTAGGAAAAAGTGAGAAGTATGGAACTTTGCGAAAACGCGAAGTCGATAACTTGAAAAATACAGTATCCGTGAAATCCGGAATTTCGGACCAGCTTTTGCCAAATTTCATGAAAAGTAAGAATGGTGCAGGTGGCAGGAGCTACCGTAATCTTTATATTAAATTGCATATTTCTCCTTATATATTAATTTTTGAAATTTAATATTTTGGCATTGTAACCTTGGCCAAGGAACACGCTATTTGAGCCCTGGTCATTTTTGGCCGCCGACTCCCTTTAAGGGACGTCCAGTACACTGTAAGTTTGCGATTGATTTGATCGAATTGATCTAAATCAAATATATGCACAAAAATGAATTTGTAAGAGACATTTCCAACTTTCCAGCAATTCATCGACATGCTAACTGTACTCTACCCTTCGGGCAAATCGATCGATGGTGAATTATATTAAACTATTTGTTTTTAATATTAAAAATACCTTTCAGTCGACAGACTCGAAGGAATTCTCACTCTGGCTGATCGGTTCGATTTCGACGTAATCAATTTCTAATATCTGTTGATTTTTTAAACCAATATCAGGATTAAAAATACCAAAAATATATGTAAGAGGATGTGCATAATTAGGATCGTAGATACTTTCAGGAAGTCAAGCACAATATCGAGCTGTTCATTATACACAACGAGAAGCTGACGCTAGGGGAGAAGCTGGCAATCAGTGATGCACATGGATTGGTCGCTCTTCAGGTTAGCATTCGCTTGTTTACATCTTTATAGCTGTTCACATAAAAAGTGCAACAGGGCTATTGGATAAATCTCATCTCAGGGCCACTGTCTGGGCCGCCTCGACAAGCCGAGTCGAGTGAAAAATCTAGCGGTGAGAAATTTCAGTTTTTGACCGTTTTTGTCTAACTTAAACACTAATTCTTCACATCTTTCAGGAGGAGAAAGACTACGAAGGTCTATCCGACAAGCTGAAGGTGGCCGTGCTTAGCAAGCTGCTGTGAGAATGGAGAATCGATGCAAGAATAACTCACTTCGGAAGACTCACTTCGCGTACTCGTGTTCTGATAAACTGTCTCATTGAACAAACTCATACAGAGTTTAGTAAAAAAAAACTAAAAAAAAGTTTAGTAAGTTAGGACAAATGCTTTTTTTCCATATCTTTTTAGAGATTTCTTCAATTTCATTGCTTGATTGTCTCAATTTATACTACAAGAAGCTAATTTATTATTTTTATTATTACAACTACAAACTAATTTATGGGGTTGAACTCCTCGAAAGAGACAAAGTATGCGCTGGCTCTCGCGTGTCCAGCAGTTGAGTCGGGTGAGCAACTAAAACGATGAAAATGTTGTACACCTAAACTCGTTGATGCAGAGAACAAATATAACGGGATTCAGTAAGGGAAGAAAAGAAGAACGTATGCATTGAACCAAGAAAAGACTTCTGCAAGCGCTTCCCATTGCAGTGAATCTGCAGATAAGATGAGCCTGGCACAGTGACTTTTGCTTGAATCAGCATGACGGGTATGAAAAGCGGAAAAACAGCGAAAAATAGTGGGTTGAATGTCTGAAATCTAAGTTTTCAAATAATTATATTCGTTAATTTACCTGAAGCACCAGCAATTTCAACGCCTGTCGATGCACTTTTCGTACTCGTACGCTAATTTTATTCGATCATTCGCTTCTCCAGCCGCACCACAACATCGTTACTCAATTTCAAAATTCAAATATTTTAAAGATAAATAACGAGAAATACTGACCCAAACAGCAGGATATCAAAGACATAAAGTTGACCGTTGCAATGACAGGTCCGATTCCCTGAGGTTGCTTCTGAAAATATGTAGTTTAAAAAAAATTCTATTATGTTTCTTACACCGGACGCATCTTTGTCAATTCCGCCAAAATACACATTTGAATTTCGAAAGTCTGTTCCAAATTTGTCGTTCAGCGCCCCGAAACCTACCTGAACAGTACGTGTTAGTCATTATTCGCGTATTTAAATAGTCGTTTAGCTGTCAACAAGCAATAAATCTCGACTAAGAACCTTTTCCCATAATGCCTGAGATGGAGTGAAGTAGGCCGTTGTCAACACGTGCAATAAGACCCAGGCGGCTGTATTTTTAGAGCATATTTCTTCGATTTCAACAATTAATTCGCACCCGCCAACGTCGATAGACAGCAGATGAAGCACTTGTTGTGAAATAGGTCGTACAATTTCCTACTGGAATTTACGGACCACTGCAAACTATAAGCCATTGAGATTACGAAAGGAAAAAGAGGAGTCGAACAAGAAGGAGAGGAAGATAGAAGAAAGGTGATCGATGGAATTTGGCGGGAAAAGAGAAGGAAAGCAACATAGGGAAGAGTAGTGACGGAACGGAGAAAGAGAATAATGAACATCAAGAATCGCATTGGTTTTATTCGATTATTTTGACATAATTTCTCAATGCACGTCCATGCAGGATTCTTCTACAATGCCGGGCACATCGATTTCTGAAATTCATTCATTTAGTCTTTTCAAAGTGTTAATTGTAATATTGATTGAAGGAATGAATGGGCAAAAATGTGTAAGCAACAAGTTTCGTAAAAAAAAATCGTGTGACTTCATTACAGATCCTCCTCCTCGAAACCAACCTCCGGAAAGACCATTCGATCGTCGTCATCGCAGCCAAAGGTTCGCTTGAAATCGGGCAATTGTGCGAGCAGTCCATTTGTCCGATACAAGAATCCGTTGTGACGGTCGACAAAATTAAAGCCCGGTATGGGTTGATATTTCCACTGAGACCTGAAAACTCGTGAATATAAGTATGTAAACTAAAAGAACAATGTTCGATGTGTTCAGTGGCATTTCATACAATCTTTCTCCTCTTTGACCGATGAGAAAGGCCTATACCCTACTGATGGAAAATATGTTCTCTCAGTCAAAAGCCGAAGGAAAACTATCGTCACTTGGTTACCGGATGAGGTTGGGAATTATCGACACGTGCAACCCCAATGTCTATTACACATGGTTGTATATTCGATTTTCGAACTATTCGCTTACTCAATATCAGCAGTGCAAAATGAGGCTCCAATAGTGTAGTAGAAGAGTTCACGATTGGTCATATTGAGGTCGGGATAGACAATTTTCTGAAGACTACATGCAATTGCTCTAATTTTTAACAATGACGCACGTCGATGTCGTTGCCCAGCTTTTTCTGCGCAACGGCCAATGCAATTTGCCCTCCGAAAACGTCGGGCGCGTCTTCAATTTCAGTATGCTCAGTGGCGCATGTTTTCTAAAATGGGTAAATACGGCAGCCCCGGAATAATTTTCTTTTCTTTCAATGCGCAAATTTTTACCAAAGAGTTTTTGGTCATGGCTTATGGTCGGTTCCTGAAGGCCCTAGGATCACTAAGAAAAAGTGATTTTTTATATCCTAGAAATGATCAATGATATAGAAATAATTACCTCATTAAATCTGCTGCAAACGCGTGCGTAATGGTCGATAACGCACCGTACAGCACGCTGGTGCTCGCTGCAATATATATTTTATATTTATTTCAAAAATAAATATAAAAAAACACAACGAATTCCTCTGCAACTCGCCTGATATCTTCAATGTATCCAGTGCTCATGCCTTTAATACCGAAGACAAACTGAACTTGATGATACATTTCATGTGCAAAAGCGAAACCAGTGAAACCGATCTGAAGCGAATTAGGAAAAATTTGTATAATGCAGGAGCAACAAGCAATAAAAAATAAAATAAGGGAAGGGACATACTGACCAGACTGGCGTCTTTGGCGGAGAGAGCTGCATGAATGGAAAATACTTGATTCATAACAATTGATGCCACTAAATGGTTATTTTCCAGCCATTGTTTGAGCCGAATGGGTCTCTCTGGATAAGAAACGGCAACATAGCCTCGTGGGTCATTCAACATCACTAATGGCTTGTAAGCTCTGTAACTTGTTCTTTTCAATATTGAAAATCATTGAAAATCATTCCCACCCTGTCATTAATTCTTGCATAGCCAAAAATACTTTGAATTTAGCACAAGTTGTGCGGTAGCGCGGCATATGAGATAAATCAGATCTGCAGAAAAAAAACAAAGTATCAGTTTTTTCAAGGTGATCTGGCCCCGGAATAGATGGAAAACGTTCTTGTATCGTACAGAAGTTGATGCTCCCTGAGAAACATGTTACGATATTCGGTAGCAATGAAATCTTTCTTATTTTCAGGAGTTGAGTATCGATTTGCAAAGGAGATCTGCAATATATATATATATATTTGTATAAGAATGAACTGATAAAAAGATTTTTCATTGGTGATCTACAAACGTACCGCATAAGACACATTTCTGATGTATTGCGCCACAATAATTCCTTGAGTCTGCCCAAATCTGTTTTCCTTCGAGCTCCAGCTTGCATTCTAAAAATGCTGACTGTTTTTTCGGAAAAAAATCGGCAATGAAAACTGTTTTTAGTAAAAGGTAAAAGGTAAAGGTCATCCCGTTAATCAAGGCACTTGCGTCCTGCGGGAGATCACTGCTAGGCCAGTGAATATTAGGCCAATTCAGTCCGGAGGGCCCAATCTCTTCTTCGGACCTACTTTACCGCGTGATCTAGTCACTCCCAATTCCCCTTTCGGGCGCCTTGGTGGGGCGGAGACGGTGACCGGGAATCAAACCCAGGTAGAATGGAATGGGAGGGCGCGCCATAGACCAGTACACCACTTCGTCTCGTTCGTCTTGTTTTTAGTACTACTTGCAAAAACGAATAGAAAATATTTCTCACTCGAATTCTCAGCAGGTACTCATCGATGATCTTGCTAATGATTGATTCTATTCTCTCTCGAGCAGTTCCATGAGCTATACCATCACTACAAAAATATATAAAATGCTAATTTAAGCACAATAAGCAAAAAATATGACCGTTGCACGAGCATTCGGATAGTTCGCTCGACAAGAATTGAATCTTCGAATACATTAATGAGCTAAAGAGAGAGATGATTAGAACAGGCCTATAGTTATGCATCATACCGGGGCGATTTGTTGAATAACAAAGCTCATAAAATCCCGCATTTTCAGAGCGACTGCGTTGATAATTGTCTGAATACAATTTACAAAAGATTAAAACTAGCCGGGCTACGCCCGGCTAGACCCTGCGGGTGGCAAGCAGCCTGCGGCTGCAATGAGGCTCGCTACGCTCGCCAGCGTGTGCGCAACGCCGGGTTGTGATAGTCTTCTGCGAGCGCTTCGCAACGCCGGGTTATGTGTTTAGTTTTATCCCAGTCATGTGCCTACGCTTGCAAAAGGCTCGTGAGGACTGAACTACGTTTGGGCTAGTGGACTACATTGTAAGATAAAACATTCACAGTCGCGGACCGAGTTGGCATCGTCCCTCGCGAAAGGCTCGTGGGGCCTCGGGCGATCCGAAAAAAGATGGGATGGGGCCACTGCGTGGCCCCATCCCATCTTTTTTCGGCTCGCCCTCGGCCCCACGAGCCTTCCGCCAGGGACTCGCAAGCTTCGCTCGCTACGCTCGCTCGCCAGATGACGCCGGGTTAAAAACGCGCACTTAAAAAACGCGTTAAACACGTTTCCCTATTGCGAAATATTGAAACATTATCAGTAAACATCGATTGGCATCGACTCTGAGCTTACTGTACTCAAAAACGCGAGTACGCACTTAAAAACGCATCAAAACACGTTTCCCTATTGCGAAATATCTAAACATTACCAGTTAACATCGATTCTGAGCATTAGAATAAAATTCACGATCGATTCGGTTGAGTTTCAGCTGAAAATGGCTCGAAAAATAGGTTATTGCATCATCATTACGCAATATTGCATAGTGATGACGAAATTGATTAGTGAGTTTTTGAAAATTTTGATTACAAGTAGTTTGGTGCCAAGTACGATCAATTTGGTTGAGTTTCCGGTGAAAACGGTGGAAAAAACGGATTATGACGAAATGATGACGAAATCAATTATCGATTTTTTTCGAAAATTTTTTTCATGAGAAGTTGTTTGGTAAAGGTCCGAGGGGTGGACGATCGCTTTGAGCCGAGATATGAGCAAAAAAAATTTCGAGCGTGACAGACAAACATACATACAGACAGACAGACAGACAGACAGACAGACGGACAGACAGACATTAACTTTTTATATTACTTAGTAATGTATTGGATAATTTTTCAAAATTATTGACAAAAGTGTTGTGTCCCTAGCTTGTTCCCCCAATCGTGTTGTATGATACAAAGAAGAACAAAGTACACGAAACCGCAATTATCGAGAAAATGCCCATTCTGCTCAATTTGCTCGTTTAATTCTTCTCATTTTCATTACGCCTACACTGTCCCCGATCACGCGACAAGAAAAGACGAATGTTTCTCTTCGTCACTAATAGAAGTCGAGAAATGTTTCCTCCTCTCTTCATTTCAGACACTTTCGTCTACCTATAGGGAGAGAGAGTGCGCAAAAGGAAGCGACGGCGATATCATTTCTCGAGCCCTTGTCACCAACCGTTCGATCCTTCATAAGGGCTGCAGGTAGTAAGCGGAAATACTTGTCATCGGGAACTAAGCAGCCTTTAAACGCATCGAGAGATTCTCTGAAATTAAAGTAACTAGCAACATCAAAAAGACAGTGTTTATTAGAAGATTAAGCAAGCGCCTCTTAGATACACTCTTCTTCCCGTATAAAACCGTCAATTTTGTACTTTTGATAGTGAAATATCAGTATCCTTCCGATCAGCATGTTCAAAAAGATCAACGAAAAATCTCACAGTCGATTAATTGCGGTGGCAATCGACCTCACATCGGTATAATTGGTTTCATCCAAAGCTGCTGTTGCGTTGATACGCTGGAAATCTTTTGTTATTCGGGTCAATGCGCCCGCAAGGCAATTGGTAGTGATCACGCAGTAAAGTCGCGAGAAATATTAGGCATTTTGGACAGAATTGGCTTTGAACATATGCTATAATATCGATTAAAATACAACACCCTGGGTGTCCTTAGCCATTGATTCACAGCCGGCTGTAACATGCCATACATAATGATAAAAAACGGGAGAAAAATTGAAAAGGGCCAACAATTTTAATTTAAAAAAATACATTACCTGCATCGTATAATCTTGAGGCTCTGGCGACATAAAATCATTGATATTCATAATTGCTTTGATTTGAGCGAGAAGCTGAAAAAAAAACAAATATATTGTGATCAAATGCACAATAATGATCTTGTTCATTCTGCATGCTCTATCGTGAAACGAGCCGTTCAATACTTTCCAGGTCTGTTAGAGTGAGAGATATTCTTATAGTTACAGCTCTTTCTGAGAAACAATGCATTATGCTAACCTTTTTCCAAATCCATGACTGGGCTGGGAAGTCTTTCGGACACAGTCGACGATAGAAATTATCGCACGGACTGATAGAGGCATTGACGAATTCGCTTTTGAGATGAGTATAGAAGAAATCTTCCTTGAAGAAAGCTTGAGCGATTTGCTGGAAAGTTGCTATGCCAAAATTCATTGAAACTGAAGCCATGGGCCCCTGCTCAAATCCCGATACATTGTGCTCGAACGGCGTGTCAATTTGAGGCAAAGTTGCTAACTAACCGTCAATGGATCGATATCTCCATTTGCGTTAATAAAACGAAGCAAGACGAGAAGATAAAGCGGAGCCCACATGAGGAACCACTCAATGCGAGGAATAAAGACGAGAATGAGAGATGAATTTCAAATATTGAGTGCGTAATGACTGAAAAAAATATTGTGCAATTTGCATTCCATTTTCATCCAATATGACTTGCAAATTGCATATTAATTTTCCATCTCATTGTATTTTTTCTAATTGAAATTCTTCCAACTTCTCATCTCATTCTCGTCTTTATTCCTCGCATTGAGTGGTTCCTCATGTGGGCTCCGCTTTATCTCCTCGTCTTTATTCGTTTCATCATCGCTTCAACTGCAGATATTGATCCATTGACGGTTAGTTTGCACCTTCACCCTATAGTGATTAGCCGTAATAGCTCACTGTGCCACTGATTGCTCCTACGGTCCGTAATACACTTCGAAATACGAGTAATGGCCTCTTCATTTGACGTGTTCTCTCACCAGTTAGAGAGGCGAGAGAGTGTGTGACATGAAGAGGCTGTAACCAGTATTTCAAACTCTAGTCCGTACCACAGTCCGGTTAGACTAGAGAATCTCTTTTTCGTAGAATTGACATTGATCCATGACAAAAACATAACAACTTTCCAGCAAATCGCTCAAGCTTTCTTCAAGGAAGATTTCTTCTATACTCATCTCAAAAGCGAATTCGTCAATGCCTCTATCAGTCCGTGCGACAACTTCTATCGGCATTTGTGCCCAAAAGACTTTCCCGATAAGTCATGGATTATGAACAAGGTTTGTGTGCCGAAACGCGCCTCTCCTCAATTTTTTCTCAATGATCTTTAGGAAATCATTAATTTTAAATATTTATTTTTTACAGCTTGTCGCTCAAATCAAAGCAATCATGAATATCAATGATTTTCTATCGCCAGCGCCCGAGGATCATACGATGCAGGTATTCCTTTTTCTATCCATCCAATGTTTATCATTTTGTGTTATTTATTTCCATTTCTACAGTTTTTGGCGCTAAAGGATAGAACTTGAATTACTGTAGCATTTTTAACAAAGAATTTCAGCGCATTTTGTCCACTGCAGCTTTGGACTCAACAGATTATCTAGATGAGCGGTCGATCGGCAGCGCAATTAGTCGACTGTAAGCTTGCTTATTTTCAATGAACTCTAGTGGAGTGATGAAACGCGTTATATTCTTTTCCTGATAATTTTAACCGTACTATCACAGATTTTGTTATTTGTAGGAGATCGTTCGGCGCGCTCAAAGACTGCTTGGGCACAGAAGAGTTTTCGAAAGCAAGTGGCAAGTACTTTCACTTGCTGCCCCAAGCACTGCTGAAGGATCGACCGGTGAGCTTTTGGATCACTTAACGGCTTTCCAAGACCGGTAAATTATTCAATGCGGAAAATCGTATGGGTAGCTTATCTAAAAAAAATCCTATGACAAGCAATGACGAGAGGGGCTGTTCATGCTGGATATTTATATTTATTTAACGTGAGATTGTATGCCATTCCACGCGAAGCTGCTCCACCTGTGACGTTCAAGGAGGCTAATAGCGATCGATCTAGCCTCGGCTCTCCCGAGCAATAGGGTGTTGGAACCATCTCATTCCATTTCCAACGAGCGATTAACAAGTCGGACATAGAGGAGACATAGAGCTGTGCAAAATTCACTTGCTACAGTTACAAACAGTTCCACTTATTTTTATCTTCAGACTATAAGCAAAGCATTCGCTATAAAAATACAAGAATTCATCAGCTACATCTCTCAACAATTACTTCCGGTATTCTGAAATAGCATGGGTCTGATTTACTGATATATTTATTTTAGATGCTTACGAAATTCGAAGACACAATTCTTGTTGAAAAAACTATCCGAATGCTCGTGCAACGGTATATTTTCATAGACTTGTTTTTTTAATTGCATTATTCCCATATTGTTTCGCATCAATACTTATTTTCAGAGATGGCATGGCTTATGAAACTGCTCGTGAGAGAATCGAATCAATCATCAGTAATATCATCGAAGAATATTTATTGCAAGTTCGGGTGAGTTCTAGCGGGTGCAGTAGTACCCAAGAGTGCTTTGAATATCCTACATCTGTTTCCAGGGCGCAAGCTGGAGCTCGAAAGAAGACAGATTTGGGCAGACTCGCGGACATATTGTGACGAAATATATCAGAAATGTGTCTTATGCAGTACGTCTTCTTTCTAGTTTGTGTATGGAATTTTTTTTAAAAATCATGTCTTGAAATTTTACCTATATTCCAATAATTTTAATTGATTGCTTTTTTGCAGATATCCTTTGCCAATCGATACTCAATTCCTGAAAATACGAAAGATTACATAGCCGACAACTACCGTAACCTGTTCCTCGCCGAACATCAACTTCTGTATGGTTTCAATTTTTTATGAGCTTGGGATGTATTTTTTTCATATTGTTTCGAACCCCATCCCAAAAGAAATATGGGTGATCGCCTCTTCATTTCACAGACACTATCGCCAAAATAACCACTCAGAGAGCATACGCATTTCCAACTCTAGAGTAGACCGGTCACCGAAAAAAGTGCTTTAAATTAACGATGTCGGTGTTTTTTTCAGATCTGACTTATCTCACATGCCACTTTACCGAAACGCTTGTGCTAAATTCAAAGCATTCTCAGCTGTATACCAGAAACTGACAGGGTGGGTATTTCGCTTGTTTTTTTTTCATTATTGAACAATTACTTCAGCGCTCATAAGCCACAAGTGACGACTCACGATGGACAAGTATTTGTCGGTTTCTCCAATGCGGAGATGGGAGTGGAAGGCGATCGCTATGCAGCGTCAATTGTGATGAATCATGTTTTTTCCACTCATGCTGCTCTCTCCGCCCACGAAGCCAGTTTGGTGCGCATTATGTAAACAAATAATTTAATAGTTAAAAAAAAACCCTCAGCTCGGTTTCACTGGTTTCATGTTCGCACATGAAATGTATCATCAACTGCAGTTTGCTTTCCAAGGCAATGTCTTGACTACTGGATACATTGAAGATTTCAGGTGAATTTTCAACTGCTAGAATCAGTTGGGCGCAGATAATCTCGAACGGCGACTTTTCTCTCATACGACGTTCTTTTGTCAGTCAGATATGCGAAAAATATGCTATCACAATTTACCAAATTAGCTCTAGAAATATAAATGCCCTATATAAATTATTGGTATTATATTTCTGAACTCAAAACATCAGTATTAGCATTAGGGCTCAAGGCTTTCCAGGAAAGAAGAGGTGGCATTTGCATAAACGCAACTCTTTTTTCGCAGTGATCTCCGGAGTTCTGAACAGTGTGTCATCGACCATTTCGCTCGCGTTTGCAACAGATTCAATGAGGTATGCTGGGAGAGACTATGTACGGCGTTCTACAGGGTGTGAGTGAGATACGGGGAAAGACGCAGAAAATAGGTAAGAGAACGCGAAAGTGAGATGGTCTCACCGCGAACTTGTGATATAAAAGAACGCTGTGCCTCAAGATCCGCCCAAAAAAGCGAGACGGATCCTGAAGGACTTGACGAAATTCTTGTTCGAATTAATCCGTTTTAGAAAGCCTGTGCCTCTGCGCATACTGTAACTGAAGATGCGCCCGACGTTTTCGGCATTCAAATTTTGTTCGCAGTTGCACAGAAACTGCTGGGCAACGATATCGACGTTCGTTTTAGTTAAAATTATGTGAAATCGCGCAATTTCTCTTCAGAAAATTGTCTTTCCCGATCTCGGAATGACAAATCGCGAGCTCCTCTACTACACTACTGGAGTCTCAATCTGCACTGCTGATTTTTAGTAAGCGAATAGTTTATGTATCAGACATATCGCTGCAGGTCGGTATTAGTGTTGTTCGCTCGAGTATTACTCGTCGCGCTCGCACTCGACGAGTCATCTTCTTTCGCACTCGTTTTTACCGGTCACTCGCGAGCAAAAGATGAAAAACGATTCGCGAATAGCATTCACTCGCGAGCAATTTTTCGCGAGCGCCTTTGTCCGACCCTTCAACTCCGCTCTCTGACTGACGAAAGGGGAAGCATGAGAGTGAAGAGAGGGCGAGCGAGTCGAAATTTGAGCGAAAATCGATTAAAGAGGAAGGCTTTGAAAACCTTCGAAGGCAGTAAGAAATGAATAGTCCATGTTTTGCTTTATGTGATGTGAGCTCATATATGTATAGTGCCGTTTATATTTTCACGCTCACTCTAGTTTAGCATTGTTCTCTCTTTCTATGAAGGGTGAGAGTGTGCGAAATAAAGAGACTATTATCTATATACACCCATACTGAACTCTATTGCATATATTTTCTTTATTTTCAGTTCTCAGTGGAGATTCAAACCAGCAGCAGCAACGGGAAAAGGAGACGTTCACAATGGAGTGATGTATCGTGTGAATGGACTGCTCGCGCAATTGCCCGATTTCAAGCGAACCTTTGGCTGCTATGACGACGATCGAATGGTCTTTCCTGAGGTAGGGGATTGGAGGATGGACAGGGAAATCGCTTTCTTATTTTACTGCCAAATGATGATCACTCGAATTTTATCTCATAGTATAGTTCATCTTCATAGCCTTGAAAGTCAAACAACATGAATTTCAGGGATCGATGTGCCCGGCGTTGTAGAATAACCCGACACAGTACTGAGATAATCTATTATGCGAAAATATTCGAATAAAACCTTCGCGATTCATGAGCTTTCATGCGTTTTCGATTCATCCTTCAACAGGCAAGGAACCAACAACACAACCGGAGATGAAGAAAGAAGAACGTTCATCACTCTTATGTTAGACAGTTCATGCTCGTTTATCACTCATGGGAGCAGAATCGTTTCGCTCGTATCATATCCTTTCTACTGTGGCAAATCTTTCCTCATGTGTCCTCCTTGTCAACAACTGACTTGACATATTCGCCATTTTCCATTGCCCAATTGCCTTGTAGGTAGCTAAGATTTTGATCTTGTCTCCACATTCCCCGTTCTATCTTCAATCGCTCTATTCTCATCAACGCATCCCATTCACCTGCAATTGCCTCTCGGACCAACTCAAAGGCATTCATCTTCCCGTCACTGCCTTTTCCCCACCGTTCTCTCTCTCCAAGTCCAAGTCCCCATAAAAGGTTGACCGTCCCAGTACTTTTTTCCTAATTCTTCTTTCCCAGCTCACCTCTCTATCATTGCTCTCTAGTTCCCCTACCGCTCTAACCATTTCTCAACCTCCTTCTCTCTTACCATCCGCATTGGCTTTGCTATTCTTTCACTTGCCCTTGAATCTGATTTTTGTTGTCCAATTTGTATCACTAATAACTCATTTCTCAGAGACCTACATTCTCTTCTCGATTGGTGTTTGGCGCCAAGGCAAGTGTCATTTGTACAGCGAAATTTGTAGTTTCGGAAATTGAAAGGTAAGACATCATTCCTTTCACACAAGTGCTTCTTGTTCTTGTTCTTGTTCGTATGAGTAGTTTAAAAGTGTATAAAAAAGTGAAAATTTCAGTCCCTGGTACGGAAGTGAAGAATGAATGAACCAAGCCATTGCTCATGTGCGACGGAGGCCGCGCTCGTGAGTTACTTTAAAATGCTTTTGTTTCGCTTTGAAAATATGGTGTTAAACGTACAAAAAAATTTATTCACTTTTTATTCGCTATTTTATTTCAGCACCTTCAACAGTGCTGAAAAATGGATGCAGTAAATCCATCTTCGTATGCAACATGAACGGCATTCAAGCTAGCAGACAACGCGCAAAGGCGAATCAAGATTCAGAATTATTTGATAAAATATTATAATTGTATCGTGCCAGAAGAGCAATAACATGTGAAGAAAACTAACAGCACTTATCTGTTTTATGGCCGAGACATTGCTGTCGCAGAGCTCTACTCTATACTACGCAGAACTGCAGAGTATTCGCTCCTAATCATTTTCATTCCTCACCAGCTCCACATACACTGCGGACCAAAAAAAAGTTCCGAGAACAATTTGTCTTCACGAGTGCTACGGATCAACAGTCATCGCCTCTTCACCCCTCCTCTCCTCTTTGTTTCTTTCTTGCCCTTTCCTTCCAAATCACATTACCCTTTCTACAACTTTCCTCTCTCCTTTGTCCACTCCTACTCGACACTCCGTTTCCTTCTCACTCCTTACTGATCTTTTATGATCCTTTCCCCTTCCTTCCTCTCCTCTTTCTGTTATTCTTCGTCCTTACCATTTCTCTTGGTCCATTCAAACCTATTTTTAAAGTTTAATGATGAAGACTCTGTCTCTTTACCCCTCTATAAATCGCTGTCACGCAGTTCGGTCCTTTTTGAAACGCAGTATGGTCATTCTCGGAACGAGTGACGTGCCTTTTCGGCACGTAAGTTCCGAAAGGTGACAAAGGGGCGGGCCGGTCCGGCACGGGGGTGCCGTACCGTCCCGCTTCCTGTCAGAGTTTGTTGTTTCGTTACTTTTCGGCACGCAGTGCCACACAATATTTCGAAAAGGGTTTCTGATGTTCTTAATTGTCGAAAAGTCGCACCATGCTGAATAATTTCTTGCTCTCTCGCTTACTTCAAGTGATTGCTATGTTGCCTTCATATTTCTGCATCTTCTAAAGTTGAGATGGTGAAGCGGTGGATTGTCTTGACCATGCCCTTCCTACTTCAATGCAAAAGGTTCGTATTTTTCACAGGTTTAATGTTATTTTTTTAAGTTCATCGACTTATTGTCAGTCATTGTGAAGTATCTCTTGTCAACTTTCCGAAAAACAAAGAGCGGGCATTTCTTCCATTCCTAATCGAATTTTGAATGGAGATAAATCAGGAGTACATATATGATGAAGGGAAGTATTATTTTCAACTTTTTTTAAAAATATTTCATTCAGAGTATAGCTTTTCTGAAGAACCTATGTTGAAGTGCATGATGAATATGATGGCATGCGCTCTCGAATCAAGGCGAGTTATTATCATTTATTTAAAAAAAGTGAGTATTATTCGTCGTTATTTCACCCTGGTTTGACCCTAACAATAAGGGACAAGGGAAATGGAAAGATGTCAAACCCAGGTGAAATAGACATGAATAATATTCCGAATGACATGGTTATCATCGGTATATTATTTCTTGGGTTACGGTTTCGCTCTAAAGACCATGGATAGGCAACTTTTTTCAGCCCGCACTCTTCTGCCTCATTCGCTTCCCATTTCTAGAGAAGAATCGACAGAAGAAATGGAGTTCAAATTGTGATACACTTTATGTTTATGTCTTTTTTTGTTCGTTTGTCATGAAACAGATAAAAGATATTGTTAAAAGGCATATGATTTGTTGCTGGGGAAAGGGGGGGGGGAAATAAGTATAAAACGGAACGCAGTGCCGAAACGTGCCGTAATAGCGGCACTCGGGACGGCACCTTCTGGAACGGAGACAGGGCCGACCCCGTCTCAGTGCCGAACGGTGCCATACTGCGTTCCGAAAGGGACCGAACTGCGTGACACAGATTTATAGAGCCTATTTCCAATCAGAGCAACGAGAGAGAACTCGGAATGAAGAGATTTTTCATCCTTTTCAGCCCTAATCGTCGCCTCATTCCTCAAGTTATCGTGATTGTGTACAATTTTGCCTATTTTCTATTATATTTAATATATTAAATTAATTGGACATTCGTCAGAGACCTACACTCTCTCGCTGACGACGTCGTCGTCTGATCAGATGCCGTCCCATCAGTCAGTCTGCAGTTGTACACAACATTCTGACCCCCCTTTGTTCTCTCCAGGTATCGTGCGTTTCAAATGCTCAGCAAACTCAATGTGCTGGTTAGCGTATTGATTGTTTGGGAGAGAGAGAGGAAGGGAAGAGGTAGGGCGGAGGAGAGCAGGTAGATAGATCACTAGCCTCCTCCCGGCCTCTTCCTAACTCCGCCCATCGAACAGCAGTCAAAGGTCAACTACGAGTGGAACGGAAAATAATTTCACGATAAGGGTGAACAATGGGATTAAGATTTGAATGGAATGTACCACGGTCACAAGTAGGGCTGTCAGAGTGAAGAATCCGTCTCTTCATTCCTCGCACTCTCTCGTCACTCTGACCGGTAAGAGAGTGCGCGGAATGAAGAGACGGATTCTTCACTCTGACAGCCCTAGTCACAAGCCGTTCTGTTCGTCGCAACATTCTGATGAATGGAAATCGGTGCGTCCACAAGACAATCGCCTCACAGATTAAAACGCAATCTCTGTAAGAACGCAGGGAAAGGGGGTGATAGTGGCACAACTCCGGAAAAATGGTCGGAATGTGCTCAAACTTCACCAGGATGACCCCCAGGGGCAATATAACTTGTCACAAAAATTTTGACCCAAAAAGTTGATCTTTGATCTTTGAAAAAAATTTTCGATTTAGGTATCGTGTGATAGCTTATTCGAAAGAGCATAAAAAGTTATGCTATCTCCTAAATTTTCATCAAATTCCGTCGACTAGGACTCGAGAAAACAATTAAAATAGCAATTTTCCTGCTATTTTTGACATATATTGATGGAGCACCAAAAAAGTACGAGTTACCTTCTTCCAGTTTTTGGATATAATATGCGAAAAACATTCTAAAATTTGAATCACAACTGAAAACGGCATATTTTCAGTGCCGAAGAACTAAAAGTTCGACCCAAACATGGTCAACTATGCCTATTTTCACAAAATGGTCCAAGTGTAGAGGGCTCAGAATGTTTGGCCAACATTTGTTTATGCCCCGAATGATGTTTTTCCGTTATTATGAATCAGTTTACGAATTTTTATCACAATTTTGGCCTTATTTCTGGACATGACTCACCTTGACTTTTTTCACATAAGGGGGGACCCTTATGTGAAAATCCAGGTTGGGAGTCACAGCAAAATTGAGCTCAATAACCTGCATGATTACACTAGAAGTAACATAAAACTAATTTTTGAGCACTCTAACATACTTTTTCTTGGGTCGGAGGTTCTATTTCAGCATGAACCCCAACATAGTTTTTCACATAAGGGTCCCCCTTATGTGAAAAAAGTCAAGGTGAGTCATGTCCAGAAATAAGGCCAAAATTGTGATAAAAATTCGTAAACTGATTCATAATAACGGAAAAACATCATTCGGGGCATAAACAAATGTTGGCCAAACATTCTGAGCCCTCTACACTTGGACCATTTTGTGAAAATAGGCATAGTTGACCATGTTTGGGTCGAACTTTTAGTTCTTCGGCACTGAAAATATGCCGTTTTCAGTTGTGATTCAAATTTTAGAATGTTTTTCGCATATTATATCCAAAAACTGGAAGAAGGTAACTCGTACTTTTTTGGTGCTCCATCAATATATGTCAAAAATAGCAGGAAAATTGCTATTTTAATTATTTTCTCGAGTCCTAGTCGACGGAATTTGATGAAAATTTAGGAGATAGCATAACTTTTTATGCTCTTTCGAATAAGCTATCACACGATACCTAAATCGAAATTTTTTTTCAAAGATCAAAGATCAACTTTTTGTGTCAAAATTTTTGTGACAAGTTATATTGCCCCTGGGGGTCACCCTGGTGAAGTTTGAGCACATTCCGACCATTTTGCCGGAGTTGTGCCATGTCACCTGCGTTTTAACAGAGACTGCGTTTTAACTACTCCGTCGTCTACTCTTCCTCCGTCGATTCTCCTCGCGTACGATGGACCCTCTTGTTGTTTTGCTCACTGTTGCTTGTTGTTGTTGTTGTTGTTGTTGTGCCCCTGTCACTTCCTCGCCCTCCCGAGTGTACTCTTTCATAGGAGTAAGATCATAACTAAACTCCTGTCCTCGGCCAGCTTCTGGGCCGAGCAGGGGATGGTGCGATCAGGCTCGCCTTTTCATCATTCACTCGGGGGGATGAGGGGGGAGACAGGCAGAGGAGAGGAGGGATAAAACCCCGCCCCTCTCCTTCCCTGTCTTCTTCACTTTGCTAGTTTTCGTTTTGTTGTAAGGTTATCTCTTCGCTCCGATAAGGTTGAGATAACCCAAACAATCGTTGTTGATCTCTAAAGAAGCAGGGGCCGTTGAGCGTACAGAGTCCGGGGTTTGCGGGATTGTGGGTCTAGTCTGCAGCTGGACTACTTTTTCCTGTCTTTCCTCTCTTGTGTACAGACAGTTTCTTGCCTTCTTTATACGGAACAGTGAAGAGGAAACAACAATGAGAGACCAAGAAGAGACCCAAGAAGAGACCTCGTAATTCATTGTATTGCTTCTTCTGCACAACCACCAATCTTCATTGCCCTGCCGAGTGCCATACGGTGACTAGTCGAGCTGTCAGATGCAGCACGCTCACCCACTTCGGCAGATGCCATAAATGTACCAGTTTTCGCAAATCCCACGACGCTCGATTCTGTTAACATTCGCTGCACAAAATGCGGCATTGAAGATCACTGAGATGTTCTAATATGTAAAAATAATCGAAAAAAAAACTTTCGCGATTCATGAATATATTGAGTTTTTAATTATTTCTTCAACAGGAAAAGATCAACAAAAATAATGGAGTTGTATCACACTGAAGATCGGCTCCTGCCCTCGTCACACTTCACCGTAATTCATTCATTATCGTCTCTCGGTCAATGTTTCCCTCGCTTGTTATTATAATTGTTCTTGTATTATTCGTTATGCATTCGAAATGATCAATCGAGTTATCACAACCATCATAAATTTGTAGGATGGAATAGGGTAGAATGCTAAGGGAAGGCAACAAGGTAATAGGCAATACAACGATAGAAGACCCGAGTGTCTTCTATAGAGGTGGAACAATAATACAACTACAGAAGACCCGAGTGTCTTCTATAGATGTGAACAAGTACAAGGAAATATAACAGAAGAGAGTTTATCGCAAGGTTGTATGGTGTAGAGTGAGGACATCACACGAGAGAGAGGGCGGGGATATGTGGGGACCGTTACCGATACAATAAATGTCACGAACATTGCACAAAGCAGAGTACAGATTCAATGCAGTGATTCAGATCGCCATATTTTATCACATTTTTAAAATGATACGATTGTAATTGCACACCTATTAAACTATTCCGTGCGGCAAACGCGTTAGCTCCGCCCACTTTCACTTCGTTTTACGCGTTTTCCGCCTATTTTAACTATTTTTTCTTAGTTTTTAATGATAAAACTCGATTTCTGGTATGGTTTCGCGTTCATTAAGCACCAATTATATAATTAAAGCTTAATTTTAAACGCGACCGTAGTTTAATAGCCATTTCGTTACGCGCGGAACAAGAAACAACTTTGCGTCAAAATGTGATATCTAATCCCTCGTTTGATCTCCCTGTTCACCTGTATTCCTTCTTCCATTGACTGTCAACAGTCTCTAACTTCATCCACTCCTCTCCTCTTTGTTTCTCTCCTACCCTCTCCACATAAAAATCATCATTTCGCTACCTTCCCCTCTTCTTTGTCCATTCCGACTCGACACTCCTTCTTCTCCTCTCTCCATCTTGAACTTTCCTGATGGATCCCCATCCTTTCTTCTTCCTTCTTCTCGGCATCGTCCACCTCCATTCTTCCCCCTCAATTTTTCACTATCATTTACATCGTGCCTTTCTTTCATGCTGACATTCGTTCTTGCGTTACTCTGTCATCGCCATTATTATTATTCACGCCATAATTATACACAATATGTTTTTTTCACGTCTGCTTATCATTAAAATGCGGGAGAGTTGTCCGAGTTTGCCGTTATTTATCTAAAGTGTCAAAATATATATTTGATTATTTTTCAGAGACCTACATTCTCTCACTGAAGACGGCGGAATTCCTCAGTAAAATGCAGTAAAGGAATCGGATCGCTGAATACACAATCGCAGGTAATCTATAAGTAATAAATGTGATAAATTTTGTGGATTTTGTTAAAATAGAAATATGAACATCTTCATTTCACAGAGATCGGAGTCACGCGAAGATCAAGTAGCAGCATCGATTCAGCCAATGGCTCAATTGAATGCAGCAAAAAAAGCAGAGATCTCACACGTAATGAGGACGAAGCCCAATAGAGATAAATTGAACCTCGCATTGAAAGAGTTCAATAATCTCCCTCCTCATGTTGCTGCAAGCGTACAAGATGACTACGATGATCTAATTAGTCTAACTCAAGATCAGCTCCAGAAGATCTAAATATAGAAAGGAATATCTCGCCAAGATAATAATTATTAATAATTTATCTCGTTGATATCAATTCTCATTCATCATGCTGTCTCTTGTCCTTCATAATCGATGAATATTTTCTATCCCCCTCATATTTCGACCGCCCCCCTCGCGATTTTTCTTTTTCGCGAATATAACACTCAAAGAACAATCAAGAGATGAAGAGAAAGAAGAGCTTGAGGAGAGAATGAACGAGATAGATGAAGAAAAAAGATCCAAGGATCAAGAAAACTAGCCCTCGAGAAAGTTGAAAGCCATACTTTCAAATATTTTTTTCGATGACAAAGGGCAAGAGACCCAAGGCCACCTGTCAATTGTATAATCAATCGCTTCACATAAAGAATTCCAAAAATTCTGCCTTCCAAAAAAAAAATGGTTATCGCGGATTTTTTTCGTTCACATGATCTCAATAGAGAGACAACTATCATTCGAAGACGATGTGACACACCTATCTTCCTTTCTTGACCGTTCTTGCTAACCTCTCTGAACTTCTTTCCATTAGGGTGTCTTAGAAAATTTCATTCCGAACTTTTCGGACCGGTCGTTGAAAATCTCTGATGAAATAAACGAGAAAGGGGCTCTTCACAGAATCGAGATTTTATGCGACAACTTATCTAATGTGGGAGAACCCCAGTTAGCGGGACTTGGTAAAGAAAATTCCTCAAAAAAATAGTGCAGCATTACTTTTTACTATAATCTTCACGTGGCCTTTTCCGCTCTTGAACAAATGGCGGATGTGCGCTGTGGAATAGCTACGAATATCGACTCCATCAACTGTCATGATCTCGTCCCCTTCCTTGATCGATCCTTGCACGGCCGTAGCTCCTCCAGGGATCACCTAAAATGGCTAGTTGTGAATCAGGAATTTGGATTAGGTTTTTAGACCATCGCCCGGAATTCATGGCATCAATGAGAGTTAGCGTGGACACAATTGACAGTCGACTGACAGATCAACTAGATAAACAGCATTCTATATCGACAGAAAAGGGTTGTAGTCGAACTGCAAACTTGAATTACGAAATATTTCTGAAAACTTATCCAGATTTACATTCTGAACGTGGCTGAACGGATGAAATCGCGATATGTTTCAGAAACATTTCACATTCTGAACTCGATTTGCAGTTAGATTACGGTGCGGCGGGAAAATGCAAGAAATTAATGCCCTTGTTCACCCCTTTCTGGAGAGAACAAAGGGGGTCAGAATGCTGAGCTATAGACATTGTCAGTCAAGTTGATTATATCATTTATACCTGAGGACATACGAGATTCCTATCACAGCATTCTCCTCCTACAGAAAAGGGGGAGCACTTTGCATATCTACTCGCTCACTTTGCATTAGTGTTGCGAAAACGGACGTGTCCGGCATACGGACACGCGAAATGAAGAATGAGAGGGAGAATGTTCGTCATTGTTCGTGTCCGGACGGACGCCGCTTTGTCCGGAATTGTCCGGAATGAATGAGAAAAAGTCAAAAAAATCACGAACGCATCATTTGAACTCTCGATTTTAATATGCAAGATGTGAAAATAACCGCGCCTTTATTCACTCAATCGTCAAAACAATCAGTCAAAAATGATTTTACTTTTCAATTACGGACAATTGCGGACGACGGCTGTCCGTCCGGACCGCTACACATGTCCGGATTGGTGGAAAATGAGTGTGTCCGGAAATTTTGTCCGTATTTGTCCGTATTGTCCGTCCGTTTTCGCAACACTACTTTGCATTAATCGAACTGCAAGGCCTGAGCGGGAGGAGCGACCGCTCTCCCCGCTCAGTTGTTTGAATCGAGCGGGAAATTGCAGTTATTTCGTGTAGGGATTTTGGCGCGAAATTTGCATCCACTGTTCACCCTTGTCTGGAGAGAACAACGGGGGTCAGAACGCTGTGATATGAGAGTATACCTCTTCAACGATGCTGCCTCTCATCACCAGTCCGTACTCGCCGTTGCTGTCTGCGCGCAATACGACGCCGACGCTGTCTAATTTGCCTGATAAAACTGGCCTGTCAGAATGGACAGAATCAACATTTCATTCTGTTTCGAACGGAAGACCCTCTCGTTTTCGCACGCTCTCTCGCCTATCTCTGCCTTTCCCTAGCGAGGTAGCAACGTTGCTACGAGTTGCAACGTTGCAACCCTCTCTCTACCATTGCAACGTCGCTATGTCGTTTAGCGTTTAGCCAACCCTAATTCTGACAGGCTGCGCGCAGTACAGGACGCAGTACAGGAGTACAGGACGCAGGACACGCAAATGCAATGATTTACGGAGCGGTATTACCTTTTTTTACGTCATTGTCATTACCGTACGCGAGGAATGAGGTGCTCTCGTGGCTCAGATGAGCTTGTCGAAATCCCGCTATGGTCAGGGCCAGTATGAACATTGCCAGCGTCATCCCGATAATTGGCAGTACGCACGCCTTGCACGGGTCCTGAGCAGAAATACAAATGAAATTCGGACTTTCCTTTTCAGGGGAGTAACCTACCTAACAGTCGGCCTTGCCGGTGAGTCCCTCCTCTCTGGTTTCTCCCACCCACTGGGGTACCCATTAAAAGTAGGCGGAGTTTGCGCGACCCAGTGGGAAATCATTACCTCGCGTCACCCAGTGGGTCAGTTAATGGGTACCCAGTGGGCGGGAGAAACCAGAGCTGGTCTCACATTGTTTTACGATTGCAAAATCGCTTGGCATGGATTTACCTCTAATAGACACCTCCTCCTCTAACTTTCGTCCCCTACCTTTGCCTAGGCACTTAGATGGCCTAAAATGATCGGAAGAAGTAGTATAAAAAATGAAACGTCTAACTAAAATTGCTAATCATTTAAATATCTCACCTCTCTAATTGCTTGCGTCACATCTTTCATTAAGATATCCATTCGACCTTAAGAGTTTCAATATTTTACGGGTCGCGGTGAGTCAAAGTGTATATTTTTGTCGCTTTTTTTGGCTATGACCTCATCGCAGTCTGATCGATCTCTGAAATCGAATTTTTGAATTTCACATGTGATCTTTGATCTCAGGTAGTCGCTCTTTTCGCAAACAGTGTGGACGTCTAGACCATATTTCTGGCAGAAGACAACGCGTCTAGACAATTTTGAGTGCTCATTCCTACGAACGGCGTTCGACTCTGGTGCGCGCGCCCAAGTTGGAATCGAGTAGAATTGGGGTTCCCAAGTATAGCGTACAAGCTTGGGGGCAACTTGGAAACCGGTATCTTCATTTTCCATATCCTCTCTTGTACGCTACTTGGAGCTACTTGATTCCAACTTGGGCGCGCGCCCCAGAGGAGCAGTAAAGGAGAGATTGCGCCCGCGTGCTCGAGTGGATTGGAATGATCGTTGCGCACATCACGCCTCTCACCTAAGATTCGACCTGAACCTGTCAGCGAGTCAAAAGTGTAGCGGCGTTATATTGAACTATATCGACAAACGAACGATGTACATCGATAGAGCATCAAATAATAGGCCTAGCTCATGAAGAAAAGTTTTTTCTAGGAATGCATTGAGTGGGAGAAAATCTCACTTAAAGTTGGCAGGCTGCACCCGACCGATGAAGCAGCTCGGTCGGGAATAATCTCTGACACTATTCCGTTGACAGGGTGTCTAGAGGGGTCTGGTAGACCCCAAATCAGTCGAAATCTCAACTTCGAAATATGACTCGCTGACAAAACCCTGTCATTCTAAGTCGATTCTTAGGTGAGAGGCGTGATATGTTCGGGGAGAGAGTGGGGGAGCAATATGAATATGCCATTTGTTGACAACTCGATTAGAACGATCGCTACGGTCGGGCGAGACTCTAGTCGGTGAGAGAGTTCGCAAAATGAAGAAATAATTACCCGAACTGCGAAATATAGCCAATGGGCACACAATGAACGTACAAGATGTTAGGCCAAAGTATGGCCAGAGTGGAATAAGGAGGTGAGGTGGCGCGAAGGTCAAGCTTCCTGTGACCCTTGACCTCATATCTCTCACTCAACCTTGACCGAGGGGGGAGGGGCATTTGCAATACGAAAGACCTTGGCTTTACAAACCCACTGTTTTTTCCACAGTTACAGATCTTAATCGTTTATTATTCCAGGACCAGTATTTCGCACAAACAACATATTATTTTTCAGACTTACGATACTATTGCTCCGCTCATCTACAATTGTCATCGTATTTTATATTCCATGCCTCGTTTTTCGTGTATACATAATTTTAAACAAATTGCTACTGTGCCGAATCGAACAGCAATTTCCACGAGAATATCAGCCCTTCGCTGCTGGAGAAGAGCTTCCGCCTGCGCCTCTTCTGCAGGAAAATTCTGCAATCAATGTCAGAAGATAAGAACAATCGAATATTAGGAATAATGTTCCCAACAACAGAAACAAACGTGCCGGACGCATTTTATTCATTGTTTTTAGGATCAACTAGAGCCGCATAAAGTCATGCACCCGGTGGTGTAGATCTGTGGAAATAACGGTCAAAATTAATTTGTCGGATCATATCCGCAATCTCGACTAGAATATCAGCCCTTCGCTGCTGAAGAAGGACTTCCGCCTGTTCATCTTGCTGGTCTTCATAACGAGAAAGTAACGCGTCCTGAATGGTTGAGTATTTTTCGTTCACGTTCAAATCCTAACACTAAGCATTTTGTGCCTCAAGTATTTGTGAGGAGGCAAACGAAAATCCATTATTCATCCTGACAGCCCTATTGAAGAAATTTCGCGGATTGCTAGTGGTAGTTTGCACACATTGAACCTTACGATATTTGAATTTGCATATAACTAACCTTCTGAATTCGGACTCGTAGGAAGTAGACGGATAAGGCATAGCAGACTACACGGCACGTTACGTAATAGAAAAATGAATCTTAAAAGCACGCGTCGCGCGAGCGGCTTCCCGCCCTTTTCGCATTCAAATTTTCGTACCAAGGTTGCTTAACAAGAAATCGACGGATTCGCCTTTCGTTTCAACTTCGCGGGAGAACAGGGCGAATTTTAGTATTTTTATTTAGCACACATTGTGGAATGACCTTTGGGGAATTCACCGGTGAGTCATTTACGTTGATTTGAACTGAGCTGTGAAAGTTTTACAAGGTTGTACACGACATATCAAGTTTCAAGTTTTGACTTTGACTTTATTTTTCCAATTCGCTGGCGATTTATTTCACATTTCCGCTAGCAGGTGTTGTAGTCCTCGCGATAGTGCTTCTTTTAAGCCACAGTTGACCGAAATTCGTCCACTTATTCAATAAGTTATACAAGTTTTCGTGTGTTTTCGGCCCTAGCTGCTCTGGATTTGTATCATTTTCGACCTAATTTTGGGGATGCATTCATTTACCATCGTGGAATCTATCACCATACGTTTTGGACGAATAGCGAATTGCTAGGCAATGAATGAGGTGCTGTTTACAAATCGGTGAAAGTGAAAAGGGGCGGAGTCAGCGAGAGGCGCGTCGCGTTTGACATGCGTCGCGGTCGCGCGTTGCGTGCATTTCAGATTCACCCTTAACGTGCCGTGACTACGGATCCTGTTGACAATGCTTCCACGACATTATCTGGAATTCAAGCTTTATAACGCAATGTTAAAAATTCACGCCACTAACTATCTGATTCAGTGATAATGATGATGATCCCCGCCGCTACACATGTTATTGCAATTAATCCGAAGATAACAGCGAATGGGAGATAGAGAAAATGAATTAACTAAGAAATTTTATTTATTGCAAAAAAATCGTACAGGGACTCACATCCTTCCTCATTTTCTCAAGGACCTCAAAAGCTGCGAATAAAAGAAGGCTGCTAATTAGAGGAAATGGTGAATAATTCGATGGAAGATAACGACAGTAAAAATACGAACCAATCATTGAGGTTATCTGATAAATTATCAGTGATAATCTGATAATCAGTGATAATGCAAAGAAATCAGAACAGTGTGGAAATGAACTCACCATTAGAAGCACAATTACGTATATTGCAACGATTTTCAATGCTACCCGTCGATCGGGAGCTATGATTCTCGGTGTGTAACGATCCTGCGAGGTTGAATGTACTTCAAACTATCCGATGATGAGAAAAATGAGATAAACTGACCCTATCTTTGCCTTCCGTAAGCGCACAAATAAATATTGTAATGAGCGTTGCCATAATAAGAGCGCATGTAGCCTGCACGGTTAATATCGCCTGTAAAATGAATAATCACAGGAAACATAAAACTGCCTGTTTCCCCATTTGTGAGCAGGATAAGATGTAGGCGGTGGTAAGGTAGGTTGTCCACAAAAGGAGGGACAGTAGGTTAGGGAGAGGAGGTACGATGTGGCAGGTACAATGCACAGATTTATAATGTAAAACATAAAATGAAAATAATGGTATACTTTTGCTGGAGCGATCGGTGGCGGCGCAATCGCCCTTGCAGCTCCGGCAACTGCAGCCGCAGCCAGGGTTACGGCAGCCGATATGATAAGAACGGCGATGCGCCGTGGCTTGACGTGGGATCTCTCACCATGGTCAACTCTGCACGTTGCGCGCATGTGGTATAATATGAGTCACCACTCCCACTTCCGCTCCAACCAAGTCTTCGAAATAATCGTTTCTGAAACCGCTAAAGAGAAATTCAATAACACTGGCAAATCGGAATAAGTAAATGATTACATCAGAAAAAAAACAAGAGCATTTTTTTCAAGAGAATAGACAGCTGTGCGAGTAAGGACGCGCCTTCGATATTGCACAATCGCAAAAGCTCGTGAGTCATCGCGCGATAAGAGGGCGGAAGTGTAAACTCTGTAAACTAACACGTTCTCTGAACCTTGAATTTGCGTAGATTTGCAATTCGTAACGCTGCTCTCTTTATCGAAATGCAAAACGGCAATTGTCCGAATGAATGAATGAATGAACAATCGTGAAGTTCGTTGGACAAAACAAAATTATGTGCGAGGCCACGTTCAATAAACCCTGGTGCAATCGGCGCAAGCGCAGTGACCGCGTACCATGAGCAGACCGGCAGAGCTTGCAGGCACGTGGGACGGCTCGTGATGATTCGCAGGCATGGCAACGGCAGGTGAGCCAGCGGAAAGGGAGGAAGAGTTGGGGATACCGGTAGCGGGGTTACTACGAAGGGTGGTGTCCATTACGGGCGGTTCTTGATGAAGCATGGCCGCAGCAGAGACACTACTAGAAGCGGAGGAAGAGTTGCGGGTGCCGTTAGGGATCGTGCGGATGGTGCCGGGAATCGGAGGTCGTGGTCGCATGTACGGATGATACCCACTCGTCGCCGCGGATGAATTTGTGTTTGCTGGATCAGCAGCCATGCCCCTTTCAATTAGGTTCCGTAACGGTTGCTGCAGCAGCATGTCGAGGGCTGCGGATCGGTCTGTGGCTGGGGGGGCTCCGCTCACGGGGCCGCGGTTGCCAGGCACTGCCGGTGGTTGTCCGACGAAGGAGAACGGGTTGATGTCGTAGGGTAGACCCGACGTATATGTGAGTCGGCCGGAATCGGCGTTGTACAGCGGGAAGGAGGGCGCGAATAGCCGAGACGCGGGAATGTCCGGATTGTGCCGATCGAAATTCAACGGAGTGCTCCAAGAGGGAGAATGGGGCAATAGTGGCCTGAAATTGTTATTATTATCTGCATACTCAGAGAAACGATAGACTGAGAGGCGGGGAGCAAAACCTACCAAGGCATTGGCCTGAGCGGCAAGAGTCCGCCAATTCCGAAGGAGGCGGATGTGTGCGTTGAGAGGACAGCGTGAGCGTACGCTCCGGCATGTAGGTTGTCCCCTTCGGGACCTGCCGGTGAGCGATGAAATCCGGTATGAGCGAGGCGAGGCTCATCCATCTTCTGTAAGGTAAAGGTAAAATGTAAATTTTACAGCCATTAGACAACGCTGTAAGTGTGACACACTGATAGGGCCAGCTGTCTTCTGTAAGAGACGCACACAAAATAAACGCGTGAAGATGCGAAAAATGTTTGGAAATATTTATATCCCCTTCTGACTATGCGTTATCCTTACCTTACATCATGATAATGAATCTAACAATATAACTAGAAGTGGCAAGATGCATACCCTTGTCAAGGCCGCGATGAAGTAAAAGTTGTCGAGTGCTTCAATACGCCTTCGCATCTTGCTCATTTCCTCATCAATATCAGCTATCCATTCCTCGCCTCGTTTATCCTTCCGCGCTAGGCGCCTCTGCTTTGATAGGCGGTAGTAAAAGGCACTGCAAGTATGTTATCAAGTTTTAACAGTGAACGTCATCATTATTCGACATTATTCGTTGACGATCGCAAACATATTTCTAGTAATATTTCCATGTAAGGATAAATCAGTAACAGTAAACATGCATGATGGTGCTTCTCTCGATGGTCATCGATTCCATGAGCTCCTTCGTTTTGAATGCTCGACCGCAGAACCAGTTGTCCTGACATCACTCCCATATATCTACTATATTGAACCGCGGGAGGCATTTGTAAGTCGGCCATGCTTTTGAAAAAAAAAAAGGAGAAAAAAAAAAAGAGAAAAAAAAGGTTTACTGACCTTCTCCGCTTCAAAAACACTTGAGACGAGGACAGCGTGCCCATCTTGGCCAACCATTTTCGTTGGCTTCGTACGGCAGTTGCAGCATGAAAACTCACCCTGCCGCACAGTGCTCTGAAAATTCGAGTATTCGAGTTTACTTTTTCTTTTTAAATTTTTTCAAATTTAAAAAAAGGCTTACCTGCGACTCAAACCATCGCATGACGCAGGTTTGATGGAAAGTGTGCTTGCATGGCCCAATTTTGACGGTTCTCTGAAAGTATGCTATAATGTCTATCGCCAGCTTTACTATGAGTATCTCACCTTGCTTGACAGCGTCTCCAAGCAGACTCCGCATGAAATTTCGTCATTCGAAATAAGTGCGGGCTCTTGCAGCTTTGCAGCTGCAGCTCCTGCAGCAGCTCCGACAATCTGCTCCGATGCTGCAGCAGCTGCGGCAGTGAATGCAACTATGGATTCGTTTGGCGATCGATTTCTCGCAACCTCTAGTTGCCAGCGGTTTGCTGCAACTTTGTCGTAAACGGTGGAGATGTCCTCCTGGAAAAAAGATTCAATCACAAGGTATCCCCTCTCAACATTCAAAATATCGACCACTCAAATTTTATCCAATCTTTTTTACAACAAAAAAAAATAAGAAATAGAAGAAACCACCTCAATCTCAGCTCTTTCTTTCTGCATTTCTCGAATTATTTCAGCCCGTCTGAGCAGTTTTTCCCTTTCTTGGAGGAGATCTTGCAGGAACTCCTTGTCTTTGCTGTTTTCATTAGCTTTATCGATATCAATAGCAGTTCGTTGAAGCCATTTCCTGAAAAAAAGTTACAATTCCGATGATCCCGTGAAAACGGTGAATTGAACGAAAACTGACTCTGTTAAAACCCATTCTTCAGCCAAAAATACATCAGAAGTAGAAATTTCCAGAGATTTTGCAAGAAGGAACTTTGAAGGCTGCAATAGTTTCAATTGTTGGAGAGGTTGAGATTTATTGTTAGAAAGAAACTCACTTGAGCAGTTGGCCCATAACCTATTATTTTCGGCATTTTCTGCCCAAATTCATCGCGAACATCATTGAAGGAAAATGAAATGTCACATGCTGGACAGTGTAGCTGCAATATGTATGACAGTAATTGCAAACACAAAATACAAGAAATAAATTAAAGAAGGAGAGGCACGAACCCCGCCAATATGCAAAGTGAGGCTCTCCTCATTTTGCATGCTCTCTAGCTCGTTGCCTGCGCTTCAGGGTGACTTGGCAATCAGCCAATCAAGTATATCTCGGTTTAGACGAAAATTGAACACATAGGAATTTCGAAAGCGTTATGGGGTGCTAATGCCACATCGACTGACATCGCTAACTCAGTTGGCCAGATATTCGTGCCACTCCTTCTTTAAGATTAAACTGAGACGTCCAACCTCCGTCGCTTCGTGCGACTCGCATATCAGCAGAAGGCACGACCGATGGAGTTGATGACCGCAAGCGAGAACAGCGATAGTCTAAAAAAAATTTAAATTGAGATCGATCATCGAACAGTGTTCGGTGATCGATCTCAATTGATTCAATTGCTAGTTTGAAATCACAATTTTTAATGACAAAAATTTTCAGAAAGTAAAACATGCGACGAAACGGGTAAATTGTTTTCGGTATACTTTTCTCGTCAGATCTTGGTAGCAAATTTGGCAGTCGTTCGGATCGGTTTTCTGAGAGACGCTGTCATCAGTTGTCGGAGATGGCGTCATTTCCATCTAGAAGTAACAATAAATAATGTATTGAAGTATTTTTTACAATCGAATGGGAATATGCGCATCAAAAAGTATCCTATTAGAAAAAAAAAGATTATCGGATGTCATTATTGCAGTGGGAGTGATCGAAAGACTACACAGGGATGCTCAAGCGTGTTATTTTACCCGCTCGCTTTCCTTTCCTGCAATGTCCTATCCGACCCCTTGGCATTGCTGATGCCTTAACTTTTTTCAATGGGAATATTGCCAGTCTGCCTAGGTCTGATCGTCTAACTATTTGACTTGGATAGAGGTCAAACAGTGTAGGAGAGTTGGGGCGCCCTAGTGTGTGTATATGTGGGAATTCCAATTCTTGTTCTCTTAGCCATCGCGAGCTACCAGTTGTTGTGTTCTTCATTTGAGTATTTCGGAGAAATTTCATTTAGAATAACTCAATCCAGCAGCACTAGTACGTAACCGTTGATTGTCCTCCAATGGAATCAATGAACGCGGCATCGATGGAGGACGGGGTATGCATTTTGCCCAATTTGGTCTCTTTATTACAGGGCTATCCCGTTTCTCGCACACTATTCCCTTTCCATCGTTCTTATTTTCTACTTCACCCGCGCTCCTTTTTTGAAACCTTTTCTCACAGTGATATGAAAAATGAATTTCGGAACTGTTCTGCGTAATGAAAATGCAATGTATTCAGGAGATATTTCTACAGTCTCCTGCTCCTGGAGACGTTGCAGTAACAATAAACGAAGAGGTGCGTATACATGACAGCTTAAAGAAGGGGTGGCACGAATATCTGGCTAACTGAGTTCTCGATGACAGACGACGTGGGATGAGCACCCCATAACGCTTTCGAAACTCCCATGATTTCAATTTTCGTCTAAACCGAGATACAGTCAATTGGCTGATTGCCAAGTGACCCTGAAGCGCAGGCAACGAGCTAGAGAGTGTGCAAAGTGAGGAGAGGGCCCTCCCTCATTTTGCATATCGGCGCGGTTCGTGCCTCTCCTTCTTTAACAACTTTGATCAAAATATTCGTGGGTTGTTCGCGTAGAGAAAATCATTTCTTTGCAGAGAATAAGACGCGACGAACAGAAGCGGAAAGAAGACGAGGTATCGTGCGTTTCAAATGCTCAGCAAACTCAATGTGCTGGTTAGCGTATTGATTGTCTGGAAGAGAGAGGAAGGGAAGAGGTAGGGCAGAGGAGAGCAGGTAGATCACTAGCCTCCTCCCGGCCTCTTCCTCCCTCCGCCCCTCGAACGGTAGTCATAGGTCAACTACGAGTGGAACGGAAAATAATCTCACGATACTTACAAATGTTTTTAGCGTGGTGTTAAAATCTAATTTTGCTACTCTCGCACTTTTGCATTTCTGAAAATTTTCCGACTTTTCTACTTTTCCCTATACTTTTACTTTTCCACTATACTTTTCCAAATTGTTAACACCCCAATAGGAAAAAATCGTCGAAAAAGAAGGAGAAAACATGAGAAACTATCTAATTGAGATCGTTTGTCAGATATGCGAAACTTGGCTCTGCGTCGTGTTTCTGATCGCGGCGACCCTTGCCATCTTCTCGGGAGTGGCGTACGCTGCAATAACAAGAGAGACACCGGAGGAGAGAATGGAGAGGTTCTTCAAGGAATATGATCTCAGATTTGAGAACCGATACAACTAGTACCGGAATACGGCCTCATCGACAGAGCATGCCGGAGCCCATACCTCCTCCACAACTAGAGCGGATAATTAACTGTTTATTTATTTATTTAAACTTGCTCAATTCCAATGGACAATCTGTTAAAGATCTGGCTTTTCACTTAATCTTTTCTCACCATTTAATAAAGTTCCTTTAGCGATAATTATGTTCTCAAGCTGTATGGTTCTTTTGTCATTTCCCAATTTTTTGATGATGTTTGGATTCTACCATTTCGAACGCACTATCGACGATCAGACAGAATAGCATGCAAATAGAGGAGAGGAGCATTCCCTATTTTCATGTTTTCATTCATTCCCTCTACCTTCGAATGATTCATCGTGCATCTTGTTTCTTTCTTCCCTTTCCATCTCGTATTGCCATTCAAAGCGGGCCGATCGTACAAAATGTGCATCTCCCTAGAATTTCGCAGCAACCTGATTTTATTAATCGTTTTTCTCTCATTCACTGCATGACATTCCAGAATCTCCTACCTACACTCGGAGTGTTTTATACATCTATTTCCGCTTCCGTTATCTATGCCGTATGTCGCTGCAGTGTGAAGAGAAATGCAAGATTCGATCTGGATCTGAAGTCTGCAAAGACCAATGGCTAGGACACAACGCTTCGTAGATACACATTTCAAACATCTGAAGACTCATAGATCAGAGGCGAGGAAAAGCCATTAACTATTTTCAGAGTAGAATTATTGAACATAATTCTTCAGGTGATACACTGATTATTTCATCGTGCTCGTCATATCGTAGGTTCTACCACAGCGAAGAAAGGCCAAATGCAAACGAAAGCACTCTCGTCGTTAGCTCTTCGACCAATGCTATGTTGCCAATTGAGTTGTAATTGTTGATAAACATATTGCTATACGAGATATCAACATGAGAATTTCCTGTTCTGTGAGCATCAAAAAACTCGATCACGAAACAGAGATAAAGAAGAAAATATTGAAGATGAAACGAAGAAAGCAAAAGAAGAGAGGAGTTAATAGATAATTGTGAACGATGACAAGAGTAGAACAGCCTCCACAAGAATAGCTCAAATAGCTTAACTACTCAGCTTTGGTAACACAGTGTTTTGCGCAAACGCACTCCTATATTTTTTCCCTTCGACCGATGCTATGTTACCTGTTGATATGATAAACGACTCCAATGCTTGACTCCAACTTATGTCGGGACACCAGAGCAAGAAGAGACACAGATAATCAAGACACAGTTTTCAGATAGGGTTCGCAGTCGCCGAGCCCCCTTTCGCGTCGATAAATACGAGCCGAGTTCTGCCGAGCGATGATAATGACTTCAAGCATTTGAAATCGATAACAATCTCTGTGTTCATTTCACTCTCCCTACTTTCAATTCGCTATCCTAACCCCAAGCAAGGAATATTCAGCGAACAGTAAACCCTAGTCCGTACTTCTCTACCGCCCCTATCCATTCCCACCATAACTTTCTCTCTCCTACTGTAATTGACTTCCTGCCTACCGTAATCTCCCTACCCTATCGTACTGTCCTAGTCTCCTACCATACCACCTGCTCTATCCTCTCTTGCAGCAACGCTTTACATCCTTCCAACTACCCTACTTTCTCAACATCCCCGACAGGGATTCTCCCCTTTCCTACTCTCTCCGAGCTCGTCTACCCTCAACCACTCCCCCTTCACCCTCTTTGCCTCATCTCTTCCATGCACTGTAAACGACCCCACACGCATCGCACGAGCTACTAGTGCTCGTGCGATGAAATATATCAGCATCAACAACAACAATAACAACAACAGCAACAGCAACAGCAGTCAAAAACAAACAAACGGAGCCTCCAACGTATAGGGGCAAGGGAGTGAGAGAGGGGGACAAGGGAAAATGAGAAACGGCATTTATCCTCTTCCAGAGGATGATGGGGCGAGGGAGGAAGGATGGTCGCAGAGCGTCGAGTGAGGAGCCTGCAATCAACAATGACTTATTATCACAATTGGAGATTGAAAGCAGAGCACTGCTGGGATATCTCCCCGCTCGATTTTCAGAGTGCGGGGCTCCCTAGTAGAAATTGTCGAAAACTTGCGAAGCCCCCTCGTTCTATGACATTTTTTTCGCGGAGCCCCCTAACAGAAAATTTTCTAAAATTGAGGAGACACCGATCAACTAGCGGATTCGACGATTTGTTTAATTCAAATCATAACATCAAAGGAGGTATCAATCATCTACGAAGAGTTACAATTCATATTTACATTTTTTTCAGCCTATTCCGATTTCTTCAGTAATTTTGAGATAGTGCAACACCTGTACAACTCTACAGCATTCGTACAAAGGAACTAGCGCTTCAGCATAAAATCGTTTGGTAGATAGATCACTAACGTTTCATAAATAACTCCTATTTCTACAAGGGTTCATTAGATAAACGGGCCCTGCTTACAAGGGAAGTGCACAACCTTAGTATGAAATTGGGCTATGAGCTATATACCATTCGAAAGAGCACCAAAAGTTTAGTTGATATCAGTTTTCAAATCCTGCTACAGCGACCTGTGGTGGTCAGGAGACGTCAAAGAAGTTCCCGTACTTTTTCATGTGATCTGGTACTCTCTCGGCGCTGACACTTGTGCGCATCTCACTCTCACCACGCAAGTGCCCTGGTAGCGCAGTGGCTAACAGGATTGGCTACTTTTTTGCATCACGGGGGTTCGGTTCCCACCGACTCCCAAATTTTTTGCCCGATTTTTCGACTCACTGTATCGCGTTCCAAATCATTATGACGACTATATTCATCTCTTTTATCGTCAAATTACAACCCGTTAACCATCGCGCAACTATAATCAATCGATAATGAAAAATACGACAAGGATTGAGCGACAATGTGAAATACGCATTAAAAAATGAAGAATTGAAATGATCGCATGATGGATAAAATAGATTCAGCGATCTCTAGTCACGCCGGGTTAGAAACTGGCGAAGAAAAAATCGGGCAAAAAAATTGGGAGTCGGTGGGAACCGAACCCCCGTGATGCAAAAAAGTAGCCAATCCTGTTAGCCACTGCGCTACCAGGGCACTTGCGTGGTGAGAGTGAGATGCGCACAAGTGTCAGCGCCGAGAGAGTACCAGATCACATGAAAAAGTACGGGAACTTCTTTGACGTCTGCTGACCACCACAGGTCGCTGTAGCAGGATTTGAAAACTGATATCAACTAAACTTTTGGTGCTCTTTCGAATGGTATATAGCGCATAGCCCAATTTCATACTAAGGTTGTGCACTTCCCTTGTTAGGGAAGCACCAAGTCGGGGTCGTCGGCCCGGTAAGAGACCTATGTGGGCCGGTAGGGCATGGGGGGAGAAGCTCAAAACAATTTTCAAAACCTGCTAAAGTTTTATACCGTAGTCAGGAAAATCGATAATCGCTCACCACGTGGATTTGCGCACGCGCCATCCCAAGATTGCAACATGGGAGAGGCATGAGCACCGGTAGCGCAGCTTGTAGCGGGCCCGACTACCACCCGACATCCCTTGGTTCGATTCCTCACCTATGCACTTTTCTTTTGCTGTTTTTTCGCAGCTTCGGAGGGATCTGTTTTCTATTTTTATTGACCTTACCGAACATTACAATGATTTTCAAGACTTTAAAACGGTGTGAAAGTGAAAATGCAACCACGGGGACGAAATATTGTCGTCGGAGAATTTTGAAATGCTGCACACTTCAAACACCATTGTAAAGTCTTGAAATTCATCGTAATGTTCGGTAAGGTCAATAAAAATAGAAAACAGATCCCTCCGAAGCTGCAAAAAAAACAGCAAAAGTAAAGTGCATAGGTGAGAAATCGAACCAAGGGATGTCGGGTGGTAGTCGGGCCCGCTACCAACTGCGCTACCGGTGCTCATGCCTCTCCCATGTTGCAATCTTGGGATGGCGCGTGCGCAAATCCACGTGGTGAGCGATTATCGATTTTCCTGACTACGATATAAAACTTTAGCAGGTTTTGAAAATTGTTTTGAGCTTCTCCCCCCATGCCCTACCGGCCCACATAAGTCTCTTACCGGGCCGACGACCCCGACTTTGGTGCTTCCCTGTTAGAGAAGAGATCATGTGGCTTCTATCATTGTGACTCGTTACTACCAACTTAGACCACCATCCACGGTAATTCGAGTAACACGACCAAGATCTGGTAATGCAATCTATGTTCCACTGACGCTTGAACTGACTTCTGCCTCGAAAGGAAAAAAAACGCTTGATCACGCTCAAATATGTTCTAACCAGAGTACCAGACCTTGCTAGAGTTACCTGATGAACTTGTCTACTCTAGTATCAGCACCACTGCGAAAATATTTCCCGCACTCCTCATTTTGCATATTCTCTCGCTCTGTCGGACCGACGAGAGCGTAGCGGTAGCCCCCTACTCACAATCAGTAGCCCTGTTCAGCACCATTCCCATCCCCTCCTCTGGTAATACCTGATCGAAGACTGAAGAGGGAAGGAGAGGAGGGAAGGAGAGCCTCTTGGACGGAGCGCGGAAGGAAGTGATCGTGAAGAGGAGTGCAGGCGCATCCTGCAGTAAGTAGTCTTTAGTATCATATTCGTTATCACTAGCTTATCAGCGGTACCCACCCGGTCCAGAGCGAGAAGATGTTCTTGTCCAGCCCGCCGATGCCAGGGACGATGAGTCGAATCTGCAAACACACAATTTAATCAATCAATGGATCGATAACTACAATAGTTCGAAATACGAGTAATCGTCTCATTTCACGTGCTCTCTCACCGGTCCGAGTGATGAGTGAGTGTGTTAAATGAAGAGACGGTGACCCATGTTTCGAACTATAATAACTACAGTACCGCTAGCAGACGCACTCTCCATGTAGGGCGCGCGGACGGTCGATGGAGGGACGGAGTCGGGAGGGCTGGGCCTACAACAAAGGAACCTAGTTTTAGTGACAACGGTTGTATGCCAACCTCTCACATAGCTCGCTCGCTGCCCTTCCCACTGTGGAAGCACGACGGGGAACATCGACGGTGGCCATTGCGGCCATTGGTTAAGTGGCCATTGCGGGCCGTCTGGTGAGGGCAGGCACTGACAATATACTCATTACACGATAGCTCCACAGCAAATGCAGCACCTGGCTACCGTATTCTCACGATCGATCGAGTGAAGGGCGGAGGGAGATGAGGACGGGGAGGAAGAGGAGGTTCGGAGAGAGGCCTGAATTGAATGATGCATTTGACGTCAATCGATATTTCTCTGGTCGACCGACCTCCAATCCATTCCATTCCTTCTCTGCCGCTTGCTGGCAGGGGCCGTTACGCGAGAAACGAGCGAAGAGATCAGTGCAACGCGACGGGGCAAGCGATCATCTCAGCAAGCGAGCGAGAAACGAAAAAGCCTTTAGAGTGCCTGGAATGTATCGATTGATGACTTCATCTTCAAACGGTAGTCCCACCTCTGTCCGAGTGACGAGAGAGTGCGTGAAATGGAGAGACGGCGACCGGTATTTCGAACTCGTTAGTGCCTGGAATGTATCCATTGATGACGTCATCTTTGAGATCAGTCCGACCTCGGGCCAGCATACCGTCCTCCTATCGCTTCCTCTCGCCCCGATGATGTCGCCGACGATGCCCGTCCGTCCATCGATCGACACACGCTGCGATGTTTCAAATTAGCATCCCGTAACCACTTTGCAACTCAAAGTTTGCACTCGCAAAGTGCGTGTGTTCACTTTGCTTTGCCCTATCCCACCGTAACAGTTAGTTAGAAGACTAATCCCCAGGTAAAATATATTTGAATAAAATGCGCGCGCAATTTCAATTCAATCTGGCAGTGGCACGCTCGGGTCGTCGGGTCATCCACCGCGATACTCGAAAGGGAGAATTTGGTATACGATTCTGCGAGCCGGCCCGGGACGGCGCAACCGTTTCTGGCTTTTGGCCTTCTCCCACGAAAAGATAGACCGGGCACTTGCGACAGTGCGTGACGACCGCCCCTCACTGTAGAGGGGATGCGCGCCACTGCCCTAAGCGACTTAGCTAGCATTGGATGGGTGCGCCGCGAAATAAAGCGTTTGGAATTGAAACGATCAAATTAAAGAGAAACATGAGTGAAAATGAACACAAAAATGCCCATCCAAGCCGTTCGCAGTTACTTACGAAATTGCGCGAAAACCCATGATGACAAATATTCGAATCACTTATCTTATCGAAGCAGCGGGGCCGAGGTGGGCTGCTTGACTGTGCTCGCCGCCTGCGCGACTTCCGAGTGGCTGGTGCGCAGTTGAGACGACGTCGTCTACAAAATGAGGGGTTAGAAACAAGTTGTAAAGAGAAATAGGCCATGACAATAAGAGATGAGAGCGAAATACATGTCACATAAACCAGGATCAGTCGGCTATGGCTGTTTTTCGCGAAAGCATTGACTACGAAACTAGATAAACTCGCAAGCGAACGAGAAGCGCTGCTGCGATCAACTTTTTCGAAACAATAATGAGGAGCTGGCGGCGCGAAAATGGTAGTAAAGAGAAGAGCATGTGTGCGCAAGGAATCAGTAAACAAACGGCTGCATTGGTGAAGCAATAGTGATTACGTTAAACGCTGTTAAAGGGAACCTCAAACCAATTTCGAAAAATGTGGCAGGTGATGACTAAATGTTTTCGAAAATCAGAAGGAAGAGCTGCGTGACCCCTTGGAAGCGAACGATCGAATGACTGGGAAGAGGGGGGGGGGGCGGAGTCCAGACTGGAGTAGATCACAACGATCGATAGTGCACGTGAGCACTCGCGCGCTCTGTTGATCTCGAACTTTCGATGATCGCGGTCATGAATGCGCTCTATTCTCAGCTCCAACTCTAGAAGAAATACTGTAAGTCGTGTCCTCTCAAACTTTTTTCACTTGTGCTTTCATTTCAAGCTTCACAGCCGCTTGTTCCAAGGATATTTTTTTTTGTGTTTTCTTGTTGTTTGAGGGTGTTAGATTTATATGCAAAAGTAACAATATCAAAGTAATAATATAAAATCATAAAATCAGTTCTCGACTGGAAATTTCGAGGGTAAGTTTACGGTTTCTGTGATTCGTAAGGGCATTTGCACGATTCAATCAATTTAGGTTCAATCGCGTTTTATCGATTATTTCCAAGTTTGTTCAATGTTTAATTTGTGTTAAATCGTGCTCCATCCTGTACTACTCTCATTTCACCATTCAATTGTATATATCGCGCTCTACATTTGGCTCCTGCTCGCTTAAAAGTTTACACTATATGTAACTCGCATTGTAGCCCTTACAGGATGGCCCTCCGCTCTGGGATCAAGCTGAGCGGTATCTTCTCGGGTCGCGCGGTCGTCGCCACGCCCGTTGCCTCGTCCCGATCCAACTACAAGTGAGCCTTTTTATCCCTTCATAGCCAGCCTTTTTACTGTTGTCCTTAGCAGTGGCAGAAAGAGTGTTCATTTTCCATTATTACCAACAATAGTTCAGCAAAATTTCACGATAAATAGAAAATGATTCTAAGTTATAATGACTACGTATTTAGCGGTTAAACTATCGTCAATCTCGCTTGATTTTTGATTTGTAATCGATGAGCAATCTAGCGCAGCTAGCTCACAAAGCGGATAGCAATTTTAATTTGATAAAATTTATATTTATAACATGTTTAAATATTATTTTTGCCAGGTACGTCGGCATGCCGGCCGAGAAGGACGGCACGCTCAAGGGCGACCTCGACTACGGCCTCAACAACGTCTTCTTCACGGAGCTGTTCAGAGGTTATTATTTCCTATCCTTAGTGCAGATGGTGGCCCACGAAAAAGCAGTACCACTACTTTACTTTCCGGGCCACAAGCGAACTAACGGGCATAAGTAAAGCATTGCCTTACTTTATTTCTTTTTCATTTGAAAACGAACAAATTCATATTTGTGTCGACAACTGAGCTGTTGAGAGATCGGGCTTTTAAAAAAATATTATATTGTTGTGGTTTTGTTCAAAATGGAGCAAGAGGTCTCCTTACTCAGCCCTTTACCATTGGTGATATTAAATAAATATTAATCCAGGATTCGGTGTGATGCTCGGTCACGTCTTCATGGAGCCGGCCACGATCAACTACCCCTTCGAGAAGGGACCGCTGTCCAGCAGATTCAGAGGAGAGCACGCCCTCAGAAGGTAATACTTGAGATGGAACATAAAACTACCGGGGAATTAACTTTAAAAATGACCACGGAAATAGGTGAATAGTAACGGGGAGTGGAAGCTTGCTGAATAACGATCCATGGCCGCGAAATGACAGATGGCTAGTTCATCCCGAGAAGATCACGTGCTGAAAAGATGGGAAATGGTTTGTTTATCTCGAATATATGTATTTTTTTGTATTCGACCTATGTGATGTATACACCTTCTCAATCTCGCACTTGAAATGTTTTTATGGACGCACAAATTTGCCAGGAGCACGGCTTTATAATTTTTTAGTGGGTTCACTGATATGCCGTTGAGATTTAGCCAAGTTATCGATTAAAGCTGGTTTGGTGAAACGCGAGTAAGCCATGATCGTTGGCTATCATTCACCAATAATAACACTATTTTACATAGGTGTCCACGCCACTCTCCTTGCGATAGGCCTATCGCACCCCCATGACCCGGGGTTCATGGTACAAAATGGGTTGGTAGGTCATGGTGAAAATTGTACCTGAAACTTATCCCAATGTGTTTTACAGTATACCATTATCGATTTTTGGTTTGTTTATTAGTAAAGACCGCATCCTAGTATCACCGGGTTGGAGAAAACTTCGATTACGAAGGTTATTTACTAGTAATGAGCGCATCCTACAATCACCTGGTTTGAAAAAAGCAAGCGAAATCGACATTTTATCCAACCCGGCGATTCTAGGATGCGCTCTATACTAATAAACAACCTCCGTAATCGAAGTTTTCTCTAACCCGGTGATACTAGGATGCGCACTTTACTAATAAACAAACCAAAAATCGATCATGGTATACTGAGAAAACTTCGATTACGGAGGTTCTTATTAGTAAAGAGCGCATCCTAGTATCACCGGGTTAAATAAAACTTCGATTACGATGGTTATTTATTAGTAAAGAGGGCATCCTAGTATCACCGGGTTAGGTTAAATTTCGATTTCGCTTATTTTTTTCAAACCAGGTGATTGTAGGATGCGCTCTTTACTAGTAAACAACATGCGTAACCAAAGCTTTCTCCAACCCGGTGATACTAGGATGCGCTCTTTACTAATAAACAAACCAAAAATCGATCATGGTATACTGAGAAAACTTCGATTACGGAGGTTGTTTATTAGTATAGAGCGCATCCTAGAATCGCCGGGTTGGATGAAATGTCGATTTCGCTTGCTTTTTTCAAACCAGGTGATTGTAGGATGCGCTCATTACTAGTAAATAACCTTCGTAATCGAAGTTTTCTCCAACCCGGTGATACTAGGATGCGCTCTTTACTAATAAACAAACCAAAAATCGATAATGGTATACTGTAAAACACATTGGGATAAGTTTCAGGTACAATTTTCACCATGACCTACCAACCCATTTTGGACCATGAACCCCGGGTCATGGGGGTGCGATAGGCCTATCGCAACGCCACTCTCCGTGGACACCTATGCTATTTTAAATATTTAAATATTAAACTAATTAATTATCCTAATTAAGGTACCCCTCCGGCGAGGAGCGCTGCATCGCGTGCAAGCTGTGCGAGGCCATCTGCCCCGCTCAGGTAATAATAATACTATTAATAAAAAAAAATATTCTGGTAATGTTTCAACTATTGGCTACTATTGAAAATATCAATGTTGGCACCTTTATTGCAATGATAGCTCGCACCATTTCACCGGGCAATTCTCCAGTGCCAAATTGACATGAAAATCATTGTTTCGTAGCCATGATTTTTATCAGAGACTGTCCCATGAACTAATATAACTGTTTTCCTTTGCTATCACCTATTAAAATCTCTGCAATTTGTATCGCAGTAAAATAGACTTCATGAATCAATTTGCCCCTCTCAGGCGATCACGATCGAGGCCGAGGTGCGGCCGGACGGCTCGCGTCGCACCACCACCTACGACATCGACATGACCAAGTGCATCTACTGCGGACTCTGTCAGGTCAGGAGGAATGAGTGCGCCGGGTGCGCCGGGTTAGAACCATACGTGAAAAAGCTAGTCGAAAAATCCCTGGAATTAGAAAATATAGCCGGCATTCGAGGTTTCCGTCACCAAGGCATGTGACCAATGATTCATAAACACACCCTGCATTCAAAGAATTGGTCACTTTCCAAGGTCTTTTTCACGCTTTCGAAGAATTTTATCACCTTCCTTTTTTCATGTATGGTTAGAACATGGGCAAGACCAGCGAATATGACAGAATATTATTTTTTGAATCTGAATCAAGTGGCGACGAAGTATTGAAACTCTTGGTTTTTTGCCGACTTGTGTAGCTGTGATAACCTCAATTCACCGAGGCTGCAAAAGTGAACAAAAATGATTGCGGGCCTCTAGCTTTGAATTAGCACCTCACATAGTTGCTTGTTGCGACTCTGCGACGTGCTATTTTGCAAATAGATACCAGTGGATGTGTTCAATCGATAATGCCTTACAGACACAGCAGAAAAGGGTAATTTCGGCCCAAGGTAATTTTTTCCCACGGTATGAGTTCCATACCATCAAAAATCCCATCCATTTCAACTTTGATTACAGGAGGCGTGCCCGGTGGACGCGATTGTGGAGGGACCCAACTTCGAGTACTCGACCGAGACCCACGAGGAGCTGCTCTACAACAAGGTACGGTAGGGTTGGAAGGGTACGGTAGGGTTGGAAGGGTACGGTAGATTGAAACATGGATAATCATGGGGAGCTGCTCTACAACAAGATACGGTAGGAGGGGGGGGTACGGTAGATTGAAAATCGATTATGGTCATGAGGATGCGATACTACAAGGTACGGTAGGATTGGGAGGGTACGGTAGATTGAAAAATCGGTAATGTTCGTGAGGATGCGCTTCAACAAGGTACGGTAGGGTTGGAAGGGCACGGTAGATTGAAAAATCGATATTGCTCGTGAGGATGCGCTAAAATAATTAAATTTATTTTATTCGAGAATAGTCAGATGACACCAATCGAAGTAGAAGCAATAATGCGTGAACTTGATCAGCTAGCGAAACCTGAACTCACTTAGTTTTGTACGAAATCAAAAATTTGAATGTTCTGGGGATAGGTTCATTGAGGCTTCACAGCCTCATTAAGATATTACATTTCTGAATATAAATAGTGAAAGGTGGCTGTATTTTTGGTAAAAACAATTATGGAATGACCCGTGATTTTTGCGTTTCAGGAGAAACTGCTGCTGAACGGCGATCGATGGGAGCCGGAGCTGGCGGCGAACCTGCAGTCGGAGTACCTCTACCGATAAGCGAGGAGTACGGTAGATTACGGCAGCCCCGCCCCCTCCCGATTACGGTAGCGACTAGTGACGACAAATCGACCCGAGCGCCTCTCCTCGATTTGCATATTCTCTCGTTCGAGAGGTGCGCTCGGCCGATTTGTCATTACAGTAGCCACCACTGTCGTTGTTCGATTGATTTTCTCTAGAGATGTGTAACGCGATGTTAGTAGTGATGTACGATAAACGGTTTATGATTATGATGAACTTTGGCGCAATGTGTGGTTAACAGTGACCTATGTGATATCAAGAAGGGAGTTGGAGGAAATTTTATATATTATTTTATACCTAATTTAACTGGCGTGCTCTCATGTCGGTTAGAGTGGGCGAGAGAGCACGTGAAACGGAGAGAGTCGGACGAAAAATGTTTCGATTTGTGTAGATGAGCGAAGTAGAAGAGCCATCGGACGCGGAGAATGCGGGAGAGGAGAGGAAGAGGGAGAAGTGAGTTATTTCATGGATAGATCAGTTTTATCACTAACAAGCGGAGCGGAGTTAGTCGGTAGATGAGAAGCTAGTGAAACATTAAATCAGGGGGGGGGAGAAGTGAGTGATTGAATTCACACATTAAATGAAGGTCAAATTTGTTCGAAACGGTTGCTAGAAGTGGATAAGGCAATAGAGAAACACCAGGGATGTGGAAGAAGTGGGCTGTTTACAAGAGAGTTAACAAAATTGTTTCAAGTGGATGCTAGTGGTGGATAAGCAAGTTGTGAAACATTAAATGTGAGGAAATATTAGAATGGTAGATATGTGAGGAGCACAAGATTTCGAATCGGGAGAGGGAGAAATGGGTTGATTTTGAAGACTATCCTGGAGTAATATTGTATGACGTATTTGGAGGGATTAGTAACAGCTAATGATTCAAAACTGTATCATTCCTAAAAAAAATAACCCTATAAATAGTTCACTTAATCCAGTTCCCCTGCAACGACTGAAGACGGCAGCAGCAGCAGCGAGGACTCGGCCGTGCTCCTCTTGGAGGAACCCCCGGTGAAGAGGGCGAGAGTGGATATGGGTGAGTGTATGGGGGGGGGTTGAGTTACCCTCAATATAGTATTATAGAATGGGTTTTAAGCGTATAAAACGATGAATTTATGACAAAAAAAGAGCCTGTGAAGAGGGAGCGAGTGGAGAAGAGAGGTGGGTAATGGAATAACAATGGGGGAGGGGTTAATCCCAATTATTACGCGAGAGTATTTTGTGTAGAAAATGGTCAGATTTACGTTAAAAAAAAGCCCGCGAAGAGGGACCGAGTGGAGAAGGGTGAGTGATCGAAATACTAGTATTGAAAGAGGAATTTCTTTGGAAAAAGGGAGCGAGTGGATAAGGGTTGGATGGAGAAGGGGGGCGATAGGTTATCGAAACAATATAATGGGATGCTTGAGTTGTGCAGTAATTTGCGTAGAAATCGACGCGTATTTTCTGTGTATTGTCTGTCCACGAGAAATCCGCGAAAAGTGTTGTATTCTAGGCGAAACTAGCATTCAGCAGGCAAGCTTCCCCAAGGAACATCACCGTGTAATTCAACGTAGACCGTATGTCAGTAATCATCTTTATTAGCGAGTGTTCGTTCGGCATCTTGGAATCGTGTATGTGATAGATCGAGGGAATGGTAGGAATACGGTAGCTAACGGCCGAGTGGAGGGGGGCAAAGGTGAGTGGGTGGTACGGTAGGTACGGTAGGTACGGTAGGGGGTAACAACTTCTAGTAGCGAGAAGACCATCTCGGTGCCGGGGGTACTGTAACAGGGAATCGATTGGGTTACGATAAGTCGTTCTCGATCCTTACGCGTCATCTTGACCGATGCCTCTTCAATGTGGCGGCAGGCGGCCGCCAGGCTGGCCTGCTTGGCCATCAGTTCCGCGCGGCGCGCCAGGAGAAACGCGCGCGTTTCGGCGTTCTTAAATTGGCAGCCTCCGCCCCCCTTTCGTCATTTCCTCACTTTATCTACCTGCTCTCGTTCGCGTCTCACTCGATCGGACCACGCACGCAGTTCGGCCAACAACTGGGCCTCCGCCTCCTCGATGGCACCGCCTTAATTGTGGATAGTTACTGTGTTTAGCAAGCCACGCCCCCTCCAAGCTCCGCCCCCCCTTTCTCACCCTCGATGCCGTCGCCGACTGCCTTCTCCATGCACGAGACGAATCGCGCGAGCAGCTCGCGCTCTGCCGCCTCACGCTCGTCCGAAAGGGACGCCGCACGCTGCAATAGATCGACTACCGTACTCCAGGTGGATTCGCCGATCGACGACTGACTTTATTGAGCCTATCTACCGTACTCAGAGCTGTGACATATGCATCGATGATGCGCTACGAATACCGTGCTTCCGGTTAGATGTAACTGGCTTTACTGATCGAAAGTCTACTTTGTATATACCGTACCCGTCTACCGTACTCACAACTACCGCTGATCGAGAACAGCATTTATTGATCAGGGCCCTATCTACCGTACTTGGATACCGAACCCCATCCTTACCGTCCACTCACCGCGAGGTCCACGGGGCCGGTTCGCTTCACCGCTCCGGCCAGATGCTGATTGCTCTTGAGACGCGCGAACCGGTCGGCCACCTCCTCGCCCACGCGCACCCGCATCCCTTCGCCAGCATCGTCGTGCTCCCTGAGAGAAATACGGATAATAGAGTATTGAAAACGCTTCACTCTCTCGCATCGTCGTGCTCCCTGTTCAATATACAGGTATTTGTCTTCTCAATTTAAAGAAGGGGTGGCACGAATATCTGGCTAACTGAGCTCTCGATTTCAGAGGTTGTGGCATGAGCACCCCATAACGCTTTCGAAACTCCCATGTTTTCAATTTTCGTCAAATCCGAGATATACTCGATTGGCTGATTGCCAAGTCACCCTGAAGCGCAGGCAACGAGCTAGAGAGCATGCAAAATGAGGAGAGCGCTCTGCCTCACTTTGCATATCGGCGCGATTCGTGCCTCTCCTTCTTTAAATGAATCATTTCGCACTCTTTTCGCCTTTCTGACCGGTGACATGGTGTGGGAAATGAGGAGACGAACCTCGCAGTTGACGTGTCCGATTGCCGGCGGCCGGCCACGCCGGGCGCCCATCCGCGTGGTCCGCGTGCGAGGCGGCGCGCGGCTGCTACGCGCGCCATCGGCGCGCCAAGCCCTGGCCCTGGCGCAGCTGGCGCGCCAAGAGCGCCTCCGTTGTTGTTGTTGTTGTTTGCGTTGTTGTTAGGGTTGTTGTTGTTGTTGAGTGGCCAGGGTAGCAGACCGGCACGATTCCAGAAGGCCATGATGTCTGAAGAGGAAGGACGGTAGAATACGGTAGACTACGGTAGACCACGGTAAAGGGTCGTGGCAGAGATGTTCAATAGATTCAATAGACATAATACGGTAGATTAGGTACGGTAGATCAGAGTTTGGAGAGCTGCTAAAGACTATCGCTAAAATGACTGTAAGACCCAATCGCCTAGCATACCTTTTCGAGTAGCAAGTAGATTATTAGGCGAGGCGCGTGTTCAGTCGTCGACCACCCGTCGCGAACGCAGACACGGAGAGTGGGGAAGGAGAGGGAGAGGAGAGGAGATGGGGGGGGAATGGAATCGAGCTATTCGATTGACCCCTCTCGATCTTTATTGCATACAAATGCATTGAAATTTAAACTAGCGTTCGAAGAACGTCAGGTCCTGCGGAAGCCGCTAGGAGCGAAAGAATGTTTCCTAATTTAGCTGAATGCGCTCGATTCTGAGCACGAGAATTTGGAAAGCGTTCTAAAATAGACGACTAGCACTCGATTTTGAAATGACCCAAAAGCGTTTTGTTATAGGCGATCGATCGATAATCTCAATTTTTTTTACAGGCGATGGAGACGAGAAGGAGGGAGGAGAGGACGAGGGAGGGAAGACGGAAGTGGAGGCCGAATGGATCGACGGGCTCACCGCGGTGAACAAGGCACTGCTCAGGTACGGTAGGGTGGATAAGACTTCGGAAGAGTACTGTAGCATGGTTGGGTACGGTAGCTTATCCTTGTTGTGGAAACGAGAATGAGTGATTTTCTTACTTGGAGTGGATAAGAACTTGGGATTGAATTGGAATTGGAATTGGAAGACATGGGATTGGAAGAACTTGGAAGTGGATAAGAACTTTGCATCTTTTACATGCATAGTCTGAGCCGGTGTTGTAACTTTGATTCACATGGTCTGCATTCGCAATATCGGATAGAGTGAATGACTAGCGAGGTTATTCTTGAACACGAGATCAATTTTGTTGCACGCTTGCTGTAGATTCGTGTTTTTTTACAATGAACGACGGCAGATGATTGTTCTGGCATGCGTTCATCTTATTCGAGCATCCGATGAAACCGTTAGCACACGGGCTAAAATGTGAATTTTTTTAAAAACAGTGTCCGAATCAGAGCCTAACGAAGTAGCTGTACTAATGATTAACGAGCCCCAAAATGTTATTATTTAACTTAGATAATACTTATGAAATCATGGTAAATTGCAGAGCCTTCCTCGCCTCGGAGTGCGACGAGATCCGCGCGGACCTGGACGGGCGGGAGCTGCGCAAACCCGCCATCTCTCTGCTGTTCGAGATATTGATCGGGGTGAGTGACGGGTTACGGTAGGGGGGATACCGTAGCTTTTTCAAGTACGGTAGAGGGACGCCGTTCACTCTATGAGATATTGCCCGGGGTGAGATATATATTAGCGGGAGCTAAAGAAGATAACGCTAAATATTATGCTTCATAGAACTCAAGTCGAGTGCATTGTTATATGCCCCGCATATTGTGTTCATGAGAGAATATTGAAACTCTGAACAGGCAGGATTTTTGAACCAAGTCTCGAGATTAGAGTTGAATATTCACACGCACGCAAGCGACTCGATTGTTAGCTGGTCTGAAAGTTTTAATTATATTATTCAACACGGGTACGTGGAACTGCATTTGCCCAAATGATGCGTGAATAATAGAAAGTTGAAACTTGATACCGACCGGATACGTTAACATGATGAGCTTTCTAAACAATTTTGGCTTTATTGTCGGGTACGATCACTTTCAACGGAAATATTGAATGTGAACTGACTGTGTATGATATATGACTGAAACCAAGAAGCGGCGTTTATACATAATTTAATTGATTAAATAATAATTAATTGCAGACGTTCAAGTGCTTCTCGACGATCACGACGGGCGGTGTGGCAGGCGCGTTCAGGTTTCAGAATGTTCATTTTTTTTAAAATATTTTAAAACAAATTTTCGTGGCCTTTCCATTCCATTTTCGCGATGCTTCCGAATTGTTCGAAATGCAGTTAACTCGTTCAGGTTACTGGGTGTTTATTGGACACAGACTGATAGGCAATTCTCAATTTCGGGAACTTTTCGAAGGCTCAATAACCCTTTCATCAATTGTGAATTCGAATCAGCGCAAGGTCTCGTACCCCGTGAGAGTTTCTGATGGTTTTTTAGAAGAGACTGTCTCACAATAATTCCGATTTCGAGTGTGTGGCTACGTCCTAAATTTGAATAAGCTCAGTGCCGTAATATTCAAGCTTCTGCCGTTTTACTAGAAGGGCCCTTTTACGGGATGTGCAGTGCTCCTCCTGCTGTGTTCTTAAAACATAAATATATAAATAAAACTTATTATTTTGATATTATTATTTTGCCAGTTTTCTCTTCAATCAATCAATTTCCAGTGCCTCGCTCGTGCTCGGCCCCTCCACCATCTCCTCCTGCGAGCACAAGAACAAGAAGGACGCGAAGAATGAGTGCGCGAGGAGGGCCATTAGGGTGAGTGGCTGTATCTTTTTAAACTTATTGGGGACATTACACTCTTTTTTTATTAGGATGAGAAAGGCAGAAAGGCGGTAGGGTGATGATCATTGTGAACTCTATATACCGAATTAAATTGTGCGTCGCTCATAAATTGGATGTTTAATTGCTTAGTGAAACTGAAGACTGCCAAGACAGACATCAGCAAAAAAAGATGGGAAACGGTTATTAGCTGCTGCTTTTCTCTTTTTGTACTCACGGGAAACACTGCATTTTGTACTCGTGCATGGTCATCAGAGAAGCGATAGAGCATGGACAATTGAGAGAGTCAGATCACCTCTCACTTGCAATCATGCTATGTTCCAATTTCGTGGCAAGGTAGTGCACAACCTTGCCACGAAATTGGAACATGTGCTATATACCATTCGAAAGAGCATCGATAGGCAATCTGAATTCCGCGTTTTCAAAAACCTGCTTGTCAGGCGCTGCTCACGATGACCGTCGAGAGCGTGCGAGAAGTGAAGAAGGAAGTAGCAGAGAATACGGTAGCGAGGACGTACTGGGATACGGTAGTCAAGAATGAGGAGGACACGGTAGCCAGGACGGCTTGGGATGCGGCAGTCAAGTTTGAGGAGCTGGATGCAGCGGCCAAGAAGACTACGGTAGTGAAGGCTGAACAGGATACGGTAGCCCCTGAGGGTACGGTATCGATCGATGGAGAGGAGCGGAAGGGAAGCTGCTTCGGGTACAAGTGCGATGTACAGGTGATTTATATTTTACAAATATTTATTTGTTGAGGATCAAATAGTGATCAAAGTGATTCAAGGTTTCACTAGTGCTTGGTTATAGTAGAAGTTGCTTGAAAGGTCTTATCTCCATGAATGCTTTGAAAAAAATATCTGGGGAAACGGTTGTATCTTCTTGTGTAGCCTTCGCTCATACGTGAAATTGGTGAATTTGTTGCTGTGGTCTCGGTAGATCGGGGTTTCAATATTACTTCATGGGTTGGACGTTAGGTAGTACCACAATTTGTTCTTGCCGCAGTGCGAATCAAATATTCATCTTCTGATCTTCTCTCGTGGACGTTTTTTTTCAATTTTCGGCTCCTGGTAGAGGAGGGTGTCACTATTATTTTATCATCTGAGCGTTACCCCTAACGATGATGCTTTCCTCGTAGAGGTTGAAAAAAATTTCTGATCTGATGATGTGCCCTTCGCGAGAACATTTCACACAGGTATCAGGAGAAAATGTACGACCCCGGGAACAATTTTTTTCAAATTCATTTTAAAAATACCATTTTTTGGCTGTAGTATACCCAAAATAAAAGAAAACTTTGTGTCAAGTCATTTGGTCCCAAAGCCGGCTTTTAGGGATTTTCCGGTCCTGGGGCCGGCTCTGACATATCTCAGCTCCCAGATGAGCTAGAGAGATGGCACCGGGCCCAAAAAAACCGGAAAATTTTTCTGAACAACTTTTATACTTTGACCAAATCCAGGGGACCAAAAATAAAAATGGCAAAAATAAAAAATCGATTTTTGAACCAGAAAATAAATATAATTATATTCTCAACACTTAAACACAGTGAATTTTATTACTGAATTTGAAAGATGGAGTCACTATGTAAATAAAAAAAAATAAAATGGGAAAATCAGAGGGGACAGTTTTTGGGTATTCCACCCCGAACCATGAAAATCGCAAAAATCTGAAAATACAATTTTTCTGATTCTTTAACAAAACTAATTTTTCTTTGTTGTCGCATATGTGGGAGTGTTTTTTTAACTGATTTCCACTTCTTCAGAACCAGATATGGTCGGTCGAACAACGTTTACAAGCTTTTTTTCTGTATAGCACGTGTCTTCTGAGAGATTGCATTAAAACGGCCACGCTCCGGCACTAGGAGCCCCAAGTTTGAGCAATCTCGATGAAATTTTTTTAGTCGCCTATATTGGCGACTAAAAAAATTTCTATGTCATATCTCAGCTCCCAGAGTAGCTACAGCCCTCTGATTTTTTTAAAAAAAATTCGGAAAAATATTTTGAACAACTGTCAATTCACATGGAAGTGGTTTAACAACTTTTTCGATTCGGGAAATATTTTTTGGGGTGAATTATTTTTTGATTCCGAAAACAGTTTTTTTTCAATTTTCCCGAATCGAAAAAGTTAGAATCGAAAAAAAACCACTTCCATGTGAATTGACAGTTGTTCAAAATATTTTTCCGAATTTTTTTTTTAAAAAATCAGGGGGCTGTAGCTACTCTGGGAGCTGAGATATGACATAGCCGGCTTTAGAGCCGGAAAATGCCTAAAAGACGGTTCTGGGACAAAAGTTGTGTTATGAAAATTTTATCGTCGCCAATATAGGCGACTAAAAAAATTTCATCGAGATTGCTCAAACTTGGGGCTCCTAGTGCCGGAGCGTGGCCGTTTTAATGCAATCTCTCAGAAGACACGTGCTATACAGAAAAAAAGCTTGTAAACGTTGTTCGACCGACCATATCTGGTTCTGAAGAAGTGAAAATCAGTTAAAAAACACTCCCACATAGGCGACAACAAAGAAAAATTAGTTTTGTTAAAGAATCAGAAAAATTGTATTTTCAGATTTTTGCGATTTTCATGGTTCGGGGTGGAATACCCAAAAACTGTCCCCTCTGATTTTCCCATTTTATTTTTTTTTATTTACATAGTGACTCCATCTTTCAAATTCAGTAATAAAATTCACTGTGTTTAAGTGTTGAGAATATAATTATATTTATTTTCTGGTTCAAAAATCGATTTTTTATTTTTGCCATTTTTATTTTTGGTCCCCTGGATTTGGTCAAAGTATAAAAGTTGTTCAGAAAAATTTTCCGGTTTTTTTGGGCCCGGTGCCATCTCTCTAGCTCATCTGGGAGCTGAGATATGTCAGAGCCGGCCCCAGGACCGGAAAATCCCTAAAAGCCGGCTTTGGGACCAAATGACTTGACTCAAATTTTTCTTTTATTTTGGGTATGCTACAGCCAAAAAATGGGATTTTTAAAATGAATATGAAAAAAATTGTTCCCGAAAGGGCTATTATTGGTACATTCTCTCCTGATACCTGTGTTCAATAGATTTTTTTATATTTAAAATTCCGGCAGTGCAGGGTTTCACTGTTGCAATGTTATCGAGGCGTTGTGCCGATCTATGATCATTCCTCTCCTGTGGCTTGAAATAACCTAATCGTAGCTTCTGCTACCTCGTTTTTTTTGCGTTTTTTTCTCAATCTCTGAATCTAGGCAGAGCGGGGTTTCACGGTTGTTATGATATCTGGACAGTGGTGCCGATCAGGGCTGGGCAAAAGTTTTACGGATCTCTCATTTCGCAATACTCTCTCGCTATCTCTAACCGGCGAGAGAGCATTGTGAAACGAGACACCGTAAAAATTTTGCCCAGCTTTGGTGCCGATCGGTGATACGTCCGACTCTATGAATTGAAAACAACAACAAAAAATTGTCAAACTATTACACATCGCTCTCGCGTTTTACGTTATGCCAATGATCGTCCAGATCAATATTTTCCACCAGGTGATGTACTGTCGCAGTAGTACTGTGTAATCTCGGTGAGACGATGGATGCTGTATTTGGGTTGGACACAATATATATTTAACCTAACATTAGCCTTCCACAAGCGGCAATATGATGGACATTTCTAGTGCCGATGCCTACTGTATTCTCAGAGACTGTGCACCTTTCAAAATGTTGTTACCATACCTCAACAACCGTTCCTCAAACTACCATACTCAACTACCGTACCCCCTCCCCCAAATACCGTAATCTTACCGTACCTACTCAGAGACCACGGGCGGACGGGGCGATGGCGCAGACGCGACTGTCCAATCTGATGCAGGAGCAGGCCTACGCGCTTTTTCACAAGTGAGCGATTATCGATTTATTGATTTTTTTATTTCGAGAAAATGTACAGTACTTTTTCCAACCACAAGTGAGAAGTTATCGATTTATAGGAGTTTAGTTTTTTTTTATATTTAATATGATTTAGTTACTATTTGAATTGCAGACTCGCCGAGACGTGCCCCGCGGCTGCGAACACTCACAGGGTGGGTAAATTTTTTTTGTGAACGAAGTAGTGGTGTCATTGAGGCAACAAGATTCGCCATAGTTATTGTGGGACGGTGAAACCTGAATGCTGATGGATGGAGCGTGCTCGAGTAGTTGTCAATACAGTTTTTTTCGACCGGATTCAAGGTCACATTTTTGCTCACGGCAACTTCGGGATTAAGCAATGCTACTGAAACACAAATGCACATTGGCGTACAGGGAGATCTCCGGAGTTGGGCGACGATGATACATTTTTGAAGCTTGCCTATTTTTGTAGGATATATTATAATCATTGAATACCATATCTGTTTCGAGGCTACTGTAGACATACCGTATAAACCTTAGCGTAATTTATTATTCCTTAACCCATTGATTACCGTAACCCTGTCTTTCTCAGGTTCTCGCCGCGATGTTCCTGCGCGATCAGACGACGGCCCGTCTGCACTGCGTCTCGCTCGCCACCGGGAACAAGTGCATCAAGGTACGGTAGGACGGGGTACTGTAGGTGATTTATCGATTATTTGATGCAAATTATTCACAATGAAATTCAGGCAGATTCAGTAGAATTCCTTTGAGTGTTTTTTGATTTGTTGGCCCGGTAGATTACGGGTTTAGTGGCAACACAAGTGGTCACTCAATAGAATTCATTTAATATGTGTCTGGTTGAATTTTCTAACAAAAAATCGATTTTTTCTGCAACATTTTGATATATTGTTCTCGCATCGAGATCATTGAGCTATTTTACATCATGAACTGGTATTTAGTGAACCGTCCGGTTTGGGTTTAACAATAAGAAATGGAACAAATGTAGATCGAATACTGTTTTTTTCGATTCTCCAAGAAGTGTCAACAACATACATGAAAAAGTTATGTGTCAAAAGTTTTTTTTTTTTGCATTCGCGGGGTATGTTTATGAAAAAGACCTTACAAAATCGACTAATTCTATGAATGCGGCCTATGTTTTCAATTTTCAGGTAGTTTTCCACTAGCTTTTTCGTATATGGTCAACAAACCATATCGATGTTCGCGTGATTATATATGTATTACCGAAAAAAATAACTATATCAGGCGACTTCACTCTCCTTCGACGGGCGTGCCGTGAACGACTGCCACGCGGAGATCCTCACGAGGAGAGGACTGGTGAGGTGAGTGGAGGAGGAGGTATTGGGGAGGGTGTGCATGCTAGGCAAGCCGGGTTGGAAAAGGTAGGGAGAGGTATAGGATAGGCGGAGTTTCGTATATTATATTACCGATTAATTTATATTCTACCAGGCAGAAACGACAAATTGCGGAACGCATTTAAAATTGCGGTTTAACAATCGCATGAAACGCGAAAGTTACGCTCCAGAAATACGCGGATTTCATTGAAAATTCGCTTAATATCTAACACGTTAGGTTTACGTTCCTCTCTCATCTCAAATAGGATTGCGAAACTAGATGTCGATTTTCCTTTGGTTCTTATGAAATATATAATTTGCTCGTACAATTTTCTTTTCGTAATATCTATATTTAAATATTATATTTAGAAATACAATCAATTTTAATTTCCACATTCCAGATGGCTGTACACGCAAGTGCAGCTGTCGCTGACATTGCCGGGCAAGAGTGCCCTCGTGAGGGAGCAGGGAGTGGAGGGAGGAGGGAAGATGAGGTTGAGGAAGAGGTGAGGCCGGTTTAGGGAGGATGTGGCTTTTTCAAGGGAAGTGTGAGGAGGGGGTGCGGTATTTTTGCGAGGTGTAGAGAAGTCGACTTTTGTGAGGAAGAGGCGTGTTGATTCGGGGCTTCAACGACCCCATCAAAGTTGTGGTTTATGGTTGATGTTGATCAGAACGGATACAATACAATACAATATTTATCAGTGTCGCTTTGAGGGGGCGCTGATCAAGATGGGGTATCAGAAGGCCGTTCTTCTTATAAGAACGGATCGAATGTAAGAAAGAAAAAAACTCTTCTGATCAATGTATTTGCACTCGCTGAAATGAACTGATTCTTACGTGATGTAGTTAGGTGATGTAGATTATCCCTTTGTATTGCCACGCCAACCCAAGCTCTTATTATCGAAATCTCAATTCCAACTTGTTTCACCTGGCCTGTGAAGCATCACTGTCGGGGATTTGATTTATATGTTTCTCGCTGCAGCTACTAATTTCAATTTAAATGAAAACGTCTATAAGGGTGCAATAGTATAATTCGTAAGGGGAACTTACACTAACGCAGCTTCTACATTTATCTAAACCCCTTCTCACAATCAGATTCTCCCTCCATCTCTTCATCTCCACGGCTCCGTGCGGCGACGGGAGAGTGTATCAGTTCGGCAGTACGAAGAACAAGGACTACCGGAATGTCGGGAGGCTGAGACACAAGATTGAGGATGGTGAGCGAAATTAATCTATCACTGTCTCGCGCTAACTGGAGGTTTGGGGCTGCGCGTCATAATCATTGCACATGCTCCAATTAATTGTCCTCGTTACTGTAAAATGCAAAATTTGTCTGTGTGAGTAGGCACAGTATTGAGGATGGTCGAATGTTTTTAAATGCAAATTCATTGTTAGAACGATGACGGGGGATTGGTGCTGCATGGATTGATGATGGTAAGCGTGCTTACTGGTGCTCCAATAAGCTGTGCGCCTCCTTGGGAAATTCAACTATTATTGGATCGTATCTTGTAGTGTATCTTCAGGTAAGACTACCGGAATGTGGTGAGGCTGATGCACAAGATTGAGGATGGCAAGAATTTGTTCGTGCCATATTCTTAGGTCTTCAAGATCTGCTTAGCCTCGGCGGGAGTATTGATGTTTCTGCAACTGGTCCCAAAAAAACCCCTCCCGCAGGCGAAGGCACAGAACTGGTCGATACTCGCAATTACGATACTTGAAGGCTAAGAATAATGGCACGACAGACCAGATATTCGATTACCGTAATCTCTCCGCAAGCGAGGATACGGTATTTGATGACACTATCAATTACCGTAATCTGCAGGCGAGGGTACGGTACTCGGGGAGGCGGCCGACGAGCGGCTATCGATCGACTCGTTCGCGATGGGACAGCGACTGCGCACGATGAGCTGCAGTGACAAGGTGAGGATGGGGGTCCCGAGTGGATAAGGGAGGGGTACGGTACAATGGGGAAATATAGATTTTATTTTTTTACTGAAATGACTGATTTTCTGTGAAGGTGAAGGTCCGGAGGAGATGTAAGGGATGATGGAGGTGATGTTTAAGATGACAGAAATACGTAATCATCATCGGCTGGGTCGTAGGCAGTAGTAGACCGAGTGAAGCACAGGTCGGACAAGTGCAAATAGTGATCCAATTTATGAGAAGGAGATAATTGTAAATTGTCTACAATCCAGGCCAGCCTCATTGATTTTTGACATGGTCAGCGTTTCAGTATAGAGCATGTAACACAAAACATGAATTTTCCTTATCGTGAATTTTTTCGATCTAGTTTACCTAGATTGATTTGATTTTTTTTAGGGTGGATGGGGAACTCTCATTGTTGTCCAGCTCCATATTGGCAATAGTAGAGGCGCTGAAACACCGATGGAACCTGTGTCAAAATTGGAAAATTTTCTCACAATCGATGTTTCCCATGAATACCGTAATCCCCATTGCAGGTGCTCAAGTGGAACGTGATGGGCCTACAGGGCGCGCTGCTCTCGCACTTCCTCCATCCGGTAGGTCCCGAGGGGAAATTGAAGAGTACGGTAGGATTATTGATTAATGGTTAGGGAAGCTATAGTATGAACGATGTAGACTGCTGGTAGGTCACGAGCTACGCACATATAGAGTATTCTGGGCTGCAACGGTTATGTCACTTCCATTGTGATCGAATTATTAATTTGTCCGGGCTACGGTAGTTTCTGGGTTACGGACCGTAACTTACGGTAACTACAGTATCCTTCTCAGATCTACCTCTCGTCGCTGGCGCTCGCGCACTTCACACGCGAATCGTGCATTGTCCGGGCCTGCTATGGCAGAGTAGCCGGGTTCAAGCCAAGCGAGCCGGAGTATACGGTACTACGTGGGGATAGCGGGGATACTGCAGCATTCGGTAAAATAAAAAGGTTGAACTGTTAGTGAACTCGTAGATTGTGATGTTGACAACCTGATATCGAAATCATAGCTGAACATTGACAATAAAAACGCATAGTGAAACGAGAAACAGGAATGCTCAATTTTTGCCTTGAATTATATTCTATGCATCAATATTTTTTTTATAAATGTTTTACGCAATCGTCTGGTCGCGATCAGAATAAATCCGCTATTGAACTCTATGATAACTTCGTGAAACCTAAGACTGATTGCTTCATTTGTACGATTTTCAGGAGATGAATTATGATTTTTAATATTTATTACAATATAATTAGTTAAATAATTGCAGGTGAACTCGTCGCTGGCGCTGCACAGCAGCACCTTCGTCCTGCCCGTGAGATATTAATACTATTTTTAAAATAAAAAAAAAATACAACTATTTACATTAACTATTGATACAATTCATGTAAATTTAAAAAAATATGTTGGGTGTTATTTGAATGCGTCGAGCGCCTTCGTCCTGTCCGTGAGTTTTTCAAATATTAATTATTTATTCATGTTATTTAAAAAGAATAGAAGCATAAAGTTCCCGTTAGTTTGTTGTTTCATAGGATTTATGTTTGCCGATAATGGCTCCAATTATTGATGGGACGATGTGAAGTTAACGAATGGATTGAATTGCTTCTGGCGTTAATGATTTTGCTTGATCAAATCCGTCCGCGACTTGCCCGCTTCAACAGTTGCGCTAAATCTATGGGGGCGCTGGGCTGTCAATTGTCTCCTGTTTGCCACTGAAAAAAACCACCACTATAGACCTATATTTGAGACAGTGTACGAGTTCACTATTCAATTCAATTCAATTCAATGTTTATTCCGTTACGGTGATAGGATCATGAGACAATCAATCGACATAATGGGTGAGCATGGAAACTATTAATATTTTATTATTTTTTAAAAATTAATTAACGTATTTCCGCAGAACACGGTGTCGCGCGCGCGTCCCAAGTCGTCGAATGTGAGCGCGAACTGGAACGCGACTGATGGAGGAGTGGAACTGATCGATACGAGGGTACGGTAGTTTTGGGTCCCGAGAAGAAGGAAAGGGGCACGGTAGAATATTGATCGATGCGAGGCTAAGATTCTTGCGTGGATTGAGTTACTGTACAGGTAAGGTAGGTCCTGAGTAAGGGGGTACGGTATACCGGGATCGATGCATTAGCTACGATAGGGCCAAAGGTGGAGAGACTGATGGAGGAGTGGAGCTGATCGATACGAGGGTGAGGATACAGTAGTTTGAGCCTGGATTGAGTAAGGTACGGTAAAGAATGCACGAGGATACGATTGTTAAAGTTTCAGTGGGATTGAGTAAGCTGCGCTGGGTTGAGGTAAGCTATTACTTGATACGATGATGAAGGCAGGATAGTCATGGTTACGGCAGCTCTAAGCGGTAGGATTGTTGACAACGCTATCCAAAAGATTACGGTGCCTATCGATTGATCAACAAACATTTTCCAGACCGGCCGTGCGCTGCAGGCGAAGGACACCGGACTTGGCGCGGCTACATCGAGATTGTCCAAGGTGAGGCAAACATTAAATTTGTTCGGCTAAACATTAAATCCTGTGCCGAGGTTGTATGTTTCACCAGTCTTTCAAGAGTGAGTGATCTGACAATTTTTCAAGAGTGAGCTTTCAAGAGTGAGTGATCTGACGATTGTGAGGTGGTGGTGTAATGACTTATCAGATAAAAATTGCAATAATCAATGTTTGAAATGTACTGGGCGCGGCTACCTGGAGATTGTCCAAGGTTAGTCGACTATGAAGTTTTGCAGGCAAAAACCAAAGAAAACGTTAAAAAAAATGGTGAAAATTCGCTATGATGAGGTGGCATACTTCATGGCACTAGCTCGTTTCAACAGTCTATCAAGAGTGCATGGTCGGAAGCGGTAGCAATGACCGATGCGGTTTCCTTTTAAAATAACTGAACGGAATTCATTTGTTTTATATAATTATAGTTATTTTCGTGCGAGGGGTTCAGGTTTGACTTTAGATGTTAGTTGGCAATTAGAATCGATTAGAAATGAAATCATTCCAGATCCCAATTGCTCTTACATGTTAGGTTTCAGTGATTGCACATCATCACGGGAAACAGTTTGAGTGGATAATCTTCTCAAGTAGGTGTCACTGGTGGGCTAGAAAAGGTGACAAGTTAAAAATTGCGGATGCCCGCATAAGCATTGGAGTGACGTCGCCTATTCTAAAAGGCGATAAATCTCTATTTGCGAATGTCCGAAGGAATGCCTAGATCCATTTTGCGGATGGCCCCCACTCGGTCACCTTTCAAGCTCACCAGCGGTAGGTGTTCAATATTGCACTACACTTCTCGATCTCGCTGCTGACTCGCGTCTATTATATTTTAGCTATTCTCATATGAAGTGAAGGGGAAGGGTTAGCTTGTACTAAGAAGACACAGTGGTCGAAAATCGTCACTCGTAAAATAATATTCTCATTGCAGATCTCGATGCTGACTCGCTTCGCCGCGCTCACGCCGGGAGCCGGGTCGATCAAGTACAAGGATGTCAAGGTACGGTAACTAGCGAACCTATGGAGACGGAGTTTGCTAGACACGCCGGGTTAGGATTAGGAGGGAAATGGTGGGAGGGGCTACTATCTCGCGCTCACGCCGGGAGCCGGGTCGATCAAGTACAAGGATGTCAAGGTACGGTAACTTGCGAATGTAACAATCCTAAGGGGTTAGGGCACAGTTGGAGCGCATTTTTAGAGTGAACGGAGAGAGTTTAGGAGATCGAAGTAAGAGCAGAGGTGGGGGGGGATAATATGCTTGTTCGGGTTTCACAAATGCTAGATTGCGACCTGGACAGAGATTCGAAAATGACTGCTCTGGGATTTTAAGGAGATAAAAAATATCTATGAAAATCTCACGTTAATTCGCGTTTTAGTGAGGTAAAGCGCTTGGAAAACTTGATCATGTTTTGCGATGAGCTGTGGGCCATGCTGATTTAGGTTTCACTGATGCTACGTAATAATTTGATCGACGGGGTCTTTGATATGATTCTGAGTGCTGGTTGTACTGCAAAAAATTGAGTGAATGACAGATTGCAAGTAGCTTTGAATATTAGGCCGTTAATTAATTTGGGGTTTCACCGATGTTTTGAAATTATCTCATCGAAATAGTCTTTGATTAATGGTGGTTAATTTTCTTGAATAAAATTATTCATTTAGCGATCGGCGACCGGCTACAGTAAGACGCAGTTCGAGCTGATACGGTACCTGGAAGAGGAAGCGAAGCTCGGCCAGTGGCAGTCCAAACCGAACGACTTTAGCCAAGTGGAGGTCGAGTAGAGTACGATAGGAGCATCGATTTGGTACTGTAGTATCGATTAAGTCGTTGTTGTTGTTCCTATTGATTACTGAGCAGTAGGGTACGGTAGTATCGATTGGCTGTTTACGTTGAATAGTACGGTATACGGGCTACGGTAGAATCGAATGATGTACTCGTTGTTACTTTTCGTATTTACTTTCGTTATTTTCATGTTCACGTTTATCACTTTAGAAGTTATGAATTCAGGAGGATTCGGTAGTATCAATTTATTGATCCGTAATTACCCTACCCATTCTATTTGATTGATCCCCGATGTAATATTTTAAATTACGGTAGTACACTATAGTGATACGATAGCTCGTTAAATGATCTCTGATCTTTTGAAGCGTTATACCTAATAATTATTTTATGTTTTCTTGTTTCTCCAAGCTGACTAATTTCATCACTGTATTTATCAGCTGTTTCCAATCTGACGTTGTGTCATGCCCTCACCGACTTCCCTAGCCTTGAGCCTCGTGGTCGCGAGCTGTACGACCTACCTAACAGCTATCGATTTGTATTCTTCACACCGTTTCGGCCAGATATGTGCTAGGAGTATCCCTCCCGTGGACGTGAAATCGACACCCGTCGTCTTTCATTACCAATCATGGTTTCCCTCACACAATCGGCTGATTTCATCAATTATGGACTTCAATTGGAACTCTGAGAGCATGGCCGGCGGCGCTTGGCGCTACGGAACTGGCGACCAGGAGACTGAGTGGTCTTCCTATCAGTATTCCGGATTCTCTAATGAGAGCTACCCATGGCTTCTGAGAAATGACCCTTTCCTGGCCCCGGAACCGTATGAGTCATCGCTTGACTGGCCCGAACTCGGATGTATGATAGTTGTAAAGGGTCAGCAGTTGTTTTTTTTTCAGTTTTTTTCATGAATTTTTGCTGCTGAAGACGGAATAAAACTTGCTGACGCTGCCAATGGTCTAGAAATGCATACAGACTGCCATGATTAGCCTCAAACACCGACAGGTGGTAATATCTTGTTGCGTGATGCTCACATTCAGAAGGAAACGGAGCAGAAATGTCACGAATCAGCTACGATGAGTCACAGGTGTTCAGATTCTTGAGATGCTTTCCACAGAAAGAAAGGACAACGAGAGATGTCTCTCCTGTTGCATCTTTTCAATCTAACATTTTTTTTCGATTCGACCTATTTTTTTCATTTTCGCTTGGAATGATACGCGTTCTCTATAGCTATATGTAAAGTGATCTAAAGTGATCTAAAAGATGAAGGAGTCAGAGTGAAAATATTATTCTTGTTTGCACGTGCTTTATCACCGATCAGCACTTGAAATGAAGACACGGAGTCTTCTCCCTGACAGTGCTAGAAGGAAGTATCTAGCAGGCAAGTGAAAGAGTGTCTTTCGTACATCCAATTAGACAGTTGCTCTAGAGTACTAGCGCACTCACATTTCCTCTTGCAGAGTGAGAGGTTGTCGAGTTTGCAAAAATTGCCTAGAAGACGATTTTCCGGGTATTACGGCATTCGGGGTTGAGGCTATTTAGGCGAGTTTTGAGCACCATGAACACCAGGGCACAAACTCCCGTTCAATATCGTTTTCGACACCTTGCAAGACGTAATCAGTCGAAAAATGCACGCGGCCGCACGTTTGTTCCTCAAGGATTCTTGAGACGGACGGGGAGAAGGTTGTACAGATGACATTGGAGAAATGAGACACCAGTCGGGAGGAGGGGAGAAGGATGACATTTCACGTTCTTCGATTGCCTTCTATTGGAGTACACGTGCATTTTTCATATTTTCCCAAAAAGATAAGAACCGAAAGAGCGGCACAGATAACATTGGAAATTTGGCTTCAGTCTGAGAAGGAAGGAGGGGGAAGGTTGGCATTCGCCGTGCTTGGAACGCAATAATGAATCCGTTTGCTGTGTGTTTCCTTACCTATCTCGAGCGCACTTTCATTGCAGATAAATGAGTCGAGAAAGGATTTCGCCTTTTAAATATCGCCGTGCATTTGCACCCATTTCGTTCCAAAGACTACGAGTCCCCTGAAGGCGAAAAACCTGTAAAGGTTGTACAGATGACATTGCAGAAATGAGACACCGGTCGGGAGGATGAGGGGGCAACGTCTCTCTTCATTTTGCCCTGTCTCCCGCCAATCAGAGACATGAGAGAGCATTGGGAAACGAGAGAGACAGACCATCAAACGAAGAGAGAGAGATGATGGCATTCCTCACTGGTGTGTTTTGAATCTCCCCCCCCCCTCTCTCTCTTTCCCCGTTTTTCATCTCTTCCCCGTCTCCCCGCTACTCTATTTCCCATCTATTTCTCTTCCCGCTCTCATTTCACCTCAGTGTTGCGAGCGTTGTATGTGTAATAGTCATGGACGACGTTTATCAAAATCCATGTTTACTCATTTCCACCTGAATACTATTGTTTAAAACGTATAGAAAACCTATCAAATCGACCAAAAATTTGATTGAGTGACACAGCGTTTTCATTTTGTCTCTGTCTTCTCCTTCTCTTTCACTCTCTACCTCCCTAACAAATGTTGCGACCATCATGTGTAATAGTGATCACCCGGTTGCAATGAATCAATCCTGGATTTGTCCATCATTAAATTGCGAATCTTTCTACCTTTATCTAAAATCGCTTTCTTCTTTATCGTTTTCATCAAACATGCGGTATTTTTACAGGCTGAATAGTCACCGTCATGAATAATCACTGACATACCTAGTTCTACATCTCCCACTGGACGCGAGTATACATTTATTTGAAGACATGGATGTTTGAATCTCGTTCCGGCTCTGGAAAATTGTCCAGGATTCCGAATAAGCTCACCAGTCCTAATCGCTACTTTATTAGAGAGCAGAAACGCTCTATGGCTTCCCTTTTCATTTGCTGGTTGAAAGAACTCTTTTTACTCATTCATTTCTAAATAATTCACGATGTTTGCAGTTCTTGCTTCCCCGACATTGTTAGTGTACTTTTTTTGCATAACATCCCGTCTTTCTAAGAGCCGAACACCGTACAGGGCAAAAGTTAGCATCTGAAGATTTGTAGACGTGGTTTGATGTAAAGGTAAAGTAAAGTAAAGGTAAAGTTGCTTCCACAATCAAGGCGATTTTACAGTTGTCTTGAGACAACCACGCCTGGTGGTGTACACAGGTAAGGCCAGGTACGGCGAGGCCAGCGTGACCCCTGTTGGCCAGACTTCTAGGGCACGTTTGATGTAGTCATGACTGACAACCGCGTTCATTACGCTTTCTATTTTCCCCGTAATCAGATTAAGCCGTCATATACTACTAGCAGGGATAAATACGGCTTCACGTGTTGTTTTCTCTGTATATGAGGAAGCCATTTATCGCTCTCGTTCTCACGTTGGAAAGAGCGAGAGATTTAGAGAGTGGGAATATGAGCCCACTCAGGCTGTTATTGGGAAAAACCTCTGCAAGAAACAGCTTCTCTATTTCACGTGTTTGCGAATTGAGTGTGAATTGGGAAATGAATTGAAAGCTTGCCTTTGACAACTTTTCGGCCTATTTATATTGTTCTCACGCTATGGTAAAATGGGAATGAACCCCCTCAAGAAGCTGTGCAATCTAAATCTCCTATTCACGTGGTTCTCTGAATGCCGCACAAACATTCCTCCAGAATTTCCTATTGGGAATGCTCGGCATGTGCTATTTAGTGACTCTCACATGGTATTTAGCGACTGTTATCCCCCAGGGGAAGTATACCTCCTGGCTATCCCCGCGTTGTCCATCTCATGAATTTATTAACTAGAGATTATCTGTTGCAGACCGCGTATGTATTCAATTTGTCTGCAAATACGAAATTCGCGTGATTTTAACCTTTATACTCGTTGACCCTCATGACCTTGCCGAAAGTTCAATTCAACTTTAAATTCCCCTCGGAACTACCTCCTCCTTCACTCCCCTCCAGACATCGTTGACTTCGTTGTTTGTTTAGCGTGCAAAATACACCATCAATAATCCATATTAAACTTGTCGCTCCTTTTATTGTCCGAATTACCTATTCCACCTGCATTCCAAACTCAAAAGTCAACTAATCTTCCAGACACTTTTCTTATCCCAGTTCAATCGCAATTCGCATCTTTCCTTCCCAATCGAGAACTCAATGACCTACACACACACCCGTTGAGAGAGTAGCCTTGCCCGTCTAATCTAACTCCCCCATCTCCACTCTCCACTCTCCACTAGAGTTCGAAATACGGGTAATCGTCTCTTCATTTCACACACTCTCTCGCATCTCTGACCGGTGAGAGAGCACGAGAAATGAAGAGACGATTATCCGTATTTCGAACTCTACCACTCTCCACTCTCGCTCTCCCGTTCTAGTGACAGCCGCCCGGTCCACATACTGACCCTCCCTGTCTACTCTCGAGACCCGGTCTCTCATTTCCCCATGATCTCTCGCCCCCCCCCCCTATTCCTCCATCGAGAAGGCCTGTCTGTGCGCTCAATAGTAATCCCCTCGGTCTCTCTGTTTCCCACACTATCTCGCCTCGTGTTTGTTTGAGGCCTTAATATTTCGAAAATACACTGTCAAATAAGGACTAAATTTAACGGAAACGGCAAGTAGTTCAGTGAAATTCAATATAGCTAATTCTAGCACACACAGACGCTTTCCTCTCTCTCTTTCTCTGGCTCTTTTCCCCTTCTTTCTCCCCTCTCTCCTTCTTTCCCATTCGCCCCTTCAATTGCACAAGCCGCCGCTGCGTTCGCGCGCCTTTTTTTGCATTACAGGCGCGTTTGAAAGTGTGGCTCTCTCCTCTTTCTTTCCCTTCCTTCCGGAAGGCTCGAATAGTGTTGCGAATTAGCGAGTGACGCTGACACATTAAAGATAAGAGCTTATCTCAATCGTCGAGTGGATTCGAGGTGAGAGCATGTTGAATGCACGTATTTTCCTAGTTATGAGTAGATTTTTTGTATATTTATGGGAAGCGTTAAGTGTCATTTACAAGTTCACGAGCGATTTTTAGTGCAATTCATCGTCCTCGGCATTTCTATGGCGTTCTTGCTCTATTACGTCGATTCGGGCTTGTTTGTAGGCTAGATTAGGGGATTTAGCATCAAAGGGCAGATATTGGAAGTATCACTCGCGGCCCGGAAATGTGTGTGACTCAGACAAGCTTATCGTTCAATTTCGAGGGAGCACGAAACCGAAGAACAGATGCTAATTTTGTTGACGACGAAACTTTATCTCCCATATTACTCGCTGCCTGCACCCATAACTCCTGCATTACTACTTAATTAGTCTCCCCCTGTCTAGCTGTTTCTCCCATTCATTTTTTCTTCTTGTTTGTCACTAAAGAAATGCAGCGTTTAAGTCTATAATTTCACTAATCTTCATCATTATTTTTTTCGCACGATGGCAAACCTTGAAAAATGAGTCAGAAAGAAGATTGCGAGGTGTCAGCGATGGGTGTTATCAGTTATCACTACAGTCACTGCGTGATATTTCTGTGCGTATTATTGGGTGAGGATGTTCAGTGGTATAATTCCACCTGATAACTGCTGATTTGTAATCTTTATCCGAGATCTTTGCTGCCATAATTATCACTGTATTGTTACTGCAGCCTTTACTTCAGTTGTCTATCTTCACTGCTTTCTCATGTAATTTATAATAACAGCTCTTCCATCCATACCTCGATTCTTCCATGCGTATTGATCTTTAGCATTCGCTTCCATATCCTAATCAACGCTCGTTTCATAATCTGCGATTCTCGCTATGTTTTGGAAGTGGCAAATCAATCTTTAACGTCGGCGATTTGTACCCAGTTCTCTCCCGTTTTATACTCGCACGCACATTTCCCGGACTGACATGCATATTTTGTGTGAGAGAGAGACGGAGCTATGATGTTTTGGAAGTGGGTATGACTTGTGGTCTGTCGAGCAATGTTCTCGTCTATTAATTTTGCCTTATCTCTCATTAGTCAGAGAAACGAGATAACATTGCGAAGTTCACCCTCATTCTGCCTCGAAATCTCTAGAGGTTGGCTCACTCATCTATCTTCATTTCTGCGCATCGGCGAAAATCTCATCATTTTCCCATTACTAATGATGCTATGAGCGTATGATTGAACGGGAAGAGAGGAAGAGAGTTCCCGTCTCTTCACTTCACCTTATCTCTCGACAGTCAGAGAAACGAGCGAGTATGGCGAAATGAGAGACACAGACCATCCAAGAGAGGAAGAGACTGAGAGGAAGAGAACGGGAGATAATGATAGGCTGAGAGTCTTGTTCAGACTGGTGATTAGGCTCCGTCTGGGTTATTTTGCAGGGAAGCATTTGTGCATTGACGTTATACCTGTTGGCCTGGGTATATTTACAGGTTACTGAATTATTTCACGCGCTTTCGCCACTGTCTCAATAACTAGGAATAGACACGCTCTTTATTAGCTTTGGGCTTCTTTACATCCCATCTACTCGTAGTAGTGAAGCAACAACGCTGAATAATAAATGGACTGGAGTCTGAGAGTAATGTTCGGTAGACGGATCTTGTCATGCTCACTCACCAGTTTCAGTGGCGAGATAGTGTGTGAAAACAGGAGACAATAAATATCGAGCTGAAAACGGGCCCGAGGTGCGGCTGAAAGAGGAGCAGATGTTATGCGTGTTGCCCCGCAAATTCGCTCCTCTTTCCCCTCTTTCTCTTTTCACCCAAAGAGCACGCACCTTTCCACCTCAACTCTCGAGGCAATTTGCGCGTTTCCGTATGTTCGCTTAAAAAAAAACTCCGTTTGAATGGGTTCGAACTCCAGACGGGCCAGAGGTGATGTGATGGTCTTTCTCTCACACTTCTCTGACTGTCGAGATAAGGCGAAGTGAGAGAACACTGCTCAGGGTGAATTAATACCGATCAAACATATTCTTCTCTAGCTAATCAAAGATAGTGCTATTCGGTGATTGAACGCAAAACAAAGGGAAATCGTAGGAGTCAGGGCATAAGCACATGGGGTAATATTAACTCATATGAGCTTGGAATATTTCCCGATAGCGAAGAATGCTCGCTCCTAGGAGTCTAACCAACCTAAGGGCGTGAGGGCTCGATTCATTACATCAAAGTTCGCAATTTTTGCCCACAGCACATATATCTGCTCGTAGGCACAAGGATACGGGAGGACGGGGGGGGGATCGGTAGGCTAACCAAACTCCTCGAAGGGGGGCTGGGGACACAGCTTGGCTGATGTTTGTTGATTGTCCTGTGCCTCTCTCTCTCCGCTCGTTTCACTTTTCGCTCTCATCTCTCATCTAGAGAGAGAGACAGGGGCGAGAGCGGCCAGACAGCCAGAGTCCGCTCCCTCTACTCCCTCTCTCCCGCAGACGCGCGTGCTGGTTGGGGAGAGGGCGGGCATAGACGCAGAGTAGGCAGCCTCCCTCTCCCCTCGTTCCCCCCTCTCTTCTTCCTTCCTTCCTCCTCTTCTTCTTCTGACTGCTATCTCTCTTGTTCGCAACCACCCCACCTTGGAGTCTTGTTGTTTGTTGTTGGGAATATTACGCGTTTACTCCGTTCACCAGGCAATTTATAAACTTTGATTGCTCGTTTCCCTTTCTTTCACATCTCTCCCTACTGGGGCTCCCGCGCGCCAACTAGAGCCACCCCCTCCTCTCCTCCTCCGCCCTCAAATATCGATCTTTGATCTACTTCTCGGCACTCGGCGTTTGAAGTCGTCATGTTTTGTGCGTGCCGCGTCCACGAGTCTTGCGACACATTGTAGTGTGTAAAATCGTCAGATGAGCGAGAGGGGCGCGAATAGAAAGGGAGAAAGAGTTGAGGTCTGCGATAAGATAAGAGATAAGCGGACGAGTGAATCGATTACAGCGACGCAGCTAGTTACACAGTCGGTATTTTTACCTTTTCAGAGCCGGATTTCGCCATTTTCGAAATGCGGCACCGATTCTTCACAAAACGTTTCATTTCTTCATTTATTGCCATATCTTGCTTAGGGCTGCTATTTTGGAGCAAAAATTAATTGCTGATTCCATTTTTAGCTGTTCCAGCTCATTTTTTGAAACTTTTCCCATTTTACGACGATTTTGCTCAAAATCGATAATTCTTCGCTATTTAGGCCCATCTTCGCTCAAAAATGTCATTTTGACTTCATTAGCCAATTTCTGGTGAGTTTGCGTAATTTTTTGAAATTTTCGCAGATTCCACGTCCAATCTACTCAAAATCGCGACTTTCCTCCTCTCAAGTCCAATTTACACCGAAAACTACCCGCTCCACTCGTTATCTACTTTTTGCCCGCTCCGCTCCCATATGTGAAACGTTGCAGTTATCCGCCACATTCGCCGCTCAAACAACACTGAACCAAATAAACAGTAAATTGTGAAACCGCCTCGGCGCTCCGACCTTTTCTGACTCAGCCAGGGGACATTTTCAAGCCATTTCCGCGCAGGAATTCCCCCCCCCCAATCAATGATCTACCTCGCTCCGCCTCTCTAGTGTAATCTCCCCCAGCTCACTAGAGGCAGACAGAGTTAGTGCGAATCGAGTGCACATTTCCCGACGCTGATTAGCAAAAGGCGTTCAGCGGCGCACAACCCGGGTAGGTCCGTGCTCTCGTTGCCTGCACACCCTCTCACTCTCTCTCTCGCCTCCCCCTCCACTCTCTCTCTCCCATTCACTATCGACCAGGAGGGGACACTCACCCACCACCACCACCCGCTCCCCTCTCTCTCGCCTCCCCTCTCCCCTCCTCCCTTCTCCAATCGCGCCGCCGTCTCTTTCCCACACAAACTCCCAATCTATCGTCTTTCCCGATATATCGCCGATCATTCCTGATTTATTGCCTTGTTTTAAATGATTTAAACTGTTTTTAAATGTATTTAACCATTTTTGAATTGGTGACAGCTAGGCGCGCTCGCCCGCGAATGGTTGACCTTGGCCCGGCAAGGGGGAGTAGGAGGGGAGCCAGGGGAGGGGAGGGGGTAGGAAGGACATGCTGGTCACTACTTCTCACTGTTGGTCATTCCGTGGCTTTATTCCCTAAACTTACTATTTGCCTCGTTTCGCTCGCGCTCGTTAAGTTCCCGTGTATTTTGACCGCAAATAACCCGATTTTGGCTTCCTTCCTGAAGCTAACAAAAGTGCGAGCCTCGAGTCCTATATGCGTACCGGCAAGTGTCTCCATGACTTTGGACGCGAGCGCGCGCTCGTTTTTCGCCGAGTTTCCTCCCCTTCCTTCTTCTTCTTCCCAACCAGAGATGACAAACGAAGAGGAGAAAACGCCCTTTCCCTCTCTCTTTCCGTCACGTATCGCACTGACCGATAAGAGATTGGAAAGGAGCCGATGTTAATTCTTTTTAAAATTTATAGTTTGGCGCCAAATTCGCGTTTAAATCGACTATTGACAGCCTGTAAAGAGCAATAGAACAAAATTGCGTATTTAATCGACTCTGTGATCTCGACTCTTCAATTTTGTCACGCATCTCTGACCGATAAGAAATCTTCAATCTCTTCCTCAATCGTCATTCTTATATTCGAACCAATCTTTCCTATTTGTGTCCTCTATATATTTACACAGAGTTTGCGCCTTTAAAACACAATAATTGCGTCGTAAAAAGCGGGCCATTTCGTAGCGTCTTCTTTCGCTTGTAGTTTTGCTGCTTTTTTGAAAGATTCTTCCCATTTTCTTAATTTTCTTCTTATTTAGATTGTGATCGAACCTTATGGAAGAACTAATTTAGAGTATTTGGAGGGAATTTCACAGCTTTCGAACACGCAACTTTTCATTTATTCTTGTTTTAGATCGAACCTAATGATCGAAGGTGAAATTAGGGGAGTTTTCAAGGGGGAAATTGAGTGGGCATTGCACATTGCACGCTTTCTCCCCGCATCACAGTTCCTGTTTGTCGGCCGGCCACATATCTTAGAGCAAGGGAGAGATGGAGAGATGGAGGAGAGAAGAGGAGAAAGGGTCTCGTGCTTTCCCTTGGTCTATCACTTTGTCTACCCGCCTAGAGGGCGTGTGAAACGGTGAGAAATTGCTCAGAGAGCTGGAGGGAGTCTCTCGCACCTTCCCCTGCTCTCTTGCATTGTCTACCCAACCACAGAGCATGTGAAAAGGCTAGGCAAATTGCTTAGAGATGCAGGGAAAGCGGGACGAGACGAAAGGGAGAGAGCGAGACGGCGAGAGGGAAAGACGGTAATAACCAGTAGTAGTCGTGTGCGAACGCTTCTCGTGTACAATACGCTCTCGCTTTTATCGATTAGCTATCTATTTTCGTCAATGGACAATCCCAGAGAAGGGTCCGGGATGGTGGTGGAAACTGCTAATAGCAACTCCAGATAAATTCTATAATGTTTTTTCATCGATTTCCCTTACACCCGAGCTTAACCGTGCTATGCAGTAGGAGTAGTAGCGTGATGTTTTGTCGGATTATGCATAATCCCCCGCTGCCTCTTCCTCTTCTCTCCCATCACCCATTCTTTTTTGCTCAGTATTGTTCTGTCATGCAAATTCGTCGCTCGAGCTGTATTGTTTCGCGTTTTTCGAAATTTTATCGATTCTTACACAAGTAATACTCTGTGTGTCATATTTCGCGATTTTTCAAAAAATGCGATTTACAAAAATATTATTTTTCAGTAATGTCCTACGAGTAAGCGCGCGCCCTGCCCGACTACCATCACCACACCGCAGCTAATCACAACACACACAAACACACATACAAAACACAAAGAGATGGACACTATGGAGCCAGGGGAGGTGGCGGATGCGGCTGCAGCTGCGGGTTGGCTGGAATTCCATTATTATGTTCTTTTGTAGCAGAAACCAAGAGTGCATCACACGATTGTGAACTGACCAAAATATGAAGCATTCGTAAAACATATCTAATTATTATTCATTCAAGAACTTCTGCTGCTTACGAATTGATTATGAGTGCATTTAAATATTTATGAATTGATTCTGAATTGCAGCAGCAGCTGCAGCCGAGGCGGCGGCCGCAGAGGCGGAGATGCCGCTTGATTCGCCGCCCTCCGCAGGCGGACTGCAGATCGTGGAGATGAAGGAGAGGGTAGGCAATCATCGATTGATCTATATTTTATCATCCTTGACATGTTCACATTCGAAAATAGTTTCCGAATGTGAGAAGTACATGTCAATTATATTTCTTCACATTTGTCATATGAAATGGGCCTGACGGATACCTGTTTTTTGGAGGATTTTGGAGATGATGGAGCTGGTAAGTATTCAATATTTTGCCACTCATTCGTCACAGAATTTCATTGAACCAAAAAAATAAATATGACGGGATAGACAAAATTATCAGCGTGACGCGACTTCCCACACCACGCATTTTCCCATGAATATCAGCCGCATTAGATTTTTCATATCGGTTGCGTTTCATTACGGGGATAAGTTTGAAAAGAACTATTGTACAATATTGAGGTTACGAGTCCCTAGACAAATTATGACAAACTTTTCTGATCGGTTGTAGAGTGATGCGTGAGCACATCCAATGAAGAGGCGGATTCTTCATCATGATAGCTCTAATTTTGATCAATTATATAGATGGACATGGATGAAGCTGAAGAAGCGGCAGCTGAGGAGGAGCAAGCACAGCAGATACAGCAGGTGCAGCAGCAGCAGAGTGGAGGAGAGGAAACGGCCGAGAAGTGAGTTGGACATTATTTATGCCACTATCTGGCTGTGTGCATGAGTGCAGAAGTGAGCAGCATCCCCAATTTATTTACTCTGACTGCTTCCCACAGCATTCTTCTCCGACAGAGAAGGGGGAGATCTTTACATATGTACTTTCGCACTTTGCATGAATCGGACTACAAGGCCTGAGCGGAGGGAGTGGCAGCTCTCCCCGCTCATTTTGAATTTTTGCAGTCCGATTACGGTGTGGCGGGAAAATTCAAAAGTTAATCCCCTTGTTCACCCTTTTCTGGAGAGAACAATGGGGGTCAGAATGCTGTGTTCCGAATATTCAAAAGTTTATTAATGCGGTGTGTAAGCCAAACTGATTTTATCACTCAAATCATCTGAGTATGCTCATGTAGGCCAAAATTCGGGGTAGATCAAGCGCTTCCCTCACTCTTTTTGGGAGGAAATTTGGGGGAATAGGCTCAAATTTTTGACCAATTGGTACGGGTACAGAGGCCGATCTCATTTCCTATTCGCTTCTGCATTAGTCTTGTCCACGAAGCTATGGATACTCCAGTTGTAGTCTGCGCGTATTTTTCTGTGCATTTGTAGGAGTCTGCGCGCGGGCAATTGTAGTTGATTTTCTTGATAGAAATAAAAGGCGAACGCTTAAACAAGTACGTCAAAGGAAGCATTTCAGTGGCCCAGTACCGGCGAACGGCGAGCCTGCAGCAACTGAAGCGTCCGAAGAGGAAGCTCCGCTTCCTCCTCCTGCCGCCACTGTCGTCGTTCCCAACGGGACGACCGAGGCGGCCGCCGCCTCGGTGGAGCAACCCACCGAGGTCACGCCGACGCCCTCGACATCCAGCACGATACCCATGATGCTGCCTAGCGCGGCGCCGCTGGAGCGGAAGACGGGCGCGCCCGTCCCGCCGCCGCAGTCGCTTCAGCAGCAGCAGATTGCTGCCGCGGCTGCCGCTCCGCAGCACAGCAGCGCCGGCAGCAGCAGCTCAGCTGCAGCGTCGCTGATGCTCGCTGCGGCTGCGAAGCAGCAGCAGCTGCACGCCGAGCAGCAGCAGGCGCAGCTCATCCAGCAGCATCGCATGCAGCAGATGATGGCCCAGGCGCAGGCCTCAGCGGCGGCCGCGAGCAACTCGCCACAGCAGCAGCCAAAGGTGGGTATCGTTAATGCTTTTAGGGTTTTTGAAGAGGAAGGCGCAGGAATATTATCTCTTGCGAATTTATTCGCATTTCAAGCATGAGTGAAACATATGCAATCCCGGAACGGAATGAGTATCTTAAAATTTTGTTCCAGACGCCACAACGTCAGCCTGCCCCTCAGCAACAGCTACAGCAGCAGATGCCACAGTTCACAAATGCTACAGCGTCCCATTTGCACCAGCTGCAACAGCAGCAACAGGTTATCTATCGCACATTTAAATAGGTTTTTGGGAAAGCTATGACTACAGCAATCTTCTTATTGGGCCTTCAACCGTATATTTAGCAAACGTGAAACACATATCTGAGAGTGTCGTCACGAAATGCCATTGCAGACAATCCAGCTGATGCAGCAGGTGGCCCAGCAGCAGGCCCAGCAGCAGCAGCAGCAGCACAATCCGCAGTCGGGCATGCCGCACCCGCTGCTGCAGGCGCAGCCCGGCCTGCCGCCACATATTCAAGCACAGCTGCAGCACCAGCAGACACTGCAAGCGACGAGGCTGGCGCAGCAACAACAGCAACAGGTGAGCCATTGCAAAATGTATGAAGTGCCAAAATAAGGAAACAAGGATAAGATTGTAGACGACTTTGAGTAGAAAACCGTATTGCAAGCGAGACTCTAACGTGCCACAATTTCAGCTACAGCAGCAGCAAGCCCAGCAGCAACAGCAGCTGCAAGAGCGGCAAAGGGAGCAGCAGGCCGCCCAACAGGCACAGCAGGTATTTTTCATTTCTTTTTCTGCTCTAGATACCCTTTATGTTCCAAGGCTCTTTGACAACTGATGCCTTATTTGATTCGTTGTATTTGGATATATATATAACATACCTTGCAGCTCCGACGGCAGCAAGAGCAGGAGGCAGCAGCCCGTCAAGAGGCCGCGCAAGCAGCCCAGCAGCAGATCATTACTTTGATAGGGCAAGGCGAGTTCATTCATTCATTCGTTATTTTTTTTTATTCCGTCAGGTTTAATCTACATGAAATTGCGATAGAGTTGGCCAGAGACGGATGTCCCTCGAGTTGTTCTTGTTGTTTGAGCAACGACTTCATCCGTTGAGTCAATGCTGTCCATGAAACATTGTCTTCCAGGCGTTCCCTTCGCGGCCCTTCCGCCGGGGTTAATGCAAACCCTGCAAGCTGGCCATCAACCGCAGCAGCAACAGCAACAGGTAGACTTCATGTTCTCATTAGGATAGTGAACGATCGCTTGTTTAATGATGTATCTGGGACTCATTCTCGACCAATTCCAGATGCAGCAAGCACCTCCACAGCAGCAGCGACAGCAGACGCCCGCGCCGCAGTCGCAAGCGGCCCGTCTGCAGCAGCTCCAGCAGCAGTTGCAGCAGCAACAGCAGCTGCAGCAGCAGGCACAACAGCAGCAACAGCAACAACAGGTATGAGATATTCATATTGAGAGTGGAAGTGATTGGAGCCTGTGATTGAGCAACAGTCATTAGAAGACCAATAGAAAATTTTAACATCTTCCCTTTGCAGCAGCAACAACAGCAACAAGCGCAAGCCCAAGCTCAAGTGCAAGCCCAACAACAAGCGCAAGCGGCGGCGCAGCAGCAGCAACTTATGCAGCAACTGCAGCAGCTGCAGCAACTGCAGGGTTTGAATCCGGCCGTGCTGCAGCAGCTGCTGGGCGGCGGCGGCGGCAACCAGCAGCAGGTCATCGACACCCTGCGACAGCTCGAGAACATCAAGCAGCTGCAGGTGGGGGCATATACACGAAATTTTATTTTTGAGTATTTGACGAAATATTTCTTAACATTTGAACGGCAAACGAGTAACGATCGTTTCGAGCAAGCGTTGAAGGCTCTTGAGCACAGCGTGAAACATAACACAATACGTAATTATGAAACCGTAACTTTGCAGACCATGCTGGAGCGCCAGCAAGCGCAGCAACCTCAGCAGCAGCAGCAAGCGCAGCAGCAGCAACCCGGCCCGTCGGGTCTGAATGCGCAGCAGCAACAGCAGCAGCAGTTGCTGCAGCAGCAGATGCAGCAGATGAACGGGCTGATGAGCGCCGATAGGGAGCGGGTGAGTGCAGGAATTACTTTGTTTCGGTTTTACGGACATCTTTTGCTATGGGTTGAGATGAGAAATAATGAGAAGACACCAGTGAACACATCAGGAGAAGTATGATTGAGTTATGATTTTTTTTGATTTCTGAATTCTGTTCTTGACTGTATGCGGATTCTGAAACATATCCATTCCAGCAACTGCTCCAGCTGCAACAACAACAACAACAACAGCAGCAACAAAAGCAGCAGCAACAGCAGGCGCAACAGCAGCAGCTGATGCAGCGGGCTCGCGAGCAGCAGGAGCAGCAGCAACGCGCTGCTGCAGCCCAGCAGCAGCAGCAGGCCGCTGCCGCTGCAGCTGCAGTCATGCAGCAGCAGCATCAGCAGCTGGTCGCGCAGCAGCAGGCGGCTGTCGCAGCTGCAGCTGCTGCGGCAGAGCAGCCGTCTACGTCGGCTGCAGGTGCGGCCGTGGCCGCAGCCGCTGCTGCTGCTCCAGACGACGCGTGCTTCAAGACGCCCACGATCCCTATTCGAAAGAGGAGAACGAACGCGCACGCTGAGGAGGCCGCTCGGCTGGAGTTGGCGATGAGTCTGGAGAAGAAGAACAGGCGGGCGCACAAGTACCCGCTGCTGTCGCCGTTCAGGAGAGCGAGGAGGCTCAACGCGCTCCTGAATCCGACCCTTCCCGATCTGGCTGTCGTGAGTGCTCAAGGCTTACTGTTAACGAGAATAGTATCCCATGACTGCACAAATACAGTTACGATATCCTCCTATACTCAATTCTCATAAACCCGCCTTAGTGATGCATTAGACGCCCGCAATAATCATGTACACTTGTAGAGAAGCCCACTGAAGAACTGTAGGGTACTGTGCTACCGATATCATTAATAGTTTAACACATTCCAGAAGAAACCACTGATGCACGCGGAGACGTGTCCGTGCTCCACCACGTACGTGCGCTCGCTGCGACTGCCGCTGTTCTCGTGCACAGCGGCGCCCTCGTTCAATGTGCCCGCGCCGCCCAGTGAGAAGGTAACTTCAATCACTCCACTTTGTTGACCGATGAGTTCACCATAGGCGCATAGATATAAAGTTTGCAAATTATAAAAAACGTCTAAAGTTAATTGAAATGCGAACACCTCAAGAGTAAGGAGCGTTCATAGTCAATAATATTATTGTACCATTGGAGAATCCAACATATCAACTCAGATTTGAACTAAGATGAATTCAACCACTCGTGAAACATAACTGGGCACGTATTTACCATTGCCATTTCAGCAAGTGACCGGTCGCATCGGTCGAGGCACTTCCCAGCTGAATCGTGCCGCTGCCAAGGCCATGGCTACGAAGGCGCGCAAGAGCAAGAAGGACAGTCTCGCTGCGGCAGCTGCAGCCGCAGCTGCTGCATCGCCCATTGTGGACACGCCTACGAGGGGGGCCAAGAGGAAGAATGGCAAGGTAGGATTCTGACTGTAATTCGCTTCAAGGAACTACTACAACATTTCATGTGATATATCTTATTTAAAATCTGACGAGCGAACAGCAAAAAAAAATTAAATAACTTCCCGAATTCGCAGCTCGACCGCTCCGACCGCCTGTCCTCTGCAGCCGACAACAACGGCGAACTGACGACGGTCAAGCTGGAAGTGCGGGCCGAGAGCTATGGAGGAGTGACGAGGTTAGCTTTTAATAGTTTTTGTGTACTTTCAACGGCCGCGGACCGATTATCGCTGTAAGCTGCAATCGCAGTCACAAGTAGTGTGGGTAAAACATAGCCATAGATAGGGGTTGGCTTTTAATTATTTTGTACTCTAGCATGGCCAGGGGACCGATTATTGCTGAAAGCCGCGATCGCGATCACTAGTAGGGTGGATGAAACCTAACCAATACGACAAATATGTTAGTAAAAGTCGAATTTTTCCAATTCGCAGACTCGACTGCTCCGGCTCGGACAGTGGTCAATCCTCAGCCGACTCCACTCGGGACTACACTCTAGTCTCGAGTCGGTGGACGGACGCGGAGATTGAGCAGCACCTGGACGAGTACAGGGAGGGCAAGCAGCAGCAGGAGCAGCCGGTGAAGGAGGAGGTACGGTACTGTAGGATACGTTTTTTTTGGAACAGCGATATTCCTAGATTAAGTAAGGTGTATGTGTGTGTGTGTGTTTTACCGTCATTCAATCAACGATTGCTGGAGACCTTACTTTCGGTATCTTGCAGCATGACTGAAACCTAACTGAAACTTTTCATTCTTTATCTGCTGAACTGGGAATTCTCTAGCAAGTGTATGCTGTAGATGAGGGGTACGATTGTCAAATAGAGAAAAAGAGCTGCCTGACTGCTGTAGTTAAAGAGTACGATTGTCACGGTGGAAATTATTTTAATTTCAGATTAAGGAAGAAACGGAGGAAGTAAAGAAGGAGGGCGAGGAAACCGAGGATCGTGAGGCGATTATCGAGCGGAAAGTGAAGATCGAAGTGGCATCGTTGGTTAATGAGGTGATTTTTTTTTAATAACCCGTACTCTTATGCTTCACCGTGCATTCATATACAGCCGCGAGAGATCTGTTCAGTATAGGCCCTAGAGTTTGAAATACGGGACGGGTAATTCGGACCCGGCCGGGTAATGGAGGTGGAAAGTGAAGAATGATAGTTACCCGGGATAGTTGGAATGAAATGGCTCCTTTTAGTGCAGTCGATTCTGAACAGTTTGAACGCAGAAACCGAACAAAAATACTGGTAATTTGCGCAAAATAGAAGCACATCATGAAGACCGACCACTCCTGAGCGTTTTGAAGGACAGAAATGCTTCAAACTCACAAGCGCGCATTTTTCATTTCACTATCCCGGGTAATCCCTCTCTATCATTCTTCATTCTCGGGTACCCGATGTCCCGGGTAGCGTTACATTTCAAACTCTAATAGGCCCGATCTACCGAACTATAAATAAAATTTTAAAGAACGACTCTCCAAAATTTAATCATCTATCTAGGAAATGGAGTCAACCCGTGCCGAACTTCGCGCGCTCGTCGCTGAAGTAGATGAGAAGGAGAAGCGACTGGCCGCAGCGAGGGAGAAGAAGAGGAGAGAAGATGCGGGAGAGGAAGCGATGGAAGAGGGAGAACTGAAGGAGGTCGAGGTACGGTATTAAACACTGAATTTATACCGGAACGAAAATTGTGAAGGGGTAGTGGAAGAAATGTGATAGCCTGTTACGTTTCACGGGGCCTTCAACCACAAGTGCTTCAGCTCCTTTCCAATTAATTTTTGTCGTCGTCCTCTTAAAAAAAAATCAATCTCTGACTATCGTACCCTACCGTAATCTCCTTCCAGAAACCCACCGACCGCCCCACCGACGAGGCAATCGTCGCCGCTTCTGAGGAGACGAAGGAGCCGGCTACCGTCACCGCCGTGAAGTCATCGGTGAAAACGAGGAAAACGCAATGGATGCGCTACAAGGTGCGGTAGCGTCAATTATCGACCCAGTGCCCTATGAAGTTACGTGGGATTATGATAGGATAATAACACTGGGGGGTAGTAGAGTACGATGAAACGGTTCTATGAATGCTGTTACAGTAGGTACGGTAGGCAGGATGAAGCATCGACCACCATGTACACTGCAATCCTGTTGGCCCTGTTGGCGTACAGTAGAAGAACGGGTACGGTAGGGTACTGTATGCTCAAAAATCGATATCAGGCGGTCGGCCATCGGTTCGTCGTCAGCCGCAAGCCGGGCCGCAAGATTGTCCTCGCGCGACGAGTACGGTAAGTCTGCGGATCGATCGATGTACTGGTTTTTTTTGTGTGTTTTTGTGTTTTTTGTTTGTGTTTTTTTTGTTTCACCTTTCTCTCTTGATTCTTTCGATAGATTTTTTTTCGAGAGTTAGTTGAGTTTCAAGAATGCTTTAAGAGTTCGAAGTATGCTTTCGCAATGGTAGAGTTCAGAGTTGAGTCAATCAATAACAAACCAATAAAAGTGAGAAACGGGGGAATTGATCTTTGATCTTTGCAGACTCGACGAGCGCACGCTTGCCCGTACGATGAAGACGCCGTTCGTTCGAGAAGTAATCATCGACGAGTTCTCCCTGCAGTTGTTCAAGAACATTATCGATTGCAAGGTACGGTAGGGATACTGTAAGGGTACTGTAGCTTGTACAAGATTAAGGAAGGTTACTGTAGTTGTGGGCATGCATGAATGCTGTAGGAAGAGCAATAAATGCAACGCCAAAGTCCCCGGGGAAGCCATCTCATATGCAGCCATTCCAGTCAAGTGTGTTGGTTGGCTGTGGCTGGTGGTCATGAATGCCCGATTGGTCCCCCTTGCTCCTCTATAGGACCCTACATTCGTTCCCTCTCAGACGTCCAGAATGGGCAACGGGCTCTTCTTTCTCTCTCGACAGTCAGCCGGTGCTAGGGAGCATACTGAAGCGGAGATTCTAGGAGTGGGAAGAGGGAGAAGAGGAAAATGTCCGGAAGGAAGGAAATAGGGGAAGGAAATAGGAAGTGAGGCGGGCCGCGTTTCCTGTGTGCGATTTGATGAGGAGCGAGGCGAGAGCGAGCCGGAATTTGCGTCCGTAGAATGCTCGAGAACCGGAACCGCGTTTTAGAGCGAGAGACAGAGCTGGAATTTCAGCCGGAAGGCCGGAACCGCGTTTTAGAAAAGGCTGAAGCGAGGACTCGATTGATGCCAAAAGAAAAGGTGAAAAGAAATTGAAGTTGGCACATTTTTCACACGAAGTCACATGTGGCTGAAGTGTGTGCGAAAGAGACAAAGGAAGAGATAATCGTTATTTTGGTTGATTAGGATGTTTGAGAAATGGGAGAAGGGATTGCGCTAGGATGACAAAGGAAACGTCGTGAAAACATGCAGAGATAAGGCCGATTGAGGCATGACTAGGTGATAAAATTACACAAGGTGATAAGATAAAACCGAGAGGCCGAGAACGATTGAAGTTGATAGATCAAAGAATCGATGCAATCAATATTGACTGCACTAAATACGAAGAATATATCGCCAGTCGAAGGTGAATAGGTAGCCTATTATATCAGCGCCATCATTCGAAGCTATAATCATTTGATATCGAGGGTCTTTCTTGTAGCCGAAGATCCATACGATTATAGCATACAATCTGATAAGATAAAGCCATGAGGCTGAATCGTCGCTTGACGTTGATTGGCGATAAACGAGATAACAGCTTGTCGCCGAAATGGGACAAAGCCCGAAAATACGCGAGAAAAACGAGAGGGCTTGCAAGGATCGATCAGTGATCAATTAGCAGGGGACATTGTTGTTAACCTGCCGGGACCTCGTGCGATCAAAGATCAAAGATCAACATATTCCAGATCATGGACAACGCTGAGCAATCACGAAGGAATCGGGAGATCAATGCGAGGCGAAAGTTGATGAGATACATTGCCCTTCGGTTGGCCAAGATCCGTCAGAGCATCCGACTGAAGAGGGTATGTTTTTTTGCTATTTTCGTTTCGAAAAAACTTGAGCAAGTAGGTGTCATAGTGCACACTAATTCAGTCAAGGGCTGGCTAAATAATGCTTCGCTCGTTTGTTTCCGAAAACAACCCAAATATTTCGTTGCATCAGTATCCTCTCCACGTTGTTATCTAAGGGGATCTCTGTAGTATTTCGCGGGCGTTTGCTGAGCTGTTTCCGACCCTTCTTATCCTTATCTTTCTGACTGCGTAGCATCCCAACTTATCGGCTGACCCCGTCATCGCCATTTTAGATCGTATTCTGATGGCACAAATACGTTTCAAAGATGCATCGAAGGCACGATTGACTTAGACTCTTTAGTCCGTGTCCTTCTCTTTTCATCAAAAACTCATTGAAACATTTTCATCAATCGGGTTTGCTGATCTTTTTTTCTAATATTCTGAATCGTCCAAGTATGTTTCAGAGAGATCTCATAGCAGTTGAATGGTTGGGTGCATTAGTGCGTGTCCTTCCCGTGTCATAGAAAACAATATATAATTCATCTTCCGGATAGCTCTTATCTCCCGTGTCGCACGGCTCAAGTGGCCCCATGACACCAACTTTTCCAATGGGTTTTCACGGGTTCCAACTATAGGCTCCGGCATCCCCCCTTATCTTCTTGTTTCTCATGGCACCTAGTATCTACCTTTCGGCTGACCCCATCGTCATTCCCCATTCCATTCCATCCCGATATCACCTGCCATGTTGACATGGAAGGAAGGGAAGAGGAGAGGATTGGAAATTGTTGCCAACTTTCGACACCACTCCCCTCCATCTTTGCGTCTCTTCTCGTTATCACCATTATCAATTCCTGTCAACGATAGTTGAGGACGCGGTCGATGAGCCATGGTCCCTAATCGGTTAGGGAAAGGGGGAGAGACTGGGGGAATAGAGGAGATGGGAAGACACCACTTTACGGGGGGATACTACACAACGGGGCGACTGATAGGGCGTTATCATGAATGATAAGCGTTATCGCACAACGAAGACGCGGTGCGCATCAGATCATACACTTTCGCACCTCTCGCTCTCGATTCTAGAGTTCGAAATACGGGTCGCCGTCTCTTCATTTCTCACACCCTCTCACCGGTCAGAGAGGCGAGAGAGTGCGTGAAATGAAGAGACGGTGACCCGTATTTCGAACTCTACTCGATTTCTCTTTCGTCTTGCGACGATTTTTGCGTCATGCGACGTGGTGTTTTCCATCATTCCAGCGATTACTAATCTTTGCACATCGTCAGTTTAGAAGACTTACTTACAACTGATAGTTATAGTTATGCCTGGTATAGCGCCTCTCTCGATTCTTCTTTCCTCTTGCGGCTAGCTCGCGTCATTTAGTCATTGTTTACTCCAGAATTATGCCATTTCTTGCAAAATCTGAACACATGCACCATAGTGCCCTTACCGAACCCTTGATGTGATTTCGCATAACTTTTCGCATTTCGCATTTGATTTCGCATTTCCATGTTTGTCAAATCAGCTGTCGCATCTCACTAACATATCAGAGTCTATTTAAACCATATCTAATGTTCCTAGAAGTCGCGTATTCTTTATGAAGGCCCGTGCGAAGTTCAGAATTCACTTTGCTTACGCCCTTCGCGGCTCATATTTCATCACTTTTCTCCACGTGACTCGCTCGCTTGTCAGCTCAAATATGAGCAACGCTTACTCAATTTCATCTCTATTTCTATTCTGCGAGATAGCAGCGGGTTCGCAGAGATAGTGCCTCTCTTCATTCACCATGATCTCTTATGCGTTAGAGACTGCGAGATAGCATTCAGTTTCGAGAGAGTCAGACTCTGACAGGTCAGACAGAGCGAGAGACTGTGCACATTCGAGAGCGCGGCGTCTGCTCAAATATGAACTGACGTGGAGCAGTCGCTGAAATTGAATATGAATGGATGGAGAGAGAGTGAGAGTGAGGAGCTCATCCGCGCGCAAGTCGACCGAATAGCACTCAGTCATGCATATTGGCTGCCTTTTCCGCACAGCGTCTGCCCGTTTTTCGTCTAACTCTCTCCGCTTTCCCTTGTCTCTAGCAGTTCTCTAACATGAGTTGTTGAGAGTGGTCCGCGGGTCTTCATCCTTGGCTGGCTTCACTAGTAGTGCGTGATGTGTTCGCATCGGGAATGGGAGAGTGTTCAAATCAGCTTAGCAGTAGGGCTGTCAGAGTGAAGAATCCGTCTCTTCATTCCTCGCACTCTCTCGTCACTCTGACCGGTAAGAGAGTGCGCGGAATGAAGAGACGGTTTCTTCATTCTGACAGCTCTACTTAGCAGCCGTGTAATTCGCGCGAGATTGTAAGGCTTACAAGTCTTATTATTGCCTGATCGAGTTTCGAAAAAGAAGCTTTGGATTCATTGCCCAAATAGGTCTTGAAGCACGAGAAAAGTAATCCCGCTTAGATCTTAGAAGTCCCTGAATCAGGAATCGTGCTCTATTTTCTCCTGGGTCCCCACTACACATTGCCTTGTCATCTTTAAGTCCCCAGATTCCCAAATGACCAAGTGGATCGCTTCTTTCTTCTCCGCATTCTCCCGCGCTGTGTGATGTTCAGCTGTGCGTCGTCTGAGGAGGAATTTCCTCACTCCGGGAGATGTAACAATGTTACACACCGCGCCTGCCCGAGGCCTGCCACCCTCTCAGAGAGGGACGCCCTCCTTCTTTCTCTGGGCTCTCTTCAGATCGCCTTATCTCTAATTGTCTCTAACTCTGAATCCCGAGACACACACTTGAACATTGTTGCGGGCTCCTCCGATGTCCCATGACCAGCAAGATGAGACGCTTTCGCACACAGCTGCCGCGTTTTTCGTCTAACTCTCTCCGTTCTTCGTGCTCTCTAGCCGTTCTCTGGCCCATTTGCTCACTGCACGTCTCCGCCGGGGGCCAAGAAACAACAGCATTCTGACGAGGGGAGGGTGCAATGTTGACTGCATACGACTAGTCATCCTTGACCTCTTCTATTCTTGTGTCTTAACTTCAGTCTTAAGGATAAGGATAGTTCCTTGATACACAGTTGTATGATAACCTAGTCCTTGACCTCTTCTATTCTTATGCTGTCCAGCTCGGTTGTTTTGCCCCTACCCCATTCACTGCCCTAAAATGTGGTGCCCAATTGTGTCTGCATGCATCATCATTGACCTCTTCTTCTATTTTGAAAGGCTCTGTTGTGCTCTAGTCCGCGCCATTTTCCCATTCATTCATTGGTCCCCCGCCTTCTTCCTGCCTCTCTCTCTAGTCTATTGTCGTCGCTCACTCGCGAATCTCATTTGGGAATGCAGCGAAAAATGAGAAAGAGAAGGAAGGCGCGTGCTGGTGAAGAAGAGGGAGGAAGGAAGAGGGAGGAGGAGAGGGGGAAAGGGACCCATAGAAAATAAGGGAAGCGGACTTCCGCTCGGTTGCTGCTGCTGTCGACGATGTGGACAACGACCATGAATGAGCGAGGGAGAAATGGGGGGAGTGGGCGCATTCCACCCATTCGTGTGCTCCGAGGCCATAATAGAGGGTCCCATAGTGGTTCTCATGGTCTGCTCGTAACGTTACGCCACAGAGGCTTGCAGGCGCACTTTATCATGTTAATACCATTTTTGTGCATCCGGAGTAGTCTTCATAGTCTTTGATTGTGATGTTTTGTAAAAGTCGGAGCATATTGCGAAATCATTTTTTTATATCTTATCCCGACCCACTGATCTACTGATCCATCGAATGCGCAATTCTACGAAGATTGTCGTTTGAAGCATATCTGATCTTTCACATTGGCCTTCTTTGAAAGGAGTCATTTCCAATGCGCCGACCCGAAATGGAAAATTGCCTGTTTCGCTTGCCTGCCCACAACTTTTCAACGATTCCGGCGAGCTCTCATAAATATGCGATGCATTCTCCCTCCTCCTCCTCATCTCCCATGACTCTCTCGCTTCCGTGTGCTCTCTCGCCCTCTCTAGCCCTCGCCTTTTTTTCCAAGTCTTGCGTTAATTATTCATCCATCCCTCAGGCGAAAAAACGGGGCAGAAGCGATCTCTCCGTTTGCCAGGGTCTCTAACCCTGACTGAAAGGGACTGTGTGCAGCAACATCAATGCATGTGTCAATGGAGCAGACTAGTTAATGAGAGGGGGACTTAACGAGGCCTCTGCGTCTCTCACTTTCGCACACTATCTCTGCATCTCTAGCTTGAGTTAAAGAGATGGCATTTAACGGCAGCTTCGTGCAATATTCGCGAGAGTGACGGACGCAGCTCTAAATTGCGAAAAAGCGAAGCCTTGCAACCCCCTAATGCTATAACCGAAGAGGTAACACTAAGATTGGGGAGAGCAGTAGTTGCGGCGAATATTGCGGCTTGGGAAAGGAGTGTGCAGAAGCCTTGCTGCGGGAAGTAAATGGCTTCGCTAATATCGCAAAGTGCCCTCAGGATAAGTGCAATATTCGCATTAGTTGCGGTTTGCGAAGCCCCGATAGCTGATTAGGTTCCGTGAAGTCATGTCTCCTTCCATCTGAATCTTCTAACGCTTTTGGCGATTAGTAGATTTGCTTTGATTCGGTGGTTATCGCACCATCTTCATGGATTTGAGCAAGATTTTCGAAATTATCCTTGGATTTAGGTGAAAGTGTGTAGGTTGATGCCGATCACGGGCTTGCCCACTACGTAGGAAATCCCTCGCCTCGTGTTCCGGATGGATTATAATCGGCTTTCAATATTCTCGTCGTTCACGGCAGTCAGAGAGCGATGAGAGAGCATGGGAAATGGGGAGAGCCAGACAGATTGGTGTATTCTTGGCAATCTGCTCATGGTGCTTCCGTGTTTTTGATCGGGCGGATTATCTTGTAGTATTAACGTTTGCGGTGTTATTCTGGCAGCTGGCCTTACCAGTGGGTCCCACCTAGCGTTGTCGTACGACTGTAAAATCGCTTGACGTGGATACACCTTACATTACCTTATTATGGCGATACGATGTGTACTAGTTCATTGATCAGCGCTACTTCGATATTTACATTTTAAAATAACAAATTATTAATTAATGAACATTAATTGCAGCGCGAGTCGATCCAGCGAGCGCGCACTGAGAGACGAACAACGCGGACTGAGACACTGCAACGGGAAAAGGAAGAGAGAAGAAAGAGAAAGGAAGCAATCAAGAAGAGGTATGTTAATATATCGATATTTTAATGTTTGTTTTTCTGTAAACAGCAACGACGATGCATCATTGCAGTATGCAATTTGATTCGCGTTTGAATACATGGTGAAACATATGAAGTTCGGACACCATTGACAATGAAATATATTTTCAGCATCCGTGAGACGAAAGCTCGTGGCGAACGAGTAGACAACGCGCTGAAGAGGGAGTGGGCTGAGCTCATCGACGAGGATCAGAAGAGGAGAGCCGTGAGTTGAACTCCTTAGTGACCTTAAGCTCCTTAAGTGTCCTTAGTGAAGTTAAGCTCCCATGAGCTTATTGATGATATGTTGGACGTTAAGACGGAAGAAGTATTAGGGCTTTTTGCGATACAACATCCGCAAAAAGTATTATGGAAAACGCTTAATCCGATATGCTCTCCCATTTCGAATCGAGTGCTGAGTACACATTTGCTAGAAAATTGGCACACCGGCCCAACATCGGTGCAATTGATACTCGATGCACGGTCCGCGATGGTCAGACAGCGGCGAGAGATCACGCGAAATGGAGAGAATCAGACGAAAAATCGCGATAATTGGTCAATTTCCTGCAGGAACGTCGGGCCAAGCGCGAAGAGTGGGAAGCCGGCGCGGTCGAGCGAGACATCGCCAAGCAGATCAGGAGGTTTGGACTTTGATCTCTGGACTTTGATCTTTGGACTTTGATCTTTAGTCTTTAAACTGCGCGTTCTTTCACTAGCGGAGTATTTTCTAAAGAGCTAGGGATGAGCGTCATTGCATTCATTCGAGATCCCTTGCTCATGTAGTGTTGGTGAAACTCATCTGAAAAAAATTTGATCTGAAGTTTTGTTTTGCCTTATCCGAATGAGCGTTGTTAGAAGGATAGATTAAATATTGCTCTTTGTTCTTTGATTTTTGATCTTTAATCCTTGATCTTCAGAGGCGAGCGTCGCAACGCGCGCGCCAAGGAGCCTCGGTTGCCCGTGCTCAGCAAGAAGGTGCGTATTTTCATAATTATTTATTTATTTATGTAAATACTCATTTATCTCCTTGCCTCCCTCGTGTTTGTTCTCTGCTCACGAGTGCACATAACGTGACGCCGTTTCCTCCCTCCTCCCCGCAAGGCCGATGATGTTTCATCTCAGTCTGTCCCTTAGAGATCGGCATTCAGCCCGCGCTCCTCATTCCACACAGTCCCTAGTCCGCTCTGACAGCCTAGGGACCATGGGAAATGGAGAGACATCTCGTCTCCAATTCCTACAGCACACGCGCTCGAATATCGCCCCGCGGAATGTCTAGAATTTCACATACCCCCTCGTCCTCCTCCTCTTTCCTGTCCTCATCTTCTTCTTCCTCCTTCTTCTCTTTCTGAATTCGAGAGCACAAGATGATCGAGAAGAGAGCATGGGAAAAGGATAGAGACGGATTCCTCCTTCTCCTTCTCCACTCATCTCCAATTCCACCGCAGACATGCACACGAATCTCTCATCATCTTCTCCTCTTTTCCTCCTCCTCCTCTCTCTCTTCGTTCAGATCTTGAAGGCTTTTCCTGAGTTCAAAGATTCAGCAGAGCACTTGACTCAAGTGTTAGGGAATTGCTTCCTCCTATCCTACAAGGAATAGATGCGTGACTAAATCTAGCTAGGCATAGTTAATATCAAGAAATGGGGCAGCTAGGCTTCAGAGAGGATCATCCCTTGAACTTCGAGACCCTCATCCATGTGCAATGTTATTTAAAGTTAATATCAAGAAATCAGGCACATAGACCTCAGAGATCGCTTGACCTCTAGAAGATTCATCACTTGAACGTGAAATCCCTCCATTTCTTCCCTTATTGAATCTGATCGATCATTTCCTCTTTTTGCGCAATGGCCTTGAGTGGAGGGAAGGGATGGTCATTCAATGAGCGAATCGCTCCACGCATTATCTTGTCGGTCAGAGAACGACGAGAGAGCATAGTGAGAGGAGAGAGTCCGACGAATTTCCCCTCTTGTTGTGTGCAATCCGCTGCCACTTTCGCTTTCGAACGTCCTTTCCCGGGCGCTAGAATTTCTCTGTCCATCTCTCTTTAACTCTCTCTACTGCTCATCGATGAATGAACACATCATTGAAACGAGAAAGGGATTATCTTATAATTGCTGTGAGGTGTATGCGTGTAGTTTGAGCGCTTCGAGCGACCAAGCGATTGATTGTTTTTGACGATGTAATATGCAAGAATCTTTTATCATTTTTTTCTTGTAGTCTAAGCCTTTGAGAGTGATCAAGATATTGATTGTTGCTGTGCGCTACTGCGATCAAATTTTTCAGGCAGTCCAATCCTTTGAGATGGCAGTGAAACGTAACTCTAAAGTCCATCCATCGAACAAATTCTGTCTTTCGACCCCTGTCTATAGCGTGAAACGCAACTGATCTATCGCCTTCATCTTGCAATTTCATCGCATTTCGCTGCAACTTGCACTCTAATTGCGTGAAGAAGCGTGAACCCATGTCACCCCATCACTCTTCCTTTCCTTCCTTCTTCTTCTTTTCCTATCTCTCAGTTTCGCCTTACAGGCGAGAGACTACGGAGAATGGATAGGCTCAGAGCTTTCCTTCTTCTTCTCTCTCTTGATTAGAGAGCCTTGATAGACACCCATCAATTAGCGGGACGGGAATAGCGAAGGAAGAGAGAGAGAAAAAGTCGGCGGAAGTTGCTCTCTGACTAATCTTTTTTCTTTCATTGGCCATTCACAGCGTGATTAGGCATGCGCGTCTCTACATTTTCTATGAATGTCATAGAATTGAGAAACTACGAAAAGCTGTTTTTGAGTATCCGTTGGCAGTGCCTTAAATAACGTAGACTCTTGATCATAGAGTGAGACTTCAGAAGCCCACTTCAAAATGCAGCGCGTGATTAACTTTGAGAGTCTTGAGGCTCTCAGGGACAGGTGGAACGAAATGCCAAATCTGTCACTAACTAACTTCAGCCAGACGTGGCTAAAGCGGGTGTCGACTCTAATGATTGAAGAGGGTTCGCCTATTCCGCCCATGATTTGGCTCTCAAGAGTCGACTCTTGAGTGTGTGTGCCCTAATCGGCCGGAGATCGGTATCACTTCCTTTCCCTTTTTCACCCCCTACACTCATGATTAGAGTGCGTGATAAGGTAGCTGAAACGAATAGAGTTGTCTACTTTGACTGCTCTGAACTTGAGTGTGTCCAAACAATAATCGGTCAAAGATCTATCAGAGCGCCCACTCCCTCCCCCCAAATTTCCCTCTTCCGCCTCCTAAATCGGTGCGGACGTGAGGAGATAACACGGGTTGCTCTAACCTGATGATTCGATCATCATTCGTTTATTGCCCCTCGTTTCCTTAGCAGTTTAAGCGAGAGCACTAAACGGTTATGCGAATTTAGAAATTCACGAGAGTTATCTCTGATAATTCGATTTCCTATACGTGTTCACTTCTTGGTCTCCCTTAACAGATTAGCGAACGAACCCATTTGGGCGATTTCGCAATCCGGGAATTGCATTTCTATTTCGCCCCTTCACTGATTCACGCATCACGTGATCTTGGAAAGATCACAACAACAGCGAAAGGCAACAGCCAATTAGTCTTTCCCCTGCCACCCCCTGCCTCCTCCCTCCCCGACTGTTGCCCCTCGCTGCTCTTAATTGCCGCATAGTTCTCGCTCTGATTCTCGCCCACTCTCCTCGTTTCGCACACTATCTCGCTGCTCTGACCCCTACTGCAATTTGAGCCTCTAGTTCGCAACGGCGCGTTTTTCGCCCCTCCCCGCCTTCCTTCCCCCTTCTCAATTTCAGCCAATTAAGAGGCGGGAGGGAGGCTGAGGGAGGGGGAGATGCCAGACATCTCCTGACCATCTGTCGTCTAGGGAGAGAGAGAGCCTTGTAATGGCGCGCGGTAGCTGCCCTGTCTCTCGATTTCCCATGCTCTCTCGCGTCTCTCTGACCCATTCCCAGTCTATATCTTATAGCCCATCGTCTCTCCGTTTCTCTAGAGTAATGACAGCCCGCGTCTATGGCTTCCAGTAATGGGAATTCCTTATGGGGCCACGACGCTCCCTTGTCTTCTCATCCTGGTCGTTGAGTACCTCACAGACGTGCTTAAATGGAGAAGCCCGCAGTGTGCTTTGTGTCTTACTCTAGGCCAAAAAGCCCCGTTGAATACCACATAGTTGTTAACTACTACAAACTTTTCTGAGTGCATGTGCCAATAGCCCTGAATGCACTACTCCCCCAGAGGAGAGAAGCTGTTTTCTGTCCCGGTCTCTGGTTTCTCATTACACGTAGATAGTTTGCTGACGACGACGCTGCGGCTAATGAGAATTCTCTCCTTGCTATTTACGTCCTGTCCCCTTAAAGGCTTGAAGTCGTTGCGAAATTTGCGCGAGCGACTTTTTCTTCTTTGTCCACGGCTTTCTGTGAGCAATTTCTGATGCATTCTTCTTAGTCATTCCATTTCCCTATTCTGCGAGCGCGCGCGCAATGAAAATACGGAAGGGGGATACTGGGCTATTCATGCATTCATGCATTCATGCATGCATGTTATGAAATATCCATCGGCCTCTGCTCAAGCAACTCGTCATTATTTCATTTCTTCTCTAACTCTCTCCATTCTTCATGCTCCCTAGCCTTCTCTGACCTCCCTCGGTGATCTCTCAACGAAGCCGCGCCATAATAATATTCTGCGAAGAGAATATTCAATCCCCCGCCGCGCCCGCAAATTCGCATATTTCCCCATTTCCCTTCTACTAGATTCAGCCGACCGAGATTTGATTACGCGAGCACAAGCCGAGGAGAAATAGCGTGCAAACCATGGAGACGCTGGAAAGAAGCGGAGGCTATTTCCCCGTCCCGTCCCCTACTCTCTCTCTCTCTCTTCGGAAAAAGAGAGGGAGTACTTGTGCGAGATAAAATGCAATTTCGTTCTCGACGACGAGAAGGGGAGGAAAGTGAATTAGAAAGAGAGGGAGAGGAGAGCGGACTTTCCCCTCTCCCCTCCTCTGTCGACGAGCTACTTTGATCAAGTGATTTTCTCCAGTAGCGCTTATCGCTCGATTATGCAAAGTGGCCCATGCCAATACTATGTATAGTGACGGTTCCCGGGCTCATGAGTAAGCGCGCACTCCGGGGAGGATTAGTATGGGGCTGTCAGTAGAGTTCGAAATACGGGTCGCCGTCTCTTCATTTCACACACTCTCTCGCCACTCTGACCGGTGAGAGAGTGCGCAAAATGAGGAGACGATTACCCGTATTTCGAACTCTAGCTGTCAGCATGCGCTTGTACTCAGAAGCTGATGAAGCTTCGGTGCACCACATCCTTTGGGAATGCGCTTCTTGACGTCAATACAACCCTTTTTTCGTGCGGCTAATTAGGTCTCGAGAGTGGAGGAATTGCGCAAATGAAGGTGTGCACTTGCGATCTTTGTAAGCATTTCTCATTATCTCCATCCAGTTCGTGAGAAAAAGTAGTGCTCTCACTAATCATCTCGAAAGGAGCAAGCAATTAGGATGTTTACTCGAACTTGGATCTCTAATGATACCGTGCACAAACGCGACGTATTTACCGCGTAGCCGTCCCGTTTTTCGTCTGACTCTCTCCGTTTCGCGCACTCTCTCGCTCGCTCTGACCAAAATAGAGGCGGCTACGGCAGTCTGTGAGCCCAGCAACACTTCTCTGGTATTGCTCACCTAATAGGCCACCTAATAACTCTGCTATAATGCCACCTAAAATGTCACCTATTAGGTGGGATATTAGGTGGCCTAATAGGTGAGCAATACCAGAGTCGCCGCAGGCATGTGATTAGCACCCGTCGGGCAATTTCCCCGCCACCTTCCCAGCACTCGGTCGTGAGATCGTAGTACGCATTAGTAGTGTGAGGTGAACAACAAATCAGGCGACCAAGTCCAATTTTCCACCTTCGCTGCTATAGGATTTTTTATTGACAAAAAATGAAAAGACTAAATCAAACAAGTAGAACCCTTCGAACCTAAGTAATGGGTGTGAAACACACCCGAACTTTCGCTTTCCCTTTCGACCTTGGTCCATTTTCGCAGTGCTCTTGATGATGAGGATACTAGTATGTGTCCTCCCACTCGGATGTTCATTTGCATTCATTACCTTGGCTCGTGCTTCCACTTTGCATTTTCTTCCTCTACCCACAAACAAGTGATGTATTCTCTTTTTTGATTATCTGCGTTCTCTATTTCGATCCAATGAGGATACTATTGAATTAGCAAATGGGATTCTTGACTCAAACATGCATTGCACATGCGCACGCTCTTGCTCGATCGCTCCGCTACGTTCTCTATTTCCAATGAGGATACACTAGTATAGCTCTCCCCTTCCTGTTCTCTATCGTAGGAGCCGCGGCTGCTGATCCGATTAGGGAAATGGCAGTGAAATATCAGCGCATGTCGGAGGGGGCGATGCAGCTCCAAATAGCCACGATGTATTTGCCCGGGTGCTCTGTGGTCTCTCTACATTATTATGTGACCTACGTTCCCATCTACTACGTTATCAACGTTCAACGAAAATCTACGTTATACTAATATGTCTTTTGACGATAGAGGCAAAATGCCGGCGTAGCCACGTCGGTCTATGACCGCTCGCATTCACTTCCACATTTGGCGCGTAATGCGGCTGATTTGCGAACGAGCCAGCGGCTATCTGCGTCGCTGTCTGTATTTACCGTGGACACTATTATTCTATGATCTTGCGCATTTGCCACGATTAGCAAATCACGGCTATATTTACGCCCGTGTCTAGCCTGTATCTGTATCTCGCTACTTATTGTTGTGACATGCACATTCTTCGTTATCAAGCACTTATCAGTGCATATCACATTCTCGATTACACGACGTTATTGCCACCTTTGGAGAGTGTGCGCTCTATCGTGTACAGACTGTGTACAGTACAGTGTGTTTGGCATATCACCCCTCTCGCCGCGCGGACTTTGAAGTTTACTCTGATCTCTCTTCCTCTCCCTTGCGCACTATCTTTCATGCACCGCCGCAGCCAGTAAACACTGGGGCTGTTTTGATGACTGGAGAGGAGTGGAGAGACGGAAACCTTCTCGAGAATGCCGATGACCAGAGTCTGCCATTTCGCGATGCGTTCCAGCTTTGATATCGCTTCAACCTTTCCTTACTTACCATATCTACCCAGCACTCAGAGGCGTTGATCGATCGCGGACAAAAAAAACGCTAGACCTTTTAAATCAAATGACGCTAACGGCGCTTGTTGTGCTCCTTTCGCATTCATTCCCAGTGCATTCTCAGAGAACTGCCTTTGGTTCGTGGAATTCCAAGTTCTAATTCAAGTCCAACGAGCTATTATCGGGTTATGTCCTCGCTCGATTGCCTTGTACCCAGCCGTGGCTGAGCGCGCACTTTTTTCACCTTGTATGATGATGTTATGATGATACATCCACAGTTCTTGACAATAGGAAAACGCGTTTTTTTCAATCTCACGTCTAGTTATCGATCACACGCCTAGTTATCGCGGACATTTCCACGAAATGTGTGCTTTACACAATGGAGGGGTAGCCGAGCATAGTTCAACGTGCGGTCATTGTGTCACCCGCCGCGTTTGTGTGATGCGTTATTGTCGCGTTTTATACATTCGAACAATACATTTCCTCGAAACGAATGATGTTTTCTTCAACTTGTAGCATTCCTTGTTAAGATTATACTACTAGTCTATGCCCGATGTATCTCCATCTTCTGAAAATGCGTTTCCTTGAAACGCAACCACAATATCATTATAGCATCCCGTAGTTGAACTTACATAATGCAATGATGTTTTTATCATACACCTGGTTATGCCCAATGTGTCTCGGGCATCGTTTTTCTGAATAATATCGTTGTAATGCGTAGCTGATCTTGCAAAACGAATCTCATGATCATCTAGACATCTCTCCTTTGTTGCCCAACAGTTGGCCAGACTTCACAGGACAGATGCCTCTCCCTCCTCCCTTTTCGCGCGTCTTTTCAATGTCTTTGCTCCCTCCAAAGCGCATTTGTCTCTTCTGTCCCCTCTTTCTTTCGGTGTGACCATTCGCTCGTTCCAAGGACGCGACTCGCTACTTTCATTTTCTTGAATTTCCCCGTGATTTTGAGGTTGATGATTGCCTTCATTCACCATTAACTCGTCACGAAATCGACCACGTTTTCATGCAAAACTATCCTAATCAACATCATTCAACTCGAAGCTCCTCCTCATTAACCTCCCAGGAAGCTTTCATGCCCACCTGATTGGTTTGCTTATTCTAGCTAGTCTCCTCCCTCTCCAGTATCCACAGTTATAAATAGTCGCCTGATTGGCCGCATTTATCTCTAGCCTGCGCATAGCGTGCGCTAGACTACGTACACAAAACATCTTTCCCGTTTTTCCGCCGCCTTGGGGACCAATTCCCGGGCCAGTGAGAGAGCCGGCAAATGGTGGAGAGTCTCGGGAGCCGCATTATTCATGAGGGGGCTTAGCGCTAATCCAACCGTGAGTTCAGTTGAAGTTGAAGAGGGAGGCAGCGGGGCCTGGTCATTATTCATAACCCCCTCGCGCTCCTTTCGCTTTCTTTGCGCTGCACGGTCTCATCCTTTCAGTTGAATCTAGGCGGCTTTAGGGGCGAGATAGCATGGGAAAGGAAGAGAGTGCCCCCCCCCCCTTCAAAGAGTGGAGTCGCTATTGAAAGGGATGTGAACCGCGCTTGGTCGCACACTCTGTTCACTTTTCCCTGCTCTGCGCTGGCTCATCAACTTTCTCTCCCCTACTCATCCCTCTTTTGATGTCCCCGGGGGTGGGTAGAGAGTTCCCGCGAGAGGCTGTCTCTTGCACATGCCCCCTGACTGGTCGTGTCTGGCTCTAGCCTAGAGCCGTCATTTCTCCGACCCCTTATAGAGCCGGAAACCAGGAGAGAGAGTCCCTCGTGAGCCCCGTCGCGGAAACCCGTCAATATCCCCCCGCACAAAGTTCCTCTTCCTTCGTCTTCCTTGCAGTCTTCTCTTGTTTGACCAGACGTCTCTGGCCTGGGTCTCCTCCTTTCCGTGCTCTCTCCTGACCGTCTGTAAGGTCTCTTCCATATACGTGATCTCTCGAGCCCAGCTCAGTTTGCGATCGCTCGCCGGGTCTATTGATAGCCCCTTCCTTCCCCATTCCCCCTCGGTCTCGGTCTCTTGAGGGGACGGGCGAGCGAGCGCGCGTAGTGTAAATAGTAGTGGCGAGTGAGCGATGCGATAGTGATGATACCAGGGCGGCCAACGAGCACAATGTTTACTGTGTGATAGACGCGTTGCGTCATTGTATCGATTAGTTACAATTACCGTAACCGCTGGTAATCGCCTATCGAGTACTGACTGTTTAACCCCGTGTCTCCCCTTTGCGAACATTAAACGCCGCCGCTGCGTGACCAATTGTTGCCGCCGCGTTCTCGGGAGAGCGGGTGAGCAATTGAAAGGGGGAGTTGCGATGGTGTCTGCACCTCTCCATTCCTCATGCTCTCTCGCCTTCTCTAACAAGGCAGAAAATCGAGAAAGAATTGTGAAAGGGAAGTGTAATCATGTGAACTCTCGCTGAATTGGAAGGGAGCGGAGCAGGGGAGGGGGGGGGGGAAATGTTATAGAAAAAGGAGGTCAAATATTTGGGCAGCCGCCGCCGCTGAGCGATACGTTTGTACGCTCTTCCGTCTCTCATTTTTCCTTTATCTCTAACTTCCTCGAGCCCTTGAGAGATCAGGCTAGGTGTAGAGACAGATACGCTTGTTGGCTCTCTCATCTTTCCATGCTGTCTATGGTACTCTGCCTGGGGATAGAGTAGAGAAAGAGAAGAGAGCGATGCTAGAGTGTTCAACAAGAGAGCGAACTGTTTGGGTTTGGGTGTGCTGGTGCGATAGATGCGAGAAGATCCATCTCTCTCTCTTGGGGAAGAGGGAGGGAGCAGGATGAATGGAAGAGCACCAAACAGCGTTCCGCCGTAGAGAGCTCGTTGCTTATTTCTCGGCAGTGGCGGATATCCGACCTAGTGCCCATATTTCCTCTAATCAATCACGTTCACTTTCTGTAACTTGTCCATGAGATCATCTAATCGTATGAGAAGAGTTCGCTAAGGTTTCCAATCCCACGACGTCATCATGGCATTTTTCTTATCTGTTTGTGTACGTCTTCTCATCATCATCAAGAACTTGTGGTTGCCTGTCTCCCATCTGTTTGTTGCTGTCCGCCTCTCATCATCAGAAATCACTGCGCGTTTTCTCCGCTGAGCTGCATTTTGAGAACTCGCTATCAATCTGTTTGCTAGAGTGTCAATGCTCGATCTCTGCGTCTATCAACCCAAAGTTCTCAAGAGTTCTTTCGAGTATTTTCTGTTTGCGTGCTCGCTCAAAGATAGTTCCGATTCGTCAAACTTCCCAACTGATCCTCTCCGGCCTCTCCCCCCATATTTATCGCCTGTCCCCGTGAACTCTACATCGTGTGTATATCACGCCTCTCACCTAAGATTCGGCCTGAATCTGTCAGCGAGTAATTTTTCGATGTCGGGTTTTCAACGGTTTTGGGTCCTCCTAGACCCTTCTAGCAACCCTATAAAAGGAATAGTGTCAAACTTCATTCCCGGCCGAGCTGCAGCTCCGGCCAGCTGCAGCCTTCCAACTTTGGTCAAATTTTTCGACCCTTCAACGATGTCCTAGAACCTAGGACCCAAGACTGTCCTGACTGACTGACAAGACTGACTGAGAGAGAGAAGAAGACCAGAAGAATGTCCTAGGACCCAAAACTGTTGAAAACCCGACATCGAAAAATTACTCGCTGACAAGAATCTGATACTTCGAGTCGATTCTTAGGTGAGAGGCGTGATATGGCGCGAGCGCGAGTGTCTTGATGTTTGTCCTCCAGGGCTCCGGGTCCAAGGGGTTGTGAGAATCGACGAGGGTACAATTTCACCCGCGAGAGACAATTTCACGCTCGAACAACCGTGAAATTGTCATTGGTTCCTGGTTTGTCGCACTTTCTCTGTCTTTCTCCAATTCTCACGCTCTCTAACTTCGTCTAACTGGCGATATCACATGACTGATTGAGAGCGAGCACTTTCCACCTGAGTGCACGCGCTTTGTTTGCAATTGGCTTTGCTCAGAATGTATTCTGGAAACGACTGGCAAGTACGTAGAATAGGAAAGGTCATAGAGTTTCTAAAGAAAGTGTGCGAGGAGTTCGAAACGACGAGGGACTGTGCGAATTTGAGAGACGTGAACTCTCACTGCGCTTTATTGGTTCTTCGCCTCTCCAATTTCACACGCGAGAGTTCTAGAGCCCGAGATGGACGAGTGAGCGTGCAAACCGAAGAGACGCAACCCGCAATTCGAGCAAGCAGCTCTACTAAGTTCTCCGAGAAAGAAGGAGAGAGAGAGAGAGAGTTCTAGGGGAAGGAGTGGGAGAGACTATCGATCGCCGGGGCTACCACCACACTCAATACTCGCGTTCTCTCCCTCCGTTAGTCTGGGAAGCTTTGGGGATCTATGCCTTTAACTTTACGTCTCTTGAGTCCATATATCATGTGTCCCTTCCGGATTCTTTCTGGTTAAATTGCGTGCCTGTCACTTCCAGCAGCAAAACGCGTGTGCAATTGACTTCGGGGAGGGAATTTGTAGCACTTTTCTCCCATGTGATTATGGGAATTCTCACACATTTTGCGCAAGATTTCTCCCCGATGACGAAGCCTCGTGTATAAATCCCGCGAGTATCCGTATCTTCTAATAGAATCGTACTCTTTCATGAGTGCGACGTGCATTTCCTTTAACCAATTTATAGCAACCAGCGATTTGTAGCCATTGCGGAAATTCTCGCATGGTGTTTACGTCGCGCGTCGAGAAATTGCCCGCCACCGATGACGAAGGCAATTTATTTCCCCTTCCACCGCCGCGGTTGTTGCTATTATTCCCGCCATGCGAGTGTGTTGTATCACTTTGTAGCACCCGCGTGCTATTCAATTTCTCGATTGTAGCCGCTGGCCATTATTTTCTATTCGTAGTAGCCGACAGCTATTGTCGGCTGTAGGTATCCTGTTTGGCCTGTGTGAGATTCAATTGCACAATTCCTTCCTATTCTAATCGTTCTTGGAACCCCTTATATTATTTCTGGAAAATTGTCTTCCCTGTCAAAATTTGCATTTCGTCTCAACGATTTCATAGTTATAAAAATAATTCATTGCAGAAGGCCGCGAAAGTACTCGCGCAGCGCGCCCAGCGACGCGCGCAGCAACTGGCCGCAGCGATGAAGAGCAGCCCTGTCGTGCAGCAGCAGCAGCCGCAACAGCAGCTGCAGATGCAGCAGTCTCCTCTCGGAGGAGAGTCGCCCATTCATAAGCGGTACGTTGCTTGCTCCTTTTATGTATGGAATCATGCTCGTTGAAGTAAGAAAGAGCTAGGTGATGATAGAAACTTAATAGACACGGTCTCCTATGAATAGGGCTCTTATGCATTATATGATCAGAAAACTTTGTGTACGGAGACACGGTAGCAGAATGCCATCGTAGACGGTCTCCAACCGGGCTCTCGTATTTCAGAAAGAAAATGAAGAGAGAGAGTAACTGCAGTTCCCCATCGGATGTTGGCATGCTGGCCACTGGAGGACCGCCCGCAAAGCAGCCCAAGTTGGAGGATGTTTACAGGTTGGTCCTTTTTATTCACTTACAAATCAGCTTTTTTCGATGCTGGTTGTACAACTGGCCGCTAAACTTTGATATATTAGAGGAGGACGTTGATATTTCAACATTTGACGTTCTTCATAAGATTGTTTCGGGTTTTGTGCGTTTTTTGCGTCATTTCGAAAGCATATCCCGTGGCGTACTGCGCGTGAATCACGCCAGTGTAGCCAGCTTATAGTGACAGGCGCGATATATTTGTCTTTTCGAGTTTCCTGCTGATTCACACCGCCGTTTCAACATAGGCTAGTATCTAGACCAAGCTGGCCGATTGCAAACGGATGAAAAAACTGTAATAGAGCATTGTCGCCGCTGTGCCGAAGAAATTGTAGAATTGACTACAACGTACAATACATGGAAAACTCCTACAACTTTCGCTAACATTGTCATGTACAAAAAATGAGTACAATCTATCCTCATCTTGATGGGGGTTGCATGCAATACTTGGAAAAACTGCTACGAATCAGCAGAAATTGTATAGGAAAATGAAATTAATATAATTATTCGCAGGAACGGCGTTATTGGCATCGCCCCATCGGCTATCAAGCTAGAGCGAACGCCCTCCGTCACTCCGCCCGCCATGAATGGGAGTGGAGTGGTGCAGGCCCCGTCGCCGAACGGCCGCCCACTGTCCGCCGCACAGTCCGAAGGAGCCCAATCCGTGGCCTCCATTGTGGTCACGGGAGCCAAGAGCGAAGGTGGGTTTGGGGTTTGGACCGGATGAAATAACAATATTGAGAAGTCTAAGTTTCCGAGTGTTCAACGCAGTCGTGAAACGTATGTGAAAAGACTTTTGAATTTGCAGGCACGACGCCTCACCCGATCGACCCGACGACCATGGTCAATCCGGCGAGCAGCAGTGCTCCTCCTACAGCTACTGCAGCTGCAGCCTCGCCGCTGCAGCCCCCGCAGCAGCAGGGCATGCAGCAGCCGCAGCTTGCTGCAGCAGCAGCTGCAGCCGGAGGGCCTCTGGCCGCGGCTGCGGCCGCCGCAGCCGCGCAGAGCATGGACTTCCGACAGGTGAGACATTTTCCTACTGCCACAACTTCGGGGGCGATGCTGACAGCTGCAATAGGGAAAATAGTAATTGCCTCTCCCGATCAAAGCACCTGTCCAATCTCTGATGGCGCGCATGACTAATAGAGTTCGAAATACGGGTCGCCGTCTCTTCATTTGACACACTCTCTCACTTCTCTGACCGGTTAGAGAGTGCGTGAAAAGAAGAGACGGCGACCCGTATTTCGAACTCTAATGACTAATACGGCGCTGAATCGAATTGAATGTTGTTCAAAGTTTGTCGGGGATCTATAATGCGGTCTAGTTCGAAGGCGCCGGAAAGTAAAGGCAAAATGTGCTTTCGATCTTCGGTTCCTTTCCTTGCTCGGGGCGCAATCTTGTTGTAGGCGCTGCGTGCATTCAACGGGAATGAGATTGCCGGGAATCCAATTTGGCTCGCCGCCGCCGCAGCTTTCCCTCTCTCTCTCCATCTCTTTCTCTGTCGTTCGCTATCCGCCGTCGCAATTTAAATCACTCGCAAATTGCGTTTGCCCGCCTTCCTTCCGTCTGCTGCTGCTGTGTTGTCCATTCAATTCGATTCAATTGCTGTTTCTATTCCCTTCCCCCCGCCCGCGTCCCAAATTCAATTGCGCCTATAGGGAGAATTGCTGCTGGGAAAGAAGGGACGACGACGTGCGGTGCACTAGATGTAATTGAAAGAAGCCATTACAGATGCTCCTGTCGGGCCAGATACCGCCCGGACTGCTGGGACTACAGCAGGCCGCAGGGGCGCCGGGCGGACCGCCCGCCGGCCTGCTCGCTGCGGCCGCAGCCGCTGCCGCACAGCAGCAGCAGCAGATGCAGCAGGCGGCGCAGCAGCAGCAGCCGAGCGCTGCAGCGCAACAGCAGGCGCAGCTGCAGGCGGCACTCGCCCAGCTGCAGCCGCAGCTGGCGCAGCCCCAGCCTCAAGTAGCTGCGCCGGTCGCGGCCGCGCCTTCGGCTGCTGCCGTTGCGTCGGCGGCCGCCGCTGCACAGCAGCAGCAGCAACAGCAACAACAACAGCTGCTCATGCAGCTGCTGCCGATGCTGCAGCAGAACCCGCAGCAGCAGCAGGCGCTGCTCGCCCAACTGATGCAGCAGCAGCAGCAGCAGCCCGGCATTCCCATCGGCCAGCAACTGGCGGCCAGCGCAGCCATGCTTGGAGGCAAGTTCATGCAGCAACAGCCCATCGCCAAGGTGAGTAAAGTTTTCTTACTATTTGTTTATAGTTTACCGTCTGCAAAAATCGAACAGTCCCGAACAAATCGATATTTGAAATAATGCTGAAACATAATCGGTTTCATTTCAGCGACCGTCCAAGTGGTGCGGGATGCACGTCAAGATCGCGCAGGACATCTCCAAGTTCCGACAGGCGCAGCAGGCGAACGGCGGAGGCGCCGGCCCGTCCACCTCGGGAGCCGCGCCCCGCAGCTCGAACGCGACGCCGACGCCTGGCGGCAGCGCCGCCACTGCTGCGCCCGTCGCGCCACAGCCAACCGCCGCGCCTCAGGCGTCTGCGGCCGCGCCGCAGCCCGTGTCGGCGGCGGCCTCGCTGGCCGGCGCCGCGCAAGTGGCCGCGGCTGCAGCTGCGCAGCAGCAGCAACAGCAGCAGCGCGTGCCGCCGCACTGCCTGCCGAGCACGAGCAACGGCACGAGCTCGACTGCGCCGACCTCGCAGCAGCAGCAGCCTCAGACGCATCCGGCGCTCGCCGGATACCCGGCAGCGCAGCAGCAGCAGATGATGCAGCTGGCGGCGATGAAGATGGCAGGGTGAGCTCTATTTTCAAAATAGCCAAATATGTTTCATCAAGATTCTTTAGGCACTCAGTGCATTTTGCAATGGTGCTGCGTTCAAATACGTTAATAAAAAAACTAAAAGATATGACGGTGTCTTGATTAATGATTAAATCCAATTCCAGGCAACTACCAAAGACGTCCAACGGCGGTATGCAGAATGGCCAACCAGCCCGGGAGCATCCCGACCACCCTCCGTAATCGCGCAACACCCGCAGCAGCAGCAGCAGCGACCACCTGGCCTGCCGCCTGGACTCGCTGGACTGCCCCTCGTACAACCAACGCTTGGAGGTACGTTGCACAAGAATATGGTAGTCGATAGGGTCGATGTGCGATGGCATCGAGATCGAACCTGTGATAATACGGTACAACCATACGTTAGTTGCGATGCACGGAATGGCTATGAATTGAGTAACCAAAACAACGAGCACTTATGATCTGAATACCCACTGCACCACACCTCCCATGAACTCATCTCTTGCCTTCCCACAGGCGGCTCGCTAACGAACGGCACATCCGACGCGGCAGCCCAACAGCAGGCCGCCATGCTGCAGGCGCTGGCTGCAGCCGTATCAGGTAGGTCTTGTCCGACCTGTCCGACCTCCCACTTGCCAACTCACTCGCTCGCTAACCGAATGTTCCTTCCAACCCTCTTGCACAACTTCCTTACCTAGCAATAGGAAACTGCCCAAATTTTGGAAAATTGCCGAAAACTGTATGTTTGACTGCAGTGGGGCATTTGGGTAACCGAACTACTTTGGGTAATTCAACCCTAACCGTTCCCCATCCCGCTCCAGGTCAGCAACAACAGCACACGCCACAACCGCCCAGTCTCCTGTCCGCCAGCCCCGTCCCCGGCATGATCAGCCTGCAGCAGATGCAGCAGATGCAGCCCCCACAGCAGGCGCACCATGGGCCCTCGCCCATTCCGCCGCCCGGCCTGTCGCAAGCGGCGCCTACCATCCCCTCCTATGCAGCCCTCGCTGCCAGCACGGCTGCAGCCATGCAGCAGCAGCATCAACAGCAGCTCCATCCACAGCAGCCGCCGCAGCAGTCGCTGCTGGCTGCAGCTGCAGCGGCTGCTGCCGCTCAGCAGCAGGCACAGCAACAGGCACACCAGCAGCAGCAGCAGCAGCAGCAGGCTGCAGCCCAACAGCAGCAGCAGCAACTGCAGCAAGGTACAGTCTCGGCATGTGATCGTCGTCTTCGATTCATCGTTGTGGAGTCTCCTTGCCCTACTTGGCCCGGAGGAACATTGTCCGTGCTTGGTGTATGTGTGGGAGTGTGCACGCTTGGTGGAGTACGGTCGATTATTGAGATTATTGTTGAAACAGAAATGATGAATTTATTTTAGGCGGACTTAACGCCGAGGCTCTGGTTCAACTGCAAGTGCTCCGACAGCTTGAACAGCACCAGCAAGCGCAGCAGCAGCAGCAGGTACGGTGGACTCGAAAAATTATTCTTTTATGGTTAATCGCCAACGTCCAGAATACTATCCCAAGATTGACAAGGGCCCTTTGAGGAAACGCTGAAACATATCTGGCCTCATTTCGAAAATATTAAAGTACTGAAATTTAACATTTTCAGCAGCATCAACAACAACAGCAGCAGCAGATGCCGCAGGGCGGCATGCCCGGGCAGCCGCAGGTTTGCAAATTATTCATTAATATTATTTAATTATTCATTAATATTATTTATTTGGATCTTCACTGGGTGAGGGCGTAAAATTGATCGAAACAGATCAAACTCTGTTTGAAACAGCTCTGAAACTTAACAAGTTGTGATCTTCACCCAAGCCCATTCCAGATCGAGGCATTGCTCCGAGCGCACATAGAGATGGAGCACCGGCAACGGCAGCAGCAGGAGCAGGTTAGGAAATAGGCATCTTGAAATTAATACTGCCTGTTAGGGTTGGCTAAACGGTACTCCAAACGTGGCACGTTTAGCTCCCCCTCCCCTACCTCTTCCCTAGTTCGAGCGAGAGAGCATGCGGAATGAAGAGAGTGCTTCCGATCTCAGGGGCATAGAGCGTAGGGGGAGCTAAACGTGCCACGTTTAGAGTACCGTTTAGCCATCCCTACTGCCTGTAGGGCTAAATTTAACAAGGTTAGCATGTATCTGCAAGCATGTATATTGAAATATGAAAGGAGCAAAATGAATAATGATTTAAAAATTTTTTTATGAATAATGATTAATTTCCTCAGGGCTTCAACGAGGCGCAGCTGCGTCAGCTTATGCAAGCGAACCCCGCGGCAGCTGGAGACTTCATCCGACGGTTGCAGCAGCAGCAGCAGCAGCAGCATCAACAACAGCAGCAGGTTTGAATGAACCTCATTCCGACTCTTTCAGCTAAACTATTGTTGCATTGTTTAATAGTGTTCCTTGCAGCAGGCCCAGCAACAGCAACAACAGCAACAGCAGCAGCAGCCGTCGCAGCAACTGCAGCAGCAGATCAGCATGCAGCAGCTTGCTGCGCTCGCGCAGTCGCTGCCCGGCGGCGCCGCAGCCCTGCAGCAGCAGCAGCAGAACCAGCTGATGGCAGCCGTTGCTGCACAGCAGCAGCAGCACCAGGCCGCCCAACAGCAGGTCACGCAACAGCAGCAACTGCAGCAGCTGCTACAACAGCACCAGATGCAGCAGCAACAGCAGCAGCAGGTACGCTACCACCAAATTATACGAATATCTAACTGACTATTTTTTCACATACCTTTACCTACTTTTATCACCACAATTACTGTAAATACAACGATATAAATATTGCAATAACGATGATGAAAACTGATTACTTCAGGCCCAGCAATTCCTGAACCCCGCGATGCTCGGAGGCCTGCACAGTCAGTTCAAAATGCCCCTCTCGGCCGGCGTCAACAATGGCAAGCCGGCCGGCCCGGATGGCCAGGCCTAATCCCCGGTTCCGGTCCCCGGTTCCCGGTTCTAGTGTTCTCCCAATATAGTGCGCTCTTATCCTGCCCGTTTTCTGACATTTCCTTGTGCTTTTCGTCTACCTCATCACCTCATCGTTTTCTTGTTGATTGTTCATCCTCATTTTCGTGTAGGTCATTCTTTCATCGTTGTATTCCCCCTCTCCTGACCCTCATTTTAGTGCCCCTGTTCCCCCATATTATCCGCTTTTTCTGACAACCATGGGTCCTCGCAAACAACGGTGATCTTTGTAGCCAAAGAAGTAGTTTGGTGTGTGTGTTTCTTGTATTTTGCCCCTACCGTACCCCTCTCCTGCTCTATACTATCCGGATATTATATCAGCTATGTGCGCGCACTAAACGATTCTAAACCCTGATCTCTTCACCTACCTTCGATCATCTCTTGGCTCAAAGTTGTAATTAAATATATTCAAAAAATACTACTACTCGTTGCTCCCCCCGTAATAGACAGCTACGATGCGATTATCATGTTGCAAAATGACGGTAAATCTTTGTTGTATGACTCTATAATTACATGGCATAATTACACGATATTACACGAAATGCAATCGATTATAGTGGGCTGCCAATCGATAATTACATGATATCAAATCGATAATTACACAATATTACAACGACAAAATGTACATGAGATGAAGGTTTTAGAAGTATCGGAGATCAAAGATCAAAGATCAGAGATCAATCGAAACCGTCCTTGCGAACCCGCAGGAAAGTGAAGAGAAAGAGCGTAGAGTTGATGAAGAATGCGCCCTGCAGATAAATTATTGAAAAAAAATCATGTTATTGTTCAAATATGTTTCAACCTGGCTATATCAGTTATTTAGATCAATCAGCTAAGATTATTTTACAATTTCAATGGACAAAAAGATGAATGAGTTCAATACTTATGTTCGGTCCAACTTAGCATTTCGCCTTTGTGAAAGGATCGCGCTCGTCCTTAGACTAACATATCGTAAGATTATTTTCCATTCCACTCGTTTCTGACCTTTGACGAACTGAGTGGAGGGAGGAGGAAGGAAGAGGCCGGGAGGAGGCTAGTGGTCTACCTGCTCTCCTCTCCCCTACCTCTTCCCTTCCTCTCTCTCTCCCAGACAATCAATACGCTAACCAGCACATTGAGTTTGCTGAGCATTTGAAACGCACGATACCCCTGGCGCTTACCATGACGACAGCCACTCGCTTCATCCACTTGAGCTGCGTGATGTTGGGAGGTGGAAGCATGGAATGGTGCGACCAGTGACCGTCCTGCAATGGCGATATACTCGCTGGAATCGGAATGCTCAAAATCACTCGTTAGCGTCAAGTATAGGATAATTATATTTTTAGTATTTGCAGGTTTGGATGTGGCCTGTGCTGATTATTGTCTAATTTATTGATTGCGAAATCTTTGCTAGTATGGAACAATTATAGGTATGGAACAATTTTTTGTTATTCCATACCTTTGCAGTCATTATTTTGTGACAGTCATACGTGTGTGAGCCATGCAAGCTCTCATTCTTATCTTTTTCATGCTACGAATGTGGTGGCTAACCATCATGCGAAGAAAATGTCAAGCTAAATTTATATTTTTATTTTTTTTATTTTTTTCACCTTTTAAAAACTCATTATTTTTGTTTAGATGAGATGCTAATCATGAGATTCTGCTTATGATATTGTTTGCCTTGTGACTAACCTGCATTCTCATTTCGTCCCAGCACAGGAATAGGAAGGCGAAGAGGCAGAGGAAGCAGGAGATGCCGTTGACTGCCAGCTCCTGGATCAAAATATTTATTTGTAAAGGTAGACGTTTGTTGTGCTTTTCAAATCTTTCATGTGTTGATTTTTCAGTTTATTTTCTTCAATTCTAGACGATCACTATCGCTGGGGCACCCGCTGAAAAGTTCTACAGGAAGTATTTGGTCATTGTTGTTCAAGCAATGTACTCACTCTACCATAACTCCCACTCGTTTGAAAGAGCATGTGAGGTGGCAAAGTGTCTGTCAACAACATATCTGTTTGACTATGGACTTTCAGAAGCCTTCAAGTTGACTATTATTTGACAGAGCTTCCTGGGTACACCACCAGGAGTGGTTGTCTCATGATAACTGTAAAAAAAATATAAAAAAGATGAACTTACAATCGAAATTACTTTGGTCCGTTCGATGTCGGAGATTTGGAAGAAGTGCGACATGAGGGAGAGCAAACTGGAAAAAGTCAGTTATTGAATGAGCTTTTGATTACCAAAATCGCATTTTTCCTAATATTTGCTCTACTCCCTTCTCCCCGTGTTTTTTTCCATCTGCATCATCGTTGGCGAAATAGAGAACGCGAGATATAGCGAATCGAGACTGTAGCGTGACGGTCAGCGTTAAATTTTCATTCTACCCTCTCTTTTTCTCGCCAAGCTCACCCATAAATAGCCAGAAAAATGGCGAACACGAACAGGATGGTGTATGACCACCGGATATCACGCGAAAGCAAAGGCCTCCCATACTACCTCCATACCAGAACATATGTTCATCCATTTTAATACTCGCATATAAATCGCCAGGAAAAGAAGAGTATAATGTATGGCCACCACTACATCCTACCCACAGGAGTCAGGCACCCTCATTAACTCACCTATAAATGGTCAGGAAAATGGAGAACACGAATAGGATCGTGTACGGCCACCACTGCAGACGACCGTCCATCAGGAAGATGGCACAGACGATCAGACCGACCTGGAAATGAAGTGAATTTTTAAAAAAATCTTTAAAAATGAGTTTCGGATGTGTTTCATGACTATGCCATCTCGTGCAGTGGACAACGTTTTCAATTCCAGCTGCGCATTGCTCATTGAAAAATATAATATTAAAACGAACGTCCGCATCATTTTAACCAGGGCGCAGGGGATGCGGAAACATTTCGCCCACTTCTAGGCTACAGATAAATGCTGATCAAGCTCACCGCTACGGTGAGTATCGAAAGAGGAGAGAGCAGCAATGCCGAACTTGACTGTCTCGCATTTTCAAGGTTCAAGTTTCCCTTCCATTTAACATTAGGTTACGTTTCATGATTATTTCATGATGATCATTCAGGATGTTAAGCAGTATGACGAGGACCCCGTTTTTAAATACATATTAACTCACGGCTACGGTCACTTTGAGGATCGAAAGAGGAGAGAGCAGCCATGCCGCGGTCTTCACATGAGTTCGCCTCTCTTGAATGTGGTTGAATGAGGGCACCTGAATTAAAAAGAATCTTGGTTTATAAGTGAAGAAGAATAGAGGAGAAACTGCTAACTGAGGCAAATAATAGAGAAAGAATGCATTGATTTGAATTTGAATCGCAGTCTCTTCGTACTGTGCACTCAAGTTATCCCGTATTTCGACCCGTATTTCGATTCTGATCATCTTATTTACAGGGTGTTCAAAAAGTATGGTGACAAACGATGACCGCCATATCTACCAAACTACTGACCCCGCTGAACTCTAACTTTGCTCAAATATTTCTGAGTATCGTAGCTCTCGACTACTTGCTTCAGATCCCTTCCTGCTTAAACTCTCTTTGTAGAAAAGCAAAAGTTCGGAATCGAGAAAAGTTGTCCCGCGCCGCGCGTAATTTCTGTAATTAAATTTTATTGTGAGCTGTAGGAGCGAGCAATCCTAAACTTTCAGTGGTGGTTAAATAGCCTAACCATACCTCTATACTGTTCATGAAATGAATCAGTGATATCGTTTTGCAATAGAGAATAATTAACTTTTTATTAAAGCACTGATAATTTTTAAACACATTTTCTTAAAAAATCAGCCTTCTTAATTTGACGTTTTGAGCCTTGCAAGTGGAAAATCAACACGTAGAACAAAGAATCATGACGAATAAAGATTTTCAAAAGGGTTTATTAGGCCAGCGAAGCAAGCTGGCAACTTGAATCCAAGATTGAATGTTTGACCATATGATACACAGTAGATCAATATTCGAATGATCACGGACCAGAATTTGTTGATGTATCGGATTAAAGTCAACAATTAAATTACAGGTAATGTTAGTAGTTCAGAAAAAAATGGAAGACTTGACTGTCCCCCTCAATGGTTAAAACGAGTCCGTTTTATTTGACTGAAATTTTGGAGTGCCGCATGGAAATTTTTGAACTAAAAATTGTTTTGGAGCCGAAGTGACTTTTAAAATGCCATGGATTGCGAGGTTCAATAGTTTAACTAATGATCATTCTGCTAAAAATAGGCACACTATTAAATGCTTGTTATTGGATTTATTACATGCCATGGAATCTAACACGCTGTGTGAGGAAATTGGGGCATCCTTCACGTATGAAATGTTTTCAAAATTCATATCCTACGAACTATTTCGTTCTATTCTCTGGTTTTCATATCCCTAACTTCTTGGTGTTCATACTGTAAGTGAGGGAAATTAGGGGTCATTTGACTCACCCAGTAGTGAACAACTGAGAGATTAGTTTTGTCACCATACTTTTTGAACACCCTGTAGTCAAGAACATTTCTACCGACGACTGAAGTTTTGAAATCAATCTGAATTTATTACTAGCGATGAAACGTAACGGGAATATTTTCAAATTGTGAACAAAATAAGGTACAGCTAGAGCTAGGGAATGTAAATCGATATGGAATTCGGGCAACTATTGATGATTTTTATTCAATGCAACAAGCTACACGGTGGATGCTTGCAGTAAACATCTAGTCAATTCTCCTGCAACGATGGCCAAGTGGTAAATAGCTTGCCGCGTCAGAATGTGTGTGGGTGTTGTTTGGCAATAGAGCTCGAAATGAGGTTCGTCGCCTCTTCAATTTCAGCGTGCAGAGCCATATTTCTGTCGAAGCCCCGATTCGCACTCACTTTTAACATTGATCTTCAATATTCTCGCTGATTTACTGGCCACGACGGGGGAGTTGAAGGGGTAGATAGACGAGGTAAGGTAGACGGGGCGGTTATGTGCTCTGAGGAAGAAAAGAAGAAGAGAAGGCGAGCCGACGGAAGGAAGGGAAGGGAGGGAAAGAAGAAGAAGAGGGAATCAGTGGGGAGGAACAGCTGCTGCTGATTTGCCACTCCCCCTCTGAATCCCTCTGATCTATCCGTTCTATCTCCGCTCATCCCCTCCTCCGCTCCTCCTATCCCTCTCCCCATTTCCACCCCTTCACCTCGTGTACACCGACCGATCCGCAATAACATGTGTGTGTGATCTGGATCTCTCCCTTTCACATGCTCTCTCGCTGTCTCTGACCGACGATGAAACAGGCCGAATGAAGAAACGATAACATGCTCGCGCGGTCGGAGGATATCGGTTATCGCGATGTGACGCAAAGATTGAGAATCATAAGTGAGATGGAAAATGTGGGGGTCGAGGGATATCTGATAACTTCTTCACTTCCTTCTGCCTTCTTCTCCCGATATTCGCGCTACGTTTCACGGCTCATTCAAATTTCAGCCATGTTTCAGACGTTTAGTAATTGTAGGTTTTTTTTCTTTAAACATGTAACGAAATGCATGTGCCTGTCGGCGTCTATCGAGTGTCTTATGGGATGATCGAGAATCATAAGTTCAATGAGGATCAGTAGTGGTAATTTGTTGTGAGATGAGTTCAGTTGTGCTTCAACACTGGTTTATGTCCAATCGAAGGGGCGAGCATTCAGTATCTATCCGTTATTGATTATTAAAAATACTTTTTCACTCGTGTCAGATATCGTTCGTGCGAGCTGCGACGATCGAGAATCGTAATTTATAAGCTGCGGCAATATTGAGAGGGTCCGAGGAGGCAATGTTGATTGTGACGGGTAGCCGAGGAATGTGTGGGGAAGGGCAATGGTTACAGTATTCTAATATGCATAGGGACTAGGGCTGTCAGAATCAGTAAAAAAATGAAGAATCAGGAATTTTAAAAAGCCAGCCCCAGTTGTGGTATTCTACATTGAATCGAGACTAGACCAGCGAGACGTACAGAGGTACAGAGGGAAGAATCATACACGAGAAAGAAGTCAGTTTTCGATCGAAAAGGGGTACGGTAGGCCGAGTACGGTAGCTCAATCGCGATCGATTTTCGCCGGATCTTCCGCATGGATGTTCGAGTAGATGGCGAGGCTGGGCTCGAAGGTGGAGGGCGAGCGGGACATGCACGAGTTCTCACCGCATCTGGAAGAAGGGTACGGTAGGGTTACGGTATCTCGTGAAGGTGCAAATCGATAACTGAATTTTTTCGTTCCGGAAAGTTTAATACCGTATACCAAACAGGGATACAACAGCCTACCGTACCTCGCACACAATCCGCGATCCTCGAAGCACAGTATCGACATGGCCTCATCGTAGATTTTCGAGTCGGGAAACTCGACCTGAATTTCATTTATTGACTTTTAAAAAATAAACATTTCGAAATCACCTTCGTGTGCTTCTTATCCGTTGCATAAACGATGGAGGTGCAACAGACCTGAATTTCGAAATATTATTTTCAAATTTATTTCGAAAATAATGTTTAATTTGTTGCTCACTTCTGCGCGCAGGATGCGCTTGCCGTAGAATTTCCATTGGCAGACCTGGAAAAGTTTTTATTCAATTAAAACATTATCTGTTAATGATGTTGGTTGATGATGCTACTGAATCGCCCTGTGGGACACTGAGGAGTTATTGATTTTTATTTTGTAGGGAAACTGTGTGATACGGTGTACCTCGGTGCTCTCACTGCCAACATCCTTAACGAAGAGAATGCGATCGTGGAACTTGCACACGAGCCGGTCGAACAGTTCCTGATTCTGGGATTATATTTTTATTTTTATTCACTCAGGTTGCTCAGAACAATTGAATGATTTCGATCGTTAAACTTTTATGCAGCTTGTGAAACTCAGTTCCTAGAATGAAACTATCAAATTTCGAATAGATGAACGAATTTTTTTGTGTAACTCGTAGAAAAGTGATTATGGAATTGATTTACGCTGCTATTCTCGAATTATGGAAATTAATTCAATATTAAACTAAAAAAATTAACCTTGAGAATGTTATCATCCGAGTTGATGGTGTACGAGTACTTGTTGTTGTGACGGTTGATGAACAGCTTGATCACCGGCTGCGAATTATCGATTAGTATCGTAAAATAATAAACCGTTCCGCGTAATCCGATTCCTATCGTTCATTTCGACTTCTGACTGGAGGGTTCCCGACCTAGCTCTTGTTCCTAATCGTTTCCTAGAGGCACTAGTAGTTGAATTATCCATTTATCGAAATCCTAATCTCCTGGCCTATTCTCTGATAAAGACGAGTCTTGATGCTAGTTAATAGAGTTCTCTTATTGGAAAATTTTCCGTATTTCCAATAAGCCGAACACCGGAGTTAGACTGCTCTCGCGACGAGAGAGTGTGAAGAATGAGGAGACTATTGGAAATCCATTGGTGTTATTGGAAAATCATTTCCAATAAGAGAACTCTAGTATCCATTTATCGATTGAAATTATTGATGGACCTACCCGATTGCTCTGCTTGATCAGTGCCTCAGCGTCCTGCCGCGTGTAGACGGTGGGCACGCGATGGATTAGGGGCAGCTGGAAGGTTACGGTAGGGATACTTTAGTGGAAGATTACGGTAGGGTAGGGTAAAATACGGCAGAGTAGGTCGGTGAAAGACACAGTGGTGATACGGTAGAGGTATTATAGTAGCAGGATGCTGTAGATAGGCGTGGAACACTGAGGCTTTGGCATTGGGAAAGGTGAAAAGTTTTGAGGGCACCAATGTTATTGTCAAAGGCATTTTCGATCCATGGAGAGTGCGGTCGAAAATTTCGACAGTGTTTTTCGTTTGACCATTCCCTTCGCCTAATTTAACTGCGTGAGAATCACGATTAATGAATTCACTTTTCACATGCGTTCTACGCATAACAGAGGTCTTCTGAGAGATTGCATGAAATTTAGACCCCCCATTGACAAACTGTTCAAAGTGCTCCGATTCGGACCAAATTTTCAGGGTTCATGCATCCATGGACCAAGAATATTAGGCTAACTTGATTAGGCCTCAAACTCATTTATGCCCGATTGCCGGCTCCGGAGCGGTCGGATTTTCGAAAAATCATAACTTTCTTTAAAGTTAAGATAGAGATTCGCTGAAAAGCGGACAATGACCGCCATAAAATTCAGTATAAACCATTTTTTGAGCGAATAGTTGAAAGACAAAAAATCGTTATGTAAAAACTGAAAAACCGACTTTTAGGCCGAAAAATCGAGCAGCTCCGGAAATTTCGTTCCACGTGTAATCGAGATAATGCCATAATTAAATTCTCCGCTGAATTCTGGTACTACTGTGAAAAAATTAGCCAAATCGATTAACCTATTTTGGAGCTACATAGCTTCAAAGTCAGAACATCGCTGGTTTTGGCCCATGGCAAGTTCAGTCAATCTGATCAGATCGGCGAGCTATGTATGAAATATGACTTCTAGTGTAACAAGAATGTTGAAAAATATTTCTGCAAATATTTCCGTGCCATTCGGCGCATTTTCACTAGCTTCACCCAAGATATGAGGCAAAAAAGCGACTTTCGGTTGTTTCATCCATTCAATCGCACGTTATGCCCCCACTCCACGTCAGTTTTTTGTGTCCATCGCTCCCTCACGAGTTTCAAGAATACTCTTCCATGTGTCATAGCGTGAGCGAAGCGAGGGGGAGAAGTGAAGAGCATTCTTCATGTTTTGAAACCCACTTTTCAGAAGTGGCCGGCTGTAAGCGCTTTGTGACATTTTTTTATCTCCCCTCTTGAGCCAAAAGTGTGAGCTACATCCACGAGAAAATTATTCTAGAGTATGTTGAAGGTGAAAAAGTTGTTTGGCATGGGTCATTTGTCCGAGAACCGGCATTTAGGCATTTCCCGGCTCTGGGGCGGTTCTAGCCTATCTCAGCTACCAGATGAGTTAGGGACCTGTTTTTCGGCCTAAAAAATGCTGAAAAATGGACCAAGTCCGCGGGGGTCTCCTCCGCGCTCTCATCATTGGAGGAGGGCGAAATAAGAGGGAGGGGAAAGTGAAATAGGGAGGAATCTCCTCAACTGCAGAAGCGCCCAATTTTTGATATGAGGCCGTTCGCGATTGCATCGGACAAGGATTGGCACAGCTCAAAAATATCAATCCTCTGAAACTTTGCGATTTGGGGTTCTCGAAGGTGCTGATAACGATGGGCAGTCTCACTTTGGCAACCGATGCATCGTTGACTCCAGACGACGTCACGTTGAAATCAATTTTTCGCTTATTTTGCGGTTGCTGGTCAAGCTAAATTTACGTGAATTTTATTTTTTTGAGAAAATGTATATAATAGTCAAGGTGAAAACGTTTTTAAAATAAATTTAAAATTTATACTCTAACTGGTTGATAAGACCGATAAAGTAGGTCCGAAGAAGAGATTGGGCCCTCCGGACTGAATTGGCCTAATATTCACTGGCTTTTGAAATTTTTGCAGATTTTGAACCAAAAACGGAATTTAAGGAATTTTTTCCTGGACCCGGCTCTGACGTATCTTAGCTTCCAGATGGGTTAGATAGGCGGCACCGGGCCTAAAAAATACAGAAAATTGTTTAGAACAACTTTTCGATGGTGAAAAAAACTAATAAAATCATCTGGATGTCTCAAAGTAGATTTAAGCTCACAGATAGACCCTTTCTAACCCCTAGGCACTCTAGTCCTAGATTAATGCAATAGATTCAGAATCCGTCGAAAAAATCCACTGCTTTCTTTATTTATATCATTGAAGATGTGATCCATCCTTGAAGTTTTCAATACGAAAGTTGTGTAAAATATTTTTCAGCATTTTTTAGGCCGAAAAACAGGTCCCTAACTCATCTGGTAGCTGAGATAGGCTAGAGCCGCCCCAGAGCCGGGAAATGCCTAAATGCCGGTTCTCGGACAAATGACCCATACCAAAAAACTTTTTCACCTTCAACATACTCTAGAATAATTTTCTCGTGGATGTAGCTCACACTTTTGGCACAAGAGGGGAGATAAAAAAATGTCACAAAGCGCTTACAGCCGGCCACTTCTGAAAAGTGGGTTTCAAAACATGAAGAATGCTCTTCACTTCTCCCCCTCGCTTCGCTCACGCTATGACACATGGAAGAGTATTCTTGAAACTCGTGAGGGAGCGATGGACACAAAAAACTGACGTGGAGTGGGGGCATAACGTGCGATTGAATGGATGAAACAACCGAAAGTCGCTTTTTTGCCTCATATCTTGGGTGAAGCTAGTGAAAATGCGCCGAATGGCACGGAAATATTTGCAGAAATATTTTTCAACATTCTTGTTACACTAGAAGTCATATTTCATACATAGCTCGCCGATCTGATCAGATTGACTGAACTTGCCATGGGCCAAAACCAGCGATGTTCTGACTTTGAAGCTATGTAGCTCCAAAATAGGTTAATCGATTTGGCTAATTTTTTCACAGTAGTACCAGAATTCAGCGGAGAATTTAATTATGGCATTATCTCGATTACACGTGGAACGAAATTTCCGGAGCTGCTCGATTTTTCGGCCTAAAAGTCGGTTTTTCAGTTTTTACATAACGATTTTTTGTCTTTCAACTATTCGCTCAAAAAGTGGTTTATACTGAATTTTATGGCGGTCATTTTCCGCTTTTCAGCGAATCTCTATCTTAATTTTAAAGAAAGTTATGATTTTTCGAAAATCCGACTGCGCCGGAGCCTCATCTGGTAGCTGAGATAGGCTAGAGCCGCCCCAGAGCCAGGAAATGCCTAAATGCCGGTTCTCGGACAAATGACCCATACCAAAAAACTTTTTCACCTTCAACATACTCTAGAATAATTTTCTCGTGGATGTAGCTCACACTTTTGGCACAAGAGGGGAGATAAAAAAATGTCACAAAGCGCTTACAGCCGGCCACTTCTGAAAAGTGGGTTTCAAAACATGAAGAATGCTCTTCACTTCTCCCCCTCGCTTCGCTCACGCTATGACACATGGAAGAGTATTCTTGAAACTCGTGAGGGAGCGATGGACACAAAAAACTGACGTGGAGTGGGGGCATAACGTGCGATTGAATGGATGAAACAACCGAAAGTCGCTTTTTTGCCTCATATCTTGGGTGAAGCTAGTGAAAATGCGCCGAATGGCACGGAAATATTTGCAGAAATATTTTTCAACATTCTTGTTACACTAGAAGTCATATTTCATACATAGCTCGCCGATCTGATCAGATTGACTGAACTTGCCATGGGCCAAAACCAGCGATGTTCTGACTTTGAAGCTATGTAGCTCCAAAATAGGTTAATCGATTTGGCTAATTTTTTCACAGTAGTACCAGAATTCAGCGGAGAATTTAATTATGGCATTATCTCGATTACACGTGGAACGAAATTTCCGGAGCTGCTCGATTTTTCGGCCTAAAAGTCGGTTTTTCAGTTTTTACATAACGATTTTTTGTCTTTCAACTATTCGCTCAAAAAGTGGTTTATACTGAATTTTATGGCGGTCATTGTCCGCTTTTCAGCGAATCTCTATCTTAATTTTAAAGAAAGTTATGATTTTTCGAAAATCCGACTGCACCGGAGCCGGCAATCGGGCATAAATGAGTTTGAGGCCTAATCAAGTTAGCCTAATATTCTTGGTCCATGGATGCATGAACCCTGAAATTTTGGTCCGAATCAGAGCACTTTGAACAGTTTGTCAATGGGTACCTGCGATCTCTCAGAAGGCCTCTGATAATTCAAGGGGATTACGCCCCCGAATGGACTCGCACTACTGGGAAATGAGCGTGAATAGTGGCATAGATTTTATAAGCATGGCATAGATTTTATAAGGTTAGCAAGTTCAAAGATCAAAGATCAAAGATCACTCACCTCCAAATCGAAACGAGGATGCGCTTCGAGCCACGTCTGGCACTGGTGGACGAGGTCCTGGAAAGTTGGTCTTTGATCTTTGGTCTTTGGGCTTCAAACTTCGGTAATTCTCCTCGATGCTCTTTTCATTAGTATTCGTATTCATTCGGACATTAATCGACAAATGAAAAGAGATGAAATTTGATCTTTGATCTTACAATTATTACAATTAGTCGATACCTGCAGGCAGTAGTACTGTGCTTCCCTCTTGATTTGCTCCACTTCGACTCTGGAAATTTATGAAATTTCTTTGATACGGTTGAGTTTCACAATTTTTGTAAGAGCATCAACTCTGCTCCTATCTCGATTATCTCAGCAATTCTTGTTCCAATATCACATTTTTTCCTAATTTTACTGGGTTCTATATTGCATACCTATCCGGTATCGGAATGAACCCATCCCTCACAAGAAAGTCGAGAATTGCGCATTCTAGAACTAGACGCCGTGCTAGATATGCCTTTGCACCACTGGTTTGACTGCCCAAAGGATAGGGAAAGAGTGGATAGCCCACCTGCAATCGGGAATGGGAATGGATCCATCTCTCAGGAAGTCCAGGATAGCGCCGAAGTGCTTGCCACTTCGGTCGATGAGCACCCATCCGTCGTCGTCTTTCACTACCTAAATGTGAGAAGATCAATTATTAGAATGAAATCGCATTCTTAAGCGAATTTTCAACAGCACGACCATTTGAGTTTCACTGGCAGGCCAAAAGTTGGGAGAATTTGAGACATCAGTTTCGCTCTCGATGACGATGTAAATTATAAAAAAAAAATTTCCTGAGTACTTTCCCCTGCATTTCTTTTACGTCCCGTTTCACTAGGTATTCGTGCGTTTCCTCGAATATTGCCGTAAGGAGCGCTTTAGTATGCATCTTTCTGGGATTAGTTCGGGATTTACTCGGAATTTGCAAGGGCTAAGCCAAGAATAGCTTGGAGAGGCTGATTGGATGTGCACTGTCCTTTGCTTGAATAGGAGATTTGTTCTCTAACTTCGCAGCAGGCCAGACGGCGTTAGAGGGCGCGCGGAATGGAGAGACGCAGATAAATGCCCATACTCTGCAGCCATACTCTTCATTCGGCATGCACTTTCGCTGGTTAGACGAAGGGAGAGAGCGCGTGCTTTGGAGAGAGTCGGACAACCTTTTTTGCTTTCAGTCCTTCTCAGTGCGGGGGATGAGCACGAGTAGCGGATACGAGTAAGGAATTTTTGCCCGGGACAAGGGGCGATTGAAGAATGTGCCTCCTCATTCCGCCCACTCTCTACGCCTCTCTGACCTGACCACTGAACTGAACTGACCACTTGAGAATGTGCAGAATAATGAAACGGATGCTGTGTTTATCCGGACAGTCCTACTCGGGAGTATTTCGGCATTCAGAGAAGGGTCAATAGCAATCAGCCTCAATTGACTAGATGTTGTTTTTTGTCCATTTCGACTGAGCCAGAAATAGTTAGGTTTCGCAAATATCTAAAAGAAAGTTGAAGCTCTTGGATTCAGTATTTGAGAGGTTTCGATGGAAAAAATAACAAATACGATTCCAGCCTCAAATTTCAAAAGGGCGTCGGTGAATCGGATAGATCAAAGTACTCGACTGAGACGCGTGGAGTAGTGATCGCTTAGAATGCTGTCAATCATAACTAATGTTCTCCGATCCACATAGCATTGCGCAGCATGGAATCGCAGCGTTCCTAACCTTTCAGAAGTCTTCTCCATTATGCACTTTCGCTGGTTAGACAAAGCGAGAGAGTTCGACGATCTTTCTTTTTTTTTCGACGATCTTTCAGTTCGACGATCTTTCTTTTTCAGTCGTCTAACTTCTTAGTGCGTGAGATGAGCACGACTCGCCGATGCAACTATTAGTTAGGGGCTAAGGGCGAATGCAGAATGTGTCTCTTCATTCCGCCTTCTCTTTCATCATTCTGACCACTGAGGATGCGCGGAATGAAGAGATGATGATGTATCAGGACAGCCCTACTCGGAACTATTTTAGCACTCAGAGAAGGGTCAATAGCAATCAGCCTCAATTGACTAGATGTTGTTTTTGTCCATCTCGACTGAGCCAGAAATAGTTAGGTTTCACGAATATTTCGAATGCTGCTGAGACTCTAGGATTCAGTAGAATTTCGAGAGGCTGCTATAGAAAAAATAACAAATACCATTCCAGCTTCAAATTTCAAAGGGCGCCGAAACGTATGCCGCCTTGCATGCGCGATCAAAGGGCTCAGGATATTGATAGCCTAACTAAATAATGGTAAGCCACCAATCAAAGGGATCGAATAACCCGTGTTTCGTTAGGCTATCTGATTTTCCGCAAACAGATCAAAGTACTCACCGGTACACGGCCACTGAACATTGCTCGCAGCATGGAATCGTGCTTGCTCAGAGTGTCGATCGTCGTGTGAAACAGTGCGCCGCCCACGTTGAGTTTGATGTATCTGAAGAAGGTTTCAGTTTGTAATCGAGGTCCATCTGTACTTTTGTGAAGTAAAACCGCTGCGCTGAACAGTTTCCTACATTTTTTTTGGCAGAAAATTTCTTAGCAATAATTGCAACGGAAAATAAAAAAAATGCAGTAAAATTTTATAACGAAGGCATTAAGGCCGCTGAACCTTTCCCATGTGGAGTTTGACATGCAATCTGAAGTGACATTTGCCCTTGCGTATCTCTCTCGTTTACACACACTATCTCGCTCGCTTTTCAAATTTCTCATTTTCTAAGCGATCGCATCCATATTTCCCAACTTTCCTCACAAAAGAAGCTGACTCAACGGTACCAGACTTTCTCTGATATGCGAGGAAAGCAAAGAAAACAATACAACGACATGACACAGCGAGGATTGTTTTTGTCTCTCCAAATCGCGCACTCTCTCGCATCTCTGACCGGTGAGATAGTATGCGAAATGAGGAGATTCATTTCCTGACAAGCCATCCCAATGACACAGCGCGCGCGTTGTTTACCGCTGGCGGTCGAATGAAAAAAACGAGATAGCAGGGGAGAGATCGACCACCAATGAATTTGGAAAGTGGTTGGGGGCTACAGGATTCCTGTCAGTACCTGTCCAATGTTCAATGGAAAAGCGCGGAAAAGTAAGGTAACGAAAACGTAGCAGATTCGAACAGATGTTGGGAAGGAAAAGGAAGGAGATGGGACGTTCAAGGACTAATTTCCGCGATTGGTCGTTCTTTGGGGGAAAATCATACAGGGTTTCAGAAACTCAACACATTTTTGGTACGAGTGCAGTTTTAAATGGCTTGGAAAGACTATTATTTTTCAACTTTCAAAAAAAAAAAATGTTTTTTAACCTACCGATTGTCCGCCACAACGGTCGTGAGTCCATCGTTGACCGACGGACGACAGAAGCTGTCGACCATCACGAGAGAGATCAAAGATCAAAGATCAGCGGAAAGATCAAAGATCAAAGATCAAAGGCGGCAATCCTCAGGAGCGAAGTTGAGCAAGCGAGCAAATGACAGCCGGCCCCCACACTCGGGCGGGCGAGAGATCCCTCCCCTCCCCTTCTCCTCTCGTCCAGTCGATTCAGAGAGGGGAGGGGGAGGGTTCGCAGGGGCGCGCCGCGTTCGGCGGGGCAGATTGTTGATTCGCAAGTTTGAATCGGCGTCCTTTACGCTGATTTAAAATATATTAAATGGTGTTGATCTTTTGTATTTGTTAGCATCATTATTTGCGGCATATTGTTATCAAGCCATTATTGGAATAGTGTGATTGAATCGATCAATCTTATCTATCGCTTATCTCTCAGTCACTTATCACCATGATTTTTAACTGGCTAGTATCACCTATCACGCAGTGATCTTGATAGCCAACGTTATCTCCCGCGTATCGCACCCATTAATCATTCTAATATCTGGAAATGGCATCTTTGCTATCTAGATTATGTGTTGACCGTTTTGGTATTCTCTAGTTATTCACGTTTCTTACCATATTTTTTTAATGGTTTATCACCTTGTCATCGCACGCGTTTAGTTGCATGGCTCTACCTTATCACTAACTGTCTCAGTCGTATCAGTTATCAGCTCGTTATCTTGAGTGTTAATGAGAGCATCTCTCTCACACATTTCTCGCCCATCTCCCACCTTTCGCAAATTACCACGCCCTTTCCACTATCTCACACTGAGATCTCACTCTCGCTTGATATTGACCGGCCGCTGCAGTTTTATTCGCAGATTTGTGTGCACGACATTGAATTCCTATCTGTTTCTTCATCATTAATTATTCTAGTGATACATATCCAGTTGCCAGTTGATTCGAATGACTTCATTCCATGTATTCGTGATGATTTCTTGATTTGATTTTGTTTCTGGTAATAACCTTTGACAGAGCAATGTGCCTGCACGATTCGTATTTCACCGAGGCAGACTTTTAACTTTCGCGAGCACCCTAAAATTTCAGTTATGTGCCAGCACGACCCGTCCTTCACCGAGGCGGACTGTCTCTATTCTCCCTCGCACTGGTCCGTGGACGGAAAGACGCCCAAAGAGGTGAGATGATGTCCTCGATTTCACTATATCAGTTATGGCGATAGGTGAGAGATGGATGAGAGATGTGTGAGTGCTGCTATCACTAACACTCAAGATAACGAACTGATAACTCTTTCTGATATTTCCTACAGAATATCTAGCAGTCGCCTTACGACGGTAAAATGGCTTGGTGCCATTGCACCTTGATCTTCTTACCGTTTACCCCATCTCATCAGGTGATCGATCGCTTCATCGCTGTCCTGATCGCATCGCAAGCCCGAGTGAAGGCGATCACGCCTTCAGTACGAAGAACGATCAGCATGGGAGCGGACGAGAGTGAGTATTCAGCGTTCAATACCGAATTCAAATTGACCAATGCTGTTTGTTGAAACGGCAACTGAACTGAAAATGACTAAAATGACGAATGTTTCGAAAATATGTTCTATTCGTGAAACATATTTTATGAAGCCTAATATATGAGACAGCCGGCCTTAACGGTCCCACCAAGCGTTGTCATGACGAATGTATGATCGTTTTGATTGTAACTTTATCTTTATTATAGGAGAGGCCATCGACATTTACGGCCCGATGACTACTGACTCTCTGCTCATTTGGATTCATGGAGGATACTGGCAGGTGAGTAGATCTCAAGAAATGATACCGCCGTCTCCTCATTTCACACACTGTCTCTTGTCGACCTGTCGGGCGAGTGAGTGTGTACAATGAATAGACGGTAGTATCATTTCTCAAGCTCTACAGGTGAGCTTTGATGTTTCTGTCCCGAAAAAAAACGATGTTCAAGCGTTTTGGCAATATTCGAGTAAGTTGCATCTGTTTCTCTCAAAAGTGATTGATGATGATTTCCATGTCTAATGTCGTGCAGGAAGGCTCGCGAGCGGACGTCGCTCCTCTGGTGGAGCCCCTCCTAGCCGGCAGGATCACGGTTGTATCAGTCGGATACAAACTGGCGTCTCCCAATCGACCCCTGTCTGCACTGGTCTACGATGTGGCTGGGTATATTGAGGTATGGAAAATAGGGGTACTAAGGTCCTTTCCTTAGTTGCCTTAGTACTAAGGTCCTTTCCTTAGTAGCGTTGCGAATCCATCTCTTCACTACGAAGATATGATAGAGCGTTTATGAGCAATGAAGAGACGATTTCGTCATCTAGATCGTCCACCAAGAGCATGATTGCTGGAGCATTCTCAAGGATTAGAACAGGAGGGAAATGAATTCTTCCAGAAAATCCTCTCACTCTTCCCCAACACTGGCCGAATCGTCGTCGGAGGTCACTCGGCTGGTGCGCATCTAGCTTTCAAAGGTACGATATCTTCAATGCAATCGGACATGCCACACCGCTGTAAAATCGCATAGCGTGGTAGCACCTGTACTTTTCCAAAGTCTTCATCTAATTGTAACAAACGTTCCTGAGTTTTTTTTTTGAAGATGAGTTTTACAACGCCTGAGCTTTCAGCTTGCGCCCTGGTCAAATCCCCTCGAATCACCGGTCTGGCTCTAGTGGCCGGGATCTTTGATCTCACGGAGCTCCCGGAGACTGTGATTGGCACGCCGATCGGGTGAGCATGATTTTGCTTAGAGTTCGAAATACGGGTAATCGTCTCTTCATTCTCTCGCTTCTCTGACCGGTGAGAGAGTGTGTGAACTGAAGAGACGATTACCCGCAACTCTAATTTTGCTCTCAAACCGTTTATTTTCAAGCAATCTGCTCACGATCGCCATGATTTACAGAGGGTCAATATTTCAAATTTTAATATTTATTTCAGTATGACCGCAGCCGATGCGGTTGAGAGCTCGTGCAGTGCGGAGGAATATGCAGAAGGAGAGCTGGAGGCGCTTATCCTGGTGGGCGAGTGCGATACGCCGAGGTTTGTTTGTATTTGATGAAATTTCGAGAGAAAATTGGAACATGAAATGGCCGTTGAAGGTTTCGCAGCCAGGCAGCTCAGCTACATGAAGAATTGCGCTCGAGAAAGATCAAATCGCAACGAGTGGTGCGTAAACGTTGACAAATACATGTCGGGCGTTGTTTAAATCTGAACCATTCAGGAGCTGCCCAACGAAGACCACTACTCGCTCATCGAAGGATTTGCGCAGGAGTCGAGAAAACAGACGAAACTATTGAAGAAATTCTGCTCGATTCAGTCCCTGTGACTGTTCTTGTGATTAGAATCACTTCCTCCATCTAAGTTTATGACATCAATTGCTACTGTGTTGTGCTTGCGCACTTTGGGGTAGTTAGAGCTAGGCGACTGTTCGACAATTGTACCTCCTTCCAATTGTTAAATATCGTTTCTACGCCATAATTGTACAAGTTTTTTTCGCCATAATTGCACGTTTTTATCATATTCACAACCGGGTACAATGAAGTATATTTCTTGAAGATTGAATGATTGAAAGAAGTCACTGGGATAGATAAATGAATCACAGAGATTTGCAAGCACGGGGACACATGGGAAAACTATGTACAGCAAATCAAACGTCGGTAGAAAACACGATAATGAAAATATCAAAGTCGAAAAGCGTGTGAAACGTTCTGAGAATCAGGACAAGTAACTGAGATTGAGTGAGAACTGTTTCACGACTGCTACCGCTGCTAAATAATAAACTACTTTTTGCTTTTTCATGGCTTATAATTATTTCCTCTGAAGAGCGCGTTGGAATCAAGCTACTTGGGACCGCGCATCAGAGTACCAATGCTAATCTTCAGTCCTTGAAGTGGTGTGCAAGCAGTGAATCTCAGAGTCACCTTCCAACCACATGGAATGTAGGATATTAGCAAAAGAAAAATGTTTAAAAAAACACGGAAAATACTATGATCGCTCGTCAATATCCTCAAGACACTGCCTCTTCCCATTGGAGTCGCCCTGATTCGAGTCATCTCCGCCGCTGAGCTCGGATGTCTGCCGTTTCCGTCGCTGAAATGACAAAAGTTAAAATTTCAAATATTGAAAACATGTTATGTTTCATTTTTACTTGAAGTTACGGCATTTCGATTCTGTTTCAATACGTCGCGGGGAGCTTTAAAAACAAATATTCAGCCGCGAATTATTTCACGTTGCGACCTAATTTTAGAAGTCAACTACAGTGTGAGGAGGGGAGACAAGTAAAAAATGAGAGTGGATATTACCTCAGTAGTCAGATGCGGTGCGATCGCTGTGGATGGATAGCCCATCTCAAGCATATTATAAGCGATGCCAATCAGCTTTAACCGCTCCGGAATGGACGTGGAGAGGAAGTTGGAGAACTGCAAAAATATTTTCAATTATTTTTTGAATTCCAAACAAAACGCTCAAAAAAGAAATGATTGCCGCCGCGTGAACCAGTTGTTAGGTCCAGATGAAGCAAAAAAAGAACAAAAAAAAACAAAAAAAAAGATAAATTATTACCTTTTCCCGTACATCGACAACGTTCTCCCGTCGCGCCATGTCCGCGTAGCTGTGGTACATGTCGTTGATCTGAACATTATTTATTTATTTTTGAATCTGGGTTTTTCGAGATTCACAAAATTCATCAGGTATACTGGGGTTCAGGAGAATGATTTTTGATCCTACGAAAAAAGAGAACGACTTGCCGTTTTCATGTCCTCAAATGTTTTCATGACCTCAATTTTCTGAATACGCTTTCGCGATTCACAAAATGCATTATCAATACAAGAACGCCGGCGCAGGTGAATGATCTTTGATCTTTCGAAAAGAAAAAAATTACCGTTTTCATGTCCTCGAAGGAGAATCCGAGCTGGAGCAGCTGCATCATTCGCTGCGCGGGGATCTTGTCGCGATCTTGCAGTTCTTTGTCCTCGGCGGTGAGCACCTGTAATCATAGGTGTCCACGCGGCCGGCGACTTTTTTTTGACCACGTACCCGGGTTCATGGTCGGAAATATCCCCACGTGGGGGATATTTCCGACCATGAACCCGGGTACGTGGTCAAGAAGGGGTCGCCGTCAGACCTGGGCAGGTATGCCTGTAATAAATTAACACGGGTTTTCCGAACTAGTGTGGGAATCTTCCACCATGAATATTTTTTGTTTCCTTTTTTTACTATAGAACTGGAATAGAGAATAACACATTGCTAATTGTAAGAGCAATCAAAATTGCACACTTATCAAACACACTTCTATTCTGTCGAATGTTGCAAAAGAGCCGCGCAGATAAGAAATTATACAGGCCGCTCTTTTTGGGATTCTAAACAATAAAATGGGAGCTCACCGGTTCGGGTGCATCGATGATCTCTGACTTGACGAAGGCGGGGAAGGACACTCCGCCTTGAGGTAGGAAGGCCTGAATGTGGAGGTTCGGGCTGATGTAGAGCTCAAGAAAATGATATATAAAGCTCAATATTTCCTTGCAATTTAACGCGTATCTGATCTGACGCTGAATACTCAACTAATTGCAAGTCATATTGATGTTTATAAACCCCAGGGGGAACCCATTCTTATCGATTCCTTTTCACCATTTTGGTTCAAAAAGATTCAGTGAAACACAACTAAACGTTGATCGAAATCACTTTTTTTGTGAAAATTGACGAACTCACATTTCCCACAGGCGTCGTGAGGTTGGAGATGGATTGATCGAAGGCGAGGGAGAAGGGATCGAAGGAGGGCTCAGAGGGCTTGTCGAGTTGGGGCTGGGGCTGGAATGAATTATTCATTCGGAATTAGACGAAGGTGATTGATTGAATTTTTGGATGGATTCATAAACCGCGATGTATTGACGAACACTGGAGCTTTCGAGATACGTACCTACATTGAAACATATTCAAATCACTGATGCTTATTGCGAAAAAAAGGTAAAGGGAAAAATGCATGATCCGGATTTTTGTGAAATTTCAATGATCTTTTTTTCATAATTGCTTACCGTATTGATCGGATTGAGGGCGTACGTGGCGTATTTGAGCGGTGGCGGGTACTTCTTGATCAGCTCGAGAATTTGCGGCGGGAAGTCGGCGTTCGACTTTTGGATGAATTTCTGAAATGCATTGTTCCTGTTGTTTTCATTTTCGAATTTTTGTGAACAACCCACAGTGTGATATCGATTTTTGAGTGACTTCGGTTTCGGACAGAATAGAAGTTTCTAGGATTATGTTTACTTCGCTTTCTTCGATACGTATCGTGCAATAATATAATAATATAAGTCTATACGTCCTGGTTGCATTTGAATGATGCAATCGTCCGTAAAGTGTAGACTGGCAGGTCACGAGTTCAATGCCCCCTCCCTCTCACTTCCCTCTCATCCCCCCCCCCATCTCACGAGGTTCCACACTCACACAGCGATTGCGATAGTGTAGATAAAGATTAGCGGGGTCAGGGCTGTCAGAGTGAAGAATACGTCTCTTCATTCCTCGCACTCTCTCGTCACTCTGACCGGTAAGAGAGTGCGCGGAATGAAGAGACGGATTCTTCACTCTGACAGCCCTAGTCGTGATGCGCGTTGAATGAGTCAGAGCAGTGATCGATGCTCATATTCTGTGTTGTGCGACTAGAGGAAAGAGCGGTCCATGAAGTACTCTGACAGGCGAAATAGAGTGCTTTTCGAAAGGATATTCAGGGACACAATTTGTATCCGTCTATCTAGCAATTGATATTCCTAGTTGAACACAACGTTCGAGAACGTTGCGGGGTCGTGAAACGGTTGGATGAGTCAGGGGAGTGATCGATGCTCATATTCTGCGTTGGGCTTGAATTTTGGCGCATTGCGCCACATCTCGATGTCATTCCCGTATCCTTAGCATGTGAGCTGTGCGGAAAAAAAGAAGAAATGTTTTTCCAGTGAGATTGAAATCTAGAGATCTGTCTTGATCACGAATTCGCAAAATGTCGAGGTGTTTTGGCAGTGTGTCAAAAGCGGGCTCTTGAAGCAAGCGTAAGAAATACTCATGAGAATAATCGATGATCATATTCTTTGTTGCGATCACGTCTATCTCTAACTGGGATCAGTCTGATACAATTAGAATCGTGATTGGCGTCATGAAACGGCTAGTCAAGATGATCAGTGACAATGTTCATGGTCAATGTAGTGACTGAAAGGAGTGATCGAAGATCATATTCCGGGTTGGAAAAAATAAGAATCACACTTGCAGCACAGTAGAGAATCGTATCAAAGTGGCATCAGATTCAGATTCGATCATCTCTTCGGACGATTTTCCCAAGATCTTTTTAGGATGCCTGACTATTCAGAAATACCCTCACTATCGGACACAGCGTGGCGTGATAAATTGATCGTCCTTTTGAAAATGTGAAACTAAAATCTAGTCTGAGTAATTCAGCGGGAATCAAAAGCATGTGGGGTTTAGTGAGTCAACGTAAGCAAGGCAAATGGTGAACACTAGGATTGCGAAAATCATGGCACGTTTCACTCATGAAAAAATCAATGATCAAGGAGAAAGATCAAGCCCAGCTACCTCTTTGTTCTGCTTCAGCCTATTCTTCAGTGACGCCCTCTGGATGTCTGCTGCCCGGCAGATTCGATCGTAGAATGCATCCTTCCCGTTGCCCAGGGACTTGCCGATTCTGGAATTACAAGCGTGCACCAGCTTATTGCAAAATGGCAGTCATTCTACACTCTGTGTCGTGTATGTTTCACCTACGATTCATAGGATTCTAATACAGCTCCAGGCAGTGAATGCTTGCTGGGCGTCCTTATAAAAATCAAACAAATAAGACAGGAAGATCGAAGGTCTCTAGCGTGTGCAACTACTTGGCCTTCCCTCTACACATGTACAGTAAGGTCAAAGATTATAAAATAAGGTCTTAGTGTGAAAGCCTCAACTGGTTGACATATTGATTTTTCAATTTTTGGTATGTTTCACCTAAGCATCAAAGTGTCCAAATACTGGAGCAGAGATTGGCGTATGAATTGCTCATTTAGAAACTACAAAAAATTATCCAAATATAAATCATTCTAACGCGTGTACCAGCCTCAACTTATCGAAGAACATCGCTGTAATGCATTCACCACTTTTTCTATGTTTCACCTAGTGTTCTATGGTTCCAAAGACTGGATTGAATGATTCTTTCCTTCCTCCTAGTCAAAGACCAAAAACCACTTACGCATGCACCAGTCTCAACTGGTCGAAGGTTATCGCCGTCTTTGCGTTCATGGATGACACTTTCTGCGTGCGGATCGCCTGCTCCAGCGTTGCGACCTCTTTTTCGAAATCCTGCAAGTGTACTACGATGTTAGAATGTCATTGGCAAGTGTATTTCTTTTGAATGCCTCAGTGATTAGTCCCGTTTATTTCTTGCAAGTGAGTTTTAATGGTTGGGAAAGTATTTTATTGAGAATTGACCTACGAAGTAGATATGCTTATGATTGACAAGTGCGTTTATTGGCAGTGGATATCGCACGTGACAACGAGTTTTTAAATCAATTATTCTGTTACGTCACGATATCAGTTTATGATTGTTCGATGGGGCGCATGCGTGATTTTATTGGTAGTGGGCGTGAATCCCGAAGGGGGTTGCTTTGATGAATTGCGACCTCGTGATCGAGTTTTTATCGATATTCTACGCTATCTCTGCATGCAGTTGGAGTTAGTTTCTAAAGAATGTCACGAGACAATTTGCGAAAGTTTTGTGCTGCTGGAGTATCGATGATAAGAACGAAGGCGATGCTCACAGTTGATCAACTGACTTGCAAGATTCTGTTACGTTTCAAAATACAGTACCGCTCAAAAGTATGGCCCTAAAATTCAAATCCTCATAACTTTCTTGAAAATGTAGCTAGACACCCACGGTTTTGAGCGTTCGGAAGGGCTTGGTCAGGGGAACAACCACATGTTGTGTTAGTGCTCGTGACCTCACAAACTCATTCGCTGCAATCCATTTCCAGAGGAGCGGGTTTCAATATTTTATTAAGCCTCTACGGAATTTCGCCACAGTCTCCCACTTCCTGTGGAAGTAGTACAACCATTGATGAGCATGATACACTATGGAAGCTGTTGACCGCTTTTCGCAAAGAGCCGGTATATTGATTTTCCCGCACCCATGTAAAAAGTTCTAAATTCCATAACTTCGGTACCAATAGAGCTACAGGCCCCAAATTTGGTGGGTATCATCAGTAAGTGTTGGTGCAATATCCTGCCAAGTTTGAAGCCTATCGGCCACTTGCAGCGAAAATTCGAAAAAAATCATATCTTGATTTTCACAGACTTGAAAATTGCCATTCCCGTGATGAGAAAAATCTGAAATTACACACCAACGCGAAGAATATATTAGTTAATATGTGTACGAAATTGCAAAATGAAGACTTCATTTTGGCGCATTTTAGGGTGTCTTAATCACAGGTATCAGACTGGCTAAAGTGATGCCCAAGCCCAATTGCTCGATTGAAGAATAGTGAAGAATCGAGCTCTTACCTACTTTTTTATGTTCAAATGGATTTCTGGTTTCTTCTCAAAACACTTTACGATGATTTTGTTACGAATTTCAGCACATTCGACATCTTCAAATAATCCAAAAATGAAAATTGTCATAATTTTTGACATTGGACCTCCCTCATTAAGACACCCTAAAATGCGCCAAAACGAAGTCTTCATTTTGCAATTTCGTACACATATTAACTAATATATTCTTCGCGTTGGTGCGTAATTTCAGATTTTTCTCATCACGGGAATGGCAATTTTCAAGTCTGTGAAAATCAAGATATGATTTTTTTTCGAATTTTCGCTACAAGAGGCCGATATGCTTCAAACTTGGCAGGATGTTGCTCCAACACTTACTGATGATACCCACCAAATTTGGGGCCTGTAGCTCTATTGGGACCGAAGTTATGGCATTTAGAACTTTTTTCATTGATGCGGGAAAATCAATATACCGGCTCTTTGCGAAAAGCACTCAACTGCTCCCATAGTGTATCATGCTCATCAATGGTTGTACTACTTCCACAGGAAGTGGGAGACTGTGGCGAAATTCCGTAGAGGCTTAATAAAATATTGAAAACCGCTCCTCTGGAAATGGATTGCAGCGAATGAGTTTGTGAGGTCACGAGCACTAACACAACATGTGGTTGTTCCCCTGACCAAGCCCTTCCGAACGCTCAAAACCGTGGGTGTCTAGCTACATTTTCAAGAAAGTTATGAGGATTTGAATTTTAGGGCCATACTTTTGAGCGGTACTGTACTATCAAAAGTCTTATGAGACATGTTAAAATGTTGATGCGAGGAAATTCTCTTTAATAGAAATAATATTTTGCTCACAATGGTCGCTTGTGCTTGTCTTGATTGTTGCGTCTGCAGTGTGGGTGGATGGAGGGTGGTAGGCGTGGAGAGTGGCTGGGATGAGTACTCCTCGAAGCTGCTGAAATACCTGATAAGATGCTGAAATACCTGATCTCTAAACAATGAAAGTTAATTTTCGCACCAAAAATCATGCTAATTAGCAGTGAGTCGTTATCAAAGATCATTAGAAAAACGTTGTTCAAGATGTTTTCAGAAATATTTGATTGAAGCCCGGATTAGCGATTCACTATGGCAAAAAAGTGAGTAAGAGCGGGGGCTGGAATGTGCTGTGCAATTGAGATTATTTGAGGTCATCAATTTTGAGAGATTATTAACATCAGAAACGGTTCAGATTCGGTCTTTAAACGGTTCTGGCTTGTCTAATGGAGTTATCTAGATCAAGCTCTGATATTATTGAAGATGATCTTTGATCTTTCACTCACCCCGATTCGTTCTTCGGAGGAGATGTGCTCATTTCTACGTCGCTGCCCATCATTCGCGCAATGGCTATCGCCTCGGATGCCTTGAAATTGAATCTTCAAAAATGATCCTAAAGATCTTCTTCTGAGAGATCCGGCAAATTTGTATTTTTACGACGAAAAAATGATGCTATGAAATAATTTTGAAGGGGAAGCCGATAGCAGCTGTGCAACTTGCGACCCTACCTTGAATTGATTAAGGGTGCTGAGGGGGTTCATCTGGGACACGTTATTACTCGCTGCGGCTGCAGCAGCCATCTGCTGCAGGGCGACCTCCATCATTGGCACTGTAAGTGGATACAAAATTAATGATGAGAATCTGCAACAAAAAAAAATATATTTCACAAATAATATTGTTGCGAGGATTAGTGCAGGCTTTGACAGAGAAAATTTCGAAAATTGCGAATTTAGAAACAGCCTGTGATAATCAGTATGGTTGGGGGGGTATTATATAATACATTGTATTGAGTGGCGGATTCGCAGTGCTCTGGTGATCACAGCATTCTCCTCCAACAGAAAAGGGGGAGAACTTTGCATATCTGCTCGCTCACTTTGCATGAATCGAACTGCAAGGCCTGAGCGGGAGGAGCGATCGCTCTCCCCGCTCTATTATTTGAATCGAGCGGGAAATTGCAGTTCTTTCGTTTCGGGATTTTGGCGCGAAATTTGCATCCATTGTTCACCCTTATCCGGAGAGAGCAATGGGGGTCAGAACGCTGTGTGAGGGTCGATTCATTTCACACAGTCGATGCACTGGACGCGTGTATGGAATGTTGAGAACCATCACCCAACTTGCTAGATAACTGCGATACACCAAAATGGGGCAGCATGTCGTCTCTCAATTCAAGATGACCATTCGATCCAGTTAGTAGGAATCAAGCTCGCTTCGGAAGCCAGCAAGTTGTTGTGCCTCCAAGTTCGATGGCAGCAGCTTTTTGGGGCAAGAGGGGGTACCCTCTTCGGTCTTACGAACTGTCACGAGTGACTGAATCGACAGGGATTGTTGCAGAGGCTATCACGCGTCCCGCGGCTTTACGAACTATAATAGGGGGACAGGGTCGATGACAGGCGCGCGCGCTTTCATGGACGACAGTCAATCGTCCCTGGACTGTGGGGCTCAGGATCTCAGATGATAGGGATCATGACAAAGATCCTTGGATTAAAATGAAATTATGAGGCCAGTGAAGGGTTGTTCCCGAGACCGAGCCGCCCGATTTACGAACTAAAACAGGAACTATAATAGGGGACGACTTGGACGACCGTCAGTGATCTCTGATCGATAGGACATCGGGAGTGCGGGGGGGGGGGGGTTAGGACTAAGAACCCAGGATCAATTTCTGATGCCAATAGAAATTTCACACAAGTCAGAGCCCGACGAGCGAACTATAACAGGGAGCTAGACCGTTTGCCGATGCCGCCATGCACACTGTCCTACGAGTTGTGAGTTATTGCAGCGAAGACTGTCTTTGGAAAAGGGATCCATCTGATTTTTTGAGCCCATCACGCGACTTACGAACTATAATAGGCGCCGGGATCGATGACAGACTAGCGCGCTTTCATGGACGAAAGTGAAAGGCGAAAATGACCGTCCTTATCTTCGAAGGGGATATTATCGAGAGAGGCGGAGGGATGAGATGGAAAGAGGAAGAGAGACCCAGATCAATAAAACGTGTGGAGAGAGGTGAGATGACGTGATCATCATCTTGCCCTCGATGGTCAGTTAATGGATGATGAGAGGGAGCTCTAATCAAGGTGATGGTTGCAAGTAGGGCTACACAGATAAGGTCCTGCGTATCGGCAGTCAACCTAATCGCTGACGTTAACATGCAAGATTGATATGATCATCATCTAACGGTTTCCTGAAGATATAATGATGAGACGGGTGCCTAATCAAGGTGACGGTTGCGAGTCAGGTTGCACAGATAAGGTCGTGCGCATCGTCAGTAAACCTTGATGACCATGGTTGACGTTTGCAGCATCTAAACATAACTTAATGCCATGATGCCCGCGTTAATGGACATGAAGAGGATGCGGGGCTCTAATCAAGATGATGGTCGCAAGTGAGGGTGCTCTTTATTGGTGGCTGAAGGGCAGATCAGGCCATCACTATAAGACTGACGCGAAGGCGTATTGTGACTCGGGGCGCCGGGTTAACTGCCCTTGCAAAAAAGTGATACGGTCATACGGTCATACCCTATAGTAGATGAAAGTGAATGGGGCGGAGGGGTCTTATGACTGGACGTGGCGAGTGATGAGGTGATTGTTGCTTTCCTTCCTCGTGCCCCTTCATCTTAGGGACTAGGTGGAGAACCGTTGCTCTCTTCGGCTTGCTTTCTTTTTCGACGTTACGATTAGTTATAGACGACGACTAGGTGAGAGACTCGGTGGAGAACCTCTATCGTCTCATCGTTTCACTCGCTTCCTCGACCTTGCAGACGAGACGAAGGGGCTAGAGACGAGTTGAAGCAGCTAGTCTCTCCTCGATTCGAGTGCTATTTTGTCGTTGTGATAAGGCATAGGCGACGAAGAGGTTAGAGACAGCGGAGAATCTCAAGGATCTCCTCGTTTCGCGCGCTACCTCGACGCTTAGATAAGAGATGGTCGACGAAAGACGAAGAGACGGCGACCCTGCCTGCCCCTGCATTGGAGATAAGGACTAGATCGCTATGACTTCCTCACCCCTCCTCGCCCTATCTCAACTCGTCAATGTCGAGTGGCCCCTCGTAATCACACCGATCGTTCACATGCGCGTCAATCGACTGGCGCCAGAGCGGGGCAATTTTGGATGAGAGGGGGGAGGAGTCGGGTGATGATGGTGTATTGATCTAGGACTACAGTAGTGATGAAGAGATGTGCGATTCATGATGTGGGGATCAGGGAACAGCTCATTGGAAGAGGACTAAAGTGATGATATTCGTAGCTTACAATATATTCGTAGTTAGAAGGGGGCGGAGTCGGGTGATGATGGTGTATTGATCTAGGACTACAGTAGTGATGAAGACAGAGATCTGCGATGCATGATGTGAAAGGGGAGGTGAGCCCAGAGAAATAATCAATTGGAAGATATAACTTTTCGAACAAGACAGTGGACATATAGTATTGACTACGATAGTGGAATATAATAATGGCGATTCAGTTGAGAAGAGCAGTGAAGTTGCGCTAAGTCGCTATGATCAGCATCGAATGGCAAAAGGCTAGAGAAGGCTAGTTTGGTAAGAGTATGATATAACAAATATGAGGAGATTCCGGGCTAATGTGAATTAGTTTCGTAATTTATGAGCATTGATTAGCAGTGCACTTCAGTAGTGGATAGAAGATATTCGTAGGAGCATAGATTAAGTAAAAGCTGGATAGGCTAAAAGAGTGGGATACAGTATTGAATGTGCTGATGGTATGTCCCTCGTGCATTCCTTGCATTGAGAATGAGATTATGATAAAGTGTAGCACAATAAGAATGTTGCCAAAGCTGATACGCTATGTGGAACAGATTGATAAGCAGTTTGCATACAGATCAATAGTCCAGTGATATCTAATCAGTGCTCGAGATTCAAATGCTCAAGGAGCCAGTGGCAGAGATATCTTATCTATTGTGTTGTGGGTGATTACTTAAGTCACTGCAAAGTATCTCAAGTATTTCAGCATTAGAGATGTCAGAGGTGACCGGAAGCAAATACCAGCATTCATCCATTTCACAGACTTAACGAAGCGTGACGGAGACAAAAAAAATGGACTGATTTTCAATTGCAACTATAGGAGGCTATAGAACGAACGAAAAAGTATGCAAATCAGAGAGAGATTGACCTGTGATCGAAGCCAGAAGTGCAGTGCACTAGAACGACGAGATTGATAAGATATGCGCGGAGTGATGACAATGAGGAGTCGGAGAAGAGCAGAGTGCGTGCGCAATGCAGTGTTTCTACGACTTTTTCACCTGGTTTACGCGGTTTGGTTCTATGAAAGAAAAGCGCGCGCAAAGTTTGCATTTTTAAGGAAGAATTTATATTCAATACTCGCGGAAGGAATAGTAGAATTTTAAAAAAAACGAATAAAAAGGATTTAGAAACCCTCTCGAATTTGCAATACGGTAATTTCACGATACGGTAGCACATTATCGACTGTTTTGCCAATTTTTTCGAAGTCGATTTCGGTTTCGCGCGCCATTTCTTCCTCTATTTTGTTGTTTCGCGTGGTTCATTATGTTTATTAGTGACGCTTTAGTCAGGTTTTAACTCCGTCTGCGCTGCCAATCATAAGTATTTTCCTTAGCTTACAAAAAACGATCGCGAGTGATTAGTTGCTAGTTTTTGAACTTGTTCCAGTTTAAATTTGACGTAAAAATGATGCTTGTTAACGCTGAAATAGACTTGATCGATACAAATGCGAAAATAGTGAAGCTAGGAGCGCATGAAAGCGATGAAGATGTGGATGATTGTCGGCAATAGCCTTCTTTTTCCATTGTCTTCCCACCTCTCCTTCCCCCTCCCCTTATCGTGATCATAGTCATCCAAAGAGGCGATAAGGCCAATGCATGACGTGAATATGCATACGCACGCAATTGGTTTGTTGTGTTTTGATAAGGAATCGCTCGTTTCCTTTGTGTGTCGCGAAAGGTTTCGAGGACGGAAATGAACCTATCGATCGATCAATTATCACTTGCTCTTCTGCACTACATTTGGTTGATCCATTGGTTAACAAGTTATTGCGCAATGTAGTATGATTATCAATCGATTGTGAATGTCAACCCGGTGTCCGGTTTTGTGTTTCACGCTTTGCTCATCCATTCAAAAATGATCGTCGAGCGATAAGTCTGCCTCAAGTTTTCCGATGTATGCAGTTATCTTCCCCACGCTAAATTTGTTCTCTTGTATTATTATTTTTAATAGCTCACTGAGTTGAGTTGAACTCATCACTGGTGTTGTTGTTTTGGAAATTCCATTCAACATTAAGTAGCGAGCGATTTTCTTATGTTTAATGATTGCTAATTTATTTTGTTAATATAATCTAATTATAGTAATGAGCGGGTCGCTGTCCCTGTGCGAGGACGACCTCACGCCGCTGCTCGACAGCGACACGGCACTGGAGGATGGAGGGGAGAGAGGGAGGGAAGAGGAGGAGAGGGAGGAGGAGGAGAGAAGGAGGCCGGAGGGAGAGGAGGAAGCGAGGTTGCTGAGAAAGGTGGGTGATCATAACTTTTCAAGAGGGGTGATTCTTTCTTGTAGGAATTAGGAATGGGATGTTTTTAGTGTTTAAAAATACATTGTATGAATTGAGGGAGATAGGCAGGCACTGAAATATGATGAACAGTTTGCATGTATGCAATCCGTGAAACGTAAATGATTCTAGTATACTTGGTTAGATATTAGTGCTAGAATCGATACGGGCCAACTATTAGAGTGGTGCTCAACTTTTGAATATCAGTATTCCGTGAAGCATTAATGTTGCGATGACTGTTGCTCAGAGAGTGAAACGGAAAGCGTTACCAATGTTTAATAAATACAATTGTTATTGTTGTTGTTATTATTATTATTTTTGTTGTTATTATTATTATTAAAAGTTAAATTTCAGGTGGCCTCGCAGACGATCTCACTGTTCGATATGCCGCATCGGTCGGTGTCCTCGACGGTGACCATGTGCCCTTCCATGCACTTCTCGTGGCACAATGTCTCGGCGCAGGTGTGATCTTTGATCTCTGTTTTCTTGTAGTTCACCACGTGCACGCCTATCGTATGCCCCTTCAAAATTGCAGAAATATTTTTTCCCTAGAATTTATTGAAGTGGCATTGTGGGAAATCGGTTGTACTGCCCTAAGAGATGGTCGAGAAGCGCTGATGCACCTAGTGATTTACTAATAGAGTCAATAAAATTACCAAAAATGACAGAAGCTTCTTGCTATGCGATATGCCCTACCTGGCATAACGAGTCAGCACAATAGAGATAATCCAATCCTATAAGAATTGTTTCGATCCAAAACCTAAGTTCTAGTGCACCAAGCAATCAATGTACGCCAATGAGTTGTCTGTGAAATTACAAATTGTCTGGCGCTTTTATGTATTTTTTATCGGATGAAAACCGTCGAGATTATCGCATGAGAGCTAGAGTTTTCGAGTTGCCTATGAAACGGCGATTTACGAAGTTGTTTTAATTTCACAACTGGCAGAGCAGTAATGAAAACATGTACTTGTTTGGCTGTAAGTAATACAAACGATGCTCGAAATCACCTTTCGAAACTACTTTCCACAAACTCCAGGCAATTGAATGTGGTATAAGTTCGGCTATTCGTCAGAGCGCTTCTTCTATCCTTCTATCCTAACGCCCCCAATCCATTGCAGACGCTGGACAATCGTCCGTCCTCCTCGCCGCTTCCCTTCCTCAAGCGGGCATCGACCGCGTCCTGCTCGACCGCAGCTGTGGACATCGAGAAGCGACCCGACCAGAAGTGGATACTCAATGAGGGTCAGTGAATTTATCAATTAAAGGTAAAGGTCATCCCGTTAATCAAGGCACTTGCGTCCTGCGGGAGATCACTGCTAGGCCAGTGATTATCAATTATCGTTATCAATTATTAATTTATCAATTATCGTATTTAATGAGCGTCAGAGTAGCGTTAACACCCCGTTGCATGGATCTGGTAGTAGCAAAACGAAAATATTACATAAATAACTGTAAAACCTACATCGTCAATTATATTTTTATGACTGACATAGCAGGCAGAGTCTGAGACAATACTGATACAGATTTTATGGAATATACGTGTTCATTGTGAACCAGCGACCTAGTCTTTTCCTTGAGGTACTAGTGATAAAAAAAAACGAATTTATCGAGTTGTTTGTTACTGTAACCCGCCGAACCTTAATCGTATCATGCACTTGCATTATTCCTAATCTTGCCATAATCTCATACTTGCAGTATTCGGCGTGGCACAACCGGGCGAGGTGCTGGGCATTATTTGCTCTTTTCCACCTAAACTGCCGTCTATTTCATTTTTATTTCACGCCGCCTGTTCAACCGTATCATTTTATTATTATTAATATTACAGTATTCGGCGTGGCACAACCGGGCGAGGTGCTTGCAATCATGGGCTCGAGTGGCGCCGGAAAGACCACCCTACTCAACATCCTCGCCCATCGCAACACGAAAGGCATGGAGGTGGAGGGAGCGATCAAGGTGAGGAGGTTATTGGGATGACAGTGCGCTCTAGAAGCGCCGGGTTAGGAAACATCGAGAAGGAGTGTGGTAGGGAAGCGGGATTCTCGCGTTGTGGTGTGATCTCGACGAGAGGGTTGATCGGTGTTTCACAGATTCGGTATTTGAGATTGAAAATCAGGATGTCCAATAACTCTTCCCGTTGCCTGCGCACAAACATTTAATATATTTTCACGCTGCGAAGTGCTTTGGATGGATTCTATTGAAATTCAATTATCGTAATTGAGCGTCGAAAGCAAAAATAAAAAAGATGTTTAAAAAATAATGTAATATATATATTCCTTGTGTATCAGGTGAACGGGCTGCGCGTCACGAAGGACTTCATGCAGAAGATCTCCGCATACGTGGAGCAAGAGGACGCCTTCATTGGTTCCCTCACCGTCAGGGAGCACCTGCGATTCGTGGTACGGTAGTTTAAAGGGGGTACGGTAGGACAGTCTGGATACGGTAATTGGAAAGCCTTGGGGCAGCTGCGATTCGTGGTACGGTAGGACGGGGGACGGTAGTGAAATGGTCGGGCTACGGTAGTTATGGATTATGTCGAGGAGGTGGATGAGGATTGGGTCCCTCACTGTCAGGGAGCAGCTGCGATTCGTGATACGGTAGGGTAGGGTTACGGCAGAATGTGGCTATTGTCGCATACGGTGATCATTAAAAATGTGCTGAAAAAACTACTAGAATGTGTATTTACTGATCAATTCTGGATGAAAAAATATTGTTCAACGAAGACGAAGTGGCAATAGAGCGAATATTTGGTACCGGAAACCGATAGGACGATTTTTTTATATTGTCCTCGAGTCGGCATATTTTATGATTATTTTGAAACCAAAAGGGATCGTTAATCAATAATTTCGCATGTTCCGTATTTTTGTCATCTCGGTGAAACATCAAAGTATCCGGCAAAAAAAAAGGAAATTTCAAGAAAATTAAGTACAAATTGCAGGCGTCGCTGCGCATGGGCAAGCGGTACACGAGGAAGGAGCAGGAGCGGAGGGTGGAGAACGTGATGAAGGATGTGAGTGAGGATTACGGTAGTTAGGGTAGGATGAAGGGTTACGGTAGATTGCGGAGTATGGTAGGCAGGGGTACGGATGACGGAATATCGGAGCTTGTCTCAACGGGCAGATCCTTGAACAATGCGTGCAACTCAAAAGAGCGCGGTTGGCAAAAATTCATATTACTTTCCTACTAAAAATTGATTTCACTAACAATTTTTGTATTCTGAAAGTTCATTTGTACTCAGATGATTACTGTAATCACTAATACCGTACCACTTGCAGCTCGGCCTGCTGCCCTCGGCGGATACGGTAATCAGGACGAAGTATCGATCGATGCTGTCCGGAGGGGAGAAGAAGCGGCTGGCATTCGCTGCGGAGGTGGGTTTGCTATTTCCTGACATTGTTCCAATCATCATCAATTGTCAAGCAACAATCATGTAGCAATTTGTAAGAGAGGTGAGACGCGAATGTGACTTGAGCTTCCAATCGTGCGTAATAATTATTGATGAGTGATATGCTCATGATTATCGTAGAGCGGAACGTATTGTATGATGTATGAGCGCTGAGGTGCTACGAAGATGCCGATGAATACTTCTAAAGAGCGCTAATTGTAAGTGGCCATCCCATTGCCGTGGATGCCAACGCGCTGTCTATTGTGCTGGTGATGAGACGCGAAAATGACTGGGTTAGATGGTCGTGATTCCTTTTCGTTGAAATTTATTGTTTTAGTTTAATCTCGGCACACGATCTGCCATTGTTCGATGGAAGAAGCAAAACGTTGTTATGATGGTGGTAAAACATGAACATGACCAGGGCTGTTATCGATTAATGCTTCAAAGCTATACAAAAGATAAAGGGAAGTGTCTTTCCGGTTTCACGCACTACTTATCAGTTCTGAATTGCTCGTTGCGACAATCGTGTTTCGCGTATGAAGTCGATATAATAAAAAAAAATAAAGAAAGAGCTGCCTAATGATTCTTGCGGTGTCACGCTTCATTTTGACGTAATAATTCAGCAAACTATCGAAAAGAATTGCAGATTCTGACCCCCTTCTCCTTACAATTATAATTATTTTACTAGTATTGATGTTTTTAGAGAAATTAAGGGAAAACGCTGAATGACTAATCTTCAGATCCTGACCTCTCCCCCGCTCCTTCTGTGTGATGAGCCCACCTCCGGGCTGGACGCCTTCCTCGCCTTCCAGGTCGTGTCGGTAAGTGGATTTAGGCATTTTTCCGGGTGAGAGATGTGGACGGGTCATCGCCATATCACAGTAATTTGAGTTTTAGATAGGATGTGCTAGGCGCACCGGGGAGGAGAGAGGGAAGGGGTGGAGTTGGGGCGTTTTTCAGATCGTGTCGGTACGGTGTTTTATTCTATTTATTTATTATTCAATTTAAGTTATTTTTAATATTTATTTCGGTCTAAAACGTAAGTGGTGATGTATGTAGTTCAGGAAGTTTTAGTATTTCATCTGCATTATGAGTGGCTGAGGAATCTCAGTGAGGATATGTTTTCCTTCGATTGTCTCTTTGTTTGAGTTATAATGCAAAATGGCGTGGTTTGATTGCGTGTAATTCAAGAAATAGGAGTTCATCAAAGTCACTAGGTGATCGGTAGTTCAAGTCACGGTTCAAGGTATGCCAGATTCTGATATTTGAGAGTTCATTTGTCTTTTACAGGAAAATATTGTGAGATGCTCACACGTGAATGATTAAAAGAGTAGAAATCTAAATCGGTTAATTTGAATTTCACAAGGCGTTATTGCGTTTCAGCAATTTTTCAAGTACTTGTGAATCATGAGATCGTTAATAGAATCTCTTGATCTGTGAGAAAAAAATATTACTTTGTAACCAATAAAATGACTAATAATGTTGCATTAAGGTGCTCAAATCACTCGCTCGCAGCAAGGGCATGACCATCCTACTCACCATCCATCAGCCATCGTCCCAAGTGTTCGCCCTATTTGACAGGTGATTATCGATTAATTTATTGATTGGCATACGGTAGCTTATCATATCGATTAGCGAGGCTACAGTAACCCAAGTTAGATATGTGGGTACGGTAGCCGCATTTATTGATTGCGTAAGAAATAGGACATGACCATCCATCAACCATCGTCCCAAGTGTTCGCCCTGTGTGACAGGTGATCATCGATTAGTGGGGATACAGTAACCCAAGTTAGATATGGGGGTACGGTAGCTGTATTAATCGAATTTATCGATTGCCTAGAATATGGTGACCCTAGTCAGTCGTGGGTACGGTAGCTACAGATACCATTTGCAGGATCTACCTGATGTCCGAGGGCCGGGTGGCGTTCAGCGGCACGCCGGCGCAGGCGAGGGAGACCTGGACGAGGTGAGGAATTATTTGATATCCAAGGTCCACTGAACTTTAACAGGGATTGATTGTACACTAGGAGCGGCGGGTTAGAAGCGCTAGGAGGGGCAAGGGCATACAGTTTCCTGTATATCTGAGGTGGCTCATTATCGGGTTAATACATACGCCTTATGGGAGGAGATAGATTAACGAGTTGGGAAGGATCAGGAGTGTTCGTGTTACGGCGGCAGTAGACTATCGCAATGCTTTTCCTGTGACCTATCTCAGCTGGTTTCTGAATTCTAGTGTGTCCTACGATTATTACTACAAGAAAGTAATAATCTTGTCGCTCTCGTGATTTCAAATCCGAAATAAACGACAAAAATTAAACGTAAACGGGGATGGAAGTGAAAGTTCCGCTGCCAGGAACATTCGCGTTTCGGGGATAGTAGAGTATCCCATCCTGCTCGTTGAATTTGATGTGGCCTTGATTGCCTCTTCTTACAAATACAGGCAGATTACTGAATCCAACCGGATTCGCAATGTCGTAGGTGAACAACAAACACGGTCACTGCTCAGCTACCAATGTCATATCTTTTTGGGTTGCAGGTCAGAGTAGTGTTTTTTTTTCCAGCTGCGGATCCCCGGGAAATTATGAAATCGCAGCTCATCAGTGAACACGGTGTTTTTGTAGGAACATATCAAGACAGGGTACGCAAACTACTAGGTTGGCGCGAACGCTATAGGCGGATATATATTCTATTATACCAACCGTGCGCCAAGAGACTTCAGGGGAAATTCTCCTGCTCCTTTGTGCTCCTTGGTCCCTTTGTGCTTCACAACTTACTCATATTTTTCTCAACCTTATAAGCATCAATGATCGATTGAGATGGCGTCGTAGTTACACATTCATTCCGGTGTTTGCAGTTCGGCTTTTAGCGTCGTGATAATTTCTGCGCTATATTTACCTCTTCCGCACAGGGATGCTGGAATAGTGTTTTTAACCCTAATTTCTTCACATGATCAGAATGGGCCGCCCTCTGCCGCTCAACTTCAACCCGGCCGATCACTACATCAACACACTGGCGATCACGAATGGACCCGAGGAGAGCAGGCAGAGGAGGGAGGTCAAGGTACGGTAGGGGATACTGTAGATTGATAGCGTGGAGTAATATGAAGTACTTAGAGCCCACAGTTCATTTTATCTGAGACGAATGTGTACCGTATCTAATAGTTTACGGTACTGTGAAAAAAATCGATAATTGCAGCGAATAACGGACACGTTCGCGCTCTCCCCTGAAGGAAGGACGCTGCAGCGAGAGGCGAGAACGGGAGAAGTGCGGTGAGTCAGGGGGGGGGGGTACGGTAGGTAGTATTGATAAGTAGAGGAGGAATGCGGATTGATAGAGATTTTGTTTTACGTCAGGTGGTAGCATTATTGATTCGTTTAATGTTGAGAGTTAAAAATTGTATAATTTATTGTATGGGCTGCGGCAAAGAATCAAGTGAGCCGGGCGTACATGGCACTTGTGCTGCGCGTGAAACTGAGAGTTGCAATGAGATCTATAATTTTTTTACTAATATTAATTGCAGAAAGGACAGCGAAATGGACGAAATGCGCAGCAGTGAGCAGGGTGCAGTGAGGAACCGAATGGGCGGAGCGGGAGGAGGAGGGACGAGAGGAGAGGAGCGATACAAGAGCACGTTAGTTAAGGGGAAGCTGTGATTTAGGCGCGACGGGTTAGAATGGGAGGAGGAGGGACGAGAGGAGAGGAGCGATACAAGAGCACGTAAGCATTGCCCTATTGCGTACCTAAATTGACGTTTTGAGATGGCGCCGCTGGTAAGATAAAAATTGGTATTTGTATCGTTGGGTATTTGTTTACTTTTGGGGGAGTCTTGGAATGAGGGTTGTCTGCAGTTTCAGCTGTTCAATAATATGAATCGTGAACGGACTTTCTAATAGTTCGCGGATCATGGTGTTGTAAAAAAACATATTCTCTCATCCACACGATTTATCTTTTAGCAATGATAGGTCTTGGATGTTGCAGTGATGATATTTTTAGTAAAACAGCGAAATTACAATGGCGCATTGCAGTTTCATCTGTTGCCTATCAATGGGGTGATCGGGCATAACATGATAGATCTGGCCTGCCTAGTAAAAAAGAAAATATGTTTATTGACCGTCTTGAAGCGGCGTTTGTTCCCTAAAGTCGATATACGTTGAGTACGGTAGGATACTGTAGAATACGCATTTTCAGATGGTTCCAGCAAGTGCGGGCGCTCACGTGGCGCGGCTACAAGACGATCATCCGGGATCCGAGTCTGCTCAAGACACAGATGATACAGGCTATCGTGAGTTTGGGATACGGGTTAACACTAAGATAGAAGCGGTGCGGTAGAATTATAGCTAGTCTCGGAGGATACGGTAGCAGAAGAGAAATGTGATTACAATCCTACAATGATGTGATCACAATCCTAGAGGACGTTGGTGTTTACAATTGTGGAAAATATCCGAAAAAGAAACCTGTTAATTTGGTGTTTCATTGGTGAAGTATATCAGAGATTTTTTTAAAGTAATTGATAGCGAAGACTCCAGGCTTCAGGGACTGATGAAGTTATAGGTTTTTCACTGCTCTGTCGGAGGCTTCTGGTGAAAATATAAAAAAAAATTGTCCAGCTCATTTGCAAGGAATATTCTTGTCGGTGGTTTGGTGCAGCAGTGACTGGTGAAGTCAGAGATTTTTCAGTGGCACTGATCTTTCGTCGATAGTCTTGAGAAAATAAAAATATAAACAAATAAAATATTTTCAGCTCATTTGAAAAGATTATTCTGTAGTTTGGTGCTGCAGGGACTGATGATGTTAGACGTGTTTCTGGCAGTCTGATTTCTCGAAGAATATAAATAAATTAAAATAATTATTATTTTCCAGCTCATCGCCGTCCTTACGGGCATCATCTACGTCGGCACGCCGCTCAACCAGGAGACGGTGAGTTCATTTATTATTTTTTATTATTATTTTACTCGGTTCTTTTCTGATTTTACCGCAGGAGACTGGGAGATATTTATTACTTGAGGCGTGAAATATCGTAGTGTCTGCCTGTCTGTGGGTACCGTCTGCCAGGCAGGGATTGGGTATGAACAAATCGGTACTGCACAAATCGCTATTGCATGTCAATATAGAATGCATTGCAAAATTAGCGACATTGTTTTATTATTATTATTGCAATCGGCGCGTGTGTGCTCTTCGACTTTTCATATAGGCAGATACGACAAAAATGAACGCATAGCGTAGAGAAATATATAAATAGTAGAAGTAGCTGGGATTTCCTTTCCGTATTTCTATTTTTCTCTGGATAATTTGGATCTTTGCAGGTAATGAACGTGAACGGCGCCATCTTCCAGAACATCAACAACCAGGCGTTCCTCTTCGTCTTCTCGGGCATGCTGGTGAGTGGTAGTGGCGCCGGGTTAGGCCAATGATATCATCAACGTATCGTATAGATAGAATATTTTTGGCATGTGCAATTGCAGTTACACAGGCGTAGTGGCCTCTAGCCATAATTGTCTTCTTTTCCCGTGATTTCTTGATTCAGTATACCATGTTATTTATTTGTTGAACAAGCTGTGCTATGGTATCCGGTTTTCCCTGTAGATTCTATTTTTTTCATGTCCATTGCAGTTTCATGTTTCACTGTGGCAGTGTAGTCGAGAGTGGGTATTGTACGTGTACGTAAGAGCATGTTAACTGGAAATATCTACTCAAACTCTCATTAATCCGGAATTTATTTATGATTAATTTTTTATGTAATTAATAAATTAATTTTATTCACTAATTGCAGACATTAAACGCGGAGTTGCCGGTATTCGCGCGCGAGCACACCGCCAGTCTCTACCGGACGAGTGCCTACTTCCTGGCGAGAAATCTGGCTGAGGTGATTGTCGAATCGAGATCGTCTAGGCCCGCTACCAAGTACTTATCTCAATGCAGCGAAACTCTAATGCTCATAGTCACCAAGGATTTTTTTAGGTTCATTTTTTTAAATCATCGTTTTTATTGATACGAAGAAAGGAATCGAAGCTGCGTAATCTCATCAACAGACTATCTCGAACTGGTGAAACTTGAATGCTTCATCAGAGAAAATTGCTTGTTGTCTAAAGAATACGTGTTCAATATTGAAACAGTCCATTTACAATTGCTTTCATAAACCTCATGAAACCTGACTGTTACTAGTAGAAATATGTTATACTTCGGATTATATTATTTATTTAATAATTTAATTTGAAATGATATATTTCAGTTCATCCCGTACACGATTTACTCGATCGTCTTCTCCTCGATTCTCTACTGGATGAGCGGCTTGGTCGCTGACGGCTTCGCCTTCCTCATCTACGTCGTCGTATCAGCCCTGATCATGCATGTGGCCATCAGTTGCTGTCAGTTTTCAATCGGGGTTACGGTATCTGGATGATAGATTGAACGAGATTACGGTAGCTTTTTTATCTACGGCGCCATGTTCGTACATGTGGCGATTAGTGAGTTAGAAAACACGGTTGTTGGGGATACGGTATCTGGGTGATAGATTGAGATGGATTACGGTAGATTTTTTGATCTACGTCGTCCTGATCGTGCATGTGACGATCAGTTGTGGTCAGTTTGCGATTGATGGGTGCTACGGTAGCTTTATTGAGGATACGGCATTCACCTAATCGATAATTTCAGCCTACCTCGTTGCGTGCATCTTCTCGGCGCGCGCCGTCTGTGGTACGGTACTCCCGGTGTTCACCGTGCCCGCCACGGCATTCTCCGGCTTCTACATAAACGTGGTACGGTAGCTTGCGGGGTTATTGATTTGTTGGCATTTTCTCGGAATCAATATCAATGTTCATAGTACGGTAGCTTGAGTGTTATTGATTTTTAAAAATGTTTGGAATGATTTTTATTGATTTTCTATTAGTCTGAATCTCGAGCTCGCAATGAACGCTCCTATTCTATTAGTCTTTTGTCATATTGATGAAACCCGGGGTACTAGTATTTAATTTTTTTTGAAAGAATCATCCCATTGAAATCAACCATTTCCGGTCTAGTCTCATCATGTAGAGATGTGGAATCCGCAGGCAACCGGGTGGTTAAATTACTTGGGAGTTGAACAGAATGCCCCTTCAAACATTTTTTTTATTCTCTAGTCGTCCCTTCCCTTCTACTTCTTGCCGCTATCTCTCCTACTTTAGACTCTCTCCTACTTTACCTACGCATATGAAGCACTCCTAAAGATACCCAAGCCCTCGCATACCCAGATCTGCTAGTATTTTGTATTTTTCGAGCATTCACTCCGCTTCAATCAAATTTCTCCGTTTGGGCCTCATCATGTAGAAATGTGGAAACTGCGTGCCGACGGGTTTGGACATTTTGGAAGTTGAAAAAAGTCAAACTCGCAGAGCTGCTAGTATTTTGTATTTTTCAACGATTCTCGGCAAAAAAATCAAAAATATCTGCTATTAGTCTCGCCATCTAGCAATGTAGAAACCACAGGCCACCGAGTGGTTGGAAATTTTGGGTAAACACTTTTAAAATAATCTGTCGATCTCTTTTCAGTCGTCCCTTCCCTTCTACTTCCTGCCCCTCAAGTATCTCTCGTACTTTGCGTACGCATACGAGGCACTGGCCGCCAATCAGTGGACGAGGATCGACAGCATTCCCGGTGGGTGGTCTGACTTACTGTTGCAATTGATTGATGATGTTGCCGTAGTTCTTTGTTAATGATTGTATTCCCGGTGGGTGGTCCGACTTACTGTTGCAATTGATTGATGATGTTGCCGTAGTTCTTTGTTAATGATTGTATTCCCGGTGGGTGGTCCGACTTACTGTTGCAATTGATTGATGATGTTGCCGTAGTTCTTTATTAATGATTGTATTCCCGGTGGGTGGTCTGACTTACTGTTGCAATTGATTGATGATGTTGCCGTAGTTCTTTGTTAATGATTGTATTCCCGGTGGGTGGTCTGACATACATTCGTTTATAGATTGAAGTGCTACATACCTTAGTTGCTTGATGCATTCATGTGCTATGACCTACAGTATTACTTTACTGTAGTTGTTGATTGATGATAATGCACTTACAGTGCCACCTAGTTGCCGTAATCATTCCCTATCTACAGGTTGTCCCGCTGCGAACACTACATGCTTCCACAACGGCGAGGAGGTGCTCGAGTCGATGACATTCCGCGCCGCAAACATGTACTGGAACATCGGCATTCTCGCGCTGATGATTGTGGGCATACGATTGATCGCTTTTGGATCACTCTGCTTGAAGAGTAGGAGGCACTGAGAGTACGGTAGTATCGATTGATTCCCTCCCTCGTTATTAGTTTGTTCAGATTACGGTAATGATATCGATCGATTTTGTCCTTGTTAATTTGTTAATTTGATCCTGTGGTCAAAGAGTATTGAGTATAGGTTGAGTAGTGAGCTATAGGTGACGAAATTTTAATAATTTGAATCATATTGTGATACAGTTCATTTGTAAACGATGTTTGTACGTTGAGACATGTGAAGATGCTAGTGTAGCGACTACGGCTATAATTTGTTGTGAATTTACTGTTTTAAACCACTTTTACACTGTTTGTGATAATAATAATGAAGTTTCTTGTATTATTTGTGGAACTGGATGTTTCAATGCAATAACAAAGACAATTTTAAGATGATTAAAAGTTTGTAAAAAAATTAAAAAATTGTTGAAAAAAGTCAGTCATCAATTCCCCAACACTTCTTACTGTATTCATCAGTCAAGCACATTGCGGTGTCTCTGCATATTTTTGTTCAAATTTCCTGTGGTCGCTTGCTCGATCGCTAGTTGTCGGTGCTAATTCGTCGATGTCTTAGCCACTTGATGCGATGCGATTCTCGTGCACGATCGCCGACGAGGGCAGCGTGGACAATGTGGCACGTGAGTTGGCTTGAATTCTTACGTTTTCTTCGCTTTTTTCGTTCAAAATCGTCCTTTTCCGTGCAGTATTCACGTTATTTAAATGGTTACAACGATATTGGGCCCCTTGTTTTGCCATTGTGAAAGTAATAGATAGCGTAGAGAATGTTACACGTGAGTGGGCTTGGAATCTTGCTTCCCGTTTCACTTCATTTTCTACCGAAGTATCCCTGTTTCGTCTTGGTTTGACATAGTTTTAAATTGCTAATCGGTAATGAAGGATCGGGTTACCCTTTTCTGAAAAAAAGTAAATAGCGCATCAAGTGAGTTGTCTCGGTATTATGGGTGTTCGACCAAATTCTTCTGTTCTCTGGTTTAAAGCTTGGACGGGATATAATTTGGCTGTGCTCTCATGCAACGCTGACATTTTCTATTCCAGGCTACCTGCGCACTGTGGCCTCCATTTGCCGGAACAAGGTACGTGCGTCTCTTTATTTTCCACTTTTCCGATTCATAGGAAATAGTTGAGTGTAGCTTTAATTGTAATTGTGAGCAGTAAGCCTATAGTCGCACGTCAAAATACGCTTAAAGCTATCACTAATCCGAACCTCATCAGATAACTTGCAATTATTCCGTCCAGGTCGGTATGAAGATCAGCGGTGAGGCGATCGAGCTGCACTCGGCGGAGACGGTGAAGAGTGGCGGGCACTCGCTCACCCTCAAGTTCGACGCCAATCAATCTTTCTCCACTTATGTTAGCTAATGATTGAAACGGGCAACTGCCTTGTGCTCATGAGATCTCTATTTCCTTATAATTAGAGCTACTACGGCTTCCTTTTTTATGTATTTTTGTTTTGAGTGAAGCTGAACGCTCACTGATTATTTTGAGATATTTTACGGATCTTTGACAACATAGTGAAACACAGCAAAATCGTAGGTGCTAGTGAAACATAGGTTGATTACAGACTCCTATACTTCACTGTTGATCAATTAGAAGTGTTAGCGTATTTTCTTGCAGGCGTTCCTGCCCTTCTCCGAGGACGTGCCCTTCATCATGCTGGAAATTGAGGTGAGATTTTTATTAGAAAATGTAAAAATATCTGCTAATTGTAGCATCGTAAGGTAGCTTATAGCACTCATTTATGTGCTCATATTGAATCCTATTACATTGGCTGACAATAAGATATTTACTGTAACCAAAAGGTAGCTGTTGTAGACTTGCTTGAACTGTAACACCACTGTAACACTTCTAAATGACCTATTTTGGAGTTTTGGTCTTGAATTGCCGATCAAGGTGCTTTTACAAATATTATATGACCTGAAAATGAGAAAAATGGCCTAAAGCCGGTCCGGTTGCTGTGAAAATATACATATATGTTCGCAGATCAAGAAGTTGGCGGACATTTTCCACACGGCGAAGGGCCACGTGCGATGGAAGCTGTTCAACAAGCCGACCGGGATGGGATTGAGGGTATGCAGTTCTGATACACATCAGGGTTTAGTCATTGTCAGGTTCAATGTCGGTACAATGAAATAAGAATGTTACTCTTAAAGTTACAATTTATCGAAATGGTAAACAGCAACAATATTTGTTTTATTATAATATTAGTTACGGCTGGCTGAGACCGGCTATTATTTCCGCGTCCCATGGTACGCCGCATATAGTTCAACAGAAACATGAATGTGACTGCGCATAATTTGTCGAAATAGGTGGGGGCCAAGTGCGTTGTATGTTAGAAGTTATTCAGAATGAAAACGCATCACATTAGCTGGTCGCTCGAGCACGCGAAGTATGGTTCTACAGAAGCATGAGTGTGCCAGAATCAAAATATAATTTTAAATTACATATTTAATTGCAGAAGCCGCACTTCCTGCTGCAGTTGCGCGAGGCGCACGTCTCCCACCATCTCCCGGTTACGGTAATTTTATTATATTTATTTATTAAATTAAAGTTGAAAATGTTCTTTTTCATTAAAAATCTGAACAATCGGTTGACACTGAAAACTGGGAATTATTTAAATCCCTAATCAATCCTATTAATTGAATTGATGATGTACATTAGAATCAATGCTGATTCTCGAAATTAGTGATAACAGTGAAGCGCGGCTATGGATAGTGGTTAAATAGTTTAATTGTCACATCTGTCCAAGTACTGGCGATTGATGTGAACCACCGGCCAACAGCTCACCAAAAACTTGTGAAACTTATCCCTCACAGGTGGTCACGGAGAAGCGATGGGAGGCGTACGAGCGACAGCCGCAGCCGATCGGCAAGGTAATATTATTATTAATTGTTACGCTTGAAGAAAAAGTCACCAACGATTGTTGATCAAGTTTTATAAGGAGAAGTCGAAAGCTGAATTGGCCGGGTCGAAATCTATATTGAAACATGTAGTGTGTTGCAAATGTAATTTTATCGACTAGCTGCAGCGTGAGCAGGTGTTTCTCGATTTTACATTTTTATAAATAATTTAATTTAATGATAATACAAATAACCACTCAGCAAATCGCGATGCCGAACGCGCGCGTGATCTTCCGGACGCTGCAGCAGTTTCGTGCGTCCGCTGCGAGATTTGTGGTGGGTCGAGATTAATTTTACTAGCGTCCTTCGGTCGCTATCCCAAATATCGAGATGCGTCTGTTATAGGGGGGATTTATTCATAAAACTTACTAGCCAAGACGTTTTTGCTAAGTGTTGCTATTCGTTTTTCAAAACTGTTGGCTAAATTTCAAGGCTCTCCACGGTGGTTTCAGCCTACTTACTAATAGCTGCTTAACGCATACACTTCGCTAAGCGGATGGAAAGTGTGCGAACAATCTGTATAATCATTTTAAACCTCCTTTCTCAATCGCAGATCATGCAGTGCGATCAGGAGGGTAAGTTCTCGCTCGGCGCGCAGCTCGACCAGGCCAAGACCGTCGTGCACTTCCCCGATTGCATGGTGGACACGAGCGGTGCGTTTGTCAAATTGGGAAGGTTACGATAGTATCGATTGGTACGTGGTGAGTTTCGCTAATTGGGTGTTCGGTAGCATTGATTTGTGCATTGTGCACAGTATAAATTGGCGAGCAGTGAACAAAGACCGTCGTGCACTTTCCCGACTGCATGGTGGACACGAGTGGTGCGTTTGCCATATTAGGTGGTGTATGGTAGGTGTATATTCCAAATTGGGTGGCGGTAGAGTAACGAAATCTGTCCTGCCCTTCCCCGATTGCATGGTGGACATGAGCGGTGTGTTTCTCAAATTGGGATGATTACGGTTAATTCGGATCCGTCGTACATTTGGATTTTTGATATTTACAATGGAATTTTTAAATTGGACCAGGTACGTTTTCGCTTCATCTGCTTCCTATGAACTCGAAATGCCGCAGTTTGTTAATGCAACCGCCTTATGACGTACAGTATAATTTCGCACCTGTTCAAAAAACTGGGATCGAACCAACCTTCATTACATTTTTGTTAAATGTAAATTTATCCATTAATAATGTATTTGTTTTTCAGCGACCTCCGAGATCGAGCCGTTCCGCACGAAGCTGGGCATCAAGTCGCTGCTCACCTGCTTCGGAGGCATATTGGCAGCCCCGCACTGTAACTGCACGTTGAGTGAGTTATTCAAGGGTTGAAACTTGAGTATAACGGGGCACTGACATGATAGATTCACCTGCTTCCGAGGGATATTGGCAGCCCCGCACTGTAATTGCACGTTGAGTGAGTATTCATTGTTGTTGATAGTGTGAATAATTGAGATGAGTAATATTTATTGATGCTCCGCGAAATTGTGGGTCCATTGTCAGATAGTGATTGTACGTGTATTAGTGAGTAGGTGAATCGTCAATGTCACTGGTGGGATTCGAGTAGTCTCTAGACATTAGAAAGCATAACTGGCGCTTGCAAAGTCACTGCTCACCTAATTTGGAGATACTGGCTGCGCCGCACTGTATGTATTGAGTGATTCTATAAAATAATAATTTTCGGGAAACATGGTTAAGGTGGTTTGATATAGAGCTATTGTTATAAACCAGATTCCGCTTGTCCATTGTACACCGATGAGCATTGCCTTCATCTATGAGTTGGTGAAGCATGGATCGGTCAGGATGTTATAAACTTCCACTTGAGATAAAGAGAACATGTATTATTAGAGGTTTTTTATCGGTTTTATTAGACTTTTTTTTTAAATGCACTATTGCATCACCCTTGCAATAACTAGGTGGATTAATGCTACCTTGCAATTATAAGATTACTGCTAGTAGGGTCTCGATGATGAACAAATAGAAAATTTCTTGTTGGTATCAAATGATCTTTGATCTCTTTCCAGAGTTAATTGATCTTTGGTCTTGCATAGACTCAAATGATCTTTGATCTCTCTTTCCAGATGTGATCTCCGATCGGACGGCCGAGATTCAGGTGCATCTCTACGAGTCGGAGGTATTTAATTTAGTTACTTACCAATTTAAATTGTAAATGTTTAAATTTCGGTGAAAAGATTGGCTAAACGTACTGGGAGCGCCACTGTTTCAACAGTTTTACATTGCGGGGATGTTTGTGATACTTCGATGCTTACAATAAGTACTTGAATATTACAAAAATGCCAATTATTGCAATGCATTTCATTCATTGCGTTCACAACGCCTGTTAAGGCTTCAGGGGTAATATACACTATCAGAATTTTGATCGGTAGATCTTTTCTATAGGAAAATTCAATGAACGGTTGCATTCGCATCCTTATCTTGGCTAAAACATCGCTCGAGCATTGCTGTTTCATCAAGAAGTTATCATGGTTATCATTTTAGTATTGCAATGAATACTGTATTTCTGATGTCTAAAAATCTTTTCAAAACATATGGTTCGATTCGCGTTCACCACCTATTTAGCGGATATCGACCAGGAATCTTTCAGTTTCTGAAAATTCAGTTAATCAGCGGGAATGGCAATGATTCGATTATCGATTGTCTTGAATTTTTGGCTTTTCATTAATTTATGCGCTTATTTGCTGCCTTAGTAAGCGAGAAAATTGTTCCATCAGTTACTAGAGAAATTCCAGTTTCGCGAGCATTTTATACCACCGATGATTTTCCATCACGTTAATCAGTGTCTGACTTCCTCTATGAAAAAAATAGATCTCTTGGGCTGCATAGACATACAAACATAATTGTTTTAATCAATAATATCCCCCTTTCAGCTGTCCTTCGTACTGGGTACGGTAGTGCACGAGTGAGAACTGGGCGGGCGATTTGAATGGCGCCGATTCGACCTTCTCCGTCTACCGCCGAGAGAGCACGCGAATCGAGGAGAGTGCCTTCTCTCCATCTCTACCCTCCCCCCTTTCCCTCGTTCGAATTGTGCCCCGCCTGTTTCGTGTTCCTGCTTTTCCCTCCATTACGAGTGCTACATCACCGCTCAGACAGCGCGAGGGAGTGTGTGGAATGAGGAGAGTCAGGTGGTGAAACTTTCCCTGATCTATTTCCGATCAAGCTCCCGAGTCTCATCATTCCACATGTTCTATTGCTGATCGGTGCTAGGAGAAAAATTGCTTCCTGATTTGCCCTACATGTTCCATTTCCCCCTTCTCCTTCCCATTCTTTGATCACAGCGTAGCCTAGTGTCTGTGTGCGCACTAAATCTCTGCCTAAAGCGCCTCCGGGAGGAGAAACAACAAGCACCGCTCTCTCGATTTCGCACACTATCTCGCTCCTCTTAGCCCGCGCGCACTCCTCGATAGCCCCGCACCCTACTGTACACCGCCTGACTGTCTGACCTGGTCTCTCGATTTCGCCCGCTCTCTCGCCCACTCCCCCCTTTCACTATAGGCCGCGTTCCTGTGTGTGTGTGAATCCAGCATACCGCCGCCCCGGAATGACCGGACATTTCCCCTGACTGCCTACCGCCCTCTCACCTTTCCGTGATCTCTCGCCCCTCACTCCCTCATCCTTTCTCTCCCAATCGGCCCCTTTCCATCTTTCCCTCCCCTCCCCTCTCACACAAACCTTTCCTGTCTTTAGGCATTAGTCATCCTTGCAGTGAGCCAGAGGTTCCCACTCGTTTTGACCGTTTTTTAGTAGATTTTACCCTGTACAATTGCCGTCTTGTCGATTTCTTTCTGTAAATGGTGCCTTTTCCCCCTGTGAATTGTAGTTATTCCGAGTTCCTGCCCTTGATAATATTGGTGCCGCTACACTTTCACTTAATATCCCCGCCGATCTCTTGTTCCACTCGCCTCCCTGATGATTGTGTATCGATATATCGATTGATCTCCTCCACATTTCCACATCTCGCCCCTCATTGATGGCCCTTTAGCTCACGGATGAAACGCGATTCCCCCTGCTGGTTTCAGGATTATGATATGGCCCTTTCTTGATTGTTTGCGCTACGGTGATGATGTGTAGAAGAATTTGTTATGAGTCAGCCCGCCCTCGGAATAAAGCGATTTACGCGTTTACATTGAGTGGAAATTTGGAAAGAACTCGTTCGAAACGAGCTGTGATATCTGTGTACGGAATCTCCGATTTTTGCGCTATTTTCCCTTTATTCTAACAGTTTTCATGGTAGAACCAGCCTGTTGATACGGCGTTTCAGCGCTTTCATAATTGTATCTCCGAAACGCTTTTTGGATTTACTTTTTGACCCTCATCTAAAAGCACCTTTCTTTCTCTGTAAGCCCTCGCTATTTCTCAATATCCTTGTGCATTTTTGCCGGTTCTTATCGCCTCATTCTTCGCTGTTATATACCCCACCCTTACATTTCCATCCCTTTTCTCGAGCACGATTCATCATTTTCTTAGGTTTGCTTTATTTGCAAAGTGCAATTGATTGTGTTGATACGTGGATTCATAATTAAATAGCAATGTACCGAGTTGAGTTTACTCGCGCAATTGAATTCAAATCTGTCGCCACACCCCTGATTCATGTTTCAACCTCTCCTCTTATTCCAGTATTCCGCAATCATAGCAATGTCATTCTTATTGTTCACATCTTATTCCAGCACCATCTTTTCTCTTTGACTTCCTTATTCGGCTTGTTATCTTGCGTAATTCGTGTTGTTTCACTGTTGATTCATGACCAGTCTGTCTTCCAGTATCCCGTAACCAATGTCCGGCGTTGTGTTTACTCACACGCATTTGAATTCTTATCTGTCGCCAGCCCCCTGATTCATGTTTCAACCGTTCCCTATATTCCTTCCTTTCTAGTATCCCGTAACCAGATCAATACCCGACTTGTCGTGACACCCCTGATTCATGTTTCAACCTCTTCTGTTATTCCAGTACCCCCGTAAGCAGCGCAAATGTCGGGCGGTGGCGTATCGGAGGAGCAGCTGCAGGAGTGCAGGGAGGTCTTCTCCTACTTTGATGCCAAGGGCGACGACAGAATCGCCGTCGCACAGGTACGGTATTGGGAGGGTACTGTAGTTTTCGGAAGTAGCCCAAGTAGGGTAGATAGTTATGGTTGGGCGCTCTAGGTCGTGATCGGTAAGTTTTGAAAGTCCACGAGCCAGGTCGATCAGTCATTGAGGATTCGCTAGCTAGATCATCGAACGCCGTAGCGCCTATCAGCCTGGTCGTTTTGTATTCTCGAGAACTCAGCAACAGAGAAAGAGCCTATCGAAAGTTTCCGGACGTATACGACAATATGAGATTTTTTAAATAATTTGTTCTAATTAGTTCTAATTAAGCTAATTAAGCTATTTTCAGGTGGGCGACGTGCTGCGCGCGCTCGGTCAGAACCCGACGGACGCGGACATCCGCAAGTGCTGCTCCGCCTGGCCCGATCCGGGTACGGTAGCTTTTTGGGTACTGTAAGAGTACGGTAAAATAGAGTGATGTAGGGTACAGTAGTGTAATGCTTCTATTTGGACGGTTGTCCCAACTTGCGCAGTGATACTGTGCCAATATTAGTTGTGGTTTTCGGTTCCCGGTTCTTCAATATCGCCTTTTTATGCATGGGATCTGGCTATAATATAAGCGCGAAACTTGAATACACTGGGTGGACCGAGAATTGAGTTGGTGTTTAATACTAGGGCTTGAGTCAAACGAGACATTGTAGTTGTTCGCCCTTTGCTACCTAACACTATAAGAATACGGTACCTCCAATATCCACTGATTGTTATCGATTTTGCTTCATAATGCGCATTCAGGAATACCGTAAGATTACGGTATCTTCGATATTGATTATCGATTATTGCAGACACGCGCATCTCCTTCGAGGACTTCGTGCCCATCCTGCAGTCGGTCGGCAGGAAGAGAGAGAAGCATACGGTAAGGGTTATTTATTGAGTGAGGGGATGGGATACGGTAGGAATAAGTGCTTGATTGAGTTTATTTTTGTTTGAAATTTGTTGTATTGATTGGCAGAGCCTTGACTATTATTTTATAAGGCACGGCCTTGGAACATGACGAGAGCGTGAAACATGAGTGCGATGGGTGGAAATGAGGAATTTTGTCTTGTAGGTATTGGTTCGAATGTAAAGAACTCCTGTCTTCATCGTTTTGCGCTAGGAGCGTTGAAACTTGAGTACTCTACGATCAAGGAATTGACGGCTCATCCTGTGGAAAGAACTATCAGGATATTCTGAAACTTGAGTGATGTGGACGCGCGTTTATTTTTTGGATTTTTTCTATAAAACGGCGTCATCTAACTACTAGTTCTGGGATCGCCCTCCGATACTGTACGTATGGAACGTCAATGACTCTTGAGTGATCTGGGCGCATTTTTTAAAATAATTTATAGCCTTCCTTTCAATGCTTGCATTGATATTGATCACTTTTTGCTGCCAATATGAAACGTCAAATGGGCTTATCAAAAGCTTATTATTATTCAAATATTAATTAAATTGATTACGGTATTATTCTCAGGTGGAGGACTTCGTGGAGGGTCTGTCGCACTTCGACAAGGAGGGCAACGGCATGATCAACGTCGCCGAGCTGCGACATCTCCTGACCACGCTGGGTACGGTTGGGTTACGGTAGTTGAGGAGGGGGGGGGTACGGTAGATTACGGACGTTTTTGGTTGGGTTTAGTCCTACAGTATTTAGGCTTTCACATGGCTAAGGTTGCTACCAGTGAAGCTGAGGCAACGGCGAAAGTAGTTATGTGTTACAGTTTGACAGGCTTTATTACTGAGAAGGCCCATTTGAAAAATTGAATATATCATGTAACTGGTGATATTGGTGTTACACGGGGAGTACGAATCCATGGCATGTAGGGTTAAAGTAATCAATCCTTTAACCCCGAGCTCATCAACACTTGATCCAGTGTAGTAGTATTAGCCTTAGGTGTAATCGATACCGTATCCTACCGTACCCTACCGTAAACTCCACCTCCTCCTTCTTCCAGGCGAGCGTCTCTCGGACGAGGAGGTGGACCAGCTGCTGGCGGGCCACAACGACTCGCACGGCAACGTGAACATTGCCGATTTCGTGCGCGCCGTGATGCACGCCTGAGCATCAAAGATTTGAATTCAAAAAGCGCGCGAAAATCCCGCCCCGCCTCGCTTTCGCCCCCTACAGTATTCCGCCCACGCAACACTCCATCTGTCCTTTTTTTAATATTGTTCACCCTAAAGATCTTTTGTAAAGTTGTAAGCCAAAAAGCACTGAGTAATCTCGATATTGTACCTCTAGCCCCCCCCCCCCCAATCCCTACCATAAATAGCAGACCAATCGTCTGACTCTCTTCGTTTCCCATGATATCTCGCTTGTCTCTGACTGCCGAGAGACAATGTGAAATGGAGAGACGAGACGATGCTTGTACCCTGAGCCCAGTTCCCGATATTCTTATTGTGTAACCCCTATTCACTTACTGATTTATTCGCCAGTAATATGTGTGTAAGTACGACTCGCTTTGTCGCTATGTATCGATAAAGGATTATTTTATTCTAAAGAAGAAGAAAGAAGAATCGCAGGTTATCAACCGTAAAGAGATATCGTTGATTGCTGAAACAGAAAATTCACTGGTATTGTCTTCATACAGTCGCCGATACAGCGCTACCCCCAAAGGGCATTAGCATTGTACCCCCAGGTCCCGTAAACCGTTATCGATTTTCTACCGTAACCCTCTCCGGTCCCCTCACGATCTTCCGCTCAGGATCTCGCAGATGGGTTCGAAGGAACCAAATTCACATTCATTCAAACGTTCACTTGTCTTTGTGCTTTTTTGCATTACAGTATCCTAGATATCGATTTTCTACCGTAACCCTTCATTTTCCGCTCAGGACCAGGATGGGTTCGAAGGAGCCGGGCACGTCGTCGGACGTGGCGCGCATGGAGCAGCTGCTGAAGGACGCCGGCGTCCAGGAGTACGAACCGAGAGTGGTGGCGCAATTGTTGGAGGTACGGTAGTTGGATTACGGTTGAATGATGAGTACGGTATCTGGAGTGCGTACCGATGTTGGAGGTAGACGGTTTGAGTACGGTAGTAGGCCGGGTTACGGTAGAATGTAGGATACGATAGAATAAAGATTGTGAGGATAGGTGGTACGGTAGCAGGAGTACGATCCGAGAGTGGTCGCGCAGTTGTTGGAAGTACGATAGAATGAGGGGTACGGTAGCTGGAAGTACGGCATATGACAGGAGTACGAGCCTGAGAGATTCGATTCTAGGGAGAGAATGATAGCATACGGTAAGGAATACTAGGGTCCTCCGTCTAGGGATATTCTATTTTATCTTGGTTGTCTGGGGTTTCAGCGGTTACAGATAGTACCGTTGATAGGCCAGTAATTGTTAAAAGTTACATTTTTTTATAGAACTCGAACCAATGAACACTTTCAGAAATGATTTAGGGTTGGTTACGGTAATCTTCAATTCAATTGATATTCTCATTCCAGATCGCACACATGGCAACACGTCGCGTGCTCGAGTCGGCCAAGGTACGCATTTATTTTTATTATTGTTCTTGTTGGTTTCGTTACTGTTATTGTAGAAACTGATTATTTTTTGACGATGTGATGTTGTTATTGTTTCCTTTCTTGTTAGTGCCCTTGTTATTGTTATTATTTTCCCCTTCCAGGCGGTCTCGACGCACTGCGAGAAGACGATGATCGACGAGAACGACGTGCAGCTCGCGCTCGAGTTCACCAGTCAGTTAATTAATTAATTAATTACCTATTTTGACGTCAAAAAGTGATTAAGAACAATTGATAATTAGCTGTTGCGAGTAACTTAATGTTAGTCAACATTTGAAGGGAAGTGAGCGAATTGGGATGGGGTTGCCTAGGAGAATTGGGATTTCAGAGATTTCTGATATGGAGCCAGTTCCTCTCTAACATTGATGTTTCTCATTATTCTCATCATGCTCCAATAGGTAAAGGTAAAAAAGGTAAAGGTGTATCCACGTCAAGCGATTTTACAGTCATAAGACAACGCTAGGTGGGACCCACTGGTAAGGCCAGCTGTTGGACGGACTACATACCCGGCTGTCCAATGCTTTCTCGGGTAGCCTTACCGATATATACTCCAATAGTATTGAGAAAATTAATCTTTCTGCTGTTTGCGGGACAATATACCAGCCAATATGCTTTTCTATTTCTCAGTTCTATTTCTCAAATTCTGCGGAACTTGCTCCTCATCATCTAAGGGATACCACCCCATCATCGTTCATTTAGCCAAACTCACCTAACCCAGGAGAGTCCCCCCCCCCTTCATTCCTGCTCTCCCACCTTATTATGTAACGTTTCGGTCTCGTTGCGCCTCGGGCGTAGATAAATTATAATTATTATAATATATTTTTGCCAGTAAAGATCAGATTGGAATTATATCGAGAACGATTCTAGAAGATAAAGGTTACTGATGGAGCGCAAAATCACAAACAGTTGTCGACATCATGTTCAGAGCATACTGATTGTGCATTCTTGTTCTAACATTTGCAATTGTATTTATTCAACAAAAATACAGCAAAGTCAACTCCGATCAAGGAACCTATCAACAATCACTGAAGCCTCAAACTATCAGGGCAATTGATCCGACCAATATTACTGAGAAAAGGAATCTTCCTATTATGTTGAGCGGTGTATTTACCTTGTTTTAGACTGTTTTTGGGCCTTTTTTTAACGGTGAACATGACTCAGTTTCATAATTTTCCCCTCTCATAGAGATCCTCGTGAACCAGTCGGCGGAGCGCGAGCGGCTGATCAAGATGGCCGCCGAGCGGAATGCCATGCCGCTGCCGGCCATCAGGTGAGGGCGGGTTGTAGTTTGCAGTTTGCAGTTTGATGTCTAGACTGTATTTTATAGTATGATCTTACGAGCCATCAGGTGGGTTGTAGTTTGGAATTTAGCCTCTTTAGTTTGTAGAGACACCGCTTGACTGAATGTAATAGGCGATCAGGTGAGGGGAAGAGGTTGTAGTTTGTAGTTTGATGACTAGATTATAGTTTGTATCAGGTGAGGGAATTTGTAGTTTATAGCTTGATATATATTGTAGTATGATCTAAATACAATGAGGGAAAAGATGGAAAAAATGAGCGGGGAAAGAACGGTTACGGGGTTGGTGATTTTGTGTCTACGACATTCTACAAGTGGTTGGATGTGCCATCTAGACTGCTATCCAATAGACGTCTATTTGTGAAAAGAATATGTGTATTAAAAATTTTTAATGAATATTTATAATTATTAATATTGAATTAAGGCACAACTTCGGGCTCAAGCTGCCGAACGACCGGTTCTGCCTGCTGCAGCCGAATGTGGAGTGGAGAGCGGAGAAGCGACCGGACGAGGAAGATGTGAAGATGGGAGGAGGAAGAATGCAGGTACTGTGGGAGAGATTACGGTAGAAGATTATAGTAGTATTGGTTCGATCGGAGTCGGAATAAAAGAGTGGCAAAAAAGGGCTAAATAGGATAGGATCAGATAGGAAAATGTTGATGCACGTAGCTGAATATGGGTTCCGTCATCAGCCCATAACTACTTTAATCCGCCAATATCTAATAACGCTTGAGTCGCTTGAGGCATACCTATTCAGAACTCCTATTCCTGTAACAGTAAGATGATTGCAACAAGTAGAGGGCGATTTCGCGCTCCAATACCAATCTATAGTAGCCGATATCCTCGCGAATGCGATTGAAGATACATATTGAAGATACATTGGAATAATCTAATCACTGTTTCCTGCCAAGGGTGGCGTAAAACGATATTGAGCGTGGCGAGCAATTTAGGGTTTCATCAGTAACTTTTAACGATCAAGTTCGGCTCTTTCTAATCATAGTGACCTGGCTGAGTCCAAATAAATCTGTCTGCTGCACCACACGATGCAGCTGTAGGCGAGGGTTGAGTAGATATTTATGACCGATATACGGGGCTAACAAGATCAGGCGTAGTAGTAGATCAATGAGTTGACTATGTGATAGTGCAAGCAGCTGGTGATTGTGTGCGCCATCACCATTCTGTAAGAGTCCAGGTTACTCCGATGCGATTTCACTCTCTAGCTCTTGTATACAAAAATATCTTTCCCTGCAGCACCCCACGTCCTTCTCGTCGATGGGCGGCGGCAGCGGCCACTCGATGCAGCACATGCAGCACCACTCGCAGCAGCAGCTGCACCATCAGGTCAGTGACCGGGCTCGGGCTTTCTGACCTATACTTTCACATAGAGCGTTTCCTGCTCATTCCAGTGAAAAGTTTCCAGTTGCCTGGGTAAAAAATCAAAAGAAATTTTCCGGATTTTGGCCCAATAACTCCTGATTTTGCGAGCTAAATCAGTGTCATTCTATTAATTTTCCGATGAGAATGTTGATGATTATCAGGTGCGCCCGGAGCACGTCAGCAACATGCTCAAGCGGCCGGCGCCTGACGATTACGATTGATCAGTTATCGATCGCCCCCTACCGTAATCAGTTGATGTACCGTAGTTATCGATTGTCCTACCGTAATCAATTGATCCACCGTAGTTATCGATTGCCCCCTACCGTAATCAGTTGATCCACCGTCGTTATCGATTACCCCCCCCCTACCGTAATCAGTTGACCCACCGTAGTTATCGATTACCCCCCCCCTACCGTAATCAGTTGACCCACCGTAGTTATCGATTGATTTGTATTTGAGCGCTCCCCTATCCGCACCTCGTGATCTCCCCACTACCACTATCGTTGTTGTTACGTATCCTTCGTAGATCTCTTGATCGCTGACGTCCTCTCACTATATTATTATCAATTGTACATTGGTGCGTGCTCGCATAACCATTATTTCCGCCTCAATGAACCCTCAGTGGCTTTTTAGTATCCACTATTTGAATGTAGGTTTTCACGGTGCAATATCGAATGTTTTCACAGCCCTATAAACGTATTTATCGAGCAATCACAAGTATTTATCAAACATATCCATTGAGTACAAATATATAGCAGAAACGGGGTTGGGCAACGTGCACAACACAAGAGTGAGGAAAGGGGTATTCATAGAACAGTAAGATGAGGGATGGATCACGTAGCAATGAGATCGTTGCGTCGTTGCGTTGACGCGACGTTGCGCCATCGGAGCGGCCTTACGAAGGCACGCGAGTGTGCTTCTCGTAGTATTTGAGCGCCTTAAAAGGATCAGTTTTAAAAAAAATACAATAAACAAAGTATACAAGATAATTCTCTACTGTAGGAGTTAGTAGGTTTGACATTTCGCCTACACTATTTGTCACTCTGCCCAATAGTTCACTACCACCTAAAGTCAAGGTGAGCCGGCAATTTTAATGACTACAGTACAGAGATTGGGCGTTAATGATTAAAACGTGAAATGATGAAGCCCGTTACCTCCTGGGGTACAGTAAATAAATTAGGTTATTTAGCGGTCGAATACGTTGTGATGAAACCGGTTACCTCCTGGGGAATCCTGGCGTAACCTTCCTAATAACTCGTATAAAAGCCAACCCTATGTTGTGACCTTTGTAGATTAGCAATACCAGAATTTTGAACCGCAACTTTGGTCACAACTTGTAATAAACCCGTAACCTCCTGGGGAATCCGGGCGTGGCCCTCCTTCACGGGCATGAGCGTCGCGGAGAAGTCTGCGAAGCGCACGACGAAGAACTGCAAACTGACTTTATTAATTTATAAATATTTTCAATATTCCATATAAGGCAATTGACCAAGAAAAATACGATCAAAATCGGGGGTTCCGTGTGTCTGTACGTCCTGTTGACTATTTTTGGTTTTGCATTCAAAATTGGCTTCAAATCAAAGGTTATTTTTTTGTTGCCCTAAAAATGGGGCATCACTTTCTATCGTCACAATCTCGTTTGCCACACAGATCAAAGTCGGTGCACAACGAGACAAGCTGAGGTTTCACTGGTATTGGCTCGGGCTGCAAACCAAATCCGAAGTGATACCGTACCTTCTCGCCGCCCTTGCCCGTGGTCATGCCGACGACCTCGGCTCCCTTGAGATCCCGCTCGTAGTCGTCGCGTGGCTTCGGCATCGCCACCTCCGACTTGCGCTGAATGGCTCTTTTTCATCATTCAATTCAAGTATTTATCACGTCAGGCAATGCTGCTCAGATGAGGATTATTCATCAATCGATAAATAACTGAGTAGTACGGTAGGTTACTGGCTAGGGAAGGGCGTTGTGATAAATGAGTGACACGAACTGCACGATTTTCTTTAAAACAGTGCAAAGTTGCCCCGCTCAAGACCGCTCGAGTAATTCAAAGAATACGATCAGAGCGAGAATATAATCAAATAAATAACACTACTACTCAGTCAATTTTACGAGTCATGATGTCTTAATTTTTTTTAAAGTTATAATTATTTACATCTTTAAAATTATCGACCGCGAACCTTTTTCGGCTGAGAGCTCTCCATTCGCTTGCGCTCGAACTCATCGATCAGCTCGGGGCAGGAGGCGTTGTTCACGTTCTCCCACGTCGACTCGTTCAGCGAGAAACCCTCCCACTGAATAAGAATAATTATCGTGATGGTTTATAATCTAATTTGGGGATATGCGAATATAATTGATAGATTTTGGAAGCTAATTCTGTTAAAATTGTGAAAATTAGATTCAAAACTGGTGTGAATTGCTTGAGAATATTAATATGTTATCTCCGCCCGAGACGCTACGATATAAATTTCAATATATGACGCTGATGAGAATGGACTGTATTTTCTTTACGAACAGAAGCGTAACCAAACTTGAAGCAACAGTAAGCTTGAAGATTTATGTTGCAAACGCTACGCTTCACTCCACATACTCTATATTATTGTCTAACCTTGATGAGGTATTCCACGGCGCCATCTTTGACTCTCTTGTCGAGGATCCTCTCCACGGTGTACTCCTCACCGCCCTCGTCGTCGCTAACATTCTTGGAAGTGGACGTCTTCTTGCTCATGTTTGCTGAAAAGGATTCAAATAAAACAGAATAACACATGACTATTTGAAAACACAAGCCGAAACTATGTGAGACACTGACAAATCAGCGATAATTTTAAGAAGAACGATAGAGGAAGTTGTATGGAACGGATGTATTTCAAATGGAAACGAAATTACATGAAAATTAATTCGAGAGTAGCTGAAAAGTTTGAAAAGTAGCAAAAATGGAAAATCTGCAGAAAGGACGCAAATAGCTTATGCCGGGTACCGTAATCGGCGTCGATAAATGTACAAATTTCATAAAGGGTTGCAATCGATATATTGATTTGTTAGCTGCATTGATTTATTTGATGGGAAGGGGCGCATTAAAACATGTTTTATCAGCTGAAATAAAACATTTTATGGAAAAACAAAAAATAAATCACTTCGTGTTTGGTCTGTCGATTCATTGAGTCAGATTTGTGATCACGTCATTTCACAATTTGAGTAAATTTTTCGCTTTGTCTCTGTTCTTGTGCATTTCTGTAATTATTTTCGCATTTTTATTACTACCATAATATCAGAAACGTGAGGTCTCTGATCAATGTGATCGGCACCCGACGCAATGCCCAACTCGAGCACAATCGCTTTGGGAGTGCTGGGCGCCGCAGCGTCCGCCGGCTTCCTCTACCTCTTCCTGACTTCCAAGCCGAGTGCAGGTATGTACGCTTATGAATGGTCAGGACGATATCTTGCCCGAAATGCCCTAGCTAACTAATACTATGAATTGCAAGTCATTAGTACCGAATTACACAATTTTGCACTAATGTAACAGCTCAATATATATATTATATGTATTGCATATATATTGCAATATTTGCTTGTTACTGTCAAATCTGAGAATGATACTATCGTTTCAGCACGTCGCGTAACGCGCGGCCTGTGCGGCCTGTACAACCTCGGGAACACGTGCTACGCCAACGCTCTGATCCAGGGATTGTCCAGGTATTTGCAAGTTTTCTCTACTTGAATTCTTTTAGTCTTCGAATTCTGATAGAAGGATCTCGTTTCTCCAGTGAGCCTTCACTCTTGATAGCCGGTATTCAGTTCACTCGTATAAATCGCAACAGACCATTGTTCTAAGAAGACTTCCTTGAGTTTTTTTTTAAATTCCTCTTTGATGATTGTGGCAAGGAGGCTTATTAAGGAAAAGTGCTGGGAGTGTTCTCAACGTGCAATTTTATAATCTCATCTTTTTCCTTCAGTATCCCATCCCTGGTCAATTGGCTGCGCCGTCTACACTGTGACGAGGACGACACGCGTTTTCTCAAGGAACTGAGGAAACTCGTGCTTGGTGAGAACTTACTCTCTCATTTTAACGCACTCTCTCGCCTTGTCTGACCGACGAGAGATCAGATAGATGTGAGATGGTTTAAAATGCTAGGGAAATGCGAGGTTTCTCAAGGAGCTGAAGATTCATGCGGTATTATCTGCATTATCTCGCTATTGCTACCGAAAAGTGTAGGCAGATGAAATTAGTGAATGAGGCATCCAGCATCGGTATCGGCATTCTTCTTTGTGCGCGATTTAATGTAGCCCATACATTTTCATTACCATCCGGGAACCAAAAATATATAGTGGTCAGATAGTGAAAATTACAGTTGACAGGGGTATTTTGAACCCCCGAACATGATATGTAGTGGTCTGATAACTGGCTTGCTTGAAAATATAGTGGTCTGATTACCGGCCCGGTAGGTATGAAAATGTATGATGTAGCCCATGAAACCCGAACCTCGCACTTTTTAAAAACAGCTTCGAATTTGGCAAACTGAAAAAAAGAAGAATTCCATTCTTTGAATGATTTTGTGAGATGTGCACACGGGGGTGTTAACACTATTCTCCTTTCTTTCCAAATGGCAATCGATGAGTAGCGTCAACATTTTTCTCATTCTCTGACTGTGCTCCGTAAGCATTATTTGCGATTACCATCCATCCATTCACGCGTATTGGTGAGGTGTAGCGAGATAAAGCAGTGTTGATATAGGCTTCTGATGTAGCTTCTTGTTGCACCGGTGAAAAGTGCAACGGACCTTCGACGTTGTGAGAGTCGGATAAAAGACACTATCTGACTCGATCGGGCAAGTCTTGGCACAGGCCAAACTACAACCTAAGCCCAAAGTTGTACCAAATATAGGGTGTAATGAGTGTGTCTTGCCGCGGGGGTTAGCTAAGCTCTCCTGCTTCTCGGCGCCCCAGGATGCAGTAAGAAGTGCATGATGACGTCATAGGTCAAAACGTGTGAATCGTGTCCAATCGATTCGATAGTGGTCTAGTTGTGTTCCTCGTCGAATTCTAAGACATTTTTACTCTGGGGCATTTTTCGGTCAAATTTCATCGAGAGCTGATAATCGATAAATTTGAAATTTTTTCCACTTTTTATTTTTTAAAGTATATTTACAGGTCCAACTACAGACTTTTTATTTGCTCAATAAATGCGTATTTGTATAACACACACACAGTAAATAAATCGTAATTTATCTCGTCTACCAAGGAAGTTAAATCGGCCTAAAATCGTGCAAAAGTTTGACGAAAATGCATACAGTACCCTCGAACTAAATGCCGGCTCCGGTTTTGAACTTATGGTTCCGGCTCAATTTGAAACTTCAGTTTCAAGCTCTACTCACTTTACATGTAGACTAGTGCTAGGAACCTATGATGCGTGTCCTACCGTAACCTACCGTAACCTACCGTACCCCGATTACAGTAATCTCGATTGGGCTTCGCGAGCTGTCTTTCTTGTTCTTTGTCCCTACATGCATAGTTCATCGAGGAAATTTATTTGGGTACCGTATCGTGTCGTTATTACTAAACAACCTCCGTAATCGAAGTTTTGTCTAACCCGGTGATTCTAGGATGCGCTCTTTACTAGTAAACAACATGAGTAATCAACGTTGTATCCACCAGGTTAAGGTAGAATTACTGTAGGGGTACGGTAGGATTATGATACGGTACCCAAATAAATTTCCTCGATTAACTATGCATGTAGGGACAAAGAACAAGAAAGACAGCTCGCGAAGCCCAATCGAGATTACTGTAATCGGGGTACGGTAGGTTACGGTAGGACACGCAAGATAGGTTCCTAGCACTAGTCTACATGTAAAGTGAGTAGAGCTTGAAACTGAAGTTTCAAATTGAGCCGGAACCATAAGTTCAAAACCGCAGCCGGCATTTAGTTCGAGGGTACTGTATGCATTTTCGTCAAACTTTTGCACGATTTTAGGCCGATTTAACTTCCTTGGTAGACGAGATAAATTACGATTTATTTACTGCGTGTGTGTTATACAAATACGCATTTATTGAGCAAATAAAAAGTCTGTAGTTGGACCTGTAAATATACTTTAAAAAATAAAAAGTGGAAAAAATTTCAAATTTATCGATTATCAGCTCTCGATGAAATTTGACCGAAAAATGCCCCAGAGTAAAAATGTCTTAGAATTCGACGAGGAACACAACTAGACCACTATCGAATCGATTGGACACGATTCACACGTTTTGACCTATGACGTCATCATGCACTTCTTACTGCATCCTGGGGCGCCGAGAAGCAGGAGAGCTTAGCTAACCCCCGCGGCAAGACACACTCATTACACCCTATATTTGGTACAACTTTGGGCTTAGGTTGTAATTTGGCCTGTGCCAAGTCGCTGCACAAACATGTCGATCCTCTCAGATAGTGTCTTATAAGCATCCTAATTCGCAGACCTGGAATCGTGCTATTTCTCTATTTTACAGATCTGGACGCGGTCGCAGACGCGACGCTCTCCGCGCACGATGTGTCCGAGGCGCTGCGGTCGCACGGATGGACGATCGGAGTCGGAGAGGAGCATGTGAGGGTAGTTTTATACATAGATCAAATACTACCGTCAAAAGGACCTACGCATGCCACATTTTGGGCCTAATTTGAACAAAAATTAAAGAAAATCATACCACCATTACACAAAAACAGATAAAATAAAAAGAAACCTAACCACAACATGTCCAATAACCTTCAAAATGTGTAAAAGCACGCCACAATTTAAGTCTCATGACATGAGTATTTGACCTATGGTTTTATACTAACAATAAGGGAATACAATAAGGGAACCGTAAAAGAATGATAAACAATGATATTGGGGGCCCGATGCTAATGATATTCTATAGGACTCTATTTATGGATGGAGGGATTGGATAAATAGTGGTTAACACGCTATAAAATGAGTTCGGCTATGTTGAGCTGGCTAAGCAGATTCAGCTGGAATATGTAGTTCGTTCGACGACACATCAGAAATATCTTAAAACGCCTTTCTTACCTGGTAGTGTTGAAACGTTAATCGCTCTTCTTACAGTGAGTATTTGATCTTGCCCAATTGATTTCCGGAATGAATCAGAATAATTCTTAATCTCAGGACCTGCACGAGCTGTTCAACGTCTTCTCGACGACGTGGGAGGAGGAGCTGGGATGGACGATTGAGAAGAGAATGAGCACTGGTACTTTTGATTACTTAATTATTATTATTTATTAATTTAAAATTCATTGTTAGTTTATTCAATATACGAGAGATGTGCAGAGGATGATTGAACAATAAGATTTTCAAAATTATGGAAGTGCGACGAACACCCGGTTTTGAACAAGAGTAAGATTTCAATTCGAAGGCTGAAGCAAGATCGCTTTTATTTCGTAGCATGTTCTTACGACTAGGTTGTAAAACGCAGAAATGCGAGGAGGTTGAACAAAAAAATATTTTTGTTGTATTCAATTACCGTTGGATGTTGGATAAAACTATTTCAATTCGAGTCAGACTCGTTATCCTAATTTAGTGAAACTTAGTGAGTTCCGAATTGGTCAACTTTTTTTTTTGATTTGAGCTCCAATGAAATTACCTTCCTTTCTCTCCCCTGGCTATCTGTTCACATCGGAACTCGATTTTCGGGGTATTCGAAAACCTGATTTTGGTAATTTTCAAAATTTAACTGCTTAATCTATTCAATTTTAAGGCCTGCTGGACGTGCGCGAGCTGAGCGAGGAGACGCGCAGCCGCGAGGTGCTGGCGATGGAACGGTACGGTATATTGAGGGATACGGTAGGGTATGAGTACGGTAGAATGTGATTTGGTAGGGTGAATCTACTGTATTGCGGAGGGGTACGATGTAACATATAATGGCGAAGGAACTGTGAGTACAGTAAGATGGGTAGGAACAGTCTTACGTTAGGCTGGTCTTTAGTGGGGGCATGGCAGGTGGTCACTTGGATATTAAAAAAAGGTAGTGTTAGATTTGTGTTTCACCATTCATTCTTACTCACGGTTCTCTGCTTTTGTCAATCATCTCCTTTTCGGTTTGTGAATGATGAAAAAAACGCACCAGCGCATCAGCTATCATATCTTGATCAGCGCCCAGAAAGCGACACTGATAAATTCATTCATTCATTCATTCCCCTAACATTATGGTGATTACGATATTCCTCCGTTGCAGCAGCAACCCAGCAATTGCAAAAGTTACGTTCTGTGTTAGTGTTGCACACCCTATATTACGGTGGCCGATGACTACAGTATTCGTTGCAGCTGCAGCGCGGCCGTCCGGCTGCAGTCGGTGCTGCGCGCGCCCAGCCAGGGCATTCTCGCCGAGCGCATACGGTGCGCCGTGCCCGGCTGCACCTACAAGGTACGGTAGGTGGTGGGGTTATTGATTTTCTTCAATTACTTTTGTTTTGTGCAATATTCGAACCGTTCTCGAATAGAGCGATCTTAAAACTTGCTGTGTTAGTGTTCCACTCGTTTGCCATAGATCGCTTTCGAACTTGGGCAACAGTTTGAGCCAGTTTTCTGTTGTTAATAAAACAATTCTTAAATTCTCCCTTCAAAAATAGCTAATGGATCTTGAAGATTGGCTAGATGATAGAGAGTGCAAATTCCTCCTTGCACTTCTATTTCTCCTTTCATGCCCGCATTCTCATTAATGACTACAGGGTCGATTTTAAAATATAACTGCTCCATCACGACTTCCCTTATTCTTCATCTGACACTCCTCAATGAGGAGTCCTCATTCATAATGGTTGCGTAAAGATGAGGGTGACTCGTCGGATAGGTAGAACGAGATAGTGTGTGAAATCGAGAGAGTAACAATTTTGTAGGTGAGACAGAGCGAGAGAGCGTGCGAAATCGAGAGAGTTAATCGATAAATCAATCAAATTACAGCGCATCAAGCACGAGGCGTGCTCGGTGATCCCCGTGAAGATCACGAAGACCATGCAGGTAAGGACACTTTTCTTCTGACCCCCCCCCCCCCAATAAAAAAATAGATGACAAAGTCTTAGAAAACAGAGATTTGTTTTTGTTGTGATAATTTTCGACGAACTTTTTCTTCTTTCCCCTGATCTCTCGTACTTCTGACCGGCGAGGAAATGTCGGAAAGTGAGATACGGGCGTAAAACGCGAAGTTGCAGGGAATGCGTGCGCTCCGAGTGGAGACGCTGCTGAGGGACCACTTCAGGATGGAAGTGATACGGTAAGTATACGGTAGGAGAGGGTACTGTAGATTAGAAGGCACACTTTGTCATGCGATTGATTGTGACCCCCCTTCGATCGATCGCTTTTGCAGCGGGGCGTCCTGCGACGACTGCAAGGCGCGCTCCGGCCGCACCGACTCGGGCCTCCTCAAGCAGGCCGGATTCGCCAAGGTACGCTATGGTACGGTAGTGAGGTATCGAAAATTGAGTTATTGTTTGGGAGTTTGGCAGTGCACTGTCTGAAGTTTATCGTTACGGCCACCATTTTCATGCTTATGAGTTGATCGTGAAATATTTATCTTTCTGGTCTCAATAGACGGTAGATAGGAGGTATAACTAATTTTGATTCTGCAAACATATGCCTGCGTAATAGCAATTATGTTTTATCACTGCCTGATTCGATGATATTGAAATGATAATCAATTTCACGTATATGATTAGTTGTGAAACTTTGATCTCGCGGGCCTTGAATGTGCAAGTTAGCTAAAGCAACGTAAATTGGTTTGCTTTTACGCGCTGGTCTAAAATCGTGGAGGAGAAATTGTTTTTCTTATTTGTTTAGAAACGCGTATCCTACTGAGATTGATGCGACCAGTTTTTGCACGCTTAGGAGTTGATCGTGAAACACTGTCCTCCCATGGCGGAAGCTATCTTTGCTTTTCCTACTCGGGTTAATTTTATTGTTTTGACAATCGGGTCCCAACTCATTATTGAAGTATCGATTGGTTTCATAATCATAGTTGAACTGTGAAACGTATACCTCGCAGGCATCAAGCGAGCTGGAGTATAGGGGGAATGTGGATTTGTGGCGCTCTTGGTATTGATTTGGGTACCATCTTGATCTTATAGCGTAGTGGTGAAACGTATATGTCGCTGCGAGCTAATTGTTTTTCGTGACAAGAGACGAGACGGAACGAGATTGAGATTCGAGGTGATTATTTTTTATTGACTGACAATGCAATCGAAATTGATGCCGTTACAATTCCCTCACTCTTGAGTTGGCAGTGAAACATTTATCTCGCGGCGAGCAATAAATACAATAGTTAGTGAAGTAAAGGCGAAAGACTGTCGCGAATAGGACATGTAATGTGCGAGTGCTGAGATGTGTTAGGGGTGCGATGTGGGGAATAAGTTAGGCAATAAGTAGGTTCTCGAGATCTCGCTTGGGAGACAACGTGAGAAGATGAGGAAGAGTCGGGCCAGGTCAAAAGCCCGGTACCGAGTCAGAGTAAGTAAATGTGCATGTTATCGCTCACCGGGCGTGGAAAGCTAGAGAATAGTTAAAGGAAAGAAGTGGGCTATTGTGGCACTTCGTCAGTGAAGGCTAGGGTAGGGTAGAGGGGGACGGGTTAGCACCAATGTGGTGACTTGGCGCGCACGCTGCGCCGGCCGCCTCATCGCTTGAGGCAGCATCCGGAGCTGCACTGGTCGTAGCGCGGCTGGCACACGCAGCCGGAGCCGCCGGATGACGAGGAGCCACACGCCATCACGATGGGCAGCGAACTGCGAATGGGTTATGGTATTGGGTTACGGTAGTCGTCTTATTTAATTTTTTTACTAATTGCATGGCTATGATACTATGCCCGATCCTAATCCCCCTTTCCGTCCCCACTGCCAGGCGAAGGGGCAGTAACACATTTCTTTTGTTTGAGCAACCAGGTTAGTTGGGGCTGCATGCTGCATACGAGAAGTGGCAATGTACCATTACTCTGATCGTTCTGGCCCTTGCTTCGTCTTCCCTAACTATGGTAGCCTAGCGCACTACAGTAATCCCACAGTAGCGGATACAGTAGATTACCGTACACTTACCGGCAGGCATCTTGACAGGAGTTCCGGCAGATAGATCCGCACCGGCTGCTGCTTAGCCCGGTGTTGGTGCACTGCGAACCGCACGAGTCCTCGCATTGGGACCTGAGTTACGGTAGATTACGGTAGTGATCGATTATGGTAGCTAGCATCGGAGGATCTAGAGTTTCTTATTGTTTAGTAAAAAAATCGCAAAGCTGCAGTTAGCAGTGAATTGCAATGGCTGGATAATTTGGCTGAGCGGTGAAACGCCGAAAGGTGCTAGACCGCATAGCAAATCAGAGAGACGACTTTTACGATCATAGCTGAGTGCCGATTTCCTTGAGGAATTTAGAGGTGACGGTGACCCGTTCACATAGGGAAAATTTTCGAAAATTTGAGCGGTAACCGTTGATTTTTATGAAAAAATGGTCGAAATTGGTCTAAAAAAAAGGAGGTGACCCGTACTAATGCGCCCGTTTTTGAACCCGGAGACCCGTTTTTCCCTGGCTCACGTATGTTTACGATGAATATAGTGCATCGACATACCTGCACGAGCCCTCGTCCGTGCCGCTGCCCATCACGATCTGGATGGTCTTGCCCCGGCCGCCGCCGCTACCGTAGTCGTCGTCCGAGTCGCAGTCGTTATCGTCCCTGAATCAGGGGGGTACGGTAGCATCGATTGGAGGGATACGGTAGCATCGATTGAATCGTTACGGTACCTGCACTGTCGGTTCCAGCTGTTGTTGTCCGAGTAGCAGCCCTGGTTGCAAGTGTTCTGGAACGGGAGGTACGGTGGCTACAGTGTGCCCGAGTTTACTGTATACAAGAAGGATATAGTGAAAGTAGATCAAAGTCATGCAGTATTCCTAGCAAGGCTACGAAAGGCGATGGGAAGAAGGGCATGATAGGGGGTACGGTAGCCCTACAGTATCAGCCACAGTATACCTGGCAGGCGTTCTGGCATGAAGAGCCGCGCCCGGAGCAGGCATTGTTGCACTGCTGCGAGCAGCCCGTGAGGCAGGCAAGGGGGACGGAGATCTGAGAGGGTACGGTAGAAGTGAATGATGTTTTGATTTGTATGTGGTATCAGGGGATCGCGTCAATCGCAAAAATAACAGTTTGAAGAATATGCAAACGTAGTGAAACACAGACGTGTCTTGTGAGATGACCTTCGAGATAAGAATATGGATATATAATATATTATCGCGCTTGGATCGTTTATAAGTGCAGGCCGGTGCCGATCCCTTTTTTCACTGTTGTAAGCAGCCCGTGAGGCAGGCGTCTATCTAATCATGTTTTCGGGCAGATCGTTGATATCATTGTCTCAAAGAACAGCTCGGTGCTTATAGCGAGGTAGCGAAATACAGGCGCGCCTAGTGAGGTTAGTTGAAATTTGGTTATTGTCGCGCTTGGGCCGCCGCGTACCTGATCATGGATTTCTATATTTGCGTGAGCATTTGATGTGGTAGGCAAGGGGGGGGGGTGGAGGTGTTTGTTTTCACAGCGAATTCAACCCTTTAGCGTCTCACATAGTACCTCGGGGATGATACCTGCTAGATGAAACACAAAAGTTGCTGGACTGACCTGCAGACTCTTCTCGGTGGCGTCGCACGCCGAGTTGCACTGCCCGCTGCACGCGTTGTTGCAGTTGCGATTGCCCGTCTGAGATTGATCTTTGACCTCTGGCCTCAGATCTATGATCTTTGATCTCATACCTGTCCGCAGAAGCTGAGGCAGACGCCCTGACACGCGGAGTTGCACGAGTTGCGCGAGCTACTGGAAAGATGGGCGAGATATCGGAGCACCCGGGGAAATTGTGCATTATTTCTGAATGGTGGGATTGTGTTTCACAGTGTGCACTTGATCGCCGTAATGCCTCCACACTTCAATAGTGCTTTACGACGGTTTTTAAATATTATAAATGTTACAATTATGAAGATAAGCCCGATATAAGTGGGCAATCACGGTAGGCCAGGGCTATCAGAGGGTAATGCGATAGAACTACGGTTTATCACCTCTGCACTCCTCCGCCGCAGCTCTGCTGGCACTTGGGCCGGCAGCCGGCGATGCACTGCGCGAGCAGCGAGGAGGTCAGCGCCACGGCGGTGCACGCGGCCGAACACTGAAGTACGGTAGATGGTGAGAGTTGAACTATCGAGGACTGGTTTTTCAACTCTTATTTTTGAAATTGCTTATGAATGATATGATAGGTTATTTTATGTTTGGTTTTCGAAGATTGAATTTATCCAGATGGTTATTGAAGAGTTAGAAAGGACAAGATTCATATAAAAAAGTGATAATACCTGCGTATCGCAAGAGGACATGCAATTGGACCGCGAATTGCCGCCATTGCCGCAGTTGTTATTGTTGTTGTTGCTGTTGCAGTTTGAGGGGGAAATGCAGAGACAGGAGGAGGACTGTAGAAAACGGGTTACGGTAGCGGGAAATACTGATTAAGGGAGTGATTATTCTTGAATTGGGTACTTACTCCCTGATTGCAGTTGCATTGCGGCGCGCAGTTGTTATTGTTGTTGTTATTGCACTGCCGCCGATTTCGAATCAGTCGATCGAAGACTGGATTCGGCCCAGCGAGGGTCTCGCCTGGAACAACAGGGAGGAGTACGGTAGCGCCGCGCGATATTCAAAAATGTAATTTACCAATGATAATGGCGAAGAACAGGCACGGTAGCCTCATCGGGTGTACGAGGGGGGATACGGTAGCGAGTCGCGTAGGGTGGGCCAGCAAGACGTGAAAGGTGGATGGTCGGAGGCTATATATGGAGTGCCTGGGGGCGGGGCCCCGAAGACGGGAAGGGGTTCCGTGTGATCCAGAAAGGGTAGGTAAGTAGACCGTACGAGACCGGAATCTGCCGGGGGACGGTGAATGGCCGTGTTTGGCCAAAACAACGTACGCGTGGTCATCGGCTGGTCTTCCGCATTGGGGTGAGAAGTAGATGTAGGTGGATTATAGTATTCGATCGGGATTGGGCATTTCCGGATGGGTTATTACGGTAGCACCATAATTATCGATTTATTTCAGTTGCCTCCGGCGCTGATCCTGCGCATCGAGCGGCTCGGCTGGCTGCCGTCCGGAGCCTGCTACAAGGTGGGCGAGAGAGCCGGGAAGTTGGGGAATTGCCGGAGCCGGGAATAAGGACTAACCGGAAAATACTGAACTCGGACTTGTGAATAAATTTATTATCGTAAAATTATCGTCTAGCAATTGGATAGGTGCTCAATTGAGCAATCTAGATGAGTAGGTGAAACGAGGAAATTACTGTTTGCGTCACAATAGAGTACAAAAAGGAGACTCTAGAGCCGGGAAGTGGTCGAGCCGGTGATTAAGCGGAGTGGGATATTGTCCAAACCCGTAAAATACGAGAGCCGTCATCTGTCCCAGATCGACGACCACGTGGACTTTGCGGAGACGCTGGACGTGCGCGACTTCTGCTTCTATCGATCCAAGGAGGCGGACTACGATCGATCGGCCGCCGAGTCGAGGTACGGTAGGAGTACGGTAGGAGGAGAGGGGTACGGTAGATGGGGAGGCGTAAGGTAAGGTGAGGGGTGCGGTAGGATTCAACGAATAAACCCGGGAGACGTGTACATGTTGGCCGAGTTCGTTCGTGTTTCACCGCGCTGGCAAAAGCGTTAGTCCGCGAAAGCGTTTGATGGTGAGCGAAAGTGTGTTCCAAAAATCAACTACGGATCAAAGATGCGAAGGTGCGGTAGTCGTATAGTGGGCATGTACAGTGGTTTTCATGCGCGACTATGTCAGTCAATGCGATAAGAAATCCGGGGAAATATGTTCGCCCATATTCTTTTGTGTTTCACTCCGCTATCAAAGGGTCAGCTGTTCGAACTTGTCTGATGTTTCTGCGGCTTATCAGAAATCAATTATAATTTATAAGTGAGTGGAGTACGGAAGTCTTATTTCGGTGGTTACTCCCGTTCGTTGCAGGACGCCGGAGCGCACATCACGGATCGTGGGCGGCTGCGCGGGCAACGCGGCGCGCGCCGCGTTCGGCGACGCGGCCTCGCTCTCCGCCGGCGGAGGAGGCGGAGCGCCCGCGGGCGCCCTCGGCGCCCTGCCCTTCAAGGCATACGCGACCATCGAGTGAGTGATAGGGGGTACGGTAGATACGGTAGTGAGTCTATCAAGAACTGAGCATTTTTGAACGTGGTGTAAAATGTGATGAATTTTAAAATGACCAAGTATAGGGATTAATGTGATTCAAATGTGAGCCTACCTGCACGTAATTGATTTTATACAGTGCTTGAGTGGATGAGTTGAGGATGAAGCACCGGAGTGGATGGTCGAAAACATAAAACTTATTACTTATTAAACTTATTTCCGTAGTGAGTGGGACACGTTTGCTACGGTAGACCAACCAGATTGATTGAATACTTACTCGATGAACGGAAGTGATATTGATTCTGGTCGGTGCTCGCAAGGATAAGTAATGGCTGAGGCCCCTAATCTGTCTGGTCGATCGCCGGGAACATTTCAACTCTGTTTCCTTCAATCGCAAAGTCACTTTCTCGCTTTTCCTGCTCTTTTGTGCTATTCTAACGTTGGGAAGACACGTTGGAGAAAGTTTATCAATGCTTTGGGTGGAAAGAACAGCGATGCATTGAATTGAACTACCTGTCGCCCAATTGAGTCTACGCGGAAGCCCGAATCTCACTGGTCGCTATTTGGTCTCTGGATTACTCGATAGCGTAGATTGAACAAAGGCATATCCGGGAATGCCTCCCTCCCTCCTGAATCTTACTCGATTCGGCGGAGGTTCTATTGTACTCGAGTGGGGCCGGGGTTTTGTTTGTTTGCGTGTTGTTTGGGGTGTTTGTTTTGCACCCCGCCAGACTGCTACCGGGCGGAGAGGCTACCTGAGTATTCTCTGACTCTTTCAATTGCCCATGCTCTCTCTCGTTTTTTTCTCTGACCGACGAGAGATAAGACAAAATGAAGAGACGGTAGCATGGTCTGGATCTCTCACGTTCCCATGATCTCAAGCTTTGTCTAACTGGTGAGAGTGGCTCTCTCAAGATTGCGCAGTCTCTCGCCGATAGGAGAAATGGAGGCTGAAATACGAGCCGCAGTTCACGCTCTACCAGTTCTACTACTCGACAACGAGTAAGGGAATCGGGGAGATGCAGGGACGTGTTTTTTTTTGGGTAATCGGTAGAATGCACGGGGAAAGGGGAGGCACAGAAAGAGACGAGGGAGCTGTGTTCGGTGATTAGAGGTGGCCACATCATTATCATCATTACATTGGATAGCAGGCAAATGAATTGACCATCGCTTGAAACCGAAATTGTGGTGGTGGGGCTTTTCGACTGTTCATTCAATGTTGCGTGCGTATCATATTGGATAGGAAGCGAACACAAAAAAAAAGAGTAATTATACTTGCTTTTTTTTGTTTTTGTACAAGTGCAACACCAATTGAGATCAATTGTTATGTGGGGCGAGTTGACTTGAAGTTCCTCTGAAACCGAAACGGTACAAGTGGATTGGGAAGTGATACTCGTTGGTGAGCAATGGGCGTCTAAAGAATCACAAACGCTAACAAAAGATCTTCTTTGTTGATCATGTGAAACGTGAGATCCCCTACGACGATTCTTAAAATTCAAAATAATGAAAATTAATAATATAATAATAATATTTAATTTCCAGCGGCGGCTCGTTCGTGGCGGAGAACGTGGCGGCGGCGCGCTACCGCTACCAGCTGCGGGCGGTTAGTGAGCACAAAGGTACGGTAGATTACGGTAGGTGGGGGTCCGGTGGGTCAGATTGATGATTTTTGAGTTCAAATAGAAGGTAAAACAACTGATACAAGCTGAGGGCGGTTAGTGAGCACAAAGGTACGGTAGGGAAGGGGTTCGGTGGGTCAGATCAGTGATTCTCGTTTAACAAATGACAGCTAGAACAAAGGAGGGAACTTCTCTGTTTTTTGGCCCGGTCTACGACCGCTCTGTATGTGAAGGGGGTAGGAAATGAGAATGATAGGGGGGGGGGAGAATGATACTCTGCGAGAAAAGGATGGGCCAAAAAACAGAAGAGCCCAAAGGTGTACGGTAGGGAGAGGTTGGGTATGTCGGATTCATGATTATTGCAGTTCGAATTTACGGTACTGGAAGGTGGTGTATGGTAGCAGCATGTGCGATGGGTCAGACCCGTGATCCTTTGCAGGTCTCGCCGAGTCGGGCCACTACCTCACGTATCGACGCGGACTGGGCGCAAACAGCCACGTGTGGTATCTCACCAATGACAGCCAGGTACGGTAGAAATTACGGTAGAGGAGGTTCGATGGGTCAGTTTTATATCTTAAGTTAGTTTGGTGGGTCAGTTTTTTTTATTCCGATACGTTTGTGTGATTCTGTGCAAGTTTTGATTTACTGGGATGGGCAGGGGGGGACTCCCCTAATTGTAAGGGAAGTTTGATTCTTTTGTTATTTTTGTCAAATCACTCACTGTAAAAGGAAAATCGCGTGACTCATATTCCGCCAATATTTGGTTCGCCCTAGTAGCCCCGATTTGACGGGTTGGGAAAACGACGAAGAAGAATGAACGAGAATACACGATAAATGAGAGAGCTTTGATGGGTCAAAGTGGTATAGTAGCCGAGTTCGAAGGCTATGTGATTGTGGGAATCAGTTACTGGATACGGTAGTGAAGTTCGGTGGGTCAGACTAACGATTTCCAGGTCACGCGCGTACCGTACTCAAAGGTGGCCGGTGCACAGGCCTACATGCTCTACTACGAACGGATGCGGGTCCCGCGACAGTGATTAGATTACGGTAGATGAAGATTATCGATTATATCGCTCTTTTGTACTTCATCGGATATTTGATAGATCTCGTTGAGTCTTTCATCGATTTGTGACTGTGTTTTTAGTAATTTCGTTTGTTTTAATTAAGTATCTGTAATTAAATGTTCACATAGTAAGCTCAGTTTTGTGTGATCATCGAAAATTTGTAAACACTTGTATCGATTATTTACCGATTCGAACATATTTCTACTTGTCGGAAGTATCTGGAACAAAGTCAGATAATTATCTCAGATGATAATAAAGTATTTATCAATTCAATTTTGACTGTCAATGCATGAGGTCGATGAATCCTTCAGATACATGTTCAGTCTATGTATTCCTGACAGTTATGTGATGTGAAAGACTTTGGCGGATTTTCGTCGTCGTGCTAAAATGTATTATTCATAATGCTAAAAACGGTCCTTTCAATATCGCACGGATAACCATTCTTGAACATTCTTGAACGCACCTTAGAACGCGAAACTCGCATGTTTCCTTTTTTTTTTTGGTGAATTTCGCGATATTTGTTTTTTCGTCCTATTGTTCTATCCTTCTTCGCCCCTCCCCCCCCCCCCCCCATACCGTCTACTATTCGCTTCCCGTGCATTCTACTTTTTGACCAGATTGCTAGAGCATGACGTTCCCTACCGTGCCCTCACAACTACCATTTTTTTATTCTGCGTAATCCCAACTTCCCATACCCCTCATCAGATGGACGATTCGCTTCCCTCTTCGTTCGACGTTATCGTCGTTGGCACGGGACTGGCCGAGGCCATGCTCGCGGCCGCTGCAGCAAGGAGCGGCTGCAGCGTGCTGCACCTGGATGAGTGAGTACTTTAAGTATTCAAAGTATCCTGATAACAAGGAAAATTGTATTGCTTGAGAATCGAGAAAGCGCCGGGTTTTTCTCTTTTTTATTTCTGGTGAATTGTGGTTTGATTGGAAGATGAACGCCAGAAGTACTGACAGACCTGCAAGTAAGCTCACCTTGTAATGCTTTTAAAACACGAAATTCACGGGAACGAATTCAATCTTAGATCGTGTAGATGTTTTTCCTGTGAAAAAATCTGTGTTTATTTGACAACCCTTGACAATTCATCGATGTCAATTCATCGATGAATTGTCAAGGGTTGTCAAATAGTAAGGACTCGATATCTCGAATCCTCCGGGTTCCCTAGTGGGTTTGGACGAAAATACATGTGCAAGGAGTCGGTGAAAGTGCTCCCACGTTAAGCGAATTACAATCGTCGCGTGACGCTTACGCTACACCGATAAAGGACAAGGTCTCGGTTACGCAATATTACCGTGATATTGGCTACCGTACTCATCGCAGGTGCGCGTACTACGGTGGCGAGTGGGCGAGCTTCAACCTCCGATCGATCGACGAGTGGGCGGAGCGAGAGCGGAAGAAGGAGAGGGGAGAGGACGAGGTGAGATCTAGACGAGCCGGGTTAGAGCGCCCTTCACCAATTTGTGTTGACTTTACCTACGCGGCAGACGGTACGGGGTGGTGGGCAATGTCGCCATTGTTGATTTTCTTTTATCAACTGAGTTCCCCATGATGTTGTTGCATTTTTTTACGTGCTCCGAGGCTGGTGACATATTACTTCTACGGACAGAATCAGACTATACATGGGATGTGAAACATAGATCTGGTTTGGCTAGACATCAAATAACCCAGGCGCCTCCGGCCCCTACAGGAGCACAGAAATGGCTTTTCGGATGTATTTATAGTAAATTCGAGCAATAGTTTTTGTAATATCACTATACGTCATATTGTCATAACAATCATAACAATAACAGTCATAACAATAACACTCCGCAGGCGCCTCCGGCCCCCGACGCGTCGCTGGTGCGAGAGGGCGAGTCGCTCACGCGCATTCGTCGTCGGCCGACCATCCGCGTGACCCGGGACGAGTGGACCAAGGCCAGGTACGGTAGAGCGAGTTATCGATAACTGATTTAATAGGGGTACGGTATGATAATCGATCGATAACTGATCGAATAGGATGATACAGTAGCCGGCTACGCTAGATACAGTAGAATGAAACCATCCATGTGACAGAGGACGAGTGGAGCAAGGCTAGGTACGGTAGATGGAGCGATCGATAACTGTCTAATGAAGGTGGTACGATAGCATAGGCAGGTACGGTACTTGATCAGGCGCGGGCTAGTCGCGTCGGGTTGGATTGCGGTAGAGCATTTTTTGTGTTGTTTTTTTTCCATTTCGGTTATGCAATCAAGATCACCCCATTCCTTCCATCCTGCTCATACCCTCATCGTGAAGCACAAATCAGCCCGAGACAAAACGATATTCGATAATAGCCAACATTGTATGAGAACCCCCCAATCGTTTACTGGTTCAAGATTATCGAAAATTACAGTACTCAATTTCCAGCTCAGCCCCCTCGACGCGTGCCGCACCTGCTGCAGGTGCTGCAGATGGCGAGGACGGTGACGTCCCTGCTCCTCCCCCTGTCCCGACATGGAGAGAGGACGCTGAGGAGCACTGGCGCCGGTTCAGCATCGATATCTCGCCCAAGGTACGGTAGGAGATCGGGGGTACGGTATGGTACGGTAGGAAATGGGCGGAGTTTAGCGGGGGGGGGGCTACTAGGAGTAGTGATGAGGAACCAAAGACAGTTGCACAGTAGCTACAGTCGAATGTGTGGGATGAGAGGGAAGCAAAGCAGAAATCGCGGATAGCACTTGCGCATAAATTATCACTAGTTTTTGCGACCGCACTTCTGCAACCGCACCCTCTTCTGCGCTCTCAGACTTTTTTCGGATATGGATATGTGTCTTCGGTAGAGAAAATTGGAATTGGTTAAAGTTTTTGGTTCACGTCTCTCCATTTCCAATTATCTATCGCCTGGCAGATAAGCGAGAGAGCGTGGAAATCGAGGAGAGCACTCCTCCCCCCTCAATCAGACTACCCCCTCCATTGCAGGTGCTCCTGTCGCGCGGCGACCTCGTGCGCACGCTCTGCGACTCGGAAGTGTCCGCGTATGCGGAGTTCAAGGTGAGGGAGAGTTGATCTATGATCTTTAGTCTTTTGATCTTTAATCAATGTATTATACGCAATGCACGGCGCTACTATCATTGCTGCGCCCATATCTAAGATACTAGTCTAGTGCGCGGTACATGAATGCACCTATTGAGACTAACTAGGCAACTGCAAAGTATCCACGTGAAGATTGATCTTTGGCCTTTGCGTTTTGTCTGTTTACTCAAGTTTGAAATTGAATTATGACTTCAAGGTGAGGGAGATGATCTTTGATCTTTAATCAATGTGTTACGGTGTCATTTCTTTGTAAATTTGCCGAGTGACATCAATCAAAAGAATCAGAACTATTGCATTCTAAACCTGGAGAAACCTTCGCAAGGCGAGAATGCTGCTAGTCGATTATTTATTCATTATTTCTCACGAGATTTCAAGTCATCCACATTGACGGTTGCTAACTATAGATAACTAATATTACACGTGAAGCACGGATGCGCGTTGTCGAGGCTGGGATGAGGGTAGTGATCTACCGGTGCCTCCTCCTTTCTTGCCCCCTCTCCCGGGGAATCGATACTCGCTAATAGGGATGTCTAACTCGGAACTCGGAACTTCCTCCCTTCATTCCTCATCCTCATTCATTTCGTAATCCGCTAACCAGCGCAATGGCTTGCTGAGTATATGAAACGCACGATATATGCACATCTTACAGTAGGGTTGGCTTGTCGAGAAATGGTCTGAAATGGTCAGAAATTGTATTTCGCATACTCTCTAGCCGATGCGAGAAGCGAGAGAGCGTGCAAAATGATGAGAGTCATTTATCGAAAAGCCAACCACATCTTTACAGCTGGTCGATCGCCTGCTTGGCGTGGCGCGGTCCCGCACGGAAGAGGCCGGCACTCCAATCGACACCGTGGACGTCCACCGTATCCCGTGCTCGCGCGGCGACATCTTCGACAGCACCGCCCTCAGGTATACGGTAGACAGGGTGTATTGATTATCCGTCCAAGATCAGGTTCATATCAATCGATCTGGTGTGGTACGATAGGAGTGGGAAAGTATTGATTATCCGTCCATGATCTGGTTAGGATCAAGATAGGAAGATCGGGTTGGGGTAGGGTAGGATGGGTGGAGTATTGATTTATTGAAGGGGAAATAGCTTTTGTGAGCCGATTAGTGTGCTTTACTGCAAGAAGAGTTGATTATCTGGACTACGACAACATAGGAATTATTGAAAACGATAGCAATGGAATTATTGACGAACACGAGAAATTTCGCAAAGTAATGCCGCGAGCGAAACGAGAATTCACCGTTGTGATCTTTGATAGAAATAGATTACGCAAAAAGTGTGGTATTGATTACGGTGGAAATAGTGGCTTCCTCGACACTACACATTAGCAATATTGATTAACTGCACAATTCAAAATGTTGATTACGGTATGCAATTATCGATCGCCCGATTACAGTATGCTGGACAAGAATCGGCTGATGAAGCTGCTCAAGTTGTGCATGCAATGGCACGCTGCGCCCGATCAGTGCGACAAGATCAGAGGTACGGTAGGCTTATAAGAGTACGGTAGCTCGAAATTACGGTACGGTAGGAGTACGGTAGAAGGACGACGAGTACAGAGGTACGGTAGACGAGAGATTATGAGTATGGTAGCAAATCATTGAATAGTGTCGAATGTTTGAGCGAGGGCTTTGCTGGATTGGGCCCATTGATACACCATTCTAACTCGGTATTTGCAATGCACATGACGTGTAGAGCCAGTGTGTATTGTGCTTCACCCTCCCAACATGCATACTGATGTGCAACAACACTGGGCACATCATCAGCAGAAAGACTCTTTATTATTATGACGAGGTGAGGGAATGGGGGGGGAGGCTATTCCTCTTGTATCTCCTGTCCCTCCATTGAGAGCTTGTTGCTCCCGCTGCTCAATTGGTCGTCTTCTCTTCTGCAGTTTGAGTTTTGTCCTGCAAGAACGGCTTGAGATCATGCGTTTCACCCGCGAGTTGACGCATCTTCGATTCTAATCATTCATCACTCCCATCTGGCTTCATATCAAGAGCACCGAAGAAGAAGAAGAACCAATGAATATCTTCAGTATACCCATCCTACCCCGGTACCTTGTTACTTTCCAACCTACCGTACCCATCCCCTACCGTATCCCCCCCTCCCGTACCTTGCTGTTCGTCGAGTCCTTCTTGCGGGCTGCGGCCTTTTTCTTGGCGACAGGCGTCGTCGTCGTCGCCGCCGCCTTCTTCTTGTCGTCCGTCTACAAAGGACCGGCAATTAGTCCATGGCCAGCGGCCGACCGGCAATTAGGAAATCTAGGTGCGGGACGGGAATTGTGCGTGGAGCCTGGCTCTCATGGCACCGATTGTGGACTGATGACAAATGAAGTGAGCAAGCGACAAGTGACTTGATACGATTACGGTAGCCTTCGAGATACTGTAGCTTCAAGTGGGGGCCGGGAATTGCCAACCTGGCGAGACGCACTGACTTTCGTCGTCGGCGCCATGGCCGTGACGGGCGCCATCACACTCTTCTTGTCCTCCACCGACGCACCAGACGTCTTCGAACGGGGCGCCTGAAGAAGGGGATACGGTAAGGTACGGTATGTCGGATTACGGTAGCCTTTCTCGAGGTACGGTACCCCCCCCCTACCCCTCCCCCTTTCCACAGCTACAGTAACCCCCCGAGGCGCCATGACGCTCTTCGAGCTCTTCGACCGGCGCGTCTGGATCATACCTGGGCCTCAAAGTACCTAGGTACTAAAGTTACGGGCGGCCGACTACGGGTGGCCGACTCTCGTTTCCCGCGCACATATAGAAAGCGCGTGATCTAGCCGAGACGGGTTAGAGAGAGGAGAGAGAGGCGAGAGAAAGGGGCGGAGCTTCGGGAGCGAGAGAGTACGGGTAGCCGCCAGGTACGTACTTGGCACAGGTATGGTCTGGATGAAGTTTGAAGAGCAAAGAAGTGTACCTTGTGAAACCCCTACCCCCTACCGTACCGTACACCTACCGTGTCCCTACCATAATCCCCCCCTTCCTCATCGTCGTCTTGTAAACTCACTCGCGTGCTCACGGCCGTCTTTCCGCCGGCTCCCTTGGGCGGCTCATCAAAGTGCGCCTGGACGCGCGTCACCCCGTCCGCCGCCGCGTCCTCCCAGCGCCACACCTTTGCGATCTGCAAGGGCCGGAGATTAGGGCTAGAGCCGGAGAGATTGAGTCAAGAGCCAGAGCCGGGAATTAGGCTCGTAGAGACGGAGCCGGAGATTGAATTCCAGAGACCGTGTAGTAGGCTAGAGCCGGAGCCAGTACAGGAGCCGGAGATTGAGTGAAGAGCCAGGGCCGGGAAATAGACCCCCTAGTAGCCAACTACGGTACCACTCACGTCCTTCTTCGAATTTTTGTCTTCAGCAGTGGCGACGTGATGCAAAAACATCACAAAATGCTTCTGCTCCTCGGGTCGCGTCTTGGCCGACTGGTACACGTTGATCTCCTGGAGAGAGAGCCGGGAATTAGCACATGACCGGAAAGTCAGAGCCAGAGCCGGTGATTAGTACATGCGACCGGAGAACCGGAGCCGGAGCCAGAGCCGGTGATTAGCCGCCACTCACCACCGTTGCGCCGGCTTCGAGGAAGCCAAGGGGCGGCTGCACGCGGAAGACGTTGTTGTCGGTGCACTTGATCTTGTACATCTGAAAAGCGGAGCCGGGAGTGAGGACCGAGAGCCGGGAATTACGAGCATGACAGCCGGATCCGGCAAAACGTACTTGCAGCTGCGCCGTCGAATTGGTGAGATTGATCGTTGTTCGGAAGGTGGCACCCTGAGAAGAGCGTGGGGTTACGGTAGTATACGGTATAATCGAATTGCCGATGGGTACGGTAAGATACGGCATCTTGTTGCATTGATTGAGAAGTGCGATCATCGGGGATACAGTAGTACTGTACTTCGATGTGACAAGGGTGGGTTCGCTTTGGATACGGTAAGGACTGTACGTGGATTCGCTAGGATACGGTACCTAGAGAGTACGGTATCCCCCCTCCCGAGGTGTACGGTATGTCTTGGTCCACGGTAGGATACGATATCACGGGGAGTACGGTATACCTTGGTCCACGGTAGGTAGACGCGATCGGGCGGGTCGATCTTGAGCTTGAATGGTCTCTCGCCGGGGCGCGTCCCGATTATTAACTGCAAAGGGATACGGTAGGATTGGGTATCGTCGGGGGTACGGTAGGGTTCCGACGGTACCATGGGAATCCCAGATGGGTAGCGGGAATCGGGGACCACGGGGACATCCGAGAGATCGGTAGGGGTATCGGCGGGGCCATGGAAATCCTCAGAGATCACCAGGCGGGGTCCTCACCTTGGACTTTTGCGCAGCCATTATCTACCACCACCTAACTCGGAGGGAAGACGAGGGATGAATGAGAGGAGGAGATGGAGGAGGAGAATAACAGAAATAATTGAAATGCAAATGAAATTGAAAGGATTGTGATTGAATAATTCGTGCAAATTGTCGAACTTGTAAAAAAAGGATTGGCGAGACTCGGGTTTCACGATGAGTACTAGGGGCGGTGAAAGGAGGTTGTTCAATATCGTTGTTCAAGTCAAATCAGTATTTCACTATCACTGCCGTTTCGTATTCCTGTTCATCTTATCATATCGCAAAAAGGTTCAAGCACGCTTGTGAGGTTCGGGTTGCGCTATTAGTACTAGAAGTGAAGGGCGGTGATGAAGTGATGTGTCGTTAGCAGTCTTTGAGTTACCCAAAATACAATAATAATAATAATAATAATAATAATAATAATAATGATAATAATAATAATAATAATAATAAACATCATTTCCAGCCTCCGCCTCGACGCCGTTCGCCGCCTTCCTCGCAGCGGAGAAGATCACCGGAGGACTGGCGCAGTTGGTGAGTAAGAGGGGTTGTATTGACGCTACTATGGTGAGCCAGGAGATGGTACTGGCGCAATTGGGGAGCGTTCTATGCATTTTGCATGATTTCTCGTAAGTTAGAGAACGCGAGGGAGTGTGAGGAATGAAGAGAGTTGAATTGGTACGAGAAGTGAATCACCGGAGGACTGGCCCACTTGGTGAGTCATAGGGGGGGGGGGATTGGAGCAGTTGGTGAGTAGATCATTGACGCACCTGGCGAATCACGAGATGGTATTGGCGCGGTTGGTGAGCAGTGTTAATGATCGATTTCGGAGAAAGTGGAAGTCGACGATTAAAATCATCTAAATCCGATATTACTGATTCATTAACGCATGAACTCGCCTTTTGACTTTGATGGAGGAAATAAGCCATCCGAATTTGGAACGGCAATGAGGCGAGTTTCGAGTTTCACTTTGCGCTCAACAGTTGCGGATTGTTGATGAGATTGATCTTGTGAAGGTTCCAAGAGAAAGAAAACAAAGAAACGTGTGCGTAACGAATTCCAATTCTTTGTGTTAGATAGCTGTGCGGTTTGAGTTTCAGCAATTGGACAAAGTGCTCCAAGCACTGAAAGTGTGATTTGTTGAGAAACTTCATCTCATAACTTTTCAAGTATAACTGCTTCTTGCAGCTGACCCGCTCGCTCTCCTTCCTCTCGCCTGCTGGAGAGTCTCCGACCACTGAGGAGGCCATTGGAGGACTGTGCAAGTTCATGGACTCGGTAAGTGAAGGCTCCCCTACCGAGCTCTAGGCTATCCATGGTACCCTACCGTACAACTTGGAACTCAGTTCTACGGTAGCAAAGGGTACGGTAGGAATAGATTATGGAATGGTTCAGTAGAAGTAGGGAGCTTAATGTTAGACACCTCGCCCTAGGACGGTGGGTCAGAGAGGGTACGGTACTCGACGGGAACACGGGTGCGGTAAGAACAAACCTACAAAGTAATGCCTGGAAACTTACAGTTTCGCTAACAGCATGAGAAAGCTTTAGCTGACAACTCTACTAATAAGACGGACGGATGTGGAGTAATAATTAAAATATATGTTTTTATGTATTATGATAATTAAACCATAATTCTAGGTGGGCGTATTCGGCGCGTCGCCCTTCCTCGTGCCGCTCTACGGATCGGGCGAGCTGCCGCAGGTTAGTTGTTTAATTTTAATTTTATTATTTGCACAGCTGGGCTGAAAGTCGCTAGGTAGTGGGGGTGCGGAGCCCAGTAAGAAAAATTGGTAACTAGATATCTGCGGAGCCCCCTAGTGGCACAAAATAAATTCCCCCTAAGAGAACTTTTTCAAAAATTGCGGAGCGGGCCTATCAGTGATTATTTGAAATAATTAGTTACTGAGTATTCTGCTCGATCAGGACGGTGTTGTTAGTTCAGAGGTTATCGAGAATGCAGTAACGTTAACGCACTTCAAGAGTTGAGGTTGTGGGAAGGGTGAAACGAGAAATTGATATTGTTCGATACACAGGATTCAAAACATTATCTTGGACCGGAAGTTTGCAATGATGTGCGGGGTCTAAAACTGAGAAGAAACGGGCCGTTGTCTCTCTATCAACGGTTAGAAAGATGCGAGATCATGTTTGGAATGAACAGACGATGTCCAATTATATTAATTTTCTCGAGAATAAATCGATACTTGCAGTGCTTCGCGCGCCTGTGTGCCGTGTTCGGCGGCACCTACTGCCTCGGGCGACCGGTCGAGGGAATTGTGGAGAGCGAGGGAAGGTACGGTATTTGTGATCAGGGTTACGGTAATTATTAATATCAGAGGAGGTTCAGAAATGCGGTCCTTTAGGGCTGAAGGAATGGGTTCCTGGAAAGTGTCAATCAAAGAAAAGGGATGAGCTGTTAAATGCGGTTCTCGATGATACGGTAGGGCGAAATTTCGATAGATCCAGTCGCGATCAATATGATTTATAAGCGTGAAAAAAGAGTGATCCTTTTTTTTCTAAAAGAAAGACAACGCTCACTCATTGAATAGCACGTGATGAGCGCTCTTTATCGCATTGCCGAAACTGAAAATTGACGGGCGGATATTGTTTGAAATGAATTGAACACCGCCGGAAGATTGATCAATTTATAGAATGACCGTCTTTAGTGAAATCGGAGCATCTTCAATGTGCCAGGGTCGATTTATTTGTTTCTGCGATAACTTGAAGATTTTTTTCTAACAATATATTGTCTCGGTTCTACTGTTACAGTCTGAAATCATGCCAATGTATTGGCACAGTGAAGCGCGAAGGATGAGGGTGTGCGAATAGGGGGATCGTTGCCCATGTTTTTTAAGCTAGATTGTTGTTGGGGGGGCACACATTGCAAATTACGCCCGGTCTTTCATCCATTCTTTATTCCATCATACTCAATCACTTGCCAGACAGGATGAGAGAGTGTGGGAATCGGAGAGAGTCAGTCTGCTTGTTCCAATTAGACCTTTAATTGTCGGCGTCCTTCCCCATTCATTCCCTCTAGTCAGAAAGTCCGAGTGAGTATGCGGACTGGAGAAAGTCAGCGTTTTCTGGTTTCATTTAAGCTCTACCTTTCAGCGTCCCTCCCCAGTCCTCTCACTTTGCCACTAGGACGACATACATGCATTGTCGGACAGTACGAGCGGGTATTGGAATCGGAGGGAGCCAGAGACATTTTCAGTGTTCGCGCGGTGCTCGTGGCCGGGCAGCGTGTGGACTGCGCGCACCTCCTGATGACGTCAGCGTACGCCCCCGGGAAGTGGATGAACGAGGTACGGTAGTATTGATTGATTGATTGGGTACGGTAACGATTAGGTAGATACGGTAGGTATTGATTGATTTATAGTGTCTGAAGATTGCATATCGACGTTATAGTTGATGAACGAGGTAGATGATTGATTGGGATACGGTAGTCATCGATTGATTGGTTAGGGGTAGTATAGTAGCGATTTATCCTGATCATAAAGTTCTCATACGCAGTGGTTATCGATTTATTGTCTCAACTATGTATGGGAGACGTGACTGAAAAGAACACTGTTATGGATCGGCCGAAGGGAATATTGGGATGAGACGCTCAGAAGATGGTTGGATATCGGTAAATTTGCCATTAGACTAGTGTTAAATTGAGCGTGAAGCGAGAAACATAAGGGTAGTATTTTTATTCAACACGATAACGACTGAAATTTCAAGTAGAAGTTGAATATCCGCTTGTTTATGCTGGAGCAATTGATGTGACTTCTCTTATAGGAAAAAAGATAAATAACTAATAATATTAATATATATATATATATAATCAATAATCAATATCTGCAGGACTCGTCGACTACCGTATCCCGGGCGGTTCTCGTCGCGAACGGCAGTGTGAGGGAGGAGGAGAAGGAGAGCGTGAGTGAAATATCGATTGGTTACGGTAGCTCTGGAAAGTATCGATTTGTATGGGGAAAGATTACGATTGCTCTAATATTGAATATTATTGACATTTCGATTCTGAACGAGAATGTTGTGCAATGTTCTCTAATAATGTTAGCCACGATGAAGTGCGATTAGCGCAACTCGGATTCACCTGGGTGTCACATTCTCAATCCTCCCCATTCTCAGATCTCGCTGCTCAATCTATTCTTCTTGCAATTAGCAATCTGGTATTTTATCGATGTTAGGGTATTCTGAATAGTACTCATTGGCAATTTATTGGAAGTTTTGATTAGGAGCACTATGCCGTATGATTAGTGGAACGTCGATTCAACGGGTTTCACGTCCTCTATTACAGATCTGCTGAATATTTACCTACGATTAGAGCGACTATATTAGAATTCTTAGAAGCCTTTGATCTAGCGCAACAATCAGTCACCGTGTTATCCTAATTCAATATTATATTCCCTGCAGATCTCGCTGCTCAACCTTGGCGGGCTGGCGCCGGCGGCGGGCGCGCGGCTGCTGGAGGTCGGCTGGGAGGCGTGCACCGCGCCCCGCGGATACTGTAAGTGCACCGGAGGGGTGGATCGACGAGTGACTTTATTGATTTTTTTTACAAGTACTTGAAAAGAGGCCGTAGTTGAGAATGCGGATACTGTAAGTGCACCGGAGCGGTCGATCGAGGAGTGACGTTATTGATTATTTATGCTGCTGGAAGGCTCATAACGATTAGTGTCTACGATTGTGGCAGTAGTTGAGAATGTGGTGAAACTTCGCTGACCGTTGCTGTTTCTTGGGGGTACCCATTAGTGTTCATCGAGCGCTCAGTATTGATCTTTTTTACCCACTGAGTGAAACACAGCATCAAATGAGCTGACATAATAGGCTATTGAAGATACGCTGAAACCGAAACCTTCCATCTATGAATGTGTCACTAGGAAGGGAGACACAGACTGTGTGCTACCATAGCACTGAGCTACCGTACCCCTCCCTACCGTAACCCTCTCTCTCTCTTGCAGACGTGGCGCAGATCACTGCTCACGGCGACGCCTCCGGCCTCGTCGATGACGTCATCGCGACCATGTACAAGGAGGAGGAGGTGGCGGGAGGTTAGTCGGCCGATTTATTGTTGAAAATACGCTTGGAAATGCATCGGAAAGGGTAGGAACCTCTGCCGATGATATTAGAACCTTCTCGCTACCTTGTACCTAGAGGATCGTGCGAAACAAGAAGCTTGTTGGTTTAATTACAGTAAAAGTTCAAGAGTCGAGCAAGGAAAAGGACACATGGAGCAGTCCGGAAGTATACTGGGCATAGTTGGCATAGGAGCTAGGCAATATCGATGGTAAAGTACGGTGGAATGGAACGAGTTTCGAGTTTTCAGAAAGAGACGAAGACGAGAAGAAGAAGAGGAAGCCGCTGTTGCTGCGGCGGATCGAGTGGCGGCAGAGCGAGGTGAGAGGTCTCTCCATTTCATACACTCTCTCGTCTCTCTCTCTGACCGATGAGAGAGTGTGGGAAGTGAAGAGACGATTGATCGTATTTTTTCTAGGGCGAGGTGATCATTATGAATGCAATCCAGGAAGAAAATTAGCCTGTATGAGCGACTGGTGGAAATGTTCGAAATCGAAATCATTGCTTTCGAATGCCAATGGGGATAATGGACAGGAAATGGAACACTCTTGTTGCTAATCATTAGTCCAAGAAATTAGCGGGCCTACGCGTCTGGCATTCCTGTTTTCAAGTAGCTGATGTTTTAACAGATAGTTTCATAAAAGATGAGAGAGCATGTGAAATGATTGACCATTAAAATTTGTCTAAAAATTTATAGAACTGGCGGAGAAATTATTTTAGGAGCAAAATGATACAAGAATCATTGTTTCCGAATGCCTCTGGGAATAATGAATAGTTGAAACTCAAAATGTGTTTGCCACCATTAGTTCAAAAAAATTCGTGGGTCTACATCCTATCTATCAGATATTACCGTTTCCAATCCGCTGCTGATACTATTGATTCCTGAAGCCCCAATGTAACTGGCACATTTATGTATGTTAGTCAGTTCGTGATTCGTTCTGCTTACAGTACGCGCCGGGCGCGGACGTCCCGTCGAACGTGGGCCTACTGCGGCTGCCGGACGCCACCGCCGACTACGGTAGCGTCATGGAGGAGGTACGGTAGCAATTGAGTAGACTCGGTAGGCCTGTTTTTGAGGAGTGAAAGGAGGGCACGGTAGACATTGTCGTGTTACGGATCTGTCATTGTTTGTGTATTAATCGATGAGTACTACATTACAAGTTTGCTAATTTTCAATTCATGTGGAATTATGGTTTCTGCGGTATTATAGGCACTCCAAGAATCGCTAGGTTTAATAAACGAATGGCTTTCCGTGAAACAATTATTAATGAATTGACTTTGGAGGGAGCGTCGTTGACTTATGGGAGTACGGTAGATTTCGGTATTCTAATTGATGGATTGTCGTTGGATGATTAAGGTGGATTATGGAATTTCAATAATTATCGATCCATCAGGCGAAGGCACTCTTCGCTCGCTTCTGGCCCGACCGCGACTTCCTTCCCCGAGCACTCAAGAAGGAGCAGGAGGTCAGAGATTAATCTCTTCAGATTACATGATCTCTCGCCGGTTAGAGGGAATGAGAGAGTAGGGGGAATTGAGAGAACGGGGAGGCGAGAGATCGCTCTTTTCAATTGTTTTTTTCCGGTTCGAGTGGGCAAATTTATGTTTCGACGGGGTATTATTTAGCAAGAGACCGCATTCTGTTAGTGAATATCGGATGTAGTTTTGAAGCAAAACCTGCAAATAGTGAAGAATCAGAACATGTTAGCGGATTGTGGTTTCGATGCGGGATCTCAGGAAGGCGGAGAAACTTGATTACAGTTTATCGGACGGTGAATTTATAGAAATAGAAAAAAATATTTCATTTGTTGAAAATTGCAGGACGGTGAGCCATTCGATGCGAGGGACGAGGAGGGGGAAGTCAAGGAAGAGAAGAAGGAGGAAGAGGTCAATGAGGAGAATACGGTAGCCGAGTAACGACTGCGCCCCTCGGATTACTGCACCCATATATTGCTATTCGTATTTATTGATTGACTGCACAGACTGAGTTGTGAATGGTCTGTTTACTGCCCCGTTGTGATATCGCATGCATAAAGTGTAAGTATTGTGCAAAACAGATGATAAAATATTTGGTGTAAGAAAGGAAATGCATCTCGAGCCCGCCGAGTTGTAATAAGGAATAAAGAACTCCGTGGATCGAGATTTTAGTACTTGATAATTGCATACAAAACTATGAACGCTACGGTAAAGGAAAAAATCGAAAAATAAATAGACCAGTTCTCGATTAGTCAAGACAGTGTTTGCACACGGTCAGTTAATTCGCGATTTCCCGGCTCACTTCACGGATCTGTACTAAATTTGAATGAATTTCAGTTTTGTCTTCGTTTCGAGTCGATTTTCTAGTTGGATTTCAGTTTAATCTCGTGAAGACGTGCCTAGGCATATCTTTTACTTCTTCCCATCTCATGTTACTCTTTTTTTGTCGAAATAACTCTTGTTTTTATCGTTTTTGTTATTGTTATCTCTGAGATCTCGGCAGTTTTCGGCGTGATTTTAGTCATTTTCAGTCAATTTCTTGCGGTAGCCTCGTCATGAGTGCAAAGGCGGTCGAGGAACGTCGTCTCCGACTCGTTTACGGTGATTTCGCCCTCCTCCAATTCGCATTGATTTTGCACATTTCAAACTTTGCGCCTCATTTTACTGGAGAAAATTCGTCTAGGCGTGATAAAGTGGCCTATTCCGTTCGGAATTTACTCGATTTTCCCGAATTAATCATGATTATCGAATTCTTAGATGCTCTGGACAATTACAATTCGAAGAAGGCGCTGCAGGAGTCGGACAAAGTGCTGAAGAAGCACCCGAACATGCAGACCGCCAAGGTTCGTTTCTCTCTTTTCGTTTAGGAGGTTGTCTTGGCTTTGCCTAGAACCATAACAAACGTATGAAACACGGAGAGGTTCTATGAGAAGAGGACTAAATATGACTTCTCCTTTCTTGTACAACATTAACAAGTATGAAATCGGGCAATTTTCATCCAAGATCTTGGTCCATCAACAATAACGTCTTCCTCTAAGGTCCTTCGTGCTCTCGCGCTCATCCGTCTCGAGCGACTGACCGAGGCCGCGCAGATTCTGGAGGACGTTCAGGTGAGTCGTTGATCTTCTGGTCGGATAGTCCATTGTATGCGCTATTTCCTCGCCAGATATCGAAATTCACTTTTGCAACCTCTGGAAGTAGGCTGTTTCGGAACTGGTTCTGAAATAGGGGATATCGTCATCCCTATTATGAGTCGTTGAAGACAAAGTTCATCTGCCCTTGCTCGATTTCATTGCGGTTATTGGCTAACGGTCTGATGCATTGAAAGTGGAGATGGTCGGGGAACATCGTTGACGACGTTAATCTAATGTTCTTAACAGGCGGCGATGGAGGAGTACGACGAGGCGACGCTCCAGGCTTTCGTCCACTGCTTCAAGGTGAGAAGATATGATGATTGTGAACATACCTGTCCAAGTCTGACGGCGACCCCTTTTTGACCACGTACCCGGGTTCATGGTCCCGAAATGCCTCACGTGAGGCATTTCGGGACCATGAACCCGAGAATCAAAAAAGTCGCCGGCGGCATGGACACGTATGATTGTGAATTGTAAGGGGAAGGGGGGGGGGTCGTGAACAAACGCCCCGACTGTAAGAGCATGATTTTTTTGTCATGACCGAAGATTGTTCCCCAAGAATCGCATTGTCCAAACAGCTCGTCGTTTGTGGTGGTTCTGAAACGGCAATTCATCACGCAATTCATCTAAGTTTCCATTACGGCGTTGAACTGCAATTCTGAATTGGCAATTAGCCATAACCTCATTCCACTCGATAATTCAGGAGCTGAACCAGCCCGAACGCATCTGCTCCATCTACGAGAAGGCCGTCGCGAAGGGAAAGGTGAGTATTGTTGTTGTTGTTGTTGTTGTTGTTGTTGTTGTTGTTGTTATTGTTATTATCAAACATGGGAAAGTTGAGTGGCAAGCCGTTCGAAAACTGGGGGTACGTTACAGATAAAGCTGTAGGAACATTTTTACTCTGATTATTGTTCTTGTTGTTGTTGTTGTTGTTTTCATTGTTATTGTTTTAATTAAGGCGGACGAGAACCTGATGTCGCACCTGTTCATGAGCTACGCGCGCGTCTGCAACTTCAAGGTGAGCATTATGGTTTATAAGTGCAACCTAGATGCGCCGGGTTAGCCCTTTTTATTATCTTGAAGTGTTAGTGGGGGTTGTTTGAGCTGCTGCATCATCTGAAATTCCGATTCTGAATCGTTCACGCCTGCGCAGACTTCTTTAACAGATGCCGTAGGTGCATGAATCAGGCGGGGCGATTTGATTATTTCGCTAGAACAATTCATCTTTTGGATGGTCTATCCCTTTTGGTTCCTTAGAGTCATGATTATTTTCTTGTTTTTTTTTTTATTCGGAAGCAACGCTGTGCATCATATCGATGTATTCCTCGCTTCAGTCATATGTGGTGGCCTTGAAACTGAAATCATCCAAATTTTCAATGGTGCCCTGAGTTTCTTTACATAATTGGTTATTATGGCGTTGTGTGGTGATCTCTCCGAGAGTTTATTGTTTTAATACTAACGTGCAATCTCTATCAATTGCTTTTCTCTGCAGTCATTGTCATATGTGTCGGTACTGAAACGCAAATCCGCCACACAGAAGGGGTTATATTTGCTCTGATATATAATTATCAGCTTGCGTGATGTTGTTGGTTCCTGAAGGCGTGTTGTTGCTCACGCGCAAAGGTTGTTACGTTGCCAAGGGGATGGATGTTCCTCGTGATAGTAATAATAGTAGATGGACAAGGGGTCGGGATGCGATCGAGGGATAATCTATGCACTCGGGTTGGGACTCGTTTGTGATAGGATGTTTTAGAGTCGTTTGAAGTAGTTGCTGGGTTCCGAAATCAGTTAATCCCATTGTCAAATGATGACTTTTATGTATGCGTAATTTGGAATCTTCTTCCAGGTCATATGACCTCCTAAATCAAATCCGCGAAGAGTTGAAATGAAATAGACGCTTCGTAATGCTTCGTAATGGTGTAATCGGATCCGTAAAGGATTTATGCATGAATAAACGGGAAGGCGTCATGAGATGAATTTAGATGGGAAAGGGATAATGCGAGGGGGGAATTCATAATGTTAATGGATATTGCAACGTCTCTAGTATGAAAAGAGGAGTGAGGATAGTGAGATAAGGAAAAATTCGATATTGATACCGTAATCTGCTAAATCTTCCCCTCAGGACCAGCAGAAGACGGCGCTGGCGCTCTACCGCCTGCAGCCCTCGCAGCCGTACTACCTGTGGGCGGTGATGAGCGTCGTCATGCAGGTATACGGTAGCTTTTATTGATCGATACGGTAGTGTCATCGATCGATAACTGACGGAATATTCTAATTTTGCACTGGAAATCGCCTTTCTGGAGTTACTACAATAGCTAGGAGCGCCTGCGTTTCAACCTGTATACTAAAGAGAGTGGGCACAGGACCTTTGATTTATGGCCTGTCCATTTTTAATATAATATATTTACTCATTGTCCATCGCCAGCAAGAAGAGTCTATAGTAAACGCCCGGAACGAATGTGTTTCATTGTATCTAGTAATGATGAGAAATTCGAGGTCGTTGATTGTCTGTTGATCGCATTGCGAATTATATACCTATTTTATTTCCACGGGACGCATTGCCATTGCCGCAGTTATAGTACTGTGACAATCGATAACTGTCGAGCATACAGTAACCCTCACCACCCCTCCCCTGATTCAGGCGACGGAGAACCCGGACATGGGCGCGAAAATGCTGCTGCCGCTCGCGCAGAAGATGCTCACCAAGGTACGGTAGGATTTTTGAATTTTTCGACATTCCCGCCATTTTTGATGGCAATTTTATTTTCCTTCATGAAATGACTGGATTTTCGAATTGTTAGAACATCGATATTCATATTTCGAAAATCTAGTCATTTTATGTATGAAGAACAAATCACGATCGAGAAGGGCGGGAACGTTTAAAATTCAAATTTTCACCCTCAGGTGCACGACGAGAACAAGAAGGAGTGGAAGAACGCGCAGGAGGTGGAGCTCACCGTGCTTGTGCTCGAGAAGCAGGTACGGTAGGGTTACGGTATCGATGAAGGAGCACGGTAGGTTGTAGTTTACGGTAGTAGAATAGAATTGGTTTGATAGCTCGAGAAGCAGGTACGGTAACTGCTGGTGGGGGTACGGTAGTTTTTTGTGATACGGTAGTAGATGAGGGCGCAAGTACGGTAGCGACCGGACGTGATACAAAAACTTTTTTGTCTAGAAGGCTTCGGAGCACCATTACTTTCATGCAAATGTGTTCATATTCGTAAATTGCGAGCGGCACAAGCTCACCGGGTGTCACCGAATTGTCTTATTGTTACTCGACCGCAGTTCGAGTTAATTCAACGCACTTGAATCAGCAGCTCAATATTCTGCTGCGGGTACAATCACTGGCCTATCTGTGTGCCTCGAATACGGGGTGAACCTTTACTTTTTTTTAAAACTTATACCTGCTGCAGGGTCGCCAGGCGGAGGCTGCGGATCTGCTGGATTCGGACGCTGCCGCGCTCCTCACGCACTCGTCCGCCATGCTGATGATCAGGGTCCTGCAGGTATACGGTAGTATTGATTTTTAAGCTCGAATAAGCGAAAATACGAATAGGAAATAAAAAAATGACGAGGCGCACCCCTCGCTCACCCCTCAGAAATCTGTGTTTCATGTCGTAGACTAGTACTCGGACGAGCTGGATGTGTGCTTTTTGTCGTATGGCATAAATCAATAATATATCTATGATGTCTGCCCGTATCTACACTACTAGACCATGTCTAGAAAAAATGATGTATGTTAAGGGTCTAGGAAAATGTTTTAAAAATTTAAATACACCTTGCGATGTTGCCGTTCCATGGGTACTTCTTATTCAGGATTGTTGGCATCGGGTCGATAATTTCGCGGCTGCTCTTGATAAATAAAAAAAATCTGCTTTTGGGGAACTGCGGAGACTGTCCTCGTGGGATGATCAACCAGTTCTCACTTTCTTTATTGCAGTTGCGAGTGGCGGCGAAGCAGTGGCAGACGGTGATGGAGCGGAGCGAGGAGGCACTCGGGAGGTGAGTGGAGCAATGACCGATGATGTAGAAGTATAGTAAGGTAGATAGTGAGGTGAGCTGATTGTGAGAAAGGTAGTGTGTGCTGGGAGCGTGGCGATACATGAACAAAGCGATAGGATTTATATTTGGTACAATAGATTTGCATTCTTGAAATGAGGACGCTTCCTGAAGGTTATAGTGGGTCTTTATCAATGAATTCGGCAACTCGATCAAGGGTAGAATAGGAACAATTTTGACTAAACTTCTCGAGCGATCCATCGCTCTCCTGGAAATATTCGCATCTTTGCTGGATGGGTGCAGCGCTAATTCAACATCAGGGGCGTAGCAAGACCCTTTCTCGTGACCTTGTGAGAAAATGATGCTATCTCGGTGGGCTTCCTATTTTTCAAATTTTGTTTTTTTCTCGATGGTCTCCATGAAACATTACTCACATGGAATGCCAATGCGTATTCTAATAAATCCGCAGCGCTGATGTGCTAGATAATTATATTTTTGCGCTCACACTGCTTATCATCGATCAATTAGAGTTCGACACAATTGTAATATGCAACAAGCGCCGCCGCAATTCACCACGCGGGCCTTAATTTGCGAATACTTTTCAATCCTCCTTTTAAACTTTGCAGAGTTGTCTAATCTCTTCTTTTGTAAATATTCGCCTATCAAAAAATTGCACTTTCTTATACAGTAATAGTCGGTCTGTGTGGTTTTCGGGTAAAGGATGATGGTGTTGTCTAGCATTTTTCCATATTCTCTCTAATTGCCCATTCGCAGAGTGGAGGGCGTGGATCAGTGGCTGCTGTGGACGTACCTGTTCGACGCGGCGTTCGCCCTCGCCGACGAGTCCAGCGATGAGGAGGAGAAGCAGAAGTGAGTGCTAGGAGAGACGGGTTTGAGAATGGAGGGGGGGGGGTAGTTTCGAACGAAAAACGAGGTTGCATCGAATCTGGGCGACAATTGCGGAAGTTGTAGTCCAGGCGAAACGATGAAATTGCTGCCTGAACGTTGCGGTTGGAATGCTTCTCGAGGCTTGTTCAAATTTTTGAGGTTTTTTTTGTTTTGTTCTGGTTTTTTTTTTTTTTTGTTCTGCGCTTTCCGAAAATCAAAACCAGTCGGCCGGTTCCAAATTTAGAGAATGCGCGCAGCGCCGATCTATCGGGTCGAATATTTGTTTTGTTTTTCAGATATTCGCCAGAAATGTAGCATTACAATTAGAGTATCTGTCTATTAGTGGCATGCGTGCAACACGGATGCACTGGGCGTCCCGCAATTACGTTACTTGGTTGAGCGAGATGGATCAAATAATCGATATGGCGAGACTACGGTAATCGTTTCAGGCTCATCGATCGCGCCTTCTCCGTCGTGACGCAGGCATGCGAGGTGAGTATTACGGTAGCCGACTTTTCCCCGGTTACGATAGCTCTAAAATTGCCCAAACTTTTCTCTTTTTTGATGGAAAACTAAGCTCACACTGAAACTGGACGGTCATTGCTGGAGTTGTAGTGTAGGAGAAACGAAACAATCGCTGGCTGAATGTTGCTGAATGGTTACGTATTTTATAAGGTACGGTAGCCCGATCAATAAATCAATCGATACAGTAATCTACCGTAACCTCCATTGTAGATGGCTCCCGGCTACCGCGGTCCGTACATGGCGCACTTTGAGTTTGTGGCGCGCGCGGAGCGAGCCGGCGTGTACAAGGCGGATAAGTACGGTAAGTGTGAGCGATTGGTTATCGAGAAATTTTGCTTAAGTTACTAGTTAAGTTAAGTTACTAAGTTAAGTTTACCTTTACTACCATCTCAGGCGACGCCGTGTCCCTCATTCTCGCGTACGCGCGTCGCTTCCACTCCCGCCCGTCGTGCTTCGTCGACCTCGTCAAGTGGCTGCACGTGGCGAAGGATCGGCAGGATGAGGTATACGGTAGGGACACGAGGGGGAGGGATCGCGGACTGATTTTATTACGGTAGTGGAGGATGAGGGCCTAGTCAAGTGGCAGCATAGCTGTCCAGCGACGGCGGCGACCCTTTTTTGACCATGTACCCGGGTACGTGGGACCGCAGCCACGACGGTCGTGGCTGCGGTCCTACGTACCCGGGTACATGGGACCGCAGCCACGACGGTCGTGGCTGCGGTCCTACGTACCCGGGTACATGGTCCAAAATGAGTTGGTAGGTCATGGTGGAACTTGACCCTGAAACATATCCCAATGTGTTCCATTATCGATTTTTGTTACAGTAACCCTACCGTACCTCGGTTCGGCGGGTCAACCATTTTAGCCTTGGGTCAAACATTTGCCAACTTGTCTGAAATTGATCAGAAAATTATTCTACCGTAATCTACAGTACCCCTACCGTACCCCGGTTCGGCGGGTCAACCATTATAGCCTTGGGTCAAACTTTTACCAAGGTGTCTGAAATCGATCGGAAAATTATTCTACCGTAATCTACAGTACCCCTACCGTACCCCGGTTCGGTGGGTCAACCATTTTAGCCTTGGGTCAAACTTTTACCAAGGTGTCTGAAATCGATCGGAAAATTATTCCACCGTAATCTACAGTAACCTACCATATCCCTGACTACGGTATCGCGGTTGGGCATCGCGAACTGACTTTTTTTTGTTTTTTTTTTCGTTTTAAAAATCCGTTCTTTGTGTCTGCTATTCATATAATGATATTACAAATCGAATGGCGTCTAGACAAATTCTTAACAGTTTGACAGCATTTTTTTCTTAAATCATACACATACACACAAAAAAAATTTTAGAACGAAAAACAAAAAAGTCAGTTCGCGATTACAGTATCCGGGGTACGGTAGGATACGGTAGGATAGTGTCCATCCATTTTATGAAAGGTGTTTGGTAGAAATTGTGACCAAGAAAACCACGTTTGGCCCATAAACCGCAATACGGCAGGGTTATGGTACGGTACCCACAAAAAATTTCCTCGACAAACTATACATGTAGACACAAAGAACGGATTTTTAAAACGAAAAAAAAACAAAAAAAATCAGTTCGCGATGCCCAACCGCGTTACCGTAGTCAGTGATACGGTAGGTATACTGTAGATTACGGTAGAATAATTTTCTGATCAATTTCAGATAAGTTGGCAAATGTATGACCCAAGGCTAAAATGGTTGACCCACCGAACCGGGGTACGGTAGGGGTACTGTAGATTACGGTAGAATAATTTTCCGATCGATTTCAGACACCTTGGTAAAAGTTTGACCCAAGGCTATAATGGTTGACCCGCCGAACCGGGGTACGGTAGGGGTACTGTAGATTACGGTAGAATAACTTTCCGATCGATTTTAGACACTTTGGCAAAAGTGTGACCCGAGGCTAAAATGGTTGACCCGCCGAACCGAGGTACGGTAGGGTTACTGTAACAAAAATCGATAATGGAACACATTGGGATATGTTTCAGGGTCAAGTTCCACCATGACCTACCAACTCATTTTGGACCATGTACCCGGGTACGTAGGACCGCAGCCACGACCGTCGTGGCTGCGGTCCCACGTACCCGGGTACATGGAAAAAAATTTTGGCGCCGCCGGCGTGGACAGCTATGAGTGGCAGCATGTCGCCAACGATCGGCAGGATGAGGTATGAGTGCTCTAACGGCGCGCCGAGTTAGAGGCAGTAGGGAGAGGCTAGGGGAGGGGGCGGAGCTTCGGGATACGGTAGGATGAGGCGGTGGCTGCACGAAGGACAGGTTGGATGAGCTGGAAAGGTATCGATGACTCAGTTTATTGAGCCTAGAATACGGTAGGGTTATGGTAATAATATGGAATCTAGGACTGAGTTCATTTGAAGAGGGGAAAGGTGCGCTACAGTAATCCCAATCCCTATTCAGGTCGAGTCGGGCATCTCAGCGATCGTTGACGAAGTGATGCGCAAGGCGCTCGAGACTGCTCCCAAAGGGGTGAGTACGGTAGTTATTAATCGATAATTGGGTCGAGGTATGGTAGCCGTGGATGGGTATGGATTGGCCGATCGATTATGGTTTGGAGTGGCGAATACAGGGTATTTTTGTCAAGTGAATTTATTAACAATATTTCTTTTGTTCTCGCTTTGTGGTTTGTGGTTTCATCGCATGCGCTTAATTGGAATGTTCGGGTGAACAATGATCATAGCAAGATAGCCAAAAAAAATTATTAATATCAGAATATGCCCGTTATCGTTGTAATTGGAGGACTCTGAGAGTTGTATCAATACACCACCAGGCTGTCCCTCGCCCCATCTTCAGTATGAGTCTCAAAGTGTTTCCGATGTGCTATAATACCACATGCTTTTCCTCCTGAACAAAACAAATGAGTTTCATTTTTTTTTTTAATTCCGGATTGTCAGGCTCACAGCTGACTCGTTTACTTAATTACATTATTTATTGATTAATTAACTAATTAATTAATCTAATTAAGGACGACGACACGGACTGCCCGACGCGCAATCTCGGCGAGTGCTGGGCGATCGTGCTACAGGAGCGGGTGCGGAGGTGGTACGGACGGGAGGCCGCGGCGGGACCGAAAGAGAGGAGGTACGGTAGGGGAGGATATCGATTAGCTAATGGGGAACGGTAGTGGGGTATCGATTAGCCATGCACTGATAAAAATAAGTCCATTGAATCGTTCGGTTAGAATAGGTAGAGCAGGTAGTCCGTATTGACTTGTGTTTCACCGGGAACGTTTCTTTCCGAACGTTTTGCACCCTTTGATTAGTCTGACTTCAGGGTTTTTAGAATACATTCATGAAAATGCATAATGTGATATCGTTTAATTATCTCCTACCGTATCGTCATGTCCTACTCAGATTATCGTGAACTTGCTCCCTGCCCTGATTATAGTACCATTATTCGCTACCGTACTCCTATTCCTCTACCGTAACCCCCATTGCAGGTCGCGTGTGCTCCGTCTCGCGCGGGCGCAGCTGCACACGTCGTCCGTGCAGCAGCCGTCGGCTGCGATGGCCGCCCTGGTCGCCGAGGGACTGTACCTGAGCTACCGGAGGGATGGTGAGTGGACTTGGATTGTCTCTGAAACATAAAAGCGGTGGTTTATACGGTAGTTATAGCTAGGAAATAGGTGACCCAGCGGGTTGCGGAGCGATTGCACCTGAGCTATAGGAGGGATGGTGAGTGGCTTTGATCACTCGTAAATTTTTTGCAGTATTAGTTTCGCAGTCGAATTTCTCTCCCTTATAATCTTAGTCCTTGAAAGTTAGCGATGTTTCAAAGAATATTAGCGCACGATTCTTGGCAAAATTTGCTTCGGTTGACCACTTGGCGATTTGACGCTGCGCGAATGACTAAAGCGGAACTACGATTTGGAATCCGTGATAGTGTGTAGTTTTTCAAGGAAAAGAAGTAAAATTTAAATATCTGCCCGTACGCTTCGTGCTCCGTGGCTCCTTGAAGCCATCGAAATGTTACGCTTTTTTGTTGGATATCACTTTTTTGATTGAACTTAACATAATTCTCGCTCACATTAAGGACTTTGGCTACAATGCCCTCCAATCTTCAACTTACCGTAATCCCACCGTATCCTGCCCCTCCATTTCAGGCGATACTCGCTCGCTGTACGAGGCTCTGCTCATTCTGGAGACTGCGGCGCGCAACTGGCCCGAGGACCATCTGAGTCGACTGGTGTTGATGCACATCTACTCCCTACTTGGTAGGTTCATTTATCGATTGATTTGCGGGGTAGGTACGGTAGGCAGGGGTACTGTAGGAAGATCTGATTGGCTAGTGATAGGTAGGTACAATAGGAGACTGGTGCTGATGCACATCTATTCCCTGCTCGGTTGGATGATTTATCGATTGGTTTGTGAGGTAGGTACGGTAGACAGGGATACTGTATTATAAGTATTTTTTATTTGGGTACTGTAAATCGATTTTGACGTTTCCTGGATGCTTTAAATTCTTGCCAGCGTACGATTGTTCGTAGTCCGATCACAGTTGGTATGATGATTCAGTGAAACGGCGAAGCGCCAGAATCGGTTGCTGACTTTCCCCGTACTCGAAACTGATTGCGTCCGGATTGTGGTACAATGGGAAATGCATACCTTCCTAAAAAAATATGGAACATATACTAAGTTTCATATTCGAAATTATAATAATTCTGCTCAAATTGCAGGCGTGCCCGGGCGCATGCGGCAGCTCTCGGAGCAGCTGGACATCAAGATGGTGCAGCGCGACTCGCTCGGCCATCTCGGGTTTCACGCCGCCGAATTCGGCGGACAAGTGCACTTTGTGAGTAATGATGTTTAAATAATGATGTTTACCGACTTTCCTACCGTCTATCAATTTGATGCGCTCCTAGCCAGTTATGAAGTGACTGTGAAACAGGGAAGCGCGGACATCTTTATAGTGCGCTGTCTTTGACGGCTCTGATGTGTTTTCACGATAATATTGTCTGCTGTCGCTCTTTCGATCACTTCGGAACGCGCCTATGGTTATATGACATGCGAGTGAAACAGTGAAGTACTTTCGGGATTGTTTTTTTTGTTGGAATAACAGCACCGTTCCAGCACACCATTCCTCTTAAGATGAGCGAGTGAAACTGTGTTCTGACGGGTAGTCCATAAGCGAAAAGTGTGGCGATCGCGCACAAAATATCTAGTGGTAATATTGAAACACTTCAATCCATATTCCAAATACGTTCTGTGTGTCACAATTATACTTTTTTTTATTATCTAAATAATAAATATTCCAATTTGCAGTGCACGATCCACTACACGAGCCTCGGCGACTTCTACGATCTGGCGGATCGCGAAGTGAGCTTATTTTAATTAATTCACTTATTTTTTAAAAAATAATTTTGTCCTTTTTTAATCAGTAGATTCATTGTTTCACGGATTGCACTTGGTTCGCTCATGGGAGGACTTCGGAAGTGGAGTTCCGTTTGTATTTATTTCAGCAAAAAAAGTGATCAACAATTTATTTACTACATTTTTATATATTTAACTTACTTCCCTCTGCAGATCAGCGAGTGCCTCGTGACGGCGTACAAGAATGGGGCGTTCACGCAGATTGAGGGCGTGGCCGGGATGAGGAGGAAGATGCGGAAGAGTATTATGGTGAGGGGATACGGTGGATTTGTTGATTGATACGGTAGGATTATGGGTACGGTAGGCGATTATTGATAGATTGGAATCCTTAGAGGGAGCGGAATTAGGAGGAAGTTACGGAAGAGCATTATGGTGGGGGATGCTGTAGGATTATGTGGGGTACGGTATTGGGTTACTATTGGCAATTATTGAATAGTTAGTGCTGTGGGTGTGTGTGTTAGAATTACATGGGCCACTGTAGCTATTTCTGGGTTGGCTAGTACGAAAATTTTAGTCACTGAGTGAACGTTTTCCTCCAAACTTTTGTAAGGTCGATTTGTGTTCAACTATGGACTTATATGTACGGATCGGGGTTAATACGGCTACGTCAACGGTGATCTATTCAATATTTATTAATATTGTTATTGTTATTATTATTATTATTATTAATATTATCATCATTCAAAGGCAACGGCGGCGGACGTGGCCAACCGCTGGATCTCGGCGGCGTTCTCGCTCAAGGTCGTGGAGCACGTTGTGACGATCATGAAGGGCGATGAGGAACCGGCAGGTATACGGTAGGGAGAGGGTACGCTAGGATGGCGATCGTGGACTGATTTCGGTGGGGGGGGGGGGGTGCGGTGGGATACGGTACCTCTCGATGAAGGGGATAGTGGACGTGGTGACGATCATGAAGGGAGACGAGGAGCAACCAATCAATAACTACATCTTGGCAGAGTGGGACACGTTGTCGGACAACCGTGACTACACGATCTTCCCGGCGGCGGACCAGGCGGGAGCGGATGAGTCAAAGGAGTACGCAGCTTGGGCAAGGGAGGAAATGGTGAGTACGGTAGCTTCCAGAAGGGAAAGGGATGACAGCATTGATTGTGAACATGTGAGCGAATAAAAAGTGGGATTGATGAGGCCCAGGAGTACGCCGCCTGGATACGGGAGGAAATGGTACGGTAGATTTTGCTTCCTGGGCGAGGGGAGAAATGGTAAGTACGGTAGACTCGGGACTGATCGAGAAATGATTTACAGTAGCAGTGGTTTGCAGTAGCCGTCGATGCCTTCTGCTGGGCACGGAGAATTACTAGTTGTTTTTTTTTCAAAGTTGTCACCAAGGACCATTGCCAGTAGCGGCTGTTTTATAGTAGTAGTGAAACTCTCAGCTGTTTTATAGTAGTAGTGAAACATTAATCATCACAGCAAGTGATGATATTTTCATTTTCATTTTCCCGAAAGCGATAACTGTTTTACGGGCTGAATGCAGCCCATGATAGATCGATAAGTTGTCTGGGCGACGGATACGGTAGCTCGGAGGTACGGTACTTCTCCTTTGCAGATCGATCTCTCGCGCACGCGCCACCTCATCATGCGCGTGTCTGCGAATGTGGCCAAGGGCAGTCTCGAGGCCGGACGGTGGGTCGATATCGATTATTGTAGATACAGTGATGAGCGACCCCTCAAACTTTGGTGTGTACACTAAAGTGTTTCCCCGCGATCGGACCCCCGGTCAGGCATCAAATCCATTTTCACCATTTCCATTTTCCATTCAAATCCATTTTCACTTTTTTACCCCTCGAAGAGCCCCTCTTGTACCCCCGCAAAACCTGGCGTTGGATGGTCACGCTTAACACTGATATCGTAATCTTGTGAATGGATCAGTGATTAGCAAGAGCACGCATCCAATTCGAGGTCGAGATCGATCGATAATTAGTTACCGTAATCAGTAAACACAATCGATTGAGGAATTTCTATTCTTCAGATACCGGAATCCAAATATTGATTGACTCCTACCGTAATCCTCTGAATATCGATTTTCAGCGGTCTCTTCGCCAATCTGAAGGAGCAGATCGCGCACTGCCGCAAGACGTACGCGGAGGAGCAGGCGCCGGTGAGTACGGTAGACTGGATGGGGGAGGGTTACGGTAGATGGGAGTTACGGTAATCAGTGGGTACGGTGCCTTGGTAGCCAGGCGCCGGTGAGTACGGTAAATTAAAAGGGGTAGGGTAGTCAGTCGAAGGTTTTACATTTACACGAATTTGTTTGGGAATCATTGAGATATGAGAGCCTCTCCTGAATTTGTGATAGTTGTGAAACAGGAAACATGCTGGTGGGCAATCTCTTTGTTGTGCTTTTACAACCTTTCAATTATTGTTAGAGGGGAATTCGGCTCAATAGACTACGGTAGCTGGTGACTACGGTAACTAACAGAACACAAATCAAAATATGCGTTAGTGGAAGAAGCAATGAGGTGTGTACTAGTAGCAGGTGGGTACGATAGTTATCGATTAATCGCTTTTCTCGTTGCAGCCGCCGTCGCTCGTGAACACGCCGCCTTCCTACCTCGGGGAGTGGGTGCACGGTGAGTATTTCAAATTGGATTATTGATTTTATATATATTTATGTAGTTATGACACGGGATCGACGACTACATTGGGAGATACGAACGTTTTTGAATTAGTTATGGCTGTGAAACGCGTAGGCGATGGGAGCCCGATTAGCTATTTATTGATTAATTTTGTGAATACTAAAAGGAAGTCAACTGGAGAATGTGAATGCTGCTTGTTTTGGGGTGTGGATGAACCACGTATGCTAATGGCGAAACAAGTAGGCTATACGGTGCACTTTGATAGTCATGTTCTGGTTTGAAAGCTATTGAAGGGTGGATTCGCGAGCTGTTAATTTTGTTAGTTTTACACAGGCTTCTCGAGAACATTGGGTGTTGATATTTTTGATGGCTTGCGGACAGTGTTGAAACGACATTTCACAGCTATTGCTCTATAAACTTGTAGCATTGCTTGATCTCGCAGGTCCGTTCCTCATGCCGCTGCTGCGACTGCTGCAGTGCTCGCTCGATGCGATCGAGGCGGATGGAGATGAGAGGAAGGAAGCGGAGAGGTTGCCCAGTGAGGTCAGTTGATGAGGAAGGAAAAGATAAAGAGTTGGAAAAATAGCTTGTGAATAGCTTGCGGTTGTAAATTGGCTTCCTCTGAAATATTCCCGAACGCCGTTTTCCGGCGGTTCTTCTGTAGTAGTAGTGAAGCATCGAATGTGCAGGACGACATTTTCTACCATGCTATGCTGAACCACGGCAATCTTGAGCCTGAGATAGACTGATTCTAAAATGTTTCGTTCATCTATTGTCATGTTAGACTGTTAGCATTTACGTATTAGCTGTGAAACATTATTTTTCCGGGATAAAACAAAAATTTTAAAAATGTATTGTATTGCCTTGCAGTCCGAGCTGTACGCCCTGCTCGGGGAGCTGGTCTCCCGGGTGCGCTCCGCGATCGATACGCCGCTGCCCTCGACGAATACCGTACTCCAGATGTCGACCGTGATGAGGTACGGTAGCAGGGGGGGGGGGTTGCGGAATTGGGGAGTACGGTAGGACAGAGAAGTTGTAGCTAGGTACTTGCACTCGGGTCAAACATGTCGTCTTATATTTCATTAGGAAATGGTAGTGTTCTTAAGGCAGACAGCGCTATGTTATTGGGAACTTCTTGCCACCAAGCGCCTAGTGGTGCGCGTGAAACGAGAACCTTCATGGTTTGATTTAGTCGGAATTCGGGATTTTTAATTAAAGCGGAGCAGGTACAGTATTAGCATTGCTTACCTTCGTTCTAGTACGTGTCCTGAAACCGCAGAGTCTCTGTGTTGAAATGTTGAGAAAATTCGGAGGAATAGCATTTGAGTTAGTATTTTCCTATTCTCAACGGAGAACTCTAATAGCAACCCGGCTGCGATTCCACCTAAAAAAAAGTTGCTCCAATATCAATCATACATTTTCTTTGCCTACCGAGGACCAGGAAAACATAGTGGTCTGACACTAATAGCAGAGCTATAATGGCTTAAAATCCGATTTTATTTTGGATATATTGTGGTCCGACGACATATTCCATCAAATATATTGTTGTCTGATTACCGGTCCGGTAGTTACGAAAATAATGTATGATGTCAATACTTTGCCAGACTGTCGTCTCGCGCGGCGCAGTCGCTCGCCTTCTGCCGGCAGCTGCTGAAGATCATGGCCCTGCGACTGGTCGGAGCGGAGAAGGGCGCGACGAAGAAGGTACGGTAGGCTGAGGGATACGGTAGAATTGAGGTGGTAGAGTAATGGATCAGGATAATGGCCAGGTCCACGGCAAATAATTGTAATTGGCTTGGAAAACTGTAGTCTACGGTAGATGTTATATAGTATGGTACGGCGAGGGAACGCATCGAATGCGGCAAGGTGATCTAACGATTCACTGTAAGAACTTATGCGGGAGCATTTATCAGCCACATTACACTGATCTTGTTCTAGGCAAAAAAAGTCGTCAATAAGTAGGCTAAAGGTGCGATCTATGTTCCCACATGCCCGATGTGTACTGTGCTAGGTGATCTGGGTGTGCAGTGTTTCAATATCTTGCTAAGCACTTATCTGCTGCAATAATTTCTGCTCATTATTTCCGAAATTCAAATACATGCTCGAAATTGCACAATCAGCACTTCTTGAAGGTCTTCTGACAGATCATCTTCTCATTATTTGCTGGAATGTGCAGCACTTATCTGACCGAATAAATAATGAATGAATGAATGAATATT